>OX940951.1:11106808-13698598 GCA_954870475.1 Euphrasia confusa | reverse complement strand
TAGTAGTAGAAGATTTGATTTAAAGCTAGCTAGTACTCCATTTGTTTCGAACACAAGCAATCGTGGACCAAATAATTAACGTGGTATGGTATTTTATTATACTTTTAAGTTAGTTATATATATATAATTTAGTTAAACAAGATGAATTAAAACATTGTAATGAATTGTATGTGATTTAAAGATGTTTGAAGGTATAATTATATATAAAATGATTTATTTTCATTTTTATATCAAGTGAGATATATTTTTTAAATGTATTAACAAGTAAGCCATGAATGGAGTATTATTTTTACTATTATGATATACTATTGCCCAGAATCTTTCAAATTTGATTTCATTGTTCTTAATTTTAAATACAATTTAATGCAATGATTGCAATAAACTTTTGTGTCCAAACAATTGCCTAAACATGATTTCATATTCAAATTTGATGAAAGTATTAACATAAATGAAAAAAAAAAAATTGAATTTTGAAAATTAAAATATATGCGAAAAGACCTTATTACCCATGGCCCATCCATCTTTTTCATTCTTCAATACTCACTCCCACTACAAAGACGGTGGTGGTGATTTTTGCTCTACAGAGATCTGTTTTGTCTTCTCCTTCTTCATCACTACCTTTTTTCATTTCAAATCACAGTTCAAATTCCAAACCCACTTCGTCTCGAACACAGTAGATCTTCATCTCCGAACACATTTTTTTAAATCTTTTTTTGTTCTCAGCCCTGTTGCGATTCTTGATTCGTACAGATTTTGACTACGAGTTGCAGGTGCGTTTCCGCACATTTTCGTCTTTTCAAAAAGTGATAACTTACAAGAAGTCAAATGTCTCTACTTGTTGAAAATTTGTTGATTTTGAGTTGAATTTGGGGATTTATGGGAAATGGGTTGTCGTTTCGATCTGGAATATGTGATACTTTCAGACTGCAGAAATGAAAAAAATATATTTTTTTAGATTTGTATGTGTATGTTGTCTCGTGGAATGTTGTCTCCTAGGGTTTCACTGAGCTTGATAGTGGGTCTAATGTTTTGTAATTTTTAAATGTGTGAAAAAGTTGAAAACCTGGAAACTGTACATTGGCAGATGGATATGAAGGTCCGGTTTTGAGTTCGAGGAGTTAGAATGGAGGTCGACAAGCGAAGCGTGAAGGGAGGCTTTTTCCAGTTGTTCGATTGGAACGGAAAATCCCGGAAAAAGCTCTTTGCAGGAAGACCTGAATTTGCTGGTAACCTTTACTTCCCCCCGCTTTTGTGGAGTAGGAATCTTACTCTTTTCTTGGTGCCGAATGTAACCCTGTTTAATTATGATGCAGAGAGTTCGAGTCAAGGGAAAGAAAACTATCATGGTTCCGTCATTGCACAGCATCAGCCGGTAAGTTTCTTGATTTTCCTGGTTAGTTGGGTTTGAATGTTACTAATACTCGTGTACTGACCGATATGCATATCTTTCGTTGCTGTATTCATGTGTGAAGGGGCTTGAAAAAGGGTTTCCTCCAAATGCCAGAGGCCAAAATGATTATCATTACGCGTCTTCAGCAAATGGTGACTCGGACCACGAGACAAAAGCACCTGGGGTTGTGGCACGTCTCATGGGACTGGATTCGTTGCCAAAGTCGAAGGCTAATGAAGCTTCGACGACCCCATTTATCGAACCTCCGTCCTTCAGAGATTCTAGTTACTTTATGCCTGCTCCATCATTCCAAGGTGAACACGATATCGTGATCTTTGAGAGCGTACGAAATAAATTGGATGGATTCAGTAGGAATCCTTTGGACCTGAGAGTGCCGAAGATGCAGAGCCAGCATTTAGAGAGGTTTCAAACGGAGGTATTGCCTCCCAGATCCGCAAAGCCCATTTCGGTTACGCACAATCGTCTCCTGTCTCCTATCAAGAGTCCTGGATTCATTGCTTCAAAAAACGCGGCTTACATAATCGAAGCAGCAGCCAAACTAATGGAGCAGAGTCCACGGTCAACTGCTAAAGGCAAGTTCCCATCACTTGGGTCTTCGTCATCTTCTTCTTCTATTCCGTTTAGAGTTCAGGATATGAAGGAGAAGATGGATGTTTCACAAAAAACATCTCGACCGGTTCATAAGAGCGAAGATCAAACTCCGCTGAGTTTGAAGAAACAGCTTAACACCAGGTGTAAAAGTGGATCTGGAGACAGCTATTTTCATAAGGCATCTGAAGAGTCGAAAAGGGTGGGTCCTCAAAGATCAAAGAATAAGGAAAAACAAGTGTCTATTGAAGTTCGGGCAAAGGCCAATATTATTCAAAAAAGAGATGGATCGACTTCTATGGGTAACAAAAGCTCCTCCGAGAAGCAGAAAGAACATACTGATGTGAGAACTAGCCGTGCCAGTAGAGATATACCAAATGCACGCAAGAAGTCGGAAAATAAAAGTTATTCGAGAAGTCATTCAGAGGTGCTCAAGCTAAATAACCAGAAGCAGAATCGTGCATTTGCTGAAGTGGAAGAAAAAAATGGATCTTGTTCTTATCGAAAGGAGAAAGAGTCGAATTCGTCCACCAATTATATACATGGGCGGACGAACAGGAATGTGAATAAGATTGTTGTGAATAACGTGGTAACATCTAGGAAGACAAACTTCGTGGTAGCTGAATCTGGAAAAGAGCTTTCATCATTGAGAGCAAATACAATTTCAAAGAAAAAAGTTACAATCAACGGGAGCACTCACTCTGGAGACAGTGCTACTGAAAATACAGCGATGCTACAAGATGAAAAATTTGTAAAATGTAACGTTGAGTTTGACGATGTTTCCAAATGGGACGAAGTTGAAAACAAAAGAAATAGCTTGGATGTTGTGTCGTTCACATTTACATCCCCAATCAAAAAGTCAGGTGCTGGGTCGAGTTCATGTGGTAGAATCTTGGAAGATGGATCCGAAATTAGAAATTCTACTGCACACTCTTTAGATTTTAACGTTGTTGGCGGAGATGCTTTGAGCGTGCTTTTGGAACAAAAACTGAAAGAATTGACGTCTAGGGTTGAGATGACCCACAAGGACATGCCAGAAGCAAGTTCTCTTTCGAATTCTTCCAACAGCTATGGAAACATGAATTCAACCATCGACTTATTACAGTCCCTTCCGGTGGGTAGTGATACGCGCAAACATAAATGGGAAACCCAGTATAACCCTGATTGCACTTATATCCTCGAACAAGGTCTTCGAGCTGAAAAAGAAAACAAGGTACTTGACTCTCTATAATACTTTGTTTTGTTGACCTGTTTCCAGGCATTTTGTTCAAAAATCCTGACAAAAATCTATTTTTTTACTTTTGTATGTTGGGGACATATTTTTACTCTTATTATGCTTGGAGTTTATGACTAATTTATTTATTATTATTATACTCCTTCATAGGAATCGAATTCTCATATTAGTAGTGTGCTTAACTCCTCTTGATTTTCAGGGACTAGCATACATGGAGAGTGATGATGATACAAGCAATATTGATTTACAAGGGTCCTCGTCGTTCTCAAATCAGCCTTCTCTCTCAGTGGCTAGTTCCCACACATTTGATGTTTACAGAAGCTCAAGTAATGACGGTAAAAGTTCTATCTTTGTTTCCTGCTTCGATGCATTTTTCACTTGAAATGAACAGTCTTTTATTCTGTGAAGTACATGTACGGTTTGTTATTTATACGGAGTTTTCCACACCTATATATGCCATAACATGCTTTATACGAGACGGCCTCTCGACTGTGTGTGTATTCACATCTCTTTAATTTATTGTAATTCCAGGTATATTGCCATGTTTATCACTCAGATCGTATGAAGGGATAAACATGAGCTCCACGACCAATAAATCCCGCTTGGCTGAAGATGACTCAGTGACATCAGATACTGCTTCCTCATTCTCTGTTGGGTTTACGTCTGAAACTGTCCACCCCATCTCATATAGAATGGGCTCGAAAAATTCTTCCAACTGGGAACTACAATATATCGAGGACATACTTAGCAGTGGAGGATTGTTGTTGGAGGAGTTTGCTCTCGGACAAGCTCACAAGATAATAGCTCCGGGCATCTTTGAACAGTTGGAGAATAAAAAATTCGATTCTCACAAAGTTAAGGAAGAAGATTTTCTCGAGCGTAAGGTGCTGTTCGATTGCGTTTGTGAATGCTTGGAAGTCAGGTGCGGGAAACTCCTCGCTGGAAGTTGCAAGTTGTGGGTTAGTCAAGTGACAATGTTACAGAGAAGAAGGTCGTTGGCTGATGATTTGTACAGAGAAATATTGAGCTGGAGGAACGCTGAGGAGCTGATGGTGGACGATGTTGTGGACAAGGACATGAGCTGTAAGAATGGGAAATGGACCGACTTTGAAATCGAGGCATTTGAAGAAGGTATAGAGATAGAAGAAAGAATAGTAAATTCTATAGTAGATGAATTCATTGACGATTTCTTGTTCTGATGTCCTATTTTTATCCAACTGATTTATGAGGCATTCTTCTCACTGTATGTTTTTTTTACCAAGAAGTATCGAGGTCGAGTGCCGGAATTAGGGAACACGAACGGGCTGATTATATATGATGCCGGATGATATTCACCGGCTTCTCTCGTTTCCTCTATGAATTCCACTCCACTGTGTTTATAAGTCGTCGTGTTTGGATTACTAAATGTGATGTAGATTCTTCGATATAATGTGTTTATCAGACGACTCCTGGATGAAGAACATGACTCGTCTACCTAGACGAACTAATGCCCAGAGAATCAGTGTTGCCCCCATTTATAATCCACATCAGAGATGCAGGTGATATCCTCAAAATCAAGGTCATAAACAACTAACTTAGATGGGTCAAAATTCAAATCTTTTAATATGTTATATGGATCTTTTAAAAGGAATTTTTTTAGAGATTCTTTTAAATTAAATAAGAGATGTTGATGTTCTAAATAAAAATATTTAGGTCATAAACAACTAACGTAGATGAATCAAAATTCAAAAATTAAAGATCTTTTAATATGCTATATGGATCTTTGAAAAGAAATTTTATTTTTTTTAGAGATTCTTTTAAATAAGAGATGTTGATGTTCTAAATAAAAACATTAAAATCCATAAAAGCTTCTATCTAGGGTTTAAACGAGGCCTTCGAAAAAATGCCCCTCCAAATATTAAGTACAAGATATGTACCTTTTACAAAATAAAAATCGGATCTACCCCTCCCCTTATAAAACTAAATGTAAAAGAAACAAAAATAAAAATATTTACACAATAACCCCTAAGAAATAATTGCACTTTACCCCTCCTTTCATTTCTTCTTCTTCCCCTTTTTTGCTCTCCCGTAACCTAAACGCCCAAAAAAAACGGCTCCGACATTGTCAATTTTCCACCAACAATTCGACGTAAAAAGGTTAGCATTCACTTCTACATGACTTGTGTGTGTGTTGTTTTCAATTTCGAGTTTTAATTTTGCGTTTTCAAAGCTTTTCGAAACAAAAAAAAAATGAAAATCGCAGACTGACGCAGGGCGCAGGCCACTGCCTGCGTCAGCGTCAAATTTGACGCAAGCTGAGGCCTGCGCCCAAAGTCAAATTTGACGCAGGCTGAGGCCTGCGTCAGCGTCAAATTTGACGCAGGCTGAGGCCTGCGCCCAGAGTCAAGTTTGACGCAGGCTGAGGCCTGCGCCCAGAGTCAAATTTGACGCAGACTGAAGCCTGCGCCCTGCTTGACTCTGGGCGCAGGCAGTGGCCTGCGCCCTGCGTCAATCACAGGACAGTTTTGAATTCTGATTTTTGTGTTTAATTTTAACTACAGGGATGGATAAGATATCAATCATCATACATTTTGGTGGAGAGTGGCAGCAATTGGAGGGATATTGGAAATGGATAATGAACGATTTGAAACACTCGAGAACAACATTGATTGATAGGAGCATTTCGTTTAGTGCACTGATTGAGAAAGTGTGTGCAAAAATCGGCATCGATCCATCATCTAATGAAGTTGCGATCTCTCGATTCCCAAAGGAAAAATCTCCTCCTATATATCTTAACGATGAAGATGATTGGAGTACGACTGTGTGGATTTATAGAAACCACGATGAAATGGAGTTGTTTGTGACCTACAGTCCTTGTGTACCCCGAAGTCCTGCGCGTGAAAGTCCCGCACGTGGAAGTCCTTCACGTCAAAGTCCAATTCGCCAAGAAAAACTTCCAACTCGACGAACTTCAGGTGAAACATCTGAATATTACAGTCAAGTAATAGTGCCATCTACTTATGATCCGTCTGTATCTATTTGGGATAGCATTGATTTATGCAATAATTATGATGGTGGTGCGGTTGGTGATTATGATGATGGTGTTGATGGTGTCGAAGTCGATGATAACGACGATGATGTTGTTGATGACGATGGTAATAACAATGGTGGAGGTGGTGATTATGCCAATGATGGTGGTGACGACGGTTATAATGAGGGCGGTAGTTCTTATTATAATAATCCTGTTGTGGACGAGCCTGTTGTTCCTGCTTTTAGACTTTGTGATCGAGACGGAGGTGGTCGGTATGATGGTTCCGATTTGGTAGTTGGTCAGACTTTCAAGAACAAAGACGATTTCAGCTATGTTGTCGGTCGGGTAGCATTGCAGGGCAAGTTTGAATTTGTTGTGCACAAATCTGATCACAATCGAAAGGTGGTGAAATGTGTTGAAAAAAATTGCAAATGGAAAATTCGTGCAACGAGGAAGAAGGCGACCGATGAGTTTGTGATTAAAACCTTAAACCTACACCAATATCCACACTTGTTCTTTGATTGATAGAAGCGGTGTGCACAGGCAGGCCTCTAGCAGTCTTATCGGCAATCGACTCCAGGACCAGTTCTTGAACGCAAAGAAACCTCTGACACCGGCTGCAATTCAGCAGTTTATGCGTACTGAGGAAAATATTACTGTCAGTTACGACAAAGCATGGAGAGCGCAGCAGAAAGCCCTGGAAAATGTTCGCGGATCCTATGAAGATAATTTTCGTGAAAAAATAATCTCCAGAAGTGCTCGATTCGATAGTGTCGAAAAAATTGACAAATTCTCGACGTTATCGATCCGAGCACTTCCGGACATTATTTTTTCACAAAAATTGGACGGGACACGTAAAACAACATTTTAAGATCATCCAACGGTTCAAATCACATTAATTATCCACGGGTATAAGTATTTAGTGTTTTGGTCACTTATTATTTCTAAGGTTTAATTATAAATGTTATAGTTTGAGTTGAGTTTATGATATTCAAGGTATGACAAAACATTAAACTGTAATTTAGTTAATTTGAACCATTGGATGATCTTAAAATGTAGTTTTACGTGTCCCGTCCAATTTTCGTGAAAAAATAATGTCCGGAAGTGCTCGAATCGGTAACGTCGAGAATTTGTCGATTTTTTCGACACTATCGAATCGAGCACTTCCGGAGATTATTTTTTCACGAAAATTGCACGGGACATGTAAAACTACATTTTAAGATGATCCAACGGTTCAAATTACATAAATTATCCACGTGGTAGTCGAAAAATAGCAAAAACCGCATCCAGCTTCCAATCTGACGCAGGCTGAAGCCTGCGCCCTGCGTTCAATCTGACGCAGGCTGAAGCCTGCGCCCCGCGTTCAATCTGACGCAGGCTGAAGTCTGCGTCAGCTTCCAATCTGACGCAGGCTGAGGCCTGCGCCCTGCGCCCAACAGAGGCCAGAACATGACTTTTGCCGTTTTTTTGTAATTCCAACCTGTTCAGACCACATTTACACACAACTTGAGCACTTCCAACATGAAAAATAAAGTACAACACAAATACAAAGTTTAAAAGTCTCAAATACGAATTCTAATCGCCTAAAACTGGGCACTCAACCCCTTCGTGACCCTCTTTGGCAGATTTCGCATCTGGGAGGCGGACCATCGTAAACACCACTCAAGTCCCAAACCTGGCACGCACATCTCCATCTGAACTCATCTACATTGTTTCTAATTTTACAGTCGTCCCTGTAAACTTTTTCAGTGATAATGGCTGTCATCTGAATCAGCGCGTAATTACCGGATCGACATGAAAACTTTTGTTTGTAACAATCATTCGGCCTCGCAAAGGCAATTTCCCAAACTTTTTTCTCGGTCGGCAGTCCAGCTCCGACGCACATTTCATGCATCCAATACTGCAGTGGAAGTAATGCAGCCCTTCTCTGATTGCGCACAATGTCTGTGTGAGCATGTAGAGCCGTCTCATACAGCTTAATAATTTCCCTCTCAAGGTCCAATCTGCATGTCATCCACTGCGATCCAACATTCACAATGAGGAGAACCTGAAAACAAATAATAGGTCATACTTATTCAAGTTCAAAGTTAAGAGTGAAAAGACGACTAAATGAACTTACATATTTGAGGCCAGCCCACGACTTCGGTTTCCATCCATGCGCACCTTTGGCCATGCATTCAATGCATGATTGCAAATCATCCAACGGGACAGATTCGTAATAGTGAGGATTATAATCCTCAGCTTCCCACACGTATTGCAAAGTTTGCTGTAAATTAAGGTTCAAAATTTAGTATAAATCTAAATGTACATTAAATTCTAAATTAAAATTTTTCACTACTTACAAAGAATGAGCAAGACACAATAGTGTAATTGTTCTTCATTCGGTCACATGTCAGTCTTGATATGTACTCGAAGTCATTGTGATAAATTCCAAGAACTGCATTAATGTGCTGCAAAAAAAAAACATTGGACACGTAAATAATTAGTCTGTAACTATACAACATAATATTTTTGACAATACTTACGTAAATATCCATATCGGAGTCTCCTGCACTCATCCCCTCGAACCAATCCCGATCCACCGGCCATTCCAAACCAACATCGCGCCTGCATAATGTGGATTAATAAGACGCTACTGGTAGAAAACATTGTCAAACTTAAAAGGATAGAGAACTAACAGCGTTTTGTCATTCCTGTCCGCCAAATAATCTCTAAACCTGTCCACCGCTGGCCTTCCAGGTATCCCCTTCTTGGGGAGCGCGTTGTACGGTGATCTCACGAAGTGTGAAGGACGACGAATACGTACGTCTCGCATTCTTGTCCTGTCCACGCTCGACGACGAAGCTTCGTTCACTACATTCGACTGGAATCGCGGAGGTTGGAATGGAGTTTGAAAATCCTCAACCTGGCGCGAGAGTGGCATAGGAGAAGGATAATACTCGATCATCGCTTGCGGTTGTGGTTGTGGACTATCCCAAGTCGGAGCAGAGTAATACTCCATTGGAAGAAACTGAACAAACAAACAAAATGAGTTCAAATAATTTTTGAAATATATTAATAGTAATATATTTTTAAAAATTCATATTTTAGAAAAATACACAAAGAATTAACAAACAAAACAAAAGAACTAATATATTTCTTTCAAAAAATATTAATAGTAATATAATTTTTTCAAATTCTTGTTCAAAACAACAAAAAACAATAAAACTACGGAACCTCGTTCTGCCTATCTCCTAGGTTGCAACTCCCCCTAAAGCTCGTCTCGAGTGAGGTGATCCGACCACCAAGATCACCAATCTGCTCACCGTGCCCTCTCAGCAGATTGAGCACCATACTCAGTCAACTGCACACCGTACTCGGTCATCTGATCCCCATACCCGTCGAGCTGCGTACCGTACCGGGTCATCATCGCATTCTGCTCGGTGATACGAGTAGTCTGCTCAACGACCTGAGTAGTCTGCACGGCGATCTGTCTACTCTGAGCAGAAATCAACTCCCTCTGGGCCCTCATCTCTGCGTACATAGCCTCGTCTCGGGTAGTGTTCATCTGCACCAAATCTCCCCACCATGCAGGTAGACCTGCAGCTTGAAAAGACGACTGACCTGCATCCTGAAAAGACCCAGGATAAGCTGAGTATGTCGTGTGGGCTGCAGGTGAGGGTGTCCTCTGTCGTCGAGGTGGGGATGGGGATGGAGCTGGAGCTGGAGCTGCAGCAATGAACTGCACGTAGTCGTCGCAGAAGATGTCGTCGTCGTTCAACCGTAGAGCGTCTGCGCGCTTGGCAAAATATCTTCGCTCGAACCAGCACAGGGTGCCATAAAAATACGAAGACCGCAACTCGACAACGTCCGGCTTCAAGCGCGGATACACAACCTGCATGTTTTTTTTAAAATTCTATAAGTTTTAATAATTTTAATTCATACAATAAAATTGTTCAAACATTTACCTGCACATCGTTCACCAAGAACTTCTTGAATTCTTCGTTCTTGGGTGCGTTATTACTCAGAGACCATCGCAGCATCCTGGGGTACGAATGCCTGTAGTCTCTCCTCGGGGTTGCGTACAATTGTACAGCCGCACCCTCCAAAGCCTCAATCATCCAAAACTAAAACCAAAACAAGTTTATATTATTAAACACTACAACAACTATTCAATTATCAACAAAACTAGTTTAAAACATACCGCATAAAAATGAATGAACCCATAGGCATTCCATGCGCGATTGCCGGACCCCTCAATTTCCCCTATTCTAGAGAAGCAATCATCCACGATAGCGTTCCACGCCTTTATCCCCCATGGATACTTCTGACATGCATCGAGATTATTGCAAAGCTGTAATAAACACAAAAATTAAAAAAGAAATAAATTATTTCAATAAACAATAAAAAGAAAATTTAATTCGCGTATTACCTTGAAAAACTCATCAAGAACATGTGATTGTCTGTTAGGTATGTCTAACAGAGTTGTAATCAACCAAACAAATGTTAGGTTGATTACAAATGGGTACCTCTCGAGATGATTTTTGCTCAAAAGTTTTTCGATTTTTTTAACCAGCACTTCTGTCGGAACCTGTTTTTTCACGAGTGTACACATTTTAAAATGAAAAAATAATTAAAACACTACACTCACAATATATAATTCTAGTACTTTTGATAATTCAATTTCATGACAATTGACAACGAAGTATTGTTATAAAAATAGAACCTGTTTTTTGAACTCCTCATAGTCCGGAAATGCTATTTTTTTCAGGTTTTCATCCTTATCCTTGTCATCTTCGGTGCGCTCGTCCTGAAAGTGCAACCCGGTGATCATACTGAACTCCACTGGGCTGAGACGAACTATCATGTTGTTCACCTCGAACAACCTACATCGGACCTTCTTCGGGTCAGGCCAACTGCACACTCGAGCCATCAACTGATGGATGACCGCATTTGGCACGTTCCCTTCCCCGTCCAAAAGTAAGAAGCTCCCCAACTGAAGGTATTCATCAACTACATGTGGGAAGGCCGCCAACAGTGGTCCGGCTATCTCGGGAATTTTCTTGTAGCCGTGGCGCGTGGTTAACTTCCCATTCTTCACCGCATCGCCGTATTTGCGTGGGGGTAACTCACCGATGTCGACTGCCATCACAGGGCGATACTCCTCCTGAAAAACACAAAAAAAAATAATATTTTAAAAATTGGAATCTGCACTGTCTCGGGCGCAGGTGCGCAGGCCTCGGCCTGCACACGACAACAAAATTGACGCAGGCCTCGGCCTGCGCACGACAACAGAATTGACGCAGGCCTCGGCCTGCGCCCGACATCACAATTCTCGTCTTAGGAAATTAACTCTGAGTGATATATCGCGCCTTCCGAAAGGCTGGTTTTCTTCGTCGTGTAGCTTCCCCTGCCTCGAAGAGTTGACGCTTGAATGAGGAAGGGTACGTGTTGGGCCCCAAGATAGCTTTTCGGGTAATTACAAAATGTCCCCGGGGTTTTAGCCTATTTGCAAAGAAACTCGATTCTAAGAACATGTAAATGAGCATCTTCAAGACTTCAGTTCAACCGACTTTCCTCAAGTCTCAAGCAATGTATTATGTAAAGTTTTAAAATGTGTTCCACGTTTAATTCTTCATTTTGAAAGAGTTGTCATTTGGAAAGGTACAAATGAACTAATTATAATTTGTCAAGCAAGCCCCTCGACAAGCTAAGAAATGTGATGCTCGTGCTTGACTTGTTTATGATAACGAACTGCACAAGCTCTAGTTCGACCTAGCATAATTTTGTAATTTACAAAAGACCAGTGCATAATTTATTGGGACAAAGGTAGTACTATATTTATTGAATCGTTTAATAATCACCACAAGAATGAGATATATATTTGTGATTCCTTGCCTTGTTAGAGTAGCAAGGGATAATCTTTTTCTTCAACTATATAAACCTTTCATTATTTCTCCAACTTCGATCAAAGCATTCTACTTATTTGGAATTGCAGTTGAAGAGTAAATAATCTTTGTTCTTAATATTATTTTTGCCCCCATTTTATTGTTTATTTATACTTTCAGTTTCGGCATTGTGAGTGTACAGGTTAATTAGTGCAGCAATGGGCTCAAGTGCAGGGGAGATTGCGAAGGAGGCTAAGGCAGAGTTTCTGAGGATAATGGGCCAAGACTGTCTTTCTGAAGAGACCCTCGGGAACGCATTCGAGGTGCTTGGTAAGGCTAAGAGTGTTCCTTGTGCAGATTTGTTTTGCAGTTTCATGGAAAAGCGCGGGGTGAAGTTAACTCTCGATGAGGTTGAGGAGACGATTAGACAGGTTACAGGCATCCATACAGGGGATGTAGGGAATATCAACTACAAACAATTTGTTGAGATAATCAAGTAAGCACGCAATATAAATATCGACTATAGTAGCATATTACGCATGTGACATTCAAGTACTTTTATATGAAATTTTAGTGAATACGCTTGGTATTGGAAAGGAGGTTTCTTTTAATATGGGTAGTGAAATGGAAATCATTAACTAACAACAAAAAAAATTCTTTTGAAAGAGAAGAAGTTTTATTGAATTTATCAAAATAACCCAAATAATTAAGGAACCAACCAAGTTCTAGAAATCAAAAGGTTCACTACTATACCATCTTTTCACTTTTAATTTATCATGTTTTATGAAGGTTACTTAACCTTTTACCATTGTAAAAAAGTTATAAATGGTTAGATAAGGTGCATATCATGTTTTAACTTTTCAATATATATATATATATATATAAGGAGTTTACTTAACCTTTTAAAATTGTAAAATTTTTATAAATGGTTAATTTTAACTTTTCAACCTATATATAAGGAGTTTACTTACCCTTTTAAAATTGTAAAAAGTTTATAAATGGTTAAATAATGTGCATCATAACACATATAAGGAGTTTACTTAACCTTTTAAAATTGTAAAAAATTTATAAATAGTTAAATAATGTGCATCATTTTATGATGTTTAACTTTTCAACCAATAGCTTATGCCTTCGAAAACCTTTTAAAATTGTAAAAAATTTATAAATAGTTAAATAATGTGCATCATGTTATGATGTTTTAACTTTTCAACCAATAGCTTATGCCTTCGAGCTCGTTTGGACGAGTTTATTTAAAAAAGCTTGTTTAGACGAGTTTATTTAAAAGAGCTTATAATATGTTATGTCTTATAAGTTATTTCAAGAGCTGATAAACTGTCGTGTCTTATTTAATAAATAAGTTGTTAAACTATTTGAATAAAATAGATATTTAAACTTATAAGATAGGAGTATTAATTTGTTTGACATCTTATATAAATAAAATTACCAAAAAAATACTTGTTGCAGTATATATATATAAAAAATAAAAATAAAATTAAAAAAACTAAATAATAAATCTAGAATTTTTCTACATGTATAAAAGGTAATAATTTTAAGGATATTTTTTTTCTTTTATTGTTTAAGTTACAAGAGTTTTAAAAAAAATACATCTCCTTACTTTTCTTACTTTTTTTTTAAACAGCTTATAAGTTGTTAAACAACTTATTTTTTAAGTTTTATAGGATTTTTTTTTTAATTTACCAAACAAATTTTAAGAGCTTATAATCTCTTAAGTTGTTTTAAAAGGTTTATAAGCTCAACCAAATATGCCTTATTATGGAATAACAAATTCTTAGTATTGAATAACAAATAATAATACTATACTAATTAAAGTGTTAGATTATAGTCCGGTTGTAGACTTGTAGTCCTAATAGGATGCGGTGGAGAATTTCGGAAAATTTTAGTACATTATTTAATATTATTTCCTTCCATAATTATACACACTTCATTTGACCATTTTAAAAAAAATGTGCTTAGTAATTTTAAACCGGTAATCCTTTAATTTAATTCGCTAATAATTGATTAATTATCCACTTGTAGATGGATGAACAAACGCGTACAATTGAAGCTTTTAAAAATACTTTTCTATTTAATATTTATTTTTCTGCATTGTGAATGTGTAGGTTTATTAGTGCAATGGAGACCGCAGTGAAGGAGTTTCTGAGGATAATGAGCCAAGACAGTGATTCAGAAGAGGCCCTCAGGAATGCATTCGAGGTGCTTTGTAAGGCTGAGAGTGTTCCTCATACAGTTTTGTTTTGCAGTTTCATGGAATATCTTGAGATGAAGTTAACTCTCAAGGAGCTTGAGGAGACGACTAGACAAGTTACGGGCCGTACACGGGATATAGGACCTATCAGCTACGAAGAATTTGACAAGATCATCAAGTAAGCACGCAATATAAACATCGACTATAGTAATATACTATCATTTTATGCATGCCACATTCAAGTACTCATTAATTATGTTTCTCTTGCAAAATATTACAAAACTCGTCTCTTACAAAATGAGGTGTAAATTTGAATCCACACAATAAAAAATTACAATTCTTCGACTTTGAACTAAAGTTGTTATGTTTTTGTTCTATATTTTGCCCCTTGAAACACTTCTTGACATTGCCCTTGAACTCGTACGTGTAAACTCTTTCTGAGAAAATTTTATGATGTAATATCTGCTAAAGTAATATTACTATTTCTTTTGAAATTTGCAGAGTTGTTTTTGTTTAGACATTTTTATATCTTCGCGTCTCATTCGTATATATCAGGATTCTGTTTACAGAAACTACACCTAATCCTTGCAGATTAATAAAGAATCCATGTGTAATGGATCAGTTGAACAAGATATACAACGCTCTCAGTGAAAGAAAGGATGTAAACACATTTGTTCTCTATGGCAAATCAGGAGTGGGGAAAACATGGATGGCGAGAAAAGTAGCCGACCGCGCAATAAGAAAGAAGGATTTTGACGTTGCACTTTGGATATATCTGGACCGATTTTATTCTTCCTTGAGTCTCAAGGAGAGTATTGTTCGTCAACTGTCCATACTACCAACTTCCGATGAGCCACAAGCCAAAGCCAAAGCCAAAGCAGATGAGTCAATACTTCAAACTTCCGATGAGCCACAAGCCAAAGCCAAAGCAGATGAGTCAGTAGACTCAATACGTTTGGCCTTGAAGGAGAAGAAGGCAGATGAGTCAATACGCTTGGCCTTGAAGTATAAGAAGCTTCTTTTGATATTGGACAGCGAGGGTAGTAAAATGGAAATATTGGATATGGATAAGCTTCATTTAAGTTCAAAAAACAAGGTAAGTAATGTTGGGATTTTGAGAAGAAAAAATATAGAAGTGATGATATATTATTTCTGATATTTCTTAACATGAAAGATGGGATTACATATTATTTATAGATCAAACTAAGAAGTTATGATCACTACATAAATGACCACCTTCTCTTATTCCCAAGTATATGAATCACTTGGTATGCACTCTTTTATTACTAATATTAAAAGACCATTATTGCAAATTATACTTCTTAACACCTCCTCTTAATTTGCAATCTTGAGAATGTCTCTTGCTTTCTGAAATTTCTCCACTGTAACCGCTTTGGTAAGAAAATCTGCAGGGTTATCATTTGTTCCAATAAATTCCAAGTTGATCTCTCCTTTGCTCACCATATCTCGGATAAAATGATGACGCAACTAAATATGTTTCGATCTTGAGTGAAAAACTGGATTTTTCGTCATAGCTATTGTCGACATATTGTCACAGTGAATTGTAGTAGACTCATCTTGTACTTGTTGCAAATCAACAAGTAGTTTTCTCAACCAAATAGCCTCACAAGTTGCTTCCGTCGCTGCAACGTATTCCGCTTCTGTAGATGAAAGTGCAACCGATTTTTGTTTCCTTGAACTCCAGGATATAATATTACTTCCAAGACAAAATATGTATCCCGAAGTGCTTTTTCTATCATCCAACGAACCAGCCCAATCACTGTCGGTAAAACCCTTGAGAGTGCTCTTGTTCTCCTTTCGATATTTTATGCCCAAATTTTTGCTACCTTGCAAATACCTTAAGATCCTTTTTCCAGCCATAAAATGAAGTTTACTTGGTTCACTCATGAATCTTGAAATCATACTCACAGCTTGAACAATGTCTGGTCTTGTGTTCATAAGATAAATTAATGAACCAACAAGACTCCGGAATAATTTTGAATCGACCTTTTCAACTCCATCTTCTTTCATCAATTTTTCATTTGTTCCCATTGGTGTAGAGACAGGCTTGCAAGACTCCATGTGAAATTTTTTCATAAGATCTTCTGTGTACTTCTCTTGAGAAATAAATATTTCGCCTTTCGACTGCTTGACTTGAATACCAAGAAAATACTTCATTAATCCCAAATCGGTCATTTCAAATTCTGCCATCATTTTCCTCTTGAAATCTTCAACGAGTTTCATGTTTGTGCCCATGTAAATGAGATCGTCAACATATAAACACACAACCAGGAGATCATCACCTTGAGTTTTGACATATAGAGATGGCTCGTTTGGACTTCGATTAAATCCATTTTTTGTGAAATAACCATCGATCTTGCTATTCCAAGCTCTCGGAGCTTGCTTAAGCCCATAAAGTGCTTTTTTAAGTCGATACACTTTATCCTCTTTCCCTTGCACCTCAAAACCTTGAGGTTGCTGCACATACACCTCTTCTTTTAGCTCTCCGTTTAAAAACGCAGATTTAACATCAAGTTGAAATACTTGAAGCTCAAGTTGAGCCGCAAGTGCAAGAACCACACGAATAGTTTCCATCCTCGCAACCGGTGCGAACGTTTCATCATAATCGACTCCAGATTGTTGAGAGTAACCTTTCGCCACAAGTCTCGCCTTGTGCTTTTGAATTTTTCCATCTTCATGAAACTTTGTTTTGAAAATCCATTTAAGCCCGATAATATCTTTGTGCTCGGGCATATCCACCAATTCCCAAGTCTTATTTTTATCAATGACAGCAATTTCTTCTTCCATTGCCTTTTTCCATACTTCTTCACTTGCAGCCACTTCAAAACTTTGGGGTTCACAAGAAAACAAAGAAAAATCACAGGCTTCATAAATTTCTGATAGTAATCGAGTCTTTTTTACCAGAGACTCAGGACTTGATTCTCCATTGGGAGGTGGAGACCTTGGTGGACTGCAAGTTGGACTTTGAGGTGGAGTTTGATCTTGAGATTCATCTTCAAGATTAGATGATTCAAAAAACTCGATAGAACTACTTTGAGTAGTAGAATTTTCTTTCCAGTTCCAAGACGCCATTTCATCAAAAATTACATCTCTTGAAATAATGAGCTTGCAAGTAGTAGGATCATAAAGGCGATAACCTTTGGACTCGTCACTGTATCCAACAAAAATGAGTTTTTCACCTTTTTTATCCAACTTGTCTCTGTTTGGAGATGAAATGTGGGAGTATGCAATACTTCCAAACAATTTAAAATGATCAACCACGGGTTTCTTTTTATGCCACGCTTCAAATGGAGTTTGATTTAGCACGGCCTTTGTTGGACATCTATTAAGAATATAGATAGCTGTATGCACCGCTTCACCCCAAAAGAATTTTGGCAGACCTTTTCCAATCATCATGCTTCTAGCCATTTCTGCGATAGTCCGATTTTTTCGTTCGGCTACCCCATTTTGTTGGGGACTTCTACTAACAGTGAGCTGCCTTGAAATACCTTTCTCTTTGCAATATTCCATGAAAGGTGTGTAGATAAACTCGCCGCCACGATCAGTTCGTAAGGTTTTTATTTCAAACCCACTTTGCTTCTCCACAAGTGCTTTGAATTTTAGAAATGTTGAAAATGCTTCGGACTTCTCCTTGAGAAAATATACCCACATCATTCTCGTGAAATCATCAACAAATAATATAAAGTACCTTTTCTTTCCAAGAGAAAGTGTTCTTGACGGCCCCCAAATATCTGCATGAATAAGCTCTAGAGGTACTTGAGCTCTCCAAGAGGTAGTAGGGAAAGGCAGTCGATGCATTTTTCCATATATGCACCCTTCACAAA
This sequence comes from Euphrasia confusa, assembly GCA_954870475.1. Lineage (NCBI taxonomy): Eukaryota > Viridiplantae > Streptophyta > Magnoliopsida > Lamiales > Orobanchaceae > Euphrasia > Euphrasia confusa. The sequence goes on along the minus strand of OX940951.1, from coordinate 13,680,437 downwards.
TTTCAGATTTCTTTTCAATTTCTGGAAGTCCAATCACCATTTGTTTTTGCTTGAGAAGCAACAGCCCTTTGTTATTTAGATGTCCATATCTCAAGTGCCAAATGTGAGATAGATCTAAATTCTCTCCTTTATACGCAACATTTTCTTCAAATGGCATAATCATAGGGAACACCTTGTTCGAACTCATTGGCACGATAACTATAGAGCATTTATTTTTCTTATCAAAGATCTTGCATTTTTCATCATCAAATAATACCGAATATCCTTTCCTCATCAACTGACCAACACTTAGGAGATTACTTGTCAAACTAGGCACATAAAGAACATCATCAATAATTCTTTTGTTACCTTGTTTAGTTTGAACAACAATAGATCCCTTTCCATGAGATTGATGCAACTTTCCATCTCCAAGCTTTACATCCGAACTAAATTTCGGATCCAAATCAACGAAACAACTTTTGTTTCCAGTCATATGACTGCTGCACCCACTGTCCAAATACCACACATCTCGAGTTTGCTGTTGAACAGTCATGCAAGAAAATAGTTGCTCTCCTTCATCTTTAGTAAAGTTGGCTTCATCCTTCTCGTTGTTATTTTGATAATAACAATCTCGCTGTGAGTGGTTTGGATTCCGACATTTTTTGCATCTGTAAAAACAATCTTTTGTATCATGATTTGATTTCTTGCAAATTTTGCAATGAGAATTATAATCCCCTCCGTGTTGGCTTGAATTGGAATCATGCATTTTTTGTTGATAACCTTGTCCTCTTCCCCTGCTTCTTCCTCGAAATGATCCTCCTCTTCCACGGAAGGATCCTCCTCTACCTCGAGATGTCTCATCTCTGCTTTGAGATGCTCCTCCTTTTCTTTCTTGTCCAAAACTTTTATTTTTTGAAACATTTATTTTGGACTCAAAAGCTTGCTCCAATGGTTGATTCGAAGATCGATTTATTCTCTCCTCGTGTACTTGGAGTGAGCTCATCAAATCATGAAGAGTATACGTGGATAAATCCTTTGATTCCTCTATAGCGGCAACAATATAATCAAATTTGAGGGGAAGACTCCGTAGAATTTTCTGGACAACTTTTTTCTCCTCAATGGTTTCTCCCAGGCTTCTGATTTGATTCACAATATCAGCAACTCGGGTTAAATAAATTTGCATACCTTCATTATCTTTCATTGACAGATTGTCAAAACTCCTCCAAAGAGATTGAAGCTTTATAGACGTCACTTTGTCGTTGCCATGAAATCCTTCTTTAAGAATATCCCATGCTTGTTTTGCTCTTTTTACTCCATGTATTCTAGGATAGATTGACTTACTCAAGCCTTGTTGAATAAATCTTAGAGCACTTGCATCTCTCCTTAAAATTTTTTTATAATCCTTCTGATGTGCATCAGTCCACTCATCATTATCTTGTTGTTGTGGTTCTTCAAATGAATCTTCCACAACCTCCCAAAGATCTTGAGAAATAAAGAGTCTCCATTTGACTGCTCCAATAATAAAAAAGTTCTCCTTCAAATATTGGCACTTGATTTGGAGTATATGAAAACATACTAATGACATTATTTGACGTCATATTAAAAAACTAGAGATACAAAGTGTATATAGAATGAAAACACTTGCTCTCATACCAAAATTGTTGGGATTTTGAGAAAAAAAAATATAGAAGTGATGATATATTATTTCTGATATTTTTTAACATGAAAGATGGGATTACATATTATTTATAGATCAAACTAAGAAGTTATGATCACTACATAAATGACCACCTTCTCTTATTCCCAAGTATATGAATCACTTGGTATGCACTCTTTTATTACTAATATTAAAAGACCATTATTGCAAATTATACTTCTTAACAAGTAATACGGAAACCCAGCCTTTCTTAAGTTTGTCCAATACAATGCCCTTAGATAAGCTTAAATCTCTTAAAGTTCTCGTCACGAAAACAAAAGACCCCACCTCACTCGAATTCGGAATGAGGGTGATGCCTTTGACTTGCGACGAAGCAAAGTCATTCGTGAAAGGCGAGAATTTAAAAGACTTGGCTGATTTTTTCATCGGCGAGAGTAGAAAATTCCCTTCTGAGGTTCTCCTCATATCGAAAACCTTGAGTTATTTCGGTGAAAGCGAGCCCAAGTTGCTAGAGCTAAAGAACAACATAGAGAAACTCAAAAAGGATAAAAATGGCGACATGAGCTACGGAGACTTGGAAACTCTACTCGTAAGCGGGTACGAAAAGCTTCCGAAAAGCGTTCTGATCGACTGCTTCAGCACCGAGACTCTCAAGGGTCATTTCCTCAACGGAGGCAACGCGGTCAACTGCAACGAGCTGATAAGCTACTGGATCATGGAGGGGCATCTCGGTCATTTCAACCGGGTTGAGGACGCTTACAAGGAAGGGCATCGCGTCTTTATGGAGCTTTTAGGGTGCGGGCTCTTGAGGAAACAAGAATTCGGGTGCGTCGTTCCGAGCAGGTCGAGATTCAAGTTCGACGTCCACGAGTACTACGGCTTTTTTAAAAGCATTCGTTTGGGTTTAGCCACGGCTTTCGATTGCAAGAAAAGGGAAATGTCGACTTTGATTCTCGACGGGAATTACATCGGGGACATTAGATCGGATTCCGGCGAGGTCAACGGGATCGAAAGCCTCGCAATATTCAACCCGACCGGCAAGTACTTTCCCCTGAATGTTTCGAACATGAAACCGGGCCTTCGTCTTCTGGTGCTCCGAGGGTGCGAATTCTCGGAAAGCATCGAAAGCATTTTCCGGTTTCCTTCTCATCCGAATACATTTCCCGAGCTACCGAATTTGACGGTTTTCGAAATTTCCGGTCCGAGCTCCGTCAGAGAAATCCCGGACGGTTTATTTTCGAACACGCCGAACCTCAAAACCGTCAACTTCTCCTTCCTCGAAATCGTATACCTCCCCAAATCTCTCTACGATCTGAGGAAATTAGAAACCCTAATTCTCAGAGGATGCGCGAAATTGAAGGAATTGCGAACTCTGGAAAAGCTCAGGGATCTCGAGGTCCTCGACATCTCAGGCTCGATAGCCCTCGAGAAGATAGTCGACAAGAGGTTCGATAAGAACAAGAAGCTCCGAGTGATCAACCTGTCCAAAACCAAAATCGAGACGATCCCCTTGATCCGGTCTCTGGAAAAACTAAAATCGCTCTCTCTGAATGACTGCAACATTTTAGGCAGAGTGAGCAAGAGCAAGGCGCTCAAAGCCCTCGAGGTGCTCGACATTTCCGGCGCCGAAAACGTCAAGGCGTTTATCGACCCGTCGCTTGAGGGGCTGGTCAGCGTCGACTTTCTCGATGCGTCGAGAACGGCCATCGAGAAATTTCCCTCGAATCTCGGGAACCCGCGGTACCTCTATTTTCGAAACTGCCCCCGGCTGTTCAAGCTTGGTCCGGTCGAGGACCTGTCGAGAATCGAGGTCCTGGATCTCTCGGGCTCGGCGCATTTGAAGGAAATCAAGGCCGACTTTTTCAAGAACGCCAAAGCCCCGAGAGAGATCAACCTTTCGAAAACCAGCGTGAGTGATCTTTCGTTCCTCAAGGAGCTCAAGACTCTTCGTAAGCTACTCATGTCCGAATGTCTTTCGTTGGTGAAACTGGATAATTTGAGCGAGTTGGTTGAATTGGAGTTCGTCGATATATCGGGTTGTGAGAATGTGGAAGAGATTGAAGACAACCTGTTTCATAAAATGCCAGTTCTGTATTTTCTCGACCTGTCGGGACTAATCCGCCTGAGTCGACTGCCTTCCTTGTCCAAACTTGTTGGCCTCAAGAAACTGTTTGTTAAAAACTGTTCCAAACTAAGCGATCTCCCAGGCCTCGAAGGTATCCCAGCCCTTGAAATCCTCGATCATTCAGGGACTCCCTTAAACTCATCTCTGGTTTTCCATCCCGATCACTCTCCTATCGTGCGCGGTCCGATTTTTCCTAGTACTGACAACATTGATTTAGATAAACTGCTCAAAGATCTCGGTGCTAGCAATAGCAGTCTACCGGAAGTGGTTACTTCTGATGGTCTCCAGGAAAGCTTGTGCAATTGGAGCATTTCGAACTGGCAAGGGGAAGAAAATGGCCATAGTTCCCTTGTGAGCGGCTTTCATTTTCTCCGTCTCCTGAATAAGTACCCATCACTTTTGAGGAATAATTTCGGACAGTTTAATTTCCTGATTTGTCCCTCGGAGAAACAGGCCAAACAATATTTGCCGGATAAGTATGAGTACTCGCATGAGATTGGCTTGAGAGAAGTTTACCTCAGCCAACTTACTCAGAAAAGATTCGAGAGGTGTTTGGAAATTCGCGGATTTAAGAATGCCCCCACGCTTGTCGAGCATTTGTTGCAAGAATCCGAGTTGATAGTCCTCGTCGATAACTCGTTTTTGAGATTCTTGCATGATTTTGGGTTTGATGGGAGTAAGGATCCGAAGTCGTGTTGGATTGAGAGTTGCGATGAAATGGAGCATGTTATCGGTGGAAATAATACTCTCGATAGCTTGGAGATTTTGTGGATTTCTGAAGTTAAAAAATTGAAAAGCTTACTTAGTTTGGAAATTCAGACTATCAGCTTTACAAGCCTCAAATCCTTGTACTTGGAATTCTGTCCGAACCTCGAGACGTTATGCTCTTCCTCTATGCAACTTGAAAATATTGAAATTCTTTACATCAAGTACTGTCAGAAACTGGGCACCCTTTTTTCAGACGACTCGTTGGCAAAACTTGAAAAATTAACTGCTCTGCATCTGTGGGGCCTACCGGAGCTGAAGAAAGTTGCTTGCAAGGCGCAATCACTAACCTCTTTGAGAATCGGAGAGTGCCCCTCGCTTGAAAGTATTTCCATTCTGCCTGCTGAGGTAATCGAATATGAGGGACACGATAAGCTTAAGATTCTGCATATCAAGTTCTGTCAGAGATTGACGAATATTCTTGAGACACGGAATAAGGACGAGCCGGCTTATCTGCCGAGCTTACTTGATTTGGAAGTGAGGGGTCTACCGAACCTGGAGAGAATTGGATGCAGGGGCAGGGCACTAGGTTTGGAAAGTTTGAAAATTGCAGAGTGCCCCTTGTTAGAAAGTGTTGTTGATCGAGATGTGATTCCGAATTCTCTTAAGGTTCTTGAAGTCAAATGTTGTGACAAGCTGAAGACCATAGTAGGAGGTGTTGAAATGACTAAAATGCCCCTGAGGGTAGAAAGAGTGGAGTTGCTGTGTTTGCCGGAGCTGCAGAGCATTGGAGTTCAGATAAAACGAGATTGCTGTGATTGCGTAGTTTGGGGTTGCCCGAAACTCGAAATTCCAGAGTTGGCTGCTAAGTAGTGTTCTGTTCTACAACCTTTTCGCTTTTAGGTGTGCATTTCGTTTGTCAATTTTTAACGTGGATTTTAGTTCGAATAAAAAGCACCCAATGTTGATACTATAGTTTGTGTCGATGAGTCAAGAGTCGAAATAATCGAGTGTGACTGATGAGTTGTAATTGAATCGAGCATGATATTTTTAATATGAATTCTAATTTTGTTTATGAGAAAATTGGCATTTAATATATTTTTATAAATGTTTTTATGAAAATGAATTTTGTACTTTTGAAAATTGGCAAATAAAATAATTAAAAGGGGTAATATCACAAAAGGTCACGTAACTTAGGCCGAATCCACAAACAATTTTGCAGGTTAAACAAAAATCACAGTAAGCCTTTTTCGGTGAAAAAAGCGGAAAAAGAGCGCGAGAGTGGCTGACGTGGTGCCGGAGTTGCTTGCGTGAAAATAACTAGCGTTTTTGGGGGAAAATCCTGATGGCATATCATGTAATTAAAACAAAAAACAGATGCATTTTCAATTTATCCTACCAGAGTACGTATATTATTGCATTTTATTTGTAAAAAATTTAGAATCAAAATCTTAATGTAATAACCCTAATTCCCAATTTTCTCTCACATAAATTTCACAAGCAAAATTCCAAATTCACAAGCCAAAACCCTTAATCCACATTTAAAATCCTTTTACCATCAGTTATCGGAAATGAATTCTCAAGAAACATCTCAGTTATCGGAAATGAATTCAGCTCCTCTTTGACATCCACGTTCTTATCCAGTTTTTATCCAACGGTTCACTGGTAACTTCTTCATTTGTAGCGTAGCACCATGACTCAAATTTGTGGTCATCACACCAGTAAAATAGTTTGTGAAAGTTTCGACTACGAGGTCCAACAATTCGAATTTGCAGTTTCTTTGCACAATATCGACAACATTTGTCTTCAAAATTCAATTTACTAGGCTGCCCATAGCTCACTGAATTCACTGACATTTTCTTAAACAAAATAAAAAATTTCATGATAATACAGTAACACCAAAAATAAGAATTATGGTTTGGAGAGAAAAAAAACTTTTGCAAAAATGTCAACTTTTTGAGCCGAATAGAAAAGCCTTACCTTTGAAATGTCAAAACTTTGAATCATAGAAAAGCCTTACCTTTGAAATGTCAAAACTTTGAATCGTGAAGAATATTGAGATGACCAGTGAAATTGAAAGAGAGCGCGGGAGTGAAAAAAGTCGGGAATTATGAATTAGAGTTTGCGATTTTACCCCAATTATATATGCGGGAAATTCAGAAATTGTTTATTTTTTAATTAAGGAAAATGCTACTTATTTCTACGCAAGCAACTCCGGCGCCACATCAGCCACTCTCGCGCTCTTTTTCCGTTTTTTTTCACGGAAATGATTTACTGTAATTTTCGTCTAACCTGAAGGACTGTTTGTAGATTCGCTACTTATTTCTACGCAAGCAACTTCGGCGCCACATCAGCCACGCTCGCGCTCTTTTTCGCTTTTTTCACGGAAAGGATTTACTGTAATTTTTGTCTAACGAACACGAGTTAATACCATCGTAGAGAGAGATAATATTGTGTGAGATTAGAGGGTTTTAGAGTGGATATCAATCCTTGTAATCATCGGCAATATTATAGTGAAAGTTCTCGTCGTTCCTCCCGTGGTTTTTTCCCGATTTAGGTTTCCACGTAAATTTCTTGTCTTCTTTACTTGTCCCCTTCTTTATTTATTGTTGAGTTATTTTCGGGGTTCCGCATTATTATTCGTACTATACATCGTCGATCTGCAACAAGTAGTATCTAGTGGCACCTGTCTTGATCGTGTGGCGTTCAGAGCTTTGTCCCGTAACAAGTGGTATCGACTGTTTGTGGATTCGGCCTAAGTTTTTTTGTGATACTATCCCTAATTAAAATGTGTAAAAACCATATTACCCCTTCTCGCAAATTTCACGCCGCGGACTCCTTCGATCCCTATCGATCCCAGCCCCAATCCCCTCAGTTCGATCAGAACCCTAAGCCAGTTTTGCGGCCGCCTCCGCCGCCATCTGCGGCTCCGTTGGAGAGGACCTTAAAGGCATTGGAGTATGAGGAATTGGCGTCCGCGTCGAAGCCTGGTTCACCCGTGGTGTGGGATTGGGTGGTAAGGATACCACCTAATAAATTGCCATGGTCTAAAGTCCTTTATAATATTGTAAATTAGAAAGGAAGTAATTCAAAAAGAAGAAAAAAAATGAAACAATTCAACATTTTAGCTAGGATACAGTCGTAAAAAATTTAAACAAGGAATAATAATGATACAACTAGGCACACACTCCTTAATTAACAACATGAAACAAGGAAATATCAAGCTATTTATTTCATGAAAATGAAAATATTATACTCCAGTGTACTATTTGTCAAAGATGATTTTGGCCCTTGCATGATCCTCAGTGATCTGATACTGATTCCCTAATCCAAAATGAACCATGAGCAACCACACAATGGTTATAAGCTCCCCTCCTCTGCTGAGCTCCTGAACGTGGCTTATCGGTCGACAATGTATGGCCGCGTAAGACAACATCTCGACCCAAACACTGCTCATGAGTTTCCATTTACAATCGACTCTGTTCAAACTCTCGAGCTCCTTGAGCCTCTTTGCGAGAATGCAGCCGTCGAACAGCACCGATTTGCTCCTGCCCCCCTTGTTATGAACCTGGTCAACCTTGCTCGTATCCACATCAAGTATCATGTTGCAGGCAATGATATGTTCCTTGCGCGACTCAGGCTTCTTCGACAACGGATACATGACGCAGCGCAAAGGCAGGAGGACGAAAAGCCATATCGGGTAAAGCATCAGATACTTGAAGAAGCTATAGACAGCGTACACAAGGAGCTGGAAGCTGCCGCCCTTGGGCTTGTTTAATTTTGTCTTGTTCACGTCCGACAATATTATTCCTTCCTCCTGGAGATAGCTGATGGCGTCGGCGCACGTGTTGCGGAACCGGTGCTGGCCATTAATGCCGGCCACCGGCGACATCATCGCTGGCTGCATGATGAGGAGGTACATCATGTAATCGGACAGAAGCTTGGAGAAATCCCGGTACTCGTTGTTTTTTTTTTCAACGTCGGCTTCGTCGCAGTAACAGAGTTCGGTGGCGATGTGCAACAGCAAGAGGCTCTTGTTGAAATCCATGTCTAGAAAGTAGGGTAGCAGCTCGGTGCCCTGTCCGAACCGTAGGGCCCAGTCGCCTTTGGCCGCGATGATCTCCTTGGCGACTTGGAGATCCTCGGCCATCTCTGATTTCATCATCAGCTCCTTGAAGACGTGGTCCCTCAGGGCCTCGGTGAAGGGCTTGTGGTCGACGAACCACAGCCGCCAGTCAAACACCTCTTTCATGTCGCTGCTGCAGCAGTAGTGTATCAAGTTGAAGGCCGACACGGACTCGCACCACCTCTTCCGGAAGCTGCTTTTCGGAGCTTTCTTCATGATGTCGATGTTGACGTCCGGGAGCTTGTTGGTGGCGATCATGAGCCAGTCGGAGTGGACGATGAAGAGGAAAGAGACAATGTCGAGGGCGATGCCTCCGAGGAGGAGGGCGTATGTGATGGCGACGTCGAAGCGGTGGAAGTCGGCCTTGTCGTCGCAGTAGAAGAGGCCGAGGGTCGCGACGAAGCACGCGAACGAGGCGGAGCGGAAGTAGAAGCCGATCGGGGTGTAGACGACGCCGGCTTTCGTGAAGAGGACGTCGTACACGAGGTTGAGCTCGACGGCGACGACGTTGAAGGCGTCCTCGGCGGTGCGCTTGTTGAAGAAGTCGCGGCTGCGGTTGCGGTCACGCTGGGTGAAGAAGAGGTCGACGAAGAGGCCCTTGAAGATCCGGAAGAAGTGGTGGGCGTAGAGGACCACCTCCGCGGGGCTGAGGGCCTCCTCCTTGACGCGGTTGATGCTTTTATTGGCCCCGGAGGAAGAGGAGGTCGGCGGGACCCGCACGATCCTCAAGGATGGCGAGGAAGCTGTTGAGGCTGGCGGAGTAGAGGGACCTGACGCGCTCGGACAACTTTATGAGGCCGGAGACGAACATGAGGAGCGTGGGGGCCCACAGGTAGTTGTTGGGGAGAGACTGGAAGAAGACGTACAAGGCAGCGGCGGTTTGGGTGACGAGGCTGAGGAGGTGGCGGATCCAGAGCTCGTTGTCCTCCAGGGAGAAGGCCGTGATGGTGTCGGGCCCGCCAAGGTGGACCAGGAGGATGGGGGCCCACAAAGCCTGCAGGATGATGTTGCAATTGGATTTCTTGTTCTGGCTGTTGTTGGAGATGAGGCTCACAGCGAAGGTGGCGGTCCAGTCGGCCAGGAGGTAGGCCGACCAAAGGGGTATGCGTATGACAACGGTCCAGTTGGTGGAGGTTCGACGAAGAGGGGCCAAGAGGATTAGGAATGTTTGGAGGAAGAGGCTTATGAGCATCAAGCCTCTGATGTCCCATATCTCCCACACATGTTTCAAGCTCTTCATCATCATGGGGGCATCCATTTCTTGGCACTACGTACTATAGTCTATCTGAAGAGTAACTGATATATATATATATATATATAGGCCAAGTGACACACGTGTTACACGGGCGTTGGATGCGTTTGAACCAACCCAAAGAATAGAATAATATAAAAATAGAATAAAAAACATCACGACCTTCTTTCTTCTTTTTTGGAACAGTATATCAAATTAAGGCTGTAAGTTTGTTTGTACGTACTACTACATCCACATGAGTTGATGAAGCAATCCAAGAATAAAGAGAGCCATGAAAACGACTACTGCTCAAGGAAATAAAGATAAAGACTACCATAGCTTCTTGCATATATATCGTGTCCCTACTCTTTCTCAGCTTTCATTTTCCTCTTGTTACACTAACACAAACACTTATGATCAATAAATTCATTCCAACTTAATTGTACATGTTGAGGATTCCACAAGACCACAAAACAATCCAGTGGAGCTGCGGGCGCTCAAAAGTTTCGAACCAGATCTTCGAGCTCAACAATGGCGAAAAGCAAAACTGACATTATGAGTTCAATTTAACACACCTAAAAGTATCTCTGAACTTGTAGGAGTATAATGCAAAAGAAATCACGCAAAATAACACAAGATTTTACATGCTTCGATCGACTAAAAAAGTCGACCTACGTGCTCGGGAAGGGAGGTGGTACTCTGATGATATTCAAGCTCTCAAGGCTATCGGACTACACTCAGTTACAGTCTAGATCACACACAACTCGTGAATTGAAAACATATATACGCACGCGATTATGCCCAAATTCGCATTCACATGAACCCTACGATCACTTTGAATTGGGCGAATCTCCACCACAAATTTCTAATAGAAATTGTGGTGCGCATGCTGTGCGTGAGTCTGACGAGGAACTCGGGGCACTTAGAAACTCGAATTTTCATCCACAAACACGTGAGGAATCGATCGATCAAGTTAGCCCGCTATTGTACGCTGCCCAGGTGGAACGACACCGTTTTGACCAATACGACGTCGTTTTGGTGTTAGTGGTAGATTCAAAACCTGCTATAAAGACCACTTTGCCCCTGCATCCATTTTGTGTAAAAAACATTTCTAGAATTCAAAATTTGTGTACTTGCATCCATTTTGTGTAAAAAACATTTCTAGAATTCAAAATTTGTGTACTTTTCAACCGTAAATGTATATGCTTTGGACACACATATGCAATTATATTCATAAGGACGATTTCGTTCTTCTCCGAAAACACATAGTTAATTGTAATTCATGACACATTTCAGAGTTATCGATATTTCTTTCGTTTTTTTCTTTCTTTCAAGTACATACAATTTTCTTTGTTTCAGGATCATGTGTTTCAATACTGTCTTATTTATTATTTTATTTTGGGAACTTTTGTCCGTGATTCCGTAATGTTGGATTTAATTGTGTTGGCCCATTTATCCTTAATTCAGTTGGCAGCCGGCCCATGGTGAGATGTCAGCCCATTTAGACTTTAGCCCAGTGAGCCCATTTGCATTCACCTCCTTTGCTCAGCCCATTACTTATGTTTTCTGAAAACATTAAGTGTTGACCATTGCTGACCGTCAGATCTTGAGGTTGATTTGTGAGATGCAATCTGATTCGTCCACTGGCTATGATATAAAGAACTCCCACCCTCGCCTTTACTCACTTCGCCCTCTACACAACCCTATTGAGAGTGTGTGCGATTTACACATAAAGTGTGTGCGATTTCCTTCTCCGTTCACCCTTCTCCGTCGGCTTCCCTCATCTTCTCCGGCTGGCCTCCTTGTGAGCCCGGTGGCTGGAGAAGCTCCGTGAAGCGGCAGTGTTGGTGAATTCCTCTTTTGTGAGGCGGAGTCGACGGTGAGGCTTGAGTTCTCTCTGTTCCGGCGAGGCCACTGTGACTTCACTGCCCGGTTATCACTACCACCTGTTATGCTACGATGATGGATCTACAGTCCTGAGCCGAAACCATATTCTATCTCTATCTTATTTTCAGATCTATACATATATATACTTGATCTGTCTTTTTTGGCCACTACATGTGCTTTTGGTGTTCATCAAGCTCGAACCCTAACATGCGTACCGGATCTCCGTTGACTGCCGTGGTTTGAGATCTTGCTATGGCTTAAAGGCTGTATTACAGATCTGACTTGTTCTTTGTTTTGCTGTTTTCAGGTGCCTAGAAGCGACGCCCGTCGACGTCGAGTCTCGACACGTAAAACACTAATACGAGATAATTTCGTCTTAAAGAAAGAGAGTCATCTCTCGATTCAAAATACAGAAATAATTCCAAGAACAAAATCAAGATGTTGGGAATTATTGGACACAAGAGATCTGCAAAAAAGTAAATTAATGTCAAATTTGGGCGCATAACATGTTCTCTTTATTCCGCAAGAATAAAAAACACGAATGAACCGAAAGCAAGAAACAACAAGCCTTCCTTCCTTGAAGGAAAGCAAATGAAATAACAGACACACAGCACACTCAAAATTACAAGACTGGGGAATGATTTCAATCAAATAAGGAAGCATAAAAAACACTGTCAGTTATTTATTTATTCAACACGACATATAGGATTGTTACACACACAGACAATAGTATATACAGTATTATGAAGTCACAAATACAAACTGATCAAATTAACAGTCATTTCTGTTTCTACTTCATCCACACCCCGTTGGCATCGCAAGGGAAGAAAGAGAGCTTCGGGCAACTGACCTGCTCCAAGTAAAGCAGCTGAGGAAACAGTTCCTGGACCTGACTCCACTCCATCTCTATGCACAGCAAATACCTCAGACGCAACACCTCGACCCTCCACGTGTCCATCTCCAGCGGCCACTCCCAACTATCGCTGTCCTGATATTGCCCCAAATCCGAGAACTTTCCCCCACGGATGTAAAGCTTCTTCAGCTCCTTGAGTTTTCCTATCTTCAGCCACTCGGGAGTTGTCGATTTCGGAAAGTTCCTCAGGTCCAATTTCTCAAGGCCCAGAGGAAGCCCTGCTGCTACATTCGTTTCTTCTTCTACGTATTCTTCTTCTTGTTGTATGAAAGCGCTTCCTTCCCAAGTGATTGTGAGCTTCTTCAGCCCCTCCAAACTATTCAGAGCCCTCACATCCTCCTTCCTCGGGAATTCCCTCAACCCCTTGCACACGCACAGCTTGACCAAGTTCTTCAACTCGTTCAAATCCTTGAGCTTGCACGACTTCTTCCCCTGCCCCACCACGAACCCCTTGAGCACTCTCAGCCCCTTAAGGCTGACGATGGTCTTCGGCATGTGGTCCAGCAGGTAGCAGTCCGACATGTCCAGGTGCGTCAAGAACTGGAGACGGTTACCTATATCCTCAGGGATGCTCCTGAGATTATAGCACCCTCTTATATCCAGAATCTCGAGATTCGTCAGGTCCATGACGGACTCGGGGAGGTCGGTCAAGTTCGAGACCCCTTGGAGGTTGAGCAACTTGAGGTACTTCATGTTCTTCAGTTCGTCCAAGAAAAGAGTAGCGCCCTCCTCGACTTCTCTGTGGCCGGTGTCCGACGTCTCCCACCTCCCCAAGTAGAGAACGTTGAGGTTGATCATCTTCGATAACCAGCCCCTCTTGAACTCGAGAACAGTCTCGCTGATGTTGATCACGAGATGGACTTTCTTGAGATCGACAATTGAGACCGACCCGCCCATCAAATCCTCGTACGAAATCAGGCCTTCCCCGACCAGGCACGACTGGTAACACCCAGCGAAGTTCTGCGTGGGCTCTCCTTTGGGGCCGAAGTTCAAGAATCTGGCCTTGTGCGCGATCATCACCAGTGCCGACCGGTGAAAGGGATGCATCCGGCAGCTCCCGACGGAGAGGCTTCGGCTCTCGTTCACCGCCTCCACGAAACCCTTGTCGATCAGAAGGACAAAGTTTTCGTTCGCTTCCTTTTCGTCGAGAGCGAACCTCTCGACGAGCCACCACTGCACCATCACCCGCTTCTTGACGATTTCGTTGTCGGGGAAGACGGAGAAACACAGCAAGCAGAGCTTCACATTCGGGTCGAGGTCCTTGTACCTAGCCTCGAAATCTTTGAACGCAGGGCTCCTTTCGAAGAACCTGACGTTGTGAAGCTGAGGCATCATGTCGAGCGAAACCTGTTTCTTGAATTCGGGGCTGAAGTGGAAGTTCTTCACCGCTCCGTCGGGCTTGATTATGACCTTCAAAGGGAACGCAAGATTGAGTCTGATCAGATCCTGCATCAACTTTTTGTTCTGCTCCTCATCATTGGGTCCTTTAATTTTTTCCCACAATTCAGTCAATTTGTTCTGGTATTCTCGGAGCATTCTGACCCCCTCTTCGGTGTGTTGGAAGTCTTTCTCTATGGCCTTTATCAGCTTGGAAGCCAAGTCTTCCTCTATGTCCGACGATATCTCGTCGGTGTGTTTGACGGCCTTCTTCAGCTCCTTTTCGTCTCGACTTTTGGCGTCGAATGATTTGCTGCTCTGCGACTTTTTGCGTAGTAAACATTTCGGCAAGAGATTTGAAATCTTGAAGGGAGGCTTGAGTTTATCCAAAGACGATGATTTCTTGGGCGGAGGAGTAGTATCGTTCCTTTCGGTTTTGGCTTCAGATGATTGAGTTGAGGTGGCTTCACACTCCTCTGCCACCGGCTTGTTTTTGGAGCTTGTTTCGGTTGGTGGTGGTTGATTTTGTTTTGGGTCATTTAAGGTTACAGCAGCATCGCTCGTTTCCGGTGGTTTGTGGCCGGTGGACATGGCATGAAAAGTCAGGGCTACCTATTTGTTCGTTCTTTGCGCTGATCAAATTCAGAGGGTTTGAAGAAAGAAGGTAAAGATAGTACAGTATATTGCAAATTTAAATACATGATGATCCAAAGGAAGAAAGAAAAAAGGGAGCATGCTATCTAAGAATACTTGCACCAAGGGCTTATACTTTGGAGCATGAGGCAAGAAAATGAAAAGGAGTAAGCTTCATCTACATTTTGCTTACACCAATCAATCAAACAAGAACAATCTACTAATACACTTTTTACCTAAGATAAAGTTAGATGTGTCTTGATTTTCACTCTAGTTGTCTTACATTAAATTTTATATAAAAACTTAATTCATCTTCTAAATGTAGACAATTTTTTTTGTGGGAATACACTTTTCATTTACAAATATAAAATATCTACTCTTTTTAACCCCACATATAAAACTACACTCATTCTACACAAAATGAAAAGGAAAAGTCCTATATACCCTTATTTTTCTTTTCTCTCTTTTAATAACATAAAAAACAATAAAAATACATAAAAAAAACAAAAAAGAATTTATGTGGGGCCCACTAATAACAAAAATCAGATTTTTGTGAGGTTGGTGGGGTGTAAATGCATGCATGAATGCATATCTCTTCTACCACCTCTATAACTCCTCAAACCCATTTCAAAAAAAAAAAAAAAAATCTCAAAAAACACCCTCTCTACATGAAAAGCTAGGTCGGATTATGCGTGAAAAGAGCTAGATTTCGACGGGAAAAAGGTATGTTACATGGGACCATGGCTCCGTCGTTTTTTTTTTTTTTCGGACTGAAAAATCGGCACTCAGTCGAAGCACTCAGTCGAAAATATGACTGAGTGCACGACCAAGTGCTGCTGGGTTCTTGGGCACTCAGTCGAAAAAAATGGCCAAGTGCACTCAGTCAACCGACCAAGTGACCGAGCAAGTGACCGGCCAAGTGACCGAGCGCTCGGCCAAGTGACCGGATAGTACTCGGTCACTCGGTCACTTGTCGACTGAGTGCCCTCAGTCATTTTGAAAGAGTGCAGAAACTGATTTTTTTTTTTTAATTTGTATATTAATGGTTTGTTTTATAAGATTATTTGGATGCATATTTTTGATTTCCTAATTTAATTCAATTGTTATTTGTAATTGTAGATGTCGAATCAACGAATCACGGTACGTTACGGTGGTCGTTGGGATCGAGAGGGCTACGTTGACGGAGTAGACATGTGTCTCTTCTTTCGTAGGGAAGAAATTACACTCGACACTCTCGTGGGCCGGATTCGTGCGGTTTTGCGCCCTCCGCCCAATGTCGAGTATTTGTTGTATTGTTATACCCGAGGCTATGACATGAGGAGCGTGCGAGCTCCTATGCTATGCGACGAGGATGTGTCTCGCATGTTAGACGAGCAAATGGCTGAGTGCTTTGTGTTCGTCGTCGAAGTAGAGGGACAACAAGCTGCGCCGGAGGTAAATATCGGAGAAGAAAATCGTGATCGGGGCGCACCGTCAGAGAACGAGAACGAGAACGAGGAGGTACACACTTCCGAGGACGAGGAAGAGGCCCGTCAGTCCGATCTCTTGGATTCTTTGACCACGGAGTGGACCGAGTGGATCAGGCAGCCGGGCGTGGTTAAAAAAAATTATGTCGCACCGTAATATGTCCTCGAGTTCTACTGCGGGAGGCGGCGAGCAAGCCGAAGCTTTTCAGAATGCACAGAATAATCCACTGCGCAATTGGATCATTCCACTGTCGACGTTTAACCCCGCTGTTCCGTTGCGTTCTGTCGAATCCCAACCGATTTATGGTCAGATGGTAGTCGGTGCCACGTTCCGAAAGAAACAGGATCTGAAGGTGATGGTGGGGATGTATCACATGGAGAATAACGTGGAGTGCAAAACTGCTCGCTCGGGCACTGATCGGGTGACGTACGTTTGCAAGCTGGGGCGTGAGAAATGCCCGTTCAAATTGTGTTCCACGGGTTCCGATAACACCTTTTGGAGGATTACGAGGCTGAACTTGAATCACGAGTGCCGTAACAATTTGGGGCGGACTGCGGATCGACAGGTGTCGAGCAGGGTTGCGGCTACTTTCTTTGCACGCTAGTTAATCGGGAATCGGGAACTGAAGTCGTGATCGTTAGCCAGGCTGGACGTCCGAGGATGACTCGTGCTCGTTCCGCTGTTGAGAGCTCTGCACGACGTGATCCGGTTTGTTCCCCCAGAAGTAACATTGTACGTATGTCGTGGCTTAGACCTAATATCGTGTCTTCGTGTGCAGGTGTGTTCGAGATGCAAGGGCGTAGGTCACAGTAGACGCGTGTGCACTGTTTTTATTCCACCTGAGAGTGTTAATTTGAATGGTCCTCCACAAGAAACGGGAACGGAAGAGTCGAGCCGGAGAAGGCAAAAGAAGAAGTGCAGCATCTGCAAAATCGAGGGTCACACGAGAAGAAAATGTCCAGTGAGTACGGAGTGAGAGGTTGATGGTTTGAGTTTTTTATTGATTGATTTGCTTTTATTTGAGACTTGGATTGTGTTATTTGGATTGATTCGGTGTTATTTAAATTGATTCGGTGTTATTTAGGTTGATTCAGTGTTATTTTGGTTGATTCGGTGTTATTGGGATTGATTCGGTGTTATTTAGGTTGATTCGGTGTTATTTGGTTTATTCGGTGTTATTTGGATTAATTCGGTGTTATTTAGGTTGATTCGGTGTTATTTGGATTGATTCAGTGTTATTTAGGTTGATTTGGTGTTATTTAGGTTGATTCGGTGTTATTTAGGTTGATTCGGTGTTATTTTGGTTTATTCGGTGTTATTTGGATTAATTCGGTGTTATTTAGGTTGATTCGGTGTTATTTAGGTTGATTCGGTGTTATTTTGGTTGATTCGGTGTTATTTTGGTTGATTCGGTGTTATTTGGTTTATTCGGTGTTATTTGGATTAATTCGGTGTTATTTAGGTTGATTCGGTGTTATTTGGATTAATTCGGTGTTATTGAGGTTGATTCGGTGTTATTTAGGTTGATTCGGTGTTATTTAGGTTGATTCGGTGTTATTTTGGTTTATTCGGTGTTATTTGGATTAATTCGGTGTTATTTAGGTTGATTCGGTGTTATTTGGGTTGATTCGGTGTTATTTTGGTTTATTCGGTGTTATTTGGATTAATTCGGTGTTATTTGGATTAATTCGGTGTTATTTAGGTTGATTCGGTGTTATTTGGATTAATTCGGTGTTATTTAGGTTGATTCGGTGTTATTTTGGTTGATTCGGTGTTATTTGGATTTATTTTGGTGTTATTTGGATCGATTTGGTGTTATTTAGGTGTTATGATCGTTTATGTACATGTGTTTAGGTTGATTTGGTGTTATTTGGGTTGATTTGGTGTTTGTTTGGATTGATTTTGGTGAAAAAATCGAAAAAAACAGGCTGCACTTGGTCATGTACTTGGTCACTGCACTTGGTGGCTGCACTCAGTCAAAATGACCAAGTGCACTCAGTCAAAGTGACCAAGTGCACTTGGTCGCCGGTTAACTAACCGAGTGGCCCTCTTTCTGTGTCCTCCTGACCCCTCTTTCTGCTCCATCAGACTGTCGTGGCCCTCTTTCTGTGTCCTCCTGACACTCTCCAGGAGTCTATCGTTGCTCTCCTGATGTGTCCTCGTGATCCGGGCAGTCAGTCGAGCCATAAATCCCGTGTCGGACTCATCGTTCAGGATTTTCTGGAACCGTCGATCAATCCGTCGATCGGTACTGTCATCAGACCCCTCAGGAGCAGGAGAGCCCTCTCGTCGGGGTCGCTGAGAGGGACGACGCTCTGCCGATGAAATAGGTGTGATGGCATCACGACCCCGTCTACTAGGCCCAGAGTCACCCGTCATCTTGTCGACGGCCTTGGACACGCGTCCGGCCACGCGTTCCATCAAGTTCTTCTTCTTCTTCTGTGCCGGTGCCTGTGCCTGTGCCTGTGCCTCGTCTGCAGGCAATCCAAGTCTAGGAGGAGGACGGTACGTGACCTCTTCTGCTCTGTCACGCACGAAAATAAAATGCGGAGCAACCGCCTCCTCCTCCGTCGGCTCTAGATACCGGTGAACTTCAAGCTGAAAAGAAATCCAAATTATATAGGGTTAATTAATTTAATTATTTGATATAACCATTAATTGAAGATTAAAACAAGCTTACCTCCGGATCCTCGTAGAAATCAGAAAAGTCGACGTGGGTTGTAATCGAGTGCCAGCCCAGTAGCCGAGGAATCCTCGGACGGTCGGCTTTGTGCGCGCACGCCCTCCCGAGACTAGGTATAGCCTCGTACGACCATAGCTGATAGGTCCAAATGGGGCCGTAAATGTGGTAGGCCGGCTTCAGTACCTGACCGGGATGCATGGCAGCTATGCTGAGGTAGTAGGACATGACCTGAAATGTGTGGGAGCCCCAGGGAAACGTCTCCCATCCCTCCTCGTCCTCTACCAAAGTCCAAACCCAATCATCGATGTAGATATCGCCTCGGCATAGGAGCATCATGTAATACATCAGCACCTTGGCGGCCTTCACGTAGTCGGCTGGGTCTGACCCCAAGTCACTACCTTTGAATCTCGATAAAAGCTCTCGCGCTATAATTTTTTGTCTGAATCCGAAGTGCCTACGAAAGAAAGAGCCGGGAGGAATAATGTGCGGGGCCGAAGTATCAAAGGTGTGGTTCCCAAAACGAAGTCCGGTCACCAAGGCGTACTCCTGTGCTCGGAAGCAAATGATCTTGCCCCCGAGCGAAAACCAATGCTCGAACGGAGGTATCGTCGGACCTACGATCTCCCGAGCTAACAAGTGGTGCATGGCCGCGTTCGATCGCCCGTCTCTTTGAAGGTACATCAACCTTCCAAAACACGAATGACGGAATGTCCGGTGAGCCTCGTGCGTATCGTCAACGGCTCTCAAAATCCCCTTTATGGTCTTCAATACGGGGAACCGGTCGTACAAATTCAAATCTTTCGTCGTGTGAATGAATTGTGGCCTCCTCCACCGGAACCCATCCTGCAAAAACACAATTAATTAATAAAATAACATAATAAATATCAAAAATCAAAAAAAAAAAAATAATAAAAAAATTCGGCACTCGGTCGATCGACTGAGTGCCCTCGGTCGACCGACAGAGTGACCGGATAGGGCACTCGCCCGGTCACTTGGCCGGTCACTTGGCCGGGCACTCGGCCGAGCATCTTCTTCCCCGCGGCCGAGGGGTCGACCGAGGGGAGCGGCCGAGTGCCGAAAAACTCGATTTTTTCCGGCGATTTTCAGAGCATTTTAACACACAATTTAGACTACTAATCAACTACAACACTCATATACACTCAATAATATAAAATTCAAGCATAAAATCGAACACATTGTTGAAAAACAACCGAAATTCGAAACCTAGGTTTTCGAAACTTACCGGAGCTTGGAGCGGCCATTGTTGGTCTTCTTGGTGCTCTGCTTCGTGCTCTTCGTCGTGATGGTCTTCGTGCTCATTATCCGACATTGTGTGGCCGGAAATTTCGAAAATTCGCCGGAACCGATTTGTGTTTTGGGACCGTGCGGGGAGAGAGAAAGGGGTGGGGGTGGGGGGCCGATTTTTTGTCTTTTTTTTTGTTTTTTAATTAGTTTTGTTTTGTTTTGAAAAAGGGGAGGGTAAATGGGACATTTCCAATACATTTTGTATAGATTGGGTGTAATTTTAAAATAGGGGTTAAAATGAGTAGAGTTTTTATATTTCTTACCAATTAAAATTTTCTCTTTTTTTTTCTATTCTATAACTCATACCAACACTCATATTTTTATTTTCGATTCATTTTAAGCCATGTTTATATCTTATTTAAAAAAATATTTTTTTATATTTTTATTTTAAATGATATATGTATTGTTACTTTTTCATCTAATTTTAAAAATTTTACAATACAACTTGATTAAAAGAAATAAATATTTATACATTTTCATCTACTACTCCTTTTTTTTTTTTTTAAATTATCGGAAGAAAGGTGAAAGATAAAATTATATTTTTGAATTACAGTATAAGCTAAAATACTAGTATTACTAAACTACTAAAAACCCTCGCCATACTTTTTAACCATCTCGCTATGCACAGCCACAAAATTCTGGATATCATTAATAAATAAATCAAAGAGTAAGCAGCTGAGTGTGGGAAGATGTTTCTTCTACAATAAGTGATAGTGTGATATGAATAAACAAGGGGTTATTAAAAAAACCTGCTCAAGGTTTCGACTTTTTGGCACTAACCTACTCGGCCTGAAAACCGTGACACCTGCTTACCTAAACTTTTCTTCGATTTACACTAACCTACTAATTTTTGACAGAACAGAATATACCGTAGAATATTCCGTTAACTCTAATTTAACTCTATTTATTTATTATTTTTGTTGACTGATTACAATTTTACCCTTCTTACACACTTCATAAATGAAAGAAACGCACCGCAACTCACATTTCACCCCCAAAATCGACGAACCCTAATTTCATCCTCTGCGATTTTTGCATTTCAATGTCAATGTCAACCTCAAGCTTAGACGATTTTTGTCGATGCGGGCTGCTCGTTGCGAGGCGTACTTCCTGGACTGAGATGAACCCAGGCAGAAGATACTTGTGTTGCCCCAAATTTCGGGTAAGAACCCTAATTTTTCAATTTCCCCAAATTTTTACAATTTTCTTAGATGAATGAGAACACCAGTTTGCGACTGTCAGGGAGGTTGTGGCCTTGTGGGTATTTCAACTGGATTGACCCACCGGCATGTGGGAGATGTAATCAAATTATACCAAGTCTAATTAAGAACATCAATTCTAAGGATGAGGAATTGGAGGAGCTGAGAAAGAGAGAAGCTTTTCTGAGGAAGAGGAACATGAAGTTGTGGCTTGTGATTGTAGCATTTATTGTAGCTTTTTTACTGTCTGAAATTCTGAGTTCTGGATTTGAGCTTTGTAATGTAGTGTGTACTGATCTTGGTTTGAATTAATTGAAGCAATGTAATGTACTGATTTTGGTTTGAAGTTGCTGCTGCAATGTAATGTACTGATTTTGTTATGTTTTATTGCTAAACTGGTAAAACAATGTAATGTACTGATTTTGCAATGTAATGTACTGATTTGAGCTTTGTTATGTTTTATTGTTAAACTGGTAAAGCAAACTAATAAAAGAAAAAAACACACTGATGCAACAAAAAACAAACTAAAAACAGAGTACAACATAATAAGGTTCAAATCACACAAATAACATGTTTCAAAAGCAACAAATACATGGTCCTTTGTAACTGAAATATTGTTCAACAAACATTCAAAACACACTGATGCAAACAACTGAAAATAAGTTCAACAAACATTCAAAAGTACTGATACAAACAACTCAAAATAAGTTCATATCCATTTCAAACTTCAACTCAGAACCATTTTCTCCCTGGCTTCCTTGAAAACACTGGCCTCTGTCCAAGTACACTTGCATACCCCAGCTCAAACTGACTTTGAGGCTCAGATTGATTCACATTGTTGTTTGGTTGAGAAGAGGACTGTCCAACTTGTTCCTTGACTTTTTTCACATTGTTGATTGGTTGAGAAGAGGACTGTCCAACTTTTTCCTTGCCTTTTTTCTTGGAGACATTGCTAGTTGGTTGAGAAGATGAGGCACCATGCTTTCTTGGACTCCTTCTAGGTGGCTCAGAAGTGGCAGCCTTCTCTGGAATCTGCTTCCTTGAGCTCTGACTTGGAGGCTCAGAAGCTGCAGCCTTATCTTGAGTATTCTTCCTTGGGCTCCTCCTTGGTGCATGTGTACTTGAGGCTCCAGGCTGCCAAAAAAGAAAGAAATAAAATTGAGCAAAAAATCATGAAAAATCAGATTAATTACAATAGTTTACCTTGTCTGATTTTTAAGAGGACAATGTCTACTGTTGTGACCCTCTTGTTTACAGTTGGAGCAAGTACATGACAACCCTGTTCTCCTCAGCTTTCCATGTTTTGAAGTCCCTTTTATCTCACCTTCTTCCAACTTCCTTTTGTGTTTTTAGGCCTCCCAGGCATGTTCTGAATCTTAGGGGGTATGAGTTGTGGAGTCACAACACCAGGAGGCTCACTCCACTCATCCATGTTCAACATAGGGCTCATGCAATTGCTATAAATTCTCATACACAACTCCTTAGTGTAACACTCTGCAACTTTCAACTCAGGGTTCTTCCCATGGTAATTCAGACATGCAATTACATGAGAGCATGGAATGCCACTCAACTGCCACCTCATGCAGGTACATGTCCTATTACCAATATGCACACAAAAGTACTGATCATCAGGCCCTCTCACCTGAAATTCATTTGCCCCATTCCAGGTAGGTGCCCATCCAAATGCCTTCTTTTTATTTTTTTCTAAGATTTTCAGAATCTTAGGGCATAACAGACCAGGGTAACTCTCAGTTTCAGACTTCCTGATTCCAATCCTCTTCATTAAAATCCTCCTTATGTCCTCTAACATCTTAATGATTGGTTTTGTTCTAGCTTTCAGGAGCATGGCATTGAAACACTCTGACAAGTTATTGACATACATATTGGTGTTGTTCATAGTCTGAAAGTAAACCCTAACCCAATGTTGAGGGATCCTATCAGAAATCCAATAAAATGCTGGCCTGTTGTATGTTTTCAGATCATTCATCATCCTTTGAAAGTCTACAACTCTTGTTGCAGCAGCAGCCTTCCAGAATCTGGATCTCAACCCAATCCCCTTGTTTGACAGTTTGAAGTTGGCATATAAGTGTCTCACACAATGCCTATGCTCACAACCAGGCATTAGAGTATTCACAGGTTCAACTAAACCCTTCTGTTTGTCACTCATGACAGTCCACAAGTGACTGTCCCTCTCAGAAATTCCCAAGTCAGTGGTTACCAAGTCAATAAACCACATCCAAGACTTTGTGGTTTCTTTTTCAGCCACATCATAAGCAAATGGATATATACCATTGTTGGCATCAATACCCACAGCTGTAAGCAACACACCTCCCACAGAAGTCTTCAAATGACATTCATCTAAACAAATTAGCCTTCTACACCCATCCAACAAACCTTTCTTCAAAGCAGCCCAACAAATGTATATCCTTTTGAATACTGCCTTGTCTCCAACCATGGTGGACTTGATCTTACATGTACTCACTGGATTGCTTCTAAACACTTCCTGAGCATACTTGTACAGACTACTATATTGCTCCAACTCATCACCATTCCCCATTTGCTTAACAGTTCTCTTTACTCTGTAAATTTGTGACTTATTGACTGTGCACCCAATCTCCCTCTGAATGCTGTCAATCATGGAATCCACTGGCCAATTTGGATCACTTATTATCTTCTCCTTGTAATTTTCAACCAGGTATCTAGCATCATCTTGAATAACCCTCTCCTCCCTTGCACAGGTATGTGTATCATACAAGGTTTTTAACCTTTACTGTGTCTTCTTTGGGCACTCTGGAACCATAAATCTCCCATGGACATCAAACATTTTTACACTCTGGTTTGACTTTGTATGGGGCATTAATAGGGAAGAATAAACTCCTACCATTCTGAACTGCATACATTCTTAAAGCTTTTCTGAAGGAATGTCTGTGAACTCCAATCCCACCTCAAATTCAACCCTTTTATTATCAACACTGGGATTGAACACCTTGAATCCCTTGTGCTTGCCTTTCTTACTGATCCCACTCTGCTCAGGTACATCCTCTTGTTTGGATTTTTTTGATGCACTCCTAGTCATAGGCCTCTTTCCTTTAGGATCTTCCTGTTTGCACTCCACTTCAGGCTCTGAGTCCACATACTTGCTAAAATATGCATTATCATCATCAGAACACTCATCACTATTTTCAAGGTAAGCTGAATTGTCTGAATCTTCCCCCACAGACACCTCTCCTTCACTATCTTCTTCATCAACTTGGCCCTCTAGTATCCTTCTCATATCATCCTCATCAGAATAACTATTGTTGCCATTTCTCTGTTCCATCTCAGCCTCCATTTCTCCACTCTCACCATTTCTCTGATCCATCTCAGCCTCCATTTCTCCACTCTCACCATTTCTCTGATCCATCTCATCCATCTCAGTCTCCTTTTGAGAACCAGTTTCAAAATCATATTCAATTAAGCTTCTGTGCATCCCTTCATGATCTACAAAAACAGCAACCCTGGAACCTACTGTTGCAAGTGCTTCAATCTCAACCCCATAATAACCAATACCCACATGCACCAACATATCACAATTATCTTCTGCATTGCAAGCAAAATAATAACTGCAGCTACTAGGAAACCCTAATTCCGCACCCATCCTCTGAAATTCGGCTTGACATAATCCATCCTCACACAGTTCATCAAAGTAAGAAACCTTTCCCCTAACATAACATAACTTACCTTTCTCACGTCTGAACTTCCCGCTATGGTGTAATATCTGTTGGAAATCGATATCCCGAGGTTAACGGAATTGCGGAAACATAACCCCGACCGAAATCCCATCGCCGGAATCACGCGAACCACCACACGGAGCCAGGCCCGACGAGAGAATCACCGTCGCGGGATAAACCCGCGGCTAGAAACCCTAGCCGAGCCCCCGCCGTGAAGGGGGCTCGCGATCGCGCACCAGCCGCGATTGCCGGGCTGCTCCGGCAGCCCTGGGCGGTGAGTCCGGCGACTCACCACGTCGATCTCCACCGGGGATCTCGTATCCCCGTCCACGGAGTTCGTTCGTCCAAGATCATCGTTCATGTATATATCACGATTAATTAAACGCATAATCATAAGAGGGGGTTTACGATTATACCTACGTCTCGTTGTGCGGAGAAACGAGATGATTTGAAGACCTTCGAATCTTCCCACGTATTCCTTGCACTTCGTTCGAACGTCGTGTGGGCGACGATCCTCCGAACTCCTATGGATCTCCTTCAAC
The DNA here is from genome assembly GCA_954870475.1 of Euphrasia confusa. NCBI lineage: Eukaryota > Viridiplantae > Streptophyta > Magnoliopsida > Lamiales > Orobanchaceae > Euphrasia > Euphrasia confusa. The sequence continues at coordinate 13,654,898 of OX940951.1, read as the reverse complement.
TCTTTAAAACTATCAACTAATGATATTCTTGTCTTGTTCTAATTGTGAAGACCATGTAATGCTTTTATAGGCTACGTAGGGGATCTAAAGGAGGTGGAATATTGGGCTTCTAATATTAATGATTAAATTGAGCCCAAGCCCAAATCTATTAATCTCATTAATATTAATTAATTTTATTTTCCACTATATAAAATTAATTGTACTCCCAATATTAAACCATATTATATCAAATAATATTATCTTTTGTCCAGGGATAGAAGTTTTTGAGGACTTTTGTCCAGTGATAGAAGTTTTTGAGGCCTTTTGTCCTTCCACCTCTTTGTGTAAATCTTTTTCTCCCTGCTGAAAATAATAATAATAATAATAGTTTAAATTATAGGCTGAAGTCTAATTATTTTGAAAGATGATGCAATATACAGATGAAGTATGAGATATAATCAGTTGACTACATGTTATGACAAAGGATCAGATGAAGTATGCAATATTAAACTGAAGTATGAGCTGTTTTTTAAATGAAAGATGAGTAGTATGTATATGAAGTGTGATACACTTTAAGAACTTTACCTGTTTTTGTGGAGAACCATGTTGTCCTATTGTTCCTTTGGCTAGCATATGAATCAATTCCTGAAAAATAAATATAAGAATCAATCAATAAAACTTACTAATATATTTTAATAGAAACTTACTTTTCGGTTTCTATTATGTCTCTCTTGATCTTCTGATGGATCCATTGCACAAAACTGCTGTGATTGAACAGGTAATATATATCAGTCAAATAGATACTACTCAAATACATGAAACTTGAAACAAGATGAACAAGATGAAAGTTCATGTTGGAACAGATATGTCCTACATCTCAATGTGGTATTATGGAACAGATATCACAGATAACAGTGTCCATATATATCAAGTGAACAGGTAGATATGAACATGGCTGAATAGATACACTCATAAACAGATACAAATATGGTTGAACACACAAAAACAGATACACACACACACTAAAGGGAACATATAACAACCTGTACATTTTGTAGAACCTCAATAACAACCTGCACATTTTGTAGAACATGTACATAATGCACATTTTGTAGAACATGTCCATAAACAGATTCTGAGAACATGAAATACAGATATGAAGGGAACAGATACAGAGAACATGAAATACTCAGTGGGAAATAAATTTGATGGATGAAACATAATAAAACACAGAAACAGAAACAAGATGAACACAAACAGGAAGAAGCTAAACAGTGGAGTATAAGAAATCAGAAAATACTTAGGGTTTGAGGATAAATTAACAGTTACAATTCATCAGAAATCAGAAAACTAAATTACCTAGGGTTGAAGGATAAATTAACAGTTCCAATTCATCAAAAATCAGAAAACTAAATTACCTAGGGTTAGAGGCTTAGAGGATAACTGCAGGATCATAATATTTTCAAACATGCAAAACTAAAACTGAAGAAAGGGGAAAATCTCAAACATAACATAAATTGAAATTTTACCTAGGCTATTGATTGAGTTGTTTCCAGCGAAACTTGGAGGCGGCAAAGCGAGGAGGAAGAATCGATGTTTGAAGCGGTCGAGATTTGTAGGAAGAATCGATGCTTGAAGGCCTTGAGAATTGATGCTTCAAGGAACGATGCTTGAAGGCGGCGGGGAGAGTTGACTCCGAGAATAGATGCTTGAAGGAGGCGGTAATCGAAAATTGACGGCGGCGATATGTGGCGGTGTAGGAGATATGTGACGGTGTAGGAGGGCGGAGTTCGAAAACTGTATCGAATAGAGAAGTTACAGAATCCATAGTTGGCGTGAATTGTGTGGGTTGATGACGTCAGCGAATAATTGAGCTGGGTCAATTATTTTTATATACTGAACGAAGTAAGATGGGTTTCTTACACCTTAGGCGTAAGATATACTAACTCGATTTTGATGTTCTAAATAAAAACAAAAGGTTCTTACTTTTAAAATAAAAATGCATTAATCACTAAAATGCATTAAACTAGAAATTTACTACAGTAATATTTTAATCCATGAAAGCTTCTAGGGTTTAAACATTTTACCCTAAAAACATTAGAGATGAAGAAGAGGAAGGAGGGTGAGTATTTGTCGATGGACCGAATATCTGAATTGCCGGAACCGATACTCCAGGCGATACTCTGTTTCCTCTCCCAAAAGACCGCCGTCCAAACCTCTGTATTATCCAAGGCGTGGCGTTACCTCTGGTGCCGTCGGCCGGTAATCGAGTTTGACGACATGTACGAGTACGGCAAGGACATCGATAAGAGAAAGTCCTTCCTTTCCGCCTTGGAGAGAATTTTACAAGGTACCCTTCATCTCCGTCTCGAAAAATTCAGCTTACATATTTCTAAAATCGACGAGTTGATTTCGCTTCTCGAGGAGTGGTCTCCGAGAATCACAAGCGTCAGCAAGCTTCATCTCGTTCTACAGAGGGTACCACGACTCGAGTCGGAGCTACTGCCTCCGTTGCCCTTCGATTCAGAATCCATCGAGGAATTAAATCTTGAAAATTTCGTCTTCAGCCACAGGCAGCAGAACAAGCCCTTGTATAATTTTTCTCGTCTTAGGAAATTATTTCTGAGGGGTATATCGCGTTTGCCAAACGGCTGGTTTTCTTCGTCGTGTAGCTTCCCCTGCCTCGAAGACTTGAGGCTCGAATCCTGTCCCGGGGGCGAATTCGACCTTTCGAGCTGCCGCTCGTTGAAGCACTTGAGCTTCACAGACATCTATCCAATTGTCAAGGCTACAATCAATGCCCCGAAAATAGTCCGCTTCCATTACATAGGCTTGCCTCCCCAACACATCTCGTTTGCACCCACAACTTCTTCCTGGAAATCGAATCTAAGATTAAAGTTCATCGGTCCTCTGAACTTCAACCATCTAACTGGCCTACTCAAGGCATTGCGCGAATCCGAAATATCTCTGGATCTTGAGGAACGTTCTATTCACAATTTGAGTGACGATATTGATATTACTGCTGGTGTTTACGATGATGAGGTGCCTGCAGTCGTGAACCAATTAGCGGTTAGAGCAGAGTTTGATCTTTTCTCTAATACAACGTCTTCTGAAGTCTTCTTGAATATCGTGTTTCGTATTTGTCGTCCGAGTGTCATGCACATGATCCAGGCCTCCATTGACGTTCACAGAGTCGCTGAGATCCTCGTTCAAGAGGAGAGGGAATACTTTTGGCAACATGATTTGGAGCGAGTGGTTTGGACGAAAGACGTGTACCGTTTCTGCCTGGGCCAAGGATATGTTAACAGCGAGTGTTTCGCACTGCAATGGAAGGGGGCGTCTGCCTAATTTCCAGTCAGTACAATGTAAGTCTTCCTTTCTTTTCGATTTTCAGATTCGGTTATGATGATTTTATACATTCATATTCAGTTTTGAATTGCGTCTCTATGTCAAGATTTTTTGTTGCGTGTTTTCTGCTCCTGCACTCTATTCGCTTAAATAGATGTATAAACTCGTCTCCAAGTCTCATAAAATTCTCGTATATTCTTCCCCTGTGTAAAAAAGGAGGCAGCAAGCCACTTATTGGGTTCAAATGACATGAACCTCTTAAGTACATAATTCAGTATTCTCAAAGAAGCCTCAACCTAAGTACATAATTAAGTACATAGCAACATTTTTTTTTTCCTGGTGTCATAAGCATCTAGATTTCTGGGGTTCACATTCTGCAGGACTGAAAACACGAAACTCGCTGAGATTTCGAGGGGTCGTGATTCAAGGACATGCATTGCATTTGCATTGCTGGATTTGGTTGATGTTGAATTCTCGATATTATGCGAATTGCCTGGGATTTTATGGCTTTTTTTTTACTTAATTTCAGTTCAGATCGTTTCAGTTCAATTAAGACTCATTGCTCGATTAAGACTCATTGTTTAATAATTTATAAAATTTATTTATTTTTATAAAAAAAAATCAATTCACTTTTTTACAAAAGAACAAATAGATTTTTTTATACTAATAACTTTTTATTTGATTAAGTAATTTATCTAAATGAAGGATTTAAATTAAATAATTAAAATAAAATATCCGAGAATCACAAGCGTCACCAAGCTTCCTCTCGTTCTACAGAGGATGTCACGACTCGAGTCAGAGCTACTGCCCCCGTTGCCCTTCGATTCCGATTCCATCGAGGATATAAGGAATTATATCTTGACAATTTCGTCTTCAGCCACAGACATCAGAACAAGCGCTTGTATAATTTTTCTCGTCTTAGTAAATTAACTCTGATAGGTATATCGTGGCTGCCGAATGGATGGTTTTCGTCGTGTAGCTTCCCCTGCCTCGAAGACTTGATGCTTGAATCCTGTTACGGAGGTGAATTCGACCTGTCGAGCTGCTGCTCGTTGAAGCACTTGAACATCACATCTCATTTGCGGAGGTGAATTCGACCTGTTACGGAGGTGAATTCGACCTGTCGAGCTGCTGCTCGTTGAAGCACTTGAACATCACATCTCATTTGCCCCGACAACTTCTTCCAATATCTGGAAATCGAATCTAAGATTGACTCGCATCGATCCTCCCTACTTCAACCATCTAACTTCCCTACTCGAGGCATTGCGCGAATCCCAAGTATCTCTGGTTTATGTGAACATTATAATATTGTAACATACTTAAAATTATTTATTCAAATTATTATTTATTTATTTTAAATTTAAACTGAAACAATTTGTACTGAAATTAAATGAAATTAAAACATTGAAGTATAAATTTTAAACATAATTTTATTGCGAATAAATATCAAATTAATACTATTAATTCAAATAAATTACTCGAGATGAAGAATACCTAAAGCAGTAGCAGCAGCACTTCCGATGGTTATAAAGCTTTCGTCTTTAACATTATCCCGAAGAATCCCCAATTGGATTTTTCATAAACTCAATCTCTCTTCATTGCCCTCTGCAATTCATCTCAACTCAACCCGAGAACCCGCCCAAACCCAGTCGGATTCCACCGCGTTTGAATCGAAAATTCGACAGTTAAAAACCAAGCTTTGTCCGGCTACCTTAGTTTCAGCGTTGGACGCCACCGCCGCCCTCGACTCGTCGCTGAAATTATTCAAATGGGCTTCGCTCCAAAAGGGTTTCGACCACACGACAGATACGTACCACACGATGATTCTGAAGCTCGGCATGGCCGGAAATGCGGAGGAGATGGAGGGCTTTTGCAGCGATATGGTGAGGGATAAATGTCGGGGTTTCGACAAATCTTTATCGTCGTTAATCGATGCGTTTGTTTGTAATCGTAGGTTTGGCGAGGCTTTAAGGGTTCTGTATGTTATGAACTCGAGTAGTGTGAAGCCCTCTGTGGGCACTTTTAATGGATTGATGGGTGCACTCGTGGAGGGGAACAGAGGGTTTAAGGATGTGTTGTTTGTGTACAAGGAAATGGTGAAATGCGGAATCGTTCCTGATATAGACACACGGAATTACCTGTTGGAGGCTTTGTTTGAATCCGGGAGGGTCGATTTAGCACTGGACCAGTATAAGGGGATGGAGAGGAAAGGGTGTGTTCCTAATGCAAAGACTTTTCGGATCCTCATAAGTGGTTTGGCTGCTAGGAATAGAGTCGAGGAATCGATTGCGATATTGGATGATATGTTGAAATGTGAATGTGAACCGGATTCTAGTTTCTATAGTTGTGTGATACCTATATTCTGTAGTTTGCATAATCTGGAGATAGGATTGAGGTTGTTTAAAATCATGAGAGCTTCGGATATAGCTCTGGATCCCGTCACTTACGGGGTTATGATAAAATGCTTGTGCGTTCATTATCGCTTGGATGATGCAATCGAACTCTGTCGAGAGGTGGTAGATATTAACGGTTTATTGCCTGAGCATCAAGAAGTATACATGGATATAGTAAACGCGTTGTGCGAGTTAAATAGACTCGCGGAAGCCGAAAACTTACTTGAGGAGCTAAATATCAAGGACACGTGTTCTTTTAATGCACTTCTCGAATCCTATTGTGACAGTGGTAATTTTGTTTTTGCGAAGAGCGTGTTCGATAAAATGGTCGAGGGTGATAGAGTCGATGCTAGGTCTTGGAATATACTCATCAGATTCCTTTGTGAGAACTCGATGACCAACAAGGCGTTGGAGTATCTGTGTAGAATGATTATTTCCTCTTTTCATCCCGACTCTTCTACTTACTCTGCTCTTATTCTTGGTGACTGCAAAATGGGGAAAGTAGTATGTGCTTTGGATTTGTTTTCTCGTATGCAAACAGAATCTTGGGTTTTGGATTCCGTCTCTTATGCTGAATTTGTCGAGTGTCTCTGTGAGAAGGAAAACCTTCAAGCGGCTGTCGAAGTGTTTTGTTGTATGTCTGGTAAAGGTTGTTCTCTTCAACCGACCACATTCAGCATTTTGATTGAGAAAATCTGTGCGGGTGGAGAGATTAACGTAGCACTTAAATTGCTATCACTCGCTCATTATACCTGCACAGTCCCCTTAGTTGCCGCGTACAATAATATTTTGACCGGTTTATGCGAGTGGGGACGAGAAAAAGATGTATTTGTTCTACTCTCGAAAATGATAGTAGCCGGTTGTGATCTTGATGTGAAGACTTACTGCATTCTTATTCAATGCACGAGTGCTCTTGACAGAAAAGGCGAGTGCGTCTCTATTTTCAACTTAATGCTCTGTCGGGATTTAGTGCCCGACCCTCGGACCTTACTTTGCCTTTTGTCTTGCTTGGCTAAGTATTCTCTGCTACACTCGATTTTTCCTTCAATAGATAAACTCGATAAAGTTCTTGATTCTGCAATGTACAACTTACTCGTTGATGGCCTTTGGAGGGAGGGGTACAAAAACGAGGCGAACCACTTGCTGGATTTAATGTTGGGAAAGGGTTGGATCCCGGATTCTTCTACACATGAGTTGCTGATATGTTGTACAGCAAGTAACAATGGCGTCGGAAATAATGACAGTCGAGATTATGTGAGCTGCATACTGGAAGAGGGCTTGGGGAAAACATGATGATGATATTTTACAAGACAACAAAATCGCATTTGTTCGTCAGAAGACTTTATATATTTCAGAAAGTGAACACAGATAGATAGTCACAAGTAAAAAAAACATTGTTTTGTTTTTGTACCATGTATTGTGCTTAAGAGTTGGTGTAGAATTGCAACATTGAAAAAAAAAAAAAAGAATTATATAATGTCATATTGTTGTGAAAGTTGTCATATTGTTGTGAAAGTTTGGAATCAAGAAGGTACAAATCTTCATCACCATAACTAATTCACATGACCCTCCCAAGTATCAACTGATCAAACAACATTATTCTCTTTCACCCAATTCAATTTTTTCAAAGAAATCTTCAACATCCCATGGCTCGAACCTATACCATCACTTTTTCTGGTCATAAGCAGCTACATTTTGGGGTTCACATTCAGGACTGAACAGGCGAACTAGCAAAGCCGTGGTTGCGCTCATAGATACAGCGCCACAAGCAGCCCACCTCAGACTTCGAGGAGTCGTGATTCTAGGACCTGCATCACCATAAAAAATAGATCAATATTATATACCTATATAAGCATATATCTCAATTCATTTGAATAATAAGAAGCGATGAAGGCTATGGTCGAGTCTCGAAGCAAATCATAAACCCAAAAAATGACTACCATGATCAATGCATATATTATTCAGCTATATCGAATACTTAGATTTTTGGTTAAGGTTGAATTTGGAAAAGAAACATTGCTTTGATAATACGGCTATAACTACTTAGCCAAAATTATCCTACAGAACCTAAAACACGAATGATTCTTTATGTGTCGAGAAGAGAAATAATCCTAAATTAGATCAAAATACTAAAAAGCCCCTGAATAACCGTTTACACAGTAAACCTGTAGAGTAAATAAGGGGCAACTCAGTAAAGTATGGAGTATTTAATGAGCCTGAATCCATTTACACACTATTCCACCCAAAAATATTGCAGTTTAAAACATGTTATATTTCAACTACCTAATACAAAGTTCTCTTCAGATTAAAAATGGAAAAAGGGTAAGAATAGTACGGCTGAGATCTTGTTAAGTAATGTAGTAAGAGCAAGAAAAATGATAATCTAATTTTCCTGACATGAATGAAGCAGAAAGTGAAATTTAAAGAGTCAAGTTATTTCTATAATATAAATAGAACAAAAATAGAGAGGCAATACATCCGAAATTAGGGCTATATCACTATATCAGGGAGCTGAGAATCTAGAGGAATGGCTGTTCTATCTGGTGTGTGTACAGCATTGATGAATATCCCACTACTGGAATAATAGATGATTGGGCAAGTAAGATTTCGAGTAAAAAGGAATTGTGTCCACGTAATACAGCTAAATGCTAATGTTGAGTTTTCGTATTGATTATCAGAGAATTCACGTGGCGCAGAGATAATAGATACATGAAACTTGAATCGATAATGAAGGGGTTCACACTACATGGTATAAGTATCCATCCTCGTCAGAAATTCTCTAAGTATTTCTTCATGCAGCTATAATCCAAGCAGTCACAACTTTGTACCAAATGGCATATTTTATAACCATTAGGCTTAAGGATAAGGAACATCAAATGTCCAATTCGCATCCTCGTAAACGAGTAAATTATGATGCAGATGATTATATGAATGAATTTATGCAAAAAAAAAAAAAAAAAGGCTTTAGGTTGCAGGTGTGTGTCCAGTAGGTCAAGGTAGAGTGTGTCTGATCTTAACAACCCAACCAAAAATATTTTGTTTAAATGTAAAAGATGAATTTCTTAAAACAAAAGGGGAACTCATGGAGCCCTTCCCCCTTTTTGCTACGCCCATTCTAGGCTGGTACACTAACTTCCTCCTGATTCGGGTAGGAAAAGACTAAAGAGTAGACAAGCATTCAACAGAAAATAATAAATGGTAAATAAAAGGATATATGGGTGAAAAAACAAACCATAATGCAAGCGGCACAGCACCCAAAAGCCAAGTGATCCTCCGAAAGAAAAAATGGTCGCAGTTTGACTCATCAAGCGCGAGCAAGGTTTCGCATCCGACCTCATAAGCTCTCCATCGGAGAATCCAAGCATACGCCTGAGTGCCATGATCTACAATTTGGCGGCGCAAAGTTAGTCATCTTAGCACTCTTACAATGCCAAGATAAGATAGTTATGCCGTCGAAACAGCCGTGCCCAGATCTTCGCAAAACAAATTCAATGTATTTCAGAGCACTCTTGCAATGGTAGTTCACATAGACATTCTATCAAACACATGACAGGCAAACTGAAGTGCGGCGATAATCTCTACAATCAACGTTCCCTATAAATCCAGATAATTATTGCACATGTTTTACTGTTTTTATCAGCACGCGTACTTAAAAGACAATTTCAATTCTCCTTCAGCTCAACCCCAAATCTCAATCGAGCTAGAAGAAAAGCCGACGCACTCGGAGAGAAGCTTTTCCGATGGTATATCTTCAATATTCTAAGCGAGTAGAGAGAGAAAGAGAGAGGGAACAGTTCTTACCTTGGCGACGACGGCAGTTGACGCTCGCACCCAGAGGGAGAGTGTAAGGTCTGTTCGACGAGTATAGGGCAATTGCCTCGGTACTTATTCGGTTGATATATTTATCGAGCAATAAAATTGATTTGATCACATACACAACATACCTTCTTTTTCATATTACTACGATTTTTGTAAATTATTTTACAACAATTTTGTCATTTACTTTTAAAATCGAAATTACAAGTATCAAATAATTTTCAAATTCGTTCGTCGTTTGTGTTAGTTCTTAATTAATCATGACAGAGTAAATTCAAGAAAAAGCTCGTACATCGACAAGTAAGATAGATAGATCGATACATGATGATGGGAGAAATTAATCAAGAAAACACATTCTCTTTTGAGTGAACAACAAAAAATAATTAATGATCTTTTTTATTCTTCACTTACAATTGAATGAACAATGAAAGGTACTAGTAGTAGTATATATGAAAATTTCACCAAATGAAAATGATCAATTAAAAAAACAAAAATACACAAAATAAAATAAAAGTTGATGATCATGGGAAGAACACATTAGACCACATAACATTATTATTACTATTATTACTCCCATCATTAAACGGCATAATCATCTCATCTCCTCCTCCTCCTCCGATTTGTCCGAACGAATTATTCATCTGCAGCTGGCTCTGTTCAGTGGTATTATTATTATTATTATTCCCCATCCACTCCGTAAACCATTGCTGCTCCGGAACAGCCTTATCCGGCTCGGCTTCAGCCTCGGCTTTCGACTTCTTAAGCCCATCAATCCTCTTGTAAATCTCCTTTAGATTCTGATCGAGTAGCCAGCCCATATCGTTGAGCTCAGGCACATCGAGCCCATGAACACCTTTCCCTGTGAGGCATTGGTACATGAGATGAGTGATTTCCTTCTCGCGGTTGTCCTTGTGAAGCTTCTTGAGCTGGTCGGCGGCTTTGGCTATGCGGGCCCGGATGAATGACTCTTGGTTGACCATCTTCTTGCTCTGCTCCATCTCGGGCATGCGCTTGAACTGGGCCAGCACGCGGTGGGCCCCGCGCCCGTCGGGCCACACCTCGGGCTGGGCCTCGTACGGGCTGTACACGATCGCGCAAGCCTCGATCCCGCAAAGCGTGCTCAGCTCGCTCACCTTCTTCATCAGCCCTTTCTTGCGCTTCTTGTACGTGGCCTTGCGAGCAGAGTCGTTCGCGATGAACGCCAGCTTCACCTTCTTACGAGTCATGTCGATTCGATGTTCCGATGTTGATATGTGCTTATTCGGGTAAAATGAGGTTTGTGTTGTATATAAGGGGTTTAGGGGATTGTTTGGAGTTAATATGGAAGATTTGGGAGTAATGAGTGTGGGAGGATTTGGTAACTATTGCTTTATGTTTCATATCATTTCAAATATTTTTCAGGGGTAAAATTGGAATTTTATATTTTTTGTTTTTATTGTTTTTAAAATTTTAAATTGAATCGTGAGACATTAGTATATGCTGTTGCTCTCAAAATGAAATATTTAGAGTTACCACCTAAGTTTTTGTCATTTTTCTCATCAAAATTACAACTTTATTTGAGTTTTTTCAAATTCCAAATGTAGTTTTTCTTTAGAAGAAATAATTTAAAATTTTGGTTGGGGTGATAAATTAATTTAACAAAGATTATACTATATAAGTAATTTTAAGTAGATGGACAAATGTTTCTTACAATACACAGATTTATTAAACTAATTAGTTAATGGTTTCATTTTTCAATTAAACATTAGCATGGCAGATTGGCAGTGAACTGTAAGTATATGTATATATCTTAATTAATAATGGCGTTTAAATTTAAATATATTAGTATTTTCTTTATATGGAAGGCAATAAAAAGAAATTAATTAATGATGAGGAAATAAAAATGTATTAATTTCGTAGATGCGCAATACGGATATGATGAATCCTTTTAATTAATTTTTATTTTATTTTCATACTATTGATGACGAGGCTTGCTCTGATCAATTAATATTCATAAAAATGCAAATAAAAAGATATCAAACAAAAAGAAATTAAAAACGAAACATCATAAGAATTCAACTTGATGTCCATTTTTGTCTTTGTACCTGTAAAAAATGAAAATTAGAAAATTATTAAGCTACTGTTTGACTAATTTCATTCTAATTAAAGAGTTTATAAATTAATACTCCATATCAATTTCATTAATAAATACTGTAGTTTCATAGTAGTACTTTTTTCACTACAAAAATAAAAATGATTGTAAGTAAAAATATAAATTTAATAAAAAAAATGTAAAATTATATTTTAAAATAAAATACTACACTGTTATACTATAAAACAAGACATTGCTCTATACTACTAATGACTTATTAAAAAAAACTATTTAAACATACAAACATTTATAAATTTTATTTAGCAATAAAAAGTACTCCATAAAAACATTTAAATTATTATATATGCATTTAATTGAATTATTCTTACAATATTAAAAATTAAAATAACAAACAAATTAAAAAAACTTTGATATTTATAAATTATTTTTGGATGCATCCACTTTAGTCAAAAGAAAAAAGTTGAATTAATACAGTTATAGTACTCCTATCTCCAATAATTCATTAAATTAACTTCATTGATTAATTTTTTGGACCACGCCTAATTGCAAAGACTTTTAACACAATCACAGTTCACATGAACTAATTATTCTGAAATTAATTTTTGGTATATGAGATGCATAGTTGCGTACAATATAATTAATAAAATGTTAATTTTAATTTTAATTACTATGAATTAAATAAAAAATAATGATGTACGTTACCAGTCCAAAATTAAGAGTTCATGGATCGATCAGTCCTTGGTGATGGCGTAGATAGCATATAGAATTCCAGGAATATAACCGAACAACGTCAGTAGTAAACAAAGCCAGAATTCCACCTACAGTGACGGTAAATTCTTCAATGTCATATTTTTATCTTAGGTGAAAAATATCATACGAACAGTAAGAGAGAGACGGAGTAGTAGTAAATTAAGTACAAACCTTGCAGCCAAACTTGAGGAAGACTCCGAGCGGAGGCAAGAGAATTGCGACTATGATGTCGATACAATTTGCCGTGCCGTCTGACATGATCGATCTGTATCAGACGGAGGAGGACTAATGTACAGGTTAAATAATATAATTGTACTGTGTTTTAGTGTGAGTATGAGTTTAATTATATATAAATAGGAGATTAGGAGGTGGTTAGTGGTAATTACGCTTACGAGAGATGGTTGTTGTGGTCCCACTCGATCGATATCTACTTTTTTTCGTTTTTTCTGGGATCGCTTTTGAAATTTTTGTTCTACTTATCGGTGAAAAGTTGACAAATCTATCATTTTCACCAATAACTTGAATTTAATTAATAGTAACGGTTGAAAAGTACACAAAAATCCAAATCCGAGTGCAAATTCTATAAGAAAAGAGCGAAAAGGCATTTTGGTAATTTTTGCCAGAATTTGAATTTGGCGCTGGATGAAACGACGTCGTTTCGCTCCTGAATTGGGACGGGTGCAGCGGACTAGGGTGGTCGATTTCTCAGTCGATTGTACACCAAATCACATGATTCTTGTTGCGTTGTGATCCTTGCCAGCTCATCTATTGATCACACTTGAAATTGCATGGAATGATAGCACGATCGAAAATCGCGAGTCTGTTGCAGGTCGACGGCTTGGTTTTCAATTTTCATTTTGTGCATTTTCGATTCTGTTTATAATCGCGTGTGCAACTATTGAGCTGCAGAGAACATTGTGTAATCGCTTTTGTGTCTCGAATAATCCCAGAACCACCATCCTCTCCAACGTGCACGTAGGTCGTCTTCCCGATGGCCGAAGCACGTAAAATCCTCGTGTTCATTTCGATTTTGCTGCGTGAGTGTGTTCTATATACTTGAATCGAATTTCGTGAGAGGTGAGAGTTGTTTGTTTAGCTCGCAATCGAGTTTTGAGTTTTTGTGTCTGATTATTCTGTTTTGAGTTTAAGTTCGATTCTCGCCAGAACTCGAGTTTGTTTTCGGCGTGATTCTTAACAGTAACAAATTTTTACTCGTGGTGATTTGAAAATATAAATTTTAGTTTATTACACAAAGTTATAGAACTAAATGTAAAATGTGGTAAATTTGTGAATTTTGCAAACAACATAAGTAATAAATTGATCTTGAATTTAATAATAATAGATTTTTACTCGTGATGAATTGAAAATATAATGTTTTAATTTATTACACAAAATTATAAAATTAAATATAAATTGTAGTAAATTTATATGAATTGTGCAAACAACATAATTTTAAATAATAAATTGATTTTAAAAGTTGAAGGAGACCTCTTTGAAGAGACAGAACAATTAAATAATTAATTCGAGTGAAATTAACTCAGACGGGTCGAATTTAGGACCTCGAGGTTCATGTTAGAAGCCGGATCATCTAACAAAAAACCAATCAATTATAATGCATATAATTGACGGAAAGTAATTATTTCCAATTTTTTTTACGAAGAGTTATGAAATTAATGATTAATGATCTTCACGGATAATTCATTTTTAACTAATAATACTCATTTAACTCTGAAATAATTGAATATAAGTATATGATTTTGAAGCACAACGAGTTTAGTATATTATATAAATTAAGTAAGTTATAATTTTCTACAAATAGATATGAAAATAATTTTACTTCATGCAATATATGATTTTGAGGACTAAATGTAATTTTGAGTGTATTACACAAAGTTATAGAACTAAAATGTAAAATCTGGCAAATTAAATATCGTTTCAACTTAGTATTCATGTTTTGTTTATCACCAAAAAACAAAAAACTTTTTAATCCAAAAATAAGAATTAAAATTTAACAGAAAATTTGTAATTTGAAATTAAAAAATAAAGTACGTGCATTTAAAAAAAATTGTTAATACTATTTGTGAAATTGCATTACATTAAATTTGCATGAAAATTGAGGCATTAATTTGAAAAAAACAAAAAATAAATAAATGATTGTCAGATATGCTGCAGGTGCAGGTTACATGTTTTGTAGTGATCATGTGCAGAGAGGCAAACGAGTACTTATTCGTGGTGGTTCGAGGGTCCGCCCTCACTCTCATTACTCTGACATTCATATTATCCTCCCAAACATCGATCACCACCGTTCCTAGAAAAGTTCCAAGCTAGGCTCGCGTTGGACGCGAGTTTGGCTTAGAAACGAACACGTCCGATTAGCACGAGCGAGCCAAAAAAAAAAAAAAAGGAGTAAAAAAAACTGAAATTTTAAATCCTAGGAGTATTTAATTAGCCATATAAATACATTTTTTCAAAAAAATATATAGTATAAAAGAAAAAATTTGTTAAAGAGGGACTTAAGCCACTAATATAATCCGTTACTGCAAACAAGTCGAGCAGCTCACGAGGTGCTTGAGCCGAACAACGTCCCAAATTGAACTCAAGTTTGAAAATGTTTGGCTCATCAACTCGTTTATTTCGATTAGGTCAATACTCGACTCAGCTCGACTCATTTTCCGTCGGAAAAGGCTACATTAACACCAGGTGTAGAGAGAGTTTCTACACCGCCAATAAAATTTGGACACGTGGTATTATTGATTAAAATATTTATTATTATTTTTAATATGATATCTATAAATTTGGTAGTACAAATCAAATCAAATTTTGTTTAATTTCCTTCCATTGTTAAATTTAGTAAAAATGATTTACTTAATATAAATTTGAAAGTAAACTAATTAATTTAATTTATTGATTTAATTTTAAATTAAATAAAATTTATTAATTAGTTTATTAAATTATTAATTATTATATTGCTTATAAAACTAATGATGTAAGGACTTACATTCAATTGATAAACTAAAATTTTAAATTAAACTAAAAAATTTAATTAGACTAGTAAGAAAATTTTAAGTATAATAAATTTCATAATAAAAAATATTGCAAGTATATTTTAAGTAATTAATTATTTTAAATATAATAAATTGTACAATATAAATGTTATACTAAAAACATTAATAAAAATTATACTCAAATAATTATTTTACTTAAAATTAATTTCTTATAATAAATTTGACATAAAATTTAGTTAATTTATTAAATTTTATTTTATTAAATTTTGTATAATGAATTTGAAATAAATTATAGACTATTTATCTAAAGTTATTTATACATAAGTAACATATAGCACAAAAAAATAATAAAAAGTAAACAACTACCAAGCTATATGCCACACTCTATTCAGTTTCCGTACCTGAAAAAAATTCGGGAGTCGTAACGAGATGATCTTATCTCGCACAATGGAAATTTGTACAATATTGAAATTATGTCAATTGCATATTTACTATTGAATGCACATTTTTTGGTTTATATGATGTGAATATTTCCTATAATTTAGTTAAATAATTTTAAAATGAATACAATAATATTGAAATAATAATTTGATTCAATTTTAAAAAAAAATTATTCAAATAGATTAATTTAATCGAGTGCCATGAGCATTTTCTTGATTATGATTTATATAAAAATGTATTAATCTTATAGAAGAATAGTGATCATAAAACAATTAATTTTAATTTTTAATGTGACATTTTAATATAGTAGTACTGAGCATAATTAATTAATCATTTTTTAAAAAATTTAATAAAATTAAATTGAATCAAATGAAATTGTTTTTATCCTAACAAAGTGAATTGATACTTTAATTGGAATATTCAAATAGTATAATTTGATTTATTTATTTTTATGTAATAATTTAAAATCCTAATATATAACTTAGATAATTTATTATAAAAATAAATTAAAATAGACTATTTTTTTAATTACAATTTATATTTTGAATTAAGTGTACAAGATAATTTTAACATTAATTATATGCGTATAATATAATAAATAAGTACAAATTAGAAAACACTAGGGTTTTAATATTTTTTTAAATATTAAAAACTTATTTATAATAAATAATAAAAAAATTAAAAAAAATTCTATATTGTTAAATAGTTTTTTAAATTATTAAAAAATAATATCAGACATCAATTAATTATATAAATAAAATTCAATTTTACCAATCTAATTAATAAATATAGTTAAATTTTATTTTTTTAATTAATTAGTTTAATTTAAATTATAATTATAATCAATCAATTGAATTAATATATACGAACTTCATTAATTAAATATACTTATTAATAAAATTAATAAATTTAGTTAAATTTTATTTATTAATTAATCAATTAAAATAATTAATTTACCTTTGAATTTTTAGTAAGTAAGATATTTTTACTAAATTAAACAATGGTAGGAAATTAAAAAACATTTAATTTGATTTTTATTACCAAATTTATAAATATTATATCAAAACTAATAATAAATACTTTTAATTAATAATACCAAATGTCAAAATTTTATTGGCGGTGTAGAGAGTCATCTCTACACCTGGTGTTAATGTAGTGTCTTCCTTTTCCGTCCCAATCAAGTGGGAGGCATAACATGAATTGTTTTTTGTTTTTTAGAATAAAGAAAAGAAATGAGAGGATAATTTATTTATTTTGTTATTCTGAAAATGCAGACAAATGCGGTGCACCATATCTTATCCAGCAAGTGGCGAATGGTGATGCATCATAAAAGTACCCATAACTCGATCGGCGTATGCAACAATCCCAAAACTCGATTTTTTAATTTCTTTTAATAGATTAATACTGTAATAATTAGTTATGGCTAATCTTGATTAGGGACACATGTCAATATTTCAAGTAGCCAATAACTGTCAATTAAGGTTTCATAAATATATGTAGCGAACTGCCGATGTCGCCGTCTTCAACGAGTCACATGTTTCTCTCTTTCTCTCTCTGTATATATATATACATACACACATATATATGTATGAATCTTGGAGCTCGAAAACCCAGTTGCTAGCTGGTGAAAGACTGTAACTTTACCCAAAGGGAACTTTGCGTGATGCGTTAGCAAGATCTATTGGTGAGTTCCAAGAAAAACCCTTCATTTTTTCACACCCAAAATCGTTGAGGATTGCGATTGAGAAAAAAAGATCGCACCTTTATGAATTTTATGCACCTTTATAAATTTTATGTGAAAAAGATTTGTGGGTTGTTGAATAATTTAAGGGTTAGTCTCATGTGGGTTTAGTCTCCTAATCATTGGATTAAGTACTTATTATTATATTAATAGGTTTTGACTTCAAATCTTGTGCATTTTTGTTTTTTTAATGTTGTTTCCTTATCAAGACATGATTATAAGGTGATGTGTATTCATGTATGTGTGTGTGTTGTTGGATTTTGTAGGTGTGTTCATCTGGATTCCTGTTGGGGCCATCAGCAAGATTTGTTCCATGTAAATAATACTCTGCAATTTTGGGTATACCTGCTGTTTATACGAGTTTTTCGTCATGCCTCTGTCAGAGTTCCTGAGGATGGCCAGTCGGAAAACCGGATCCGGCCAACACAAGCCGTTCCCGACTGATCTGACTTCCCGGTAAGCCGATGCCAATTTCCCTGTTGTGAATTTTGCTTGTTATGTGTCTTAAGAAGAATAATGGTGTGTTATTTCTCGTGCAGGTCGGATCATGATTTAGTCGAGTTACTCTGGGAGAATGGTCAGATTACGACTCAAGATCAGTCCAGCCGGGCTAGAAGAACTTCCCCTCTCAACACTAACAAACCGAGAGCCGGAAAATTTACAAGCGGAGTCGATTCTATTCTGCACGACATGTCTCCTATAGTAGTTCCCTCGCCGGACTTGGATTTGAGCCAAGACGACGATGTGTCTCCTTGGTTAGATTCTCTAACACAAGATTACGGTTCTTTGTTATTTCCCGAAATATCCGATGTCGCGCCTGATGATAATGTGGTGTCGACACAAAACAGTTGTTTGTCTGTGGATAAGAGAGATGGTAGCTTGCAGCAAAGTGGTTTGGATTCTTCGAATTTGGGTTCTTCGAAGGCTTCCTATTCTAAAGATCGTCTGTTATGCTCATGCCCCCCGCCACCACCTCAGCATCGCCAGGCATCCGATATTCTTGGATCTGGATTATCGGGAATCAATAGTAATATTCATCCGGATGTTTTACTTGGGAATCCAGCTCAAAGTAGAGATATTGCTTCGCACACTAATAATAGTTCGAGTTATCTCAACTTCTCGCATTTCGCGAGACCAGCAAACCTCGTCAAAGCTAATGTCCCAAAAGGCTCAGCTGGTAGTGGCATTAATCCTAAAGGGGTCGTCAAGTCAGCTAAGGATTCATGTGCCTCTGAGAATCTATGCCTCGACGATCCTTCGACTCAAAGCAATGCTACGGAATCAGCTGCCAAAGGGGTTGTTCCCTGCAGAGAAAGAGTTGTGGAGCATGTGGTTGCTTCTTCTTCCGTGGGCTCGGGGAACAGTGGTGATAGAGTTTCTTGTGAACAAACGCATAATTCGAAGAGAAAATATAGGGATATTGAGGAATCCGAAGGTCGCAGTGAAGTAAGTCGGGGTAAAAGCAAAAAACCACATTCACCGCCTTTCTTTATTTACTTTTCTCAACTCTTCTTGTATACAGGATGTTGGGACGGAATCTGTTGGTGTCGAAAAATCAACTCTTGCTGGAGGTAAAAATGGAGGATCGAAGAGAAGCCGGGCAGCAGAAGTTCATAATCTATCTGAAAGGGTAAGCGAGAAAAGTACAAATTCTAATATTAACAGTTACCATTCATTTATCCTAAGTGTCTAAAACGTCATTCAACGTGCAATATTTGGACAGAAACGAAGGGATAGGATCAATGAGAAAATGCGAGCTTTACAAGAACTTATACCGAATTGCAATAAGGTAACATTGAATTATGAGATTCATATCAAAAGATATATTTTTTTTTCCCTTAGGTATAAGTTTCCTCTATTGTTACTACCAGGCGGATAAAGCTTCTATGCTTGACGAAGCCATCGAATATCTAAAGACCCTTCAACTTCAAGTACAGGTAAGAGTTGATTCGCGAGCTTTTGAACCTGCTTACCATTTTTGTATAACGATGACCCCTCGTTTTTGCAGATAATGTCCATGGGAGCCGGGCTATGTATGCCTCAAATGATGTTCCCTCCGGGAATGCAGCACATGTATCCTGCTCAATTTCCACATTTCTCACCAATGGGGCCCAGTGGAATGGGTATGTTAGATATCAACAGTGGATGTCCGGTTTTTCCACCCGTACACGCCCCACAGTTTTCAGCTTCGCTTCCCACCAATTTCCATAGGATTTCTAGTCCCAATGTTCCGGTATATGGGCATCCTTTCCAAGGATTCTCTTTAACCGGGAATTCAGCTGTGGGACTAAGTGGTTTGAGGAGTGGAAGTCAAAATGTAGGGCCCGGTACATCTCCTGTTCTGAATTCTGGAGACGTAACGAACATGAATTCTCAGTTATTGAATCGTTACACAGAAGCTAATCAGGTTCGTGCTAGTCCATTTTCATTCGTTTCAAAACCTGAAAAAAGTTATAGCATTGGAATGTTGTCTGAACATTCTTTGTCCTGAATTTCTAAATCAGTCTGTCGCAGTGCAAGAGAATAAACAGGCGACCACCCCTACCACAGCGACTGACGCCATTAGCAATGCGCCATGTCAGCAATAGCATGGGCCCACGTTGATATTGCATGTTTTCGCAACTAACCATCTTATGTTGTAACTGAAGGTTTGCCAATGACTATTTATTGTCGCCTGTCAGCATTGAGAAAAATATTCCGAATTTGATGAGAACTATGAACTGCAGATTGCATTCTTCTATATATATGTGTGTAGGTGAAAATGTGAGATTATCGGTCATGGGTTGAGGAGTGTTAGATTAGGTCTTGGCGAATGTGTCGAGATGTATCAACTGTTGATGCCCATGTTAATACAGTTCTGGTTTTGAAACACATTGCTCTGATTTATTGATTTATTCTGAGTGTAATTCACTGACATTTACACATAATTGTTGTTCTTCTCATAGTCATTCGATTTGATCATGTCACTTAATTAGCTGGCTAAGAGCATCAATCGAATCATCTGAATATGCACTGAAGCTAGTACTAGATGATCAGTGACTATCAGACCTCGTTTCGTACAAGAATCAGTTTTATCAGACTTCGTCTCAATGTTTCAGTGACAATGTCAATTTTCATTAACCACTACATAGATGATCGGGTATAAATTTTACCGGTATTCGACTATATCGATTTTCATTAACCGCCCGATTTCCAACCCGAACCCGTGAGTTGATTTGAGCCGGTTGGGCATACCTAATTCCGGGTTGCTTCAAGAACCGACAAAAAATCAGACAACTGTTGGTCCAGAAAAAAATAACACAAATGGTCCAATGATAAAGTACTGTCACTTTTACAATGACAGCACCCCTTCCTCATTTTAAAAATTGAATCTTTAACTAAATTTATTCTTATTTCTCAAATTTTAGTATTTTTTTATTCTGCTGCTGGATTACCACTAACCTGAGCTGACAGATCATCATCAATCATGTGTATATATATACATGTATAATTGGTGTAGTTGCATCTATCTACATTAATCATCTGTCACTGTTTTTCTTTTCCTTTAGTGGCTGTTGCCAACCATATCATTCCTTTCTTTTCTTGTATTTGTACTTTGAATTTTCTTTTTCTTTTTCCTTTTTCTTGATTACTCCATAACCATCCATGGCTACTGAGACTGTTTCATCAGATCACTCTGAGGTAAATTAATTACTTCTGCTTCCCCTGTTTCTTGATTTTGATTTTTTCAGAGTTCATGCTTCTTTTTTGTCTCTTCAAAATTAAATTCCTTAATATGTGTGCAGAAAAAAAAAACCATTTATTTGTATTTGGATTTTCATTAGTTTATTTTTATCATAAAAGATTGAGATGATTCCCCTGTTTTCACTGCAGAAAGAAGTGAAGAAAATGGAATCTGAAACTGTTGCTCCTCCTCCAGTAAAGGAGAGTGTGGCGCCTGAGGATTCGGCATGTCCTGCAGCAGCCCCTTCGACCGAGCCCGAAGCTAAGATAGAGGACAAGCACGTCGAGCCCGTGAATGAATCGGTTGATGCGGCTACTCTTGTAGCTGAAGCTGTTGAAAGTAAGGAAGTTGAGTTGCCTCCAAAAGCAGAGGAAACTAAAACTCAGGATGTGAAGGAAGTCGAGTCTAAAGTAGAAGAAGTCGCACCAGCGGCTCCTATTGTGGAGGAGAAACCATCTGAGGAATCCGGAGTTGTTGAAGCTGAGCCCGTCGGAATAGTTGAAGTTAAAACTCAGACAGGTGAAGAGAAGGAGCCTCCTGCCAAGGAAACTATTGAGGTTCAGGAGAAAGTTTCCGAGCCTAAGAAGATCGAAGCTGAAACTGACGAAAACAGTGTTGTAACCGAAGAGAAAGTTCAGTGCGATGACGCAAAAAGTTCTGATCCTTCGACTGAGCTTGAAGAAAAAGTGGTGGAAGAAGAAGTTACTGATAGAGACATCAAACCTGAGTCTGACCATAAGGAAGCATGTGATGAAACCGAGAAAGTTGAGGCGGTAGAGAAAATAAAAGAAACTGCACAAGCAATGGATGAGGAAATCGAGGACACCAAGAAACCACAGGATGTTCCGGTCAAGACTCAGAAACAATCAATCGTGAAGATGGTGAAGCAGTCGTTGGTGAAGGCTAAGAAAGCTATCACCGGAAAGTCTCAGAACCCGAAAACACCAGCATCAGAACCGACGGACGATGGTACCAAATAGGATTGAATGGAAATTTTTATGGAACTGGTGATGTTATTTGTTTCATTCGTGTGATGCTTTTGTTTCTGTCATCGATGTTTCTGTTTTGTGTTTGCTTTTCGATTGTGAGAATTTGTTTGTTTGAGAGATGTTCTTTCATTTGATGGCTGTATATAAATTTCTGTTATTATACTGCTGTTTGTTTTGTTTTGCTTTGCTTCGCCAGTGTTGAAAAAAAATGGAACACATATAAATCAAAGTAAACCCTTTCTTATTCCCTTTACAAGTACTCATTTTATGAGTTCAACAGATACATAATTTAGGAGTTCAAATCTTTGGTCCTCATCTAACCCAAGTTCAGGTTGGACAAGTTTTGTCACACGGAAACGGGCAATCGGTTTCCTTCACTCTTGCTCGATCAAAATACCAATCGCTGACCGCCGTTGCAATTGCCTGCATATTGTAGCCAAGATTAAAATGCCAATTCTTTTACGTGAAAACAAGAATACGACAGCTTATGATTGATTGTAATACCTTATTCCGGATTACAGGACTGTCCTTGGCGAACCATGTTTCCTGACTCTCCGACTGGCAGTGAGCAAAGCAAGAATTTATGAAGACCCCACTTTGTCCCGATGCCTCCAACCGTTTCACTGCCCTTAGCATTTGATCCCTAAAACCTGTTCCGTAAACCACAATGCATTACAGTGACAAGCTCGTAGAAACACAATGTATATTCGAATATAGTAAAGATATCACCTTGCAAAATCTGGATTTGTGATTGTGAACAGTTAACGATTCTCTTTCTACAGTAAGTCCATTTGCCAAGAGGATCAGCTTGTGGAGGAGTCAAGCTTTGTTGGACCTGATGAATACAATGGTTATAATGTAAAGGCAACTCAAAGTCTAATGAAACTAACTGCTACCTGCCTGCCATGAGTCGTAGGCGGCATTGAGAATAAACAACGGGGTCTTTATATCGTCAATTAAGTGCTGGGGGAAAAAGCACTGCCACGGAAAAAACGAGCATTAGATTTTGTTGAAATCATGGATCGAACCAAAGGCAAAAACTAATCGAGCGGGAGACTTACTAGAGTCTGATCCTGCAGGTGGCATGTTTTCGGCAGGTTCTGCGCAACACCCTGGTTTTGCACGAGCACAAAGTTATACAATTCGAATAATTGTTAAGCAAGCAAAAGCAACGGGAAACGGGGAAGTGTTCACAGCCATTTGATAGGATATAAGGTCTGCACCTGTAAGCTAACGACACCCCCTAAGAAATTCCTGATTGCATGTCCACCGGAAATATCTGCTCTGCAGAAAAAGTAAACACCACTCTTATAAGTTATAACTAAGACAGAATAAATGTAAAAAAAAAGGTATTATTAGGAAAATTTACGCGTCCATAAACAATCCAGCGTCACTCAGACACTTCACTCTAGCAGTTCTGGGTAATAAATCACGAAACTCGTCACAGTGCAGTATAGTAGCTAGTCCACCCGCAGAACAACCGGAGAGAAGTGCCTGAAAAAAATTACTATAACAATAACAGGAGGAATTTCAAATAAAGTAACTTCATTATCAGTCGGGATATATGATTTTTTTACTTGTTTAGCATTTCCCAATCCTTTGGGCTTTAGGTCGTCTATCGCCGCTTTCCATATGAGTTGCCCTCTAAACTGCAACCAATTAGCCTAAAGCAAAACGGATAATAACTTAATCGTAAGGTCTTGAAATATAATAGCAGAAGTATATAAAGATGTAAACCTTATCTTCACTATCTCCTGCAAAGGAAGCTCCGTCACAATAACGTATCTTTACTCAGTTCCAGTCATAAAAATCTGCAAACAGAATACTTAAATGAAGAAAATTAAGTAAGCTAAGTATATATTTCTCAAATCCGAACCTGGGTTTTCCGAGTGCTTGTTGCTGAGTATTCTTGTAAACGGAATTTGCTTTTCAAAATGATTAGACGACCCGTGTCTTGATTTTTTGCGGCGAACACATTTCTCTATTGTACCACACCACCCTCCACCCTGCCACGAATCTCAAGATATAAGATTGGAGACTGAAATAAGAATTTTATTCACAAATTTCTCTCAAGTAAAAAACAAATGGTAAAAAAAAAAAACTTGTTTGGTAACAACATTTTTTTTCAACAGCTACACATTATAAACCTCTAAGTTGACGATCCACTTGTCCGCTCCCCACCCAGATCCACGATGCAAGTGATAACCGGGTTGTGTACCATCCAAACATACTGCAGCAATTAAGGATACATACATACATCATCTGTATCGATGTTCCATTTATATCCTAGTACTACTATATATTACCCCTTTAACACAAGTACAATCAAAACATCCTCAACAAGGAAATATCAAGAAAACAGAATGCCATTGAAAAGAAAAGGTAGAGTCTTGAAAGGCCAACAAACACAGATTTGAAAGAAGACAAAACATACCAGCTCCTTTATTAGCATGAGTTCCTTGAATAAGAGTGAGACCCACCATGAGAGCACCGGGAGGCACAGCTGCGGCGGAGCCGCCATACTCAGCCTCCCGAAACGACGTATCTGTTCCATTCTCAGTGAACCCATTAACACCCCATTTGCAGAACAAAATCCCAAAAGAAATCACACACCAAAAACCCATCAACCCCATTCTTCAAAAAACAGAGCTTTCTTGAGAGAAAAAAAACAGAGTTTAAAAGAAAATTCTACAGACATGAATGCGGACAGGACTGAATCTTGGCAATGCCATTTGTGTAATAAAAACTAGATTTTCCTACTACAAATAATTAAACAGAGATCACCCTGATTTTTTCATCATCATTTTATTATTTGAAAAATTATTCTGATTTAAGTTTGGCTGCCTAATTGAAGAAGGTTCCATCCTCTGTTGTTTTGTTGTAGAGTGTTATCAATATCAAAAGATATCAATTTGTTTTTCTTTTCATTTCATTTGATTATAACAAATATATATTTGCAGAAATATTACTCTCCCGCTAAAAGTGTCACCCTAAAAAGTGACAACAAAAATCATCAGAATCATCCAAAAAATGCAATTTCCTTAAGGCAAACAAAGATATGACAAAATAATAAAAAATCTTTAAATTTTCTCACTAATCATGACCCCTGTAGAAAAATATTCGACAACTTTATGAAATTGAATGCAGCTCGTTCGGTTCATCGAGTTCATCACATGCAATGAAAAACTGGAAAAAGATAAATCAAAGTACATGAATTTTTCCCATCTCTTATTTCCTTTAAAGGAACTCATTTTATGAGCTCAACCTGACACATAAAATTGCACTCCTAAACAACTCCTATAGTTGTGTATAATTTGCTCAGAGTAATCTCTCTCACAATCACAATATAAAATAATGTAAGCCATATAATTATATGACTTATGTATAGTCAAATAATTTAGGAGGTGAAATCTTTGGTACGGAATTTCATGTTGTGACAAGTTCTGTCACACGGGTACGGGCAGTCGGTTATCTTTATGTTTGCTCGATCGAAATACCAATCACCGACCGCCGTTGCAATTGCCTGCGTATTATAGCCAAGATGAAGACGACAATTCTTATATGCGAAAACAAAAACAAGACACTTTACGATTATTATTATACCTTATTCCCGATAGAAGGACTGCCCTTGGCGAACCATGTATCCTGCCTCTCCGTCTGGCAGTGAGCAAAACAAGAATTTATGAAGACCCCACTCTGCCTTGATGCCTCGAGCCCTCTCACCGCACTCAACATTTGATTCCTAAAACCTGTTCCATGATACATAATACATTATAGTGACAAGCTCATAGAAACACAATGTATATAGTAAAGATATCACCTTGCAAGAACTGGATTTGAGGCGGTGAACAGTTATCGATACTCTTTCTACAGAAACGCCAATTTCCACGAGGATCAGCTTGTGGAAGAGTCAAGCTTTGTTGGACCTGATGAACACAGTTGTGTTTGAAAGCGGTTCGATGTTTGAGTAGATAGTGTAATGAAACTAACTGCCGCTTACCTGCCATGCGTCGTAGGCGGTGTTCAGAATAAACAGTGGGGTTCGTATGTTGCTAATTAAGTTCTGGGGGAAAAAGCACTGCCACGGAAAACGAGCATTAGACATTGTTGCAAAGGCAAAAACTAATCGAGCAGGAGACTTACTGAAGTTGGGTCCAGGTGGCATGTTTTCGGCAGGTTTTTCGCAGCACCCTATTTTGCATGAGCACAAATTAAGTTATATAATTCAAATACTACTATTAAGCAACCAAAAGATTCGATGGGATATAAAGTCTGCACCTGTAAGCCAACGACACCACCAAAGAAATGCCTCATTGTGCGTCCACCGGAAACATCTGGACTGCAGAAAACGTAATGATAATGGTGACGTTAAGTTGTTATCTAATAGTACTAAGTTATAACTAAGATAGAATAAATGTGATATTAAAGAGATTAGGAAAATTTACGCGTCCATAAACAATCCAGCATCACTCAGACACTTCACTTTAGTACTTCCGGGTAATAAACCACGAAACTCGTCACAGTGCAGTATAGTAGCTAGTCCACCCGCAGAACAACCAGCTAGAAGGGCCTGAACCAAATTACTAATATTATCGAGAGGGAATTTCAAATAGAGTAACTTCATTATCAGTCGGGATATATGATTTTTTACTTGGTTAGCATTTCCCAATCCTTTGAGCTTTAGGTCGTCTATTGCAGCTTGCCATATACGTTGCCCTCTAAATTGTAACCCATAAGCCTAAAGCAAAACGGTTAATAACTTAACGTAACATAGTAAGGGATGGAAATATAATAGCAGAAGTACATAAAGATGTAAACCTTGTTTTCACTATCACCCGTGAAGGATGCTCCATCACAATAACGAATCTTTACTCGGTTCCAGTTAAAGAAATCTGCAAACAAAGCAATAAAAATGAAGAAAATTACGAAAACAGTGTTGCCCAAAGCAGCAAGGAAGGAAGATGAGTATATATTTCTGAAATCCGAACCTGGGTTTTCCCAGGCCTTGTTGCTGAGTATCCCTGTGAACGGAATTTGCTTTTCAAAAAACTTAGACGACCCGCGTCTTGATGTTTTGCGGTAAACACATGTCTTTATGTCGTTACACCACCCTCCACCCTGCCACAAATCTCAAGATATAAGATTCAAAATTTCCAAAACAATTAGTAGTACATTACAAGGAAAAATGAAATGGACTTTTTTTTTTCAACAGCTACACATTAGAAACCATAATCATAGACACGAACCTCTAAGTTGACGATCCACTTGTTCGCTCCCGGCCCAATTCCACGATGCAAGTGATAGCCGGGTAATGAACCATCCAAACATACTGCAAAGAAGTCGAGTAAAACCGAAGGTCTCAGACTTATATATATGGAATTAGATTTCGCTATATCGATATATCAATCACCTTAACAGCTTAATCAACACGACCTTTTCACAGATTGATATTTCTGATTTTACATTGAACAGGATTTAATACTTACACCAATTCATATATATTGCACCTTAGAGAATTTTTAGAGTTCACAAATGCAAAGGCAAGAAAACACAATTTCAATCAAAACATCCTCAACAAGGAAAATCAAGAAAACAGAATTAAAAAAAAAAAAAAAAAAAATTTCATTGAAAAGAAAAGGTAGAATCTTGAAATGGCAAAAAACCCCAGATTTGAAAAAACACAAAAAACATTAAAAAAAAACAAATAAAAATGAAAAGGAGAGAAATGGGTACCAGCTCCTTTAGCAGCAGCTCCTTGAATAAGAGTGAGACCCACCAAGAGAGCACCGGGGGCCACAGCTGCGTCGGAGGCGCCATACTCAGCCTCCAAAAACGACACATCTGTTCCATTCTCAGTGAACCCATCAACTCCCCATTTGCAGAAGAAAATCCCAAGACAAATCACACCCCAAAAACCCATCAATCCCATTCTTCAAAAAACAGAGCTTTCTTGAAGAAAAAAATAAAACAGAGTTGAAAAGAGAATTCTACAGGCATGAATGCGGACAGGACAAGAAGCATTTATAAAGACTGAATCTTGGCAATGCCATTTGTGAAATGGCAAGTAAAATAGCTGGTATTTGGAATACACTGTATTTACATAGTAAGTATGTGTGCTCAAATCAAATATAATACCGAACTAAATTTGCTTTCTTGAATATGTGTGTAATAATAGAATACCACCAAAATCTAGGAGGGGTGGGACACAGATCTTGTCGATTCTGGTATTATTTGTATTGAGGAAACCAGTAATTATTTTTTTCTTACTTTTGGTCATATTAATTTGATTTTTTTTTTTAGATCTTGAACAGTGGAAGAATGTTTTTGAGGATTTTTTATTTTTATTTTTTTATATGTTGCATGTTTGGGTGACGAAAAAGTAATACAGTATACTACAAAAATTAAACGGCAAAAAAGAGAATCTAACTTTTTATGTAATTGCATTTAATTTAATTATTAAGCCTTTTTATATAGTAAGAGTAGATCAGTAAGTTACATTTATTGGATTTTTTTAAATATATTAATATTTGACTTGACTTTGGTCAAATAGCATATACTTTCTCTGTCCCAGAGCTATAGTCACAGGTGGTCAACGCTGACTTTTTTTTACCGTCCAATACGTATGATAAACGGTATACAAAAATTATGAAAAAATAACTAAAATAAAATTCAATTAGAGGGAGTACTATTATACTTACTCTTATTATTGTTTTGTAAAATGATATTTGCATCTTTTATTTTATAGCACAATACATAAAATAATTAAGATTAATATTTAAAAAAGGGACATAAGAGTAAAAGTATACTTTAAAATAAAAATAAAATAATATATTTAATTATTATACATTTAAAAATACTAGTAAAATATAAAGTGCAGTTAATGTTTTCAAAATCGGGTAAAATCGTTGTTTGGTCAATTCCAGTTCACATATATCAAAACGAGTCAACATAAGAGAATATAACATTCCCTAATGTTTCTTTAGAATAACTATAGAATATATACCTATAGAATATATATATAATTTTTTATAAGGTTGAAAAACTAAAAATTTCACTTCCACTCAATCAATGTAAATTGATAGATATAACCGAGACAGATGTGAAAGAGGGCAAACATGATTTATCTTAGGACAAATGTTCATAATATTTTAATGAAAAAACTTTCATAATATTACAAATTTGTCTCGATCACAAATCGAATTTGTATTTTTAGAAAATTACACTCATAGTAGCCAAGGCTTATCAGTTATCACTACTATACAGAAATGAGTACATCATAATTTGTGGACAAATTATACTCATGTGCAACAAACAGCTAGCTGTTACCAATCAAATGATGTTGGAAATAATTGAATATGGTACGATTACAATTCCTCATGGATGGTCCAAATCATAATCATTCCATTAAATTATTTCTCAATGGAGTAGCTGCTGTTATCACTTATCAATCAAATAATGTTGCATATACGTAATTTGTTGCATATATATAATGTTTTTTTTTTATATTTACAATATTACATTACATTTTTTTTATATATTTACGGGTTATCATCAGTTAGTATCACATATAACTTGATCAATGGGGCATATATTGTGGTCACAATCTTAATTCTTAATGAAGCGGGGCCCGTTTTCTCGATCGAGCCTCGACTATTTTCACCGTAACGATACTTCGATGAATTTTGAAGTCGATCATTCATACATAGCGTCGATCCTGAGCTTTTGTATCCATCAAACAAGCTCATCATTTCAACCATCAAAAATCCCAAAACATAAACAATAGTTCTAACAAAAAGTGAAACACAGCAAAAAGCACAATACACCAAGTGTACAAAATTCAAATGTTTTGAAGAGAACAATTTCTTACCGGATCTTCGACCCCGAGACACAAACAGAGTCTTCGATCGAGTGCATTCTTTTATTTTGCTACGGTTTGATGTTTCCCATCCGGAATCGCATACAACACTACAGGCTTTGCAGGTCGAATGAAAGGAACGTCACATCTGTAATACCCTTTTCTCTCCAGCTGTATCACGTCCCCTCGCTTCAAGTTCCTCATATCCGGTTCTCCAAGTGCCAATGTCTCCGTTTTCGTACATGGATTCACCACATCAACAAAATCTTCGTCTTCCTCAAGCTGTAAAACATAATTTTGTGTCCGAAAATTCAGAGTTCAAATAAAATCAGTGAGGACAATAAAAAAAAACATCACCTTCTTCTTTGTAATTAGGTAATCGAAGTCGGTCAGGGCAAGCCTGACAAGCTCGCCCGTATCCGACAGCCAAGTGAGCTTCAACTTCGTCTTCTTAACATTCCCTTCGAGATGCAAAACTCCCACCAACTGAGTAACAATTCCATTTTCGTCCTTCTTGATCTCTTTCACGATTGCGTTCCCCCAATCCTTGAGAGTCAATTCTTCACCAACTGAGATCGATATGGCATCAGCATAGTCGATCCATAATCTGTTTGAGAAAGTGACAGCCTTCTCTCCAGCACCTTCGTATTTCTTGTGTTTGGCTAAAATGCGCACAAAGGGATCTTTCGGGCCGTCGCTTAGAACTAGCAACGCACGTTTTTCTTCGATAACAGCAGTATGCCTGGGACACACAGGGTCTATGATTTTCTTATTGATGGCCCAAAGTTTGTCCCACTCCATAAGATTGAGGTTCTTCGATGCACCCTAACCAATTAAACATATACGAGATTAAGAGCTTAAGATTCCTCATGGTATAAACGAATTCCGTTAAGTCAACTTATTGCACATTTATGTATGTAAAAAAATTACCTGTTCTAAAATGAATTGTATCAATGCCTCAATCTTCAAACCCCTTCGCACTATTCCCTGAACAGTAGGAAAACGTGCATCGTCCCAACCATCCACCTTCCCATTTTGCACAAACCACAGCAGCTTCCGCTTGCTAAGAAGCGTGTAAACCAAATTCAGCCGACTGAACTCGAATATATGAACCTTTCCGAAACCCATATCTGTCTGAATTCTGTGATACTGATCATTCCGATCATGGTACTCACTCGATCTAAGTGCATGTGTGATCCCTTCCACGGCATCAACAAACGGACAGCAAAAGTCGTACGTCGGATAAAGCTTATACTTCGACCCGATCCTGTGGTGAGGAGTTGAGTTGCACCGGTAATACACCGGGTCCCTAAGAGATTTGTTCGGGTCCTGCATGTTCAGTTTCCCTCTTAGGCAACACGTCAGTCCCCTCTCAGACCCAGCAATCATTTCCTTCCACAATTTGAAATTCTCCTCGACAGTGTGCTGTCTGCACCTTGACTCTATGCCTTCCATCCTTTCGTGCTGCATTTGCTCACGCGGAGTGTCGTCCACATAGGCCTTTCCCTCCTGGATCAACTTCTCGGCCATTTCCATGAGCTGTGGGAAGTAGTCCGACGTGTAAGTCACGGCATTGTATTTTATGCCGAGGGTCTCGATATCTTTCAGAAGGTTTTCGACAAATTCGTTGCTTTCCTTGTCAGGATTTGTGTCGTCGAATCTCACGATGAGCTGACCCTTGTACCGGTCAGCGAAATATTGGTTCAGCAGAGCAGCTTTTGAGTGGCCAATGTGAAGGTATCCGCTAGGTTCGGGTGCAAAGCGAAATTTGACCTTTCCGTCCTCGGCATGAGGGAGGTCCACCTCAAAGGCACGGTTTGAAGTCATTTCAGTCGGGTGGGCTCCGTTTTCAACAACGGCAGTTGATCGGGTTTTGGAGGGTTCAGCCTCTTTCGTCTTGGTCGAACTCTTCTTCCCGAGGTACGTCGCGGAAAATTCACTCAACGTGGAATCGTGTTCGGCAGATATTGAGTTGTACCACCTGACTAGGTTTTGGTACTTCTTGGATTTCCTCAGACTTTCCCACCTCAAACCAGCTCCTGAAAACAGAGGGGAAAACGCAATTTACGATAACGGAAATCATCCAGCAATCAGCCACTGTTACTGACTCAATTACAAAAAATCAAGAACATTACCGGCGAGACCAGCCCAGATTACAACATCTGCAACGGTCAGGCTATACCCGACCAAGAATGTTTTCATCGATAAATACCCATCGACGAAGGCGCACGCACCCTCGAATTCAGATCCAGACCCAAATACAGCAGCATAATCAATCCATTCATCTATCTACAGAACCGAAACAGAGAACATAAGAAAACCCACTATTCGATTTCACTACACAACGTAATTTTTTTTTAATCGAAATAACCTGGCCCGATTGGTAAGCATCCAGCTCGTAGAAATTGGGGATGCTCGATATCCTTCCGATATATCTCAAAATAGCATTCGCCCCATTAAGCGTCTGCCTGAATTTTTTTTTATTTTTTTGTAAGGGCGATTAAATTGAATGGAACTGAACAGAGATATCCATCGGAAAAGGAAAACAAGGGTTTATGAAAAAGTAATCACTCACCCGGTTGTCAGGACGAGAGTCGGCGGGGATCCGGATGGCAGCGATGGTCTAGGGTTTAGAGAAATCGCTGATATTATGGCGGCGGAGATGACATGGAGCGGAGGAGAATCCGC
The DNA here is from genome assembly GCA_954870475.1 of Euphrasia confusa. Taxonomy (NCBI): domain Eukaryota; kingdom Viridiplantae; phylum Streptophyta; class Magnoliopsida; order Lamiales; family Orobanchaceae; genus Euphrasia; species Euphrasia confusa. The sequence goes on along the minus strand of OX940951.1, from coordinate 13,622,077 downwards.
CGCGAAGTTGAGTTCCATGCTTCAATAGTCGCAGTTGAGCCGCGCGATGAGAAATAAAATGGAAGAAAGAAGTGAAGGGGTTATCGAAGTTGGGGATTTGAGACTGTAACTGAAAAGACTGATATACCCTTAAATCTTTTAAATTACGGGTCGAACCAAATTCGCTTGTGATTAAAATTTAAAATGAATAAAAATATACTTTAAATTGAGAAAATAAAATAATTATTTTATTCATTAAAAAAAAAAGTAATTAATGAAATTTACATTCATATTCATCCAACATATCACGATTCATGTTTCATATAAATCCCTCTCACCGAGACCATAACTGCGATGCTGCAAAACAATAGTAGTAAGTAACATTCATTAATAAAAAAACAAATTGATTAAATATTTTTGCATATAAAATATTACCTCGGTCGGAGATTTCCCAGTCGTTATCACCAACGATAGACGAGACGAAGTATCCGCGAAGCCCTAGTCCTCGCGCATACTCAATTTTCACCGCAACCGACCTCGCGTCGTCATACCCGATCCAAGTACTCCCGGCCACCGAATAAACCGAGACGCTCGCGTCGTCGTACACCACGTCCGCCCCGCGGTCCTCGTTGAACCTCACCACCTCAGCGTAACTCATCTCCCCGTCTTGACCGGGGCCCACTCCGACCGCCGGCGCACCTATCCCGCGGTCACCACCAGTACTCGGATCCTGGAGCCTCCACGTCCTCCCGTGCATCGGCAGCCCCATAACCAACTTGCCACGTGGCACCCCTGCCCGGATCCACTCCCCCAACCCGCAGCTCGTTTTATCGTGTAGGGCCGCGTGGGCCCCAGTGGCCCACGGACGGACCCACGACCCCGCGTAGTCGTAGTTCGTAACGTTGACCCAGTCCAAATTCTCGGCGATTGAAGCCGTCGGGTAAGCTCGCGCGTTCCCCTGCCCGGCGGAAACGACGACGGTGCTGTGCACGGCGGCAGTGAGGAGGAGAGGTGGCCGGCCGGCGGCGGCCGCCTCGTGCCGGACCTCCGCGCGCCACTCCTCTAGCAAGACTCCCATGTCGTCCATCTCCGACTGGTTTTGAGGGTACTTCAAGTTGAAATCGATCCCGTCGAACCCGAACTCTCGGGCGACTCGGATCCCAGAACGGATGAATTTCGATCGGGAAGAGGGGTTCGAAGCCAAGCGCGCGAAGAGGGGGCGGTCGTCCATGAAGTAGCGATTGGCGTTGATGGAGAAGAGAGTTTGCGCGGGGGGATTCGCGGCTCGGAGGGTCGAGGTGAGGTTTAGGAGGAAGAGGGCTTGGGTTGGGTGAATGTTGAAATCGGAGTTGGGCATGGTTGGAGTCAGGGATGCGTAGTAGATGTGGGTGAAGAGGTTTGTGTTGATTGAGGATGGTGGAATCATGTCTTCAGCCCAGGAAGGGTAATAGGCGCCTTTGATTATTGAAGTCATGTTGGTCACAAGTGAAATTGATAAGAAATTGATAATTAGGTGTTGTATACAATGGATTTTTTTTCTCTTTTGTATTTCCTGAAATTTTAGTTTTATTTTGTTTCAAGGAGGCTACTTTTCTTCCTAGGAAAATGAGGAGGTCTAAATTCAGGGGCGCCCCCTTTGATGACTAATTTTAGGACTCTATCGGTCCGGTCTATCACGAAATTTGAACCGTGACACAAATTTTCAGACCGGTAAGAACCGAGCCGGATTATGTGGCCCATGAAAATGGACCAAGTTTTTATTTCACATTTAATACAACCGGCCGCTTACTATGTATAAAATACTCCTTTCTTCATTCTTTTTAGTAGTAATATTTTTATGCAGCAGTCCCCAGGAGCATAGCCGAGTGGTAAGGCCTGTGATGATGTGGGTGTAATTCCCCGGCGACGCAGGGTTCGAATCTCGGGTGGGACAAATTTTCATTGAAATATTATGAAGGTTTGTCCTGGGGTTCGACCTGTTGGCTCTCTCGCACAGGTGTCTGCTACTCGGGCACATTCCTCGATTTACATCCTACCCGATCGAGAGACCTCCGATCGGGTGGGGGTGGAGTTTCTCGTCTCTCTTCCTTATCAAAAAAAAAAAAAAAAAAAAAAAAAAAATATTTTTATGCAGCAAAATAATAATTATACTTAATTATTGTATTTCAATAAAACAGTTATTAAAATGCAAATTATTGTTTCTGTTATTTTATTTTATTGCAATTTTATGGCTGATAAATCTCATCCCTCGTTACGACCACAAATCCGATGCTGCAAAAAAAAAAAAATATTAATTAATTTAATTTAATTGAAATTTTGAAATAAATGTAATCTGTAATTCGATCTGTATAGATACTATTTGAACATACCTCTTCTGGAAATCTCCCAATTGTTATCACCATTGATCGCCCAAACGAAGTAGCCACCAAGCTCGAGTCCTCGCGCGTAGTCGATTTTCACGGCGACCGACCTCGCATCGTCGTACCCGATCCACGAACTCCCCGCCACCGAATACACCGACACCGTCGCCGAGTCGTACACCACAGTCGCGTTATTCTCCACATTAAACCTCACCACGTCAGCATAAGTCATTTCCCCGTTCACACCAGGCCCCACCCCAACCGCCGCCGCGCCGATCCCGCTCGCCGCGCCCGGATCCCTGAGCCTCCACGTCTTCCCGTACAATGGCAGCCCCATGGCCATCTTCCCCTCCGGCATCCCCGCCCGGACCCACGTCCCGACTCCGTAGCTCGTGCTGACGTCGCTATTGCCTCGCAGCGCCGCGTGGGCCCCGGTAGTCAACGGCTCCCACGATCCCGTGTAGTCGTAGTTCATGACGTTGACCCAGTCCAAGCTCTCGAGCCCACCGGGTAAGCCCGTTGCCCCGGCCACGAGATGTCCGCTCTGTACCACACGGCCGCCGTGAGGAGGAGGGGGGCGGCCGCCTCCCGCCGGACCTCCGCCCGCCACTCCGTCAGCAAGAGGCCGAAGTCGGCCATCTCGGACTGAGTCTGCGGGTACTCCCAATCCAAGTCGATCCCGTCGAACCCAAGGGTCCGGGCGATTTCTATCGAGGAGCGGATGAAAGTCGAGCGAGAAGAAGGGTTTGAGGCCATGCGGGCGAGGACGGGTGGGTCCCCGTTGATGGAGAAGAGGGTTTTGACTGGCCGGAGAGTCGAGGTGAAGGTTTGGAGGAAAAGGGTTTGGGCTTGTGGGATATTGTCGAAAGCGAATGTGTTGGGGTTGGGAGTGAGGAACGCGTAGTAGATGTGGGTGTAGACGTTCGTGTTGATGGAAGAAGGGGGGATCGTGTCTTGAGACCAGGATTGATAGTAGGCGCCTTTGATCGTTGCAGACGCAGCTTGAAAGCAAGCTGCGGAGAGGATGAGATTGATCATGAAAGAATATGGCTTCTTCATTGTGTACATGTGTTTTCTTTACTTCATTTCTATTATCAAGTGTAGCTATATATATACACACACACTAGTGTTAACGTGTTAGATCACTACTTTTCTTTGAAGTTGTTGAAAATTTGAATGTGTATCATTAATTCTAGTAGATTTAAGGACATTGACTCGACTCTAGACGAGCAAGATATATCGATCGAGCTCGTGAAATTCGTGCATATGAGTTGAGTAGCTATGGGTACATGTTAGACCCCAAACTCTGGTCATAGTTGGTGGAGTAGGAGAGTGCGTGACTGAGAGGTCATGAGTTCAATTCCCCCTGCTGCCAACACTTTCTCGGTTGAGTGTGTCACACACAGGACTTGTCTTCTCAATCACGAGTTTGATCCTTCTGCGAACACTTTCTAGGTTGAGTCAAGCCTTTTGTGGTTTACCTGATTGGTCTGGTTTGCAGGCTACTGCGTCCAGCCTGAGGGTTGATCTAGAGCGCACTCAACGAGTAACGACTGCGAGTTCCCTCATTAAAAAAAAAAAAAATTGTATCGGCCACGACATATAGGACTATTGTTATTCTTGAAAAGTCTCATTTTTCTTTTTTGTTGGGATAACTGAAGGTGTAGTGCCAAAATTAACTGCATACACATATGCACAGTCAAAGTCAAAATAACGTACTCATTTAAATTATGTTTTAAAAATTTGCACAGAAGTTTTTTTTACAATTTTATTTTTAAAGTACTTATTTATTTACATTAGTATTATTATGTTTTACTAACTTATTTATTATTTACATAAGAGTAATATTTACTCAATATACTGTACCTTACTTGATAATAAAATCAACACACACAAAACCAAAATTTTAATTTTTTGTGCTAAAGTTTGGTCAAATAATTATCTATATATATACATTCAAATTTTGAGTTTGTAGCACTATAAAATTTATTCTTACGCATGCTTGAAAAAGAACGCACACGACTTCTTTTATAATTATCGAGAAAAAATATGCATGCGTGTAAGTGTGAAATTAGTAAAAGTAAACAATGTCACCGTATATTACCAGCTTTATCACGCAAGTAGTAGTACTATACAGTATATGTATATGCTTTCATTCACATTTTGAAGTTTGAACAATTTGAATTTCTCTACAAATTAACCCAATGCAAAATTTTCTACATTTAATTTATATTTACTGTGGAGTATTTTTATTACAGTATTAATTTGTTGAGTTGACATTTCACAAAATTTTCTCTCTTAATTTAAAAAAAAAGTTGATAAACACTTTTGAAAAGAAAATGACTAAATTAAATTAATTTCAATAAAAAAAAATGAGGTTTAAATATTAATTAATACAGTAGTACTTTCATTATTTCATTGCAATTAATGTGCTTCATCAATGTACACGTAGAATTAAATTAATTAATATTAAATTTTTGTTTGTTCCAAAACGACACTAATTAAGTAATTATGAAGACCATGACCGTTACAATCATTTGCATTTTCTATGTTAATTTAATACATCTGTTGCAAATATAATGAACAAATAATATAGACAAGTAAACTAAGCGATCGAGCTGCATAAGTGATTAATACCTAAGTGAACACGACAACCAAACAAAACCTAAAATATCAAATTGACGCAAGGAGTTCAACCTAATGTTAAACGCTGTTGAGTTAGGCTGGAATTTTTAGAAGATTGAGTAATACGGAGTCATTGTCAACAAATGCTTTACGTAGCTTGACCTTGACCCTAAACCTAAACAAACACGTATCATTCTCAGCCCATTTTTTTCATCTGGAAAAAATAATAATTTAAATGACCAGAATATGAAAAAAAAATGTTCTTTTATCTAAACTTTATTGATATCAAGCAAGTAGCATGTTTCTTTTCGATTCATCAGTGGTCCTCAAATTCGACGGGCAAGAGTACTCACTTGTTGCTCGATCTTATCGTTCGCGGTTTGTTGGTTGGTACATCTCAATCTCATTTATGTTTTTCTCATGCATCACATAATTCCATAGATTACCTGTGCTTGCAAATACCAACACATAATTGCAAGGAATTTTTGTGAACACAATCCAACTGTGTAATAATTGTTCCAACAAACTAACTAACAAATTCAATTCACAGCAAGGTATCATCAATATTCATAACAAAAAACGTGATAACTTAAATTCCAATGATTTCACAGCAATGTATCATCACTAATTTTTTCATTTTAAAAGACAATTTTATGAGACAACAAACAACATTCATTAAAACAGGGGAAGAACCAGAACATAGGAAAAAACAGGGGAAGAGACTTACAACACTGATAAACCTAATTACAAATTGAAAAATAAATAAAAAGGCACTACCAAAAACAAGAATAATCCAAAGAAGTTATTCCTTCTCCTCTACTGTAGTAGAAGTGATTATATTTACAGTTACGGAATCGCAGAAAAAACCTCTTTCTCCTGATGAAAAAGATTCGATTTTTAAGGTCCGTCCACAGAGCCCTCCTCAGCTTCCTCGCGGATCTGAACCGGACCCATATCAGCACGACCCTCCTGACCCGGAAAAGCGACTTCTTGATCCGGTCGGCGGCGGTCCGCTTCCTTGAGAACTGGTAGCTCCTCAAGAAAAGCTGCCTCTTTTCGAGCTGCTCTGTACTGTAAGTGTAACCCATTTCGTTTCGGGAGATTAAGCTCGTGTGATTACCGTAGCTCATGGCCATATCAATAACATCAAATCAACACGTGTGTATGTATAGGTTTTTGTTTGGAGAGAGAAAGTAGAGGGGGGTGATTTTGTTGAAGAAGTTCAATTCGGTCTTCTCTTTCACTTGGGTAGTGTGGGAAAAGGCTATATATACACAAAGTGTAATCAATGTGTGATACACTTCCAATTAAAACATGACATTTGGCGGGTTGTAATAATATTATTGGTAATAAATCTTTTATACATTTCCATCAAAAAATATGACATGCGTTTACTTTGTAATAATAATTATTTTTATTTTAATATATTTCTATCGATTTCTTTTTTAATTATTTTTTTCTATTAATGTAGTGCTGATAATTATTGCAAAAGTTTACATTCCACATTATTAAAATAGTTTTTAGACAAATAATCAAAATTTTATTTGAAAAAATTAGACTAATCATATATTTTTTTTAAATAATTATTTATAGATGATATTTATAATAAATTATTTTTGTGATTATTAATATAAAGACTTGTTTAACAATAAATCAAAATATTATAAATTAATATTATTAGTATTAATATTTAATTTAATTAAAAAATTAGTTATAACTATTTATTTAAAATTGTATATTGTTTAATATTTAGTAGAAAATCTCGATATGAAATAGAAAAAATTGTAATTTAACAAATAACGAAAGTTGATACATGAAAAACGAGTATCGTTAATGTATTTAAAAAATGAAGTCAAGTATAAAATAATAAAAATGAGAATAATAATAATAAATAATAATAGTTTTTGTATTTTCTAAATAATATGATTTTTTTATATACACATATTAATTTGAATCAATAAGTCAGAGTGTATGGAAATTCACTTAAATTAATAATTTTTGTTTACAGTTCTCTCAAATTAATGAAAATTCATATATAAAAATCAATTAAAAAAACCAGTCAAAATTTGCATAGAGTCTCAGTCTATAGATTTTTTGAATTTAAGAACTTCTAAAGTTTAAAAAAATATTTTTGAAATCATAATCCAACATACCACTCTAATATATAGATGAAAAAATCTTATGAAATCATAATTCAATACACCCTTTAATAGACATACATGTGAAATATGTGACCCTCTAACATATACAAATGCGAAAAAAAATCTTATGAAATCACAATCCAATACACTTATCCAATACACACACATGCAAAATATGTGAAGTTTTCAAAACATTGATATATTTAAAAAATAAATACATTTATATTTTTTTAATTGAATAATATTAAATTAAATTATAGTAATTAGTTCATTAAAATCTAATTTATAGATATTGAAAAATGAAATCACAAATGAAAACAAAAAAAATAATTTGACGTTCCTTTCAAATTTTAAAATACTTTATTGTAAACTACATTAAAAGACCACATGCCATGCATGTGATATTTTTAGAAAAATGATCTCTTTGTCGAAGGTTGTTAGCTCACTTGAATTGAGTATCGTAAGGTTCACAGTTCAAAATCGAAACATGAGTGTGTGAGTATTTAAATTTGTACAATTGACCTAAATAAAAAAATAGATTTATTCTTTGAAAAATAAATGCATTTATTTTTTCTTAAATAAATAATAATGAAATATAGATTGTGTATATTATAATTGATAATATTTCATGTACCGTAATTTTATTTATAAAAGTCAATTATTATTATTTTTTATTTTTTACTAAATAAGGTATTTTAATTTATAAAATTTGTAAAAGAAGTAAAAAAAGTTACAGAAAAAAATAAAGTTTTTAAGATTATATACACTCTACATATTTATTTAAATTATTCAAACACAATTTTTTTCAAAATAATAAACTTTTTACGTAAAAAAATTATATTTACTCTATTTAAAAACAAATGTTTTCAAAATAAAAAAGTACTCTTTCCGCAAAAAAAAATACAGTTTTTAAGTTTATATATTTATTATATATATTTAATTAAATTATTTAAAAACAATTTTTTTTAAAAAAAATTTTTTACGCAAAACAATAAAGTTTTTAAAATTATATACACTATATATATTTATTTAAATTATTTTTAAAAATAAAAATTTTCAAAATAATGAAATCTTTACGCAAAAAAAATTATATTTACTCTATATATTTAAATAAATTATTGAAAAATAAATGTTTTTAAAATAAAAAGTACTCTTTCCGAAAAAAAATAATAAGTTTTAAAGATTATATTTATATATTTTTAATTAAATTATTTTAAAACAATTTTTTTCAAAATTTAAAACTATTTCGGCACAAGAAAAGGACTAAATCTGTAACTGCTCTCCATTACCTTTTACCACGTGCGAAAAACTAAAAACTAAAAATGAAAAATAACTAAACAAATAAATTCCAAATGTCAAAAATTAATTGGAAGTGTATTGAAAAGTCAATACACCGAGTGTAACCGTATCAGCTTCCGGTAGTGTGAGAGAGAAGAAGTGTGAAAAAAAGGGTATTTGTTTATTATATAAATATTCGAGAAGGGTTCGTGGCTGTATTTAATTACAACTGTTAACGGGGGTATTTTAGTCTTTTCGACGTCAAGCTTTCTTATGGGATAAGCTTTTGGGAAAAAAAACTAAGGATGATGCGTAATCATGCATTGAGACGGCGTTTGATGTATTTTTTAAGTTAGTCTCATGTGCTCCTTCATCCTAAAACACACAATCAACAAAAATATTACTCTGTCTTCGGCTTAAACTAACATTTGTTTTTGTCCATCTCATACAGTATATAATTAGAAGATGTAACATTTACACCAGATATATAGAGAGGCCGTCTTCGAACTAATTTCCATTTCCTATGTAGTTTTCCTATGTAATACTGTACTGTATATTCAACCAAATAGATATACCTATAATTTAGTCTACTCTTTCAGAATCAACCCATCTACAGCAAAAACTGTCTTGCTCTCAAAATAAACAAAAGTCGTCGATCCTTAGATCACAGAGTAAAACATTAGGAAGCTCTCATAATGAAAAGAAAAACACAAGCAAAGGAGAAGATAAAAACCAAACCCAAAGTGAGGGAGAAAATGGAATAAAGCGGGAAAACAATTTTTCATTGATCGAAAACGAAAACTACTGATCCAAGTACACATAATACTAAAACAGAAATTGGAAATAGAACAAATAACAATAAAAGGAGTAACATCAACGGTTTCTGTGAGCTGCATTTCCCTCTTGATATTCTGAACTACTTTGCTGCTTCTCAACAGATATGGCTACCCCTTCGATTCCATAATCATTCCCCATCAACATCTGGTTTCAACGAAACACAATCATAAATTTGTTGGATCGGTAAAAGATGTTAAAATAAAACTAGACAACGAAACAAACCTAGTGGTAAAGGTTGCTGTCCCTCAATTCGCGTTAGTCGGAATTTAAAAACCCTGAAGCCAGAGTCGCCTAATTCGGCCCAATACTTAACAACCTGCAACACAAAGAAAACTAAAACACCGTGTACGTTTATTTAACTACCGAGCAATATCGATCCTTTCTAGCTCACCTCGTAATGTCCGTCGAACGTATAAACCGTCCCCGAATAACTATTCGGAGATACGCGTCCACGGATCACCCTAACAGGCACCGATTGCTCCATGGAGTTCTGCGAAGGAAACACAACAGTCTGAGAAATCTGGATAAACGTAAGTCGAGGTAAAAGATTAAAAAGTGAATTGCACATGCCTTGAGCCCCAAATTCCCTTTGTCCAACTTCTGGTCACAACTTTCACGTCTATTTCCGACCAGCTCGATTCCTCCTTCACCGGTGTAAATAAACTCCTCGCGATCGTCGTCTCCATCTTGCCACATCATGACAATGGATACAGCCAATGGGAGCTTATATCTCATCAATTCCTGCAAATACAAAGCAATAAGAGAACCAAACAATATACTATTTCTGTCTCAACTAATTATGCAGTGTTGATTAGTTGGGACGGAAATAGTACAACAACTCCCGATGATAATAAACCGAACTTCATGACGACATGTTATATACTCGATTAAACAAAGTTCAAAATTACTCGTACGATTTTTGTCTCTCCGAGAGGTCGGATATAATCGATGCCATTTAGCCAGCTGTAATGAAGTCCCACCACAACCATCTCAGCGCGCGAAAAGAATCGATGACCAACATCAATGCCTGGAAATCCCCAAATGCATCAGAACGAGCAAATTCAAACAGTCGAGATTGTCGAAACCACTAACCTGGAATGGAGCCAATTCTCTTCTCGGGATGCAAAATGGTACCGTTGTTTTTCATCTGCCATTTAAATAATTGATCAGAAAATTCGGGCAAAGAGATTAAAAAATATAATTACGAATACTGCACTTTTTTTATGAACTTTTCGACCAAAATAAATACGTGCCTCGATCAGAGCGTTCAGATCAGGTCGCCTGGGTCGGTTATCGACTCGTGCTCCTCTCATATTCTGCGCAGGTTTACAAATGAGGAGTCAGGAACAAAGTTACAAACGAATCGAATTGAATTACTGTTCGTAATTACCTGAAGAAAACGAAGGTAGTGGTCGTTGAAAGCACGCAGAGTCTCGATCACCCGAGAGTGATCTGTGGGAGCAACGGAAGTCGGAGCGGCGGCGTCCATTGGATTCTAAGGTTCGTCGGAGAGAAGGGAAAGGGGTAAGTGAATGAATGAATGAATTCAAAGGTTGGTTTTGAATGTAAATAGGCGGGATGTTTTAAATCCTTATTCCCTAACAAATACTGTAGCAAATTAATTGTTTTTTTTATTTTAATTTCTATCAATCATTTCTAAAAGTTGAGATTGATTTATCTATCTCAAAAATAAGGTTGATTTTACTGTATTTAATTTAAGTAAAAAAGTTTTATATGATTTTAAGTAAAACTTTAATTCCTTCTTGGTATGAAACATAATGCACATATACGTTGTTTGATATATAAATCATTCCTGTATTTTATTTTACTATATTTAATTATTTCTTCCATCTCAACAAATAATACAAAAATTAAGTAAAATATTATTGATTTTTTGAAAAAAAAAATATATTTTTGAGTTAAAAAATAAAACAATTATTAGTAAAATTTGACAACTTAATATAACACTTGGACAAATTTGATGTGTACAAACAGTACAAGCTTCCATCTCGTTTCGTAATAATAGACCATGTTATTTTGTAAAGAAGATCATGCAAACAGAAGGAGTATTTGGTATTGGTTTTTCATCAAGACAAATCAAGCGAATAATTCGATAATACATCGGCTATCCCCATCGTTACCTCGAGAGTTTTTGGAACGAGAAGCGCGAGTTATAACCTAAACAAGTATCGATCAATCAAGCTATCCACTCGTAATATAGTGGCAGGCCAAGATCAACAGATTCCGCATATACAACACACACACCCCACTGGCGCGTAACAATCACTTATGCTTAACATAATTCCTACGACTACGAGGAAACTCAAACGCGTGTTTTGCTCACATGTACAAAGACCTATATAGTGTCAGCAACCCTAGACAAGAACCGGTTAATATAAAAAAAACGAGCGCGTAGTCTCAAAAGAATCACACCTGTCATCTTGTCCCGCCTTCTCTAGCAGCAGGAACATTTGTCGGGTACCCAGAAATGTCGATGTCAATGAGTGAAATTTCATAAGGCGCTGAGACCGAATTCGGTGCATCTGACTTCAGTTGGGTCCCACCAGAAGTTTGAGCACTAGCAGCTGAAGACGACGAAGATAGACGAACCAACTGCACGTCGTCCGCCTTGTTCCCAGCCACTTGCTTGCTTCTTCGGGCTGTATCCATTTCCGGGCCCGTCGGGACAAATGTGCGGGCCCTATACTTTCTCGCCCCGTCTTCACCTTCCCCGTGGTTGTAGAGCACGTAATCATGATAAGTCGGTGCAAACTGTGTGAAATCAATATACGCAGACGAATGAGAACGTAAATTTTTGTCATCGAGAGATGTTGAATCGATGTTTTACCTGGTGTACTGTATCATGGTAAAAGTCGTTTAATTTCAGGGCGTGTGCAAGGCTAGCGGAGAGGCCTCGATTAGCCCCGATATTCGCACCAGCATATTCTTTGTAGGGAAAGGCGAACAGATGGCCAATGGCAGCAACGAGCATCTCGACACAAATTATGAAGTTCTGAAACTCTGCAGCTTCCTGTGTGTCTTTTATGACTCCGGATTTCGCAGAAAGAAAAACCAGAACACCCTGCGATATTTTTTTTCTTCTTAAAACTCGTATATGATTTCACAATCAATGATGTATACGTTACCTGCCAGTACGTAAGAAATACGACGGATTTGATCATGATGAACTTAGGCACTGGATTGAAGGGCTGAAGCAAATCCCTGCAGGCGACGTAAAACAAGGCCAGGGCGTAAAGTGCCATAGAATACGAGATGGTATAGATGATGGTGAGGTAGAGATATGACTGCATTGGGTTAAAATTCCCGTCTTCGTATTTCCCTTTTGCATACAGTACGAAAGTAAGTGTGACGAGAATGGGCTTGAGGATCACGAATTGCAAACAACCTTGTTTGCATCTTCGTATGAAGCGTCTGTATCGGTCAAACAAATAAAGTAAGAAGTTCGACTCCATGAATGTAATCGGTCAAACAAAAGGTATTACATGTACAAGAGACTCACTCACCCGTCCAATGGAATTGGGGCAAAGCAACACGTCATTAAACACCAATTCGGCTTCATAATTTTGCCGGACAGACTTAGCACAACAGCTCCTGGTCCTCCGACCCATGCTAAGCAAAGCGATAAGAAATTATAAATGACCCAAGCTTCATATCTGCAGAGATAGGTAATCAAACCATCAAATTTCCTAAAGCAAGATAATGATACTTACTCAAACAAAAGAAAGAAAATAAGATAAATACGTGACACTTACATTTCTCTGATAGAATTGAAGTAAATCGCACCCTTAGTTATGACTAGGGACAAGAAAGACATCAATGCATAAACCTGTCAAGTACATATTTGATATTACATACAACAATAAGTACATATCACCATGTCGAAAGACAATGTAAGAGAATACTTACAGGGACCATGAAGATAATGCGGACGATGTATCTCTGATAAGTGGGCTCTGTATAATTCAAGAGATGATGGTGAATGTGCTGAATAGCCAATGTAATTGCCCCAGCCGTGCAAGGGAATGCGATCAGTATGTAGTATATAGGCCCCATTTACAACCACAAACCACGACAGTCTTATCCCAGAATCTACGAAGATAACAGTAATACCATCAGCCATTTATACAATAAAATCAGGCGACAAAACATCGAAAACTCCACATAAAAATGCATACCTCAATTACAAAAATTCCGTTTCAACTCTCGATTGATCACACACAGTAAGGCCAACCATATATTTCCACTCAACGAACTGAAATAAACACAACAAATAACCAGATGTTGATCACAAATTCTACGATGAACAATGAGTATATGGAGCTGAAACTAAATCCCCAGGATTAAATCCAGATTAAGGAAGCCCGGAAACTCGAAATGGGTTTCGTGAATTGCAACGTACAAATTACAAAAAACTAACAACAGAATTTCGCAACACAATTACAGATTAATCATGGCATAAAAAAACAAAACAAAAAACAAAAAACAAATGGAGAAGCAACTCACATAATCGATGAAGCCGATATCAGAATTTGGCGGGCGCACATGCACTCACACAATAAAACACGAAATATGGTTGAAGTAAAAAAAATGACAGGCGGATCTGTTATAGAAAGATCGATTGTTGATGAATTTTTGAAAAGCAACGGTGGTGGAAAAACGCGGTTGCCGGAGTTGGTGGTGGGAATCAATGGCAATCATGGCAGATTCTAGCTAACCAAATAAATCATCTGTTTCTGTATTTTGATCCTTTTCGATTATTCCTCGCGCAGGAGAAATAAGACGAAGAAGAAAGAGGAAATGTGCTACCAGAAGAAAAAAATAAAATAAATAATGCACCCTTTCCGGACTTCCCCCAATTGGATCATCAATTAAAATTCATACCTAAATGTATTCAATTTTAATAATTTAATAACCAAATTATATATATATATATATATATATATATATATATATATATATATATATATATATATATATATAATTATTAAAATAAATGATTGTAAATTAAATTGAACAATCTTAAAATACAAACGATTTGAATTATAAAACGATCTGAACTGAAAATCAAAATGAAATAACCTACAAGAGTTGAACAATCACAGAACATACTAATAATGAAATAAATTGAATACTGATTACTCTACACAGTTTCCTTAATCACAGTTTCCTCAAGCTCTTGAGGATTCTCTTGGGACATTTCTTCGAGCGATTTGCCATTAGCCTCGGGCACCAACAACGTGCAGAGCAGCCCCACGAAATTAATTCCGGCCAAAATAAACAGCGAGTTCCTTATCCCGATCCCCGCCGGGTACCCCGCGTCCGTCTTCCCCTGGTCCTGATTCTGCGCCGCATACAGAAACCCAAACGCTCCGACAATAGCCCCGGCCTTCCCGGCCGCCGCCGATATCCCGTGGCAAGTCGACCTGAGCCTGGCCGGAAAAATCTCCGCCGGGACGATGAACGTCGTGCTGTTGGGTCCGAAATTCGCGAAGAAGAAGGTGAGCGCGTACATGATCAGGAACCCCGTCTTGTGCAGGAGCCAGTGGTGGTACGGGATCGCCAGGAGAAGCATGAACACCGACATCCCGAAGAACCCCAACATCTGGATCGGGAATCTCCCGATTCGATCGATGAAGAGGACCGTCGCCCAGTAACCCGGAACGGTCCCGAACAGGGCAATCCGGAATTGGGCGAAGGAGATGTTGAAAACCTCGTCGAGCGCGCTCATCGTCTTCGCCGCCGGCAGCCAACCGACGGCGGTGAAGATCTCTTTCTGGAACAGGTTCTGGCTGTAGTAGGCGACGTCGACTAAGAACCACGTGGACGCCGTTCCTAGTAAATGAAGCCCGTGACGGTTCAGGAATTCCCGAGAAAACAGGACGAAATCGTTTTGGGGTTGAGTAAGGGCAGTTTCGGTATTTCGTTTTTTGGGTTCAGTAAGGGCAGTTTCGGTATTTAAGTCGACGTGGAGGACTTTCTCCATGTCCTGGCGGGCTTGCTCGGCGTTTTTGGCGACGAGGGCGGTGTAGCGGGCGGTTTCCGGCATCTTGGTCCGCCAGTAGTAGGTGAGGGCGGCGGGGAGGGCGCCGAGGACGAGCACGATCCGCCACACGTAGTCGGCCTCCGGGGGCGTGGAGGCGGCGGGGTCGGCGGAGTAGGGCGGGGCGGGGTAAGCGGCGCGGAAGGCGGAGGAGACGGCCATGCCGGCGAGGCCGCCGGCGAGGATGCCGAAGCCCTGCATGGCGAATACGGCGGCGATGAAGGAGCCGCGGGTCTTCTTGTTGGCGTACTCGGCCATGATGGTGGCGGAGAGGGGGTAGTCGCCGCCGATGCCGAAGCCGAGCCAGAAGCGGAAGAAGCAGAGGGTGGTCATGACGGCTTTGGGGGAGGAGCCGAAGGAGAGGGCGGAGGCGACGGAGGCGAGGGACATGAGGAAGAGGGTGAAGCCGTAGACGGACTTGCGGCCCAGGCGGTCGCCGAGGAGGCCGAAGAAGAGCTGGCCGAGGAGGGTGCCGCAGAGGGCGACGCCGTTGATGGCGGCGGCGGTGGACGGAGGGAGGACGCCGGGCTTGGCGGAGCTGGGGACGTGGTAGTAGATGCGGCCGAGGAGCTTGGTGATGAGGGAGACGCAGAAGAGGTCGTACGCGTCGGTGAAGAAGCCCATGCCGGAAATCACCACCGCCTTGTAGTGGTAGAGTTGGGTCTTCGTGGAGTCCAGGGTCGCCAGGACGCCGCCGTTCGCGGTGGTAGCCATTGGAAGATTAATTATGTTTGGATGCGGACGAGGAGAATGTATATATGTAAAATATAAATATAATATAGTTTGAGACAGAGAGAGAGAATTAGAGAGTCCTGATGCAAGTAGGTTTTAAGAGTATCGTTCTAATCCGATAATCAGGTAACTAACTGATTTAAATTAATCTGCTGTGATAGATTATCGACTTTTCATCCTCACCCTCTTCAAATTCAATTAGAGCCTACATTAACAAAATAATTACTGTAACAAATAAATATTTAATCAATTTTACATTAACAAAAATACTGTATTTGTAAGTTAAAAAGTAAACTTATACTTGTTGTTAGTAAAATTTATAAAATAAGTGTAAAATTATATATTTGAAGAGTAAATAATTATTTTATTTTTAATTAATTGGGATATAAAAAAAGTGTATAGTTTTTTTTATTGGGAACTTTCGGCCGCTAAGTACCCTCAATTGGTAAAACCTTGAGCTAGACATAGTAGCTTGCAAACCACGATATCAATCAGGTAAACCACACTAGTTAAGTCTTATGTGAAAGACTGATCACCCACGTCCAATCAAGTAAACCACACAAGTCTTGTGTGAAAGGCTCAACCAAAAAAAAAGTATTGATATGAAAATCCAAGAGTAAAACTATCTCCAATTGAGAAATCAAAACTTAAAATCAAAATAAGTTTAAGAACTCAAAATAAGTTTAATTTACATTTACAATAATTTAACTCAAATTGGGAAACTAAGACTCTAACTTAAAATAATATTTTTTAAAATATTCTTCTTATATAATTATTTATACTATTTATATATATAATCAATATCTTTACAAATTTAAAATTTTATCTCATAATTTTTTACATCAAAAAATATAATTAATATTATTTTCAATTTAAATTTTCAAACATAATAAATATAAATAATACTAAATAAAATATTTATTAATTATTAAAAAATTGCATTAAAACACACGAAAAACTAATCATTAATCATTAATCACTAATCTTGTTTATTATTATTTTATTTTTAATGTTAATTATATAATTTAATTATTTAATTATATTTTGATATGTATTTTTATTTTATTATTAAAAATATTTTTATTAAAATTTATTTTAATTATTAATGATATAATTATTAAAAAAATTACATTATAAAAAATATTAAATAAGATACTAAAAAATAATTGATAAGTCATTTTTATTAATTTGTAAAAAAAAAAATTTAAATAACAAAAAGTTTTTTGTTTGAGTTTACGGTGTGGGTTCCACCCATTTATGTTTTGGTTGGAGTATTTCCTCTACTCTAAAATAAGTTTTTGGTATTGATTGGAGATAGTCTAAGTAAGTATAAGTCTATCTATTCCATTTTAAATAATATTAATGATTATTTATATTTTTTTTAATAAAATTTAAATATTAAAAAAGGGTGTGTGATTAAATTTTAAAAGTGTGGAATTAAAAAAAATCAATATCATTATATAAAAAATATTGAAAATATAATTTATGTGCAGTTTTTTCTTATTATAAGAATAATACTCCGATAAAATTTAAATTACATATTACTACATTTCTACAATTATCTCTAAAACGATAATTTAATTTTGAGAAATTTTATTGATACCATCTTAGAGTTATAGTATACATTACCCTATATTATTTTAGAATATAAATAATAGTTATTCGATTAAATAAATAATATATAATTATTTGATTAAATAAATTGTATTCAACTTTATTTATATTATTAATTAAAATTCTTAATTTTATTGCTTATTAATTAAACCTCTCTTAAATTTTAAATTTAAATAAAAGCAACCTCTTCTTTTCATACAAATTTAAAATAAAAAATATTTCTCTTAATCGAATTTCATATTACCATATAAGAACCTTACGGAAGTGAATTTGGTTCGCTGCCATATTTTATGAAAAGTGAAGATAAAAGCAAAGAAGATGATGCCATATTTGTTTGTAGGATTAGATTAAATTAAGGATAAAATGAGAAATTAGTTATTTAATTGTTTTATTTATCGGGATAATGGATAATAATGGATAATTCACTTTCTTAAATTTATTGCTTATTAATTAAACTTTTCTTAAATTCCAAATTTACCTTCTTCTCCTCGTACAAATTTAAAATAAAAAATATTTCTCTAATTTCAAACTATCAGATTCTTCTTTATCCTTCCCTTAACAAAACCAATTTAATATTATAGAAGTTTTAATATTATGAAAGTGCATCTTTATCTATATCTCTTTTTTCCTATATTGTAATATGGTTAGTTAAATATGAAAAATGAAAACAAATAGTGTGATAAAATTGTGATTTAAATAAGAAGTATTTTAATTGATAAATGATAATAATACGTATGGAATGTATATCTCTTTTTTCTCACCCTTTCCCATAATAATACCAACTATCACAGAGAAGAAAAAAAAAAGGAGATATTATTAGAGTAGATTTCCATATTTAACATTTTCATTTAATTTATATGTATAGGTAAATTAATATAAGAAATACATTAAAAATTAAATGTTACTCCTTTTTATAAATACAATTATCAAACTAATTTAAATAATATTCTTCTTATAAATACAATTATCAAACTAATTTAAATAATAAAAATATTATAAAAAATTTACATTAACTTGTAAAGTCTAATTTATAGAGTAGAATTTATAATTTCATAAATCGTATTTAACTTTTTCCTAAATATCTCATTTACTAAATGAATTTTATTTTCCGTTATGGAGTATGTACTTATTTCTTAGCTGTATTGTTGGTTGATCTTAATTGTTGGTCAGGCTCAATTCCCTCCAGAAATTGTAATCTCTCTTTATCTTAATAGGTATTAAAAAATATATATTAATGTAAATGGATGATTAATTAAGTAGAAGTATAATAGGTATTGTTGTTTAATTAATTAACTAATAAGTTATGTAAAAAATAATGAGTAATTAAGTAGAGAGTATAATATGTATTATTGTTGAAATAATTAATAAAATATTTGAAAAAATAATTGTATTAATATAAATAAATTAATATTGAAAGAATAAAACAGATAATATTAATTGTATTAATGTAAGTAAATAAAATAGATAGTATATAATAAATTTTAAATAGATAAGTATTAAAAGTATATAGTTATAAAAAAAATTCAATTTATGAGTGTACAAATTTTTAGGAGACAATAAAAAAAAATTGTACAAACTCTTAAACAATACGTGATTAAATCGAAAAAATGTGACTACTTTAGACCAAATGAAAAATGATCCATAGTCTTTTTATTTACTACATATTTTCATTTTTTATGAAATGTACACGTCTCACGATCCCATGGGTGCGAGTGCGAGCACTAGTAATGGCCTCATGGGTAGCAAAGAATCAATGGGACCAAACAAATAAAAAATAAAGTAAAAAATGCTACAGTGGTACATATAAAGAAAGGCAAACCTTCGGAGAGACAATGTTAGTATGTTAACATTGTTCTTTACTTGCAAATCATATTTTCTTCTCCTAACTTTACTTCCAAACCTTCATATTCTTTTCCTCCTCCGTCCTTCCTCTGCTATTTACACAGTTTCTTCTCAACTTGAGAACAATTGAACTCAAAACCAACAATGTCAGGTGGAGAATCGGGACGGCCGTTTGCGTACACGCCCTCTTGGGTTATTGCTGTTGTCTGCTTCGTCATAGTTTTCATCTCGGTTATTGTCGAGCGTGCTCTTCATTTTATTGGAAGGGTATTCATCCACAAACACATTTTGTTTATGCAATGCATTTTTCGTGCTGCTGCCTAACTCTGTGATGTCATGGTTTTGTTTACCAGTTCTTTCGGCGTAAGAAACAGGACGCGATGTATGATGCATTGGAGAAACTCAAGGAAGGTTTGTTACGGGTCTGCATTGTATTTAACTCTAGTCGATAACTCACCTCTAATCCTCTCTTTTCCTATTGCTTCAGAGCTGATGCTTTTGGGATTTATTTCCCTTCTGCTTACGGTGTTTCAAGGTCCGATAAGCCGTTCCTGCATGCCTGCCAACCTGGCGAACACCATGCTCCCGTGCAAATTGGAACCTGTTCATCATGAAACGGGAAAAGGTGTAAGGAGGCTTTTGTCTGAAAAAGTTTCCGAGACGTGTTCAGAGGTATGTATCAATGGTCAACACAACACAACACACCTCAAGTTGAATCAAATATTCTTCGTCTCCTAGTGATAATGTGTATTTTCTCTTTCCTTTGGGTTTCGGACAGGGCCAAGTCCAGTTTCTATCTTTGGAAGCGCTCCATCAGCTGCACATATTCATATTTGTCTTGGCCATTGTGTACGTGATCTTCTGTGTATCGACTGTGGTTCTTGGAGGAATAAGGGTACCTTTCTTCTCGTCCTGATTGAAACAACGAAAACACGTTTCTAGTAAATGTTTGTAATATGCCAATTTTTTTTTTTTCCTTTTTAGATAAGACAATGGAGACATTGGGAGAGATCAATTGAACAAGAAACATCAAGACATCGTAAAGGTACAAAAATAACACTCCGTGATATGATTTTAGTACTCACCTTTTCTTTTCCTTTGAGGAACTTGTTTAACAGAATTCTCCGTCTTTTATGGTGCACAGCTCATGCTCTGCGTGCTCATCTACATGACTTCATGGGACGGACGGGAACATATTGGAGAAGATTCTGTGTAGTGGGTTGGATTGTAAGTTACTTCCAACTCCATCCGTCTCTGCGTCTGTTTTATTGTAATGATAATAACAATATCTTATGATCATTGATTGTAGGCAGCGTTTTTCAAACAGTTTTATGGATCGGTGACTAAGTCAGACTACATAGCACTACGCTCGGGATTCATACGTGTAAACTTCTTACTATCGACATTATATAGTTGCCCGTATACCTGAAAAACTCAAAACTGTTTCTTTTTGGTATAGGCACATTGTCCGGGCAACCCAAAGTACAATTTTCACAAGTATATGCTGAGAACACTCGAACAGGACTTCAGAAAAATAATCGGAATCAGGTGATACGAAAAAACTACAGTGTTCCAGAAATATATACTTGGAAATTTATGCCGATACTTACTGGTGAGCTAATCTTGCACAGCTGGTACCTGTGGATGTTTGTCGTGCTCTTCTTGCTTATGAACATAGCAGGTAGGTATATATTCATTTTCAAACTCTCGTTTCTATCACCATGAAGCACTAACTCATCGATACTTTCTCCCAATGACAAATTGCAGGATGGCATTCGTATTTTTGGTTATCGTTCTTGCCTCTAGTAGTAAGTTAATTGCAACTTTAACCTGTTCCCAAAATAAAAATAATATCTTTTGAAAAGGATATAGGAGTATACCTGAATTTGGTCGTGTATTTCAGCTACTTCTAATTGTTGGAGCCAAATTAGAGAATATAATAACTCAACTGGCCAAGGAAGCTGCAGAAAGAGACGAGGATGCCGAGGGGGCACAAGTTAGGCCTTCTGACGAAATGTTTTGGTTTCATCGGCCGGTTCTCGTACTTTACTTGATTCACTTCATTTTGTTCCAGAACTCCTTTGAGATTGCTTTCTTCTTATGGATATTGGTGAGTAGTAATCAATAATCATACACTAAAAGTAGTAATCATATTATATAAACGGACTCTTGATTTTCTATTTCTTTTCATGTTTAGAGCACATACGGATTCAAATCTTGCATCATGGAGGACTTGGACTTCATCATCCCAAGACTTGTAATTGGGTATTGTTCGTACATAGAAGCAAAAATATAACTTATCTAACTTAAAGGACTTGGTTTCATTTCACTCATCACTAAATCCGAGCAAATTATTTTTTGCAGGATCATTGTGCAAGTCCTTTGCAGTTACAGCACTTTACCTTTATACGCTTTAGTTTCACAGGTAAATTTAAGACAGAATCATCTATACTTTTCTAGTCCGACTCCTCGAATGAACTCGAGGAGTCTCTGAAAACTCTAAAAGTTAAGCTTTTCGAAACATATAAAACTACCCGAGTTTCTAGTACTTACCGAGTTATTTGGTTTTCGAACGCAGATGGGGACCTTGTTTAAACAAACTGTTTTCGAGCAGTACACTAAAGACCTGATTCTGACATGGGCTTCAGATACAAGACACGGCTTATCTGGAGCCGGTGGAAGCGTAAATAGACTGACTTCTGAATCAAATGACAACACATACCTTGCAATACAACCAGTTGCAGACGGGGGAATCACAACATCTGAAATCGAACTTTCTAGCCCAAACAATTCTGATAGACCATCGTCTTCGAACAAGCACTGAATATTCAGCATTAGTTTCTTTCTTTCAGCTTATGACATGTAATTAGACAATAACACAGGCTTTTGGACAGATGTACTGAAAAAATATACTCCGTATTTTATTTCCCACCGAGTATTACGATAAAAGTCACCTCTTTCGAATTTCACATCACTTTTATATGGACAAACCATGTACAATAAGAGATCTAAACTAGCACGGAAATATAATGACGACAAGGCAAAACTAGGGTGGAGTCTTAGCTTCTGCCCTCTGCTATCTTAAGGTTGTTCAAAGTTCTCTTGGCATATATCCCAAATGCAACTATAGTGCCAACGGCAAAGATGCAAGAGGCGACGTTGTAAATAATCTCCACCAGAGTCGGATCATGGTTCCCATACTTGACGTCTGCATATGTCCTCAATAACCTACCACTGCATATAGAACCACAATTAGGCTTAACCAAGTTAATTAAAAAAAAAAAACGGTAGCATGTAACATCGACTAATAGAGAGAGAAAGAGGGCTGACGTGTAGATGTAAATGAAGGCTTCTGGTACCATTCCCACTACTGATCCACATAAATAAGGCCAAAATCTGACACTTGTCACCACTATAGCATAATTGAAGACGGGGTAAGGAAACGGGGAGTTCCTAAACAGTGCAACTACTTTAAACTGATGGAACCAACTTCCTTCTCCGGCCAATCTAATCATATTAGCTTTTTCGGGCCATCTTTTCAACCATTCCTGTTGGTGCGTAAAGAAAAATTAGACTACGCATAGTGGAGTAATAAAATAAAGAAATGTCATGTAAATTTCTCGTTTCTTACGTGAATTCGGCCGCGAAAGCGTAAACCAACTAAATATGGCAGCATCATTCCCATGGTTGTTCCAACCATGATTATAAGAAACCCCAGCCCGTAACCAAAAATCATACCAGCTAGCCACATTGAAGGACCAGAAGGAATCATAACCATAGGGAACAATGCCAAAGAACCTACAAGTACAAGGGCGAGCACCGAAGGACCAAATGCAGTGGTCTCCAATTTCAAGATCGGAAAAAGAACCTATCAACAATATTTAAGCAACGCATCAGTAAATATTTCCTCACTTTTGCAGTTCTTTTCTATAAAGTTTTAACAAGGGTTGAAGAATTGGAATACCTTCTCTACAAGAAAAGGTAGTCCCCATTTCACAAATACGAAAAGAAGAACTGCTGTGACCAAACACAGCAATAAGGCCTTCATCCACCATATGAAAGACTTCCTTCTTTCTCGTGCTGGAGGTTCCGAAACACCCGCTTCCGGATCATTTGGTATAATCAACCTTTGATACTCGCTTTCTTCTTCCCTCACTCGACCCTGACCATTAGTGTGTACTCTTAACAATTCCCCGGTTGACTCCGGCATCTTCTTTTGAGACAGGACACGCCTGCCAAATAAAACGGAAACTTAAGAACTAAAGAAGAATGACCGCAAAAGGGAACCCATAAATCCCTTAATTCTGAAACTCTAGGCCACACAATTCTTGCAGGACATAAGCAACACAGTGAACTAAACTCTCTAAGTTCCATAGTGATTTCTTTCTAAAAAAAACACAATCTTTATTATTTTATTTTAATAATTTCCATGAGATTAATAAGGTGTTGAACAATTCCCCAAACAAAAAAAAAAAAGCAATCTTTAAACAACAATAAACAAGAACCCAGACGGAAAAAACAAATCTTTACTTGAAAAAGGGCATAAAACAAACTAATAGTAGTAATTACCAAAAAAATGAAGAAAGAAGAAAGAACCAGGTACCCGGAAAAGATGGGGAAGCCGCCGGATCCGGCCCGGTAGGCTCACTCTTCTCAGGTCAACTTGTGTTGAGTTTACAGATTACACAATCGTTTTCTTTTGCGATTAAACAGGAGCATCATTTTAATGGAGAAATTAGAAATATAAAAATGGCGTAAGCTTCATAAATGTAGGTGGTGTCGTGGGGTTCTTGTGGTGGAGCTGCAATGCGTGTATTGGTTGAAAACAAAAAAAACAAAAAAAAAAAAGACATTTTAGTACCCTGGCCTACACGATGTGTTTTTAAAACCCGGCCGACCTCGTATTCGGGCCAACGTAATTGTCATCGTCGAATCAATTGCTAAGCTGGATACAATCAATGGGCTTATGATTGGCCCGCAAAACATAAATATATTAGGGCTGTGCTAATTTATTATCGCGAAATTTAAATGGGCTTTTGATTAAAGGCCCGATACAATCATCGATGAAAACCCACATTTGTAACCTCTTAATAAGTCAAACGTGGATACTGTCATCTCATTAAATATTTTACTATAGGGAAAAACAAACATACTAGTACTACTATTTTACTTTATGTTATGGGTGGGTCCCATTTTGAAATTGTACAATAGAAAATTGTGATGCTTTGTGTCGGTGAGAAGGAAAGTTCTTCCTCTTCAATTAGTTGGAGTTCTTCATTACGTCAATAGAATAAAATAAGTAAAATACCTTATATTAAAATAATCAATCACACTTACTTAATAATAATAATCAATAATTTAGATTAGGTGTAATATTTTGTAAGAAAAAATAAAAAGTAAAAAGGGACCCCCTTCTACCGGTCACACGATAAAACTGTGAAGCAATCTATTTATATATATGCATGATACTCCAACTCATACGCAAACTCACTCCATTCTCAAAAGTAAAAATATTGATATTTTGATTATTTCAACATTTTAAATTAAAAATAAAATAGTGAAATTGATGAAAATATTGAAGACATGGATAACGCGCGACTTTCCTTTCATAGTCATGCTAATTATGTGAGCAATCTATGACATACGTTCGTGTTCAAATTAACGTGTAAAATACTTTAACACTGTATTTTTTAGTAATTTACTCCTTACTTTTAACGAAAACTATACTCCATTTTAGTAGCAAATTCAAACCTCCAAACATTATTAAGAAAGAATAAAAAGAAAAGAAAAACAGCAAACATTATTAAGAAAGAATAAAAAGAAAAGAAAAACAGGGTTAGACAGACTGTCTTTGTCTGTTAGCGGGGTCGTCACTTTCATCTACCAAGAAAAAAAAAACACAATAGAAATACAGCAATTTCACAGCCCAAATTCATCCACCATTTTTTTTTTAATTCCCACTTGCTTCCATTTCCCTCAACACCCACCGCCCTCTAAAGTAAGTCCCCCGCACTCTTTCTCACACTCCAAAGCTCCGATTTTTCCGCAAATCCGATCTCCCCTGAAATTCCGATCTAAATCAAGTAAATATCGGATCTGAAAAACCCATCCCCAGCTTCGGTGGTTTACGAGCATGTACGGCAGAGATCCGTGGGGCGGGCCGCTTGAGATCGCGGCCGACTCCGCCACCGACGACGATCGGAGCCGGAACCTGCAGGACTACGACAAGGCGGCGCTGTCGCGGCCGCTAGACGAGACGCAGCAGAGCTGGCTGCTTGGGCCCGGCGAGCAGAAGAAGAAAAAATATGTGGATCTGGGATGCATCATCGTCAGCCGGAAGCTCTTCGTCTGGACCGTCGGAACCCTTTTGGCCGCCGGGCTGCTGGCCGGATTCATCACCATGATCGTGAAGCTGGTGCCGCACAAACACCACCGTCCGCCGCCGGCCGACAATTACACACAAGCCCTTAACAAGGCCCTCATGTTCTTCAACGCTCAGCGCTGTAAGTACTCTGGATCCGATAAATCCGAATTTATTGCGTGTAGATATGATCAATTAGAATCGAATTTAGTTTCTATATTTACTTATTATTTAGTCGTCTAATCGATTCAAATCGCAGCTGGGAGATTGCCTAAGCACAACAACGTATCGTGGCGTGGGAACTCGTGTCTGAACGATGGGAAATCCGATTCTTCGACCATGTTCAAAGACCTCACCGGAGGCTACTACGATGCCGGAGACGCTATCAAGTTCAACTTCCCGCAATCGTTCGCCATGACAATGCTGAGCTGGAGCGTGATCGAATACAGCTCGAAATTCGAGGCAGCCGGCGAGCTCGCCCATGTTAAAGACACCATCAAGTGGGGAACCGATTACTTCCTCAAGACTTTCAACCACACAGCCGACACAATCGACCGGATCGTTTCACAGGTAGTTTTTCTCGATTATTCCGTTTGCTTGTATTGTGGACTTCACGAATGCTTATTGTGATTTCGTATTGGCAGGTGGGAAGTGGGGATACGACAGGTGGGCCCACCCCAAATGATCACTATTGTTGGATGAGGCCAGAGGACATTGATTACGCGAGGCCTGTCGATGAATGCCATAGCTGCTCGGATCTTGCTGCTGAGATGGCAGCGGCTTTGGCTTCAGCGTCTATTGTGTTCAAGGACAACAAGGCCTACTCTCAGAAGCTAGTTCATGGGGCAAAGACTCTCTTCAAATTCTCTCGGGATCAGCGAGGTAGATACAGTGTTGGAAAGGAGGCTGCCAAGTTCTATAATTCCTCGGGGTACTATGATGAGTTCATATGGGGTGCGACTTGGTTGTATTATGCTACGGGTAATCAAACCTACCTTCAGCTCGCTACAACTACTGGTATTGCAAAGCACGCTGGTGCCTTCTCGGGAGGCTCGTTTTATGGGGTTCATAATTGGGACAATAAGCTTCCTGGAGCACAAGTAAGTAAAATCAGACGTGTTTCCTGTTTACTCTCAATTTGAATTGCATCCAATCCTTCCTTGGGAGGTATCAGGAAGGAATTGGAATAGAATAAGATCGATTCATACAGGAAGAAAAGGTTCTTTATTGATTATGTACCTATGGGATAGAGGAAGAGGGAAAAACCAAAGATTTCATATGATCGAAAAATGAATCTGATTGATTCCGTACCCCTTTGTTCAATGGTCAAATTCTACAGGATCAAACCTATGTAAGGAATGTTATAAAAAAAGGGTTTTTTTTTTTTAATCTTAACTAAAAATGAAGTAGAATAACCCAGATTCCAAATGAACAAATTCAAACTTGAAAAGGACCTTCCTGATTCTCAAAGAATGAGGTGCAAGGGGATTGATCGAGAAAAATCTCTTGTTCTTATTATAGGATCGTGGTTGGATCCGCGTATGTGTGGTAAAGAAAATAATCTTCTTTTCTCTTGTATAGGTGCTTCTGAGTCGTTTAAGATTATTCCTGAGCCCCGGCTATCCGTACGAAGAAATCTTGAGGACATTTCACAACCAGACGAGCATAGTCATGTGCTCGTTTCTACCTTATTTCACATCGTTCAACAGGACACGAGGTAATAAATTTCGCTACCTTTGAACACATAACTCACCTTTATTTTTTTGTTTTCGTTTATAAAAATAAATAATCGCTGATTCTGGAAAACCGTTAACAGGAGGCATGATAGAATTAAACCACGGAGCTCCCCAGCCACTTCAGTACGTAGTCAATGCGGCTTTCTTGGCCACGGTGTTTAGTGATTACATGAAAGCCGCTGATACGCCTGGATGGTACTGCGGGCCCAAGTTCTACTCAGCTGATGTACTCCGAAAATTTGCAGAAACACAGGTATGAATTGAATATGATGATGGGATACTGAAAATAAATAAATTCAATTCCGCTGCGTAACTTTCAACTGAGATTTCTATTCGCCCGTTTTGACTTTTCCAGATGAATTACATTCTCGGTAAGAACCCTAGAAAGATGAGTTACGTGGTGGGCTACGGTAAAAACTACCCGAAACATGTCCACCACAGAGCCGCTTCTATCCCCAAGAACAAGGTCAAGTATAACTGCAAGGGAGGATGGAAGTGGAGGGACTCCAAGAAGCCGAACCCTAATACTATCGTGGGAGCAATGGTTGCGGGTCCCGACAGGAACGATGGTTTTCATGATGTCCGTTCGAACTATAATTATACGGAGCCAACGCTCGCGGGAAATGCAGGCCTAGTGGCTGCCCTCGTTGCTCTGTCGGGGGAAGTGGATGTAGGGATTGACAAGAACACAATTTTCTCGGCTGTTCCGCCTATGTTTATGGCATCACCACCTCCACCACCACCTTGGAATCCATGAGTATACATTTTTGTCTTTCTTTCTTGCTTCTCTTCTGCTGTGTTCTTAGCTAATTTTGGGTGGTGTGTTTGAAGTACAAAGGACAGGAAATGATACGTAGGGATTGATGAAAGGAGAGGGGTCGTCGGATAGGAAGTTGGATTCGTCGTGAAGATGTAAAACCGACCCCCCTCTCTTTGTTCCGAAGCTGTAATATAGTGTATGTGTATGTATGTACGAAAACCAACACATTCTTTGGGACAATGTTGTTTGGACATCAACCATCATTTTGATTCTATATAACATCCATCTTGTTCTTTTGAATTCATGTAACATATATATATACACATCTTCAGTATACCCCCCAAGTGATCAGAAGCACTCTTCACCTTATTCAGTAGTAGTATAGCAAGTATCAAGATTATATTTACTTCACAGATCAAAACTGTGGCTGTTGAAATGGAATATCGCCTCGTTGCTTCGACGCTTGAGATTCTGTGTTCGGCATTCTTTAGCAACACTGGTCTGAAGAGTCGGGGGACCGCACACTATAACACCTATATCTACATTCCCCCATCGATCCGACATGGATTCGAATGTTACTGCAACGAGAAGTAGAGAAGCTTAACTCACATGAACAATCGTATCTTAATCGAATACAAACCTTACTAGGTGTGTTTATAAGTTATAACATACCTCCAAAGTCAGGTCTCTGACCATACCGAACAGTGCTTCTATATCGTTCCTTCCCAGAACTCTTTTGCATCTTCGGAGCTATCTGTTGAGAAGTTCCATTCTCCATCGACTCCTCTAATTCATGAGCCGAGGCTCTTCTTTCCCATAGATGCCATAAACCGATCACAAGACCCCCAAACACGAGCACGCTCACGACCATGCACGCGATGAATAGAAGCCCTTTATACCACCAGTACTCGACTCTGTAAGGATTTACGTAAAAGGCATTCAACAAAGCCACTGTAATTCCCAAACCAACCGTGGACACGATTACGTACATCCCTGACCATATTATGTTTCCGGTTCCAACCAACACCGACATTCCACGTTTCTTGGAGGGAGGGAAAGCGGAGCAAGTAACAGGCTCTATTGCTTTGCCTTCTTCCTACAGCCGATATAAACAGTTACTATCAAGTTGCAAGTTAATTTAAGAAAGGAAAAAATGTGTTTTATTTACCAGGGGAGGTTCCGATTGTCGAGTGACATAAGTTTGGATTTCAACGTTGAGTGTGTCGGAGAAAGTTGGATAGATAGAATCCATGTCGACCGTGTGAAGAAGAGGAAGCTCGTCTGATGTTTTCACTGCCCATATGATCAGTATATTTTTCGGCAGACAAGGTTTGCCCTTTTCGACTCGGTGGAGAACATCACTCAGGATGGCTAGGAAAGGTGAAATTCCGATACCGCCCGCGACTAATATGAGGTTCTCATACCTAATAGAGAGTAAAAGTATGAACAACGGTAAGCTCGTTGTAACCAAACAAAAGGCAGAGTACTTACGTCAAGTGGTATGGAGATTCATGACCATAAGGCCCCTCGACAGAAACTGTGAGATCGGTCTGAGGTCCTTTCTCAGAGATGCATCTCTCCAGTTTCTGAGTCCAGTTTCCGAGAACCTTTATAAGGACCGCGAGATGATGCTTACCGTCTAAAGGGCTCGAAGAAACACTAAACGGATGCCACTGGAGAAAAGACAATTCACGAACTTGCAAGAAAATCCAGCCGAGAGCATTATACTTCAGATCTGCAGGGCGGAAGGAAAACAATCACACACCACACTGTAATAAAAACAATCTAAAAAATTAGGACAAAAAATTACTCGCGGGTTTTGAAAGAACCAGTTCCAGAGTTCCACACGGGAAGCATCTAGCAGAGAGCACACTGACATTCCTTCGGGACTGGCAAAATCTGAGAAATCGATCGAGCATGAAGAGGAATATTCCTCCAGCCGCAAAACATAAGACAAAATCTCCGACATGCAAGGCCAAGAACACGACAAATACTACATATAATTGATGGGTATAGAAGAACAACTCGAAGTTGATCCTCCTCACTCCGGGAAGCGAGGTCACCCACATCACTAGACCAGCCACAAGGCTTATGACTCCTGGAAGATTGGCAATTCCGATATTTTCCCACTCCGTTAGCTGCATGAAACAATAACCGGAAAATTCATACTACCTTTCATAATGAATATACTGTATAATACTCCGTAGAAGTTTGGAATGATTACTTTTTGGATGAGGCGTCCTTCGATAGCCCAACCAATCACATAGGAAAGGCCATGGAGAGTAAACAGTGCCATCGTAAGGTGTCCAAGCCAAACGTGATATCTGGTAGCGTGCTCGAAAGGGATATCTATGAGACGGAGAAGAATTGATCCTCTTGCAACAGGCAGAAACAAAAAGGCCAAGCAAAATAGTCCAATCAGCCCGAGCCGCAGACCCGTGAGTTCTAGCATCAAAACACTAAAAAAAAATATCTCGAGTTACAATAGGGAACTCAAAAACACGACGTAACGTAGAAGGTACGCCACTTTAATACCTTATCTCTTTTGAAGGCAGAACAAACCAGGACAAGATTTCAATGTTCTTCACTGTGTAGGAAGCTAAGGCCCAAACCATGTATATGGCAAAGACGGAAATCCCGACCATCTCTGCAGCCGAGACTACCCCGAATGGCCCATCCACAAGAACCGGGAATGTCCATAACCGAAAGCGCGGATACCTAGACTTCTTAATCCTGTCCAAACAATCAAGAACTTTCATCAAACACATGGGGGGCATAACATAACCGGACAACACGATTTTTTCGCGAAAAGTTAGATACCCGTGAATCTCATCTTCTTCCCCACGCAGAGCCACATACGCAGTGGCGATAAACGCAATGAGCAAGATAGGGGCACTGTAAATTACAAAGACGATTCCTACCAAGAAACACACACACACACAGCTGAGATAAAAACTAAAAAACTGTACACTACAAATTACAATAAAATGAAATCGAGAAGAAGAACCTGTGACGCCGAACAGGGATCCCTGAGAGACCTGAATCCAGTCGCGAAGAAAACTGGTGAAAAACTCGGTCGGATGAAGAAAGATCAAAGCAACCCATGAGATGAAAACGACCCACATGAGCACTCGGAGAACCCATTTCGATGAAATGAAAAAGAATGCTTTTTTCTGGGTATCGTCGTCTTTCCTCGAGAGAAGGGGTGCTTTTGCTCGGTCGGATTTTTCATCCATTATCGCAGGAAGAAAAAAACAGAGCAAAAAAAAAAAAAGTGAGAAAAAGCGGTACTGAGCTTCTTCTTCACGAACCGCCCCTATTTATCTACATTGTACGCCGAGATTAGTGGTTTAGGAAAAGAAATCATGTCGATAAAAAAAACGAGCCACTCGTTCTTCTGAAAGCTGACATTTTTTTCTCGAGGGCGACTGTTAACTTATCAGATGAAAACGGACCACTCATTCTTCTGGGAATTGGTACTCTGTCTGCACTCGCGGCACTGCAAGTGATCAAGATAAATAATCGCTTTCTGAATTTATAGAGATTCCAGGACGGAATAAATTGGAGAGGAGAGGACCCCGCAGCTTTTTATCGTTTTTTATTTTGGGTCACTTTCACATTATTTATTATTATTATAAAAAGAATAATCATTTTTTAATATAATTTTAAATTTCCTATCTAAGCGTATTCCATAATTTATTACTGTGTTTTTTGTTTCGGAAAAACAAATGTCGTCACATTTAAATTTTATTTTGTACTTAATTTTTTATTCAATTTATTTTATTTTAGTTCAAATAAGTTCCATCAATTTTATTTTAATCAAATTCAATTAAAAAAAATCTTCATTTTTTGTTTAAAATCAAATGCAATCATTTTTTTCATTTGAAATTAGCATTTGTGACTTTGTGATGCACCTTATGTCTACGTGGCATTTTTAATCGAGTCACACGTGGCCACATAAAAGATGACACATAAATATAACCACGTGCCTCACACGTGGGATATAACCAATATATATATTTTTATTTTTTTATCTTGAAAACATTAGCCGAGTCTCTTTACCCTCCCTAGGTCCGCCGCGAAATAAAATTCAAGAATCATTTGTTATTACACTACTTGGACTTATGACTTGGTATTGGTCTGGCTGGTTTTCAGTTGGGGCAGTTGGTATTAATTTATTACTGCCATGAATTTGAGACTGCGACGTCGTTTCGGACTTGTCCTCTTCCCCCGTCACTGCGTTTGCCGCGGTCAACGATCATCGGATTGATATGATCAATTGTCCGTAACTCTTCTGATCACCACTTTCAGAATATCCATACCAAATATGAACAAGATTGTAATAAGCTCCGGATTCCTGCTCTGCTTGCTCCTCCTTTCAACTCATGCTCCCGTCGCTTTTTCCGTCACAGACGCCGGCGATCGTAAGTGTTTCGCTATACTGTATATATATTATATATACACGATGTGTTTGTTCTAATGAATTTGATTATGTCAATATCTATGTATACATATATACAGTGGCTGCTCTGAACGCGTTGAGATCCAGCTGGAGGAACCTGCCCCCGAACTGGTCGGGTTCCGATCCTTGTGCCTCCGGTTGGGAAGGCGTCAACTGCACCAATACACGAGTCGACTCCTTGTCAGTCGTCTTTTTTATTTTTGTTATTCGAATATAAATGTGAAGTTGACCAATTTCTTTAACAGTTCTAGCTTTTAGATGATTTCTGTCTGATATGATATTTCGATCGCAGAGGGCTGGCGGGAATGGGTGTGTCGGGCACTCAGTTGGGCGACATTTCATCGCTGACCGGATTACGCTTCTTGTACGTCCCCTTTTGCCTGATTCTTGTCGATCCCGTCCCTCGATTTTTCGACACTGAGGTAGTTTTTTGAATGCAGAGATCTTTCCAACAACGTTGGCCTTACCGGGACACTTCCTCCTTCTATCGGGAATCTAAGGAACCTTTCGATTCTGTAAGCACGTATTATTCGATAATATATTCGACTCACTAGTATAAATGTCAAGTTGCTCAAATTCTCGGAAAGTTCGAGCTTTTAGATGATTCGGTATCTAACTTGGTATCAGAATTCAGAACGCTATATTCGACCCACTAATATAATTTTCAGTACGAACATTTAGATGATGTGGCTTCTAACTGGACGAATGCTTATTATTTTCGTATTCATAATGTGTAGGATATTGGTCGGTTGCAGCTTCTTCGGGCCGATTCCTGACTCAATAGGATCCCTGCAGCAGCTCGTCTATCTGTAAGTAAGGAGTTTATAGCATCGACATGTTTTCATTTGCGACTGATGTTTTTGTTGATCGAAATTTTACAGATCTTTGAACTCTAATGGATTTACCGGTCCGATCCCACCTTCCATCGGCAACTTACCCCGACTCTCTTGGCTGGATCTCAGCATGAACAGACTCAACGGCACAATCCCCGTCTCTACTCCGACTTCACCCGGTCTCGACACGCTACTTACCGCTAGACACTTGTAAGCCTTTTCCATTTTTCTTTCTAATTAAAAAAATCGAACCGTTTCGCCTGAACACTCGCTCCTCATTTGCAGCCATTTCTCAGATAACCAGCTCACTGGATCAGTCCCCGCTCGACTCTTCAGTTCAAACATGAACCTGATACACGCGTAAGTACATGAGAGCTATTACTTTATTTTTCCCATACAGAGCTATTACTTTGTTTCCATCTGTCTATTATCACGACGTAATTTTTTTTACATGTTCGTTTATCTTTAGGATATTTGACAACAACCGACTCACCGGAGAACTACCCGTTTCTCTCGGATACGTTCAGACACTGGAGGTCATGTGAGTCCTACCTCGAATTACAATTTCAAAATAACACGTTTTTTTTATTTGTGTTTAATTCTTCGTATACTACATACATACAGACGCTTTGATGGGAATTCTCTCGACGGTCCTATCCCTCCGAACCTCAGCAACCTCACGAACCTGAACGAGCTGTAAGAAATCAAACACAACCTCTCGACTGTTAAAAAAAATTGTTTTAACAGTTGTTAACGTCTCCCAGGTACTTGTCCAACAACAACTTCAACGGAATGATTCCCAACCTCACGGACATGAGCTTCTTATTCTACGTGTAAGCTGGTAGCGACTGTTCAGTTCCCTAAGTTTGTCTCGTTTCTCGTTTATTTATCGAGTTGAAAAATGCTTTGCAGGGACATGAGCAATAACAGTTTCAACGCGTCCGGTGTTCCGCGATGGTTCACAAGCCTCCCTTCATTGACAACATTGTATACCTCTCTCTCTCTCGATTATCGGTTCTTTGTTCGATACTATACTCTCGATTTTACGCTAAGCGTTGAGTAACTGCAGAATAATGGAGAACACGTCGCTCCAGGGAGAAACTCCTGTCGACATCTTCAGCCTACCTCAATTGGAGACTCTGTAAGCTAATGCATATTGCACAATATCTTCCGAGAAACAGACGACAGTAAAAAATTTGACCGTAGATTTTGTTTTCGATCAGTGTTCTCAGCAACAACAACATGAGCGGAGTCTTAGACATCAGAACCGGCTACCGAACCAACTTGACCGTCGATTTACAGAATAATTCCATCACCGGCTTTCGTCAGGGAACAGACTACGGCTTGGAGCTAACGTAAGCCTCTCTAAAATAATAAAATCTTCCAGTCCCGACTCAGACTTTAGAATTAATAAAATTTTACGGTCTCAAAATTTATTAATTTATAGAGGTTTTACTGCTGCAGACTGGCTGGTAACCCGGTTTGCAACTCGAACGGGCCGCCAACCGCAAGGTTCTGCTCGGTCGATCGACGAGTGAAAAGCATCTCGCCGTCTAGCAATTGTGGGCCCGTCTCGTGCGCTTCGAACGAAGTGCTGAGCCCGAATTGCGAATGCTCGAATCCATACATTGGGACCGTACAGTTCTTTTCGTTCGCCTTCACCGACTTGCAAAACTCATCGTACTACAGCACCCTCCACGGGACTCTGATGTCGGCTTTTCTCTCCAACGGGCTCCCGGTTGACTCGGTCAACTTCAGCAATCCGACGATAAACGCTTTCTCTCACCTCCAAGTTCCCCTGCGTATATTTCCCTCGAGACAAGCTTCCTTCAACCGAACTTCAGTGTCGAGAATAGGGTTCTTGCTCAACCGCCAGCCGGCCCCGCCGTTCCCCGTCCAGCACTTCGGACCTTTCTTCTTCATCGACGAAGAGTACTGTTGTTTCGAAGGGTCGAGAGGCTCGTCGCGAGTCGGTGTTATTGTCGGAATGGCGGTTGGAGTTTCGTTGCTCGTGATCCTGACTGTCTTGGCCGGGATTTACGCGCTTCGCCAGAGGAGGAAAGCGAAGAGTGCTACCGAGAAGAACGACCCGTTCGGTAAGAACATCTCGACCCACACACTAAAAACATGTTCTTTTAGACTTAATTTCAGTTTAGTTCAATTCAGTTCTCACTTCGATTAAGTTCGTTTCAAAATAAATTAAAATAAAATCAATTTAGTTTATTTCAGTTCAAATCAATAAAATTCAGTTCAGTTGAGCCAGTCCAAATAGAAATATATC
This sequence comes from Euphrasia confusa, assembly GCA_954870475.1. Lineage (NCBI taxonomy): Eukaryota > Viridiplantae > Streptophyta > Magnoliopsida > Lamiales > Orobanchaceae > Euphrasia > Euphrasia confusa. The sequence goes on along the minus strand of OX940951.1, from coordinate 13,586,175 downwards.
TTAATACAACGATGTTGCAGCTTCTTGGGACCCTGAAAAGGAAAGCGGTGCCGTTCCCCAGCTTCAGGGAGCGAAATGGTTCTCGTTCGAGGATCTGAGGAAATGCACCGACAATTTCTCCGAATCAAATTGTGTCGGCTCTGGAGGATACGGAAAGGTTAGTTCTAAGTCTAGACATGCCTAACGGTTCCGAACCGTCAGTTTCAGTTCAATTTTTTTGGGAATAGGAACTGAACTAGAGGTTTCATGGCTCCGGTTCTGCTTCAACCGGTTCCAGAGCTAACTTTTTTTTGAATTTTCTTCTTCGGTTTGTTGAAAATATGATGTTTCCGCCAGTTCTTGATTTGCCTTTTCGGGAATCGGAACTGAACCGGCTAAAAACCGTTTTGTAACCGAAAATCCCAATATCGTACCCGTGGTTCCCGATAGGCTGGAAACGATTCGAGTAGTTCGCGAACTGCTCGAGTCAACGCTCGACTCAAGCATTATTTTATACGAGTCGAGCTCGAACACTAATCCTGAAGAATCGAGCGGTTCGAATATATAATTTTTTAATTAAATATATTTTACATGCGTATATATTTCGAGTCGAGTCGAACTCGAGCAATACGGGTCGAAGCACTCAAACAAGCTAAAATTGAACTAATCGAGCTAGCAAAAGTCGAGCTGAAAAAAATTCGCGAGTCGAACTCGAGCACCCTTCCGAGCGGCTCATCGAGCTCGAACCTGCTAATTTTTTTTCAGAACCGACTCGATAAGCTCAAAGCTCGACTCGGCTTGTTTCCAGCCCTAGCTAATTTTGGACACGTCTAGTTAATTCTAACTGTTTATATGACCCTTTTGTATGAGGTGTGACTCTTTCTTCCGACAGGTTTACAAGGGAACGCTTCTCGATTCTGGGCAAGTAGTTGCGATAAAGCGAGCCCAGCAGGGATCGATGCAAGGTGCGACCGAGTTCAAAACGGAGATCGAGCTCTTGTCGAGGATCCACCACAAGAACGTGGTCAGCCTCGTGGGGTTTTGCTACGAGCAAGGAGAACAGATGCTGGTGTACGAGTACATATCGAAGGGCACGCTTCGCGATTGTCTCTCGGGCGAGTCGAAAACTAATCGTTTGGATTGGAACAAGAGACTGAAGATAGCCCTCGACTCTGCCAGAGGGTTGTCGTACTTGCACGAACTCACCGACCCTCCCATCATACACAGGGACATCAAATCGACGAATATTTTGCTAGACGATAAGTTCGGCGCGAAAGTCGCTGATTTCGGGCTGTCGAAACTCTTGGGTGATTCTGGGAAGGGATACATCACCACTCAGGTCAAAGGGACACTGGTGAGTTTTTCCTGATTATATATTAGAGTAGATTTCCACATTTAACCTTTTATTCTAATTTATATGTTTAAAGATCTGAAACTTAATGGGTCTGAACTGAAACGAACTGAATATAAGTCTAAAAGTGCATGTCCTTAAGTAGAAGTTATAATTTCATAAATCGTATTTACCCTTTTTCTAAATATTCGTACCGCTTCAGGGATACATGGATCCTGAGTATTACATGACGAACCAGTTGACCGAGAAGAGTGATGTGTATAGCTTCGGGGTTGTTCTACTGGAGCTGATGACCGGACGAGCCCCGATACAGCACGGGAAACATATCGTGAGATTAGTTCAGGGTTCGATGGAGTCTCTGAATCAGATAGTCGATCCGAAGTTGGAGTACTCAGGGTCGAAACTTGGTGACCTGGAGAAATTTGTTGAGCTGGCAATGAGCTGTGTGAGAGAGGCGTCTGTTAATAGGCCGACGATGGGCGAGGTCGTGAGGGAGATCGAGAACATCATCCAGTTGGTGAAACCGGAGGACAAGAAAATGATCGGAGGCAAGAAGGGGCTTTCTTCGTCTAGCTTCGATGGTGTAGACGATGAGAGTCCCCTACATTCTTCGAGTACTGCCGAGGGGTTCGACTCTAGCTATGGCTCGATCGCTTTCGGCATGCAACGTCTATGATTTTTGTGTGCTGTATCATTCGTTTGTTTGTTTGTTGTTTTTGAAATGTTACTTGTGGGTCAAAATATAGTTAATATATTTGTTTTGTAAATTAAATTTACTTAATAGTAGGTTTTTCTTCCTCACTTTTATGTAAAAAGAAAAAAAGTTAAAAAAGACACGGTGATCGACCCCGTCACTACGAAGATCTCTTAAAATGTCATGATTTTAAAACGCGCATTGACGCGCATTGCCAGGGATCGACCCCGTACTAAGAAGATTTCTTAAAATGTCATGAATTTAAAGCGCCTATAATGCCTATAATTATCGTGTAGAGAATTAATTAATTACTAGTACTTAATTAGTTTCTATATAATTCGAATTCTAGAAAATTACGTAGTGTCCAGTGTCTAGATAATTGGAAGGATGATTATAGTTTCTATGGTTTCAATTTGTAGTTACTAGAATATTCGTAGGATTACTATAAATAGCTACTCAACCTCAAATATTTTTAATGAAATTTAAATGTTTTGGAGTGAAATTCAATTCAACTCACCCACGAATCTACAATTTTCAATTTATGAGTGATATATAGTAGAGTTAGAAAAAAAACATCATAACTCGCTCATCCACAAATTTACAATTTTGAATTTACGAGTTATATATTAGAGTTAGAAAAAAAATCATAACTCGATCCTACACCGATTCATCAGCAATAAATTTAAAAATAAAAATATCTCAAATAAAATATCTCAAATTTACCTACAAATTTACAAATTTCAAATCATATATAGTTGAATTTATGAGTTTACAAATTTCAAATCATATATAGTTGAATTTATGAGTGATATATAGTAGAGTAATATATATAGTTAAATTTATGAGTGATATATAGTAGAATTAGAAAAATAATCGATGTAGATAGATAAATTTAAAAACAAAAACATCAAAATTATCCACAAATTAAGTCATGATAGAGTTAAAAAGAAAAAATCATTATCGTAGACAGATAAATTTAAAAATAAAAATCTCTCAAAATTACCCACAAATTAAGTAATGGTAGAGTTAAAAAGAAAAAATCATGCATTCTCGATATATCAAACTGAAATTACGTCTTCGATGTATGATACCAACTTTTCGCGAAGTTGGACTTAAACAACGAACACCAGCTTCAGTGAAGGTAACACTCACACAAGTTCGTGGAATGAAAGACGGAAGACAAAGACAAAGTTATGTAATATGTTTTCATTCCATTGAAACAACGAAACTAAACTATTACACTGAGTATGGTAGGCAAAACGATTACAAGAAGTTTCCCGAGTGTCGCAACAACTCCCACTAACTTGCAATCTAGCACACTAGTGCCTAGAGCTAAATCTCCTAACTCTAATCTTGGCACAAGGCGCAAACGCTACTACACAAACTCGAAGCTCGAAGCTGTCGGTCACGATTCTAAAAATCAGATTTCGTTCTCTCAAAATCGTCAAAGGTGAAATCGAAATCCATGGGTTTATATAGGCAGCCCGCACATGTGAGGTGATGACGTGGCACGTTCTGGTTGGTCACATGCTTGGCTGATGTCACTTCTCCATGGATGACATCACTCTTGTGGAACTTGGATTCTTGAATCTTGGAATCTTGAATCTTCGATTCTTGAATCTTCGAATCTTGAATCTTCAATTCCAAAGTCAAAACTTCAATTCAATCTTGACTCCGTCGATCTCAATTCTTCATCTTCAAACTCTCGTGAAAAACTCTAAGTGTTGAAGCCTCGGAATTTCATCGTCTTCATGGTCGTCGATATCATTGAAGTAGAAAAACACGGAACCATTCTTCATTCCTTGATATGAGTACTTGGTGAAAGAAATCACGTTGAAAGTACTTAGTGAAAATCGTCGTTGAAGAATGTCATAGTCGCTGGCACCGTGCCTTGAGGACAAGCAACATCGAAACCGTGCCAGTGCCAAAACCGGCGACGCCAGTCACCGATTCCGTGTCAATGCCAAATGCCACAAACGGCGACTCCAGTCGCCGTTCCAATGCATTTTCAAAAACGGCGACGCTGGTCGCCGTTCCAAGGAAGCCAAAAACGGCGACGCTGGTCGCCGTTCCTACGCCATGTACAAAACCGGAGACTGCTGTCTCCGTTCCATGGCTTGCACCAAAAGCGGCGACGCCTGTCGCCGTTCCACTGCCATTCCAAGTGTGCCCAAAATCGGCGACTCCTGTCGCCGTTCCTGACGTGCCAAAAGCGGCGACTCCTGTCGCCGTTCCATGCTCATTCCATCGTTCCGAAACCGGAGACTCTAGTCTCCTTTTCCATGCACCTGCAATCCTGAAAATCAACAAAAACACAAGTACAAAAATGTTGTCGCCAAAATAAACATTTACAATCTCCCCCTTTTTGGCACAACCCATGAAAACGAAGTTAAGTAAAAAGAGATATACGAATCTCCCCCTCAATCGAATATCAACACAAATAAGCTAAGTAAAAGATGGAAAAACATCAATCATACAATCAATGAAAAACCATAAAAGACTTAGCCAAATATCTCAAACCAAAGGATAAAAACTTAGAAAAATTTTCAACACAAAAACATTATCCAGAGATAGCCAAAATATGAAAAACATATGCATGGACGAATTCAGAGTTTGATGCATGCAGAAACAAAATATGAAAAACGAATTCCAGAGTTATGAAAAAACGGAAATAAAAACTTGAAGATAAAACTTGAACTTTGAATTTGGACTTAAGATCTTGAGTCTTCATTCCTTTGGCGAGCCAGTTGGAGTGGGTTCACGTTCTGGACTTTCGACAACGTCTTCTTCATCTTCGCCATAGACGAAGCCGTCATCAGAACTTGAATCCTCTTTCTCGTCGTCGTCAGTCTCATCACCCAGACCAAAAATCTCGTACTCGCCGAAGTCTTTTCCACCTTCATCTTCAACGTCAAGAATGTTGACATCAGCATCGTCACCTTGATCTTTCAATCCACCTGACGGCATAGCTCTCGAAGTTTCACCAACCTTCGCCTTTCCCTTATCACGGATATCCATACATCCTTCAAATATATCATCATCCGTCTTCTCGCCGTCATCAGCTCGAGGTACCTGTTCAATTTCAATATTGTTACCTTTGGCTAATTGAACATGCGCCTCTTGGATAGCGTCCCGGATCATCTTCAGAAGGAACGTGTCCTTCAAACTTGCATCGGGGGCTCCAACATCACCGAGTCCTCCCCCTTGTTGGATCTCACGCTGAAGTTTGTCAAAAGATGACTTCTGTTTCTTCTGCGCGTCAATCATTCTGTTATAGGCCACGGCATATTCCTCCTGACACTGTTCCAGAGCCAAGGTGTCGGCATAGAATTCCTTGACACAAGCTGATGGCACCACAGCACGATGACTGTGGATAGGATGATAAGGATTTCTGTAAGGTGGAACCTTAGAGTAAGGACCAAACTCACGAGGAACGATTCTCGGCTGTTGTGTGGTCTGAGGTTCCGCCTCATCAGCTGCAGCTGTGGATTCATGCTTTTGTCTCTTGGCCGAGGGAGACTTGTCTTTCTTGGCGATCGACTTTCTCTTCCTTTTCTGTGGAGATGGCGGAGGAGTTAGAATCTCAGGAAGTGCATTCCTGTCAACAAAGTCAAACCAAGGGAGATCGATGACACGTTTGGACGGATTCAGGTACGTGCCAGTGATCTTGACAGCGCCATTTTTCTTTAACTTTTTCTCAAAGTCATCATCAGGTGTAAAACCTTGGGCATGAAGCATGCCGTAGATCAGACACGGATGCGTGAGTTGAAGTTTCTTTGCCTCTGGCCAGTCAGCTTGGCGAAGAATGGTCTCGTCCGTCGTCCTGGCAATTTTGCATAAGTCATTAAAAACTATTTTGCCAAGGTTGATTTGTTCGCCACAGCCAAGGCGAAAGATGATGTGCATCAGTTCCGGAGTCAAGACAGATTCGTCCTTGTACGCTGTCCAGTTGGACATGCCAAGTCGCTGCAAGATGCCGTAAAAGGCAGACAGTTTGTTCGGCGGCGGCAGTTCAGACTTAACTTTCTTTTGAGTAACGAAAGTGCCGATGGTAAGATCTTCGGCACGTTCCTCAGCTGAGGGCGAAGTCCAGTTAGAATCAACTTCCAACCTCTCTAGAAACTTGTTGATGGAGAAGGGGCGGAATTTGTATAACTTCTCACGGAAAACAAAACAGCCATACAGACGGCTCTTCGGGTTCGCGAAGTCAGGAGACAAGCTGGCGTAGAATTTGTTAAGGATGGGAATGGAATAGCGGTAAGTCAAGCTCACGGATTTTAGCATATGCATCTTACTCAGGAAATCTGTTATGCCGTGACGGTCATAGTCTTCCTTTAGAATAGTTCGATCGGTAAGGATCGGAAGAGTTTGGATTAGTTTGTGGCGACGTTCAGCAGTCGCAGTGAAGAAATCGCGAGAATGAGGTTTAGGACACTCGGAAAAATCCGAGATATACTTGAAGCCGTCAGTCGACTTCTGCGATCCAGCTGATCCAGAAGAGAGTAGCGGTTTCTGCGAACTATGAGTTCGGGACTTGGTGACTTGCCCACCAGAGTTTTTCGGAGTGGATGTTTTCACACCATCTCCACTGGCGGAAGGTTTCTTGCCTTCGGCACTCCCAGCTGGAGTCGCCGATTTATTTCCCGAACCTGATGGCGACATAAGTTTTGGATCTGTCCTAGCAGTCACAGTCACTGTGGAAGGGATTTTGACAATCTTTTTGCCATCCTTAGTTATCTCGCCAGCCGCGAGCAACCTATGGTATTCAGCCTTGGGAACGACCCCACTGTAGATGCGGAAGGAAGCATCTTGGAATTTTGTTTTCCCTGACTTAGGTTCTTTTCCCGGCTGACGGGCAGATGAGTGAGCCGGTTTGGCAGTAGTTGTCAGATCAATGGACGGTTCAGTAGACACAGCCTTGCGTTTCTCAACTTTTTCTAAGTGAGCTTTAAGCTCTTCATACGCCGCTTTCTTGGACGTTGGCGACGGAGCTTGCTCAAATTGTTCATTCAGATAGACAGTCATGTCAGCCAGCATGTCATCCAAGTTCTTAGCAGCAGACATATCGGAAAATTTGGAAAAATTCTAACACTTGAAGAAGATTTCAAACCACGGAAATGAAGACGGGGCGCCGGATGCGCAAAGCTAGAGTTGCCGGATGCAACGGAATTTGGAGAAACTAAGAACCTAGGAACGATGGACAAGCAGTCAGCAGCTGAGAGTCGAGAGTTTGTGAATTCCAAAGTTCGATGTAAGCGTAACCATGGTAGAATCACCCCAGGGGCTATATATAGGAAAATTTTGGGCCGCCCGTCCGAATTTAAAATACACAGCTCAAGACCTGTAAAAAGCCCATCTCAAGAAGAAAAATTGAGCCCATTAGACGAACAAAATTTATTAATTTGAAAATATCATTAAAATAATAATTTTTCAAAAATAATAAATAAAAAAAAATAAATAAAAATATGAAAAACCGAAGATCAAACCGAAGGTTGGAATGACGAAGTTCAGTGCCATAGGTTCGAGTCTCCGGAAATGGGCATGGCGTTGGACATGGCGCTGGATCAGCGACCCTAGTCGCCGGTTTTGCGGAGACCATAGTCTCCGGTTTTGGCATGGGTTACTCTCCGTTTTTCTAGCGACAGCAGTCGCCAGGTTTGGCAGGGGCAAGTCTCCGGTTTTGACACAGACATGAGTCGCCCCTTTTTGGCGACAGGAGTCTCCGGAAATGGCAATGTTTAGTCTCCGTTTTTGGAGAAAGGAGACTCCGATTTTTGGTTTTCCAATTTCGCCAACAGTTGAACTTTGTCGTTGCTGCACTCAATGTTTGTACTCCCGAGATGGTAAACCACATAGCCTGGATATGAACTACAGAAATGCCAAAACAAAAACAACACATCCCGAGTTAGTCATTCAAGAGTTCAACACACGCAAACATTCAAACACATTTTAGTGGAGATTCGAGGGGTGATATTAGGCAATGAAGAGCAAATATTTTCCCAGAAAAGAGACACTTCCATCATTTTTCCAAAACCAAAAATTTCACACGAGGTGAATAGAACTTTGAGGTAATGAAAAGTCTCTCATATTAAAAACCGGTGAGATGGACCGAAGTATGTGATAGACATGTTTACTTGTCCTTCGTCTCAGTCACAAGGAAGCAGTTGTGTTTCGTCGAAACATATTGGCAGAGTTAGCACCGCACAAGAGATTTTAATTCATGAATGCAAGGTGAACACTTAAGGCACTCCGATCAGGAACTAGCATTACTTCAATCAGAGGGGAGCCGGGGTAACCGGCGTCCTCCAGACGAGTTTATAGCTTTAAATGAAATGCAACAGACACTCATTACAGCAGTCAGAGGGGAGCAAGGTTCACTTGCGTCCTCCAAAGTGTGATAGGAGAGTGTCTTAAAGTTCAGCGTCCATGTACAACCTTTCGAAGAGGGGAGCCGGGGTAACCGGCGTCCTCCGTTACTTGGCTTTATGGATCTATGCAAATGAAGCGAGGAGTTTAAGCCATGTTCACATGTTCGCATTCAGCGGAATAAATACTCTTGTGTCCGAAGACTAGAAGCGGCCTCGAATCCATGTTTGACTGACTAGACTAATCCACGACGATTCCGAGTGCGTATTCAGAAGTAAAGAAACTACTCTTTCAGACTTCAAAATTTTTCGTGAACTCTTAGAGAGAACACATGCAGAGAGAATTCCTTAAGGTTTTGAATCTCTCAAAGTCAAGAGGTTTGGTAAAGATGTCAGCAAGCTGTTTTTCCGTTGAAATATGCTGTAGACTGACTATATCACGATCAACCAAATCTCTAATGAAATGATGTCGAATGTCGATGTGTTTAGTTCTTGAGTGTTGGACAGGATTTTCGCTGATTTTGATAGCACTCTGGTTATCACAGTACAGCACTAATGGAGCACTCTCAAGAAGATAGTCATTCAACATTTGTTTCAACCAAAGTAGTTGAGTGCAGCAACTTCCAGCCGCAACATACTCTGACTCGGCAGTGGACAGTGCGATACAGTTTTGCTTGCGACTATGCCAAGACACAATGTTATTGCCAAGGAAGCAACAGCTGCCGGAGGTACTTTTTCTTTCGTCCGTGTCCGTCGCCCAGTCGGCATCAGAAAAACCGACAAGGTTGGATGAAGTGTCGCGTGCATACCAAAGGCCTAGCTGAGAAGTCCCAGAGATGTATCGAAAGATCCGTTTCACAGCTCGTAGATGGTCCTCCTTTGGATCAGCTTGGTACCTGGCACACATACAAACACTAAACATAATGTCAAGACGAGTGGTAGTTAAATAAAGTAAACTCCCAATCATGGAACGATAAAGAGTTTGGTTTACACTCCGACTTTTTGTTGACGTCGACAAGCGTTCCGTAGTTGCCATAGGAGTGTTAGCTGGCTTGGCATGATGCATTTCAAACCTCTCAACCATGTTTTTAGCATACTTACTTTGAGATACAAAAATCCCATTTGGTCGTTGAGAAATCTGAAGGCCAAGGAATTGGTGCAACTCCCCCTCAAGGCTCATCTGAAAAGTCGAGGACATAGCTTCTGTGAATGAAGTCACGAGTTTGGAACAAGTCGCTCCGAAGACAATGTCGTCAACGTAAATTTGGGCAACAATCATGTGTTTGCCATCTCGCTTGATGAATAGAGTTTTGTCCACCGATCCACGCTCAAAGCCGAATTTTAGAAGAAAATCCGTGAGACATCCGTACCAGGCACGAGGCGCTTGTTTCAAGCCATATAGAGCTTTGTGAAGCTTGTAGACATGATTTGGCTTCTTCGGATCCTCAAAACCCTTAGGTTGGGCAACGTAGACCTCTTCTTCCAAAACACCATTCAAAAAGGCAGCTTTGACGTCCATCTGTCTGAGTTTGATGCCGAGATGGCATGCAATAGCGATCAAGAGTCTGATGGACTCAATTCGTGCGACAGGAGCAAACGTTTCATCAAAATCTATGCCTTCCACTTGGGCATATCCTTGGGCAACAAGACGAGCTTTGTTTCGGACAACTTGGTTATGCTCATCTGTTTTATTCTTGAAAATCCATTTAGTTCCAACAACATTGATGTTTGAAGTTCGGGGAACTAAGGACCAAACATTATTCCGCGTGAACTCATTCAACTCTTCTTGCATGGCCATGATCCAAAAATCATCTTGCATGGCTTCCTTGTAATTTTTCGGCTCTTTTTCGGAGAGAAAGCAAGTGATGCCGATTTCATTACATACCGCAGAAGTACAGATGTTGTAGAGTTCGTCGGGAGAATTCATTTGTTTCTTTGAGCGTGTAGTTCGCTCATTTAAACTTCCGATCATCTGGTTCGGCGGATGACGTTTTTGAATATGACCAGGTGCCTCTCTTGGAGCGTCAGCTGGGTTTTCGACTTGATCCTCATCGTCATCCTCAGTTACCGAGGTGTCATCATTTCGGTTGCTAGACTCTCCAACTTCAGGAAAAGTATTTGGAGTAACATTTTCGGAAGTCTCAGTTGTGGGTGTTGAAGGAAAAGTTCGAACTTCAAGGATTCCTTCCTTAACCCAATCAGCCTCTGCATCTTTTCCTAGAAAGTCTTGTTCATCAAAGTTGATGTTCACAGTTTCTATGACTTTCCTAGTTCGTAGATTGTACGCACGGTAGGCATGACTATTTTGGCTATAGCCAACAAAAATTCTACGATCAGCTTTGGCTTCAAATTTCTTCAGAGGATCACGATCCTTCAAAATATAGCAAGTACAGCCAAAGACACGAAAGTGTGCCACCGAAGGTTTCTTGCCATTGACAAGTTCATAGGCAGTAGCAGTAGTGCCAGATCGAATACTTATTCGATTCAAAATGTAGCCAGCTGTAGAGACGGCTTCTGCCCAAAAGGTTCGGGCAAGATTTTTCGAAATTAACATCACGCGCGCCATCTCTTGCAGTGTTCGATTCTTTCGTTCGGCGATCCCATTTTGTTGAGGCATTTTTGGGGCCGAATATTCGTGGTGAATACCTTTCATCAGGCAAAATTCATTGAAGCTTGAATTCTCAAATTCTGTTCCATGATCACTTCGGATCCTCTTCACCTTAGCTTCATGATTCGTTCGAATCCATTTCACAATACCTTTGAAGGCATTGAAAGTCTCATCTTTGGTTGTCAGAAATCTTGTCCAAGTATATCTAGAAAAATCATCGACAACAACCAACACATATTCTTTCTTAGCTAAGCTCTTCACCTCCATTGGACCCATCAAGTCCATGTGTAGAAGTTCGAAGGGAGCATAAGTACTCATGAGTGTCGGAAGTGCTGGATGAGGAGTTCTCGTTAACTTGCCCTTCTGACAGTCGCCACACACTCTTTTCTCAATTTTGGGGAGTTGAGAGATTCCTCGAACTATCTCCCCCTTAACCAGTTTGCTCAGATTGCGAGTGCTAGTGTGGCCAAGTCGTTGGTGCCACAAATCAACTTCATCTGGAACGGTCACGGAGAAGCAACTATACTCAGTTGTATAGCAATTGTTTTTAGCACGTGGACCTTCCATGATACATTTTCCCTCAGCATCATAAACTCGGCAAGATTCCTTATCAAAGCTAACATTAAAACCTTCATCACAAAGCTGACTGATAGAGATGAGATTTGCCACAAGTCCCTTGACATGGACAACATTCCTGATAGGAGGTAATCCTTTGATTTGAAGCGTCCCCTTTCCCTTGACAACACCTTTTGCTCCCCCTCCAAACACCACGGGGGAACCAGTCATCGGCTCATATTCTTTCAAGAATTTCTTTGTGCCAGTCATATGTCGGGAGCAGCCACTATCAAAGTACCAAATGCCTTTGTTGCCAGCTTCAGAAGCATTTAGTGCAACATGGCAGAAAATCAGTTCCCTTGGTTGCCAACTACTGGTAGTAGAGTTAAGTTCAACTTTACTCTTTTGAGACTTAGGCACCCATTTCTTCTTTCCATTCATTTGGACATGTCTCTCAGTCACAGCTTTCAGAGTTGTCTTAGCTTTCGGATTTGGAGAAATGGGTTTCTTCATTTCCTTAGCCACTTCGGACTTTTTCTTCAGGGTCATCAACTCTCTGTTCGCGTCATCCTTCATCTTATAACAAAATGGTCGAATGTGTCCAGGTTGGTCACAGTAGTGACATACATACTTTCTCCTTTGACGAGTTTCAACCTTCGTGGACGTCTTGACCAAAACGGTTTTAGTGCTAGAGGTTTGTCCATTTTTCTTCACGTTCTGAGATTTCTCTAAGTTCTTCAGCAACGTCTTCTCATAAGGTAGGATACCACGAGGATGTTTGACAATATTCTTCGGGAATTGATATGTCTCAGTTTTTGAAGTCGAGATCGACTTTTTAGTTTTAGGTTCTGGAGACTTAGCAATCTTTTTCCCTTCAGCAATCTCCTTTCGTTTAGATGATTCAACGTCATCCTTGCTTTTATCCTCAGACAGATCAGTCGACGCCTTAACAAAATTCACATCTTTCTTCTTTTCAGGTGTCGAGTAAATGGACTCAAAAACTTTTTGAAATCCAAGTCCGTAACGATTAGGATTCATATATGAAGCAGCATTGTAAAACACGGAAGAGTTCGTGTTCATTTTCCTTAGTAGCTCATCAGTCATATGAAGTTTTTCTTTCAGCACATATCGTTCCTTGTCAGTCATGGCAAGGTCAGTTTGAACTTTCATTAGTGAAGACTTTAGTTCATCATTTTCAGCATCCGAGTTCTTAAATAGAGTCTGCAGTTTCTTCACTTCAGTTGACTCCTTTTTCAGTGACGTCTTCAGTTTAGAGTTTTCAGAACTCATTTTGTCACACAACTCTCTCAGTTCGACAACTTCTTTGAAATACTTATGTTTTTCCTCGAAAAGGTCATCAAATTTGACTTTGAGAATTGTCAAGGAATTGTTCAACTTCTTCTTTTCATCCTCAGTCTTCTCAACTGAGTTTCTCAAGACTACAGCCTCATCATTCATTTTTCGATTCTCTTCAGAGAGTTCATCAAGAGATTCTTTTAAGAAGTTCAGTGACACTTCAAGGGTGCTATTCTCAGTGATAGCTGTGTCACACAATTTTTCGAGTTTAGAATAACTCTCTTTCAGATCAATCAGTTCAGTAGACTCGGTCACACTTTGATGGACATCAGATGTCATCTCTTCCCTTTCGGTTTCAGACTCAGATTCATCATCCGAGAAAATGTTGTCATCACAAAAATTTCGGTTTGTCGAAGCCACACGAAAAATGTTGTCTGCAGTTGCAGTGTCTTTCAGAAATGCATCAAAAACAAAGTTTTCGACCTCCACATTTTCGAGATCAAACGATTCTCCAAAAGTAACAACTAGAGCGTTGTCTTCATCATCGTCAGAATTATTGTCCTCGGATTTGTCGTTCTCAGAAATGACATCCTCATCGTCAATCACAACATAGCTAACTGGTAGCTTCTTCTTACGATGTAAATTAGGACATTCATTTTTAACGTGTCCATATCCCTTACACTCATAGCATTGCATCTTGGAGACATCCTTGCCAGTAGAGGAATATGGTGAGAGCTTTGTCCCTTTAAACTTTTTGTCCGACGACGATCCCTGATTTCGGTTGTCAGGAGTATTTGGGTAGGAGTTAGAACTTTTCTGAAATTTTCGAAAATTTCGTGCACGGTTCTTCCTCTTAAATTCTTGTTTCACAAGATAAGTGACTATCTCAGTCAGTGCAGCCAATTTGTCCGGATTATTAGAGTTCATCAGTTTTTCAATTTCTTCAGCTTCCTCATCATCAGATTCACCCAGATCAGCAGAAAAACTACTTTCAGTTTTCTCATTTTTCAAATGAGTCTTTCGAGAGTTGGAGCTTCTTGAACTTTTTCCTTTCTCAGAAATTTTTAGAGCAGTCATCGGTTCGTAGACAAGAGACATGTCTGGGTTGCTTCGAACTTTGAGAGTCAGGTCATAGTTTCTCAAATCAGCCATCAAGTCGGCATAGTCCCAGTTTTGGTTCTCGTCATTTCGTGCTTCGATAGTCAGCACCTTACTCTCGAACCTAGTGCTAACACTGGAGAGGACTTTCTCATATACCATGGGAGCAGGAAAGATTTCTTCAAGTTCAAAAGCTTCATTCACATATCTCATGATCTTGTCCAAGTAGTCATTGATGTCTTCATCTTCCCTCATTCGGAGTTGATGGAATTGTGCAGTGATAGTTCGAATTTTCGATCGCTTAACAGCATGACTTCCCTCACAAGTTCTTTGTAACGTTTCCCATGCATCTCTGGCAGATGTGCAATTCTTGACCAGCTGATACATACTGAGGTCTAGCCATTCACAGATAATAAGTAAGGCTTTGCTGTTAGCCGTGGACAAGTCATGTTCCTCTCTCGTCCAACTACGTTCCGGTTTCGGAATTCTCATGCCATCTGCGTCTTCCGTATATGGACGTTCCCATCCTTCTAACACTGCCATCCAAGATCTGGAATCAAAACCCTTAATCCTAGCAGAAACTTTGGCCTTCCAGTTTGAGTAGTTCTGATGAGTAAGCATAATCGGTTTCTGGACAAACATGGACGACTCCATTGTAGCGGAATTATGAAGTCAAGTAACGGATCACGTCTTATACGTATGACGTCCCGCTCTGATACCAATTGAAATTACGTCTTCGACGTATGATACCAACTTTTCGCGAAGTTGGACTTAAACAACGAACACCAGCTTCAGTCAAGGTAACACTCACACAAGTTCGTGGAATGAAAGACGGAAGACAAAGACAAAGTTATGTAATATGTTTTCATTCCATTGAAACAACGAAACTAAACTATTACACTGAGTATGGTAGGCAAAACGATTACAAGAAGTTTCCCGAGTGTCGCAACAACTCCCACTAACTTGCAATCTAGCACACTAGTGCCTAGAGCTAAATCTCCTAACTCTAATCTTGGCACAAGGCGCAAACGCTACTACACAAACTCGAAGCTCGAAGCTGTCGGTCACGATTCTAAAAATCAGATTTCGTTCTCTCAAAATCGTCAAAGGTGAAATCGAAATCCATGGGTTTATATAGGCAGCCCGCACATGTGAGGTGATGACTTGGCACGTTCTGGTTGGTCACATGCTTGGCTGATGTCACTTCTCCATGGATGACATCACTCTTGTGGAACTTGGATTCTTGAATCTTGGAATCTTGAATCTTCGATTCTTGAATCTTCGAATCTTGAATCTTCAATTCCAAAGTCAGAACTTCAATTCAATCTTGACTCCGTCGATCTCAATTCTTCATCTTCAAACTCTCGTGAAAAACTCTAAGTGTTGAAGCCTCGGAATTTCATCGTCTTCATGGTCGTCGATATCATTGAAGTAGAAAAACACGGAACCATTCTTCATTCCTTGATATGAGTACTTGGTGAAAGAAATCACGTTGAAAGTACTTAGTGAAAATCGTCGTTGAAGAATGTCATAGTCGCTGGCACCGTGCCTTGAGGACAAGCAACATCGAAACCGTGCCAGTGCCAAAACCGGCGACGCCAGTCGCCGATTCCGTGTCAATGCCAAATGCCACAAACGGCGACTCCAGTCGCCGTTCCAATGCATTGTCAAAAACGGCGACGCTGGTCGCCGTTCCAAGGAAGCCAAAAACGGCGACGCTGGTCGCCGTTCCTACGCCATGTACAAAACCGGAGACTGCTGTCTCCGTTCCATGGCTTGCACCAAAAGCGGCGACGCCTGTCGCCGTTCCACTGCCATTCCAAGTGTGCCCAAAATCGGCGACTCCTGTCGCCGTTCCTGACGTGCCAAAAGCGGCGACTCCTGTCGCCGTTCCATGCTCATTCCATCGTTCCGAAACCGGAGACTCTAGTCTCCTTTTCTATGCACCTGCAATCCTGAAAATCAACAAAAACACAAGTACAAAAATGTTGTCGCCAAAATAAACATTTACACAAACAGACCCACAAACATAGACGGAGCTACATAGGGCCCAGGGGGCACTGGGCCCCCCTGACTAAAAAAAAATTTACTACTATATATATATAATACTATATGTTAGTGTGTTTGTGTGTTAATATAGTATATGTTAAGAGTGTTAATTAGTGTGTACGTATAATTTATACACTTTACACACATGTAAGGACCAACAGACACACATATATATTAATATATATACACAATATATAATTTTTTTTTTATATTTTAGTTTAACTATAATTTTTTGTTTTAATAAATGATTATTTATGTTGAAAAAAAATGATAATTCAAAATTTTATATTGATTACAATAATAAAATTAATTTTTTTTATAATTAAAATTATTAAAATATTATAAAAAAAACTTTGTTTTGTCCATAAAAATTTAATAGTACATTTTGATAAAAAAATTATATATACACCTTGATAGAATGATCTAAATGATTAAGTTTTGTAAAAGTATTAATAAATTTTACATTTTTTAAAGTAAAAATTTAAATAATAATATTTTTTTTCAAAAGTTTACATATAATTGTGCGTAGTTAATTGAGCCGAAAAAATACTCTCTCGATCACATACTAGTTGTCGCACTTATTTTGTAAAGAAGGTGCGACAACTGCTGTGGGATCACATACTAGTTGTCGCACTTATTTTGTAAAGAAGGTGCGACAACTGCTGTGGGAGGAAAAAGAGTAGTAAAAATGGGTCCCCTGACTCAAATTCCTGTATCCGTCACTGCCCACAAATTTACAAATTTCAAGTCACAAGTGATATATAGAGTTAAAAAGAAAAACATCATACATTCTGAATAAAAACTCAAAATAAAAAATGATCGAATTTGTTTGTTAAATTGAATTTTTTATTTTCTTAAATTTGTTCAATTAAAATATTTATTTATTGACTTCATTTTAATATAAACACTTTTCTCTTAAAAACAATTCTACTATTAATATTTTCATCAAAAATTTAAAAAACATGGTGAATAAAAACTCAAAATAAAAAATGATCGAATTTGTTTGTTAAATTGAATTTTTTATTTTCTTAAATTTGTTCAATTAAAATATTTATTTATTGACTTCATTTTAATATAAACACTTTTCTCTTAAAAACAATTTTACTATTAATATTTTCATCAAAATTTAAAAAACATGAACATGGTAGAAAAAACGCCGTTGCCGGGGATCGAACCCGGGTCACCTGCGTGACAGGCAGGAATACTTACCACTATACTACAACGACTTGGATGATTAACAACTTGAAATCAAATAATTTATATATCCTAATATTATTTTATACTTGTATATTCGCTGAACGCCCACTTGCAGCGATGGCTTCTGCAAGAAGAACGAGGCCCACCAAATATTTTCAGAAACCCATTGGAATTCAGGTGAACGTTTGTCCGATCACGAAAAATTATTAAATAAAAATTGAATCTTTCGTTCCCCGCACGTTTAGACATGAATGCAATTTATGCATATATATATATATATATATATATATATATATATATATATATATTAAGTGTTTGTTGTCTGATCACCATCTGCCCTTTTAAATGCACTAGTTGCAGTTGTAGATAGTTGACTTAGTGCCTGCGGCGAAGAAGAGAAAAATGGGTGGGTCCCCTCGCTCAAATTCTTGAACATAGTTTTAAGTCAATGGACAAATTCGTTTAAAAAATATAACGCTGTGGTTTGAACGGATAAAATATGTTTACTTTGACGGTTTCAGTTGAGATAAGAAAAAATAAAAATGAGAACTGGTAATTAAGTTTGAGGATGATGAGTTGGCAGTTGACAAAAGGGACCATTGTCATTCAATTTCTTCTTGTGTGTCTCTTGTGAATTAGGTGTTTGTGGAAAGTCCAGACACAATCCTTTTTGAGTTTATCGGTTTTGGGGGTTGTGGGGGTCC
The DNA here is from genome assembly GCA_954870475.1 of Euphrasia confusa. Taxonomy (NCBI): domain Eukaryota; kingdom Viridiplantae; phylum Streptophyta; class Magnoliopsida; order Lamiales; family Orobanchaceae; genus Euphrasia; species Euphrasia confusa. Next base: position 13,568,279 of record OX940951.1, on the reverse strand, counting down.
GTAGAATTTGAGAATTCTGTATGGTTGTGGGTTGAGAATGATGTGGATAACTCGTCTCTCCCTCCTGGTGGCCTTAATCGTCCAAGTTTTACGCGTAGCCGCATTGACCAATAGTGATGATTGTAAGTTTTCCTAATTCTTGATCCATATCACTCTCCGTTTATACTATTGGGTGTTTCGTTAGATAATGAGTCGATATCTCGTTGTAGTAATAGGTACTGATCTTTATCAACTGTGTAAGAAAGTAGAAACTGTCCAGCAGTTCTAGGGAGTAAATTATTTTCGGAATTTGGAAAATGTTCGACTTTGTTTATCTTATTGATTTGTTCAAGCTGAAATAGGGAGTTGAAATTAAATTCAATGTTTTTTGTGTGTGTGTTACGCAGTTGCTGCGTTGCAAGCTCTAAAAGACATGTGGACTAATGTTCCACCAAATTGGTCGGGCCCCGACCCCTGTGGTGATGGATGGGACGGAATTAGCTGCACAGAGAATCGGGTTGTGTCCATGTAAGCGTTTTGCTAGTTCTCGCAATGCATGAACAAAATAGTACTCTCTGTCTGATTAAATCAATGTCGAATTTCAGCACATTGGCAAGCACCGATCTCAGTGGTCAACTATCCTCAGATATCACGAAATTATCCGAGTTGGCGATCCTGTAAGTTCTCTGTAACTCTCGTCTATCTTTTTTTTTTTCCTTCTGCTAATTAGCTTTCTACGTGCACTGTAGGGATCTGTCGTATAACAAAGGCATGACTGGACCGCTCCCTGCAGCAATCGGAAACGTGAAGAAACTATCGAGCTTGTAAGATAATCACAAGCCATTGCAATGACAATTTGAGTTCAATGATAACCTCGTGTTCATTGCAGGATACTCGTCGGTTGTGGATTTTCCGGTCCGATTCCATCCTCGATAGGATCTCTTCAACGTCTGAAATATTTGTAACGATCTCTTTTTTTTCTTCATTTCCCCTCTTTTTTAACAGTACTCTTATCCCATTCGATATAATAAAGGTCGCTCAATTCAAACAACTTCATCGGAGGGATACCACCTTCCGTTGGGAACTTAGCGAACCTTTACTGGCTAGACTTGGCCGATAACAGACTTAGTGGAACGATCCCCGTCTCCAATGGGAGCACGCCCGGTCTCGACATGCTTCTAAACGCAAAGCACTTGTATGATTATTTTTTTTTTCTTAGTCCCCTTTTAACGTTTACATAAACTCGGTTTTGTATTAACTTGATTTTCGACGAGCTTGCAGCCATTTCGGAAAGAACCAGTTGTCTGGCGACATACCGCCCCAGCTATTTAACTCGAATTTGACCCTCATACATTTGTAAGTACCATAAACAATACTTCTCGTTAATACAATCAGCGAATTACTTATCGTTGTTTTTTCGATTAGGCTTCTCGAAAACAATCAGCTAACCGGAACCATCCCTTCCACACTAGGGCTTGTGGGCTCTCTGGAAGTTGTGTAAGTGTTGTTATATATCCATTCACATATATGGTATGAAGGCTTGAACAGATATCCTTTGTTTAACCACAGACGTCTCGATAGGAACTCTTTACGAGGGTCGGTCCCACGTAACCTCAACAACCTCACTTCTGTCCAGGAGCTGTAAGTATATACGAAATTCGTTTCAATTCGTTTCTTCGAAATTTGACTCGGCCGATTGAACGTTGCAGGTTCTTGGCGAATAATAGATTGACCGGACCCGTCCCCGATCTAACTGGCATGAATTTGCTCAACTACGTGTAAGTTACGTGCGTGGTATTATCGTATTACTAACCTCGGCATAAATATTTCATCTTGGTTTTTATTTCTCGATATATCAGGGACATGAGCAATAACACATTCGACGCCACAGACATTCCGCCATGGTTTTCTTCATTGCAGTCCTTGACTACATTGTACGTCCCGGTCTGAATCTGTATGATCGAATTCAAGCGGTTCTCGTATGAATAACTCTTATCTTTCAGGAAAATGGAAAGCACGCGAATTCAAGGGCAACTTCCGGTTTCTCTGTTTAGCCTTTTCCAGTTACAAACTTTGTAAGCGAACTTATAGACGATTTTTTCTTTCTGTTTGATTAAACGAGACCTTGAATATCGCTTCCACCATTCAGGGCATTGAAGAACAATCAGATCAACGGTACCTTAAATATCAGCTCAAGCTACAGTCACCAACTACAGTCGATCGATTTACAGAACAACAAGATCGACGCTTATACTCCACGAGACGATTACAATATCCAAATCATGTAAGAACACACATCAGTCATCACACTCAACATAGGCTAGCTGTAAACGATGTATAATTAACCCTCAGATCGTGATATTTGGTCATATGCAGACTGTTGGGGAACCCGATATGCAACGAAGGAGGGACACAAAGTTTCTGCCGGATTCCTCAGCAGTCCAATTCCTCCTACTCGACCCCACCGGAAAACTGCACGCCGACTCCATGTGCTTCAGATAGAATCTCAAGCTCCAGCTGCAAATGCGCTTATCCGTACACCGGAACACTGTACTTCCGCGCACCTTCGTTTTCCACCTTCGGAAACTCGAGCGTGTTTGTATCTCTTCAGCAGAAACTGATGTCTACATTTCAGTCACACGACCTTCCCGTGGACTCGGCTTCCCTGAGCAATCCATTGAGAAACTCAGACGACTACCTCGTGCTCAACCTCCAAATTTTCCCGTCTGGCCAAGATTACTTCAACCGTACGGGGATTTCCGAAATCGGGTTCATGCTAAGCAATCAAACTTTCAAGCCACCACCCGAGTTCGGACCCTTTTTCTTCATCGGTAGCAGCTACCCGTATTTCGCAGGTAAAATATCCTTAAATATATCAAAAATCCGAAACTTCCGTTTTCATGCGTATTTCGTATCGTATACAGGAAATGCAGCGGGGTCGAAAAGGTCTTCTCACACCGGTGTTATCATCGGAGCAGCCGTTGGTGGGGCCATCCTATTTTTATTGTTAGTCCTCGCGGGAGCTTACGCTCTTCGCCAGAGGCGAAGAGCAGAGTCGGCTGCCACGAGAAGCGATCCTTTCGGTAAGTATGCTTTGAGCCTTTTATCTATTTCTTCACATCTCATATCATGAATTCCGCTTGCAGCGTCGTGGGACCCAAACACCAATAGCGGAGACGTTCCTCAGTTAAAGGGAGCGAAGTTTTTTTCGTACGAAGAGCTTAAGAAGAGCACGAATAACTTCTCAGACGCCAATGGTATTGGGTCTGGTGGATACGGAAAGGTGTATAGAGGAACCCTCTCGAAAGGACAACTCGTTGCCATCAAACGAGCTCAGCAGGGCTCGATGCAGGGTTGCCGGGAGTTCAAAACCGAGATCGAGCTTCTCTCGAGGGTTCACCACAAGAACGTCGTGAGTCTGTTCGGGTTCTGTTTCGAGCAGGGCGAACAAATGCTCGTCTACGAGTACGTCGCGAATGGAACGCTCAGCGACGGACTCTCAGGTTCTTCATATAATCCGAAAACAAAACTCCCGCGTCTCTTGTTTGCATTTTGTAATACTTTTTTCTGTTTTTCAGGAAGGTCGGGAATACGATTAGATTGGATGAGGAGACTTAGGATAGCGCTCGGAGCAGCAAAGGGGTTGCAGTATCTGCATGAGCTGGCAGATCCTCCCATCATTCATCGAGACATCAAGTCGAACAACATCTTATTGGACGAACGACTGAATGCCAAAGTCGCGGATTTCGGCCTCTCGAAGCTCATGGGTGACTCCGAGAGCGGTCATGTTACCACTCAAGTTAAAGGCACAATGGTGAGTACATTATAGAGATAATATCACAAAACGTCTTGCAACATAGCTCGATTCCACATTTAGGACATGTTCTTTTGGACTAAAATTGGCTTAACTTAATATGTCTTTTAGAACTGAACTAAATGAGTCTGAACTGAACTGAGAATAAGTCCAAAAGATCTGATTTTTCATAAACTTAAATGACTAACAGTGGAATAAGACTATGTTAGGGACACCTTATGAAATTCTGACCGGGTAAATTATTGGTGAAAATCGGAATCAGGGGTACTTGGATCCCGAATACTACATGACGAATCAACTGACGGAAAAGAGCGACGTGTACAGCTTCGGGATAGTGCTCCTTGAACTATTGACAGCAAGAAGGCCCATCGAGAAGGGGAAGTATATAGTTCGCGAGGTGAAGCAAGCGATGGACACTTCCAAGGAGATGTACGATCTTCAAAGTATTCTCGATCCGGTTGTCTCTGCCAGCACATCGCCCAGGAGCGTGGAGAGGCTCGTGGACTTGGCTCTCGGATGCGTTCAGGATCAAGGGGCCGACAGGCCCACGATGAGTGAAGTGGTTAAGGAGATTGAGGGTGTGATGGAAGTGGCTGGCCTGAATCCTAATGCCGAGTCTGCGTCGACATCAGCGAGTTACGAAGGGGCGAGCAAAGGGTTCGAGCACCCGTATAGTAATGAAAATCTGTTTACTTACAGTGGGGATTATTATCCTTCTGCAAAGGTTGAAGCCAAATAGTGTTGCTTTGTGGTGGAAACAAATGGATCTCTGAAAGGCCAAATAGACATTTCATTTATTTTTTCTTTTTTGATTTTTTTGAGTGAGTGAATGTATGTATTTTGTAAATAATTGTCACTGTTTTTTTTTATTGATTTGGTCAAGTGTTTATGTGGAATCTTTGAAAGCATGACAGAAAGAAAATTAGACCAGGTTTAGTTTTTTCTCATGTGAAATTTTATGAGTTTTACATATTGGCCTTATATTTTTACATATTTACTCTTCTGGCCCATTTGGTTATTCTTATGATTTCTCAAAAAATCAAAAAATTCCATCAGGATGGCTTAGCAGCCATTCATCGTCTATCTGTATATGCTGAAAAAGATAAACAAATGCTTCAGGAAAAAACGTGTTTTTATGTGGTTTACATATTAGCCCTATATTTCAACATATTTACACTTCAGGCCCATTCTCTGCATTTTATTTCAAACTCAAAAAATCTATCAGCATGGCATAGCAGACATTCATCATCTATCAGTATTTGCTGGAAAAGTTTAAACAAAATGCTTCATGAAAAACAAGTTTATACGAGTTCCCTATATTTTACATATTTACACTTTTGGCCCATTTGAATTTCTTTTATGCGATTCTCTTGGCATTTTATTTCATACTCAAAAATCTATCAACATGGCATAGCAAACATTCACCATCTATAGCTGAAAAAGCTTAAAACAAGTTTGCTACATGAAAAACAAGTTTTTACAAAAGACGCATTTTATTTCAAACTCAAAAAACGTAAAAGTATTTGCTGAAAAAACCCACATTTGTTCATAACAGAAACAAAACAACCTCAGAAACTCAACCAGAAACAATAATAATAATAATAATAAAAAAAAAAAAAAAACCTAGTACAATCTTTTCTTGCAATCTTTAGAACCACAGAAGCAATCCTTGGTTTTGATATTCCCATCCGCATCGCAAACCGTCCCCAGCTTATAGTGATAATCGTAAGTCATCTCCCTCATAGGAGGGATGTCCTCCGTTGCGAAAAACATAATGCGTGGCATTCCGTGGTCATAAATAACCTTCTGCGAGTACATGTTAGGCGAGCAGCTGTGGTTAAAGAATCTCCCGACATTCCCATAAACCCTACCGTCAATAGAAAACCCTTTGCCTACATCAAAAAGATACTCATCTCTCCCAACCCTTTTATCTGCTTCCTCTTCCCTCAGAAACTCCCCTAGGTATTGGCACACGAAACCTCCCGACGGGATAAGGTCCTTCGACCTCACGCCCCAACCTCGATTTTCGGTCTTGAAAATCTCCAATCGATTCTTACCCCCCAGCTGGGTAACTCTGTTCATGCAAGACGGGGGGCATTTGCACAAGGGCCCACACTCGTGGACCCTAGCTGTCGCTTTCATGATGGACCTGCTTTCGTTGTAAGGGATTTTGCCTCTGTTCTTCGCGATGCAAAGGCACTGTCGAGTATTCGAGCACCCATCCACACAGTCGCACCCGGCTGGAGCGAGTTCTCGATACCAAGGCGGATAATGCATTTTGGTGATGTAAGCGAGAGAAGGAGGTGGATCGTTATCTACACCGTTCATAGCCCGGATCGGAAATTTCTCCTTCCCGTGGGATATGTCTTCCGACACGCAAACCTCCTGATCAATGTGTTTTCCTACGAGTTTAGCATACAAAACATCGAAGTCCTTCAAGAAGTTTTTAGCCTCCGCCATAACTTCTTCAGCGTTATCTTTGCCGCCAAAAGGCAAAACTTTTACGGGCAATGAGTACTTTTCACCTCCATTTTCGTACACGCGCTTGCGTTTAAAGGGCATCTTCGGAGGTGGGCTTGAATCGGCTACTACAATCAATTAACAAAACTAAATTAGCACAAAAAAAACTCCGGCAAGAAGAATGCATATAAATGACTAAATCTTTAGTACATCATTTACGGCTAAAACTAATGGGGTATCTAATCACACATTCGATCCCATAGCTTTTGCTCAAATTGTTGGTGTTACCCTTTACGCGCAATCATTTTGGATAATTGCATCTGCACTATTCGATTAACGGTATGAAAAATGAATGTTGAATAATTTCAAAAATTAGAGCTCGATTATACAATATGTACAGCATTGAATTCATCAAACAAACTCAAAATTTTAAATATTTATAAACCAAAAAAAATGAGTATTAACTTATCAAAGATACGCTTCACTTCACATACACCAAAATCAAGGAAATCCACAATGCACAAATGATTTAAATATACATTTATCCACAATGCAACGAGATCGAAATATTCAAAAAACAAATCGTAAAAAATAAAAACTCACAGGCGGGAGGGATACAGAAGCTCCTTGATTAATGGCGGTATGAAATTTTGCTTCGAAATTTGTAGGGTAGATTATGGGTTCGGACTTCGGACTCACGATTGGACCGTGTTTGGAAGGTGGGACCAAGTACCAACCCACGAATAACAACCCACCAATAATAAATTTCTCTATTTTTTTTTTAAATCATTTCTCACGGAGTAATATTTTCTCTAATTGAAATTAGGGAAATTTAAATATTCGTTCTAAAATAATGGACATTATTAAAGAAAATATTACTCCTAATTATATAGAAACAGTTAAATATTTTTAGAAAGAAAATATGTCCATTATTTTAGAAATTTTGAAAATGAGTTTTTTGCATTTTACATGTCAAACTCAAAAAATCTATCAACGTAATATTGAAGGCATTCATCATCTATTTGCTGAAAAAGTTTACACAAAATGCTTCACGAAAACCAAGTTTGTACGAGTTCCCTAAATTTTTACATATTTACACTTTTGGCCCATTTGGATTTCTTGTATGCGATTCTCAATTTCTCATAATTCATAAAGCTTAAATGCTTCGTGAAAAATAAGTTTTTACGAGTTTTACATATTAGCCCTATATTCTTACTTATTTACACTTTTGGCCCATCGGATCTCTTTTATGCTATTATCGGCATTTTATTTCAAACTCCAAAAATCTAGTAGTACTATATAAACTTTGAGTCATGAGCAGGCATTGATCATCTGTATATTTGCTGAAAAAAAGGCTAAACAGATGCTTCATGAAAAACAAGGTTTTATGTGTTTTACATATTGGCCCTATATTTCTACATATTTACACTTCTGGCCCATTATATTTTTTGGATACCCTCAAATGGAATGGAAAGACCACAAGTGACCACGAGTCACTCACTGAGAAATTGATACAGATTCTCAGCTCTCTGCGTAAAATTTTCATGGAGCTCAATCTCCTCATCTCTTCTCCACTGTTTTCCAAACCGAATACCACCACCGCCACTTTCGTCATCCGCCGCAAAAGACTGAGAATATCATCGTCATCATCGTCGTCTTCGTCAGCGATCTCGCAACCCGGTGGTAAGATGGTGGTTGAACTTGTCGGTGCTTTCACGGAGCTGACGGAGAGGATGATGACTCCCAGCACGAGCTCCTCCCAATTACTCTTCAAATCCCTCAAGCTTTCTATTCCCATCCTCCACTCTCTCCCGCTCCTCCCCGACGGCCGATCTCCTCTCTCCAAGGCTCTGTCTCTCGCTCTCATCCTCGCCGATCTTCAGGTAAACCCTAACCCTATCCTAATTGGGGGAAATTACCTATCTAGGGTTATCGATTGTTTGTGATGATAAATCGCTAATTCAATTCCTGTACTGAAGATGGATGCCGAGGTTATATCTGCCGGGTTACTCAGACAAGTTGCAGAAGGAGGTGCCGCCGCCGGCGACGTCTCCATGTACCAACTGATAAGGGATCGCATCGGCACCCCCACCGCTCATCTTCTGCACGAAACCATGCGCCTGAATAAAATCTCTTCCAAAGTCGAGGACTTAGACGACGACAGCTCATCCGCACTCAGGAGGTTCTGCCTCACGTACTACGACATCAGGGCTATCGTTCTTCACCTCGTTCTCAAGCTCGACACCATGAGGCACCTTCACTCTCTCCCGAGGTACAAGCAACAAATGGTTTCCTTGGAGGTTATGAAGATTTACGCCCCCTTAGCACATGCGGTCGGGGCCAACCATCTGTCCCTCGAGCTCGAGGATCTTTCGTTCCAATACCTGTTTCCTTATTCCTACCTCTACGTGGACACATGGCTGAGAAGCCACGAGACGGGAAGAGAGCCCATCATAGACATATACAGGGAGCAGCTACTTTTAGCCCTGAGATCCGACCCGTGTTTAAATGAGATGGTGCAAGACATCTCCGTTGAAGGTCGTTATAAGAGCCGATACAGCACTATGAAGAAACTGTTGAGAGACGGCCGTAAGCCCGAGCAAGTGAATGACATCCTTGGGTTGAGAGTCATATTGAGCCCAGCGGCATCATCGTCTGGAGAAAAGGCCTGTTATAGGGCTCGTGAGATCATCACCCAGTCGTTGTGGAAAGAGATGCCGAGCAGGTCCAAAGACTATATCGTGCAGCCCAAGGCAAATGGATACAAGAGTTTGCATATGGCGGTTGATATCGGTAGTGATAATGGCAAGACGAGACCGCTGATGGAGATACAGATACGGACAGCGGAGATGGATATGATGGCGGCCGGTGGGACTGCATCCCATGCGTTATACAAAGGTGGTCTCACGGACCCAGAAGAGGTAAAACACTAGAAGAAATGGAGGGTGACTAATTTTACATGAATTATCCGTAAACTAAAGATATTCCTGCTACTCTTGATTACATATCAGGCGAAGCGGCTTAAAGCTATTATGATGGCTGCAGCTGAACTAGCAGCACTGCGCCTTCAGGATTTTCCATCCTCAAATCACACAGGCCTAGAAAGTGATCGCAGAAACCGAGTCTTCCGTATGCTGGACAAGAATGGAGACGGTAAGATCAGCATTGAGGAGCTTATGGAAGTAATGGAGGAGCTCGGTGCTGAAGGAGAAGATGCTCGGGAGATGATGCAAGTTCTTGATTCAAACAGTGATGGCTCTCTGAGCTCAGATGAATTTGATTTGTTCCAGAAACAGGTTTGCTATATATTCTGCTTCCACCTACCTTTTGTATGTACTGAGCTATATGACTGAAATATTACTATTTACTAGTATGGTGTGTTATCTTTCTTTCTCTATATTTGGTGATATCATTGTCTACTGTAGGTTGAACTCATGCAGAATTTAGAATATAGAGATATCCAATGCAAGACTCTATTAAATGATAAGCTTCAAATGAAAGATGGTCAGAATGATTCAACTACACAGAAAAGAACTCGGAGAGAAGCTTCCAACTAATTAGTTTTGTATTTTTTCCAAGGTAAGGATTTGAAAACCAATTTAGCTTTCGAAAACTTGATTTACTGGGAATCATATTTGTATCATCAATTTAGTTTAATGATATTATTTCAATTCCTGTCCTCAAACTTTGACACAGCCGATTGAATATCGTAGGTTCTTGGCAGATAATAGGTTGACTGGACCTGTGCCTGACCTAACTTGCATGAATTTGCTCAACTACGTGTAAGTTTCATGTGTGGTATTACTACCAGCATAAGTATTTCATCTTGGTTTTTTTTATATACTTCTTTGGATGATTTCTAGCTCAAAATTAATGGGCTGTGTTAAATATTTTTACAATTGTGAAGTTGTTTTTGAAATGTTTTTTTTGCTTATAAGGGGTAAATCTAAATATGCAGTATTCAAGACACTGAGATCTTGGGTATTTTTGTAATTTTTGAAATTTCAAAGGTACTTTTTGTATCAATCTCTATTTATAATGCAGAACCTCAGAAACTGATACTGTGGTTAACCATCTCTTTGAACTACAATATTTCAGGGACATGAGCAATAATACATTTGACGCCACATGAATTCCACCTTAGTTTTCATCGTTGCAGTATTTTGACTACATTGTACGTCCCAGTCCGAATCTATATGAATTCAAGTGCTTCTTTTATAATGATTCCAGAAATTCATAGAATAAATCTTCTCTTCCAGGATAATGGAAAGCACATGAATTCAGGGACAACTTCCGGTTTCTCTGTTTAGCCTTTCCAGTTACAAACTTTGTAAGAGAGCTCTGACAATTATAGACAGTTTCTTTTTCTTTGTGTGTGCCTGTGTAATTACATGAGACCTTGAAGATTCGGCTCCATGCTTCCACCAATCAGGGCATGAAGAACAATCAGATCAATGGTACTCTGAATATCAGTTCAAGCCACAGTAACCAACTACAGTCGATCGATTTGCAGAACAACACCACTGACACCTTTACTCAACGAGACAATTACTGTCCAAATCATGTAAAAACTTTATCACACTCAACAGAGGCTATTTATTTTTCACTTTGTTTTGCACTTGTAAATGATAAAGTTGGTTATATTCTGTCATCTGCAGACTTTTGGGAAACCAAGTATGCAACGAAGGAGGGACACAGTTTCTGCCGCATTCTGCAGTAGTCCGATTCCTCATACTCAACCCCACCAGAAAACTGCACACCCATTCCCTGTACTTCAGATATAAATATTGTTCCTTTGATTTTTTATTTTATTTGAGTGAGTGAATGTATTTCTTTTGTAACTACTGTATTTCTTATATTGGTTTGATTTGATCAAGTGTAATTATGTGGAATCTTTAAAAGCAGGCCAGAAAGAAAATTGAACTAGGTTTATTAGTTAGTTTTCTAATCTAAAATTAAATAATATTTTTTTTTTTTTTGTGATTGATATTATAAAAATATGAGTTGATAGTTGGCCTAGGAAATGTCCTTGTGATTGAGGTATGATTATGATAAACAAGTTCCTGAAAAACAAGATTTTATGAGTTTTACATATTGGCTCTATATTTTTACATATTTACACTTCTGGCTCATTTGTTTTTTTTTTTTTTTAGATTCCTCACATGGAAGGGAAGGTTGGGAACTTGGGGCTAGGAGCCGTCCTTGTGATTGAGGTAATTAAGTATGTATGAAAAACATGATTGTATGAGTCTATGAGTGTTACATATTGGCCCTATATTCTTACATATTTACAGTTTTGGCCCATTTGGGGTTTTTATGCAGTTCTTTGCATTTTATTCAAACTAAAAAAAAATCTATCAAACGTGGCTTAACACTTAACAGGCATTGATCATGTATCTGTTTTTGCTGAAAAGGCTAAATAAATGCTTGATGATAAATAACAATACTTCCATCCATGACAAAAAAGGCAAAAAATCCATACATATAACATGACCATAGAAAAAATAAACTCAAACGAAGCTCCTCAAAACTACATTTCGATCAGTGTCTGAAGTCTTTAAACCTGATCTTTGTGTAGGATCGGAAGAAAAAGAACAGCAACAAACTCGATTGGCTAGATCAGGTCATCGGCTTCTCCAACACAGCAGAGAAGTACCACTCGTTCATCTCAACCCCTCGGTCAAACTTCATGCCGGCATTCCATCTCAGCCTCTTGAACCCAACACGATCAACCATCGGCACGTAAGTCGTGTTCAGCTGCGAGCCGATGCAGAAAAATCGGTCAAGCCAAAAAAGCCCCCCCGGCCTCAGCACTCTGTATATATCATACAGAATAAACTCGAGCATGGCATTCGGGATCCAGTTGCTCAGCACGTGCATCGAGTGCACAATATCGAGCGTGTTCTCGAAAAACGGGAACCTCTGGGAAATGCTGACGTGCATCGGGATCAGCCCCCTCGAGGCGATGAAGCTGTTGAACGGGGCGTCGAAGTTCATCGAAGTCGTGATGATGGTCACGTTCTTCTCCCTCATCCGAGCAGCGAACGAGCCGGACCCGCCTCCGATGTCGAGCCCGATCCGGATCGAGCCTCGCGGCTTCGTGTCGAGGACTTGATCGATCCCGAAATCGAGTGCCCCGTTGTCGTACACCCATCTCGTCTTCTCCCTGCCGTTCAAGTCGAAGCAGTCCTTGCAATCGTAGGACCCTGGAGTGGTCGCTCTTCTCACGAGGCATGTGTAGTTCTTGCAGGTGTAGGGCCCCCAGACGATGCTGGTATCCGGTGGGGTGGCCCACAGGCTATCGGGCAAGGGGGTCGGCTCGACGTACTTAGCCGGGGACTTAGGGTGGCACCGCCTTCTCGGAAGCGGCTCGCAGCCCTTCATCATGAGATCTTGGGATAAGACGTCGTCGACTGGGCACTCTCCTCCGACTTGGTACGTCATGTATTTCTCCAGGTCCTGTTTGTGCTTCAAGCACAAGCCCCCGACGGAAAAGGAGATTTTCTCGCCTCCCATTCTCGCGTTGAATCCGAGCGGGAGCTGGTGGGGTCCGATTGCGAGCTTCGCCTCCTTGGAGATAGAGTCGAGGAGGTTGTCGAATGTGAAGCTCGTCGAGTCGGGGGTAGATTTGTGGTCGACTATGTGGCCGTTGAGGAGGGTGAGTTGGGAGGTGAGATCTTGGATGAGGGAGTGAGCTGATTTGAGCTCTTTTTGGAGGTCGGAGGTTTGGGTTCGAGTGAGGATGAGGTCGTCGCGAGTGGAGGTGAGCTGGCGGAGGAGGTCGGAGGTGTCGGAAGTCGACGAGGTGGTCGAGAGGAGGCTGGGGAAGTCGAAGATGGGGTGGTCGGGGGCGGTGGAGATGTAGAGAGTGAGGAGGTTAGTTGTTAGGAGGAGAAAGAGGATCATGAGCTTGTACTTGATTTGGTTGTGCTTGCAGTGTAGAGGCTTTTTCGTGTCTTCGCTTCCCATCGGAAATGATCCAACCGATCGGTTTCTCTCTTTCTTGTTGTTGAATGTTTGATTGATTTCTCACACGCACGCACGCATACACACTATAATTGGTATGTATATAATTGTAGAATGAGTTATTAGAGTATGTATTATACTATATAGTGTGAGTGTAAGGAGGCCATGAACATTATTATTACCGCGTTACACGTTGATGTGGGATTAATTTATTAGTAATTTATGTATGTAGGAAAACAAAAACACAAAGTCAACCTAGGTAGGAGGGGAATCTTTTTTAGATTCACGAATGCTATTTGCACATCGATGCGACGGCATCGATGTGACAAATAGTATTCATTAATTTCTTTTTTTTTTTTTAATTTTTATATTTTAATTATTTAATATAAATATATTAATTTTATAATAAAAACACGTTTTTCGAAAATATTAATTAAAATTCATTTTTACTAAAAGTAAATATTTTTACATTTTTGAAATCTACAAAATGCGTAAGTAATATAAAAATTAATTTTAAATATCAATTAATTCATGCGTTTCTACTTAATCGAACACGCAATTAAATTCATCCCGATTGTCAAAACATATTAAATTTTTAGTTTCTGAAAATTGCGCAATAAATATAAACAAATACAACTACACTTCTAAAATATAAAATTGTCATAAAAACTTTCAAACACCTTAATATAAATAAATTATACTATAAAATACTTATTATACTTTAAAATATTCAATAAATAATTAAAATACTAAAATAAGTTTAGCGCAATTACACACTTTGTATTTGTTTATATTTATTGCGCAATTTTCAGAACAAAAAAATTGACAATTTTATACTTTAGAAGTCTCTTTGTATTTGTTTATATTTATTGCGCAATTTTCAGAACAAAAAAATTAATATGTTTTTATAATCAGAACGAATTTAATTGCGTGTACGAGTAACTAGAAACGCATGAATTACTTGATATTTAAAATTGATGTTTATATTAACTGCGTATTTTGTAGATTTCAAAAATATAAAAATATTTTATTTTGGAAAAAATAAATTTTAATTAATATTTTCGAAAAACGTGTTTTTATTATAAAATTAATATATTTATATTAAATAATTAAAATATAAAAAAAAAAAAATTAAAACAACATCACATCCACATCGATGCTGTCGCATCGATGTGCAAATAGCATCACTCTTTTAGATTTGAGATCCAAAACTCAATTAAGTTGACTCAATTTATTTTAATTATTATTTCAAGGATAAAAAAAGCAAGTTTGCAAATTGCAACCGGTGTTTAAGGGGAGCATTAATTGATCGAAAATTAGGATAAAAATAAATAATACGCTCTCATCTTCATAGACTTTTTTTTTTGTTTTTTGAATTTTATACTAATAATAATATTTTTAAAAACTTTTTAGGAAAAATGAGATGAATATTATTTTACTATGTAATTGTTATTTTAAGTAATAAAGTGGAGGTAATAATATAATGAAGGTAATATTAGGCTATGGGGCAGATTGCTTTTTAATATTATTTCGAACACCTATATTTTTTTCACCTCATTTTTAGGGGTCGTATATTTTTAACTTTTTTATTTATTAGGGAATTTGTATTTTTTAAATACTAAGTAGGGGCATTTTTTAAAATGTATAAAGTCGTAAATATCCCTACACCTTAACATATTAATTTATTTACTATATACATATATAAATATATTTGCGTAAGAATATAAATATATTTGCGCAAGAATCAGTAAATTATATATATAAATATATTTGCATAAAAATATTTTATATAAATATATTTGCGCGTAAAATATATTTGCGCAACATTATTTATATATATATATATATAAATCCACATACACTAATATCTATTATAGATATGTCATAAATATGTCATATGTATAGATATCTATCATAGATGTATACATATCTATCATAGATATAGATATGTCATATAAATAGATATGAGCAACCTTTTTAAATAGTTTAAATCCAAATTCAACTAAAATTTTCCCAAATTGATTAAAATGCGAAATAAAAAATCTAGAAATTTAACACACTTAATTCTAACAAATATGCAAATATGGACCTGTTAATATTTCATGTTTATATGGACCTGTTAATATTTCATGTTTAGATATGGATTTCATGTTTAGATATTTAACATACCTAATTCTAACAAATATGCAAATATGGACTTGTTAATATTTCATGTTTAGATATGTATTTCATGTTTAGATATGTTATAATACTAGGTGTCTAGCGTAGTTGTTTAAAATCTCAGCGGATGATATTAGATATGTAGTTATATTAATTACTAATATACTTGAAAAGGTTAATAATGAAACAATGCCCCATATCAAAATTAGGAAAAAATATAGGTACTAATTATAATTCTACTCAGATGCCCCGGTCCATGATTCCCCCTATAATGAATCTAACAAATATTAAAATAAAATTTTGAACTATTAATTTTTATATATTAAAAAATGTAAACTTTACACTTGAAATGTTAGGAAAACATACTCATTTTGTACTGGATAAATGATCATATATTTTTTGTAAATTACGAATGACACGTAGTTATTCGAGATAAATAAAATAATATTTTAAGTGAAATAATATTCTTAGTGAGATGTGAATAATACTCGTATTTTTAAGGTAAACTAATTAAAGTTCATGTTTTTTATAATGAATATGATTGGTTAATGCTGGTTTTATATATTATTCATTCATACTAAATTACTAATGGTCACATTTTTTTGTATTTTGTGAAGAAAATGACATAAGTAGTAGTAATAGATAATGTGTGTACATTAAATATATTTATTTGAAAAAATGAAAATATATGTAAAATTTTATAGTAATTGAAGAATAATAGGTTCTGAAATAAAATTATAATGAGCAGGTCAAGTAAAAAGTTCTCATCAATAGGATCATGTGCAAGAAATAATATTATTTGAAAAACTAATTAATGAAAATCTGGATTAAATACGACAGTAGAAAAAGTCAAGAGGCCCTTTGAGTTAATGAGAGGTCGGTGCGTCTATATGGGCCTTGTGTCTAGATTAAATAATGGGCCGCAATTATCGAACCATAGTTGGGATTTGAAATACCCAACAAAACAACAAGCCGAAATAGTTAAATTATACATAGTTACACGAGTTATGCTATGTTATTTTTAACCAAAATCGACTAAACTATAGAATTAATTGAATTAATTTTCTTTTAAAATTAATAATAATTTTTTAAATAATTTTAAAAATATATTAATAATATTATAACATTAACTAAATTGTATACTTAAAATTATTGATTCGAAATATTTATTATTTATTTTATTATAATTTATTTTTGAAATTAACTTAATCGAGTTGAATTGAACTGAATTAATATGAACGAAACTGAATTGAAACGATCGAACTAGAGTGAATTGAAACGATACGAACTGACTTGAAATAGATTGAAATTAAGTTTAAAAAAACAAGATTTACATCATCTATCTTGGGTCATTCTATCCTACTCCATAAGTAGTACCCTAACACAAATGATATAATGTCACGTGTAACTTACTATTTTTTCCACCACAAATTTCATTTTTTTAAACTTTTTTTACAAACACACGTATAACAAAGATATCAATGAATTAGGGTATTACACCATTAGGATTAGGGGTGGGAATTCCGGTTTTGGTTATCGGTTAAAACCGAAACCGAACCGAAAATTTCGGTTTTTGGTTAACCAAATATAAGAAATTCGGTTTTCGGTTCGGTTATCGGTAAGAATTTTTTTATATATTTGGTTATCGGTTAACCCGATAACCGATCGTTAAAAACCGAATAACCGAAATATATTATATATATTACATATTATATATATCCTTAAGGACGATCGTATGACAACACTTCCTTACTTATTTCGGATTTTTTGTATTTTGTTGAATTTATGCATGGTAGGTTGAATAAGTTGGATTTTAGTTTAAATTTGTTTATATTTTGATTTTTTTTCTTTTTTTTTCACGATATTCTTTTTAAAATCAGCTTACTTTTTTTCTAATCGGTTTTTTGGTTAACCGATAACCGAACCGAAAAAATCGGTTCGGTTATTGGTTATCCAATAAATTATTCGGTTCGGTTTTGGTTAGTCATTTTCGTCGTTTTTCGGTTCGGTTAACCGGTCATTCGGTTCGGTTCGGTTTTGGTTAACCGAACTTCCAGCCCTAATTAGGATAGGGTAAAAAAAAAAAACTATCTCAACGGTGAGTGGTTACATATTGACAGGTCATTTAAAAAATAATTATTTTTTATTTTACTAGACATAATATATTTATAATTTTATTTATTTTTTAAACATTATTTTTAATTATTTATTTTATTAATTTAAAAATACATTTTTACTTTCAATTTTTTAATAAAAAATTAATAAATAATATTTTCATAATTTTTGTTTTGATCACAAATGATTATTTTGACGGGCTAAACGAGTATAAAATGATTTTGAAATTTTAATTTGACCCGTTAGCACTCGTTAAAATAATACTGCCACCACCACCCGCATCATTTTGGGGATCGAGTATCCAAAGCTGTTGCAAGTATGGTGCTAATTAATTAATCCCGGATTAAATAATTAATTATGCCAATTAAACTGTAGTATTAATCTTTTTTTTTTTTTTTGAATATTCTGATTACATGATTTTTGACTCTGTGATTTATATATTTAAAAAGTAAAAAGTAGTAATTAATCATGATGTCACACCACCACTATTGGTGACCTGCCTTTTAAGGTTTTCAATGATCATAACCAGCTTTGTGTTCAATCGATTCACAAAGCATTTCGGCAGCCATCCCGCCGGATCCATCTGCAACACACAAATAATCAAGATTACGAAAATATAGTGTTATCGACTTTCTGACTAAAACAAGAGATTATAAAACAAAAAACATAAGGTAAGTTTACTTGAGCAATGTAAGTGACCAAGCAAGAGTCGTTTTCGAGCTTCTCCACAACCCATCCGGACTGCAACAGCAGCCCCCGTATCGAGTTGTTCCCCTTCGGCTGCAGCCCTTCCGCGATCTCTTTCGGGAGCGAAGCCACCGCCACCACCAGCGTTCCATCGTCCATCGTTTCCCGCCTTTCGTACACGATGAATTCCCTGTTCCTGAACAACGGCTTCGACCTCTCCCCGAACCTCAGCCTGATGATGCTCAAGTTCTCTTCCAAGTCCCTTATGTACCTCGCCTCGACCAAGTCAGCATCCCATTCCTAACCGAGAAAAGATTCAATTTTTACGAAAGATATCGCTCATAATTGTAAAAAAGATTCGATTTTTACAACAAAAATCGAGGAAAGATTCGATTTTTACGAAAGATATCGCTCACAATCGAAAAAAGAATCGATTTTTACAACAAAAATCGAGAAAAGACTCGATTTTTACGACAAAAACAGAAAAAAGATTCGATTTTTACAACAAAAATCGCGAGTGCTCGCTTGCTCACCTTTGCAGCGTCGATCGCGTTGGCCACTGTCATGAACTTCTGAGGGGAGATGGAATCGAGGACCCTCCTGCTCCGGAACGTGTGTAGTGAACCCGACCTTCGCTTGGACAACTCGACCCCGTCCTCGACAGCCACGACCTGCCAGCCGTGCTCGTCCACGGCTGTGCTCGCGCTCTCTGCCCTCTCGGACTCGGAAGCCGAGAGCAGCTCCTGGATGCAGTTCTCGCTCGCGTGAAACACGTACCTCCTCAACGAGTCCTCGCTTATAGACCTTCCACAGTAAAAAAAAACAAACAAAATCAACAAACCACCATTATATAAATCAACGGGTTCGTCTCACGACATTCTTACCAGGACCTACTGCAAGTAGACGACGGGCTACTCCGCATTTTCGGGGTGGATTTCCGAGTAGCTACAAGACTGGGAAGGATTTATATATATCATGTGCAGAGAGAAAGAGACAGACAAAAGAGAGATGAGATGGTGTTATGTAAAATAATGTGAGGTGGGGCAAGAAGATAGAGGAAGCACATGTAATGCCAGAAGAACTTCTCTATGATTAACACTCCATGTGCATCATCCAACCCCACCTCTCCTTTTAAAACATAGGAATCTCTCTGTGTCACTTTGTTTTTACAAGACAACAACACACTTAACACACTAAATCGAGCTTATTTAACGTAAGCTTGCCTGGTTTCGGGCGACAGCAACAGCCCCCCTTCGTCACGTGACTAGATATTACGAGCTACGTTCAAATCTTTGAGGCATCACACAACTACTTGATACACGTACTATCTTACCAAGTGTCAGATTATCCGGGAGTAAAAAAATACGGTTGGATCGACTCAATGAATGTCTTAAAGAATTAGGACAGAACTTTCAAAATCACTGCAATTTGGTCCCTCCATTACCACAGAAAAACACCATAGAAATGGTGATATATGGGGTCAATTATTACCAACTTTATTTATATATATAAACATTTTGAGATCATGATGGTAAGAATCCTTTTGCTTTAAGGCTAAAGACTGTGTCTTTTACAGCATCTTCAAGTGGAGTGAAGTTCAAGCCCAACTCAATCAGTCTCCTCGCAGCATCCTCGCAACCCACCAGCCCCGGCTGCGTCTCGCCCGAAAATCTGCACGTGTTGTTCGACTGCCCGATTAGAATAAATCATTGAAGCATGCCTTTTTTTTAATCGAATGCAAGTACCATATAAAATAGTCTCTCAAAGTTCGAATCTTTCCGCGAAAGTGAGAAAACAAAAAAAGGGGGACAAAAGAATAAGATTCCCATCGTATCGATGCCAAAGTCGGAATAATGTAGAATCGAAAGCACACACACCTGTGAACAGGGAATTCAGGAAAGAGTTTCGAGACTTTCTCTGCGAAATCACCGAACTGATAGATTCCGTTGGTGCAGAGATATCTGCCCGAGGTAGCGGGAGTTTCGAACAGCAGAACTTGAGCCTCAGCCACATCTTTCACGTGCACAGCCCCAAGCCAGTGGTGCTCCTGAGTGTCCCTCGACCCTTCCAGCAGCTGTTTCAGGACCGCACAGCTGGCGTTCAGTCCGGGCTGAAGGAGCTGTCCGAGGCATGTGGAGGGGTGTATTGCCACCACGTCGACTTCGTTCTTGCTCGCGAAATCCCAGGCGGCTTTCTCGGCCAGAGTTTTCGACACCGGATACCATTTCTGTTGCGCGTTAGAAACGAATTAAACGCAATCTTAGAAAACGAAAGATCGAATACAGTCTTTCGATTTGTTCGGGCCCACATGTGCTAATTTCGAAGAGTGCCCACCACGAAACCTTTTGCAAACTGGCCGAGGACCACAGAGCTGGTGAGTTTCCGGTTTCATCTTAGAATTAGGTACAGTTTTTTCAGCTCCTACCTCTATCCCCATAACTATATGCCCTATAAAGACTGTATCTTTAAATGTATATATACCCCACCATTATATATGCAAAGCTAAGTTTCACCTTAGATATTTATAGGTAACATTTACATAAGAATTAGTCCATTGCTAATCCCATCTTAGAAAACGATTCAATATTCATAATCCTCCCGTTTTCTTAAGGCCGTTTCCGAAAAATCGGAAGTGGTGAGCAAGTGTTAGTGTTACTATGCACAAATCACATGTTAATATCAAGTCAAGATTAGTAAAGGTCACTCCTTTTTAGTATGATCGCTACACAAAATCGAAATCGAGCTAAAATCATCGATGAAAAATATACTATTTGAATTAGCCCATTGTTAATCCCATCTTAGAACATGTCACAGGTATTAAACTACTCGGCAAACACCGATTCGATATGCAAAATCCTGCCGTTTTCTTAAGGTCATTTCCGAAAAATCAGAAGTGGGAAGCAAGGTGTTACTATGCACAAATAACATGTTAATATCAAGTCAAGATTCAAGGTCACTCTTTTAGTATGATCAAAACAAAATGGAAATCGAGCTAAAATCATCGATCGAATCTGTAGTTATTTCAATTAATAAGAACATATTTGAAATTAAGTGTAGAACTCAAACTAAAATCATGAGAACAGAGAGAAACCTGGCGCATCTTGCAGTAGTCGAGGTCGGTCCAGGAGGACTCGTCGAACACCCTGCCGTGGGGCCACCCCGGGTTGGGGACCATGGCGGAGATGGAGGAGGTGAGCACCACGCGCCGCACCCCGAACTTCTTGGCGGCGGAGAGAACGTGGAGTGTGCCCGTCACGGCGGGGCCCACCAGCTCCGCCTGGGGGTCGGCGGGGTCCTCGAGCGTGCAGGGGGACGCCACGTGGAAGACCCCGCCCCCGGCGCAGCCCTCCATGGCCGCGTCCACGGCGGAGGAGTCGAGGAGGTCGACGTGGTGCACGATCAGACTGGCGCCGGCGGCGCCGGGGAGGGAGAGGAGGTGGGAAGGGTCGGAGCCGGGGAATATGGAGAGGTGGATGGTGGCGTAGCCGTTTTCGAGCAGGGTTTTGACTATCCATGATCCGATGAATCCGTTGGCTCCGGTCACGCACACCGGCGGGGAGGCTTTTGTCGCCGTTTGTTGTTCTGCCATTAAAGTTTTAGGGACTGAAATGATAAATAAAAAAACAGAGTGTTTCAAGAAAGAAAATAAATTCACTGTAGTAAAATTTGGTATAAATAATTTTATATTTAATATTTTAATTCAATTTTATTTTCTTTAGAAATACAACGGGTGGTCTATTCTGCGCCACGGCTTCAGCAATCCATACCCCCATTTCCCGTACCAAATTCAAGAACGGATGATCAAGTGAAAAACTTAATCTTTATTTAACCAAGATTTTTTTATTGTTTTGGTTCATGGGATTCAGAAACAAGAAGAGTGATTATGTAGCGGCAGACCCATGAAACCCTTTTCAACTTATCCATCGTCACCGGCGGCAGCTCCGGCATTTACCTACAGGATTCTGGCCAAGAAGAGTAAGACACCTCAAACCCCTTCTCCTAAGGTATTATTCATCAATTCTTTTTTTTTTTTTTGGTATAAATTTACTTTGTTGTACTGTATTTGGTATCAGAACTCAAAAACAAAAAAAATACGGTATTTGTTTTGTATTGATAGGGGGCAGAGCCACCTCCTCCTAGAATTACATCAAATGTGAAGCAAAATTTGCAGTTCTTGAGGATATGGAAGGTTGATTTTCCGAATCGAATCCCCGGTTTTGAAATTGAATAGATTCTGTCTAGTGTTGGTTGTTAACTGCATTGATTATAAACTTAGGAGTTCCAAGGAAGAAATTCGAATACACCGAGGCCTACTACTAGTTACCGCAGGAAGAGGGTAGAGAAAGGCGAGCTTCCGGACGACTCCGACCTTTATCGCGACCCTACCTTGACCCTTTACTAGTAATGCTTGATTGAGTTAAAAAAAGGCGTTATTTCAATCCTTATTGCTCAGGAACTTAGGCGTTTGTTTTCGTTATCAGCACAAACCAGGGTATAGAGAGTGCGATACCCGTCTTGCTTGTGGATGGTTATAATGTGTGCGGCTATTGGGCAAAGCTGAAGAAGCATTTCATGAACGGGAGGCTCGATATCGCTCGCCAGAAGCTTGTGGATGAACTGATAACATTCAGTATGCTAAGAGGTTAGTGAAACAAATATTAATTCGGAAAGCGCAAGAGAAGAGAAGAAGTGTTATTTACTACTGTATTACTTATCTTATGTAGTGTTCCATTTACAGAGGTGAAAGTGGTGGTCGTGTTTGATGCTATGATGTCTGGCTTACCGACGCACAAAGATACCTTTACTGGGTACTCTTTGTGAACCCGAGTATTATTGTATTTGTACTCCTAGTTTTCGACAATGTACAAGTCTTTTCATTGCGTTCCATGCCGTCGTATAGTTTTGATCTTTGTTCTCTTTGTGTATTGTATTAATATGAACTTCGTGATTTTGCAGTATTGATATAGTTTTCTCGGGCGAAACCTGTGCTGATTCATGGATTGAGAAAGAGGTGAGACTGAGAAACTGTTTCACGATTTGTTACTTTTATGATCTTTTTTTTTTCTCAACATGAGGTCCTTGAGATACTTATCGTTTTCATTATCAAGATATGCTCGGGGTTCTTTTTCTATTTTTTCGACAAAGCATGATTGCAGAGGTACATATTCTGTTGAAATAGTATTGTAACGTGAAATACCTTCTTATAACTTTTTTTTTCGTCTCTATAATTAGGTTGTAGCCTTAAGGGAGGACGGGTGTCCAAAAGTTTGGGTTGTGACATCCGATCATTGTCAACAACACGCAGCTTATGGGGCGGTATGTCTTTCTCTTTTCCGTTTCTTGTTTGGGGGTATTCTCGTCATTTGATAAATTTTAGACGTTTGAGTGCACCTAACGAGTCCAGAATGAAAATTTTGGATTGTTCGACTTAGTAAGATTGTGATTTTGTGCCGGGATGATTGCTTCTTTGCAGGGAGCTTTCGTGTGGAGTTCAAAGGCATTAGTCTCCGAGGTAATCAAAATACGGCTTCCAGAACTTGATATTTCTAGTAATATCATTTACGTTTTGAAGTCATACTTTTATTTTTTTTTCCTCCGGTTTTCTGATGCTGCGAGTGCGATGCAGATCAAAGCTTCGCATAAGGAGGTTGAGCAGATGCTTCGAGAACATAAGTACGCTTAAATTTCATTCATTTCTTTCTCCTTTCATCTTCTTGGAACTCAACGTGGATAATTGTCTCGTCTCGTCTTTTATTTTGCAGATCAACTTCGATGCAGGGCAAACTGTTGAAGCACAATCTTGATTCGGATGTTGTCGACGCCCTCAAGGATCTCAGAGATAAGCTGTCTGAAAATCACTGATCTTAAATCTCATCAGTGTGGCCACTCGATGCATTAACAGTGCTTGCAGATAGCCGTAAGACCGTCTGTAAGTTTTCTCTCGATTGCGACTACCTCACCATCCAAAACCATGCGACGTACTAGTATAGATCTTGCCATGGCTCGAGTTTTACTTGCAGTCTTGTATGGCCACACTCCACAAAGGATAATCTGTCCTCGGTGAAATGATTGCTCGACGATTGTGGTTCTGCGTTTGCCATTGGCCGAACAGCGAACCGCGAATTATGTTCCTATGACTACAAGATCCCATAAATTTAATACAGTATATGATCAACTCTTCAATTGATTTTTAATCCTACTTCATTCATTCTGAATATATACCTCAATATACTGTAATTCTTATAAATTATACTACTACTCTATGCGATTAAATAATTCATTAGTGTAATAATTTACTAATTGAAGGTGAATTAATGTCACATGTGCATATTATTTATTTATTCGTTTAATTGTGGAAAATCACTAACGTTATTCTCTTTCAAATTTATTTACAAAGTATTAAAATTAATATAAATCAATAAAAAAAAGTCAACAAACTTTATTAAAATTCATATAAATTAATATATAAAAAGTCCGTCAAACTCTATATAAATTTTGTGGATTTTCTAAATTCATTATCAAAATTCCTATTTTGTCATTTTTCCCTAAATTTACAATTCAAAAAAATACCAAATGAATACACCTTGCTTAGTTTTGAATTTTAAAAAAAAAAAGTTGTTAATGTCTGTGGTCACGGGCTTCCCTTGACTATGCAGGTTATGAGCCCACATTCGGCCCACAATAAATTCCAACCCGTCCCCATCCTATGAAGCCCACTAATTAATTAATAATGTCGATCTAAAAAAAATAAAAATAAAAAAACTTGTAGGATTAAAAAGTATGTGCTCGAGCTATAGCTACTTTCATAAATGTTTTCTAAATTATTTGACAATTACTACAGAGTACAGAGCATAAAATATATTGCAAAATTCTTCAGTTGACTTTCGTAGTATATATAAATCGTTTCTTTACCAAATTAGCAACTCGTTGCTGTCTCAGCTAGCGGAGTAAAATCGAGCGCTTCTGTGTCGACGATCAGCAAAAACGATCACTGGTCCAAAGGGCATAATTTTGGATTACACTACCAATAAAAATTAAAAGCAGCACGTCCTCTTTTTTGTGATGTCCCTTTCTCATCTTAATCACACACACATTAATTCATCATCTTCCCTCCCATGTAGGCCCTCAAAGTCATGTAGATCTTTCTATTAATTTCATTCCAAATTTTCCAAAATAAACAAATAAATAAATAAATAAACACTCCATCAAACATAAATTTCCCCTCACAAAAAAACAAAAATATTATCTCTATTAGAGTTATCCCTACCCCTAGCTACAAATAACAATAAGAAAAGAAAGAAAAACAAGTTGCACATCCAACTGTCATTTATAATGTGCCATAAAAACAACAAGAACATGTACATGATCAATTAAGAAAGGAAAACATGGCCATGAACAACAACAACAACAAACAAGACGACCACGAAAACGATACGGTGATGCCGGGGTTTCGCTTCCATCCAACCGAAGAAGAGCTCGTCGAATTCTACCTCCGACGAAAAGTCGAGGGCAAGCGTTTCAACGTCGACCTCATCGCCTATCTAGACCTCTACCGATACGACCCTTGGGAACTTCCCGGTACGTATATATATTTCGGTTTTTTTTTCCGATTAATTTGTATCGATGTATTTCGATTTTCGACCAATGAAGTGTGTGTAGCATTGGCGGCGATGGGGGAGAAAGAGTGGTACTTCTACGTGCCGAGAGATAGGAAATATCGGAACGGGGATCGTCCTAATCGAGTGACGACCTCCGGCTACTGGAAGGCCACCGGAGCCGACCGAATGATCCGAAGCGAAAACCTTAAGTCGACTATCGGCCTCAAGAAAACCCTCGTTTTCTACTCCGGAAAGGCGCCCAAAGGAATACGGACGAGCTGGATCATGAACGAATACCGCCTCCCACCCCACGACACCGAGCGTCTCCAAAAGGTTCCAGAATATATTCGATCCACTAATATAAATGTCAAGTTGCTTAACTCTTCTAACAGTTCAAGCATGTTATATGTTGCAGCTTCTAAAAGTTCTGTTTTATTGTTTGTGAATGTTTTTTTTTCTCACTGTTAGAAGATAGTATATTCGATTCACTTATATAAATAAATGTTAAGTTGTCAAACTTCTTTAACAGTTCGACAGTTCGAGTTATTAGATGATGCGGCTTCTAACAGTTGTTTTATTTTGATAACAAACATTAGGCGGAGATTTCTTTGTGCCGCGTCTACAAGAGAGCCGGAGGAGTTGAGGACCACCGCCCGTCGTCGAGATCAGCACGAAACGAGACGGTCTTCCGAGCCAACTTGTTATACGGAGGGCAAATGCGACAAATCACCGATGATGATCGGAAAGTGGGGATTAGCGAGACGTCAACGTTGAGTCAAAGTAGCAGCAACGACATGAGTTTATCGGCCGGGAATTCATCCTCCAACGTCGATGCGATCGACGAGCTTCGGAAGTTGGTCGCCATGAATAGTAATATTAACTTTTCGGGTTTGGCTCCGACGTCGACTCTTCTCTCGGAAAGATTGATGTGGGACTGGAATAATGCAGGTCCAGAGGTGAACAAGGATTACACAAATCTCTTCAAGTAATTTGGTTGTAATAATCAATAATTTATATATATATATATATATATATATATATATATATATATATATATATATATATATATATATATATATATATATATATATATATATAATTATTATTACTACTTTTAGGGTTTGTGTTTTTGGTTATAGGTTTTATTAGCAATGGTCCCATAACACAAATATTTTCAACTACAATAATTGAGCATAATGTAGATATGGTTTTCTTCTTTCTTCTTCTTCAATTCTTTCTCTCTACAAGATTAATGTATATATATGGTTTTCTTCCGAGTTTCAAGTTGTGAGTTCGTGGAGACTCGATCGATTGTCCATCGATAAGTGACCTCACATTGTAAGCATCGATAAAAATATAACTCCCAACATTACGAAAAGAGTATATTAACTTGATCGAGTACAATAAAATCGTTATCATTCGCATGACTATATATATATATATATATATATATATATATATATATATATATATATCGACATTTTAGTCTGTAAATGATAAATTGATAATGTACGTGATCGACGCGGCAAGGTGCTCCGAGACAAATTCAACTTGATTAAATTTATTTCAAACTAAATTAAAATTAAATTAAATTAAATAAATTAGCATTTCTTAAATATATAATCTAATTAATGAGAAAATATTATTTATAATTTTTTTTTATATTTAACAATATATAAAAATTATTAATATTATTTTTATAAAAAATTCAATTTTTATAACTAAAACCCTCATCGGTCACCCCACCCTTTTTTTTTTTTATTCCCGCTGATTCCCTTCTCTCTATCTCCTCAGATATTTCACTCACAATTATTTAGTCACGAAACGCAGACCCAGCTCCCTCTCCGTTTCGGATTTTATTCATTTGTTTAATCAGAGATTTATCGTTAATTAGATTGGGGGTCATGTAGAAGAAACCTAGCTCCTGAGCAAAACCCTAATCCGGTCAATCTCCGTTTTAATTTCGCAGTCGAATCGTAAGATTATTTTACTGGGTTTTCCCCCAAATTGTTGGGAGAAGGGTGAAGATGGACGGAACTCCGCATCTGATACCGAGAACTGTTGAGGAAGTCTTAAACGATTTCAAAGGCCGCCGAGCTGGCCTCATCAAAGCTCTCACAGTCGGTATGCTGTTTTGTTTCAATTTGTTTTTACTGTAATTTTAATTCGGTGTTTTTTTTTTTCGCAGCATGGATTACGTGTATTTGTTATGTATGAATGTGTTGTACGAGCACGAGAGAATTTACATTTTTTTGTTTAAATTTTGTTACTTGGAATTCAGGGCAATGTTATAATGATGATTTTTTTTTCTTGTTGCAGATGTGGAGAAATTTTATCAGCAGTGTGACCCTGGTAAGTTTTTCCTCTTAATTTTTTCACACTTTTTTTGGGATTCTTCTATTATGAATCTTGACTTGAAGCTTTTTTTTGTAATTGGTGAAATAATTACTATGGATGCTTAATAATAATGTCGTGGGGCATCGACTAAATTTTCCAATGTAGCTTCTACCTGTCATCGAGTGAATCAAGAAACTGTGTTTGTATCTGTGTGCTTTGTTAGGTAGGTTCCTTCTACGTTTGCCTGATTTAGGAGTTGAATAAAGCATCTATAATAATGGACTTTTTTTGGTTGACTTTTCCAAACTTGCATCCTCAGCTATCCATTCAGAGTTTCATACTTTCATCTAGTTATATTTCCCCCCTTTGCATTAAGCAGTGAGAGCGTGATCGTTGAGAGGCTTGATAGACTCTTTACATTGTTTTTTTTTCTTCTTCTTCTAATTAACCATTATCGTCTTGTTGGGAAGAACAAATGTAGTTCTCATTTTGATTTTTTTTTTCTTTTGAAATTTAAAATCACGAGGAATAATGAGTCTGTTTCCCGTGTCATCTTCGTTTGCTCATTTTAATTCCATTATGTGCAAAGATCATGTTAATCACTTCTTTTTTAGAAAGGAAGCCCTAATCATGTTCCTTGGATACTGGGTGAACTAAGGAAATCGTGCACTTTGTCATCCAGGTAAAGGCAGAATGGCAGTCTTGATAAAGGAGAACAGAATATTACGAAACTTTATATGAATTCTTATATCTGATCCTTTTGTGCCATCATGAGACTTTTAAAACCTACAATTGGGATCATTTATTCTTTTTTATGCACATTTGATTTTTTGGTGTTACAGGATAATCGGTCTTTTGTTTTCTGTTCCTTTGTTTGCTTAGCACTGTTTATCTGACCATTTTAAAGTTGATATCATTTACTTCCCAGGGCTGGGATCTCAACATGTATATGTCTGATAGTATACAATATTCATTAACTTGTCCACACTTCAAATAAAAATAATTCCGAGTATATTTTATTTGTGTTTGATAGTATAGTATATTGCAGGAAAGTATAGATAGGTTGTTTGATGGAAAAATATACTCGTGGTGATGATGAGTTTAGCACTTAATTGTAGTTATTCACTCTTTCAGAGAGTATATACATGTTCTAGGGAAGGGATTTAGATATTTTATACATCTGAGCACTGAATATGAGTCTGACATTTTCTTGCAGAAAAAGAAAATTTGTGTCTGTATGGTCTTCCAAATGAGACATGGGAAGTGAACCTGCCTGTGGAGGAAGTACCCCCTGAACTGCCTGAGCCAGCTCTTGGAATAAACTTTGCCAGAGATGGGATGCTAGAAAAGGACTGGCTATCTCTTGTTGCAGTTCACAGCGACTCTTGGCTTCTTTCTGTTGCTTTTTACTTTGGTGCACGATTTGGATTTGGTAAGAGTGAAAGGTAAGTCTTTCCCAAACAGAACAGTCTTCTGGTGAAAAATTACGTTGTGGTACTGTCTACTATGTGTTATCAATATACTTGGTACTGTTTACTGTTACTTTCTAAAAGATCTTTTTATGCCTTTAGGCTTCAATAGTTTTGTGCTCTTCGATTTATATCAAGGCACCATCTACATTTTATACTAATATTTGTTTTAAATATATTTTTCTCAGGAAGAGGCTTTTCCAGATGATTAATGATTACCCTACTGTATTCGAAGTCGTGTCAGGAGCTACCAAACAGGTGAAGGAGCAAGCTGCCAATCATAATAACAGCAGCAAGAGCAAATCTGGTGGAAGACTGGTGGGTATTTCGGTAAAACATGTACATTTTTTCTACAATTTTTCGTTCAGCGATGGCTCTTTCATCCTTTTTCTGCTTGTTATAGCCATCTCGACAATCAGAGCCAATGATCAAGGGTGTAAAGATGTCAACCCCAAAAGATGAGGACGATAGTGGAGAAGAGGAAGAAGAAGAGGATGAGCAGGGGACCGCATTGTGCGGAGCTTGCGGGAGCAACTATGGCACAGATGAGTTCTGGATTTGCTGTGATATATGCGAAAGATGGTTCCATGGAAAGTGCGTGAAGATAACACCTGCGAAAGCTGAACATATCAAGCAGTACAAGTGCCCCACCTGCAGTAACAAGAGGGCTAGGGTTTAAAATTTAAATCCCTAGGCCTACTGTGTTGCATGAATTGAGCATCAACAACAACAACAATCATCGCCTCGAGGTGTGTAGAAGATTTTAGCCCTAACATGTTTAAAAGTCGAACCTTGTTAGGTTCAGTTGATAAGTTAGAACCGTGTTATGTTCAGTCGAAGAAGGGATCTCGCAGCTATTTGGAACTCCTCCTTAGTTTTCAATTTATGTCGGGTGTTTCTCGGATATTGATTCTGAATTTGTTCAAACTCTTAACACCCCATATGTTCGTGTTAAGCGCAGGATTATTGAAATACATGTTCCTGTTCAATGTCATTTTTTTTCATGCAGTATATTCATCATAAATCGAAATTTGGAGACGAAAAAAACCGACACAGCTCGCCTAAGGTCAAAGACAACATCCGAAGCGAAAGATCGAATCGGCCAATCGGGCATTACTATAAACTTCAATTCGTAAAGGAAAATCTTTGCCTGTGACAAATAAAGTTCAAACGAAGAAACAAATGTAAAGACAATTCGAATATGATGACATTTATAGTTGACAATTTGAACATGACTAATTGTCATTTGTTTGTACCAAATCGCACGCTTGCACTAATTAATAAGTAACTCAAAAGAAAGAAAAGGAATAACATTTTTTTTATTTAACATATTTTTAAATTTTAATAACTATTTTATTTTTATGATTAAAAATCATTTTTATTTAAAAAAATCATAAAATACTACAGTAATTACCTAATTTGTTTCTTGTTAATTTTTTCTAAGAAAGGTACAACGGTACATCACTAAAGTGTTAATTTGTTGGTTTTTAAAATTATAATCTACAATTAAATAATCACAATTCAAAATGAGAATCGACATTGGATAAGTTTTTTTTGTTTAATTCAATATTGTACTAACTTTTATATGCATTAGTGAATTGATGGTCGATTTTCTTTCTTTCCGAAAACATTGAATCTCATTATTTAGAAAATTCAAAAGTTTAAATAAGCTACTTTAATTTAATATACTTTAGTAATTAAGTAGGCATTTAATTGTATTGATGAATATGCTTGGAATTATAGTTATGACACAAAAATCATAAAGGTAGTAATAACTAATAACGCGTAAAATAAGAGAGCGTGGAGGTGATACAGTAAAAAAAAAAAAAACTTAATTAACGAATTCAGAAAATAGAAATAAAAAATTGATCTTTAATCTTTTACTTTACCTAAATAAAACAATTTAAAATCTTAATACCGTGACCTCAAAGTTGTGTTCTTGACCACTCCAACTGAACCCCATTTTCTTTCCTCTTCAGAGAGGTGGTGCTCAACCGAGAATCAAGAATGCCGTCCATCGACGACCGCCGCCGCGCCGTACCTCCGGGCCCCACCAACCTGCATTTGAAAAAAGAGCTGAGTCAACTCCGGAAGGCGGCGAGAGGATCCCTGAAAGACCCCGGCACCTCCTCCTCTGCTTCCGCAAAATCCCTCACCACCGGTAACGGTAACGACTCACCTCCCTCCCAACTCCCATTACGATTCAACGATTACGAATCCGACCCGGATCCGAAACAGGCCTTTTTGTGCAACTGGATTGATAGGAAAAAACCCGGGTTTCGGGATGCTGTTCTTGTCGATAACGGCGACGGGGATGATGATGATGTTAGGGATGACGTTTCCTCTTACAACAACGCCGACAGCTCGACGAGCGTCTCCGTCGCCGGCGCCGGCAACGATTACCGGAGCGACGGCTGCCTGAGCAGCGTCTACGGCGGCTCGTCGTCGATCCTCAGGTGCAACGGGTCGAGCGTCGCCCCTTCGATTAGGCGCACGATTCGAAAGAAGGGTAAAAGGGTCAATTACTCGAGCGCCGGCTCTCGAGACAGAATGCAAATGCTCTTGAGCCGATACACGAAAAGCGTGAGTGTGATGGATGGCTCGAGTTTCGGCGACGACACAGACGAGTATTGCAACTCGCCTCTGCTGACTAGGATCGAGGGCTACCGGGCCCGTTCGCCCAAGAAATCGTCGTCGAGTAGCTATAATAAGAAAGAGGATAATATAGTCGAGTCTTGGGATGCCACCACGATATCTGTTCACGATGCCGACCATGATGTTGTCGATGATGACGAGGACGATGACGTGGACGGCCTCTTGGATTCGTCCGGTCAGCAAAAGGGGTGCGGCATTCCTTGTTACTGGTCGAGAATGTCGACCCCCAAGTCGAAAGCAAGTCTGAGAAACGAAAGCGACGAAGAGGGCTTCCCGAATTTCGGGTTGGATCGAAAGAGGCTTTCTTCGAGCTCGCCCGAACGAACGAGTAGCCTTAGCCGTAAATACAGGCCCGTGTTTTTCGAGGAGTTGATCGGGCAGAGTATAGTCGTGAAAGCTCTAAAGAACGCTGTTTTAAAGGCCCGGGTTTCGCCGCTTTATCTTTTCCACGGGCCCCACGGGGTCGGGAAGATCTCGACAGCGAGAATCTTCGCGTCTGCTTTAAACTGCCTTACAACAGAGGAGACTAAGCCGTGCGGGGTCTGTAGGGAATGCTCCGATTCTATATCCGGAAAGAGCAGGCATCTATTGGAAGTCAGCGGTTCGAATGAAAGAGGAATCGAGCGAGTCGAGCGTATTTTCAAGCAAATATCGACTGTCTACTTCGAAAAGTACAAGGTCTTCGTGGTGAACGAGTGCCACTTGTTGCCTTCGAGAGCGTGGCTGGCTTTCCACAGGATCCTCGAGAAGCCCTTGCCTCGAGTCGTGTTCATCCTCGTGTCGAGTGATATCGACAGCGTTCCTCGAGCTGTCTTGTCCAGGTGTCACAAGCATTTTTTCAACAAGATTAGCAATGGGGAGATTGTTGCTCGGCTGAGGAAGGTTTCAGGCGAGGAGAGGCTGGAAGTTGAGCCAGGCGCGTTGGATTTGGTTGCTTCGAGTTCCGATGGTTCGATGCGAGATGCCGAGATCGTGCTCGATCAGTTGAGTGTGTTGGGGAAGAGAATCACCAAGTCCTTAGTCAATGAGCTTGTAAGTGAACCGAACCTCCTTCGTTTTTTTTTTCAAGTTATTATGTGTTTGTTGTTTCGTGTAGATTGGGGTTGTCTCGGACGAGAAACTGATGGAGCTTCTGGAGCTTGCCATGTCATCGAATGCCACGGAGACAGTGATAAGAGCGAGAGAATTAATGGATTCGGGAGTCGACCCGACTGTTCTGATGTCGAAACTCGTGTCTCTTATCATGGATGTTATTGCTGGAACTCGCCCGAGTAAGTTCGATTCTGTTCTCGATTACTCTGTTGTGAGACGTGTTCTTATTCCGTGCCTCGTTTTTTTTTTTTTTTTTTAAGTGACGGAGAGAGAGATAGACGGACTGAAGCATGCGTTGACAGTGCTCTCGGAGGCGGAAAAGCGGCTTCGATTCTCGTGCGAAAGGTCGACCTGGTTCACGGCGAGCTTATTGCAACTAGGTTCCGTGCCTTCCCCTGATCGGAAAACTCGATCCATTAGTAGCCAACGGAAGAGTTTCAATTCAGCTGAAGAAGCTAAGCAATTTTCATCGGAAAAAAAACTGGTCTCGATGGCTCACGACGTTGGGTTCGACTCGACCAGCAAGGATTCGGAGATGATGAGTGATATCTGGATGGAATGTATCGAGAAGTGCCATTCCCAGACGCTGAGGCAGTTGCTTCTTTCTTACGGGAAGCTCGTTTTTTTATCTGAAACAGAAGGTGCGATTACTTAGTTTCGGACAATGCTCTATTCTGAACTTAACTGGAAACCTCTTTACGCAGGTGGTTTTGTCGCTCACATAGCGTTCGAGGACAGTAATATAAAAACGAGAGCAGAAGGTTTTCTCAGCAGCATCACGAACTCGTTCGAAATCGTGTTCCGATGCAACGTGGAGGTGAAGTTACTTCCTTTACAAGACTCGTCAAAGTTGGCAAGAGGAAACTTACCCGAA
Source organism: Euphrasia confusa (assembly GCA_954870475.1). Taxonomy (NCBI): domain Eukaryota; kingdom Viridiplantae; phylum Streptophyta; class Magnoliopsida; order Lamiales; family Orobanchaceae; genus Euphrasia; species Euphrasia confusa. The sequence continues at coordinate 13,534,073 of OX940951.1, read as the reverse complement.
CCGTTGGAATCTATGGATGCAAATGGCGAGTTAGACCTTCCTTTGCGGAGACTTGAATCGATAATCCACGAAGAGAAGCTGGAATCCGCGTGGTTGCAGGCAATGGACAGAAATACCCCTGTGTCGCTGAGTCCTTTGAGGCCTCAAAGGAATCAAGTGCAGCAGCTGCATAAATCGGAACCTGCGGATTATGCGAGTAACAGGTTACAGTTACACCACAGGACAGATGAGTTGAATCATGAAATGAAAGAGCTGAAAATTAACGGAGTCGGAAATCATAATGACAAGATCGTTAGGAGAACTGAAAGCTGCCCCATCTCTCCGAGCTTGCTGCACAATGATAGCATGTGAGTTATATCGACACAATAATAACAGGTGTAACTGCCTCGACTCATATGACCTCGTTTTGTTTCTGACAGGGGATACGAATCTGGATCGGGAGCGGGGGCTTGCGGTGCGATGTTGTGTTGGAATAACAGGAGGGGAAAGGTAAGCTGTTTTTTTCATTTTTTTTTTCAGCTTGTGAGTATCGACTATTCCGAATTCGCAGGAGTCGTTTAACGTTTGTTTTCTGCAAAAACTGAAATGCAGTCTAAACGAAGGGGTGCTGCGCACGAGGGTAAAAGCGGAAGGTTTTCGTGGTTTGGGGAGTGTGCAAAAGTCAGGCACACAGACAACAGCCTGATTCTGTAGATGAAACTACCAAGAAGATGATGATTTTTGAGTTTCCAGACAAGACAATCTTTTTTTTTTTTTTATGTTTTTTTAATTTTATACACATGAGATATATTGTTTGAAATATGATGTAAAGTTGGAATATTGGAATACTAAATAAAGAATATATTTTTATTGCCCAAGATGTTGTTTTTCAGTTGTTTCTATGATTGCAATGTAATTTGCAAGGGGTATAGTACATGTTCTTCGAACAAAATTTGCTAATCGTCGACCTGAGGCGTTACTGTAAGAACTCAATCTGCAGGGTTCAATATTCTCTCAGCAAGTAATAAGTCGTCCGGGGTTGTAACCTGGGATTCATCCAATCACAGTCGTGTTACTTTCCTCTCCTAGCTCAATCAGGGTGTTTTCAAATAAATAGTTTAACGCACACACAATACCTTGATGTTGGTGTAAGATCCTTCGGTGATGTATACGGGGTGTTGAAGGTGCTCCACAATCGACACATCATCCGTCACTTCAAGGCCTTCCCTGCAAATTAGTTGAACGTTCAGATACGGGATAAGATACGAGAATTTTTTTTGAAAGATTTACCTATTAACAAGTTCGAAGCCTTTCTTAAGCAAATCGGGCTTGATGACCTGCACGAATAGTTCACAAGTCGTGTGTTCAAGATTTTCTCAAATATAGTTAAAGCAGAATCGAGTTTCAAAGATGATCAAAACCTGCGGAGTTTGCATTTCCCAGAGTGTTTTTCTGTCCAGAGTTTTCACCACAAAAGATTCGATGCTTGCCTGGAAATCAAAGTCACGTGGAAAGAAAAATGAAGACGCGAAACAAAATTCAAATTCGCTTTTTATTGCGGAAAATGAAATTATGTTTTACTGAGTTCTTATTGGAAACTGTATCGTTTTCACTTCTTTTTTTTTTACTGTAAATGAAATTCAAACAATTTATAGTTATAATCATGCAAATTATATGAAAATATAATCTACAAGACTACAATCGATTAAAAAATAAAAATAAAGATTAGATCCATTAAATTATAGGCTAATTAATACTAACACTTAGTAATTGAAATGCGAAAACCCCACCTCTTTAATTGTTGCTTTAGCAGGGACACCTAGCACGGCTGCACCGATATGCCTCCCATCCTTTAGAACCTGTTAGAAGGAACCAAAACCAAACTATGCTGTGAATATATTTCGTCTACTTTAAGTTCGATAAGCGAGCAACATATCATCCAATGGCTAGATATTGGTAAAATAACCAAGAAAATCGGCGGCGTATCTAGAAACTTGTTTGCCAGGATGCATCAGCTAAACAAATAAAAAAATGACCTTTTTTAATGGAAGAAAATAGGAGACCAAGAACGAAATTAAGAAACGCAAGCACACCTTTGCTATGTCTTCCTCTAATACCAGAGGTCTTGCAGAATCATGTATGCAGACTAGTTCGGAATTTGGATCAATCGCCTGAAATAAAAATCCTCCCATGTTAGAAGTCGACAAAATAATTATAATCATCGAACACTGCAATTAGACCTATTCATTCAGAAAAAAAAAAGTTACTGTATTGTTTTCTAGTTAATGAAGCATTAGCCACCAAAATTTGAACCACGAAACTTCAAATTTTAGTTTTAAAATGCAACTGAAAAATACACATGCCTCTAATCCACTGAATACGGAATCTTGTCTCTCTTTCCCAGGTAATGCAAATTTCAGGTCCACATGGATGTTCTCTTTGGCATCTAAAAATCAAAAGAAAAAATTTATTTCGGGGTAGTCTTATAACTTATAAGAGATAAAGAACTAAACCATTTCCGTTAAATTGAGTGAAGCATCGTGAATATCTTTCACGGTTTGATTATTTGAGGATTTGAAGCTGCTTTAGGTAATAGAGTAATACACAGACATCATTTCCGAACCTTCAAAAATGTCTTGATAAGAAGGATCACATACTACAACAATTTCCTTCACTTCAGGCATCTTTGAGAAGGTGTAGAAACTGCAAGATATTTCCTTTTGCGATTATTCAAGGAAAAGAAGATACGAAAACTCGGGCATAGAAGTCACTCTTTTAGAGTGAAGAGTAGTTGCACTCACCTGTATAGAGCAATCGGCTGGCCTAGAAGCGGGAGATACTGTTTTGGCATGCTCGCCTATAATCAAGAAAACGAAGAAACAAAAAAGGTGAAATAATCAGAAAACGAACCCAAAACTAGTTCAACTTGACAAATCTCCATCAACTATGACTATAACTCATGTTCTTTAGATTCTTCAAATTAGCGGTAGTCGGAATTTCACTCGTTTATCAGTTTATACCAAATTCTAAAGCATTCACGACTAGATCCTCGTAATAAGGTAAAACCAATGAACAAGAAAATGCACATTTTCAACCACAGAATCACACACTTCTTTACACAATCACACAAGAACATACAAGCAATTGAGCAAACATTAAGGAACGATGTAACGACTTACGCCCATTCGTTTGCCCTTCCCTCCGGCGAGCAGGATAACAGAAACACTTTTCTCTTTCACATCTGCTGCTACAGATACCTGAATACAGTTTCAAAGGCAAAAAAAAAACATTCAAAAAATTGATTTTGAAAGCAACCAAAGTAAGAATCCGAAAAACCCACATACCTTTGCCGTCTCTGCGGAACATCTGACTCTGAAAAATCTTGGGTTCTCCAAAGATCTGATTTTTCCATTAAACTTTGCAGAAAAAGAAAGGTTCTTGGAATTATTTCGGAAGAACAATGGAGAAGGATGGGATTTGGGGGGAGCGGGGGGATAACAGAGGGAAGTGCCCACTTGAAGAATTGACATTGCCGGTGAGCGGGTAGACGATGAAGTGACTCGGAGGCACGTGAAACAGAGAAGGGGGGAAAAAAGATTGAATTTTTCACAATATTTTTAGGAGCAGCATGCTCCGCGAGGAACCGAACCTCTCTCATTTATATTCATGTTTTATTTTGATTTTTCTACGTTTGGTTTGGTTGGGTGGATTTTATTTTTTATTACTCATTTCAATTCATTCATTTCATAAAGATGGTAGTTAATAACAAATGATTTGTTAATTTTAGGCAATTAAAGTAAAAAACTATAATTAGTAATTTGCATAGTTAAAAAAAATTGTAAATTCTTGAAAGAATGTAAAAAGACAATGTAAACTGTAAATAAATGTTAAAAGTGTTAATTTATATGTTTGAATTTGCATATTATATAGTTGAGAAAAATGTCAAAATTTACAAACCTGAATATTGCAGTAAAATTTTCATTTGTACTTGCTCAAAAAACTGTGTTTGACAATTAAATTCTCAAAGTAGTGCTTCATGTCTATAAATGGATAGACACAAAAAATAAAATTATCAACACAATTCAATTCAAGCATGGTCTTGGTCTCAAATCATGATGAGTGTGATGAAATGTATGCAAATGAATTTCTTTTTTAGAAGAAAATTGATAGATGTAACAAATATCGGGAAATTTTTAATTCTTAAAAAGATTTAATTTATTCCTTTAATTCTTGCGCATTATCGTGATTTGTATCCCTCGATCACTGAATAAATTGCAAATTTCGATTATAAAATTGCGAACGGAATTTTTGAATTCGATCAAAACTTTCGATTGAATTAGTATGAATAAAGAAATCGAAGCAAATTAGCTATTCAATCGATTCATACCTTTCATTGTAAATATAAAATATCAAATTGATTCATACCTTTCATTGTAAATATAAAATATCAAATTGAATACCACAATCCATTAAAACAACAACAAAATGTAGAATAACTTCCACAAAATTATCCCAAATGCAAACACACACACATATAGAATAGCACACTCAAATTGGAAATAAAAACAACATTCATAGCAAAACAAAACGCGACACCGGAAACGTTCTACGCACCATCACCTCCATCACTGAGTCGGGGGAGATCCGCCGCAGCTGGTCGCTCCTCCATCATATGGAATCACATCATCATCGCTTGACATCATGGCCGGCTGCTTCCCTTTAGCCTGAGCTTCAAAAGCCTTAGCAAATCCCAAGATGCGCTCTCTCAAGGCGACAAGTTGTTGGTAGTTGAGTTTGTCCAGATCGATGGGCGGGGCCCGTTTCTTGAGCTCTTCCCTCTTCGCTTTCTCGGCTTCTAGCTGCCTCTCGAGCAGAGCCAGGTATTCGGCCTCTCGAGTTCTGGAAGGAATCGAACTCTGTTGGACATTGACAGACAGCATGAACCTGTTGGCGATCGCGTTGATGTCCGGGTGGCCGAACGCGTGCGCCTTGTTGCTAGGAGAGAACACGACGAGGCCGGCCTCTGAACCCGAAAGGGTGCAGAGCTCGCTCGCCTTCTTGAAAAGGCCAGAGCGCCTTTTCGAGAAGGTGACTTGGAGATTGGCCTCGTTCTCGATTTTCTCCATGTTCACCTTCCGGCGACCGAAGTTCTTCTTGGTGGAGCGAGAGGTGTTTTTGGTGGTGGAGCTCATAGTTGTGGTGGTGGTGGTTGATTTTGTAATGGTGTGACACTATTATATATAGGATGTGTAAATCATAGGGCTTTGAAAATCTTGCTGAAATAATTGTGACTTACTAAGTATTGTTTTTTTTGGCGAGAATAGTCAATTGGTCAATTGCAGAAATTTAAATACTCAAACACGCATGTTTCGTGATTGAATTTTGGAATTTACGGTCCTCAATTCAAGTGCTCAATCAACTATCAAGCAACTTTTGACGACTTACTAAGTATTGACCCGTCAAAATATGGTATTTTAATTAATTATAAATGGAATAAAGGATCCAGGTTTTCATTCGTTGGATTTTTGTAAATTATTAATAATTAGTAAGTCCACTCGTACTTTCGCGAAACCACGTGATAAATTTTCCAATTATAGAATAAATATATTTATTATATTTCTAAATTTGGATTATGATAATTGGTAAACAAAAATGTACTGACTAAGTACAAATTGGTGGAAATTGCTCTTTTTTTTTTGTATTTGTCAATTGCAATTATTGGTGGGAATTGCGCACTTGAATTGAGAATCTTAAGGTTCAAAGTTTAAACTCGAGACATTTGTGTGTGAATATTTAAATTTATGCAAATGACCAATTGACTATGCCACCAAAATAAAATTTTTTTTAATGTAAATTGGCTAGCTTAACGGGTAGTTTAACTCAAACACACATGTTTCGGGTTCGAACTTTGGAATTTACGGTCCTCAATTCAAGTGTTCAACCAACGATCAAACAACTTTTGACGACTTACTAAGTATTGACCCGTCAAAATATGGTATTTTAATTAATTATAAATGGAATAAAGGATCCAGGTTTTCATTCGTTGGATTTTTGTAAATTATTAATAATTAGTAAGTCCACTCGTACTTTCGCGAAACCACGTGATAAATTTTCCAATTATAGAATAAATATATTTATTATATTTCTAAATTTGGATTATGATAAATGGTAAACAAAAATGTACTGACTAAGTACAAATTTGTGGGAATTCCGCACTTTTTTTTGGTTATTTGTCAATTGCAATTATTGGTGGGAATTGCGCACTTGAATTGAGAATCGTAAGATCCAAGGTTCGACCTCGAGACATGTGTGTGTGTGAGTATTTAAATTTATGCAATTGACCAATTGACTATGCCACCAAAATAAAAAAATTATTTTTTTAATGTAAATTGGCTAGCCCAACGGTTATATTAACTCAAACTTGACTTTGACAATAAGGGGTTGATTCCCTAATGGTTTTTGTCGATGTTGTTTGCTCAATTGGTTGAACACTTGAATTGAAGATCTTCCAAAGTTCGAACCTGAGACACATGTGTGTGACTATTGATCTTTTGTCAATGGTTGTTTGCTCAATTGATTGAACACTTGAATTGAAAACCTTCCAAAATTCATACTCGAAACACATGTATGAGTATTTAAATTTCTGCAATTTATCAATATACTAATTTAAAAAATGGAATTGGTGGGAATTGGCCTTAATGGGCCATAATCAAAATTAGTTTATATATTAATTAATCAAAATGTTATTTTATGAATTTTTTACCAAAAAAAATTGAAAAATAAAATGAAAATTGTATTTTTAAGTAAGCAAAATAATAATTTTAGAGCACAAAATTAATCTATTGGCTGTATGCTGGGCTGTCGATAGTGGGCTTTGGGGCGAGGGCTTGTCAAATTGGGCTCTGGAGAAGGGCCTGAGGATAGTGAGTAACAAGCCCTCACTCTCTTCCTCTCCAATTCTTCATTGGGCGAATCGGTCCCACATATCTTTTTTATTTTTATTCATACTCCATTTATTACTCCCAAAGCTTTTTATTTTTATTCACACTCCATTTATTACTCCCAAAGGTCATTTGTATATATTTTTTTCATTTTAAAAGATAATTATTCAATTTGTCCCAAAGTTCTTTGTACTCCCTCCGTTCTGTTACAATGTCATATTTCCAGGCAAAAAAAAAAATTTAAAAATATTAATTTATAATTTTTTGACCAAAAGTAAAAATTAAAAATACATTTTAAAGTGAAAAATAAAATTGTTGCAAGTAAAATTTAAAAATTAAGTGAATAAAATTATATTTTAAAATAAAAAAATAGAATAATTTTTTCGTATGTCAAAACTGTTAGTAGTAAAGTGAAGCTGATTTTTAATATAAAAAATTGGTTTTTCCACATTTAGTAAAGTGGAGTTGATTCTACAATTAACCAGCCCTCACTCGCTTTCTCTCCAATTCTCCTGAAGCTTCAAGAATTCTCTCTATCCCTCTCTACAGAAACACCTACTAGCAAGCACTATATAAATCTCCCCCTCCCTCATCCACAAATCACACGCAACAAATACACACACTCACTTGAAGCAAACAAACTTTCATACAATATTATATATGGAATATCAAAAGAAGTTATATTTGGCGATCGCGATGATGTGGATTCTCTCGCCGGTGGCCCAGTCCCTCCGGCCTTACGCCCGCCCCACGTCCATCTGGGACGTCATGTTCCCGTCCGAGGACCCGTTCCGGATCCTCGAACACTCCCCCCTGGCGGCCACCACCCCCCGCCCCCAGGACGACAGCTCGGCCCTGGCGGCCCTCGCGCGTGCGGACTGGCGGGAGACTCCCGGGGCCCACGAGATCTCCCTCGACGTCCCCGGGATGCGGAGGGAGGACATCAAGATCGAGGTGGAGGAGGAAAACCGCGTGCTCAGGGTCAGCGGCGGAGGAGGAGGTCAAGGACGAGCGATGGCACAGGGTCGAGCGGAGTGTCGGGGTCTTCTGGAGGCAGTTCAGGCTTCCGGCCAATGCTGACGTGGACAAGGTCAGTGCGCGGCTGGAGGAAGGTGTGCTGAGGATCAACGTGCCCAAATTGGGCGACCAGGATCGGAAGAGGGAGCCCAGGCTGATCGGGATTGATGATGATCGGAAAGGGGTGATCAAGGGAGACGGTGCCGCCAAGCAAGAACTCTAGAACGGCCGGTATGCCGCCGATCGCCACTACAGTCACGTTTTTTAAATTTTCGTAATAAAAATTGTACTTGTGTTTTTTTATATATCGAGTTCCTTTTGATTTCGCACCGGTTGATGTTTGATTAATGTACTGTAACTTTTTTATATATGATTAATAATATGAAAAAATAATTAAAATATTTTTATATGTAAATTACTTTTTCTTATTGAGATTTACCAGTTTTTACACTTTTCTACTTTACTTGAAAAACGTTGTTTAACACATTTATACTTTCCTACGTGCGATTTGTCTGAAGCGAATATTCGGTGGAATATTTCGAAAAAGTGAATATCACGCTCTTTATTTGAGATTGTGCATTGTACTGCGAATATTCCAAAAAGTGGATATCACGCTCCTTATTTGAGATTGTGCATTATACTAGTATGTAGATGGAAGGACATTTATGTCATTACTCATTTATTCCTTTAATTAATTCATTTAAAGAAAAAAACAAAAAAGAGAAAAACATTTGAATTCGATTCTCAGAGCTCATTCATCTTCAAATCCTCAATTCATTTCTCTCTTAAATCCCTAAATTCTCAAATTGCTTCAGTACTCTGAGAAATCCCAATACTAATCATATGCCAATGTTAGCAACAGTCATGAGGCGAAATTGAAGAGCTGGAGAAAGCCACTGGTAATTTCTCGGTCCAGAACCTAATCAGGAGAGGCGGGTTCAGGTCGATTTACAAGGGGACCCTACTCGACGGGTCGGTTGCCGCGGTGAAGAAACTGATAGTCGAATCCGATGATGATGATGATGATTCTGGAGGAAACGCTGAGTTCTGCAATGAAAATTGGAAGAGTCAATTTTAGGGTTCGTCAAAAGGGAGACAAGTTTAGGGTTGTGAATTCTGAAAATCTGATTTTGAAACAAAAACCTTTTTGTTTTCTTTTTTCTTTTTAATTTAATTATTATTGACCAATTGTTGACTGAGGGTGTAAATGTAATCTGCCAAAAATTTGAGTAGGAAGTTACGTATTTACCCTTCAAATCGGAATATTCCACCGAATATTCGCTTTTGGCGAGTCGCAGGTAAAAAAGTGTAAATGTGTTAAACCTCAGGTAAGCGCATGCAAAATTTGTAGAAAAGTGTAAAAACGAGTAAACCTGAAGTAGGAAAAAGTAATTTACCCTATTTTTATTAATGTAATTTGTTTTTTCGTTCCAACTACTGTACACATCAAAACTTAATTAAGAAAAAATAAGAAAGGTGATTTTGAATAAAACATAATTTTTTATGTTTGTTTAGTATTAAGTGGTTTATATTTTTCTAATTATAAATCAGTGAAATTTAATTAATAAAATGCAGTTAATAAAAAAATAACATGTGATATTAGATATAATTTAATAAACTATAATGTCTATTTCCAAAATAATTTTTAAAAAATGTTATTTTTTGACTTATTGATTAAAAAATAAGGAATACAAATTTATTTTTAAGTTTAAAAAATATAGAATTTGAAAAGTAAATAAAAAAAAAATTGGTGTAAAATAATATTTTAAAGGGGAAAAGTAAAATATTTTTTTTAAGTGTTTGGGATGTCAAAAAAAGAAAAATGTCATTAAATAGTTGATAATAATTTTTTTGTTTGATTTCAATTTCATTATATTCAGTTTTAAAAATTAATATACCCTAAATCATAATTATGGACTAACATTTTTTTTATAATTATATTGCACGTAAAAAGCAAAGTTCTAAAATTAGTTTTATTTGGAGGGAATTGAATTATTTTGTTAAATTCAAAATAAGAAGAAAGAGTTTAGGCGCGGTGAAACTGGCGCGTGTATTACAGGCGCTTGCAGCTTGCCATCGGAGCAGGGCGGGGAAGTTATAACTGAATGCCTTCACAGCTGAAGGAAGTTGTAAACACAAACTTCCCCCAAAAAACAAGTGCTCTGATATGCCCAAATTACCCCCGACTCTCTACCTCTCTCTCTCTCTACACCCAGTTGATCGGAAATGGCGACGCCACTGCCGGAACAAGATATCGACGACGAAATTTCGTTTTTAGACCAATTAATTACGGAAGATATCATTCTCGCCTCCGAAGATCTCGATAGCGAGATCGGAATCCTCAAAGTTTGTTTCCAATCGCGAATTGATGAAATCGATTTCTTAATTTTTCTCTTTAATTAGATCTAGGAACTTATTTTTTCTACCCCTACCTCATGACAGGAAGAGCTCGAGAGGATGACTAAGGAGCGTGATTCTTTGGAACTGAAGGTGAATGCAAATATGGAAAAAATCTACCAACAGAAACAGTATCCTACCTTGGTCGCAAGTGTAGCTGAGGTATAATTCATATTGGGTGCCTCTGTACATTTTCTTAATCTATCGATTACGACTCTCTGTTTTTTTTTTTCGATTGTGAGCTAGGGTTTTTGAGTTTCTCGTGAGTGTTTGGTTGGATTGGTTCGGAGAAAAGTGAATCGCAAGCTAGTTCATCTCTTTTTTGGGCATCAACGAGATGTTTTACACGAAACCGTCACGAAATTGTGTAGTAGTATAAAGTTATTACTCCCTCTGTCCCTGAGAAAGACTAGGTATATACTGAGGGCATTTATGCTCCATATGATGTTTTTCATGTCATCTCTGTTGGTTTTGGTGGATGCCAAATGTGTGTGTCAGATTAATGGGATCGACACTCGGTTATTTTTTTCTCAGATTTTGGAACTGGACCCGGAGGAAGAAGCTGAAGAACACGGTGCGATAACTGATATTGGCTCACAAAGGAAGGTCAAATGGGTTGTACTAAACCTACCTACAATGATGGTAAATAGCACGTTTGTTTGAATGACTTAGTAGAGTTATGCATACTAAACTTGATAGGTCTAAAGAACTCGTATTCATTAAATTCAAATATAAGTCTCCAATATATCTTCATCGAATTGAAATTCCAGTTTTCTACACAATTGATGAATATTTCCGACTTCTCAAGGTAATCATCTCATAAATCATGTGTAAATTGCAGAGAGTGTTCCTGCCTATAATAGCTACATTTGTTTATCCCAATGAGTTGAAGACTGGTGATCTTGTTGAAGTAAACACATCCAGTTATCACATGTTGAATGTTATACCTTCTGAGTATGACTGTCGGGTTAAGGCTATGGAGGTTGTCACGAAACCAACTGAACACTACGACGATATTGGGGGCTTGGATAACCAGGCAAGTGTTTTTTTAGCCATCGGTAAAGGCTTATATTCTTTCTTGTTCAATCTCAGATGCGTATATCTTTTGCAGGTGGAAGAATTATATGAGGCAATTGTGTTGCCTATTACACACTCAACTACATTCCATAAATTAGGAATTTTTCCTCCAAAAGGAGTACTTTTATATGGTCCTCCTGGGAGTGGGAAAACTTTGATGGCGCGTGCATGTGCAGCTGAAACTAATGCTACTTTTCTGAAGCTAGCAGGCACCCAACTCCTAAGTGTACGTTCTTGCTTTGGCTTGTTGGGTGTTATTTTGATCTTAAAGTTCCTATGAATTACATTTACTATTACCTTTCATTGTGTAGTAATTTGTTTTTCTTAACCACACAGAAGAGCACGAGATTGTGAGTAGGTTTCACTAAGAGTCCCCGAGCCACAATTTATTAAATTAATTAATTTGTTGACTCCATAACAGCTTCTGTCCCATACTCATATCTAAGGTCGTTCATGCTTTGTCGTAGGGGTGAGAAATCGAAATGGGTACCAAATTCACCGTTGGACTTTCTTGATTTTTGGAGTTTGAATGCTACTCAATCTTTCTCAAATCATGCCGGTTTCCATATATGTATATTGTGCCACACATTAGAAATTCTGCTCATAGTGATAGCCACATGATACCCTGGGCATGATGACAGCCTGGTATTTCCTAATACATGCCCATGCCACACAACACAGCCTGCACAAGAAAAGCTTATTTTTTGACTGTGGGTAAGTTGCTGTGTTTTTTCTTGATAGTGGTGGTTAGATAATACGCAATAAGTCGAGATAGAGAGGGCGAGAGAGGGTTAACCTGATTCCAATTATATCGGGTAAATAGTTGGCGTTGACGGAGTTTCTATTTTGGATGGTATGGTTCTCATATGATATTACCTTTGTTATTGACATATTTATTTTTGAAATTTGTATAAACCGGGTATATGTTGTTGGGCATTGGCCGCATTGCTCTAGTTTACTTGAATGCTTTTTTGCTTTTAAGTTTTATTTGCCTTATTTGCTTGCTGTAATCTTACTCTTGGGTGAACCAGATGGACACTGGAGATGGAGCTAAACTTGTTCGGGGTATTTTTGAACTCGCTAGAGAAAATTCTCCTTGCATTATTTTTATCGATGAGATTGATGCTATTGGTATGAAACGTTGTGGTAGGTAGGTTCTTACGTTCCTACTGCTGACAGAGTCAGTTCAAATTCTTCTTTATGTCCATGGATCTTGAAATTCTCGATCTCTTTATGTAGTGAACTCAATGGGGATAGAGAAGTTGAAAGAACCATGTTGCAATTGCTCACAGAGCTTGATGATTTAGGCAACTATACTCGTATAAAGGTTTTCCTAACTTCATTTTTAGCTAATGGTTCTGTGAAGGTGTTAAGTAACTCATGTTTTCTATTTTCAGCTAATAGCAGCAACAAATCGAGTCGATGTATTAGACCCTGCGCTGATGCAGTCTGGTCGGTTAGATCGCAAAATAGAATTGCCTAATCCTACTGAGGAAGCCAGGAGACACATTTTGCGGGTATCTCTTCTTATCACTATTTTATGTAGTACTTATTTCCGGTTTTCCTAGATGATCATGCTTCATCAGTGCTTGCTAGCTACTGAAAATAAAAATAAAAAATCCTTTTGGCAGATCCACTCCAGGAAAATGAACGTTCATCCAGGTGTCAACTTTGAGGAGCTCGCTCGCTCAACAGATGACTTCAATGGTGCTCAGCTGAAAGCTGTCTGTGTGGAAGCCGGCATGGTAGCACTTCGTCGTGATGCCACCGAGGTTAGTTTGAATCTGTGAACCATGACGTTTACAAAGGCCTATTATACTGTGCCTATGCAAGAAACAAAGAGCGGTTAAGAAGAGGACTTGTGTCCTTTTAATAGTTTATATAATCATCGTTTATTGTTTACTTCTGAACTTGTTCATTTCTATCCTCGACTCTATATACTATATGCTTATCGTTCGTAATGATTTTGTAGGTGAACCACGATGATTATACTGAAGGTATTATCCAAGTCCAAGGAAAAAAGAAATTAAGCCTCAATTACTATGCATAGACCTCAAGTCTTTCGGGCGAGGATTCAAGCCTGATTCGCGAAAGTTGAAATAGGAAGTTACATAGTCCCTGTAAATAGACCAGGCTCTCTGAAGTGTTGCATATTACTGTTAGGCTGGTTGGAACTTATACTGTGAATTTCGTCGGCTGATTTTCATCTTCACGTGTAGTAGTGTAGTACAGTGATGGTTGATTCGGTGTCGGAATCTAAAGATCATTACGGTAGCTATTGTAACAGTTGTAATGGCGTCAACAATACGAAAAGGAACTGTAATTGAAAGTAATACAGTAAATAATACTAGTAAGCATTCATTGATATGTGATTTAGAGTATTTAGTTATATTTTGAGTAGATTGACACTATCATATTATTATCAAATTAAAAGTTAAAAGAAAATTCATTTCAAGAGTATTTTCAATTAAAATTATTGTACAATCAACACAATATTATTTTTTAAAAACTATTTAAAAAATAATAAAATAAATTAACCAAAATTATAAATTAAATATAACTAAGAAATTTATTTTTGCCTATTTTTGTTTTTCTTTCAAACGAAATTGATTAATCAAACATATGGTATGTCCCAAAAAATATTGTAGTACCTACTTTTTTTTAGATTGAAAATGCTACAGTATATTGTTTTGTTTATTTTGCAAATTCAAAAGTTAATATTTATTCAAGAAAATAATAATCAGGTAACATTTTTCAAAAGAATGATTAATCAAATAGATTGAAAATGTTATGTTAGTTTTTATTTTTTGCAAATTAAAGAAAATAATACTTTATTGTTAATAAATCTAACAAATATAATACGTGGAATGGTAAAAATAGAGATCTACCGTTTTACGGTGACACGCGCAGTAAAAAATTGGGTGCAATTTTCACTTGAACTGCGTTTACAATTACATACTGTATACACTAGTGAGCTGAGCATCTAGCACAAGGAGCCTCAAAGTTTTATGAAATAATAATGTCGGAACCTGAAACCCTAGTCCCTGCTCAGCCTTCTGCCGTAGAAGAAGACACCAACCGAAACGATGACCAATCCATGCCCGATGCTCATAGCCCTAGCGACGCTGGATCGGACTCCGACTCCGACTCCGATTCCGAGGATGAAGCACAGGCTAAGGCGCAAATTGAAGCCCTAGAAACAGCGCTAAACAGCAATCCATCAGATTACGATTCTCATGTCCAGGTAAGTCACGAATTTCTCGACAAAGATAGCTTTGAAATTCCGTTTCTAAGGTTTTATTTTATCACAGTATATTAAAACTCTGCGGAAGCAAGGTGACATAGAGAAGCTGAGACAAGCAAGAGAAACGATGAGCTCGTTGTTTCCGTTGACTCCTGAAATGTGGCGGGAATGGGCTAAAGATGAAACTACCGTCAGCTCCGGGTGTGTGTTTTGTTTAGTTGTTTGGCGTGTTTCCGTTTACTGTTGCTTGTTTGTTTGTTATGTTCGGTCATCCCCTTAGCCGTCCCGTGTTTTAAAATGTGCGCCGTAATATTTGCCTCTCTGTACTAGGTAATATGCATCATGGTTTGTATTAGAGCGTGCCCAAAGGTTTCATGCTGTGCCTCTATCTTCTTCCCCCAATCATTATTTATTACTTTCACTTGATTCTGAATTTTGACCATTATGTGTGTATATATATATATATCTTGTTAATTGAGGGTTTTCACTTTTATTGCACTGAATGTGATAAAATGTCTAATTATATTGAAACTTGTTTTTTCCACTTCTATTCTTTTGCAGAGTGGAGGGTTTTCCTTCTGTTGAAAAGCTGTATGAAAGAGCAGTTTCTGATTATCTGGTTAGTTCTGATTCCATATCTCTGAAATATTAAATTACAAGGTGACTGTTCTTGTAGGTTTAGGTGATGGCAAGGTTCAGAATTTAATTTTCAAATTTGTCCAAAATCGTACCTGAAATTAACTTGAACATAGATTAGCTAGTCTAGCTACTTGGCTTATTTATGAAGTATACATGTAACTCTTGGAAGTTAATATTATGCTATTTTAGAGGATTTGGAAATCACGTGAAATTCTTATTTATGCTTCTTTTGTGCAGTCTGTTCCGCTGTGGTGTGACTACTTAAATTTTGTCCAAGAGCATGATCCATCTGTCCGTGAATGTTCTGCCCCTGGCATCTCGAAGGCAAGGAACCTCTTTGAGCGGGCTCTTACTGCTGCTGGTTTGCATGTTGTTGATGGTCACAGAATATGGGAATTGTACAGGGAGTTTGAACAAGCTCTTTTATTCACCATTGAAGAAACCGACTCTGTGGTGAGAAACTCTGCTGCCTTTTCTGTTTGTTTTCTTCTATGGTTCTGTAAGGATAAGATGTGAATTGGAAGTTGGATTGGAACTCTGATGTGTATTACTTGAAAGAGCCCCATCTTTGTTGCTATATATTACTTCTGCTAACTCAGTAGAAGAGATGATATAATTCTCAGAACTCTTTCTGTTTGTGCTTATGTTAATATAGAAGTATAGAACTATCTCCTTTTTCAGTGTAAATCCAACGCATACATGATTCAAACCTTTTATTTTACAGGCAAGGGAAAAGCAGATCCAGCGCATACATAACTTATTTCATCGTCAGTTGTCTATTCCCCTTGCTGACCTAAAATCAACTCTTCTCGCTTATAAGGCCTGGGAAGCTGATAATGGGAGTTCGAATGATGTTAACAATAGTGAATTAGATGGTCTTCCATCTCATGTTAAATCTGTGTATCAAAAGGCATTGGAGATGCTGAATGCTCGTGCTCATTTTGAAGAAACAATTTCCAATAAGCATGTTGACCCAGAAAAATTTCAAGAATATATGGTACTTACTAATATTTATCATTCTCTCTGCCCAGCTAGGAGGAAAAAAGTTTTCTTTAGATTCATCACATATCAGAATACATAAAGGTTCTCTTTAGAATTATACATCTCCATTTTGATTGAATAAGTTAAGTTGATATTTATGGTTTTCCCAACAGAGACATTGTGCTAAGGCTGGATAGTTGTAGAGTTGAAAATTGAGACGACTGAGTTGAAAGTTTTGGGGGCTCTATTGTATTTAATATAGGATTCACAGTTGAATTTAATATATCTGTTATTAAGGTTTTGCCTGTATTCCCCTTTTCACAATTTTATTCCTGCTTCTATCCTTTTCTTCTTGAAATTGATTCTGCCAAGTGTTGGTACTTTTTATCTATCGTGCATCATCCTTTGAAAGGGTAACAAAGGCTTTTGAATGCATTTATTTGGTTGTATAGAATTTAACTAGGAAAACAAAGAATAGCTCAATTTGTTTTGTGAAATTAACTGGATTCTCCTTCAATCTCTTCGAGCCAGTAGCTTAATTTTTAGGTTTCTTAATCATTGTAATCATCTGATTAAGTTTTCCTTTCTTAAATAAATGAATATTTATAATTGGAAATTATGAATACCATTTTTTTACTTACTTTTTAAAAGTATTGGATTGAGAGTACTTTATTTATAGTTTCTTATTTATGTGTTTTTGGTAAATTGTCTGTGTAGTGTGTAGTTATTGGAATGAAGTAGTTTAGCTCTCACTTTGTTGAACTTCTTATAATCTAGCTTGTTGAGAGACTCTAAAATGAGCTAGTTCATATAGTGACCAATTCTTACTATTACTATTCTGATTTTGATATCAAATGCGTGCTTTATCTATAAAAATGAGGTTTAATTTTTATTCACGATGTCTTTTTTGGCATTGCCTCTAAATTAATTTTACAATTACGGAAGTTATATTGGCTATAATGCTCATGCAGACATATTTGAAATTTGAGCATTCATCTGGGGATCCAGCCCGCATACAGATCTTGTATGAACGTGCTATAGCTGAGTTTTCTATATCTAGTGATCTATGGATTGAGTACACAAAGTACCTGGATAAAACATTCAAGGTTTGTTACTCTTTTTCTATTCATCGTTTTACCTGAAGTTTATTTTTCTTTTAGATTGCATTAATAACATATAAGGCTGCAGACTGCCAGAATTGTGAGGGACGCTTATTACAGGGCAACAAGGAACTGCCCTTGGGTAGGAGAATTGTGGGTTCATTACTTACTCTCGTTGGAACGCAGTCATGAGTCTGAGGAGGAGTTATCAACTGTATGTTTCAATTGTAGACATTTTCTTAATTTATATAATATAAATATTCTTAATTAAATTATGCACCTTTGCATTGGTAATGTTCTTTTTTTTTTTTTTTTTGGAATTTCTTATTCTATATTTCTCATTTCTCATTATTTCAGGTATTTGAGAAATCGCTGCTGTGCACATTTTCGAGCTTTGATGAGGTACTAGCATGTATTAAAAAATGTGAATAGCCCAGAAAAATGAATCTTATCCTTATTTTACCGAATGTATTTACCTCCTAATATTTACACTTGAGAAGGTGAAAACAAATCCATCAAATTAGGAAAAGAGATTCCTAATTAGTAGAAATCTTCAAAACACATGTAAAAAATTAAAACTGATTACTGTACTTCTAAGCAAATACTATCTAATATTCTACTACTATTAGACAAACTAAATAAAATGAACTGTACACAGGGCCTTTATACCCTGCTTGTGTATTATGTGTCTCCTCCGAATTGTTTATGTAGAATGGAAAGGATCCTGTAATTTGCTTTTAGTTTCTCTATTGTGTTCATGATTATAAGATGTGGAAAATTGCATTTTGGAATTTTATTTGTTTCTACTGTCTAAATGATTTATTTATAGTATTTCTTTATTCCAAAGAATTATTGTTTGTTTAGCAGGACTGCATGACTATATTGTTTGTTTCGCGCTTGACTTGACCTGCGTGTTTGTTTCAGTATTTGAATATTTTTCTCACAAGAGTTGATGGGTTAAGGAGGAGATTGTGTGCATCTACAGCAGTGGTGGATGGAATCGATTATTCTGTTATAAGGGATACATTTCAGGTTTTACACTATATATTTTTGGATTTTTTTTAGTGTTATTGGCTTATTGCCTGCATTTTTTCTCTGTTTGAAGGTTCTTAATTTTCTATACTTTTTCCTGGTTCTGTTTCAGTGGTTATTTATTTATTGCTTTAGCTGGTGATTTTAATGTAACAACCTGAATAGTTAGTTTTCCCCAAAATTGAATCGAATCAACAACCATCTTCATTTTTCATGCTGTTGCTGTGTTTATAATTTCTCGTTGTATAACATCTTATATTTATAAAGACAATGAGATCTAAAAAACGTTTCATTAAGACGATTTATTGTTTTCGTTATCAATGGATCCGTCAAAATGTTCAGCATCACCAATTGACTCTTTAGTGACCATTTATCATGTAAGGGTTTTTCTTACTCTATTGATTTAGTATGTGGATCACTGTACTGAAGCAGGACAATTCACTGGGAAAAAACTGCAGTTCTGATATTCGTGTCATGTTGGGCTGCTGGATTCCAGTCTAAAATAGTTAACTGCTTTAGACTTGCAGTTATTTTCTCACTTTTCTGTTAATTGTAAATGTTGGCCTTCATGTATTTTCTCCCTCTTTATTTGTCATCAGAGCATGTTATGATGTACTATTTGATGATTATGCTGTGTTTGGAATAAAATGCTCTATGATTATCAGAGAGGTCTTATATGTGATACCCAGGCTTTAACATATTATTTTTTGGGTTTTCAGCGAGCATCAGATTACTTGTCTCCACACCTCAACAATACCGACAATTTACTCCACTTGTACAGTTATTGGGCTCGTTTAGAATTCAAATTGGGGAAAGATTTGATTGCAGCCCGTGGTGTCTGGGAAAGCTTGCTTAAAAATAGGTGATATTTTCTTCTCTTTTGTTTGCTTGAAGTGATCCATTGATTATTTAAGCATATAATTATCGAATTTAATTTTATTTCTCAGTGGGTCTATGCTGGAAGCTTGGCTAGCTTATATAGCATGGGAGATCGAGACGGGACAGATAAATGAAGCCAGATCCCTCTATAAGAGGTGCTACAGTAAGAGATTCCCCGGAACAGGATCAGAGGTAGTTCTTATTCATTTATTTTGGTACTATTTGTCTTGTTTGCTTAAAGGGAAGTCCTTCTCAAACCATTTCCAGAACCTCGATTCAGAAGAGTTCCAATGAATTATGTTTTTATGTGGTCTTTCTTTTTTCCTTAGCTTACCGTTAAAAGGGATGATTACTGATTACGTATTTTCCCTCTTCATTTTCTTGGGTGGGGTTGCTGGTGTAGGGGTGGGTTGAATGAATCGTGCTTCTTCAATTTGTTACAGAGATTAAAGTGAAAAGTCAAAGTGGAAAGACATATACCTCTTTTAGATGCTTGTTGTTTAGATGACTGCTTCATCAGATTTGACTCTTATTTTGTCTTGTTTTTCTAAAGCCATTTTCATGTTTAATTATGGTAGCTGTTGATCCTTTTATTAGATGATATCTTCATTTCCTAAAAAAACAGAATCATTCAGGACATCTGCCATTCTTGGCTGCGCTTTGAGAGAGAATATGGTTCAATGGAGCAGTTTGACATTGTGGTTCATAAGGTACTCATATCTGCATAATTCAAAATTGTGTTTTTTTCATATTCCTATCACATTCTTTTGGGGTCTTTTCTGAGATATTTTTGCGTCATCCCATCTTCACATTTTTAGGTGACTCCTCGACTTCAAGAGCTGCAACTATTTAAGTTGCAGCAGGAGAGCAAGAATATTGGTTTGGCTACAAATGAGAGAGAAATTTCCACAAAAATTGTCCGGGAAAAGAGGAAGTCAACTTCGAGTTCAGATGAACAGTCCACTGCCAAGCGTCGAAAAAATACGTCTCAAAACATGAAGAAAACAAAAGAGAAGGATAACATTCAGGCAGGGCACTCAGCTAAAGCCGGAGAAGCTGCTGAAATAGATGTGAAGAAACCTGAGAGTAGCATCCAGGAAGCAAATCATAAATCCCTTAAAACACCTGCCCGGTTTGATGATCAGTGTACAGTCTTTGTTTCTAATCTAAGCCTCAAGGCATGTTATCCTCCTACGCCTTTTTGTTGTAATTTTTTCTCATTACATCATGGATAAAAAAAATCCTTAATATATTATTATATGTACTACATGCAGGCAACTGATGACGATCTTCGTAATTTCTTTGATGGTGGAGGAGTTGTTGCTGTTCGAATATTAAAGGACAAGTTAACCAGAAAATCAAGAGTAAGTTATAGATACTTGATAACTAACATGCTTTATTTTTGCCAATAGTGTTGAGTAAAGAGTGACTTTGTATAATATTCTCCCTGATTCTATATAGATTGTAATATTATATTGTTTCCTAGCAATTTTGGTAATATTCAGTGGATTTAGTACACTGAGGCTATGGTAATTATGTATTTCTTTTTTCTTTTAAAGGGATTAGCATATGTGGATTTCTCGGATGATGCACACCTTACTGCAGCTACGGCGAAGAACAAACAGGATTTGTTAGGCAAGAGAGTGAGCGTCTTAAAGTCCGATCCCCAGAAAGGGAGAAAGGGTAAAGGTGTTGAACGTAGCATTAGATCTGAGCATGGTAAGTTGAGAACTTGAGATCATGTTAGCATATCTTTCTACCTGCTTGATTTTCTAATTTCGCATTTAATTGCCTGTGATTATCAGCTGCTGTTACATGATTTATTTGTTGGTTTTATTTTATTTTGTGCTGGTTGATTTCGCCTTGCCCCACATTTTTTATTTTCAAAATTAGTTGAGAACTACTGTGGAACCGGTTAAATTATTGCTGGTTGTAGAAGAGTGGTATTGTTAGTATCTTGCTTCCAAATTTGCTGTCAATTTAATGTTATCTGATGTAAGATTTCAAAATGACAGGTAATGCTGTTAAACAAACCAACGACGCAGGGGGGATTGATTCACAAGAGGCTTCCAAAGGGAGAAAGGAAGAACAGCTGCCATCATCTTCCAGTGAAGGCATCCAGCTGAAGGGTAGGAACACATTTGCAGTGCCAAGAAATGTGAAACCACTCGGCCGGAGCACCCCAAGCAAACCACAGCCCGATGGATCCAACGATGAAACCCCAAAATCCAACGATGAGTTCAGAAAGATGTTTATCCAAAAATGAGATGCCAAACAACTTCCTTCGCACAAAAACAAAAACACCCAAATGCAGTAATGCACTTTGTCCTCCATACATTTTCTGACACGACTCAGGTGTATCCATGTTATGCTTGTCAAGGCTATAGCCTATAACATCATGTTACATATTCCAAGAGCCTTAAAACAGTAAGGGAAAGTATGATGCAAGTCTCTCTTCTCCTATATTTTTTATTACGATTATTTGTGATACTCCTATATCCTGCCTGACCAACTGCACCGGGTGTGTGGGCCACCCTCGTGGATTTCGGTCAACTAAAGTTTCAATCACTGGAAAAGACAGGCTGAAGAAATCATGATGCATGAGATATTCCACTCGAAATGATATGCACAACGAGTAGTGAACAAGAACACCTCAGTAACCATTATCACTTTTGTCCTCTCCACTATCACACACAACGACAGTGTAGGGGTAGTATAGTAATTAACAACCACCTGTCATGTGACGATGCCGAATTCCCAACTACATATGATATCAGGAAGAGATAAATCATTTTCGCTCAACCACTAGTTCCTCTGTTTCTTACAATTACTGTAATACCATTGATAAAGCATGAAGTTGTTGTCATGTGTTTCGGTGGTCTTTTGTTGTTGCGTCTTCAGTACCATCAATGGATTTCCCGATGTCATCAACATTGGCGCCATATTTTCATTCGGCACCATCAACGGCCAGGTGGCGAAGATCGCAATGGCGGCAGCCGTCGAAGATGTGAACTCCAATCCCGACATTCTCGGAGGCCCCAAGCTACTTCTCACCATGCACGATTCCAACTACAGCGGCTTTCTCGGCATCATCGGAGGTAATCGCAGCAGCGAAATCTTCCTTCGTTTATCGATCGAATAAGACTCTATTCTTTTGGATTTAATTTCAGTTCAGTTCAGCTCTCGATTACTTTTATCATTATCACCGCAATCACTTTCGATTATGTTTACATAACTAAACAAAAAATATTCCAAAACCAGAGTCTGAGTTGTGATCATTTACTGCAGGACTACAGTACATGGAGGCTAACACCGTAGCCATCATCGGCCCGCAAGCCTCCGGTATGGCCCACATCCTCTCCCACCTCGCGAACGAGCTTCACGTCCCCATGCTCTCCTTCACAGCTCTCGACCCGAGCCTCGCCTCTCTCCAGTACCCCTACTTCATCCAAACAGCCCCCAACGACCTCTTCCAAACAACGGCCATAGCCGACGTGGTCGGCTACTTCGGCTATCGAGAGGTGGTCGTAATTTACCCCGACGACGAACACAACAGGGGCACCATGATAGCCCTCAGCGAAAAGCTCTCGGAAAAACGCTGCAAAATCTCCTACAAGGCCCTGCTCTCCCCTGAAACCTTCGCCACAGACGAAGAAATCACGAACGAGCTCGTCAAGATCTCGATAATGGAGTCGAGGGTGATCGTAGTCCAAGCCTTCTCTGTGGTCGGGGTTCGGGTTTTCCACATCGCGAGTCGACTTGGGATGATGGGAAAGGGATATGTATGGATCGCCACCTCATGGCTCTCGACCGTGCTGGATTCGACCTATGTTTCCGATGCTAGCTCGATCCAAGGTGTCATCACTTTCCGGCCCAACACGCCGGACTCCGAACGGAAAAGGGCGTTTTCGGAAAGATGGGAGAAAATATCTAACGGCTCGATCGGGCTGAACTCTTACGGGCTGTACGCTTACGACACCGTTCGGATGATCGCGAACGCGATCAAGAACTTCACGGAAGAAGGCGGCGAAATCTCCTTCTCGAACGACACGGCTTTCGACGGGTTCACGGCTTTGAACCTCGGCACTCTGAGCAGGTTCGACGGGGGGAAGGAACTCCGTAAACGAATACTCGATACCGACATGGTAGGCCTAACCGGAAGAATCGCGTTCGATTCCACCGATAAAAAATCGATCGCTCGTCCGGCTTTCGACGTGCTCAACGTGGTCGGGAGGGGCTACAAGCGAATCGGATTTTGGACCGAGTACTCCGGGCTTTCCGAGTTGCCTCCGGAGATTACTTACACGAGAGAGCCTAACCGGTCGAGCTCGAACCAGAAGCTGGCTGGAGTGGTGTGGCCGGGAGGGACTACGGTGAAGCCGCGGGGGTGGGATTTTCCGCGAAACGGGAAGCGGTTGAGAATCGGAGTTCCGGACAGGGTTAGTTACAAGGCTTTTGTCTCGATGGACGAGAGCACGAATGAGATTCACGGATTCTGTGTAGATGTGTTCGTCGCTGCAAAGGAGTTGTTGCCTTATCCGGTGTCGCAAGAGTTTGTGTTGTTCGGAGATAAACGGAACAATCCGAACTACGGCGAGCTCACGAACATGGTGGCATCCAATGTGAGTGTGTTTGGAAGTCTTTTCTTTTAGACTGAATCGGTTGAACTGAACTGAAATGGATTGAAACTAGGTTATGTTCTTTTGGACTTAATTTAGTCCATTTCAGTTCGTTTCGGTCCGTTCAGCTCGATTAAGTTCGTTTTAAAATAAATTTTAGGTATACAATTTAGTTGTTAGAATATTACTAATATTTTTTTTTAAAATATTTAACAATTTATAAAAATTATTATTATTTTTATAAGAAAATTAATTCATTTCAATCAAAAGAACATAGTCTGAGTCCAAAAGAACAGGTTATATATCTGCTAATGATATGGACTCTTTGTGATCAGGTCTTCGAGGCAGCCATAGGTGACATTGCGATCGTAACTAACCGAACGAGAATCGTGGACTTTACTCAGCCTTACATAGAGTCGGGCCTAGTTGTCGTCGTGCCGGTCAGGAAGTTGCACACGAGCCCTTGGGCTTTCTTGCGACCGTTCACTCTTTCGATGTGGGCAGTCACGGGGGCGTCCTTCTTTATCGTCGGGTTCGTTGTCTGGATTCTCGAACATAAAGTAAACGACGAGTTTCGCGGCCCGCCCAAGAAGCAGCTCATCACGATCCTATGGTGAGTTTGTAACAATTTTTTTTGTGGAGATAATATCACAATAATTCCTATAACAGTTTTGTCTTATTTGGTTTTAATTAAATTAAGTAAGTATATGTTCTTTTGAACTTATTTTCAGTTCATATTCATTCAGTTCAGTTCTATTAAGTCAGTTTCAATTCGAAAGAACAGGGCTTTAAGTTCGAATTCGACTAAAAATCCTAAAATAGGATGAGTGTTAATTTTTCAAAAACATAAAAGGCTAAATATGGAATGGGATTATGTTACATGACGTTTTGTGATATTATCTCCAGTTTAACTCGTCGTCTCTTCTTCCGTATGCAGGTTTAGCTTCTCGACAATGTTCTTCTCACACAGTAAGGATTTCACGATTTCACAAAGGCAGTTTTCGAAGCTTATAACTAAACGTACATCGATGTGTTTCAGGAGAAACGACAACAAGCCCGCTCGGGCGGATGGTTCTGATCATCTGGCTGTTCGTCGTTTTGATCATAACCTCAAGCTACACCGCGAACCTGACCTCGATCCTCACCGTCCAGCAGCTGGCCCCGTCGATCACGGGGATCGAGTCCCTGATCGTGAGCCGAGACCGCATCGGATTCCAAGTGGGCTCGTTCGCGGAGAATTATCTCTCCGAGGAACTCAGCATCTCGAAATCGAGGCTCGTTCCTCTCGGCTCCCCGGAAGAATACGCCGAAGCCCTGATCAGAGGCAGAGTCGCTGCAGTCGTAGACGAGCTTCCCTACGTGGACGTGTTCCTCTCAACCAACTGCATTTTCCAGGTCGTCGGGCAGCAGTTCACGAGGAGCGGATGGGGATTCGTGAGTGCAATCAATCTCTTAAAAAACTCGAGACGAAAAAAAATACTTTCAGTTTGAATGTGTTAAAGTTCAAATATAAGTTGGACAACCTTATTACCTTAAACGGCCTTATTAAGGTGATAAGGTTGTCCAACTTATATTTCCAAACGATGTGGGATACTTAACAGAATGTTTTGTTTTTCTTGTGGAATGTTGGCAGGCGTTTCCTCGCGACTCGCCTCTGGCAATGGACATGTCGACGGCTATTTTGACTTTGTCGGAAAATGGGGAGCTTCAGAAGATACACGACAAGTGGCTCAACGGGAGGTCTTGCGGGCAAGGGATCTCGGTCGAGACAGAGCAACTTCAACTGAAGAGCTTTTGGGGTCTTTACCTCCTATGTGGGATGTCGTGTTTCGTGGCACTCGTCGTGTATTTTGGCTCGATTCTGTACAAGTTCAAGCAGTGTGATTTGCCTCGACAATCGGAGTCTTCCTCCTCCTCCTCCGCCTTAGGCAACAGCTCCAAGTCCGTAAGAATTCAGAAGTTCTTATCGTTTGTGGATAGGAAGGAAGAGGAGTACGACTCCGGAACCAAGTGGAATAGGAGTAAGCAAGACTTTGAGGCGTCGAGACCGAGTGGAAGTAAACGAAGCGAAGCAGGCAATTGATTGATATCCGGCGCCTATTAGATCATATATTTTTTTAGCAGACTCACTCTTACAATAACTACTCATTAGATCATCTATTTGGTATCCATTTAAAATACCTTCAAATTTCATTCCAGAGTAATTTATTCCTTCAACTGATGTAAATTGATGAATTAACATCGGTCTGTTTTCTGTAACGTCGGTTGGTTATATAACCGATGTTGTAAAATGTAAATTACGGAGTATTATTTATTTCCGTTTACATGGGTTGGTTTTACAACCGATGTTGTAAATGCTGTCTCAAGTTAGTTATTTGCCAACGTGGATGCAGCCCCGCCGATTGGTTATTATTTTTGGCAATAATTTTTCAATTTTTCTTAAAAAAATATAGTTTTACTGAATCCCAACATTTCATGAGTCTTAAAAGGAAAATAATATTTACATTTATTTTAGTTTTTATTAAAATTAAATTTAAAAATATAACTTATATATAGTATTTCCATTAATATTTGTGCACTTTTCTAATAAAAGAAAAATGAAATTTAAAATTTATTATCATTTAAAAAAAATGTACAGTACTTAGTTAACAATTCAATGTATATATAGTAAAATCACTATAAATTATAAAGATAATTTTTTGAGATTGAAGTAATAAAAATTTATAATTTTTTTATCAAGTACGTACTATTGTCATATTATACATCACACTAATTAATTGTCATTAGTTTTTTTTTTGTTAATACAAAAACAGAATTTTGAAAATAGTCCAAAGTGAATATGCAAGGCAAGTGAGGACAAAACACCTAAAAAAAGTTGGGCAAAGAGTCTTTGAATTAGAGGGACGTGTTGGAAAATCATTAAGTCAAAGTTGGTTTTATCCAACGTTTGACCGATTTGACTGGCTATAAAATTAATTCCGATTGGGAAATAAATTGTACGATAATTTTCTACGTCGTTCGTAGATAATTATAGAATTTTATTTCGTCAAAAACCGATTTTCGGTGAGTGAGAAATAATTGGTTTTATCCAACGTTTGACCGATTTGACTGGCTATAAAATTAATTCCGATTGGGAAATAAATTGTACGATAATTTTCTACGTCGTTCGTAGATAATTATAGAATTTTATTTCGTCAAAAACCGATTTTCGGTGAGTGAGAAATAATTTGTTAAAGATAGCCAATTAAAAAGGCATTTAATTGAATATGTAATAAAGTGTAAGACTTTATTACATTGAAATGTGTAATAGTTATTACATCCCACATTGAAAGATGTAATAAAGTTATTACACTTAATAAGTGATTGGAGGATTAATGTGTTCAACAAGTGAGTAAGACCATGGACCGTTAAGGTACATGGCAATCGCCACACGCGCGTCCGTCCGTCCGTCCGCTCGGCTCGGCTCGGCTCGTGCCCGTGCCCGTGCCCGTGCCCGTGCCCGTGCTCGTGCTCGTGCTCGGCTCGGCTCGGCTCGGCTCGGCTCGGCCCGTCCCGTCCCGTCCCGTCCCGTCCCGACCCGACTCGACTCGCCTCGTCCTTGGACTTGGACTTGGACTTGGACTTGGACTTGGACTTGGATCTTGGCAATTGGACTTTGGGCTTCCTTGGGCTCCTTGGGGCTTCTGGGCCTGGCCATCGTAATAGTTTTGCTGACGGGCTGAACTATTTTTTTTTATTGGGCCTACGTGAAGTGGGCTGGTTTGGTTGAACACAAAAAGGCTTAAGGCCTGATTAGAAAATAATATTATATAATATAATTATATTAATATTATTTTGAATTTCGAAAATCCTCAAAGGTCAGATGACCAGGTTCATTCCTAACGTTACAATGGTGTAATGAGGTTGAACGTTACAAGGTGGTAATGAGGCTGCATTACTCACCCGAATGAATGCCTTTGTTGACCCTTCACATGCATGTGGACGCCTATAAATAGAGTGTCTTAGGCTGCATAACATACATAGAAAAAACGAAAAAGAATTTCCCAGCATATCATACAGTTTATACTCCTCACTTTTTCTCGTTCGAAAGAGGTTCTGCTCTGGTTGCTTCAGAGAAGAACAACTGAAAGTCGTTGTATCTTTGGGGACATTACGTCTGAAAACCGTAGCAAACACGGGACGTATTTGTCTTGCGGATAGCGAAAGCGCCTCGACTACCCGCAATCTGATCGAAGTTCGTGTCCAGTTCTGACGTACCACCGGAGTTGAAGATCTGTTCGAGTGTTTCTCATCTTCTTCATTTCTTTATTTTTATTTAGTTTCTGGAAAAGTGTAAAGTCTCAGTAGTACTGATTCTAATCCAGAAACAAGCACTGTAATAGCTACGTAATACCAACAACGCAAGACAAATACCCGTACTAAAAAATGACAACCGAAAGCACTGGTACTGAGAAAAATAGCACTGTTCCACCGTTGAACATGAACATTCCAATCATGCCTTCATCGGTGGTTCATGCTGAGAAACCTGAGAAGTTCAATGGGACTGACTTCAAAAGGTGGCAACAAAAGATGATGTTTTACCAGACCACGTTGGGTTTGGCAAAGTTTCTCAAGGATGAGCCTCTGGCCATGGATGAGAATGAAACTGATGCTAATAAGCGTGCGGCTTATGAAGCATGGGGCCAGGGTGATTACCTGTGTCGGAATACCGTCTTGAACGGGTTGAGCGATGACCTGTACAATGTGTATGGGAACATGCCTTCGGCCAAAGCACTCTGGGATGCTTTGGAGAAGAAGTACAAAACTGAGGACGCCGGAACTAAGAAGTTCGTCGTCGGGAAGTTTTTGGATTTTAAGATGGTCGACTCTAAGTCGGTGATATCTCAATTCCAACACTTCCAGCTGATCTTGCATGACCTTGAGAATGAAGGCATGAAAATCAGCGAGTCTTTTCTGGTGGCTGCTGCTATTGAGAAGTTACCCCTGAGTTGGAGGGCCTATCAAAACTATCTCAAGCATAAGACCAAGGAAATGACTATTGACAAGCTGGTTGTCAAGCTTCGTATCGAAGAGGAAAACCGTAAGAGGTTTAATCCTGGGAGTGTGCCTGAGGAGCCTCGTGTGAATCTAATGGAGCAACCCAAAAGGAAGCTGCCTCCTCCTCAGAATACCTCTAAAGGGAAAGAGCCTGCCACCAAGGTCTGGAAGTTCATGGGAAAATGCCACAACTGTGGAATAACTGGCCACATGGCTAAAGATTGCAAGAAGCCTAAAAAGCCTATTGCACAGTACAAGGGGAAAGGGAAGCAATCTGCTAACCTTGTTGAAACCTCTGGGCAGGAGCTGACTGAAATGGATATGTCAGCAATGGTGTTTGAAGCCAACTTGGTTGGTAATCCCAAGGAGTGGTTCATTGACACTGGAGCCACTCGCCATGTCTGCTCTGATAAGGATGCATTTTCTACCTATGCTCCTTCGACTGGCCGAAAGCTCCACATGGGGAACTCTTCCTCGTCTGCTGTTGCTGGAGTTGGGAACGTGACCCTGAAGCTCACCTCTGGAAAGGAGCTGCTGTTGAAGGATGTGCTGCATGTCCCGGACATCCGCAAGAACTTAGTCTCTGGGTCTCTCCTAGTTGAGCATGGTTTTAAACTTGTATTTGATGCTAAGAAGTTTATTTTGACTAAGTTTGGAACTTTCCTTGGTCGGGGCTATCTCGACAATGGACTGTTCAAGATGAATGTAATGGCTGTGCGCCGTGTAACCCCTACTGCCTCGAGCATTAATAAAATTGATTCTGTTTCGGTTTACTTGCTTGAGTGTTCTGAATTGTGGCATATTAGATTAGGACATGTAAATCTAAATGCAATTAAAAGATTGATGAATTTGGAATTATTACCAACTTCAAAAATTGGTACACAAAAGAAATGTGAAATTTGTGTTGAAGCTAAAATGGCTAAGTTACCTTTTCCCTCGATTGAAAGGTGTACTGAACCTCTTGGTTTAATCCATACTGATATATGCGATTTGAAATTTGTACAAACAAGAGGTGGAAAAAAGTACTTCATCACGTTTATTGATGATTGTACTAGATATTGTTACTTATATTTATTAAGTAGCAAAGACGAAGCCTTAGAGGCTTTTACCAAGTATAAAGCTGAGGTTGAAAATCAACTTGGTAAACGAATTAAAATAATCCGAAGTGATAGAGGTGGAGAATATGTAGCTCCGTTTGAGAAATTATGTTCTGAAAATGGGATAATTCATCAAACGACGGCTCCTTATTCACCACAATCAAATGGTGTTGCAGAACGAAAAAACAGAACTCTTAAAGAAATGATGAACGCCATGTTGATTAATTCGGGTTTACCTCAGAACATGTGGGGGGAAGCTATTTTGACAGCTAACCACATTTTGAACAAAATCCCACTTAAAGGTAAAAATGAGACGCCGTACGAATTGTGGAAAAATCGTAAGCCGTCTTATAAATATCTTAAAGTGTGGGGGTGTTTGGCTAAGGTGTCTGTACCTGAACCAAAGCAAATGAGAATCGGACCTAAGACGGTCGATTGCATTTTTATCGGATATGCATACAATAGTATGGCTTACCGATTTTTGGTACACAAGTCTGATAATCCAGACGTGCATAAAGGTACCACGATTGAATCGAGAAATGCTTCATTTTTCGAAAATATTTTTCCTTGTAAAGAAAGAGAAGAATCAAGTTCTAATAAAAGAACTTATGAACCTAATGTCGACACAACACCTGTTGGTGACGATCATGTAGACGAAGAGGTTATTGAACCTAGACGTGGTAAAAGGATAAAAACGGCTAAGTCGTTTGGACCTGATTTTATTACGTATTTATTGGATGACGAGCCAAAGTCCTACGGGGAAGCTCTATCCAGTCCAGATGCACCGCTCTGGGAAGAAGCTATTAATAGCGAAATGGAGTCTATTCTGCAAAATCACACGTGGAAGTTGGTTGATCTTCCACCGGGTTGTAAACCTTTAGGATGTAAATGGATCCTAAAGAAAAAGTATAAAGCAGATGGAACGGTCGATAAGTTTAAAGCTCGTTTGGTAGCCAAAGGGTTTAAAAAAAGAGAAGGATATGATTTCTTTGATACATATTCACCTGTAACCAGAATATCGTCTATTCGGGTGCTTATTGCGATTGCTGCTTTGCACAATCTCGATATTCATCAGATGGATGTGAAAACTGCGTTTCTGAACGGTGAATTGGAAGAAGAAATTTATATGGAACAACCCGAGGGATTTGTAGCACCTGGACAAGAGAAAAAGGTGTGCAAATTAATAAGGTCGTTGTACGGACTTAAGCAAGCTCCTAAACAATGGCATTTGAAATTTGATAACATTATGATATCAAATGGATATAAAATCAACGAGTGTGACAAATGTGTGTACATTAAAGGTACATCTGACTCGTTTGTCATAGTCTGTCTATATGTAGACGACATGTTAATCATGGGTAGTACTCGTGAGTTGATCATGAATACTAAAGCAATGTTAAAAAGAAATTTTGACATGAAAGATTTGGGTGTTGCTGATTTAATCCTCGGGATTAAAATTGAAAGAACCCCAAATGGAATTGTCTTATCACAATCTCATTATGTTGAGAAAGTGTTAAAGAAATTCAATGCCCATGATGGTCCTACGAGTAGGACGCCGATTGACTTAAGTATAAATCTTACTGTCAATAAGGCTGAACCTGTAGCTCAGTTAGAGTATTCTCAAGTTATAGGCAGTCTGATGTACTTAACAAATTGTACACGTCCAGACTTGGCCTATCCTGTGAATAAACTGAGCAGGTATACAAGCAATCCCGGTGTTGAACACTGGAATGCTTTGAATCGGGTTTTAAAGTATTTGAAATACACCCGAGAGTATGGGCTATACTATACAAGATATCCTAATGTACTTGATGGATATTGTGATGCTAGTTGGATATCTGATTCTAAAAGTTCACATTCCACTAGTGGTTACGTCTTCTGTATCGGGGGCGGAGCAGTTTCGTGGAAGTCAACGAAACAAACGTGTATAGCCAGATCCACCATGGAATCTGAGTTTATAGCTTTAGATAAAGCTGGTGAAGAAGCAGAGTGGCTTCGTCACTTTTTGGAAGATATTCCATGTTGGAAAAAGCCTGTGTCTCCCGTGATGATTCACTGTGATAGCCAAGCAGCTATAGGGAGAGCACAGAGCATTATGTATAACGGTAAGTCTCGACATATTCGTCGGAGACATAATACCGTTCGACAATTGATCTCAAATGGAGTAATTTCCTTAGAGTATGTAAAATCTAAGGAAAATCTGGCTGATCCTTTGACAAAAGGAATGAATCGAGATCAATTGAGCGTGTTGCTAGAGGGAATGGGTTTGAAAAACCACAATCCATCGAACGATCATAACGGTAACCCTACCTTGATGAATGGAGATCCCATGAACTTGGTTCAAAGGGAAAACTAAGTTATGAAAGTTCAATCGAGCACTTGTACTCATCCCTAAAGGCAATTCAAGTGCTGTTTCCTGATGTGTGGTAATAGGTTAAGTTCTCGAGGAGACTTTTAATGAATCCCTACCTTGAAAAGGTTAAGTATGTCAGGATACTTAAAATGGGAGGTCACCTATATAAATGTGAAGTGAGGGCCGCTTCAAATGTATACATTTATGAATCCAAAGTGTTGTCCATGGCCAAAACGGACACAACATAGAACGGGAAATTGAACGGAATTTATTGCGTGAATAGCATTGACTCGTTGTACGTTGTGGGGGAATAGTTCAAGGCATCGTGTCCACTAGGCCTCTTGTACTTCCGATGTTGTTCACTACGGAAGGTTCAAAGCCGCAAACTACCTTTCCGTAAGCGATAGATTCTTTTGGGGAATTGAACGAAGAGTCTGCATACATGCATGCATTGATTTCCACTCATGTGGGGGATTGTTGGAAAATCATTAAGTCAAAGTTGGTTTTATCCAACGTTTGACCGATTTGACTGGCTATAAAATTAATTCCGATTGGGAAATAAATTGTACGATAATTTTCTACGTCGTTCGTAGATAATTATAGAATTTTATTTCGTCAAAAACCGATTTTCGGTGAGTGAGAAATAATTGGTTTTATCCAACGTTTGACCGATTTGACTGGCTATAAAATTAATTCCGATTGGGAAATAAATTGTACGATAATTTTCTACGTCGTTCGTAGATAATTATAGAATTTTATTTCGTCAAAAACCGATTTTCGGTGAGTGAGAAATAATTTGTTAAAGATAGCCAATTAAAAAGGCATTTAATTGAATATGTAATAAAGTGTAAGACTTTATTACATTGAAATGTGTAATAGTTATTACATCCCACATTGAAAGATGTAATAAAGTTATTACACTTAATAAGTGATTGGAGGATTAATGTGTTCAACAAGTGAGTAAGACCATGGACCGTTAAGGTACATGGCAATCGCCACACGCGCGTCCGTCCGTCCGTCCGCTCGGCTCGGCTCGGCTCGTGCCCGTGCCCGTGCCCGTGCCCGTGCCCGTGCTCGTGCTCGTGCTCGGCTCGGCTCGGCTCGGCTCGGCTCGGCCCGTCCCGTCCCGTCCCGTCCCGTCCCGACCCGACTCGACTCGCCTCGTCCTTGGACTTGGACTTGGACTTGGACTTGGACTTGGACTTGGACTTGGACTTGGATCTTGGCAATTGGACTTTGGGCTGGACTTGGGCTTCCTTGGGCTCCTTGGGGCTTCTGGGCCTGGCCATCGTAATAGTTTTGCTGACGGGCTGAACTATTTTTTTTTATTGGGCCTACGTGAAGTGGGCTGGTTTGGTTGAACACAAAAAGGCTTAAGGCCTGATTAGAAAATAATATTATATAATATAATTATATTAATATTATTTTGAATTTCGAAAATCCTCAAAGGTCAGATGACCAGGTTCATTCCTAACGTTACAATGGTGTAATGAGGTTGAACGTTACAAGGTGGTAATGAGGCTGCATTACTCACCCGAATGAATGCCTTTGTTGACCCTTCACATGCATGTGGACGCCTATAAATAGAGTGTCTTAGGCTGCATAACATACATAGAAAAAACGAAAAAGAATTTCCCAGCATATCATACAGTTTATACTCCTCACTTTTTCTCGTTCGAAAGAGGTTCTGCTCTGGTTGCTTCAGAGAAGAACAACTGAAAGTCGTTGTATCTTTGGGGACATTACGTCTGAAAACCGTAGCAAACACGGGACGTATTTGTCTTGCGGATAGCGAAAGCGCCTCGACTACCCGCAATCTGATCGAAGTTCGTGTCCAGTTCTGACGTACCACCGGAGTTGAAGATCTGTTCGAGTGTTTCTCATCTTCTTCATTTCTTTATTTTTATTTAGTTTCTGGAAAAGTGTAAAGTCTCAGTAGTACTGATTCTAATCCAGAAACAAGCACTGTAATAGCTACGTAATACCAACAGGACAGTGGGTGGATTGTGGAATAAAGGAAAGGGATAATGAAGAATAAAGTGATCGATGTGTGGATAACTAATTCATCAAAATTCATCACCCAACACATTTATGTGAATTATATTTACTTTCTATAAAGACATATATATGTATATATATGTACAATGAAAATCAAGAATATACTTATCACTGTATATGCTTAAGTTTTTTTTTTGTTTTGTTTTTTCTTAGAAAAAGCATTTTGGTATCTCTTAATTTTGGGTGTACAATACTACATTTTATTTGATTCCAATAAATAAGGATAAAATCCATGTTATTGTGAATCGACTTGGCTGGATGGGAAGAGTTTGAAACATACTAACTCTGTTCCATGAAAACAAATTTACTTATTTTACAAAATACAAAAGAAAAGAGATACTCCATATTATGTTGGGTCTATTTCATAAAAACAAATTTACTTATTTCACAAAATACAAAGAAAAGATATATATATATATATTATTATATTATGTTGACACCTAAAGAGTATAATTTTGGATTGAATCACTTTAAATAATAGAATATTTTACGAGTAATTTGTTTTTTGTTCTTCAAGTAATTAGTATGGATCGATCAACTCAATTTTTGAATATATTATTGTATTTAACTATATAAGTATAATATTCAACTATATAAATTCATATAATTTGATACATATATAAATATATTATAGTATTCACAACTATATAAATATACTATTCTATTTATGAAAGATCATAATTTAAATTTGAAGTCCAAGGAAAGTGTACTTGAGGTTTTCCATGTGATGAAATGAAATTTCAGAAACCGTGTATTTGAAGAGGACATCATTGTCACATGCACAACTATATATATATATACTCCATATACTTATATAGAGTTTATATGTAATTATACTGCCATTCTCTTTAAAAATAATTTAAAGTAAACTAATGTAACCAAAATTGTTATGTAATTACACAATTTTCATTTAGGGTACTGATAAAATGTAACATTTATTTTTTAATAAAAATATTTATCGTGACATACTACAAATCATTTTAATTTACTACTTAATATATTACTAGTATTTTTTTTTTAAGTGTCATTTTTTAATTTTTTTCGATTAAAAA
The DNA here is from genome assembly GCA_954870475.1 of Euphrasia confusa. Taxonomy (NCBI): domain Eukaryota; kingdom Viridiplantae; phylum Streptophyta; class Magnoliopsida; order Lamiales; family Orobanchaceae; genus Euphrasia; species Euphrasia confusa. The sequence goes on along the minus strand of OX940951.1, from coordinate 13,498,571 downwards.
AGTAAATATAATAATATTTTATAGTAAAAGAATTAAAATAATTGTTATCTATTTAAAAAAGATTGTTTGTTTGGAGAAGCCAAAATAAATGGCGGTAAGAATTGCAGAGGGGTTATCCATCGATCGGTCAACGTTGGGTATTTGTAATAGTAAATAGTAATAGTGTATGTGTATGGGTAGTTTTGCATTAAATATAAGGCGTAACGATATGATCATGAGTGACATTATACATATATTTATGACACACTGAAAGTTTTGCATCTCCTCAATTATTATTTGCACGCTTTTTCATGCTTTCATATCAATTAGACAATTACTCACTCATGCTTTATTTCACGCTAAATTAAGAGATATATATATTCTCAATTAATATTTTTAAAATTTATAAGTACGGTACATTATGTTTGAAGGCATAACCAAGTTCAAAAATTACAAGTTGATTTTGATTAAAAAAAAAATTAGATTAAACTTTATCACTTTAACAAAACTTTTTAAAATGTAAGTTTTCATAGATTTGATAAAGAACTTTGTGCTCGACTATAAGTTGAACAATTTTACTATTTTATCAAAGTTTCAAAGTATTATAGACTCGATTTTGACAAACACGACGACCAAGGACATGAACACGAACATTCCGTTACCGTAAACGAGAAAGTTTGAGAGAAACGAAATAGGGAATATGATGATCTTGCGGTGCAAAACAAAGAAGAAAATGCAAAGTGTAAGAAGGAAGGCAAGGTTAAGAAAGAAGGGGTTGCCTGTCTAAACTCGGCAAGTATTTTAGGTGAAGTAATTTTGAGTATCAATACTAGTAAAATCCATCATCACCAAAATCAAACAAAACCAAACCAAAGTAATCATTTTTTGTTTTTCACTCGCTCACTTTTATTTACTTTGAAAATAAAAATAAAGAAATAAATAAATAAATTCTCACACACAAAAACACACACATCCTCCTCACCTTTCCTTTCCTTTCCTTTCCTTTGTCCTTGTCCACTCTCTGACACACCACAGTGCAGTGCTGCTCTGGATCACTATGTGGCGTATACTTGATGCCTGACAGACAGTAGTGCAACCAAAGTAAAACCCCCACCCTCCACTTTTATTTTTTCACCACACACATTCAATTCCTTTTTTACTCCATTTTCAAACTAAATCCCTTTTTTTTTTTTTTACTTCTCTCTCTCTCTCTGTGTCCGTACGCCTTTTGGGGTCTCACTACTACTGCTATAAGCTCTGTGTTTAGTGCTCCATTTCCCACCCAAACCATCTCTTACCTTCAAAACACACACACTCTCTCTCTCTCTCTCTCATTCATCACAAATGCATTGCTTCTGCCTTCATGTTTCAAAACCCACATTAAAAATCCTTTCTTTTTCCAATTTCTAATTCCATCATCCATTTATTGATTCCCAGGTATTAAAAAACAGAGCACACTCTGTTTCTTGATTTTGCTGTTTTCTTTCCCCTTCATAAAGAAACACTCGAAGAAACTTTAATTAATTTCACAAAAAAATCTCATATCTTTTCGTTTAGTCACCCATCAATTAATTAATCAAATCTAATCTAATCATCATTCAAAAAAAAAAACCACCTCTGTTTTTGTCCTTTTGGTCTCCGACCAAGAAACACTCGCATTGGTAATAATAATAATGGAAGAAGAAGCAGATCACGAGATATCAATGCCCCTCCCGCTCAACAGCACCTACGGCGGCGGCGGCAACCTCCTCCACCACGACGACAACCACCACAGCACCGTGGTGGTCCCGTACAAGAAACCGCCGGCCGTGGCCAAGTACAAGGAGTGCCTGAAGAACCACGCCGCCTCCATGGGCGGCAACGCCACCGACGGCTGCGGCGAGTTCATGCCGAGCGGGGCCGACGGCACCCTGGAGGCCCTCACCTGCTCCGCCTGCTCCTGCCACAGAAACTTCCACCGCAAGCAAACCGAGTCCTCCTTCGGATACCACCACCACCACCATCACAACCTCTCGAGGGCTGCTCATCATCAGTACCAATATCCGATGCTGATGCCCAACAATTACAACAACAATGTCGGAGGAGGTTCGAGCGAGGAGATGGAGGTGGGGGGGTCGACGAGGGGGAAGAAGAGATTCAGGACGAAGTTCAGCCAAGAGCAGAAGGAGAAGATGCAGAGGTTTGCAGAGAGAGTGGGGTGGAAGATACAGAAGCAAGAGGAAGGAGAGGTGCAGAGGTTCTGTGAGGAGGTGGGGGTCAAGAGGAGGGTGCTCAAGGTCTGGATGCACAACAACAAACACACCCTTGCAAACAAGAATATTAATAATAATAATAATAATCCCAATCCTGTTTCTGTTTCTGTTTCTGTTTCTGTTTCTGAGTCTGATCATCATCATAACATCCCAATCCCAATCCCAATCCCATTGCCATTGCCATCAACTTTTAATTAGTTAATTATTGGAGTATTATTATTGATTCATTCATTTATCAGGGATATTTAAGCTACTAATTATTGATTAATCATGCATGGAAGGTTGCTATTAGGGAAAAGGTATATCATCTTTAGGCTTTAATTGCCTTTTTTATTTTGTCTTTGAATAATATATAATGGGGAACTTTTATGAAATTGGATCTGAATTTATGGCCCCCTTTTTTTTTTATTTGTTTTGAATGTTTTTGTTTTCAAGAATAATAGTGATGTAATGTGGTTTGATTTGAGGAAAGTGAAATTTCAGTACCATCTTTTTTTGTTGAATCCATTTTGGTGTAGATTTGGCTTGATAGATGGAGTATAGCTTATAGTAGTACTTGGATAATCAATATGAGTTGAAGCTAGTTGTATTGTATCAATAGGTAACATGTCTGATAAATATGACAACATTGTAATACTAAATGAGTTGAAAAAACAAACTTGAATTTTGACATATTTTTGACAATTTATAATGTGCAATCAATTGCTTATGATTTATAATGTGCAATCAAGGCAATTACATTGTTTTATGATTTCAAGTATTTTCTAATCCTTTTATGATTTCAAGTATTTTCTAATCCTAAATTTTGTTAATTGTTTACTTAAAAGACTGAAACTAATCAATTGTGAAGGAATTATTGCATTAGAGCGTGTTTAACAAAGTTAATAAGTTTTTTTAAACCGCTTATAAGATATTTAAGAGCTTTTAAAGTTTGTTTGTTAAAATTTTCAATTTCTTTTATTAAATTTAAAAATAAATTGTCAACAACTTGTAAGGTGCTTAAAGGAGGTATTTTCTTTTATATCTTCTAACTTAAACAATAAAAGATCAAAATATCTCTAAAATTATTATATTTTATATATATACAAAAGTTTCAAATTTATTAATTTGTTTATCCAATTATTTATAATTATTATTTTTCTATATAACATATTTTTTGATAATTTTATTTATATAAAATTTTAAATTGAAAAAAAAGAAGAAATAGTTATACTAATATTTTAACTCTAAAATTACAAATTTACATCAACTTTATTTATTTATTTTTAAATTTATTAAGAATTGCTTTAGTCTTCCACTAAATCATGTAGGGAAACTTTCATAAATTTGGAATGGTTGAATCAATCCTTCATTTATTATTAAGAAATTATTTTATGTAGAATTAGAAGATTGAAAACTAAATTTCAGCCCAATAGAATTAGAAGAATTTCTAGGGATTCTATTTCCAAATATTTCATTTCCCGCTCATCCCTTAGCTGGTTTTTAAAAAAAATCCATTCCCTCATATTTTTTTTAATCGGCACTCTATAATTTCTACTACTATTATCACAGTGTAGAGAAGTGAATTTTCTCAATGGCAAGAGGTAAAAAACGAGCCGAGACATCGCCGTCGAAACGCTCTTCGTCGCCCAAGAAGCCCAAACAATCGACGATCAAAGATGGCGAACCCTGCTTCACCGGACCTCCGGTTCCCTCCGGCGAAGCCGAATCCCGATGGCCAAATCGGTACCAATCTCAGGTTCGATCAATCGATAATCTATCTCCTGAATTTCAGTTATATATTTTAGTTTCGGAGAACAAACTGAGATTTTTCTATTGATCGATTACCTTTTTAATATGTGTATGTGTGATTATCTATTTTGCAGAACACGACCGAGAAAGTACTCGTGACTCTGCCCGATGGCTCGACGGAGTAAGTTTTCTAGTATTGCGATTTGAGTTCAAATATTGTCACTGATTTTGTTGGTCTGCGTTTTTATGTTTTCGAATCATGTTAATTTGATTATAGGGAGAAAATGTTTATGCAAGCTAGGTGTCATTACACCAAAGCTATCGTAGACGACGTCGTGTTTAATCTCTTCGACGATGCTTACATTCAGGTTATGTCTCTTCGTATTGCGATTTCAATTCATACATTGTCTCTAATTTTTGGTAATTTTTATTTGTAGGGATTGGATATGATTTGTGTCCTATATCATTTATTTCTCAGTTGATTTTCTACTCTTTTCATGCAGGCTCCCGAAGGTGAACCCTTCGTAGCGAAAATTGTCGAAATGTTTGAGACTGTGAGCAAAGAGACTTATATTTGCACACAATGGTTTTATCGAGCTAAAGATACGGTGAGTATTCTCTTATTTATAATTTATGTCAATTCTTCTTCATCATTTTGTTTGATTTCAGGTTATAAAAGATCAAGATAATCTTATTGATCCAAGGCGAGTCTTTTATTCTTTCATCAGAGATGAAAATCCACTCAACTCCATTCTCTCAAAAGTGAAGATTATTCAACTCACCCCGAATGTAAGGCCATCTCCAACCGAACACAAAAATTTAAACACAAAAATAAGTTTAGTTTTAAGTTTACAGTAAATTAGCTCCAACCGAGATTCCAATACTTAAACTTAAAAGAATATTCTCAAATTATTCTTTTTATACAATTTTTTATACTATTTTTATAAATAACCAATATCTTTACAAATTTATAATTTAACCCCGTAACTTTTGAAATTAAATTTAAAAAAAATAATAAATATTATTTTCAATTTAAAATTTCAAAAATAAAAAATATAATAAAATATTAATTAAATATGACAAAATTGCGCAAACATGAAATATTTAATATTTAATTATAAATATTTATTTTTATTTTTAAAATAAAATTTTATTTTAATTATTAATATATTATTATTAAAAAAATTATATTACAAAATATATTAAATAAAAAATTAAAATAAAAGGTTAATAGGTCTTTTTTATTAGTTTGTAAAATAAAAGGATGATTTTATAAATAATAAATAGTTTTTGGTTTGAATTTAAGGTAAACGTAAATCTAAGTATTTTTTATGTGGGTCCCACCATAATACCTATAATAAGTTTATATTTTGGTATCGGTTGGAGCATCTTCCCTACTCCAAAATAGGTTTTTAGTATCGGTTGGAGATGCTCTAAGGAAAATATATAGAGTTCTAAGACTTTATTTGTATTATTTAATAAACCTACATTTTGATTTCGATACAGATGGACGATGATGCGAAAAAAAAGGCTAAGGACGATTGTGAACTATACGTTGATATGATGTATACGTTTCCATTCGCTTTTTCGAATTTCTGTACTGGTAAATTTTCTTATAGTGTCTCTATTTTCTTAATAGACAATTGTAATTTTACTTTTTACTCAATTTCTGTTTTATAATAATACAGATTCTGAAGATCCATTAGTATCTGATGGTTTAGCATGGTCAAAATTTAATGATGCTGCAAAACCTCAACAAGACACTGATAAATCAAAAACGAGCACCTTACTCGACTTATATTCTGGTTGCGGTGCAATGTCTTCTGGACTGAGTATAGGCGCATCATTGGGTGGCGAAACTATTGTCAAGGTAAAGAAAATCGACTAATGTTGATCGTTTCTTAGTGTAAAGAAAATTGACTAATATAATCCAGGTTATCACCTTATTAAGCTTATTAAGGCCTTTTGTGCTACTGTTCCAACTTCAATGCATTAGATAAGAAAGTTCACAAGGTTGATGATCACAATGAAACAATTTCTTTTTGTAGTTGAATATTGGTCTGATCATTAGGTGGTTTGAGAAGAGTATGCCTCAAGTCAATATTGCTTTAGTTTTCTTACATTATACAACACAAACGGCTAATTAAATTCCATCACTTCTTGGTATAAACAGAAGTGGGCTGTTGATTTCAATGCTGATGCATGCGAAAGCCTTAAATTTAACCATCCCAACACAGAGGTAATTGATCTTCACATGATTGTAAAGTTTTACTTTCTTTTCGTTGTGGATATGAAAATAAACATTTAGATTTATTCAACCTTCAGGTAAGGAATGAAGATGCTGAGGATTTCCTTGTTTTGTTAAAAGAATGGGATAAACTCTGCAAAGATTTCAACTTAGTTGGATCCAAAGAAATGGAAAGTGATAAAAGTGAAATTGAAGATGGTCTGACAGTTCCATCAGGAGAGCTTGAGGTGGAGAAATTAGTAGGAATCTGTTATCGAAGTCCAAATGGTGTTAAAAGTGGGACACATGGAATACATTATAAGGTACCATAATTGTATAAATTGTGATTTCTTGATACTCCCTTCTTTCTCATAAATATTTCCACATTTTTAGGGTTCCACACGTATCTTCACAACTTAAAAAAATTATATTTACTTTTTAACTCAAAATGTAATTATATTCCTACTTTTTCCCTTTATTCATTACAACTTTTGTTTTCACTGTAAAAGAAGCTTACATTTTTAGCAATTTAATAATTTTTCTTCTTCTTAATTTCTGTATAAAAAAGTGTGAGGATATTCCTGGAACTAATGGAGTAGTGTTTTTAGGTTGTGTTATGGTTATATGTATTTTAGTGTATGCCAATTTCTTTAAAAACGAGCAAATCAATATGCATATTTAAAAAAAATTACAATTTGCTAATAGTTTTAGCATAATGATAGTGCCTTCCGAGACCCGCCTGACAGTGCCTGGTTGGCTTGTTGCTTGATGAATGTCTGGTGCCTAAAGTTTGGGTGATCGAGCTCTGCTTAGGAAATAATATTTATATCATTGTTTGACCCTGTATATATACAATGAAGTACCAAAAATATCCTTATGAATCCAAATCTATATGTAAGGACTTCTCGTTCTGTCATCTGCTAATGATCTTTATGTAGCATTTCAAATGTATGATGTCTCTATTTTTCCTTGGGGAATTTTTATAATTCCCATTGCTTAAGTTTCAGTTCGCCTTTGACTATTAAATGGTTTTATTAATCTCAACCTTTGTTAGACCTTTTCTAGTAATTTTGCCACTCCGAGCCCTTTTCTAGTAGGATCATTTTTTTCATTTTTTTTTTCTTTATATTTTCACTATTAGCTGTTTTATTCTCAAACAAATATTATTCTTAGAATCAAAAATCAAAATGAAAATGGCCATAACAGACTTTATTACACCTTTTGTTTTGATTATTAGGTACATTGGAAAGGCTATAGCCGAGCTGAAGACACTTGGGAGCCTGCTAAAAATCTTGGGTATATATATCTTTATTCTTTGTCCATAACCTCTATAAATTTTTTGTAGTTGTTTCTTATTGTTTTTTGTTATTATACCCAAAAGCAATTGCAAGGAAAAGATAAAAGATTTTGTATCACTTGGCCAGAGAGCTAAAATATTACCTCGTCCGGTAAGTTTTCTCCAATTTTTTCATATGAATTGTTCTTGTCTGATATATTTTTCTTTTATAGGTGCTTGAACTTTCATTGTATTTTTTTCCCTACCTAGGGCGATGTCGACTTCTTGTGCGGCGGCCCACCTTGTCAGGGAATTAGTGGGCACAACCGGTATCGACTTACCAGTCTGTCCAATGACAAGAAAAACAACCAACTGGTTGTGTTTATGGATGTCGTTGAATTCCTAAAGCCAAGATACGTCCTAATGGAGAATGTGACTGACATCTTGAAATTCGCTGACGGACAGTTGACTAACTATGCTGTTGGACGGCTCATTGCAATGAATTATCAAGCACGACTAGGGATAATGGCTGCGGGTGCATACGGGGTCCCGCAATGTCGGATGCGCTTTTTCCTCTGGGGCGCAGGACCAATGGAGGTATTTGTTTTCATTTTTCCTGTTCATTAGTATTGAGTTGATAAATTGAATTTTGTATGTTATACTTATTACTAATAAATAGTTTGCTTGTATCAGAGGCTACCTCAATTTCCACTACCTACGCATGAAGTTATGAAGAAAGGAGTCGTTATAAATGAATTCAAGGTTTGAATTTATTTTTGTTTTCCCAATAAAACACAATAAATTACTATACTTTTTTTGTTTCTAAAAATATATGTCGATTTGAATGTAGGAAATTATAACTGGACATGGAAATGAACATATCAAACTGCATAAATCTGTATTACTTGGGGAAGCGATATCCGATTTACCAGAGGTATGTATACCTACTACTTGCTGATGAATTATTAATCTTGAATTCATTGTTTGGGTTTTCTCAATCTTGAGTTTCTTTTGTCCCTATTAGGTGACGAATGATGCAGATTTGGACGAGATGGCTTATGGTAGACCTCCTCGTAGTGAATTTCAGAAATATATCAGAATGAAAAGGAATGGTGAGTTCTCATGGTTTGAATTTTTGGGTGTGTTTCCTCGAATGTTTCAGAATTTCTGTGTAAGAGCTACTATAGTGTACAATTGTTTACGATAATAAAGTCTTGAAATTATAGCTGGGACATTTAGTCTTGTTTCTTAGTCCACGCGTGCCTCGATTCTCAGCACAAGTTTTAAATAATTGTGGGAGACTAATCTGTTTCCATTTCTTTTGTTAATTGGTGTTTATAGATATTTTTCCAGATAGCAAAAAGAGTGGTTCACATAAGTCCATATTGTATGACCATCGCCCTCTTAAGCTAAATCCAGATGATTTTGAAAGAGTTGGACATATTCCGAAAGTCAAGGTAAATTTTTTCATCCTGAATTTTTAAAATTTATGTTTCTTTGTGAAATTGCAACCTTGTCTATATTCAATAATCCCCCCCAAACCCAAATTTCATGATGAAAAATATGTTATTCCCTACATATTAAGAGGCAATTTTTTCGTTTCCTTTTCTTGATGTTTTTCAACAATGCAACTTTTAATATGTGGTTGCATTTTACAGGGAGCTAACTTTAGAAACATGCCCGGTGTAATCGTTGGTAAGGGCAATGTTGTAGAATTGGACCCATCCAGGGAGAGGCTACTGTGCAAATCCAAGAAACCATTGGTATATTTGACAATGCAAATAAAAAGTCTTTAAAAGTTTGTTGTGAGATCTTCTCATCTTGGTTAGTGTAAATACAGGTTCCTGATTATGCATTAACATTTGAAGGGGGAAAGTCTACCAAGTAAGCCCCTCTATTATTTGAAATTAACACTTCGAGCAAAGTTTTTAACCTTTTGAATTTATTTAATTTCATGTAGGCCTTTTGGTCGATTATGGAAGGATGAAATTGTTGCCACCGTAGTTACAAGAGCTAAACCTCATAATCAGGTTTGTTTCAAGCATTATACTTCCTTCAACTAAAAAATTTATTCACTTTCTTTTTTGGATATCTCACAGCTAAACCTCATAATCAGGTTTGTTTCTGTCATTATACTTCCTTCAACTAAAAAATTTATTCACTTTCTTTTTTGGATATCTCACGCCTTAAAAATTGCAAATTACTTTACTTTTCATTTTGAAATACAATCTTACCTATATAGTTTCTTAACATATTTTACTAAACTGTATTTATAACTACATTATTTTTAGCTTAAAAATATATTTTTATCCATATGAACTGTTCAAAAAGTTCAAAAATACTAACATTTTTACTTAATCTACGTGCCAAACAAAATGTGAATTAAAAACCAAACGAAAGTATATTAATCCGATGGGAGTTTTGATATTTAACATCATACCTATATCCTTTGGTTAATAGGTTATCTTGCATCCAAAGCAAGACAGAGTGCTTTCTGCGCGTGAAATCGCAAGGTTGCAAGGTTTTCCAGATTGCTATAAGCTTTACGGGCCTGTGAAGGAACGGTATGTCATAATAAAAATTAAGTTATTGAAATCCCAAAATAATTCGTGTTTCTTTCTATGATTTTTTCTTCGTAATTAAACATTCCATCGAAAAAACTCTACATCATTCCTTGTAGGTACAAGCAAGTAGGAAACGCCGTTTCGTTCTCGGTTTCGATACCTTTAGGATATTGCTTAGCAAAAGCAATGCAAGGTAGCAACAACGCTATACCATTGCGCCTTCCTTTCAAGTTCCCTGATTGTCTTCAACTGTTGAAGGCTGGTGCTGAAGATGAATCCGAAGAGTTATTGTAATTTCAATTATTTTCAGGGTTTTGTTTTTTATTGTTATTATTAGACAAAGAGACTCTTAAAACAAAGATTCTCAGATAGTTGATAATTTTGTCCCTTAAACTTTTGTTGATGCGTAAGAATTCAACTTCTACTTCCTATAATGTCATTTATTTTCTTCGCCTCTAAAACAACGTCTTCATATCCTTTCTGGTACATATGTGCTTTTAGAATTTCATCCACTTCTATCCACTAACAGGCTCATAAAATTCTTATGTTATCCCAGCAATACTATGTACATCATCACTCAAACCTGACAAGTCAACAATATCACTATTTTCTCAACACTTTCTTCCTAGTCATTTTTATAACTAGTCTTCCTTCTCACATACAATTTAGAGAAACATCTATATAGCATTGTGGACCTCATCGTAGTGAATTTTAGAAATATATCAGAATGAAAAGGAACGGTGAGTTCTCATGGTAGACGATTTTTTTGTATGTTTCCTCGAATGCTTTCAAATTTCTGTGTGAGAGCTACTATAGTATACAGCTGTGTACGATAATAATGTCTTGAAATTATAGGTGGGACAGTTAGTTTTGGTTCTTAGTCCACGCGTGCCTCGATTCTCAGCACATGTTTAAATAATTGTGGTAGACTAATCTATTTATATTTCTTTTATATTTCTTTTGTTATGGGTGTTCACAGATATTTTTCCAGATAGCGAAAAGAGTGAATCACATAAGTCCACACTGTATGACCATCGTCCTCTTAAGCTAAATCCAGATGATTTTGAAAGAGTTGGACATATTCGGAAAAAAAGGTAAATATTTTCAACATGAATTTTTAAATTTTTTGTTTCTTTGTGAAATTGCAACCTGACCTATATTCATTATTCCCGACATATTAAGAAGCAATTTTTTCTTCTCCTTTTCTCGTCTTTTTTTCAACAATGCAACTTTTGATATGTGGTTGCATTTTACAGGGAGCTAACTTTAGAGACATGCCCGGTGTAATCGTTGGTGATGACAATGTTGTAAACTTGAACCCATTCGTGGAAAGGTCACTATGCGCCAAAACCAAGAAACCATTGGTATATTTGACAATGCAAATAAAAATGTCCTTTAAAGTTTGTTGTGAGTTCTTCTCATCTTGGTTAATGTAAATACAGGTTCCTGATTAGGCTTTGAGATATGAAGGTGGAAAGTCTAACAAGTAAGCCCTCTATTTTCTGAAATTAACACCTCGAGTCAAGTTTTTTAACCTTTTGAATTTATTTAATTTCACGTAGGCCTTATTGTCGATTATCGGAGAATGAAATTGTTGCCACCGTAGTTACAAGAGCTGAACCTCATAATCAGGTTTGTTTCAAGCATTATAATTCATTCTACTCAAAATTTTATTCACACTTTCTTTTTTTGGACGTCTCACGCCTTAAAAAAAATACTAAATGCTTTACTTTTCACTTTAGTTTCTTAACATATTTTATAAAACTTTATTCATAACTACATTATTTTTAGCTTAAAAATATATTTTTATCCTTATGAACTATTCAAAAAGTTCAAAAATACTAACATTTTTTCTTAATCTCTGGGACGAACAAAATGTGAATTAATAACAGGAACAAAAGTAGTATTAATCCGATGAGAGCTTTGACATTTAACATCATATGTATATCCTTTGGTTAATAGGCTCTCTTGCATCCAAAGCAAGACAGAGTGCTTTCTGCGCTTGAATGCGCAAGGTTGCAAGGTTTTCCAGATTGTTATAAGCTTTACGGGCTTATGAAGGAACGGTATGACATAATTACTATAAGTTATTGAAAAATTACTCCGTAATTAGACATTCCATCGAAAAAACTCTACATCCTTCCTTTCAAGTTCCCTGATTGTCTTCATTCTCGGTTTTAATACTTATTGTTTAAAAGCAATGCAAGGTTACATCAATGCTAAACGCCTTCTTTTCAAGTTCCCTGATTGTCTGCAATTGTTGAAGGCTGTTTCTGAAGATGAATCAGAAGAGCTATTGTAATTTAAATTTTTTCTTTCTAAATTACTCTTTTTTATCAAAAGAGTACAGTACTATTTTTTTTTTAAATTGGGGTAAACATCATTTTTTAATGGATCAAGATTATTTAAGCGATACAACTTTGTTTGTTAAAAAAATATTATATTCAATTTGTCTCATAGATAAGAGTAATACTTAGTAGTAAAATCTAAAAGTAGGGTTAAATTTGTTTTACCACATAAGGGACGCCGTTTTGATCGACACACCATTTTGATCCTTTGCGCAATTGAATGTAGTGATCATGTGTTTCTCACTAAAATTCTTTTTGTAATTTCACTTTAAATACCAATACCAAAATTTAATGAAGATATTCATGTGATAATGAAATTGGGACGGGGCAATGCAATGCCAAAATCTACTGTTTAATATCCTGGTTCCCTGTTTAATAAATTTACGAACAAGTTTTAAAGTGCATGAATTTATTTTGAACGAGTATATAAACCAAAAAAATATACCATGTACTGATGCTACACATGCTACCATGCAAAAACCAGAAAAAACACAAATACAATACATATACAATACTAAGGTGAAAAAAGCCTATGACTCACAAGTCACAACTCACAAGGAAGTCGTGCATAAGTAATAAATTAAAAGAAAAAAAAAACTTTACCAAACTAATTATAGTCGCCTATATGATACAACATCCATTGCTCGATCTCCTACACGGGTATCTTTCATATCTCTGAAATCTTACTGATTTTTACATCATCAGCAAGATAATTGTCAGGGTCTCATGCGTATAACATGCTTCTCCCCATTCTACCACAGAATAAGAGGTGTCCCCACATACTTAGTCGATTCAAACACAAGTAAATCGAGCTCTTTAAAAGTTCTGTGAAAACTTGAACAAGTGTGCTTCCTATACGACTATTTAACACAGTCGAGCTCTGCCAGGATTAAGTAGAGATTCTGACATAACCCACCCCTGTAAAATTAGAAACACCGTGAGATATTTGTAACAAGCAGGATAACCATAGTAACAACACCAATTGAATGATTGATACCATGCATATCTGATTGTGAAAGAAGAAAAACAAGACCATTAAAACCTAAATTTTGTTTGGCAATTAAAATCATTTCCAATGTAGTCATAAATTGGAGTGTTTTTTTTCCCCAATATTCTCGAGAAGAATATTGGTGTACAGCCACATAGTTGAGTCATTATTAATCAGCTGCCCAGCAACATACTTGAGATCCAATCTATTTTCAAGTTTGGCTAGTCTATAATTCGTCATCGCATTGCCAGGCACACCAAGACAATCGGTTCACTTAATACAGATTATAAAATAGTTGTAGTAAGATGTGTCCATACTTAGTCCATACAGCCACTTAAATTATAAAAGTAAATCATGTTCAAAAACGTAGTTACATGTTTTACCTGGTCTTTAGCTTTGTTTTTAAAAGGCACATATAAAGCTGATACCATTTTGTATGATTCTGCAATATGAGACTGAAGATCACCCAGTGTAGGCCATACAGATGAAAGATCATGTTCTCGTCTTCTAGAGTTGAGTGAGTTCGGATTGGAGGAACAAATGATGTGAAGAAGCACATGAGCCTGTGATACAAAGTCAGAATTAAGAAGAAACACTAATGGTTATTGTGGTGTGCAAGGTCAACAAGTCTACATTCTTACATGAAAAGTTGCTTTCAATATATCATCGGACTTGGCTTGATCCTTGAACAGAGCATAAATTTTGCCTTTAGAAGGATTATACATCACGATGTATTGTTCTTTCTGTTATCATGAAGATATGATAAGCAACTTAAAGTTTAATGCAAGAAATTATAGGCAATCAAGAGCATTCAAACATATACAGCATCCGAAGACACGTGGGTGGGTACAAAGCCTGGCCAAAGTAATGTACCTCAAAAATGGGTTCCAGAGTGAAATATGAATTAGGGTCTTGGAATGCCTCTTTAAATCGAGACCCTGCAAAAGATCAAATTTATTATTGGTCAATTCCAACTCCACAGTAAATTAAAGAAGATGTGGGCGCATTCTGTGTATGTCGGTTAGAGCGATTACCAAGAACAATAGGTCTATGGTTTCTCCATGGAGGACAAAAGATATTTTCCTTTAAATTTCCCTCTTGCAAACTTGGTACTTGCCCTGTGTAAAGGAAAGAAAAAATGTATAGGCATAGAACAAAGCAGAGTATCAGAGAGTTGATAATTTTGTTCCTTTAACTTTCCTTGAAGCATAAGAATTCAACTTCTACTTCCTATAATGTCATTTATTTTATTCGCCTCTAAAACAACGTCTTCATATCCTTTCTGGTACATACGTGCTTTTAGAATTTCATCCACTACTATCCACTAACAGGCTCATAAAATTCTTATGTCATCCCAGCAATACTATGTACATCATCACTCCAACCTGACGAGTCAACAATATCACTATTTTCTCAACACTTTCTTTCTAGTCATTTTTATACCTAGTCTTCCTTCTCACATACCATTTAGAGAAACATCTATATAGCACTGTGCAATCGCTACATCAAAAATAAAATAACACCATATAGTCAATGAAGAGAGTGAGGGACAAAATGCAATGCTCCCGTCCCACCTGTACTCAGGAAGGATTCTACTGCCACAGTGAACCGTGCACGATTTAGGGTATGCAAAACTACGGATTTAACCTGAAAGGATACACGACGTAGAATTTCAATTCATATTGTAAGATCCAGGAACAAGGAAAAATAAGTGGAAGTGATGCACATCATCTAACCTCTTGATAAGAGCTCATCACATATCCACAAGAGAGAAGAGCAAATGTAGTGAACAAGGACGGGTTTCGTTTAGAAATCATTATGCTGAGTCCAGTTCCGAGCTTCACAAGAAATACTATACATAATTAGTTCAACACAAAAGGAAATGCTTAAACAATGCATGTGAAGCAAGCATTTGATGGGCATGGAATTTGAGTTGATATTAAATAGACCTTGAACTCGTAAAAACCTCTAAAATAACAAATGTTATACTTTTTGGTAAGTTTATGCACCGAGTGTTTCTCCCTAAACCCTAACCAGTTGGCATGCAAAATCTCAATCATGGCACAATAAACATTTTTAATGAAGGCATGGAGAAAAAGTAAATAAATCAGATTCAAACCATGTTTTATCTCAATTAAAATAATCTGAAATTGGCAACAATAAAAAAACAAGTCATTAATACACACAAACACACACATAACATATAAATATATAAAAGCAGAAATAATCACACTCAAATAGTATGGATCTTCTGTAAGAGACTGAAGAAGTACTACACCTTGCAAATTAAACTTGAAAAGAATTAATAATTCTGAATTATGCATGGAAAAATGTTTGTGGAATCAAGTTTACAAGCCAAGCCTACCAGATCAGCTATATTTCCAACACATTCTCCCTTGGCAGTTACATCTCCAATATTTTCTCCCTTAGCAAAGGCTTTGTAGATTGGGGTTCTAGTTGAAGTTGATGTAACAGCAGCAACATTCTATAAGAAAGTAAAAACAAATGTATTAAGCCAATATTCCAGCATTGATAGATAGTGGAAAGTGAACAGGGCAGTAGTTCATAAACCTTAACTACATTGGCAGCACATGCCAATGGAAGAAATAGATGGGGAACGGCTGCTGTTGCCAGCTCTATACCAGCTCCTAACTCCATCAGCAGATCACCAGTAAACCTAAGCTGAATGAAATTCAAAATATGAGAAAATGAGAATCGTCTTTCGAAACATTAACATATTGTAAGTTCTCTTTCACAGCCAAACTAAACAATTTTGTACCTGCTTTAGATCGTAATCAAATTTCTTTCCCTGGCGAGCAAAGAGCATCTTCCCAACCCGTCCAGCACCATCCTATAATCATCATCCATGTAGTAGAATATATAGTTACATCAACATGCTGAAAGAAGCGTCCATACGTTAAGTAACATGATATATGTTCACTAAAAAAAGAGAGTAGCTGGAGGCACGGCATTGTTTTGGTTTACGAAGAAACGCATTCAGAGGTAACTACTGAGATTTATTACATAAATAATGGGTATTTTGCCAACTCATCTGCCAAAAAATCCTGACATCTAGAAGTTTCAGACACATGTGACCATGAAAAAAACACGGCATCATTAGATAACGCATTTAATACACCAAAGCTGCTTAACCTTGAGATTTAATCACTATTATAGCACCGGCCTAGACGCTAGGCTCCTCTTGGTTGCTGGCCTACTCCTATTTATACCCCTTTCAGAAAATCGGATTTTATTTATACAATTTACAAGAAAATAGTCCATGTAAGCTGATGCATACCTTGAGAATCCAATTGATAGCTACAGCCCCTGATGCAGTGTTTCTAGATACACCAAGCGAACTAAGGAGTGTTTGTGTTGTGAAAACGCCCATTGCTCCGCCGAAGAAGTGCTACAACCCAATACATCGCTATCGTCACGATTGAACAGCTAAATAATAACCTCCACTACGAAAGCATTAATGATAAACGACTACCTTCAAGGCTCTCCATGTCATGTATGGCACGTAAGAAGGAGTCACGCTGTCGGGAAAACCTTCCGGGACGACATAGGACCTTATAAATGTCATCAACTCCTGGAACAAAAAAACAACATATTATCAAGTGAATGATTACAAATTAATCTTCTCCCTAAATAAGAACTTTAGAGAAAATGTATGTCTGACTGACCTCGACGGGGGCCTGGGGGGTCTGCAAACTCACAGCGCGAATAGAATTCTTCTTCAATTGCTTGGAACCCCTAGCGCCACTGTTCTTATTCTCGGCGAAGTATTGCCACCGCCTTCCGTCAATCTCCTCGCAGCAGATCAGCCTTAAGCTCGAATCCAAAAACTGATCGTGGACGAGTCCACCGAAGCTGGAATCGTGGACCGACGCCCGATCCGCCGCCGCATCGGGCGGCGGCGGAGGGGCCGAGGCGAGGTTGGCGCTGATGCGGAGCGATTCGCGCACGAGCAGGCGCGTGTCGGAGGAACTCAGGCTCTGCGAGGAGGTATTCGAAAGGCGCTTCAGCTTCATTGTAGTCCGTCTGCGGGCGCCGAGCAATGAGAGATTTTTGTTGATTCTTTTCTCTCACCCTCCCCACAGAAGGTGATCAGAGTTTTGTACAGGTGGTGTCAGTAGGTGCACTCTTAACCTATTTTCTCAGCTGGATTTATTGTTGAATTTAATGTCCAAATTTTGGTCACCCAATTTTATTTGTACTATACTCCTATAATTCAATACTCCACTTTATTGTAATTCAAAATATACCTCATTCTAACACACAAAAATATTATAAAAAATCATTCATTTTTTAATTGATTAGAAGATAATTTAGATAAGCACATAATTAATTAACATTAAAAATTCAAAATCACACTCAATTAATTAACTTTTTTTATTTAAATATTGCTTCAATTTTTTCAATATTATTATTAATTATATTTTTTTATTTACCTTCAAATTAATTACATTTATTTGCAAGAATTATATTGACTTTATAAAGTTTTAATAACATGTATATTAAAGAATAATAATAAAATTTTGAATAAGATTATAACCATTAAATAAAATTTTAAAATGAATATTAAATTAAAACTTAAAGAACAATTATATTAAAATGTAATAATAAAATAAAATATTTTTTGTGAATAAAATTGTAATTTATTTTTTAAATCAGCTCTAGGAGTAGGAGTGTAAATGGTAAAAATTATTTACGCAATAACCGTATCCGTATCTGTTTTTAAAGATATGGTATGCGATTATAGAAATCCGCCGGATACAGATGAGGATACAAATATTGTTCGTGCGCATATGTTATGCGGATTATCCAACCTTTTACGAAGATTATCCGACTTTTTTAATTCGAATTATTCGATTATAACTAATCTAAATAACTATTTTTTTTATTTTCTAAATAAATAATTTTTTTACTATTTTTATTTCCATTTTTTTTACATTTCCATTTTTTAAACTTTTCTGCAAAAAGTCAATATTTATTAAAAAAAACATAAAATGATTTTATATTTATACGGTTCATTCTTAATTTGTTTATGAAATTATAATTTTTGAAGTTTTTAGTTTTTTTATATATTTTAACTAAAAACAAGTGAACTTTGTTTTAAAAATAATTTAAGTTAGAGCCTGTTTGGCTAAGCTTATAAGCTCCTTAAAACAGCTTATAAGCTATTTAGGAGCTTATAAGCTCCTAAAATTTGTTTGGTAAACATTTAAAAAAAGATCTTAATTTTTTTAAAAATAAGCTGTTTAACAGCTTATAAGCTGTTTAAAAAAAAGTAAGGGGAGAGGTACTTTTTTTTAAATAGCTTATAAGCTCTTGTAGCTTAAATAATAAAAGGCCAAAATACCCTTAAAATTATTACCTTTTATATATATACAAAAATTCCAAATTTATTATTTAGTTAATATAATTATTTTTAATTTTTTTTTTCATATATAACAATTTATTTTTGATAATTTTATTTATTTAAGATCTTAAATTGCCAAACAAATTATCATCTTATAAGTTTATATATCTATTTCATCCAAACGGTTTAACAACTTATTTATTAAATAAGACGTTACAGCTTATCAGCTCTTAAAACAACTTATAAGACGTAACATCTTATAAGCTATTTTAAATAAGCTCGCCCAAACGGGCTCTTAGTATAGTAATTAATTTAAATATTATTAGTATTTTTAAATTATGTCTCGTCGCGTGTAATTATCCGATAATATTTGTTCATTTTCGATCTGAATTCGTTCCGTTTTCGATTCATATCCGTAGTTCGATATTATCCGCACGCATTTGTATCCGCATACGTTTCATTATCGGCGCTCATAATCCAAAAAATATGGTTAAGAAATAGGGAAAGAGCATTATTCCGATTTTTACACCACTAGTAGAGTACAAGTACTATAGCATAAAGAAATATTTGATATAATTATCTGTGTGGTTTAAATTAATCCTCAAATTTATGAATATATTTTCATATATCAATAATTCCATGTAAGTGAAGTATATTAATGCAGGGAAATTAGAGTAAGTGGTTAGTTTATGGAAAATAAAGAACTGTTTTTGCTGTTGCGAAGAAAATAATAAATGATGTGAAGCGGCCGCGGCCGTGCCAAAAATGTCTGCTTTATTCAGATACTCCGCCTCCAAGCTCCGCCGCTTAACCGCCGTCGTCTCCTCTCGCTCTCACAAACCACCAGTAAACTTCTTCCACTCCGCTGCCGCCGGAGCCCTACCCACCACCACCCTTTTCCAGTCCCACCATACCCTGCTATACTTCAAACGTCAGAAATTAGGGTTGCAGGAGAGGAGCAAATGGGACGGGAGGTCAGACAGCTACGATCAGATCAAAGCCGAGGTCAATTGCCCCCGCTGCTCTAAGCCGATGACCGTTCTCTTCTCCAACCGCCCGCTCTCCATCACCGCCGGTGAGAACGGGATTTACCAGGCTGTTAACATGTGTTACGATTGCAGGACGGCGTTTTATTTCCGGCCGTTCAAGCTGGAGCCGCTCCAGGGGAGTTTTATTGAGATTGGAAGGGTTAAGGGCGGGAGAGAGAATTTCGCCGACATGGAGGGAAATGACACCGGGAAGAGTGGGGAAAATGGGGTTAAGATGTGGGAGAAGTTGAGGTCTTATGGTGGCGATGGGAATTGTAATGTGGAGGGAAAGAGTACAGGGGTTGTGGGTCAGATGGCAACAGTAGGGAACGAGTTGCCGACTCCGAAGGAGATATGTAAAGTGCTCAATGAGTTTGTTGTTGGGCAAGAGAAAGCAAAAAAGGTATACTTTAAATCCTGATTGTTAGTGAAGTTTCATTCGTAGAATGATTATTTGAGTGGAAAAGTTAACGAATCTAGAATTTAAGGCTTAGCGCTGTTCCAAAATTTGCAAGTAACAACCTATGCATGCAAGTTACACATATTCAAAGTTTGGGCTTTTTCCCATATTCATGCTTCTGGAAAATACCTTACGATTCATAGTGTTTTAATTTGAAGTGCTGTAATTATACGCTGAAAATCTATGTTATTGTGTATCATATTTTGCATAGTCTATGTTGATATGAGATCATATGATAGGAGTCCTTCCATTGGGCATAGTCTATGTGTTGTGAATTGATTGACTTGTCAAACTATAGATTCTCAAGATTTAATTCACATCACAGGTGCTTTCTGTCGCTGTTTACAACCACTACAAAAGAATAAATCACACATCGGTGCAGAAAGAGTGAGTAATATTGTATATATTTATATCTAGTTACATGCAGCAACTGTGTTAGTCATACCATACTGATTTTATAAAGAATCGGAAATGTGTTAGTTTATCATTGGGTTTGCCGTTTGCGTAGTATCTAATCTGATTGACTTTTTTAGTATCAAATGACAAGGAACTATCTCTCTGTGATGCACCTTTTAGATATGCTATATATATTACTGGCTTCTGATAACATGAAATCTTCATCTGGAAAACAATTTTATTCAACTACCCATAACCATTCCGCTTTAGGGATATTGTTTGGCTGTGCCATGTAACTAATATGGGGTTTCTAGCACATGGGTGTTTGTTTGATCTGTATATTTCTTTATTTTATTTATTTATTTTTGGGACATTGACCTTTTTACGCACACTGATCCATTTCAGATTTAGCTTGCATAAATTCTTTAATATTACCCCTGTTTTCCTCAATATATATCTTTGTTTGCCTTTTGGCTTCACAAATCCATAATGTAGTCTAGGTTTCAGAATAGCACAAGTGAATTATATTCAGTCTTGATCATATACAGTATCACTAATTATGCATTTTCTTATATAAGGATGTATAATCAATTTGTTATTGACCATTGAATTCCACTTTACTATCAGGACAGGTGCTAAATCAGGCCATACTGTGGCTGAACTGGACTGTTGCAATAATGATGTTGTTGAGCTGGAGAAGAGTAATGTCTTATTGATTGGCCCAACTGGCTCAGGCACGTTTATGTTCTTGGCTCTGTAAACACAAGAATTTTATGATTTTTGTTAGAACTTAGTTTTTCTCTTTGTGGAGGAACAAACCAAAAATTTCTTACTGCACTATTCTGATTTATGCATCTTCCCTTGGATGAAGGACAGGAAAGACACTGCTTGCAAAAACACTAGCTCGAGTTGTTAATGTGCCTTTCGTCATTGCTGATGCCACAACACTAACACAGGCATGTTTGATATATAAATTAGTATTTGAATTTGGTCTCAAGTATTTGTTTTTATGTTTTTGTGGCACTTATTGATACCATACCCTCTCTGTATTTTTGAGAATCCAGGCTGGTTATGTTGGGGAAGATGTGGAATCCATACTCTACAAACTACTCATGGTATAAATTGAGATTTTCTGTATCATTTCAATTATATGTGTAGAAAGAAGTTCAAGCTTCTTGTTTGCTTGTTTATCTAATCGAAATGGGCAGGAAAAAAGCTATGATTTGGATGGGAATATTTAGTATTTTGTTTATATATGGTTTTATGTCTTCCTTCACTCTTCTCCTCTTCCCATTTCTTCCCTCCCCAATATCATAAATCACATCAGTCGCATATGGTGATATTCATCTTTTCCTCTCTAGGTTTAAGTATTTTATAATATTGCCTTCTTGTTATGTGACTCATGTCTATTTCAGGCTGCTGACTTCGACGTTGAATCAGCTCAAAGAGGAATTGTGTATATAGATGAAGTTGACAAGATAATCAAGAAGGTGCGACAGATGTTTATTAGGTTTATATGATGTCATAATTCATATTTCATTAACTAATTTTGTTGTCTCATGATGAACTTTCTTCTGGGAAGCTCTTTTCAGACTGAGAGCCTGAACATAGGTAGAGATGTAGCTGGAGAGGGTGTTCAAGAAGCTCTACTAAAAATGCTGGAAGGAACTGTGAGTGTTTTTTGTGTCTATTCTTGTGTCAGCACTTTCTTAATATTCCTTTAAATTGCGGGTCATGGAAACTGGCCCTTTTCTGTTGTATTCTGAGGTTGTTACTTGCACCTGTGTACCTACTCTCAAGTTCTCTCATACATTCAGTTTATCAAATTTAATCTTTTCTGGAGCATATTAACCAATTCAGTTATTGATGTTATTGGAATTATGGCCATGCTTTTTTTTTTTCTCCATTTTTTCACAGGTTTTGAGTGTTCCTGATAATAGAAATTCAAAGTATACACAACGCGATAATATTCAGGTATCCGGAACTTAATTAATAATGAAATTCAAATTTATGTGAAATGAATCAGACTTAGTTTCATATTAGTGAAATGAAACCAATAATTGAGTTCTCTCTGCAAACTCAAATAGTCAAATGTTACTTAATGGATGCTCTTGTGCTTTAAATTCATCTTTCTTCTCTGAAACTGACCCTTCTTCTACTTCATTGCTATATCTGACAGATAGATACTAAAGAGATCCTCTTTATCTGTGGTGGAGCTTTTGTTGACCTAGATAAGACCATTTCTGAGAGGTAGTCTAATTTTGGACCAAGTCTTTGACCGACTAACCTATTGCATTTGTCAATTTTTCACTGATTTATTGTTTTTGGCCAAGACGGCAAGATTCCTCAATTGGATTTGGTGCACATGTCCGTGCTAATATGAGGCTTGGTGGATTCAATGTTGCTGCAGCCTCATCGCTACTAGAACATGTGTGCAATGACTCCCATATTTTAACACTGTATTTTTTTTTTTTTAAGTTTCACATTGCCCTGTTATCTCCCAATATTACATGTGGTTTTGCGGTCACCCCTAAGATTGTTTCTGGCATTGCAGGTAGAGAGTGGTGACCTAACTGCATATGGTCTTATACCTGAATTTGTTGGGCGGTTCCCTGTTGTCGTGAGCTTGTCAGCTCTTGATGAAGACCAACTTGTCCAGGTAGGCTTATGGTTTTACCTTTGTCCATTGACATAATATTGATTATATTTATCCTCTTACTGTCATTGGGCACATATTGGAAGGCCTGGATTCGTGCATTTGAACTTTTGCCCCCAACCCCATTTAGAACAATGGGAGAACTTAACAAATCTACACATCATAGTTTAAGAAATGTAAGCCGAGAGTTGTCAACAACTTTCCGTGAGGTCATTTTTCTAATTTAGGTAGTCCTTACGAAAATTATACTTTCTAAATGTCTATCTATGGAAACAAAATAAAATTTACATCCCTATTGTTTTCAATTTTCTGACTTCCAAACTATCAGCCATCTCCTATTCAAAATTATTTAGAAAAGAGGGAGAAACGGAGGGTAAACCTTCTATCACAGAACTTTTGCATAGTATTGAAATTTGATTTTCTCTCGAGTGCATCATATCCAATTTTAATTTAATTTTATTTATCATAATTTTTTTTTCTTCTTTTTCAAGGTTCTCACGGAGCCTAAAAATGCGCTGTGTAAACAATACAAGAGGATGTTTAGCATGAATAATGTAAGTTATGAATGACAAGGTTATTCACGAGTCATTTTTTTGTACTTGCTCGTAACATGTACATTTAGTCTTTCTGTATTTCACTGAGTGCTCTAATTACAGGTCAAGTTGCAATTCACAGAAACTGCAATGAGGTTGATTGCACAGAAAGCAATATCCAAGAATACTGGTGCTCGTGGCTTGAGAGCCATACTAGAAAATATTTTGACCGAGGCCATGTTTGAGGTATGCAAAAGGCCATAGTAGACTTTAATTTATTAGTTTAGATTGAAAAGATGAATCATTGAGCTTAACAATATTTGACGGAATTTATCAGTGTGAGCATGTTTTGAAATTTGAAATTTTAGTCCCAAGACAACCGTAGATTTTTATAGAGTGGGTCCTACTTCATGACATTGGAGACCTTGAAAGTCTTGCATTGCCAGATCTCTTCTCACGCGTAGTATTTTTAAATTACAGGCTCCAGATGCAAAATCTGGAGAAGATCACGCAGATACAGTTTTGGTAGATGATGATGCTGTAGGAGCACCAGATGCACAAGGATGTGGAGCAAAACTGCTCTGTTCGAATTGTGAGCCCGAAGGAATACATAGACAAACAAAATCAAGAAATGCAGGCGTGCGTTCTTTAATTTCTCGCCTCTGAATTTATGCTGCTGCCATTTGGTTTTAGAATCTGAGCTCAATATTTATATTCACATTAATTTTCGGATATATAGCAGCGTTCTTGCAGATTCTTCCCTCATTTTTCATGATCACCAAAAACTTTCCTCCAGATTCTTATGGGATATTTTGTGGTTCTCAGGAGCAAGGTAATAGTTCGGTGAAGGGAAACTCGCAGGAAGATCTGGAGGATTCATTGCCTGCCATGAGCTTGTAATGTGGGTACAATAAATCTGTGTAAATATGCAATATTCTATTCCCCGCTCTCTTTTAGTCGAGATTTTCGCAAGAAGTTGAAAACAAGAAAGTATCGATTCTGGAGAAGTTGAATAAAGATTTGTGTATTGATCTCTAGTTCTTTAATTTATTGATACATCAAGTAAACAACACCTGATGTAGCATCAGCAAAATACGTGTAACTCAAAACATAAGTATCGAAAAGCTTACAGTATAAGAAAATTCATAGTAATATCTCTCCTCCTCCACTCCCTTCCCAGTCGAGTATTCGACCAAGTAACTATATAGAGCAGGTTGAACTTTTAGCAGTATGAAAATTTATCAAACGTGAGGGGACTCGGCAACACCAGCAACAGAAGTAGGCGAAGCTTGTGGTGTAGCAGCAGGATATGCATTCGGTGAGGCAGCTATCGAATTTACCCCACCGCTGTTGATTTGCAGCATTTCACGTCGTCCGCTGGATTTCCGTGCTTCGCAGAACTTCGGAAGGTACACGCCTGTATGAATACACAACGTAAACTACTTATTCTTGGAATATAAAAAAGGAGCAAGCCTTTGTTCTTTTGGCTGAAACTAGTTGAACTAAATGGATCTGAACATTAAGTAGATTGTATACCTAATATTATTTATTCGAACTATTTTTTTTTTAATTATTTTGAAACGAATTTATTCGAGCTGAACTGAACAGAAACGATATGAACTGAAATGAAATTGATTGAGATTAAGTCCAAAAGAACAGAGCCTAAATCAATACCTTCTCCGGCAGCAACGCTGAAGAACAAGTCGACGATGTTGGGGCAGTTGAGGTAGCACTCGTCGGAGCAGAGGCTCTCGGCGAAGCCTCGCTCCAGGAGAGAATCGGACGAGATCCCGAGATCTTTCCTGCTGACACTGCACGCGCTGATGCATTCTTCGGTCTCGACCAATCCGCTCATCTTATCAGCCACGATTTCCGACTCCCCGCACGTGTATCCGATGCCTAAGAGACCCCTCTCGAGCACGCACCGTTTCCCGTTGGATGAAACCGCGTACGCACAAGAGCCCTCTTTGAGATCGCTGCACTCGATTTTTTTTCCGATAGAGGCTTGAGCGAAGATCGCCAAGGTAAGGGCAACAACTAGGAAGAGTGTTGATGCCATTGGAGTTATGTGTATGAATATTGGAGAGTGATCAAAGTGAAGTATTGATGAATTGGTGGTGCAAGAAGTGGTGCTATTTATAGTAAGGATTGTGGTGGTGTGAATATGAGAATTATGAATTTATTAAGTGTAATTTTTTAAGTGCACAATTCCTTGTGGGTTTTTTTTCCAAGAGTTTCGGTCAAGTCTTCTCATTCTTTCTCTTCATCACACCCTTGAACAAAGGTCTTTTTGAAAAGTATGGACAAGGCATTACCATTGATTGAGGAAGGATTGGGATTAGAACATTTTTTTACTCATTCGATTTCGTTATTATTTTTCAAAAATAACAAAATTATGAGTTGTGGTATATACTTTACGATTATTTTATTTCTCTCAATTATTTTTACCTAAAAACTGCTACTTACAAATTATTTGCTTGTACAGTATTGCTATCACATTTTTTTTCTTGAAAATTGACTCATTTATGCATGATTTAATTATAACTTAGCTGTGTTCAATCATGATTCCATCATTACATTCATTCATTACACCTTGTTTAATTTTAATTTTTAAATTGCACTCTAAAAATACTTGCATTTCTTTCAAAGACGACTTGGAATAATAGTTTCTTCTAAACATGAGTAATTGACGGATCCAATTGCACGCTCTGGCACATTCCAATCAAAAGCATAAAATGCCAATTGTTTAATAAATGATTTGAAACGTGAGATGACTTTGAAAACATAATAAACATTAAAAAAATAAATGATTAAAAAAATAAATGATTTAAGAGATAAAAAAAAATTATGAATAATATTTAATACTCCATTCCAACCAGACTAATAATCACACCTACTTTGTATTTTGTGAAGTAAGTGTGAGTATTAGTCTGATTAGGGGGAATATATGATATAAAATCTAAATCATTTTTTTGTATTTTGTGAAGTAAGTGTGAGTATTAGTCTGATTAGGGGGAATATATGATATAAAATCTAAATCATTTGTTAAATAGTTATTTTGAAATAATTTAAACACTGAATTATTTTTGAACTAAATATATTTTAATTTTATTTTATCTTTATTTCTCTAAATATTTATATATCTTTGATTATTAATTATTTAAATAATTATTACAAAACACAATTTCATTTTATAAATAAAATATATCTTAGATTTAGAGAAATAAATGAGTCATTATTAATTAAATCATGTAGTTTTATAATATAATCACTCTTTCCCAAGAATATATAAAATTGAGATATTACTATGATATTTTTTTAGAAAGAAAGTGTTTCTATTGTTTTAATACATAATAATATAATAATATGGTAATGATAGCTTTACCATATTTTGAAGCCCGAGTTTCAAGTCCAAAAAATAATGGTCTATTTATTTTGTTGTTTTTTAATCTTTTATTAAAGCCATGCTTATTAGGGTTTTGTAGTGCATTGTTTATATTTCGTGTGATTCACTTATTTAGACAATCGTTTTTTATAAAATAAAAAAGAATTTTTTTCGTTGTTCTTATTAATTCTCGATATTTTTCGAATCAACGTGTTTTAATCTTATTTTATTTTTTCGCTACGTTCCATAAGTATTATTGTTGGATTTAACGTGTTTTAATCTTGTTTATTTTGTCCGCTACGTTCCATAAGTATTATTGTTGGATTTTTTAATAGTACTACGAAAAATTAATAGTAATAAAATATTACTGGTACAATTTAACTATGACATATACAATAAATTGATTCCACTTTTTATTATTTTATATTTAATAAAGTGTATTCCATGCATTTCACGAAATATTTTAATTAAATTAAGTATAAAAGTTTTAGAAACACATAAATATATTAATATTGTGTTATAATAAAAACACAATTTGACAATAATTAAATATTTAAAATTGAAAATAATATATTAAACAATATGTATCAAATAAATATTTGTATAGTCAATATATATTTAATAATAAATTATTACAAATATGTGTATAGTTAATTTTTTTTTACATTAAAAATTAAATTGTTCCAAATATAGAATTGGATATTTTTGGAGTATATTTTTTAATAAATATAAAAAAGACTTCTTCCTAATTACGGACTCCCAACAAGCCCTTAAATTACAGTGTCATCGACTCATCGTCTCGAGTCTCGACTCTGAATAGTGAATACTCTTAAATAGGGTTTAAGAACACGCGAAAAAACTTGATCAATACAATCCGAGTAAGAACATCGATTCGCACATCCAACTGTGTGTGGATTTCCTACTTGTTTACACTCCCAAATCGTGTCCAGGTAAGTTCCACCTCTCCGAATCAGTTCTTACAGTGAAAATACGCATCTGCATATGCGTGTATTGTTGATGTATCTATTGTTGGATTGAGTTTTTGAACTGGGTGAATTTTTTCTCGATTTCCTCGTGCTGGCATTGTAATTCTTCGAAATCGCAGTGTTACTAATGGATACAAAAACGTATCATCTTCTTTTTAGCGTAGGAGGGTTCTTTATTTTCTCTGATTTGGTATCCAGCTAGGATTAGTTAAAACATATTCAAGCGCTCGTTCGACGAGCTGAAAAGTGTGTTGCTCGAACTCGTCCGACATAGAAATCGTTCTGATCGAGCTTGGCTTGACCTTTGTTTGCGTCCTCAATTGGAAATAAATATTCTGTAGTATAATTTATAAATACATTACATCATTATCTTCTTTATTGTGCATATGCCTCAGTTGTACCGTTATATTTGTCAGTGAAAAGCGTCTACCAACTGCTGGTGAATCTATTGCGAACTGTTTTCGCTTAAGTGTTGCAAAGATGGCACAGTTAGCTTTAACTGGGATACTCGAAAAGGTAAACAAGTGGATACTTTTGGTTTTGCTTTTCTTTATACGTTGTGCTATTTGTTCCACGAGGATGTCATCGAAATAATTTTCATATTGTAATACAGATGACTGGAAAGGATAAGGACTACAGATACATGGCGACTTCGGATTTGCTTAATGAATTAAACAAGGAAGGGTTTAAAATTGATACTGATCTTGAAGCCAAATTGTCAAGCGTTGTCATACAGCAACTTGATGATGCAGCAGGCGATGTTTCTGGATTAGCTGTGAAGTGGTCAGTTCCTTTCTTCATTGTATAAATAGTCTTTCACTTGCTCCATTAGTTTTGATTTTGTCTTTCTCCACTTCCCCTTTCTAAACTCTCCTATCTTGAAGACTTGATGTTATTCCCTAATGTTATGAGTTTGAATCTTAAGTATTCTGTTGTTGTCGTATTTTGTTGTTTTGTGGATGTTTGGACCCTGGAATGCAATTTGCTGTCCAATATTGGATATATTAGTGAAGCTATGTTTATACAGTATAAAATTTTCAATTTATTATGTTTATAAATCACATTGCGAGCTATGACATGGGCTTGTGCTAGACTTATTGGCATCCCCATGTGGGAGTTGAGCTAAGCATTCCACAATTTTTTCTGAAGATATTTTGTCATTTTCATGAATAAAAATTATGTGTGGATTTTTTATTTGAAGGGTTGACAAGCTTTGCTTGAGTAGAAGCTATTAAGACCATTTCCCTCATGGAAAATGTAACAATGTTGTTTTTGGGGCTATCCTTGCCTGTTTGTGAATATTTTCTTGCTTTGGATTCTGTGTATGTTAGTGCAAAAGTTTGAGTTAATTTACGCTGTATGTTGGCCTCTTGCTCTAATCGTTATTTTTTTCTTTGATGTAAATTCTAGCCTCTCTCCGTTGGTGAAGAAAATCCGTGAGCAGCAGGTTCTTGAAATGACTAGCAAGCTTTGTGATAAATTGCTCAATGGAAAAGAGCAAAACCGTGACATTGCTAGCATTGCTTTGAAGACCATTGTTGCTGAAGTTCCTACCTCATCTGTTGCACAATCTGTTCTTGTATCCATTTCTCCAAAGCTGATAAGAGGAATAACCACTCAGGTGGGGACAGCATAAGTTTCTTATATTTTTTTACTTCATCAAGTCAAATAACTTTTCAACTTAGTCATGTGAAGTGAGTCGAATAATTTTTTCTTGCATATACCTTTTGTGAAAAACTGTTGACAATTCTATTAGGAGTATGTATGCTTTTGTTATCATTAGGAATAGGCTATGCTATACGATCTTCAATTTTAAAAGTTATTGACAAAGTAAGAGAATATGCTTTAGAAGGTATGTCCTATTTTGTAGTCTTTTGAATAAATGAACTTCAGCAAAAACTTCAACTTTTCGATACAGATAATTAATCTTATTTTGCAATCAAGGATTCTTTCTTTTGTCTGTTAATGTGTTCTCTCAATAAATCAAACATTATATGGACTGGAATCGAGGGTCGTCTGGTGGTTATGGTTTCTGTACCCATTTATGCTGTTGGACTGTTTGGTTTTTGGGCAGAGATGGTTTTAGAGTGGGAAAGGAAATGGGAATATGACTGTAGGGGTTAATGGTTTCGATATCCCATACTTGTTATTTTTATTTGAAGCTTTTATGATGGTTCAATTCTCTTTTCATTTCTCTCGTAGGTATGAGATATATTTAGCCAGGAATGACATGTAACTGATCTTGATATATCATTTATTCATTAGTAATTCAGAAGATTGACATAAACATTATGCATTAGGATTTAAAAACCTGGTCTTGAGTGTATAACAATATTTACTATTTAGTGTTAGTATGTTTAATGCCTCTTTCTTTATGTCCTTGCATAACATTATATATGTTTCCTCAAAATTATGCTCAAGTTTGTTCACCTTCTCATTTATCTCAATTTTTTTTATTATTTCAATAGGGAATGAGCACAGAAATCAAATGTGAATGCCTTGATATTCTTTGTGATGTTCTTCACAAATATGGTAATCTAATGGCATCCGATCATGAAGTATTATTAGGTGCTTTGTTGCCCCAGTTGAATACCAATCAAGCCAGTGTCAGAAAGAAGACTGTCTCATGTATTGGTAAGTTATAATGATCTTAAAAATTTCCCAAGATTTTATTTTGTGCTCATCAGATGACCTGACATTTCATTGAGATACTAACTTTCAACTTCTGATGCAGCATCTCTTGCTTCAAGCTTATCAGATGACTTGCTGGCAAAAGCTACAGTTGAAGTTGTCCGGCTTTTGAAAATTAAGACAACAAAATCTGAAATTACGCGCACCAACATTCAAATGATTGGTGCTTTAAGGTTAGTTGACAGCTTAGTTGTTCAAATGTCTTGATGTTATTGTCAGTTATATTTTAAAACTTCATGGCTTTAATGACGTGTATATCAAATTGTGGTGAAGTGATTTTTTAAATGTACTGTAAAATTGATGCCCCATAATATTAGGCCAATGTATTTAATTGATAAACTTTGATAGTTCTCTGAATAGCTCCCTTGATTGTATTGCTCCTCAAAGACACTATGTGCTTGAGTGACCATAGGTGTCACTTGTAGCTTTGATATGGTTCATTTAATCTGGAGCATGTAATATATTGTGCTAAGGATGTTTAGCATTTTGATGATGTTTCTTATTTTCATCTGGGATCCCTCTCGATAATCACCCAAGATTCCACAATTCCTTAATATGGGCCTATGAATATTTTTCTATTTGTTATCCATTGATGAAGAATCATGTAGTGAATGACCAGCATTTTTGGTTTCTCAGTCGTTCTGTTGGATATCGCTTTGGCCCACACCTTGGAGATGCAGTGCCAATTCTTGTTAACTACTGTAATACTGCATCAGAAAATGATGAAGAGCTTCGTGAGTATAGCTTGCAGGTACTTTGATTTTTTATGTTGTTTCCAATTGATTGGACTGTGATTGTTGTTGTGAGGCCTTGCTTTTGAATTAAAATTTTCATCATGCCACTTAATTTATTGATTTTACCCCTGAGGTTTTATATACTTGTTCCAGGCATTGGAGAGCTTTTTGTTGAGGTGTCCCAGGGATATCTCTTCTTACTGCGATCAAATCTTACATCTTACTTTGGAGTTTCTTAGTCATGATCCAAATTTCACAGATAACATGGAGGAAGATACAGATAATGAAAGCTGCGCCGAAGAGGAAGATGAGTATGTTGTGAACTTCTCTATCTATTAATTGTTTACAAATTGTGTTTGAGAAACTTTGTGCTAATGTCTTATCTTATGGCTTGTAGTGAGAGTGATAATGAATACACAGATGATGAAGATGTCAGCTGGAAAGTTCGGAGAGCTGCTGCAAAGTGCTTATCCGCATTAGTTGTTTCTCGACCTGAGATGCTCTCAAGATTATATGAGGAGGTATACAACGATAATTTTTAGCATTAATCATTCATTCTGGTTCTATATCACTAGGGAATTTTGCAGATCTTTTATTGTAAGGAGAGTGAAAAAAATTTAAAATGCACATTGTCTGTTCTGAAATAGTTTATTAGTTCATCCCTTTGTGCCTACCACCGTTAGTTCCCTGAATTTTAAACTGGTCAAATTAAATGAAAGGGAATATGAAAATATCCTCTTTAAGTTTTTATTCTATATTAAATTAATTTGATTTGAGTATGGCTGGTAGTTAACTAATAAAGAATGGAACCTTTCTTTTCAGGCTTGTCCAAAGTTGATTGATAGGTTCAAAGAAAGGGAAGAGAATGTCAAGGTATGAAAGAACACAGAAGTGGTTATGTAACTGTTAGATATCTATTTGATTTGCTTTCTTATTATGCTGCAGATGGATGTCTTCAATACATTCATTGAGTTGCTGAGACAAACAGGAAATGTTACAAAGGGCCAGACAGGTTTTGATGAATCAAGGCAAGTTAATTGCTATTCCTGTATGAATTGTCTGTAATGGTCTCTTAGTCATAATGCTTTTAGGATTTTTTTTATCTCTGATGTATCCAGACATTGGTACTGTGCTATTCCAACTCTGTAATTAGTTTAGGGATGGCTTGTCCCTAAGTTTGCTATAAAAGTTTCTTATAAAAATTGTTGTTATAGGCTCTGCATTTATAATATTGCTTTGCATTCTCAAGATTTTTTTTTTCTCTTATTAATTTTGAAATAATGCAAAAAATGCTACACTCTGTTGTTAAAATGGGAGAATCTCCTGCCCAGCAGTTTTCCGAAGGGCTTATCTGTTTATTCATTTACATCTTGTCATATTTTGCAGTCCCAGATATCTACTGAAGCAAGAAGTGCCAAAGATTGTTCGATCTGTAAACAAGCAGTTACGTGAAAAATCTATCAAGACAAAGGTACAACAATTTTACAATTAGCTGACAGCTGTTACGCTCAGTCTCAAGCTCCCAATGTTTATTGCTTTATTCATGTCTCTCAGGTTGGGGCCTTTGCAGTATTGAAAGAGCTGGTAATTGTTTTGCCTGATTGCCTTGCGGACCACATTGGATCTCTTACTCCTGGAATCGAGAAAGCACTATGCGTAAGTTTTGCACTGATCTTTCGCAGAATGTGGTTTTGTTATTATTATTTTATTTTTAGAAATATTATAATTATTATTTCTATCTGTATCAACAGGATAAATCGTCTACCTCAAATTTAAAGATTGAAGCTCTTGTTTTTACAAGATTAGTGTTAGCCTCACATGCTCCTCCTGTTTTTCATCCCTACATCAAGGTAATTGGTAATGAACTGGTCTCCATTGAAGGAGATTTTTTCAATTTTTAAAGTGGGCATTTGGTAAATGTGTCATTATAGAATTAATTTTCCATCCTTGTAAAATATGTTTTTTTTTCTGAGAAACAGTGTTGGAAGGATATTAGGTTTCTCTGAAAATTAATACAGTACTTTTTTTTTTTACTTTTGTTTGTTAATAGATGTGTTCGTAGGATTATACTAAATTGGAACACTGTGGGTATTTAAGATTAGTTCTACTTCTATTCCAGTGACTCTTAATATCTAAATCTTCCCTGGGTGTTGTCTCAAAGGTAGTTGAAACCTGTTAGCTCTTACTGCCTGCGGTTTCGAGCACATTATTTGTGAGGTTGGATGTGAGCTGACTCATGAATAATGTGATACTCGTAGAATTTGGATTAATTTACGTAAAATGTTTGACGTATTTGTTTTGTACATATCAACAATTTATTAATACAAAAAGTTCTTAGGATTTACAATAATATTACTATGATTATTGGTTTACTTGCTTAACCATGATGAAGACGCTTCTGTACTGATGGACTACTCATGTTATTCTTAGGCAATTTCTGCTCCAGTTATATCTGCTGTAGGGGAACGTTATTACAAAGTTACAGCAGAGGCATTAAGAGTGTGTGGAGAACTTGTTCGTGTTGTGCGACCAAATATTGAGGTCCGCTGCCTCATCCATACATTTTATTTGACTTCTAGGTGTTGAATGGTCTCTTGCAGAAATTTAATGTGATTTTATTGCTCAGGTTTATGGTTTTGATTTTAAACCCTATGTCCATACTATATACACTGCTATTATGTCACGCTTGACAAACCAAGACCAAGATCAGGTTAGTGTCATGAGATCTTGTGAACTTGTCCTTCTTTAAGTTTTATATCTTACTGGGTATTCTTTCCCAGGAAGTGAAAGAATGTGCCATTTCTTGCATGGGGCTTGTGGTGTCTACCTTTGGTGATCATCTTCGGGGAGAACTACCCGCATGTCTTCCTGTGCTTGTGGATCGAATGGGAAATGAGATAACTCGTCTTACAGCTGTTAAGGTTTGTGGAAGCTTTAACCTTTTTTATAAAATATATTTTTGTTGATGTATTATTTAATCTTATGAGATACAAAAGAGAGAGAGCCAAAAAATTGTACTCCTATAACTATTCAGAAAAGAATTTACACAGCTCTCATCGAGATGTTGCAAAATCTCTTATTCTCATATGTTTGCTTTTCTGCTATAAATAGAATATTATATTCTCACATGCAAGCTTTCTACTCCTTTTTTCTTTCTTCCAGGCTTTTGCTGTCATTGCTGCTTCACCCCTGCACCTTGACCTATCTTGCATTTTAGAGCATGTGATTACAGAGTTGACTGCATTCCTGCGCAAGGTAACCTGCTATCTTTTCTTATAGCCTTTGGATAATATTTCTCATGTTTAATGATTTTACTATGACTGCTGAATTGCTCTCATATTTATTGGTGAACAGGCCAATCGAGCATTAAGGCAGGCTACTCTAGGGACGCTAAACACATTAATCGTTGGCTATGGTGATAAAATTGGTTCAGCTGCTTATGAAGTTATTGTTGTTGAACTTTCTACCCTGATAAGGTTATACAAATGTTTGTTCTACTTCTTATGTAGTTACTATTACCCGAGTGTCGTAGCAAATTTCATACTTCATAATTATGGCTTGATAAATCTTTTATAGGTGGTCATTGGCCCTTCTAATGTTTAAGTCTTCCGTTTTCTTATCAGTGACTCGGACTTACACATGGCTGCTCTAGCTTTGGAATTATGTTGTACATTAATGGCCGACAAAAGATCTGGCCCAAATGTTGGTCTGACCGTCAGGAACAAAGTTCTGCCTCAAGCACTGATTCTAATCAGGAGCCCTCTGCTCCAGGGTCAAGCTCTTCTGGTACTATTATTTTTTGCGTCGTTTATTGTGATGCATGTTAAATGAATGGATTGTTTATATCCTCATCATTGGAATGTCACAGGCACTACAAAAGTTCTTTAGTGGCCTGGTTTACTCAGCAAACACAAGCTTTGATGTATTGCTAGACTCTCTTCTTTCAACTGCAAAATCATCTGTCCAGTCTGGCGGTGTTGCAAAACAGGCTTTATTCGCGGTTGCTCAATGTGTGGCTGTTCTCTGTCTTGCAGCGGGCGATAAAAAATGTTCCTCTACTGTAAATATGCTTACAGATATATTGAAATCTGATAGCAGCATCAATTCGGTATTTAATCTGTTTGTCCCTTAATTAGCTTTTATATTTAACTGTCGAATATTTTAGAGTTGCATTTTTTGAATGATTTATAAAGTGCATAAACATGCATAATGTACGACCTAGCCGTTGATTGTGATATTAGTCCTGATTTCAGTTTTCTGTTTCGTTTGGAGAACTTGAAGGTTTTAGTTGTCTATCGTCGTGACTTGTGAGTTATTAAAAATGTAGTGACTATGTTATATTACATATTGTATTCTTATTTTAGTTACCGTCTTTCTCACAGGCAAAACAACACCTCTCATTGCTGTGCTTGGGGGAGATTGGCAGGAGAAGAGATCTCAGTAGTCATGACCAAATAGAGAGTATTGTTATTGACTCCTTCCAATCCCCTTTCGAAGAAATAAAATCTGCAGCATCTTATGCTTTAGGGAACATTGCTGTTGGAAATCTACCCAAGTATTTGCCATTTATACTGGACAAAATCGATAATCAGCAAAAGAAGCAATATCTGTTGCTTCATTCTCTGAAAGAGGTATATTTCTTGTGGATTTACTTATTTGATAAAAAATATTATTTAATTATATATTTTCCTTGTAAACTACCTTGCTTGATGAACACACCTGTTTACAGGTCATTGTGAGACAATCTGTAGATAAAGCAGAATTTGACGATTCGAGTGTTAAGAAGATCACTAAATTGCTCTTTAATCACTGTGAAAGTGATGAAGAGGGTGTTCGTAATGTGGTAGCTGAGTGTCTAGGGAAAATAGCCCTTATTGAACCTGGAAAGCTTGTTCCTGCACTCAAGGTATCTTCTTAGAAATTGCGTCATTCTTCTAAAAGTATTTTATGCCATTAATCTTTTGGACAATACTAATGCTTCGAATATAATTGTAGGAGAGGACATTCAGTCCTGCTGCATTCACCCGAGCAACAGTTGTAATTGCGGTGAAGTATTCTATAGTTGAACGTCAGGAGAAAATAGATGAGATTCTGTACCCTGAGATTGCATCTTTCTTGATGCTTATCAAGGATCATGACCGGGTAATTATCAGATATGTGAAATTCTTATAGTCAATTATTGGATATGTGAATTTCATAAATTTGATATGTTTTCATCATAGAATGACAAACACAGCTATCTATCTCGTTGGATTTATTATTTTAAATTCAATTTATGTCTTAGTTAATTGGTATGTATGCAGCATGTGAGGCGTGCAGCCGTATTGGCCTTGAGTACTGCGGCTCATAATAAGCCAAACCTGATAAAGGGATTGCTTCCAGAACTACTTCCACTTCTCTACGATCAAACTGTAATAAAGGTAATAATCAAGTATCAGCATACATGTCTATAATTATATACCCTCAAAAGCAACCGTCTTCTTGTATTTGCATATTTCATTTTAACTATATCAGTTAAAAACTATTATATGCTCTGGAGCACTTACAAACGGCATAATTCGAATTTCATACACAATTATTATCTATATTAAGAAGCTAGTTATGCTGCAAGTCCTAGCTTTATTATACATTCAGCAAGGAATGGTCAATAGTTTTTTTAAATCACTCATATCCATAAACACGTGCAGTTTTGCAATTGGAAACATATCATTTTTTTTGTATTATCTATTTTTATTTTACGCCTTACAAAATTTATTACATGGGAAGTTTGGAAGAAGTTCTAAGGTGAACTGTGTTTTGAAGCTTCTTGTTCTCTCTACACTTTGGATTTTTCTACTAAAAATTATGAACTCTCCTTTGTATCGATTTTGTATCTGAATGGGTCAGAGTTATTATTCATTATAATCCTGTTTTTGGCTATTTATACTGAGATTGTTTTTCTGAGATCTTCTTGGCCTTGTATTTGTATTTGTATTTGTTTCCTTCTGTAATCTCTCTTTTGTTAGAATTAACTAATTGTCCAATTATCTCTTTGCAGAAAGAATTGATCAGGACAGTGGATTTAGGTCCTTTCAAGCACACAGTTGACGATGGGCTTGAATTGAGGAAAGCTGCTTTTGAATGCGTGGATACTTTGCTGGACAGTTGCCTTGATCAAATGAACCCTTCTTCTTTTATTGTTCCATACCTGTTATCTGGTTTAGATGGTGAGTCAAGTAATAATTATTTTTAAGAAAATATTCTGATAATTCTCAATAGATTGTGACAGGTTAAATCTGAAATACCTTTTTTTCATTATTTGCAACTCGCTAACATTTTTTCCTACTATGTTAGATCATTATGATGTCAAAATGCCTTGCCATCTCATCCTCTCAAAGTTAGCTGATAAGTGCCCATCTGCTGTGTTGGCAGGTACTGCTTCCATTATTTTTTTATTGCAATGATTCATAATTCTGTCGATTAAATTTACTATGTGTAGTGATAATAACCCAATTTTCACCAACTTATTTGCACCTTCAGTCTTGGATTCCTTGGTGGATCCTCTCCAGAAAACTATCAATTTTAGGCCCAAACAAGATGCAGTCAAGCAAGAGGTTGACCGAAATGAAGACATGATCCGTAGTGCTCTCCGGGCAATCGCTTCCTTGAACCGCATAAGGTATAGCTTAGGTTTCAAAAAAGCAAATATTTTTACTTCACCTTAAATCTTTAATTAACTGAAAATTATTACTTTTCCTTATTTTCAGAAAGACAACATTGCCATGTTTGAATACATACTTGTATAGACTAGATTTTAGTCCTTGAGTTTCGGATTTGTAATACTTTTGTTGTGTTTGTAACTTTCAAATTTGCAGCGGAGGAGATTGCAGCCATAAGTTTAAGAATCTTATGAATGAAATTACAAAGTCACAGATGCTCTCTGAAAAATACTCTTCTATCCGAAACGAGTGAATGAGACTGTTGATTGAAACTCGGTGAACTTTTATACTGAGGAAAGCTTACAAGTGGGTTCCATTGGAAGGGAGTACTGGTAATTTGCTGACACTCGATGCCATGTGGACTATCGAGTACAGTAAGTAAACTAAGTAATCACCTCTGGTTGCCGACCACCCTCCCTATATATGATTGTCTCTGTCTTGCCCAGTTTTCTTCTTTTTCTGGTAGGTGGACGCTGTGTAAATTCAATATTTGATATTCAAGTTCAACGCTAGGTTTTGGTTTTTATGTAATGAGAAAAAAAACAAGCATAAACATTTACACTACTTCCTTTGCAATATCATTTATTTGTAGTATAACTAGGTTTTCTAAACAGTGTTGAAAATCATGCTTCTCCGGAACTTGGCTTAGAGCCTTAGACAATACATTGTCTTCTGTCTGGTTTAATTACCTGTAATGTCCCACTTACAACACAATTCAAACGTGCATTGTTTAAGTTATGGGTAACCTAATTATCATATGCCCCACGATCAAAGGGTTAAAAAACAAAATCTTGATGCTTTGATAGTCGAGCAATGGCGTTGGTTGTATGGAGATTTTTCAATGTATAAGAGATGTCTGGTTTTTTAAGTACAGCTAATAATGTACACAGAAAAAACAATCAAAATGATAAAAATAAGTCTGTATTTCTGACTTGTGACAATCAAACATTCAAACCTTTCGAATTAAGATGAATGGAGATTTTTCAATGTATAAGAAATGTCTGGTTTTTTTAAGTACAGATAATAATCAACATTATTTATTATTTATTCATAATTTTTTTATAACAAATTTATAATGTATAATTTTCTTTTTAATTATTTTTTCATTTGGAATGGATTTAAAATAATATTAAAAGAAATGGGCAAAAACACTTTGGCGTCTTCCAGCAGAAAATGGGAGGTGCTTCAGTATCATCGAGACTCCTCAAGCCTAATTTCAAGGTTAATCTCTCTCTCCA
The DNA here is from genome assembly GCA_954870475.1 of Euphrasia confusa. Classification (NCBI taxonomy): domain Eukaryota; kingdom Viridiplantae; phylum Streptophyta; class Magnoliopsida; order Lamiales; family Orobanchaceae; genus Euphrasia; species Euphrasia confusa. The sequence goes on along the minus strand of OX940951.1, from coordinate 13,459,036 downwards.
AAAACACTGATTCCATTTTTATTTGAACTCGTGCTTTGATTTTTACAATGGACGTATATGAAAAAGGGTATGAATTCATTGCCTGAATTTTGTGTATAATTTCAGAAAAACTGCGTTGTTCGATTCCGATCAGAAAAAAAATATGATCTGTTGGGTATTTGTAATGGCACGTGCTTGATTTCATCAATTCCTATTTTGATATGATTATAATTCTATGGTTTTGGTTTGGTCCTCTACGATTTTCCTGTGTTGTGTGTTCTGGTTGTAATCAATATACTTTACTTGCCACAAGTACGAGTCGATTGATTGACGTAGATTGATAACAAAAAAAAGGGATCAGTTACATACATTGCATCGCTTCGTGCTGCACTTATTGTTTGTGGAATTCGACGACGAGTGGTCGTCGTAAATTAGTGTTGTTAGGTAAAAAAGTATTGTTTGTTCTCAATAGGAAATCACACAGAGGGTAAAATTCCGTCCATAACCCTCAAAGCGGAAGAATGTTTATTTTCTTTTTACATCATATTATGTGGAGAATTGTGTTCAATAAGTTTGATGAATGAGTGTTTGGTTGCATATAATTGTTGCCGCAACTTGTAAGGCACAAAAACAACCTTAAGATTTGACTTTTGTGTGTAGGGTATTTGCTCCATTATTTTGTGTGAGTTATTAAGATTTATCAAATCTCACTACTCTCCTACATACATATATACATACACACACATACATACACCATACATATATAGCTAACAAAAAAGAAGATGCACTACCTGCAATTGCTATTACTGCTTAAACATGTTCTATGGTGAATGGACTAGTTGACTCTCCCATAATGAATGCACTACTAAGGTATAAATTCAATATTTGATCTTTAGATGTGGACCAACCATATATATATACACATATATGTATGTACATATATGTGTGTGATCCTAGATTACTTGTTCCATCAATCATGCATGCCAATGGTTTCTGGGAGTGATTGGGGAGCCCTTGAAATGAAAGCACTCTTTTTTATCACATTGCAGTTGCATATTAAGTTAAGCACATTCATGGAGCTCCTTTGAAAAAAAGTGTTTTACCTTCCATCGGTACAATCTTTATTCTCCGTCCCTACAGAGTTGTCGATGGAAAAAATAATTGGCGGTTGCGTTACCAACTGATTTGACAAATTTTTCGGAGAAAAAAAAAAGAAAAAAGGATTTCTCTGCCTCCAAATGATGATGAGTTATTGATTAGTCCATCCCACACTCTGTACAATCACACAAACACACACAAACACTCCCTTGAGGAAACTTGTACTTCAACTTACAAGTATTTTAATTAGTAGGAGTATCATAATTAAATTAAAGCTATGGAGTACTCATATTATCATCTCCTCCAACTCTGACTGTATCCTCAGATTCCCCCGACGTCTTGCGAGAATACCACCTCGCCCAGAAGAGATAATTCAAAAAGTTCAGGAAGCTCAGCACAGCAAGAAACGAATAGAACAAATCCAGCCTGTCCTTGTTGAGGTCGTTATCGCTCAGCCACCCGCCAACACCGTTACGCCCCGTCACCCTGTTAACAACCGAAACGAGGATCGAGCTCAGGTAGAACCCGAACGAGTACGAGCAGTACGTTATAGCAGTCAAGAAAGCCCCCATCCCTTTCAGCTTCTGCTTGTAGAAGAACTCGATGAGCCCGACAGCAGTGAACATCTCCGACACCCCGAATATCAGGAACTGAGGGGTGATCCAGAATATGGAAATCGTCTCTTTCGAGTTCCGTCTCTTGCTCTCCATCAAAGCAGCCGAGACCATGGAGAATACGACGAGGAATAGGCCCGACCCGATCCGGTGGAGCGGGGCGAGCCCGGAGTCGTGGCCCGTGATTCGTCTGGCGAAGGGGACGAAGAATGTGTCGTAGAGTGGGACTATGAATATGAGCATGAGGTAAGGGATGGCTTGGAGGGAGGCTGGGGGGATTCGGAAGGACTCGGTGAGGTGTGTGTTCATGGTGCTGCCCTGTTGGACCGAGAAGGTTTGGAGCTGAGCGAGGACTGTGTTGAACACGATTGTGCAGGCGAATATCGGGAGGACGAGGATAAGGATCTTCGCCTGCTCGACTTGGGATATGGTCGAGAGGGCCCACGGGCTTTCGGACTTTGCGTTCGGGCCTTGGGCGGTCTTGATGCAGGCCTTGTTCAAGAATCTGTTTTGTTACACGACGATTAATATCGTAATATGACAGTACGAATACGAAGCGAGATATGAAGGAAGTACCTAAATGTTTGTGTGAGAGGAAGATTGGAAGAGATGGAGTTGTTGTCGGTGTTAGGGTCGTATCCATGGAGCATCCGAGGATCAGATGGAGAAGCTTGGTTTCTCTTTAAAATTGCACCCACAATCACCTGATGTATCACGAATTAATTAATGGAGTAATATTTATTATTTTATTTAATTGTTTATTTAGGTTGATCGGATAACAATGTGAAAGGTGCCGAATCTTCCGACATTGCATCTGGATGTTTGTCTTTTATTATATGGAACATTTATTTAATTTGGGAAATAAAAAAATATTTAGAAAAAGTGGATTTATTTTAATATTACTATTAGGGAGCGGTCTCAAATAGTCAATATATATATATATATATATATTAAAATAATGCATGTTGATAAAACGTGGACGACGGTGTGGATAAATGAATTTATAAAAGACAGAATATGGTGCATGTGTGCCAAGTCCATATACAAATCAGTATTTTATCTTTCTCATACTTTTACTTAAAAAAGTATATAAATTCATTATTTTGATACAATGTTGATATATATTATACCTGCTACCTGGTCTGTTACTGCCATATATATATATGCAGTGAGGCCCATACAGGCCCGTTTATTGTTAAGTCATTGTTAAGTTATTCTTTATGGTAATCCTTAACCTATTAGGATTAGGGTTATGATTTATGTTTTCATGTCTATATAAAACTCGTGATCATGTAATCGTTTCATTATTCAAGTTAATAATAAAAATCAAGTCAAGTTACAACACCTTCGTTTCTCCTTTTGTTCATACTCTGTTTTTACATAGGAAGAATAATTCTTCCTACTATTTTACTCAACAAAATCTACATGGTATCAGAGCAATTCCGCAAATAAGATGACGGGGGAAGAAAGGTCAAAGGAGGGCAGCGAGGGTTCTGGTTCAAATCCGTTAGATCCATCCAAACCATCAAGCCCCTTCTACCTACACTATGGAGAATCGACAGGTCAGAATATTATTGCAGAATCACTCAACTCAAGAAATTACCAAACTTGGAGCAGAAATTTCATGCTTGCCCTAACTGTGAAAAACAAGCTTGGTTTTGTTGACGGCACCATAGAAGAACCTCAAGTATCAGATCCAATATACCAAGACTGGAAGAGATGCAACTCCATAGTACTAGCCTGGATTTCAGCCAGCCTATCACCAGAGATGGCCGGATTTACAGCCTATGCCACCTCTGCAAGACAAGTTTGGATGGAGCTGCACACAAAATTTGCAAAGGCAAATAATAACCGTGTGTTCATGTTGGAGCAACAACTTGCCATGATCAAACAGGAAGGTGAGAGAGTTAATGTCTATTATGCAAAACTCAAAGGTATATGGGATGAAGTTAATGCATATGAGCCAATATGTGTGTGCCCCCTAAGTGCATGTCCTGCTATGAAGGAGATTCAGCAAAGAATAGATAAGAGGAAAATACTACAATTTTTAATGGGGCTTAATGAGGATTATTTACAGTTAAGAAATCAAATTCTGTTGAAAGATCCACTGCCTACTCTGGATCAGATTTTTAACCTAATCTCACAAGAAGAATCCAACATAGAGCTACAATCTTTTGGTTCCAGAAGCATCCCTGCCAATGCTATGGCCACTAAGCAGGAAAATAAAAAGGATTGGAGTAAGGCTTCAGGAAATAATGGGAAGAAAGGAAGTGTGATCTGCACACAATGTGGGAAAAATAACCACACGGTTGACAAGTGTTATGAAGTTTATGGGTACCCCCCCGGCCATCCAAGAAATCCCATAGCAGGTCAGACCAAAGGAGGAATAGTCTGCACTCATTGCAATAAAACTAATCACACTATTGATAAATGCTTTGAGTTGCATGGATTCCCTGGAAAAGATCCAAAAACCACTGGAGCTACTGGTAAAACTTGGAAGCCAAGTGTTAATCAAGTTGAAACTAAAGAGGAAGAACAGGAAGTTAAGTTGACACCTAAAGAATACAAGCAGCTTTGCTCACTACTGCAGAATCAAGCCATTGCTGAAAAGAAAGCCTCAGGTAATGATTCAGAAACTTCATATACCTTAGCTTCACATTGTTTATTAAGCATCAGAAATAGCATGTGGATACTAGATTCAGGGGCAAGTGATCATATCACAAATAATCTTAAAGGTATGATACATGTGAGGTTCAGGGATCCTATTACCCTCAGACTACCAAATGGAACCAGTACTCAAGTCACTCAAGTAGGAACAGTTGTTCTCAGTAGCCACATCATTCTGAAAAATGTCTTATTTGTCCCATCTTTTCAGTTTAATCTCATCTCAGTAAGTAAATTGCTACTGGATGCTCAAGTAAAGATAAACTTCACTCATGGTCATTGTGTTGTACAGGACAATTACAGCTCCAAAGTGATTGGGACAGCTAAAGAAGTTGGAGGGCTATATCAATTTGAAGCAAGAGAAGATGATATAGTTTTTAGTAATAGCATAGTTAATAGCATTTCAGTTGATGTTTGGCATAGAAGAATGGGTCATCCTTCTCCTAGCAGAATGATTTTTATGAATAAATTAAATAAAGTTTTTCCTTCTATCCCTGATTCATTTACTAAGAATGTTTGTGAAGTCTGTCATAAATCAAAACAGACAAGGCTCCCATTTCCAGAACATGTTGATACAAATATGAAGCTTTTTGAGTTAGTTCATGTGGATATATGGGGACCTCTGGCAATTGAATCACATGGTGGTTACAAATACTTCCTGACCATTGTTGAACACAGCAGCAGGTTCACTTGGTTATTTCTTATGCACTCAAAATCTCAGGCCAGACAACTGCTGCAAGGATTTATAAACACTGTAAAAATTCAATATGGCTGCAATGTGATGAATATTAGAAGTGATCAAGGAAAGGAGTTTGAAATGACTGAGTTCTATAGAAATAATGGTATTGAACATCAGAAAAGTTGTGCTTATACACCACAACAAAACTCAGTGGTAGAAAGAAAACATAGACACATTTTAGAAGTAGCTAGAGCTCTCAGATTTCAATCCAATTTACCTATGGATTTCTGGGGAGAATGTGTTCTAACTGCTGTCTATCTGATCAATAGAACTCCATCCAAGGTAACTGATAATAAGGCTCCTTATACTATACTGCATAACACTGAACCTGAGATGTCTCATTTGAGAGTCTTTGGTTGCTTATGCTTTGCAACCAATGTCAATCCTCATAAAGACAAATTTGCCACTAGAGCTCACAAATGCATTTTCCTGGGATATCCTAAAGGGATCAAGGGTTATATTCTATATGATATAGCAGAAAATCATCATTTTGTTGCCAGGGATGTGATTTTTTATGAAAATAATTTTCCTTACAGTGATGAAGTGTCAAATGCCAAAACTGATGTTCCAATTACCCCTGATGTATTAAAGTATGATGATTATACCACTAATGACTCAGAAAATGTTCCAATCCATGAAACAAATACTGAGTCATTCACAGCTGATCTCAATACTCCACATTCTCCATCTGATGAGAATAATAATGATTATACTGAACTTGTGGAAAATTCTGTTCCCACAGATGATGCAGCTAATACACAAGAGGTTCAAGTCAGGAGAACAGGTCGACATTCTAGACCTCCTAGCTACCTTAGTGATTACCAATGTAACTTGATTCAGCAAGCTCAAGGAACCTACAGTCAACCTATCTCAACTTCTTCTGAATACTCATTAAGTAACCATCTATTTTTTGGCAGATTGAGAGAGCCCTATCTGTCATATGTCATGTCTACAGTGATCCATACTGAACCTAAAACCTTCAAGGAAGCAGTCAAATCCCCAGAGTGGCAACAAGCAATGACTGAAGAGATCTCTGCATTAGAAGCAAATCAAACCTGGACATTAATGCCACTCCCACAGGGAAAGAAGTTAGTAGGATGTAAATGGGTGTATAAGATCAAAAGAAAGGCAGATGGGAGCATAGAAAGATGCAAGGCTAGGTTAGTTGCCAAGGGATATACACAACAAGAAGGGTTGGATTTTTTTGAAACATTCTCACCAGTGGCCAAAATTGCCACAGTAAGAACTGTTTTGGCCTTGGCATCTTCATTAAACTGGTACTTATTCCAATTAGATGTCAATAATGCCTTTTTATATGGTGATCTTCATGAGGAAGTCTACATGAGCCTTCCTGAAGGCTATTCTGGTTCCAAAAGTAAGTTGTGCTGCAAGCTTCATAAGTCATTGTATGGACTTAAACAAGCCTCAAGACAATGGAATGAAAAATTCACATCTGTTATTACATCCTATGGTTTCCATCAAAGTAATGCGGATTCTTCTTTGTTTCTGCTAAAACACACAGATTCCATTATATTTCTTCTCATTTATGTTGATGACATAATAATTGGAGGCAATGACCTCACTGCCATTACTCAGCTTAAAGGTTATCTTGCTAGTAAATTCAAGCTAAAGGATTTAGGGAATTTAAAATTCTTCCTTGGCATTGAAATTGCAAGAAATCCAGAAGGTATCATCCTCAATCAGAGACAATACACCTTGGATATTATTTCTGACTGTGGACTTTTGGACTGTAAACCAGTCTCTTTTCCTTTTGAGCAAGGAGTTAAGCTCACCAAAGAAGAGGGGACTTTGTTACCTAATCCTTCTACATATAGAAGACTGGTTGGAAGGCTGTTGTATCTCACTTTAACCAGACCAGATATATGTTATTCTATTCAAGTTCTTAGTCAGTTTATTGACCATCCTACTGATATGCATATGGCTGCAGCAACAAGGGTGGTTCGATATCTCAAACACTCTCCTGGTCAAGGCTTATTTTATCCATCAAATACCAATTTACACTTAAAAACCTTTTGTGATGCTGACTGGGCAGCAGATGTCACTACCAGGAGATCCATTACAGGCTACTGTGTCTTTCTTGGGGAGTCTTTAGTTGCATGGAAGTCCAAGAAACAAACCACAGTATCCAGGTCCTCAGCTGAATCCGAATATAGAGCTATGGCATCTTGTGTTTGTGAGCTAATTTGGTTCAAGAAGCTATTAACTGACTTCTGTATCTCGCATCCACAACCGGCCCTTCTTTATTGTGATAACATAGCAGCCATACACATTGCTTCCAACCCAGTGTTTCATGAACGCACCAAACATATAGAAATCGACTGTCATCTTGTGAGGGAATGGTTGCAGAGAGGTTTATTTAAACTCTTTTATATGAAAACTTCAGACCAGGTGGCCGACCTTTTCACTAAAGCCCTCAGTTCCAAAGTTTTTCACTCCCTATTGCGCAAGATGGGCGTCAAGGATCTTTACTGCCATCTTGAGGGGGGGTGTTGATATATATTATACCTGCTACCTGGTCTGTTACTGCCATATATATATATGCAGTGAGGCCCATACAGGCCCGTTTATTGTTAAGTCATTGTTAAGTTATTCTTTATGGTAATCCTTAACCTATTAGGATTAGGGTTATGATTTATGTTTTCATGTCTATATAAAACTCGTGATCATGTAATCGTTTCATTATTCAAGTTAATAATAAAAATCAAGTCAAGTTACAACACCTTCGTTTCTCCTTTTGTTCATACTCTGTTTTTACATAGGAAGAATAATTCTTCCTACTATTTTACTCAACAAAATCTACATACAAAAAAATATAAATTCATTTTTTGTTAATTTCCTTGTCAAATAAAGTCTGCATAATAGTCTGAAACAAAAGGAAGTAGAATTAGGCATTCGTATATATATTTTATTTATGGTCTCAAACTGTCAAGTACTAAAGCAATAAAAGCAATGAAATCAACTTTAGAAAAATAAAAAAGGTATTCTCGTCTCACACGTCCCGTATTTTCAATTCGACAAGCAATAATTATCAACAATTTTATTTTATTTCCAAGTCAATATATTTCAATAAAACCATTAGAAAAATAACAAATAATTAATGTACCTGAGCAATAGGAGTCAAAATGCTTCCTTGTGGACGCTTGTTCCTATACACCACCGCCCCTCCGATCAAACTAACAAGCCCCATCCCCATAGCCGCCGCCGACACTCCGAACCCAACATCCATCCCCGAATGCGTCTGCACGTAAACCAACACCGTCAACGCGACTAACTCCCCCGCCGAAAACGCAAAGTAAGCCGCGTTGAAGTAACTCGAAAGCCTCTTCGACTCCTTCGGGTCGGCCCGCGGGTCGAACTGATCCGCCCCGTGGGCTATCATGTTGGGCTTCACGCACCCGCTCCCAAGGGCCACGAGGTATAGGGCCGCGTAGAAAATTAGGGCCTTGAAGCCCGTGGCCTCTTGGGCCGGAGGCGGGCGGAGCTGGGGGAGGTGGGCCTGGACGGAGAGGAGGATGAAGCCCGATAGCTCGACGAAGGCGAAGATGAGCATGGTCCAGAAGCAGCCCAGGTGGGAGTCCGAGAGGTAGCCGCCGACGAGGGAGAGGAGGAAGACGGTCCCGATGAAGTTGGTCACGGTGTTTGCTGACTTGGAAAGCGAGAAGTGCATCTCGTTGATGACGTATGTGATGAGGTTGTTGCCCACGGCAGCGATCGCCATGATCTCGAACCCTTGGACTCCTATATATATATATATATAAGCAGACGAGAAATTAAGAAAAATGTTACTTATTGCACGTACGTAGACTGCATATATATATATATATGTGTTAATTTTTCATGCATATATATGGATATATATATATACCTAGGACGAAGGCGGCGGCTCTCATTCCGCCGTGCTTGAGGGGGTCGGAAGGCCTTCCTCTCCAGTCGACGGTGGAACTCTCTTCGGAGTTGCTCATGTTGTTTTCTACCTTATTATTAATTACCTCCATATATATATATATATATATATATATGCTTTTTGATCGATCGAGAAAGAGAGAGAACTTGTGTGAAGTGAATTAAGTAGTGTGATGAATTGAAGGGTGAGAAATTGGGGTCAAATTTATACACACACACACACCTGCTGTCAACGGGGGGCCCTCGCCCCCGCCTCCATCCGCACCTTTAAATTTGGATATATTGTGACTTGTGAGCAACAACAACAACACACACTTCTCCATCTTCTTTGGTCCCCACCACTACGTACCACCACAGTACTCTCTACTTACATATATATGTAAGTATGAAATTATATTAGTAATACGTATTATATACTTATTTACGTGTTTATATATAATAACTGTACATTATTTTTGTGCATGTTTGGTGAGTGAGCACTTACGGGTACGTAGGATATTTCAACATTGAGAAATGAGTAACGTCGTTGAATTATATTATTGCATATCATGTACTGTCGTGCGTATATATATTCCGGAAACAAATTAAAGCTCACCGTGGATTTAGAATAGTATATATGTGTGAGTATATATATATATATATATATATATCAATCAATCCATTCATCAAGAATAGACTTATAAGTTATACTGCCTCTGTCCCAATGTTATAAACACGTTGACTTTTTTGGACCGTCAAATACATATGATAAACATTATACAAAAATTATGAAAAAAATATTAAAATAAAATTTAGTAGTTAAATTTTATTTTAATTAGTAATTTTTTCATAATTTTTGTATAATGTTTATCATATGAGGACGGTAAAAAAAATCAAAGTTTTTATAGCTTTGTGAGTGAGAGAGTATATATTGCATACATATACTATACTATCATTTATCATTTAGTTAACACACAATATATACATGTATAATTTCACATTTCTCTAAGAAAAGTTCATTTATTATGTGAATTTAAATATAGAAATTTAATTCTACGGAAATTAAAATAATTAATATAATATTTTATAGATTTTTTTTATCAAAAAATTAATGTACCGGAAATTAACAAATTTCTATAAATGCAAAAGAAATTGGTTGGTAAATAAAAATTGATATATAAAATGTACAAAGAAATCGGTTAATAACCGATTTCTATCCGTCTGGATTTTCATAGAAAACGGTTAAAAACCGATTTCTAATGCAATTTTTTTTAGTATTGATAAAATTAAATAGTACTAGTAGGCATGAAATCTAAATTTTCCCGACTAACCCTTAAAATGTCTGATGATCGAAACCCAATACAAATTAAATATTCATTCAGGTTGCCAGCTGATAAATTAAATTGCTCAAGGCTACTGATATCACGGGGTTTCCATTCATATATACAAAGCTACGCCGCGCCATGTTGGGTTTGGTGTAGCCAAACCAAACCGACGAAGCCACGACGAAAAACGAGCGCGAAGAAAGAGTTTCTCAAAACTCAGGAACTGACACGTTCGTGCCAGAATGTGCCATTCTTCCAAAACTTCAGAGGCAGTAGCACGTTCGTGCCAAAACTGGCACGTTCGTGCCACTTCCTGGAAGCTTTTGGGCCAACTCGTTTTTTGGGCTTTTTTGAGCCTTTTTAAGGCCATTTTTGGGCTTTGACTAGGTCTTGACCTTACTACTATATATACTTCCTTTCCCCTCACTTATACCTTATCCAACACCATTTGTAGCCACCATTATAGAGAGAGAAAAATTGGGAAGAGGGTTAGAGTTAGATTTTTGGGAGAAAAATCTTGTAAGCTCTTGGAAGCTCTCGTTTATTTTTCGGTTTATCTCGTGGGGTGGGCTAGAGTGTGAGGGTCCTAGAGAGAGTCGTGAGAGTTAGAATTCGAGAGAGAATTCTTGTAAAGCTCGGTGTAACGATTCGGTTTATCTAGTGAAGAAATCGTGGCGGCCAAAGTGGATGTAGCCTATTTAAAGGTGAACCACTATAATTCTCGGTGTCGTTTTCTTGATTTGCTTTCTCGTTTCGTATTGTGTTGATTGCTTCGATTGTGAGATATCTCCTATATTGCTTGAATATGTATATTGTGTATGCTTGTGGTGCATCGGTGATATATATGTATTGCTTGTGATTGGTTGTCGTTGTTGGTTGGTCGGGAATTCGGAACACTCGGGTTGAGTGGATTCCCGACAACGGTTGGACGTCGGTTGTTCTCGGGGGATTGGTAGTAGAGTACGGGGTGGATTCGTTTGGAGATCGATAGGAGTTTCCGTCACGCATTGGGCGTGTCCGATCGATCGGGTATCGACGAGTCAAGAAAAAAGTCCTCGTGCTCTCTAGGAGCGGGTCCCGGTGGTCCGACGTGTAGTCGGTGGTCTCGTTGACGTAAAGCACCGCCCGCCTTCCCCGGTATAGTACATCGATCCCATCAATTGGTATCAGAGCCAAGTTGAGAATCTTGGACGAGCTTCGGTTGAAGCGGTCAGAGGACAATGACGGGCAACGACATGGTATGGAGTGCAATCGAAAGGTTCAACGGGTCGGATTTTGCACATTGGAAGGTGCAAGTGATGAACTACTTGTTCGGGAAGAATCTTCATCTACCGTTAGTAGGCGAGAAGCCGGAGGGTATGAGCGAGGCGAAATGGGCTCTCCTAGACCGACGAGTACTCGGGTTAGTCCGTTTGACGTTGTCGGAGAACATCGCTAGAAAAGTGATGATGGAGAAGTCGACCTCGAGGATGATGAAGGTGTTATCCGACATGTACGTGAAGCCTTTGAAGCCGAGGTCGAGAGAGACTTCGGTTGGACTTCTCGGATGATGAATGTGGCCGCCGCCACGGATGATGGGGAGTGTAGTTTGGTTGTGTCTCCAGGTGGGAGATTGTTGGGTTTGGTGTAGCCAAACCAAACCGACGAAGCCACGACGAAAAACGAGCGCGAAGAAAGAGTTTCTCAAAACTCAGGAACTGACACGTTCGTGCCAGAATGTGCCATTCTTCCAAAACTTCAGAGGCAGTAGCACGTTCGTGCCAAAACTGGCACGTTCGTGCCACTTCCTGGAAGCTTTTGGGCCAACTCGTTTTTTGGGCTTTTTTGAGCCTTTTTAAGGCCATTTTTGGGCTTTGACTAGGTCTTGACCTTACTACTATATATACTTCCTTTCCCCTCACTTATACCTTATCCAACACCATTTGTAGCCACCATTATAGAGAGAGAAAAATTGGGAAGAGGGTTAGAGTTAGATTTTTGGGAGAAAAATCTTGTAAGCTCTTGGAAGCTCTCGTTTATTTTTCGGTTTATATCGTGGGGTGGGCTAGAGTGTGAGGGTCCTAGAGAGAGTCGTGAGAGTTAGAATTCGAGAGAGAATTCTTGTAAAGCTCGGTGTAACGATTCGGTTTATCTAGTGAAGAAATCGTGGCGGCCAAAGTGGATGTAGCCTATTTAAAGGTGAACCACTATAATTCTCGGTGTCGTTTTCTTGATTTGCTTTCTCGTTTCGTATTGTGTTGATTGCTTCGATTGTGAGATATCTCCTATATTGCTTGAATATGTATATTGTGTATGCTTGTGGTGCATCGGTGATATATATGTATTGCTTGTGATTGGTTGTCGTTGTTGGTTGGTCGGGAATTCGGAACACTCGGGTTGAGTGGATTCCCGACAACGGTTGGACGTCGGTTGTTCTCGGGGGATTGGTAGTAGAGTACGGGGTGGATTCGTTTGGAGATCGATAGGAGTTTCCGTCACGCATTGGGCGTGTCCGATCGATCGGGTATCGACGAGTCAAGAAAAAAGTCCTCGTGCTCTCTAGGAGCGGGTCCCGGTGGTCCGACGTGTAGTCGGTGGTCTCGTTGACGTAAAGCACCGCCCGCCTTCCCCGGTATAGTACATCGATCCCATCAATTGGTATCAGAGCCAAGTTGAGAATCTTGGACGAGCTTCGGTTGAAGCGGTCAGAGGACAATGACGGGCAACGACATGGTATGGAGTGCAATCGAAAGGTTCAACGGGTCGGATTTTGCACATTGGAAGGTGCAAGTGATGAACTACTTGTTCGGGAAGAATCTTCATCTACCGTTAGTAGGCGAGAAGCCGGAGGGTATGAGCGAGGCGAAATGGGCTCTCCTAGACCGACGAGTACTCGGGTTAGTCCGTTTGACGTTGTCGGAGAACATCGCTAGAAAAGTGATGATGGAGAAGTCGACCTCGAGGATGATGAAGGTGTTATCCGACATGTACGTGAAGCCTTTGAAGCCGAGGTCGAGAGAGACTTCGGTTGGACTTCTCGGATGATGAATGTGGCCGCCGCCACGGATGATGGGGAGTGTAGTTTGGTTGTGTCTCCAGGTGGGAGATTGTTGGGTTTGGTGTAGCCAAACCAAACCGACGAAGCCACGACGAAAAACGAGCGCGAAGAAAGAGTTTCTCAAAACTCAGGAACTGACACGTTCGTGCCAGAATGTGCCATTCTTCCAAAACTTCAGAGGCAGTAGCACGTTCGTGCCAAAACTGGCACGTTCGTGCCACTTCCTGGAAGCTTTTGGGCCAACTCGTTTTTTGGGCTTTTTTGAGCCTTTTTAAGGCCATTTTTGGGCTTTGACTAGGTCTTGACCTTACTACTATATATACTTCCTTTCCCCTCACTTATACCTTATCCAACACCATTTGTAGCCACCATTATAGAGAGAGAAAAATTGGGAAGAGGGTTAGAGTTAGATTTTTGGGAGAAAAATCTTGTAAGCTCTTGGAAGCTCTCGTTTATTTTTCGGTTTATCTCGTGGGGTGGGCTAGAGTGTGAGGGTCCTAGAGAGAGTCGTGAGAGTTAGAATTCGAGAGAGAATTCTTGTAAAGCTCGGTGTAACGATTCGGTTTATCTAGTGAAGAAATCGTGGCGGCCAAAGTGGATGTAGCCTATTTAAAGGTGAACCACTATAATTCTCGGTGTCGTTTTCTTGATTTGCTTTCTCGTTTCGTATTGTGTTGATTGCTTCGATTGTGAGATATCTCCTATATTGCTTGAATATGTATATTGTGTATGCTTGTGGTGCATCGGTGATATATATGTATTGCTTGTGATTGGTTGTCGTTGTTGGTTGGTCGGGAATTCGGAACACTCGGGTTGAGTGGATTCCCGACAACGGTTGGACGTCGGTTGTTCTCGGGGGATTGGTAGTAGAGTACGGGGTGGATTCGTTTGGAGATCGATAGGAGTTTCCGTCACGCATTGGGCGTGTCCGATCGATCGGGTATCGACGAGTCAAGAAAAAAGTCCTCGTGCTCTCTAGGAGCGGGTCCCGGTGGTCCGACGTGTAGTCGGTGGTCTCGTTGACGTAAAGCACCGCCCGCCTTTCCCGGTATAGTACATCGATCCCATCACGCCACAATCAAGCTAAATCATATGGACCTCAAGAGCAATGCAAGCTGAAATGTTTTAATAATTAAGGAAGTTGCGCGATTCGAATATAATATTTAATAAGATTTCATTATCTCACAAAATAAACCGAATCATCAACAAGTTTAAGTTTAATTAGTTCAATAACTTCTTAATTATAAAAATTAAAACTTCATTAATCTATTAGTAGTATTTTACTTTTTAAAATTTTATGAAACATCAACTAATAAAAGAAGGTTCGAAAGTGCCATAGAATTAAAGATGGCGTAACTGCCCAAGTCATCGAATAAATCACGTTTGGAAAAAACACAAAATAATTATTTAAAGAAAAATATACGTACTACTAATGGAGTGAAGACTAGGGTAAAGTTTGACAGAATGCAATGTTTTGTTTTTTCAGAAAAACTCTAATTTGAAAATAACAAAAAATTATCACAAGAAAAATTTAAAAAATAATACTCTCTCTATTTCAGAATATATAGTACGTTGTCATATATTTATTGTAATTAAGTTTATTAAGAATCTTAGTGATAAATTTGCACGCGCGTTCTTATACCTTTTCAATTTAATGCACTTTCTCATACTTTCTCAATCTAAATATCTAATGCATTGATTAATTCAATAAATAAATAAAAAATACTCCATAATTTAATATGCATTAAAAAACTTCAGTGTTTTATAAAATGCTCATGTTTACGATAGAACGGTACATTCGGTACATTCGTTGATCAAAAATTCGATTACTAACTCTCTGTATTGCTCTTTAAACTAGCAACTTGATCGAACTTACTCATGGAGTTGAGTTGGTTGAACATTCACTAAAATAGAGGATAAAAGAATTTAAAATGATCATATATCACAGATCGAAATGCTTTCTCTATTGGACTAGTAGCAAAGAAAATTTAAATGAATTAATTACCCATAAGAAAACAAAAATCCCACTTCCATTTTTGTTGTAGGCTAACAATGGAACAAAGCCACCTTTTTCTTGCCTATACCCTTCAACTTTTGTTCCCTCTCCACATATATCCCTATGGTAATTACTCTAGCGGATTGAGAAGATGGATAAGATTTTTCATTAACTTTTGGCTCAAAAAAAAAAAAAAGGTATAAACAGCTTGTAGTTTATCAAATTTTCTTGCCTTGTGAGATACGGAGTAATAATTAATTTAACCTAATTATAACATCCTATACTCCATATATTTATTATTTGCGTAGTTGTGACAAAAAAAAGTATAAACCTTGCCGTATATCCGAATTTCTTGGTTGTTAGATAATTAATTTAACCTAATAATATCTATAAACTCACACCTTAATTAGTTCTAAATAAAACATACGAATATTAATGAAAACGACTCTCCAACTAAAATTAACTTTCTTTCCTATTTTGTCTTCTCAACCCAATGGAAATACATGAAATGAGTTAATTAAAAGTGCAAAATTCTTTAGTTTCTTTTCTTTAAATACAATATGAAGAAACATTGATGTCATCAAATGACACGTGGCAGGTTAGCAATGGGTTGTCGGCAGAGAAGTTGAAAATGAAGTGCATGAACACCTACCTACTATGTACCTTGCTATATTTAATCTTTTGTTGCATCATCCAATGTAGGCATTGTAAATATTGTGTGGGAGACAAAGTGGAAACATTCTTTTTTGATTCATTCATTCGTTCACGGAAGACTATATATTACTTCTGTCTCACACTAATTGTCATATGATGCGCATTTGAACACATAAATTAAAAAATATCGTTTTATTAATTTATTGACAAAAAATTTAAAAATTATAATTGGCCAAATAATTTTTTTTGTACTCTATATTAAGTGGAACTTTTTTTTTCTTCTTTTTTACAACATTCTATAAATTTTTCTCTAGTGTGCCTTTCTATATAAAACATAAATTAAACATTTTCATGATATGTCCTTAATTAAATATCTTTATAAAATGATTTTTAAATACACAAGTCAAAACCTTGTGCCTTATTCTTGCGAGGATCGACGGCTTTAACGTTATAGGTCGAACTCTATATAGCTCATTTTGTTTGCCGATAGCAAATTCGAACTACAAAAATATATATTTTCTCTTTCAAATTAATGGATCTCTACCAATATTTTGAGAAGGGGTAGTGTGAAGTCTTAGAGAGGACTTTGAGGGGAAGGGAAGTAATAAGAAGAGAGAAATTACATAATTAGCAATATTAGTTAGCCAATTAGGTATCGGAGCACTTAGAAAGGCATTAACTTTTACCTTTGCTTTACCACCCCCACTATTATTTAATTATTTATTTATTTATTTATTTATTTCCCAATGTAGAAATTTTGAATCATGCAATCGTCGATAAATATTCATTTTTTCTTGGGAAATTTTTAATACAATATTTAATAATTCACGACTTTCATACTTTCAACGTGTTATTAATCTATTAAGCGACTTGAATCTAAAGATGAAATGTTTTCAATATCTATATACCATTTCAATATACACGTACACACACACAACGTAAGATATATATAAGGTGTATTTTCAAGCATATTGCACTTGATTAGCAGTACAATCAGTATACTTTTGATTTATTGAATACATATACACTTTATTTTTTAATATATATATATATATATATATATATATATATTTTTTTTTTTCAAAACAAATAAATTAAATAGTGTTGGAATCATTTTTGAAAAATTGCTGTGTATTTTTATATGTTCATTTTATTACAAAAAAAATAAATGTAATAGCATAATCATTAACAAATTTAATGGGTATAAGTGACCATCATTACCAAAACCTTCACCATAAATCAAGTTCATTTTAAACAAAAATTCACACAAACAAGTATATATTTTTTCTGTCATAAATTAGTGGTCATATATGTTGAACACGAAATTAAAAAATATACTTTTTCCCTCTGTTCCAAAGCTATAGACACGTTGATTTTTTTAGACCGTCCAATACATATGATAAACAGTATACAAAAATTATGATATGTATTGGACGGTCAAAAAAAGTAATGTGTTTATTTATAGTTATGAGATAGAGGGAGTATGTTTTTTTACAAAATTTAAAGATAAAAAATATTTTTAAGTAGTTGTGATCCAAGTATTTTTAATAATAATTTTTTATAATAAGAAAAGCAAGGATAAATATTTTTCTTAAATGAGAGTGTTGTATGTGTGTGTATGAGTTGTATGACTATGTGTATTAATTAGTCAAAGTCAATGAAATATGATGTAAATTAAATTTCCCGCTTACGGCCATAAGATTTGTCAGTAGAACAAAAAAAAGGTCTCCACTCGCTTATTCATAATGAAGGTTTTTGACAAGGGTCAACCCTCAATATTTCCCACATTAATCTTGTCAGAACAATCACATTCAAATGTAGATCATCAACTAGTATTGAGAAGGTACTGTCAAAATACATTATCTCAGAACTATAACTATAATGTTTTAATAGTCATATCAACTTCGCCTCTTCTCAAAGTCCATCAAAGGCAAACTACTAGAACTCACAAGGAAGTAAATCGATAAGAAACAATATTGTAGTTCTATGATGAAACTTTAATTTAACAATAAAAAAGGCAGAATTCATCAAATACTTATAAAACAGTATTTTCAAAATTAGACGTGTGAGAGCATTTTCTTTTTGCAAAGCCTAACAAAAAAAGTGCAGTGTATGAAATTTGAATTAAAGTCAAAACAATTTTCAAATCTTAGTTGACTTTTGAGGGAATGGAAAAATGCATTATTTTCAATGAGAGCGCAAACAAAGGAGCTTCAGGGATGGCTTTATGTTTCCACTGATTCACAATTGCATCATCTAGCACTAGTGACTTTACATGCACCACACAAGATTGTGAATCAACAAGGAATGTAAGACCTGCTGGAAACTCCATAGTTTTCAGGTAGCTACTGAACGAGCAATACCGAAATTTAGAAGTTTGACCAAAAATCGACAAGAGCATGTTTTTGACAATATTGCTTAAAGTATACATTCATATAAGTATTTTATAATACAAGGAAAACGATATTAGATAATGGGAACACGGAAACAAACAAACTTGAGCGTAATTCTGTATGATTGCGAAACTTCATGACAGAGTACGCTTATTGAAAGATTCCACTGTCAGATTGGCTGTGAAAGCAGGAATCGAATTCATCTTCCTGATAAATATATCAACCTGTAAAACGCATCGCTCGTAAAAGATGATCACAAATTGGGCAAGAAACTTGAAAACCTCTCAATTGAGACAATAAAACGATATCATTTGCGTTTTTGATGCCACAATAAAAAATTCAAACAAATGGGTATTACGATTCTATCTGGAGAAATAAGATTTTACTGATTTTGAAAGATTCTTGCAATATGATACTTCAACGGAGTGTGACATTGATATATAGATATAGAAATGACAAAGGTAACTACTTCAAGAGAAAGTTTAGTTCAGACCTGCCGAGATATCTCAGGCTGTGATGCATACTCATTCGCCTGAAAATTACAAAAAAACAAAAAGGAAACATGATTTAACTCACATTGATCTACCAATATGCATGTGTATCAGTATCTGTCAATTTGTGTGTGGAGCTGAATAAGAAGTCTCACTCAGAGATTCCATTTTCAGGGTGCAAATTAACCACGTTTAGGAAAAAATTACAACATTTAAGGAATATAACTAAATCGGACAGGCATAAACTTGACCATATTTATTCCACCAGTTAGCCATGATCGATTGATCGGTGAACTAAGACTAGTTATCCGATGGAGCTCCCTTTTAGAAAAATATATCAGATACCAGTAGGTTCAGTACATTCATCAATCTACCTACAAATCATTCAAATACAACCAATCGTCTAAGCTATTATCATAGGGGCATTCATCTTTCTGATGAAATAGATAGTGTTCACATTTCGCATCTTACAATTGTCAAGATTTGTTGAAGTCACCCATTCAAAGTGCAATATGAAATTAAAACTTACCACAATATTCGTGTTCCCAGATTCATATTCAAATTGAAGCCTCTCGTCGTCATTCAGGGCGTATATTGAATGGAGAGTAAATCGCGTGACTGGTATTCCGTCCTGCCGCTGATGGTCATCCATAACAATCTGAAGCATATTTAAAATATAACAAGATCAGAGGCAATCAAAGTATCATAGAATTCATATGCATAATAACTACTGTACTAAGCATATCAATTTTACTTGCATACACCTTCCCCTTTATCAGAGGTCAAATTGCCGGCAGAACATTGCTTATTATAACTCAAGGAGTCAAGGGAAAATAACTGGTTTGCTTCTCAAGCATTTGTGTAGTGATGGCCTGATGGGGTGGGTGTATAACCTAAAATTCACAAATGCTTGAAAATTACTCGCTTCTTGATGTCATCGTTGCAACTTGAAAATGCATCAAAAGCCAAGAAAATCATCTCATTTTGAGCTGGAAACTATACTGGTAAGAACTTGCACCACTTGACATTGTTCTTGAAAGGGAAATAAAGGAGATCAAAAGATAAATTGAAATTTGGCCATTAGTCCATTACTTATATCATTTTGTTTTTTTAAGGGCTGGATTTTCATAATAAATAACAAGTCAGCTATCAGAAACCCTTCTAGAAGTGCACATATAGTCAGTGTGCACAGTGAGGGAAAGAACCAAAAAATAATAGGCAAACAAGGGCATTCCCAAAGAAAGAAAGGACGGCTTAACATCAGTAAGAGTGGCGGGGAAATATTATTAGCACTCTAAATATGAGTTGCATAGCTATTCTATAATTTTTTTATGATAATTTAATCAACAACAAATATGGAATAAAAAATAACATTGAAGCATGTGATGATACCTTGTAACCAAAAAGTTCACAACAGGCCCTTCTGAAAACAGAGATCCTTTCAGCGAACACCGTCTTGTATCTGTTTTATAACACGTTTCCAGAGATTCAGTTTTAAGCTAAATCAGCGGGAAATTCTATAGAAATTTCACTAAAGTCTCTTGCCCACTCACCTCTCCTCGCGTTTTTCAAGTGTAGCAATTTGCTCTTTCAACTGCTTGATTTTCCCAGCAATGTAGGAATCAACATTAGTGCCAGCATCAGCTACATATTACAATGTTAGCAACACAAGCATATCAAAAGAACAACAGAGAGTCAGAGACGGATATTTTGTTCTTATAAAGATAATATTGATCATCATATATACAAATGCATAGAGCAGATTGTAGAATGAGGGACGGGACTACGGGAGGAAAGCTAAGAGCAGAGGGAAGTCATTCTGGCATTTCATCGATCTATTATTATTTATGGATTTGTTACATCATAGTTGAATACTCGTTTTAAGTTTAATACTTTTCTAGAGAAAAGAAGTTCAAAATGTAACAAGTACCACTCGAATATAGTTATTGATGAAGATACAGAAGCAAATATAACAAACAAAATTGTACCAGTTTGATAATAGCACATCTTACTTACACGACTGTTTCTTAATTTCTTCAACAGCCTGCAGCTTTTCTTTTGTCTTCTGAAGCTCATCTTGCAGAGCTTCAATTGTTTGTTTTGCCTCATGGTCAACTGCTAGGGTGTTAACCATCCGCAGAACTTTAGTATTAGCAGCAGAAAAATCACCATGTCCCAGCTGCAAATATTAAAAACAATAAGCATCAGCAGCTTGATGATGCCAAAGCTAATCTTTTGCATTCGCATAACGAATGTGATATAATGTATGTGATCAATGCTAGGGACCATTTTGCTCAGGTCTATAGCAGAAAAGTAGGAAGTCGGGGTATTGAGGGCTATGGATGCATTTTTATTAGTTTATTGCATTGGTTTTCTGCTAACTTCTTTTTATGGATGCAGGAGGTTTTAATATCATCAGTGCAAGGAACAAAATATTCTAAACTCCCCATCACAAATTTCTTATTTCAGAACATTGAATTATTTTATTCTGCGTCGATGAACGAATATTTAAATCCTCGTGGCTGTTGCAAAAGAAAAACTTTATAATTATGAGATTATCTTAACAATATGAACTTGACAAACAAACAACAGAATTGATATCGACGAGAATATAGTTGTAAGCCACAATTAAATTTTCCATGGAACACAAACCTTAGACTCCAACAAAGATATCTCAGAACGAAGGCGATCAGCTTCTCGCTCTAACATCTTTATTCGTCTTGCTTCATTCGTCAACCTCTCATTTAGCAACTGAACTTCGTTTTGTTGTTGGATATTGATTTGCTTTATTTTTAACAAACCTTTTTCCAGTTCTCTGACATAATTTTCTTTCTTGGCAAGTGATGCTTCAAGATCCTATCAACAAGAGAGTAAATGTAACTAAAACAAAACTCAAATTCTAATATAAAACTAGATGTAGAAAGAAAAATACAAAACCTGAACTACAGTTTCACTGACTGATGCTATTCCACTTCCAAGCTTATTATGCTCTTTTAATTCCTTAACAACATTTCCAAAGGGGTCTCTTTCCTCAGTAATCATATCGAGCTGCAACAGAGAGGAAGCAGTTCAAACAAAATACATGGAGGACAATCAAAGAAGTTAAACTTGATTGTAAGTTACTTTTTATGACTTTTGCTGATATATATATATATATATATATATATATATAAAGGTAAATATATTTTTGATATTTTTGATAAAAATATTAACATTTAGTTGCAGGTTCTTACTTACAAATGTGAGGTCATTTCCCTATATTTCTGCCACCTCATAAATAAACATTCTCTCCTAAAAAAATCGATAGAAGATTTATGTTTCACTAAAGTACTAAAGATAAATTTTCTTTTATACCAAGATCATCTGCAACTTCCATAGTATCATAATGATTGTAGTAGTGGTACTATATAGCGCACCATATACAGTGTCATGGTATTGGTACCAGAATCATACTTCATACAACCAAATTTCTGATAATTTAGCACTAACCATCATTTCTAGCCTTTTAATTTCAGTTTTATTTGACTCTGCCTTCTCTTTTATCACTGTGGCCTCGGTTTCTGCACTTTGTTTATCAAACATTGCTGAATCAAGAGCCACTTGAATTTCTTTCACCCGTGCATGGGCCTCGCTTGCTTTCATCATGCTATCGACCACCTCTCTAAGTGAGTTCAATAAGAAGAGGTCAGAAGCCCCACATAATAACCAATACAAAATTAACTTTACACGATACAAAAGAAGCTACCCTGCAAACGAGTAGTGGAGAAGTAATATATTAAGTTATTGGGAAAGAAAAATAACAACAGCAGCAGCAATAATATAATAATAATATTAATACGCAATTATATTTGTCATTTGTGACCCGAAAATAAATACTCCATATAATACAACTGAACATGAAGTGCCTTGTTTTCGTTTGAAACCATGTTAACAGTAGGATTTTGCAGAAATATTGTAACAAATACTACTATGTAAAAAGCCTGACTAAATAAAATCAAAGTCGCAGGTTAAACATATATACAAAGCATATATGACTGAAGATACGTACTTCTGTAAAGCTGAAAATTTGATAGGTATATCATCTGCAGATGACACGCCAGGAATTTCCTTAACCATTGATTTCCATGTAGACAGCTCATCTTCTAATTTCTGCACGTTTAATTGGAGGTCTGATAATTTAAATAGATCCAACTCTGCCCTCTCCCTGTGTTTCTTTTCTTCATATAACTTTTCTTTCAATAACTCGACATCTTCATGACCAGCTTTTATTTTCCTTGCTTCACGCACTTCAGACTCCTATTGATATATTGAGGCAGGCACATTATCCATGTTATATTATACTGGAAAGATATGCATTGCAATGAAATTTTCATTCATGAACAAACATGATACGGAAGAGAACAAATGGTGAGAACAAGAAAGATATATGGCCAATGTACTAAAACTTGGTGTTTGGCAAACCAACTAATAAAACATGTCAATCAATAAGGTGCAATGGAGGTGTATTAAGTCTTAACAAACTGTCATTAGCTAATAACATAACTGTTGTAGTATTTATCAATAACATGGAAAATCAAAACCCAAATGTGCTGGGTGATCAACTCATCAAAGTAATGTATTAGTTGCCTTTCAACCTATACGTGTTTCTTTTCTCCTCTTCACTCTTAAATCTATATAATGTTATAGTTTTTCCCATAAGGTTTCTCTGTAAATTCTACAAAAATGGATAGGCTGCAGAAGATATTAAACAATATCTCTAATAGTTAAACACTGAAATACTTACATAGTTCCTCAGTTCTTCTTGCAAATGCTTCACCAACATATTAGTGTCGTTAAACGGTGCTTCTGAAGATTTGGTAGATAGCTTTTTCTCAGCCTCAAATTTCTCGTGTATGCACTGAAGAAGAAAGTCAATAGGATTATTCGAAATTAATTAAACCTGTGTAGTTACTGTAGTATATAATGACGTGTGTAAAAAGAGAAATAAAATCACATCTATTATAACGCTGAATATGATAGGCATAATGTGGAACTACAGACCCAATTCTCGTATTTTTTTCAATGATAACAGAAAGTCAGAAACATGGCTACCGTCTCACTATGCATTTGTTTTGGAAAACAAAAGGAGAGAAGGGGAATGCATGCCCATTTTTACATCAAATTTGTTTCTGTCAATCAAGTACATACATCAACTTCAAAATTGAAGCTATGTCAATCGTCTATTATTAAAAAAAAAAAAAAACTTAATACATGTTGCATCTTGGTAATTGGTATAGTTTGAACATGGACGTTGCAAATGAGAGAAAAAAGGAAGTTGCAAATGAGGGGAAAAAATGGACGTTGCTTACACAATTTCCATGAGCTGAGGAGAGCTACAGTTACATCATTAATAGCATTATAGCAAAAAAAAAAATGAAAAATAGTGAATGAAACTCAGTCACCAACACGGAAGTATCTAAATCATTCGGGAGGCTCATAAACTAATTGTCAGTGGATTAGTGGAACAAGGTCAAAACATTACCTCATCCAGACGGTTTTTAAGTTCGTCCAACTGCTCTTTCAATAGAGCAGACTCTTTTTCTGCATTTTTGGCTCTAAATTCCATTTTCTCAAGCTGAAAACATGTATGATGAGATATTATGTTTTAAGAAATCACCATTTTGGTCAGTATTTTACTAATAAACGAAAAATAATGTTACTGACATTGGCACTTATTCTACAATCTGACAGCTTTGAATCACTTCTCATATGAACAAGGTCATTATGAAGACGATTATTTTCCCTAGCTATGCTTTCTGATAGCCGCAGGTTTTCCTCTGCTAGGCTTGCTTTTTCCTCAGCTTTGGCTGCTAATGACTCTGCTTTTTTGCGCCGATCCATCTCATTCCGGAACTTTACCTACAAAAAATAAATAATATTTTGATACACACCTGACGGAAGTATGACAAAAGCACAATCAAAAGAACTTTTATAAAATATATGAAAAATATAAACAGTTACACCATCTAAGTCAGCGACTAAGTAGAGATGGAGGGTTCTTGACTGCCTTAACATGATCGTGTTGGATTAAGAACAACAGATACATGTTCATACCCAACATATCATAAGCAGTGCATCCAAAAATAAAATGTATACCCATTAGCTTCATAAGTGTTGAAGGCTCTAAATAAAAGTACGATATCATAAACCAAAACAAATCACAGCACCTCTAGCTCATTGAAGGATTGTATTTGCTTCTTGAGCTGTTCTTGAGAAAAATCGATCTCCTTCCTAAGTTGTTCTTGAAACATCTGTTCACGTCCTTTAGCAGCAGCCAATTCTTGCTCAGCGTTAAAGAATTTATCTCGAAATTTCTTTTTCTCGGCTTCTGTACAAGCAAAATTTTCAATATATATCAAATTAGAATCAGGTTATGACCTTAGAAATTATGCAAAGAACAAAATTTAAAAGGTGATTGTTTTTAGTAAGTTATTACAATAAAATGCTAAATGGACATTCTGGGCCTAACTCTGATCAAATGTGGTTATTGGTAAATCTAAAACACAAGAGGACTTATGATTGCATCATCATGTCACCGTAATCATTTACTCCAATCATACCAGATTTTGTAAAATCTTCACTTAGTGCTTCAAATTTAGATCGATAATCATGTGCTTGCTTTTCTGAACTGCTTAGGGCATCAAAAAACTCGGATTTCACCTGGAAGAGAGAATTTTGTCAGCCCTGAAATCCGTTGATGAAAGTTTTAACCATAGTAAATTATATGATCGCTTCAAAGAAAAATGGGAAGAAGTATATAATAGTAATTGAACCACATAGACAAATGAAAAAAAAAAATCCAACACTCAAGTCAACCAACCAACTTGTACAATTGCTGTGTTCACTATCTATAAATTAATAACAGACATCCCATTGATGAAAGTTCTCACGGGAAATTTAAAAAAAAAAAATCACAAACCCAAATCTCAAATTTGTAATGTTATGCACAACTGAATTCTGAAGAAATAAATTGCAAGATGGCATAAAGGCATGTAGCAAGCTTGCTTGATTTTTTGTGGCAGGTCCATTTTGATTGAAAACAAATGTAAATCGTAAAAAATGATCTACAAATATGACTCAAAGTGGCTATAAAAAATATCCAATAACATAATTTAAAAATATCGGGCGGACAAGGATTACTCAATTAAGATACTTAAAAACCACCGGCAGTATAAATGTAAATGAAGATACCAGGTACTTGCAACTAATTCTCTCAACTTAAACCTGCTTGAATCACAAAACCCCTGAATGATAAAAACTACTATGGTTGGATGATCAAGTGAACATCATGCTTAAAACCCTTACACCTTTACATCTCAGCAAAATTGGTTAGCTCTAACATCAGGACAAACCAACCTCGATATAATTAAAAA
Source organism: Euphrasia confusa (assembly GCA_954870475.1). Classification (NCBI taxonomy): domain Eukaryota; kingdom Viridiplantae; phylum Streptophyta; class Magnoliopsida; order Lamiales; family Orobanchaceae; genus Euphrasia; species Euphrasia confusa. Next base: position 13,432,731 of record OX940951.1, on the reverse strand, counting down.
AAAATGTGAACTATCGAGATGGAAATGAACTAGGGTATACCATCTGACGGCATTGGTAGGTACACAGCATTTGATCGGAGGTGATGGGGGTTGAATGGTCATGAGAATATTCCGGCGCCGGCAGATCCTCGTACACCAGCAGCTGCTTATCGGAGCTTCGGCTCTGCGTATTATTATCATCATCGACCGGCGGCTGTGACTCCGCCCTTCTCTTCCTTGGCGGCGGCGTTCTGAGAATCATGATTAATCGTCTTCTTTTTTACCTCGATTCAGGGACTATCGGTACTCGATTGGAATGGAATGCGGTAAAAGAAAGCTAGGGTTCCAAATTGTTTGTGGAATTTATCCGAGCTTTTGAAATTGAACGCGCGAATGTATTTAATTTATAGGGGAAATCGCCACAAAATTATTTGTCTCTTGGGTGGGAGTCAACAGAGCGCTCGTGTCGTGTTATCGAGTTAGATAGCAGGGTGTAGGGACTAGGGATTTGTTTGGGAATGATCGTATATATGGTTAATTTATTTTAATATTTTGAAATATTTTTCAAATAATTTAAAATATATTTTATTTCTTTCTCTTGAAATTACTCTTTTGATAATTAAAAATATTATTAAAATATTTTACAATGGTTTAAAATATCTTTTACATGAAAAATAATTTTTAACTATATTAGATGACATAATTTTTTTGATGTATTTATATTATTTATGAAAACAATGATTGTAATTTGTGAATATATATTTTTTGAAATAAACAAATGAAATTAATGCAATCATATATATATATATATATATATATATATATATATATATGTTGAAAATTTAACAAGACTAGTGATATGAAGCTAAGATGAAAGGTACTATAATATCATCAAGAATTGAATAATACGCATGTAATTTACAATGGTCATGTAAGGAGTATGAAGTAGTAAAATAGCATACTTCAAAGTATTATAACAACTTAATTGAAAAGATATAATATTGATTTTATGAATTAACAATATAGTAATCAACTAATCATTTTCAATGCACTTTATCCATTTTGTGTCCACCATTGTTTTTTAAAATTGTCGAAAACAAACATAAGTATTTCTCTATAATTTCCGAGTGTAAATATAAGCTCAAATTTATAAATCGATAAACCATATTACCGACGAGTCGATGACTGGACATTTGCCGGACAAATTCACTCTTAGTTCTTCGCTCTTTCTACCTCCATTATTTCATTATTTACTTATAAGTCCCGTTTTTCCCGAAAAGAAAAATAAATGGAATTTTAATAAACATAAATGGACACGCACATATAATTGTAGAGAGAGAATATAGTAAAATACTGTCGGCTTCAACCAGGCAAAGACCATCCATCCCATCTCCATCCCTTTTTTTCTATGTAGTTTCCTTCAAATTTTATTTTGCTGAAAACTTCAACTAATTTAGCCACCAAATCGATCCGGAGCTGGGTTCGGGTTTTGTTTCAGTTGATTATCGAGCGGGTTCACCGGAAGAGAAAGCTTCGTGACTGCGGCCGGAGGTATATACATGGGAAGATTTTTCTAGGGTTTCGGCGGCGGCGTAAATTAAGATCCTGGTGGATAACGTCGCGTCTAAATTTGGTATGTGTTTGAATACTGTGCTTAGTGTTGGATTTTGTGCATCCCAATAGATAGTTAAGAGTAAATACGAATTCACGCGGATTACCCAAATTTCCCGCGCTCGAAGATGCATAATCTAGTTTCCGGATTGCAATACCGTTTGGATCTTGTTAGTTTGACAGGATTCTAGTTTTTTCGCCGTTGATCGAATAGTTTGACTTGATTAAGCGTTGAAGTCTGATGGGTTTTGTTGCTGGTACTTCGAGCCATACTTGCTTTTATTTGGGGAAATAGTTTCCCGTGTTTAACTAAAAGGTTTTAAAAGAGTGAATTTGTGTAGTTTGGCTCATAAATATGTGTTCTGTTCTTTGGGTATACTAGTTTTCTTGAATCGATTCATTTGCTGGTAAAGAATTATTTCTTAATGTTTTTTTCTTGGTTTGTTGTATTTTACTGCGGCTATTCAATTGGTTCAGTATTACTTGGGTTACAGTGATGTTTTCATTGATGAATATGCATCAACTTAGTTTTGGAGGCGTTTTGAACATGATTTTACTTTGCAGTTAAAGTTAACCGCAAGTTAGGGATATAAAGAATAAAGATAAGGTCGTTGATATCTGTTTTAAAGGTCCATGTGTTATGCGTGACAAGGTGTACTACAGACAAACTTTTTGCTGCATTACAGGCAGAAAGTGTGTGGATTGAGGTTTTATTGTTTTTTTTTGTTATTTGGGCAAGTAAGGGCTGCTCGCCAGTCCATTGTTTTTTTTAGCACTGGATATTGATGTGGGTTTTCATTGTTCAGGATAAGGCCCTTTGATATCACTGAACTAGAGATAACACCCACAAACACGTCATATCGGTGTTACGGTGCATTTTGAGTTAGTTCTTCTATGGCGCACCTTGCAATGGATCACTTTGCTGGTGGGCCTCCCCCAGGTGAGGGTTTTCCGTATTTTTACACTTTATACTTGGGTGTGATATTTACTCGTCTGCGTGATAGTTTCAATTTATTTATGTTTTTGTTTATGCATCTAAGATTCTAAGCTTCTATTGTTATGCTTATTTTGACGTCCATCTTTGTGTTTCCACAGTTCTAATTTTGTCTGGTTTCCTGTTGCAGGGCCGTCGAATGATGCGATATATAAAGAACTTTGGCATGCTTGTGCTGGGCCCCTTGTTACTGTTCCATGTGAGGGCGAACGAGTTTATTACTTTCCTCAAGGTCACATGGAACAGGTTCAACTGTTTTCCCTTGTTTCTATTGGTCTATCCATTATGTTCTCTGAACTAAAATACTTCATTTTGTCACCATAGCTGAATGAATGGAGTTGCAAAACTAAATGGTTCTTTGGTTTTGTTTCCAACCTCAAATGGTCAATTGGTCATTTCCTGAGAGATTATCAATCATTTAATATAATTTTCCCTCCAAAAACAATGTACTGTATTTTGGGAAAAAATTGTATATCTTCATCTGAACTGTCCAAAATATCTGTGACATAAACCTAACATGCTAAATTCCCCGGTGCATTTTTTGGCAAATCATCTTCCAAATACATGAAAAATAACAAATTCAAACGTCTCTTTGGTTTCTCCCGCCTAACAAGAATAAAAAACACAATTATGTCCTCACGTGATGTTTCGGATTCTGTGTGTGTGTATATATATACACATATGTTTTGTGAGAATATGCTTTATGTTTTGTATGGGGGACCGGGGATGTGGGTTTGTCCTTGTCTCTTTTGCTCCTTTCACATTAAATTGGAAATTTATCTGCAATTTTTTTTATAGTGCTATTTTTGGCATATTTTGGATCATTAATGTATTGATGATATCTTCTAGCTTGAAGCATCAACACATCAGGGATTAGATCAACAACTCCCTTCATTCAACCTACCCAGTAAAATACTTTGCAAAGTGATGCATGTTCAGCTTCGGGTAAAGTTCCTCTAAATATATTGGGTTGACTTGTTTTGCTATAAATAACAACATACTTGTGACCCATCATCCATTTTCTCAATTTGTTCATCTCGAGAATCAGGCTGAACCAGATACGGATGAGGTGTATGCGCAAATTACATTGATTCCTGAACAAGATGTAAGTCCATTTCCTAGTCTACTACTTGTAAACTTGCTAGATGTTCATGTGTTATATAGACTATACAAGCAATATGCGATTTTTCCACCTTCTCCAATGGCTTCACTCACCAAGAAGTTATTGGTGAATACTTGCTTTGCAAATCTCAAGCCTCATCGAGTTATATTTTTGCAAATGTAAAGCTATGGATTTAGAGAGAGATTAGATAGGTCTTGAATGATATTAGTAGTTTCATATCTGGATCAAGTTATGATGGGGGCTTCGTACTTCCAGTTTTGGTTTGATTTTGATTTGCGTTCTTTTAAGGCTTGTGGTGGATCAGATGGATTGTATTCCGCTTTCTTATCCTAACAGATAGATTAGTCATTTACCATTTACTATTCAATCCTGTGGCTGATTTATTTCTTGTGAGTTGAGGGTGAATCACTTGAAAAAAACACAGTTCAAATAACTAGACCTGGTTAGGAACTGATCTTGCATAATTCTTTTTGTGAGTCACTGTATCTCAATTACTGATGATGTGTCAATTTGTATATTTTGTTTGGTGGATCAGCAAAGTGAGATTAGTAGTCCAGATCCGCCTCTGCCTGAGCCTCAAAGTTGCACCGTCCACACTTTTTGCAAGACTCTTACGGCTTCTGATACCAGCACCCATGGTGGATTCTCAGTTTTACGAAGGCATGCTGACGAGTGTTTACCTCCATTGGTATGATCCTTGTGACTTAAATGTTCTCTGCTACCTTGTCTCTCCTGTTCTTCTACTCAACCCCACCCCCTTAAAAAAGATGTTGATATCTTTATCCATGTTGCAGGATATGACTCAGCAACCACCATGGCAAGAACTGGTAGCTTCTGATCTTCATGGCAATGAATGGCATTTTCGCCATATTTTCCGAGGTCTAAGTCGTAGTGGCTGATTTTTATTTTTATTTTTCTCTCTCTCTCTCCAACTAGTGACTTGAAATCTTTCTTGGATGATGATTGCTTTATAATTGTCCTTTCCCTTGGTGATGAACTCATGAAAGATAAGATAATCAATGCTACTTTATACTTTATAGAATGCTCATTAATCTACAGTCTACACTAACAAAAATATAAATAGAAACAAAAAGATGTCCGGAAAAAATAACCGTTGTTGCCTGGTAAGTCACGCACATCTTTTAGGGTCTTGGATGAAGTGCTCCAGCTATAGACAATAGACATGTTTACAAGCCATGATCACCTTTATGAATGGAAGGTTTTCTGTATTTTTAATTTTTTTTAATTTTTGCTTGTAATATGAAAAATAGCTTATCGCTGCCTCTTTTTTAATATAAAGATGTTAAACTAATAGTGCCCTGGTTATTATTGTGCTTTTTTATTGCATTTTATCTATTATATTTCACATTAAGGTGGGTTGGACTTATTTTCAGGTCAACCAAGGCGCCATTTGCTGACCACTGGATGGAGTGTATTTGTCAGTGCAAAAAAGTTGGTTGCAGGAGATGCTTTTATCTTCCTAAGGTATTAATATGTATATTGACATATTGTATACAACATCTGTATGTTTTTTCCTGGTATTAGCTGTTCAAGGCATCTGATATTTCCTTTAATTTTGGCAGAGGCGAAAATGGAGAACTTCGAGTTGGTGTGCGAAGGCTCATGAGACAACTAAATAATATGCCATCGTCTGTTATATCAAGTCACAGTATGCATCTGGGAGTTCTTGCCACTGCATCGCACGTCATCTCCACTAGGACCTTATTTTCAGTTTTTTATAAACCAAGGTTGTGAGCTCTTTTTTCCTATCTAGAAGTACCATTTAACAAAATAATACCAGTGGTAGACTTAATTAAGTTTAGTCTCTCTTTTCTATACCCATACGAATGTGCAATCTACTTTGATGTATATCTTATTTTCTGTGTATGCTTCCACTTTCTTTGGAGTTATATACAGTGTTTGTACAAGTTGTATTATGAGGGGAATTGTTGAAAAGATTGTAGGTTGTGCATAAAAAAGGTTATTCTCCTATCATGCTTAACCATGCCCACTCTGTCTGGTTTCTTTGTTTCGTATGTCTTCACACCACTCTTTTAGCCTCTGTTTTGATGACCATTTTATCAAGCTCTCACAATTTGTCTCCAGGACTAGTCGATCTGAATTCATAGTAAGTCTAAACAAGTATCTTGAAGCTCAAAATCACAAGCTTTGTGTTGGGATGAGGTATAAGATGAAATTTGAAGGTGAAGAGGCTCCTGAACGGAGGTATTCTTACCGACGATACAAGAATGTTAACTAAAGGATACATTTGGAATTGACTTCTTTTGATAATAGTCTTATGACATGTTACTGCAGGTTTAGTGGGACCGTTGTTGCTGTTGGGGATGATGCTCCATCTAGTTGGTCTGATTCGGAATGGAGATCTTTGAAGGTAACTATCTAATACTTATTTGGCATAATTTGTTGTTCAAGTCTTGGCATTTTCTTTCGGTAGTGCATGTGCAAATGATTCTTGATTTTTGCATGACGAAAAGGAAATGAGAAAGGAAGTTATGTATTTGAATGACTATATATTTTCGCTTTCAACTCACTTATTCTATGTATCCAGGTCCAATGGGATGAACCTTCCGTGATATTGCGTCCTGATAGAGTTTCACCCTGGGATATAGAACCACTGGTTGCAGCAACTCCTCCAAACTCACAGGCTCAACAAAGAAATAAGAGAGCACGACCACCTGTTTTACCTATGCAAGATCTATCTTCTCTTGGTTTGGCCTCTCTCTCTCTCTCATGATGTTAACCCTCAATTTTTTAGCATTGTTTAAAAGATCATGCTTGGTCCTGATAGGTATGTGGAGATCACCTGCTGACTCCCCTTCAGCATTTTCCTACCCCAGTCTCTCAATTAACCGAGATCTGTATCAATCACCTAAACTTAGTTGTGGCACCAGAGTCAGCCCTATGAGTTACACTGAGAATCCGTTGCCTGTCTCAAGCAATTCTTTGCACCAACCCAATCAAATAGAGACTGCTGCAGAGTCTTTTACTCCCATGTCTGAGAAAAGACAAGCTAATGGGTGCAGGCTGTTTGGAATTGAATTGCTCAACCATTCAACAGTCGAGGACACATCACCGGAAGTCCATCCTGGAGCAGTTATTGGGGATTCTCTTATTCATTTGGATGCTGAATATGAACAGTCTGAGCCATCAAACCATAATCCATCTGATGTTCCCTCTGTTAGTTGTGATCCGGAGAAATCATGCTTGAGATCTCCTCATGAGCCACATGGCAGGCAAATCAGGAGCTGTACCAAGGTATGACTGTCCTCTTTTTAAGTGAAACTATATGTTAGAAGACAGAACGAGGGTCATTAAATTGTCATTATTGACAGACACACAGTGATATATCATAGGCTATGTAGGGTGGGGATGGGGTTTAGAGAACCCGGGTCGTTGAGCTTATTGCATTTGTTTTTGTAAATTCCATTGGATCTATGAAATTATAATTTTACTAAAAATAACTAATCGTTGTTATCTTTGCTATAATTCTTGTCTATGTACTTTTAAGTTTACCTATTGGTTCTAAACATAAGCTTTTTTTTGGATGCTTTTTTTATGCTGTCCTTTTTCTTCTACAGTTCTTCGACTCATTAGACAAGAACTATAAACATAACGATTAATAAATATGGTTTAGATTGAATTTATGATTTTAGGATGACTTTACTGTCAAGACACGTGGAATTTTCATTTTTCGTTTTTTATGTATTCCATTTAGTTACATATTATATGTTTCCCTCCTTTTAAAGAAATTGTGCATTGGAACTTGTGAATAATGTTCACAGCACAATCTGTTCAGGTGCACATGCAAGGCATTGCTGTTGGAAGAGCAGTAGACCTGACCAGGTTTGATTGCTATGAGGATCTACTCAAGAAATTCGAAGAGATGTTTGAAATTTTTGGTGAGCTCTCTGGCTCAACAAAGAAATGGCAGGTTGTCTATACGGATGACGAAGACGACATGATGATGGTTGGAGATGATCCCTGGCAGTTAAGTCAAAATTTTAGATTTTTATTTTTCAATGCATGCAGCTTTACAAAAATATCATGCGATTGAGTACTGCCATTCCAAATGGGCAACTTAATAATATTTTAGCATCATTTTACAGTCTTGGCGCTTAGAATATAAATTCATAAAATATATTCTGCTGTGCACAATTGTCTAAAATATTCTAATACTTATCTATCTGATTTTGGTAATTGTTATTAGTGAGTTTTGCACCATGGTGAAGAAGATATATATTTATACAACCGAGGAAGCCAAGAGACTTTCTCCCAAGATAAAGCTCCCTATGGGAGAAGTCAAACCTGGCAAGTTCAATGCTGTTGCTGCTGCTATCACTGAAGAACAATCTTCGACTCTGGGGTCCGGTTACTGATTTAGTAAGCCGCGTTAAAATTAAGAAAGCTCGAAGAAAAATGTCAGAAGAAAAGGAGAAGTATCTGGCAGTTCAACTTTGCTATTTTGTTTTTAAGCGGCAGATATTCTATGCATATATGCTGGTGAGACGAAGTGGTACTTTTTGTTTACTTAATAATGTGTGGTGCCATAAGGATAAAGGATTCCGTTATTGTATTATTTTGTTCGGTGTATTGCCGAGATTCTTATCATGCTTGCTTTGTTTGGATACTGTTAGGTTCAAGACCTCTAGTTTTTTCATGTTTGGGTATTATGTATATAACTTCAAACGGATTTTTTTTTTACTTTAACTTGTTTTTGAAAGCCATGGGAAACCAATCCACCTCATCCGCTCGGTTTGGAGTTTCAAACCCGATTTTTTTGCTGAGTCTATCGATTTTAATTAGTTAGTCATTTTTACTTTTTTTTTTAAATCAATTAATTATTCATATAAGAGAGAAATCAATAGCAAAAGATTTGTGGTTTCTATATACTCCGCCAAGCTACTCTCTATATATTATGGACTTTATACGGCTTGTTTAATTAAATATTTTTTTATACGACTTGTTTAATTAAATATTTTTAATTAATTTTTTTAGTCAAATATTGAATGGATAGATTATACTACTGAAAATGTAAAAGAGTAGTATACTTGCATACTATTTTTGTTTTCGTTTCGTTCATTAAAAATTTATGAAAGTCTTAAATAAAAAATATAAATTTTACTTATTAAAATTTATTTAATATTGCGAGTATTTCCAATCATCAAATAATTTTTAACATTTTAAACTAAGAAAATGAAATAATTATAAATCTAAAACTATATATATAAACCACAAGCACCGCCGCCGCACTACAGAGAATCTCAGACACCAGACCCCTTAACAACCGCCTGAAATGCAAGCTTTTGCCGCCGCGGCTTCAACCAGCGTCTCCGTAACTTCATCACGTCCGGCGCACACTAGCATTAGCTGCGCCACCATCCCCGCACTTCGCGCCTCTCCTTTCAATCAATCGGTAATTTACTGATATTTATATGCCCTCGGGTTTATATATTTTGATTAAATCGTTTGGGGTTTAGTTTCCGACGTCGACGTGTAAGCTAGCTGCTGTGTTTCGGGTGAAAGCCATGGCCGAAACTCTTTCCAATCCGAAGCTAGATTCCAACTCCTCGCTCATTGGTACTCTATTTTCCTTTTATTTATTTTTTAAATATATATGTATTCTATATGTCCTCACGACACCCCGACACACCTAATTCGCTCATGGCCGCCGTACCGGAGTGAATTCGAGAGAGAAAGGAACGGCAGTTCCGGAGGTGGGTTTTGGGGGGTGGCGGCGTGAAATGAAAAGTGAACTAGGGTTTTGACTATTTTGTCTACTATTATTTTAAATGGACTTCGCACAAAATTTCAATTTGGGCTTAAATGGACATACAAAAAATTGTTTTAATTTTCAAATGTGTTAAAACAATTGAACCTAGACAAAATATATGAATTGATATTAAAAAGCGCACTATATTAATAGTCGGAACAATTATGGATTTTACTGGATTACTTAAATATTCTTAGTTAGAATATTCCAGTCGAGTGGATTATTGAATGGATAGATATTTTTAGTCGAATTATTAGTTATTGTTATGTTGTTTTGCAGGAAAGAGGCAAGCATTGATTTCGTTGTCAGACAAGAAGGACTTGTCTTTGCTTGGCATGGGACTACAAGAACTGGGGTGAGGACTTCGGTGACATTGTTATTTTCTTTTATAAGTTGTGAGTTTAACCGAAATCCAATATGTTATGAACTGTGGATAATTATTTTTATCCAACTAGCTAAATTATCATTTAGCCAATATTTGATAAAATTGTAGGTTTAGCTAATGACAGTGAGTGATAAATAGTTTTTTATTTAAACTTTTTTGATTGTTAATTTCCTATATTGATATACACTTGGCTCGTTTTTATTTCAACGTGATGTTTTATGTAGCTATACCATGTATCTACCGTAAATGTTAATAATGATGTGACAATGACCATTTTATTTCGCTTCAGTACACCAAATTTGAAACAAAACAGTGGAAGACATATTTGTATAAAAGAAGTTTGTGTACACTTTGGTTACTTTTGTATTATAATTGCATCTATTTCACTTGTACGTAAATTGTTGGCGCCCAATAATTACTAATGACCTAATTTTTTAAATTTTTTTCTAAGGTACACAATTGTTTCCACTGGAGGAACATCGTCTGCTTTGGAAAGTTTAGGTGTGTCTGTGACCAAGGTGGAGGAACTTACTAATTTTCCTGAAATGGTAGGTCTTTTCTCCTTTATTATGAGACATTGATTTACTTATTGTGTCAGTCCTTTCGAAAGGAGTGAGCTTAAATTGATAGAGAATTTTGGTGGCTGTCTTTATTATCTCAGTGCTCTTGTTGTAGAATATCATCTCATAAATTTGTGAAAAAATGTGGACTCATTGTAATAAAACTCAACTTTATTTTTTTCTTCTATACCTTTTATAGCTTGATGGTCGTGTAAAAACTTTACATCCTAATATTCATGGAGGCATCCTTGCAAGAAGAGACCAAGGTCATCACATGGAAGCTCTTACAAATCATGGAATTGGTGAGAAAAATAAATTTTTGTACCTTTCACACTTTTGCTTTTTCTTTGTTGTTCAATGGTGTATCGTAATCGTGTATGGAAAACTTGTTAATTATCAAAGAGGATGAACTTTTATTCATTTTTTCTTTACAATCCGTATTCATGTGGTAATTTCTACTGTGATGCATAAAGCATCTCACAATAGTTTTTTATACGTAGGTACATTTGATGTTGTAGTGGTGAACTTATATCCATTTTACGACAAGGTGTCCTCATCTGCTGGAATTTCTTTTGAGGATGGGATCGAGAACATTGATATTGGTGGCCCCACCATGATTAGAGCTGCCGCAAAGGTTATCTAGGCTCATATAAATCATTTACATTATCTTTACAAGTTCTAATTGTTTTTTTCCTCATTAACAGAATCATAAGGATGTTTTGGTGGTGGTTGACTCCAATGATTATCCGGCACTCTTAGAATATCTCCGAGGAGGACAAAATGATGAGCAGTTTCGAAGGACACTAGCTTGGAAGGCTTTTCAACATGTTGCTTCTTATGATTCTGCAGTTTCAGAATGGTTGTGGAAACAGAATAGTGGAGGAGGTATTTTATGGTCCATAAAATTAATTACTTCTTCTTAGAAGTCAAAATATCCAAACTTAATTCAGATTTCTATGGAAGCATAGAACAAATTCTAAATGTACGAATTAATTTTGTACTGTCAATGTTGGATATTGTGTTCACAATCATTATATTCTTTTCGTAGATAAGTTTCCACCCAGCAGGACAGTAACTTTGTCCCGCAAGAGTGAGCTCCGGTATGGTGAGAATCCTCATCAGAAGGCTGCCTTTTATGCTGATAAATCTCTCTCGGAGGTCAATGCTGGTGGCATTGCAACTGCTATTCAACACCATGGAAAGGTATATCTCTATTGTTACTGCGAAGTTTTTTTTTTACCTTTGGGGAGCATTATGGAAAGGTTAAAATTTCATTCGGGCTCAGATTTTAGGAGTACACTTTAAAGCTTGTGAAGTCACAAGTAGCTTCCTTTTGAAATGGAAATTGTCGATTACTAATGTACCCTTTTGCATGCAGGAAATGTCATTTAATAATTATTTAGATGCAGACGCAGCATGGAACTGTGTGTGTGATTTTAATAAACCGACCTGTGTGGTAGTGAAGCACACAAATCCTTGTGGAGTAGCATCACACAATAATATTATCGAAGCATACAGGCTGGCTGTGAAAGCAGATCCAGTTAGTGCCTTTGGTGGCATCGTTGCCTTCAATGTTGAAGTTGATGAGGTAAAAATATTTTTGGATCTTTTCAGTATTCTTATGTGGCCAAAATCCAGCTTTCTAGAGTTCCAATTCGCGAAAGTCTAGTGCATACAGATAAATAATTAATGTTTGATTTGAGGATATAATTGATTGATGATAAAAACATGTCAGGTCTCTGACAAAAATACTACAGAGTCTTTGTACTTAGGAGCTACTCTTCATCATATGAATCCCATACTAATTCTTGTAACTTTCATTGATATTTTCTATTTTTCCTCCTTTTTATTTATTTATTACGTATTTTTAAAAGTTTTTGCAAGGATTTTATTTTCAGTTTTTTCCAAAAATAAAAATAATTCAGGTTTAAGTTTCTTGGGGAATTTATTTTTAGAGTTTTTTACTTTCTTAAAAGGGTTTTTAGTTTTTAGTTTCTTTTTATTAGAGTTCTCTATTTTTTGGTATTGTTCTAATTTTTTTTATTTAATTTTAGTTGACTTGGTCTGATGGGAGGGTGCCTCTTATGTATTAAAGGAGTAACAATGGCTTCTATTGTCCATGTGTTTGACAGGCCCTCGCAAAAGATATTAGAGAGTTTAGGAGCCCAACAGACGGTACAACACGTATGTTCTATGAGATTGTTGTTGCTCCAAAGTACTCCCAGAAGGGGCTTGAAGTGCTTCGTGGAAAGTCCAAAACATTGAGAATCCTTGAGGCAAGTAAAAACCATAAAGGAAAACTGTCACTGAGACAGGTTGGTGGTGGGTGGCTAGCTCAGGAGGCAGATGACCTCACACCGGAAGATATTAAGTTTGATGTCGTCTCTGAGAAGGCACCGCCTGAAAACGAGCTCAACGATGCTCAATTTGCATGGATTTGTGTAAAACACGTGAAGAGCAATGCCATTGTTATTGCAAAGGTCGGTTAAACTTTTTTTATTTTTGGTCCTTGGAGGAAGAGATGCTAATGGAAATACTATATTTATTGTGCAGAATAATTGTATGTTAGGTATGGGGAGTGGACAGCCTAACCGTCTTGAGAGCCTGAGGATAGCAATGAGGAAAGCAGGTGATGAAGTCAAGGGAGCTGCATTGGCCAGTGATGCTTTCTTTCCATTTGGTAAATAAATTGCAGTATTTTAATTTTTAAGTGCATACAAAAAAGAAATGTTGCTGGAAAAAACGCAAAAGCTGTTCTCATCTATTAAACCTGTTGTGATTTTAACACAGCTTGGAATGATACTGTTGAAGAGGCATGTCAAAGTGGAATCAGTGTAATTGCTGAGCCTGGTGGGAGCATGAGGGATGCTGATGCCATCGATTGCTGTAATAAGTATGGAGTTTCCCTTGTTTTCACCAATGTGAGGCACTTTAAGCATTGATTACTAAGGGCCAAAGGAAGCTGTTTTGCCGATTGTTGTAATAGTTACGGAGTTTCTTTTGTTTTCACCAATGTGAGGCTCTTTAAGGCTTGATTAATTGAGGGCCAACAGAAGTTGTTTTACCGTGGTTTGGTAGGGTTTAATTTCGACTCTTTGGTGTAATATTAGTATGTGTATTGGATGAACATTGTTTGGATGATTAGATGCAACAATTTTGATTGGCATTTTCTCTTGAATCCGTGAACCCTAATAAGAAACATAGTTTCAAGATTGTTTTCTATTTAGTAAAATGCAATTTTCTATTTAGTACTCCCATGTGGAGTATATGAAATAGATCAACAAAATAGATCAAGGGTGAAGTGGTAAGTTCCCATGTGGTACACGACTACAATATCATGATCAAAGAAAATAAGTAGGGAGCTCTTTGGTTTCTGAGGTTAAAAATGACAAATGAAAAGTCATGATCAAAGAAAATAAGTAGGAAGCTCTTTGGTTTCTGAGGGTAAAAATGACAAATGAGAAGTCCATGTTTATAAGCATTGATTCATTGGAATTACTTCAGCTACCGTACGATGAACATTTCAGCATGTTCTATAAATCTGGGCCATGCATTCCCCCCTATGATCTTCGTGTCTTCTTCAACAGCACTTTTCATAATGGTCAAACACGCTTAGATTAACTTTGTCCGATCCAAGCACCCTTCTTTATCAGTCAAATTCTTCATGCTCTAAGCAATCACTTCCAGCAGGTTCCCAACGGCCTCTATCATCAGTAGCATGAGACCTTTTCACTTTACGGCAGTCGATCCGACTCTTGGAAACACCTCTCTCGTCAGCATCTCTCTTTCTATTTGATTTCTTTAGGTGATCTTGACATTCTCTCTCGGATTCATCACATCCAATTTTACCAGAGTTATGTTTTCCAGATCTCGAACTAGAATCAGAAGTCCTATGGCTCCGACCGTAATTTCTAGAGTTTCCGCTATCAAGCATAATTTCTCCATTCCTTCTACTCCCCTGATCCCTACTACTGGTATGCTTTGACCTATTGTGATTACGCTGCCTGAAAGAAATTTTATCTTCTAAATACTCATCAGGATCACCTGGCGATGTAGAACCTTTGTTATGCTGCCCGTTTTTCATAGATGTGCTTTGGAAAGAATCTTTTAGTATGTCCTCATCGCAACCTTCATCCAAAATATCATTACTTGTCTCTTTGTGCCTTCTGCTCCTACTTGAATGTCTATTATGTCTATATTCATCTCTGCTGCTATGATACATAAATTCATCGGAACCGAACTCTTGTATGCTAATCCGATTGCTTTTCCCACCTTGAGATTCTGATTTCACATTCTTACGATGCGACTTCTCTCTATAACTTGATGTGTCGTCGAGAACCTCTGGATGCTGTCTATCAGCAGTTGTATGGCGCCTTTGACGAGAATCATCCTCAGAGTAATGTCTTGAACTTTTTGAATAATCAATTTCCTTTGATCGAGATCTGCGATAGTGGTATCTGCAACAGAAATATTGTGATGAAACAAGATATGTAACACTAAATGACTATTTCGGACAATCAAGTTACATTTAACGAAAGAAACCATTGGCCCACACTACAAAAAACATTTCCAATAGCAATTAAAAGTATACTATCAGCCAAGTTTTTTTCCGAAAAAGAAAAAAAAAATGAGAGTTGAAACGAGGAAATTGCTAGATCAACCATAAGGATCAATCAAGACTTCTCTCATTTTCTTTCAGCAAATATTTCAAATATAGATAATTTAAGTAATTCAAGTTCTATCATCAATTCCAACAACGAAAGAAATAAGATAATTCAACATGGAGTCGACGATGTAATCAAATTCCAAATGGTTTGAGAGTTGTGATATCAAAATATCAAATCTATGCAATTTAAATTATATCCTAGATCCTTTTAATTATAAATGTTTTTATATAATGTGCACTAACTAAACACTTCAGCCACAGTCCTGGTTATACCATTTCCTCTTTCATGTCCAAACCACAGAGCAAGCAAGTACAGCCCAACCCCACCAACAAAAATATATCAAGGAAATAACCGATATGGAGGATATTCAAGCAAAACTTGTCCTTCCCATATTCCTTTTCTCATCATTATGGATGGGGCTGGGGATAGACCTGGTTTAGTGTCTGGATTCTGATTACTGGTACCATCATACAAATAATAGTCAACAATGTACGCGCACCTGTCAACATCATCTGTTGGTGTTCGGTTGGATTTCCTGAACGGTCTCGGGGTTTCTCGCTCAATATGTCTTTTATCAGGAGAACCAAACAGTGCATCCATCTTCTTCAACCAATATTTTGGAGCTGGTTTATCCCAATCAGCCCATTCATAATCTCCGCCAGGATTTCGAAAGCAGTGAATAAAATTGCAGGCCGTTCCACGAGAACACGCCTAGGAAGAAATCCACATATTATAATGGGGACAATCCATGAAACAACAGCATGAACAGGGATTATAGATGGAAACTTTGCAGTCATAACCTCTGGCGGAGTTGGATGTTTGTACAAATATGAAGAAATATAGATTCAGAAAAATATTTATTACAGTTCTACCTGAAATCTTGATTTCATAAACTCTCCACAAATAGCAACCTTCCATTTTGTTACCCCAACAAACTCGCACTGAACCTGTCAATACCAAATCAGGAAAGCAAATCAATATATAAAGCACCAATTGAACAAACCCCATTGTGTAGTCCTCCATAGAATTATAATTCGGATCCATATAAAATAAGACTTGATTCCCTATAGTAAAAAAATCAGATTACTTGAGTCATTTGATGCATATCTGTTTAGAAAGAAAAATGTGTGATGGGAAGCAATTGCGTATATGTCATAAAAGCAATCAGGCAATACAGGTTTGTTATAATGAAACAAAGGAGGCAACACCTGTTTTCCTGCAAAGTAACGGCCATTTACTGATTGGTAAGCCAGCACAGCAGAGTCCAAGGACTTGTAGTGCACATACATATTTCCCCGCAAATGAGATGAACCATTTCTTGACACCTGATACATGGATATTCTTTTACTATGCTCAAACTGGAGATGTGCAGTGTGCAAGAAGAAGAGTTTGCTATAGTCTACTACTTTCTATTATATGCGCTCAGACAAGTGGCGTGTAAATACCAACTTTCACACTACATATCAATTTAATAATTCATCATGAAGCAATATGAAAGGAACGGAACACAAAAAATGTCCATGAGAAAAGGTGACCTTTTATTTTTCTCAATTGGAACAGATTTGGTCAAATCATAAAAAAAAACCTCGTAAACAGTTAACTCGCAATGTTAATTTGAAGTCACAATGTTAAAATCTAATCCTCCTCTACTGTGTATTGCACTTCACATCCAATATCATTTTAGCTGAACAGTTATTAACAGGAAGAAAAAAACACTAGTACCCAACATTCATCCAAGGACAAATGGCGCTACCTTGAAGTTTACAATCTCCCCAAATTTCAAGAATTCTGTATGTACATCGTCATAGAATTCCTCATAAGCATGTTTGACCTCTTCATCTGTGTGCTGATGTAAAGAAATAGACAGGAAAAAGGTTGATCCAAAGAAAAATGTACATAAAAATTAAATTGAGGGATGGAATACCAGCCAATATAGTGCCAAGTGGGTAACACTCAGTAATAAATAATAATGAACACATAAATTCTTTAATGTCAAAAGGAATCAATTATAAGAGTACATGCACAACAAGTAATTTTTCTGAAATTGTTTTCTAATTGAATACTTGAGCTGCTCAGATAAATGGTGAACTTTACTTTAAATGTTAGAGATATCTTCTAGAATGTTATGCAATATAAAAAGAACATATTGTTATGCATAAATCAATTGCCTCTATGCATGAACTTACAGTAACATCAGGATAAGGTAACCTTCTCTTTAAGGCATGTGGCATACAGATTATAGAACAAACCTTAAGAGATAACATACATCAGCATGACATCCCCAACATCTGGACACAGAAGCTCCCTATTTTACTAGTAATTGTCAAGGAACTCAATGAGCTAGAATAACAAACCTCCGTAAAAATAAAAATGTACCGCAAAGTCTTTCGAGAAATCAATTTTGATTGCTAAAACATTCAGGAAGAATGAATGTATCATTTTCTTTCTAGCCACAAGGACTTGCTTGAAGTAAGTTCGCATTAACACGGCCAAATTATAAATGGTAATGCAAGGATGCTTTAAGTAAGAAGAGGAAATAAATGCATAAACTGGACAAGGAAACACATTTGAAGCTTAAAACCAAGTAAATAAGAAGAAAATTAAAATAGATGGGTCTACCAAATTACAATCATACGAGATGCAAGAGCACATTGGACACCTGTGCACGCACGCACGCACACACATCTATACTCATAAGCATAACGATTCTATCAGAAAGCATGATGATATGCACAGTTTGGAGTTTCCTGAGTTTCCTAATGGGTATTTATACAGTTGATACTTCATGATATATTAATATTTCATAATAATAATAATAATTTTCTTCAGTTTAGTGCAATTTTAGGTAAATTTAATACACTAAATAAATGGTTACAAAATATTAAGAAGCTACTTTGTTCATTTTTTACTTGTTTGATTTTTGTTGAAATGTTTAAGAAAGTCAAAGAAATCCATAGTGGTAATTTATAAGGAAAGGGCTCAAAATAAACATAATTTGAAGTTCCTAAAATCGTAAAATAGTGCGGCGAGAAAAATACCGAACAGGCTATAATTCTCTTGCTTCACTTTAAAATCAGCAAAAGAACATGTGAGCTTCGGTCAAAAAGTTGGGCAAGACAAGTTTCAGTTATTGTTGCTATGTATCAGAAGCACAAAACCATGAATTGCATAACTTTGTAAAAGTACTATGATGTAAAGCGCAGGATACTAGTCGCATGAACACTTCGTTAACAGACCTCAAGACCCTCATCCTGCTCCCAAGCTAGGCCAGGGCCGTTATACATATTCTTGATAAGCAAAGTGCAGGACTTGTCAGGGTAAAAGTGAATTCTGCTGCAGCGTGACCCAAACCGACAAGCCCCTGTTTTGAGGTGGAAGGGACAATGAGCTTTATCCTGCCAAAAGCATAAGTAGAACATAAGGTGTGGCCTTCCCCAGAAAGAAGAAAGGTAAAAAGAAAGAACAATGTGTTCTTTAGGTACAGATAATGAGCTACTACTATGTGATGCGTGTTTTCCATAAAAGTAGGTGTATATCAGACATATAGGAATATAGGATAGCAAATTATACCTGCTCTGTTCCAAAATTAGGAGTCTCTTGAGCAACATTTTCTAGTAGCTGTTGAGCTGAAAGAACGGATGTAGTATTACAATCAGCAATAAACTCGGAGTGGGGAGGCAGAGGATTTGATGTGGGCCTGTCAGGATCCTACATTTAAAAAAATTCAAATATGTCAGTTGAAATTAAATAATGTAATGTATTGGACACTGAAGTGTGAGAGAAAGTGAAACCTCTTTCGTAATCTGTTGGTCTGCATCTTTCTTTTTTACCCTGATTTTCTTCTTCTTCACAATAATCTCATTGCCCTGCCAAATAATTTCAGGAGGCCCCTCTTCTACATACTCCCAACCATCTTCATCCACTTCATCTGCATATCCAACCTGTACGATGAACCACATGTATCCCATTTTACTATTTTTTTCTGTCCCTCCATTAAGATCTATCAAGCACCAAATTGATGGCACAGACTCCCTCAAAACTTGTTACTCTTTAGCAGTATATACTCTAGCCTTTTCAGATCCTTTACGGTTGGTAACCGGAAAATAACAATATGGCCAAAAGCATAACCCAAAATAATTTCAAATATCATGTCATAAACTAATCAACTGTTTCTCAATTAATTCGAAGTGGAAATTTGTGTCCTCAATTCTACACAAGGAACCTACATCACAGGCCACAGATAAACCTAGTCTTTTCATTCCATTTACCATCTCGCTCTCAGACTCTTAACAAGAACAATAATCCGGTACGACTGGAATCATCATAAGTCACATCAAACTTCATTACAATTGGAAAAACAACTTAAGTACGCAACGCAGGTTGAATTTAATAAGGCGTTGGAGTTAAATATACTTTCGGATATAGAGTGATCAAAATACATACACATATACTGCATAGAATACTTACCTGGTTCTGTTTCAGTTGTTCTTCTTCCTGAGCTCGTCTATTCCTCTCTTCTTCCTCCCTTTCATCGTCAGCTCTTTTTCTCTCCCATTCTTCCAGGATCTTCCTCTCCCTCTCCTCGAACTCCCTGAGTTCTTTCTCGACTCTGGCCTTCTCCTGCTCCTCTTCAGCTTGAAGCCGCAGCTGCTCCTCCGGATCATTGAGACGAGCCTCATCATCTCGGCGCGCAATCTCTGCCATCTCCTTCCTCTTTTGCTTCCTCCTCTCCTTCTTCGCCGCCTTCCGCCTCTCCTTCCGGCTAGCCAACTCACGCGCCGTTTCATGTGAACTTGTATTGTTGATATCATTATTGTCGTAATCTTCAGCAATTTCTTTTTCTTCCAGATCGTTACTCGTGATTTTCAGCTCAGCCATAGCTAGGGTTTTGGAATTTGGGAATCGTTCTGGAATTGGGAGAAATGATGAATCGATTAGGGAGTTGGACCGAGAAAAAGATGGGCGAAAATCTCGTTTATTTTTGTCTAACGTATCGCATACAACCCTCACAAGAACCCGCTAAAACATGGATTTTTCACGTTTTTAACCTAATGTTTTTTAAAAATAAAAATAAAAATTATAAACTTTAATAATTATAAAAAAAATCTACTAGTTGTAACTTGTATTTGAAATGTTTAGTTGAACATTGCAATTTATTATAGTATTATATTTTGTATAATGCATATTTTGTCAATTTAATGTCAGACAAGTATAATTTTAATGGATGAAAATTTTACATTTTATTCATGAAGCATGATACAGATTCAAATGAATAATGACTTACACAAGACAAGACTACAGATTCAAATGAATAATGACTTACACAAGACAAGACGCTAAAATTGCTATAAAACTTCAAATACAATCAATTTTCAAAATCTAATAAAAAATTATCAAATAAATTGAATTTTTCAAAATGTTAAAGAGTTAAATGTCAGCGTGCTATTAGTTTATGCTATAATATGTTAAAATTGAACTACTCATTATTTTTGAAAGAAGAGTCTTTGACTTGTTAAAATTAACTCTATTGATAATAAGGGAGAGTAGGTTTGTCACGCTGGTTAAACTTTTCGGATATATTAGAGACAAGCAAAAAAGACAAGCAAAATTCTAAAGTTAGAGAGGCTTGTTAAACTTTTCGGATATATTAGAGACAAGCAAAAAAGACAAGCAAAATTCTGAAGTTAGAGAGAGAAAGTTGGAGTTAGAGAGAGACGCTCTCACTTGGAGATTTCATCCCCAAGGGCTTCATACTCTTTTCTCTTCCTTTATTTCATTTTCTTTGCTTGTTAGTGTGTTTACATATTCCAGATTTTATATTTGGTGAGCTTTGAGAGTGTTCTTGACGAGTTCTGCCCCCAGCCTTCGTCGCCTTCGCCACTACCAGCCCTCTTCCACCGCCATCCGCCCCGTCAAACTCCTTACTTCTCTGCCCAACCTTCCCAGCCTCGTTTCAGGTTCGTTCCCTCCATTTTTCCTTTTTCGGCAGCCCTACTCAGCCCATTTTCGAGCCTGGACATACCCTTTTTCCAGCCTACCCTTTTTCCCGAAAGTTCACTCTCTAAGATCTTTAATATCGGTTAGACACTTCATCATTTCGGTGTTGTTGTCCTGGATTTTTTCCAGATTTTTCTGGGTGTTCTTAGCATCTTCTTGGTGTTTTTGAACCTTTTTACTTGTTATCCTTACCTTGATCTCAATTTCTGTTTGGCCAGAAATTCCAAGTGTTTCTGGCTGTTGTGACTTGGTCAACAGCAGACAAGACCTTTCCATTTAGGGTAACCTGTCTAGTGCTTTTTCTAGCAGCATCCATTTTTCTGGAATTTTTCCATTTTAAGGTCTGGACATTCTGATTACTCTTTGTCCTATTGCAGCAGCTAGACTTTGCAAAATTCACGTGACTCCCTCTAGTTTGACTTCTGAAAATTTTATTTTCAATGAAAAATGCCAAAGTAAAAAATAAGAAGGATTTACTTATTCCCAATTTTCATGTTCGTGGGTCTAAGTCCATTGGAGCTACTGACCCGATCATAGACCCACCAAATGACCCACCTTCTGACCCGGGTACCTCTGACACGAACCCACTTAACCTGAAACCGAATCAACCTACTTCCGAAGCCATGCATCCCGCTGAACCGATTATCCCCGATATCACCAACAACAATTCCTTTCCTAACCTTAATCCATCCAATACCAATCCTATTCAGACTGAGAAAGAATCGATTGATGCTACTGAGGCGAACGTAGCTACTGAAACTGATTTGAACCATAAGGCCCCCGAGGCCCCACCCACTAAGGCTTGGTCAAATTTGTTTGCTCGAAATCGCAGCGCTCGGTCCGGTTTCGACCTCACCAACATTGATTTGCCACAGGTTGATGATAGTATCCTCACTTTCAAAGACGAGGAGCTCCTTGATACTAAGGATTGCTGGGGCAGAAGCCTTATTGGCTATGTCGATGGAAGGTTCCCAGGTCTGCAAGCTGTTCGAAATTTGGCTAGTCGATGGCCCGTTCAGTGCAAAGTCATGAGACATACGAGTGGTTGGCTCATATCCCATTTCAATTCTGAAGACGACAAGGACTTGGTTCTCCTCGGAAATGTCGACAAGCATATTTATGGCAGAAATCTTTTTCTTCGTGAAATTCCAAGGCATTTTAGGTTCGAGAACACACAACTTACGACTGTACCAGTTTGGGTCCTTCTCCATGGCCTGCCTTTGGAGTGTTGGAACGCTTATGCACTTGGGTGTATAGGTAAAAGGCTGGGGCGGCCTATTGCCACAGATGCCCTTACTCGATCTCGAACACGAGTATCTTATGCTAGGATCCAAGTAGAGATTGACATGGCTCAGCCCTTGACCTATACCATTCCTATTGCTCTTCTGTCGGGTTCCTTTGAGCAGAGAGTTGTTTACGAGTCCCTTCCAAAATTCTGTGTTCGATGCAACATGCTTGGGCATAACTCAGAATCTTGTGGACACATAAAAGGTGCTTCAGCCCCCAACCGACGTAGCCAACAACATAATCATAAGTAAACTGAGGAGCGAGCACCTACTAATACTACTAAGGATGATCAGCAGCTAACCGGGAAAGAACGTGCTCGCTCCCATACGCCTAGATCGAGAGACCCGAGGGCACATCTTATACTCAAAGAGCAGGCCAAGGAAATGGCCAACATTACACTTCAAAACTCGTTCAATATCCTAGCAACACAAAAAGCCAATGTCCAAGGTAATCTCGATACTTCAAATTCTGCATCTATCGATTACCATTCACTTCCGAGAACCGAACCAGTCATTGAACCAATTCCTACCAAGAAACCAAAGCCCGCAGCAAATCGCCTAAACCAAACATATCCACACCTCCTTCCCCTACCTCACCTCAATCCGATATTTCACTTAGACCTCATAGCAGGTCAGCTCCCTCGAGTTCCAAGCCAAACTGTGAGCCAAACCATGATTCAGATGGTGAAATTCCTGAAGAAACTTCTGAGCACCCGATTCGCAAAGTTTCAGCGAAGATCTGAAAGAGTAAAACAGTTTCTCCTGAGAGATCCTTGGATACAGGCCAACCATGTGATAAATCTGCCAGAAAAAGATCTAAGTCCAGGCCCCGTGACAAGGGCAAAGAAATTACTACTATTGCCTCTTCGAAGTCAGGGAGTTCGGCTCCCGTGTCTTCCCAATGAAGATTGCAGCGTGGAACATTAGGGGCCTCAACCAGGTCCTTAAACCACTATGGAAAAATGTCTCATAGACACCGGGCATTGACCGGTGTTAAAAAAAAAATTGTCCGGTGTCATTGTGCGTGGTGTTAAAGATCAGCTATGTTTTAACACCAGTCATTGACCGGTGTTAAAAATAATTTTTAACACCGGTTTTGTAACCTGGACCGGTGTCTTTATTATTAGAGACACCAGTCAATTTCATGGAAACTAGCAAAATCAACCGGTGTAAAAAGTAATAACACCGGTCTTTTTCATATACGACTGATGTCTATAATTATTTTTAACATCAATTTTAAATTATAGGACCGGTGTCGTTGATAATAATTAAAATAAAAAAAATATAATTTTATAAATTGCAAATAATTAAAATTATATTAAATTTATGAAATCCAAATCCAATATTCAAAATACCCAAATATTTAAAATTTTAATGGACTCCAAAGCATCAAAATACAGTCAAACTGAAAACCGACGACCTATCCCAGCTTCCTGTGTACTCTTTCCTTGCTTTAAGTTCATCTTTGAAAGCCCAGGCAGAGGAAGACTTCATTATATGCTTTATAGACTTGATTTTTGCTGTAAGGTCTTTCTTCATATGCAAAACTTTAGATTTTGCTAAATCAGTTTAGATTTGGAAATCTCATGCTTTTCAAATAGGTTCTCCAGTGCTTCTTCACCCGAGAAGAACAGCGAGAAACGAAAAAAATGAAAAAATTCATCAGAAATGAATGCTTGTAAGTCATCGTACAGATTTTTTAGCGAGAAACGGAAAAGAAAACTCACTTGAGAAATCGGGAAAGAGGGATCGAGGAATCGCAGAGAAGAACCCTAAATTCACCTAATAGCCTAATAGCGATACAGGAAAAAAACAAATTAGAAACAGACCAGAGAAGGAAGAATCAGAGAAATCGACAAGAAGTGAGACATTTTATATGACAGGAACTAAAACATATTAGTTACTTAAAGCACACAAAATAAGTCGCACACCAAAACATGTTTCCACAAACCTGTTTTCAGAATGTAGTATGAAAATTAAAGATTGATGACAACCTACAACAGCAATGATGACCATAAAACCTGTAGGAAAAAGAGAATTTCATAAGAAACTCCGAAGGCTAAATGGCAGTACGACTGGTCTGGTGCTTACGCTACTCTTGCGAGAGTTTTTTTGTATAGAAACTCTGAAGGGGAAATGCTAAAACAACAAAAAAAAAAACACAAATAAGAAGCACAATCAGCATGTTAACAAAGGAAGATGATTAAACTTAGCTGGCACATACTTCATATATATATTTTTTTACCGTCCCCTAAATATGACTAATCAACAACAAATGAAGGCAATACATACCGTGGAGAAGCTGAGCAAAAGATTACAACAAAATATATAAAAAATCATAAAAATCATAAAACACGAAACAATTGGAGGTAACATGTTCTGATGCAGTACGTTAATTATTTTCTAAACAACCAAATAGGAAGTGGAGAGCTAGGAAAGAGCTAGGGAAATGTCGAAGGGCGAAGAATGTAAGATCAACCGTGCTGGAAGTTTTAAAAAAGTTAACTAAAGAAAAGCAAGAACTGGAAATTTTTGTTTCCACTGTAACAAATATAATCGCAGAAACGCAGATAAACCAGGAGTACAAAAACCTTACAATAACAAATGTTTAGCCATAGTCTCATTGGGCATGAACCCAGCCACCAACAACCTCTCGTCTCCTTCGTAGCAACACCCCATCAGATTTGACATTCGCTCGTTTCTAAAATTTCACACCGCCCTCCTTCGTCCTTGAATCGAACAAACAATCAAACTTACAGAAACAGATTTCAACAGATAAAATTTAGGGAAAAAAAAGGGAAATCACCGACTATTAACTGGTGGGCGTCCGGCGATGTCGAGTTGTTGAAGCGCTCGACGGCGACCCATCCTTCGTTCTCGAGGAAGCCACGTTCTGAGCCTTCTCGCCGTACTCTGATACGATGTTGTCGGAGATAAACCCTTTCGTCACCGCTTGGAGCTCTTCGAAGCTGTATTCTCTGAATATCGCAACTGGGAAGAAAGAATGCAGCAAAAGCCCTAATTTAGTGAAATTGGACCCAACTGATTAAAAAAAAGCAAAATAAAAAAATTAAGAAAGTGAAAGGACATGTGCTGTTGTTTACATGGGCCGAGATAATTCTAGGCAAAAATTTTGGTGTAATCCGCAAGCTTGCAGAGAAGAAGAAGAGATGAAAATCTAGATCTGAAGAAGAGAACGATTTTTTTTCTTTTTTTTGGTACTTAGAGATAATGTAATAATTACTTTAGCTTATATATTATATTATGAGATGTAGGTATATGGGAAGAGACGTGTCAATCTCTAAGCAAAAAACCCAATTTCTATAAGTATAGATAAGAAGAAATTATTAGTTTTATTTAACATCGATCCTGGCTAATAGAACTGGTGTTAAAAAAACTTATACTTTTATTAAAAAAGTTGAAATATTATTAACACCGGTCGAAAGAAAAAATGGTGTTATAAATGAAAATCAAAATTTGAAATATAACATTTAACATCAGTTTTTACAAAATTTGGCGTTAAAAATAGTTTAACCTTCTATTTTTTCGTGACCGGTGTTATAAACATTTTTAACACCGTTCCCAAAAGCGCCCGGTGTCTATGAACTGGTGTCTATGTGACATTTTCCCATAGTGAACACAATGGGGTAGCTCACCTCGTCTGGCATCATTCGCTGGATATTATTAGGCTTGTAGAAACTAGACTTGATGATGAGAAGCTTAGGCGTCTCATGCGGAATAAATTTCCGACTTGGGAATCTACAAGTAACTTTGCAACTCACTCAGGGGGCCGCATTCTTGTCCTTTGGAATCCAACAATGGTTGAGTATGAAGCTCTCGCCTCTTCTCAACAAACTGTTTTTGGAAGACTTACGAGTAAAGTTACTAAACGATCCTTCTTTGTTTCCTTTATCTACGGATTCAACACTCTTATACAAAGACGAGTTCTCTGGGATGATATCGAGGCTCATTCGTCCGTCGTTTGCAACAACCCTTGGCTGCTCCTTGGGGATTTTAATAATCTGTTGCATGTTGAGGATAGACCAAATGGGGCTCCTGTCAGGCCAAGGGATCTTGCTGAGTTTGCAGAATGTTGCTCCCTTGTGGGCATCTCTGATTTACCATTCACGGGCAATAAGCTTACTTGGTCGAGAGGGCCAGCAAGCTCAAAAATCGATCGAGTCATGGCTAACCAACCCTGGTTTTCCAGTGATCTTAAGGCTAGTGTTTCCTTTGTTTCCCTAGGCTGCCTTTCGGACCATGCTCAATGCCTTGTCTTGCTTGATAACCCGGAGCCTACTAATACTAAGCCGTTCAAATTCTTTAATATGTGGACTGAGCACCCAGAATTCCAGCAGTTGATTTCTGATTCATGGAGCTTTGAAGTTGACGGAACAGCTCAATTTATCCTTGCAAAAAAATTGAAATACCTTAAGCGTCCACTTAAACAGCTCAACACCCTTCACTTTTCCCACATTTCCACTCGTGCTAAACAAGCCAATACCCAGCTGACTTCTGTCCAAACTCAACTCCAACTGAACCCTTCGGATCCCGACCTACTTAACCAAGCCAATTCTCTCCGGCAGAAGGCGACGTTCCTGGGGAACGCAGAACTCCATTTTTATTTTCAACAAGCGCACACGAAGCATCTGAAACTTGGAGATAGATGTACCAAATATTTCCATGGTATTACGAAACGCAATAAGAAGCGCAACCAGATCGTCTCCATCCGCAAAAGCAACGGTACGTATTCTGAATCCTTGTCCGAAGTTACTCATGAGTTCAATGATTTCTTTCTATCCCTTCTCGGTACTTCTGATCATTGCTCTCCCTTGGACCCGGTTATTGTTCACTCGGGGCCTCTTGTTTCTTCTGAACTTGCTGATTCTATTAGTGTTCCAGTCACCTCGGAAGAGATTAAACGTGCCCTCTTTAGTATCGGTAACGAGAAATCTCCGGGACCCGATGACTATACGGCTCTTTTTTTCAAATCCACTTGGGACTTGACTGGACAACACTTTTGTGATGCTATTCTGGAATTCTTCAAATCGGGTCGTCTTCTTAAACAATTAAACCATACTATCATCACCCTTATTCCCAAATATGATAATCCTTCTCGGGTGGGGGATTTCCGACCTATAGCCTTGTGTAATGTCACTTACAAAGTTATATCCAAGATCTTAGCCACTAGGTTGCGGGCCACCTTAGATTCCATCATTGATAAAGCTCAATCTGCCTTTGTACCCGGTAGATCTATGATCGATAATATCCATCTCACTCAAGAGCTTATCCGTAAATACGCTCGTACCAAACAGGTTCCTCCTGGGTGCCTTTTGAAAATTGACCTTCGTAAGGCCTTTGATTCCATTAACTGGGATTTTCTTAGTGATATGTTTTCTTGCCTTGGCTATCCCAGCTGGTTTTCTGATCGAGTGATGCAATGTGTCACCACTGCCTCTTATTCTGTTGCTATTAATGGTTCGATTAATTCCAAATTTGAGGGACGTAAAGGGCTTCGTCAAGGCGACCCCCTTTCTCCTTTTCTCTTTGTGATTTGTCTCGAGTATCTTTCTCGTTCCATTAATGTTGCTACTTCTGATCCAAACTTCAATTTCCATGCCAAATGTGATCGAGATCAAATCACTCACCTCGCCTTTGCCGACGATCTTATTCTGATTTCTCGTGGCGACCCACACTCGGTTTCTACCATTTTCTTTTGCCTTGAGAACATTGGGGAAGTTTCTGGACTTCGACTTAATCACTTAAAGTCAAGTCTTTATACTGTTGGTATTTCTAATTCGGACCTTCGAGCCATTCAAGACTTAACCCGTATACCGACTGGTGTTATGCCCTTTCGTTATTTGGGGTTTCCAATCAATGCTCACCGACTTAATATTATCCAATACAAGCCTTTTCTAGACAAACTTTCTGCCTATATTCATGGTTGGTCAGGAGTTACCCTTTCCCATGCGGGGCGAGTCGAGCTCATTCGTTCCGTACTCCAGGGGGTAGCCGACTTTTGGCTCTCTATTCTGCCCCTTCCACAAGGGGCTCTCAAGCAGGTTACTACACTATGTCGCACTTTCCTCTGGGGTTCCAAATTCTGCCCAGTCGACTGGGATGATATTTGCCTCCCTCGTTGCGAAGGTGGACTGGGATTAAGAGACTTAAGTGTCTGGAATACCGCATTATTGGCACGTGCTATCTGGAACATTCAATCTGACAGGAATTCTCTTTGGGTCAAGTGGATCCATGGGCGATATCTCAGACATTGCTCATTTTGGAATTGGCCACATAACTGAGACGACTCGCCACTGATCAAACACATCCTTCGCACTCGGGACGAGCTGATTCGGCGTGAAGGTTCCATTGAGGCTGCCAAGGCTACTCTTCAAACTTGGCTCCAGGGACTTGACATTTCGACAACCAAGGCCTACGAGTATTTCCGACCTAAAGGAGTACAGGTTCCTTGGGCTAGAGACATTTGACGTTCGAGCATAATTCCGAAGCATTCATTTTCCCTTTGGCTTTGTGCAAAAGGGCGTCTATCTACGAAGTACAGACTTTCTTTTATTACGGGGGACACGAGTTGCATCTTTTGCCATCACCCGACGGAGTCCTTAGACCACCTTTTTTTCTCTTGCCCAGTGACGAGCAGAATCTGGGATAACATCCGTGTTTGGGCAGGCATTCGTCGACAAATGTCTACTGTTCTGAGCGCACTTAAATGGATCAAGAAAGAAAGCCGCGACACCTCTCCTCGGTGCAATTTCAAGCGTATAGCTCTGGCCACTACTGTCTATACTCTTTGGAATGCAAGGAACAAATAGGTTTTCAAGAACCATTAGTCGGATGCTACGACAATCGAGCGGATGATTATGATTCATGTTTGTAAATGTATGGCGCTGATTCACCCTGATTATGTGCTTACATAGCTAGGGCTGTTTCTGGACATTGTGTACTTAGGATTTCTTAGGCACGACTACGGGCCTGTCCATACGCTTGCCTAGTTTTTCCTTTGTTTTTTGCCGGGTATGCCCGGGTTTGATGTAAAAGGCTTCTGCCTTAACTTTTTTTGATCTATATATTTACATTCGATCGAAAACTTTTCTGATATATTCATATAACTAAATATTTTATACTATATTCAAAATTAAAAAAATTCTAGTAATTTATGAGTATAATAAATTTTGTTGTTGATAATTATTTTTGTATTTTTAAAAAATAATATATATAATATGTGTAAAGTAAAATTATGTTTTTTTTGTAACAATTATTTAATTAATAAAAATTAAAAAATCAGATATTTTACTGAATAAAAAAAATTTACACGTACGAAAATATTTGCAGACACAGAAGTGACAGGACTGCAGTCTGCAGGGAGTACAACTATTTATTAAACAAATTTTTTTTTTTATAAGGAGGAGAGACGAGAAAAGTGACAGGACTGCAGTCTGCAGGGAGTACAACTATTTATTAAACAAAATTTTTTTTTTATAAGGAGGAGAGACGAGAAACTCCACCCTACCCGAGCCAACAGTAACCTTCATAATATTTCAATGAAAATTTGTTCCACCCGAGATTCGAACCCTGCGTCGCCGGGGAATTACACCCACATCATCAAAGGCCTTACCACTCGGCTATGCTCTGGGGACTTTTATTAAACAATTTTTAATATATATTATATTTTATTCTATTTATCCGGATGAACAATTAGTCGCCTTTAAATTAGAATCACAATTTTTAATTCAGTACAACATTTGCCCTGATAGAGGCGAAGGAGGCATGACCACTCCCTCATCTCCATCGGCGACGAACACAATGAACCTTACGGGAGGCGCCACCGCCGCCGCCGCTCAGCTCAGGAAGGTGCTGATAACTGGGGCGAGTCGTGGTCTCGGCAGAGCCCTAGCATTGGAACTGGCCAAGCGCGGCCACACCGTAATCGGCTGCTCCCGCTCGGCAGAAAAGCTTTCCTCTCTCCAGTCGGACCTTTCGTCGGCTTCCGAAAACAAGCCCAACAGCAACCAGCACCTCACCATGAATGTCGATGTGGTAATTCATCTTGCAGTATTTGTGATTCTCGTTTTCTCGAATTTTCTGTCCCGTGGTTTTTGTCGTACGTTCGTTAACTTGATTTTTGTTTTCCTTTTTCTTTTCCAAATGGTGTTTGATTAGAGGTCTAACAGTAGCGTTGAGGAATTGGCCCGTGCTTTGCTCGAAAAGAAGGCATTCCCTGATATAATAGGTACATGTGCTGATTAACGTGTTTATGTGTTTTCCTACATATAATTGTTTTTGTAGTTTATGTGGAGGTGGAGGAGATTCCTGAGGGGTAGGTATTTTGCAGTGGAATCAGTCATTGTTATGATACTTTTCTCGATTTTTTAGGTTTTATTCGAATGTTGTTGATGATGGTAGTAATGATGTTTGGCACATGTAAATTTTCGCAAACGAACCTCTACTTCCCATACGATATTACAAATTAGGACATAAATGTAATTTGTGATATCGTTTGGGAAGTAGGGGTTCGTGTCTCTAAGGCAAACTAGATAAGAATACTTGTTACCATCTTTTGTAGATTTTACCATTATTATGTCCTCATATTCGATTGTTTGAAAATGATTACTCAATCTCAATTATGGGGTTTAGACTTACTTCCTTGCAAATGTATTTTTCAAAAGTCGACGTGCATTGCCTAGTCGTGCAGCATAACCTTCTAGTACTTAAAAGGAGTATTTGCAAGAAATTACAAATGCAAGTCCTAGATCAAGAACTTTACTGTTTTCCTAAATGACGTTTTATTACGTTGGCCTTTCTTTTGACTGCTTGATAATGTTATTCTGTTAGCATCTCCATTGATTATTCTAATATAACTGCCCTGTGTATGGAAAAATTACAACAAGGCAATTTTCTTGTTTTGTAGTTTTAATCGAAATCATGTATTTCTAACACGCAATAATATTTGCAGTAAACAATGCTGGAACAATAAATAAGAACAATAGAATATGGGAGGTTCCAGAAGATGAATTTGATGCGGTTATTGACACAAATATAAAGGGGACCGCAAATGTACTGCGGCACTTTCTCCCGGTTATGGTTGGGAACAAGAATGGAATTGTTGTCAACATGTCATCTGGATGGGGAAGATCGGCTGCGGCACAGGTAAAATTGACTTACCAGTTCTGTATTTCTTCTCATTATCTGCGAAGTAAGTTATCGTCTGATGTGACTGATGTTGCCTTTTTTTTTAAGAATAGTAGGTGGGATGGCCCCTATTTAGCTGTTATTATTTTTTTTCGCTAACTACATAACTAATAAAGGGGTACTTTGGAGATATCCGATAAAATCACTGCTCTGTTATGTTCTAGACTTCCAGTTTTGAGGGTTATTTATGGGCTGAGACTTTATTACATAATATTAGGTTGCTCCTTATTGTGCCTCAAAATGGGCGGTGGAGGGTTTGACAAGGGCAGTGGCAAAGGAGTTGCCTTCTGGGATGGCTGTTGTTGCTCTCAATCCTGGTGTGATTAATACCGAGATGCTTCAATCCTGTTTTGGAAGTTCAGCTGATCTATATCCAACACCTGAATCATGGTATGCATGATGTCTCAACCCGTGTGTTGCGTACATACTTGTTTATACAGGAACTGCCTGATGCACATGCGGGCGGTGAAATAAATGCATCTAAAATTCAAAAATGTCATAAACCTTCTCCTAAAACACCAGTAGGTGTTTAATTTCTTACATCGTAAAAATCCCTAGTACAAGATCTATCCAATATCAAAGAATTAAGCTGAAGTAACTATTCTTACACAACACTTTTACTAATGCATTAAAAGTGCAATTCCTAAATGATGATATAGCACAAGCTAACAACACTTCAAAAATCGTACAAAACTAATTGCCATTTCTATAACATGATATCATAGTCTCAAATTGTCGGACTTTACCCCACACTCGCCACATACAATTGCATTTCCAATTGAGGTCTGCCATTAGATTTTAGAGCAATTCAATTATCATTGGTTGTGTAAGTTGTAGGCTGTCATACACTCATACCCCCTTCAAACTATCATAATCCATAATGGGCACCAAAATATGATTAAGTACAATTTGACTTTTTGTTTTTTTGAATTATAGGGCTCCCAAGGCAGCTAATCTGATTCTCCATCTGACGATGGCAGATAATGGTGCATCTCTCACCGTGTGATATATCCTCGACCACGAGGCAAGAACCATCGCCTTAAAACTCATTATGTGTGAAGGTAGAGAGATTTTATCGAGTTATGTTGGTTCCTGAAAAAACTCTTCTTAGTAAGGCTACTAGTGTTGCGATAGTAACTAAGGTAGTGAATTCATCGGTATTGTTTTATGTTACATTCTCGTATGAATTGTTCGTCAATACAAGTTGCATCGGGGATCTTAATGTCTTGTTTGTTGTTTATTTGTTATGGTCGTATAAACAAAGAACACCATGTGATAATGCAATTATTAATAATAGTTATGATAATGTTCACAATTTTATCGCAAGAATTATTCTTACAAGTTGACTTTTTATAAAGGCCTGATTGCAGACAATTGTATTGCTGCGCCTGCAGTTATTTTCCTGAACCACAGACCAACTGTATGTCGTTCGAACTTTGAGTTTATCGAGCATACTTGCTTGAAACTTTTTCTAAAAGCGTTTTTGGTAAAAGATGGATTTTATATATATATATATATATATATATATATATATATATATATATATATATATAAATAAGAAATTAGCAAAATTAATTAAAAAAAACTAATTAGCAAAATACACAACATAAAAGAAATTAATTTTTGTACTAAACAATTTACATGCATTAAGTAGTAATTACTTTTGTAATCAATGCTATTCTAAGTATTTTTAGTATAACATGAAAATAATTTGTACAATCATTTGCTTGTTTTATAAAATAAGTTTAGTTCATTCTTAGTCCTTCCCTTCCATAAGAATGATAATGGCGACGAACACCATGAACCTTACGGGAGGTGCCGCCACCACCACTCAGCTCAGGAAGGTGCTGATAACTGGGGTGAGTCGTGGCCTCGGCAGAGCCCTAGCATTGGAACTGGCCAAGCGCGGCCACACCGTAATCGGCTGCTCCTGCTCGGCAGAAAAGATTTCCTCTCTCCAGTCGGACCTTTCAGCCGTCTCCAAAAACAAGCCCAACAGTGACCAGCACCTCACCATGAATGTCGATGTGGTAATTCATCTTGCAGTATTTGTGATTCTCATTTTCTTGAATATTCTTTCCCGTGGTTTTCATCGTACGTTAATTATCTTTTTTTTTTTCTTTTTCTTTTCCGAATGTTCTTCGATTAGAGGTCTAACAGTAGCGTTGAGGAATTGGCGCATGCTTTGCTGGAAAAGAAGGCATTCCCTGATATCATAGGTACATGTACTGATTAACGTGTTTGTGTGTTTTCCTGCATATAATGGTTTTTGTAGTTTGTGGAGCTGGATGAGATTCCTGAGGTGTAGATATGTTGCAGTGGAATCGTTTATTGTTATGTTATTGTTCTCGTTTTTTTAGGTTTTATTTGAATGTTGTTTATGATGATAGTGATGATGTTTCGCAAAAATGTCAATGTCAAATTGATGGATCATTGGATGAGACATAAATGTGATTGATTTGTGATATCGTTTGTGAAACTCATAATTGACTGTTTGAAAATGCTATCTCAATCTCGATTATGGGGCTTAGACTTACTTCCTTGCAAGTGTATTTTTAAAAAGCCGACGTAAATTGCTTAGTCGTGCATCATAACCTTGTAGTACGTACTTAAAGGCGCACTTGCAAGAAATTACAAGTGCGAGTCAAATGGATATAACCTATATCAAGAACTGCACTGTTTTCCTAAATGTTGATTCATTCCCTTGGCCTTTCTTTCGACTGCTTAATAATGTTATTCTGTTACAAGGCAATTTTCTTGGTTTTGAAGTTTTTTTTTCGAAATCGTGTAATACTAAAACGTGATAATTTTTGCAGTAAACAATGCTGGAACAATGAATAAGGCCAATAGAATATGGGAGATTCCAGAAGATGAATTTGACGCGGTTATTGACACAAATATAAAGGGGACAGCAAATGTACTGCGACACTTTCTTCCGGTTATGGTTGAGAACAAGAATGGAATTGTTGTCAACATATCTTCTGCATTGGGAAGAGCGGCTGCCGCACAGGTAAAATTGACTTACCAGTTCCGTATTTCTTCTCATTACCTGCAAAGTAAGTTATCGTCTGATATGACTTATGTCGCCTTTTTGTTTTAAAGAATAGTAGTTGGGATGGCCCCAATTTAGCTGTTTTTTTTTTCGCCAACTGCATAACTAATAAAAGGGTACTTTGGGGACATCCGATAAGATCACTGCTCTGTTATGTTCCATCCAGACTTCCAGTTTTGAGAGTTATTTATGGGCTGAGACTTTATTACATAATATTAGGTTGCTCCTTATTGTGCCTCAAAATGGGCTGTGGAAGGTTTGACAAAGGCAGTGGCAAAGGAATTGCCCACTGGGATGGCTGTTGTTGCTCTCGATCCTGGTGTGGTTAAGTTCAGCTCATCTATATCCAATGATACGAACCTCGTTAGGATAGAATTGATAGGAGATGAACGAAGGAAAACGATAAATAGGATACCTTGCGGAAGTCCCAAAACCCTTGATCCTAACCCACGAAATGATTTAGGTTCGAAGCCCTAAACCCCAACGAGACGTTGAATCAATAATTCGGAGATGATGAAGACACACAAACGAGATTGGACTGGCTCGTTGATTCGTCGGTTGAACTCTTTTGGATAATCGGGATAGAATTCGAACCCGGGAGAGATTTTAATAAAACTCACGAAACATAATTTTTATTCATCAAAAGTCTTGTTCTTAAACAATGAAATAGAAAGCCTTTATATAGGCGTAACAAAAACGTAAAGGAAAAGAAAATAAATGACTTAAAACATTAAAACCCTACAAAACGCCGCTGCTGCCCGTTCTGTGAAGATGTCGTCCGACAGGGTAGGAGTGTCGTCCGACATAGACTTGTCGGCCGACAGGAAATGCTGTCGTCCGACACTTGGCCTTCGTCAGACGGATTTTCCTTCGAACGAAGTTTTATCCAGCTGCGACTCCGTACATTTCCTGAAGCTGTCGTCCGACAGTCATTGGTGTCGTCCGACACCACGCCAAAAGCTCGACCGGACTCCTCGTCTTTGTCTCGACGCACGCCCGACTCTCGTTTCGATGCTTTCCCATCATTCTATCCTGAACTCGAGCTCCATCATCGATTGCCGACCCTTGGGTTGCATCATCCAACACCCGAATCATGGTACTCTCTGCTTCTCTCTCCCTCTCTCCACATGTATGCATGATGTCTCCACCCGTGTGTTGCGTACATACTTGTTTATACAAGAACTGCCTAATGCACATGTGCCCGATGAAATAAATGAATCTAAAATCCCAAATGTCATAAACCTTCTCCTAAAACATCAGTAGCTGTTAAATTTCTTGCATAGTAAAAATCCCAAGTACAACTTCAAAAATGTTACAAATCCAATAGTCATTTCTATAACATGAACATTATACAATTGCATTTCCGATTGAGTTCTGCCATTAAATATCAGAGCAATTCAATTATCATTGCATTGGTTTAGGAACATGTGAAAGTTGTTGGTTGTCATACACTCATAATCCATGACGAACACCGAAATATGCTTACATACTATTTGACCTTTTTTTTTTTTGAATTATGGGGCTCCCAAGGCAGCTGATCTGATTCTCCATCTGACGATGGCAGATAACGGTGCATCTCTCACCGTGTGATATATGCTCGAACACGAGGCAAAAACCATTGCCTTAAAACCATGCTATGTGTGAAGGTAGAGAGATGTTATCGAGTTATGTTGCTTCCTTAAAAAACTCTTTGTAGTAGTAACTAATGGTATTGAATTCATGGGTATTGTTTTATGTTACATTCTCTTATGAATATTGTTCGGCTATACAAATTGCATCGGAGATCTTAAAGTCTAATTTGTTTTTAATTTGTTATATTCGTATAAACAATTAATACCATGTGATAGTGCAATCATTAATAAATAGTTATGATAATGTACACTATTTTATTGCAGAGATTATTCTTATAAGCTGACTTTTTATAAAGGCCTGATTACATATACAATTGTATTGCTGCGCCTGCGATTATTTTTCTTGAACTACAGGTCGTCGAACTTTTAAGTTTATGGAGCATTAATTTAAACATGATCATAATCGTAAAAATCTAAAGTTTAATTTACAAATAATTTTTTCATAGAATTTTATCTAACAAAGGTTAAAAGTTAAATATTACTCCTGAATCCTAATTAAATTAGAAGTTGAGAAGCAAATTACGATCAAACTCAATAATAAAACCCACATTAATAATTAAACTTAAAGCATAATTAATGCCTTACCCATCCACGATAACCAACCCGGGACCCACACGTCCACGTGGCGCCAGCCCACCAGCGGCTCACGAGATCTTTCCCTGCACCCCCGCGAACAGAATCCGCACCCAAACCCACGTCTTCTCGCACACCCACGACCAATAACATTGTCACGCTACTGCGTCTGCACAAATACTAGAATCGTACCCTTATCTACAAACTATATATATCTATATCCATATATCTATATCTATATACATCTATATACTCCATATATTAAGAAGAAAAGTATCACTTCGTAGGTTGTCTTCATGATCATGAAGCCATACAATTCTGTAAGTATATGTTCTTGATTTTCTCCTTTGTGCATGGCACTTTTTAACCGTATGATTTTCCTCTGTACCGTAGTTGAAGATCGTGTCAAAAATAAAGTTGACTTTTCTTTGACTTCTATACGGGATTATGTGAATTGCTTTTGTTTGGTTGGTTGCTGAGAAGAGAAACTAATCTAGATTTTTTGTTCACTTTTCGGGGTTGACTTTCGATTCCTGTGATCGAACGTCAATCGTTTTTGAGCTGTGGAATAATTAATGTGAATTTTAATCGGATTTCGAAGTGGTTAAGGGATCCTTGATTGTAAGGGTAATTATTCGTCTAATCAAAATTTTTGGTACACCAAAGTTTTGGTATTATACAGTACACTGTATCGAACTTTCGGTATATTAATTTTGTGTTTTTGCATAGTGTAAGTTCGATATTTTGATACTGCAAATTAATCGTATTATACCGTGATTCGACGATTGATAGATTTTTTTTTTCGTTTTAGTTTTCGGATCCGAAAACCAGGTCGTGCCTATGCATTATCTTCGTAGCAATCTCTTTGATTTGCGGTGCTTACATCAGCATCGGCGCGTGGCTGCAGAAGGATTACTTCAGCGTACGTCCTAATCTCGATTTCGACATGTCTTGATTCGTTTTTTTTTTTTTTTCTAGCGTTAAAAATTGATTCGAGACGTGCATATATCTTAATATTGCAGCTGTCTCTCGGAATCAGACTCAACTCTACACCTCTCTACTCCGTCGAATGCGAGACACCAACACCCGACATCGAACGCGTCGACAAATGCAGTGTACTGAAATATACATATCTATAACATTGATTTTTTGCGTTTCAATAATCGTATTTTTCTCCTACTCAACGACACTGATTTTTACGGTTTAGGCCGAATGCAAGTCTGCGGGTACTGGAGCTCTGCCGAGAGGAATCGTTTCGACTACTACAGACTTGAAAATGCGCCCTTTGACGGGGCCCATCACGGAGAAAAATGTATGCAACAATATTTTTCACAATTGACTAGCACGTTAATTTGTAAAATACAGAACAATAAGTTTTTCGTATATATATTTTGGAACTAGACCGAGTCGAAGAATA
Source organism: Euphrasia confusa (assembly GCA_954870475.1). Taxonomy (NCBI): domain Eukaryota; kingdom Viridiplantae; phylum Streptophyta; class Magnoliopsida; order Lamiales; family Orobanchaceae; genus Euphrasia; species Euphrasia confusa. Next base: position 13,394,458 of record OX940951.1, on the reverse strand, counting down.
CGAGTTTGTTGGGCATGGCGGTCGGGATCACGCAGAAGGAAATGGTGAACCGAATCGTCGAGAAGTTTCTCGGAGAAGATTTTGTCGTGATGCTTTTCCACTACGACGGTACCGTGGACGAGTGGAACGACATGGACTGGGCCCACAGAGTCGTTCACGTCTCTGCCAAAAACCAAACTAAATGGTACTTACATAATTTCCGATCATCGAGAGATTTTGCGACTATTAATGAAAATTTGTTCGTTCGTTTCGCTCTTATGACGTGTGATGAAATTAAACAGGTGGTTTGCCAAGCGCTTTCTGCATCCGGATATCGTTGCTGAATACGAGTACATCTATCTGTGGGACGAAGATTTGGGAGTCGAAAACTTTCATCCAGGAAGGTACTTGAGGTTAAGTAATTAATTTACGCGTAAACGGACTTTTTTGATTTTGATTCGGTAACTTGTTTTTCAGGTACATGACTATTGTCAGGGAAGAAGGCCTCGAGATATCGCAGCCAGCTCTCGAGCCCAGGAAATCCGAGGTGCACCATCTCATCACCGTGCGGCAACGGAGGTCGAAGGTGCATAGGTTAGTGATAACACGAAAAAAAACAAAAACTGCGCGTATTTTTACTTCAGAAAGATTTGTAGTAATTAATTTCGTGCACTTTGAATATATAGGAGATTCTATAGTTCCAGAGGCGGTCTGAGGTGCGACGGCAATAGCACAGCTCCGCCGTGTGTAGGGTAAGGCTACGAGTTTCGACTGCTTTTATCGTGTAGAGTATTAGTCTTTAAGTTTATTAAAAATCAAATCTCATCTTATTTAACGTTTTTTAGTAAAATTTTGAATGTTAAGTTATTCTAATCGAGTGAATGTCACGAAAACATGACTTTTAAAAAACAAATATATTCAATTTTCTCATATTTGAGTGACACTAGATTAAGCAGTCATGAAGTCTTTAAGGTGCAACCAATGTGAAATTTCACTAAAAATCATCATAGGACGAAATTTGATTTTTCATAAATTTAAATTAGTAAATGTGAATCAGACTATATTACATACGGATTTGTGATATTATCTCTAAGTAAATTTATTGAAATGTGATGTGTCGGGGCGTGCAGTTGGGTGGAAATGATGGCTCCCGTGTTCTCAAGATCCGCGTGGCGCTGTGTTTGGTATATGATCCAGGTAACTCAATCGATTGTTCGCCTTAATTTTGGAGTTTTCGATAATCGTGCGCATTTTAAGTTAATTTGACCGATATGCCCTCTGCAGAACGACTTGATACATGCTTGGGGACTGGATATGAAGCTCGGTTATTGCTCGCAGGGCGATCGGACGGTTAAAGTCGGCGTGGTGGACGAGGAGTATATAGTTCATCACGGCCTTCCTACTCTCGGTGGCAACTCGAGTAACAACACGGTTCGTGCAGTATATGTATGTATGTATAATTCTTTTCTGGATACTTATTCAACTTCGATTGAGAGTTGTTCTTTTGTCGGAGTTTTTCAGGCAAGTTCAGAGTCGAAAAACGCTAGTCAAAGAAGTGCGGTAAGTTTCGTTACATACAAGTGATATGTTAGTTGCAATATTTCGTCGCATTTACTGATGTGGATGGATGCAGGTTCGGCTGAGGTCTTCCGATGAAATGAAGGCACTCGGAGATCGATGGAACAAGGCGGTTGAGGAGGACGAGTGCTGGGTCGATCCCTTTGAACAAACGACGCGAATATAGTGATCGGAAGGGGATGGAATTTTACAATACAACATACATGTACAGAACAAATATACTACTACTATTACTCACCATTGTTTTAGATAGTTTTTGAATAAGATTTGGGCCAAATGGTAAATACTCTATATTTTTTACTTTGAAATAAACTGCAAAGGCTAAATTGAAATTTAGCCCTTTTACTAACAAGGGTTTATGATACTAGTCCTGCAACTTTATATTTTGTTCTTCTGATTTTATTTATTTACTTTATTTTTGAATTTTTTTCCAAATAGACTGTTGATTTTCAGGCCCGATAGTAATCGGACCAAGGAAACGGAAAACAGATGAACTTGGGTCGGCCGGCCCAATTCATTATTCTATTTCCAATTAATTAAGTACGGAGTATATATTTTTATTTTATCTCCCAACTTAATATTTGCATTTTCCTTTTCACCATTTTTCTTAAAACTTTACTTAGTCATTCTACATTCTTAACTTCAAATTAAATTTATACACCTAATTTTTGAGACGTAAAATTTGAGTTCAGACCTAAAACTGAATGCGCATAATTTAATGCGGGACGGATGACTATAAATTATGAAACAACTTTAAGCATGATTCATAGGATTGTAGTATCCCTCTTTTTGACGCAGAGGTCAACAACACCTCACTTGTGTAACGACTATCAACACTTTGTGAACATTAAGGACAACCAAATAATTTAGCTGTCGGTGGTTTAAATTACATTAATATTTGATGGATTATTCAATGAAATAGTTAAACTCTAAAAAGGAGATATGGGCTTCTTGTAGTCATTGTAAAATCTCAATTTTATTTCCTCAAAACAAAGTTATTTTATTTATACAATAGAAAAATAATTGAAAATTTTCATACAAAGTATTTGTCAATGACTCGATATGGAATATATATTTTGTTCAATTTTATTTTAATAAAGGTTAAAACAATTCATAGAAAAAATATTCTTGAAACTTTATTTGATAAAAGATGGATAAATTTTGTCTTATTCCTTTCCCTATTCAATTTTTGTGGACCTATCCAAAGACCCCACTATCATTGTTTTGATCTTTGTTTTTATGTATTTATGAACGTGGATAAGAAAGGTTGGGTTTTGATGTTGATTTTTTTTAATGTTAAAACCATTCTAACATCACATGTTAAAAAGTGTATTTTAGATAGGATCAATGGATTTAGTAACAGGTTGGGTTTTGACGTTGATTTTGTTTTTAATGTTAAAGCCATTCTTACATCACATGTTAAAAAGTGTATTTTAGCTATAGGTTCAATGGATTAGAGGTACTAAATAACTAAATATAACATAAAATTAATTAATTAAAGTCAATTAATAAATATAATACCATAAAATTAATTAACTAAATACAAAATAATTTACATTTTGTAATTAATAATTAGTTACCAAAAATATATAACATAAATAAACTCGAGTAATTGTTAAATAATTTCCATTTGGTATAAATTAATTAAAAAAAAAAACTAACCATAATACACAACAATGACAACATAAAAATTTAATCATTGTGCTAAACAATTTACATGTATAAGTAATTAATTTAGTAATCAATGCTATTCTTAGTAATTTTTAAATTTTAGTATACCAATTTGTCAATTTGTACATTTATTAATATTGTTTTATAAAACAAGTTTATCTTGATTCTATCCTAATATGATCCATATTCGATGAACACTTCAAATGAAAAAACGTACTCCTAACTCTTAAAAGTCGTCGACGTACCGTATAACCTCCTGATGGATTGCGTGCTAAATTGAACCGTTGTTCAAATGCCAATTTTAGATACCCACCAACCAATCAATAATTGACTTGATCACAGGATTTTTGTTTTCATGCTTTCCATACTATATATATGTATATTATCTGTAAGTATATATTTCACACACGCACGTCGATTATGCTCTGTTAATTCGATCGATGGACGATCGCGATTTCACTCGAGGAGAAGCAGAGGACATCGAGAACGATTATGGAGAAACGGGATCGTACGGCCGGCGAAACAGCGATTTGTCGTCGTCGTCGGAGATCGACGGCTCCATGAGAGTGCCGCTGATGAACCTGAAGGGCAGGGTCAACACCACCTCTCAGATCGCCATTGTCGGATCCAAGGTTTACCCAATCGAAAGCCTCGATTACGAGTACGAATTTATCATCCCTATCGCCGCCGCGGTGTTTGATTATATTCCACAGTGATTTAATATTTTTTTAATAATTTTTTTTTTTTTAATTTTGGAATTTCAGGATCCTCGAAAACGAGCTCATAAAGGAGGATTGGAGATCCAGGAAAAAGGTCGAAATCATCCAGTACATATTCCTCAAATGGACGCTCGTCCTTCTCATCGGGCTGATCACGGGCACCGTCGGCTTCTTCAACAACATCGCAGTCGAAAACATAGCCGGCCTCAAGCTTCTGCTCACGAGCAATTTGATGTTGAAGGACAAGTAAGTAAGGCCCACACGCACTCGATTCGTCGTTCGATTTTCGAAGACGAGGTCGAAAATGATTAATTTAATCGCAGGTACTTCAACGCATTCGCAGCTTTCGCCGGAATCAACGTGATGCTGGCGAGCTGCGCCGCTGCTCTGTGCGCTTTCGTGGCCCCCGCAGCGGCTGGGTCGGGCATACCCGAGGTGAAGGCCTATCTTAACGGTGTGGATGCTCATTCGATTTTGGCTCCGAGTACTCTATTTGTCAAGGTGAGCTTATCAGTGGATCGAATATATTCTGTAATATTGCTCGAACTGTTAGAGAAGTTGAGCAAAATTGACATTTATATTAGAGGATCGAATATATTCTACGATACTTCTGTTTGAACAATATTGTCTCGACGAATTTGGGTCTTTTTGTGAACTTGCGTTCCTTTTGTGTTCTGAGTTTTGTAGATTTTCGGTTCTATTTTTGGAGTTTCTGCTGGATTCGTCGTTGGTAAGGAAGGGCCAATGGTGCATACTGGTGCCTGTATAGCGAATTTACTCGGGCAAGGAGGTTCTCGCAAGTATCACTTAACATGGAAGTGTCTGAGATACTTCAAAAATGATCGAGACCGAAGGGACTTGATTACCTGTGGGGCTGCTGCTGGTGTGGCAGCTGCTTTTCGTGCTCCGGTTGGCGGAGTCCTTTTCGCTCTCGAAGAAGCAGCCTCATGTTACACTTAACACGAATTACAATTAAAAAAAAAAAACAGAATAAAACGAGTATTCACGTTTTCAGGTGGCGGAGTGCGCTTCTGTGGAGGGCCTTCTTCACCACTGCTGTCGTGGCTGTGGTGCTACGAGTCTTCATAAGCTTTTGCCGGAGCGGTAAATGCGGGTTGTTCGGAGAAGGAGGCTTGATCATGTTCGACGTGAACTCGACTATCCCTGCTTACAACACTGCAGATATGCTTGCGGTTATAGTGATAGGTGTTCTCGGAGGCCTTTTCGGCTGCTTCTATAATTATCTCGTCGACAAGGTCCTGAGGACGTATAGCTTAATCAACGAGTACGCTTCTCCCTTCTCGTATTTTCTGTTTTCGAATATCATGTAACTGACAAACTAACTGCAGGAGAGGCCGAGGTTACAAGATCCTTCTCGTCGTCACTATCTCCCTCCTCACATCCTGTTGCGCATACGGCCTCCCTTGGTTAGCTCACTGCACTCCATGCCCGACCCATCTCGAGGAAGACTGCCCCACGATCAGCCGCTCGGGAAACTACAAGAACTTCCAGTGTCCGCCAGGTCACTACAACGATCTCGCCTCCCTTCTCCTCAACACCAACGACGACGCAATCCGTAACCTCTTCAGCTCCAACAACCGAAACGAATTCCAGATCTCGACTCTGTTCATTTTCTTCATCCAAGTCTTCTGCCTCGGCATCATCACCTACGGAATAGCAGTCCCGTCCGGCCTCTTCATTCCCGTCATCCTAGCTGGCGCCTCCTACGGCCGCCTCACTGGAAGGCTCTTGGGCTCCATGTCGAGCCTCGACGCTGGCCTCTTCGCCCTTCTCGGGGCCGCCTCGTTCCTCGGTGGGACCATGCGAATGACTGTTTCGCTCTGTGTTATAATGCTGGAACTCACTAACGACCTTCTGATGCTCCCGTTGATGATGCTCGTCCTGCTTATTTCGAAAACCGTGGCTGATAGTTTTAACAAAGGTGTGTATGATCAGATTGTGAAGATGAAGGGGCTGCCGTATTTGGAAGCACATGCCGAGCCGTACATGCGACATCTGGCGGCGGGGGATGTTTGTTCGGGTCCGTTGATCACGTTCGCGGGTGTGGAGAAAGTCGGGAACATAATGCACGCTCTTCAGATGACGAGGCATAACGGGTTCCCGGTTGTTGACGAGCCTCCGTTTGTGGATTCTCCCGAGCTGTGCGGGCTCGTTCTGAGGTCTCATTTGCTTATTCTGCTCAAAGGGAGGAAGTTCACGAAGAACAGGGTGCTGTCGGGATCGGAGGTTTTGAAGTCTTTTCACGCGTTCGATTTCGGTAAGGCGGGATTGGGAAAGGGGATCAAAGTCGAGGATCTCGATTTGAGCCTGGAGGAAATGGAGATGTACGTTGATCTGCATCCGATCACCAACACCTCTCCGTATATGGTGGTGGAGACGATGTCTCTTGCCAAAGCTGCTGTTCTGTTCAGAGAACTTGGCCTCAGGCACTTGTGTGTTGTCCCCAAAACACAAGGGGTAAGGAAAACTTTTATGGGTGCAATTTGTAAAATTAAAATATATCTGGGGAGGTATTTGATATTTTTGAAAGATATCTAACCTTTTCTTCTGTATATTTTCAAATTCTGCAGAGGTCACCTATTGTTGGAATCTTAACAAGACATGATCTGATGCCTGAGCATGTTCTGGGACTCTATCCAGAACTTAACCACCACATGTAGCTCGATTCATTACACATCGATAATGAAGTTATTTTATTTTACCAGATACGAGAGGGAGAGCCTGCTGACTGCGTGAAGATAAATCATCGTTTTCTGAGGCTGTAACACATCAGTATACATTTATTTATTTGAAAATTCATTGAGGAAATAAATTTGGTTTCTGTACTGTAGTCGACTTGCAGAAATGATTCGTTGACTTAGATCATAGCTGGTTCAACTGCAATCGATGTAGCAAGAAGGCGGTAACTTGATTTGTAAACGAAGATTCATGTTGTAATGAAACATTGCAGAACCGATATATATATTCACAAACTTGTTAGCCGGTTTGCTCTAGAAAATATGTACACACACTTGGTTCTACAATGTTCTACTTGGAATCCCGTCTCTGAAATAAAGAGATCAGAATGAACGAGACAGATGTTTCTTACAAGCGAAGTTTCCCGACAGTGTTTCAGATAGCGTTATCCTTGAATGGACCAGAATCTTGTAATATTTTCATAACATGTTCGAGCTGTAAAGGAATAAAGGAATAAACTTATCAAGAACAAGCTTCTTTTTGCACTTGACATGGGATCATAAGAAAAAGATTGAAAACAACGATAACAATTACCTGAGCTTTTTCTCGCACCAAGAAATCAGAAATGACGTTTCTGAAGCCTTCATCGAGAATATAGTGACAGCTGTAGGTTGTCGCCGGCATATATCCCCTCTGAATCTTATGCTCCCCTTGTGCTCCCGCTTCGACCTTGTCAAGATTAAGCTCGATCGCTGCCTCTATGGCCTGCAGCGTTAGAAACAGGTAGTAAGGTACAACCGTATTATCAAGAATAGAAAAAGAAGAAACGAAAACCTGATAATAGCAAGCTTCGAAATGTAGACTTGGGTAGTATGTTTGAGGGAGGCATCCCCATAAGCGCCCGTATAATGTGTCTCCTCCGATAAGATTTAGGGCCCCAGCAACAGGCTTGTCCCCTTCTTCCGCAGTAACGAGTAGCACTTGATCACCCATCTTTGAAGCCATATTGTGGAAAAAATCTCTTGTAAGATAAGCAGTACCCCACCTATAAAAATTAGAGTCGAAATCCGAATTAACAACGAATCCCATAATATTCTGATTTTTTTTAAACCCGGGAAATATATTACTGTCCGAAAAATTTGAACTATGATACTATAAAGGTTTAGCAAACAAACTTATTATCGGTAGTGTTTATGTAGAAGTCGTAGAATGTATCCCAATGCTTCGCCTGCCAACATAAGAGATAAAAAAAAAAGAATGGAGATTTTAGAGGAATTATTGCCAATTATCGCCAAAAGTGCTAGTTTTTTTTTAAGAGAAGTGATCCCATAGATACCTTAATTTCGTATCCTCTTAGGCGTCGCATGGTCAAATTCTGGACAGAAATCTGCCAGGAGTAATAGTACATTCATCAGCATATTTGCAGGTGACAATGAGAATGGTTGCGAAAATCTATATTTAGACAGCCTACATTTTTATACACATTTAGAAACGGCCAATCCCCACTGTCGGTCAGTTCATACCAGTAAGTCGTTCTTCATTATATTTAGAGTAAACAGACGACATAAACGTAGTTCTTCAAAGTCAACAACTGAGCATATTGAATTAAGTCTGAATTATTTCTCACATTCGATGACTATATTTAAACCATACCTTAATTTTTCATGTGATAGTTTTATCAAGCATTTGATGAGACAATCCTCATGCAAATATACTACATTGATTCTCTGCCATCCATTATCAAGTTTATCGACCAAAACGAGAAAAAAATACTAGCAATAAAGCCCAAACTGACCTTCTTGCGCTCTTGTCGGATATTTTTCCTTTTACTTTGCTTCATGTCCATCAAGAAATCGTCAAAACTGTTTATGACATAAAGATTGCATCAGAAATAACTAGACGAAGGCAATACCTTCAAAAGGTGGGGAAGAGGGTCTATTTTAGCTACCTTGTATAATTACGATTTTTCCAGTGATACTGCATGCCGATTCTCTGCAGGAACCCCTTCTCCTTCAACCTCTCGCACTCATTTTCAGAGGGAAAAGTGATGTGCAGGGATGAAACTTGGAACTGGGAAAGACAGAAACGTTACTACGAATGATAGGAGATTAAAAAAAAAACGTTTCATGAAGTGGGAAAATGAAGCTCAAATAACAGATAAAAACATGTTCATTTCAATACGTTTTTATCATTGCGAATGCAAATTAACAGAGGCTAAACCAATTGAAGATTAGTTTGAATTCAGTAACTACCTTAATCGTCAGCGCCACCAGTGCAGAGACTAAAATATCAAAGACCTGATCTCTGTAATTCGTGTTACGGACTAAGATCCTTGGGCCAGTAACTGGAGTAAAAGGCACGCAACATTGTAATTTTGGATAATATTTCGACCCATAACGATAATAGGCATCCGCCCATGAATGATCGAACACGTATTCACCATAAGAATGGCTGTACAAGGACACAGAGAAAAAACACATAAGAGCATATCTTATCCACTTGCTGATCTGAATCAAGAACTAGCAGCATTTGGAAATAACTCGAACCTTTTCAGGTAGAGAGGAATCACCCCAAGAATGTTATCACAGTCATCCCGAGCAATGATATGCTGTGGGACCCATCCTGTTTCCTGAATGAAAGTATAACAATTACTATCTCAAAGATGACCGAGAAAGTTAGATAGTCAAGACTCCAGAAACAGATTATACAAGCGATGATTGGAAGTTTAAATACATATGAAAGGTACGAGTGATGTGCGTCACTCTCCGGCTCATAGGACAACCAAAAAGCAACAGTACAAAGAAATTGAAAAAAAGGTTGATTGCTTTCATACAAGAAAAATAAACCAATGCACTTGATCACTTGGGGCATCCGGGTGGTTTCATATTGCACTCCCCTAACATTCACATCACCGAAACATATCAAAGACGAATCATAAAAAAAAGGAGTGTATGGCTCATTATCTTATGTTTAGTTAAACCTGAAAACATTTTGATACCAATAGTTTTCAATTTTCAAAATCTTAAATGAGCCCGGCAAAGAGCGCATGTAAGGCTTCTAACAACATAGTCAATATTTTCCTTTGTAAGATTACATGACATAGTCGAACTAATCAGTGAGAAAAAATGTGAGTTCAATGACACAGAAGTTAAAATTGCTGTAACCTTCACTGCACAGCCCGACTCCTCTAGGCTCGACAGAAAACCATGGGTTAGAAATGGATTAACTTTCCCCCTCCCCGAAGAGTCGTCACTGCAAGCATCCCACTCCTCCGGTGAAATCTCTGAGAGCGAAGATACCACACACACTGATAGCTTTCTGGCTTTACCGAAATCACTCGAGTCTTCCTATTTTATAGATCAATATATAAGGGGTAAGCACCATGAATCAGAAACCCCAAACAACATTTATAGATTATATGTAAGTACTACCGAGCGAACACCTTAGACCCAAAGTCAGTCAAGCTGAAGTCACCAAGGGATAGCTCCAGATTGGTGGGCTCCACAGCCTTCCTCGGTCCCCAAAATATGGCTTTCACCCTAAAACCGGCACCGGAGTTTCGGGTGCATCGTTTGGATGGTGTTTTCCTCTGTGGCCAGAATTACAGTGAAGTTTTTCTTAAACAAGAACATATCCCAGAAAATAAAAAAGCAATCTTGATTTTGAAACTGTAAATGATACTATAAATCTATAATGATTCAACGTTTCAAGAACATAATCAAACACCTCTATAGCCAGATGAGATTTAAAAAAAAAGAAAAAAAAAAAAGAACGGATAAGAAAATGGGGAAAAGCTTACGAGGTGAAAGGAGTAGCAGCCACTCAGAAATGGAGGAGTGGCAGCCATGGCTGCTGCCATGGCAAGAGCACGATTGATTAGATATTTTTTATTTTTATTATTTTTCTCTCTGTAATTTGCATTTATAAAAATGGAGACTTTAGAGATATTGTTTATTTATATTTATTTTTTAAATATTATATATATACAAAAATCAATCTATAGATGGCGCAAGATAGCATTGTGCGCCGCTCTGATATAACTGCGCAAATTCGGTTCCATCTCTTCGTCCTTTCTTTTCCAACGGATCGATTCTGGGTAATTTTTCAGAAGCTCGTTCCTCTGTAGAAAAGAGGAAAAAGGAAAAAGGATGGATTTTCCAATAGCACTAAAATCTCCTCCTCAAATTAAATTCGCAGCCAACACCAAAAAATGTTTCTGCTCAAAGGGGACGTCTTCATTTTCTTGTGTGTTGCCGTATTATTCGCAGAATAGGTCGAGGATTAATAAGGGCAACTCGGCAATTACGGCGGCGGCAGCCAAGAAAGAAAATAACAAAAGGAAAAAAGATGATACCCATAGTTTTGTTTCCAGGCCCGATGAAGCCACCGGCCCTTTCCCTGAAGCTGTGCTGCTTAAACAGGTTTTCCTTTTTTTGCCTCTTGTCCTTTTGGGTTCGTTGAATTTTTGTGAAGTTTTTATTGTAATGTTATAACAAAAGGAGGAACTTTTGATGTGGGTTTTGAGGTTTTGGTAAAAATTAAATCCCAAATTGTATTTTGATAAAGAATGTTGTGATTATTCCCCCAGAAAAAGGTCGAGGAAGGTGGTAAGCTTATGCCAGAGTTTGCAGATGCAGAGGAGCGTGAGTGCTTTCGATCATTGTCAACCTTTGATTTACTAAAATACTACTCCATATCTGTCCAAAGTGTCGGCAATGAGATTAAAATTTTGGTTTTGCAGGCAAACTATATGATTCCTTGAACCTGCAGCTCGAAAGTGATTTGAATTTAGATCAGAGTAAGATATGTCACGTGCTGTAAATGTGATTTATAATGTGGTTGATTTGAACTGAATTTGGTTAATGTGGTTGATTGTGTAACGTTTTGGACAGTGAGGCACTATGAAGTGGTGTATCTAATTCACGAGGATCATAAGGAAGAGGTCGAGAATGTCAATATCAAGATTCAAGGTGAATTTAGCTTACCACGTGCATTCTTGAAATGTTTCAAGACCCTTCTTTACTAGTGTTCGAAATCAGTTCAGCAAGCTAGATGTGACGAATGGCTGCTTCATAGCACATTTGCACCCTTATTTGCTGATTTGGTTTGTACTCTCTCGACTTTTTCTTAATTCCTTAATTGCAGAAAACTACCCTTGACGGTTTGTCAATTACAAAAATTAAATAGTTACAGAACTATCCCTGAGGTTTACATCCGACTAACATTTTGCACTTGAACTAATGGAAATTGATTACACTGTCAGAAGTTTTACAGATGTATCCATCAACTTTTCTAAATACTACAAATGCCCTCAACTTTTCTAGTTTCTATGAATATTACAACTAGACATACAAAACGTTTGGGCTATTCTTAATATTCTTTCTGCCAATTTGAGTGGTCTATCTGAAGTTGATATTAACAAATCCCATCACATCCAGTGCAAAATGTAATATGGAATCAAAGTTGGGTGGTTTTTTTAATTTTCAATGTTGGAAGGGATTTTTTTTTAAATACCCTTACCTCGAGCATGCTTTTTGAAATTATCGCTCAGAAGTTAGTAATATAAAAACAAAGGTGTTTGTTTTAACCTTAGCTGTACATTTGATTTTCAAATAAAACTTGTTATTTTCGTTTTTTTTTTTGTAATTATGCTAAATCTCATGGGTATTTTCAAGAACAACACATGTCGAGGTTGTACTCATTTCCAAACACGTTTCTACAGATTTCCTGAAGGGAAAAAAGGGCAAGGAGATTCAGCGACTGGGGCATGCGCAGGTTGGCTTACAAGATACAGAAAGCAAAGAGTGCCCACTACATCTTAATGAACTTTGAGCTGGAGGCAAAATGGATCAATGATTTCAAGAGCATGCTAGACAAGGACGAGAGGGTCATTAGACACCTCGTCATTAAGCGGGACAAGGCGGAGACACAGGTTTGCCCTCCCCCTCCTGAGTTCTTCACCACAAATGATGATGTGGATGAAGATTGGGATGATTTGGACGATGACGAAGGTATTATATATGTTGACGATGATGATATTGATGATGAAGAAGGGAGTAGTAATTTCGGGGTAGACAAAAAAGAAGCTCAGAGAGTAGGGTAGGTGTCTAGTCTATCTTGATTAGAAATTAAAACATCTTTTAGTTGTGTTTAGAAATTGGTTTTGGAGTATTACTTACTATTAATGATGAAATTGATATGCCAAGAAACGGTGCACCTTTTTTATATACATCACTGTAATTATATGTTTGTTGAGTGTCCAAGTTTTGCACAATGAACCCTTTTCCGGAATTCAGCTCATCGTATGTACCCGTTTTTAGGCAGAGGATTCATACATTAAAATGAATAAATATTGATGACATGTTAACAAAAAGGGAACCTCAACTGTTTTGGTATTAATTTGTATTCTTATTCTCATTGATTAGTAGTATTAATTACTTATGTAGATGAATAACATTCATTTATTCAAAAAAATTAAAAACAAAATAAACATAGTTACTTGTATATTTCACAAAATGTATGTGGATAGGCTTTGGTTTAACATCCTTATTCCCAATAAACAAGCAGTAGTAATTAATTGGAAATCAAGAAAGAAAAAAAGAGCTTTACATTAAAGCTCACCTACATAGTTGCCGAAACGAACAGCTTGAATAAGTGTGTCTCAAACACAATGTTAGACTGACCCAACCCCCTACAGAATAGCTTGTGTACCAAGATAATACAAGAAACAACGAAGAAGATAACCCAATGATGTATAACAATACTAAAAATGATACCCCCTATCGCTTAGATGTTCTCACTGTCATCACTGTCATCTTTACCCGAATTAACGCTTCCTCTTTGGTGGTGCCTCCACTTTCCCAGCGGCATCATCATCTTCCTCACCCTCTTCAAAATCCTCCTTGTGGCTCGAAATCACTAGCATCTTCCTCATCCTCCGCACGAGCAACTGGCCTGACTAGCTAGGTACTCTGTCCCAAGATCCTTCTGCTTCAATTGAAATCAACCATCCCGAATAAAATAATAAAATCAGAGCACTGATCAGTGATGACTACATGAATCAATTGAACAGTAGAGCTTGATTACCAGATGGAAAAGTGATTTTACTAGAGTTAATTTGGAAGGTAAAAAAAGTTAGATCTAACTCGTTTTCATAGTGTGTTTCATTTTCAGAAAAACATGTACATAAATATATATGTGACCAGTTCTCGTAGTTGAACAAGAAAAACAACAAAAACGTAAACCTACTCTGCAATCTCAGATCTAACTAGTTTTCGCAGATAAATTCTCAGCTAAAGCTGTTAACAATCATTATCGGAAGAACAAAGAAGAAATCACGAAAATAGCTGCTATTGAAACAGTATGTTTAGTTAAATCTGAAAACATTTTGAAAACAGATACTAATACTAGTTTTTTATTTTCAAAATCTTAAATGACTCCGGCAAAAAGCGTATGTAAGGTTTCTAAAAACATAGTCAATAGTATCCTTAGTAAGATTACATGGACAAAGTATACAATGTAAAACTAATTTTCATGCACAGTCGAACTAATCAGTGAGAAAAATACCGAGTTCAATGGCACAGAAGTCGAAATTGCTGTAACCTTCACTGCACAGCCCGACTCCTCTACGCTCGACAAAAAACCATGGGTTAGAAATGGATTAACTTTTCCTCTCCCCGCAGAAAGGAGTAGCAGCCACTCAGAAATGGAGAGTGGGCAGCCATGAAGAAGATTGATTTGATAATAATTTTTTTTCTTCTTTTTTTTGCACTGTAATTTTGCATTTATAAAAACGGAGACTTTAGAATTATAGCTATATGTGAATGGGTGTGTAGATTTTTATTATTTTCATGGAAGTTAGAGATATCGTTTATTTCTAATTATTTTTTAAAATATTATATATACAGAAATCAATCAATACACGGCGCAAGATAGCATTGTGCGCCGCTCTGATATATTTCGCTCCTGCGCAAATTAGGGTTCCATCTCCTTCGTCCTTTCTTTTCCAACGGATCGATTCTGGGTAAATCCATTTGAATTCGTATGTCTACACGCATTCGCATAAATGCCCGGCTTTTCGATTTCGATTGATCGAAGCCGGAATCACGCTCCCCGATTCCGGTCTCATCGCCGCGGATTTTGATAGGCGACGCTCTTCGTCCGATTCGAGAAGAAGGGAAAAACCAGCCGCGATGTCGGAAAATGCCGCCGCCGACCACATGATGCTGGTCTACGACGAAACCTCGGAACACCGATCCATCTCACTCGACGACGCGAGCAGCACCGACGACTCCCTCGCCGGGACCCGCCTCTCGCTGGAGACGGCGAACGATCCCGCCCCCTACATCGGACAAAGGTTTCCCACCCACGACGCCGCCTACGAGTCCTACAGCGAGTTCGCGAGGGGCTGCGGGTTCTCCATCCGACGCCACCGGACGGAGGGCAAAGACGGCGTCGGAAAAGGCCTCACCAGGCGCTACTTCGTCTGCCACCGCGCCGGGACCACTCCGGCGAAATCGGCTTCCGGCGAGAAGAAGCCGCAGAGAAACAGAAAGTCCTCGCGGTGTGGGTGCCAGGCCTACATGCGGATTAGCAAGTCGAACGAGCTCGGCGTGCCCGAGTGGCGAGTCACTGGGTTCGCGAACCACCATAACCACGAGCTTCTCGAACCGAACCAAGTCCGATTTCTCCCCGCCTATCGGAGCATCTCAGAATCCGTCAGAAATCGGATTCTCATTTTCGCCAAGACTGGGATTTCGGTGCAGCAGATGATGAGGCTGCTGGAGCTCGAGAATCGCGTGGAGCCCGGGTACCTGCCCTTCACCGAGAAGGATGTTAGAAATTTGCTGCAGTCGTTTAGGAAAGTGGACCCTGAGGATGAGGGCGTTGACTTGCTTAGAATGTGCAGGAATATTAAGGATCGAGATCCCAATTTCAGGTTCGAATTCACACTGGATTGTGATGGGAGGCTGGAGAATATTGCTTGGTCGTATGCCTCGTCTGTTCAGTCGTATGAGGTTTTCGGTGATGCTGTGGTCTTTGACACTACACATCGGTTGAATGCTTTCGATATGCCTCTTGGGATATGGGTCGGGATAAATAATTACGGCATGCCCTGCTTCTTCGGCTGTGTACTTTTGCGTGAGGAAAACTTGAGGTCGTTTTCTTGGGCTTTGAAGGTATAAGTTTGCAATGTAGATTTGTTTTGTCTGGTTCATATTTAAGACCTGTGTTGATTTGTGATAAGGAATCGAAAAACTGATATGAAATAGCTTCAAAATCGATTTCTTGAAATCGACTATAATCAATCAAAAGTAGCTAATAGTTTGATATGAATTTGTTGCAGTTGATTATTACCTAAAATTAAACTGTGTATGTATGTACTGCCTCTCTATTATTTCATATGCTGTAGTTACATTTCTGCTAACTTTATTTTTTTCCTTTTTAATAATGTGAAAGGCTTTTTTAGGATTTATGAACGGGAAACCTCCGCAAACGATTTTAACCGACCAAAATATGTGTCTGAAAGAAGCGATAGGAATGGAGATGCCCGCCACCAAACACGCGCTCTGCATATGGCTTATCCTGTCAAAATTCCCGTCTTGGTTCAATGCTGTTTTGGGAGAGCGGTACAACGAATGGAAGGTCGAGTTCTATCGGCTCTATAACCTGGAGACGACTGATGACTTTGAATTGGGCTGGCGAGATATGGTCGATGCTTTCGGTTTGCACACGAACAGGCATATAACGAGTCTGTATGCTTTACGATCCCTTTGGGCTCTGCCGTACTTGAGAAGCCATTTTTTCGCAGGGATGACGACTCCTGGCCAGTCAAAGTCGATCAACGCTTTTATTCAACGGTTTTTGAGTGCTCAAACGCGCCTCACACATTTTGTGGAACAAGTAAGCTCTTTGGCTCAGCTGTTTACTGACGATTTTCAGTGTACTTATTAAATGTGTGAGGTTTTTATAATGTGAATTCTTTTCGGGATAATTACATAAGAGAAAAAAAAAATGGAGGGTTCATTAGTCTCAAGACCTGTTCTTTTGGACAGAAACTGGCTGAACTGAACTTAATAGGTCTGAACTGAACTTAATGTGTCTAAAATGAACTTAATGGGTCTGAACTGAATTTAAGCGAACTGGGAATAAGTCCAAAAGAAAATGTCCTTAATTCTGACTAGAATCGTGCGCTCTCCAGGTAGCCGTTGCCGTTGATTACAAAGACCAAGCAGGCGAACAACAAACGATGCAGCAAAACATCCAAAACATCAGCCTCAAAACCGGGGCTCCCATGGAATCCCACGCAGCCTCGATCCTCACCCACCATGCATTCTCCAAACTCCAGGAGCAGCTTGTGATGGCCGCACACTATGCTTCCTATCAGGTGGACCCCGCCGGGTGCTCCTTCCTCGTCCGCCACCACACGAAGCTCGAGGGCGGCCGGATTGTCTACTGGGCCCCGAGGGAGGGGGCAATCACCTGTAACTGTTTTCACTTCGAGTTCTCTGGGATTATCTGCAGGCACGCACTCCGAGTGCTCTCGACCGGAAACTGCTTCCAGATCCCGGAGAGGTATTTGCCTCTCCGTTGGAGGAAAATTAGCGTGGTCCACGGTAGGCATCATGGACCTCAGAGTAAGGATCACACGGAAAGGGTTCAGGTTTTGCAGAGCATGGTGTCGACGCTTGTGGTGGAGTCTGCCAAGTGTAAGGAGCGGCTGGATTTGGCTACGGATCAGGTGTCGGTTTTGTTGTCGAGGATTAGGGAACAGCCTGTTTCCGGTCAGAGGGGTTTTACTTGAACGACGAAGTTAGAACAGTAGGTTTTGTAGAACACATTGAGAAAATACAAATACAGAAATGATGGTGATATTTACACCTCTTTCTTTTATTTTATTTTTATTTGTACAAAATGGTACAATGTCTATATTGAACTTGTTGAAATATTAGTACTGTCTTCATCAAAATACCCCAGTTCATCAATGACTATGTGAAGTCCATCCAAGAGTTTCCTTACAAAGTTTCTGAAATAAATAAGTTTAATCCTCACCTCGCCGGAGGCAGAGGTTTCGATCACAGGATTTATGAATCTGTAAGTTACTTTGTTAATGGGAAACAGAGATGTCAGATGCAATAACCTGACTGAGGATGGGAAGACTTCACTCCTACTTTATCAACTATATACATATCTCCAGAAGATACCATAAATTAGTGATGACAAACTCCTCCCTTGATAATGTGATTCTCCAAAAATAATTAAAACAATAATTCTACAATATTCAACCTATGTTGTTGTGGTTTTTGTATGAATTCAGAAAACGCGATTGAATTCTTGGTCGTTTCTTGATCACTCTCTCATAATTTTTTTGTTGACTTGGTTTTGTATTTCTAACACTGATCACAGTAACAGTCCCCTAGAGAGCAAAAGTGGTTATAGCGCCTCGGGCAAAGACAGTCGCTGTCGGAGGTGCAACTTCCAGATGAGACGTTGCGTTCGGATGTCTGGCACTGGCAATCGCTCGAGTTCCGGCATTGCTGACCCAGATAAATACCACCGGTCGGGGTCGTCGTTTTTAGAGTTGACATGGACAAATCTGTAAATCAACCATCAAATACATGTGAGTGTGTGTATATATATATGTTCATACTCTAGTAGCTAGAAGGGGAAGAGAAGTAGCAACCTAGTCCAATGAGAAGAACTGCAACAGCCAGAAACCATTTAAATACAGACATAATATGATCTGTTCTGTGAACTAGTATAATTTGCAGTTCAATTCTTGATATATAACACACAGTTGGTTAATTAGTGAAATAAATAATTAAATATTTAATTTACAAGTCCTCAAAGAAAAGTGTTGATTTGATTATTGCTTACATGTAATTTCTTTCTCTTTAATGGCTTTGTCAAGAGTCAAGACTGTGAGGCATATCATCATGATGAACTTCTTTTGAGTATAATTTATTTAAAAAAAATTAACCAAGTTTTCTTCATAATCAGTAATATCACTTTTAAAATCACGCGCATACCAAACCAACCAAATCGATGAGGATTCAGTGATGGAGGTTCTGAGCTGGCTCTAGAATAAAATATATAAATAGATCACGATTATTATCACTTGAAAAAAATATATATAAATAGATTACGATTAATTCTTATCACTGAAAAAGATTGAGATGTATTATTTTTATTTAATTTTAATTTATCTCGATTTCAATTCAATTTGTCAAAAAATTAGGTCTACTTTAATTAAATTCAATTCATTTCAAATTTTTACAAAATTAAATTAAATACATAAAATTTCGGTATTTTTTTAAAATAATTTAATTAATGCTACAATTTTTTTAATAATATTTATAAAGTATTACGATTATTATTATTAGTAATTAATGTGTAAAAATGTAAAATTACCGACGGATAGTGAGTTACATTGTTGAAATAGGAATTACTGTAATTTATGTCTGTTTATTATTGATCGCACACAAACTGAGAAAGGAATGAATCAGAGTTGTTCAGCTCACAATATAAGAATTAGGAATTTCTGGGTTCTTCATAATTCACCCCAACGCCCTTTTACAGGTGTGGTCAAAGATAACCTGAAAAAGACTCCTGGAATCAGCTTCGTCCGACAGCTTAAGCAGAAGAGCCACCCTCGAAAAACCATGATGCTCCCTGACCACAGATTCTTCCTTGATCTCCGGCCTCGGTTCTTGCTTCGGAATTTTATCTCGTGTGAGCGCCCATTGCATTGCCCATATTGCCAGAGGTCGCATGTAACCAAGCGCTCTATATCGGCCTTCAAAGTCCCAACCCTCTGGAGTCTGGAAAGCATATCTGTAGTCGGAAAATAACAAAGGTTCACGATACGTTTACATAGTCGATAATTACGATATAAACTTACCCATGACCTTCTTCGGACCAAGCTACTTCATACACACCAACAGCAGTTTTGAAGGCTATTTCTGTCATATCCTCATGAATCATGCCTGCAGCAACAGCATAAGTGACCCCACTCCATATTTCTCTCGACTGCATAGTACACATATCAGGTTCTCCGCTCGGAAGCATCCCGTTGGCTGCCCCCATTCTCCCGTTTTTCACCTTCAAGACATTGAAGTTGTAAACCTTATCGAGCGCTTTTTGTGCCTTCTCCTCATCAACAATCGGTAAAAGACCACACGCTCGAGCATACCTACAACATTACATTTTTTAGAAAAGCCCGTTCGCGTATATATACTAAAGACCTGTTCTTTTGAACTTAATTTCAGTTCATTTCAGTTCAGTTCTGATCGTTTCAATTCAGTTCAGTTCAGATTGTTTCAGTTCAGTTAAGCTCGATTAAAATCTTTTCAAAAATAAAATAAAATAAATAAAAAATAATTAAAAAAAATCAATTCAGTTCAAATCTATTCAGTTCAGTTGGTTTCAATTCAAAAGAACAGGTCCTAATTATTTCATACCATTGTCCAGCCAATTGATCTGCCTGAATAGACGCGCTCGTACTACTCCCACTGTCGTCGTAATTAAAATACGACCCGTTCCACAGCTTCTCGTAAACCTTCTTCGCTTTCTGAAACCTAAACCAAAAGTAATCCTCACACCCCTTATCCCCAACAACACCAGCAAGCCCCGAGGCCGCCTGAAGAGCCGCCACCCACAGCCCTCCACAGTAAGCACTCACTCCCGAAACAGACCAAGTATCGTAAGTCTGATCCGGAAACCCCTCGTTCTCGATCATCCCATCCCCATCCTTATCGAACTGCTCCATGTAAGCCATAGCCACATAAACCGAAGGCCACACTGCTCGAGCGAACCCCTCGTCTCCCGTGGCCACCACGTCCCTGTACACCTGGAGCACAAACTTCGGGTTCAGGTCCTTCCACCTGTCAGTGTTGTGGAGGTTGTAGAAGTTGACCTCGAACCAA
Organism: Euphrasia confusa; assembly: GCA_954870475.1. NCBI lineage: Eukaryota > Viridiplantae > Streptophyta > Magnoliopsida > Lamiales > Orobanchaceae > Euphrasia > Euphrasia confusa. The sequence goes on along the minus strand of OX940951.1, from coordinate 13,373,889 downwards.
GGGTCCCGCATACCTATATCGTGTGGGACCGCCCCTAGAACCTTCCGGAAGGCGGAGGTGCCGTCCTGGAGGAGGGTCATTCGGGTGGGGTCGTGCATCAGGACTGCTGAGGCGAAGTCCCTCTGCACGCTGAGCTCGAGCTTGGGGAAAAGCATGGCTAGGGCGAACGAGGCGTAGAAGTGGACGTCGTACGTGTTGCACATGTGGTACTCGAGCCCTTCGAAGTAGAGGAACTGGCCCACGTTTTCCTCGCCTTTTACGAGGAGGTTCGTGCCCAGGGCAGAAGTCGTTGATGCGGGAGTGTGAATCTCGTGGAGTAAGGAGGTCATCCTTTCGAGGATATCTACTGCTGTCTCGTTTTGGTCGCTTGGTTTGGAGTCTGTGTTGGATCTGTCGAGAGAAAACCTTCTTTTACCGATTGTGCGTAAACTATGTACTGGGGGAGATCCATCTACAAAAAAGAAATTAAAATAAATGAATATCTAATGCCGATTCGATATTTCAATGTGTCAATTACCTGTCCAAATTGTTCCTCCGGCGTTAAGATAGTAAAGCTCGTTGAAAAGAGTTGGTGGATACCTGCAGCGGATCGGACATGGGAAAAAAATATGTAACTCTTCAAACTTCAAAACTTGCTGCAAAGAAAAGGCTTACCATTCAGGAAGTCTCTTATCTTCAAGAATAGGCCTTTGCCAAGCTTCGATTTCCGACTCCCAATGGTGATGCTCTAAATTTATGTCAATAAATGAGAAAAGAGCAAAAAAAAAATGATATAAATTATTTTAAACAAAAAAACTTGTATGAATAAGTTATTGAGAGATTACCAACTATAGCATCATGTGCGATATTCGATGCCACGTTACTATGAGAGCCATAAAACTTGGTGTAACGCCTGATCATCAAGTAAACTTACTCATTCAATGTGGAAAAGCAGCAGAATATATTTATGATAATTACAACGTGCATGAAATAAAGAAGTATCTTACGGACCTGTGATAAGTTCTTCCACCTGTAAAGTTTACTTCAGGGCAAGCCCATGCCAGAGAAAACGTAACAGTTCGTACTGTCCCTGATGGAACAGTAAGAGAAGCTGCAATGGCTGCCCCAGTGATGCAACCAGGTTCAGAAGGCATCGACATTTCTTCAGATTTCAGGTGGTCAAATGATCCGTGCTATTTATAAAATAGGACAGGTAAATCTATCAAGAATGGTAATAAACAAATAACGGGTGAAAGTATGTATGAGTTAAATTAGGTCGAGAAAACGGAGCAAGTGATAAAAATGAAAGTATTTATGATAGAGTGATAATTAGTCTAATTTACCTCTTTAATTTCATTCCACATGTCTTTTGCAGTGATGCCCTCTGAGTTTCCAGATATCACAAAACAAGGACACTCAGAGACACGAACTACATCAGTCTCTTCTGCTGCAATTGCAAAAGTTACTGAGGGCAATCCCTTTGCAGTCCTATATTAATTTGCAAAGAATAATAAAAAATGCCAGAGAAAGTACATATACATATACACACTGAAACCTTGAAATCAGTGTAACCTATTTCATCACCAGAAAGAGAAGTCACTTACATATGATGCAAAAGAACCCCGTGAATGTTGTCCTCTGTCCTGAAAAAGAAAACATTAAATGTCAAATTACTATAACCAAAATCTCAAAGTAAAATATTTTTATCTTCATTTCACTTCAGAGAAAATCCCAAGTTTATGATTCCGGTTATTTCAGAAAGTAAACCCAAAAGGTTCCTAGAAAAGCAATCAAATATTCTGGATAAAAGCAAAACATAACCGTCAGAGTAAGTTAGCATTTTTACCTGAATTTTGAACTGAAATGATGACCAGAAAGTCCTGAATCTCCACCAACAGAATTCTAGAAACAGAAGAACAAAACAATTGGAATATTTTTTTAATCCCGTTTTTTTAATTTTGTGATGAGGAGGGTTGAGAAAAAATGATATTTTTACAAAGATTAAAGTGAAATTACTCAGTAATACAAGTGAAATACAGTATAACTTAAAAAGGGAACTTACAGCCCAACTAAAGAGCAAGGTGACATCTGCTTCCGTGTTTCCCGAATTAGATAACTGTTATAAACACAGCAAACCTCTCACGCAAGTGTTGACAGCTATTATGGAGAATAATTAAGTTCAACAAAGTTTTAACTTACCGTAAAAGTAAAAACAGTAACAGGAAAGCTGCTCTCCTTGTAGTTGTGGGGAATAAAGGGTGAAAGTTGACGGCAAACTATTTGTAGAGATGGATCGGGTTCACCTTCATTGAATATAGAAAATAAGGATCAACGAACTGGGGGCACTTAACCAAGACAGTTATGTTCAAGAGAGAAGAAAACTATGAATATATTATAAAATTACCATCGTATACAGTCCACGCCCTTGGAAACAATGCATGATAAGTTGAGTTTTGCCCACCGAGGTTCCAGTCCCAGGATCCAATCCCAGGAGCCGAACTATCACTGTTTATTATCCACATTACTTAAGAAGTGTAAAATAGTGACTTTAAAGAAAGAAAAAGTTCTACACAGAGAGTTCAATGTCTTTCCTACGTTACACTACATAACATCTAAAGCAAGATATGAGATGCCAGAGAAAATATATACATATATTCTTACTTTATAATTTCTGGGTTCTTTGGGCAGAGTACACTAGAATACTTTTCACCATTCGGCCGTGAGACAAATGCCTGAGAAAAGTTAAGACATGCTGAGAGTATAATACTTCTAAACGGGAATTAACTGTTAAAGATTTCAGAATTTCAATTGCATGACATGACAGCTCGTAAAATTAATATCCAACTCCTCAGGAGAGATTTAATGACATGTCATCGTCAATTAAGAAGCAAGAAAAAAGATGTTGAAATATATGAGGTAAAATATGGATATTCGGGACATGATGGTTTTCTAAACGTGGTGTTTTTTTTTTAACATCAATCACTGATGTAGAAGTTCATAACCAGATCCCACTTACCGAAAACTGGTTTGCCAAGACTGGTTTGTCTTCGCAGATCCTAGGAAATAGCTGCCACCTCATAAATTCACCTTTGCAGCTTCTTCCAATGCTTCCAGTACTGAAAACCGTGTTATATCATAGATTATTCAGAAGAACATGTTCTTTAAAAAAAACTATGAAAAAATAAGCAAATACATAAGAGCGAAAGCAACAGATTACTACTTCGACAGGATTTCTTACTCTACTGGAATTGTTAATCATATAAAAAAAAGGAATTAACAGTAGATATTATACCCTATACCACCTATAGGAACCCCTTGGCAAGATGACGTGTGGTGCTTAGTAAAAGGATCGTAAAACATATCCTGCAAGAACAGTAAACGAAAATGATCACATCCTCATCGATTCGTACAAGTTCCAATTCAACAGCAGGAGAAATTTACGCTGTGCGTGGTTGTCTCGGCTCGAATGTGACGCCACATCCTATATCCTATAGGGGCCTACATAAAGAACGATTTTTTCACACCGATATCTTACTGAATACCACAATAACAAGGAAAGAGTTCAAAAGGAATACCATACTGATTTTCTCCCTCAAAGACAAACTGAATTCAGAAAGGGCATTATCCTCCGTAGTCAGTTTTCGTCTCCAGGCCAGAGACGGAGTCACCCCAGGATCGACTTTGACCCTTTCCTCCTCTCCTCCATCAAAACCATTCTCTGACATGTTTCCTGCAAGTAAAAAGGCAGAACAAGACATTCGTTTATATCGAACCGCAAATCGAGTAATCTTGAATTCACCGAACCTATCGTATTCCAAAACCCACGTGAATGCTTGATCAAAAAACCATGTTACTCTCAATCAATACTATTAGAATCTCAGCAATTTTAAACAAAAACAATTATAAGCAGAAGGCATCCGGCGAAATCGAGAGAGAATCAAAGCGAAAATATAGCAACCACAATAATCGAAAAACTAACCGGAGAGAAAAAAAACTTCCGACGCTACCGGTGCAGGTGATTGGCGAAACGGGTTATGAAAGATTGTCGTATTAGAGTTTGAAAGGAGTGAGGAATCGGATCAATCGAAGTCAAGCGATTTTGACTTTTTCGCTTTGAAAAGCCGAGAGTGATAATTCAGAATTTAAGCGTGTTTTGTTAATTTCATCAATAAAATTACTTATAAATTAAAAAAACAAATTAGGTTGTTTTTAACTAAAGTTAAAATAATTACTCAAATTATTTATAAATTAAAAAAACAAAGTATGTTGTTTTTAACTAAAATTAAAATAATTAAGCATGTCAAATTTTTAGATGGGCAAATGCAATTTATACCACACGTGTAGAATTTATATCGTATGGGTTAATTATAATAATGATTTTAATATTAATTAATAAATATTGTCAATGATAATAATTAATGAATATTTTTTGAAATGTTTTTAATGATAATTTATTTATTATATAATAATGATTTATGTGTAATTTTAGAAATTATAACATGTGTTTATTTATATTTTTGAATGATCTTTTTGTATATTTTAGACTAGGTGTACAACAGATTATAGGCTTAAAAGTGTACGATATAAGTAGAGTTCAAACATTCAGTTTTCAGGCCTATAAAGTTTCAATTTGGTCAGTAAAAGTGGTCGATTTGTGTTCTGATTATCCGACCGAGAAAATCCTATCGAATGAGTAAAAATGATTAACTGGGACATAAAAAACCTATCGAATATGAGTAAAAATGATTAACTGGGACATAAAAAATCAAGTTCGATTCGATAGGGATCCTAGGGGTTGGTGAGTGATATAAGATTGTTTACAATTAACACGAAGAAAACTGACATTAACATTTAGTAGGATCCTAGGAGTAGATGATAAAAGGATTTACTCGAGAAAAAACGTCCAAACAAAACCAACGACAAATATATTCGTCGGAAATGTAATCGACTACTGCAAAATGCATCTTCACCTGGGTCGGACTCGCTCACAGCGCGGACAAAAATTCATATTTGCTACGTGAAGTCAACTTCTGTAGCTGATATTATCGATTTCAAGCACACTACACCCAGGCAACTTCCTCTTTTCAACCTTACTCATTTTTCTTCGGACTTTCCTCACATCCTCCCATCGACTACTCCCGGCATAAATGCTAGCCATGAGCGAACGACAGCTGGCATCACTCGACTCGATCTCCGCAAGCCGCTTGGAAACACGTTCACCCATACCAACGTTCTCATAAATCTTACACGCGCTAAGCAGGGCCCCGTAAAGTGGGGCCACAATCGAGTTACCTCCATCATCAGACACCTTGCTTATCATATCCTCGGCTTCATCCAACAAACCGGCCCTACCCAGAAGGTCTATCATGCACCCATAATGCTCCAGCTTCGGCTCAATCCCATAAACCCTATTCATGGAATCGAAATGTCTACGACCTTCCTCCACCAATCCTCCGTGACTGCAAGCACTCAGAACGCCTATAAAGGTGATGTCATCGGGCCTAATCCCGACACGTGTCATCTCCGAAAAATAATCTAAAGCCATAGATGTTTTTCCGTTCGTAGCAAGAGCGCATATTACGGAAGTCCACGATGCCGTGTCCTTTTGGTTCAACCGATGAAAAATATCCAAGGATTTGTCGAGGCAACCACATTTCGCGTACATCTCTATGAGAGAAGTACCGACTACAGCATCGATAGTTATCCCGTTTTCTTCCAAGTATGCGTGAATCCACTCGCCTTGTCGTAGGGCTCCTAGTTGAGCGCACCCGGTGAGTAATGATACAAGGGTATATTTGTCCGGTTTAATTCTATTCATTTGCATGTGCCTAAACAGAGACATGGCCTCGTCGACCTTGTTAAACTGCACGTATCCGTTAATCATGGTTGTCCAAAGAATGAGATCTCGGGTCGGGCTCTGCTCGAACAAAGCCCGGCCCTCATCCAAACTACCGCAATTCACGTAGGCCGACACCATACTTGTCCAGCAAATAACGTTTTTCTCGGGCATGGAATCGAATATCCCCCGAGCAACATCTAGGCATCCGCACTTTGCATACATATCCAATAGAGCATTCCCGATTTTTACAGTAAACCCGAGACGTGTTTTCACGTGCTCGTGGATTTCACGACCAAGGTCAAGTCTTTTTAAAGCCGTGCAAGCGGATAAAGTGCTCACCACCGTACCCTCGTCGGGCACAAGGCTAGTCTCTCGTCTCATCCTGCTGTAAACACGAACAGCATCTTCGTACCATCTGTTCTTCACAAACCCTGAAATCAAAATATTCCAGGAAATCAACTCTCGTTGCGGCATTTCATCGAACAGGTTGCTCATGCTCTTCTCACACGCCAGCTCCCCATACATATCCAGAACCGAATTCGAAATGTAGCAATCGTACAGTGCCCCGTTTTTCAACACGAACCCGTGAACCTTCTCCCCTTCTCGAACCGCGCCTAAACGGCCGACGGACTTGAACACGAAAGGGTATGTGTAGTTATCCGGGCACAATCCCCTCACACGCATTTCGTCGAACAGTAAGAGGGCGTTCCTGAAACAACCTGATTTCGCGTGAGATTTGATCATCACGTTGTAGATGAAGAGCGTGGGGCGATCGATTCGAGAGAGTATTTTCTCGGCGTGGGCTAAGTTCGCCGCCGCGGCGGAGACGACGAGCTTGTGCAGGACGTCGATGTTGTGGTGGAGGCCATGGGCGAAGAGCTGTGCTTGAATTTGCTTGGTCTGGGGAACGGATTTGCAGAGCTTTAGGAGGTCTATGGCGGCTTTCTTGGTGAGCAGCCATGGCCACTGTGGGGAGGTTGAGAAGTGAAATCTCTGAAAGAAATGGCGGGGAGATGACATCAACTGTTTAAACTCTGTTTGAAAGGTGGGTCAAATTTTTATGTATAAATAAAATGAAGCTTACTTAATTTTAAGATTGTTTTAATTTTTTACATAATTTTAAAATTAATGACACTATGAAATGTATTAAAAGTATTTTATATCATTTAAAAACTGTAATTAATTTAAAATGTATTTTATTACATTGTAAAATTATTTAAAAATAATTTTAAATAATATGAATATTATTTAAGAACAAATGAAAATATTTTAAATGTCCTTCAAATTAAAGAAACCCTATAAAATCCATAATTGATTATAACTACTAATTTCTACTCATCTTATAACTATTAATTTCTACTCATCATAATGTAACAATTCCTACTAAAAAAAAAATATATATATATATATATACCACTTATATATTATATGGTGTGTTTATTGAAAATTTCAGTTCCTTTCAGTTCAAATATTTAGCCCAAACCATAAACCATGAAATTAGATTTCAATTCGAATGAACATGCCACAAAACTACCCTTTGCCTATCCTACAGTTTTAATATCATTCCGATGATAGGAAATGAAAACACAACATTTTCATCCACGACCTCATCAATTGACACACGTAATGAACAGAGTCTCCCACCTATATCGGTCAAGGTTAAAAAAACGAAAGTAATCTTGGTAGATTCTGCCAATAATATAACTTGTTCGCCTTATAAAAAAATTACTTTCCAACAGTTAAAAAAATGGTTTATCTTTTAAAGTACAAAACAATACAAATGTAGGAATGTACGACTCTTCGTTGACCGATTATTTTAGTATCATTATTTCAAGGAAATACATTTCTATTACAAATCTTTGTGATGGATGTTGTGAAAGAAATCAAAGATGAAACTATTACTTTAAACATGAATTGTATCAATACGAGTGGAACCTTAATATACATTTCACCGACAAAAATCTTTGAAATGCGTATTTAAATATTTCTCCAATTTAGGTAAATCCTTTCTTTCAAAAATATACCATCCGAAGAATCCACTGCATCCAACAAACTATCATGTACTTCTCTTGTCTTGTCCTAGTTCTTTGGCATAAATTTCTCAATGGCAGTAACATTCTCGTAACCATTTCACTTAGCAACATGAGTCAACACACTTACCTTAAAATGCCAGATTCCAAAAAAAAAAAATTCAGAATAAATCATTTGATTAAAAACTAAATTATTTTTGTTGCAAATAAATTCTACAATTAAAGACAACAAGAATTGAATTGAAGCATACATGTCAAATGAATCTTAGTCATATAAAGGTGTGGAGTATATGTGTGGAGCTTTTGAAAATAATTGAGAATAAAATCTAATTTTATACTTTAAAATGATTGAAATAAAATTATGGAGCATGTGTGGAGCTTTTGAAAATAGTTGAAAATAAAATATAATTTTATACTTTAAAATGGTTGAAATAAAATAATAATTATGTATGAAAAATAATTTGACAATAAAATATAATTTTGTACAATTAATGTTCATATTAAATATTTATATAAAAATAATTATACACACACAAAAATTATTCAATATTTAAATAAAAATAAATTATACATTACAAAAAAACATGTCAAATTTAATAATAAGAACAATCAATCAAATAGTATATGTAAAATCAATCTTTTTAATTCATAGAGGATGATGTGATGGTTTTCTTATTAGCTAAAAAATCAATTTACATATAAGTGTGGAAAATGCTCTAATGGAAAATGTTCTAAAAACAACTACTTGATTGTGTATCACACTTCTATATGTGTCTTCTCGCTATCTACTTTGAAAAAATAACCTTATGCAACCAGGCGAAAAGAAGGACAAGTGTGGATAAATGAGGAGTTGATTGGGGATGATGATTTTAGAGAATGTTCTTTTATGTATTGGGAAGATATCATTTCTCACAAAGGACAAGTGTTAGGAGGTGAAAAGATGAAAAGAGAGAAGGAGTTAATTGATACCTATCGTGCAAGAGAAGAAGTGGAAGAAGTTAGAGATCGGACGAGAAATGTCGAAGATGAAGGGTCGAATGTTGGAGGAAGCGGACCGTTTACCGGAATGCCGGGGTTTTCAATGGATGATTTCATCCAAGGAGTAAAGAGTTTGGTGGGGAACGAAAATACACTCCGGGACGAGATGAGGTCTAAGATTGAGGAGCTAACCGCAGTACATCAGGACCAAGTTTCGGGGTATCAAACCCAACTTGTTGAGCAACAAAAGGAGATCGATACCCTTCAGAACGAGAGAACGACTATGAAAAATAGTCTTGAATTTAAGTGTGTCCTTTCACTAACTCAAGGAATGAGAGAATAGTGCTTAAAAGAATAGCACTCGGCCTCAACGAGTTCAACATGACCAATCTAAGTTATGACCCGATCGTGCTTCAAAGTTTGACAAATACAAAGGCTTTGCATCGAGGAATGGAAAGGACGTATTCGGAGTTGTGTCGAATGCATCAAGCATATCATGTGGCTAATGGCTTTGACGGAGAGTTCTATGCACCCAAAGGCGGATCTAGGTTAAAAAAATGAGGGAGCTAAAATTTAAAAGGGAAAAAGTTTTATAAAAGGCTTTGCATCGAGGAATGAAAAGGACGTATTCGGAGTTGTGTCGAATGCATCAAGCATATCATGTGGCTAATGGCTTTGAAGGAGAGTTCCATGCACCTAAAGGCGGATCTAGGTTAAAAAAATGAGGGACTAAAATTTAAAAGGGAAAAAGTTTTGTAAAAGGGGGGCTAGAGAGCTCAATCACTTGAGCTCTTGTTCATTAATTATGAAGTTGACAATTTGAACTACACATAATGTTAGAAGAAATTAGTAGATATAAATATATTAGGGGGGCTAGAGCCCGGCCCGTCCACCCCCTAGATCCGCCCTTGCATGCACCAATCTTCCCGGCACTTCTTTATGAAGTCTCGCACTATCCTCACTACGTACCCTCTTCCGTTATTTCAAGAAGTGCCGATAAGCGTCCTGAGCCAAGCGAGTACACAGGAACATCGTCACCTCAAGGAAGCCCTTGACGGACATAACATACCCCATCCGGGAGTAGGACCGTCACACACTCCAAATTGATTTCTGGTGAGGTATGTAATTAGCTTATCTCTCTTTGATAAGCATATTGTTGTATTATTCCCTTAATTTTGATGTATAAAGAGTATTGAAGGTGTGTATAATACCTTTAACCAAAAAAAGTGTGTATAATAATATCTCATTTATATTTGCTCTTATACAAAAATACCCAAATAATTTTTTTTAAAGATTTCAAAATGTTTAATTATTGTAATTTTTTTAAAACACTTTGAAATATTTAAAAAATATTATGTACGAAATTTTAATATTTTTAAAAAATATTTAAAATTATTTAAATACTAGTATTCTACGAAGCTATAAAATGTTTACGAAATATTTTAAAATTTTTGAATTATTTTAACACAAATTAAAATGTTTAAAATTATTTTAATATATTTTAAAAAATAAATAAAAATTTAACTGATATTAAAATTATTTTAAGTCACTTTGAAATAGTTAAAATTAATTGTCCAATTTTTATATATATTAAAAAAAGTAATTGTATTTTTTTTAATTAAAGGGCAATTTTCGCGAAAAATCTGATGGAATTTTTATATATATAAAAAAAAAAAACTAATTGTGTTTTTTTTAATTAAAGGCAATTTTCGCGAAAAATCTGATGGGTTTAAAGTCATTTTCCTGTATTATATTCCTCCCTTTTTCTTTACAGAACCTTTGACCTGCACCGCGAAGAAGAAAGGCGAACAAACCTCTTCTCACATCAGCGAGCAGAGAACACAGAAACATGAGCAACGAATAGTAAGAGTACCTTCAACAGACATTCTGAATAATTGAATATTATTATTATTATTTTATTATTTATTTTTCTCCCCATTTTTATTTTTGTTAGTGATTATCTGTTCAAGCTTCTTCTAATCGGCGACTCGTCTGTCGGCAAGTCCTGTCTTCTTCTCCGATTCGCTGTACGTTAGACGTTGATCCCTCATTTTGAGTTGATTTTATTTTTATTTTTTATTTTCTGGAGATTTTTTCGTAACGGAATTGAAGTTAATTGACTGTTGATTGTAGGATGATGCGTATGTGGACAGTTACATTAGTACAATTGGGGTCGATTTTGTAAGATCTGCTCTTATCATCACTCGTGTGTTTTGTATACTATGTTTAATTGGGGTTTAGCTTTAGCATGATCGTGTGTTGTGGGTAATTTTCCCAGAAAATTAGGACGATCGAGATCGATGGGAAGACGAGCAAACTACAAATCGTAAGTTAATGTAGATTGCATTCACAAACTACTTCAGATGTAAACAAGTGTGTTGAATCATGCTCACCCTTTCGGTGTTCATCAACACAGTTACGTGTTGAACTTACTTCGATTTGTATTAGTGATAGTATTAAATTAGGAGTTATGCGATGATTTTTTTGCATTTGGTGATTCTTCGTCAATATTGCTCTATCTTTCCGGTTGTTGTTTTGATTATATCAACTACTAATTCTCGTACTGTATATAGTTGTGGCATTTTGATGCCCCAAAACATCAAAAGAAAATGTTGTTCTCTCGCCCACGAAATATTTTGATATTTCCCATGTTGATAACTGAAAAGCGACGATTTATTCATAAGACCACTAATTATTTAAGTTTTTTTTATTTGGGGGGAATTTACTTGATACTGCTCTTTTTTGGGTTTCAAGTGGGATACTGCTGGCCAGGAGAGATTCCGGACTATCACTAGCAGTTACTACCGAGGAGCTCATGGGATCATCGTAAGTAATCCAGTTATTCCTGTATTGAATGATGTCTTTATGTGTGGTCACTGCTAGGTAAAGTTATATTGCACGTCTCGGCAATCAATTGGATAATTTGGATTATAGAAAATTTATGTAGGTTCCATGTATTTTTCAACTCGAGACTGCACTGATTTATTTCTTTGTTAGTAATTGCACCAAACTGCTTCTGCCTTGGGTATGACCCAATGAGCCTATGGTCTGTCAGAGTTGATTTACTTACTTTGAATTTGGAGCACTTGATTTTGTTTCGAATGTTACCGCAAAACAAGCGTATTTGTGTGATTTTTCGTGGGCTAAATTATCCATTCTCTGCTGTCAGTTAAATCACATCCATTGTGCTTATGTTCGTCTTTTTAGCATTATGTACAAACTTTACACCCCTCCTCCACTCCCCCAAGCATTTGGTTACTACCTATTTTCATTTTTCTATCTTGAAATCTTTTGACTTGTAAGAACTGATACAGATTGTGTACGATGTTACCGAGATGGAGAGCTTCAACAATGTTAAGCAATGGCTTAATGAGATTGATAGATATGCAAATGAAAGTGTCTGCAAGCTTCTGGTAGGGAACAAATGCGATCTAGTCGAAAGCAAAGTCGTGGACACTCAAACAGCCAAGGTGAATATATTTCTCTCGTTTTGTTTTTATCCCATACATGCCATTGTGCAAGCTTCAGTAATTTTAGTTTTTGTAGAGCCCACTTTGTATTTTATTTTATTTGTCTTTCCACTCGACATAATTAATGGTTCAAACTTGCAGGCATTTGCAGATGAGCTGGGAATCCCTTTCCTGGAGACTAGTGCGAAAGATGCAGTTAACGTGGAACAGGCTTTCTTGACCATGGCTGGCGAGATTAAGAAAAAGTAAGAAAAAACTGATATGAAACTTGATATTATGCGATAGTCGTGGATACAGTTACATGCTTACAGCTACTATTTTTTATTGGAATCTTATGATGTTCGTATACATCTGTTAAGACCATGTGCGAACCATGATTTCGTAATGTGTTGAACCCAGATGTGATAACATGATTTGTTTGTTGATTTCAAGATATATGTTTACGGTGAGTTTCGTATAATCATTTTTGCCAATTCTCCGTATGCAGGATGGGTAACCAGCCGACGGTAAACAAGAAGGCAGCCAGCACAGTCCATATCAAGGGACAACCTATTGAGCAGAAGAATAACTGCTGTGGTTAATCGAAGTGTGGATGTAGTAATCGTTTTATCTTACTGTTTGGAGCATTGTAAAAAAGGATAGCATCGAGTCACTCCAACTGCTTTGAACTTTGAATTCCTGCAAACAATGGATCTTTCCCAAACTTCTTTCGCTGGTCCCCTTGTTTTTGTTTCCTCTCAAACCCAAAAACGGGGCTTTTGTTATGGCTCTAACTGTGGTTCTAAAGAGTGGTAGGCGGATGGCGACTATATTTTAGCGCCAGGATAAACTACGTGATGACTAGTCGGATTATATTTTTAGATTTTTAAGTAATATATCATGTTCAGTATATGAATTTTGAAACATTAAACTATCATATAACCTCTTAAGAAAATGTAATTTATATATATTCAAACATTATAATTTACCCCTAAATTATACTACGAAAATAGACTGTACAATATTTCCTAGTCACCTTCACTTACCAGAGCGTGAATACCTGTGGATTAGTCACCGAGGAATGATTTGAAGTCGATGAATTAACCTGAAGTTGCCAAAGAGATTCTATTCTTCGTCGGAGAATCTTCGATTATCACAAACCATTTCGCTTGCCTGAACGAATGCTTCTCGATTTTGCGAGATTCTTCGATTCTTTCGCCTCACAATCTAGGGTTTGATTGTGCGAATAATTTCCCTCCTTTTTTTTAGAAAAATATTTGAGAGAGAGAGAGAGTTCTTGAGGTAATATCATGTCCATTGATTGAGCTTTATTTTTTAATGGGTGCCTAATTGACCTGTGTAATATTTTTCCAGAAAATCAAAATTCTGTCGAGAATCATGAAGTCCCAATCGCCATGGGGCACATCAAAGAACCTCGTCAAGTTTCAGATGTCAATCTCTCTCACTCACTACCTTACTCTCATTCTTTGTATGAATTTCATACTAATATTTCTGATGTACAGACCGACTGCAGATAATCTAGTTCCGATTCGACTGGACATTGAGATTGACGGGCAGCGACTCAGAGATGCTTTCATCTGGAACCCCTCCGGTAACTTCCGATGCATTGCTCGTTATCTTTCGGATTGGTGTGGCTAGGTTTGAACTTCCTCCAATGTGTATGCTGTTTTGTAAATGCAGATCCTGACACTGAAGTGGTTGTGTTTGCGAAAAGAACGGTGAAGGACTTGAAGCTTCCTCCGGCTTTTGTGACACAGATTGCTCAATCCATACAGGTAATTTACATTTAATCTATTGTGGATGTACAATTTGTCAGTTTCTTCTTTGTTTGTTCGATTATGGGCCGACTAATCTCAATTTTTAATCGTCAACCTTTACCTTGATAAGACATCTCTTTGTGCGGTTTAAGCTTGTGAAATTTATGCATCTTTTCAGACTTCTCTCGAGCATTTGCACTCTAGAATATTAGGATAGTTTTCTGCTTGTGAATTACTTGCAAAGGGAGTGTTGCAAACGAATATTTTTCTTCTTCTCTAGAGGTATTTTATTGTAGTAGAAACACAAATTATAAGCTAACCTGAAAAAAGAACAAGTTGAAATTTAAGTGTTTGTGAAAACAAAATACTGTGAAATGAGCTGCATCGGATATAATTATAAAACTACCCTTTAATTAAATGCAAACCAATTGTTATTTTAAAAGATTACAGAAGAACTTATCCAAAGTAAAAGCACCCCATTCCCAACTTTTGAATTTTGACAGAATACAGCTACTGCAAAAGTGGGAGTTTGCAAATACAAAAAAACAGACACCTGAAATCACTTTTGAAGAATGTCACTCCTACCAGTTATAGAATTGTTGCTCATTCACAATGCTAGGCTTGGTATTATTAAGCTTTTATTTTATATTGTGACAACTGATGTCTCACTACTGCAGACACAGCTAGCCGATTTTCGATCATACGAGGGGCAAGATATGTTTATAGGTGAGAAGGTTGTTCCCATCAAGGTATGGCATTTCTGATTTATGATTCCACTCTTTTTCCAATCTTACTACCAACATATGATTCTGCTTCGTCTGGTTAACAAAAAAATACCTTTTTTTTGTCGACCCAGCTTGATCTCCGTGTTAACCATACTCTTGTCAAGGACCATTTCTTATGGGTAAGAGCAACCAGATCTGTTCATTGTTCATGAAATAATTAATTTTTAAGATGTGGATACTGAATACAAAAAAACGATTTAGGATTTGAACAACTTTGAGAGTGATCCTGAAGAATTTGCCAAAACCTTTTGCAAAGACTTGGGCATTGAAGATCCTGAAGTCGGAGTAAGTACTTTTAATTTATTTATTCTTGGAATATTGAAATACAATACATCATTATGCACTGAAATTAATGTGGAAATTACATATACATTTTTATTTTGGATTACTTTTCCATTTTGTGAATGATTCTATTCATTCAAATTTTATAATTGGAGATGAATTCATGTTTCCTGGATATTATGATTGAGGACCACACCCATATCCTTTTTGTATGTGTGCTTTTCCATGGTCTGAATTTCTGTTAATTTTGTTAAATTTCAGTTTTATACTTTTATTTTTTGCCGCATTCATTTAATCTGAACTATAATCACTTTCGAGGCATGTTTATTAATTCAGAATTGACTTTGCAGCCTGCTGTTGCAATTGCCATCAGAGAACAGCTTTACGAGGTGCACTCATTTTTCAAAAAATAATAATTGTACCTTATGTATATGCCATGATTTTGTAGTCAAGAACATCGCATTACAGCCTTTTGCCTTCCATGCTGTAGACTGCTGTACAAAACGTGTCTTCAGCTCGAGAAAGCAGAATAAACAAGAAAGGGCGCAGGGGGTTTGACCATCTCCAAGCCAGGTCTCTGTTTTGTTTTTGAAATCATTTTTAGTTTTTTTGTTTTCACTCTCAGAACAGAAAGCCCAAGCATTTCTGAAAATTATGAATTTATTTCAATATAGTTGCCAGTTTTATCTCTCTCTTTTTTCCAGACAGTATTCTTAGTAGTAAATATTGCTTCTGTGGTTTTCCTCTTTTCTCTCTCAGTAAAACCGGTGGCAATGCTGTGGATTTATTCAAGCTATTTGGCAACAAATCAAGTGTTGTTCGGTACGTACGAATATGCATTTTTCGTAGTTTAGTCTGCAAAGTGCAAAAAAATATACTGTATCATACTTTGGATGGCAATTGGCAAGGTGCAGTTTATTTCAACACAAGAATGTATAGAGAGAGGATGCTAAAGGTTTTAAAAATACGTCTCTCGATCCATTTCGGTTTAGATTCTTGAATTCTCGTTTTTATGTATTCAGGAAGAGGAAAGAGTGGGATGTGTATGAACCCATAGTTGATCTGTTATCAAATGAGGAAGTGGATGCCCTGGAAGCAAAAGAAGAGAGGAATAATAAATGAGTTACTACTGTTTTGCTTGCTGGAGCACCATATGTTATTGCCTTTAGTGTTATTTGTTTTTAATTCCCACCTAATTTAATCTTTAAAATTAGAGTAAATTACAATACAGCTCCTAGTACCATATGTTGTTTGATGTCAACAGCTAAGCAAACTTATTTAATTTAATATTTCGAATGAAAAATATTTTTATTATAAAAATAAATAATGTGTGATAAATTTACAATTAATGCCATAATAATAATAAACATACTAGGAACAAAAAAAATGTGATAAATATACAATTAGTGACATAATTTTATTTACAATTATTTTATTAATTTAAAAATATGATTTTTTTAAGTATTTGTGTTTGAAAATTATGTCAATAAATCCGACTAATATTTTGAAAGGAAATTCGTTTGTCAAATCTGATCCTTGAAGATTAGCATTGATTGTTAGGTCCACAACAACATAATTCAATCCGCAAGCTCGGCTTCCTTTCTCAGAGAAAAGAAAATAAAATACAGAATTTTGTTAATAATTTGAAAAAAAAATTCAAAATATAAAAATAAAAAATCAGAAGGTTTTAGAAAGAGAAATGAGAGAGATCTCAAGTGACGAGGGGAGATTTCGTGTATTGGCCTTCGTTTCCTCAATTTCTCTGCTTTGCTTTTCAGGTTCTCTTCTACTATCTTATCCTCGGATCGTCATTTGATTCTTCGTTGTCTGTTGTCCTAATGATTTTCCTGCATGTCTGATTATGTCGTTCTCGTCTCGATTTTCAATTTTCTAGTTTCGATTTGGGGGGAAAATTATCTTATTTTGTTGTGATCCCGTTTGGGGAAAGTCTGATTTGTTGTGATCCCATTTCATATTTCAAAGCATATCACGTTACGCCGATAAGGGAGAAATTCCTTCGGTATCCTTTTGTCGGTGATAAGTTTTTGGAGATTGTAATTATATGTTCTGTATTTTTTCTTCCCTTCATCTTCTTGCAATTGTGTTGTATGTAGATGACTCGTTTCAAATCTTTGTTCCATAGAGCAGCTTATGTCTTTTTCTTCACCACTTATCCATAGGATTGTAGTATGGAATTGATCGAGGGCTACTAGTTGCTTATCTGGATGTAATTATATATGTCCAGGCTCGGATTTTGTAAGATATGATAATGTCTGAGGGAGGGATTAAGATTTAAGGGATCCCATTTGGTGCATAATATTTTTCACCTTATCTTGATTTTGATTGGGACTATTGTAGAGTCGCCGCCCGGCCCATGATAAAAAAAAATACTATAAACCTTTATTAACACGACATGCCACCTGAAGTGATTTTACCCGATAAAAACTAACCAAAACATTGCTTGGAAAATTAGGCTGTTATCCTATATGTGTGACGGTCCAAGTGAGGTATTTGTGTGGTGGAGGTGAGAAATGTGAACTTTTGCTAAGCATAAGGTGAATGATAGTAACAATGCTTGTTGAGTTCAAGGATTGTTCAGTTTCAGATTATACTATCTTTCACTATTTGTTATTTTCCAGCAGAAGTCACGGTTCTGCTTCCTTACTAGTGCTTTTGGAAGATTCTTATGTTTATAAATCTTCATGCAGCCTATTCTGATGATTCATCAACTCCGAAAAATGGAACAAAAACGGAGTCTCATGCTGGCAAAAAGGGATCCCAGATAGCGCTTATATTCTTGGCACTTGTGGCAGTTGCTCTGCTTTCATTTTTCCTTTTCAGATTTTGGCAGAAAAAGAAACGTGAAGAGCAGTATGCACGTTTGCTGAGGCTGTTTGAGGAGGATGACGAGCTTGAGCTCGAGCTTGGTTTACGCGATTGAGCATGTTTTGCTAATTCGATTTTACGTTTATTTAGGTAACAACCCTTTTCCTTTTAGCTGGTTCTGTGTTGGCACAATCATCCTTTGTTTGTTGGTTTTGGAGTTATTTGAACCGTTAATTTGTTGCAGGCCTTCTGTGAAAATTTGAATGGATCTTCGCACTCAGCATGTTGGATGTAATGACCCGACAAGAATCGGGTTGTGTATGCACAAGGCACTGCGAAGACATTCCGTCTAGTATAGGTTGTGTAGCATATGTATCAGAATTACTGCATCAGGAACTTTGTAGGTATTCTTTGTATCCGGAACTCTGTAGGTATTCTTTCTGGAGTCTGTTTATATATATGGCGATTATCGGACTAAATCAATTGTATAAGGTTTTGAATTGCAATTCGTTGAGTGTATATTTGTTGATTACATATTCATGTCATAATTTTTTTAAGTTCGTTTAGATTGTTTAGATTTTTTCGACAATTTAATTGATAACAATGCCCTTCACCTTTAAATAAAAAATTTGAAAATCAAACTTATTTTGATAACAATGCCCCTAACCTTTAAATAAAAAAATTGAAAATCAAACTTATTTTGTGACTTTATCTCGTTGAGCAGACCAGGTTTAAGGTTAAGACATTGGAATTGACCTAAAAAAAAATCTCAACCTAAATATCCATAAATTACAACTTTAATATATAAAAAAATTTAAAATGTTTTGTTACGATTTTACGATTTATAGTAGAAATTGTGCACAGGTGAAAGAAGGTAAAGTGAATGATGGTTCGTACTCACGCCTAAAATCAACTCCCTCCCACTCTCTCTCCCTTCACGATTTCCCTCTTCTTCGACTTTCTCTCTCTATCTTTCTGTGCATGGCCACTCCGAAACCCAATTTTCAAAATTAGGGCTCAGGAAAAAACGTATCACCGTCCGATGCGGGGACCCGCCGCTTCGAAGATTTGATCTCAGGGCTTTGAAGGGGCTGCCCGTGACGGGAATTCGAGCTAATTAAAGCGTTTTTTTTTAATTTACTGTAGAGAATTTGTGTTAGGGTTTTGCTGCGCATGAAGGGTTCGCTAGATCGAACAAAGGTGGTGCTGCGGCACCTGCCGCCGACGATTTCTCAGTCAAACCTCGTCGAGCAGGTTGACTCTCGCTTCTCTGGCCGCTACAATTGGCTCGTCTTTCGACCTGGGAAATCCAGGTGAGTTTTTTTTAAGTGTTGTATGCTCGTATTAAATGTTATGATAAGAGTTAACTTTTTTTGATTTCCGGGGTTGATTAATGATATGGATATAAGTATATTGTGTGGAGGGTGGGTGATTGGTTTAGTTTGTTTTCGATTTTTGAAGAATTTAGGCGGACAATTTGTTTCGCATTCTATCGGTGATTGTAGCTTCGAGTATTGTTTTTTAAGGTCTTCATATGTATGTCCAGTTTAATCATGAGTCTATGCAACTTGCAAATGTGATGGGAAAAGTTTGCAAGTGTGGATAAAATCGAAAACTTGATTAGGAGGTTATTCAGAAACAGCCCAGTATTTCGAGTCATGTTTGGATTCATTGAATTTACCTGATCATTCTTTCTCATTGGGTTTCCTTTTTTTTTTTTTTTTTTTTTTTGGGTTTGAGTTGTGCCTCATTATTGACGTAACGGATACCATGTCTTTTACTCTTGTTAATGTGCAATCATAAATTGTAAGAGATTAGGTTTTTCACGAGGAATTAATCTGTTGATAAAATAGTACAGGGATCCTAGAAAAGTAATAAGATGCAATTATTTTGTTCTAGCTTCTGGGTTTGAGATCATGTTCTTTTTGCTAATTGCTGGGTTCCAATTTCCAATTTACGAGTTATCTATGTTTTGTACTTATTGAATTATTCTGATTAACATTTTATTTGCCCCTATGTCTCATTTATGTTATGACCATTATTATGCATTGAAGAAGTTTGCTATCTGTGTTTTATCATGGCAATATGTTTCACTTGGTGTCAAATTTGTGTTGTATTTTGGAGTTACCCTGTCTAGAGAAATTTGATTCAAATCTCATTGCATATGAGGTGAAGTGTTGCCTCGATGAAGCATCTGCGATATTCTGAGCTTATATAGATGTTAATTCACCAGACGATGTCTTTTGTTTCTGAGTTTTTATTGAGTTTCTCTCTGAATTCTTGCATTTGTCTTTACAGCCTGAAGCACCTGACATATTCTAGAGCTTACATTGACTTTAATAAACCTGAAGACGTGATTGAGTTTGCTGAGTTTTTCAATGGCCATGTTTTTGTCAATGAGAAAGGTAATGTTCAAGAGCACCATTCAGAGCAGTTCATGAGGTGTTTCATTAATCATGAGTGGGATGATGACTATTGGTCCGTACATATTTTTCTAGATTCAACTTAGATCATGGGTGGGTGAACTTATAATGCTTCTGATATAATTCAAGACAATCCACAATTGGAAATCTTTCTCTTATCACATGAGGGATTTAACAAATTGTTATCCAATTGGTGACTGGATTCCTGATCTCTCTTTTATATCTATAGGAACTCAGTTTAAAACAATTGTTGAGTATGCTCCTTCACAACGTGTTCCAATTCAGTGGTCAAAGAAGGATGGTCGCGAAGGGACTATATTGAAAGGTAAGTATTTCTGCTTGTTGATTGCACCGGCATAGATTCGATAGTCTATCTGGTACCAATTTGTGTAAATTCATTGACGAACATGTAGATCCTGAATATTTGGAGTTCCTTGAATTTCTTGCAAAGCCTGTTGAGAATCTTCCCAGTGCAGAGATACAATTGGAAAGGAGGGAAGCAAATCGAGCAGGTCAGCCTTGAATAAATGAGCTAAAGTTCTGAAATCAAGTGGACATTTGACAATTAGATTACTAAGTGAAAACGTGCTTTGAAATTAACCTTTCAGTTTCAATTGATGTAAATTCCCCGTTTTTATTTTAGGTGCTCCAAAGGCTGATCCTATAGTTACTCCTTTAATGGACTTCGTTCGCCAGAAAAGAGCTGCAAAGGGTGGATCTCGGGTAGGATTTTTGTTTCTTTTTGTTTGTCTGCAGCTGACGTTTTCATATCCTTCCACATATCATAAAATATATCTTAGTGTAATTGTAAAATATATTGACTTCGCACTCTTGATTTTTCAATAGATTTTTTAGTGTTATTGTTCCTTAGGCTAAGTTAGTGATATATAGTTTTAATGGTTTTCTATGTTGGAAATGCTTTCACTTAAAGCCATTGTAGTTGAAGGTTCTGTTTGCTTTTAGTCGGTGGTAGTTGCAAGATCTCCTAATTCCTTATTTTTCTGCTCCATGTGGCTGTTGCATTGAGCTATTGATGGAGGCATTTTATCTACTGTCATTGTTTCCTTTTTCCATGGATAGTAGAATTGTCATATAATACTTGTTTTTGGGCTCTTCCTTTTGTAGAACTCTTAAGAGTAATTTCTAACATTTGCCCATTTTATCTCAACTTTTGATAGAGAACTGTTTTGAATGGGAAGCCAACTAGAACTGTAGGTGGAATGTCATCCAGGAATTCAGTTTCCGGTTCCTCGAAAAGAGGCTCAGAAAAGAGGAGAGCTACTACCATGGTAATCTTTTTTTTTTTTTCTCGGTTCAACCTGTATTGGCGATTGGTTCACATCCTCAGAATGTTTTCGATGTGGTGGAACTCCAGCACTGCGGAGTGCAGAAATGCTGTATTTTTATTCTCCAATTTCAAGCTGTGAATATCTATTGTGCTTTTGATTAATACTCCGTATTATATTCACCCACAAGGAAAATACAATGGTATCAGTGTATTGTTAACACTTTGAGAAATATTAGTTAACGGAGTAGCAGATACCTAGACATAATTATAATGTTGGAAAGTTGCATTGTAAAGTGGCCTAACTTATCTTTTTTTTTTTATTCCTATTTTTCCCTTCGTTCTGGATTTCATGTGGTCTTTCTGAAACTGAACTGTAACTATGGATTGATCTTGTATTTAAGTTTATCTATCTATATTTCAATGATTACTATATCTAGCGAACTCTTGAGTGCTATGCTTTCTCATCCCCGTCTTCTTTGAATAACATTGGAAGTTTGGAACTCATATTTCTTTCCCAAACTACCTTAACTTTTTTTTCCATAAATAAGTTTTTGAATCCACATTATTGCACTCTTTTTTATTCTCCCATCATTCTGGAAATATGTTTATGCATGGCAATTCAAATTTTGAAGGGGTGTTCTATCGATTGTTTTAGTATTAAGTATTAACATGGCTTTTGAATCATATTTTGAGCAGTATGTATCAAGGGACAGTTCCAAGATCATAAGCAGCAATAACAAATCAACTTATTTACTAGTGCATAAGCAAGATGATCAACAGCTTGTGGGCAAGTCTGTCAATTCAGCTGCTGTATCAGGATCAGAAGAGTTGGAAGGTGAAACTGGAATTGGAAAGAAGAAAATCCTGCTTCTGAAAGGAAAAGAGAAAGAAGTTCCCAATGTAAGTCTTAGATCTCAGTGTCAATAAATTAAAATGCTCAATTTTCACCCCTCTAGTTTATGTAGTTTTGAGGCGGTGGTCCATCTTACTTGATGAAGCACGCTTATAATAATCATGGTTTGCATAAATTATGCATGCCTATAAGTTCATGGCAATAAGATTGTTGGATCTTGTTTTTTACCACACTACAGGAAATAGAAATTTCTCGTGAGTACAAAATATTACATTGCTTAATTTGTGTTGTCCAACCCAGGCGAAACAAT
This sequence comes from Euphrasia confusa, assembly GCA_954870475.1. Classification (NCBI taxonomy): domain Eukaryota; kingdom Viridiplantae; phylum Streptophyta; class Magnoliopsida; order Lamiales; family Orobanchaceae; genus Euphrasia; species Euphrasia confusa. The sequence continues at coordinate 13,351,069 of OX940951.1, read as the reverse complement.
TATTCCCCTATGTTACTTTCTTTAGTTTTCCTTCTGTCTTCCTGACACAATCAGGCTAGATGACACCTCGTCATTTGCTGAGCCTTATAAGAAATTAATAGAGTATTGTGTGGCTTATCTTATGTAGGCGACTGTAGCTTAGAATCAGATTTTTTTTGTCAGACTCAACTTTTATCATTGTAGCTTTAATGGAGAACTTGAATGGTCTGGCTGAAACCTCTCCCTCAGTGTATCTGCTGACATTAATTTTCAGCATCAGTCTTTATGTTAGTATAGACAATCAAAATTTGGTTAGGTACTACCTAATGAATATATTGTTCATGAATTATAAAGTGATAAATGCATTTCCATTAATAAATAATTCTTTCTGATCACAACTATTGAGATTTTATTGTCTGCAATTAGAGTCTTCAAGGTCCGATTGGAAAAATAAATTAAAAATAACTCGATTTATGTTTTATTTGTTTTTGCAGGTGTCTGTTGGTTCTTCACTGCAGATGAATGTAGTTAGTCCTGTCAAAACTTCTCATAGTCCTGCTGCCCCAAAACAGAATCAGAGACGTGAACCTGGTGGAAGGATCATTAGGAACATTCTTCTTACCAGGGATACTCGTCAACCATCATCTGGGTCTCAGTCAGTGACTTCTTCTAATCAGGACTGGGACAACAAAAGACCTCCTCGACCTCCTGGTATGCATACCTTCCAGAGGGATACAAACGGTGGTCCAGAGGATTATAAGGTGGTCTCGAACAATTTGCTTCCAGAGAAACAGGAAAGACGCACAAAGAACAAGGATAGGCCTGACCGTGGTGTTTGGACTCCTCTTAGACGATCCGACGGACCACATGCAAGTGATGGATCATTATCATCATCAGCCGCTTCCCAGACATCCCAAGTGGTGGATTCTGCAGAAGGTACAGAATATCAGTTTCTTCTTGGATATCACTAAAATTATCATTTCCTTACCAACCGCTTATTGTGAAGCTTTTGATCATGCTCTAGGAACTTATCAATCAATTCTTTTGCATTTCAGGAACTAATTTCGAAACAAAACATGAAACGCTTGGTACCCGTGGGGGTCGTGGTGGTCATTTATCTGCTGAAAATGGTTAGTAGTTGCACCCCAGAGTTTGGAGCAAGAAGTGATTATGTAATCCTTACCCTTTCATGGCATTTATACTAATGGTTTATGAAATACTATAGGTTCTTATAGACACGGGGGTCGCCGTGGCTCTGCTTATAATTACAAGGATTCAGATGGCTCTTCTGTTGTTGAGGGAAAAGCTTTGAAAAGAGGAGCTTCTTCTGGATATGGTTCGCAGGAGGTATCTTACATTTAGTTTGAATGCTACACTTGAAGCTAATGAATTTCACTCCATTCATTTGAATGTAAATTGGCTAATTCCTGTATACTCGCATACTTGCAGAAACAGGTGTGGGTCCAAAAGTCTAGTTCGGGCACATAGTATTGTTGCTTATGGTAATATTCATTCTCTTTTAATCTTTTCCATCTTTTGATCTCATTTGTGATGTGTTCTGAGCGGTGATCTCATTTGGTGCATGCAGTGAAACAAATGCATTGGTCAAGTTACCCTATGAAGCATAAATCTGGAGTTTTCTCTTGCCCGATAGAATATCCTCTGCGTGAGCAGGGTTTTATGAAAGACGAAACAATGCTCGCTTGGAAAACTGTCGAGGCTCTTCAGTTTTGCCTGAGTGCGATGGATAGTGGTTTATTTTACTGCTCGGTGAAAGAAGCTATCGTGATCCTAAGCTGAAGATGGTCAGGAATAGTAGCAAGAAGTTAAAAACAAAAGATGAATATAATCATCATCGTGATAACACCCCACCATATATATATCCACGGGACAGGTGTCCCGTGGTGATAGGGTCATTCTTCTATACTAATTGATGACAAGGGTCCAATTCTTGCCGTTGATTGAATCACTGGCTTAGGGCAGATCGATGACTTCCTTAATTTAGTTGAACTGTAAATACCAAAACCGTAGAACGGTGTTTGCTGCTTGCTACTACTATTTAGTTTCTCTATGGTGTGGTTTGTTGAAGTTGAACCATGTGACTGCCCTCCTTTTGGCGGCTGTGAAGAATTTATAGATTAGTAGTATATTACTATTAGTTTATTTTTAGGGATCAAATTATTAGCAAGGTTTGTTTTGAGAAAGTGGAGATTAAATGTTTAGAAAAAAAACTAGTTTATATAATGGCGACTAGTAATGTTCAAACAATAATAATATTTTATTTAGAATTGTTTAGGAAAAAAGACGTGATTTTTATTAAAAGAAAACTTTTAGTGATTATTAGTAATTAAATATCCTATTTTTTTTAATTATAATTAAGAGTCATGTCTCAAAATTAACCTTTTCATTATAAAACATAAATAAAAATAAATACTAATTTTTAATTCAATTTTTATTTAAAACAAAATTCAAATATTTTTTTTCCGTTTTTAAATGATGAATACGGAATCCCAACAGTTTGATTTCTCACAGCGTCTGCAATCAAGTACAGACAAAAGACGATTCTCAAACCCGTACACGTGTCCGCACCTCATAGTAAATTAAAACCGTTTCGTCCTCTTATCTTCTTCACCAAAATATTTGAAAGTCGTAGCGTTTACTTTCGGTTATCACTCGAAACAAAAACGGCGTCGTCGCCAACAGCTCAATTTCAGCCGCACTGGCAGAACCTATCCCACTAGAACTCTCTTCTTCGCTCAACAGTACGGCGTCGTTTGTGCCGAGGCTAAAAAGCAAGGCTCCTAAACAGTGCGGCGTCGTTTGGGCCAAAAATAATAAACAGCCCACTGAATAATATTGGGCCACATCCCGTACCGGTTTGAAGTCTATATATATATATTGAAACCCTAATATGGTAATAATTATTCTCACAAATCTGAACAATCGGCGCGATGTATAGAAAAATGTACGCGGTGAAAAGAACAATCGCCGTGATGAATAGAAATATGGTCACGATGAAAAGAACAATGGACGCAGTGGTCAAGAATAATCCTCCGAAAGAGGTCCAGATCATTCAGAAGAAGGAGGAGGGTAATCCGAAAGAGGTCCAGATCTTTAAGAAGGAGGGTTCGGCTTTTGCAGATCCGAAATCGAATTTGGGTGGTTGTCCACGTTTGAGCGGGGACGAAAAAGAAGGTGAGGTACTTATCATTTTTATCAATTCTTTATTTTTTTATATATTTTTTTAATCATATTTTGTTTTCTTTGACAGATTTCTCCCATTTCAATGGTACATAGGGTATGTTTCTTTTCATCCGTTTCTAATTTTATATGTTTCTTTTCATCTGTTAGTAATTGAACTTATATGAAAACATTAAATCTTTCAAAGAAAACAAAATATGATTAAAAAAATATAAAAAATAAAATAAAGAATTAATAAAAACATCAGAATTTATCCAATTTCAATTTTTTCATATTTAGTGTACTGTATATATATATTTTGATACTGTTCTTTCTTAATCCGTAAATGATACTGTTCTTTCTTAATCCGTAAATATATTGTACATATATTTTGATATAGTTAAATTTCAATTTTTGTAGCACCTTATTAACGAAGATTGGGCTTTGAGATTAGATGAAGATTTGGAGGTTGTAGTGTATTGTGAAAAGATTCTGAAATATTTTAAAGACAGAGACGAAGACGTTGAAATTTTTTCTACTCTGGTGAATGTAGTGTTGGGAAATGGAAATGTTGTTTATGTGTTGCTCAAAAAGGTATGTATGTTTTTTTATTTTATTTTATTATATCAATGGTAACAAAGTAGGCAAGTGCAATCACCAATAACATTGAATTGATCAATATGTACATAAATTTTCTTTTGCAGGATTTGTGGATTGCTAACAATGTGAGGGGTTGCTCAATTACTTCAACTGATCGCACATACAAGAAGTGTTCATCAGCTCTCTGAAATCAAAAGAGATTGGTTCTTTCGAGAGGCTATCCAACAAGAGGAAAACAATATGTTCTTTAGAGAGTATGTGGAAGACGATGATCCAAAGATTATTGTAAGGTAGCGCATGGAATTAATATGTTTTAACTTTAATTTTTTTTTTATATATATATAATGCCTTTCAGTGATTGTTTATAAGGTATTTCATTTCTTTTTGCAGAAATGCCATGAGCATTCTAATATCCTACTGTCTTCCTCGGACCTATATGACGCCGAGTGGACGTATGCGCAACCGTTATCTTGAAGATTAATTTACAAGGTTGGGTTGTTTCTTTTTAATAAAATAAAATAATGTTTGCTAACTTGCTTACTTCTCTGGCATTATTCTGTATTGCATTTTATTTAGATTAATTATTAATTGAAAATCATTTTTAGGTATGATTTAAATTTCAATTTTCTATTCCTTTTTATATTTTTATATTCTAAAGACAGATCTTTTGTAAAGACCCGTTTTTTATTATTTTAATTTTCCAAAAAAAATATTTAATAAAACGAAGTTTAGCATAAACTAAATCCAACCTCACTTGAATTTTAGCCCATTTTCATTGTACTTTACCAATAACCTAATATATATAAATCCAATTTTGTTTTCTAGCCTATAAAGTAAAGTTCAACCAAAACAAACACGGATAAACTCTTAATTCGTATCTGAGAGACAATTCATCTCTTATCATCTCCTAAAAAATCTACTTCAAAACATATCCTAAACCCAACCTAATCACACGGGCCTATAAATATATCATCTACTTCTTTCATTAAGAAGCCATCAACAGTCCACTCTATCACAAAAACCTATAGTAGTTCTCAAACACTGCCATGTTCAAAACCCGAAACCATTCGATGAATCATGTTCAGCTCATACATGAATTAACCGTTGCACCCTGACCGAGAGGCTCACTGGACTATTTCCTTAAGCCACCGCTGATTGAAGACCGAGAACAGGAAATCAAAGTCGACATCTTCAATCGAGAATTGTCATTGGAGATCATCCCTCGTTGCCGTCGCGGTTCAGCCTCAGTTACCGATGAGACACACCAGATTCGTCAATGTCGTGGGTTTTCCAACGATAACCGGCGACCCTCGAATCCAAAAGCCATTAATCCGCCGGAATTTGTTGCGACTGCCCTTTCTCACGCAGACCTCTCTGCAAATAGGAAAGGAATAACAAAAGGGGCCAGACCATGATCTATAAATCAAGAAATTAATTATGGAGCCCAATGAAGTTTTAAATAATATATTTTCAACCCCTCACGTTATGGAAGTTGCTAGTTCATTCCTTGAAGTGTTAGACGCGCACCCAACTCTAAGTATTTCATGCCACGACAAATTGAGGTAGATACAAGTTGTTGGATTACTTCGTTTAATTTTATGTGTTGTGTGCATGCTATGTGTTCATTATGTGGTTTAAATAATAATGTAGCAGAAGCAATAAAAACAATATTAAATCTCGTTGATATTCGACAAAACAAAAGAAATCTCTTTTATTTAATATCTAAAACAACTATTTAAATGTATGACCAAAGTAGAATATAAATAGTATTAAAACCTTAACAGAATACTCCCTCTGTCCCAGTCCCACAGCAATAGGTGGTCAACGTTGACTTTTTTTGTCCATCCATATGATAAATATTGTAAAAAATTATAAAAAATAATTAAAATAAAGTTTAACTATTATATTTTATTTTAGTTATTTTTTCAAAAATTTTGTACACTATTTATCTTATGTATTGGACGGACAAAAAATGTCAACGTTGACCACCTGTGACTATTGCTATGGACGGAGGAGTCAACGTTGACCATCTGTGACTATTGCTATGGGACGGAGGGAGTAAACCTTAATGATGCGTATACAAAGAAGAAAAAGATTATTGTTTCTTGCTATCTAAGTTATTAATATTATTTTATTTATTTTAATTTATTCTATTAGAGTTTTAGTTATACTATTTATATGTAGTTTTTCTCATTTAGTTGAACAATATTGTTTTTTATATGAATTAAAGAGTTTATCTTTCTCAAGGTTTTCTTGAGTTTATCAAGTTTCGGTATTTTTAAGAATCAACGATACTTTGATTTCGTTAATTCTCAGTATTTTTCGGAATCAACGAGTTTTAATCGAATGTTTATTAGGTTCCGGTACGTCAAATAAGCATACGAATAACCTTTGTAACCTAAGACCGGGGAAAATGGTCGAGAGGATCAACGCAATTCATTCCATCGTTGTAACCGGAGACCGGGGAAAAGGATCGAAGGGGACCAACGCAATAGTTGGCCCAACTCGCAGTGTTCACGATAACAAATTTATCGAAGTCAATATTATTCATTCTATGTGATGTCATGTGGTTTGTGCATGCGATTCATGTGTTAAACGAGTAATTTGTCCTACTGAGCGTGTTGAGCTCATTTCTTCAGCGACCCCCTTTTCAGGTACTAACGAGAATGCCGAGCGAGAAGAGTGACGATGGAATCATGTTACTCATTTATTTCCAATAAATTCTTCTCAAACATGTTTTCTACCCTCGTTGAACTTTATTTACGCCTTTCAAGCTTGCATTTTGAATATTTTATTTTACATGAATAAAGGTTGCTATCTATTTTTTTTTTACTTAAGTTGTCTTTTCCATTTTTCCTAAATATGTTTTCAAAGTCAAATTTCGTAGCGCTCGCGTTTGAAAAAAATATTTTTCCTTCGATTTAATAAAATTAAAATAACGGGGCGTTACATCTTTGGTCGTTATTATTTTATACACATTTGTTTTTTGTTTTGTATCAATAGTCACACTCAATTTAAGCAAATAATTATTCACATTTCTTCATTTAAAAAGACATTATATATTGGACTTCTATACCTAATATATTCATTATCAGATTAGTATAATGTTTGTATTATTACATAGTCCATTTTTTTTATTCCCTTCTTTTTTTTAATTTGAAAAAATATTTTTATCTCTTATTTTTTGTTTAAATGTAAAAAAATAATTTATTATTATTATTATTATTTTTGTGTCAAACAAAGTCTGAATAGATTTTTTAAGTGTAGATCATTTTGTTGAAGTTGGTGTTTTTGACAAAAATCAAATTTTGTTGCTGAGAACAAAATATACCTAATCCAAATGTATATTGCTGCAAAAACAGTAAATGTATCAGATATTCGAATCCCATATAAGGATTTCTCTGACTTCGGCCTCCACTGCAAAATGAAAAATATAAGTATATACATGCATATGCATGCATGTTTTAAAAAAAATAAGTATTTCGAAAATCGGAACTACCGGAGTCGAAGAAGAAGAAATGGAGCTGGAAGAGAAGCGGCGGCCGAGAGGACTGAAAACAAGGCACAAGTTTTTAATTGAATTCAAAAATTAAATTCAAAACAACCATTGAATTGAAAGTCGTCACTCGAAACAAAAATGGCTGGCTAGACATTCCCATTGTCATCCTTCACCAGATCGATTTGTGACCGGAACTGGGCCAAAATAATTAATAGCCTACTAGATAATGGGCCACAGTTTCGTACGGGTTTGAGGTCTATATATATATATTGAAACCCTAATTATAATTATTCTCACAAAACAGATCTGAATAATAGTCGGATAAAAAGAACAATCGACGCGATGAAAAGAACAATCGTCGCCATGAATAGAAATATTGTTTTCGCCCCCCTCTTTCCCATAGGGAATGCCCGAACCCGGTGTCGTAGGCTTCCCGGTAGTTAGGGAATCCGGATCCTCTCCTCATGATTTTTTTCCTAATATCTCCTCACAAATAAATCTTAGCCTTTTATTATATTAACGGTTAAGGTCTTTTATCATCATTTATTTTCTCTTAAATCTCTCATTGTTTTTGTTTTGAAAAGACATAATCTCTCTCATCTCTTGTGGGTTCTTTTACGTAATTCATCTCCTATAATTCTTTACTTCTAAAATTTCAAGAGCTAACTTTGACTGTATCCAAATAGTTGAAAGGTTCAACAATTTTTTTTTTCATTTAAACTGCTCCATAAATTATTAGTATACGTTCCATGACCTATCACCAATTATATTCGAATCGAATAGTTTCATTGGAACATATCGTTTGTTTGATTGATCTTTTAATTATTATAATCACTTGGACTTGCTGCTGTAATTTTATTTCTTAAATCACTGATGGAATTGTTGTTTTAAATAATGTTTATATAATTCAATATTATCATTTGCACACCAAGTTTTTGATAAAAGTACCAAATGAATATAAATCACTAAAATATATTTGTTTAAAAAAAAAGGATTATCAAATATTTATTTTAATTGATAATGAAAAATCTTTACAAAATCATTAGGAGAGGATCCGTATTCCCCTGTAGGGGGTTTCTGAGTTTCTCTAGTGCCGTAAGGAAAATTTTAAACATTTTTTTATAACTACAAATATCTAGGGACACTTTTTGCGACCACGCGTGGTGGCAAAAGCCGTGGTCGCAAAATATTTACAGATAACACCGGGGCAGAGGGCTTTTCTTTCTCACTTTCTCTTCCTCTCTTTTTGTTTCATACCGAAGGCGATTTCTCAGAGCAAGGCGATTTCCGGCGAGGCATTTTCCGGCGGCGGCGACAACGTGAAGCTGGTCCAGGTATGCTTCATATTCCCTTCGTCTTTATTTTTTCGATTTGTTTCTTAGATTAGGTTTTTTTTTATTTTCAAATTTGGGGATGAAATTTAGGGATTTTGAAACTTACTAGTTTAAAAACTTGAATTATTATGAAATATTCCTAGTAGCACTATGAAATCGGTTGAAATCGATTGAAGTTCGTCTACCCAAATAGGTTCCCCTGGATTTGGTGCTCCTGAACCATGTTCATTTTGTTGTTCTCAAAACTTGATATTAGTGTAAGCCTATGATTGAATTTGATCCAGGATTATATATTTATTTGATATATAAACATACAAAAAATAGGATTTTGGATATACGGGTTTACAATTACTTTCCCGATTCAATACCGGACCATTAATTAGTTGAAATAGGAGTGTTTGTATTTGTGAATTATGTGTGTAATTTGTTTTGTGGTGGTGGTGTCTAATTGTGGAAGATTTTTCTTTTGGTGGTTCAAGTTGTTTTGGAACGAATTTACATATCGAAATATAGAATAGGTGGAGAATAGATTGATTCTAGAAAAAATGAACCGAATGGAATGGAATCGAAATAATGGGTATGTTACAGTATGAAATAGTTTCAAGAATTGGTTAACTAATCGACTGTTTAACTGTTAGTGCAACCAATCTCTACTACACAAAAAACAATTTAATAAAGATGATAAAAAGTAAAAGGTGAATATATATTAATAAATAATATAAAATAAAAGTAATTGTAGTTATTAAGAGTAAAGTTTAAAAGTAGAGTAAAATTTTGTTTTAAAATAAAAAAATAAAAATTTATATTTGGATATGGATATATTATTAATTAATTTCATTACAATAAATTTGTTTTAAATTATTTTGTTTTAAATTAATTTCTTTGTACAAAAAGTTTTTTTTAATATAACATAATTTTTACAGTGCTAGTTATGACTCTCTCGACGATGCTTCGTCAACTTTTGGCTCTAGTATTTTTTCTCAAAACTTTACTTTACATTATTTTGTATGTATGAACTATGAATACTATTTGTGTTAATTAATTTATATGTTCGAACTTAGCATGTTTCTTATGATATGATTTCTATTTTTAATCTAAAGACTTTTCTAACTATAACATTTTTTGATTTTTACAAAATCGATTGTCTCCAGAATTCCAAAACGGTGTACGTGGCTTTATAGAATTTGCAAAAAACAGTGTCAATTCAGAAGGTCGGGTTCGGTGTCCTTGCAAATATTGTCTACATACTAAATTCTATCCTCTGAACACTGTTCGCAAACACATAATTTGCAGTGGCATTGATCTGACCTACACAACATGGTCTCACCATGGTGAATCTCGAATGCCTAGCAGACCACGAGAAGAACAACCTGTTCAAGAACAACCTGTTCAAGAACAACCTGTGAACGAGATGAAAGACATAATGCAAGACTTTATAAAAAAATGATTAATTTTTTTACCATTTAAATTAAAAATATAGAGTTCTATTTTTAATTTTTTACTTCAAAAAATAATTTTACTTTTATTTTTTATCAATGTAATAAAATAATTTTAATTGAATTTTTTATTTTTTAAAAATGTGAAATACTCCTTATTTTCGTCTTTAAAATATTCCTACCGAATCCAACAGGTTTACGTACTCCCGACCTCTGCAATCAACGAATTGAGTTACCTTTTTTATCCGAAGATATTCTCTGCATGTATTTATTCTAATTCATTCTTCACTAGTGTATGTGTGTCAGTGTGTGCGCTTTTCGTTCAAATAAGAAGGCAATTACAGTGGATAGGTGTATTACTTAGCCTTGTTCACCAAGTCTTTCTCTGAGATCGATTTTCTCAGCACTTTCCAGGCTTGCTGCTTTTGTTTCTAAGCTGTTCGGTTCTATTTGTGCATACAATTCTATGTAGTTGTCGCTAAATTTGAATATTATCTCTTTAATAATATTTGGCATATCGTTTAATTATAGATCAAAATGCAAACATTTTGTTTCGAGGTGAAGTGATATGCCCTTGTATTGCACTTGTGATTTCTCGTTGTTTTTTAGGTTTTGAGAAAGCTTGTGGATGATCTTCAAAGTTTCTCAATTGAAATTTGTCAGCATATGCCATGCATATATATGATTTTTGATGATAAGGGGATTTTATTCTCTGTGTGATATTTTTTGTTCTCCCGCAAGATTCTTTTTACGAGGCCCTGACGTTGTATAACAAGGTTTACCTTTTCAACCCTCTCTAATAGAGGGCTTATTGGCTATGTACCATTAATTTTTGCACATTTAATTGATTAGCAATCTTGTATGTTTATTCCTGGATATATAGTTTGAAGCTGCATATATATAGTATATCTATTAATATTATGACAAATAGATCGAGTTTGTTGGGGACAACAAATGAGATCGAGCTTGTTAGCTTAGGGACAACAAATCTTTGGGCAGCTTTTGTGCTTCTTGATGGGATTCCGCCACCATGATGTCTTAATTAACTGAATTACATCACAGCGGATTATTGGATTTGAATCGATCCATTAGTTTGTAAATTAGAGCATCTCCAAATGATAGCAAAAATTCATTTTAGAGTAAGAGATCGTAAATTAGAGTATTTTCAACTCATACCAAAAAATTAATTTTAAAGTAAGAGAGATCCTCCATGAGATGGAGAGATGCTCCAACATACATTTACGTAAACTCAAATCAATAACTATTTTTTATTTATAAAATAATCATATTCTTTTATAAATTAATAAAAATAATCTATAACATTTACATAAAATAATCTCGAATTCTTCGCCGCGGTCGCGGCCTACGAGAGGCGAGACCCTAATTGGGGGAGGGGTAATGTGAATTTGGGGAGGAGGGGTAATTTGAATTTGGGGAGGAGGGGTAATACGGTCTTTACACATTTTAGGTATCCTAATTGACAGTTGTGAAAACTAAAAATCATATTTGCATAAACAAATTTGTAAAAAAAACTCTATTTGCCAATTTTCCTTAAAATAAATAAAAAATGTAGATATTTGTAACTATAAAAAAAATGCTTAAAATTTTAATAAATATCGAAAATTTTCCAAAAAATAAAATAAATTCTGATAATATTGGGCGAGGCTAAAAAGCAAGGCTCCTAAACAGTGCGGCGTCGTTTGGGCCAAAAATAATAAACAGCCCGCTGAATAATATTGGGGCACATCCCGTACCGGTTTGAAGTCTACATATATATTGAAACCCTAATAGTAATAATTTTTCTCACAAATCTGAACAATCGACGCGATGTATAGAAAAATCTACGCCATGAAAAGAACAATCGTCGCAATGAATAGGAATATCGTCGCGATGAAAAGAACAATCGACGCAGTGGTCAAGAATAATCCTACGAAAGATATCCAGATCCTTAACAAGGATCCGAAATCGAATTCGATCTCGGGTGGTTGTGCAGATACGAAATCGTGTTGGAGTTCCGCAGAAACGAGTTATATCTATCAAGAAAAAAAAGAAGAAGAAAAAATAAGAGACCTGATGTACTTATAATTATTATAAATTCTGATGTTTTTATTAATTTTTTCTTTCTTAATTTATTTATTTATTTTCTTGTTTTGCTTTTTACAGGTATGCTCAGTATAATGTATGTTTCTTTTCATATCAAGAAAAAAAAGAAGAAAAAAAAGGAGGCCTGATTACTTACTATTTTTATTTACTTATTTTCTTGTTTTCTTTGACAGCCCTCTATGGTTTTACAGGTATATAAAGTATGTGTTTCTTTTCATATTTAGTCTGCTGTTGCTAATTAAACCGAAAACATTTTTATTTTGTTTCATTTTTATATTTCAAATAAGATTATATATATTTTGATACTGTTCTTTTATTTTCAAATTTGAGTTAGATTTCTATTTTTGTAGTGCCTTCGAATCAAAGGTTGGGCTATGAGATTAGAATATGATGATGAGATTGTAGAGGTTTGTGGTCTGATTCTGAAATATTTTAAAGAAGGACGCGAAGACGTTAAAACATTTTCTAGGTTGGTGAATGCAGTGTTGGAGAACGAAAATTTTAATTATGAGTTGTGCAAAGCATGCAAATCGGTATGTATGTCATTTTTTTTATTATATCAATGGAACGTAGGAATGTGCAATCACCAACAACATTGAATTGATCAATATGTACATAAATTATCTTTTACAGAATAAGTGGATTGCTGACACTCTGACCCGTTGCGCAATTACAGCACAGAAAGGAAGTGTTCATCAGCTCTCTGAAATCAAAGAAGATTCTTTCCTTAAAAAGGCTATAAAAGAAGGGGAAAACAATTACTTCTTTAGAGAGAATCTGACGTCAGACGAACATATGATTGTAAGGTAGTGAATGTATGTTTTAACTTAGCTGTAGCATATATATAATGCCTTTCATTGGTTGTATATTTGTATGTAAATAAGTATTTAATTACATTTCTTCTTGCAGATGTGGCATGAGCATTCTATTATCCTACTGTCTTAGTGAGAACTATTTGGATTCGAGGGGACTGTTGTGGGGAGGAAATTTTGATGATTAATTTACAAGGTTGAGTTTTTTTGTTTGTTTTTATTAAAGATTGTTTGCTAATGTCTATCTATTTTAATGTTCCCCTATTTTATTGACTTATTTTATTTTATTGACATAATTATATAACTTATAACTTAAATTGCTAAGTTACTCGGACTCGCCTCTATGGTGCCGTGTCGCGTGTCGGACACGACATGTGACACGAGTTCGAAACGTCCGAAATGGACATGACACTCGACACGCCCAAAAATGTAATAAAATCAAAACTGACTAAAATCAATATACAGTGAAACTTATATAAATTAATACTCGATACATTAATAATCTCTTTAAATTAATAGATATATATAAATTAATACTCGATACATTAATAACCTCTTTAAATTAATAGAATAACCTCTTTAAATTAATAGAATTTTTCGGTCCCGACTTGGTCTTTTAAAAGAAAAAATACACTCGATAAATTAATAACCTCTCTAAATTAATAAAATTTCACGGTCCTGAGGCTATTAATTTATAGAGGATGCTATTAATTTATAGAAGTTTACTGTAAAACTTACCTGACAGTCTGACACTTGTGGATTTTGGAGAAGATGACGGAAACGGAATTGAACTTGGTTGGTTTTGGAGAAGATGACGAAAACCTTACCTGACACTTGTGGGTTTTGGGTTTTGGGTTTTGGAGAAGATGACGGAAACGGAATTGAACTTGGTTTTGGAGAAGACATGGGCGTGCGGAGAAGACGACGTGACCTTTTCGTGGTAATATATTTAGGGTTAGGGGTTAGTAAAATTGTAAATTTAGTAAATTTACATTTTTATTTTAGTACCGAGTATTTTTAATTGGTATTAAATTATAGCACTACTCTAATTGATAATTGATTTAACTACTATCTAAAATTATAATTGATAATATTAAAAAAACAAAATTATTTTTAATCTTAATTAAATTATAATTCTAAAAAATTCGTGTTGTGTCAGTGTCCACTAGCAGGTCAGTCAAGACACTCCGTTGACCGTGTCGGCGTGTCTTAAAAATCTAAAAATGTCGTGTCCGATACTCTAACACGTGTCCGTATCCGAGTATCCGACACGTGTCGGCGAGTCGGAGTAACTTAGGTAAATTGTATAATTGCCTATTTTAATGAGCAAAGCCCCTGTTAATTTTGTTTTCTGCAATGTAACAGGATGAATTGATTGCCGCACATTTTTATGTTTTAAAAAAGATACAACTACAAGCACATAAAAAATTCAGGAAACAAACCTTCCCAAAAAAGATGCATCGTTTATATAATTTCTCAAGTGTATTTTAATTTCCTTAAAATTTCGAAGGAAAGATACAAGGCTTTTAACTTTAACAAGGTTTGTTTTAAGAAAGTGGCAAGTATGTTTGAATCTCTTAACGGCGGTGACTATATATTCGATAGGTACTCGCACCCGAATTTTTCGGGTATTCGTACCCTAATAAGAAAAAAAAAATCATTTCATAACTCGACTTTCTTTAGTAAATCGGGTACCCAATACCCGGGTCAGGTAAACGAGTACGGTAATCGAGTACCCAAAATTACCCTAAAATTTTAATTTACAAAAAATCAATAATAATATTCAAATTCAATGATTTATTTTCATCACCTTACAATAAAAAATTATCAATTAAAGTTTAAAATTGTAATAAAAAACAAAAATTATAATTAAAATAATAAAAATATGTCATTTATTATATATATATATAATGTTTTAGATTTTAATTAATATATCAATATATTTATTATTTTAATTTAAATAATTAATCGGGTATACCCGCACGGGTAATCGGATACCCTAATACCCAATATTTTTTAAAATAAATTTCATAACCCTATTTTTTAGTTCTTTATCCAAATTTATTGGGTACGGATACCCAAAAACTCTAACGGATACGGATATTTCGGTACAAACCCTAATACCCGAACCCGAATAGTCACCCTAGAATCTCTCATGGAGATTGTAAGTTGGGCTATTCACTATTGCATTAAATAAACAACTAAAACTTCAATTAAAATAAATCAAAATGTAAATATATTTGTAACTATAAAAGAAATGCTTAAAATTTTAATATTTTCCTAATACAGATAATACTCCTTTTGTTTTTTGTTGTTTGCATTTTCGTCAAATATTGATAATTTTCAAAAAAAAAAACTAGTATTTATTTATAATATTTTAGATTAATTATTAGTCTTATAAAAATAAAATATTCATTTTGCCTTTCAATTTCGTATCTATTTATAAAATTAAAAATTATTAATATTTTTTAACAATATAATAAAATAATTTTTAATTGAATTTTTAATTTTAAAAAAAGTCAATGAGTGTTTTTTTTTCGTTTTTAAATGATGAATACCGAATCCAACGGTTTGCGTTCTCCCGCCCGAATCAATGAATCAAGCAGAGACAAAAGACGATTCTCGAACCGTATACGTGTCCCCACCTAACCCTCCCTCTCAATAAAACCATTCGTTCTTTATCTTATTCACCAAAATCTCACCTACAATTACCATTTCTGGTTTTGAATTAAAAATACCGCGTTTTACTTTCAGTTCTCACTCGAAACAAAAACGGCGTCGTCGCCAACAGCTCAATTTCAGCCGCACTGGCAGAACCTATCCCACTAGAACTCTCTTCTTCGCTCAACAGTACGGCGTCGTTTGTGCCGAGGCTAAAAAGCAAGGCTCCTAAACAGTGCGGCGTCGTTTGGGCCAAAAATAATAAACAGCCCACTGAATAATATTGGGCCACATCCCGTACCGGTTTGAAGTCTACATATATATATTGAAACCCTAATAGTAATAATTTTTCTCACAAATCTGAACAATCGACGCGATGTATAGAAAAATCTACGCCATGAAAAGAACAATCGTCGCAATGAATAGGAATATCGTCGCGATGAAAAGAACAATCGACGCAGTGGTCAAGAATAATCCTACGAAAGATATCCAGATCCTTAACAAGGATCCGAAATCGAATTCGATCTCGGGTGGTTGTGCAGATACGAAATCGTGTTGGAGTTCCGCAGAAACGAGTTATCCAGATCCAGATCGTGAGGATATATCTCAAGAAAAAGAAGAAGAAAAAATAAGAGACGTGATGTACTTATCATTATTATCAATTCTGATGTTTTTATTAATTCTTTATTTATTTATTTATTTATTTTCTTGTTTTGCGTTTTACAGGTATGCTCAGTATAATGTATGTTTCTTTTCATATCAAGAAAAAAAAAAAAAAAAAAAGGAGGCCTGATTACTTATTATTTTTATTTACTTATTTTCTTGTTTTCTTTGACAGCCCTCTAACGTTTTAGAGGTATATAACGTATGTGTTTCTTTTCATATTTATTATGTGTTAATTTTGTTTCATTTTTATATTTCTAATAAGATTATACTATATATTTGGATACTATTCTTTTATTTTCAAAATTGAGTTAAATTTCTATTTTTGTAGTGCCTTGAAATCAAAGGTTGGGCTATGAGATTAGAATATGATGATGAGATTGTAGAGGTTTGTGGTCTGATTCTGAAATATTTTAAAGACGGACAAGAAGACATTAAAAAATTTTCTAGGTTGGTGAATGCAGTGTTGGAAAACGAAAATTTTAATTATGAGTTGTGCAAAGCATGCAAATCGGTATGTATGTCATTTTTTATTATATCAATGGTACGTAGCTATGTGCAATCACCAATAACATTGAATTGATCAATATGTACATAAATTCTCTTTTACAGAGTCAGTTGATTGCTGACACTCTGACCAGTAGCGCGATCGCACATAAAGGAAGTGTTCATGATCAGCTATCTGAAATCAAAGAAGATACTTTCCTTAAAAAGGCTATAAAAGAAGGGGGAAACAATTACTTTTTTAGTGAGACTTGGACAAATGGTATTCCGGGGTTTGAACATATGACTGTAAGGTAGTGCATGTATGTTTTAATTTAGCTGTAGCATAATATATATATATAATGCCTTTCATTGATTGTATATTTATATGTAATTAAGTATTTAATTACATTTCTTTTTGCAGATGTGGCATGAGCATTCTATTATCCTACTGTCTTAGTGAGAACTATATGGATTCGAGGGGACTGATGTGGGGAGGAGAATATGATGATTAATTTACAATGTTGGGTTGTTGTTTTTTTTTTTTTTTTGGAAGATTGTTTGCTAATGTCTACGGAGTAATCTTTTTTAATGTCCCCTATTTTATTGAATTGCCTATATGTATTATTGACTTGGATTTATTTTGTTGTTCTATGGATTAAAGAAATGTGTAGGATTGTTATGGGGAGGAGAATTTGATGATTAATTTACAATATTTTTTTTTTTTTTTTTAAAGATTGTTTGCTAATGTCTAGTCTATTTTAATGTCCCCTATTTTATTATTGACTTGCCTATTTTATTGACTCAGACTTATTTTGTTGTTCTATGGATTCATGAAATGTGGATGATTGACTTAAAGAAATACTTTAAATACTCTCTTTTTACCAAAATCTCCCTTTTTAAATGCATATATATACTATACATTTTCACTTACATTTTTAAATATTATATTGAATTATTTACTTTATTAATTTAAAAAAATATTTTTATTCTTAATTTTTTTTTCTTAATTTAAAATATGCATTTTAATTAGAAGTCCGTATTTTTAAGACTTTATAATATTCTATTTTATTTGTGTACTTAATACAAATTTTTAAAAATTTATTAAAAGATTGTGGTAATTTATAAAAATAATTTAATTTTTAATTTTTATCAATATGATTAAATAATTTTTATTTTGTTTTTAGGAAGTCAAATTCTGATCTTATTTTTTTTTGTTTACAAATTATGCATATATGCAATCCCAACGGTTTGCGTTCTCCCGGCCTCTAAAATCAACGAATCAAACACAAACAAAAGACGTTTCTCGTTCTCCTGTCCTCTTAAATCAACTAATCAAATACAAACAAAAGATGATTCTCGAACCGTACACTTGTCGCCTAACCCTCACTAACAATACAATTTTTTTATGTTAATAAATAATTTATTAATTACCAATATCTTTTATATTGAAATATATTATTAAAAAATAATTTAAAACAAAATTATACTTTATTAAAACATTTTTTAAAATATATATCCACCATCTATATATATATTTATCTATCAATATATAAATTCTTTTGAATTAACACCATTCTCAATCTTTTATCCTTATTATTTGCTTCTTTTATTTTTTCCATAAAAAAAATATATTAATAAGAGATACTCCACATTTGTAATATTCATATTCCATCTTCCCTATTATTCCATTCTTATTCCACACATCGATCCATCCGCCATTACGGTTTTATCTATGCTACACCGGTTGAAGTACCACGTACATTTTGACGGTAAATTTAATATTATTATATTAAATACACACTCAATCACATACACCCGACGACCGACGTGTATGGTTACATGCCACCAGAGTATTGCTCCTGGTGTAGCATCCCATTGACCCCGCCACCACCGTCGTCGAGAGAGTTTTGTTGATAAACTAGCTAGACGCCAAAAATCAATTATCCGAAAAACAATTCGGCATCAATTTTTATTTTTTTTCAGATCTTACATTATGTGTTTAAATCAAGTCGATTTCCAGATGTGAAATTCATGCTTCCATATCAATTCGGCGTTCGTTGATTTTCAGATCTTTTATTTGTTTCGATTTTCAATATATATTTTTTTTTTGCACATCAAGGATCGAGCAAGTTTTCAAATGACGACGTTGATCGGGCTCGCTGAAGCCGTTTGACTTTCTCAGAAATAGCAACACGTTTCCCCGATCACGACCTGAATCGCTCCCTCTCTTTTTCCGTCGCTGCTGCCGCGCTCGATTTCTCCGAATAGAGAATCGTCGAGAAGCAATAGCATCAGAATTGCAAAAAAAAAAAAACATAGAACTGAGAATTAAATCTACATGTCAACCTCGACCAGATTCTGCAATTCAACACCAAATTCGACAGCCCCTCGTGAAAGAAGATTTTATACCTCGAGAGATCGATCGATCGCAGCAATCCAACGCGACGCCGAGCAAGAGACATAAATAGAACATCCCGCAAACACAAAATACGCATCACTAATTATAGCACTATACCATAAGCTTAAGAGACATAAATAGAACATCCTGCAAACACAACATACGCATCACCAATTGTAGCACTATACCATAAGCTAATTTTTAGACAAATTTTCTACAGATTAATTGGGTCTAGGCCTGTATGCATTTTTATTTAGATTAATTATTAATTGAATTAAAAGTGTGGAAAACAAGCATTTTTAGGTAAGACTGAAATTGCAATTTAATTTCTATTGTTTTTTAGATTTTTCTTTTCTAAGAACATGCCACTATTATAGAATGATGGTCCTGAAATTGTATATTTATTGAATATTATTAATGGAAAAAGATGAAAGGGAAGATGAATATATGACATCATATATCATTTTTCACTTTGGCCAAACTGCCAAAGTGAGATGAGTAAGTAAACTAGTATTCTTCAGTTCCATGCAAGAGATATTTTTTGAAGGTTTATCCGTTATCAATAGTTTAATAATATAATTTCTTTTTTACAAATAATTTTATATTTTTCAACATTTATGATAATAAATGTTATAAACTTGAAATTTATTTGATATATGTAATTGTATATTGTTATTAATAAACATATAGATATAAAGTTTCTTCTCGTTGAAATTATTGATTAGACGTTTTTCGTGCGTCTCTCGTCAAAATCCGAGGTCAATTGTAGTTGACTCGGTATCAATCCAAGGAAACGAAAGAGATATGTTCTAATGTTTGAAAAGTAAAAGAAACGTAATTCATTATACTAAATCCTAGATTCATTGTTAAACTCTCGATTGAAATGGCAAGCTTGAAATAACAATAAATAAGAACACTCGAACGATAAGACTCTAGACTTGGCTCTTAAATTGTAGTCCTCTTTATCAACTCGATATAATCGACACACGAAAGTCAAGTTCCCGGTCGGGTTGCTTAACTCGTTAGAAACGTTTAATTCACTTGAATTCTCGCTCCCGGTCGGGTTACGAGTTCAAGATTATACCGACTATATATAATCTTCCGACTCCTACAAATACTCAACCTTGTCCTTCATATTATCATCCGAGCCAAACGATTAGTTCAGCATCTTCATAATAAAACGAACAACAAAAACAACAACTAAAGACATGAACGACTTTAAAAGATTTTCGACTATGAATAAAAAGTTGAGCAAAAGAATTAAACAAAGGAACAATCTTAAGAAATCTTTAATTACTAAAACATTCATCAAAGCAAACATTCAATCATTCTCAGATTCTAAAACATTCAAAGTTTTGCTAGAAATGTAATACATGAAAAGGAAATCACACTAGAATACTTAAAAATGAAATGCAACTACGATTACGGTAATTTAATGGCTTAGGACTTGCTCGATCGTGCTTTCGGAGTTGTCGGCTCCGAATGGTTTCTCCCCTCTCTCTCGATTATTTCCCAGCGAAAAAGATATATTTTTCTCCTCCCATTCTCGCCTAAATGCATCCTCAAGTTCGCATGTAACCGCCCTGAAACTGCTTCAAAACGGCGACCGCCGTTTGGTTTCTGCGCCCGTCAAGCAGATTCGGCGACCGCCGTTTTGTCCAATTTTCTGGCTAAAAATTCTGGCATATTTCATCTCCTTCGGCGGTCGTCACTTGCTCTCCGGCGACCGCCGTTTTGATCCTGCGACCGCCATTTAACTGCTTCTTCAGCTTTTTCTCGTTTCTTCGATCTTTAACTCGACTCTTCGGCTTTTATCATCACTTGACCTACAAAACACACTCAAACCACTCCAACACACCCCGTGAGATCCGACACACACAAAAACATCAAAAATAACTAAAACGACACAAACATAACAAAACACGACTCACAAACGACACTAAAACATAAACGAAAAACACACACACACGACATAAATCAATTATGACCGGAAACTCGACGTGCCTACTCAATATGAAAAATATATTATTTGATGAAGCTAGTAAATTAAAAACATTATAAATTTAGAATTGATTATTAACACACATGGATAATATGAGAATATGATAAGTGATAAATTATTCTTAAAAAGAGTTTTAAAAAATTTAAAAAAAAAATACTAAGACAATGATATATTAAAAAAAAATCTCAATAACATTGAAATATGTATTTCTCAAATTAAACTTGAGCAATAGTGTTGATATTATTCCACAATTAAAAGCAATTAAATAGATTTGCATTATTGTCACAAAGAAGACCTTCACATAACATAATACGATTAATTATTACAATAATATATATCAAATTAATTTCGCAAGTTTAAATTAAGAAATACATATTAAATTCAGAAATACAAGTATAAAATATTATAAATCTTACTAGGTGCTTATGAACCAATCCTTGTGAGAAGCCCTCATTATATATAGAGGGGGAGACGTTAGCACACAATCTTTTATTTTATTTAAAAAATACTTTGTAAATAAATCATCAAAAATACAATCTTCAAATAAGACCCCTCGGCGTCAAATAGGATTGAGGAAGACAGTAGGATATTAGAATGCTCATGGCATTTCTGCAAAAAGAAATATAATACCCTTATAAACAATCAATGAAAGGCATTATATATATATAAACGTTAAAACATATAACATGAAAGACAATATAATACCTTACAATAATCTCTGGATCACCTATTTTCAAAGACTCTCTAAAGAACTTATTGTTTTCCCCTTGTTTGATAGCCTCTCGGAGGAACCAATCGCTTTTGATTTTAGAGAGCTGATGAACAATTCCTTTCTCTGCGTCAGTTGCAGTAATTGAGTTACAACGCACCCTGCTAGCAATCCTCGAATTCTGCAAAAGAGAATTTATGTACATATTGATCAATTCAATGTTGTTAGTGATTGCCCGTACTTACCATTGATATAATTAATAAAAAAAAAATGACATACATACCTTGTTGAATGCTTCACACAACGCATTACTAAAATTTTCATTTCCCAACACTGCATTCACCATCCTAGAAAATGATTCAACGTCTTCGTGTCCGTCTTTAAAATATTTCAGAATCTTACAACAAAGATCTAGAATCTCAGGATCAAATTCTAATCTCAAAGCCCAATCTTCGAGATTAAGGCGCTACAAAAATTGAAATCTAACTCAATTTTGAAAATAATTACTCCATAAGAAAGAAATACAGTACAACACTACTTTACATCTTATTTGAAATATAAAAATGAAATAAAATAAGGTTCAATTAGTAACAGCAGACTAAATATGAAAAGAAACATACCCTACGTACACCTGAAATGGAAGAACTCTGTCAAAGAAAACAAGTACGTATGATTTAAAAAAAATAGAGAATTTTTTTTAAAGAATTGATAAAAATGATCGAGAAGTACCTTACCCCATTTTTCGTCTGGGCCATCTTCTGAATGGACATCACATCTCATCAAGCCCACGACCGGGTACATGTCTATATTAAAGAAGTAATGATATCTCGTTTCTGCGCAACTCCAACACAATTTCGGATCTGCGCAACCACCCAAAACCGATTTCGGATCCTTGTTAAGGATCTGGACCTGTTTCGGAGGATTATTCTTGGGCACTGCGTCGATTGCTCTTTTCATCGCGACGATTGTTTTATTCATCGAGTCGATTGTTCTTTTCATCGCGTCTATTTTTCTATTC
Organism: Euphrasia confusa; assembly: GCA_954870475.1. Classification (NCBI taxonomy): domain Eukaryota; kingdom Viridiplantae; phylum Streptophyta; class Magnoliopsida; order Lamiales; family Orobanchaceae; genus Euphrasia; species Euphrasia confusa. The sequence goes on along the minus strand of OX940951.1, from coordinate 13,328,189 downwards.
ATTGCGTCGATTGTTCAGATTTGTGAGAATAATTTTTATTATTAGGGTTTAAATATATATATAGACCTGAAACCGGTACGAGCTGTGGCCCATTATTCAGTGGGCTATTAATTATTTTGGCCCAGTTCCTGTCACAAATCGATCTGGTGAAGGATGACAACGGGAATGTCTAACCTTGCTTTTTAGCCTCCGCCCGAACGACGCCGTATTGTTGAACTTCGCGCCGAAAATTCAAAACCAGTTAAATGGTGTGAGATTTTGGTGAAGAAGACCAAAGGGTTTTAAGAAAGTTAGGTAGGGACACGTGTACGATTCCAGAATCTCGTCTTTACTCTTTACTCTTTTGTTCGTGTGCTTGAATTTTAAAATATAATTTATTTATTTTTTTAAAATTTACCCAAAATTATTTTGTTGTAGATACTACTGTATTTTCCAAAAATTACACAGTAGTCCTTCGGTTATCTGTCTTATCTAGGGCCATTGTTTTAAAAAATAGCTGAGGCGTAAAGTCACACCGCCTTTAATTTGATGTGCAACGTTCTCGTTGTGCGCTTTATTTGTCCATCCGTGCAGCAATGTCCGATCCCTTACAGATACTCTCAGCACTTGGCCCCGCAAGACACTTAGTTCTCACAATTACGGTCGGATCGATTACCAATGATTGACGTCGGAAGTGATATTCTGACCCCACCGTACCAACATTTTTCTTTTCCAGCGCACTTTGTCCACGAGGCTCGTTGAGGAATCGAAGTTCGACCCTAATGAGTCGGCTCGTTTACCAATGATTGTCGTCGAGAGTATGGTAATATTAGCATATTCATTTTCCCTATTATTCCATTCCTCTTCCACACATCCCATCACCGTCAAGAGAGTATTGTTGATAAACTAGACGCCAAAAATCAATCATCCGAAAATCAATTCGGCATCAGTTTTTTTCAGATCTTACATTATGTGTTTAAATTTCAAGATATTGTGAAATTTATGCTTCCATATCAATTCGGCGTTCGTTAATTTTCAGATCTTTTATTTGTTCCAATTTTCAATATTGTGTTTTTTTTTTTCAGATCAAGGATCGAGCAAATTTTCAAATGACGACGTGGGCTCGCTGAAGCCTTTTGACTTTCTCAGAAACAACATCGACAACACCTTTCCCCGATCACGACCTCAACCGCTCCCTCTCCTTCTTCGTCGCTGTTGTCGCGCTCGATTTCTCCGAATAGAGAATCGTCGAGAAGCAATAGCATCAGAATAGCAAAAAAAAAAACATAGAATTGAATTGAATCTACATGTCAATCTCGACCAGATTTTGCAATTCAGTACCAAATTCGACAGCCCCTCATGAAAGAAGATTTTAGACCTCGAGAGATCGATCGATCACAGAATATGTCTGTACCAATCCAACGCGACGCCGAGCGAGAGACATAAATAGAACATCCTGCAAACACAATATACGCATCGCCAATTATAGCACTATGCCATAAGCTTATTTTTAGACAAATTTTCTACAGATTAATCGGGTCTAGGCATATGTATGCATTTTTATTTAGATTATTTATTAATTGAATTAAAAGTGTGGAAAAGAAGCATTAGTAGGTAAGACTGAAATTGCAATTTAATATCTATTCATTTTCAGATTTTTCTTGAGAAACATAAATAGAACATCCTGCAAACACAATATACGCATCGCCAATTATAGCACTATGCCATAAGCTTATTTTTAGACAAATTTTCTACAGATTAATCGGGTCTAGGCATGTATGCATTTTTATTTAGATTATTTATTAATTGAATTAAAAGTGTGGAAAAAAAGCATTAGTAGGTAAGACTGAAATTGCAATTTAATATCTATTCATTTTCAGATTTTTCTTGAGAGACATAAATAGAACATCCTGCAAACACAATATACACATCGCCAATTATAGTAGCACTATGCCATAAGCTTATTTTTAGACAAATTTTCTACAGATTAATCGGGTCTAGACATGTATGCGTTTTTATTTAGATTATTTATTAATTGAATTAAAAGTGTGGAAAAGACATGTATGCGTTTTTATTTAGATTATTTATTAATTGAATTAAAAGTGTGGAAAAGAAGCTTTAGTAGGTAAGACTGAAATTGCAATTTAATATCTATTGGCCCAACAAGTGGATAATTAACCCTCACTTGTGGGCCGATTTCAACCTCTTTGAGGAGGCCCAACAAGTGGATAATTAAATCGGATGGAGTCGCCACTGGCGGGAGTCGAACCCAGGACCTCGGGTTATCCCAAAGCTCTGATACCATGTTAGAAACCGTTTCACCTAAAAGTTCGAACTGGTAGAAAAGTTAGACTTTTTTACACTTATATTAATAGGCCGAATATATTCTCCAATATCCTGAAATTGTATATTTATTGAATATTATTGATGGAAAAAGATGAAAAGGGAAGAGAGAATTTTGTGAAGAGATGAATCTGACATTACTGTCAAGGTGAGATGAGCTGAAGTAAACTAGTATTCTTCAGCTCGGCGATGCACCAATATATTTTACGAAGAGTTTTTTGGGCAATTAATCTCTAGCTTTCGACTCTGCTAAGAAGCAGATAGGATCAATTTCACTAATAAAAGATATTCCAGCAAGACATCCCAAGGAACAAATTAAGAAAACAAAGAACTAAAGCTTTTGTATGGAGACTTCGGAAAGCAAGCTTGAAGAGGTTTATGCTTAGGCCTTCTCCCCGTTGCCACCTCTAACACTACCACACCAAAGCTCTAAGCGATGCACCAATATATTTTACGAAGGTTTACCCGTTATCAATACTGTACTTCAATAATATAATTTTTTTTAACACATAATTTTATATTTTTCAACATTTATGATAATAAATATTATAAACTTGAATTCTATTTTATATATGAAATTGTATATTGTTATTAATAAATATATAGTATTAAGGTTTCTTCTCGTTGAAATTATAATTGAAAACTTGTGCCAACTTAATATCTATTAATTTTATTTGCTCTTTTCTGTCTTTTTTCCTTTTGTGTGAAAATATTATATTTTTTATTTGATGAAGCTAGTAAATTAAAAACATTATAAATTTAGAATTGATTATTTACACAGTAAATAATATGAAAATATGATAAGTGATAAATTATTCTTAAAAAGAGTTCAAAAAAAAAAATATATACTAAGACAATGATATATTTAAAAAAAATCACAAAAACATTGAGATGCTTATTTCTCAATTTAAATTTGAGCAATTTTGTTGATATTATTCCACAATTAAAAGCAATTAACAATTGGCATTATTGTCACAAAGAAGACCTTCACATAACATAATACGATTAATTAAAAATCTTACTAGGTGCGTAAGAACCAGTCCTTGTGAAAAGGACTCCCTGTATATATAGAGAGATACACATGTTAGCAAACAATCTTTTATTTTATTTAAAAAAAACATTGTAAATAAATCATCAAACATACAATCATCAAACATACGGTCGCGCACAAGTCCCCTTGGCGTCAAATAGGTCTGAGGAAGACAGTAGGATATTAGAATGCTCATGGCATTTCTGCAAAAAAAATATAATACCCTTATAAACAATCAATGAAAGGCATTATATATATATATATATATATATATATATATAAGTTAAAACACATACTCCCTCGGTCCAAAAACAGTTGTCATACTTTTCCTTTTGGGGTGTCCAACAATAGTTGACAAACCCCAAAAAAAGAAATAATTATTCTAACTTTTTCATTTAAATATACAACTTTATTCTACTTTACCCACCTACTTTTTAAACTTTACTCACAACTACTTTACTTTTTATTTTAAAATATATTTTTAAAATTTACTTTTTAATTAAAAAATTAAAAAATACTCCCTCTATCCCTTAAAACAGTGCACTGCTCCTTTGTAAATTACAAAGGAACTATGCACTGTTTTAAGAGATAGAGTGACTAATTTTTTTAAATTTCGTGTCCAGCAAAGTATGACATCTATTAATGGCCGGAGGGAGTAACATGAAAGGCAATATAATACCTTACAATAATCTCTGGATCACCTTCTTTCAAAGACTCTCTAAAGAACTTATTGTTTTCCCCTTGTTTGATAGCCTCTCGAAGGAACCAATCTCTTTTGATTTCAGAGAGCTGATGAACAATTCCTTTCTCTGCATCAGTTGCAGTAATTGAGTTACAACGCACAATGCTAGCAATCATTGAATTCTGCAAAAGAGAATTTATGTACATATTGATCAATTCAATGTTGTTGGTGATTGCCCGTACTTACCATTGATATAATTAATAAAAAAAAATGACATACATACCTTGTTGAATGCTTCACACAAGGCATTACTAAAATTTTCATTTTCCAACACTGCATTCACCATCCTAGAAAATGATTCAACGTCTTCATCTCCGTCTTTAAAATATTTCAGAATCTTACCACAAAGATCTAGAATCTCAGGATCAAATTCTAATCTCAAAGCCCAATCTTCGAGATTAAGGCGCTACAAAAATTGAAATCTAACTCAATTTTGAAAATAATTACTCCATAAGAAAGAACAGTATCAAAATATAAATACAGTACAACACTACTTTACATCTTATTTGAAATATAAAAATGAATTAATAAAATAAAAATGTTTTCAAACAAGTTTAAGGTTCAATTAGTAAACAGCAGGCTAAATTTGAAAAGAAACATACCCTACGTACACGTGAAATGGAAGAACTCTGTCAAAGAAAACAAGTATGATTCAAAAAAATAGTAAAAAAAAAATTAAAGAATTGATAAAAACACCAGAATTGATAAAAATGATCGAGAAGTACCTTACCCCATTTTTCGTCTGGGCCATCTTCAGTAATGATATCCTCCCAGGTCTGGACCGCGTACCGGTGGTCTTTGACTTTACCAATGACGTCATGATATCTCGTTTCTGCGCAACTCCAACACAATTTCGGATCTGCGCAACCACTCAAATCCGATTTCGGATCAAAATCCGATTTCTGATCCGTGTTAAGGATCTGGACCTGTTTCGGAGGATTATTCTTGACCACTGCGTCGAGTGTTCTTTTCATCGCGACGAGTGTTCTATTCATCGAGACGATTGTTCTTTTCATCGAGACGATTTTTCTATTCATCGCGTCGATTGTTCAGATTTGTGAGAATAATTTTTATTATTAGGGTTTAAATATATATATATATATATATATATATATAGACCTGAAACCGGTACGAGCTGTGGCCCATTATTCAGTGGGCTATTAATTATTTTGGCCCAGTTCCTGTCACAAATCTGGTGAGGGATGACAATGGGAATGTCTAACCTTGCTTTTTAGCCTTAGCCCAAACGACGTCGTTCTGTAGATCTTCGCGCCGAATAAGAAACTTTTAAGGTTTGCAGAGTTGAATTGGTAGGCGGCTCCGAGGGCGTGAAATTGAGCTGTTGACGACGATGCCATTGTTGTTTCGAGTGAGAACTGATAATAAAACGCTAAGACTTTCAATTCAAAACCAGAAATATGGTGTGAGATTTTGGTGAAGAAGACGAAAGGGTTTTAAGATGGTTAGGTAGGTGGGGACACGTGTACGATTCCAGAATCGTCTTTACTCTTTACTCTTTTGTTTGTGTGCTTGAATTTTTAAATATAATTTGTTTTTTAAAAATTTACTCAAAATTATTTTGTTGCAAATACTGTATTTTCAGAAAATTACACTGTAGCCCCTCGGTTTTTTGTCTTATCTTATCTTATCTCTCGTTTTCTCTACCAGCTCCGTTTCTTCTTCTCAGGTAGTTCCGATTTTCGAAATACATATTTTAATGTCGAAATTTTAATCTTATTTATTTTTTTAGCGAGATGCTCTGAATAATTTGCAGAAACCCAGGCGCGGTGAAGTGCCATGGAGGCTCTGAGAAGCTTCGACCTAACCCCCAAATCCCGACCCAAAACCCTTTCACATCTGCTTAAACCCCCGATTCGCGTCGCCATTGATAACACTGGCTCTTTCAGAGTGAAATCATCGTCGCCACCGATTTCGCGACTCGCAAAATCGGAGCACAAGCCGAAAAAATTCCACGAAAAAGACGCGTTCCCCGACTCTATTCCGATCCACAACAAGAACCCGCACGCTATTTACAGGGACATCCAGAGATTCGCCCGACTGAACAAGCTCAAGGAAGCTCTGGCTATACTGGATTACCTCGACCGCCGCGGGATTCCGACTAACGTCACGACCTATTCGTCTCTTATTTCGGCTTGCGTGAGAACCAAATCCATCGACGCTGCGAAAGTGCTGCACGCGCACATAAGGATAAACGGGCTCATGAAGAACGAATTCTTGCAGACGAAGATCGTGCAAATGTACGCGGCTTGCGGATCCATTGAGGATGCGAAGAGGGTGTTCGAGGCCATGGATGTCTCGAGTGTGTACCCGTGGAACGCGCTTATCAGGGGTAATGTGGTGTTGGGCGGAGGCGATTGCCGTGAAGTGTTGGGGTCGTTTTCGGAAATGCGAGCTTCTGGGGTTGAGTTGAATGTGTATAGCTTCTCTTGTTTGATCAAAAGCCTTGCAGGAAATCGGGCCTTCCGTGAGGGATTGAAAACTCACGGGGTCTTGATAAAGAACGGCTTGTTGGCGAGTGTTATTGTTCGGACTAGTTTGGTCGATATGTATTTCAAGTGTGGCAAGATTAAGCTGGCGTGTAGCGTGTTTGAGGAATTCGAGGAGAGAGACGTGGTGGTGTGGGGAGTGATGATTGCGGGTTTCGGTCATAATAAGTTGCAAAGGGAGGCACTGGAATACACGAGACGGATGGTTGATGACGGAATTGAAGTCAACTCGATTATATTGACCAGTGTCCTTTCGGTTATTGGAGAACTTTCTGCACGGAAAATCGGACAGGAGGTTCATGCTTACGCTATCAAGAAGAGAGGGTACTCAGATCAGCCGTTTATTCATTCTGGGCTGGTTGATATGTATTGCAAGTGCGGGGATATGGTTTCGGGAAGAAAGGTATTTTACGGGTCGATGAACAGGAACATAGTTTCTTGGACTGCCCTTTTGTCTGGTTATGTCGAGAATGGGAGGCTTGACCAGGCATTGAGATCAGTTGTTTGGATGCAGCAAGAAGGGGTCAGACCTGATATTGTCACAATTGCCACAGTTCTTCCAGTTTGCGAGAAACTGAAGGCAACGAAGCAAGGGAAGGAAATTCACGCATATTCAGTAAGGAATGGATTTCTGCCGGGTGTTTCTGTGGCTACTTCACTAATGATGATGTACTCGAAATGCGGTATTTTGGACTATAGCGTAAGAGTATTCAATTACATGGAGAGAAAAAACGTGATATCGTGGACAGCCATGATTCAGTGTTATATGGAATGGAAATGCTTGGACGAAGCAATTCATGTTTTTCGATTAATGCAATTGTCCGAACACAGGCCGGACTCTGTTACAATCGCTAGAATATTGAACGTTTGTGGAGAGCTTAAAGTTCAAAAACTCGGAAAGGAAATACACGCACAGGCTTTGAGAAGAAATTTGGGTTCCGTACCTTCTGTTTCGGCTCAAATCGTGAAGATGTATGGGAATTCGGGAGCAACCGATAAGGCAAAATTAGTTTTTGATGCAATTCCTGTTAAAGGGTCGATGACATGGACTGCTGTTATCGAGGCTTATGGGTGCAATGGTCAATATGAAGAAGCTATACGTCTTTTCAAGCAGATGGTATCAGGTGGATTTTCTCCGAATCAGTTCACGTTTAAAGTGGTTTTGCAAATTTGTAGTGAAGGTGGGTTTGCAGAGGATGCTCTGCGCTTTTTCACGTTAATGACTTGGGAATATAAAATTAAAGCATCTGAAGAACATTACTCCATCATCATTAATCTTCTCGGGCGTTTGGGTCGAACGGAGGAGGCTGAAAATTTTATACGTTTGAGATCATCCTTGGCTCGTTGATTATGTCATAAACGAAAGAAGGGTTCTGGTTTCTTGAAGAATCCTTCTCTGGCATCTAAAGCCGAGCATGTTACACAATCCTAAGTTTAAAATGAAAGGACAAGAATGATAGATCCAGGCCCGCCTTTGTGTCCTCAAGACCGTGTTGTTTTTCTAGTATTCACTTTAAAGTAAGTGGAGATAAGATTTGAACTTTATATTTGCATTCTTCAGCATATGGTTATCTGTCTTGTTAAAAAACCGAATCTACCTTAAAACACGCGCTTATTAAAGCTATTCAATGCCTGATTTGTACTTTTTTTATTGCAGAAAGGCTAAACAGAAGCGCATGTAGAATTATAGAAGGACGTCTCGTAAATCCTTCCATTACTTTGAGGCTGTGAAAGATTACTGTTTGGTGAGTTTATTTTAATGTTTGTTTAAAAACTTGATGTTGAGCTCCTGTGCACATACATCCATACAGAGCTTATTGAAAAATAATCACCTTCTGAAAATTACTTATTTGAATGATCAATCCAACTATCTATGTATATCAATCTCGTGTTTCACTGTTTGATATGGAACAGAGGCCCAAACCACATGTTCACATCATCCAAGAAAGAAACACTTGCAACAGAAGGCGCTTACAAGGTTTCTAGATCCTCTTACGCCCAACGTTACCACTTTGCTTCTTGACGAAGGATTGCTCAAATTATTCTCATCTTGCTGCTTGCAGAGATGGTGCTACATGTTGGTCATATACTCGTATATCTTGCATCCTCTCGGAAAGAGATGAAGATGGGTTAATTGTGATTTGTGAAAGTCCATTTCACAAAGGAAAGAGATGAAGATGTGTGGATTGTGATTTGTGAAAGTCCTCTTCACAAAAGATCAAACGGTTCTTGTTTTGTATCTTCATCAAGTTGCTAATAATTATTGAGACTATTGGGAATATCCAGAGAGTTGCTAATAATTTTCAAGTTAAGTATTTGGGAGGTAAAAAATCACAATAAGCACATACTTGGGGTGAAAATTAAAAAATGAAATAACTTGGAGTAACATTTTATTTCCAAAAAGCACTCCAATTTTCTATCCAAGACGAGTAATTTAAAACAATTTCTCCAACTATATGATTAAGCGGAAAACGGGAAATCAATACTTTGAACAGGAACAAGTCAGCTGACATAACAATGAAATGTGAGTCGAGCTTCATTACAAACAACACTTTAAACACACAAGTCAACAACCATCACAAGATATTGCGAATCAAGCTTTCGTTACATAACAACCGCAGATGAGTAACATTTAACCTAATCTCATGGAATGAAAAATGTAACAAAATACGCAACAATTAAAATTGGTTGATCAGACAACTTGGTAGTTATCAGTAGAAAGCAGTGTCCTCTGGGAAAACTTGGGTGCATTACCTCCTTTCAGGGGCACAATATTAGCAACCTGTAAAACCATTGCAAGAACATCACGATACATTCGTATTGTAAGTATCTAAGTATTACTGAAATTCTGCAGGTACAGAAATAGAACCTTTAGACCACTAAAAGTGCTCGTAGAACTAAACCGCACAGATATTGGGAAAAGGTCAGATGTGTCAATCGCAGGGATAACGAACTCCATGGATCCACTACAATGAAATAAAATAAAAAATCATATTTCGTTACAAATAATTAAAAAACTGTTGAGAAAACAATTTTGCAGCCAACCAACCTGCGGTTTGAGTTATCAATCAGTACAATAGACCACTCCAAGATTGATTTTCTGGAATCGTACCTATAAACATTCGAAGTACGATTTATCAAACAGAAAAAAAATACAAGCAGAGCATCAATCAATATGATAGACACTATATGATCATATGAAGCACTCACAGTCTCACTTCAGTCCATATTGCGAGTGGAACCAAATCATTTTTTAATAATTAAATCAATATGTAAACACAAACATATACACTGAAGCTGATTTACACACTCAATTGTTACAGTTATCCAACAAACCAAGATCTGGAAAATTCATGACACAAAAAAACATAACTTTACGCTATCATGAAATATATACAGGGAGTGGCATCCAAGCAGGGTTGATTTAAATAAACAAGTGATGCACATTACTTATTTCAGAAGCAAAACATAAAAGCTGCTCATTGCAACTGGTTTTATATAATTTCAGTAACAATCAAGAAATATTTGGCAAACTAAATGTACTTCATGTATAATCATTTGAATTCCACATACTCTCAAATATGCACCAACCCTTCTACCCAATCACAATCCAGAATTTTGATCAACTTATCTTTTTCCGATCTGGACCATCATTGTTGACAAAAACACCAAACACAACAGACACAGAAATTGTTTTCAAAATATAATTAAACAAAGATAATATGGTGCTCCGAATCCATGCTTTAAATTATCACAACCACACTCACATTATATGAGATTAATAATTTTCTAACAGCGCCAAAATCATGGATCCTGGCTACATCACAAATAATTGGAATGTTTTTAACAAAAACATTAAGATGAATTCTCACCTCCACTCCCCATCTATCTGTTGAACTTTGGGTGCCTCTCTAAGTGCCGGAAGAGGAATTGAAATCACAACATTTTGAAGACCAAACATTGGTGAGGCTTCATACTCCAAATTCACATAGGTCTCATTCCCAGAAACAGAAGGCCAGCAGTTAACTGCAACAACAAAAATATATACATATGAATATATATATATATATATATATATATATATATATATATATATATATCGAACGAATCACCTACTTGTCTATTTTAGTAATAGGGTTAGGATAAAACTAAAGCTCACTTGACAATGGCACAAGTGACTCATCAGAACTTTGCATTCTCCACTTCAACACAGGCAGGCCATCACCAGTCTGGTTAGCAGGAAATGGGCGATTTGGATCCTTGGTACCCAAGATATTTTCACCGGAGAACAAATCCTTGTTAATATTCGGGTGTGTTTTAAATATAATTCCTGGATTGCCCCCAGATTCAATCTGAAATTATTGAAGCCAACAAAAGGATACGTAAAATAAATCTCTTATATATATATATATATTCCCTATAACTTGAAAAAACTGAGGATGCTATGAATTTTTTTACACAACTCTATGAAACTCAGGTGTTATATGTTTCAAAATAATGAGTTGGGGTGGGGGTGGGGGGGTTGGGGGGGGTGGGTGGGTTGGATCTTGGAACTGGAATACCTGAACTTGAATGTGTCCATCATCTTGGTTAAGAATTTGAAGTGACAAAGTACCCTGTAAATCAAAGTTACCAATACCACCTTCCTGTTTTAATGTTACATTAAGCTTCTCATCAACAGTCAGTGTAACAGGATCGGTTGGTGGTGGCGCAGCCACGCTAGACTGGCCAATACTAGGTCTCACATCTTCAACAATCACTTCACCTTCAGCTTTGAGGGATTCCAGGAATTGGTTGGTCCTTTGGCTTTTCCCTAGCTGCATGCCACCTTTTGACGGAGCTGCAGCAGATGCCGGTGGTCGACCTAATAATAGAAATCCACGAGATAGGAGATAATTTTCATCACGCAGTCAATCACGTATCTTAAACTCAGCAATAATATAAAATGGATATAATAAATAACATGTAATCAAACCAAGTGTGAATAAGAATCTAAACATTAATAGATTTAGCATGAAAAAAGGTAATCAATTTGTAATGATTGGTAAGATAAGATTGGCATGACATGTAAGCATTTAGCAAAGCAAAATTACTTCATCCCAGTCATGAACTGAATGTGTTAATAGATGTAATCTTCCATCTATATAAATGATCAAACATGAGCGGAAATGAACTTTCTATTAGTTTTCATTAAAGTTGAAAGAAACGGAGAAATAGATAATAATATAATAGATTACGCTAAAAAGCAAACACAGCCCAAAATTCAGGAATACAATTGATCTCATATATTACAGATATGCTTGGCTTAGACTCATTGTGTATCATCATGTGTCTTCGCTACATAACTAATGTACATTGTACAATGGCCTATTTTAATGAGTAACCCATGTTTTGTTTTCTGCAATGTAACAGGATGAATTGATCGCCACACATTTTTATGTTTTAGAAAAGATACAACTACAAGCTACCAAAAAAATCAGGGAAACAAACATTACCAAAAAAGATGCATCGTTTATATAATTTCTCAAGTGTATTTTAATTTCCTTAAAATTCCGAAGGAAAGATACAGAGGCAAGTTCTGAATGAAATTATGATCACCACTAATCATTTATTCATTAGCATCAAAAATTGTGTGCCACTTATTCAATAGCTTTAAAAATTGAGGACGAACCTTTAGGCTTGGATGAGAAGGATTCAACTTCAGAGTTTAATCCAAATCCAGGACCAATTCCCAAACCGCCACTACCATGCATTGTGGTGGAGGTGTCACTACCAAAGCCAGAATCAATTCTTCCAGAACCCATCGACTGCAAGGACATATATCCTCCCTTCTCCCCCCTACTCTTCTCAATCTAAATGAATTCGCACAACAAGTGAGGTCACCCATAACCTGTAATGGTGCGTAAAAACTCAAGTAAAAGTTGGGGCCCAGGGTATTACCTTGCTTTTATCAATCTCATTGGCCTTGCGCTTCATAACATCCTTTGTTTCATTGATCTTGCTTTGTAAGACCAACTTGTGCAATTTCTCTTCATGGCTTTCCATTTCACAGTACTGTTTGACTTGTGTAACTGTGACACTCTCTTTGTGTCCAAGTGAGATGACTTCATCAAATGCAAAAAGAATTTCAAAAGCTGCCTTTCCAATGCCATCTTCATCAAGGGAATAAGAGTACTCAGGCACCTAAGAGGGTTAAGGAAATCGAGCCACAAATTATAGTTAGATACTTTATGTTTGTTTAGTGATTGGGTGGTTGAGAGAAATAATTACGGATGGCCGTGAAAGATGGCTTTGATGTGACGCATTAGGAAATGTTTGTATTTGTAGAGACATGTGTCAGGAAGTGTACATGTATGTTTGTTGGTGATTGGGAGAAGTGTGTGATTGAGAGATGCTAAACAAACAAATCTCAGAGTTCCTTATAAGATGGCAGCAATCTCAACTGAACATAAATATAGAACACTTAACACAAACAATTTTTCAACTATCATATTTAACAATAAGCAATAAGCAAAAGAACTGGAAGTGCATATGCCATTTAGCAAGTGAGGACTCAAGAAACACAAAAGGCAGGAGCAAATTATCAGTACTAAAAGTCTAAAACCCATTGCCATTTAAAAAGGATACAAGTTTTGAGAGAAGCCTCAATGTCTCCAAATCATCAAGAATGTTGCTCTGCTTATTCGTAACAAGAAGCAAGTAAAGGGTCTCTATTGGCTGGTAAACGTAACGGACATTTTCGGTCTCAACATAAGTATGTTGTTTCCCTGATCCAACCAATTTGGGAAAAGCTGCGAGGTATCCCTCAATTCGTATACGAGACATGTCAACAAACTGCCTCGATACAAGTGCTGCAAAAGACGAGAATCATAAATCAAACATTTACAGGAATCATGGAATTTAAGGTGTACACTGTACTGATCCAACTAATAGCATTCAAAAATTGAATAATAAAATCCTTGTGAGATTCCAATACCACACCAATTTCATCACTGTCGGTCACATGCCGACTTTGTCGAGAAATCATCTTTACATACAACACTAACTAGCCGATCCAGTTGCATTTACAAGATTCTACATCAGCACAACATAAAAAGGTTGGGATTTCAAAGCTCACCTTTGCCAGATTTACTGATGATTGAAGCCGCAAGTACCACCTGCATCGTACATAACAAACAATTGGACATTAACATCGATGTTTGAAAGAAAAACTGGAGCCGCCTGAGAAACTCACCATCTTGTTCCCCACAAATCGAAGCGGCAGACAGCAGTCGAGAAGACGAGCACCTGGGTCCCACGCACGAATCTTAAATCTCGCGAAAATAAACTGCCACAGAAAATAGAAATGCTAGTTCAAAAAATGGATCCAGATCCGAATCATCATCGGATCCTTCGAAACATGGCGAGTGAATCTCGAGCAGATCTAATCTCTGGAAAAAAAAACATACCTGTGGAGATTTTTCACCGGAATTTCAGATCGAGCAGAGTGCAGTAAAGCTAACGAAAGAGATTGGGGATTTTTCACAGGTCAGTAAATAATGACTGGGACACGTTTTTGACGTACGAATTATGATGCGTGACACATCATCAGGCCCGGTTTTGAATAATGAATATGGACTCGGCCCAACAAGAAACCGATAATGGCCCAATATTGTAAAAATATTTATTTGAAATACTCTGTCTCATTCTTATAGACATTTTTTCTTTTTATTTAAAAAAAAATGTTCTTATCATTTTGGGACAAACATTTTTTATTATACAAATATATAGTGTTTATAAGTTTGGGACAAAATCAGTATATTTTAAAATTTTCAAAGAGTTTTAAAATAATTTAAGGGATTTGAAATAATTTTTAAATATTTTAGAATTTTTTAAAATAATTTTTAAGTGATTTGAAATACCTTTAATAATTTTTTACAATTTATTAAAAATAATTCTTGAATTATTTGATAAATACTATTTAAATATTTTAAAAGTATTAAAAATAATTTTTAATTGATTTGAAATACATTTTAAACATTTTTAAAGTGTATTAAGATATAATTTTTTTAATAATTTGAAATATCTTTTGAAAATTTAAGTTATCTTAATATAATTTTTAAGTGATTCAAAATATATTTTAAAGATTTGAATGTTTTTAAAAAACTTTTAAAATAATTTAAAAAGTTCTTAAAATTTTCAAAAAGTCTTAAATTAAATTTTAAGTAAATTAAAATATCTACTAAATATTTAAGTGTCTTACAACTTAAGATATCCTATAATAATATTTAAGTGATTTGATATGGCCGTCGAGGGCTGCCCTTGAGGTGACGGTGCTCCCGCCTCCCGGGGTACTCGCTTAGCTAGGGTCGCTTGTCGGCACTTCTTGAAATAATGGAAGAGGGGAGTGAGGATAGTGCGGGGAGCCGGGGCTTCATAAGGAAGTGCCGGGAAGATCGGTGAATGGAACTCTCCGTCCAAGCCATTAGCTACAAGATATGCTTGATGCATTCGACACAACTCCGAATACGTCCTTTCCATTCCTCGATGCAAAGTCGCCGAATTTGTCAAACTTTGAAGCACGATCAGGCCATGACTTAGTTTGGTTCATGTTGAACTCGCTGAGGCCGAGTGCTATTCTTTTAAGCACTTTTCTCATTCCTTGAGAAGATTCCTAGGGTGAGTGAAAGGACGCACTCAAATTCAAAAGACTATTTTTCATAGTCATTCTCTCATTCCGAAGGGTATCGATCTCCTTTTATTGCTCGACAAGTTGGGTTTGATACCGGCCCCGAAACTTGGTCCCGGTGTACCGCGGTTAGATCCTCAATCTTAGACCACATCTCGTCCCAGCGTGTATTTTCGTCCCCCACCACACTCTTTACTCATTTGATGAAATCATCCATTGAAAACCCCGACAATCCGATAAACAGTCCGCTTCCTCCAACATTTGACCCTCCACCGGTTACAAGATTAATAGGATTATCCGGCTCATCTTAATCTTAGTTTCGACATTTCTCGTCCGATCTCTAACTTCTTTCGCGCTCCTCTCGTGCATGATAGGTATCAATTAGCTCCTTCGCTCTTTTCATCTCTCACCTCTTAACACTCGGCATTTGTGATAAATGATATCTCCCCCGTACATAAATGTACATTCTCTAAAATCATCCTCCCCAATCAACACCTCGTTCATCCACACTTCTCCTTCTTTTGGCCCGGTTGCATCCAGAGTTATTTTCCCAAAATGTATAGCAAAAAGACTAGCCCATTTAAAAGTGTTTTTGATCGAACATCTTCCACATGTACACTTAATATAGTCATACTATTTAATTTCTTAAACTAAAATTTAAAATATAATTTTACCTTTTAATTTGGTGACTAAAGTCAGAATTTGAAATCTTATTTGTAGAGTTTAAATTGGTAATATAGTTATTGTGTTTTAAAAGATTGTTGAAAACTAAGGTGAGATATTATAAACGAGTTATTATGTTTTAAAAGATTGTTGAAAATTAAAGTGAGATGAACATATGTGTAATTTTCAACAATCTTTTAAAACATAATAACTAGTCTGTTGACGAAAAGACGAGCTCGTATAAAAGTGTGATATACAATTGCCATCACTTAGTAGCTTTTCGAACATCTTCCACATGTAACTTATTATTTTTGTGGCTCCACACATTTATTATTTTTTTTTACTATTGCATGATTTTATGGATGATTCATTTTGCATCGATTTTTTAACAAGCTTGGATTAAAAAGATTGATTTTGGATAAACAAGTTTGGATTAAAAAGATTGATTTTAGATAATTTATTGTTGGTTGTGGATTAAAAAGACTTTTGAACATTGACTGGTTGTGGATTACAAAGACTTTTGAACAAAGCTTCTTGTGGATTAAAAAGATTGATTTCGGATATTTTGATATTGATTATTTGATTGTTGGTTATGTTCATTCAATATTGATTAATTTGGATATATTAGTCCATCGGTACTTTTAAAATAAAATAATTGTTAGTATCTTTTTATTACTTTAGTTCTTCTCAATATATAATTTACATTAATATAAATTATTGTTTTATCTAATTATATTTGTAAATTATATTTTATTCTCAAATTATTTCTGCACATAATTATTATTTTTATGCTTCACACATTTATTAATTTTTATTCTATATATACAATAATTTACTATTGTATAAACTTGGAAAATGATTTTATTTCAACCATTTTAAGGATATTTTATTTTCAATTTATTTTCACAAAACTTTGATGATGCTTTACTAATATTCTGTGGATTGATTTTGCAGATTTGCCTTACTTTTTAAACAAAGTTTATGTGATTAAAAAAATGATTTTGGAATATTTTGACATTGACTATTTGATTGTTGGTTATGACTATTTGATTGTTGGTTATGTAAACTTTGGTCATGTAAATTCAAAAAGATTAGTTTAGATATATTAGTCCTTTTATTTTCAAAAAGATTTGGACGCGAGATGTACTTGAATGAGGATCCAGAATCGACGCTACTTGAACGAGATGCATTGAAAATTGCAAATTTCAAATTTTAACTACTACTAATATAGGTTATTTGAACGAGGAATGAGATGGATTGAAAATTGCAAATTTCAAATTTTAACTACTACTAATATATATAGGCTACTTGAAGAGGAATAAGATGGATTGAAAACTACTACTAATATACTCCGTAGTGGTTAAAATGTGGAATAATGTGAGTTTGTGAACCATCAAGCTAGTACTATAGCTTAAAATAAATCCTAATTTTTTTACAAACCTTGAAATGTTTTTAAAATAGTTCAAATAAATTAAAATTTGTTTTAACTAAAATATTTAAAAAAAAATCATTTAAATTTAATTTAAATCCTTACTTTTAATTTATTTAAATATTATTTTAATACGTTTTAAATGTTTACAAATTATTTTTAAATTAGTTAAAATTTATTTTGAAATTAGTTCAAAATTATTTTTTGACCATTTAGAATGTTATATATAAAGGTTTATATACTAATGCATGGATGCACACATATGTTATGTGTATTAGTCTCAGTGTAATGTTATAAAGGTTTATATACTAATACTGCACACATATATTATGTGTATTAGTTTCAATGTATTAAAGTTATGAACATGATGCTTAAATGATAAAGGACACAAGGCAAAGACGAACATAACCAAGCAATCACTTACTAATTAAATTGCATGTTTTGTAATTCACTGCCGATGCTAAATACAAACATCACCAACAATCAAAAACTCAAAAATATGACGAGAAATGGAAAATCAAAATAATGAGCTAAAAATCATAAATCCAGCCCCCTCACATATATAAACGTTGGAAAATACGAGTTAATTAAGCAACTAGCTCGATCGGAAACTTGACTTACGTGTGCCGCTTGTATTAATTGATAAAAGTGAATGCAATTTACTAATTAGTTCGGATTATTATCATTCGAGTGTTTGTCAGTTTATTGATCGAACTCTCATATTTGATTATCTGAAGAAGTCGCAAACACATAACTTGATTTAGGAACTAGAACAATATGAATATATTATGCACCTAAAACTTATTAACTCTTTCGTTTCCTTGAATTGATGATCGAGTCAACTACAATTAACCTCGAATTTTGAGGATCTCAGAAAAACGGGTAATCCAAAAACTCTTTCGTTGAGATCATAATAGACTAGACAAAAGAGACTAAATCTACAAGAAGACACACATGGATATAATACTATTCTATACTATTACTACGGCTGGCGATGAGAAGGCCAACGAACACCTTCCCTTTGGCAGGATGCTAGAGGAGCCGGCTGAGCAATGAAGGTAGGATAATGCTGACCTGGCATCACGACCGAGAAATCCGATGTTGTTTGTACTTCCGGAGAAGTCCCGAGCTTTTGCATCTGCCTCGATTCCATCTGATCACCATTATTCGGTCTGAACAAGTGCTCGAATATAGCCATGATAAGGAACATGGAGATCAAGATAGCCGTGGCCACGAACCCGAAAGAAATAGCGTTCATGGACGACCCGAAGCTTCTCCATGGATCAGCCTTGTTAACTTCTGTCTGAGATGTCATGTCCGAATTCAGACCTCCGCCGTATGCGTTCCACGACTTCCCTCTCCCGCCGCTGAAATCGTTCATGCTCGATCGATGAGATTCTATTAATGGAACAAGCTTCTTTGTCATGAAAGAACAAGACACACATTTCCCTCAAGAGGGGTATTTATCTTTGGGCAAAGAATACAATTATATAATATTATAAAAAAGAAGGAAGATATTGTACATAGTTTAAAATACATTTTTTTTAACTATATTTTTATATGCAAAACTTATTCAGTACTATACCTTGTCCGGAGAAATCAAAGGGAGATGGGCCTTGCTGTCTAAAGGTAACGTGTGTGTGTGTTTTAACAAGTGTTTATCAATCATTTTTTATTTTATTTTTTGCTTTTTGGATTCAGCATCAGCACTAGTGGAAAATAAACTTAGTATAATATTGATGAAAAATCATCATAAAATTAATGAATAGTGATAAAAAAAAATACGTATGATCTTGGTGATAATTTTATCATGGAATAAATTTGAATCTCTACACCTTTTGATAAGGCTTTTCTTTTTGGTGGTGTTGGAATTATGAATCTTCTTTATTTAATTAAAACAATTAAAAAAAAGGGTTTGATTAGTATGTAAAGGTTGTATATTAGTTTTGTTTGGTTACTTGTTATAAGTTGATGATTGTTTCATTATTTTATTTTTTCTAATAATTTAAATATATTTGCTTTTGAAAACGAAAATTTGAAATTTGTATATATTTTGATATCTAATTTAATTTCAAATTTTATTTAAAGGTAGTATTTAAAATTAAAATAAATCATATAGTTTGATAATTTTAGCCAATTATCTAAATATATTAATGTGAAACATCTTGGTTAATTAATGATGATTAATTACCTACATAATTAGTGCAGATTGATAATACTTTGTGCACTGTGTTTAAATTATTAAGGGCTAGTACACTTTGCATTGAATATTAATCGCATCTAGCTTGGATTTGATATCTGTATGGAAAAAGCAATAAAAAAAGGTTTTTTTTTATAGAATTTGAATTTGAATACTTGAAGAATTAAGTAATGTATTTTGACACAAACATAAAAATAAGTGGTAATATGTACGTTAATTCGCAACATTTCTTCGATTTTTTCATACATAATTATTTCATCTATTTTTTAAATAAATTGATTAGCATATTGATTTTTGCCAACCCTATGATGACATATTAATTTTGCCAGCCCTAACATGGGGACACAATAACATAAAAGGGTTCATTATTATATATAGTTGTCAATGCATCACAAAACCACCCACTACACTACACTACACTATATCAACAAATCTTGTTTTTATTAGTAACTCTTAGATTTATGTAATTGTCTGAATTACAAAAATTTTAGGAAATAAATGTAGTTGTGATTTAATTATTACAATGCAAGCAAAAAGACAAGAAAGGAGAGAGTAACAACCTTTTTTTTTTTTTGTTTTCAACAAGACAATCAACATGTCTTTGAAACTTTATAAATTCTCTCTCCATTTGCTTTTGTTAATAATCATTCTAACCCTATGCATCCCATGTGGACACTGTGTGTTTATGTTGGAGTCACTAACCCAAAATCGACCCGACCGCAACTATGATCGGTTCGATGAGAAATCGAATTTCAAACATACATACACATATATACTATTTGTTCACAATAGGTACTCTTGATTGCTTGAATAGTTGAATTCTATCAAACAAAAAAATTAAAATGGAAAAACATATATAATGACTTTATGTATATTGGAGTCACCTCAAGAAAAAGAATGTTGTGTATGTGAGTATATAAGACAACTAATTTCTTGAAGAAAAAGGGTCCCATTGATGGGAAAGGAAAATGAACAAAATTTTGAAAGGAATGAGATTGAATTATTATCTTTTCTAACTTTAGCTGCTTTTAATTTTTACTTATTTTTTTTATCAGAAAAAAATACTACGAACTTTTACTTTTAAAGCATGTACCTAAGATTTTCAAGATTTACCACAACTTCTTCCACAGCTTTTTACTTATAGTTTGCACTACTTGATTAAGAAAAAGGATGAAAATAACATGATCATTATATCAACTTCGACTTATTTGTGCACGGCAGGGAGATCATGATCGTCGTAGAAATGCAGTGACGACGAGACTGTAATGAGCATATAGTTATAGGAGGCGAATGCCGCACACATGTGTGATGTTCCCTTGTTTCGTTTTCAAAAGTATGATATGTATGTATTCAAATTTAACAAATCAATATAGCTAGCATTTTATAAAGTATTTGATTAATGTTACTCGTATTATATAGTTATAATATATTTCCAAAATAAAATTTTCAATTATATATGTGTTGTGTGTGTTAGAACCAGCTGCTAGCACATCAATCCAGGTCATTCCTTATGGATATCTCTTTTTGAAATTTCTGCCATGTGAAGCTCATTACTTTTGTCCATGAATTACTTTTTTAATTATATGTGGAATAGTATAATTGTATGACGTTGAAAAACATGAAAATATTATCATAAGAGATTAAAAAATTATATATATATATATATATATATATATATATATATACTGTATATATATATATATATACTATATAGTGAATTGATCCCATACACAAATCAAGAAAGTACTTGAACTACCAAATCCTAGTGGGATCAAATTTGTATGGATCTTTATATTGTCTATTTGAAGTTGATCAGAAAGAATGGCAAAGTAATTATTTTAATTACTACAACTATTATTTTTAATCAATTATAGTATACTGTATAAATTAGGAAAATGGATTAGTGGTCCTCATCACGTGCATGGATTTTAATTTAGTAATTTACACCATGCCTAAGGATCTTAATTATGTGCGTTTAGCTTAACAAAATCTCTCAATTGCATCATATGATCATCCCTTATGATCAGCTTTAGGCATCGAGATTGATGCACGAAGCACATAGTACAGTCGGTCGGTCGATGCAAGTGTGAAGAATGATTTTCGACAAATTTTGTAACGACTACTTTTAAGTCGATCGATCGATCACGTGATGCTTTGTCGACGAATCAATGACCTTGAAAATTTAGAGTGAGGTTCTTGAGATCGTACCAACTGCAAATTTCTGCAGCACTCATCTAGCTTTATTTAATTACATGATTTACAAAAGAAGTGTTACAATTGATATATACAAAGTATACAACTAATACAAGACCCGAGGTTGGAGTGAGTATTTTTATTAAGCGATAGAGGCCGAATAATAATGTATTGGATATCATAATTGGGCTTATGGACGGCCCATTATAATATAAACACTGGTTTACTTCAGATGGGCTAACCCAACTAAATAAATACTGCACATTCAAAAAAATTGTTTTGTAACTATTCAAAGAACCTAAGGGAAGGAAATAGTAGTCTGGCTTGTGGATGGGCAGGCTAGACACGGCCGGGTTCGAGCAGACGGCCTAGTGGGACCGGGTTCACGTATTCTCCTTACTATTATCGGATCAAAACTCAATAAGACCAAAATGCTATAATATGGCTTCATGTGTAAACTAATAGTGCACTGTTTTCCATGTATAGACTAAAGGGAATTTCAAGGGGGGGTTTCTTGCTTTTGATGTGGAAGAGATCAAAAGCAAAGATCTCACACACATATTTGTGCTTTAACTTTTCCTCCCTCTCTTTAAGACCATATTATCTCACCTTGTAATAAAGCTCGAGCACGCATAACTATGCGACGAAGAATCGGGTCCATCCACCGTGGAACAAAGGCATGGGAAGATGAAAAAGGACGAGAAAAAAAAAAAAGCTTCCTTTGTTGTTTCTTCCATGCAACCTATTCATCCCACACAAATTGCAAACAGATCATTCTTCAATAAACATTGCAATCATATATGAATGAATAATCGTCATTTCTCTTTTACTTTCCTCTACAGCCCCACTACTGTTGCATCCGCACGACCCCACTTTTCTCTTTTGAATTTCTGTGTGCATACATAACATCACCCTTGATCTGTACATATCGTCCGCATCAAAGTACACAAATCTTGTGTCCTGTTTCTTGGAAACAATATTATACAGTACTCTCAAAATGCAGCACATGTGCAAATTGCCCACTGGATAAAGATTTATAAGTCATCAGTCATGAATTATCGATTCAGGTCGACGATAAATATATGAATGATTACAGTTATCTGAAATGTGAAAACAACCTCAGCCAATCTTGACTGATGAAAGTGCAAAAAAAAAAAAAGGAACATAAGAGAGATCTCTTTTTCATTAAAGATGAAGGGTAGTTTGGTCATGTGAATAAAGAGGAAGCAAAGAGAGAAAAAAAAGGGGCAAAGAATTATCCTTTACTTTCCTTTTTTCTTCCTTTGCCTTTGGTCTTTAACTTTAAATTTTTATAACACAGCGGCTGCCTTTCATCACTAAAAAACCCTTCTTTTTTTTAGTGTCCCCAAACCCCTCTTTTTCTTCCTACGTTTAAGACAAATATAAATCAAATTTTGATCTTATTTACTTCTCATGATCTGAAAGAAAAGACAAACCCAATGAAAATAAAATAGAGTCATGCATAGCTTCTTGTACCTTGAAGTTGGAAACTTCTCTCCCAAAACTATCTTTCCCTTTTTACAGAAAACCCATTGTCCACAACCTTCTTGAAGCCATTTCTTCATTCTTCAATCTACTCAAGAACATGGCATCACACATTGCCTTGACACTAACACTCTTCTCGCTCGTGAGCCTTTCCCTTTCTTCCTCCATCATCTCCGATTTCCATGCCTTGATATCACTCAAACAGGGAATATTCCACTACAAGGGAGATAACAACAGTGCCATGGACACTTGGCAATTCTCCGACCCTACCTCCGTTTGTTCGTGGGCCGGAATAAAATGCTCCAACGGCCGCGTAATCCACATCAGCATGTCGAATATGTCTTTGTACGGCTCCATCGCCCCCGAAATCTCTCACCTCGACAAATTAACAGAGTTTTCCATCGACGGCAACAACTTCACCGGCGAAATCAAACTCGAAAACCTGAACAGCCTTCGGTATATCAACATATCCAATAATCAGTTTACCGGGAATCTTGATTGGAACTACTCAAGCCTTCCCAACTTAGAAGTGCTCGATGCTTACAACAACGATTTATCTGGTTACCTTCCGATAGGGGTGTTGGCTCTAAAGAACCTCAAGCACTTGGATTTGGGAGGGAACTATTTCCACGGCAGAATACCAGCAAGCTACGGGAATTTGACGGAACTTGAGTATTTGTCACTGGAGGGAAATGACCTCCGCGGGATGCTCCCCAGGGAATTAGGCAATCTCACTAGCCTAAAGGAGCTTTACCTTGGAGTTGTCAATGTGTACACAGGTGGGATTCCAAGCGAGTTCGGTAAGTTGGTGAATTTAGTTTACATGGATCTTTCGGGATGTGAATTGGACGGGATAATCCCTTCGGAGCTGGGTGACTTGAAATCACTAGATACTCTCTTTCTCGATATCAACATGCTCTCGGGTGAAATCCCCAAGGAATTAGGAAACCTGACGAACCTCGTGAATCTTGATCTCTCTTTCAATAGGCTCACGGGAGAAATCCCGCGCGAGCTCATCAACCTCAAGCAAACGAGGCTTCTCAAACTGTTCGTTAACAGATTGCATGGCCCGATTCCGGACTTCATTGCCGATTATCCCAAATTGGAAACTCTTGGTCTCTGGATGAACAATTTCACCGGTATCATTCCTCAGAACCTCGGCCGGAACCAGAGTCTGAAAGACCTTGATCTGTCCTCAAACAAGCTAACAGGCACGATCCCAAGAGGCTTGTGTGGCGGGAAGCAGCTTAGTATTATAATCCTTCAAACGAACTTTCTCTTTGGCTCGATCCCGGAAGAGTTGGGAAAGTGCTCAAGTCTCGTGAGAGTGAGGTTGAGTCAAAACTACTTGAATGGCACCATTCCGAGTGGGTTCATTTACCTGCCCAAGCTAGATTTTCTTGAATTGCAGAACAATATGTTCTCCGGGCAGTTGTCCGAAAATAGTAATCCCGAATGGAAGCAAACTAAACTACACCAAATTAATCTGTCCAGAAACAAGCTTTCCGGACCATTGCCGTTCTCCATTTCAAACTTTTCTTCGCTACAAATCCTTTCACTTAGTGGCAACAGTTTTTCAGGCCCAATCCCACCGTCCATAGGTGCACTCGGTCAAGCTGTAAAGATCGACCTTAGTAGAAATTCTTTCACAGGCGAAATCCCGCCTGAAATCGGGAAATGCACCCATCTCAATTTTCTCGACTTGAGTCAGAACAACCTTTCGGGCTCAATCCCAGAAGAGATAGCCTCTATTCGAATCCTGAACTACTTAAACCTCTCTAGGAACCAATTCGTTGAGACCATACCCCATTCGATCGGCTCTATGAAAAGCCTCACAACAGCCGATTTCTCCTCCAACGACCTCTCGGGCCCGATACCCGAGTCAGGTCAGTTTCTGGTCTTCAACTCCTCTTCGTTCTCAGGAAACCCGAGACTCTGCGGGCCCTTGTTGAACAACACCTGCACTCACACAGCAATCGAAAACCCACCCGGAAAAAAGTCTCTCAAATTTATCTTTGCCCTCTGCCTCCTAATGTGTTCCCTAGCATTCACCACAGCCGCCATTATCAAGGCGAGGTCAATCAAGAAAACCCGACCCACCCCCTGGAAAATGACAGCCTTCCAGAAGCTCGATTGTTCCGTTTCCGACATCCTCGAGTGCGTCAAGGATGGAAACGTGATCGGACGAGGCGGGGCCGGGATCGTCTACCACGGGAAAATTTCAAACAGAGTCGATGTAGCCGTCAAGAAGCTCCAAGGAGTTAACGGGCACGACCATGGTTTCAAGGCCGAGGTTCAGACACTGGGCAAGATCAGGCACAGGAACATAGTCAGGCTCCTCGCGTTCTGCACGAACAAGGACACGCACCTCCTCGTATACGAGCACATGTCGAACGGGAGCTTGGGGGAGGCCCTGCACGGGAAAATGGGCGGGTTCTTGAGCTGGAATCTGAGGTATAAGATCGCCATGGATGCTGCGAAAGGGTTGTGCTATCTGCACCACGATTGCTCGCCTTTGATCGTGCATCGGGATGTGAAATCGAACAACATACTGCTGGATTCGGGCTTCGAAGCCCACGTCGCCGATTTCGGGCTGGCGAAGTTTCTTGTGGATGGGGGAGATTCGCAGTGTATGTCGGCGATCGCGGGATCGTACGGTTACATCGCACCGGAATACGCGTATACGTTGCGGGTGGATGAGAAGAGCGACGTGTACAGCTTCGGAGTGGTCCTCCTCGAGCTCGTGACGGGCCGCCGGCCGGTCGGAGAGTTCGGGGAAGGCGTGGATATAGTGCAGTGGGTCAGGTGTTCGACGAATTGCCGCAAAGAAGAAGTTGATCGCGTCGTCGATTCGAGGATCGGTGACGTGCCTAGGGACGAAGCGATGCACTTGTTTTTCATCGCCGTGCTCTGCGTACAGGAAAACAGCATCGAGCGCCCAACCATGAGGGAGGTGGTGCAGATGTTGTCGGAATTTCCCCGGAGCTCGCTGGAGTTTCGTTCCTCGTCTTCCGCCGCGATCAGCCACCGGTTCCGGCAGCAACCAAAGAGCAAGGAAGCTGGTGGGAAGAGCTGTGGGGAAAATCGAGAAGAGGTTCTGGTTTGAACAATGAACATAATACAAATAACGGGAAATATTTTTTTTTATGTGAATTTTATTTTTATTTTGAATAGTTAAATATAATAAATGTAGATTGGAAATATATGTTGATAGATAGGAATATGAGTGATTGTGATTGATGTGTATGAGAATTATTTTGGGGATTTAGTAGTATATTATTTGTGATTTTTGTTTTCTTGGTTTTGATAATAATAACATAGAATATTCATTTATTATTAAAAAAAATTGGCAAAATATGAATGTGTAATTGGTCAAGGAAGAAGGTAAATGATTTTTTTCTTTCTTATTTTTTATAATAATAACATAGAACATTCACTCGTTCTTGCTTTAGGCTATGTTTCACATGAATGATCCCTATTTATAGAGTTATATCAATATTGGTCTCTATTTATAGAAAGTAAAAAATTATAAATTTTAGTATTTTTTTAAAAATATAATTAAAAATATATATAACAATTTAATTAAACAAAAAATACAAACTAAAAACCAATAGAGTTGTGACATATTGATGAGCCCGGCGAATATCACCCCAAAGTTACCGGGGGCATGGAGAGGAGCCCAACCTATCCAATTTTGTTTTTTTTTAATTTATTTATCTACGTGACGCCCATAAAGGCGCCGATAAATCTAGTCTTAGTAATATGAGGAAACCTAACAGGACTCGACCATGAAATCGATGGATGTGTCTCGACGATCAAAAAACCTAACAAAACTCGATCATGAAACTTAAAAATGTCTTTTTACTATAACAACACGAAATAAAAAATATAATACACTTGAAATAGAAGATGAGTTGTTGACAATGTTGGCCATACGAACATTTGAAATGGTTTCATTTACCTCTAAAAATCATCTTCATATTATATATTACATCACTAATCACTTCGTATCTTGACAACTATTTACACATATCTCGACAATGTTATTGAATATGACACCCTTATATTGTTATAAAATTGTTGAGAATTACAACCATGAATCGACTTTTACGAAAAATATGTTTTAACACTACCACGATGTTATTAGTTACACACTTACACAATTTCTTCGTTATCAGGTATTCGATTATTTTGAATTACACTAAAAAATTTAAAACTAATTTATTGAGTAAAATTATCATACAATTATGTTTTACCAAATTATTCACTGATAATTCTACAACGTCTCTTATATTACTATCCAATACCGAAAATTACAATCACGAATCAACTTTCACAAAAAATATGTTTTGACACGGTCACAATGTCATAAGTTATACACAATTTCTTCTTTATCAAATATTCAATTATTGAATTACACACAAAAAAATTAATTTAATTTATTGAATAAAATTATCATAGAATTGTGTTTTACGAAGTATTCCCATAAAATTCGGGATTAATTTGTAAATCATAATTTTATAACATTAAGAAGTATTTTCATAAGCCACAATTAATGAATTAAGATATGAAGTAACAAATGTAAAATACTTCTTTTAATTTAATTAAATTAATTTAAAACACCGGTCTTCTTCGAAATACCCAGATCTCGTGTTGACTGCCCAACGCCCTATTTGACTCCAACATTAAAAGATTCCCTCTCTCCCCCACTCTATATATACCCTTCCACTATTCCCGATCGAACGGTCAACATCGCTTCTATCTCAACAAGGAAACGAAACCGACCGTCGGATCCAGGCAAGGGTTTTATCATCGTCGTCTCCCTCAATACCCACGCAGTACACACGCCGCCCCGCGTGAGTGAGTGTGTGCGTCCTTCTCTATTCCTTCATCTTCACCGTTTCTGTGTTTTTTTTTTAATTAATCAAAGAGGTGGGTTTCTTTTTATTTTTCTCGTGTTATTTTACGAAACAAATTCGCATTTTTTTTAATTCGATTCATATTAATGTTTTTCAAACCTGTTTAGGGTTTGATTCTTCTTCAATCCATCGAGATTTTCCCTGGTCTCGATTTTCTCAATTAGGGTTTGCTCGTGCGTGTTTTTTTGTCCATTTTTTGATAAATGCGTTTTGTTTGGATGTGATTAATTAGTGGCTCTACGAGTAATTTTTTCAAATTACTGGGGTATTAAAAAATAATTTTTTTCCCTCGAAGAGAAAAAAAGTCGTTGATTTTTTTTGCTTTTTTTGTCTTTTCAGCCGCACTAGATTTTTTGTGGAAGACCATTATTTTAGCTTTGAAAAAAAATCCCGTTTTTGAGGGGATATATGCGATGCTGGTTGCTTCCAAACGCTACCTAAAATATCTTTTTTCCGTTGAAAAACCTTGTGTTTTTACGGTCTTTTTTGTTCCATGCGTGCAAAATATTATCTTAAAATTTATGAAGGAACAAGAATATTGATTTTTCTTTTTCTTTTTTTGAATGCGGGAAGAAAGGAATCCCCTTTTGCAAGGGGATATGAACCTTTCCCTTCTGTGCACATAAATTTTTTTGGTATATAATTTGTTTTGTACTTTTTTTTTAATGTTATACTTAGTACAATATATTGATTTCTCGGCTGGTGAAGTGTATTTTCTCTGTTCTTATTTTTTTCTGTTTTTCGTTGTAGGTTGAAAGCTTAATATTTGACACAGAGAATGTCTGGGGAGAAGAATAATGAATCACGTATGTTTTTTTTTGTCATCTTACATATGCATTTATTTGTTTATAAAATTTACTGTATTACTTATGTTACTTGTCAATATATTGGTAACATTTCACATGGCTGAAAATTAATCACTCATCCCAAATATGTTTGACATGTGTTCAATACAATAATTCATGGGACTGTATTTAAAACCCGTATTTCGGAAACCGACTTTACACAGCCTCAGTGGCAAGTGTACTAATTGTATTTTGACATGATTTGGAAGAGTATTTTGATGAAGAAATGTAAGATTATGATTACGAAATTATAGTTCAAGAAAGATTAGCTCTTGGCTTGATATGTGATAAATTCGGGGAATTCATAAGTATTATGTTTGAGTTATTAATTGTTAATTTGTTTTTTCTATTTGTATATGCAATTTTGACGATCTAAACATGTATATACACGTAATGTCAATGAATATCTTCATTTTTGCAGCTGAGCTTATCGTGCCCAGTCCTATTTCTGATTCCCCAACTGACATTTCTGAAAATGATACGGTATGTTCTTTTACATTGTCCGACTTTGGTGTGATAGGTTTTAGCCTTAAAACTTCTCATTTCTCAATTCTCTTAAAGAACAATGTTCTCACGTTAAGACTTTTTTACCCTTGCTTTATTGTCCGATGAAATTCCTTCATCTTACACAAGTCTATTGTTTATATTTTTTTTGCTTGCTTTGCTTTACTTGAATTATTTTTTTTCCGTTATTTTGTCTGATATGTTGGATTTAAATGCTTGAATTAATACCCCATAATTTTTAAGTTTTCTCTGTTAAGCATCTCAGTATCATATAACCTTTAAATCATTTTTTAGGGAAAAGAAGGAATCCCGCCCAATTCAGTTTCTTCTGTACCTGCTGTGAGCGATAACGTGTCAGAAAAAAAAGCGTCTGATCAACCATTGGCTATAGATAAGGGTGTTTATTACTCACCCACCCCATATCATGATTATTACTATCCGGGTAAATATCTGTTCCTGTAAATTAATACTATTCACTTTGGTGGATGAAATTTTAATTAACTGGATCTTTTTCTTCATATTGCAGTATAGTTTTGGTATTTTATTATTATTTCAAGTTTTATATCATTTTCTTTATTTCATCTTTCGGCAGGATACAATGGCACATTTGTCCAGCCAGACGAAAAAGGATTTTATAATGCGGCCAGTGGTTCTTACACTGTACGTTTTTCCACCAAACTGTTACATATAGTCTTGTTTGGATTAGTTCAGTGATTTGTTTTATGATAAAACTATGTTACGATTTTGCTATTAATCCTATTATTTGCCAGGGTATTCAATCGGATAATAGTAGTTCACTCCTTTATTACTATCCTGGCTACGGCTCATATGCTACTGGTTATATGGGTGCGGATGGAAAACCTGCGTACTCACCAACTGAATATGTTCAGCAACCTTGCCTATATGGTTCAGATGTGTTTCCTAGCTACTCTTATGATTCATCTTACACTGGAAATGGGTCAAGTGTACCAGCTGCTGGATCTGGTGGCTTTGTAAAGCCTGCGATGGGCTCAACTGGGTATGGGAAGTCGAACGGGAATAATACTCCAAAAACAAATTCCAATTTCTCGAGCAAATCTTCAGGGTTGCCTTTTAATTCGAGATTCCAACAGTCTTCTAGTTTTTCAAAGTCCACTTATCATAGCCAGCCTCTAAAGTCGTCACTGGACAAGGTATTTTATTATTTTGTCAACAGTAATCTAAATATTCAATTTTTTGCAACTCTATTTTCTACAAAAATAAATACAGTAAATTACATATGTTGTATTTGTGATATTTTTTTCCTGGGAGATATTTTGGGTCGTAGGTCTTTATTGAGGCCACCTGCAGAGCATGTGGGCAGCCAGGGTTTGGGCATACCCCAACAATCTCTGCACAATGTTAACAATAGAAAAAACCGATTTATATGATATTGAATAATTCTCGTCCAAGACCCATCACTTGTATAAAAATAGCCAACCTATACTATTTTTACATTTATAGGAAGTTTTTGGTCCATAGTTCATCATTTAACCCGGTTTAGGTTCGTTCTTTCCCAGACTGATCTTGATATTCATTTTTAAATGCCTTGCAGTTAGATTCCAATTTGCAGAAATCTGGCTTCACGAGGGGATACCATTCTTCCCCTAAAGTCCAAACCTTTGCTAACCGTAACTCTGGAGCTTACATGCAATACAACACAATGAATTACCAGTCCAATGGTAGTAGAGCTTGGAACAACAATTACAGATCAAAGCCACGCGAAATTCTGTCTGGAAACTCAGAGTCCGAAGCTCTAACGGAGTTAACTCGTGGCCCAAGGTCTGACAGCAGGAACACTTCGCCAAAATTACCAGCAGCTGAAGTTGAACGTGCTGGGCATGATATTGATGCAGACAAGTATAACCTGGCAGACTTTCAGATAGATTATGATGACGCAAAATTCTTTGTGATAAAGTCCTACAGCGAGGATGATGTTCACAAATGCATCAAGTACGATGTTTGGTCGAGTACTCCGAATGGGAATAGGAAGTTAGATGCTGCTTACCTTGAAGCAGATTCTAAAATGAGTGAGACGGGTCTAAAGTGTCCAGTCTTCCTATTTTTTTCGGTAAGTTTTTTTATCCCTTATATCAGATTTGGCTGAGTTTTAATACAGGATCTTAAAGCTAAAATATACTATCTAATTGGGAGCCTGTAATATAAAAATTATCACGTAACTAATTTTTTGGGGGTTATGCTTTTTAAATATTTGTAGACAACTCTAGTAATTGTGAGATGCCAAACAAGTCATTTCTCAATTCTCATTATAATTGTGTATCTTGATCTGTAATTGATAAGTATGTTTCTGGTCCCAGACCGATAGTTAACTACTATTATTTTTAACTTGAGAATGTATCTAAGGTTTCTTAATCCTACCTCAGGTGAATGGAAGTGGGCAGTTTGTGGGTGTGGCTGAGATGATGGGGCAGGTTGATTTCAGCAAGAATATGGACTTTTGGCAGCTTGATAAGTGGAATGGCTTTTTTCCAGTTAAATGGCACATAATTAAAGATGTGCCTAACACACTGTTTCGACACATTTTACTTGAGAACAACGAAAATAAGGCCGTGACGTATAGCAGGGACACACAGGAGGTTCGTTTTACTTTTACTTTTGCAATACGATATAAGTTTGTAAATGTATTTGGTCGACTGTGATTCATAATATGATTATTGTGATAGTAAATTCCATATTATTGTTTTTTGTTTTACAGATTGGGTTGAAACATGGGTTAGAAATGCTGAAAATTTTCAAGAACTACGCTAAAAGGACATCTGTATTAGATGACTTGAATTTTTATGAAAATCGTGAGAAGTCTCTCAAGGCGAAGAGGAATGCCAAAGCAGCTTCTCAAGCCAATGGCTCTAAGAACAGCGACTATAAGGTGTGGTTTCTTCCTTTACGATTTTCTCTAGTGTGTTTATTATGGTTATACAGAAAATACCTTTGTGGTGCCTAATTACAAAAGGAACCCCTAAAATCAGTTTGATTCATTATTAAAATTAAGGGGTGGAAATATATTTTTTCTATTCTTCGTGTCGGTTGTGAAATAAAATAAAATATTTTTTGGTAATCAGGACAAACCTTTGTCGAAGTAACCCTATTAAATATGACATGACTCTAATTCTACACTTCAAATGAAAAGTGTGAAATGACAGGAATATTGTTTTGTACTATTGCTTATTCGTCATACTGAAAGATTTTTTTTTCTCCTTTGTAATGTATAATGGTACAGATAAAGAACTTAGAGGCTGGAGAAGGGTCAGTCCGTGAACAGACCAGTCTACCAGAGCCATCCGATTCTTCTTCTCTCGTCTCTCTCACCAAAAACCTTTCTCTCGGTTCTCAATCGCTCAAGAGTAGTATATGACTGTTATTAAATAGTCAACCCGTCCCCAAGACAACAAATTTCGGAAAATACTTCATGATGTGAAATTACCTTTTTCTTTCAAGTTTTTGTCTGGAAGGTTGTTTTTTGCTGGGAGTCTACTCTATTTGAATGAGAGATGAAGTTGCCTTTATTTATTTATTTATTTTATTTGTTAAGATTAGTAGTTCCGATAAAACTAACAACATTTTCCAAAACTTGAAATTCTGTTATGATGAATGAATGTGAAATTAAAAAACTTAATTCTTACAATGAAATAAACAAAAAACTAAAAAAAAATAAATGTCAAAAAATCATGAAATTGTAACAGAACATAAAAAAAAAAAAATGAAATCACAAAAAAACCTAAGTATACCAACTTCTTACTGATCATAATACCTTCCTCTGTTATGATTCAAGTCATACTGATGATGGCTGACCAAATCCTCTATCCCATCACCACCATTACTCTCCGGCTTCGGAAACTGAAACTGCGGAGCCATCAACGACGACATCGGCGGTCCAACTGGAAAATGAACCGGAATATTGGGCAACGAGGGCCCGTAGTATCGGGCCAACGGCTTTGGGCTTTGGCCCATTTCCACCATCCCCGTCGACTCTTGAAAAAACTGATGCTTGTACAACTCGTTGCTACTGCTCCCCGCTCGATTATGGTCGTTATTCATCAAGAGCATCATCATCGAATTATTCGGGTTCATCATTTCGTGATGGTGATGATGATCGAACATCGGATAGTGATAATTCATCGGCATCGGCATGTTCATGTTCATGTTCAAATTCATGTTCATTTCCATTAGCCCTTCTCGATTTCTCCTAAGGAACTCGATCCTCGACCTCACGTAGTCCGACTTGTTGGTCAAGGCAGAAGCAAACTCCCTCAGCTGGGGCTCGGCCCAATAGTCGAGGAAGTCGGGCTTCGGTGGGTACTTGGCCTCCATGTTCTTCTTCCTCAGCTTGAGGAGCTCGTCCTCGATTTTTCGCTTGCGGTCGTGGAAGAAGTCCGAGAGGCCGAAAGTCTTGTTGCCTGAGTCTTTGTTTTTCGACTTGTAGATGCCGATTATGCGCCGGACTTCGTCGGGGTTCGCGGGCCATATCTCGGGCTCGCCGAAGCCCGAAGACTCTTGCTTCGGCCCGTAGATGATCATGCACGCGCTCACGTCGCAAAGGGTAGCGAACTCGTGCATCTTTCGGACGAGCCCTTCCTTTCGCTTCTTGAAGGTCACGTTGCGTGATTTCTCCTTGGTGATCAACTCCATGTTCAATTTTGCCCTTCCCATTTTTCTGAATTAAATAAGTTTCAATTGATTATTTGCTAACATCAAATATAAATTAATTACATAGTTCCATGTAAAATTAATGATGAACAAGTGTG
Source organism: Euphrasia confusa (assembly GCA_954870475.1). Classification (NCBI taxonomy): domain Eukaryota; kingdom Viridiplantae; phylum Streptophyta; class Magnoliopsida; order Lamiales; family Orobanchaceae; genus Euphrasia; species Euphrasia confusa. The sequence goes on along the minus strand of OX940951.1, from coordinate 13,293,880 downwards.
AAATTAAGATAAATTCGTTACGTACCTGTATTGCCTTTAGCACGTGTTCTTGATGTTTGGTGCGTATAGTGAAATAATTCCGTTTGGTGGGCGTGACACTCTATTTATATTGATTTTGGAACGATATAATATAAGGTATGTAAATAATATGATTGACTTAATTTCCAAAATTAATGGCTAATTGTATGTATGGAAAATCAATTTCGGGAGGAGTGGTATTTTAAGGATTATTCTGAGTTATTTCTAGCTCGTATATATTTTTTGTTAAAATATTATATATCCAGATATAATTTCGATTTTATTTCCATAGGCGAGGGAGATTAACTTAAATAATTTATTACTTAAATAATTAAAAAAAAGTCGGTTCATTCATTGATGATTTAGACACAGCTGGAATCTACATAATTTAAATGCTTAATGTAAGTATATTAAGAACTAACCATAATTAATTAAGATTTGCAGAAGGGTATAATGGTAAAAACAGTCTTTCATAAACGACGCGTAACAAAAAGAAAATGGTATTGGTACCGCCGCTCCTCCACGCCCGCACCGCCGCTCGCCACCGTCTCCGCCACCAAAGCCGCACCTTCATAAACGCCAGAATAAAATGGGTCCGCGATCCCTACCTCGACGCCGCCGTGGAGAAAGAGAAGAACCTGAAGCCGTTGCTCTCTCTGAAGTCCCTCATCGTCTCCCACCCATCCCAAACCCTACCCCTCTCCGCCGTCTCCCCCTTAAAACCCAATCTCCACCTCCCCTCCGCCGCCGCGAAATTCATCGCGAACTACCCCTTGATCTTCAGAACATTCCTCCCGCCCAACACCACCAACCCCCTGCCCCACGTGAAGCTCACCCCCAAAGCCCTCGCCCTTCACTACGACGAGACCTTACTGCTCAGCCTCTCTCATTACCGGAAAGACGTCGCCGGAAGGCTCGCAAGGCTCCTGATGCTTTCGCGGGCGCAGAAGCTCCCGTTGCATCTGATCGACGCTTTTAAATTCGATCTCGGCTTGCCTCACGATTACCTGCACACGCTCTTGCTGGAGTACCCGGACTATTTCCGGATCTGCGATATGGGTTATCGGGGCCCGAGAGGGGACCTCGTATTCGGGTTGGAGCTGGTTTCGTGGAGAGACGACCTGGCGGTGTCGGAGCTGGCTAAAAGAGGAGCAGAGGAAGGGGGAATCGGAATGCAGATGAGGTGTTCGATGAATTTCCCCAAAGGGTTCGATTTGCAGAAGAGGGTGGTGGAGTGGATGGAAGGGTGGTTGGACTTGCCTTACATCTCCCCTTACGAAAACGCGTTCCACCTGGCGCCAAACAGCGATCAGGCGGAGAAATGGACGGTCGGATTGATCCACGAGCTGCTGAGCCTGCTGGTGTCGAAGAAGACAGAGAGGGAGAACCTTTTCCGCCTGGCGGAGTTTTTGGGGTTCGGCTCGATAAGGTTCAAGAAGGCCCTGGTGCATTTTCCTGGGATCTTTTACGTGTCAAATAAGCTGAAAACGCAGACTGTGGTTTTACGCGAGGCTTTTAGGAAAAACGTGCTCGTGGAAAAGCACCCGCTGATGGTTATGAGGAGCAGGTACATTAGTCTCATGAACTTGGTGCTGAGGAGAGGTAAACCGATTCGAATTGCGTTTGCTCGGGGTCGAAAGGGGTCGGGTTCTCGTTCTGATGTTGGGAAAAGGAAAGTCGACTACAATCGATGGCAGAGAAGTGACGACGAGGGTGCTGACTAGGAAGCCCACATATATGGAAGTTCAATTTGTTCTGCTGAGATTTGTTGTCTCTGCTATTAAGCTGTGTAAAAACATGCAAATTTTCTTTATTAATATACTATTTATTATTTAATATTTTTCGGATATTAATTTGTGAATATAGAAAGAATATAGTGTATACAGTCGGGTTGACCCGTATCTCTAAAAGCCCATACAAAAAATTGGCCCGTTGCGTTGATCGGGCCCGATATATTGGGGCTGTCCTAGCCCGATTTTGCTCAGAAAAAAGAAAAGTTTGGATACTCTCCCTCTGCCGCAACAAAGCAAACCCTACCTCAGTTCACTCGCCAATCTCCGCCGCGGCCGCGTGATCAACAATACATTGGTAACATCGTTGAACCTTGAATCCAGATTCTGCATTTATTTGTGATTTTCGAAGCGTTTTTTAAATCAATTTTCTGGACATATCAGAAATCTTAAATTCATTTCAGTAATGCAATTTTTTTGATGATTTAATTATACATGTTTTTATATTTATATAGGCATTAGCATATACCATCTCATAAACGTTCTGATTTCGATATACTGTATGCATGTACTTTCGATATTCATGGGTGTTTCATGTTAAAAACTTGGAAAAACTGTATATAATATGTTATATGTGAATGGATGTAACACGAGTATAAAATGAATCCGTGTATGATTGTTTGTGGAGTTTGCTTCGTTGAAATTTACGTGTTCTGATGGTTGAATAACTTTTTGGCATATTTGCTTTGTTCTGTATGGATTTAATTGTTCAATAAGGCAATTGGAATGGTATAATTTTTAATTAAATTTATTTTCCGATTAAATGAATAAAATGTAAACCATAAACCATACGCCTTGTGACGTGGAAGTAGAATTGTGGCAACCTATGGTTGAAAGGAAACTAATATAGTATATGTGAAATGTACTATAACAATTTGGATCCAGATAACTTTCGGAAGTTGATTTGTTATGTGATTTATTAGTGGTAGATGATTGTGTTGGTGACTACTAGAATTCTCTCCCATCTATGCTGTACAAACAATATAAAAATTTAATCAATATTGGGTTGTGGTAATGCTCCACGTGGAAAATCTGTATTGTCGAGATCCATCTTGGATCTAATTGCATTTAATTATCGAGCAACCAAGTCGACTTATTTGGATAAACTGATCACATTAATACTTGATCATCTTTGTCTCAGGTTAAGCAAATGGCAGATAATCCTGAATTAGATGATGGATCATCTGAGGTAATCAGAGAAAATGTATCTCAGCAGAAGGAAGAAACACTCGAAGAGATGCTTTCTAGACATCGGTACTTCATTTGTGTTTTAACCTTTTGCCTTATCTTTTTGTTATTATTATTATGATAATTATGAATTATGATTATTGATTTCTTTGTCCCACATTGATTAAAGAGTGTTAATTAAAAACATTTTGTAAATATAAAGTGTTAATACCTTGTGGCTTTATCCACGTTGATTACAGATTGTTATCTAGAGATAATGATTAAATATAAAAGGGATGGACAATTCTATCTATACATCAAGTAAAGTCTTTTCTTTTGTTGAAAAATCGATTCGACCTGTTCAAAAATAGACCACTTGTAACGCAGTCCATTAGGGAAACCAAATTCGGGTTTGGCTCTAAATGACCTGGACTGGTCTTCCGGTTTAAAAGACTAGCCGATTGTAATGCAGTCCGTTAGAGCAATCGGCCTGGTTGCTAAAACACTGATTAATGTTTGTTATTAATTTTGTCTATCTCAATTTAGATCTTTGGTGAACTCTAAAATAGGCATGTGCATACTTACTCGTACAATATGTTATGTTAGTTGATTATGTTGCTGTCGAGTGGTTTTAAAAGATTATTCTTAATATTTTTTTATCTGAGTAAAACCAATTTCAGTTGGCAAATTCAAATGATTAAATTGCAATACTGTATCTGGAAAATACTAGCACATAATAAATAAAATCGTACTGTAATATTTATTTTATTTTATTGTAAAATTTCAGAAAAGAGACTAGCGATCTTCAGAACAAGGAAGTATCAATGAAAAAGGCAGCTGCTAAAGGTAGCAAGGCCGAACAAAAAGCCAAGAAGAAACAAGTTGATGAAGAGATACATCGACTCTCAGCAAAGCTCAAAGGAACTCAAGTGGAAGAACTCGCCTCTTTGGGGTTTAGCGGCAGCACAAAAGGTGAACAAAAAGGAAGTCTTGATATTCTAGTAAAGGCCATTGCAGGGGTCTCGGTCACAAACCAAGCGGAGCAGTCTAAGCCCAGTAAGAGCGTCAAACGCCGCGGGAAAAGGGCCCAGCAAGAAGCAGCTAGGGAACAAAGGATACAAGAAGAGCAGAGCCAGGTTGTGAGTGACAGGTTGTTGGAAGAAGAGAAGTTGGAATCTAAACTCGAGCCACTTGGGTTCACCGTCAATGAGATCAAGCCCGATGGTCACTGTCTCTATCGGGCCGTTGAGGATCAATTGGGCCTCCAATCTGGAGGTCTGTCTCCGTACACTTACCAGGAGCTTCGGCGAATGGTGGCTACTTATATGAGGGAGCATGCTTCCGATTTTGCGCCTTTTTTTCTTTTGGAGAATATGACAGATGGCGATCCGGAGGACTCTGGTACTGAGAAGTTTGAGAGTTACTGTAGAGAAGTGGAATCAACAGCGGCTTGGGGTGGACAGTTGGAACTCGGGGCTTTGACCCATTGTCTGAAGAAACATATTATGGTGTTTTCGGGATCCTTTCCTGATGTGGAGATGGGGAAAGAATACAAATCTGGAGATTTGTCTAATTCGAGTATTATGTTGTCTTATCATCGGCATGCTTTTGGGCTTGGTGAGCATTATAATTCTGTCGTCCCCATTTCGCAGCGGTAGTTTTTCTCTACTTAATTTTTGTGGTAAAGATTTGTCAAGTGGATTCTTAATTTATCTTTGATATTATTATGGGGGCCTTCGAACCATGAAATATAGGGTTTTAATGTGTGTGTTTATTCAATTGGGTTTAGGAATGACTGTTATTCTTGTGGTCTGCTGAACCTTGTTGATGTATTTGTGCAATCAATTGTTGATCTGATTTCGATTTATAATTCAATTTGACGTTGGTACAACTATTATAATTATAGCATCTTCAATTGTTTGTCTTTCTTAAGTATATATTGATGTCAAAGCAATAATAATTTGTAATTATCAATTTATACTTGCATTTATCAATATTGTTAAGGTATCATTCTGATTTGCAGGTTTCACATTTACACATTATTATTATTATTATTATTATTATTATTATTATTATATATATATATATATATATATTAAAAAAGAAATAGTAAAATAAAAACATATAAACTTGGCCAATATCAAAGAATTTTTCTCTCTCGATTTATAAAAAAATAAAAAACAATCTACTTTCTTTTACTACTCCCACCTAGGTTGCTTCGCTGGTGGGATAGAACCAGAGCCCGGACATGTATAGAAGCATCTGCAATGGTAAACATCATTGTGATTGGGTGCTAACAAACACTGTGGATACTCAAACACATCTCCCATTAAGTATATGCACATCTCATTGCAAGCCGATGGATTCTCCAACGAGCACTCATCTCCTATGTCCAATTTGCAAGTTGCACCCAAACAACCTGCACTAATTTAAAAATTAATACTACTAAACATTCATTTTCTTAAAACTTTTTTTTTTCACATTTTGAATGTCTCGGTGAAATAGTCTTACTTTCTTTACAACTACACAAATTCATTTGTATCAAATACTAATTAAGAACACACAAATCTACTGTACTAACAAATCTATGTTAACAAAAAAAAGTTTCCAGAAAGAAGGATGAAAGTAGTATTATTATTCATTAGAAATACAACATAAGATATTTGTACCTGATATGAGAGCTAAACAAAAGATGGCACACAACAAACACGAGAAAAATTTCGCCATTAGTTTTTGAAGTTTTCTAATTTTTTCGGATGATTATAAATGGATCAATGGGCTTTATACGAGCCGATTAATTAATTAAATTATAAATTATTAATTAAGGTAATACATTAATATACTTCCAATTAAATATTTTTTATTTGGAATCTAAAAATTATATATAGACAATTAATTTAATTACATTTATAAATATTTCAAAATTTACAAAAGTAAGACATTTATAGACATTTTGTGGCAAATTAAATCAGAGTAATATTTTTTTAAGTATTTATTAGAGTAAGAAAAACGCTTTGCTTGATTGGACGGTCAACAAATTCTAGATTTTTTAGTATTCTTACATATGTAGTACTAATTTTTAATTAATAAATTAGTTTTAATTTTATTACATATATGAACGAATGAATTAATGATAAAAAGTAATATCTGGAATTCTCAAAAGGTTGAACACATTTCCTTTTTTAGTTGGTTTTTAAAAATTTGCATACTTGTAAATAGAATTTTTTTTAATAAATTTATCCTTCCAATACTATCTATTTACACATTAATATCATTACTTTTTTACCTAACTCATTAATTATTAAAACAACAATACTTATTATACTTTTACTTTTATTTTTTTATTATTTACTACATAAAAAACTATTTTTTTCTTAATTTGAGTACAATTTTCTCTATTATACAAACATATAAGAAGTATAAAATTTAGTTAAAGTAGATACCATCTTTTGAAGTAATTAATTAATGCAAACATAAATTTATACTTATATATTAGAAAAGGACAATATGTGGTTTTGTATACAATTAATTTTAAAACAACATAATAAATAAATAAAAATCTCATTTTAAAAGGCTTTCTAAGCGATGATCCATAGTCTAAGCACTATCAATTATTATTGATTAGAGCAATATAAGATATTTATACTTGAGACGATAGCTAAGCAAAAGATGACACAACAATGAAAATTTTTTACCATTATTTTTTACAATTAAAATTTTTTAAATGTTTATAAATGAATCGATGGAATTTTGATTTTATAATGGTGATTATTTATTAATTTATTCGCATAATTAAAACATTTATGAACTCATAATCAAATTTAATTTTGTAATCAAAAGACTTTGAAACATATCTTAAAATACAAATTAAATTACAATAATAATTTATGTAATCAAAAGACTTTGAAATATATCTTAAAATGCAAATTATATTACAATAATAATTTAAAAGGACGAAAAAAATTATATAAATCAAAGGCAAATTATTACATGGATTCGAAGCCCCCGTAGATCTATGTGAATTCAGTAAAATTTGTGAAAACTTATTGTACATATGTTCCAAAAAATACACATAATGAAAGAATCATATCTATGTTGTGAAAAATATATTTATATTAAAAAATAAATTGTATTTTTGTGAAAAATACAATGCATATTTACAATAATACAATAATAAAATTATGAATAATTGAATCCATTTCACAAATGTGGTTTTTCTCTACTTTAGTTTTGTGGTAAAAATTTGTCAAGTGGATTCTTAATTTATCTGTGATATTATTATTGGGACTTGAAATCATGAAATATAGGGTTTAATTTGTATTTATTCAATTGGGTTTAGGAATGACTGTTATTGTGGTATGATGATGATGACCTTGATGTATTTGTGAAACAATTGTTGCTTATTTCGATTTATAATTAAATTTGATATTGTTATTATAACTATTGTAATTATTATTGTTTAATAAAATAAAACATTACACCCATTTCATTCAATTTATATAATAATCAAATTTCTTTCAGACAGAGCCACGACATGTATAAAAGCATCTGCAATGATAAACATGATCGTGATCGGGTGCTAATAAACACTGTGAATAGATGAACACATTTCCCATATAGTATTTGCATATCTCATTGCAAGCCAATGGATTCCTCAACGAGCACTCATCTCCTATGTCCAATTTGCAAGTTGCACCCAAACAACCTGCATCAATTTTAAATAATTAATTTTGATATATATTTTTATATAAATAGGAAATTTTCATTTTAAAACGTCTTGTTTTTTGCATTTTGATTGTACCACTAAAAGAGTCTTGCTTGCTTTAATTTACAAATCACAAATTCATTTGTATCAAATAAGTAAAAACACACAAAAGTAACAATTATACTCAATATACAAAATAACAAAATAGAAATATTATTATTATTTATTAGAAATGAAAACATAAAATATTTGTACCTGACATGAGAGCTAAGCAAAAATAGCACACAACAAACATGAGAAAAGTTTCGCCATTAGTTTTTAAAGTTTATTATTTTTAATTTTTGATGATTATAAACAAATATATGGGATTTTATAATGATAGATTAATCAATTAAATATATAATTAATTATAAATTAATGTAATATAATTATAATATTATATTTCCAAATATTTTATTGGTAATCTGAAAATCATATATGGACAATTAATGTAATTACATTTATAGATAATTCAATCTTGGCAAAAGTTATAAGCTTTTATGGACATTTTGTGGCAAATTAAATTTAAGTAATAATAAATAAAATAAAATTAATAGATATCACTTTTTGAAGTAATAAATTAGTGGAATATTTTGTAAAATAATTGTAATTTTAACCAATTCAAAATTATATTTTATTCTCAATTTATTTTCACACCTAAATATTAAATTTGTGCTACACACATTTATAATTTTGTACTTCATTATTCAACTACAAAATTATATTTTATCCTCAATTTATTTATTTATTTTCTACATTATTATTTGTGTAATTCATATATATCTTATTTAGGTCTTAACTTACAAAAATACAATGAACTAATATATTTTATAAATTATTTATATATATAATTTAGTTTAGAACATTTTTAAGATAAATTTAAAAATACAATTAACTAATATATTTTATAAATTATGTATATATAAGTTTAGAACATGTTTAAAGATAAATAAAATAATCAAATAACTAAAAAAATTAATTATCTTATAATTTTATAAGTTAATATGAATTAAAATAAATACTACTTATTTTCCATTTATAATGTTTAAAGATAAATAAAATAATCAAATAACTAAAAAAATTATCCTATAATTTTATAAGTTAATATGAATTAAAATAAATACTACTTATTTTTCATTTATTTTCACACCTAAATATTAATTTTGCGCCTCTTACAAAATTTAATATTTGAAGTGAAACAAAGCATTACTCGTTTATTCAAATGAATATTAATTTTGTGCTCTTACAAAATTTAATAGTTGAAGTGAAACAAAGTTTAGTTGCTCGTTCAAGGCCTCGTTTATTCGTGCAACTATATTCATCCCTACAATATTTTTTAAGTATCCCTACAATATTTTTGAAGTGATGTAGACAACTTTTTTCAATCTCATTTTGGGATTATTCGCCCAAAATTAATTTTTTATTTTTATTTTTTATTTTTATTTTATATTTTTAAATAATTATAAATATGATAAATTTAATAAACATTTTAAAATAATTTTTTTATCTTTTATTATTATTTATTAATATATATTTTTTATATTTAATTGATTTTTTTAATGTAAATATAAAAAAATGCGTTATCTTTAATTAAAATTTTTATTTTTGATTTTTTTTTACAATATATATTTTATATATTATAACTAACTATAACAAATGTCAAAAAAATAATTAAAATATTATTATACTTGTAAAAAATATAAAATTAGGCGTTTCTGTCCATGGACAGATTCTGTCCATTTAGCATCTCCCTAATTATCCTTACAATATTTTTGAAGTGATGTAGACAACTTTTTTCAATCTCATCTCTGAAGGATTATTTAAGAAGTGGAGTACATTTATAGTTCGATAGTATTTTCGCCTCTCTCATACTTAAATAATCTGTTTTGTTACTTTATAAAAATAATTAATTAAAATAATTGGGGCAATGAGAATTCTGGACTTGCATTAAGAATCGTCACAATTTCTACTAGTTTTCCACAATTTGGACTTTAATAATTTGTGTTTAATGTTTTGTATACACTAACTTAATAATTTGTTTTTACACATAATTAACAAAATGCTTTAAATAGTAAATGAGTTTCAGGGACAAAATATGTTGTCTCGGGATGGAATTTTGTTACTGTGGACCGAAAATGTTAGTTGGGAACCGGCGCGAAAACCAAATAAAAAAAAGACTATTTTAATTTTTAAGTGTATAGATTAATCTTGATTGTGTACCCAAATATTAAAAAAAGGGGATTATGTAAGATAGACAAGATCAATAAAAAGATAATATTGTTTTGCCAAATTAAATAAATTATTTATATTTGCATATATAATAATAATAAATAAATAAACTGTCTAGATAAACATACAAAAATTAATATTCTGAATGTAGTAGTATGTATGCATTCCACCAGCACCACTAATTGAGTAATGGCCTGCCTCAAAATATTGTACAACCTTTTAAGTTTGCAGATTACACTGTATGGACGAAACTATGTAATTAGCAAGTAACAACTCCATCTGAATCGAAGCCATACATGTTGTCGTATTATATTTCACTCAACCCATATACACGACTGAGCTGTACTGAAGAAGTCACACTGAACAGCTCACTAAGTGGGTTTATCTTCCTCCAAAAACAAGTGAATTATGGACTTGATAACTTCATTATCGACTACAGCAGAGTTCTGCAAATCCATAAAACGGAACAGCCAAAACTTTGCAATCAGATGGTGATGAAAAATTGCTATAGCAAACAACTTCTTAGGTTCATCCATCACGTCAGTGTGACAGTTAATAGAATACAAGATGGTTAATGCATATCCAATCACGAAGATACAGGAATTGGTTCCTTGAGATTATAAAATTAATCCTCTAATTTTAAGACTACTTCTCGACGATATTTCTTTTATTTCCAAATCATGGTTTCATTAGCATTATGACCACTGGTGTTAATTGAATCTTCAACATACACACTCAATGTACATTCATGCTAGCTACATTGCAACATAGTGAAATCAAAATATGGTACCTTTGGCTTGCTAATGAGCTCTTTTAGAATAGAATGAAGCGTAAACCGGAGTTCTTTAAAAAGCACAGCTGTTTGTGCTGGTGCTGATATTTTCAGCCAATTATCTACAATGGCTAATCCAGTCTGCAAATCCAAAAGCAGAAGTTATTTCCAAAAACCTAGTACAGTATTGTGTGAATGAAGCATCCCCAAAAAGGAAAAATGATTACGCCAGTCTGATACCTGATGTTGAACATTAATTGAACCACCAAACAACAAAATAGAGTAGGGGGAAACAATTGTCGTGTCTCGCAGGAACACTTTAGTTGTCTCAACCTGCAATTGGAAGGGACAAAAATAACAACACAACACGAATAGCAACTATTAGCAAGAATAAGAGAGAAAATAGATGGATATTTTTTTGAAGAGAATCAGACACCAACAACTTCGGCTAATATGATGAAATTGTTTTAACATATCAATTGAATGGATAATATACATTCCTACATACACCACTCAAAAATAACTTCAACTAATTCTAGTTTAGACTCCCAAAAATTTGGATCAAATAGTGCACAGCAAAAGGAACATTCATTTTCAAATCCTTTTTCCGTGTTTGTTATATAGGAGTTATAGTTCCCATCAATAGACTTGCATAATAACAGGCCCAGACATGCAAGAAGATTGGTACCACAAGAATGTTCATACCTTTTCAAGAAAGACTAGAAATGGATACTTGAATGTTTTCTGGCTGCTGTTAACAGAAGAAGGATGTATGTGAACTTCTCTCTTTCCATCATACCACACTGGACGAACTCCGACACTGCTTCCTTCAATGGTGGCAACATTAGGATACAGACCCGCACATAGGATTGCCTGGAAATGTGGTTTCAGAATAAATACAAACAGAAAGCCTTCCCAAACATTCGATGATGTAGACATTCAAATAAAAATCCTAAAAAGCATTCTCACTATGGCCCGACATAAAATTTAATACTATCCCAAATCTCATCAAGAAAGTCACATCTGTCTTCAAAAAAATTGCTATTCTTCTCTAACCAGATGTGCCATATCCCTACGAGATAAAAAAACTTTTGGTACCATAAATGTAGTTTTTTTTCGATTTAGTCCCACATACATTCGCTTTTTCAATTTAGCCCAAATATGTCGAATTTGGTTTCAATTTAGTTCTTTTTGTATGGAAATTTCAATTTTCGTCGAAATGTGTCCATAAATGCTGACTCAGCGCCACGTGTCAGCATCCCATTGGTCAACGACTTTTTTCTTTTCTTTTTTAATAAGTCGTTGACCAATGGGATGTTGACACATAGCGCTGAGTCAGCTTTCATGGGCGCTTCGTACAAAAAGGACTAAATTGAAACCAAATTAGACATATTTGGGGCTAAATTGAAAAAGCGGATGTATGTGGGACTAAATCGAAAAAAGACTACATTTATGGGACTAAAAAGTTTTTTATCTCAATTTACTACTGAATCTGGAATCATCATCAGTATTTTCCCTTTAGTTACACACATAGCGTTTACACTATATCCCAACTCCATCAGAAAAGTGGAATAAATTTTCTGGTGCTAAACTATACATTGATTCCTCAATAAACTAACTTAAATACTCAAATTTTCAACTCTCTTCATGTAGTGGTAAACCAAATACTGTAGCATATAATTGCTACAATAGATACACATCATAGTAGTTGTGATTTAAGACTCCACCGAGTTCCATTGATGATGTTTTTATCAATAATTTGTTATCATCATTATTTTAGTCTCAAATCAAGGAAACTGCACACCGGTTGCCACAAGAAGGCCTGAATCATTAATGGTTATTACACTCTCACAGAGCAGTTGGACAATAAAGAGAGAAATTTTAAAGAAGAATATGACAAGTGCAACACACATCAACCATAATGTCAAACATATTATGTAAGCTAACTGAAATTTATATGATTGCCAAGTTCTTTATACTGCATTTGAAAATATAGTTTTACCTTCACTAATACTGAATGACTTGAGTACTGATTGAATGGCTGTGACAAATCTGAAAGCCAATTATCAAGCTTTTCTTTCTTTTTCCAGCCAAACTGCTTCAAAACTTCTACATTAGTACAAGAAAAAATATCTAACTAGGCCAGAAATTGTGCAAGTCAACATACAAGCTAAAAGGAAAAATCATTAAAGTAGAAATATCAAAGTAAGGCACAAATAAGCATTGTGGTGAATTTTGTTTACTAAGAAGCCAATAATTTAGCTAATCACATTATTACAACACTTAAAAACAATAAAAATAAAAGAAAAATACATCTCATGCATTTGCAAAATCTACAATTCATAACATGGTCTAGCTAATAACATCTTGGAGTCAACTAATATCTGCTTCTCATTAACTAACTTCCTTATTTCACCCCATCCAATGGAAATCATCTCAGTTTTTACCAAGATATTTTCAACTAGGTTAAACAACATAAGTGTGCTAATGAGCGTATATATTCACCATTTGGTAGAATAAGTTTAATTCATCACGAGACTTCTTGTGTATTTTGGTGACTAGAAAGAATGCTAAACAATAAAAGCGTCATCCTTTTGTCAAGAATTTCAATAGCGACTACCAGAACACCCAATTTTTATTCATGTTTGCCCATGTGTGGTGTGTGCTAGAAACCAAGGAACCTAAGATAACATCTTATTTTGCATTTCCAGAATAACTTTACTAGCACTTGTTGACAGCAATCTTATGTCTCTGTCTATTTAATAGAATAAGGTTTATAATATAAAATTCATATAGCAGGGAACGCTACCAAAAACTTATAACTGTGACTGCCAAATATTGTGCAACTAAAATAGATATACCTTTGGCACATTTATCAGCCCAATGTCAGCAAGCAGTGTACCGAATTGTATTCTCATGTCCCTAGCATAAACACATACGTTTGATCAATCCAAATGATTGTGATTATGTTATATGGTTTTTATTCGTAATAATATGATGCACTTTTATGCATGGAAACAAAAGTTACGTTGATTTGCAGTTATAAAGCAAATTGACGTCACAGTCACAATAAAGAAACTGAGACGTGAATGTCTGAATAAATTATATGAAGTATACCCCTCTATAATCTAATCAACACAATCAGAAGGTAAAATAACATACCTTATCATGTACATAACAGAGCTACTTAAGAAATGGGAACTGCAGAATTTTTGGGCTGCTTTACCTCCTTCCTGCAAAACATAATTATTTATTACCTTCAGAGAGTAGCCATGAAATGGCTAAATAGATGTCTTTGAACAAGTGCAAAGAGAGTATAAGCAAAGTACTTCAATTAAAAGTACAAGGAATGGTAAATGAGAACATATTAATTCATACAATCTAGTCTACTGTAAATGAGAACATCTTAGGGTGGCATATTTAATATATAGTTAATGTCACCTAAGATGTTGCTAAATGGATGGATCTTATTCACCTCCATGAATGAGAAATTAAAGTAAAGCAGCAAATTAGGATTGATCAAACAACAGACATATTGAGTGCAAGATTGCTTACCGCACTTAAGATTTTATCCCATTTTTTATAAGCAATCAGCATAACGAGATGATCAGATTGTCTACTATCATCAGGTGCAACAGTTGCATCACCGGTCGGATGAGCCAATAAAGCTAATTTTGCTCTTTCAACATTATCTCTCTGCAAAGTGGATATTGCACATATCATCAATCAATAGTCATAAGAAAGGGAATAGAATCTAATCTACGCACCTCATCTTTTGGATACACAAACGGCGACTTGTAGCTCAAAAATGCCGAGATCGTAAGAATTGGAGACAAACAACCAAATATTCCACCGTATAACATCATCTGCGTATGAAAAGAACAAAATATAAGCATTGGCAGGACCAAACGTGAAGAACAGCTCTTTAAGTCCAAGTAAAGCCCAAAACATATTTCTAGAGGAAAAACACAGTAGAGGAAAAACATATTTACCACTCAGTTTATTTATTCTCGTTTTGCCACAGGAATAAAGCACGTTCTATACGTAAATATTAATAGAGTATTTACTATTCTCGTGTTTCTATAGAACGTGTTATCATAATTTATATTATTTACTATTCTCTTTCGGCTACAAACCCTTGAGTCCATATCATGTGTCGGGTCTAAGAAATTTCATGGTGCTAAAAACGTATTTAAAGAAAGCATACCTTTCCAATCAGCACGTCAACTGGGAGTTTAGCCAGATGATAGCCAAGAGGTGACAACTCTTCATTTCCTTCAATGGCACCAACCTGTGCATGTGCTTTAATCAAAACAAGGTCATCCGAACCAGCATGCATTTACAGTAAATTATAAGTTGTTTAGTGGTTCTGATTCTACTCAACAACCACTACGAATGTGATGTTTGGTAGCAATATTTATTTTAGTTAGGTACAATTGTTTATGCTAAACATAATTATTCATTATAAATTGAAACTTAAGCACAGAGCTTTATGTCCCTAATTTATGCAAGTGAAACATATCACTATACTTTTTCCTTCTAATTTACAGGCCAATTAAAACCTACAATGCGATTGTTCAGTCCTGAAAATGAAAAACAAAATTAACCTCGTATAGAGAAGAAATTGCTGACGCAATAGCATCTTCCCTTGGAGGTTCCAAAGCCTGAAAGAGATTAAAAAAGCAGCTATTAAAAATACAGGCTGTAGGTTATTAAATAAAACTAAGTACAAAGGTTTATGTAAATCAAATAAACCGATACATCAATTAAAGAAGTATAGAAGTTAAACTTGATATTTAAAAAAACATATTGGGCAGGAAGGGTTTTATATACAAGAAAGAATTATGCTTTTATTCCAAATTCTTCAGGAAAGATCAATAAAAGAACCTACCTTCAACAAAAATTGCTTTATTCCACCAAGAGAAAGTAATTTTACTTGCAGACATAACTCTACCAGTGGCATTCGCATCATCTCGGGGATCTAGAAAGCGCAAACACTTTGATATTGTTAGAGATATAACACAATCAAGCAACAATGGGGCAGCAGTGTGGTTCTCATAATTCCGTGTACCTTATCTTTTTTAATTTGTCATAATCAATTTATCATCACTGATTTAGGAGGCAGTCAGTACCTGGTATGGACGCATTAGCTTTTCATATCTGCGACAAGTATATAAACAAAAGCAAATTCCTGGCTTCACACGGCCAGCTCTTCCTTTTCGCTGCCTAGCATTTGCTTGAGATATCCAATCTTCAACCATGCTTGAGAGTTTCTGTTAGCATCATGTACAACTCCGGGTTTAAGTGATAAAAACGCATGCCAGAGTTTTATTATTTAAATGATTAAGATCCTAGTCCAACTGATGAGAATAAAAATACTACCAATAAACACAAGGCGTAGTTAGGAAAAGTCATCAACATACTCATTAAATTATCACAAAATTATACAAATGAACTGCACCCTTCTTAGAGACCAGCACCATCCATTATAGTGCTCATATTCTAACGTAGTTCAACAAAAAAAACACAAACCTTGTGCGGGTTATAGCGGTTCTCCTTGTGCTTTCCACAGTCCACCACATACACAACGTCATCAATAGTTATACTTGTCTCAGCAATATTTGTGGCAACTATAACCTTCACACATAACAAGCAAATAAATTATAAGAAACCAAACAAAGAGATTTAACAATCATATATGCATAACCAGTTTTCTATTCAATGCAGTTTAAATTTAAAAGCAAGTAGTTTTCCTATTGACAAGAAAACTGCAGAGTTTTTAACACAATTACTAAATTATTCATATAAAATGTGAAGCAAAAAAAGGCGTTCAAATTAATTTCCTGGAAATTGGGACATCACAGAAAACACATAAAAGTACTGATAAAACCTCAAACAAAAGGCGTGATCTATATATCTGAATAGAACTAATTATACCAGCTCAGTGAATCATGAACGGTGGATAAAAATTCACCTTTCGTATGTTATCAGGAGGTTTCTGAAACACCTTCTTTTGATCCTCGGGTGCTATAGCTGAATGTAATGGAAGAAGCCATTCAGATGAATCCCCACCGAACCGGTGAGAAGCAGAAAGTTTATCTAGCAGCATATTTATTTCTGCAACTCCCTGTCATGTAGTAAATGTACTTAGTCAGTTAATAAGTATACCACAAAGGCAGATGGAAAGATAAACTCTACGAAACTGCACCGGGCCAATGTACTTATGTACCTACCGGTAAAAAGACTAGTATGGCACCCTCAGCGTAAGATTCATCAATATGGCGTACAAGGTCTTCAAGAAGGTCATAATCAATATTATCTTCATTCAACCTTTTCTGCGATAGGGTCATTCAAAAATAATTGCAACACAGGCTCAAGAAATGCAATACACGTGACATGAATGATACACACCAAGTTTTGACGAGTTTGCTCACTGTAAGAAAGATAATCATTTTTATCGTAATACGGATTGATAATTTCCTCAGAAAGTACGGAATCATCTCCCCAGCCAGATAAGATGAGGTTTTTCTTTCCTCTCTTGTTTCCAACAGGAGCATTCTGCAAAATACGTTAACAGCGACAAAACAAATTAATACAAAACAAGATATACAAGCATATTTCTGAATACTCAGGACCTATGAGTCATATTAACAAGCAAAAGGGTCTTGTGTGCATGTACCTAATTTTTGTGCTAATGAACTTGTCTATCAATCTAACAAATTACCAAGGCACGGGACACTTCTCTCTGCCACCCCCCACCCCCCAGTTATATAATTACTTGTGTTGTGTTTTGGTTCCGGCTTAATAACATTTCAATTGGATTTGTACCTTCTCTACCCCAGACACTCCGTAGGTTATAGATGCAGGAGAATCTGAAGCAAGGCGGTAGTTCAACTTCTCGTGAATATCCTCAAGAAACTGACTTGACACGGGATGTGTTCGGCCTTGAGCAGTAACCACAGGACAGTTACCGAAATACTGTGAAAACATGTGTGAATCAACTGTTGCAGACCTACATGACAATAATGATTGCAAACAACCTTTCACTATGATGAAACGTAAAATAAAAAATATCAAGCAAGGAACACATTCACAACAAAATAGATAGACTACATACATGAGAATAACTTTCAACTTTGGTTTAGGGCTTGTAGTTTGCTTCTCAATCATATTCTTCAAAACTATGAGCAGAAAATCCCCCTGTTACACAAAATGAATATGGAGAACGTAGTCAATTTGTTGGTAAACAATTCAGCATGCATATAAGTTACAAAGGAAGCTCATAATTCCTTCACCCAAAAAAAAAAAAAAAGAAGCTCATAATTACAAAAGAAGCTATTGCTGGAAGACCTTCCTGTGTGAGCTTTATTTCAAAAGTTTTTGTTAAATTTAGGCCTAGTCCTTTGCTTATCCAAACATATCAGACACACAAGATAGAAATGTTGGACTAACCAGAAGAGACCGCTCGTGCACTTCGTCAACTATGACATGACTAATATCAGCCAAGTCTTTATTTCCCTGCAAATTCATGTCAAAATAAGGTAAGGGAAAATGAATGATCTTATACCTTTGTGCCTGCCTATTTGAACTCCATTTTGCTTTTACAAATAAACGAATCTCATAATTTCACTAGAGCACGCATATGATTATTTTAAAAATAAAAACACAAAACTTTCAGTGCAGCACATATAACATAATGTCTGTTAAGTATAATTGAATCCATTTTACGTACTGAAAGTTAAAAACAGTGAGCCTACCGATATCATCCTCAGAAGTATGCCAGTTGTACAAAAAAGAAGCTTCGTTCGTTCATTCCTACAGCAAAAGGCATATATATAAGAATATGCAAATCTGATCAAACACTCACAGCAAAATAATGATGAAAATAAATATGAATCGTGTATCTCAAACACAAATAAAAAAGGTTTGGTAAAAATATAATAGCTTCAAATAGGCTAATGTATTGTCATATGGACAAACAACGTTAAACTGTTAAGTTGTTAGGTGTAAAATTTTACAGATGCAGAAATTCTTCGAGCAAATACATTTTTAGGCTCCATTTGGATGGGTGGATTTGAAGTAAATGATTTCAAAGACATTGAATTAGTTAGGATACAATGGATTTCAAATCTTTTGGAGTCATTTCAGAGAATTTCAAATCTTTGCACATGACTACACAGAGAGCAGAAACTACATAAAATTATAATTTAGGTCTGCTAGCTCAGATAACTCGACAATGAAAAAAAAATATAAGAAATTTATGCTTTATATAACAAACTATAGGACGAGACACCCCAACATCTGATTACAGAGTTGGATTACATTGCATAATGCAACTTTCTAGATAAATCCGAAATTGAATTGCCCCTAAAGCGTTCTGGCTAATGGACCACAAAGCAACTTTAAATTAAATTTTATCCCAAATCTCATCAAGAAATACACATCTATCTTTAAAAAAAAATCTGATAACCCTCTTTAGCCAGATGTATTTTATAACTACTGATACTGCAATCCTTAGTTGTATTTCAAGAAAAGGATACAATTGATCACCTTGCGCTGTCTAGACGGACTTGATAACCAACCAAAGAATCATTTGATCCTGGAGATGATTCACAACGCTCATCAGCAACTCTGTCAGCGACAGAAACGGCCTACAAAAGATCATCGCATAAAATAGGCATTAAAAATCAAATTAGAACTATTTTAAATTGCACTTATAAGCATTAAAAAACAAAAAAATAATACCTCCAAAATAATTTGGAAAATAGGCTAAATATCAATAAAAAAAAAATCATAATGATGCAACTGAATTATATTACTAACCGCAATTCTCCTGGGCTGAGTGCAAATTATACTACAGCGACCACCAGATCCAGCCTCAATCATGTTATCTAATATATACTGTGGGACCTACATAACCATCACCAAGACAGTACGGGGGTAATATTCAAAAACTAATACTAAAATAAATTAGCACTGAAAATGAGAACTTCAACTATACTACAGCGACCACCAGATCCAGCTTCAATCATGTTATCTAATATATACTGTGGGGCCTACATAACCATCACCAAGACAATACAATACAAGCAGATAATATTCAAAAACAAAAAAGTAAGAAACTATTAGCACTGGAAATAAGAACTTCCACAGATTGCATAAGGCGACAAAAATAAAATTGAATGAATCTCGAACCTGAGTTGTCTTCCCACAGCCTGTCTCTCCAGAAATAACCAAAACATTATTTTCCTCAAGTAAATGTAGAATGTCATCTTTCACCTCAGCAATTGGGAGGCTAGATCTTGAATGCAACATGTCCTTTTAAGGGGGAGGGGAAAAAAGGGATAGTTCCATCATAAGCAAACATGTCTCAGAACATGCAAATTTGGAAGGACTAAAAACTCAAATTTGGTGCTTTCTAAATAACTCTGCTCTTCACCATTGAAATAAGTGTAACGAATGTATTTTCACAAGCACGAATCATATATTTGCATTTAGATATATTAGGACAGTAATACGGTGTAATTGTTTTAATTGTGACTGCAATAAGACTTAAATAAATTCACGATGTGAGCTCCAAAGTAGCTTCTGTTGAGAACTTACTGATGAACGATATATATTTTGATCAAAGGTCAGGTTTTGAATAGAATCACATGTATGGCTCACAATTTCTAAGGATGATTAAGTATTAAGGGTAATAGATGCTCATAATGAATTTTTCATACAATGCCTCATGCCATCTCAAATATCTCATTGATAGATAGAAAGGGATGACCAACCTTGTACTTCTTCATTCCCTTCTTACGCTCTTGATCCTTCTTCAGATAAATGCTTTCAGCATCCACATTTCTGGACAATTCTGCAAACATGTAATATGACTGTAAGGAAGTATCCAGAAAGGTTATTCAAGAGCTAAAAGGATAGCTATGAAGCCTGTAGATATCTTCCAAACTTGCACTTATAGATTGGCATGCATATATGGCTGTTTGCGAATTGGAACAAGAGCAAGCCAAATAAGAAATGATTTTTATTAATGTTTTCATTAATAGGCGCAATCATATAAAGCAGTACACGATTGCTTCAGACATAATGACCACCGATCCCATTTATAATTATGCAACACTTGCATAATTTGAGCAAGGGGAAAACATGTAAATGACGAAAAATCAGTATTATAATTTAATCAGAAGCATGCTGCGGAAATTAAAGAAAGGGGGATGAGTTTCTTTAGTTTGAATGCATGTATTAAGCTGAATAAGCATGTGCTGCATTACACAATAAATATGATTATGACCTCCTGCCCTTGATAAACATACTACACAAACACAGATATGTATAAGAACATCTAGTGATGAAAATAAATAAAATTGACGTACTATCAGCATTCTGATTAGTGCTACCAGTAATATCTTCTAAAATATTTGGCATTTGAATCTTATCTTGATGAGCACTATCCATGATATCAGCCTCAACGACATGCTCATTTTTGTCAGAATTCAACAGTGAGTCAACAAAACCAGCCCTTCTATCTTCATATTGGTCATTTCCAGATGCGAACAAATCTCCTGTAGATTGAGCAATAAAAGAACCAGAGGATTATTATATGCTCCATTGCTCTCTCCAGTTCAAATATGCCTCAAAAAATAATGAATCAAGGTAAATGAGTGCTACCCTTATTAAATTACTCTAGCAGTATTAAATACACGCGAGAACGGGCAAGAGTACTGATAAATAACTTAGACTAGAATAGCAAATAAATGTAGAAAGTTGACTTGAAAACATAAAACATCACTTATTTAAATTATTTACAGTAGTAAAATTAAAACCGAAGTGAAAAAAAAGCAACTACAAAAATAAAAATGAAAAATATATATCAAAAGGTTAGCTTTACAGTTCTCAAGCCAAAACAAATAGTAGCTGCAAATAAGGCCAATCACCTTCCTTCCATTTTAGTACCATCGAAGCATAGGGCTCTAGAAGTGCTAGCTGAAAAGGTATATCTGGAAAGAGACAGTGCAGCGCATATGCTGCAACTCTGTTTTGTGCATCCTGAGATGAAGAGTTAGTTAGTTAGTTAGTTAGAGCCTTTTGGAAGTATTTACTGAAGAAAAATGATCTAGCAAAGCAGTCCCTCACAACTGTTGTGACATAATATATGGTACATATATTCTCTCTTTCGAAAAGTATAAGTAAAAAAATATATACTCCGTAGGTGCTATCATGTCACTGATGAAATTGAACATAATAGATACTTGAAGCAGAAACCCAACATCTGCAACATGCATTGTTTGCAGTAATTTTGAAAATTAATTATGTTTTTGCTTGCTCCTTTGGTGCAATGTAGACTGAGGTCCTATTTTTGTTTTATACACTGCTTGAAAAGCATGGGTTCTCAGTGCTATTTAGGGATACTGGGGTACAATAAAGTCCTAATGACTGACACAGAAAACACCAAAAGAATTATCCATTTAATATGGTTCAATCCTTCAGTGATTTATTATGAGTTTGCAACTATTTCCATTGACCAATGCAGGTGTTATACCTCAGGTGTATTAAAGCTTTCATTATTACTTGGAAGTTGAATGGTTGTCAACCCTCCAGCTTTTCTACTTTTACCCCTCCCACTAGCTTTGCGTAGTATGCTGATAGAGTAACCAGAATTGTGCCCTTTTCCAGGAACTCGATCATATTTTGGCGCTTCCCATCCCGATCTTTGGCAATGTTGTTGAAGAACAGCCTTTGGAATCTTTTTTTGATCTCCCTATAGTTATTACCAAACACGGCAATAATTACACCAGAGCCAAAATAACAATAAAAATGTAACGAACACCATTCAAAGAAAAACTAATTTAGCAACCAGGAAAGAAGGCAGGTAGAATCGAGAGGGAAGGATAGAAATGATGAAAACAGATTGGGTATCCATCAAGAGGATATATGGATTATATTCCATGTCTTTAAACGAGAGTACAAAATAAGAAATAGGAGTCTAGAGTACATCTTAGAATCCTCAATTACGTCAGACTAGCAGCAGTGGGATATTAAACAAGTTAAAAGCACTCAAAATTCTAACATTAAGTTGCCTCAGATATAAGCATGAGCTTCATGGATAGTAGTTATTACCTTTTTCCAGATTCCTTCCATTTTCTCTATGTTCTTCTCACTGCAAAGTTCTTTCAATTTCTCTTTCTTTTGTAGTTCCAATATTTCAGAAGGTAAATTTTGATTAGAAGTGCCGCAACCTTCCAAAAATAAATCACCAAGTTCTACATCATCAGACTCCCTCTCCAACACATCTCCATCTTTCACAGGGATACTTAAAGCAGTGTCAGTTGAGTAATCATGTTCGACAGAGCTACTAACTTCCTTTTCGTCAACTTGAACCCTAAACTCAGTACAGGATGTATCATCTTCTATATTACATACATTAACTGTGCCACCGTCAGAGTTGTCTGAAGGAACAGGATTCGAAGCCACATCATTACTTGCATGAAGGGAAGAGCTTACATATCCAGAATCCAATAGATCAACAGATAGTCCTGAGAATTTATTCAAATTCAAGCAAAATTATGCACACTTTTAATGTGACCAAGAATTGTGACAGAAAAGACACGATGACATTCTGCTACCTAAGGCTGATATCTCCTGCTTAAGTTTCCGAATTATAAGACCTGCTTCGTTCTGGCTTTTTTTGTCACCTTTATCTTTAGCATTTGCAGCTAGCAACCTAGCAGCATGATAGTCCTCAACAATTAACTCATAATTGCTCCTTGGTTCCAAGACCTAACACAAAAGTATTTACATTAAAAAATAAGGAATAAAAATGAAACATTATTGAAACGACTTCATCTTTTTTCAGAAAAGGTAGTAGAAAATTATTGAGCCAATGCGACACGGTTACAAGCGCACATGTTCGAATATAGTTGTTCTTGAAAATCGGCACAGCACAAATATAATCTTTTAAGAAACGTCAATAGGAAAATCAAGATTCAAAATAGCTTAGATCAAGCAGAACACAAGAATATAACAAAAAGAAAAGAAAAGAAAAGTCTGCATAGTTATGTAAGTTCTATCCGGAATACTTGTAGGATGACACAAAACGTAATGTTAGGAGATCCACAATTTAAAAATTAAATCAAAACTTTGGTGGATGTTGAAGTAAAATAAAACAGAAAATATGGAGAAAACAGTTTCACTTGTTTATCAATAATAATTTATGCATCTGAAGTTACATAACTCGAAGTACCTTCTTCGATTTATCATTATCCAGTGAAGAAGTTTCCCAGGAATCAGATTCATCCTGCAAAAGTTTTTTTATGATTAGCATCCTATTGTAATTATGAGACAGTACAAACTTTGACAGATATCTTCTTCTAACTATGTGTGTGTGTGTCTATTCACATCACTTGATGGCAAAATCCTTTGACTAAATCTATATAGACCACCGTGTGAAAGTACCTCCTCCTGCTGTTCCATATATTGACGGATCCAGTCTGCTTGAGAACTCTGAACAGAAAATAATTTCTCATCATCCTTACGTTCTTTAATTCTAAGAGGAACTTCTGCCTTCTCCTCCGATACATGTGCTAGCGCATCCCTCGATGAAACCCAATCTTCACGAGCAGTTGATATGACACCAACAGAACCTGCTCGTAAAGTTCATTAAGAGGTCGCTTACGCTCCGTCTCAAAACAAAAATAATCGATATAATGCCTCTGTAAAACTAAGGCGAATTTAACATAATAGATGTATCGGCACCTCCAAGTGTATGCAAATAACCTCCGCTTGAAAACTTCAGCGGGAGCTCATTCCCTGGAATATTTAAGCATAGCCAGTCTAAAGCAGACTCGTATGTTGATCTATCCTAGAAACAAATACACAAAACAGCAACAAAATGTTATCAGTTTTTCAACTGAAATTTTTTCACTTTCAGCTATTCCAAGTTCATTTGAGCCCAGTTACAATTCAGTACTATCGGTTTTAGTTGAAAGTACATAAAAATAAAAATAAAAATTGTTTTTCATCGGCTAACCTTGAGAGTGGAGAGAGCAAGTTCAATTTGATCGTCTTTAAAGCCGTCGCAAGACAATTTCTCGTAAACCGACCGGAGCCTCTTCGCTTTCTGTCCTTTAGATATAGATTCATCGGACGGCGCCGGAGAAGGCTCAGATCGTCCGGAGTTGAGAAGAAGACGGCGGAGGCGATTTTCGTTCTCCGCTGATAGTTGGAGTTTGGGGCCGGCGGATGGCGCGGGTTTACCTTTCGACGATGACGCCTTCTGATTCTGCGGTTTCTTCTTAGGCGCCATTTTTGCGTACAAACACAATCACTGAATTGTGCTGAGACGGACAGACGATGGCTGTTTGGAAGAGGGATGACGAAGTCGGCGACGGAGTTTGAACGGTGGGCTACGGTTAGGCCCATTTCCTAAGTGGACTGGTCTGAAAGATGAGTGAATATCAGCCCATTTGAAAAACATTATTTTTTTTTAAATAAAAATGACAATTAGTATTCATTATATCATCAAATTTATGTATTAAAAAAAGAAGTATTTATGAAAAGGGGTATTTTGATATATGAATTTACATGTTCAACCTTATAAAATATACATTTTAATTAAGGATATTTTTTTTTTGTTTTTTTTATTATTTGAAGTATTATTAAATTTATAATTATAAAAAAGAGTAATATAATTACTATTTTACCCTTGATGGTTAATAAATAATCACTACCTATGTTTAAATAAAAAAAAGTATTTTTGGAAGTTTACTTAAATTTATAATTAAGAAAAACTAATTTATTTAATTATAATCAATCGTTTAGATTTACCCTTTTTCAAAAATCAACCTTAAAAAAAAGTGGACATTTTTTAAATTATAGTAATTTTTTACTTATGAATGAACAATATTTAAATTTTTGTTTTTTTTAATTATGATTGTGGCGAAAATTATTAGGTACCATGATTTTAAAATGTTTTTTTTTCTCTCAAAATTAGAATAAACAATGGAAGGCTAAATTCACCAATTTCTTGACTAAAATAAACAAGGGTGTAAGTGTAACCTCGTAAATAACACAAAATATGTGTAGCTAGTATACAAATACAAATGAAAAAAAAAAAAGTTAAGCATAACTCTTGGAGCACCGTAAAACTGAATCCTACATGACGTCAATTGTCTAGTGAAGGGGAAAAACTAGAGAGACGAATTGACGAGCATATCCCCACTCAAGCCAGTCGAGAAGAAACTAGTGCGCTGGGGTGTAGAAATTCAATAATCTTCGATGGCATTCATCGGTGGAGTTGGAAGTTGTTGGTAGTGAAGGGTTGTCCTTCAAGTATTGAAGATTTCAATTACAATAGAGCTTGATCAGCGAATCCGAACCCGCAGTAAATAACCAAGGTTGTCTCGGGTGAAACATGCAATCCAAAACTCCTGCGAAAAATAAAAAAAGGTTTATTGTCGAGAACTTGGATGCTATCAACGCTCACAATCGGTCGATGAGCATCAAATAAAAATGAATGCATACACTTTCCATTGACATGGCACTTAAGAAACTAATAGACGAATTAGAAAAGAAGTTACCTCTCCCATCAGTACTTGAATGTCCACGAAGAATTTCCAGAGGAACAATCAATGGGTTCTGATTGAGATCAGAATAAACCATGCCATGAAATACATAAGCTGTGCCATCTTCGGAGCATGAGGCAAATAAAGGGTACGAACGGTGATAGGCAACCCCAGTAATATCCTTAGGATGACACCTGAGAATTAGGATAGGTATAAATGGAAAAAATAAAATTAGAGAAATTATAAATTAGGATTATAGTTGCAGGAACAAATAATTTAAGTGGGTTCTCTCCGTTGGTCAAAATGCTAATATTAGCTGGTCTTTTCGTTTTTAATTAATGAAATTTAAATTTTGTTTTCCTATTTCACTGAATTACTTGATTCATCACTAATGACGCTAAGCTTTTGAAATTATGTCAATAACTATTCTCTAAAACATGCAATCATTAATTACACGATCTTGGACTTCTCAACACAATAAATCACCATTACATGAAATCGACCCTCTCCATCAAATCAACAATTTCCAACTGCCATGACATTATAAAGGCACAATTTGACAATGATGATGAATAAATCTTTAAGTTCTTCGAAATTGGTCCTCTGACAAATTTTAAATTATTTCAGCATTATTAATGTCACTTTTCTAATTATGACAATAAAATACTATGACATACCTTAAGACTCTGTAAGGTCGAGATGAAAGGTCCATGTCAAACCAACATAACTTCCCATCTTTGCTTCCCACAATCGCATTATCACCTGCATATTAACATGGGATTGATAAGCGGCGTCGGCATTTTGCACCAAGTGTTATCGTTGTGTGGGTGTGGGTGTGGGTGAGAGTGAGAGAAAAAAAATGTGAGCATACCACCAGGGTGGATAGCTATAGAAGATATTTCACGGACTCCAGCATCAAGCTTTTTAATAAGCTTCTGCTTCAATAAATCATAAACGCGGATATCCTTCTTGAATGCTGTAAAAAATACAGAACGAGTAGGGTGAAAAGCAGTGGAGACAGGAATCCCTTTGGTCTTGAATGGAATTCGTTGTGTAAGTTTCTTTGAGAGTTGGTGAATCATCACTGATCTTGATTCACGTACAGCTGAGTTAAAGAAATGCAATGCCCAAACAGATAATTTCATCCCCAGTAAAGAGTAAAGATAAGGCAGTATTAGGTGATGCATATACAACAACTTTGCATTATTAATATGACAGCATATTGAACTAGTCAATGCATTCATGGCTGAGAAAAAAGGATATCAGTTGGCATTAGAGTTGAGAGATAATCCCCTTTACGATGCCATTCCACTTTAGTTACAGCCTACAATTCAAGAAAACAAATTTCTTAAATTCAACTAGGAATCTCTGAATATATATATATATATATATATATATATATATATATATATATATATATATATATATATATATATATATATATATATATATATATATATATATATATATATATATATATATATATATATATATATATATATATATAACTCTAAATAAAATGTAAAAAAAAATCACATAATTACCTTGAAATGCTTCAACCTGATTCCCCCATGTGTATCATCTTGAGACCAGCTCACAATGGAAGCACTAGTATCTGAAGTAACAACAGTAATAGGTGAGTGGTGAAAGGATTGACAAAAGAGATCACATGAATACTCTTACGCATACTGACCAGATTCTTCTGTTGACTTATGGGGTTCAACATGGAGAAGATCTTCAATCCTTTTCTGTTGTTCATAACTCCCGCATCTGGTGTTCAAAATAAACACATCTTGGCCCCTGAAAATTTAAACAGGACTTAGTGATATACACCGACATCTATTTTGCAATAAAAGAAATCAAGGCCTCTCATATGTCTTACGTTGCCACTGCTAACACAGGAATATCGGGCAGAGGATTCCAAGCAACTTTCTCGATGCTTTCACCTAGATTCCATATCTGTAGGCATCTTCCGGTTTCAACTTCCCAAATGCGAACAGTTCCATCCTTAGAACCTTCATAAAATGTTGGACCCAGTAAACAACAAGTTAACTTACATATCTCCTAATGTATTACAAAACCTCCTAGAACTCAAAGTAGATCAATAATGTCGAACCAGATGCAAGCCATTGCCCTGTGGTTTCTGTAGAAATTGTGGTGACAGGACCCTTATGGCCTTTGTACTCGAGATAACAAGTTGTTGGATATGGTTTAAGATCTTTACGGCTTGGTAACTTTGGTTTCAAGGACTCAGGATCAATATTAATCTGAAAAAGTCCAGAAGGTAATGAGTTGGGTGAAATAATGACCAACTATTTTAAAATATAAATTTATAGACAAAATGCAAAAATCATCTGAAACATATAGAGGAGACATTATTGCGTATACGTACGCGTTTTTTGCGAACTCTTGGGCATAGATAGAGATCCAAACAACGATCAAAAGTCTCTTGGACAGCTTTCTCGTACGCAGGAACACTTCTCAAGGATTTGAACCTAAATTTCACATAAGACATTAGTGGATTAAACTCCTGCCACCAAAAAGAAAGATCATTGAGTGAAAACATTAAAATGGAGCGGAAATTACTGTTTAGGAATAAACTTAGGTCGGTCCTCCTCAAACATGAGCTGGTGAGCATTTATTTCTTCCTGTGTTAGGATGTATTCTGGAGAAGGGCTGTAAGATTCCTCATGGCCTAGAAAAAAAAATTAGGTCAAACAAAATAAAAAAAAATGAAAATATCATTAGCTACGGTTCAGTGCATATGAATGGATTATTAAGCATAGCCTATCATTAAATAAGCAAACACACCTGGCAATTTAGGTTTTGGTGCAGGAATATATGCCAGACCCTGTCTATTTGCTGAGCTGGAATCATCCCACAAGGCATACACCTTAGGCTCTTCTTGCTTGGGCTTATCAGTTTTAATCAGCCCACTTCTGATGGCCCGAACATAGCGAACTACCTATAATTCCAAACAATTATCTATAACCTTAGCCTGTTTTTTGATAGTATCATTTTGAAACTAGTGACAGTAAAGAAAAATAAAATTTAGTCACCGGAAATGAACCAATGTGAACATAAGGAAGTAAACAAGGAAACATAATCTAATAATTCCAGCAGTGAAAAAACCAAAACATTTTATGTTACCTACCATTTTGCTCTCCCACTTTGAAGGAGTGAAGCGCCTCTTTGGTTCGGGTGCATTCGACAGTGGATGCTTAGCACCATCCCACACAAACCAGTCAACATAAGGCTGCAGAGGATGACAGATTAAGAAATGTTCATTTAAAGGGAAGGTAGCATAACCTAAAAATGAGATTGGGTATATATAAACTATACTAAAGTGAGAAGTGAAAATGAAATCAGAACACTGTACGCACTGCATATGGATCAAAATCAGCATGAGGTGCTTTTCCTTTCAGTAATCTGCCTACTAGTTTGGTCTCTTCTTTGGTCAACTCCACTTCCTCGTCATTATACTCGTCATATATCTTACGCCTAGACGCAGCAGACCATAAATGTGGATTAATCATGGCATAAAACTAGTTAAGAACATAGTTCATGGTTGGCATATATGCATCACGGAAAGCTGAATTTTCAAACGATTAGGTATTCTAGTTATAACTCACCAATTCTTTGAGTCATCAGCACTTGCAAGAAAAGAATCCAGCTTACTCTGTTTTTCTCTCTTTTTTATCTTCTTACCAGCTAAATCATATCCGATATGTTCCTCGTCCTTGTACCACTCCAAAGGAACATCTCCAACTGTGTTACGTGGTGCAACCTAATTCATCAAGAAAAGAGAAATTTAACCGTAGTCAGCAAAATTATTAATTAAAAAAAAGGTGATGTAAACAAATAATTTGATTCAACGATTGTATGACCACATTCTCTATGTAACTAATCTATACAGCCAAAATCAAGTACCATAAGTAGCGGCTGGAGTTTGGCTAGTTTTTTAAGGCTGAAACATGGAACGTTTTTGCATCTTAAAGATGAAATTTAAACTGACCTCGTCTTCAGATGAATCACTCTCCTCAACTACTTCGCGGGAATCATCACTTTCACCATGGCTGTCTTCACCATGATACTCATCATTATCTTCGTTGAGATCATCTCCGCGTGAATGGTTATCATCATCATCACTTGCACCAGTAGGATCATCACCATCACTTGACTCAACGACATCCTGCCATAATAAAAATATAATATAATCTCACTTGAGGCTTAAGTCAGACTCAACTAAGAAAAAGGATAGGCGAGATAAAGTTCAGAGCAAAATGGAAATTAAAAAGAGTGAAAATCCAAAATAAGCTGCAAATGGCACACAGGATGAGAAAGGTAAAAAGTAATAGAGGCGATCAGCAGATAAAAGGAAGTGGAAACACATGGGGGTTATTCAAAAGTGAGAGTGAGTTGCATACTTCAATTTTCGAAGTGTGTGCAATGAGGGTATTCACTAGCAAATGATTTGTCATGAAGGGGATTATGACGGGGATGGCTAACAAATACATGACCAAGAAAATTAATAAATGCAAAACCGAGAATTACCATGTACCTCAACCTCGGAGAGTTTACTTTGCTCGGATCCGGATTCACTTATTGAGTCACCTTCCTCAGGTAGACTCTACAGAAAACATAAAAAGTTCAATTAATTAGATTCTGGTTTTATCCATACAGACACAATACATTTACTAATCCGCAACTACATCGATAGCCTAGTTACTTCCACCAATTCTACCTATAGACGATGGTACTCGGACCCTTCTGTGAATTAGACAATGCAAATAAAACTAAGGGGTAGATATTAAAAAAAAATGTCATTTCATATGCAAAATGAACATCAATCCGCAACCAAAAGTTCCAACCCTTTTCATGATAACACTCAAATATTTACACATGCTTTCATTACATGATCAGAAAATTTCTCTCGTTGCCTTCCATTTCCAAACAGCATCCAAACTCACTTAAACATTGAATTAACAGCCAACAAAAAATATGAACTTTATTCTTCAACAGACTTAATCTCATAAACTGAAAAATATCTGTACTTGATCATCACTATCTTCCGATCCCGAATCAAACGGGGAATCTTCAGAGCTCTCAGCTGCTGCCTCAGCATCCTGAATTCTTCTCATATTTTCTTCCATGTTTTTGGCTTTCAACTTCTGAACGTTTTTCTTGCCCGTTTCATTCTTCGGCTCGCCGGAGCCATTGTCGTCCTTCCGCTGCTTACGTCCCATTCTGCGTGATGTCCGAACGAAGCTAAGAAATGAAACTGAACACTACTACTAACTGAGTAACGGGTGTGTAGTTTTAGGGTTTATTGTGGGGTTTTAGGGATGATTTTTCACAGGCGGAAGTGAGATAATTTTCGGAGTTGTACCAATATGGGCTTGTGTTGGCTAGGGTGTACCTATGGGCTTGTGTTGGCTAGTGGCCCAATCTTAATCTTAATTCATGGCCATACTAATGATAAATTAGTGACTTATATACTTAATGATGAAATTAGTGACTTATATATTTTTTAATTAATTTTGTAACTAAAGTAATACTAGTATATGTGAATTTTAATTAAGTAAATACTACCATACTCTTATTTTTTATGTTTAATAACCATTTATCCCTTTTAAACAAATATTTAATTAAATCTCCAACTTCGTTAGCCACTCGAGTTCGAGCAATTCAGTATCATAAACATGTTGGTCGTGAGCACCTAAATATTTGTCTTGTTGAGTGGCTCATCGAGCGACTCATCAAATTGAACAAAAATTATCATTTTTTATTAAAAAATTTAATAAAAACAAAAGTGTATGATATTATAGCCAAAGTGAAAATCGAGAAAACAATTAAATCTGTGAACTGGTTATCTCGAGCTCAATTATGTTCGACTCATGAAAAGTCGTTCTATTTTCAAGAGCAAAACTATTGTCCAACCGGTTAATGAAGTTCAGATTCAGGCCGACACTTTTGGTCATATGTGTTAATTTGAACGTCAATTAAATTGCAAGTCACTAGTGACATCTGACTTGGTGTATACAGTAGTTTACTACGTGTGCATATTTCCTCACTACAAGACCAACAGCTTGACCTAATTTCGGACTTGGTTCATTAATATGG
Source organism: Euphrasia confusa (assembly GCA_954870475.1). NCBI lineage: Eukaryota > Viridiplantae > Streptophyta > Magnoliopsida > Lamiales > Orobanchaceae > Euphrasia > Euphrasia confusa. Next base: position 13,261,474 of record OX940951.1, on the reverse strand, counting down.
TTGGTACAGTTAGACCTGTAAATGGAGCGGGTTTTATCCGTATTCGCTCCTGATCCGTCACATTTAAACGGATTTGGATCGTAAAAATTGACCCGTTGACCCGTTTAATGACCCGACCCGTTTACCCATTTAATAAACGGATCGGATACGGATCAATACCGATCCGATCCGTAAGTGACCCGACCCTTTACAAATATTATATATAGCTATGCAAAGTATTTAGTTACTATATAATAATTAATAATTTATAATTAATTAATAAAAAATATTTATTTTTTCATTTTGCTTAATATAAAAATATTAATTATTATTCTTAACACTTTAATCTATAATTTAGTTTAATAAATTTTAATATTTTATTTTATAATTTTTTAAAAGTTAAAAATTATTGTTAAAAAATTATAAATAATTATTATTACAAACGGATCGAAAAAACCTGTTGGATACCCGTTGATCCGGCGGATACGGATATGGATCAAGCTCTCGATGATTCGGCGGGTCGCGGAGCGGATACTGATCGAAAATTTAAATTATTAAACGGATACGGATCAGTGCCGATCCGCTCCGAATCCGCCCCATTTACAGGTCTAGGTACAATTCAAGCTCCGTATAAATGACTTTTAAAAGTGAATGTGCTGACTCATTATAATCATTCCTCACATCAAAGCATACACAAAGTATGGCATACTTCTTTTGTTATTAATATATTTTATTAAAAAATATAAGTAATAGTATTAGTATAAACTAAATTATTCTAACTAAAATAATTTTTCATTTTCAAATAAATATATATGTGAAATTAAAAAAATTATATTAATTTTTAAAAAATTACAAAGTAAAAATATATTTTAAAGTTAAACAGTAAAATAAAGTACTTATTTTAAGTAATATTTAAAAGTAAGTAAAAAAATATGAATAAAATTACTACTATATTTTAGAGTGGGAATATAAAATAGGGGTAATCACGAACGAGGGCACTTCTAAGATGATTATTATTTATAGTACCCAATTTTTTCTCTTAGTATTATACAGGGCACTCTGCCCATTTTATCCTTTTTCATTAAAAAAAATTAAAAAATTAATTGATATATAAAATTACGCAAAAAATCTAAACTATCATCCTACATTCAATAGTTCCTCATTCGACTACACATATATTGAAGTTTCGTCAAATACATTAAAAAATCTTTCGGCTCATTGATATAAAATCAAAATTAATTGATATATAAAATTACGCAAAAATCTAAACTATCCTAAGTTCCTCATTGACTACACATTTCGTCAAAGACATTCCAAAATCTTTCATCTTCGATAAGAGTATTGTTTCGATAGATAACTCTTCTAGCTCATTGATATAAAATCAACACTTCTATCATAGATATAAAATCACTTGAATTCAAAAATTTGTCATAGATAATTCGTATAATAATATTGATATATCTATCATAGATATGAAAAAAAAAATTGAAATCTATCATAGATATCAAAGAATTCATAAAATCACATACGTAAATCATAAATCTATTATAGATATTTACAAACTAAACTAGAAATGTAAATCATAAATCTATTATAGATATTTACAAACTAAACTAAAATCTATTATAGATGCAAAAAATATGTAAAAACATTACACAAAGAATGTTCCACATACGCATCTCATAAAACACGCATCTCTTCGCTCATCCAAAATATATAATTATATTTATATATAATTATAAATATATAATGCAAATATATTTTGTTTGCGTAATATATTTTGATATTAATGTAATCTCAGCGCAAATATATTTTACCAAATATATTTAGCGCAAATATATAAATATATATTAGTAGCGTGTTTAATATTAGTGAATATTAAAATAAATTAATATATATTACCGTAATATTATTGTAGGGATATTTATGACTTTATACATTTTAAAAAATGCCCCTACTTAGTATTTAAAAAATACAAATACCCTAATAAACAAACAATTAAAAAATATATAACCCCTACAAATGAGGTGAAAAAACAATGGGTGTTGGAAATAATATTAAAATCCAATCTACCCCATACCCTAATATTAACTCTAAAATATAATAATTATTTATTTTGAGAAGTATGCTTAATTAGTTAACCTATTTAAAAAAAAAGTGTTCATAAATTAGGACGATGTCCTATTTACTGATAATAAAGACTTTAATTACACGCATTATCGTCCAACTTGTTTCAAACCTATCAAACCCGGGTCGGAGATAAGTCGCAAGTCCTTTTGGCCTTTCTTTCTCTTCCCCTAAATCCATTCTTTCTCCCCGATTTGGACCACAATTATCACCTCTGTTTTTTTTTTGTTTTTTTTCCTCCATTATTCCTTTTTTTTGTACGATCCCAGCTGTTATTTCTGCAGCGCCACCCACCGCCGCCGACAATCACAGATCTTTCATCACTGAAATCAGTATCTTCATCAAATCCCATTATTCAAGATCCGACCCGAGAGATTCAAAAACCCGCTGGACTTGTGAGAATGGGAGTGTGATAGCTGTAATCTTACTTTTTTATTATTGTGCCCGCGCGTGATTGTGATAATGGCGGCGGCGGCACCGGAGCTGGGCTCTGCCGCGCCGGATTCCTACAGGGGGATGTCGTCCGACAACATCAAGGGATTGATCTTGGGTTTATCTTCCAGCTTATTCATCGGTGCTAGCTTCATCGTTAAGAAGAAGGGGCTGAAGAAAGCCGGTGCTTCGGGCGTCAGGGCTGGTAATTTTTTTTTTTTACTTCTTGCGTTTTTTACCCCACCTTTTTTTTAACTGGTTGAAGAAGATTCAATTAGGAAATTTGGGGGATTATGATTTAGGTATTCGAGTTATCTGAAGTGTATCAAGTTGTAATTTTTAACGGGAACAAGTTAATTGAAGAAGATTCAATTAGGAAATTTTGTAATTTTTAAATGGAACAAGTTAGATTCAATTAGGAAATTTGGGGGATTATGATTTAGGTATTCGAGTTAATCTGAAGTGTATCAAGTTGGTATATTCGATTGGTCTTGTTAAGTTCGAGTTTATACGAGTCTGTTTCCAGAATACGGATTAGTTCATGACATTGTAATCTGGACTTTGATCTCGATATCGTGCTCGTGTCCTCTTCGTTGGATTCTCGGGCATTTATCATCAAACCAAAATAAAAATATAAGCAGAACCTTCAGAACGATTGAATCGTGCTGCACAATGTTCTTCATAACAATTACCATTAATTTTGTTGTTCTTCAGGAGTCGGAGGTTATTCGTATATATACGAGCCACTATGGTGGGTCGGCATGACAACAAGTGAGTTATCTATCTGTAATTTTCTTATCTTTACATTAAGTAGAAGTCGCCTTTTCTCCATTCGGTAAGTTCCATATTCAGACAGTGTTATATTCGTATAATTTCTTCGCTCTTTAATTCAAGACGGTCACATAGATTTTGTTTCCTCGACAGTGATTGTTGGAGAAATCGCAAATTTCGCAGCTTACGCATTTGCCCCCGCCATTCTCGTTACCCCTCTCGGTGCACTCAGCATTATTATCAGGCATACTTTACTCTTACCTTAACTATGTTTTTTTCTAAAGATTGCGTTAACTTCTCTTCGGTTGCTGATTGATGCGTGTATTGTTTTTGCAGTGCTGTACTTGCCCACATTATTTTGCAGGAGAGACTGCACATTTTCGGTATTCTCGGTTGCGCCCTATGCGTGGTGGGGTCCACCACGATCGTCCTCCACGCTCCACAGGAACGTGGGATCGAGTCCGTGAGAGAAGTGTGGGACCTTGCTACCGAGCCAGGTAAAATTTATGTTTTTATATCTTTAAGACTTGTTCTTTTGGACTTATTCTCATTTCGCTTCAGTTCAGATTCATTAAGTTCAGTCATTTAATTATTTTTATTTTTTTATTTTTATTATTATTATTATTATTTCAATATTTTAAAATTAAATTAAATTGAACTTAATTTCAGTTCAGTTCAAGACTAGTAAGCTCAGTTCAGTCATATTAACTTAAGTTCAATTCAGTCAGTTTCAGTCCAAAAGAACATGTCCCTATTGTTGAATGTCGAGCTCAAAATGTCTCCTTTTTTATGCAGCTTTTCTGTTTTACGTGACTCTGGTGATAGCAATAGCCGCCATTCTAATTATTCATTATATTCCACAATACGGCCAGACGCACATACTGTTCTATATCAGTGTTTGTTCGCTACTCGGATCGTTGTCGGTAGGTCTTGCTAATTCGTACACTTCTCGGTTAATACACATAAAAACGGCATAATCAAGATAAGCTTTTGCAACAGGTTATGAGTGTCAAAGCGTTGAGCATTGCGTTGAAGCTGACATTCTCGGGAACGAATCAACTGTTGTATCCTCAGACATGGGCCTTTGCTATGGTTGTCACTGTTTGTGTGCTCACCCAAATATATTACCTAAATATGGTAAGAAATCTACGCATGAAGTTCGTTTGAGTCGACTCTTGTTTTTGTCTTTCCGCTTTTTACTTGAAATGTGTATTTTGTGAATGTCGATTGCAGGCTCTTGATACGTTCAACACTGCCGTGGTTTCACCTATATACTACGTCATGTTCACATCCTTGACTATCGTTGCAAGTGTCATCATGTTCAAGGTATATTTTATTTTATTTCGACTATTAACCAGACCCTTAATTCTCATGATATTCTTTTGTAATTTCATCAAAATCAGGATTGGGACAGGCAGAGTCCGACTCAGATTGTTACGGAGATGTGTGGATTCGTCACTATTCTTTCTGGGACATTTCTTCTTCACAAAACGAAAGACATGACCGATGGTATGTTGTCGTTGATGTTATTTAAAAGTTTAAACACCAAATCAATTGTCGACGATATAATACAACCTCATCTCTTATTTGTTCTAAACAACGGGACTTTATTTTTCGTATAGGTTCCATGTCAATGGTTTCTATGAAGCTGCCTAAACATGGCGATGAGGAGGATGGGTTTGGTCAAGAAGGTATACCTTTAAAGCGCCAAGAATCATCGCGAACACCGTGATTCTTTTTGCCAAAATTACGAGCCCAAGGAAAAGTCGTGCAAGTACAAAAATAGTTCCAGACAAATCGATTCGTACAGCCATTGGACGATAAGTAGAACATTATATAGAACTAGAAACTATTCTTCAAAATGAAAAACATGCAACTGAATTCATGTTCCATTTTTTATTTTTATTTATGTTTGTGCAACAACTTGAGCTTAATCTACATTACAAGTCAGGAAGAAGGGAGTAACTGAATCTGCCGAGGCATTACTAATACGCTCAAAAATCTGGTAAAATCGAACCTTGAGAAGAAAACTCCAGCTTGATTCACTTGTTTATTTGCTTCAGAAGACTGGAAACAGACGCGCAATGTGTCGATTTATTTTCGCATTGATCGCAACAGTATTGCAGATTCTGGATGACTTTGAGACACCTAATATTGGTATACAACACGAGGAAGAATGAAAGTTAGAAATACGAAACGGATTTCAGATTTTTGTTCAACAAACAGATGATGAAGGAAACAGAGCTAAGTATGTATGCTTACGAAGGGGGATATGAAAAAAAAAACATCCAAATTTAGTATTAAAAAAATGCAAAAAATCAAATAAAAAATTGGGGAAATAGGGTTCTTCGTCTTCTTCCCCGATTGGTAAAAATGGAAACGCAGGAAATTAGAGGGAAATTAGAGATACAAGGAGAGCGTACTTTTGAGGAAGGAAATTGTTCTTAGAGAGGCAAGCTTGGATATCGCAAGCTTGTTTCTTACACGGCTCTTTAACGGCCGGCGCCATATACGCAACTGCTTCTTCGTCTCTCTGTAATTGAATTCTAGATGCTTCGAAGCTGATTACTCCGATCAATTTACAATTTAATTCACTCCGCGATAATACAAGAGAGAATATGAACGACGAATTTATGCTTATTTTCTAGTCGGTCGGACTAGTCTGTTTGGATGACGTCAATAGGTTCCTGATTACCACCGTTTAAAATAAAAAATACCGAAGTAATTTAGATTTTTATATACTATTAATATAATTATTATTGAAAAAAATATTTTGTTGTTCAAACGAATTCAATAAAATAATTTAATTGAAATCTCATTCTTGAATGTTAAAAATGAAAATCAAACATGCACTTGTGAGTGGTTGAAGTTTATTTTCTTATAAGCATAGAGTTCAACTTATAATTCTAGGTGTATAAGTGTATTGATTATGTGTGTAATTAATTGTATATAATTATCTTTGATTATTTGTGCAATTGGAGTATTTTATTGAAACATATCACTTGAGTAACTTCTAACCTAAATGTGCAAGTTTCTTAAGCTTATAAAACCATCTTCTTGTTTTAAATCATTAAATTATTGAGAATAATAATTTAATTTACACAAAATTATTTTGATGGTTACTTTGAATATTTATAAACGTATGCAACCCCCAAATACCAAATATTGGGTAAAAACAAAATCATCAAAGTACCCAGATTCGGACCAACTCAATAAACCTTTTTCCTTCATCGAAAATTAAAACAATATATATTCATCCTATTTTACACAGAACAGAGAAACAAATTTCAAGATTCAATTTTTATTTTTTATTTTATTTTTGGGCTATCCATGGATAAAAGCATAAATCATTTTCTGGGCAGCTTCAAAACAAAATTGAAGCAAGCATCACTTCTCTGGGTTGAGGGTTTCCGGGAGGCTTGCTGTCTTCATCGCGTCGTCATCTATTGTATCAGGTATTATGTTGACTCTCTCTCCCTCTCTCTGTTCTCAAAATAGAAACTTTTTTATATATAAAATAAATAAATAATAATTAATTGTTAATTTGTTGGCTTGAATTTGTGGTGAAGATCAAGAGAGCTCGCCATCCGTACCGGACAGTGTTTCCTCTTGAACGGCTTCATTTTCTTAGGAAGGTTTGTCTCCCCTGCATTTTATTATCGACTACTTTACGCTTGTGGGTATTGAATTATTCGTAATTTGTATTTGGTTGTGTTGAATTATTCGAATACAAAGAATGTGATAGTGTAGTTTGTGTTATGTTTTTTGAGTATTGGAAATTTGAGTCGAAGAAGCACGAATGGTTTATTAGCATTGTTTGTCATCGGTCCTCGTTTTTTTCGCAGTATACTTGTCCTAAGATCTTTTGTCATTCCAACTCTGCAATGGGTGTTACCAGATGGATTGCCGATTTTGATCAATTCTCGAGAATCATTCGGGGGTATTTTCAGATTCTATTCCTTCTTACGACTTGGACTGATTCAACTCTTTTACGTGAGTGCTGATTTTTTGCTTCGTAAATGATATGAGTGTATATATTGTCTAACGATCGTTTAAGGATCATGTCCGAATCACTTTTGTTTATCTAGCTTTGCAGGCTGTCTTTTGGATGATGTTCTGAGTTTTGTTTTTGTTTTTCCAAATTGCTGATAAAGACCATCTATATCGTTTGTCTCTTGCCCACCGTCCATATAATATATAAATTTGAGTTTTCAATTTCGTAACAATTTTGCAGGTATTCTGGTTCTATCCTATGTACATATCCAGCTGTATTCTAAGCACCCTCTGGTATTTCATTTTTTCTTTAAGAGGCGTCATAGCTCATCTACCGTACACTTTAGGAATTACATTTATCTTTGATTCCAGGTATAACGACATTGCAAAGTTCGGGTTTTTCGCAATTGAGAAGAACGGACCTTCTGGTTTAGAATCATCTGGCGAAAAGAACGATACAACTGCCAGTGATAAGGCTACTGACATTCAGAGGTATTGTCTGAATTATTACACGTATTTTTTGAATAAAATGTTATGTATCTCGTAAGGTTTCAGATACTCTTTTTCTTTACTTGCAGTGTAATGATCGGTATAGCTGAACAGGCCTATTCACTTCTCCTTTTGAGTTTCTTTTTCTTGGAGGTAAATAAAATTAAACAAAAAGTGTTTCTTGGTTCGTAATTCGTATAATCAACTGGATTCCGTAGTCAATCGTGTATGTTTATTTGTAGGTATACGTTACTGGCTTCATCCCTTGCATCGGAAAGGCAGTAAACTTTTTGCTCCTGTCGTGGATGTACTCTTATTATTGTTTTGAGTGAGTAGTGATATATACATTATCGCGTTTTCTTTTCGTTGGCTATATATAAAAAATTCTCATCGCATCTTTTTATCTGTTTAAAAAAAAAAAGATACAAATGGAATTACTCGGGTTTGAGTCTGGACAAAAGGCTGGACTTCTTCGAATCCAACTGGGCGTTTTTCGCGGGTTTTGGTACGAGTCTTGCGAAATTTTATTGTTCTTAGAATCTTTGTTCATATTATATGTTGATAAAATATGAATCTTTTAGGAAGCCCGTGTGTTCTGGCTGTATTCTTTTTCTCTCCCCTCGTAAGCTATGGGGTTATGGCCGTACTCTATCCATTAGTAAGTTTTATATATCTCTCGATTTTTATCTATATTGCATTTGATTTTGATGGTAATATGTTGTGTCGTAGTTTGTTTTGACAGCAACAGGCTCAGAAGCAGACAGAGTGATTGCTTCTCAGAGGAAGAAATGGAAAGGCGATGGATTAGGAAGGATTCCGATATTCTTTTCCGCTGATTATTTATCGTAAGCCCAAATACATATCCCTCTTTATACAAGTATCGTAATTTGTATTTGAATCGAGCTAAATTTTATTTTTAACGTCTGCATTTGTGCTATAGGATGAAAGTATTGTCTTTCTTCCCCACCAAGCCCAAAGCTCTCTGATGATCGGGTATAGGTATCGTAAAACAACGATTCCTCGTGAAAATGAAAAATGCGATTCGTCGAGGTTAAAAAAGAAACGGAAACTTAACCTCTGAGAAAGCATTAATCTTTGTATGAGACTTTACGGTTTTGTATAATCTGTATATATTCGAAAAGGTTTGGTTATTGTTTGATTCATGGAATCGAGTGTGCATTACACGTCGGGTCAGTCGTCGAGTTTATCAAGATTTGTTTTCGATTAATTGGGATTAGAACTCTTTGAGCTTCAATGAATCTTTGGACTGTGAAATTGTGAAATGGGGCTAGATGCAATTTCACAAGATTTGGTGGGCTGTTATAGCATTTTAAAAAAAAGTATCTTGATTGAATTTTTCATACCTAATAATTGTGTTTTTATGTGTAGCGAGGTGCATGAGGCACGTGGTGAGATAACTTTTTAATTTAATTTTTTAATTTTGTCTTTTTATATTCTCTTTTTGAAAGGACAAAATATATGCAGCGATGAAAAGTGGATGAACGTGAACCGTTCGTTCACAGCGCAAGGTACAACAACGCTGGTCCCACATAATTTTCAAGAATCTTTTCCAAAATATAGAAAATTCAAATTCAAATTCAAAAAATAAAATTAATTAGAAAAAACAAATTTTGTAAATCAATAATTCAAATTAAAAAATAAATATTACTACAAAATATATAAAAAAAAAATTAAAAAAAGGTCAAATCTTTTTTAGAAAAAAGTTAAATAAACGCCCACCATGGGGCTCGAACCCATGACCACAAGGTTAAGAGCCTTGCGCTCTACCAACTGAGCTAGACGGGCAATTGAAAAAGTTTTTGAGTTTATTTATTAAGTATTCTAGTTAATTAGAATTAAGTAGTTGCAACATTTTTGGATGAAAAATGTCAACATATAGAGAAACGAACACTTTGTCTTTGTTTATCGAGATTAACTTTTTACAATTATAAATATTTCACTCAACTGACAATAATGTTTAAGTAAGAAGTGATCTTTGATTTTGCTCGTTTCGACCTACTACTACTATACATACTATCTATATGGTGTCAATTTGTTGTGAGACTGATACACGAAGCCAAGACGAGAATCATTGCTTTTTGTTTGTATTCCATTTGAGTATAATTTGAACTTTCGAACTTGGTTTCTTAAATAGATCAAGAAATCACGAGATTGCAATGTGGTCCAATATATTCAGAATTCAAAAAATTGTACAAAGTGGTGCAATTGGCAAAAGGAGAATCATGATTGGATAATTGTTCATAAGATTTTGTTTTATTTTAAATTTAATTTGGAAGTTCCATTGTAAATAAAAATATAAAATAGGTGCAATAATTAGCCGACATTATGATTTTAGAAATAATTTGTGATGTGAAATTGTGATTTATGAGTCTAATGAGGGATCCAAGAAAATAAAAGTAAGCGAAAAAAAAGGTTGAATGATGTAACACACGAATAGAATAAAATAAAATAAATTTAAATAAATCTCTTCCTATATCCTATACAAAATCCCACACAAAACTATCTCACACATTACATTTCAAATTGCTAGGTAAGTACAAAGATTCCACCCAAAAACACACACACAAAAAATAATTTAAAAAATAAAAATAAAAATACAAAAACTCTAAAATCACAACTCATTACCTTTGTGGTCTTCTTCATCGAGACCCAGGCATCATCCCTTCCACTCGATTCAAATCTGAATCTGCAACCATCAATTAGAAAATCTAAATTACTCGGAATATATATTATATAATTTGATTTGTGTGGGTGAATGTGAAATATGATTGCACCTAAGGTGTTTGATGAAATTACTGAGAGGAGTTTTGCCCGTCGTCATCGTCACTCTCTGTGGCTTGCGGCTGCTGTTGCTCCAGATTCTCGGAGTTTATATTCAGATGATTGTTTCTTGAATAGGCATTCAGAGCCGCCAACATCCCCAGATTCGTCTGCTGCTGCTGTTGCTGCTGCTGCTGTTGTTGTTGTTGTTGTTGTTGCTGCATCAAGATCGATCCCAGCTGCAGCGGGCTCTCCCTGCCTCCGCCGCCGCCGCCGCCGCTCTGAAACTCGAGATTCCCAGAGTAATTAAACCTCGGCATGAAATGAAGCGGCGCCTGCATCGTGCTCCCGCCTCCGCCGCCCCCGCCGAACGGCCACATCTGGGGCGTCTCCGTCGGGCCCGGAGCGTGGCCGGAAGGAGGCGGCGCCTGCGCGCCGGAGACGGGGAGCATCCAGAACGTGTTCCCGGAGACGTTCCCGCTGGTCGACGCCGGGGTCACCGCCCACATGGCGGTGGCCTGCGGCATCATGTTCGGGTGGTGGGGTCTCATCAGGTTTCCGGGAGTCGGCGCGGCGGCGGCGCCGCCGCCGGCGTTGGAGTCCTGGGCCTTGAATTGCTTGTTGTTTGAAGGCGAGCTCGGGCCTTGAGAGCTCTCCGGGTTCTCGTCCTTGAACAGGTCTTCTCTGTATCTCTTCCGCAGGTAATTCTCCGTCGCCTCCTGCCCGCCGCCGGCCGCCGCCAGGCTCTCCGTGAGCAGCTGCTGCTGTTGCTGCTGGTGGTGAAACCCTTGCATTTGCGAGTAACTACTCTCCTCGTAATAAGGGTGGTGCTGAGCCAAGCCGAGGGCGCCGTGGAACGAGTGCGGAGCCGATTTCGAGGGGGGAGCCGAGAGGCTGGAGCCGCTGCTCCTGAGGGAGATGTTGAGGGTCGAGTAGTTCGCCGGAATCGTGCCGGTTCCGGTGGTGGCGATGATGGCCGGCTCGGCTTGCTGCAGGAGCCACTCGATGGTCTCCCCGTCTGACTTGTGGCCCAGCTCGCGGGTCAGCTGGAAAACCCTAGCGGCGCAGGTGGCCGGCATGCGGATGCGCCGCCCCCGGCCGTCGACTTTGGTGTGGCGGTCCTTGGTCGACCTCTTCGGCGGCGGGACGGCGGCTTGCGGCTGGTCAGCCGGCTGAATTTGATTCTTCTTGGGGTCTTGAGTTAGGGTTTCCGGTGCGGTGGCGATGGCGAGGGAGGGGTCCAGCGGCGGCTGCTGAGGTGGCGGAGGGGAAGAGGCGGCGGCGAGAGGCGGAGGAGTGTGGAGGGTGGAGATGAAGGGAGAAGTTCTGCCATGGAGGCGATGGAGGAGATATGGCTGGGCGGAAGAGGTGGAAGGGGTGGTGGTGGTGGAGGAGTTGGACTGTTGTTGTTTATTGGTTTTTGAATCAGTGAGTTCCATGTGAGGGGTAGGGGTGGGGGGTAGGGGGGGTGGGGTATTCAAAGAATTTTCTTGGTGGGTTCAGCTTTGATGATATTTTTCTTTGGTTTCTTTTTCTGATTTGTTGAGAGAGAGAGAGAGAAGACCTTCAAAATCTTGCAGGAAAATGGGGACCTAAACTATGTGTTTGTGGGGTAATGATTTTTATTTTTTTATTTTCTTTCTCTTTGATTGACTCTTGTCTTTGTTACACACCTAGTGGTGGTGGTGGTGGGGATATTATATATTTTGACTACCAAATATTACTACTAGTACTCTCTCTTCCTCGCACATCAATTTTTCGTATTTATGTACTATTAATCAAATTACCAATCGAATATCATTGCTAGCTTGCAATGTTCATAATTAACATAATTGAACTAAATCGATACTTACTGAATTGATATTTTCAATAATATCATAATGTTTTATTTGAAAAGTAAAGTTATAATAGGGAAATTGAGCCCCTTCAAAAACTAAAATTGAAATGAAGAGCCAATGTTTTTACCAAATATGTGTGACACACAAAATTAATATCAACACTCTCTCTATATCATTGAACACTCATCACATTAAAATAAAATCTACACGCGCGGAGGCGGGCACATGGTGAAAACATGAGCAAGTGTTGAAAAATGACAATTACCCTACGTGCTATTCCGAATTAGCCAGAAAGTATTTCCGCTTTTGCCCCATTTCTTGTTACCAACCACTGCAAATTTTGCAGGCTCTCATGTTACACGGAAATTGTGGTGAGATCAATATCATTCAAACTATTTTTATTCATTAATTTACAACATTAAGTATAATTTTTTAAACAATATATTTGTTGACTTGCTACATTTTCATTTTTTAAATGTTCCACTTTAAAATATACTTATCTAAAAATAAACACTAATAAATATTACATGACTATAACATTTAAAATCCGAGTTGAATATCTCCGAATTTTAAAAGTTCATTAAAATCCTACAAATTCCGAAACCAATACACCCCCTTAGTATCTAAAAATAAACACTAATAAATATTACATGACTATAACATTTTCACTTTAAAATAGTAAATACAATTTTATTCTTATCATATTCACTATTTTTTTTACTCACAATTATTTTATTTTTTATTTTATAAATATAATACAGAGTAATATTTTTTCTTCTCCGTGTCAAAAAAAGTGTTATTTTTTTAGACGAAAATTCACTCGATTTCACTGATAATTATGCGTATTCCATTTTGGACGTTAAAATTTTACCGAGAGCGTTACATATTCCATTTTAGGCGTCTCATTACAAATAATATATTTTTTAATGACAAAATGTAATATTAAATCATTATTACGGAGTATTATATTTGTGGAGTCAATACACATCACTATACTTTATAACGCTACTTAATTTATAAATTAATAATTAAATATTACATCAATTCTATTCATGCTTACTTAACTATACATATAAAATTTAAGGTTTTTTTTTTAATCATTTTTATACATTTGTCACGAACTAGTTGTCACACACATTCTTTGTAAATTACAAAGAGTTGTAACATCTAATCCGGGATATAGAGAATATCATTTTCATTTTATATGCAAAAATATATAGTCGATAAACCTATAATATAATATGAAATTATATTATTACATAAAATATTAAAAAAAGGGAATTAATTCATTTTTTGTGTAAGTAAATGAGTTGAAATGTACAATTGGATATATGCTGTAACTTAATTCCCTGCCACACATGGTTAATTAATACAGTACATATATAAGTAAATAAATGTGTTGCTTAAAAAACCATAGGTTGTTTCCTTGTCACACATTAAACAATGTGTAAGAAATAGTAATAAATTAAGGGTGGGTGGGTGGGTGGAGGTGAGGCCAGGGTGGCAGATGGCCAGTGCAGGTAAGCATCAGATTTTTTCTAATAATTATTTTTTTATTTATTTAATTGAAAAAAAAAGCATCTATTACACTAAAACACAGATCAGTCCACAACTCAACCCTACACCTTTATTGCAAATTTCAACTATTTAAATTCTTTGCAAATGATCAACGAGTTGGGGAGTTTGCAAAGTTGGCTACATCACCAAATTGCATTTCATGTGTTGTGTTATAGGGTACAGTTTAAATTAATTTGTACAAGAATACGATATTGTGTGATAATTTTTATCAAGAAAATAAAAAATAAATTATATTTTTATCGTAATAAAATAATTACTATTTTTTAAATTCTTTATTAATTTAGTATATATTGCATTCTCTTTCATTTTAAATTTGTTCATTCTAAATTGAACTTAATTAAATTGAAATCAAATTAATTTTTTAGTAAAAAAACATCTTCTTGATATTAATTAAAAAAATAAAGATATAATTAAGAATGTTGACGTACGTGGAATTATGTAATCCTCTACCTGCAGAGGGCCAGTGGTATGACTTTGAATGCATGATTGGTGAGCTTCACTACCAAAATTAATTGTCATTGTAGGGTACGTTGACTTGCATGATATTATCTGTTGACTTGTCCCTTTTAACCTAAATCGAAATTTATAAACACCTCAATTAGTACATGTTTCTTCTTCAACTTTCTAAAAAAAAAAACATTTTTCATTAATTAAGTTCAAAATTTAAAACTTTGAACGTATGTATGACAGTGTGAGCTCGTTTTACATAACCAAAAATTGGGTCGATAGTTAGATAATTATATATGTTGTGCACTAAAAAATCCAGTAATTTGCTCTTACATAAATTTTAATCTTCATACGGTTTCAAAGTGTGAATGTGAACTTATTATATCTATATATGAATGTTTTCGACATTTTTAAGTATCAAGCTATTAAAACAAATATCAAAACGATAGATTAACAAAACATCAACTTTTAATATATACTACTTCCGTCTTAAATTATGGTTTTCATTCTTCTGTAATTTGGGGAAAAAACGTGATCATCGACGTGGAACAAACAAAATATTAACTGTAGAATAAATTAAATGTAACTGTAGTAATATTGTGGATTCACACCTTAAAAAATCCATAATAAAAAATAAAAAACCAGTATGTAATTAGAAAGTATGAAGGTGGTCTAATCATGCATGTCACCTTCATGTATGAAAACCACACCAAACCAATACCAATGAGGTAATTCCACCTGGACCCACTTTCCCCAATTACAAAATTCACATTAATTAAAATACTTGATTTGATTTTATATATTTTGACAGATAATCATGAAACACACAAATTGATTAAAATAAGCACACACAAAACCAACCCCCACATCCTCATATTCAATCATACCAACAATACTTTTTATTAATTAATTTAATATAAATACATGTCCAAATCCTGTCACAGGAACAAACACCCCCTATTTTAAAATAAATTACAAATGCCTGTTTTTTTGCTTTCATTTTTATTTATATATATTTCTTATCCAGAAATGGAATTGTGTCACCCTGTTTTACACTCTTGATATTCATTTAATTATTTATTGGGTTCATGGAAGAATATATATAGTACAACAACTATATAGTTGAGAACTTAATTAATTCCAATGGGGGGAACTTAATCTTAGATGCAAAACACTACTCTTATTTTCTTATTAGAATTCACATAAGATAATTTAATTTATTGCTGATCATACATACTCATATCAAGATTAATTAAAATGACCAACACCTCTGTAAAAACTAGAAAAAGGTAAAATCTTGAAAAGGACCATTCGGTTTCTTCCACTTTTATCCTCCCCTCCTTTATTTAATTCTTTTCAACCAACTTCAAATATGTAGCAGTACTATATTTGCATGACATTTCAGACAACAGGAAACTCTTTAATTACGATACATAGTACACTGTCAGAAATTAATATTACTATTTTTATTTTTTATTTTTTTTATTACCAAGAGACCCCACTGGGATTTTTCCTTTTTCAATTAAAGCCCAGATTTCTCATTGGTCAGAATGGTTTTCTGAAAAAAATAAGTGGCAGTAAATAATTACTACAGTACAATTAAATTCAAATGTTTATTTTTTTTACCATTTTCTGACCAGGAAAAAAACAGGATAAAATAGTTTTACTGATCCAAGTGAAAAAAAGGACTTGTTATTAAAGCTGCGGGTTCAAACTTTCTACAGTAGAATCTTCATGTGACATCCCCATGAATGGCGGAGGGTAAAAAAGTAAAAATTGACGTGCGAGCTTTTGTACATCGGGGCAAATATGCTTTCTTTTATTTACTCTTTTACTATTAATATTTGCATTCCAAAAGCTTTACTCTTTTACTACATATTCCGGTTGTCGATTAATCCGGCGATCCGCTTCTTTCTAGCTTTACCTTTATTGACTCGTTCTCGATTCAATGTAACTAGACTCGATTGTCGAGTCGACTCAACGCAACTCGCCAATACAAGGGTTATTTATTGCAAATTAAGTTGGTCACGGGCTCACAATTTAGTGTGTTAATTAATTGTGAAATAATATATATCTGTGTAATTTTTGATATAATTTGTGCCGTGTACGTAATTCTTTAGTAAGGTTGATGGGTCGTTGTCCACATCAATGATATATATGGTACATTTAACCATAGTGACATTTTTATATTGTTATTTTTTTAATGAATGAGGTGTTGCTCTTGTACTATTTATTTATTTATTTATTTATAAGAAGAATTATCATCACTCAAAATTTTTATTTTTATAATAAAATGAAATGATTAATGTAATTGTTATTTAAGCATGCATGCTTACATTTTTTAAAGCAAATTAATCATTTATCTGTCATTTGAGATACACATTATTTTAATACATTTAATTTTTTTAATGGTATTTTAAATTAATTAAAAATTATTATAACACATGTTAAAAAATTTAAAAGTTATTTCAAATTATTTTAAAAATATTTAAGAAATTTTAAAATATTTAAAAAATATTTCAAATCACTACAAAAATTTCAAACCACCTTAAAATGTTTAAAAATATAGTATTTCAAGCGCCTGTACAAATATTTTAAATTATTTTAAATATATTTTTAAGACATTTCTTAATGTTTAAAAATATTTTGAATCACTTAAAAGTTATTTTAAAATACTTTAAAAATATTTAAAAATTATTTTAAAATTATATTAGTAAACTCTACAATATATAAAAATATGTCATACTATCATTTAAAAATTATTGTAAGAAAATTTAAAATTTTTAAAAAAGCATTATAAATTATTTGTTTTTTGTAAGACACTTTAAAATATTTAAAATATTCTTAAATTGTATCTCAAATAACTTATAAATTATTTTAAAACATTTTAAATGTTTGAAATACATTTTATATATTTTAAAATAAATTTTTAACTGACTTGAAATACAATTTAATTTTTTTTAAATGATTTAAAAATTATTTTCAAGTAATTAAAATAATTTAAGAAATTAGTTCTAAAAATAATTAAATGAAATAAGATAAAACAAATACATACTGCATAAAAAAAATATAAGTGTACTTAAAAAACAAAAATAACAAAAAAAATACTTGAAAATAAGTTGCATGATTTTTGCCATGGTGTTCACAATTAAGAAACTCAGAATGTCCCCTCACTGGATTCTCCGATGCATAATCTTAATTCAGTATTCTGAATTAACCACTCTTCCTTCCACCGTGCAGTAGATCGTTTTCCCGGCGATTGAATCACGTAAAATCGTTGTTGTGTGTTTGTTTTCTCTTCGTGTCGTTGTTGTGTGTTTGTTTTCTCTTCGTGTCGTTGTTGTGTGTTTGTTTTCTCTTCGTGTTTTCGTTCGTAGTGTTCAATACAAACTCTCGATGAGGTGTGTTCAGTGAGGTAGTGTGTGTTAAGTGGATACGTTGCGATCGAGAATGTTTGAAATGCATTTTAAATATTTTAAAATAATTTGTTAACTGGTTTTAAATACATGCAATTTTGTTTTTTAAATGCTTTAAAAATTATTTTCAAGTAATTAAAATAATTTAAAGTTTATTGAAATTATTTTTAATGTTAATTTAAAAATATTTCGAATCACTTAAAAGTTATTTTAAAATACTTTAAAAATATTTAAAAATTATTTTAAAATTATATTAGTAAATTATTGTAAGAAAATTTAATTTTTTTAAAAAGTATTATAAATTATTTGATTTTTTTAAGACACTTTAAAATATTTTAAATATTCTTAAACTGTATCTCAAATAACTTATAAATTATTTTAAAACATTTTAAATGTTTGAAATGCATTTTAAATTACATAAAAAATTTAATAGACTTTAAATTATCTTAATTACTTGAAAATATTTTTTAAAGCATTTAAAAAAAATTAAAATGTATTTCAAACCAGTTAAAAAATTATTTTAAAATATATAAAATGTATTTCAAATAAATTAAAATTTATTTTTTAAACAATTAAAAATATTTAAAATGTATTTTAAATACTTACTAATTATTTTAAAATATTTTGAAATGTTTGAGAGGTATTTAGAAATTAATATTTTTTGAATTTTTTGAATTACACAATATATATTTAAATTAAATACAAATTATTTTAATATTAAAATAAAATAACATAAAAAACATAAAAAACAAAATAACATATTAACAAAATCGAAATATACTAACAAAAATAATTTTTATGAAATGTTTGATAATTGATACTACTTTTTATCATGTATTTAATATTTTTTTATTAATTAAAAAGGATAAACTACAACAATTACAAAAATCAAAACATTCTCGAAGTTCAATACTAAAATATAGGGTTATAAATATTCTAAGAGTTTAAATTAAAACTTTAAGAGTTTAAATTAAAACTTTAAATTGTTTGTATTTCCACTTGTTTCAAGTTAATCACAAACCATTGTTTAGGGTTTAAAAATAGTTAAAAAGAAGGTTGGGTACATATTTCACACTAACATATTCATAAAAACAAACACAATAAAATCAAAACTACAAGATTAGAAATTTGGGATTAAAAAGAGGAATTCAAATTATATGAAACAAAATACTATTAATAAAATTGTATCGATAAAATCAATTAGTTCGAGTAGAGTGAAATCAACAATTTGAAGCCAATTAGTTCGAGTAGCGAGTGAAATCAACAATTTGAAGCGCCGATTTAAGAATGTGCTTACTGTTCTTTATCAACAGCCCAAAATAATATAAAAAACAATAAAAAAAACAAAATAACATATTAACAAAATCGAAATATACTAACAAAATCGATTAGTAATTTTTATGAAATGTTTGATGGGTTTCGTGTGTAATGGTTGAGTAAAATTGTATTATAAAAAAATAATAAAAAAAAACAAAATAATATACTAACAAAATCGAAAGTGTTAGTAATTTTTATGAAATGTTTGATAATTGATACTACTTTTTATCATGTATTTAATATTTTTTTATTAATTAAAAAGGATAAACTACGGCAATTACAAAGCCATTCTTGAAAATCAAAACATTCTCGAAGTTCCAGGCTGAAGATACGATCCAGCGCCGCCCGTCAATTTCTGAAGATGTTCGAATTCGGTTCGCTCAATTTTATTTTCTTTCCTCTGTCGTTCGATTTCATTAGGGTTTACTCGATTTGATTCTCTTTTCGGAATGTAATGTTTTCAATTATACACGAAACTAAATTTCAATCTTGTGTCATAGGTTGTTTTGGATGATAAGGTGGGTATCATTCTCAGAATTTGGGTGATAAAATGGTGTAAGATCTTTCATGTGTTATCCTCTCTGATTAGAAATTGAGTGGTAAAATCGTGATATATGTTTGTGAGTACAAGATTGTTTGTTAGATCTCTCTGGTGTGCTGTGTTTCCATTCTCCCGTTCGACTGTAATCTATTCGTGTGAATAAGGTCACCGTTGAGTAATCATTTGTCGTGAATGTATATTAACATTGGTGCCATGGAATGCCGTGTTGTTATTCTACCGCCCAACGGTAATCAATTCGTATAAATAAGATCACCGATGTATTAATATTGGCGCCAAAGGCTCTCTTCAGAGCGTCAAGTCCAAAAAGTTTTTTGGTTACAAACAAAGAGATTTAACTTATTCTTGGTATAATTGAAATTAAATGTATACCATTTGTATCTGATTAATAATGAAACTTAGGATTAATGTTGGTCGAGTTTTTGTGTAGGATTTTGTGCGGTTGTGATCCTATTCTGGTAACTTATTTATATTGATGGATATTTTAGTTTGAATTTCATTAACCGATTTGTGAAAGAAATTGTATAAGGTTCATATCCGAGATATTTTGGGTTTTCTTCTAGTCTTGTTAGCATCATAATTGTTGGATGTGGAAATGCTATATTTGTAATAACAACTTTAGAGCACCAAATATATTAGTATTTTGTTGTTACCATTGCGTCTAAATATTGAGGCTAAATGTAAAAGTTCTTTTTAGTAAGAATTATTTTACGGGACTTTTAAGTTAATAGCAAAGAAAAAACTTCTTTTTTAAGAATCATTTATCGGGACTTTTAAGTTGTAGGCAAGAGAAATGAGATGATGTAACATAAAGAACAGAGCATATGCATTGCTAGTTGAGATAAAATAAATTGGATGTTGTAAGCAAGAAGAACATACCAACACGAGAAAAAATGGGATTTGTTGGGGAGAATTTAAAGGGAAAAACCCTTCTTATTTGAACTAATTTAAATCTATGTCTCATCCGTTTTCCTAGTCCATCAATAATTAACTCTGTTGTAAATGGTGTCGTTCATGTTTTGTATAGATAATTGACTTTGAAACCCCCATACACTATATCATACATTGAATAGACTTGTTTATAAGCATACATCATCACTATTGACTGTATGTTAAAAAGGTTATTGGTCTTCTCAAGAATGATGTATAGACAAATGAACCTTGACTTATTTTTTTTTTTGCTGCTACATATATAGACCTATTGGTTTAAATTTTGGTTCCTCGTTATTCCATTGATTATTCAAGTTGCATTGAAGCTGATGCACCCTCCACCAAATTATTTTTAAAAGGCATAATTAGGGAAAAGTATGTGCTTTTTCCGTTGTTCCTGGAACTAGGTTTCTTGCTTCTGATACAAAAGTAAATTGCTGAGTTTGCAGCATGTCTCTTGGAATTTAAATCGTGCCTTGTTGTTATTTTGCTATACTCATTAACTTACTGCTAATAGACTCCAATTGTCATTTTTGGGACCTGGAGGAGTGGAATGTAATAACCATTTGATGAGGAATTGTGGCATACATCCCTATTCTCAAAGCTGTAGTGTTGTTATAATCTAGTATCAATTGGATTCTTATTTGTCGATTTTGCCTGTGTGCTGTGTTTGGTTATCCCATCCTGTAAGCATCTCCTTTAAATCCCGATCTCAGAACATAATTGATCAACTTCTTAGCTGGGATAATCTTGGAACCTTCTCTAGGTTTTTCCTTCCACAGTGGCTCGCATTTGCTCACTTTGTGCACTCGTTAACCTTTTCCCACATGTTCGAGAAGGTCCTGCATTTGACACTCCTTGTGGTTTTGAAAGTTTTGTTAATTGTCAACTGGATTGATTTATGTGGTTTGTAAGAAGAGAAATTATTTCTTAAATGATAATTTTCTACATTGATTGTAGTACACCATTTATATAGTGTATGATATATCTGGATGGTGCATTGTGAATTTGTCATACAGATTTAAAATCTATGGTCTGTATAAGAAGACAAAGGCAGTTACAAACACTGTGATGAATTGGTTACAAAAATCGCATGATTTCACATGTCATATGCTATTGCTGATCTGTAAAGCTGTACCAGGTGCATCAGCCTTGAGGATGCTGAGTTTCTCTTTCGTTTACAACACGGGTAATTTGCGTATACGGAGGTCAAAGGGATTTTCTTGGTAAAATGTTCCTGCCTTCAGCCCTTACCATATTCAGTCGCCGCAGGTATTTCTTATTTATTTTTTCCTGAATAGCATCTAGACTTAGATCTCATGCCGGAGAAAAAAAAGCCTAAATATCATCTAGTGTTGGAGGATCTCACACCAGAGAAAAAAAGCCTAAATATCATCTAGAGTTGGATCTCACACCGGAGAGAAAATGCCTAAATTTCATGATCTCACTCCGGAGAAAAAAATCCTAAATTTCTGTGTGGATCTTCAGTAAATTCTCTCTTTCAAAATCCAAAAATTATGAAAATTTCCATTAAATTATTTCTTATCAAATTATCCAGAAGAAGTATGTTCCTAGAGAAACCTTCAACATTGATATCATATGAATTGATTTTGTAAGGAATATGAGTATGAACGAAGAGATCAGATCCGATGGTCTTTTATTACAAGAAATAAAAATTCATAAATTGGGGATTTAAACAAAAGATCATGGCACAGACAAATATATCTGAAATTCAATTTATTGATGGTGCAGAAAAAAAACACATAATTGAAACTGAGTATGCATCGATGCTTCTCATTTGGAGACCTTTTTTTTAATTGCTTGTTTATTCCTGTGGTAAGCGATCCAAGCCTTCAAAGATCGCTTCTCAATCCCAATCTCGGAACATATCTCCGCAACTTCCTCCTTGGAATAGTCACGGAACATCTTCCAATTATTTCTCCTGGCCACGTCTTCCACTCTCTCACTCTGTGCCTCAGTCAACCTCTTGTTGCTCTCGGGGGGTTTCGACCCCATCACCTCGACTCTACGGTGGAAGCTACGGTGGCATTGACAAGCTTTACACACCATGGCTCCTGGGCTTCTGATCGGGCCGCTGGGCTCGAACGAAACACACCCCTTTCGTCGACCCTCCAAGGTGAGGTTACACAAGCATTTCTGGTACATGATAACAGCGTGAGCCCTCGATCCATGGTTATTGTTGTTTGCCATCTCTGATTCAGGGGAGTATCTGTGAAATGGGGGAAAATGGTAGGGTTAGGGTTTTGCTCAATTTTGCAATGTTTGGTGTTGGGGGTGGTGGTGATTGTGATTGTGATTATATAGGGGAGAAATTTTGTTTTTTTGGAATGAAATGTATCATATATTTGGAGTGATTAAATACATCAAAGTGTTGATTATTCTTCATAATAATAATAATAATCATCGTAATATTTTCACTTTCTATGTACTATAATATTTACTTTTTATATTTGATTCGATTGTTAATTAATAAAAAAATATATTATTTGAGCCTCAAATTATTACAGTATGGATACATAAAAAATATATTCACATTTTATTAAAATAAAAGAAATTTCAACTAATTAAAAGAAAAAGTGTGACAAAAGTAAGAAATATTAAATACAAATTTAAATTAAATTTGTTGCTTCAATTTATATCAAACAAAATAAATAATTGAACTTTAAATATTCGCACACAAACATATAAAGCCTGGAAAAACACAGGGCCTCCGAGCCCATATAGTTTAGTTTGACAAGGCCCAACAGTAATTAAAACCTGGAAAAATACAGGGCCTCCGAGTCCATATAGTTTGGGTTGACAAGGCCCAACAGTGATTAAAACCGTCGTTTTCTCGGCTATTTCACACACAGAGATTCCAAAGCAAATGAAAGTGGATCAAGCTCTCCTATGTTGTTTCTTCTCCGTCGAATTATTTTCCGTCGTCGCTATCGCGGTTTTCGTTGTTCTTCTCGCTTATTACGAATTCCAAAATATAGAGAAATTACTGCGTAATTTTCTGAGGTACAAGCATTAGCTCACCGGTTATTACTCCTCTTTGTAGTTGTGCTCGAATAGAAATCCATCTCCGCAGCTGCCATGGCGGGCACGGGCTTCTCATTTGCCTTCTCTAATCCTAGCTCAGCCTCCTCCGCCTCCGCGCCGTCGTTCGGTTTCTCTAACCCTAGCTCAGCATCCTCTGCACCTTCTTTTGGTTTCGGCGCCTCTCCAACCACCTCCCTGTTCGGCGGTTCCTCTCTTTTCGGATCATCCTCTTCAGCCGCAGCGGCGCCGCCGTCCACCGCATCTTCCCCGACTACCAGTATATTTGGCTCTTCTTCAGGCACGGCTTCCCCAAGCCTATTTGGGTCCTCCTCCACCGGCGCTCCTACATCCAGTTTATTCGGATCCGGTGGAGCTCCGGCACCTAGCAATTTCGGATCATCATCATCAAGCGCAACCCAAACGACTAACTTATTCGGTTCCAACACTCCATCCCCTTCTCCATCTCCATTCGGCACCTCAAACTTATTTGGGTCGGGTGCTCCGACTCCCAGCCTTTTTGGTAATTCTTCAGCAGCTCCTGCCAGCACATCTTTGTTCGGGTCAGGGTCAGCTGCTACATCCAATCTATTCGGATCAACGCTAGCAGCAACTACATCCACCCCAAGCTCAAGTCCATTTGGCCAATCGTCATCAGCCCCAGCTTCGTCGATATTTGGGTCGAGTGCTGCCCCAGCTCCAGGAATGTTCGGATCATCCGCAGCCTCATCCCAAACCACCAACGCCGGAACTACTACATTAACATCATCCTTGTTCGGGACAAGTTCAGGTCCGAGCTCGACTCCGGGTGTTTTCGGAACAACTTCAGCTGCCCCAGCATTTAGTCTGTTGTCTAGTTCGGTTTCTCAAGCATCTGGACTTTCTTTCCCCAGTGCTGCTCCTACTTCAACTTCGTCCGCTCCTGGATTTTCATTTCCCACATCATCCCCTTCTCCGGTTACTGGGCTTTCATTTGCTTCGAATCCAAGCTCCACCACTTCTTCTAGCTTTTCATTCCTGAAGAGCACCGGTAGTTCTGCTGATTCAGCATTGGTCACAGCTTCTTCATCTTCATCTAGCTTTTCATTTGGAACTCTGTCATCTCTTTCAAGTGGTACCACACCTTCTGCTCTGTTTTCAACAGTTACAACTACCAGCGTTTCTGGTTCACCCTTTCTAGTTTCTAGCACTACATCTCCTGCAGTGTCTGCACCATTGAGTACCAGTGCATCTACTACTCCATCTTCAAACGTAACAGGTTTTGGCACTAGTTCATTATCACAATCCTTCAAACTACCCGCAACTGCTACCTTATCTGCCTCCCAAACACAATCAAGCGCTGCTCTTCCTTCTTTTGGTAACTGTTTTTCATTCCCTGACAAGGGTCACTTTTTATTTCACTTTTTTTATTTTATGTTCTCTAGTTTAACATTGGGTCGACTCTTCAGCTATAAATAAAGAATTATACTGAAGATGTGCAATTCTCGTGTTTGTTCTTTTTTCAATTATGGAAACTTTAACACCATCATCATTATAATTTATAATACTGGGGTATTTATGCTGCATGTGTATAGCTGTTCCATTTATAAGATTATATTCATGCACGTTTCCACTTGCCTATTTGATTTTAAGGTGCTTTTTTACTGAACACTTTCCTTTTGTCAGGTGTGCCTGTGGGTTCAACAGCTGCAGCGAATTCTAGTAGTTCTGCTTCTCAAACATCGTTATCTCTGGCTGTAGCTTCCAGTAGTGGGTCTGTATACTTATCCTTAATTTTAGCTTGGTTTCTCGTTTTCCTCTTGACAAACAGTTTATATAGATCATATATATGTCCTGGCTGTATCTTTGATAAAGCATTTGATACTCTATAAAACGAAGATTCTACATTCCACCGTTTGAAGGTTGTTTGAAAAGGATGCATTAGGAACTATACATCTTTCTAAACCACTTCATAAAATGAAGGGCATTATTATATTTAGAAAAGATAGTAATTAAATGAATAAGGCAAGCATATAAATTATGAGATTTTTTTAATGTTTTACAGTGACTGGACGAGGAATTTATATATTGTGCGAATTAGTTTGGAAACTGTTGCTTTGGTTTATTTAACTTTAGAAAAGAAAGGAAGTGCCAGCACTACTAAGTACTGACTTGTCTCTAGGTTATGCTTTAATAAATGATTCTGTATGTGGTTGTGGTGATTATGCAGGACTACTACAACAACTGCAGCTCTAGCCTCTACGCCAAAGTTACCTTCTGAAATTACTGGGAGAACAGTTGAGGAGGTAACTAAACATAATGTCAACTATCAATGTTTATGTTTAATTTCCTTCACAAAAATTATCTACAAGTTTTATCCAGTAAATCACTACTTCAGGCATTTCCAGTCAGCTACTCCATCAAGCAGAATCTGTGCACCTAAATTTGCACATTGTAAATCTTTTTTGGCTGATGAATATCCGTGTTTCCATGTCCTTATTCCCTTTTATTGTTCTAGAACTCCATTTTGTGATATATTTTTGTAGATCATCAAGGAATGGAACGCCGAACTACAGGAGCGCACTGGGAAATTCCGGAAACAAGCTAATGCTATTGCCGAGTGGGACCGCAGGATTCTTCAGAACCGTGATATTCTACTTAGACATGAGGTAGTTCGACACATTCCTTGTCAGAACACATTTAATTTCACTGCCTATGTTTTATGTTATGTGGAGTAATAATATAATACACGTCAATTTAGAGTTTAAAAACTTCATCTATAGAATTTATACCTTTCTCAAAGGTATATTGCGATAGTTGAACAGCAGCTATATGCCTATACCTGCAATTTAAGGGCTTATATTTTTTTAAATTCTTAGTTTTAGGAACACAAATCACATTGTGGATTTTTGCATTTAATGGAATCTAGTCCATGTGCCATGTTTATATATTGGTTATCACACTGAGTACATTTCCTGCAGACTGAAGTCGCAAAAGTGGTTGAGACACAAGGTAGTCTAGAGAGGCAGCTAGAGCTAATTGAAACTCATCAAGATGAGGTAATTTTGTTGCTCTATGTAGTGATTTATTGAAGTGTATCTCCAGGAGAAATCTCAAATCTGATTGTTTATACTTAAAGCATTCGAAACTTTTCATTTTTTTCTTCTGCAAAATCTCTTTTAATGGATTAGAGACCCTATTGATGTATTTAATTAGGTTGACAAGGCCTTGCAAAGTATGGAGGAAGTAGCCGAGCGAATGTACAGAGAGGAGCGTGGAGTGCTTCTTGATGATGATGCTGCTTCCACGAGAGATGCTATGTGAGCATAACAACTACCCTTTTAATTTTTGTTCAAAAATGTCGTCGTAGCAGTATTATTTTAACCTTTTCAATCTTAGCAAGCTAATTAGTTTTTTTAAGGCGTATTCGATATAGTGGTTTTGGTGTATTTAGCCATATGGATCTTGTGCGATGGTGTGATGTAATTGCTTCGTGTATTTTTTCTTCTTCTGATTTTAGGTATGAGCAGGCTGAAGTGATAGAGCAGGAGCTTGAGCAGATGACGGATCAAATCAAATCAATCATTAATAGTCTTAATTCCAATCAGGTGATTGCCTTTTTTTTTTTGTAATAAAGATAGATGGGAACTGAGTTGATAATATTGGTAATTATTTTTAAATTAGGGTGGGGAGCTTGAGGCAACTTATGGAATGACTCCACTGGATGCTGTTGTTCGAATCTTGAACAATCAATTAGGTTCATTGATGTGGGTTGACGAAAAGGTTAGGTTCAAATTTACCTAATACACTTCAAATTTAAAAATTAAATGAGCATATATTAATTCATGGATGATCTTCGGAACTTGTGCTTGTTTTTAGGCTGAAGAGTTCTCGGCACGTATTCAGAAGCTTGCTGTCAGCCATGGTTCAGTCGCACAACGTGAATTGGCAGGCCCCAAGCACTGGTTGAAATGAGAAATGTGGAGTTGTGCATATAAAGATTTTGGAGTTTTTTGTTAGTTTCCATGTATTTGTGTTGTGTTTTCAGGTGAGGTGATGTGGAGTTTGATTTAAGATGATGCTGCAGTGCTTCACATGTAGAGATACAGCGAGCTTTACATATAATCTATCGACTTTTTATTCAATTTTTCTTGACATTTACATCAGTTAAATTGTGCTGAATCAGTGTAAACGATAACTCCAGGTCTTCCGCAAGGCACAAGTAGACATGCTGAAATTTGTTTATTCTAACATAATTCTTTGAACACGGTTTTATACTTGATAGTAGTATTCATTATCCTAAGAGTGGAGTGGAAATTTATCTCGATGGAGATTCTAATTGATGATTATGAACTATAGACAAAGAGACATGCAGAACATTATTGCTAGGATTAATGTCAACATACGCGATTATGAAACTGAAGTTGCAAAGATCATCGACTAGTCGAGAGAGTTGTGATTGATGCTGATTGATGCGAAGCTATCACCCTATCATGGTAATCTATTATTGTGGATTTTGCTGTGTTTATTTTTGAAAATGGACTTGTATCAATATGGATTTGGATTGCAACTGAATTTTTTTGTCAGAACGAACATGATGGTTTGGTGATTCTTTCTGTTCTCGTTCTTGATTTTTCACATTTCACGATCATTAGTATAAGCCCTCGGTTTAAAGCTTAAAGTTTATTTACAATTATTTTACTTTTTAACTTAAATCCACAATCTTTTGGATTTACAATTTATTTACAACTTTAAACAGGAACACAATCTTGTGGATTTAAGTTTATACCTTTCACAAGATTGCAGATTGTAAATTCTCGGTTTAAAGTTTATTTACAATTATTTTACTTTTTGTCAGACTCTGTTCTCGTTCTTAGATTTAAAGTTTATTTAAAATTATTTTACTTTCTAACTTAAAAATACATTTATATTTTTTACTTTTTTGTAAAAAACAAAAATATATTTTTCTTAATATCTATTTATGTGTTTTGTATAATTATTTTTAATTTTTGCTTTCAATAAAATATATTATTTTCGTCTCAAATTAATGGTCAAATTTCTTTTGTAATTTGTAAATGAAATGTGACCATTAGTTTGGCATGAAGAGAAAAAATATTGGCCTCTTCATGTTAAGGTGTCACCAAATTTCATGCTTGGACCTTTTCTATGATCAAAATTCAAAATGTCAAAACGTTAGAAAATATGTCGGTTGTAATTGTCTCTCTCACCTTATTAACTTTTAGTAGTAGATTTTTGTTTCCTAATAAATTTTACATACTTTCTAATGTCATGATGCATCAATAAAATCTCAAAATATTAATTATCACAATAATATCCCAAAAGGGGTGCTACGAGTGAACGCCTCAATCCTACGTACGCGGATCGAAGTGTGATCCGCCTAGGTCAACTTGTCAACTCGATTATTAATGATTGGTCGATTTATTTTTATAAGTATATGTTCTCCATGATGTACTATTACTATCTAAACGTATCGACAAATAGTTGCGGGGAGAGAGTGGGTATATTAGAAATCTCATGAATATGCTTGTTCAATTTTTTATTCATTCTTTTTTTTTTAAATATATATTAAACTTATTATTATTATTATTTTTTAATATATATGTATTGCATGCCATATATATATATATATATATATATATATATATATATATATATATATATATATATATACCTTTTCTTTTTCAGATCAATGTAACAATTAGTATGAAACAGAAAATATACTGCAAATATTGGTCAATTTTTTTGAATTATATAAAAACTGAAAATCTGATTAACGTGATTAAAGCTATAAAATAAATATTCAACAATAATAATGAAAAATGACTAAATAAAATGTAGTGTTTGGTGTGTATTTCTTCCATTGCTTATTTGCTGGCATAATTTTGTAGGGGGTATGAATCATACTTTGGTGTATTATGACTCGCTAGGTAGATCTTTAGTAGAAGAAATTAAGAAAGTCCCGTGCAATTTTTTTTTATTTCTTCTATCTTGATTGCATTTAGATCTTCAAACAATTAATCTTTTTTTTTGTTTAAAAATATTTTTGATAAAGTTGTTAACTAAGTATTACAAGTATTACAATTGAAAAGAATGTTTTAAACCATATAAATTAAGAACTACGCATTTATTTGTGAAGAAGTAAAATTTGACGTAGTGCGTGACGTACGTTAACTAATTCTGCAACTAAAATTTGTCACGCGTAATTCTTTAATAATATAAATTATATAGTATTAAATAATAATATACAGTAATAATATAACAAATCATAGAGAAATTAAGCTCCGAAAATCAGTCGTTAATTGGACCTATTAGAATTGAAATCGGAAAGTTCTTTATTACAAGAAAAAAAGGAAGCAAAATATAATAAATTTTTTAATTCATACTATATATTTATAAGTGAATTAATGACAAATTGAAAAGGGTTTTTTTGACTAAAGGAAATGTGGAAAATAGTGAAATACACAAAAAATTTCTTTTAGCATAAAGCTCCGTTGAAATATGACACTAGTAAATCTCACTGCATAAATCATCTTTATCTTTTTAGTACCTCATTCACGGCTTTTAAAGATCTTCGTGTTTTCAATTTTTATCATGTAGTCTGGTCTGAATAATATCTACATATTTTCTCGATTATTGTACATTTAAAAAACATACTTTTATTATATTGATAAAAAAAAGTATATATAAAAGTATTGGCGATTAAGTGAAAAAAGGTAAGTAAAAAGTGATAATAAAATGATTAAATATGAAACAAAATACAAAATTTTAGTGTAAAAATTGTGAGATAATTAACTCAAGTGTAAAAATATAATGAGACAAAAGAGTGATTATTATTCAATAAAATTAATAAAAATATTATTTTAAATTATGGTGTAATAGGTATTACTATTTTTTTTTATAATTTGATTTTATTAATTATTTGAGCTATAATTATTTTAATAAATTAAAAAAAATTGAATATTTGTACTTAAAGTGTAAAATTAAATGTTAAAAAAATAAAATTGTACTTCTTCAATTTGGACTTGTTCTCACTCATTTGTATGTACAGTACAAGGTATTAAAAAAATATTATTTTATTAATTTTGTTTTATCAAAAAATGATGATTAAAAATATATTTTTAATTAATAAAATATTGGTTTGAGTTTGAAAACATATTTACAAAATTAGGGATAAGAGTCTCTTTTATAATGAAGGTAAAAAGTATTAATTTAACCTTCAAAGCTTTAAAAGTTGCACTTAACTTTCAAAGCTTTGATAAAGTATTAAATAATCAAATCTTTGATAAAAGTTGCACTTTACACATTTTTTATTATTTTAATATATATAATGTTAAATTCTTTAGCAAAAAAATATTTTACTTTTAAAACAGTCATAAATAAATGAAAATCTATTTAAAGTAATATATATATATATATATTTATTTTAATAATATGAATTAAAATAATATTTCAAAAAATTAAAAAACCAAATAAAAATGGCAATATCATTTATTAATACATATTTAAATAAAATATTTCAAATTTAAAGTACATTTTTTAACAATATTTAATTTAAAATTTGAAATTAATGCTTATAATATCATATTATCATTTTTATTTTTTAAAAGTTTTATTTTAATTTGTATTATTAAAATGAAAAAATAGTTGCAATATAAATTAAATTATTTGTCAATGCTTGTAACAATGTGGAGTTTATCCCAAGTTCGAACTTTTAACTTTACGGTTCTCAATTCAAGTAGCCAAACAACTGAACTAATAATCCTTACAATATTTTTTAATTCTAACATGAACTATTTTGTACTATTAAAATTATTTTTAATTTTTTTTAAAAGAACTGACTTGAACTAATTGAAATTAAGTTGAAAATGATATCTTCCACTTAAAAATACAATTATAATTTTAACTTTTTATAAAATTTTCAAATTTCACTCACAATTTTTTTTATTTTCATTTTAAAAATGTTAATTCATCCTCTGAAATAGAAATTAAGTCCCAAAGAACAGAATCTACAACTTTAAAGTACACTTATAATTTTAACTTTCTACCCATTTTTTCAAATTTTGCTTTCATTTTAAAATGATACTTCATCCCTTTAAAACAAATATGGATCTTTCTCTAGATGATAATTAAAAATAATGTTATTAAAAAATACGTTTACAATTGTTTTTTAAAATAGAAATGTAAAAAATTAATCTAGAAACAATTTCATTCTTAACTTCCTAGTCAAAATTTGAAATATACTCACAAAGTACATTTTTATTTCAATTAAAAAAACAATTTAATTAAAAGAAAGAGAAAAAAATGGTGTGTAGTTGAAATTGACTCCTATAAAATCTTTGATTAATTTCTACCTTAAATCCTCAAGTCCAAAGCAGTATCCAAAAAGACATGACCACAATTGGAGCAGCTCACAACGTCCGAGTGTTGGGTTCCGGCGAGACCACGGTGGTCCTCGGACACGGCTATGGAACCGATCAGTCCGTGTGGCGTTACCTGGTCCCACACCTCCTCGATCGATACCGAGTCATACTCTACGACAACATGGGCTCCGGCCCCACCAACCCCGACTACTTCGACTTCCATCGCTACTCCACCATACAAGGCTATGCCTTCGACTTGCTTGCCGTCTTAGACGAATTCAACGCCGGGAAATGCATATTTGTCGGCCACTCTTTGTCCTCCATGGTCGCCGTTTACGCCTCGATTCTGAGGCCCGATATGTTCCGTAAGCTCGTCATGATGTCGGCTTCTCCAAGGTATGCACGTATTCGATCGAATTGAACTGATTGGAATTGAGATTTGTTAGACATATCTTGGATTCACATATAAATTGAACAATCTGATCACCTTAATGTTTACTTAGACTCTGTATTTTGGACTTAATTTCAGTCAATTTCGATTTAGTTCAGATCAGCTCACCTCAATTAAATTGATCATTCAGTTCATTTTAGTTCAGTTTATTGAGTTTCATTCAGTTCAGCTCAGCAAGTTTCAGTCCAAAATAACATAAAGTTAGTGATTAAATTCATTTAGTTCAATTTAGATCATGAATTGAGTTATATTCAGATCAACAAGTTTCAGTCCAAAAGAAGAACAAAGCCTTAGTGATCATACTCTAAGTGTCTCATATTGACAGTCACAATTTTTTTTCAGTTGTCCCAACACTCCATTCAAGAAAATAATTAATTCTATTTTTTTTATTTAAAAAAACATATATACTCTTACTTTTTCACTTACTTGTTTCATGCGCAGATATCTGAATGCGAACGACTACAACGGAGGATTCGAGCAAAGAGACCTCGACCAACTCATGAGCGCCATGGAATCGAACGTGAAGTCGTGGGCCGACGGGAGGGCCCCACTGATGATCGCGGGCGACATGGAGTCTCCGAAGATGCAAGAGTTCGGGCGGACTTTGTTCAACATGAGGCCCGACATAGCGATGAGCGTGGCCTCGACGATATTCTCGGTCGACATGAGACCCTTCCTAGGGCACGTGACTGTGCCGTGCCACATCATCCAGAGCTCCAACGACTGGGCCGTGCCTCCGTCCGTGGCCGAGTATCTCCGGCGAAACCTCGGCGGGAAGTCGGTCGTGGATGTCATTTCGTCGGAAGGCCACCTTCCGCACGTCAGCGATCCCGAGGTCACCGTCCCGGTGCTGCTCCGACATATTCGTCGTGACATCGAAGATGCTTGATCCTTTTTTTTGTACATATATAGGCTTGTAATATATACACTAGATAATCAAAACACATGAAAGTTTGATCATGATCAGGTACTTAGATAATCGATAAATCCGAAATATTGATCATAAACTCTCAAACCCT
This sequence comes from Euphrasia confusa, assembly GCA_954870475.1. Taxonomy (NCBI): domain Eukaryota; kingdom Viridiplantae; phylum Streptophyta; class Magnoliopsida; order Lamiales; family Orobanchaceae; genus Euphrasia; species Euphrasia confusa. The sequence continues at coordinate 13,227,945 of OX940951.1, read as the reverse complement.
AGTTTACAATTGTAAATAAAATAAAAATTAAGAATCTCATGAATTATTTCAAACTTATAATTAATTTGAATGAAATCACTTGTGTGACGGGAGTCGAATCAATGATCTCGACATTAGTCTAGCTAATGCTCTGATACTTGTTAGAAGCCTCATCAAATGAAATCCTCAATCAACATTACTAATGAATCCCTAATTAATGAGTCTTTACTCAACATTACTAATTTGAACAGATCTTGGATGAATTACGTCGACGTACGTATGTAACACGCAATATTCTTGAGATGCATGTATTTACCCGAAGAATGCGTTCAAAGTCTAAAATAGCTTTTGTGACTTTCTTGGATCATCGATTTATAAGTGACCCCGTATTTCTCTAGTCGTGATCATGTGAATCGATTGTCGAGGATTTCAAATGTAAGAAAATAAAATATACTACATGATAAGAAGAAATTATAAAGGCGGGAAAAAAGAGAGTTGAAAAAGGCTTCTATAAAAAACCACATTAATTAGTCATATATATCAATTCCATTAAATAAATAAACAAGCATGAACACAATCGGAGCAGCTCACAACGTCCGAGTATTGGGCTCCGGCGAGACCACCGTCGTCCTTGGCCACGGCTACGGATCCGATCAGTCCGTGTGGAGGTACTTTAATTAGAAGGAATGATTTATATATATATATATATTTTAATTGTTGTAATTTGTTGTTATTTAATAAATTATATATATATAGGTACCTCGTCCCGCACCTTGTGGATGAATACAGAGTCGTATTGTACGACAACATGGGCTCAGGGACGACGAACCCGGACTACTTTGACTTCGATCGCTACTCCACCATTGAAGGCTACGTCCACGACCTGCTCGCCATTTTAGAGGAATTTAACGCCGGCAAAAAATGTATATTCGTCGGCCACTCTTTGTCCTCCATGGTCGGCCTCCACGCCTCCATTCTCCGGCCCGACCTCTTCCGCAAACTCGTCTTGATATCGGCTTCTCCAAGGTAACTATGTAATTTATTTTGGTACCCATGTATAAATCACGAGTTAGAAAATTAATGTTCTTTCCAACTTAATTGAACTATATATTTATATTTCATCGATTCAGTTTTTTAATTTGACTCAGTTGGAGTTTATTTCAAAATAAATAAAAAAAAAATAATTTGAATCTAATTAATGATACAATATTATTAATATATATATTTTTTAAAATATTATTATTACTATTATTTAAAATTAATTAGATCAATTTAGTTGGTATCTATTAAATCCATGCCAATTTAAATATTATTGGTGTATGTTGTGTTTTGATGATTTTTAGATATCCAAACAACGATTACAATCTAGTTAATTCTAATTAATGTTATTTAAATCAATAATTTAATTTCTGGTATACAATTTAGTTAATTAATGTTAGAATAGTATTAATATTTTTTTTAAAAAATATTATTATTACAAAAAGAAATAGTTCAATTTTAATAATTATATTTATGAGCATATGTTGTGTTTTGATGATTGTTAGATAGATAAATGAATTAGTTATTTAATTTAGTTGAGATTTATTCATTTCAGTTTTAATTAGTTGACATGTATTGTGTGTGTTAGGTATCTGAACACGGACGATTACAACGGAGGATTCGACCAGAAGGACCTCGACGAGCTCTGGCGCGCGATGGAGTCGAACTTCGAGTCGCTATCCAATAACGGGTCGGGCCCACTGATCAAGGTCGGGGCCGACATGAACTCGTCCGAGATGCAGGAATTCGCTCGGACACTTTTCAACATGCGTCCCGACATTGCAATGAGCGTGGTCCGTACGGTCTACTTATTCGACATGAGGCCGTTGCTAGGGTTCGTGACTGTGCCGTGCCACGTCATCCAGAGCTCCAGGGATTGGGCAGTGCCTCCGTCGGTGGCGGAGTATCTCCGGCGAAACCTCGGCGGGAAGTCGGTGGTGGAGACGGTGCCGTCGGAAGGACACCTGCCGCATATAAGCGCGCCGGAGGCCACCATCCCGGTGCTGCTCCGGCATATACGGCGTGATATTGTTGATGCTAATTAAGATATGGAATAATTTCGGGTGTGACTTGAAAATTAGGGTTTTGTTATATGGATTACAATTATTTTCATGTTTATTTTTATTTTTAATTTTAATTTATAATCTCAATTATTTTACTTTTTTGTATGGTAAACTTGAAATTGAAATTAAGTTTAATTTAATTCAATATTATTAAAAATATTGAAATAATAATAATAATAATAACAATAATAATAATAATAATAATAAATAAAAAAATTAAATGATGTTTAATAACTTGATAGGTTTGAAATAAAGTGTTGGGTGAAAGCACAAAGAGAATAAGTTTTAAATAAGAGATGTAATATAAGTGAAACTTTTGCTACTGAAATCAAAGTGAGAAATAAATTAAAAAATATATATATATATATATATATATATATATATATATATTTAATTTTATTGCTAAAAAAGTGTGAAATTGATATAAAATTGAAAAAATCAAAATTAAAAGATGAATAATTGCGAGAATCCGAGGGAGAAAATCACATGGATTATTTGATTTATTTCTCAAATTGTTTCATTCAATTTTAACTAGTACACAGCTGGATCTAATGAAATCTGGGTAAAAAAACACAGCTGTATACACGGCATCCACAGTTGTAATTTACCTTAATTATACGACGACCAAACAAATTTATTTATTTTTTTACTTCAATTGTTAAGTGTGAAAATAATTTAGTGTGAAAATAATTTTGAATTTTTTTTACATTTTTTTCCAAAACTGCCCACAAAGCCCGAATTGCGTGACTCACATAATTTCCGCAACGACACATTCTCGGCACTCTGAATTTATGGACCCAAAATTAAGAATATCATTAATTGCAATTCGTCTTAATTATATATTCCTTAATCATCTCATAAATCTTGTTTTTTTTTTCTCTCATTTTTTTCATTCTCTGGCTCACACATTATTATTTTTGTTATTTAGAAAGAAAAAGTTGATGATGATCGTAAAATCGTTGTTTTTGTTGTTCGGGATCAGCTGCTTCGTATCACGAACGCGTGAGTTAGATGTGCAGCTTAATTTTTTGTTCTTCAAATCAATTAATTAAATAATTAAGATTAGGGTTTATGATTAATGATAGTGTTTAGTCCGTCCTAATTATATTAATTAATGATAGTAAGTTTCAGTTGTAATGCAGATGGCTATGATCCGTTGGATCCCAATGGCAACATAACAATCACATGGGATGTCTTACAGGAAAGTGACGACGGCCAACAAGATGTAAGCCCCCTTTTTATTTTAATTATTTTACTAGAGTAAAATTATATAATAATTCAATTCGATAATCGATAATCGTGTCGAAATGTCGATACACATTTAGTAATTTCCCCCTTTTTATTTTAATTTTTTTACTACAGTAAAAATATATAATAATTCAATTCGATAATCGATAATCGTGTCGAAATGTCTATACACATTTAGTAATTTCCGATTAGAAATAATGTCCTCCGGTTGGGTTAGATGTGATGAGCTAGTCTGGTCGAGTGTGGTCGTTTATTATCGACGGTGATTCTTATGTCGATTTTTTTTTTTTTTTAAATATCGAATTTTCGGTATATCAATAACCCACGTCGATAATTTCGATCAGAAATAGTGTTTTCCTATTGGGGTTAGATGTGATGAGCTAGTCTGCTAGTTCGTTTACTCACTCGTTTATTCGTATCCATCAGGTTCGACTATCGATGGTGAACTACCAATTATTCCGCCACATAGACCTGCCAGGGTGGAAGCTGAGCTGGACATGGCCCGGTGACGAGGTGATCTGGAGCATGCTGGGGGCCGAGGCCACCCAGCAAGGAAACTGCTCCAAGTTCAAAGCCCAATTCCCCCACTGCTGCGACAAGGAGCCGGTGATCCTCGACCTCCTCCCAGGGATCGCGTACAATCGCCAGGTGGCGAACTGCTGTCGAGGCGGGGTCCTCACTTCCATGCTCCAAGATCCAGGGAAGCACGTCTCCGCTTTCCAGATGCACATCGGTGGCTTCGCTTCCAACGGGTCAAATTCTGCTCCCGGAATACCCGTGAATTTCACAATTGGGATTCCCGGGTATACGTGTGGGCCCGCTGTGAGAGTTCCAGCGACGAAGTTTGTCCAGGATCAGGGTCGTCGAACGACTCAGGCCTTTGGTAATGTATCTGGTCACACTTTCTTTGTAAAATAGTACTACAGATTGATGTTGACTTTGTTTGCTTGCTTGCTCGTTTTTTTTTTATTGCAGCGACTTGGAATGTGACTTGCTCGTATTCCCAGTTCCGAGCTTCTGTGGCCCCGACGTGTTGCGTTTCCTTGTCTGCGTTTTACAACGAGACGATCGTCCCGTGTCCGAAGTGTAGCTGCGCTTGCCAAGGACAACCGGGTTCTCGATGTCTCGGGTATAGTTTATGAGAAATTTGTGCGTAGATTAAGAAAAAGTGATTTTTTATGCGTTTAATAATATAAAGTGAGAGTATAATAGGTATTGATGTCAGTTAAGCGAAAAAGTAGTGTTATAAGTGTAAATAAATATGTATTATGAGGATAAAGTTGTGAAAAAACTTTCTATTTATAGGTGTGAACTGTTTTAAGAGACTGACTAAAAAAGAAAAGTATGTATTGTTTTAGAGGATAGACAGAGTATTCGTTTTTCAAATTCTGATTCTGTAACACAGGCCTGGGGAATCGGCTCCGGCGTTGAGGCTGCAGCATAACGAGGTGCCGCAGCCGCTGGTGCGGTGCTCGGATCACATGTGCCCGGTGCACGTGCACTGGCACGTGAAGCAGAGCTACACGCAGTACTGGAGGGTCAAGATCACCATCACCAATCTGAATTTCAACATGAATTATAGTCAGTGGAACTTGGTCATGCTTCACCCGAACCTCGGAAACATCACTCGGGTTTTCAGCTTCAACTACAAGCCTCTCACAGTTTACGGAGACATTAGTAAGTGCATCAATGTTTCTTGAATATGTATATATACTTTGGGCGATTTTATTTATGTGATCTTTTTTTGTTAGATGATACCGGAATGTTCTACGGGGTTCAGTACTACAACGACGTGCTTCTGCAGTCGGGGAAGAACGGGAATGTGCAGTCGGAGATGCTGCTGAATAAGGATCCAAATAAGTTTACGTTCAGGGAAGGGTGGGCTTTTCCGAGGAAGATTTCTTTCAACGGGGAAGAATGTGTAATGCCTTCGCCCGACGATTATCCGAGGCTTCCGAATGCAGGCCATTTTCATGCACAGACAGAGGTCCTTTTGAGTCTTTTGCTGTCACTCTTGCTGCTGGGAGTGTTATTAATTTGATGATGGTTTATTTATTTTTCTCTGAACACATTTGTAACAGATGATGATATTTTTAAACAGTTATTTCAGGATTTGAGATGTGTAATGGAAAATTGTTTTCTATAAATATTGGAGAAGCTGATGAGAATGCAGTTTTAGTGTAATAGTGTAACTGCTTACCGTAAACTCAGTAAACTCAAACTCGATTTTGATTGTGATATTACATTTTTTTGGAAATAACAATCACTGATATCAAAACCCTACATCAACCAAATGCAAGAGTCGAATTCTCTTTGATCTGTGTAAAGATTTCGCCTCTATAAAGTTCTCCTTACAAACAAAGCAAAACAAGTATCATAACTTATCGAATGCTTGTTCACATCTGTACTGTGGCAAAAAAAAAAAGGATATTTCTTTAAAGGCCAATCTCACCCCTACTAATAAGCTCCATGACACGCCAAACAACTCTTCCACAGATAAAATCTTAAGTCGAGAAAGAGAAGAACTTGACTATCATTGGACTTTGGTTAAAACAGTCCTGCTGGAAAAAAGAATATAAAGTAAGAAACGCCGAGTCACCTAATCTACAATATAAGAGTAGTGCAGATGGTATTCTGGAGTCTGGCAAAAGGAAGTCCTTTCAACAGTCTCTAACTCGATAGATTGTATCGAGTTAATTCGTAATATTTAAAGTTTTTAAACAACAGGCATTCGGTACACTACGTAGATAAATATGCAATGTGGAAAACAATTATGAAAAAGTGGGATTTTATATAATACGTTGCACGACTTAGCTCTGAAAAAACAAGGAAAAGAGTATTTACAGATAAGACAGCAGTCATCTTCCAATCCCCTTTCTGTTGTTTCCTTGACTGCCACCAGGAGACGTGGGGTTTGATCTTGTTCCCAGTTTCCTTCCGGTGCGGTTCATAGCTGCTGGCTTTTTAACTTGATTCAGCGTCTTCCTTTTACTGCAGGGTCCCACACGACTCAGAATGAAGAAGAAAACTATTTACACAAAATACTCCGTCCATCCCACAAAGAGAGACAATGTGTTTTGGGCTAAAAAGGATAGGATTATTTCAAAATTCAGTGAGCAATTAATTTCCTAAATATTATATGTGTTTGTGTGTGTGTGACTGTGTGCGTATAATATTAGATTCACAAAAAAAAAAAGTCCGACCTTACAAACAGGAGTCCAGCTGTAAGAACCATGCCTCCAATAGCCCATGAAACTCTCTCATTGAACGGCATATTAGAAATACGTTGCCTAAAATTGTCAATGACCCATTTCTCCTTTTTTCTGGTTGAAACATTAGTAGGAGAAGATTTCCATGGATTTGCAACATAGTCTACACTGCCCTTCCCTCCGTAGCATGATGCTTCTTCAGGATCATCAGATGACATCATAATTGAGAAACCTGAGGCGTGGCAAAGTTCGGTTCCATTAGAGACCCACTCAGAAGCTCTACCACAAACAAAATGGTCTTGTGCACATGGCGATAAAACCTGAAACATGATTATTTTTCCAAATTAATGTACTTCAGGGAAAAAACAAGACCAAAAAACACACACGACTATTTAGGGTGCAATTTGATACGGCGTATGTCTTTATTTTCATTCCATTAAAGCCTAAAAAATCCAAAGTTGTGCTTCGATATAACAAAATTTCCAGAAAAAATAAACTATCCATGCACTTGTAATTTACCTTCCAAATTCGTCTACACACGTTTCAGAAAAAAAAATTGTTAGATACTTACAGATTATCACACAACACAATTCAGCCACTCAAATATTTTTACTACCAATCATTATTTTACTATATTTATATCAAATCAGCTTTTAATCATTATATTTTCATCTCATACAAGTATACTTTCAAATAAATTGTCATTCTTCTCTCAAATAAAATTCATCAATATGTTCTCCAGTGGAAAGTAAAAAAATCAAAATGAAAGCATATCTTTTGCACTTAAAACCCATTTCAATCCAGCAATATACCATGAGACATGAATCAACATTGTATATATTACATGTAACATGCGGGTTTATGAGGGATCCGATATGAGGAGATAAAAAAAGACCTGTGTCTTTGCATCCATGGCAAGGTATGCTGTAGAGCATGCTTCATATAGTTTATCACAAAATGAGGCACATATACGGGGTGGTCCTTTTTGCACACCCACTCGTGGGTCACAAATAGAACATTCCAATAGTTCCCACAAATTCAAGCATTCCTGGCTTGCTTCTCCGGACGTGGCAAGTCTCCTGATGGATAACAGAGCGGGATGAGTCTGAGTCACATCACAGCAAGTCTTGCTACGAAAGACCCTGCAAAGTGTGAGGTCTCGGGGGCCTTTGGTCGCCTTCTTGGGGGCTTTCCCTTCGCTCGGAAATGGGGTGAACCTTCCCCCTTGCGATATGCAAACCTCACCGCTTCTAGCTGCATTTAATCATCAAAGTGTTGTAAGAATACTGGTGTGCATTTCTCTGGATATAAATGAAATTTCGCCAGACCAAAAGTTCTCATAATCCTAAGCTTTGAAAGACGAGATCTTTGAGTTAACCTATGCACCATATTATAAATAAATCAAACAGATTCAACAATCGCGTTATCGATCATATGAAACAAATCCTCCTTCCCCTAATAGTTCACTCCACATGTGTGATACGAATTTTTTTTGCAAAACTGAAGACATCAAACACATCATAATGAAAGCCGGATACGAAAACAATTACGAAGCTTTGATCATAAACTCTATATCAGATCCGAACCCAAAACAGGATTCAGGATTCAGGATTTTTCGGGCGAAAAAAAAAACGAGCTCATACAGAACTATCATCCAAAAATTATTTCATAATCAGCATTGATCGAAATATAATTCGTATAGAATTAGACCTAATTGTTTAACACTGATCATCCAAATAAAAAAAAACTTGCAGGTCGTCTAAGTCAAAATAACTATACAGTCAATGGCGCAGATATCATCAGTCACTCACCATAGCCATGGGTGCGAAGAACCAAAAACTTGAGCAATAACAAGACGAAGCTACTGTGGAATCTCCTCTTCATCGTTTCTCAATCTCGATTCATCAATGGAGATTCGGACGGGTTTAATTTTCACTCCTATCGATCGAATAATAAAACCCTTGACCGGGACCGGTTTGGGTTTTTCTTCACTTCCCTTTATTTCTTTTTTGACTATTTTTATTTTTCTTACAGTATTTTATTTTATTAAATTTCAAGAATTCAAAAGATAGGATTAGGATGGATTGATATTTGAAAAGTTGTTTTTCTTGTTCAATGAATCAATTTAGAACCTTCATTTCATAATTTAATTTTGGGAAAAATTAGTGTACATTATTTCTTGTTATAAGATGTTGAAACAATTTTCGTCGATAATACTGACACGCTTACTCACGCACAACGGAAAACGAATTCCGACTCCAGTAGTTGTATTGTACTGCTCAACTTGGATCGGAAATCATCAACAAATCGAACCAACAGAAAATAACCGTTTCACAGAACAACACAAGCATGTATCAGTAAGAACATAGTACAATAAAAGAGAAAGATAATCATTTATCACTTCACATACAAAAGGACGCTAGCGAATTTTAAGATGACCGACCACCTCAGGTGAGCCACTGGCCAGAACCTTCTATTTCCTGGCACAACCTATAGACTCTACCAGGCGCACACAGCACTAGGCACTAATAAGCTTCGCAGATAGATGATGGGGATAATAATAATAATAATAATTATAACAAAAGGGTAAAAAGGGAAAAACACGAGCAACGCAATGTCACTGAGAAGGCATCGGCAGTTAACGTGGAGCCCGCGAAAAAAGCTCGAAGCTTGATTTATTAATTAAACTCTACATATGAAGTTGGCCAGAGACGGAGTCATGACCTTCCTTGGGTTTGAGAGAGAGGTTTGAGAATTGTTGATCGAGATCTCGGCTATTAGCACGTCGGTGGCCAGGGCCCGTCTGGGGCTGTTGTTGTGGCGGCTGCTGTTGGTGCTCATACAAGCTCCTTAGCCTTCCTACTTCTCTCTCCAGTAATTGATGTTCCACTGCACAAAATATATGAACAACATGAGTTCCGAAAAAGTATGTGCACAAAACTATTGAATACAACCCTAAAATTATGTGCACAAAACTATTGAATACTGCAAAAATACAAAACTGGTCATACAAGAAATCAGATTCTTTGATAAAGGAAATGTTGGGATTATATTTTCAACTTACAATACTTGATAAGCTGCTCCTCAGCTAAATTATCCAGACGTTGCTTGAGTGCCTTATTCTCCATGCTCAGAATTAGATTTTGCTGATTCACGAACTCCAGTTCCGCAGAGACTTCAGAACCCTCTGCCTGCAATCACAGACAAGAGGACAGTCAAACATAGTTATGTCATGACCTCAGTAGGCATATAACTATATAGTAATGTATTTAGTTGGTCCAACTAGATTTAGTCAAAAGAAGAACCAATACTGGCCTGTAAAGCCTGGACATTTCTTTCGAGTTCAGCTATGTACTGGAGCTTACGGACCCTTGAACGTTGAGCAAATTGCCTGTAATTAAGAAGAAGTAAGAATAAGTGTCTACAATTTTTTCAAATATTATTGGTATATTTGTACTAAGGAGTTAATGGTTTTACTCCAACATTAATCTTGTACCCAGAAATTTTATACCAAAGTCCTATTTTACTCAAGTCTTTATTATGTTTTTTTTTGTTTAGGATCAAGTTAATTTCGAATAAATATTTTTGTATAATAAAAAGGGCAGCTGGGTACACAATAAAACGGACTAAAAGCACCAGGATTGATCAAACATTCAGGTTCAACAAATATAAGTTATCAGAGAAAAAGAGGAGTCAACATACTGTTTGGCGCGTTTATTGTCTGTCTCCGTAGGCTTTCCATGAGACGGAGTCTCCTTCTCTGCAGGCCCCTTTGGGTCTTGATGGCCGGACTCGCTGGTATCCCGCTTTTCATCCGAAAGCGACGGATTCTTATCCCCATCTTGCGAGTTGCTCACAAGGTTATTATTTCTCCTAGGAGAAGGAAGGCCATGAGGAAGAATGGCGGGTGGATCCCACATCTTATTCCTAGTCTTGCCAAAATTATTCAGGTCCATATAGAAGGCGTTCTGCCGCGCGTCCCTATAGATATCAAAGTCATGGGACCCCCACGAAGACAGTGGGGCCATATTCCCGTACCCATTATTATTCCCATCTTGGGCCACGTAACTATTATTATTCATGAATCCCGTATTAGACATGTCAGTATACGCGAAGGAGTCGCTTGATGAACGGCGGTGTCCCCGACTCCGAACGGGTGTCTCAGGCTCGTCTAGGAGTTCGTCGAGCCAGGAAGGTTGCTCGTCCATCAAGAAGCTTTCGGAGGAAGTGCGTTGATGATGGTGTAGGCTTGAGTCTCCGGGCTTTTTCGGGAGGATTTTCGAACCGATAGTTGAATTGGGGATGTATTCGGTGTAGGAAGGGGATATGCTGGGGAATGGACTTTTAGGGGGGAGTAGGGAGTTTTTTCCGTTGTACATCATAGTCCTGATGGTGGATGGGCCCTTGGAGTTTGCCATAGCTAAAGAAGAAACTGGTTCCTGTTAAAAAAAGTTTTCATAAAGTAGTTGTCTAAATATCAAATACTGAATAAATGAAGTCAACTACTGTCACGGATACAAAAGAAATCAAAAAATATAACTATCAACAGAAGAAAACACCATAAAACACATTCTTATACAAAGCAAAATGAAGCCATAGTTCCATTTATTTTGTGACCACTTGAAAAACAAAACTAGACCCGTCCCTGATAGAAATTCATTATGAAAACAGCATGATAAAGTGAACATTCAAATACAAACAGATCAAACACCGATTCATGATTTCGACTTTAGAAACCACGTGAAGACAAAGGTTATCCGTAACCATTAAGACATAGAAGCACATGCCTACCATCCCACATAAGGAATACTGATCCATTGCAGATTTCTAAAGCAAACGAGATTGATTTAGAACATAAAAGATTTTCCATAAGCGAAAACAAATAACTACTTAAATATATTTAAACACAAAACACAGTTGCTACAATTAATGGTAATAAAAAAAAAGTGTTGGGAATATCAACAGCCAAAAATTGAAGAAATGCACAGGGATCGATAAACTCTCTTTTTGCGCACAAAATTAAGCATGATTTCACAACCTAAATTAAAATCTTCTTCACCAGTTAACAAATGTTCACCCTACACTTATCAGATTTATTAAAAACACACCGAGTACGCATTTGATTGAAGGAATTTGGTGAATGAAATAAGAGTATTTTACCTTTCAAACAATACAAAGAAAAAGCTGAGGAATTGAACCGAGAGACCTATCCTCAGTAAAATAATAATTTATATATCGAGGCTCTCATTTTTGGCAGAAATTCACACTTATTGCACTTACCAATCTTCTTGTATTTATCCCACTATTTTACGCTTCTTACAATAATTGTCAATCGCTGGCACATGACACCGTAGCATGAGTTAATTCTTTCTTTAATTCCGTAATTCGTTGTACCAATTTTCGTAAAACTTTACAAAACACATACCTAAAAAAGATTCTCACACACAGGTATATACATGCTGCAGCTTGTGAATATACTGATAAAATTCCATTAGATTAACATACATTTAAAAATCACCGAGATTTTGAGTTTTTACATTTCTGGCATAAACTTTAAACATAGTGATAACAATTTAATACTCTAAATTCATTTTTTATTATTTTAAATAGCACTTTAAATGTTTTTAAATGGCTTCTAGAAATCTTTTGGCAACTATATAGGCTTATTTTTGTCATTTGTTTTTTGCAAATGACGTTTGACAAAGCTAAATATTATTATTATTATTATTATTATTATTATTATTATTATTATTATTATTATTATTATTATTATTATTATTATGATTATTATATATATATATATTTTTTTTTTATTATTATTATTATTATTATTATTATTATTATTATTATTATTATTATTATTGATGTTGGCCCCTGTACCAATCTTCTAGTTCCGACACTTTATATATACATACAGTTATTTTTTAATAATAAATGAACAGAAAGAAAGGGGTGGGGAGATAGAGTGACTTATTCCATCAACAAGTAATACAGTGCAAGTTTAATCACCGTAAAAGGTTAAAAGGCTAAAAGGAAAGTAACCCATAATTCTATAGCAGCAGTACAACAAATCCAAAATTCCATACACGAAAACAAATACCAATACATTCTGACGACACTTTAAATTTCCTTTTCAAATCCATGTTATTACTCTAAAATGGAAGAAAAATGAGCGAATGATTGCATACCAAAGGAAATAGTAGTAAATTTTGTTCTTTTGGAGAAAATTGCTCGTACAAAATGCGATTGCTTGTGATTTATTTTACAAGATACACTACTCACTCAACTTGACTTTTCTCCCACAGATCACTTCGAACGTTAAGTTCCAATTAAACCATAAAATCAACAATCATTATAACTCCTTTTCCCACAAATTCTACTGTCCATGTACTCACATTATTCACGTATTTCTAACTACCAATAATATAAAGTCATTATTTTTATTATTTCTATATAAAACAACCTTCCACCCTGCATTTTCTACTCATGTACGATTTCGCTCTAAAGATGCAACTATTGACTTGGTACTGTTCCACATATTATATTGAAATCATATGATTAAGAACGAACAACAAAGAAGCAAGAGACAATAAATCCGGTCAGAAACGGTGTTTTCCAATGTGTTTCTCTAACTTCAACCGGAAAATAGTAAGATGTGATTTAGAGCTACATCAACCGCCATTTCCTTATAAACCGATTCCCACTATTCACATAAACTCCGCTGCTGTATACTCTTATATCAGGATCGAAATTCATGAAATCCCACACATCCAACTACAAAATGAACACCCACGAATTCCGGTGAACACAAATTTACTACCAATTACTACTAAAAAAACATAAACCCAATTTGCCCAAAGCTAAAAAAAATATCAGAAAAAAAATTCAAAAAAAATCCCAGAGTTATTTCGAGCTGAAAACAACGCATACAACCCTCAATACCTCTTTTTTCTCATCAACACTCAAGCAACACAGCTTCGACATAGATTCAATTCGATTCAATTCCTTCATACCAAATCGAAACCCTTTTGTTCCAACCCGCATGATCCGACCGAGATTCAATCGATAAATCAAAACACCACACAAAGACACATAGGAAATTTGGGGGGGATTGAAGATAAAAGTACGAATGCTAACCTTCGGTGTTTGGGACAGCAGGAGATCTCGGCAATGCGATTCAGAACGATCCCATAATAGATTAAAATAAATAAATAATGTAGTTTTTTTAGGGCTTTTTCTTCATCTTTCTCCTGTCCCTTTTTCTTTGTTGCGTCGTCCCTTTCTTCGCCACTTGGTGCAGTTGACAACCAAATATGAGATGTTTTTTATCTCTTTTTTTAATGCAATTTTCCCAAATGTTTTACCCCGTTAAGATTCCCATTTCCCACACACATATGTAACCGACGTCTTTCTATTTTTACGATCACTCTCTTTTAAGTTCAGAAGAGCAGTAATTGTCTAATTGATATGTTGCGAGTGAACATGATTTTTTATTTTTTTTTAAATAAAGTTTTTTATTAAAAAAATCAAATCAGAATCGAATATATGAGTATAACAAATTTTTGTGTATGATCCATATTTTTGCATCAAAAAAATTAGTAGTACTTTATAAAATATACTTCCTCAATCAGTCAATCTCTTGAAATGGATTTTTTTTTTGTTTTGAATGAAACTTAATTGATATTATTATTATTAAATCAACCACATAAAAAATTCTCATTCTTCCCACTCATTAATATGCATTTTTTTTTGTAATTTATAAATGAGGTGCAAAAATAACTGAGACTTGAGATAAACGTAGTATTTCAATTTTTTTTAATAAATCATGTTTGTAATTTTTTTAATTTATAGTATTTTTTTAGATAAATTGTCTATAATGTATATTAAAAAATGCACCTAAAAATAAATTTATGAATTTAATTTAGAAAAATTTTTCTGTAATATGATTTTGAAATGCTTAATTTTCAATAAATATATTGTAAAAATTGAGCGAGCACACTTACATACATGTCCTTGCCCATTGCCAAGCGTTTCTGGTCAGTACTTAAACCCTACCCCAGAATCCAAGGTCTCCTAAACCCCCTGTTCCGCTCACAGAGAAAAAGCATGACTTCGGCCGAAGAATCCGACGTCGGGATTCTCTGCTACATTTCTCATCTCCCTGGTTTCCGTGGAATTCTCAAGCAGAGGTTTGCGTTTTTTAACTCGATCTCTCTCTCTCTCTCTCTCTCTCTCTCTATATATATATATATATATATATATATATATATATACACACATACAATTGAATGTTACTAGCTTCAATGTTGAATGATTATGCAGCTACAGTAACTGTAATTTAGTTCGTAAAAAATCTGAGCTCTGTGTGTATGAGGTTATTCAGTGATCTTAATTTTCTGATAAAAGGTTCTAATTAGAGTCGAATTGCATTGCATTTATGTTTTATATATTTCAATCAAGGCGATTTGTCGGAATATATATCTGTCGCTAGTAATCTAGTAATTGGTCGAGTGCAAAAACCTTACGCTATCCATTATTTCTCAGATACTCGGATTTTATCGTAAACGAAGTGGATTTGGATGGGAATGTTGTTCGCTTAACCTCGTTGGAGGCTCCATTAGAGGTATGCAGTTGGTTATGTTTCGCTCAACGGTCAATTTCGCCAGATCATTTCATATGGAAGATTACTGTAATATCACTATACACATAATTTGGTATGGCAGTTTGCGGATGAAAAGAAAAATACGATAAATGACAAGTCCAATATACTGGAAAAAGATTTCTCACAAGAGATGGAATCTTTCAGGACACTTGCTTGTGACTCTGATTCGGAGAAGCTGAAATCTCTTATAGATCAAATCGGTTTAGGAGTTAAAGACAGTGATGAGTCCATTGTTCTTTCTCCGAGCTCTGATAAATCACACCGCACGGTATTTTGAACAAGTTATTTTAAGTTATTTTAGAACATGTTTAGGTTCTGCGTATTATTAATGAACATGTGATTGATTTTTCAGGCCATCCATAACTTCTTCAAGGAGAAACTGACGTTCCTTGTTACTGACACAGTTGATGGGCCAGATTCCTCATCAAAGTGCATCCGTGTGCGGTTAAATTCAGGAAGTAACTCCAGGAAAAGAAAGGACCGAGGTGGTGGTAAACCCTATGACTCCAGAGGCTCGGACAGTTGGCCAGTACACATTGGCAAGTTTCTTAGGTGATGCATTCTACATCTATTTTCTTTTATCTTTTGTCTCATGTGCGTCATCTTTTTGAAAAAAAAAACCATGAATCTATATGTCTATATGAAATGAAATCAAACATGCAAAGAATAGATAATTGGGTATCACAAGAATTTGGTGGATTTTTAATACTGAAATTATAAGGTAAAGCATCTTGGTTCGGGTCCAAGTGGTGGCATGCATGAGAATCGTATAAGTATGGGAACAGTATTTTATTTCATTTATATCCACGGTGATAGGTTGTTCTCCATGGACATTTCTCTTCTTCTAAAACTCATAAATTTCATAATACCTTCTTCTTTGGTCAATTCCATGGTCATGGAGTTTAGTTGTACCAAACAACTGACGGAATTCTTATTGCGTTCTTAGGTTCAATCTTTACAAGGAGAACAAGGATACACAGGAGGCTATAGGGGTCCTTGGAAAGATGCTTAGCATTCAGGTACATCAAAGATATTATCTTGCTTTGACAATCTGCATCCAGTGATAAAATGCTATAAGCACTTTGTTGATCTTTGACATCTTTGTTTAGTAGATTTTTAATTTTTTTACTTAAAATAATACCTTGTAAGCTTTTTGCTTCATGTGATGTATATTTGATGCATTATTATCTTCCAATTTCTCATTTGGCAGCCCAAGTCTTTCGGCTTCGCTGGCACAAAAGATAAACGTTCTGTATCCACTCAAAGGGTGATTTAATTTCTTCCATATATATTCTTCATCTTTTTCAGTATTTAATTTATCTTTTTTAGTTGGATCATTAATTGTATTGGTTGGTGAGCCAGTCTTCGTTAATTACTAATATTTCTGACAAGTGACAACATCCTATTGGACCCTAGATAGTTTTAGTTACAAAGAAAAACATTCATGTTGAATCTATTTGGAAGAAAATAATGACGACCGTAATTTTCGAAAGGTGAGGAAGATTATTGAGGTCGTAGTTTTCATAAAATATGTCTTTAAAGAAAATACACGATGAATTGTGCAGAGAGCAATTCTGTCTCATTTTTCTTAGATTAAGTTTTTGTTTCTAAAAAAGGTTTGCACCTTGGTAGTATGAGAATTTGAGAGTTTATTATTAACAATGTGTTGCAATTTTGTGCATCTTTCTTCGCAAAACGTGTATGATATTTTGCTATTTTATATCACTTTGTCTTCTACTTCTTACACCTAAATCATTGTGTTTGATTATCTTGGCATTTAGGTTACTGTTTTTAAGCAGCGGGCAAGTAAATTAGCAGCCCTTAATGAAAGATTAATTGGTATCAAACTCGGAAACTTCTGGTAAGAGTATGTCCATGTGATTTGTATCTTCATGCATGTTATGTCAACACACCATTATCTGGCAGTTTTGTTTTACTTGCAGTTATGTTAATGAAGGGCTTGTTCTGGGGCAACTACAAGGAAACCGATTCACAATAACATTAAGGTGTGTTCATAGAATCATAATGCAATACTTAGTGTCTTAGCACGTTTCCATTTATTTTTCTTTTTTAACAATGCATTTTTCAAATTTGCAGAAGCATTGGTGCTGAGACTGAAGATATAGTTAAATCATCTGTTATTGCCTTAGAAAAGAATGGATTTATCAACTATTTTGGTTTGCAGGTTATATTACAACCTAAATTTCATTTGGTGGAAAATTATTTCTGTGCATATTGTTGGAATCATCAAGAGAGTTAATCTCAGAATTAAAATAAGGCAATTAGAGTAATCCATTATTTAAGCTGAATGATCAGAACTCATATAAACTCAACATAATTTATTCGTCTTCTGATTATAAGTTAATTCCATTTAGTAAGTAATTACTAATACTACATACATAACCCAGATAGATACTTGTAATGAGCTATTACACTGTGCACCAATTTCTACAACGTAAAGGCGTTTACATGGTGTTTGTTTTCATTAGTTGTCGCACTATTATGTCTAAGTTATAACTATTGAACTTTCACCAAGTATTTATATTTATAATAGTTTATAATAGTCAATAAAAGAAGAAAACTCATAAAGCTGTGATAATTCCAGAGGTTTGGCAGCAGTTCTATACCAACTCATCTCATTGGAGCTGCATTATTACGTGGAGAATGGAAAGCTGCTGTTAGCTTGATTCTTGATCCACGGGAAGGAGATATCCTTTTCCATTTCTATTTTCATATTTAGATACTAACTAGAACTGCTAATGTTACTGGATTTTATGTATGATTTATCTTGACTATGCTTGAGTACAAAAGGACGTGACAAGAAAGATAAGGGAGTATTACAAAGAGAGTGGTGACGTAGAGGGAACTCTAAGACAATTGCCACGTCATTTGGTTGCAGAACGTTCTATTGTAAGCCTCTGTTTTTTAAATGTAATTTTTTCTGAAGAATTGGGAGTCTCTATTGCACATTCCTATGATCCTATCCCCTATCATGTTGTGCAACTATTGTTCAGTTTTTAAGTACCACTTTTTTTTGTGTATGGTGCACACCAACCCTTTGTAATGAAATATTTATACTTATTTGTGAATCTGTACTAGTGTACTAATTGGATAATGTATATAATTATTTCTGTGATATCAACAAAAAAAACATTTGTTGCAATAATTCAGAAACCTGTAAAACTGCTGAGATTCGTTTCAGCACTTTCTAACTCCTATTTTCTCTTTTTTGCTCAAGTAATTTTAGAATATAGTCTTATTAATGCTATTAACATGAGGTCAAAAGTCACAACACCTCTTTGTAGATACAGTTTTTCATAAAATTTTCCCTGTTCATTCTAATCTTCACCTTGGGAGGAGCACTAAACAGATGCCAGTCATAAACTTAACCTCTGTTATAATTATTCTATAATTAAGTCTTTCTTTTTGTGATTTTCCCCTAAAAAATTCATTCATCATTTTCACTTGATTTAATTGAATACTCTATATGTTTAGTGTTTCGATCTAGTTCTAACATATTTCCGTGCATGTGTGTATCAGCTATATTGTCTCCAAAAAACTCCTGGAAATTATCTACAAGCTCTGTCTGCTATACCTAGGACACTTAGAATGATGTAAGTATTTTTTATCGTTTGACAATATTCTGTCTGAAATGTATTTTAGATGCTTGCTAACTAGTATCAGTTGGACATCTAGAACTCATTATTTTGAAGGGATTAATATCTTAGATCTTAGTCATATTTTCATGTGTATTAACAACTTAAGTTTTTTTTTTCCTTGCCATATAATTTTCTACTCAGTGATATGTAAGATTAGATCATCTTAATCAAGAGTATCATACCAAAATATTTTTAGCAAAAGTTGAAATTGTTACCTCTTGAACTTTAAAATTGCATGTGTTAATAATAGTGATATATCAATTTTCAAATGTCAGGTTTGTGCATAGTTATCAGAGCTATTTATGGAACCATGCAGCAAGTATGAGAATACAAAAATACGGTATGGTAGCATTCAGGGTTTCTTCCCTGTCTCTTAACTATGATTTACTTGCTTTTTAGCTGATAGTGTAGTGCTGAAAAACTTCACCGACCACCAATATAAACATATTGGATAAATAGCATATTGGATGATTTCTGCTAATGCTATCAAATAATAATGTAGGAATTCACCAGGTTGTTTTGGGTGATTTGGTTTACTTCAAGGAACAAGAGACACAAAAAGAAATGGCATCCTCTCATTTGAACTTGGAAGATGGCAATGACAATGACACACCCATTGATTGCCACCTGGATGACATTCCCATTATCGATCTTTCTGAAGCAAAAAACATGTCGGTGAAGGTAATGTGATATTATCTGGAGTTTATTAGATCATCTTTTCAATGAAATTCTCAATACGAAAATCACTTGACAAGTTCCTATATTGAAATCTCATTTTTCAAAATTGTTTAAACATGTTCAGTGCTTAGGATTGAGCTAATTTCTTGTAACTGGCAGGTTATCTGTGAGGAGGATTTAATTGCAGGAAACTACACTGTTGAGGATATTGTTCTTCCTTTACCTGGGTATATTTAATACTCCGTTTCTCAACCCCATACATTCCATTATCAAATGGCACAATTCTAGCAATTTAAACATAAATGTTTTGTCAGGTCAAGGATAACTTATCCATTAAATGATATTGGGAAAATATACCATGACTTGGCTAAAAAGGTGACATTCTAAATTGTTGATCCTGCTATTTTATATTTTATTTTTATTGTTGATTGTTATGCATTTGTGGACCACTATCTTTAACTGTGTAGGCCAGCCTGACATGAGATGAGTTCTGGCTGTGTTTGGCATCTTGCTTAATTCCTTTATGAATCTTGCAAATATCTTTTTATAAAAAAAATTATGGTCCCAAATGAAATTATCATAGGTGTAAGAATTTGGAGTCTTCTAGAGATATTTTAATGCATGAAGCAATGGGTTAAATCTGGAAGTAGTACACTCAAAGCATATAAGTTTATATTTTTTAACTTCAAAGCCTGAAATGTTTGATTTCAGAAAGTGTTTGATGAGCGAACTATATCATACATGAAAAAATAAGGATTAAAAATATGCATACGAATGGGAAGCATTCATCAGATCAATAAAATTAAGACGAGCACTTTCAAATCAGAGCTTTTAGTCATATTTATTCTGTAACTTGGAATATCTAAGAATACTAATCTCATAAAAGAGAATACTGACATACTTAAATGTTATGTGTGCCTTTATTTCTGACATTAGTTCATACTTCTGTTTTGCCATAATGCGTTCTTGCATATGTTTGTGAATTAGGATATCTATATCTTG
The DNA here is from genome assembly GCA_954870475.1 of Euphrasia confusa. Classification (NCBI taxonomy): domain Eukaryota; kingdom Viridiplantae; phylum Streptophyta; class Magnoliopsida; order Lamiales; family Orobanchaceae; genus Euphrasia; species Euphrasia confusa. Next base: position 13,207,406 of record OX940951.1, on the reverse strand, counting down.
TAAAATTCTCACTTGTACATGTATTTACTTATCAGGATGGCCTTAGCTTGACAGAGAGTGCACATAATTCCAAGTGAGTTAGATATTTCGTTTTACGTTGGCATTAATCATTATACTCGATTTTCGTTATTCAGTGCTAAGTTGATGCATAATTTCAAAGACCAGCAAGGTTATTATGAAAGGCTATAAATAGCGAGTTTTCTGGTGTACTTGCTTTTATCTGATTTATTGCTATATGCTAATTGCTACATATTCTGATAGGGAATTTTCATTAAACAACATGACTGGAGCATATAGGAAAGTGTTTCAAAAGCCCAAGGACTTTGAGTGGTATGCTCGACTAACTCTTTCACAGTTTGTTTCAAATTTGCTCTCTTGAATCCCGGACGTTTATTTATTTATTTTTGCTGAACTCACAAGGGAATTGCTCAACTACAAAGATGGAAATGTTCCACTGGCAGAGACAGACTGGGACGTTATTGCAAAATCAGGCATATCATCTACGCCTGTTAAAACCACAAACGAGATTGAAATAAAAAGTGAGAGAGCAGAAGATAAAACACAAATTGAGGAATCTTTAGATGCTGCCTCTGTGACACAAATGGCACTCAAGTTGAGCTTTACTCTCCCATCTTCTTGTTATGCGACTATGGCCATAAGGGAGTTGTTGAAGACATCAACCTCTGTAAGCATCACCTAATACCTAACTTGCTTATATAATGCAAAAAACATGGGGTAGATGAAGCGTAGAGTAAGTGATGGCTTACCGGAGTTTTTCATGAACATCAAAATTAACCAATTATCTGCAAACATGTCTGGAATGGTTTTATTTTTTTTGGGGTTATATCTTTTATTAATTATTTCGACCATTTCTTAATCTCTGTATTTATAAAAAATAAATACAACCCATATAGGGAAATATAGTAAGTATCTTGCCTCAAGTAAAGATTTTCTTGCCCCTGGTTTATTTTAAAAGGCGTGTCAAAATTATTTTTAGGAATTGGAATATCATTACTCGTTTGTTTATATCGCAATCGAAGTTACTATTTTTAATTATTAATTTTGTACACTTCCAGCAGATTCTGAAAGCAATACTTATACCCCTTTTTGCTGCTTTGCAGGTTGCCTTCCATAGGGCATTAAACTAATAACAAATCACTCGTTACAACGTTTGGAGATTAATTATTCTATGCTCGTTGACAGATCTTGGCTGAATGGTAAAGTGATCAATTGTGCAATTGCATTGTTGTTGTGCATCTATTTTGTCGGTAGTTGATACTGTTTCACCCTTGTTTCTCCACAGATGATCTAAATTTCTCCTGCATGTGTACCGACTGGAAATATGATTTAGATTATATACTTGAAATTCAGATATTTTGGTGAAGCCTTTAATTTTACCCTGCTCAACTGACAACTCAACTGTGCAATGCATGAGACTGTATTTATGATTTTGAGGTGACGCAATGTGTTTCCTATGAGACAGACGATGGCACTGGCTCGACCAAAGTGCTTTCAGCATGTTCTTTTTCACTCGATTATATTCAAATACTTGCTGAGACTTAACAGAATGCATGTATTGTAATACTCGAAGGAGGTATCTTTATTGCATTCACCAACTAATTCCAGTAACTAGTATTTGTAGACAAACCAACGCAGAGAACCAAGTTTTAAACTATTACATGTCGACTATATAAACATTTAAACTAAAAAAAAAAATTACTCATGAACTCCATAAATGATCCAATGCTATGTATATAACACTTGTTCAAACTCAACAAGTAACCTAAATTTAAAGCATTTCATTGCTCAGTTTGTATATTTAAGTAAAAAATATTGTATGTTCTGTGAGGACAACAAACTTAACAACCACAAATAAGGATACTTTCACAGAAGTCGCAATACCATTACTACATCAACCACAATTACTTAAAGAGGGGCGAAAATTTCTACCTATATCTACACAACACTGACTATCCATCACTGAGGCACCATGAATACCAAGCACCCATTGTCCCACCGTAATCCAATCTCTTTCCCGACATGCAACCTCTTCTCTCGAATTATCTTCCCCCATTTACCAATCAGATTGTAATAACTACCTCGCCATTTCAACTTCATCACATACAAGTCTCCCGTGTCATCATCCCGAGCATTGATACCAACCTGGTGCTCACTCCTCAACTGCTCCCGAGCCTGGTGGGTCCAGTAGAAGAGAATATGGTCTTCCACTGCTTTTCCCGGCAACGTGAGAAACGGGTGATTCGTGTCCACGTCTGACAAGGTGAGAGCTTTCTTAATAGGCCAATCATCATTACCAGATGCCGTGCCCACATACGGCTCCTCTGGGACCGAGAAGTACAAGCAATCGTTCGTCCACCTTAATCTGATCTCCTGCCCGACACCAAGCCCCTTATGCCTGATTATATTCCCCCATTTCCCGATAATGTTGTAATAATTCCCCCTCCACTTCAGTTTCAACCCATGGGTATCTCCTGTATCGTAATCCCGAGCATTTATAGATACTTGTTCCTCTTTTCTCAGTCTCTCCTGTTTGTGTGGGGCCCAGTGAGCAAGAATGTGCTCCTCAACAGACTTACGAGGCAACGGAAGGAAGGGATGACCAGGGTCGACATCGGATGATGTCAGCACTTTTCTGATTGGCCAATGGTCATGCACAAGTGGGGACACAACCATTCTGTGCGAAGGCGGAACCACTACGATCTGCTGTTGAGGGACCGAGAAGTGCAAGGAGCCGTTGAGCCAACGTAATTTGATTTCCTGCCCGACTTCAAGCCCCTTGTTACGAACAATTTTTCCCCACTTGCCGATGAGATTGTAATAGCTCCCGCGCCACTTGAGTTTCATGAGGGACATCTCGCCGGTGTCTTCATCCTGAGCGTTGAAACCAACTTGGCCTTCTGCCCGTAAGTGTTCGTGCTGCTGAGGTGTCAGGTGGACCACGATGTATGTCTCGACTTGTTGCCGGGACAGTGTGAGGAAAGGGTGGGTTATGTCGACGTCGGAGAATGTTAGTGCTTTCTTGATGGGCCATATATCGTGTACTTGATGAGGTACAGCATTGTAGTATGCCGTCCTCTTCATTTCCTGAACCATAAACAGAAAAAAGTTGCTTCACTAAGCATGTTAAGAAATCTGGGAAACAGGATGAACTAGATATATCAAGGATATATGCAAGGAATAACAATCAAAATCCAGGCGTGATTGATGTTCTAAGTGAAATTATACTAGAGTCCAGAGCACACAGAATCAAAAATGCAAAGCAGGCATATTTTCATCAAATCAAATTAGCTCAGAAAAATTTATACGAAATCGGATCACCATCCCCAGCATCATCATAACAACAAATTATCAGAACGATTTAATCAGAAGAAATAATAAAAAAAACTGTAGCACATCCAATTCGATAATCAAACAGTTTCTTACTTTTAGAACGGATGATGAGCTGAGATTTTCCACCTGGTTCGATTGAGGGAAATCAGAAACCCTAGATCCTCCCAAAATGAGGATGAAATGGAATGATCGAACACGGCAAAAATATCGATAGCTACAAGGAAACGATGATGAGTTGTGTGGCGCGAATTAAATGGGGGAGTTCACGACGGTCCGATGGATCAATTGAGAAGAAAATCAACACACATTTCCCGTGAGTACATAGCGTCGGCGGCGATCAGTGGCGGTGATGCGGTGGAAGAAGGTGGGCCGAGAATAGGTGTACAGAATGAGGCGCGTGATATTTTGTGTGAACAAAACTCGAGAAATGTGTGTGAGAGAGAGAGTTGTGGATGGGGAGCTTTGGTGTGAACTATAATTGCATTTTGGTCCCTCTTAGATAACTTAATACACTTCTTACTTCTTAGTTCTTACCACAGTTTATGTTTATGGGTATATTACCATATTTAACGCACCTATCTTTTTTTAAAAAAATAGAAGGTAATTTTTTTTAAATATGCGAAAAGGTAAAATTATCTTTACGAAAAAAGTAATTATTTGTTTTATAAAATATGATTATTAATACGAAACAATACAGATAAAAACAAAACATATAACCATTAGTACGATTAAAATTGAGGATATTCCACACCTATTTCCCATGGTAAGTAACTGGAAAAAATTGTTGTGCGTACAAAGATTACAACGTTTACTGTCAAAAGAGATTCAAGCTTTAGTTCCAAATTAAACAAAACCACAAGAGGGAGATTGAGATGTCCTACGGTCCCTGCAGAGGTATCGGGTTTACCGCACTAGTAACCCTTCGAAAAGCTGTCCGAACTCGTTCCTTGAGGCCTTCATTCTCTCCTTCAACTTCGCCACTCCGCCTATCAAGATGCACCACATTCCCATCCACATTAATCGACAGCTTTCCCTCGTCATCATACTTCACATCTCCAAACAGAGAAACAAGAAGTGCATGTACAATCTTGTCTGTCTTCTTAGCTTCCTCCTCCACAGTCAGTTCCTGTTCGGACTCAACCACCACCTTAGGCAATTCCCGACTAGCGTTCAGAACAAGGGCCACTACAGAATCTGAGACCATGTCGCTTATAGGATCAGCCCACCAGTGCAAGGAGACGTGATTCTCAGATTCCTGTTTCACTGTTACTCGCTCATGCACTCTCAGAGTTGGGACCCCAGATTCTTCATCCTCAGAGGGCTCCACGCTTTCATAAATCTGCTTGAGTCTATGTTTTATCACAGCAAAGGCGCCAGAATACGGGATAGTGATCCTCTGGATAACGTTTCCAGTCGAGAGTTGTGAAAAGACGTGAAGGTCCTCAGGAGCCATTATCTGATAGGTGAAACCTTTTTTCACGAGCAAACCGCTAACATTTTCGCCGACCGAAGGTGTTTTTCCGGCCATCTTCCCAATAACCTTTGCGGTTTTCTGTGAGTTGAAATGCATTTCCACCGACTGGCAGTTTTTCGGGGTGATGATTTTAGTGTTCCCGTCAGCAAAGACGGAGAGAAGCTTCTGCTTGAGCCGTCCCATCTGGGTCGCCTCTCCGTGGACCAAAATGATGTTGGGTGGCATAAGCTCCTGCAGGAAAGTGCTCGTCTGGATATAGTCTGCGTGGGCCGAGAAGGAAATGTAGTGGACCCGCATGTTCAGAGGAGCTGTCAGACCACTCGCGAGGGTGACTTCCTTGGGCTCGTTAATGATGGTCTTCGCCAGCGTCCCTTCAACAACGTAACCAGGTATAACACAAGCGTTTTTCTTGTCCGAGCACCACTTGTCGAATAGCTGTCTCGAAAGACCGCTCTGTAGCCCACCAGGGCTCGCCATCACCACTGCAGGGCCCACGTCTCGGAACTCATCAAGACTCTTTAAAGGAGAGATGTGTTTGAAATCGAACGGGTTCGAGCTGGCAAATTGGTTTCGGATCCTCTCGTTCATTGAGTTAATATAGGTCTGATAAACGGCCATGCACCTCTTGGCGAGAGGGGAAGCGTAGTATATAGGGACGTTGTGTAGTTCAGGGTGGGTGGCCCAATACTCGTCCAGTATCAGAAGAAGTTCCTGGGCCCGTCCAAGGGCAAATGCGGGAATCAAGACTCGGCCGCCTTGGGAAACAGTGTTGTGAATGACATCAGTGAAGAGTTTCTCACGTATGTGGCGTGGCTGATGGGTTTGGACTCCGTAAGTTGATTCTATGATACAAATGTCGGGTGAGAATTCAGGCAGCTCGGCAGCACGAAGGTGGCGGTCCTCTTCACGGGAGTAATCTCCAGTGTAGAGGACTCGTACGCCGGCTATGTCGACCATAAACATGGCCGCACCAAGCACGTGGCCAGCTGTGTAACACCAGAAACGGACACCGTTGACCTCCACAGTCTGATGAAAGTCAATAACCTGGAGAACGAGAATAATTCAGTTAGTTAATTTGTTACAGTTCATAATATTTTACTGGTTATTTAAATAAGATTCATACCAACACATTATATGATTTCAGCACGCAAAAAAAGAATTCAAATCCCCACATAATATATTACACATTTCATTGAAGAATTATGCTTTATTTCTGTAGGCAGGTCTATGATAGTAACAAATTATAACTTTATAGGACTACTGACTGACCAATATGGTTGAAGTTTATATTTCAACTTCTTGGAACTATGCAGAGAATGTGAGTTCGTTAAAAAGAGTGTTTAAATCACGAGTTTCATAAGATAAAGCTGATAATGGAAACTTAGTTGAACAGTTATGGATAATACCACAAAATATAAACTTTTGATTGAAGTTTATCAGACCTAAATTATCTCAATGTAGATCTTATGGATTGCTTTGTGGCACAGAAATATACAGTTCAAACTTTTAATAGTTTACCGAACATAAATTTGAATGGGCCAATATAAAGGAATATGAAATCTTGACTAAACAGACCTCAATTCTATCCATGGAGCGAAGTATGTCTTGTTCATCATACAACATATCTTCAACTGAGACCTTGCTGACTTTAACATAATCAGATAGAAGCAGCTTGTAAATGGCTTTAGTTGCATGGGTCATAAAAACACGTCCTCTGAATGTTGTCTGAAACATTAAAAGGAGAATATTAGCCAATCAAATGCAGAGAATTGTCAAGTGTACCTTATTGCAAGGTCATGTCAAACCAACCTTCTCCAGAAAATAGGGAAGTGAAGCTGCATGGTCCAAGTGAAAGCTGCACAAATACTAGCACAGTTGAGTAAGAAAAAAAAATCAAAGACAACCAGAATTAAAGATTCTACAATGATAATCAATCTTTACAGAGAAATGCAAGACTACAGTGAAAACAAATAAACAGCAAAGTACATATGAAAGTATTTGATTTATCCCAAAACCATACTTCACTCTAGATACTGAGAAATACTATTTGAAGGAAATAACTAAGTCATTTGTAATAATGAAGCTTTAGATTATTCAGCATCATCCTAATGAAGCTTTTGTAGGTGTAAATCAAAGTATTCCAGGGCACAGTAATGTCCACTAGTTTTTTGTATAACATGATAACATTATCCACAACACATTTCTGGGAAATTCTTGCTCATGAGGCCAACACTGCCATGAAGAAACGCCAACAATGCTCTTAAAGAACTTTCCAAATCGACAGTAAATAAAGAAATTAGTCAAAACTTATCTCGTAAAAACATAAAAGAATGACAATGCGCAGTTACTAAGGAAATAGGTGGTAAAAGAGTCATCGAACTTAATAAACCAATCAGTAAATAAAATCGATCTAATGCATCAAAGCTACATGTATTATTTCAGTTTCAGTTCACAAGTTTAAAGAGGGCAAAAATTGAAGTTCAACTGGAAAAATGACGAAAACACAGCTCTATGCGTTATTTAACAATGCAATCTGGGAAATATGATAAAAATAAAGAAAAAGAGCAGAATGAAAACATACTGAGTAATAAGAAGAAGATCTATAGCTGAAGGATCAATTTCGTCAAAATATGGCAATGCGGCCATGCCCGAGAAAGCAGGGTGAATGCCGCAATCAAACTTAAAATAAATAAAGACATTCCGTTAGTAAAATTCCATAGAATTCAAACAATTCAACAAGTTCCCAGAAACATGAGAAAAAAAAATCGTACCAATAAAGTTTTGCCCTTGAATGACATGTAAACACAAGAGCGGCCGACTTCATTGCCCGCCCCAAGTGGAGTAATTATAAGTTCGTCTCCTTCACTCGTGGTCGACGCGGCCCGCTTCGAGGAAGAAGACGGTGGTTGTCCGGTGGAAGCCATTGCCGCGTTCTTCAAATTCGCAAACCTAATTCCTGAGAGAGAGAGGGAAGAAGAAGCTAATAAGGTCCGCGAATCGTAGATTTTCCAGCTTCAATGTCATGAACCGCAGCTGGAGAATCCATACCGAGCTTATATTAGCAGAGAATCGTTAGCTTCAGTTGGGTATTCAAAAACCTAATTTTTCACAGCCTGTGTGTGAGTGTGTGTTTTTGTGCTTGGCTTTAGGTTTATCGTGTGTTAGTAGTTTCCGGAAAATTCAAAAATAAATTCGAGTTGTCTGAAATAATGAAGAGTTAAATTTTTATAAAAAATGACCACAGTGGGAGTCGAACCCACGACCTTCTGATCCGAAGTCAGACGCGCTAATCCACTGCGCTATGCGGCCTTGTTGAAAGATTTAACATACATATTTTATATTATCATTAATGTATATTTATTTAAAAAGGAGTTAAATCACATAGTTTAAATTTAGCACTTTTAATTAAATTAAATTTATATATAATTCTAACATATGTAAATGTATATATAATTGTTTGTGCAGTTGTGTATATAAATAAATTCTAACATAAATTTGAGGGAAACAATTTTGTAATGTTTGTTTATCCATGCTCATCATTCTTTTTATCTTGTATCGAAAATAAGGTTTCTTGAATTACATACAGTATAACCTAAAAATCGAATAACGAATGTCAGCATCCAAATACTCGAAACCCCATCATAAGTAATGCATTACGATATAAAATAGAAACAGAGATTGAAAGAGTCGGTGAAGCAAATTATTCCCATCTGTATAATAGATGGTAATATATGTTTCTGACTTGATTGAAAATGCAATAGTTTTTAACTAGAGACTGAACAGTTCACATGCATGGAGACATATCAACGACAATGAGTGAAGGATGCGACTATCTCGCCTGCTCAATTATTATTCCGAATGGAGGGAAACTCTAACTGATCCCCAGATGCTTGTTCAGAAACCGCACCGCGTGGAGATCCAGTAGCTGAGTCAGGTGAGAAACCACTCTGTGGAGCTGGCCAGGGCATTCGTTCTTCAATGTAAGGGCTCCCAGAATCCAGGTTCCCTTGATAGGAGCTTCTTCGATCCCCTGACCCCTGAGGAACATAATTTTGCTGAGGTGGTGAATTTGGATGATTCCCATAGTTCTGCTGAGGTGGTGAATTCAGATGATTCCCATAGTTCTGCTGAGGTGGTGAATTCGGATGATTTCCATAGTTCTGCTGAGGTGGTGAATTCAGATGATTCCCATAGATCTGCTGAGGTGGTGAATTCGGATGATTTCCGTAGTTCTGCTGCGGTGGTGGCCGATAGTTCTGCTGGGGTGGAGATTGCCCATAGTTAGCTTGCTGAGGTGGGGGGGCATAGTCCTGTCGAGGTGAGGGGGTATAGTTCTGGCGGGTTGTAGGGGAAAATTCCTGTCGTGGTGGAGAGATAAAGCCCTGTCGTGGTGAAGGGGAAACGTCCTGTCGAGGTGGTGAGGGGTCAAAGTTTTGTCGGTTAAGTCGGACCCCAGAGTCCTGTCGTGGTGGGGAGACATTGTTCTGTGGCTGTGGGGGGCCAATGTTCTGCTGTTGTCCAGGCCCGTAGTTCTGTTGATTTGGAGGCCCGTAGTTTTGTTGATTTGGAGGCCCGTAGTTCTGTTGATTTGGAGGCCCGTAGTTCTGTTGGTTTGGAGGCCCATAGTTATCTCTTCTACGTCTATCCCTGTTATCGCGTCTACCATAATGCACTGGGGGTGGTCTGGGAAAAATTTCTCCATTGACATATTTGTCTCCTGCAATATAAATAGCCATGTTAGTACCCAAGTAGCAGGTTAATTCACCACCCAAAACAATTGGGAGGTCAATTTAGTATTTTATTCACACAAGGGGGAATAAATAACCTCCATACTCCTTATTAATTGGATCAATGTATGAATCTGGTAATACAAACACTACTCCGGGAAGACCTAATGACAAAAAATCAATGTGAGTGAACACGAAATAACAGTGCATCATTTGAAGTGTTTTTTTTTTTTTTGAAAAAACAAACACAGAAAACCTACTCTTAAACTTCTCAGATGTTTCCTCCGAACATTCAACTTGAAAACCTTGAAATGTTGTCGTGCTTAGGGCGTATATTTTCTTCTTCGCCTCTTCCACGCTGAATTAAATTAATCAATACAAATAGTAAAGTAAAACAATAAGGGCCATATCATTGGAGTGCCCATGCTAACACTAAAACTAAACTTGTACAGCCATGAAATGGAAAAAAATATGCAATCAACCCCTAACTACAAAGTAGCAAGCATTCATATATAGTAGCAAGCATTCATATATAACATTCATCACAATACTTTTCATTTCTTAAAAACCCCATTGCATCATAGTCAAACCAAATAAATTTTAGAGGAAAAGACTTGGACATACATGATGACTCAAGTTATTCATTTGTATCCCCATAAAACACACATAAACAAACCATTAAAGCACAAAAAGAATACTAGTATTTTCAATTTATTCATTTAATTGTTTTTACTGTCTTTTTCAATATCTATATCTCAATACCCTTCGTCAGCCCAACAACAATGACAAGATGACAAGGAAAAACAAAAACATAACGGTAAATCGGTAATCAGAACCATATTTAGCAAGCAGCATTCGTGGGCATTCAGTGGGTTAAAGTGATCAAATAAACTGAGAAATTCATGTATACCACCAGTCAAAAAAATTAATCCCAATGCACAGCAAAACTCATACCACCAGATAGATGACTGGAAGGAATGACAAAACAACGAGTAATCATTTAGAAAATCAAAAGCCCCTAGAATCCAATTATAATCCGGACTGCAAATTCATAAACACATAATCTCTCCTACTATCTCACAGAATCCCACAACTTAAGTGTTTGACTAATTTCTATTTTCAAATCCCGCAGTTTTAAAAACACAATTGCGAGCTGGAGAAGCCCGCTTGTTGCAAACCTCTGCTTACAGTGGATATTAACAGACGATCCAAATTGCTAACAAAATTTTCAATCTCTTCCCTGCTAATATCACCAGTAAAATCCAATATTCATATCACTATATGAGTCATAAAAGATGAATGCACTGATGCCATAAGCAGCTACAAATTTGAAAAAAGAACTCCAACAGTGATCACACTCACATAGTCACAGTAACAAAACAGGATTAAACAGTGAAAAGCTGAGCACGATCATGAGGAAATAGTAACAACACTGAAAATGAGTTTGGGGAATATGAGATGTTTGACCTGCCAAAAACTTGAGCAGCGGTGTTGACATAGGTTTCGATCATTTGCTCCCGAGTAATTTCGGAATCCTTGGGGAAATCCATGGTGATCAGCCAGTGGTTGTAGTCGCATCCTTCGAAGAGGATAGTGTCGGGGCCGATCTCGTCGGTATCCGGATTAAACGACTTGATGAAAAGCGTAGAAGTCGAAGTGAACGGCCGGGTCAATTGGTTCGACGACGGGATGACGGCGGCAGCGGTGCTGGTGATGAAGATGGGGGTCGAGAGAAGGCGGGAGGATATTGGTTTGGACCGGGGAATCGAGCGGTGGAGGAGTGGGTATGAGAGGGAGAGAGCGCGGCGGAGGCGGAAAGCCATCGGCGTTGGTGGCGAAGAGAGAAAGAAAGAGTGAGTGAGCTTGCGTGTGAAAACTAGGGTTTTAGAATTTGGGGTTTTTGATAATTGATACAGTATGTTAAATAAAGTATGAATCGAACTGCGGTGGTTTTAGGTGGGTCGGACTCGGAATCGAATAGGGTTGGCGGCTTGGCGCTACTGATAATAGTCGCATAAAACCGATGACCGTGAAAATGAACTACATAATCACATTTGTTCAACAATAATATTAAAAAAAAAATAACTCATTTCAATTTATTTTAATACTCCATAATTTATTTGTGTTCATGATAATATAAAAAATAAAATAAAGATATTTTAACATTTTTTCAATAATAATTTAAATCGTTTTCATTGAATTTTAATTATATTACACGTGTAAATTATAAAAAGTAAATTATTGTATAATTAATAAAATTAAATTGTTGAATAATTTTCTTGTTTTTTCTTTCAACTATCTTTAACTCTCTTTGTACTCAATTTATTTTTGTTGATTTTCGTTCCTTGAAATATCTATGGATTATAAATGTAATTGTATTCTTTAATATCTTTGTGAATTTTAAATAGATAATGATTGTATAATTGAATAATTGTTTTATTTGTGTTCCAACTATTTCATTTATGAATTTATTTTATGAATTTATTTGTATTTATAATGATAAAAAAATAAAAATAAAATTGAAAATGACACAAGATTGATTATAACAATGTTTGATATGTATGTTATATTTAAAAATATTAGGAGAAAACAATGCAAAATATAATGTTTATATTCCGATGACTTTAAGTCCATCAAATGAAAGATTATCATTTCATTTTAGACGTCACAATTCAAACTGATTGTATCATGCACGATGACAATTAATAAAAGTCGATGATAATTAATAAAAGTCAATGTTAGTTTTTGAATAATTAAAATCTATTTTAATATACCAATTTCTCCGCATGGTCCATTGTATGTTATAATTTCAAAAGTTGTTCATAAGTTAAGTTAGAAAATTTTATGTTAGGATCAAAATATAAAACTCTCAAAGTTTACCAAATTAGAAATAAGTATTTCAAATTTACAATGATAATTTTGGAATACTCATTCTTCCTTGTTTTATTCTTTTATACATGAAAATTATTTATATTAATGACAAGTAATCATTGAAATATTATGTTATAAAAACTTATGACTATAATATTGTTAGTACTATCAAATATAGTAATATTTACAAAGTTATGTTGTGATGAAGAAAAAATTAACCATCGGTCAAATAAATTTTATAAAGCTATTTTGTGTTAAAAAGTACTCGTATTTACTAACACCATAATACTATTATATAAATGCAAATTAAAATTGTAAAATTTAAGACTAAATATTTAATTATTAAATATATGCAATACTGATAGCAAAAGAAAACTTCTTGCCGGATAAGTCTTTAGTGAATCAGCTTTACACAAGTTAACTAAACATCTTGCCGGATAAGTCAATAAGTCAATTGTGAATCGGCATTACACTAGTTAATTAAACTTCTTGCCGGATAAGTATTTAGCGAATCGGCAAATCGGATAATTTGACTTCCATCGGGGTTCCTCTATATTTTTTATTTTTATGATAGCACAACAATAGCCTGATGGGGTTTATATAGTGAGTACCTCTGAAGCTTCCCTCATAATGCCTAGTAATAATTTCTCCATTCATGTATTTGTCTCCTGCAACATAAATGCACGTGTTAGTACCCAAGTAGCATATACGTTAATTCACCAGCCAAAAAAAAAAAATGGGCTGTCAAGTTAGTATCTTATATCACAAGAGGGAGTAAATTACCTCGATACACCTTATCAGTTGGTTCAATTTTTGAATCTCGTGAAACAAACATTACTCCGGGAATACCTAATGACAAAAAGGAAAAAAAAAAAGTTAGTGAACATGGAGTAACAGTGCAACGTTTGATGTATTGTTTATTTTTATTTTTGGCAAAAACAAACTCAGAAAACCTACTCTTGAACTTCTTAGATGTTTCCTTCGAACATTCAACATGGAAACCTTCATATTCTGTCGTGCTTAGGGCATATATTTTCTTCTTTGCCTCCTCCACACTGAAATAAATTAATCAATAAAAACAGTAAAGTAAAACAGTAAGGACCATCACTATACCATTGGAGTGCCCATGCTAACACTAAAACTAAATTTTTGTACACTGCCGTAAAATGGAAAACAAAAGAAAAAAAGCACAATCAACCACGAACTACAAACACTCATCATAATACTTCTCATTTCTTAAAAACTCCATTCCATCATTGAAATTATAGTCGAACCAAATACATTTTAGGAGAAAAGACTAAGCTGACTCAATTTATTCTTTTGTATTGTATCCCCATAAAACACACATAAACAAACCATTAAAGCATAAAAAGAATACTAGTATTTTCAATTTATTAATTTTATTGTTTAGTTTTTTGTTCTTAGTGCCTTTTTCATGTTCTATATCTCAATACCCTTCGTCAGCCCAACAACAGTGAGCCATTGACAAGATGATAAGGAAGAATAAAAATATGCGGCGACAGTAATCATAACCTCATTAAACATGTAGCATTCATGAGTCGTACCACCCAGACTAACTGAGAAGTAACTTAGAAGTGGGCTAAAGTGATCAAACTAACTGAGAAGTTCGTGTAAGCCACCAGTTTAAAAAATTAATCCCTATGCACAATCAAAGTCGTACCACCAGATAGATGATTGGAGGGAATTACAAAACAACGAGTAAGTAGTCATTTAGAAAATCAAACAGCCCTGGAATGCAATTATTATCACCCAGACTGCAAAATTCATTAACACAAAATATATCCTACTATCAGAGACTCCGACAACTTAAGAGTTCGACTAGTTTCTATTTTCAGAGTTCGACTAGTTTCTAATTTCAACTCCGGCAGTTTTAGAAAGAGTGAAAATTGTGAGGCAGGAGAGGCCCACTGGTTGCAAACCTATGCTTACGGCGAATAATAAAAGAAGAGGCAAATCGCTAACAAACAAGAGAAAAACAAACGAGGGAGGCAATGGGAATAAACTTTGTGAATTTCAGCAAATTTAAATCAACATACATCCTTCAAAACCCAATGCATTTTTTCAATCTCGCAACTGTAATTCTCATTCTCACAGGCAAAACCCAATATCCATATCGGTCTCAAAAGATGAAAAATGCAAAGATACAGAGGTACTAAGTCGTTGATATAAATACACAAACAGACTCCTAAAACAGAAAAAGGCCAAGCACGGGTGAGATGTTTTACCTGCCGAAAACTTTAGCAGCGATGTCGACATAAGTTTGAATCATTTGCTCCCGGGAGATACCGGAAAAGTCGGGGAAGTCCACAGCGACCAGCCAGTGGTTGGAGTCGTCTCCTTCGATGTGAAAGTCGGACCCGGTCTTGTCGTTATCCGGTTCAAACGCCTTGACGAAAAGCGTAGAAGTCGAAGTGAAGGGTTGGGTCGAGGACCGGATGACGGCGGCAGCGGGGGTAGTGATGGAGATGGGGGTTGAAAGAAGGTGAGAGGAGATTGGTTTGTGCTGGCGAATAGAGCAGTGGAGGAGCGGGTATGGGAGGGAGAGAGCGCGGCGGAGGCGGAAAGCCATCGGCGATGGTGGCCAAGAGAGAGAGAGAGTGAGCGAGTGAGGGTGTTGCGTGTGAGAACTAGGGTTTTAGAATTTGGGGGTTTTGATTTTTTTTCAAGTTTCAAATTACTCTTAATTGTTACAGCTTACAGTACCAGACTACCAGTACATCAAATGAAAAGGGGTAGCATGAAATTAAAAAGTCAAATATGATGGCTTACTTTTTTTAAGTTAAGTTCAATCAAACACTTTCTAAATTAATTAATAAAATTGTTTTTAAGTAAAACAAGTTCTCATAAACACTATAGGATATGTTTTTTTTTTATTAAAATTGGTTGGATTGAATTAATCTAAAATGAATTGAATTTTTTTATTAAATAAATAATAATTTTTATAACTTGTTAATTATTTTAAAATTTATTAATAACATTCTAGCATTAATTTTAAATTGTACACGTGAAATTATATATGAGTGGAAAATATGAAAACACCTATAAAAACAACCATAGACATAAACCAAGGAATATTGGTAAATTAATTTTTTTAACAAAATTTTTGATAAAAATGTATTCATGCATTAAAAACACAAATAATTAGGTGAATAGATATTTAAGATATAGAAAAATTAATACACTGATTACTGGAGTACTTAATTATATAATACTCCAGAAAAAGTATAAAACAGTTTAAGGTCAAGTCAGTAATAATCTAGATTAAACACAATTAGATTGTGTTCCAACACCGAATTTATACAAAAAGGGAGAATAGAATAAACACAATTCAATTAAGATCCATAGAAGATGGAATTGAAATTGAATTCAGTGAGCTCCTCCTTGGGCGTCTCGATGGTGATGTCAAAAGTAGGGTGCTGTCGATCTGTTCATTCTTGAGGAAATTGGTAGTCTTTGTCACGCAACATTTTTGTCCAGACCAAACACTTGATGGGGTGCGAATAGGCGCTACCTCTAAAGCCTCCCTCATAATGTCTAGTAATAATTTCTCCATTCGCATATTTGTCTCCTGCAACATAAATGGCCATGTTAGGACCCAAGTGTAGTAGCGCATATATATTAATTCACCAACCAAAACAATTGGGCGGTCGAGTTAGTATTTTATTTCACAAGAGGGATTAAATTACCTCGATAATCCTCATAGTTTAGCCCAATGTTTGAATCTGATAGTACAAACACTACTCTGGGAATACCTAATGACAAAGAAAAAACAGAGAGTGAACACAGAGTAACAGTGCAACGTTTGATGTGTTATTTTTTTTTTTTTTTTTGCAAAAAACAAACACTAGGAAACCTACTCTCAAACTTCTTAGCTGTTTCCTTCGAACATTCAACATGAAAACCTTCATATTCTGTCGTGCTTAGGGCGTATATTTTCTTCTTTGCCTCCTCCACGCTGAATAAAATTAATCGATAAAAATAGTTAAAGTAAAACAACAAGGACCATATCATTGGAGTGCCCGTGCAAACACTAAAACTAAACTTGTACACTGCCGTGAAATGGAAAACAAAATAACACACAATCAACCACTAACTAAGTAGCAAGCATGCATATAGAATATTTATCACAAAACTTCTCATTTCTTAAGAATCACGTTCCATCATTGAAATTAGAGTCGAATCACATAAATTTTAGGAGGAAATTCTATGCTGACTCAAGCTATTCATTTGTATTGTACCCTCATAAAACACGCATAAACAAACCATTAAAGCATAACAAAGAATACTCATATTTTCAATTTATTCATTTTACTGTTCTTGCCATATTTTTCATGATCTATATCTCAATACCCTTCATCAGCCCAACAACAGTGACAACTGACAAGATAAGGAAAGTTCAAAATATGTAGCAACAGTAGCATTCGTGAGTATTAAGTGGGCTAAAGTTATCAAACTAACTGAGAAGTTCGGGTATGCCACCAAGCCACAAAAATTAATCCCAAACCACAAACAAAGTCGTACCACGAGATAGATGATTAGAGGGAATATCAAAACAACGAGTAATCGTTTGGAAAATCAAACGCCCCTAGAATCCAATGATCATTCCGACCGCAAAATTCATGAACACAAAAAATCTATCCTACTATCAGACTCCCACAAAATCTATCCTACTATAGTGTGAATTTTATTTTACAATCTCGTCCCTGTAATTCTCACAGGCAAAACCCAATCGCCATATTGGTCTCAGAAGATGATAAATGCGCAGATACAGAGCAAGAGGTACTAAATCGTTGATATAGATACAGAAACAGACACCTAAAACATGAAAGGCCGAGCACGGGTGAGATGTTTTACCTGCCAAAAACTTGAGCAGCGATATCGACATAGGTTTGAATCATTTGTTGCCGGGAAATATCGGTATCATCGGGGAACCGCACAGCGACCAGCCAGTGGGTGGGGTCGTCTCCTTCGGGGTGGGAGTCGGGCCCGTACTTGTAGTTATCCAGGTTAAACCTCTTGCCGATGAGCGTACGAGTCGAAGTGTACGGTCGGGTCGAGGACGGGATGACGGCGGCAGCGGGGCCGGTGGTTGAAAGAAGGTGAGAGGAGAGTGGTTTGGGCCGGCGAATAGGGCGGTGGAGGAGTGGGTATGAGATGGAGAGAACGCGGCGGAGACGGAAAGCCATCGGCGATGGTGACTAAGGGAGAGAGTGTGAGTGAGTGAGCGAGTGAGCGAGCGTGCTGCTTGTGAGAACTAAGAACTAGGGTTTTAGAATTTGGGGTTTCAGGTGGGTCGGAATCGGATAGGATCGGATCGGAGCTTTGGTGATAATAGTTAGACCATGTACACTAATGAATATTTCATCTTTCATCCCTTTTTATCTCTCTCCTCCACATCACTCTTATTTATCATCCACATCACTTTTCTTTATTCATCTTTCATTTACAAAAACACTACAACAATGGGTCAACATCACATTCTATTTGTTACTTTATTCTACTCAAAATTTTATATCTATTAAAAAATTAATTCAATAAATTTTATTATAATTTTATAAAATAAATAATTAAAGTTTTTTATATAGTGCAAAAAATGAATAAAATGAGAAAAGCAAAATATGTATTAAATATGTATTTTTAATTAAATTTTAAAAATATGTATTGTATAAAAATGTAAAAAAATTAAATACGGATATAAAAAAATAACAAGATTTTAAAGTTTAAAAACTGTATATTATTATTTACATTATTTTGTAAAAAAAGTAAAAAGAAATATAAAAACAAAAGTTGATCTTTTAATTAATCATCCAAATCTAAAAAAACTAATAAAATAATAAATTTGGCTCACTGCCTCGGTTTCTTCCCCTCCTTTTGAGCTTCACAAAACAGAAGGAATCCTCCTCATTCCTTCATCCTTTCTACCACTGCTCTCTCTCCTCTTGCCACATCAGCCCCATCCCATCCCCATCCTTCCACAATTTTTACCACTGTGAGTGCTCTTACGACACGATTACCATAAAAATGATTTATTATTTTCAATTCCTTCTAAAAATAAAACTCAAAACTAAATATTTGGTCGTATGTCTTTTGAGTATAAAATTAACAAAAAAGGAGTATTTGTTTTATTAATAATATTTTTTAAATTAATAAAATACGTTATTCAGAGAAAAAAAATGAAATTATTTTTTAAAATTAAAAGGCAACATAATTATTTTATTTTTAAATTGAGTGTGATAATGTTATTTAATCACTATATAAATACTTATATATTTAATTAAAGATTGAAAAAAAAAAAGTAAAAATACTATTCTCCATTCATTTCATTTGAGATCAATGATCATAATTAATTCTTTTACAAATTCAGAAATAAGTGTGCACATAAATTTCGTTCTTTCAAGGTGAATATAGTTGAATTGACATAATAATCTAAATTGCACTAGTGAACAAAAACATTAAAATAAGATCTAATTTGTATAAAAAGTAATTACACTTACATTTAAATCTTGTAAACATCTTATAAACTCTAGCAACTTATTATATGATAAAATAAAACATTTTTTTATAAATATTAATTGCCAAAGTAATAGTATTAACTCAATTGTAATTTACAAAAAAAGTGTAACAATCAGCGTGAGATAGAAAAAGTAACAACTTACAAGCTCTTAGTTAGTACACCGAAATTTATAAACTCAACCAAACACATTCCAAATTAATCAATAAAAACAGTTTAAAGTAAAACAATAAGGACCATTTCATTTGAGTGCTAATGCTACAACTAAGACTAATCTTACACAGACAATTAATCTTGATGTAATTAGAAAAAATGAATAGTTCATGAAAGTAATGAAAACACCAAATAACAGGCATAGTCATGTTAAAAGCAAAACTGGTTTATTGATTTGGTATTAAACAATTAAAGAATATTGGCTAATTACTCCCTCCTTCCCTTAAAACATTACACACTTTCATTTTTTGTTAATCCCTTAAGACAATGTACATTCCATAAATAGAATTACTTTTCACAACTTTATCCTCCCAATACACATTTATTTACCTTTATACCACTACTTTTTCATCTAACTACTTTATTATTACCAATCAATACCTATTATACCTCTACTTTATATTATTAAACACATAAAAAATCCATTTTTCTTAATCTACGTGACATTTTAATGTATGCATAGTGGATGGAAGGAGTAATTGTTTATCACAAAATAAGAATATAAATGTATTTATATAAATTAAAATTAGGTGAAAATCTAATATTGAAATATTGAAAAATTAATATAATAATTCAAAATAAAAATTAGAAATCACTTAAATCAACTCATTAATCATCATATCATTTAACATAATAATATTGTGTTCCAACAGCAAAATAATAGTAGAGTACAAAAAAGGAAGAAATAGAAAAATAAACACAATTCAATTAAGATCCACGGAAGATGGAATTGAAATTGAATTCGAAAATCACCACCACGTCGTCATACTCTTCAGGCGGTGAGCTCCTCCTCCTTGTGCGTCTCGATGGTGACGTCGGAAGTCGGGTACGCCACGCAGGTGAGCACCCACCCGCCGTCGATCTGCTCGTCGTCGAGGAAGCTCCCGTCGGCCTGGTCAACGGAGCCGGTCAGCACCTTCCCGGCGCACGAGGAGCACGATCCGGCGCGGCACGAGTACGGCAGCTCGTACCCGGCGTCTTCCGCCTTGTCGAGGATGTAAACGTCGTCGTCGCACTCGAAGGTCAGCTCACCCTCCGGCGTGATGAGCTTGACGTTGTAGGTGGCCATACAGGTGACGCGGGAGGGAGCGGCCTTGACGCCGAAGAGCGCGGCGGTGGTCGGGACGGATCGGATGGTGGCGGCGGTGGCGACCGCCGGCTTGCGGGGGAGCATGGCGGTGCTGAACATTGTGCTGGAGAGGCTCGCCATTTTTATTTTTATTTTCGTTGCTTAGAGAGAGAGTGAGAAGAAATTGGGGGGGCGTTGGGATTGAAGGAAATGAATGGGAGTTGGGGATTGGGGCTTGTGGAAATAGCGTGGTGGGAGTGGGGGATTTATCCGCCACGTGGCGACATCTCGTGGATCGTTTTATCGTTTTTCTCATCGCTGAACGTTGGATTCTGGCCTCCCGTTTAATTTTGGTGCGACGTGTTTGTTATAGGCCTGTGGGTCGCACTGATTGGGTAGATAGTGTAGTTTGTAATGGGCTTTTTGAATTGGCCCATATTATAACCCAATTAAAATCAGACGGGCCTTTCATTGAGCTATATTTTCCAACCCGATTGACGATTTTAATGGAACTATATGACCCAATTTTTTAAGACGAAAATTAAGAAAAATAGTTTTTTAATTAAAAAGTAAAAAATATTAATTTATTTTTTTGTTAAAAAATAAAATAGTTGGGAATAAATTTAAAAAACAAGCAAAAAAGTACAAGCAAATTTATATTTTAAAGTGAACAATAATTTATTTATTTTATTGAAAAATCATATTATTTTAAAATATTTATTTAAAGAAAATAGTCCTATAATAATAAAATAAAGAGAATAATATTTAAAAATTAAATAAAAATATATAAATATTTTCGAATTGTATTAAGAAAACAAATAGAGTGTAGGGGTGGGCAAATATACCGATTTTTCCCGAACCGTTAGGGTCTCGTTCCGAAAAATAGCATATTTGTTCGGATACACTATTTATTGTTCCGATCCCGGTCCCGTCCTGATTGAAGTAATACCATTATAGGGTTTAAATATTTTTGTTCCGTTCCGGACCGATTGTCCCGGTTGAAAATTTTATTAAATTATTATATAATATAATACATTTTATATAAAATTAAACTTTTGTATGTTTTTAATTTATATTTTAGTTAGTTTGCATTTCCATATTTTCTTCCTTGTGATTTTTTTTCTGTGGTATTAATTTATTTAAACTTTTAGATTTCGTTTTAGTTGGTTTAAACTTTTGGATGTTTTATTTTATTTTTTATTTGATTTATTTCTTTATGATGTTCCGAAATAACATTGTGCCGAATTGGTCCCGAACCGGTCTCGAATAGTACCATGTTTAATTGAAACTAGAGTCTAAACCGGATCGATCTCGAACCGATATATATATCGAGACTTGAAACGAGACATCCTTAATCCCGGACCGTCTCGGACCGTGCCCACCCCTAATAGAGTGTGAAGTCATTTGAAATGTAGATATAGTTAAAACAAAACCCAAAAAATACACTAAATAATTTTTTATTGAAAAGTAAAATAAATAAAGAATAAAAAAATTAATTTTAAATTGAAAAAACAAAATAATTATGAGTAAAAACAAAATAAAATAAAATAAATGTAAATTTAATTTTAAAGTTACAAAATTATAGTACTCCTATTTATTTATTTTTAAAACTATGCCAAATAGTAATATGAAGGTGGAACACCTACAAGCTACAATAAAAAAATATTACTACTATTACAATTATTATGTGAAAGTAACAATTTTATTTTTTCTTAATTTAAAATAAGACAATCATTAATTATTGTAATTAATTACAATAATTAATTATTCGAGTAATTATTTTTTTCAGCTGTGATTCGATTATTCGAAATGTATATTCCTATGATGAAAATATATTTTTCGCGTGCGTCAGTAAATTATTATTACAGCTCACGATAATATATAAATTTGCATCTCTTTCGATCTCGCGTGTATGTATAATTGTACACACACTCAGCTTGAAACACCACTTCTTCGATTTTAGTCGAACACTGTAAAACCCTATTCTTCCCAATTTGGGGATCAGAGGAAATTCTCTTCAGAACTCTGTTGAATCGTGTCATTTTCGGGTGTTTTTATTGGGCGATTGACGAAACCCCGTATCGATCGAGTTCTGAAACCCGCGAATTGAAACTTATTCAGGATTTACATTTCTCGACCGAGATCTTCCAAAAATTTTATCTTTTGATTTCTGCAGCTGAAATTTCGTGGGGTGTGAGATTTTTGATTTTTGAGTTCGATCGATATTCTGAGGCTTTGTGGAAAGAAGAAAGGAAGGGTAGAAATGGAAAAGTACGAGCTTGTGAAAGATATAGGGTCTGGAAATTTCGGCGTGGCGAGGCTCATGAGGAACAAGGAGACGAAAGAGCTTGTGGCTATGAAATACATTGAAAGAGGGCACAAGGTTTTTTCTTCTTCTTACATTTGAATTAGTAGATCAATAATGGTTCTTTCGCTTCCCGGTTTGTTATGATATTATACTTACTATTTGTCTATGTGAGTCTTTAAGACTCCCTTTATTATGATGTTCAATGTCCTAATATGCACTTGGATTTCCTCAAAGAATTTAGGCTCGTTTGTTATTTGAGTGTAGATCGACGAGAATGTGGCCAGGGAGATCATAAATCATAGATCACTCCGGCATCCTAACATAATTCGCTTCAAAGAGGTGAGAAATTCATGGATTTTTTGGAATATATTTCCCTGTTCTTTCTACGAGTGATTAAACAGTTTGTTTTACTGAGTTGATCAGCTGGTTTTGACTCCAACACATCTAGCCATTGTCATGGAGTATGCTGCGGGTGGAGAGCTCTTTGAGAGGATTTGCACTGCTGGACGATTCAGTGAAGATGAGGTATTATCGTGAAAGTTTACGATGTCTTAATGGGACCGTTTGTTTTTTTGTAGTACAAATGGGTTGTGATTACATATCGGTTTCTGATCTGTATTTCTGTTTCCTTAACTTTCAGTCAAGGTACTTCTTTCAGCAGCTTATTTCTGGGGTCAGCTACTGCCACACCATGGTAAGAGAAACTTGTCATCCAATTGGCTTATATATGAGATATTTGAATTATTATTTTTGAAATCTCCGATCTTGCTTGTGATTTTTTTCTTTT
The DNA here is from genome assembly GCA_954870475.1 of Euphrasia confusa. Lineage (NCBI taxonomy): Eukaryota > Viridiplantae > Streptophyta > Magnoliopsida > Lamiales > Orobanchaceae > Euphrasia > Euphrasia confusa. The sequence goes on along the minus strand of OX940951.1, from coordinate 13,184,074 downwards.
CATATACTCTTTAATCTCTGTAGCAAATATGTCACCGGGACTTGAAGCTGGAGAATACCCTTCTGGATGGAAGCGCGGCCCCACGCCTGAAAATATGCGATTTTGGTTACTCAAAGGTAGCGTCCAGATATTTAGGTGTACTGTTTATTTAAAAGGCGTGTAATAAAGACTTATATACTCACTTTTTTTGTTATTTGAAGTCTTCTCTGCTTCACTCGAGGCCCAAATCAACAGTTGGCACTCCTGCTTATATTGCTCCAGAGGTTATGTCTAGAAGAGAATACGATGGAAAAGTAAGATTGGTGTTCTAGTGCCATTATTTTGTGGTTGTGATAGTTTGGCTCAACTTATTTTCTCGAGTACCCGGTCTTATTATAAATAATATTATGGTTTCTGTATCCAGTTGGCTGATGTTTGGTCATGTGGTGTGACACTCTATGTGATGCTGGTTGGTGCATACCCATTTGAAGATCAAGAAGATCCGAAGAACTTTAGGAAAACCATCCAAGTAAGCCTTTTTTCAGCGTGTTCATTTTCTTATGCTCTAGGCCTTTTTTGTCAGTGAGCATGTCTAGAGTTTTTTACCGACATGCTTTGGTGATCTTTGTCAGAGGATAATGGCTGTTCAGTACAAGATTCCCGACTATGTTCACATATCTCAAGATTGCAGGCACCTTCTTTCTCGCATATTTGTGGCCAACTCATCCAGGGTAAGTATGCGTGTTGTCATTTTTAACTTGAAAGTAATAGTAATTGAGAAAAAAAACCTCGTGGTTTAGCTTAATTACCAGCAATCGCAAACTAGTACATTTCACTATGCCTTCGTATTTATTCATAACAATGCCAATTATTATATATGAAACAGAGAATCACAATCAAGGAAATCAAATCACACCCGTGGTTCCTGAAGAACTTACCAAGGGAACTAACGGATGCGGCTCAGGCACAATACTACCGCAGAGAGAATCCGACCTACTCACTTCAAACGGTGGAAGAGATAATGAAAATTGTGGATGAGGCTAAAACCCCTCCACCAGTCTCCCGCTCTGTCGGGGCCTTTGGTTGGGGAGGCCAAGAGGACGAGGATAAAGAAGATGTGGAGGAAGAGGTCGAAGAAGAAGAGGAAGAGGAGGATGGAGAAGATGAGTATGAGAAACAAGTGAAGGCGGTTCATGCGAGTGGGGAAGTGCGTCTCACTTGAAAAAGTTGTGTATCTTTTTTTTCTTTTTACTAATGTAAATCTTAAGATTGTGATCCTTTGTTTGTGTGTTGAACTGTTCTTAGACTCAACGTGTTTTCGTATGTATTAAGAGATGTTTATTGGATTGAGTAAAAAAATATTGCTTGTTTGAGTATTTTCCCGATTCTTTTTAAATCTTTTGTGTTGTATTTAGCTTGTGTGAATTGATGATTAGTTATGATCTATGTATGGTCTTCTTGGTGTTTATGTCATCTTCTAGAAATACACTTGTATACTCACTTCCAAAAATTTTAGAAATTTAAGAAATAAAATGAAAATTTTAAATGAAAAAAAATAAAGTCAGATGATGCATCATACAATATACCAGTCTCTCTTTCTACTCTCACTCAGAACCCCTTGGTTTAGAACCGACAATCACCTTCAGCAAACGACTGGTCTCACTCGCAACACATTCCCTGTCGAAGAGAGCAGAGACAACTGCGACTCCTTCTAGATTCAAGGCATCCAATCTCATAACGTCTTCCACATTAGAAATGCCGATGCCCCCAATGGCAACCACCGGCAACTTGGAAGTCGAACACACGTTTCTCAGCCCGTCCAATCCAACAGTGACATTGTTCTCTTTCGTATTTGTTGGAAACACGCCTCCACAGCCGATGTAATCGGCCCCACCGACCCATGCCATCTCGGCATGCTCTGGCGTTTTGCATGACACGCCGATAATCTTGTCCGGGCCCAGCATGGCCCGGGCAATGTGGGCCGGCATGTCGGACTGCCCAATGTGAACCCCGTCAGCATCGCAAGCAAGGGCGATATCGATTCTGTCATTGATCAGGAAGGGAACACCATGGCTGCGGCATATCTCCAGGCACGATTTGGCAGCTTCGAGAAAATCCCTAGTGTCAATGTCCTTTTCTCTAATAGATAGAAATGAGAGTTAGTTAATGTCTTGTTACTCAGGATGAATATGATGTCTACCTAAGAATCAATTGAACGGAGAACTGATGTATTTTAAACAAACCTCAGCTGAACTATAGTAGCACCTCCTTCTACAGCAGCTTTCACAGCATCACTTATGGGACGACCCCACTTTTTGTTCATCCTCGAGTCTGTGACAGCATACAGGAGGAGGTCACTTGGATCAAACGGCCGGCGCATAGTATTATTCTTAAGCTTCAATAAATGGTCAAAGGGACCTTGACGTCCTCGTCCAATGAGAATGTCCTTGCTATAATCGAGGGCTAATTCAACATAGCGCTTAGCCGTCTGAAAAAACAAAAAAGATGGTTTGCATTTCACTTTCACTTCTTCCTCAACATATAATTTTTATAGTGAAAGGGGTAGAAGAAGTGAAGGGAAGGTACATATGCCCACTGCCTATATTTCTTGGACTACGAAAAAGTGTGCATCGAAGTCTTTAATTAGACTTTAAAATTAAGGATTCAGTATTAGCTAGGAGTATATTTTTTGGGTCAAAAAAGGTCTTGATATTTAGATTCTGAAAAATAATGAAGCAGACACATGATATTACAAAAGATAATAAAGAAATGAAAGAAATGATCAATCACCTTAACAGCAGAGAGAACTGAATGACCTCTAGCTAGCTCAGCAGCTATATATGATGCCAGCGTACAGCCAGTTCCGTGCGTATTTAAAGTTCTTATCCGGGGTGAGCGAAACTCATAGAACTCCTTACCTATGTGGTCAAATCATATGATTCTAAGAGATTGAATACAATTCATAGAAGTACAAATGAGAACTCTTCCCACGCAGAGAAAACAGATAGGTGAAGCATACCATCAAACAGAACATCTATGGCATCGAATGATGCGGGCAGGTCTCCTCCTTTCACAAGTACATTTCTGAGGGAACATATATTTGTATATATAGTCAATATGATCATTATTCTATTTTATTAATGCATGTTTTTCTCAGACACTAGCATTAAATGGGCAGTTATGATACTAAGTTATATTGAAAACAATGATGAGAGCCACAAAAAATCCAATACAAATATAAAGTCAATACCCAATATGTTAAATGCTAGACTTCTGAGTTCTGAATATTGATATATCCTAGTCCAAACAGGCCTAAGAAACAAATTATCGTAGAATGTTAGCCCATAACTTTCCTATTTTGGTCAATCCTAGATCCGATTGTAGAATTCTGGTTTGTACCCAGTATCCGTGACAGACAGCAAAAGTCCAAACTTGGATGACTTTTATACAAGAGCCCCAATAAAAATTAAAAAGAGATGTTAAAGTTACAGTGCAACAGAAACTAATTATGAATCATTTTTTTCTAAGAACAAAAACATGTCAACCACTCAACCATTATCACAGAGTAGTAACATAAGCATAACATGAAAAAAAAATCGTCAATATTTTAGAAGAGCTAACCGAGGGCCAATTTCATGTATAGATTTTGCAGCAGACCGCATATCAGCAACTGTTCGCAAAGGTGCACAACCAAGTAAAACAGACGCCTCTCTTAAATTTGGAGTTACTATATCAGCCAGGGGTAGAAGCTCATCTCTGTTATAAGGAAGTAAGAGGTAATTAATTATTAAGTATATATTAAATAAACCCTCAAAAACATGCTTCCTTACTAAAAGTGAAAGCTTAAAGAAGTGAGCATTCTAGGAAAATATATATCGAGGAATATCTTCTTGGGCACTTCTTACCCAATATTCAATACTCAAGTGTTAATAAAAACAGACCTAAGGCTAGTCAGAATCAAGGGACCGGCCAGTACATCACCACTCGTGGAGACCATCACAGGATCAACCACCAAAGCTTCCTTCACAAAATATCGATTGTCAGCATTAGCCAGGATGATTAAAATGATCGTAAAAGCGCATACAGTAACACACGTCTTGGATATATTGCTGCTAAACAATACCTCTCACTCGGAATTCTTTGAGGCTTTGGCAGAGGACCTTCACGATTCCAGGCGAAGGCAGCATACCCGACTTCACCTGTCGTTTCCAGCCAACACATCACCACTTACACTACCAGTTCTTTTGAGGGGAAACAAACAATGTGCCACAAAAAACTTACAACATCAGGGTTCATATCAGATAGAACCGACTTCAATTGCTCTCTGACAAAATCCTCATCTAAAATATTCACGCCCTAATTGCACCAAACGCAAATTCGCTTTAGAAAGAACAACAGATACAAAAAGCCTAGACGGGTAAAAAATACGGCGCACCTGTACTCCCACGGTGTTCTGAGCCGTGACCGCGGTGATGACGGTGGAGCAATAAACCCCGCGCGCGGCGCAAGCCTTGAGATCGGCTTGGATTCCGGCGCCGGCTCCGGAATCCGAACCGGCGACGGTCAGCACGTGCGGAACTCGCGCTCTAGCCGTGTGCTCAGGCCTTCCTTCTCGCTGCATTGATCGCGTAACGGAAACCGTAGCTCTGCAAAACCCGCGCGAAATGGAGTGCGGAAATTGGTGTTGGTGAGTGGGGTAGGTATTGAGTTTCATGGTTTTATGCAGAAACGAAAAATGAAGAAGACGAGAGTTTTGTATTCGCGGCGCATGGGGATTGCGGCTCCGGGACTTAAATACCACAACCTAAACCCTAGCTTAGCTGATGTCCGTACATAGGAGGCAGATAAATTACATTCAGTTAAATAAAAGAACTAAACAAAACGACGTCGTATAGACGCTTAAATCAGAAACCTAATTGAGACACGAACGACGTCGTATGGAGTCTGATTTGGGGAAGCAATTAGGGCTGCCGAACGACATCGTATGGAGTGAGAATTAGGGAAAATTCAAATAGCTTAATACCCCCCGCAATCGGAGCGCGGATGACGTGCAAGGAGGTGCGGAGACGCGCGAACGGTTGTGCCGGCAAGGCTTTGGTGAAGATGTCCGCGAGTTGAGAGTGAGCGGGAATGTGATGAACAGAAATGTCCTTTGATTGTATCTTGTCTCGAATAAAATGGAGGTCGATTTCGATGTGTTTGGTTCGAGCCTGAATTGTTGCATGAGTCGACATGTATACAGCGCTAATGTTGTCAACCCAGATCACCGGAGGATTTACTGGTAAGGCGCGCAGTTCGAGGAGGAGGGATTTAATCCACATGACTTCTGAAATTGCATTAGCGAGGCTACGGTACTCAGCCTCTGTACTTGAACGGGAAACAGTGTGTTGTTTCTTGCAGCTCCATGCAATGAGGCTATTGCCAAAGAATACACAGTGGCCGGAAGTTGTTCGCCGGTCATCTGGATCCGAAGCCCAATCAGAGTCTGCATAAACTGTGAGAGAAAGGTGGGGAGTTTTATAGAGCTGCAGACCATGCGAATTGGTTGCGGAGACATATCAAAGAAGTCTTTTGACAGATCGAAAATGAACATCTGTGGGGGCTTGCATGTATTGACTCAGTTTATTCACAGTGAAGGTGATTTCAGGGCGGGTTATAGTGAGATATTGAAGGCTACCAATGAGCATTCGATAATGTGAGGGGTCAGAATATGGGGTACCTGAAAATTTAGATAAGGTATTAGAACTGACCATAGGTGTTGGGACCCCATTGGCTTGTGAGAAACCAGATTTTTTGAGGAGCTCAATAGCATACTGGTGTTGAGATAAATGGATGCCATCAGAATTGTAAGTGACATGAATTCCCAGAAAATAATGCAAAGGGCCAAGGTCTTTGAGAGAAAATGATTTGGAGAGATCATTAATGAGCTGGTTGATGGCAGTAGAAGATGTACCATTGACAATAATGTCATCAACATAAACCAATACAAAATGACTGAGGGAAGGTGTGTGTTTAATGAAAAGAGAAGTATCAGCCTTTGAGCTAGAGAAACCTAGCTGAGAGAGGGTACCATGCAGCCTATGAAACCAAGCTCTAGAGGCTTGTTTTAAGCCATAAAAGGCTTTATGGAGCTTGCAAACAAGGTGTTCTTAACCCTTAACCTCAAAACCTGGAGGTTGAGCCATGTAAATATCATGTCCAGAATCAAGGGTTCCATGCAGAAATGCATTATCAACATCAACTTGTCTAATGTGCCAACCTTTAGAAGCAGCAAGAGTCAGAATCAACCTAATGGTGGTAGGTTTGATTACTGGGCTAAAAACATCCTGAAAATCAATTCCAGGAAGCTGAGTAAAGCCCTTTGCCACAAGTCTGGCCTTGTGTTTGCAAAGGGTACCAGAGGCATTTTTCTTGAGTTTAAACACCCACCTGCAACCTATAATATTCCTGTGAGGAGGAGGTTGAACAAGGGACCATGTATGATTCTTCAATAAGGCCTGATATTCAGAATCCATGGCCTTTTTCCAAGAGGTTTGAGAGAGGGCCTCAAAGACAGTGGAGGGTTCAGAAGGTAAAGTTGATTCAGAAAGATAGACTTTTGGTTTATGGATTCCTCTTTTAGCCCTTGTGAGCATTGGATGTAAATTTTGTTGAGGTGGTGTTTGGGCATTACCAGATGGATATGGTGGAATAGTTTGAGCTGCTGGTTGAGCATCACCAAATATTGGTGGTGGAATATTTTGTTCATGTTGTTGATGTTGTGGAGAAGATGAAACATCAACAGGGGGTGGTGTATGTTGTCTTTCTGGGCTATGGAGAGGTGCAGGATTATTGGGTGGTGGAGGATTGGGATTAATAAAAGGCTCAGGTGGAGGTATATGAGGGATCAAATGAGGTGAGATAAAGGTATCAATAGGAATGTCAGGATTTATAGATGTGTAGGTAGCAGCTGGAAAAACAGATTCATTAAAAGTGACATTCCTTGTAAAAATGATTTTGTTGGAAGGTAATTGGATCTTATATCCTTTATAGAAAGGATGATAACCAAGAAAAATGGAGGGTAGGGATTTCAGGTCAAGTTTATCATGGTTATAAGGTTTTAGAAAAGGAAAGGCTTGACAACCAAAGATTTTAAAGTGGGAATAGTCAGATTGTAAGCCAGTGAGAAGAGTGAAAGGGATTTTGTGGTTCATGGATTTATGAGGGACTCTGTTGAGAAGGTGGACTGCAGAGCCAAAAGCATCTTCCCAATATTGTTTAGCAAGGCCAGAATGGGAAAGCAAGATGAGGCCAGATTCAATAATATGTCTATGCTTTCTCTCCACAACACCATTTTGCTGTGGAGTGTATGGGTAGGACTTCTGATGAATAATACCAGAAGAAGCAAAGAGTTTGGATAATGGAAAGAATTCACTACCATTATCAGACTGAACCACTTTAATTTTGCTGTTAAACTGATTCTCAACTTGCAGTTTAAAATGAGTAAAAGCCTCTGTGGTTGCAGATTTTGATGACAGAAAATAAATTCATGTAAACCTACTAAAATCATCAACAATTGATAAATAATAAAGGTTACCATGGACTGACCTTAAGGGTGCAGGGCCCCATAGATCAGTATGAACCAGTTCCAAAGTCTTAGAAGCCCTAACATGAGAATGAGAAAAGGGCTGTCTATGAGCCTTTGACTAAGCACAGTTAATACAAAAACTGAATTTGTTACCATCAACATAAGGGATGTTTAATAAAGTCAAAGCTTTCCTAGTGGTATCCAAAGAAAGATGGCCAAGTCTTCTATGCCATAATTCCAAACATCTGGAAGCCTTAACAACAGAAGAAAAAGAAAATACAGAAATAGGTGACTTAACAGTGGATCTGCCAACTGAAGGTGATTGTGAGGGAGATGGAACATAAGGTGCATCACTTCTTATCAAGTGAAATCTAATGGATTACTATGAACATAAACAGGATGTCGGAGGTGATCGAAAAATACGAATCATGCAATGCGTGTAATTTATTTATTTTCAAAAGCTTCCAATTGACCTTAATTGATCAACTTTCGACTTTAAATGAAATTTGTTGGAGCATATTTGTACTAAGAGATGCTATAACTATGTAGTCTCTGAATTTTGATTTGTAGATCTGTATTTTGTTCATTTGTTCGATGAAATGTTCAAACAAATCAACTCAACCAAATGTTTCGGTAATTATCTAAATTTTTATGAATGAAACTATAAAAAATGACACATAATACACAATTTTTACGATAGTTTTAGTATGTAACTATAGAGTAATTATAAACTTTGACGTAATTATCTTTTTTTATATAATGTTCAATTTACTATCTATCTTATATATATTGACTGAATTGTTATTAATTAATGTAGTTATTTAAATATATTATAAAAATAAAAGAGTAATTAGAAAAAAAAAATAATTTTTAAAATTATAAAAAAATACAAAATATTTAGTTTTTATCGGTGAAGTACATCATGCAATCTTGATCGTAAATTTAATATTATTATATTAAATGCACACGCAATCACAAATGATTTATGAATAGGTTAATATGCTACCAGAGTAATAATTCCAATGTAAACAATTTTCATAATAGTTTAACCTTAAAACTATTTATGAAACTAATACCTTCTTTAAAAATGTTCCAAAATAAAAATCAAATTAGGGCGGGGCTAAATTCCCAAAATAATTTTGTAAATTTATTATATCCCGCCACTCGAATCCCCGGTTCGATTTGAAGCTCAGCTTTCTCGCCCTCCGCCTCTTCATTTCGCTCGCAAATAGACAGTAAAAATCAGAAATCACAGAAGTACTTTGCGCGGCGTCTCAAGTTCGACAGCGCTCTGATTATTCGGTAAACCTCGTTCTCAACGTTTTTTTCCCCCATTTTTTTCAATTTACCTTATTTTTAAATTCATTTTATCGTTTTGAATTTCATTGGAGATGAAACAAAACCTCCCAGATATTATTTGGCTGAAACCCTGATTATGAAATGGGAAGTGCAATTTCTATTTTTTTTTTCTTTCTGAAAAATGTGTGTGCTGTACTATTTATTCGAGCACCGTTGAATTGGTTCGTTATGAATTCGTGTTTGTTGCATACAATCCATTTGTGCATTTACGAAGTTTGATTACCCATTTGTTGATTAGGATTTAGATATCGGTTTTCGTCTGACATGTGATTTGTTTGATGAACCTCAAGCTCTATTCAATGTATAGGTGATTTTGTGGAGGAGTGTTTTGTTTTGAGGACTTCGACAGAGTTGTGTTCGTCATATCACTTAATTTGTTAAAAGATTTGGGTTATTTCACAATAACTCAGGAAAGCTAGAGGGACATGTTAGTGAACGATGAAGGAAAATCACACGAGGCAAGGAAATTTAACATATCTCTCAGTCCGTTTCATTTTGTTTTTGTTCTATATAACATATACTTACCTTCGACTTTTGAATAATTAACAGCAACTGAGTAGATGATGACCAGGACTAAATTTGTGAATGCAGGGTAAACAACTCAAATGGGGACATGGATTGTAGCTATAAACCGCATAAAGTTAATTGGACAGAACATGCCAACGCGCACAAGAATTTCACATGCCAAGATGAATTCTTGAGTGCAAACTTCCTTTTCTCTTTGTCAACTCAAAAACGGCGTATCGGTGAAGCAATGGGTGCAAGGTATATTTCAAACAGTCTATGTTTGGTTGAAAACTAATAAACTCTTCTACATTTACGTATACATAAATTAGAAAATTAACATCAATATTTCTGTTGTGGTTATATACGTAAACATAAGAACATATAACTAAAATTGTAATCTAGTTGGTTTAAATTCTCTTGTAAAACAGTAAAAGTAGTAATGAATATTTCTGCTCTTCTGTGTTTGTAATTTTGTATTTTGACTTTTCTTCAAAATCACCTCTTAGTTGATTTTGTCTCTCTAAACTAGGCAATTAGAAGCTAGTTAGAATGACAATATGTTATTTATAGGTTACCATATGAATGACATCTGTCTTTATATTTGTTTCTTCCTTATGCATAGGTGGTTTGTCAAGTTAGAAATGTTGGAATGCACAAGCCGCAACTTGAAAAGGTGCAGTATCAATTGTAGATGAAGAGTTTCTTTTTTTTGTTAATCTCTGTTTTTTGATTTGATACATCTGTGATCTGTCATTCCATCAAATAATATTTCAACTGTAAAACCAAGGTCAGGCTTGGAAGCTCCTCTCTAGCTTGCAGTTATCCTCTCCAAATTATACTAAACCTGGAAAAACTCTTCCCCTATCCAAAGACATCAATGCTTACACATCTCAAAGCTCAAAACGAACAGATTTTCAATGTTCGTCTGGTTTGAAAAGCACAGCAACAGGAAGAAACCAAAATTATCAAAGCATAACTAAAGGCGATAAACAAACCAGTGAACCCATTGGAAGCTTGGGCAGTTCTTTTCCACCGCAGACATTTAAGGTTAAAGAAGCCAGACAGGCCACAGTTAATGGCCTCAACTCGTCCTTTTCTGGCTACATTGATGATGATGACATTCTTGAGGTAATCATTAACATATTCTGAATATATGTGCCTGATCTGATTTTCAGTTTTCACTAAGCAAAGTGATGGTGTGTGTGACCTTAACAGTTTAGCTTCAGTTAACTACAAATGGTTTCATGTTCACAAGTTGACTAATATTGTGAAGAATACGATTCTTGTCATATATATATATATATATATATATATATATATATATATATATATATATATATATATATATTGCTGTTGGTTATCTCGGATTCCAGTTGGTGATACATTTGGTAATTAACTAAGATCTCTGTTCTTCAGAATATAGACGTCGACCAAATAGTTTCGGATCATTATCAATCCACACCCCAACAACCATCAATCTCTAAACTTCCTCCAATTACCCCGCATACAAATAAAGACAATTCTTTTTGCGAGGAAACAAATTTGCCTCCAGAATTGTGCGTGATGTGCAGTCACAATTGTAAGGTAATCTTTTAGTTTACATAATTCTCATAAGGATCCATGTTTGTTGATTGGTTCTTACTCTGGTTGCTAATTGGTGCAGCTAGGAGTTTGTCCTGAAGCTTCAAGTCACCTGCAGGCTATGAAGGATACTTTAATAGCTATATCAAATGATCTTATAGATAATGCCGACGAAATGAGTTCAGAGAGAATAGATACCCTTCGTCAAGAAAGGTACGCTTATTTTTCCTATAATATCTTATTGGTTTTTAATGTGTATGTCTTATCTTCTCTGCCTATGTACAACATATGGTACTTTGCTACATTATTTCTGATTAATGAAATCATCTGACATTCATGATATTTACATGTTACATTTTAGGCAACAACTGAAAAATCAAATCCAGCAGCTTGAGAAACATCTTCAAACTATATTGGTGAATGAAGAAAGAAAAACGTCTCATTTTTCTGCATCCACGGCAACCCCTATGAATTTTCAGTACGAGACTCCTCGAACAGTGCCGTTTAGAGTTGATCCTACGAGGCTTGATTCCCAGTTCCAAGCAAATACTGAGCCATATGGGTTTGATAGAGGTTGTGCACCATCAACTTCATTTTATCCCACCGATGGATTTGGGGTATCAAATACCCCACTGGAGAGAGAACAATATGTTCCCAAGAATATTGATATCAATTATATAGATGGTACAACTGAAAAAAAATGGAGTAATCGAGATTTTTCGTGGACAAAGAAACTAGAGGTTTGTGTAGGATATTGTATTTCGTATCAAAACTCTCTAATGTACTAATGTTTTTTGTCCATCCTGTTGGCTGCAGGTTGACAATAAAAAAGTGTTTGGCAACCATTCCTTTCGTCCAAACCAGAGAGAGGTGATCAATGCTACAATGAGTGGCCATGACGTCTTTGTTTTAATGCCAACTGGAGGTGGGAAAAGCCTCACTTATCAGGTTATATAATTTCTTCAGTATCATTACTATTTTTTCCAGCTTCTTAGTTATGCAATCTGTCTGGATTAGGATATCATCAATCTTTACCATTTCCATATCTTTCTCATTTTAGTTTGAGCTGAATGTAGTAGTATTTTGGGAAAGATAGCTATGACTGCTGATTCTCACTCTTTTCAGGAGTGCCGCAAATTTTATGTTTAGACACTGTCTAGACCTTACTATATTCAAATGGGATGTAAAACTCCATCTGGAAGCATTTAAGTATAATGGATTGTTTTTATTCCATAGCAGGTTATTGCTTCTTAAGCACAGAAGTAATAGGATGATGTGTTGTATCGATGTTACTACTTACAATATGCATGAGTGTATTTGATCATAAAGAGTGATTGTTCTTTTTTTTTTTTTCCTTTTGATTAACAATGATACTGTAGTGGCAATTGTATCACTGGTGCTATTTTTAGTTTTACTGGAACTTACAAGCGATCCTTAGGAAAGCAGATATAATAAATTAAATGAAGCTTGACATATATTGCAGCTATACATCTTGTCATTTGTGTTTAGTTAGGCTTATGATGAAAAAAACGATCTATTAACCTTACTATTTTCTTGTGAAACTGGTGTTGACTTACTAGACTGTGAGTTTACATTACCAATGGTTTATATTGTTTGTATTGTTACTTCTGTATTTTATAATCTTCATTTGAAGTACCTTTTATAATGTCTTTTTGACATGATTTGAATGCTTGCTTCTTGTAGCTTCCTGCTCTTGTATGTCCTGGCATAACATTAGTCATTTCTCCTCTGGTTTCTCTTATCCAAGACCAAATAATGCATCTTATGCAGGTTATTATTCCTATACTTACATTGGTATACACACACACACACACACACACACACACACACACACACACACACATATATATATATATATATATATATATATATATATATATATATATATATATATATATTGACTCTGTAACTGTTAAACTCCAGTCTAATGTGTTCATTTGTATCAAAATGCATATACCAGGCAAATATACCTGCTGCTTATCTGAGTGCCAACATGGAGTGGACTGAGCAGCAGGAAATCTTTAGAGAGCTTGGTTCAGATTATTGCAAATACAAGCTGTTATATGTCACCCCAGAGAAAGTTGCTAAGTGAGTAGAGGTTCCTAAAACTCCATCTTTCAAATGACCTGCTTGTTGATCTATGATTGCTTCTAGTTTGTTCTCAAACTACAATTTGTTGATATGTCATTTGATTGAGCCTTTTAACTGCTATTTTTCCAGTCTACATTTTAGAGCGTGATTTGAATAATTACACTAATTCGTTTGAATGACATAAACAGCAATTATTGTTGCATGAATCAACTCTTATTTTCTCTTTGTTTAAATCATATGTTGCAGGATAATAGGATATACATTTGTATTTTAATTATTTGTATCAGAAGGTTAGGTGGCTAATTTATTTGTTTTAATCCTGCAGAAGTGATTTTCTACTGCGTCAGTTGGAGAGTCTACATTCTCGTGACTTTCTTGCTCGTATTGTCATTGATGAAGCTCATTGTGTTAGCCAATGGGGACATGATTTTAGACCAGATTACCAGGTCTTGTATGTTAATATAACTTAAAATCATACCGTGGTAACAAAACTTATTGCCATGTCTCTGGTGTTTTAACTTCAAGTCTAGGTATTGTGCAATGGATATTATGGAAATCTCAATGTACTCTTTAACTTGTTCACAAGTTTGGGTGTATGGAGGATTTACCAAAAGTTTAGAAGCTTTATCTTCTAATCACATTGCAAAATCTTTGGAGCAACATATATCATTGTCTACAAAATACATTCTTAGAATTGATTGGGTTCATCTGAACTGGTTGAGGTGTCAATGCAGGGCCTTGGTATTTTGAAACAGAAGTTTCCAACCATACCTGTTTTGGCATTAACTGCTACTGCTACTATTAGCGTTAAGGAAGATGTTGTACAAGCTCTAGGTCTAGTAAACTGCATAGTCTTTCGGCAAAGTTTTAACCGGCCAAACTTAAGGTAAGTTCTAATTTATAGTATTATTTAATATTTGCTGATTGTATGTCATCTCAATTTCTTATGCTGCAAATACTGCAGATATTCAGTGGTTCCCAAGACAAAGAAGTGTCTAGATGAAATTGACAAATTTATAAAAGACCATCATTATGATGAATGTGGGATCATTTACTGTCTGTCTAGAATGGATTGCGAAAAGGTTGCTGAAAAGTTACAGGTAGTGTCTCCATTTACATTAATGTTTCTGTTCCTTGATGAACTATGATTATATGAGCTACCTGCTGTCTTTGTCAGTTTGTCCTGACATCATTCTCATCTCTTTGCTCATGAGCTCACTACATGTTTGGCCATCAATTTTCAAAAGTATTTTAGTCTTGCCCAGACAGGTCTGCTACAGCTGAGCAGCATAACATTTATAGATGTGTTAGTTCCCATTATTTTGTTTTAAGGTTTCACTCTTGGTGTTGAAATATCAACAATTTCATGTAGTGTTTATTAACATATCTCAACCACAAGAATTTTCTATGCCTATTAAGGGCGAGGATGTGGGTAACTGTAGGAATGTTAGCTGTAGCCTTTAAGTACTGTATTTGAGCCATTTTACAAAAGTATTAGATGTTTGGAATCTATAAGTTGGCATCGTATGCGTTTTCAGGCATGTGGACACTCAGCGTCCTTTTACCATGGCAGCATGGAGCCTACTCAGCGTGCAATGGTTCAAAAACAGTGGAGCAAGGACGAGATCAACATTATATGCGCAACAGTAGCATTCGGGATGGGTACAATCCTATTTTTTTCATCTCCATGGAGCTTATATTTGATATAGACTTGACAATGGTTGGGTCCGGGACAACAGTACATCCCTAGCCGTTTTGGGGCTATTAAATATGAGCCCGAGCCCGCCTATTTTTCAGCTGAGCCGATCCAACGCACATGACGTGCTTAAAATTTACTGCTCTAATTAGATATTTACTAACATTAAAATTTTCAGGTATCAATAAGCCTGATGTTCGGTTTGTCATTCACCATTCTCTTCCAAAATCCATTGAAGGCTACCATCAGGTTGGCTCTTCAGCACGTTTTGCTTTCTAATATATTCCTTAGTGCTTGTAACACAATGGCAAGATTCTCATAATCTGGCTGGACATCACTTTTATTGCTTGTAGGAGTGTGGTCGTGCCGGTAGGGATGGTATGCCTTCCTCTTGTGTGTTATACTACAGTTACAGTGATTATGTGAGTTCCTAATCAGAAGCTATTTTATGCTTTAATCATAATCTTGTTGGACATCACCTTTACAACGTTTTTATTGTTCTAGCTTGGTTTATGTTGCTACCTGCATTGGATTCTGTAAACTTGCCTCACTTTTTCTCATCTTCTTGCAGATTCGTGTGAAGCACATGATTAGTCAAGGAGCTGTTGAGCAAACTCCATTCTCATCTGGATATAATCGTGCAAATATGGCATCCTCAGGGAGGTTATTGGAGACAAATACCGATAATCTCCTACGAATGGTATTTGAAGAACACACTATTTCATCCTTTCAATATTCATGATTAAGGACAAAACCTACCCGCAACGTTTAGCCAAATGCAAAATATTTTATTTTCCTAATAAAATATCAAATACTCTCGAAAATTATTTGTATCTCGAGTTTTTTTTCCTTTTAATCAGACTAAACTATATAGGTAGTTTTTAGTAATAATCCCTAAAATTTATTAGCTTGTTCAATCATCTTTTGACAAATTGAAGTCTTTTCAGGTTAGCTACTCCGAAAATGATGTTGACTGTCGACGTCTCCTACAACTAATTCATTTTGGTGAAAAGTTCAATTCTTTGAACTGCCAGAAAACATGTGATAATTGTTCCAAGAGCCAAAGTTGTGTGGAAAAAGACGTGACTGAGGTTGCGAAGCAGCTGGTTAGCAACTTTCTATTTCCTTATTTTCTTTTTCACGAACAATATTTTGTGTCAAGTATTATGTTTATTTGATTCCCCCTTTAGAAATACTATTGTAACATCAGACATTTGGTGTTATTAAAGATTATTCAATATTGCTTTATAGGTTGAATTGGTAAAGGCTGTAGGACAGCAGTTTTCAGCAGCCCATCTCTTGGAAGTGTACAGAGGTTCATTGAGCCAGTTTGTATGTCCCTATGACCAGAACTAACTTAAAGTCTTTCTCATGTCTTAGTCAGTTTACTTGACACTATTTTCTGATGCAAAAACCTAGGTCAAGAAACAGAGACATGAAAGTTTGAGCTTACATGGAGCTGGGAAACATTTGTCCAAGGGTGAAGCATCTCGTGTACTCCGTCATCTGGTCATTGAAGATATTCTTGTCGAAGAGGTGAAGAAAAGTGATGTATATGGATCAGTATCTTCAGTATTAAAGGTATAGCAGCCTTTCACCTACTGTTTTTAGTCAGACAGTATAATGTTTTGGAATGTGAAAGGAAACCTCTCTCTGTCGTCTCCCTTCTTAAATTCCTCTATTATTATCTCATCCTTTTACATTTTGATTTGAATCGCCTTTGGCATGTGCTGTTGTTTATCTCAGGTGAATGCATCCAGGGTTTACAATCTCTTTTCTGGAGGCCAGACAATTAAACTAAGGTTCTGTTATTTTGTAATTATAACAAGTTATTACTCTAATTTCTGCAGTGATTTTTTAATCATCAAACCTAGGCTGAAGTGTAAGGACTATTGACATTCAAATTAATATGGCATTTCATTTATATGTAGTATTTGAAATTGAAGATGCTAAACTGAAAATCATACTAGTAAAGCCTGTCGCAAAACTGGGAGATGTCATTGTTGTTTGCAATGTGTCCATCCATTAATAATTTAATAATGGTCGAAACCTTGTCTATTATTGGCTTGCACTGACTATTTTATGGTGGAATTGTTACCTTCAGATTCCCATGTGCTGCTAAAGCATCTAAGTCGAGTCGGTCAGAAGCCACTCCAGCAAAAGGCTCACTGTCAACAGTTAAGCAAAGCCTACCTGAGATGGATACTCTAGCCCAACCCCACTCTGAAATGGAAACTGTAGGTTTTTGAGTTTTTAATCAACAATTTTAAATATTGGTGGTAGACTGGTACCCGATATAGATGCCATTTTGTTTATTTATCGTTCTGTTCATTTTTTCTGCACAGCCCCTTCAAGCCAAACTATATGCTGCATTGAAAAAGCTCAGATATAGTATCCTCAAGGATTGTGGAGATAATGTGTCGGCTTATCACATATTCGGGTATAGTTATTGTTCTTGTTCTCATCCTTCTGTATTCTCCTTACTGCGAGTTTGCGATATATATTGCGAAATTACAAAGACTATCCTTTGAATAATCATTAGAAAGAATCCTGTTATCCTTTTAAGTAACAAACATTGTTACTGAGGCATTACAACTTATAAGTACCCTCTTGGATTTTGTTTTTATTTTCTAATAGCTGCTCGTATCATTTACACCGTACTTACTTCCATTGCTATTTCCTTTTCCTATTAGAAATGCCACATTAATCCAGATGAGTAAGAGAGTACCCAGAACCAAAGACGAACTCCTGGAAGTCAACGGTATCGGCAAGTAAGTCAAAGCCCCTCTATGAGACCGTATTCTAATATTCCAACACATTCACCCAACATCACCATCTCCATTTATTTCCCAGGGCGAAACTCACAAAATACGGAGACCGTATTCTGGAAACTGTAGAAGCTACCATAAGGGAATGTGGCCACAAAGACAAGAGCAGCAGCAGCAGTAACGACAGTTCTGGCTCAAAGAAGAGAAGGAATGAGACTAGTAAGGTCTCTAGTGGGGCCTCCAACAATGATGACTTCACGGATAGCACCGGTCGTAGCAAAAAACAGTTTCTCAAGAAGCAAGATGAAATGCCCGTGACCGTTGATAGTTCGTATTTCGAGGATATCGACTTTGACGACAATTTCTTTGATGTTGAAGTTGGGTGAGTTGATCAGGGAATGACTAATGAGGCTGTGGGTTGATGTTCTGTTGTGGAAGTTTTTTTCCCCTTTAGATTTTGGATTTTTTTTTGAACTATGTATAAAATATTTTCCTTTTGCTCTATTGTACAATCTTTAAAATATTATAACCGCCCAGTACCATTTTAAATGTTATTTTAAAGGCTATTTAATTTAGTGTATTTTATATCTGACATCCGATTATCCGAATGAACGTAATAATTTGTGAGGAAAAATACTATCGTTTACTATAATTGAAAAAAATAGAAAAATGAATGAAATTTATGACACGACTGCCACGTGTGAGCGTTGTTGCTCGATTAGTGGAAAGCATGCTGCGTTGAATTGCCGCCTTCGGTCCCTAACCGATTTTATTAATAGAAAAAAAACATGGTTTTTGGTTTGGGTTGAAGAAATTAAGAGAAAAATCAATGGAGATGAAAATATGTAACGTCGACGAAGATAAAAACATGGCTCCGGCGGATGACGTGTGCCCTATCTGTTTCGACAGCTTCACCGTCCCCTGCAGATCCAATTGCGGCCACTGGTTTTGCGGTAACTAACTTTTTTTTTCTCATTCTAATTAATTAATTATTTAGTCTGTCGTTTTTTTTTTTTGTTTTTGTTTTTAGAAAATAATTTCTCTGGATATTTGATGTTTAATTTGTTGGAGATGGAGCAAAGAGAGCTTGAATTTGATATCTTATCCGCTCAAATTTTACAATTGTAATTGCAAATTCAGTTTTGTTATTTTTTTTCCATGTTGCTTTGACCAGTCCGGCAGTCCCGTAATATTTTCTCAAGCAACATCTTTATTCGCCGTGAGCAAATAATTTGCATTGCAATTGGTGTATTCTAATTAAATAAGAACGAATTTGTTTTAAAGAAATCTGGAATCCACATATTCGGGTGTATTATTCTGTCAGGCGTCAGCTCTCTAAATAAAAACGTGCATAATTATTTTGTATTTGTCCTGTTTTTGATTGGATAAATTCTCGATTAATTTATCGTATTTGTAGCACCTCAATTATTCAGTCCTGATTATAGCATCTCTCTGTTTTATTGTATATTTCTGTTTCATATAATACTTATTACTATTGTTGTTGTTATTTTGCAGCAAGCTGCATCTTGCAGTTCTGGATGTTCAAATCCTCGATTCAACCTTGCAAATGCCCCTTGTGTTGTTGTATAATAGTTAACCTGAGACCAGAAACGGGTACACGCTCAGACGAGGACGTCGATCGTGTCCTTAAGAAAGTGCATCAGTACAACGGCCTCTACATCACCGGACTACTTGGAGTTTTCCATGTACGTACAAACGATAAAAATATAAATACACGTTCGATTTATATCATTATAAATATAAACTAACACAATGCGTCAAATGTAATTATGTTTGGCAGAGACTACTAGCTTTGCCACTTTTCATGGGGAGAACCTTTAGACTATGGATAGATATCGAAGGCTTGAGATTCATCTACTACGGGGTGCGAATTTTCGGGGTAAGCATGTATTCGAAAATTGTAGTAAATTATAGTCCGATTTTTGTTGATTGAATTCCATGCGTTTTAATGATGCATTTTCTATTCATAGATGATAAATTTTTACCTGCAGTTGATTTTCGCTTTAGTGTACGAGAAATTGGGGTTCGAGTTTGTGCCCACCGGTATGTTCCTTTTCTTTTGTTATTTGCTCGTATGTTGAATCGAACTAATTAATTAACCAAAGGACATGCAGGAGGCTTGGGGATACAAAGAACATTCGACGTGTGCTCAAGTCTCCTTATCCTGATTCTGTTTCTCATCGGCTTGGGGTATAGGTACGTGTCGAGAGGGCGCGTGAGGCGTTTGGCGGCCATGTAAGATTGTGATCGATGTGCGACGACTACGCGTCCCGTTGATTTCTTTATTTTCCCTATAGTTAATTTCATGCTTATGTACGTGTATATTTGTGTTTAGTATGTTACTCTACTAGCTAGTTGCGGAGCCAGAATTTTTTTTCCATGTATATATATATTCACAAACTTAATATTTTAAAAAATATATTGACAAAAATAATAATGTCCGTGTTTCCGCTCTTAGATAGTAATATTTAATGAATTATGACACTTTTTCACTCTTGATAGTACTACCTTTGTTCCAATATAATAGTCACACTTCTTTGTAAATTACAAACGAAGTGGTACTATTGTGTTGGGACAGTTCCATTTCACTAGAAAAAGGATATTCAAATAATAAGAATTCGTAGAAGTGTGTCGGCTGGAGGGCTTACCGGCTTTAAGCTTAGCTTCTTCTGCAACTGGCTGATCGGATAGTTTCACTTACAGACTGACCGCTGGAATGAAAAGAGGCTTGCTCAGGACGGGAAAGGAATGCCTTAAAGAAAAGTCCCACTTTTAATATTTAATGAATATACCTAATCAACATTTATTCAAAAATCAGTCGGAGCGCGTCTTGCGCCAAAATATGTGTTGAGCTATATATAAATCATAAAAATAATGGAGTAATTATTTGTGAATAATGAAATACAAAAAATAATAAATACTTGTGCTAATAAATATTACGACACTTTCCACTCTTAGATAGTAATATTTAATGAATATACATAATCAACATTTATTAAAAAATCAGTGGGAGCGCGCATCTTGCGGCGCTCCAGTTTTGTAATTTCTTACAAAAGACGTGTTAATATTACGACATTCCACAGTATGTAGGAGTATGTACTTATAAGCTATTTCAAGATCCGAACCTAGAATTAAGAATCTGAAGTCACAGTCCCATTCTAATATTGAACATCGATTAATCTAAGCACCTTAGAGTTAATTAGCTGTACAGAGGACGGGAAGATGATGGTGGAGGACCTCGGCGTCGAAGCGAAGGAGGCGGCGGTGAGAGAGGTGGCGAAGCTTCTGCCTATGCAGGAGCTTTTACAGTCCATCTCTTCGATCAAAGCCGATTACATTGCTCGGCAGCAGGTGAGTTTTTCTTTTGCCGATCAATCTCGTGTGTATGCAGTCGTCGAACATGGAAATTTATACATGAAAAATTTGGCATATCGATTGAATGACGAGATTCTTGTTCATGTGTAAAATATTGTTAAATTTGGATTGTTAATTGTACCACGCTGAATTCTCATGAGAAAAAAATAATGCTCAGATTATAACCCTAGGGAGTTACTCCTGTCACAGATTGTGAATGTGGATAGTATTTCTAACGATGTTAGCATATGTTAATTGTTATGTAGTAGAGAAGTTCTATTTTTCTATAAGTTCTTATTCTCTATCGTTACCTTACTAACAATGTTAGTAGAAGTGTGGTCTTTTTGATAATTTTGGAGTTTTAATTCTAGCGCATGCACATTGACCATATGATTCAATGTTATATCACTTTATGATGACTATTACCTTTGTACCGCGGTGATCAACATTTTTCTATGCTTCTGTGTCAGGCAAATGATGCACACCTCAGTACAATGGTTGCCGAACAGGTAATGATTGATAATTAGCTTGTAACTCTCTTTAACTCTTCACCGAAGTTTACTAATTTGACAACTTAGTTACTTTTCATTTTTTTTTTTTTTTTTATCTTGCTTTGAAGTATATGGTTAGAGAGATTATACAGTTTGTTTTACTGAGTTGTGTCCAATCTTCTAATCTCATCTCTGAGTATACGGATTCAGGTTGAACACGCACAAGCGGGTCTTGATTCACTTTTCTTGTCTCAGAAGACCATAAGTGATCTAAGAGATAATTTTGTGGAGATTGATAGGTATGAAGATTATGTAAACTACAGTATAAATGCATTTCGTTTTTCCTATGAACTAATGAAAGAATGCATCTCTTGAGTTGGCGCATTGGTTTTCTAGGCTGATGTAGAAATTTCCTTCCTAACAGGTTATGTCAAGAATGTCAAACATTGATCGAGAATCATAATCAAATAAAACTCCTAAGTAATGCGAGGAACAACTTGAACATGACTCTGAAAGTGAGTGTTGTGTTCTACTGTTCTTACAACACCTATTCATTATAAATTTTGAAATTAGCATGTGTTAGTCATGTAATGTAACTGTTTCTATCTGTGGCCATATTTTCATTGGTGTACTCCCACTCGATCACCCCTTTCTTTGGCAGGATGTGGAGGGTATGATGTCAATCTCTGATGAGTCTGCTGCGGCACGTAACTCTTTGAGCGATGCAAAGGAACTTATAAACACCTACGAGGTTGAGATTTTGTGGCCTTGGATTTTAATTATCTGATTGATCTATATCAAAATATGTTCTGAATGCATGTTTATTCAACTCTAGAGATTAACTGCACTGGATGGGAAACGACGATTTGCATTAGCAGCTGCTTCATCTCATGAAGAAGAAGTTGGCCGATTGAGGTCAGCAAGCTTACATGAATTAATAATTATGGCATGCATTGTTAAACCATGCTGTTTATGTGCATTTCCACTTGGTGAATTATATATATTTATTTACATACTGTATCTGACTTTTCAAGATTGAAGAGGACTGTTGGCAATCCATGTGACATCATTTCGTTCAAATTTCATTCGCGGCTTCTTAAAAGCTCTTGACCAATCTGGATGTAAACAGAACAGTGTTAAACTACAAAATATAATAAGTATATGTTTTAATATGACACTTACCTTATTAAATATTAATTTATATGCAGTTCTCTTGGATATACTCCTAGTCCTATCACCTATGATTTGATCATTTTCTTGTAGCTTCTAAAATTGTGCAGTTTTACATTTTCTAATGGATTAATTTTAACATTTTACAGTGAATACTTTGAAGATATAGATCGAACGTGGGAGACTTTTGAAAAGACCTTATGGGGTCATATATCTAACTTCTTGAATCTTGCTAAGGAAAGGTATATTTGTCTTCAATCTTGTTAATGAAAGGTATGGGTTTGTTCTAAGGATTTTCTTTCCTTGAAATGCACTTGTTCTTAGTTTAGTGTTCATTTTTTTAGAATTGACATAAGTTTCGTAACTATTAACTATAAATGAACTATTGGAGAAATGTATATTTGGCATTGTAATATAGAACTTGGAAATTAAGAGTCATGTGCTAATTTGTCAATAAAACTGCCCTGAGCTGTTTTTTATTTTTGTAGAAAGGCCCTCAATCTAATTGTGAACAAGAAACATAAATTTTATAGTTAGTTTTTTCTCCAAAACAGCCCAACCTGCGCCCACAACGTTAACCCTTTGTCCATGTAGGCTGCACCCCCGACACCTGATTGTTCCTTAGGATATTCTATTTGTTCTCCACTTCTTGAACAGTTTCTAATTCATCTTATAAATATATTTTCATATGAATTGTTAGATGATTTAGAAATTGGAGTTCGTGATATGATTATTAATTGACCATCATTGAATCATTTATATTTATAGATTTAATGAACTTATTATTGTAGTTTCCATAGCATTTGTAGGCTACTGGTAAGTTATTATTCTTGTTTTCGTTTTTGCAGCCCGCAAACACTAGTTCGTGCATTGAGGTATGTTCAATCTCAATGAGACACAATTTCCATAAGAGTTCCTTGGCTGGGTTCATTTAGGTACTAATGTATCTGTTTACTTTACCCTTATAATGGAAAGGGTTGTTGAGACACAAGAAATCCTGGACCAACAACTGGCTACTGAAGCAGCTGAGGCTGAAGGAGGTGGATCAATGGATATAGACAATGTCAAGTATTTACCTAGCCAACTAATGCATTTTCATCACGATTTAAACTCCATGTTTGTGTTTTACAATTTGAGACAGTTTTGAAGGAATTTGTTAACTAAGTGGGTTCATTTTCTCATAATTTGGGGGACCACAACTGCAATGTCGTCTTCAAGATATCTTACTCAGCAGAAATTGAAGGTTCAAGGGAAAGGCTACAAGGATAAATGTTATGAGGAAACGAGAAAGGCTGTTGAAGCACGATTTAGCCAATTGCTCAGTGAGGTTCTTAATTTATTCTGGTTTTCATATATGACAATGCAACACTAGTTTACAACTATTTATATTCTATATGAATTTTCATGTACCAATGTTGTTATGCCTTCCAGCTTGTATTTGAGGATCTCAAAGGAGCTATAGAGGAGGCTAAGAAGGTATTCAATTTTCTCTTTTCATGATGTCTCTTGATAATTTAGGAAAACTGACTATTATTGACTTTATTGTTGATATATTAAGTTACAGTCAAGAAAGGAGAAACAAATTGAGATTCACTTTTAGTATAGAAATACTAGGATAGTATGTTCAATTTCTGTCTTGAAATAGTATATCACGTGTCTTGCATCAGTAGCTTTCTTTGTGTGCATTTTATTATATTATCACCTCTATTGAAATAAATAAAGATTTTTTAAAAGAAAGTGTTATTTAAATATATATTTCCAAAAATAATATAAAAATGTTATAATCGAAAAATTTGTATCCCTCACTTCAATTTAATTTATCTATTATTAGTTTATTTGAACAACCAGATGAATTAATGACATAATTAAAATTTTGATGATTGTAGCTCGATCTTACCATATCCATATGTGGTAAATTCATATATAACTAACTTGTTTGTAACCCTGATTGCTAAACTATGTTGTTTTATGAACATTTCATGGAATTCTTAGAACTATAATTTGAATTCCATCTTTAGCAACCTTATACGTCATGTGTGCGAGTAACTTGTTCTAGACTTCAAGTGATTACAAATAGCCTGAAGATATTTCATTGAAAAGAGGCAAATAAAAGTTTGGTTTTCTTTAATGTAATTTTGGACAACATACATAACCCATTTTTAAAGCTATGAAAACAAATCACTGTATCAAGCTCTGCAAAAAAACATGTATGTCAATTCATTATCGACATAGTTTAATTTAAAGATTTAGGAAACCAATCAGAATAAAAATTATGTTCGCAACATATTTGGTTGCGTGTTAAAGTTTTTTCTCTGACTTTGCAATACTTTCATGTCATGTGGGTTCAGCAAAATCTACACCGTTAAATTTTGCTATTTCAAATATATTTGTTCTATGATTGAACTTTTCTGATTAATTTCAGATTGGTGAAGAACTTGGAGATATATATGACTACGTTGCTCCATGCTTTCCACCTAGGTTAGCATGCTTATCCTCTAATTATGTTAATTATGTTGTTCATTCACCCCCCTAATTTTGTCTTTCATGCTAATTCATCAAAAAATCTCTTCCAGATATGAAATATTCCAACTCATGGTGAATCTTTATACTGAGAGGTTTATTCAGTGGCTCAGACTACTAAGTGACAGGGCTAATGATCTGACTAATATAGATATATTAAAGGTATTCATCGTATTACTTTTTTACTCAAATGTTATATCTTGAGGTAGTCTTGTGTAGATTAATTCCTTAAAGTTTGTTATACAGTTGTGAATGCATGTTTGCCTTATGTGATTTGAACATTTCAGAGTACAAACTGTGATTGTTGTTCTTCTTTGTATGTTAATCAATTAACTTTGAAGTTGATATTTTGTCCTGGAAGTGCTATTCATTTATATTGTTTTTTCTTTTTTAATTATATATTGTAATAAACATTTGTATCTGTTACAAGATATACATCTTCTTTTTATGGTTAGATGATTTTTATTCAAAGACACGTATAAAAGACATACATCTTCTTTTCTAGATTCGAATTTTAGTTTCTTTCTATTGTGACTTTTAGACTGTGTTATTATTCTTGTAAAATATATATCTTGGAATAGCTTCCTTCGTGGCTGAGTATGTTTAGAGAATTTAAGACTGAACATCTGGTTCTGATATTAGGTAACTGGGTGGGTAGTTAACTACCAAGAAAATCTAATTGGACTTGGTGTTGACGAAGCTCTGGCCCAAGTTTGTTCCGAGAGCGGTGCAATGGACCCCCTTATGAATGCTTATGTTGAACGCATGCAAGCCACAACAAGGGTACATAAATGGAAAAAATAGTGTCTATACTGATTTCTATTCTTATTGACTCACTCTTTTCTGATCGAATAATCAACTGAAGGCCTCCTGTTATGTAGAAATGGTACTTGAATATACTTGAGGCTGATAAGGTACAAGCCCCAATGAAAACAAGTGAAGGAAAATTGTACACGCCCGCTGCTGTAGATTTGTTTCGCATCCTTGGAGAGCAAGTGCAAATTGTACGAGAAAATAGCACTGATGTCATGGTATACAGAATTGCTTTGGCCATCATCCAGGTAGGTTCAACTTCGATTAGTTTGTTGACCTAGAAAATATTGTAGCCTCTCATTTCTACAAATTCAACATGATCATAATTAGGTTGTTAGTTTCTACTGTTGTTCTGGTTTCACCTGCTTGATCACTTTTGGTTAGATTGCTAAATTTTGTTTAGGTTCAGCTGTATACTCTTTCATTTTCATCCCCTACCTCCCATAAAAAAGAAGAATATGAAATAGAAATGATTAACAATCTCAAGATTTTTGAAGAACATAAAATGAATATAGTGCGAGATATTAACTATGGTTAAGGAGGCAATTGGATGAGCTTTTGTTTCATTCATTTTTAGAATTTGAGTGAAAGTAGTGAACATTATTTTAAAAAGAATACAGAGTAAATTTAGAGTGTGATTTGATTCAATTATACTTTTGATTTATTTATTTTGAATTAATAATGTAAATTTATAGAGGAGTTATATATTTAGGAAATTTGAAAGAAAGAAAACTGAAAGATGAAATAAGTTAGATTGTTTTTAAAATAAAATAAATAAAAATCACAAATAATCATATTATTAAATTTTGAAATAAAACATTATTTTCTCCAGCAATCACCACCCAAGAATTTGATCGGACTCTTATTTCAGGTCATGATTGATTTTCAAGCAGCACAAAGGCATAAATTGGACGAACCTCCTTCTGAGATTGGTCTCGAGTCTTTATGTGCAATGGTATGAAAATGATCCCAACATTAATAGTTGCATCCAATGGTTGTTCAGGGCATTATTTATATCTTGCTACTAAAATCACTGAATTGCAGATTAACAACAATCTCCGCTGTTATGACCTTGCAATGGAACTAAGTTCTAGCATACTTGAAGCTCTCCCACAGAATTATGCGGAGCAGGTGACCACGTATCCCGATAACTTGTGTCTCCCATTCCTTTATTTTTCCTTGTCAATTATTAATTGCAGCTGAAATTCAAGTTTACAATGTCATTGTAAGTGTAAGGAAATTATATACAAGTCATTTTCGTTAGTAAATAGATGTATATGGTATAAATTTGCATCAGTGCTACTAAGAAACATATAGATTTATTCATCATATTATCTAGGAATTGGCTTTGTAAGTTGAAACTAGGAGAAGACGGTGTACCCAATGAAAGAGTACCAATTGCAAGGACATCTATAAGTAATATAAAGAATAGAATAATACAAGCCCCAGCTGCTTCGCTAGATCTTCACTTTTACCTTTTATTTTCTTCATGTTGGGTATGACGCCTTTCTGACATTTTAGTCTTCCCTGTTTGGTTTTGTAGTGGTCAAAATTGTGTCTTATCATAATTCAAAATCTAAGTTCTGATCCTGGAAACGGTTTGGTTACCAATTGCAAGGACATCTATAAGTGATATAAAGAATAGAATAATACAATCTCCAGCTGCTTTGCTAGATCTTTTACCTTTTATTTTCTTCATGTTTGGTTTAGACTAAAGCATTGATTTGGTTATCTGCATGTTTGTATATTTGTATTGACTATATGTCTGAAGAGGAACCTTAATCTTTCCTTTGTCACTTTTGCAGGTCAACTTTGAGGAAACTTGCAAAGGATTTCTAGAGGTTGCAAAGGTACATGTTTGTGATGTAATTTTTACTTTTAGATATGTTCTGTTGACAACATCTTGTGTACCGAATCTACATTATAGTAGAGCGTAGTAGTTTTAATGCTGAGGTGCAGTGTTTTCAAGAATATTCTACGTTGAGGACCTAAACACTAGGAGTACTTTGTTATACACGTTGACTACTTAGCTTCTGGTGTATTCATTATCATTTTTTCTGTCCTTCCAATGGATAATGAAGCTATACATACTGACACAATATGTTTCTCACATTGGCTGTGTTTCAAGTAATTTTTGTTGAATGTTATACTAGGAAGCTGTTCATCAAACAGTTAGAGTCATTTTTGAAGATCCAGGAGTACAAGAATTACTTGTAAAGCTGTATCTTAAAGGTAATTATATTTTTTATGCCCATTCTATTGTTGTGACTTTATTTTATGAACATGTGAAAACTATTTATGACTCTTACCCTTACAGTACCGGTAGGCTGCTAGAAATTCAGAAGTCGTGCTTTGAAATCTGTTTATAGTGCACCCACATAATGCACTAACACAAATCATATTCTGAAAGTAAAGTTTGAATGAAATAAAAGATGAATGACCTAAACGGATAAATCTTATTTTTTGGATATCCATTATGGTTGCATGAATTTATGTAGCAATGCTGGATCAAACTAAATTAAATTCCATTCCATTTAATCATGATATTTAACTGATTTTTTTTGCCTGATATTTCAGATTGGATGGAGGGACAAATTACTGAATACTTAGTTGCGACATTTAGTGATTACTTTACAGATGTGAAGATGTAAGTTACTGTCTCCAGAAAATCAGTAGTTGATTCATCTTTTATGGAGGATTATTTCATCTATTTCTCCATCGACTCTGTTCATACATTTGAAGGTACATTGAAGAGAGATCCTTTAGGAGATTTGTTGAGGCCTGCCTGGAAGAAACTATAGTTGTCTACGTTGATCACCTGCTTACCCAGGTTCTTATGAAGAGATATATTTCATTTGCAGAATATATTTTCCAACTATTTTTATGTATGTTGTGTAGAAAAATTATATCAAAGAAGACACAATCGAAAGGATGAAGCTAGATGAAGAGGCTCTCACAGAATTCTTCCGGGAGTATATCAGTACTTCTGTAAGCTCCACTTCCGAACTAAGAACCCCTAGAATTTACGTCCTCTCTCCCCTTGTATAAGAGTAAATGAACGAGAAAATGTTATGAATACACAAACAAATAAGAAACAATATGATAATACAAATAATATGTGTGTGTGTGTTGTATATGGTTACTAGATCTATCAGGGTTATTGAGTACACAGTAACATATTATGTGCTGCAGAAAGTTGAGAATAGAGTAAGGGTACTTGGCGACTTGAGAGAACTTGCTTCATCCGAGAGCCCAGATGTTTTCACACTCGTATATACAAATATTCTCGAACATCAGCCAGATTGTCCAGTAAGAGCTACTGCCATATATCCCTCTTGCAGTTTATTTGGTCGTTAAATTGAAATCATTGATCGATTAATTAAATCTCTATTGTCAATATGTTTCCAATTAGTTTTCCTGTTACGATAATTAAATCTCCATTGTCAATATGTTTCCAATTAGTTTTCCTGTTACGGAATAGATTGGGAACTGGATCACTGCTCGTATCTTTAATTAGTAACCAATAACCTGTCATATTCAAATTTGCAGCCCGAAGTGGTGGAAAAAGTTGTGGGCTTTCGAGAAGGCATTCCAAGGAAAGATGCTAAAGAGGTGAATAGCTTACAAATTAATTTTAGAGCCAAATTGATTTTCTTACTATTTTTTTCACTATTTTTTGTCTAATAGGTTGTTCAAGAGTGCAAAGAGATTTATGAAAACTCTCTTGTTGATGGGCATCCTCCGAAGACGGGTTTTGTTTACCCTAAGGTGAAGTGTCTAGCGGTTTCCAAACACCGCAATTGGCTAAAGTTGAGTTAGTTGAAATCAGACAACGATTACCTTTTTCATCTACATTCCTATTTTTCTCACACTATTCATATGTGTGCGTAATAAGCTGATGTATAAAACGGTGTTGTCTTAGGCTAAATTTCCACATCCTGCAACTTAATTTCACCCTAATTCGAATTCCCGTCAAGGGTTGTTAGCTCAGTTGGTTGAGCGCTTGAATTGAGTACCGTAAGATCCATAGTTCGAACTCGAAATATTGCAATTGACCTAGACCAAAAAAATAAAAATAATAATAATAATTGAAGTCCCCTTTTAGCTCATTTATAACAGCAGCATAAATGTCGTTTATACCGTTAATAGCATTTGGCATCTATTGCCTTTCTACTAGCATTCTTGGCCTCCCTTTAGGATTGGGGTTTCTGCATATTTCCATATATAAATAATACAAATTGCATATATCAGAAAGTGATGAACATTTACTCATTTAGTATAAGAGAAGCTTATAAGCTTTAAAACAACTTATAAGCTGTTTAAGAGCTTATAAGTTCTTAAAATTTGTTTGGTAAATTTTTAGAAAAAAGATCTTAAAAACTTAAAAATAAGCTGTTTAACAGCTTATAAGTTGTTTAAAAAAAAGTAAGAGGGGAGGTACTTTTTTTTCAACAACTCTCGTAACTTAAACAATAAAAGACCAAACTACCCTTATAATTATTACCTTTTATATATATACAAAAATTCTAAATTTATTATTTAGTTAATATAAATATTTTTAATTATTTTTTTCATATATAACAATTTATTTTTGGTAATTTTATTTATATAAGATCTTAAATTGTCAAACAAATTAACATCTTATAAGTTTATATATCTATTTTATCCAAACGGTTTAACAACTTATTTATTAAATAAAACATAACCGCTTATCAACTCTTAACATCTTATAAGCTCTTTTAAATAAGCTCGCCCAAACGGCTCTAAATGTATAATGGTTTCTATTGTCTATTTTCAGCTCTTTAACCTTTTGTTTGGTTTTAGCGTGTATAATTAATTTTTAAATGATTTGAATTATTTTTTAAAGTAATTTATACTAATAATTTTTAAATATTTTAAAATAATTTTTTAAATTTTAAATTGTCTATAAATAAATTTTAAGTAATTTTAAAATAAAAATAAAAATTTTAAGGGTTGAAAAAATAAATTTAAAGTACTTCAAAATATGTTTTTTTAAATATTTTCAATGAATTTTAAAGTTTGATAAATTATCTATTAAAAAACATTTCAAAGCAAAATGACGAAAGTGTAGTCAACCAGTCAACTTTACTAGTCCTAGCGGAGGGAATTGGGAGGGGTAACCCTCCCAATATCAGAAATCGGAAAAATGCCCCTCCCTGCCTTTTTTCTTTTTTTTTTTAAATTAAAATACATTAAAAATAAATAAAAAATGAATAATAAATTTTATAGATTTACAATTTAACCTATGAATGTTTAATTATTGCAAATCAGTCCCTATTCAATTTTAAACCCTAACCTTACCGTTGCCCCTCTCTTTTCTCTCCTCTCTTTCACAGAAACGCGATTCCATTCCATCGACGGCGAAAAAACGAACTCCGACCGGCGAAGCAACCAACTCCGGCAACTCGCGCCCTCGCTCCTCTGAGTGTTCAGGTAATTACACCCCTCCCAATTCTCTCTTCGCCGCCTCTCTCTATCTCAGTTCTTCAAGGTTTAAAAAAAAATTGAAACTGCAGATTTCCGGCAATGTCTACCGCGTCAACTTCCGCGAACAGGGCAGGGAAAAGGCCTCGTCGGCCATCCCCGTCCCCAACTGCTCAGAGCAACCCGGCGGATGAAGCCCGTTCGAAGTCGATGCACGACCGCGACGACGATCGTTTCCTCGGCTTGCCGGAAACACAGGCCCAAATGAATTATCAGGTACCACTCTACTTCCCTGGCTCGAATGCAATTCAATTAACTGTCGTAGCTTTAATTTTGGGTCGAGATTGAGTTTTTTGAAAATTCTGGAAAATGTGTTCTGTGTTCTTGAGTGAGGTGCGCAGGTCGTGGCCTGCGCACGGCCTGCGCACGGCGTCAGTTTTGAAGCCGTGCGCAGGTCAAGGCCGGCGTCAGAACTGAAGCCGTGCGCAGGCCGTGCGCAGGCCGAGGCCTGCGTCAGAACTGAAGCCGTGCGCAGGCCGAGACCTGCGTCAACCCGTGTGCAGGTTGAGGCCTGCGCACCTGCGCACCTGCAGATTCCAATTTTGACAAAGTTTTGTTTTTTTCTGTGTTTTTCAGGAGGATTATCGCCCTGTGATGGCAGTCGATATCGGTGAGTTACCCCCACGCAAATACGGCGATGTGATCAGGCCTGGGAAGTTAACCACGCGCCACGGGTACAAGGACATTCCCGAGATAGCCGAACCACTGTTGAGAGCCTTCCCACATGTCGTGGATGATTACCCTCAGTTGGGGAAGTTCTTACTATTGGACGGGGAAGGGAACGTTCCAAATGCGGCCATCCATCAGTTGATGGCTCGAGTGTGCAGTTGGCCTGACCCGAAGAAGGTCCGATGTAGGTTCTTCGAGGTGAACAACATGATAGTTCGCCTCAGCCCCGTGGAGTTCAGTATGATCACCGGGTTGCACTTTCAGGACTTTCGCACCGATGAGGACAAGGATAAGGATGAAGACCTGAAAGAAATAGCATTTCCGGACTATGAGGAGTCCAAAAAACAGGTTCTATTTTTATAACAATACTTCGTTGTCAAAAAATATATATTGTGTGTGTAGTGTTTTAATTATTTTTTCATTTTTGAACAGGTTCCGAACGACTTGCTGTTTAAAAAAATCAAAAAACTTTTGAGCAAGAATAATCCGGAGAGGTACCCATTTGTAATCAACCTAACATTTGTTTGGTTGATTACAAATCTGTTAGACATACCTAACAGACAATTAAATGTCCCTGATGAGTTTTTCAAGGTAATACGCGAATTAAATTTTCTTTTTATTGTTTATTGAAATAATTTATTTCTTTTTTTAATTTTTGTGTTTATTACAGCTTTGCAGTAATCTCGATGCATGCCAGAACTATCCATGGGGGATAAAGGCGTGGGACGCTATCGTAGATGATTGCTTCAATAGAATAGGGGAAATCGAGGGGCCCGGCCGAACGCGCGCATGGAATGCCTATGGGTTCATTCATTTTTATGCGGTATGTTTTAAACTAGTTTTGTTGATAATTGAATAGTTGTTTTAGTGTTTAATAATATAAACTTGAATAGTTGTTTTAGTGTTTAAACTGTCGTAGCTTTACTTTTGGGTCGAGATTAAGTTTTTTGAAAATTCTGCATTCTGTGTTCTGTGTTCTTGAGTGAGGTGCGCAGGCCGTGGCCTGCGCACGGCCTGCGCACGGCGTCAGTTTTGAAGCCGTGCGCAGGTCAAGGCCGGCGTCAGAACTGAAGCCGTGCGCAGGCCGTGCGCAGGCCGAGGCCTGCGTCAGAACTGAAGCCGTGCGCAGGCCGAGACCTGCGTCAACCCGTGTGCAGTTTGAGGCCTGCGCACCTGCAGATTCCAGTTTTGACAAAGTTTTGTTTTTTTCTGTGTTTTTCAGGAGGATTATCGCCCTGTGATGGCAGTCGATAGTTGTTTTAGTGTTTAATAATATAAACTTGTTTTGGTTTTAGTTTTGGATGCTTGAGGCTTTGGAGGGTGCGGATGTACAATTGGACGCAACCCGGAGGAGAGACTACAGGCATTCGTACCCCAGGATGCTGCGATGGTCTCTGAGTAATAACTCACCCAAGAACGAAGATTTCAAGAAGTTCTTAGTGAACGATGTGCAGGTAAATGTTTGAACAATTTTATTGTATGAATTTAAATTATTAAAACTTATAGAATTTTAAAAACAAACATGCAGGTTGTGTATCCGCGCTTGAAGCCGGACGTTGTCGAGTTGCGGTCTTCGTATTTTCATGGCACCCTGTGCTGGTTCGAGCGGAGATATTTTGCCAGACGCGCAGACGCTCTACGGTTGAACGACGACGACATCTTCTGCGACGACTACGTGTCGTTCATTGCTGCACCTCCAACTCCAGCTCCATCCCCATCCCCACCTCGACGACAGAGGACACTCTCACCTGCACACCACATCTCACCTGCACACCACACGACGTACTCCGCATTTCCTGAGTCTTTTCAGGATGCAGGTCAGTCGCACTTTCAGGCTGCAGGTCAGTCGTCAGATCAGGCTGCAGGTCTACCTTCGTGGTGGGGAGGTTTGCAGCAGATGAACACTGAGATGATGGCAGAGATGAGGGCCCAGAGGGAGTTGATATCTGCTCAGAGTAGACAGATCGCCGTGCAGACTACTCAGATCGCCGAGCAGAATGCGATGATGACCCGGTACGGTACGCAGCTCGACGGGTATGGGGATCAGTTGACCCGGTACGGTACGCAGCTCGACGGGTACGGTGTGCAGTTGACTGAGTATGGTGTTGTGCTGAGAGGGCACGGTGATCAGATCACCTCACTCCAGGCGAGCTTTAGGGAGCATTGCAACTTAGGAGATAGGCAGAACGAGGTTCCGTAGTTTGTTTGTTTGTTTTTTGTTGTTTTGAACAAGAAAAAATTATATTACTATTAATATTTTTTGAAAAAATTATATTAGTTCCTTTGTTTTGTTTGTTTCTTTGTGTATTTTTTTAAAATATGAATTTTTAAAAATATATTACTATTAATATATTTCAAAAATTAGTATGACCTATTATTTGAACTCATTTTGTTTGTTTGTTCAGTTTCCTCCAATGGAGTATTACTCTGCTCCAACTTGGGATAGTCCACAACCACAACCGCAAGCGATGATCGAGTATTATCCTTCTCCTGTGCCACTCTCGCGCGAGGTTGAGGATTTTCAAACTCCATTCCAACCTCCGCGATTCCAGTCGAATGTAGTGAACGAAGCTTCGTCGTCGAGCGTGGACAGGACAAGAATGCGAGACGTACGTATTCGTCGTCCTTCACACTTCGTGAGATCACCGTACAACGCGCTCCCCAGGAAGGGGCTACCTAGAAGGCCAGCGGTGGACAGGTTTAGAGATTATTTGGCGGACAGGAATGACAAAACGCTGTTAGTTCTCTATCCTTTTAAGTTTGACAATGTTTTCTACCAGTAGCGTCTTATTAATCCACATTATGCAGGCGCGATGTTGGTTTGGAATGGCCGGTGGATCGGGATTGGTTCGAGGGGATGAGTGCAGGAGACTCCGATATGGATATTTACGTAAGTATTGTCAAAAATATTATGTGTTGCATAGTTACGGACTAATTATTTACGTGCCCAATCTTTTTTTTTTTTTACAGCACATTAATGCAGTTCTTGGAATTTATCACAACGACTTCGAGTACATATCAAGAATGACATGTGACCGAATGAAGAACAATTACACTATCGTGCCTTGCTCATTCTTTGTAAGTAGTGAAAAATTTAAATTTAAAATTTAATGTACATTTAGATATTTATACTAAATTTTTAACCTTAATTTACAGCAAACTTTGCAATACGTGTGGGAAGCTGGGAATTATAATCCTCAGTATTACGAACCTGTCCCGTTAGATGAGTTGCAATCATGCATTGAATGCATGGCCAAAGGTGCGCATGGATGGAAACCGAAGCCGTGGGCTGGCCTCAAATTTGTAAGTTCATTTACAAGTCAATTTTCACTCTTAACTTTGAACTAGAATAAGTATGACCTATTATTTTTTTTCAGGTTCTCCTCATTGCGAATGTTGGAATGCAGTGGATGACAGTGCGATTGGACCTTGAGAGGGCAATTATTAAGCTGTATGAGACGGAGATAAATGCCACCAGAGACATTGTAAGAAATCAGAGAAGGGCTGCATTACTTCCACTGCAGTATTGGATGCACGAAATGTGCGTCCAAGCTGGACTGCCGAGCGCCCGTTCAGTTTGGGAAATTGCCTTCGCGAGGCCGAATGATTGTTACAAACAAGAGTTTCCAGGTCGATCCGGTAATTACGCGCTGATTCAGATGACAGCCATTATCACTGAACAAGTTTACAGGGACGACTGGAAAATTAAGAACAAAGTAGATGAGTTCAGATGGAGATGTGCGTGCCAGGTTTGGGACTTGAGTGCTGTTTACGATGGTCCGCCTCCCAGATGCGAAATCTGTTCCACAGAGGGTCACGAAGGGGTTGACTGCCCGGTTTTAGGCGATTAGAATTCGTATTTGAGACTTTTAAACTTTGTATTTGTGTTGTACTTTATTTTTCATGTTGGAAGTGCTGGAATTGTGTGTAAATGTGGTCTGAACAGGTTGGAATTACAAAAAAAACAGCCAAAGTCATGTCTGGCTTCTGTTGTGCGCAGGCTGGCGCAGGTCTCAGCATGCGTCAGTTTGTAATCAGGCTGCAGGCCAAAGCCTGCGCCACATTTGTTGCAGTGCGCAGGCTTCAGCCTGCGTCAGTTTGTAATCAGGCTGCAGGCCAAAGCCTGCTTCAGATTGTGTCTCGATGGGGTTTTCGCTATTTTTCGACTACCTCGTGGATAATCGATGTAATTTGAACCGTTGGATCATCTTAAGATGTAGTTTTACGTGTCCCGTGCAATTTTCGTGAAAAAATAATCTCCGGACGTGCTCGATCTGATAGTGTCGAGAAAATCGACAAATTCTCGACGTTATCGATCCGAGCACTTCCGGACATAATTTTTTAACGAAAATTGGACGGGACGCGTAAAATTGCATTTTAAGATCATCCAACGGTTCAAATTTACTAAATCACAGTTTAATGTTTTGTCATACCTTGAATATCATAAACTCAACTCAAACTATAACATTTATAATTAAACCTTAGAAGTAATAAGTGACCAAAACACTAAATACTTATACCCGTGGATAATTGATGTGATTTGAACCGTTGGACGATCTTAAAATGTTGTTTTACGCGTCCCGCCCAATTTTCGTGAAAAAATAATGTCCGGAAGTGCTCGGATCGATAACGTCGAGAATTTGTCGATTTTCTCGACACTATCAGATCGAGCACGTCCGGAGATTATTTTTTCACGAAAATTGCACGGGACACGTAAAACTACATCTTAAGATGATCCAACGGTTCAAATTACATCGATTATTCACGAGGTAGTCGAAAAATAGCGAAAACCCCATCGAGACACAATCTGAAGCAGGCTTTGGCCTGCAGCCTGATTACAAACTGACGCAGGCTGAAGCCTGCGCACTGCAACAAATGTGGCGCAGGCTGAGACCTGCGCACGGCAGCAAATGGTGCGCAGGCTGAAGCCTGCGCCAGCCTGCGCCAGTGACAGGTGCGTCTCATGTGGTTTTCGTTATTTCGTGGATAATCGATGTAATTTGAATCGTTGGATCATCTTAAAATGTAGTTTTACATGTTCCGTGCAATTTTTGTGAAAAAATATTATCCGGAATTGCTCGATCTGATAGTGTCGAGAAAATCGACAAATTCTCGACGTTATCGATCCGAGCACTTCCGGACATTATTTTTTCACGAAAATTGGGCGAGACGCGTAAAACAACATTTTAAGATCATCCAACGGTTTAAATCACATTAATTATCCACGGGTATAAGTATTTAGTGTTTTGGTCACTTATTACTTCTAAGGTTTAATTATAAATGTTATAGTTTGAGTTGAGTTTATGATATTCAAGGTATGACAAAACATTAAACTGTGATTTAGTAAATTTGAACCGTTGGATGATCTTAAAATACAATTTTACGGGTCCCGTCCAATTTTCGTTAAAAAATAATGTCCGGAAGTGCTCGGATCGATAACGTCGAGAATTTGTCGATTTTCTCGACACTATCAGATCGAGCACGTCCGGAGATTATTTTTTCACGAAAATTGCACGGGACATGTAAAACTACATTTTAAGATGATCCAACGGTTCAAATTACATCAATTATCCACGAGGTAGTCGAAAAATAGCGAAAACTCCATCGAGACCCAATCTGAAGCAGGCTTTGGCCTGCAGCCTGATTACAAACTGACGCAGGCTGAAGCCTGCGCACAGCAACAAATGTGGCGCAGGCTGAGGCCTGCGCACGGCGTCAAATGTGAAGCAGGCTGAGGCCTGCGCCAGCCTGCACCAGCCTGCGCACAACAGAAGGCAGAACATGACTTTGGCCGTTTTTTGGTAATTCCAAACCTGTTCAGACCACATTTTCACACAAATTGAGCACTTCCAACATGAAAAATAAAGTACAACACAAATATAAGGTCTCAAATACGAAGTCTCGATACATAATAGTCTCAAAACAGAAAATTAAATCCAAAGCGTCTTCTTCTTCGCTACACCGGCCTTCTACAACTTCCTCCTCTTCACTTCACAATCTGCATAGTAAATGTTTCACAAGTCAATTTACAAAAAAATATATATGAAACACACACAACTACATAAAAGTTCAACAGTGTTTACTCTGGCGGAATCGGACAAGTCTGTGCATTGTGACATTCTCCTTGACATTTGCCACAACGATATTTTTTCTTCGAAAACCTCTCAATTCGGCTCGTGAAACGGTCCATTCTCGGCCGCCCTGGAGCTCGTTTCACCGGTGGTGGCAGCACTATCATGCTTTGGACATGTTCGAGAATATCCGTCCATTGATCTTCTGAAGGAACATGTATAATGTTCTCCTTATATGCTTGCATGAAATACTCACGGGTGAAATAAGGAGAAGTCAGCTCATAAGCATATTGTCCTGCCCGACTCGGGTCCTTGGCGCACGCTGCGGCTATGGCATGCTCACACGGCATCATGTCAATCTGAAACACACCACATTCACACGTCATTGCCTCCAAATCCACAACCCCACACCATCTAGTCGACTCCACAGTGTACATCCAAGTACTTATTTTTCTGGTAACCCATTTAGGAGCACGGTCATAACGCTCACGCAACGTTGTTTCCCTTCTCGGTGTCAATACACCGTTGAACGCCCAAGCTTCTTCACGATGTTTGCAAAACCATTCAACCATCTTATCCACAATAAACTTGATCAAGGAACATATGGGGAGGTCTTTTGCGTCTTTCATCACAGAATTTATCACTTCCACAGCGTTAGACGTCATCACCTCGTATCTATTCACACGGTGGTGGACTCTTGACCATTTCTCAAACGTGATGTCTTCTAACCACTTCGCACATTTTTCGCTCGCTGCTCTAAGCTCTGAAAAATTGAGATTGAACTCGGATAAAGTGTACGAGCACGCAGCCTTCTTAAAATGACCAACCAAGTCTTTTCTTTTGTTGTACTTGGACTTGATGTTTTGCATGATGTGCCAATAACAGTGTCCATGTTCCTCATTAGGGTAAACAGCAGCTACAGCATTTATAATTGGCTGACCTCTGTCAGACACGATTACCAGATCAGATCTATCTGGAATCAAAAACTTCAAGCACTCGAGGAACCAAGTCCAGCAACTGGTGTCCTCTGCATCACCCACACCCCAAGCAAGTGGGTAACTGTGATGCTCACTGTCAGTAGCAGAAGCAATAAGAAGCGTTCCCTTGTATCTATTGGTCATGAACGATGCATCAATGACGATAACGTCCTTCATGTACTGAAATCCCCGAATATACGCTCCGATAGCCATGAAGAAGTACTGAAATTCACCATTGACATCTGTCTGAATACGGGTGAACGTACCTGGATTCCTTTTTTCAAGCATGTAACAATACGAAGGAAGCTTCGAGAAATTATCTTCATAGGATCCGCGAACATTTTCCAGGGCTTTCTGCTGCGCTCTCCATGCTTTGTCGTAACTGACAGTAATATTTTCCTCAGTACGCATAAACTGCTGAATTGCAGCCGGTGTCAGAGGTTTCTTTGCGTTCAAGAACTGGTCCTGGAGTCGATTGCCGATAAGACTGCTAGAGGCCTGCCTGTGCACACCGCTTCTATCAATCAATGAACAAGTGTGGATATTGGTGTAGGTTTTAATCACAAACTCATCGGTCGCCTTCTTCCTCGTTGCACGAATTTTCCATTTGCAATTTGTTTCAACACATTTCACCACCTTTCGATTGTGATCAGATTTGTGCACAACGAATTCAAACTTGCCCTGCAATGCTACCCGACCGACAACATAGCTGAAATCGTCTTTGTTCTTGAAAGTCTGACCAACTACCAAATCGGAACCATCATACCGACCACCTCCGTCTCGATCACAAAGTCTAAAAGCAGGAACAACAGGCTCGTCCACAACAGGATTATTATAATAAGAACTACCGCCCTCATTATAACCGTCGTCACCACCATCATTACCATCGTCATCAACAACATCATCGTCGTTATCATCGACTTCGACACCACCACCACCATCATCATAATCACCGCCCGCACCACCATCATAATCATAACCATCATAATTATTGCATAAATCAATGCTATCCCAAATAGATACAGACGGATCATAAGTAGATGGCACTATTACTTGACTGTAATATTCAGATGTTTCACCTGAAGTTCGTCGAGTTGGAAGTTTTTCTGGGCGAATTGGACTTTGACGTGCAGGACTTTCACGTGCAGGACTTTCACGGGCAGGACTTTCACGGGCAGGACTTCTCGGTACAGAGGGACTGTAGGTCACAAACAACTCCATTTCATCTTCGTTTCTATGAAGCCATAAAGTCGTGGCCCAACTTTCTTCATCATTAATATATTTAGGAGGACACTTTTCCTTTGGGAATCGAGAGATCGCAACTTCATTACATGATGGATCGATGACGATTTTTCCACACACTTTCTCAATAAGTGCATTAAACGAAATGCTCCTATCAATCAATATTGTTTTCGAGTGCTTCAAATCGCTCATTATCCATCTCCAATATCCCTCGAAGAGCTTCCACTCTCCACTATAATGTATTGTGATTGATATCTTATCCATGCTCTTATCCATGCCTGTAATTACAATAAAACGGGAAAAATCAGATTTCCAAAACTGGACTGGTAAGTGCGCAGGCCACTGCCTGCGCACAGAGTGAAGCTGTGCGCAGGCTGAGCGCAGGCTGAAGACTGCATCAAAGTTGACGCCGTGCGCAGGCCTCAGCTTGCGCCAACCTTGAAGCCGTGCGCAGGCTAAGGACCTGCGTCAGTTTTGTTGCTGTGCGCAGGCCAAAGCCTGCGTCAATTTTGACGCCGTGTGCAGGCTGAGGCCTGCGCACCTGCGCACACCCTGCGATTTTCATTTTTTTTTTGTTTCGAAAAGCTTTGAAAACGCAAAATTAA
This sequence comes from Euphrasia confusa, assembly GCA_954870475.1. NCBI lineage: Eukaryota > Viridiplantae > Streptophyta > Magnoliopsida > Lamiales > Orobanchaceae > Euphrasia > Euphrasia confusa. The sequence continues at coordinate 13,143,067 of OX940951.1, read as the reverse complement.
AACTCGATATTGACAACAACACACACACAAGACATGTAGAAGTGAATGCTAACCTTTTTACGTCGAATTGTTGGTGGAAAATTGAGAATGTCGGAGCTTTTTTTTTGGGCGATTTAGGTTACGGGAGAGCAAAAATGGGGGAGAAGAAGAAATGAAAGTGGGGTTATTGTGTAAATATTTTTAGGGGTTAATGTGTAAATATTTTGTATTTTAATTTCTTTTACATTTATTTTAATGGAGGGAGGGGTAGATATCCGATTTTATTTTTGTAAGGGTTAAATAACCCTTACTTACTATTGAGAGGGGCATTTTTCCGAAGGCCTCGTCCTAGCGTCCTAATTTAATAAATTGCGTTATCGCCCCAGTTGTTAGCGTAATTGCACTTTTGCCCCCTTGTTCTCGCTACTTCAAGCACGCGGATAGCATTTGGCGCAATATTCGGGGAAAAACCGTCATCGTGTACGTGCGCAGTCGCACGCACGCGCGCGGGTTGCCGTTGCCGTTGCCGGAGAAGATGGAAACAACCGCCTCAGCTTTTTCAGGCGACAGAGAGAGGGAGATGGAACTGATGAAAAAACCACCGGACGACGGCTGCCCTATCTGCTTCGATAATTTCGATGTTCCGTGCCGTACCCCTTGTGGTCACTGGTACTGCGGTGAGGATTTTCTTAGTTCATTGTGTTTTCCTTTCGAAATGCTTGTCCATGGTGCTTGATTTTAGCAGAGAATTAAAATGAAAAATGAAAAATAGTGCTGTATGAGGAAGATACTCGTTCATCATTTCTTGAATTTTTGTGAAGCATCATCATCGTCATTAGTTTTGCACCTATTTATTACGGTTTCGTCATTGTCGAGGCCTTTAATTTGTGCTGACATTTCGACTGCGTGTGAGTATTTGATGAACTATCCGACCTTATCGACAGCCTTACTCAATTTCCATGGTCTCTCTTTATCGTGGAAAGATTCCTTAGAACCACAAGATTCAATTCGTTCGGTATAATGGGAACCATTTGTTCTGGTTATTTGTCCGATAAGAATTAACTACTACGCGATTTAGGATCTATTTCGTATAAATGGTGGTGGCTTTCAGGTTTCTACCTCGTAAAATCGATATTCTAATCATATATTTTATTCCTTACAAAATACTATTTATCTTGTGTTTTAACAGGAGGTTGTATTCTGAAGTACTGGAACTTTAGTACTGCATTGCAGCCGTGCAGGTGTCCCTTGTGTTTGCTGCCGATAACTAAACTGACACCAGAGGATTCATTGCGTCAGAGACGTGAAGTGGAAATTTGTAAGGTCTTACGTCGTGTTGACGACTATAACCGCTTATATGTGGGGGGCATCAAAGGATTTATGCGGGTGGGTTTACGCATCTATATAAATATGGGGTCTGAACATGTTTTCAAATTAACAGATAGCTTTCGATCTATATTATTTCTACTTGTTCCGTCTAAATTGATGCATTTAGTATGCTTACAATTAGAAGCATTCATGTGGTTTAAAACTTGGAATATATGAATTCTTTAACTTATGTTTATATGGTTGATTCTGTAGTACCTTTTAATAATGTCTCTTACGACATAATTCTCTCCTAGAACTTTGATTTTTCTTTCCCCTGGTTTGACAGAAATTTCTTGCTTTTCTACTGCTGTACCCGAAGAGGCTCCTCCGTGAGATGCTGGATCCTGACCAACACATCCGTCATGTCTTTCAAATGCGATTCATTGCAGTTAAGTGTAGTACTTACATGTTTCTATATTTGAAAAGGGAAGGAAATAGTGAGCCGAGCTCCCTTTCATCAGTCACTGTTTTTCACCAGTGTTCCTTTTTCAAGACAATTCAGTAGCCATATTTTTTTCTTACATAAACTAATGGTCCCTTGTTAATCATACATATGGATTTATTTATTTATTTTTTGTATTTTAACTCACTTTTCCCCCTTTGATAATTTATTTTTAAGGGTTCTGTGAGTCAGAGATTCTAGTTGAAACTTGAAAGTCTTCTTTGATTGAGTTAGTCTGAAAATTGAAGTTAAAATTTGACGCCAGGGTTCACATGACAGCTTTTTAATTCCCCCTGAAGAAATATAACTAGTGGTCGAAGTGATCTATATAGGTCGTAAAAAATATTGTTCGCTAGAGTTGGTTTTGGCTTCTTGAAAACTTATATGTTCACTAGAGCTGTTTTTTATCCTCTTGAGAACCTAATTCTGACTATGAGGGTTTGTAAAGGTCTGGGGATCCTTAATTCCTGGTCCTTTCCTACAAGTATCTATACATTTTCATTTTGCCTAACAATGAATGTAAATGAAACTCGACAACAAAACTAAGATTGCAAGAAGCTGATAAGAATTTGGACGTGTGATTGTTTCCTTATCTTTTTTGGCTATCATATATGTATAACCGGATTTTCTTGTCGGCTCAGCTTGAGCCATGCTTATACTGGATAAGAGGTCATGGCTATCTATTTTCAGTATTTTGTCAACACAGCATAAAACTGTGCTCATTTGGTTGTTGATCGATGCAAGAACTCATTTGGTAATGTGAGCGATTCTTATCTGTTTTGCAGATGATATTTGGAGCCATTTACGCTTCCATCCCGCATGATTCCTTCCGAATAGGTACTCTTTAATGTGATTTTTATTGGCACTACTAATTAACTAAAGACTTTGGTTATTACTAATTACTTGGTTTCTATTCCTAACCCAGCTGGTAACTGGGATATTATGATTGTGTCCGGGAACATTTCGATTGCTGTGTGGTTCGGCTTGTACCTTCGCAGGAGGCGCATGAGGAATGCTAGAGAGTAGAGAGCTGATAGTGATTCAGGCAGAGTGAGTGAGATTGACAATTGACAGTATAGAAACTCTAATCACTTCTACAAAAATACTCGACACGAAAAGTTCGTGTCGAATAACATTGACAAAACAGGCGGGTGTCCTTGTGTACAAATGATTGTTAGTAGGGTGACCTTATTAAAAGGTTTTTGCGGAAACTGTCGAATATTATTAGCATATCTACCAGACTACCATCCATGTGAATCAAGACTCATTCGCATATTACTGCTTTGAGCTTTTATTTCGTATAAACAACAATATTCGGATGCTTGATGCCTCGTCAAACCACATCTTGAGTAGATGTTGACGAGGGCACTTTCAATTTTACGCAAAGAAGTCACGAGTAGGTCGATTTTAAGTCAGTCGGACAAATATTGTGGTCACAATTGATCGTAGGCATGTGATCTGTGAAATTGGAAAGAGCACACTTTGTAATTAGATAAAACTCGAGGGACTGTTTCGAATTTCAAGTTTAAATTCGAAAAATTGATAGTAGTAAAAAACAAAGGAAAGGGAGCTCAGAGCTGTTATTGAAAATTTGAAATACCCGGAATGAAAAGGTCACACAAACTGCGTGAGTTAGTCAACTTTACTAGACCTAGTTTTATAAATTGCGTTATTGCCCCCGAAGTTAGCATAATTGCACTTTTGCCCCTTCGTTATCCCTTCCCAACTTTTAAAACCACGGGTCATTTGGGGAAAAACCATCGTGCAAGTGCGTGCATTCGGCACGCGCACGGATTGCCGTTGCCGGTAGCTCCGTTTTACCTGATTCACCGCGCGAGAAATCTAGATTCTAGGGAAAGATGAATTTCCACGGGTTAAAGAGGAGGAAAATGAAAACCCCAACCCGAGATACCGACCAGATTCCGGGCGCCATCGCTAATCGGGATGGAGAGGTAGGAAGAGAGGCGCCGCCGCCGCAGCCGGAACCGATGGATATAGAGTCCGAAGCTGGTGGCGATGGAGAGAGCGACGAGAGGGCACTCCAAACGACGTCGTTGGACGAGGGTGATGATTTCTACAAGAAGAAGTTAATGGAAAAACCACCCGCTGATGACGTATGCCCTATCTGCTTCGATGATTTCTATGTTCCGTGCCGCGCGCCCTGTGGTCACTGGTACTGTGGTGAGTATTATTTTTGTGTCCTTTAAAAATGTTTGTTCTCGGTGTATGATTTTATCAGAGAAATGAAAATAAAAAAAAAAATAATAACATTGGATTTGAGATATAACATTTTGCCTGAAGAAGCTGCTCGTTCATCAGTTCTTGAATTTTAAGAGTGCACATGAGGTTGTGTATTATTTTTGGTGTTGTCATTGTTGAGGCCTTTAATTTGTACTGAATTTTTCGACCGCGTGTTAATGTATATTTGATGAGCTATATGACCTTATGCCTTACTCAATTTGCGACTCCTTAGAACAACAAAATTCAATTCGTTCGGTGTAATATGCACCATTTGTTCAGGTTCTTTGTCTAATAAGAATTAACTACTACGCGATTTAGAATCTACTTCGTATAAATGGTGGCTTTCAGGTTTTTACCTCATAACATTGATACACTGTTTTACAGGCGGTTGTATTCTGCAGTACTGGAACTATCGTCCCGCATTGCTGCCATGCAAGTGTCCCATGTGTTCGCTCAGTATTACTAAACTGACACCAGAGGCTTCATGCTATCACAGACGTGAAGCAGAAATTCGTAAGGTCTTACGCCGTGTTGGAGACTACAACCGCTTACATGTGGAAAGTATTAAAGGATTTATACTGGTGAGTCTGCAAATGTTTTCAAATATTATCAGATAGCTTTCGATCTAAATAATTTCTATTTGTTCCGTTTAAATTCATAATTCAATTTTGGATAATAATGTGCCTAGACCACAAGCTTGCAGCTTAAAAGATACCAGTAACCCTTAACTGCTCCATCCAAGTATCTATCCTATATAGGAATAAAAGTTATGCTTAGCTTTCAACAATGTATTATTGTACTGATAAATGCTTTGACAGTTTGAACTGATGAATGTTGTTGACGTTCACAAGCTCAGTCTTAGTTCTGATGTTGGAGATTTGTCTATGGCAGATTAAGAAATAAGAAAAATCCTGACTTTATAACAAATCATCGATACGAAATCTTTTTCCACTACCCATTTCTAGTATATGTATTTCCGCCCCTCCCACACCAATTGATAACCTGGTGCTTTGGTGATTGCAATTCTTGAGTGATGGTAGTTGGCATTGTGTTAAAGAAAAACCCAAAAAACAATAAACAAAGAAGTATATTACTGTATATGGCTGATTTTGCAGTACCTTTTAATAATATTACTTACGACTTAGTCTCTGCTTAGATCTTTGATTTTTCTTTCCTCTGTTTTGACAGAGTCTTCCTGCTATTTGGTTGTTTTACCTGAAGTGGTTCTTCTGTGACATTCTGGATCCTGACAGGCCCGTCCCTAATTTCTTTCGAATGCGAATTATTTCAGTTAAGTGTACTTGCATATTTCCATATAGTGAAAATGGAAGGGCACTGGAAATGGTGACCTCCCTTTCATCAGCCACTGTGCTTTTCACCAGTGTTTATTTTACAAGACGATTCAGTAACCATTTTTTTTCTTACATAAACTAATTGTTTCTTGTTAATCATACATATGGATTTTTATTTATTTTTTGTATTTTATCTCTCTTTTGCCCCTTTGATAATTTGTTTTTAAGGGCTCTGTGAGTCAGAGATTCTAAGTGAAAGTTTTCTTTGAGTTATTCTGAAAATTGAAGTTAAAATTTGACACCAGGGTCCACATGCATTTAGTTTGACAGCTTTTTAATTCTCTCTGCAGAATGATAACTAGTGGTAGAAGTGATCTATATAGGGTTGTACAAAATCTATCAAAATTCTCGCTAGAATCGGATTTTGTCCTCAAGCTAATTCAAAGAATTGAACTTTTAGCTTCGTGATCGATGTAATAGCTCGTTTTGTAATGTGAAGGATTTTTATCTGTTTTGCAGATGTTACTTGGACCCCTTTACTGGTCCATCACAGTCCCATTTGATTTCTCCCAATTAGGTACTCCTTCAATGTGATTTTCTTGGGACTAACTAATTAACTAATGACTTTTGTTATTATTAATTACTACTTGGTTTCTACTCCTACTCCAGGTCAGTGGAATATTCCAGGTCCCTGGAGTTATATGCAGGATTACGACTACGTGGCTCTTGCTCTGATGATCATCATATATTTTGTCAAGATGTACCTTCGCAGGAGGCGCGATAGAAATGCTAGAGAGTTGATGATGGGGCTTCCGGTGTAAGTGAGGTTGACAGTACATAAAATCTACTGCTTTTGCAAATAATACTTTAACAACTTCGTATCGAATAACATTGACAAAATAGGTGGTGTCCTTGTGTACAAATGATCGTTAGTCGGGTGACCTTAAAACAAGGTTTTTGCGGAACTTTCGAATGTTATTAGTCTATCTACCATGCATGTGCTTCGATGTGGTGATTAGAATGTTTATATTAGGAATAAATGTTGCAGAACTTGTAAAAATCCTAAATTCACCTATGCTACTTCTGACAGGTCCAAAATCCTAAAATATTTATTAAATGATTATATTTACATAAGGTCCAATGTCCCAACTCAACATTTGACAGGCCAAGATTTAGTCGTTGTGTAACCTGTGGCTTGGGCCGGCACAATGCCCAGTTAACCCAATTTACTTGGGCCGGCCCAAAATAAATTTAGCTAATAGTAATACTTGACTCATTATGGAAAATGATAGCATTTGTTTTCGACGCAAAGATTTGACTATTGTTGGATGACAATGCAATCGTATTGTTCTGCATTGGTGCACGAGCATGAAATTACGTCACGATTCTTCCGCAGATCACTCCTTTGAGCTTTTATCTCGAGTGAAAGAGCACACTTTGTAATTAGCTAAAACTCGAGGGGCGCAAATGAAAGCTGTGTATTGAAAAATGCCGGAAATGAAAAGTCACGCAAATTCCGTGGTTGCATAATCCGAACAAAAATAGAAAGGCCTAGACTATTTACACCTCCGCCTTTACTCTTCACACTCTCCTTTTTTTATTTTCTCCAAAATCTCACAAATCGCTAACTACACCCCTACAAAATACTCTATTTACCCTTTTATTTTTTTTCACTTGTTCTTATTCATCGTTGGTTGAGAGAGGGGAACTTGAATATCAGCGGTGAAATTATAGGGACGACACCTGGCGTGTTCGTTGGCCGAGGAGGATGGCTAGTTGACACCGTCAACGCGGAAGGTGGCGTGAATGATGGGATATTCCGGCGACGACGACTTGGGGGCTTGATCTTGGCAGGGGTGGAGATACCTTCTCCGGCGGCGAGGCTGTTCGGCAAGGCTCAGGGTCCGGGTCCAGCGAGAGTGTGGCGAATTAAATTAGTTTTTAATTGATTTGTGTGTGTTGATCGATGAAGTATTTAATTAATTTATGAATCTTAACTTGATAATTATCCTACTGCATCTCATCAATTACAATTTTATTTTATTTTTATACTCCGTTTTTTTGAAATCAAATTAAGTGTTTTATCAAAATAGTATCAATTACATATACAGTTAATAAATGCCGTGCAAAATAGTGGGAAGGAGATGGATTTGCATATCAATTTGGGGCGATGGTGAGAGGCTCAGCACTCAGCGGCTTTGTCAATCGGTGGAGAGTCGGTGGAGACAACATTGTCATTCGGAGCGGAGGACGACTATCCTACAAAAGTAGGAGCAGCGAGCTAACCTCTGCGGTGGCGACGATGTACAAAATTTGTCGAAGTTCTGGGCACGAAAGATTTGGGATTTTTTTGTCAAAGCTCGGTTATGAGTTTTAGATTAGCAATGCACCTTGTTTGGAGTTTGGACTTTGATTAGGTTGGGAAGGGTAAATAAGATATTTTGAAAGGGGTGTAGTTAGGATTTGGGAAAAAATAAAAAAAGAGGAGTGTAAAGAGTAAACGTGGAGGTGTAAATATAGTAAGACTATATTTATCGGTGAACTTTAGCAACCGATTATCAATAGGACAAAAACAATTTTTAAAAAGAAAATGAAAAATCAAAATTAGTCTGACCGAAACTCACCGAACCAATTGCCCCTGCAATCTTTGTTCAGAAGAGTTTGCGCCACTTGTCATCACCTTATTTGTCAGAAAAACTTATATTTAATTTAAATTTATTTTATTTATAAAACCTTATATAATACATATATGTATGTATATTTTATTAAAAAATAAAATAAAAAATTCTAAAATTTATAATTTTAAATTATCTATAAATAGAGTATAATATGTATATAGTTTTATAGGGAAACAAAAATTTATTATTATAATTTTTTTTCAAAATTTTCTTACTTTTTCAAAAAAATACAAAAATAAAAATAAAAAAAATCAAAAACTATTTTTTAGATCATTGGTAATATACTTAATTTTTTAAAAATATAACTAAAATTAATTATAATTAATTAAATAAATAAATAAATTTAGATTGGGTTGGGTTGTTGATAAAGTTAAAAATTTTAGAAAAATGGTTGTTGTTATAGATTGTGTAAGAAAAAGTAAAATAAATTAATATTTTATTAAAAAATTGGGTTGGGTTGGGTTGCTGATAAACATAGTCTAAGTGCCAAATAGAAAATGTAGGAGTAAGTCAACATTACTAGTCCTGCAACCGCAGACCTAGTTTTGTAAATTGCGTCATTGCCCCGAAAGTTAGTATAATTGCAATTTGGCCCCTTCGTTGTCCCAAATTTAAGCACCACGGATAGCATTTGTCACCATATTCGGGGAAAATCCATCGTGTACGTGCGCAGTCGCAGGCGCGCGCACGGCTTCCCGTTGCGGCTCACTCCGTTCACCTCAGCTCACCGCTCGAGAAATCCAGATTCCAGGGAGAGAAAATGAAAACCCCAACCCGAGATACCGACCAGAATCCGGGAGCCATCACCCACCGGGATGGAGAGACTACCGGAGGAGGAGACGCGCCTCTGCCGCCGCCGACGGAACAGATGGAAACAGTCGCCGGAGCTGGTGGCGAAGGAGAGAGCGACGAGAGTGCACTCCAATCGACGTCGTCGGGCGAAGGAAGAAGAAGATGGAGTTGATGGAAAAACCACCAGCTGATGACGTATGCCCTATCTGCTTCGATCATTTCCACGTTCCGTGCCGCACGTCTTGCGGTCACTGGTACTGCGGTGAGGGTTTTCTCTGTATATTATTTTTGTCCTTTAAAAATATCTGTTAGCGGCGAATGACTTTAGCATAGTAATGAAAATTAAACTGTATGGGATTACTTGGATTTGACCTATAATTTTCTTTGTGTTCTCTTTGTATAACACATAGGCTTTGTTGAATTTTGGTAAAATCAAAAGTACACAGGAGGTTTTGTCAAATGTATTTGATTAGGTATCTGACCTTATGGACAGCCTTAATCAATTTGCTACTCCTTAGAACCAGAAAATTCATTTCGTTTGGTGTAATCTGCACTATTTGTTCATGTTCTTTGTCCAATAAGAATTAACTACTGCGAGTTTTAGATTCTAATTCGTATAAATGGTGGCTTTCAGGTTTCTACCTCATAGCATTGATACACGAACTATCTTTTTTTTTCTGTTCAAAACATTTGTCTGTGTTTTACAGGCCGTTGTATTCTGGAGTACTGGAACTATAGTTCCACATTGCGGCCATGCAAGTGTCCCATGTGTTTTCTCAGTATAACTAAACTGACACCAGATGCGTCATGGTATCACAGACGTGATGTGGAAATTCTTAAGGTTTTATGCAATGTTGGCGTCTATAACCGCTTATTTGGGGGAGGCACTAGAGGATTTCTTCTGGTAGGTTTATGGCTTTATGCATCCATACAACTTATTTAAAATTATAGTTGTTCTTAGTTTCCAACACTTTATTATACCACAGATGAATGTTATGACAGTTTGAACTGATGAATGATTTTGGAGATTTGTCTATGAGGAAGTTTAGCAAGTTCATTTATTCTTGGAGCCATGGGAAATCCGAAATTGTGAAATTGGAAAATCCTGATTTAATAACAAATCATCGATACAAAAGCCTTTTCCATCCACTACTTTTTACTAATGTATATATGTACTTCCTACCCCTCCCACACTATTTGATAACCATGTGCTTTGGTGATTTCAATTATGTTATCAGCTTCACCTTGAAAAACCGGGCAGAATACGTTTTGAGTAATGGTAAGTGGGACTGTTGGCAATGTGTTAAAGAATGAACAAAGAGACCAGTAGATCAGAAAATAACAAGACTCACCCTCCCCACCCTTCAAACCCAAAAACAAAAACAAATAAGTGGATTTATGCATATGGTTGATTCTGCAGTACCTAATAATAATACCTATTACGAGTTTGTTCTCTGCTAGATCTTTGATTTTTTATTTCCCCTGTTTTGACAGAAATTTCTTGCTCTTCCATTGTTGTACCTAAAGAGGGTGTTCTATGACATGCTGCTGAACCCTGACCGACCTTCTCCTGATTTCTTGACAACGTCAATGTTTACAGTTAAGTGTACTTAACACATGTTTCCATAAATTGTAAAGGGAAGGAAGTGGTGTTCATCAGTCATATGTTTGCACCAGTGTTCCTTTTACTAGACGATTCAGTAGCCATTTTTTTTCTTACATAAATTAATGGTTTCTTGTTTTATCACACATTTAATAAAAAAATTAAGGGCTCTGTGAGTCTGAGATTCTAGGTGAAAGTCTTCGTTCAGTTTGTCTGAAAATCGAAGTAAAAATTTGACGCCAGGGTCCATATGCATTAAGTTTAACATCTTTCACTATAGTTGGTTTTGGCTGCTTGAAAACCTATATGTTCACTAGAGCTGCTTTTGGCCTCTTGAGAATCTAATTTTGACTATGAGGGTTAAACCGAGATTTTCTTGTCTTCTTAGCTTAAGCTATGTTTTTACTGGATAAGAAGTCATGCTATTTATTTAATCAACGCAACATAAAACTTTGCTCGTAATTCGTAAGTATCTTAAGCAGCTGCAAACAGAGAAGTATATTTTTCCTTTCTTTTCTCATTTGGTTTGTGTCTGTGTAGTTTATCCATATGTTATATTTCTAGAGCCTATGTTATATACTTTTCCAATTTATTTTTATGAAAAATGTATTCTGCTGTTCCTTTTCCCCTTCAGGCCAGCTTTTGTTATCCAGCTATTCAAAGAATTGAGCTTTTAGCTTCGTGATCGATTCATTAACTCATTTTGTATCTGTTTTGCAGATGGGCTTTGAACCCCGTAACTCGTCCTACCCAATTGAGTACCTCCGAATAGGTACTCCTTCAATGTGATTTTCTTAGGACTAACTAATGACTTTGATTATTACTACTCTTAAGTACTTGGTTTCTATTCCTACTCCAGGTCAGTGGAATATTCCAGGTCCCTGGAGTTACATGAAATTGAGCGACTACATTGCACTTGCTCTGGTGATGATCGTGTGCTTTTACAAGAAGTACCTTCGCTGGAGGCGCGATAGAAATGCTAGATCGTTGATGGTGATTCCGGCAGAGTGAGTGAGGTTGAAAGTGTGTAAATTCTATCACTCTTGCAAAAAATACTTAACTAGTTTGCATCGAATAACATTGGAAAACGGGTGGTATCCTTGTGTTGTGTACGAATGATTGTTAGTCGGGTGGCCTAAAATGGTTTTTGTGGAAACTGTTGGATGTTATTTGCCTATAATGCTTGTGTCTCGATGTGGTGATTTTAATGTTTAAATTAGAATGAAATGAAATATTGCAAAATTGGATGTGGTGATTGTAGAAATCATAAATCATGGTGAAATTAGATTGATTAACAACACAATGATTTAGGAATTTTAGAATCTTCAAGTCTGGATTGGTACCAACCTTTACTATAAGTAGCTAGTCTTTGTGAAGTGTGAGGGGTTATTATTTTAATATTTTTTCCCAACATTTTTTTTTTAATTCGTACTATTGTTGTATACATTTATTTCCTTATTATGGTGATTAAAATGTTTATATTATGATTAAAATGTTGCAAAACTTGTAAAAATCCTAAATTCTCCTATGTTAGTACTTCTGTTCTGTTCCCTTGATTTTTGTACTGTATTTATTTAAAAATATTTATTAAATAATTGTAACTACAAACTGAAGCAACCCAAGCTTTTGCTAAGGTCCAATGGTCCAACTCCACATTTGACAGGTAAAATGTCAAATTAACCCAAGTAAAAATTTACTATGGCCGGCCTAAAATACTACTCTTCACTCCGATCGAAAATGATAGCATTGACTAATATAGTTATGATTATACAGTAGTACTATGTAGTTAGCGTGTTATATATTCGGCTCACTATAAATGTTTAGTTGCCCAATTTCTCTAACAGTTTGAGTTTTTAGATGAAGCGATTTCTAACATGGTATCAGAGTCTAGCCTTGAGGCAGGTCCTGGGTTCGACTTATCCACTTGTTGGGTCTTTCTCTGAGGTTGAAATCGGTCCACAAGTGAGGGGAAGTATTGGAGAATATATTCGGCTCACTATAAATGTCTAGTTGCTCAACTTCTCTAACAGTTCGAGCTTTTAAATGATTTACATGAAACGGTTTCTAACAAAACAAGATGAAATAAGTTCAATTTTCGACATTGGGAGACCATAAGGTCCATAACGCATCTAGAGCTTTTAGATGAAACGGTTTCTAACAAAACAAGATGAAATAAGTTCAATTTTCGACACTCGGAGACCATAATGTTCATAACGCATCTAGAACGTTAACATGGCCTCAAGCTGGATGAATCGATAATGTAGTTGAATAGATCGTCGAACGAGGGCACTTTCAATTTTACGTCCAAGAAGTCACGAATAGGTCAATTTTTTCGTCGATCGGGCAAACATTCTGGTCGCAAACTTAGGCATATTGTGATATGTGAAATTGGAAAGAGCACGCTTTGTAATTAGACAAAACTTGAGGGACTGTTTCGAATTTCAAGTTTAAATTCTCCCATAAGAAAAAATGATAGTTAAAAAACAAAGGAAAGAGCTGTTATTGAAAATTTGAAATACCCGGAACGAAAAGGTCACACAAACTGCGTGAGTTAGTCAACTTTACTAAGACCAAGTTTTGTAAATTGCGTTATTGCCCCCAAAGTTAGCATAATTGCACTTTTGCCCCTTCGTTATCCCAACTTTTAAAACCACGGGTAGCATTTGCCTTGTCATTTGGGGAAAAACCATCGTGCACGTGCGTGCATTCGGCACGCGCACGGATCGCCGTTGCCGGTAGCTCCGTTTTACCTGATTAACCGCGCGAGAAATCTAGATTCTAGGGAAAGATGAATTTCCACGGGTTAAAGAGGAGGAAAATGAAAACCCCAACCCGAGGTATCGATCGGAATCCGGGGGCAATCACGTATCGATCAGTTGAAGAGACTAGCGGAGGAAGGGAGACGCCGCCGCCGCAGACGCAGCCGGAACCAGTTGATATAGACTCCGCAGATGGTGAAGATGGAGCGAGCGACGAGAGGGCACTCCAATTGACGTCGTCGGGCGAGGGTGATGATTTCTGCAAGAAGAAGTTAATGAAAAAGCCACCCGCTGATGACGTATGCCCTATCTGCTTCGATGATTTCTATGTTCCGTGCCGCGCGCCCTGTGGTCACTGGTACTGCGGTGAGTATTATTTTTTTCCTTTCAACATGTTTGTTCGCGATGTATGATTTAATCATAGAAACGAAAAAAAAAATATACTAATAACGTTGGATTTGAAATATAACATTTTGCACGAAGAGGTTTCTCGTTCATCAGTTCTTGAATTTTGAGAGTACACAGGAGGTTGTGTATTATTTTTGGTTTTATCATTGTTGAGGCCTTTAATTTGTGTTGAATTTTCGACCGCCTGTTAATGTATATTTGATGAGCTATCTGACCTTATGCCTTACTCAATTTGCGACTCCTTAGAACAACAAAATTCAATTCGTTCGGTGTAATACGCACCATTTGTTCAGGTTCTTTGTCCAATAAGAATTAACTACTACGCGATTTAGAATCTAGTCAATCTACTTAGTATAAATGGTGGCTTTCAGGTTTCTACCTCATAACATTGATATACTGATTATCATTTTTTTTTTCATACAAAACATTTGTCTGTGTTTTACAGGCGGTTGTATTCTGCAGTTCTGGAACTATAGTTATGCCATGCTTCCATGCAAGTGTCCCATGTGTTTGCTCAGCATAACTAAACTGACACCAGAGGCGTCATGCTATCACAGACGTGAGGTAGAAATTTGTAACATCTTGCGCTGTGTGCGCGACTACAACCGCTTGTATGTGGGAGGCATTAAAGGATTTATGCTGGTGGGTTTATCTATATAAATATGTCTGAAAATGTTTTCAAATTATCAAATAGCTTTCGATCTATATAATTTCTACTTGTTTTCCGTTTAAATTGATGCATTTAGTATGCTTAGCACGAAACACTATTACTATGTCTATATGACTAGAAAAGTCAAAATGATTATACGATTCATATCATTCAATTTTGGATAGCAAATTTCTTATACCACGAGCTTGTAGCTAATTAAATGATACCAGTAACCGTTAACTGCTCCATCCAACCTATTTAGGAATAAAAGTTGTGCTTAGTTTTCAACACTGTACTATACTACTGATAAATGCTTTGACAATTTGAACTGATGAATGTTGTTGACGTTCAGTCGTAGTTCTGATGTTGGAGATTGTCTATGAAGAAGTTTAGCAAGTTCATTTATTTGGAACTATGGGAGATTAAGAAATAAGAAAAATCCTGACGTTTTAACAAATCATTGATACAAATGCCTCTTCCACTACCCATTTACCAATGTATGTATTTCCGCCCCTCCCACACCAATTGATAACCTCGTGCTTTGGTGATTGCATTTCTTGAGTAACGGTAAGTAGGATTGTTGGCATTGTGTTAAAGAAAAACCCAAAAAACAATAAACAAAGATGTAGATTTCTGTATATGGTTGATTTTGCAGTACCTTTTAATAATACTATTACTTAAGACTTAGTCTCTGCTTAGATCTTTGATTTTTCTTTCTCCTGTTTTCACAGAAACTTTCTGCTATTTTGTTGTTGTACCTGAAGAGGTTCTTCTGTGAAATTCTGCCGCTGTTCTGGGCCATGCTGCTGGATCCCGATCGACCCGTTCCTAATTTCCCTCGACTGCGATTGATTTCAGTTAAGTGTACTTACATAGTTACATGTTTCCATATTTAGAAAAGGGAAGGAAACTGGAAATGGTGACCTCCCTTTCATCAGCCACTGTGCTTTCACCAGTGTTCTTTTTACAAGACAGTTCAGTAACCAATTGTTTTCTTACATAAACTAATGGTTTCTTGTTAATGGTTATTTGTTTTTGTTTTTTGTATTTCATCTCTCTTTTCCTCCTTTGATGATTTATTTTTAAGGGCTCTGTGAGTCAGATATTCTATTTGAAAGTCTTCTTAGAGTTAGTCTGAAAATTGAAATTAAAATTTGACGCCAGGGTCCACATGCATTAAGTTTGACAGCTTTTTAATTCTCCGTGATGAAAGATGACTAGTGGTAGAAGTGATCTATATAGGTCGTACAAAATCTATCAGATTTCTAGCTAAAATCGGCTTTTGTTATCCAACTATTCAAAGAATTGAACTTTTAGCTTCGTGATCGATGCAATAGCTCGTTTTGTAATGTGAAGGGTTCTTATCTGTTTTGCAGATGTTACTTGAACCCCTTTACTCGTCCATCCCAATCCCATTTGATTTCTCCCAATTAGGTACTCCTTCAATGTGATTTTCTTGGGACTAACTAATTAACTGATGACTTTGGTTATTACAGTATTAATTACTACTTGGTTTCTACTCCTACTCCAGGTCAGTGGAATATTCCAGGTCCCTGGAGTTATATGCATGAGTACGACTACGTGGCTCTTGCATTCATGATCATCTTGTTCTTTGTCAAGTGGTACCGTCGCTGGAGGCGCGATAGAAATGCCAGAGAGCTGATGCTGATTCGGGTGTAAGTGAGGTTGATAGTACATAAAATCTACCACTTTTGCAAATAATACTCAACAAGTTCGTATAGAATAACATTGGCAAACTAGGCGGTGTCCTTGTGTAGTTGTGTACAAATAATCGTGAGTCGGGTGACCTTAAAACAAGGTTTTTGCGGAAACTGTCAAATGTTATAAGTCTATCTACCATGCATGTGCTTGTAAAAATGTTGCAAAACTTGTAAAAATCCTAAATTCTCCTATGCTACTTCTGTTCCCTTATTTTTTTTTTTTTTTAAAAATTATTAAATTATTTTAGCTACACACTGAAACAACCTAAGGTCCAATGGTCCAACTCCATATATGACAGGCCAAGATTTAGTCGCTGTGGACCTAGCGGGTTGGGCTGGCACAATACCCAATTAACCCAATTTACTTGGGCTGGCCTAACATAAATTTAGCTAATACAGTATCCTACTACTCATTCCCTCTGATTGAAAATGAAAGCATTTGATTACCATGCAATCGTAATGTGTGCAATAAAGTAGTCAAGATTAATTCGCAGATCACTCCTTTGAGCTTTTTATTTCGTTCAAACAATAATTTGAACACTTGACGAATGTTGATCGGTGAAATTGGAAAGAGCACACTTTGTAATTTAGTAAAAATGCTAAATTCTCCTAAACTACTTTTGTTCCCTTAATTTTTTTTATTTAAAATATTTATTAAATGATTAAAACTACATAAGGTCCAATGTCCCAACTCCACATTTGACGGGCCAAGATTTAGTCGTTGTGTAACCTGCGGCTTGGGCCGGCACAATGCCCAGTTAACCCAATTTACTTGGGCCGGCCCAAAATAAATTTAGCTAATAGGTCTCTGCTCATTATGGAAAATGATAGCATTTGTTTTCGACGCAAAGATTTAACTATTATTGGATGACAATGCAATCGTATTGTTCTACATTCGTGCACGAGCATGAAATTATGTCACGATTCTTTCGCTGGAGGCGCGAT
Source organism: Euphrasia confusa (assembly GCA_954870475.1). Taxonomy (NCBI): domain Eukaryota; kingdom Viridiplantae; phylum Streptophyta; class Magnoliopsida; order Lamiales; family Orobanchaceae; genus Euphrasia; species Euphrasia confusa. The sequence continues at coordinate 13,126,190 of OX940951.1, read as the reverse complement.
AGAAATGCTAGAGCGTTGATGGTGATTCCGGCAGAGTGAGTGAGGTTGAAAGTGTGTAAATTCTATTTCTCTTGCAAAAAATACTTAACAAGTTTGCATCGAGTAATATTGGCAAAACGGGTGGTATCCTTGTGTTGTGTACGAATGATTGTTAGTCGGGTGACCTAGAATGTTTTTTTGCGGAAACTGTCGAATGTTATTTGCCTATAATGCTTGCGTCTCAATGTGGTGATTTGAATGTTTAAATTGGAATGAAATGAAATGTTGCAAAACTTATAGAAATCCTAAATCCTCATGAAATTAGGTTGATTAACAACACAAGTATTTAGGATTTTTAGGATCCTCCGTCTAAATTGGTACCAACATTTAAGTATAAGTGGCTAGTCTTTTGAATTGTGAGGAGTACTATTGTTGAATAAATTTATTTCCTTATTGTTGTGATTAAAATGTTTATATTAGGATTAAAATGTTTAAAAATCCTAAATTCTCCCATGCTTACTTTTGTTCCCTTGATTTTTTGTATTTATTTTAAAATATTTATTAAATTATTATAACTACACAGTGCGAAACAACCCAAGCTTTTGCTAAGGTCCAATGGTCCAACTCCACATATTTGACAGGCTTGGGCCGGCACAATGCCAAATTAACCCAACTACTCATTCACTCCGATCGTGTAGATTGTACTAATATAGTTATGAACTTATGATTATACTTGCATATGATATGATGGGTAGTTGTACTCCACAACAAAAATGTAATCTTAATTTATTACTACTATCATTTAAAGAAATGATACATTTAAAATAAAACAAAATGAAATAAGTTTAATTTTCAACACTTTCAATTTAACGTCGATTTTCAACACCTTAACACGTCAACAATGGCCTCGAGCTGGATGAATCGAGAATGTAGCACTTTCAATTTTACGTCGAAGAAGTCACTAATAGAAAATTGGAAAGAGTACTCTTTGTAATTAGCTAAAACTCGAGGGGCGCAAATGAAAGCTGTGTATTGAAAATTGCCGGAAATGAAAGGTCACGCAAATTCCGTGGTTGCATAATCCGAACAAAAATAGAAAATGTAGGAGTAAGTCAACATTACTAGTCCTGCAACCGCAGACCTAGTTTTGTAAATTGCGTCATTGCCCCGAAAGTTAGTATAATTGCAATTTGGCCCCTTCGTTGTCCCAAATTTAAGCACCACGGATAGCATTTGTCACCATATTCGGGGAAAATCCATCGTGTACGTGCGCAGTCGCAGGCGCGCGCACGGCTTCCCGTTGCGGCTCACTCCGTTCACCTCCGCTCACCGCTCGAGAAATCCAGATTCCAGGGAGAGAAAATGAATACCCCAACCCGAGATACCGACCAGAATCCGGGAGCCATCACCCACCGGGATGGAGAGACTACCGGAGGAGGAGACGCGCCTCTGCCGCCGCCGCCGGAACAGATGGAAACAGTCGCCGGAGCTGGTGGCGAAGGAGAGAGCGACGAGAGTGCACTCCAATCGACGTCGTCGGGCGAAGGAGAGAAGAAGATGGAGTTGATGGAAAAACCACCAGCTGATGACGTATGCCCTATCTGCTTCGATCATTTCCACGTTCCGTGCCGCACGTCTTGCGGTCACTGGTACTGCGGTGAGGGTTTTCTCTGTATATTATTTTTGTCCTTTAAAAATATTTGTTCGCGTATGATTTTAGCAGAGAAAATGAAAATTAAACTGTATGGGGTTACTTGGATTTGAGCTATAATTTTATTTGTGTACTCTTTTTATAACACGTAGGTTTGTTGAATTTCGGAAAATCAAGAGTACACAGGAGGTTGTGAATTATTTTGGTTTTTTCATTGTGGAGGCCTTTGATTTGTGCTGAACTTTCGACTGCGTGTTAATATATATTTGATGAGCTATCTGACCTTATCGACAGCCTTACTTAATTTGCAACTCCTTAAAACCACAAAATTCAATTCGTTTGTCCAATAATAATTAACTACTGTACGATTTAGAAACTACTTCATATAAATGATGGCTTTCAGGTTTCTAATTCATAACATTGATACACTAATTATCCTTTTTTTTGTTTCCCGCTCAACATTTGTCCGTGTTTTACAGGAGGTTGTATTCTGCAGTACTGGAACTATAGTTCTTCCATGCTTCCATGCAAGTGTCCCATGTGTTTTCTCAGTATAACTAAACTGACACCGGAGGCGTCATGGTATCACAGACGTGAAGTAGAAATTCGGAAGGTTTTATGCAGTGTTTGCGCCTATAACCGCTTATTTGGGGGAGGCACTAGAGGATTTATTCTGGTGCGTTTATGGTTTTATGCATCCATATAAATATGGGGTTTGAAAATGTTTTCAAATTAACTGCTCTGTACAACTTATTTAAAATTATAGTTCTTAGTTTTCAACTCTTTATAATACTACATATGAATGTTATGACAGTTTGAACTAATGAATAATTTTGGAGATTTGTCTATGGGGAAGTTTAGCAAATTCATTTATTCTTGGAGCCATGGGAGATTATGAAATTGGAAAATCCTGATGTACTAACAAATCATCGATACAAAAGCCTTTTCCAGCCACTACTTATTACTAATGTATATATGTACTTCCTACCCCTCCCACAGTATTTGATAACCATGTGCTTTGGTGATTTCAATTTATTTTATCAGCTTCACCTTGTAAAACCGGGCAGAATACGTTTTGAGTAATTCTTGAGTAAAATGGTAAGTGGGATTGTTGGCAATGTGTTAAAGAATGAACAAAGTGATCAGTAGATCAGAAAATAACAAGACTCTCCCTCCCCACCCCCTAAACTCAAAAAAAAAATAAAATGGATTTCTGTATTTGGTTGATTATGCAGTACCGATTAATAATATCTCTTACGACTTTGTTCTCTGCTAGATCATTGATTTTTTCCCTGTTTTGACAGAAATTTCTCGCTATTCCATTGATGTACCTGAAGAGGCTATTCTATGACATGCTGCTGAATCCTGACCGACCTTCTCCTAATTTCATGCAAGTGCGACTGTTTACAGTTAAGTGTGCTTACATTTTTCCATAAATTGAAAAGAGAAGGAAATGGTGACTTCCCTTTCATCAGTCATTTGTTTGCACCAGTGTTTCTTTTACAAGACAATTCAGTAGCCATTTTTCTTCTTACATAAACTAATGGTTTCTTGTTAACATTACATTTGATAAAAAATAAAAATTAAGGGCTCTGTGAGTCTGAGATTCTACTAGTCTTCTTTGAGTTTGTCTGAAAATGGAAGTAAAAATTTGACGCCAGGGTCCATATTCATTAAGTTTAACAGCCTTTTAATTCACCCCGAAGAAAGATATCTAGTGGTAGAAGTGATCTATATAGGTCGTACAAAATGTTCACTAGAGTTGGTTTTGGCTTCTTGTAAACCTGTATATGTTCACTAGAGCTGCTTTTGTCCTCTTGAGTACCTAATTCTGATTATGATAGTTTGAAAAGGTATAGGGATCCTTAGGAGTCCTGGTCCTTGCCTACAAGTATCTATTGCCCAACAATGAATGTAAAAGAAACCAGGCAACAAGATTTAGGTTGCAAGAAGATGATTAGAATTTCAACATGTGATTGTTTCCCCCTTTTTTGGCTATAATATATATTATATATGTATACTGGGATTTTCTCGTCTTCTCAGCTTAAGCTATGTTTATACTGGATAAGAAGTCATTCTATTTATTTTATAACAACGCAACATAAAACTGTGCTCGTAATTTGTAAATATCTTAAGCAGCAAAAGTGAAGTATATGTTTCCTTTATTTTCTCATTTAGTTTATCCATATGTTATTTTTATGAAAATGTATTCCACTGTTCCTTTTCCCCTTCAGCCTTCCAAATTCTATCAAATTTCTCGCTAGAGAATTGGCTTTTGTTATCCAGCTATTCAAAGAATTGAACTTTTAGCTTCATGATCGATTCAATAACTCATTTTGTATTTGTTTTGCAGATGGGCTTTGACATCCATAACTCGTTCTACCCAATTGAGTACCTCCGAATAGGTACTCCTTCAATGTGATTTTCTTAGGACTAACTAATGACTTTGATTATTACTACTATTAATTACTACTTGGTTTCTTTTCCTACTACAGCTCACTGGAATATTCCAGGGCCCTGGAGTTACATGAAAGTGAGCGACTACATTGCACTTGCTCTGGTGATGATGGTGTACTTTTACAAGCTGTACCTTCGCAGGAGGCGCGATAGAAATGCTAGAGCGTTGATGGTGATTCCGGCAGAGTGAGTGAGGTTGAAAGTGTGTAAATTCTATCTCTCTTGCAAAAAATACTTAACTAGTTTGCATCGAATAACATTGGCAAAACAGGTGGTATCCTTGGGTTGTGTACAAATGATTGTTGGTTGGGTGACCTATAATGGTTTTTTGCGGGAATCGAATGTTATTTGCCTATAATGCTTGTGTCGGGATGGAGTGATTTCAATGTTCAAATTAGGATGAAATGAAATGTTGCAAAACTTGTAGGAATCCTAAATCCTTATATAATTAGATTGATTAACAACACAAGGATTATGAGGGTTTAGGATTTTTATGATCTATTTATTCCTCAGTCTTTGTGAGGGTTTAGGATTTTATGATCTATTCCTCAGTCTTTGTGAGGGGTTATTTTTTCCCAACATTTTTTAAAATTTGTACTAAAAATTACTATTTTTTTTTAAAATTTGTACTAAAAATTACTATTTTTTTTAAATAATGTATTTTCGTTCAATTTTTTTTATTTAAAGTATATGTATAAAGTGAGGTTTTTGAGATTTTAATTAGTAAAAAAAAAAATATTCAACACACCGATTTTAGTGTTGTGTACAAATGAATGTAATGTTCAAATTAGAATGAAATGAAATGTTGCAAAACTTGTAGAAATCCTAAATCCTCATGAAATTAGATTGATTAAAAACACAAGGATTTCGGGATTATTAGGATCCTCATACTAACATTTATTATAAATTTGTACTTATTGTTGTATAAATTTATTTAACATTTATTATAAATTTGTACTTATTGTTGTATAAATTTATTTCCTTGTTATTGTGATTAAAATGTTTATATTAGGGTTACAATGTTGCTACTTCTAATAATCCTAAATCCTATATTAGGGTTATATTAGCCGACTTCGGTTTCCTTGAATTTTTGTACTCCCTTCTCACAACTGTTACACTTAAATATAGAACGTCAATAAGGGCCTCGAGCTTGTTGAATCGAGAATGTAGTTGAATTGATCGTCGAATGACGAGGGCACTTTCAATTTTACGTCCGAGAAGATACAAACATGTCGATTTTTTTCGTTGATCCGACAAACATTCTAGTCGCAAACGTAGGCATGTGATCGGTGAAAATTGGAAAGAGTACTCTTTGTAGTTAGCTAAAACTTGAGGGGCACAAATGAAAGCTGTGTATTGAAATGCCCTAAACAAAGGTCACGCAAATTCCGTGGATTCATATTAATCTGAACAAAGATAGAAATGTAGTCAACTTTACTAGTCCTGCAACCGCAGACCTAGTCTTGCAAATTGCGTAATTGCCCCGATAGTTAGCATAATTGCACTTTTGCTCCTTCGTTGTCCCTCCTTTAAGCACCCGGATAGTATTTGTCACAATATTCGGGGGGAAAACAATCGTGTACGTGCGCAGTCGCAGGCACGCGCACGGGTTGCCGTTGCGGTTCACTCCGTTCACCGATCAAAAAATCCTGATTCCAGGGAGAGAGAAGATGAATTTCCTCAGGATAAAGAACGAGAAACTGAAAGCCCCAACCCGAGATACCGACCAGAATCCGGGAGCCATCACCCACCGAGATGGAGAGACTAGCGGAGGAGGAGACGCGCCGCCGACGGAACAGATGGAAACAATCGCCGGAGCTGGTGGCCATGGAGTGAGCGACGATAGGACACTCCAAACGACGTCGGGTGAGGGTGAGGATTTCTACACGAAGAAGTTAATGAAAAAACCACCCGCTGATGACGTCTGCCCTATCTGCTTCGATCAGTTCCATGTCCCATGCCGCGCGCCCTGTGGTCACTGGTACTGCGGTGAGGTTTTTCTTAGCTTTTGTTTTATTCGCGCTGTATGATTTTAGCAGAGAAATGGAAAATAAACTGTATGGGTTACTTGGATTTGAGCTATAATTTTCTTTGTGTTTCAATAGTGTCTACTGTGGGAGTGTCACTCTTTTTATAACTCATATGCTTTGTTGAATTTTGGTAAAATGAAGAGAACACAGGAGGTTGTGAATTATTTTGGTTTTGTCATCGTTGAGGCCGTTGATTTGTGCTGAACTTTCGTACTGTGTGTTAATATATATTTGATGAGCTATCTGACCCTATCGACAACCTTTCTCAATTTGCGACTCCTTAGAACCACAAAATTCAATTCGTTCGGTGTAATATGCACCACTTCTTCAGGCTCTTTGTCCAATAAGACTGAACTGCTATGCGATTTAGAATCTACTTCGTATAAATGGTGGCTTTCAGGTTTCTGCCTCATAAGTCATAACATTGATATACTACTAATTATCTTTTTTCCCCGTACAAAACATTGTCTGTGTTTTACAGGCCGTTGTATTCTGGAGTACTGGAACTATAGTTCTACGTTGCTGCCATGCAGGTGTCCCATGTGTTTGCTGAGAATCACTAAACTGACACCAGAGGCATCATTGTATCACAGACGTGAGGTGGAATTTTGTAAGGTCTTACGCGATGTTGGCGTCTACAACCGCTTATTTGTGGGAGGAATTATTCGGGTGGGTTTTTGGCTTTATGCATCCATATAAATGCTTTCAAATTAACTGCTACATACAACCTATTTAAAAATATAGTTGTGTTTAGTTTTCAACACTTTATTAAGTATATTACAGATGAATGTTATGACTGTTTGAACTGATGAATGTTGTTGACACTTTACTAATGTATATATACAATTCCTGCCCCTCCCACACTTTCGATAACCATGTGCTTTGGTCATTTCAATTATTTTATCAGCTTCATCTTGTAAAACCGGGCGGAATACGTTTTGAAATTCTTGAGTAATGGTAAGAGGGATTGTTGGCAATGTGTTAAAGAATGAACAAAGTGATCAGTAGATCAGAAAATAACAAAGTAATGGTTGATTCTGCAGTACCTATTAATCTCTTACGATTATGTTCTCTGCTAGATCTTTGATTTTTATTCCCCCTGTTTTGACAGAGATTGTTTGCTATTCAATGGTGGTACCTGAAGGGGCAGTTCTATGACATGCTGCTGAATCCTGACCGACCTTCTCCTGATTTCTTTCATATTCGAATACATACAGTTAAGTGTACTTACATGTTTTCATAAATTGAAAAGGGAAGGAAATGGTGACCTCCCTTTCATCAGTCATGTGTTTGCACCAGTGTTCCTTTTACAAGACAATTTAGCAGCCATTTTTTGTTTTCTTACATAGACTAATGGTTTCTTGTTAATCATACATTTGATATTTTTTAAGGGCTCTGTGAGCCTGAGATTGTATTTGAAAGTCTTCTTAAGTGAAAATTTGACACCAAGGTCCATATGCATTAAGTTTAACAGCGTTCACTAGAGTTGGTTTTGGTTTCTTGAAAAGCTATATGTTCACTATAGCTGTTTTTGGCCTCTTGAGAATCTAATTCTGACTATGAGGGTTTGAAAAGGTATGGGGATCCTTAGGAGTCCTGGTCCTTGCCTACAAGTATCTATTGCCCAACAGGCAACAACAACGAATGTAAATGAAACTAGGCAACAAAATTAGGATTGATGATTAGAATTTAGACATGTGATTGTTTTCCCTTTTTTTTTTTGCTATAATATATGTATACCAGGATTTTCTCGTCTTCTCAGCTTAAGCTATGTTTATACTGGATAAGAGGTCATTCTATTTATTTTATAACAACACAACGTAAAACTGTGCTCGATATTCATAAATATCTAAAGCAGCAACAAACTGAAGGATATGTTTCCTTTCTTTTCTCATTTGGTTTGTGATTGTAGCTTATCCATGTGTTATTTTTCTAGAGGATATATTATATACTCCACTATTCAAAGAATTGAAATTTTAGCTTCGTGATCGATTCAATAACTCATTTTGTATCTGTTTTGCAGATTTGGTTTGATCCCCTTGACCGGCACTACCCAATTGAGTACCTCCGAATAGGTACTCCTTCAATGTGATTTTCGTGGGGCTAACTAATTAACTAATGACTTTGGTTATTACTATTAATTACCACTTGATTTCTATTTCCTACTCCAGGTCAGTGGAAGATTCCAGGGCCCTGGAGTTACATGAAAGTGATCGACTACATTCTACTTGCTCTGGTGATCATCGTGTACTTTTACAAGAGGTACCTTCGCTGGAGGCGCGATAGAAATGCTAGGGCGTTGGTGGTGGTTCGTGCAGAGTGAGTGAGGTTGACAGTGTAAATTCTTTCACTCTTGCAAAAAATACTTAACAAGTTCGCATCGAATAACATTGGTAAAAACAGGTGGTATCCTTGTGGTGTGTACAAATGATTGTTACTCGGTTGACCTAAAATGGTTTTTGCGGAAAACTGTCAAATGTTATTTGCCTATAATGCTTGGTCTCAATGGGGTGATTTGAATGTTCAAATTAGGATGAAATGAAATGTGTTGCAAAACTTGTAAAAATCCTAAATCCTAGTATAATTAGATTGATTAACAACACAAGGATTTTTATGATCAATTTCTCAGTCTTTGTGAGGGGTTATTTTTTCCCAACATTTTTTTAAATGTGTACTAAATTTTACTTTACTTTTTTAAAATAATGTATTTTTGTTCAAATTTTTATGTATGTAAATTTTTATAAAAGTAGCATAATGTATTTTATGTATAAGATGCAATAGTATTTGAGATTTTAATTATTTAATATTTTTGTATAAAACAAAAAAAAATCTCTCTTGAAATTGTAAAATATGAAAATTTTATTTCTTGATTAAGTAGTAAATAATAAAATTATTTTTTATGAATTAAATTGTAGTTTAATGTGAAAAATTAAAATAAATATTTTATTATTTGAATTGTGATGATTAAATTAGAGTGTACTCCCTCCATCCCTTAAAACAGTGCACACTTCCTTTGTAATTTACAAAGAAACTGTGCACTGTTTTAAGGGATAGAGTAGTAATCATTAATTTAAAATATATTAATATTACTGTATAAATATTTTTTTATTGTATAGTATAATTACAGTATGTTTTTGTTATGTTCAATAAAACAACATAAATAAATTAAATTAAAAAAACATTTTTATTTCTTAAAAAAAATCCTGACTTACGGTGACCGTGATTTCTACAAAGGCGTCCGCATTCATCCCCTCCGATTTGCTCCTTTCCTCTATCAAATTCAGTCCCATGCCTTCCCTCACTATATTCTAATTCACTGTCCCAGTTCACTATTTCCAAGGAGCTTTCGATTTTAGTAAAAAAAAAATATTCAACACACCGATTTTCTTTTTTTCCATGGAAGTTTCTGTTATCTCTGCCGCAACTGCTTTCACCTCCTCCGGCGGGAGTACTCCGTGTTGTTCCGATATTTTCTGTCAACGCTGCTGATTCGTGGCTTCTCGGGGGTGTTTATCGTGTACGAAATTCCGTCCAATTCGAAGCGATACGAGAGTTAACGGCGATATTTCATCTCGCAATCATGGATTCGACTCAACCGCCGGGGAACGGTGGTCTATCGTTAGGGTTCTTATCTCACGTTTCAGCGGCGCCGGTGAAAAACAACAACAGCGTTTCGAGAATCTCCGACGATTCGATTTCGTTTCAGATCGAGTCAAGGGTTCGAGAATCCCAGCATACAGTCCCGTCGATTCCGCTCCAATTGCTGGACCAGCAAATCGAGGACAATCGCCGTAACCGTGCTGAAAGGAACAACTCGATCGAGAACAACTGTATGGGCGAGGAGGAGGATGAAAATGACGTGGAGGAGTTTCGTCTTTTGGGGCACTCCATGATTCTCAAGCGGAGGAGGGATTGCGAGTCAGCCTCTTCATCGTCCTTGCCCTGCTCTGGAAAGGGATCTAGGGTTTCTTCGAACGATATGGAATCTCGTAGGGAAGCAGTGAGAGCATGGGGAAATCAGACCTTGCAAAACGCTGACCCGGATGTTTTCCTCATCATGGAAAAGGAGAAGCAGAGACAGTTCAAAGGGATCGAATTGATTGCCTCGGAAAATTTCGTGTGCAAAGCTGTGATGCAGGCTTTGGGGAGTCACTTGACGAATAAATACTCCGAAGGGGTGCCGGGTGCTCGGTATAATGGTGGGAATCAGTACATTGATGAGATTGAAATACTCTGCCGAGAGCGTGCATTGGTTGCTTTTGGACTCGATCCTGAAAGTTGGGGAGTGAATGTTCAGCCTTATTCATGCACGTCTGCCAATTTCGCTGTCTACACTGGGCTTTTGTTGCCAGGGGATAGGATAATGGGGCTGGACACGCCCTCTGGAGGGAACACGAGTCATGGCTGTTATTTGCTGAATGGGAGAAAAGTGTCTGGGGCCTCGATTTTCTTTGAGAGTCTACCGTATAAGGTGAACCCAGAGACTGGGTATGTAGACTACGATAAGCTTGAGGAGAGGGCGCTAGACTATCGCCCCAAGATATTGATATGTGGTGGGAGTTCGTATCCTCGAGAGTGGGACTATGCAAGGTTTAGGCATATAGCAGATAAATGTGGTGCCGTTTTGTTATGTGACATGGCTCAAATTAGTGGCCTTATAGCTGCTAAGGTAAAAATACACTGATTTTTTACATATTGAGTTGTCGCTGATGTTATTTTGCTTGGGCTGTTGTGTTACTGGGTTCTTCTGTATTTCTTGTATTCTAGCTTTGTTCTTTATACATCTATCTCATCATAACTCATAAGCCAATCTTTTTCCCCCTATGGCGTTGATAGTTGAATATACAGTATATGATAGTAGTTTTTTGGGGCATATTGTCTGGTGTATTTTGTGTCTGTAGTAATATTGTTTTGAGCAGTATGTTTGTTCCTTACATGGTTGTGTGGTGTTTTTCAATCATAAATTAAACTACTTTGAAACTTTGTTGTAGGAGTGTGCAAGTCCTTTTGAGTATTGTGATGTTGTTACCGCCACGACTCATAAAAGTCTTCGAGGTCCCAGGGGAGGAATCATTTTCTATAGAAAGGGACAAAAACTAAAGAAACGAGGCATGCTTCTGAGTCAAGGAGATTGCAGTGATAAATATGATTTTGAGGAAAAGATTAACTTCGCTGTTTTCCCAGCACTGCAAGGTGGGCCTCACAATAATCACATTGCGGCACTAGCAATAACATTGAAGCAAGTGGCAACACCCGAGTTCAAGACATATATGCAACAAGTGAAGAAAAATGCTCAGGCTTTAGCATCATCTTTATTGAGAAGAAATTGCAAATTAGTCACAGGGGGAACTGATACTCATATGTTACTTTGGGATCTAAGAAATCTCGGATTGACAGGCAAGTTTCTCATCAATTTTATCGCTATAACTGTATTGGATTAGTGTCCAAGTTTTGCTATATGGGTATGTGAGCCTCTCTTTATGATTTCTCGACCCTGGAGCATGTACTGACCAATGATCATGTCCATATTTTGCTATGTACAGGCAAAATCTTTGAGAAGGTATGTGAGTTCTGTCACATTACCCTCAATAAAGTTACAATTTTCGACGACAATGGCAATATCACTCCTGGAGGTGTTAGGATCGGTACATTAACATAATGTATCCTGCTGTTTCCAAATTTTTTTTTTCCTTCTCTCCAACTGGTGATTCATTTTTGTTTGTTTCATGTTTTGTGCCCCAGGTACACCTGCAATGACATCAAGAGGCTGCCTTGAGTCTGATTTTGAGACGATGGCAGATTTTCTAATTAGAGCTGTTCAGATTGCGAGTTCCGTGCAGAGAGAACACGGGAAACTGCCCAAGTCTTTTCTAAAGGGCCTTGCCGATAACAAAGAAATTGCCGAACTTCGAATGCGAGCGGAGAATTTCGCTTCGCAATTTGCAATGCCGGGTCTCGATTGTTAATAAATTTAAAGGAGTTCTTGTTCAGGCGAAGTGATCGGAGGCTGAAATTACTCGATTGATGCCTTGCTTCATCCACCAAATTTTGGGTAGTCTTGGGAGATGACTTGGGGTTATACTTTTATGTTTTATTTTTACATTTTTTTTTGTTTATTAAGGTAATACTATCATAAATGATACTCCAGTACTATTCTTGCATACAATTGAGAGTTCATTCACTGAAACTGGGAAAATGTTATATCAATTTCCATTGCAGGAAAAGTATTACGTGGTTCTTAGAAATCGAGCGACGAGAGAAGGTACATAAAGCCGAGACTCGTCGCTAGATGGTACTCTGTAAATTCGTAATGACTTGCTAGAATTCCGAATTCTCTACTATGAACAGCTTGTCATTATCTCTTATGACTTCGATGGAGTCGATCTCCGTACCTTCTTCATTAGTCACCAATGCGCTCGTTGCATCGAATCCAAATTTGTGGCCTGCCATGCTCTTGAGCTCGGCCAGCGAATCCGGGAGCCTAGCCAGCCACCCTGGATCGGTGCAACGACCCTCTCTCCGGCTTTCCGGATGGCCTCTGTACACGCTGACCCTCGGATAAACGAAGTTCCCTTTAGTACTATTATTGCATTGTTGCTCGTTTTCTTTCAGGGGAACAGTATCTCCTATGAACACACGGTGTCCCACCTCGCAACCCTGCAGCATCTCGTCCAGGTTGACGGATGAGATCGAGCTTCTTACAGCCTCGTTGACTTCTGACCCGTTCATCAGCAGGAATTTGACCATGTCCATGTGTTTTTCCTTGGCAGCTACTTGGATTGCAGTCAGCCCGTGTCGATCTTTAGAGTCGACGTACAGCCCGTGCTTCAGGAGCTCTCGCATGGAGTCCAAGTCGTTTCTTCTGGCTGCCATGCACAGAAGGTCACCGGAGACGTATGGATCGGAAACGGAGGCCCAATGGTAGAGGATCTTGAATATGGAGTGGTTTTTAGAGGCGATCGAGTCCCATAAGGCGGTGTTGCCGCTTGAATCTGTCGAGGATTGTGTCAGTCAGTCATCAAACAACATTGCTTGGGACTTGTGAGATGAAGATGGGGGTTTTCTTTTACCTTTAAGTTGCAAGCTACAGGCGTGCTTCAGAAGGACGACTACGCAGTCTTCGTGCCCTTTCGACACTGCTATATGCTGTGGTTTTCGCAAAGATTCAGTAGAGAGTCCTGATAAAAAAAAAAAAAAAAAAACTGTTTCTTTGGATGAAAGTCGAAAGATGCATACGTACCAACGGTGTTTTCCCCTTGGAATCCCCGACATCAGGGTCCAACCCGGCCTTCAGAAGCTCGTTGAGGAAAGCGGCATTTCCAGTCGAGGCGACGGTCAACAAGTTGACCGACAAGTTGGGATCTTCTTCGCCTCCTTCAAGGAACAAGTCCCCCAGAGGTAAGTCCTTGAGCTTCTTATGATGCTGCAAGAAGTTGTTGAGCATGACTACGTTGTCTTCTTGCCTGGCCTTCATCGCTTGTATAAGCGAGCTCGTTTTCAGCCTGAGAAGCTGCGAGAGCGTCTTGGTCCTGTACGTGAACCCCTGAGGAGTCGAGCAGAAGGCCCCCACTTCCCCAAACATGTCCCCGCAGCTGAAAGCCCACACGGCCTTCTCCTGCTCCATCCGGTCGGTTTCAATCATCTCGACTTCTCCCGACACGACTATGTATACGTCGTCCGGGCTCTCGTTCTGTATTATCACATCCTCTCTCGGAGGGTAGTACTCTGCTTTCATGTCTGCAACTAGGAGAAGGACTATCTCGACCGAAACGCCCTTGAACAGATACACCTTGTTGACTGTGGGCAGGAACAAGTGCTGTTGGATGCTCTTGCATATCGTTTTCGGAAGCTGTTCGATGAGCTGCTGCTGGTTGAGGCTCTCGGCTTTGAACCTGAGGCACATGTAAGCCACGATTTGCTCCTTCAGCCTCGTCGGCAAACGGTTACGGGACACGAAGCTCGACGCAGCCTCGATGCTGTTCCTCTACACAAGCACAACGACATCAATTACTTTTTTATTTACCGATGATATGGAAACTCCAAGTATATGAAACTTACGAATTCCATTGTTCTTCGGGTGCCCTCGACTACGAGGTTGGTCATGTTGCCGATGATGTAAGCGGTGAGGCCGAGGTTGAAGAGCATGTAGAAAATGACGAAGACCATTTCTAAAGAGTTGCAGGCGTGGATGTCTCCGTACCCGACTGTCGACATGGTGGTGACGGACCAGTACAAGGCGGAGATGTACCTAACGAGGAGGCTCGACTCCTTGAAGTTGGGAATGGCGGAGCCGATCCAAGTGTTCCCTTCTTTCGGGTATCGGGCGAGCAAGTAAGCTATGCATGCTGCACAATGCACTTGCAACAATGTCACCTGCAGGTAAAAAACAGAATTTGACAGACTATATGAATTAAATTTACATGTCAAAAAAAAAAAAAAAGTTGCATTATTTTTTTGGTACTTACAAACAAGAGCCTTGCACATCTGACCCAAAAATAGCTAAATCTTATGTCCTTTTCGATCCTGCATTACAAGTTTTTCGTGTGAAGTGTCGTATAAACGAATGCTAGATGATGATCGTGTGTGTAGTAAGTACCTTGTGAAGAAGCACTTTATGCGACGGAGACGCCAGAATCGAAGCAGTCCCAAGACGGAGTAGGAGACGCCAGCTTGGTGTTTCGATGAAATCAAGAAAGCGAACGTCTCGAAAGGTATGGTCGAGGCCACGTCCATTAGAAACCATGTCGAAAGGTACCTGCGTATGTGTTTATTATTGTGTAGGTGAAGAGAGAATCAAAGGTAGAGGAATGTAGCTTAAAAAAATTAAAATGACATTAAAATCTATTTTATTTATTCTAATTAATGACAAATGAAATAAGTGGGTCAATAAAAGTAACGGACAAAACCAACCGATGTGTAAGATCTTGGACCATATAAATTGGCCAATCTTTTTATTCCAACTTTTTAGATCGGTCCATTGATCTTCGATCACGAATGTAGATTTTTGCAAAAAAAAAAAAAAATTGTAGTAGAATCTTGACTACACTTTTTGGATGGGGATTTGGCATAATGTCCAAAATCATCCAAACCAATATTCTACTTCTCTTCAAAGAAACAATAATATCAACATTTTGACATAATTTCATGTACTCAATTTAAGTTAGAATTTTACAAGTGACAAAAAAAAGCCTTAAATTGATCAAAACAAAGATTCGATATTTTAATCCATGTAACATATATAATCGACTAAATCGAGTGATATGCTCGATACATAAGAAGAATCGAGCTCGAATATTATCGATCGATCTATTTTAGGGTTACATATATATAACTAATCACTTTTTTGAGACATGCTAATCACACCACTAAAATTGGATTAATTAGGAATGTTAACTATACTATTTCAAGCAAACAAAAAAGCCACTATCATTTTGATTTGGGCAAGATACTCTATTTTGGTGTCTATATCATATGTTATCTTCTTTCTTTTCCTTATTTTTTTTTCTAAAAAAATGTGAAATGGAAAATCAAATATTCATTCACTACAACATGCCGAACTTTATGACAACAATTTCAAGTTGAGATCTATACCAAGTTAGGTAGAACAAAGTTTATTCACTTAGTGTAAGAAACATGATTTTACCTCTATTGAAGTTGAGTTAGTATACATTTTTAAAAAGTCTAATTATTAATTAGGTAATAAATTTTTTCAACTTATAATTCAAGTATACTCGTTTTGGTCAACTCTACAGTCTCTACCCATGGACAACCATCATTATTTTGAGTCTAGCTGAATCTAAGAACATATTGAAGTTTAATTTGGTCTGAAAATTAGGTTTTGTAAAGTGATAAAATTGTTCAATTTCCAAACGATGTGAAGATATTTAACAACTCCGAACGAATTTCTAACATCGGTCTACTCGAGCGCAATCGAAACTTACTTACCTCTTGGCGATTTTCCTCGGATCGCGAACTAATAGTTGCGTGGTGGAATCGATGTAGGCGACGAAAAAGGTGAGGACAATATCGACCCCGAAGAAGAGGTCGACAATGTTGTCGACGATGAAGAGCGGGATGCTTGGGCTTGAGTCGAGGAAGGAGATCTCGTACGGGCAAACCCACGCGGAGTAGGTGACGAGCAACACCATGAGCGTCTCCCACGATCTGTACTTGGAGTCCATGGGAGAGATGATCCTCCTCCGGTTTGCATTGGAATCGTCGAGGGTGGTCGTGTAGGCGGAAGCAGCTCCCAAAGGTGGGACGATTAGCTTCGACAGATTCTTCAGATTCAGCTCTTCGGAAGACGAAGAAGATGAACAGATGGTTTCTTCTTCTTTAGCTTCATCATCACATGTTTCTCTCTCTCTTTTTTTCATGTAACATAATTTCATTTCTGTTATTAATTTGCTATTGCTACACACAAAAACAAAACAAAAAAAAAATTCTCTTCAATCTCTCTCTAATGAGATTGAATTAATGTTAAGGGAATATTTATGAATGGTGAAATGTTGCTTTCAATACAAGTATATATAGGACTACTACAAACAGTACTATGTGGTCGATAATAATGGTGATGTTACATTGGCCCTATATCATGTTATTGTGTTAGCATGCGTGTCACAAAAATGAACGAAAATCGATCGATAAGATAGATGTGCCTCGATTAATCATGGCGAATTTGTCGATTTAATTAGGACGTGGAAGGATGATCAATATTAATTATCTTTCAAGTCTTAAAATAAAAAATGTCGTGATTTGTGAAAATATATAAAAAAAAAAAAAAAAAAAACTTCGAAGGCTATTTTAGTCATTTATTAAAAAAATCGTATGAGAAATCATTTTAACCCTAAGCTATTGAATAATAAAACATTCTTCGCTCAGAATGATCAATTGTTACTATATATAAAAATGAAATAGTTTCGAGTTAGATATGATACGGTGAATTATATACCATGAACCCTAGTTCTTGGTATAAATTTAGGTTAGATATATTGTTGGAACTCTATTTAATTTCAATGATTTACTTTAGTTTATTACATAAATTATGTAATTAATATTATATGGCGAGGGATCAAATTCGAATATGTATTTATTTTGGTCCTTATTCTTATGAGTGTGCATACGCTATTATGTGGGGCCCGAGGTCGGGCCGGGCCACGGCTGTCTTGTCTCTCTCATGAAGAAGAAACACAACACGATAACACTCTACTAGTACTACATAATAATGTATATTTAGATTTTTTTTAAACAATGTGAGGACTATATTTTATACTCCTACTCGTATTATTTTTATTGACAGTAATATTTGCATTTTTTAAAATAAAATTTTATTTTATTTAAAATTCAATTTACTACTTTTATTTTTAAATTTTAATCACATATTTTATTTTATTTTTAATTAATTTCTGCTATGTTCAATATGAAGAAAATTTATCAGTTATTCAATGAGACGTTATATTATTTTATTGTGTAAAGTTAGGTTATGTATTTATTACTAATTATTTAAATTAATTAAGTAAATGCACAATGAACAACAGTATTTAGGTGGGCGGCTTTGGTTCTTGGCTGGTTCTACAAGTCTAATGAAAACAGTGTCAAAAATTAATACTACAACACATACTACTCACCTATTTCATACTAGTATTAAGTATAATCCATTCATCTCGATCAATTGAGAATATTTATTTCCTAGATAATATCACAAAATCATGTGTAATGTATGCCAATTCAATATTTAGTTCTTTAATTATTTTAAAATTCAACATTTTGGTTCTATTTGAAAAATAATACTACTACGTAACTGAATTCAGCACATGTTGGTTCTAATTTAACCCTAGTTAGACAGTTCACTTCAGCAAGTAAATTAATTACTTCAATTATTTGTAATTATTGATTTATGGCCAAGGTGAAAAGACAAGGAGATTATGATGGACATGATTTATAATTTGGAATCATCACAAATTGATGATTTGTATCTGCACCCAATCAAAATTTCCCCTTCAGTGTGAAAAATGTGTACCTGTTTTTCCACTTGAGACTTTAATAATTAAATTTAGTTTTAAAATCAGTTGATTAAGTTAAATATTTAAATAAAATACAATTTATCAACTCTAAATTGGACGTATGAATAAGTAAGTATATATGCAAAGTGTTTCCCATTGTTAAAAGTCAACTTATTTTGAACCACATTATTTGCCAAGGGTACATACTACTAAGGGCATCCATGTTGCAGCTAAAAAAGTTGATTAACAAAGCATGGTCCCATGAATCTTTAAGTTAGAACCAACATGTATATAATCAATATATCCCTGGTAAATCAGTGAATTTGGGTTGAAGTTGCATTGAATTTTAGGCCACAATATGTCCCTAGTAAATCACTGAGTTACTGTATTCTGTTTTCTTCCATCATATATATATATATATATATAATCATGTTTGGAAACAAAATTTAGTGTCCCAATTCAGAGGACACACCATACTAAAGAGCTTTCTCAGAAATGCATGCTGTTTTTGTTCTTGGCTCTTACCCTGAAAGAATTTTGCCCTGTTTTAAATAATCTACGGAGATGTTGCAGAATCGCATTTGTATTCACAATTCTGCTTTCGACTCCTCTTCTAGTGATGATGAATCCTGACTTTGGGGAGGAGGTGAAGCTGTTTGCTCTAATGGTTCGATAGTTTCACCTAAGGTTTCAGCTGTGAATCGTCTAGCTTCAAAATCAAGATCCGGCCATTCAGCCACTATTCTTTTAGCTCCCTGCATTGAAACAACATAAAAGATATGTAAGAAAACAACAGAAGAGAAAAGGGTAGTGATATTTACAAAAATACAAACTTCATGTTTGACCTAATTACAATATATAGACAATGGGGTTTTGAAACATTTTCCAGGATAGAATTAAGCTGGGGTGTATTTGTAATGTTAAGAAACCCTAAAGAGTAACGTAGGAGATGTAGGTTCGAATTTGGAACCTGGAGCTTTGGTTCCTTCGTCATGGGATTGTTGCAAAGGTCAATGGTTTTTGCCTTGGATTTAGTTGCGTTACCACACCAGGACTCGCACCATAGCCACTCTTGTGGAAGCGAAAAGATGGGCACCATGTGCTGAGCATAGTTCGGAAGATCCTGTAACGGGGCATGTACTTTTAATAGCAAATTACAATCTCAATATATACGCGAGTGTGTGTGCGTGGAAAGTGAATTACAAAAACGTAAATTATAATCTTGGTCACTTGCCTGATCAAGATTAGAGAGACTGTTTGGATCCTTGCTTAGAGTTTCATAAACGACTCGTAACTGGTCTCCAGCTGCTGTTTCCCGAAATTTGACCAGGTCAACAACGTATAAAGCACTACACAAAACATACACACATTGTATTGTAAGGCTATTTTTAAATCATGATTAAAGATATCAAAACCTCGTTAATAAGAACTAAAAAAAAAAAAGTTTTATACCTGATATGATATGGCTTCCCCCGTAAATGATCCTTCCAGAATCCCTGTTTAGTAATGTAAAAAATATCAACACGGCTAAAATGCCAATATTTTTACAATTGAAAAGAAACGAAGGGTTCGTAAATAGTATTCTCACTTGTGTCCAAAACCGATAGCCATCCATATCTTTATTATTGTCGCAAAATGGTGTGTAGGCAAGGGGCCGTCCTTTTAAATCCATGTCATAAAGTTCCCCCATGTCCGTCCTCACAATTTGATCAGCATCAACAAAAATAACCTGCCACAAAAAAACATCAATCGACATATATTTAGTACTTACCATATTTCAAGACATTTATTCATGCTGCAAAAGCCAATCTACCTTTTCCAAGGCGAGAGGGAAAATGACATCAAGGAAAAGGATTTTGTAAGCCCAAATGATTCTTTGTTTCTCTTTTTGTTTGTGAAGCCACGTCGGCCACTTATAGGTGATCAACTCATACTCAAAACCATATTGGTGTGCCATAAGTGGGATTAAATCCTGTCGAAAACACATAAACAAGAAATAAGATTCCACATTTAAAGGAGGGCCGGGGGGAGGACAAAATCAAAGAGAAGCACTTGTATTTACAAAACCTTGAATTGAGGTGAGAGATAGTTCTTTATAAACCAAAACTTGACTGGTCGGTTAGTGTTCTTCAGAACACTTAAAATCATAATTTTCAGAAAACGTTCATACCTGCAGATAAATAAATAGATAGTGAGGCAGTTAAAGATGATAGAAACAAGCAACTGCATGACTACAAACAGTAAGAATATAAAAGAACTGAACCACTCAATAAGAACATCTGAGAAAGTGTTTTTAGAAAATTTAACAGAAATATTAGAGAAATATTTGTGTAGAGATAATTAACTCACAAGTGACCAGAGGCAACCGAAAATATATTTATCGTTTTTCCACTACGTCCACCACTTCCGGATTCCTATAGTAAAATAGAACAAGTTTAGTCAATAGTACATTATCTTTCGCTAAAGCTAGAATTCACAATGTAAGGTTACAAAAACACAAAGCTCACCAAGGATTTGCTTTCCTTCTTCTTTGACTGGTCCTTCCCACCAATAAATCCAGAGGCCCATTTGAGAATATTTGAATTCCACCCATTTTGTGATCCCTGTAAATTTATTGGATAAAATGATCATAACTCAGACTTTCAATAAGCAATGTATGTCTGTTTAGACGTTGTTTACAAAAACATACTGCAACTAGTTTCCTTTCATACCCTTCATTTGGATTTTGTGATTGAGTAGTGGTGAAAGTGTTATAAAAAAATGGGAGAGGGTAAGTGTAATTTTTGGTTGGATGCGAATGAAAAGTAATTATGTGATGGAGATTCTTTTAGAGGTTACTTGTTCATTGTGAGCTTTTATTTTTGAGAAAATAATGTAAAAAAATTGAAATCAAAATTCACAAGCAATAATGGCCTTACATTTTCACTGGCAGGACTATCATCATCATCAACTGGAAGCAACAGTTTTTCCTTTTCCATGCCCTTTTTCTTTGCCACTTCCATATGAACTAATTTACCTCGCAAATCATCTATTGTGATTCTCTTCCGGAAATTTGACTCGTGAGTTCCATCACTGTCCTCTTTCATAACATAAAGCTCGGAGCTTCTGCCTGGAGCCAGTTGCAAATACCATACCCCGGGCAATACCTTCATTTGCCAGTAACCCAAATTGGCCATAACAAGGGTATCAACTGAGTGGGGAGTGTTTTTAGTTCCGAGAATCAACTGCAGACCCCGAGGGGGTTCATGATCTTTCTCCGAGCAATGACCTGGCCACATTTTTCTTCATTAGCACGAGTTGATTGATTATAAAAAATAAAAAATTATCGATAATTACTGATAAACCCCCGGGGTTACAAATTATTTAAAAAAAGTTTATTTAAGAACCAAAAATAAAAACAGATATCTGATTCTATCTTACATGTAAGGAGGTCACTGTGACGTTTTACAAATACAAAGAGGCCATTTGGAATATTATCTCTTTAATGAAGGGGTAAAATACTAAAATGTAACACAGAACCACACCTCGAGTATTTTGTAGTTTTCACAAACCTCTGGGTTTTTCTGTAATTTAGCCTAACCCTAAGGGAATTATTTGCAAGTGTCCCTTAAATGATGGCAAAACAGTACCTGTTAGAACAAGAGCTTCTAGTTCATACACTGCCTGCAGTGTCCTGGTGTCGGCAAGATTCTCGAGCAATATGTTATCCAAATCATGGCTGCAAAACATCATCCATAATGAAGTGCGCATAGTGTTTGGTAAAATATTGGAAATAATTTAAAAGCCAATACTGTTAAAACCCCTTTTGAACATAAACTTACATAGCAACTAGAGGCTGCACGAGCCATGGTTCGGGGACATCAAGATTCATGGTGAGCGTCTTAGATAGTGGCATGTTAGCGAAAAATGCTTTTGGACCATGTACTGTATAGTCAGTACTACTGAAGTCATCCTAAAAGTAAAAGAGACTTGGTGAACCACAGGAAAACTGGAGATTTAGAAGGTTGATGAGCTAATAAACATTTGGAGTAATGTACCATTGTTGGCACGACATATCTGTAGTAGTTCTTCAAAGGAAGATCCACCAGAGAGCTCTGCAGGGATAAAGAAGTAATATTACAAACATAGTAAGTCACTCAAGTCGCGTATAATGAAAATCAAATCTTTATTGAGAGAGAACATATATTAACAGGGAATTTCAGTGTCACAACATTGCATATCTTCGGAACTTCAAAAGAATCATGTTTCGACATGTGATTAAAACAAGGGGGAAATACAGAAATTTATTGCAAGCATTTGCAATGCCAGAAAAGAACTTACCAATGGATTGAGCACGAGTCTCATACTTGGCTGAGTGTACTTTGACAGGATCCGAAGAAGGGCAGAAAGCTTTTGGCCAGAGGGGCTCAAGGGATCAATAACGGCATCAATGTGAATGCTTGAATTTTCATTTTCCAGATTAACAGCACTGTGGACAGTATACGAATGAGAGAGAAAATTGACTTTAGAGAATGAACCTTTAGGATACAACAGTAGATACACTGTGAGACCGTCTTACGTACAACGGTCATTACAAGAAAATGTAGTAACATTAGAGAAAAAACACATTTCAATAAATTACTATTTACATTGTCTTGGAAGTATGACTTTTCGCACTTAGAGTGTTAAGTTTCAATTGAAAATTTGTAGCTTTATACGACTTATACATGAGACAATCCCTTGTAGTTTGTGGCTTTGTGCTTCTTACGTTAAAAAATAACATTTATTTATTAAATTCAAGTCATTCACATTATCTATTAGTGATCAGATAGTCCAATTGGTTTAGTTTTGGTGCATCAGATTTTCTTTTAAATAAATCCACAACCTTCAATTAACTCAAAATGTAAACGCGCAACATAATTTTCTGGAAGAAAAATAATATGTTGTCCATCAGAGAAAGAAGATAACATCAATGAACTCTACACACGAAGTGTTTGTGTCAACACATATATCAAACTTATAATTTCTGGGAAGTAGAGGGTACCTATAATCTGCATTCAAAATCTCAAACCGCGCACTTTCGGAACTTCGATCCCTCATAGAAATCGAGGATGAGATGGCCATAACAATGTCACTGATGAATTTGCTGCAAAAGTGAGTAAATAGTTATTTACCAATATTTTACATATACAATCAACATTCGCAGAAAGGGAATGACATCAAAATACACGGAAGGATAGTGATTAATAAGAAAACTAGCATAATGGCCATAAAAGATTTAATAAAAAATCACTCAGAGAAACAGCAGGTCACTATAAAATTAATCATTAGTAAGGTACAGAAGACCCCAATAGTATGCAAACAATCATTACAAAATGGAATTACCAAACAAGGATTTTCATATACTCAGTTCCAACAAAAGATGCAATACTTCCTTTGTAAATTACAAAGGAAGTATTGCATCTATTACTGGGACGGAGGGAGTACTAATTTGGCTGCTTATGACACATCATGTTCACAGTTCACACAACATCTGAACCAAGATAATACATGAATCGAGATATATAATACTTCCTCTGTCCCGCATAAGTTTGTGGGGAATATTCGGCACATAGTTTAAGAAAAATGGTGTGCTCAGTATTTGATTAATTGGTGAACAAAGTGAAGGGTAAATTTGGTAAATCAACTTTATAAAGTGAGGGATTGTGAGGATTATTGGAAAAGGTAATGAAACAAGTAATGGCATGCGGTGTGAATAAGTGTATATAGTGAGTGTAAATAAGTGTATATAGTGAGTGCAGGGATTCCAATCCTAATCTTTGCGAGATTTATTCCATTTGGGGTTGCTCAAACTTTGGAGGGACCCCAAATGGAAATAAATTGAGCAAATGCATATAAAAAACGAGCAAAAAAACTACAGTGGCATACCTTGTCAACATATCAGGATCTACACCCTCCCACTTTACATCTTCAATAATCTCAGCAATATGCTTTATCCGTTGCTTGAACTCTAGGGACTCAAGAAGATGCAAATCATCACTCAATAATGTACTACCATCCAAGAGTTGGATCACCTATGAAATACAAATACTAAAATTTATACAAGGTACTTTAAGAGCACAAGATATCAGAACTAGCCATGAAATGAAATATTCCATTAGAGACGCTTAAGTGACATTTGGTAACTGGTCTAGCATTTGAATGATTTTTATGTGAAGGAACTAATATTTCTTTGGTGATAGAAAATGAATGCTACTATGAAATATTAATAGACCAAAGCATCCTTATTCTTTATAATAAAACATACTCCCACCGTCCCCCAGAGAAGAAGTCATACTACTTTGGGCACGAAGATTAAGAAAAATATTGAATTTGATTTTTTGTTCAAAAGTACAGGGTAAAATGTCATTTGTTAAAAAGGTAAGGTGGTTGGGAGAAAATTGATAAATTAGATTAAAAAAACAGTAAAATTGTATTTTAAAGTGAAAATTAAAAAAAAATTGAGATAAGACAAATGCTGTGGGACGTTCATTTAAAGAAAGTAGGACTACTATTTAGGGACGGAGGTAGACTATATTTTTAGACCAAAATATTCTTCAATAGAAAAACAATAAATTAAAAAGGCTAATAAATAGTATACTCTACTATATAAGTACTGACTAATTCTAGACTGTAATTTAAATCAAGTTCGAAGGCTGAACTCACTCTCCCATTGGTAACAACAGCATTCACACCAAGTTCAAGACCGACTGTCCTGTATAAGAACTGGGAAACCTGCAGGTGCATTCAGAAAATAATGCCAAAGGATTAGGGTAGGCATTTTAAATGACATGTACGTATCACATCTAAAAAAACAGGGATATAAGAAGATATGAAACCTGGAAATGGTACATATGCTACTCACAATTAGAAAATTTCACATGTATAAAAGCTTAGTACTACCAAGCGTTAATGATCTCACATATTTTGTCAGGGTTCAGTTCATTCACGCCTAGTCGAAACATAGTCCTCAGGCCTAATGTTAAAGGTCAGATGAATCTTATGGTCACCAACCCAAACGCCATATATCAAGGGATTTTGCTAGAGTAAAACTTTGCATATATTATTATTATGTCGAATGGTAAAAGACTAAAAGTTCAGAGGCATGAACTGTGAGGACTAAGTTACAGGAAGAAAAGCTGATAACAACTCGTGACTTTACTGCTCTTGGATAAATATCAGGAGATTCTTAAGAGCACACCTTATTTAAGTAAATCCTCAAATTTTCAGCAGAAAATCCAGAGAGAGCAGATTCAAAGCCCTTGGATGGCAACCCATTTGCATCTGCTAACTGGAAGACCTTATCATTGAGTATCGTATAGCTATCACTAGCCCCGGAAGCCAACTCTTGTTCATAGAATGAGCAGAATTGATCCAGAAACTGAAGTACTCCTTCCTTATGGCTGCAAAACACATTAAAATAGATAAGAAAACAGAAAAATAAATCGAAGTGAATCAGAGATTTTTAAGCCAGAACCTTTTGCACCTGAAATTAGCAATTTAGAACTCAGACATACCTATATGAGTATGTAGTTATTTCAAAGACTTTTGTGAAAAAGAGACTCGGCAAAGATGCAGAGTCATTAGCATTAAATAACACACCAACCCGAGCATTTTTAGAGCCACTAATCTGCAAATTATCAGAATCATGAAATATTAAAAGCACATACTGATATTAGTACTGTACGTCAAGGTCAAAATTTTCTCCTAAGGAGTATGTAATAGGACATAATGTGTGGAATATCTTGTGTATAAAATTATTACAAATTAACTAACTTCAGCATAAAATTACCAGATAGCGTATCCCTTCACGCAACAACTTCAGTCCTTTCTTTGATGTGAAATCAACAATAAGAAGATGAGTCACGGGCTTCAAATCATCGGTCGCTGGAATTGAACGCTAACATTCAGGTTTCTTTAATCAAGAAAAAAAATATTAATTTTGCTTAACAAGAACTTACTTTCAGATGAATGCAAGTAGTGGAGGTCATTTAGAACAGAATCTTTAGCAAGAATTGGTGCGCACAAAGATATAAATTTTGGTTTGGTCTTCCCATCTGCTATAATCTACAGGATTTTACGAGGTTTTAGCAAGTGTAAGGAAACTACCACCACCAAAAAAATTGAAATGATACACAACATCTAAAGATTATACATTTAGCTGAATGATGGAAGAAAATGATACCTTGGGATTATAACGCTGGACACCACTCTCAGAAAGAAATTTGTCCAGAACATCAGTATGAGAATGTATTTGCCCATAATAGACTTGCTCCTGTATTCTGGGAAGCTCTTCATTCATTGCACTCAAAAGAGTCTCCTGATCATAGCAGATCCAACAAATTCTTTTCATGTCATACAAATACTACTGTTGAAACAAATATTGATAACGAATATTTTTTAAATATCGATACCGGTTTATTTTACGATCACCGCAAAAGTAACAGAAATGTCAATGGATTAATCCCATAAAGAAGTTCAGTGCAATTATGCAAACAAACAAATCATAATTGAACCAGCATAATTACACAAATACTGTACTGGGATGCAGAAGTAATTAAAGATAAACCCACCTCATCGCATTCATGGACAAGTCCGTTAAACAAGAGAGTGCACCCAAGCTTAGTCAAACCCAATTTAAAGGCGGACATGGAGCTTTCCTGAGATAGTTCATTCCATGTTTGCTCCTTCTCCAGACTCAGTAGAGTATCTTGAGGTGGCGATTTTGCGATTGGCCTTCAGAGGGGAAGAATACATAAAAGACTTGTAAATTGAAAGAATTGTATAAATTAACCTTTACATGGATTCCAAATGGGGTCAGAAACAAGTGAGAAGAAAAGCATCAACAAAGTGTCTTACAATATTGTTTCCACAAAAGCCTCTTCAACATGATGGATTTCGAGATTTTCCTCTTCACCTGACTGCATTCTCAATTTGTTCACCTGTAATGGGGAAATACACAAATTAAAAGAATAACAAAAAGACACTTTTTAGGAGTATCAAAAGAGCATTAGCCTTTGGCAAAAATGTTCATGACTCGAAGAAAGTTCCTCGAGAAATAAAGAGATAAGACTCATACATTGCTCACAAACTGGAAAGCCAAAAGAGCCCCGTGATTTTCCTTGGTGTAAATGAAAAGACGTATGATCTGTCAAAATAGAAAAGACATATAATCAGGATAGGGAAGACTGGAAGAGTGAATGCCCAAGGTCACACAGCATGTAGCATATACTTGTATAACTTTCAATAACCTTTTGATGTTCTACAATTTTTTCAAGGTATCAACAACAGCTTAATCCTAATTTTCTCGTTTTTTTTTTCTCATTCTTGGCATGCTTTATTATTCTGTTACACCGTTTAATAGTATTTCTTGTCCTTTTTCATTATTTTTTGTTAAACCTTGTGTGTGTGTGGTACTGTTGTAGTCAGGCACTGGCTTCTATGCTAACACAAATTGGTAAAACTAAAAAGCTCCATTATTAAAACGTGAAGAATTTCAGCATAGATCTCCTAAGTTGTTCTGTCATAACTTTCATAAACCAAATTTTATCTTTGAATATGCCCAAAATCATTAAACAAGACCCTGATTGCTGACCTGATAAAGAACATGCAAATACAACAAAATGAATCCCAACAAAATGTGTTGAATTAAGGGAAAACCTAAATCTGAGTAAAGAGGTTTTAACCTTTCAGTATAATCAGCCTCTTTGAGGTAAAAGGAAAAGATTGTCCAATAATATTCATATAATGTCTCATAGACTCATAAATGATCATTTGTCAAAAAGTAACATCTTAGCATGAAAACAAAATAATTACCAAGCCAGAAATGTCTTCTCGGTCATCCTTCAATTGATCAACTGGAAGCTCACCATCATTTGCTTCAATCTTTTCAATTAATTTTTCGGAGTACAATATTACACCAAACCTTATAGGAAGATTGTTCTCATACAAGGAAACAATCATATCAATTGTCTGCAATATTAAAATTGATTCTAAAGGGGTCAGAGAAATTAAAAGTTGCGAAAAACTCAATGTGGCTGTAAAGAATAGATAACTTGCCTCAAGCCCACGGATAGATGCAGGATCCACAACATAAACCGCGTGGAACAGGTTTTTACGAATATAACGTAATTGTCCAGGGAAGACTGGCATCAATATCTACAACCCAAGATAAATAAAATCATGTAAGTGATATTTATTTAGTAATATCATACGCTGATCACAGAAAGGTTAAAAATATATACCTCATTCAGACTGCTTCTCCAACGCTTGTACATGGCATCCTCTTCCAAGTTATTGAGGTAGTGAACAGGAGAGGTACGAAAATCGACACGAAAAGCAAATGACTCTGAAGGGGGCAAAACTGAAAGGAATCTCCTCACAGTACTGGGAGGAATCTAGGATTTAAACACAATTTATCATTAAGATTCAGAGAAAAAAAGGACCATTTATGAGAAATAATATAATGAAAGAAAAAATAGCATTGAAACAAAACAACATGAGTGGCGTGATAATTCCTGGGACCTTTTTCATTTAATAAATGAAACAATTTTTACTTGAAAGAAACCTGTTCTTAACACTATTGTATTGAATATTTACCAAGACATTAATTGTTTGATAGTTGGCTGAACTTTAAAATGGTTTGAATTGAAAAATAAAGGACAAGTATATGGAAAATCTTTGGTTTCTTTAGAGGGTTGCAATAGCTAAAAATAAATTGGATGACCATGTCCAACTAGGGCCCCTTCATACCTTCAGTTTTGTATACTGATCTGCCAATGACAACTCCTGATGGATCATGTCTACTAGCCTGGGAAAAGTTGCAACAATATGTAAAAGAATAAATCAACAATGAGTTTTGAGAGGTCAAAACTTTACAAACATCCATAGAAACTACTGCATCAAGTACGATGACATTTAAAGAGAAACAAAGAACATAAAATGGGCTTTTTTGTTTCATGCCCAACAAGGAACAAACAGAGAGGGTACAAGAAAGAAAGAAAGAAAGAAAGAAAGAAAGAAAGAAAGAAAGAAAGAAAGAATAGCTGGCAAGCAATTCATACAGATGAAGGTCAATATCTTCCACGTTGATTAAAGCGCCATTTATTGCCATTAAGGACTTGCCAGGTGGAATCATTCGCTGATTAGAAATAATTTCATCTTTAATGGAGTCATTTAACTGCAAAACGTTTTAATTTATACAAGCATTAGTCCAAAAAATGAAAAGTATCTATTTGTTGAACCAATACTCCAAAGCAAACTCGGTTAACTCTTAATCAGTTGGCAACAGTCACTATAGCAAAATATTATACCTTCATACGAGATAAAGAAGAGACAACAGTAGGAAAATTTTGATTGATTTCTTGCATCGCCTGCAAAGGATCAGAGGCATGCACTATCCTCTGCGCAGTTTGATGTCCTACATCTGTGAAGTGTAAAAAAGACAAATAGAAGTAAAGTCAGTCGCTGCTTGAACCTCATGTATTGAAGCTACAATATCAGAATTAATTACCTTTCAGTTGCCAAACATCTAGTGTATCAGAAACAGCAGATGACAACAGATAATCCCTGAATGCCATTACCTCTGATGTTAGCTCAGGTTTGCGGTCCTGCATGAGTACACTACAAACTCAAAATATGCAATATAGACAATGAAATGAAGTATTTAATGAGGCATTATCAAACTAGGATGCTTATGTATCGGCAAACTGTATGCCTCCCAATGTCCTAATTTTACATAGCATTACAGGCACAGTATATGCTACTGCATTTACAAAAGCAGTTAAGAGCAGACGGTGATACACCAAGACAGAAACAGATTGCTTTTGGAACCTGGTAACAGCAGGAATCTAATTTTAACATCTTACGAGGCTTTAAAAACACATATGCTTGTTTAATTGATGGTTGTAGACTATAAAAAATAAACTAACTTCTGGATTAAAAAAAATAAAGTCAACTACTATAGAGAGCAATGTTTTAAGAGCACGCATCTTAATAACGAAGGTATAAACCTAGTACACCAGAATTAGTTTTACATTACAACAATCAAGATAACTATTTCTTCCTTCAGGTTGCTTCAGAAATTCTTACAACCCTTTGCTCTTTTTTTCTCAATAAAAAGCAATTGTTTGAATTATTTTTGGAGAGACTATCCTAATTCTTAAGGAAGCAAAATTCAAGCAGCACAAATAGTTTCCCTCTACAAGTAGGATATAGCTTCAAATATTTTGTCTTTTCTCTACATATTCTTCGGTTAAGAGGGTGAAAGACTGAACAAACCAAAATCTGGGAGAATATGAACCCTCTGACATCTTGGCTAAGATCTTCAGTATGGGGATCTTCGAGTGTTACACCTGCCATGAATATAAATTCTTGAAAATCAATCCCTTGAAAAAAGCTACAACCAGTTCAAGCCAAAAAAAGAGTGAGGCGTGCTGTTCAACAAAATTTTGAGAAGCCAATTACAATGGATTCTCTTTCATGACCACAATTATTTATAGCAAGACCATGACAAGCTGACCTTTCTTTACTGTGCTATCATCCATAGCCTTGTACTCCATATTCTTCAGGGCAAGCTCCACGCCATATCCACCCAGATTTAGAGGTTCTCCTGAACCAATGGCTCCACATGAAGTGCTTTTGGATTCACAACCAGTGAGCAACACAGATCTGACAACATACTTCACCTTTCCCTAACGTTTTTGGAAATTTTATCAGCATATAATTAAGGGAAAAGGAGGAAAAATAAGTCCTTCGTGAAGAATATCCAGAAATTTTCAGAGTTTGGGTGGGGGCTATTTAGAATCCAAACCAAGAATAAATGACTGCCTGTTGGACCTCATTTAGTTTAACATATATAACTCACAGGGATTAACAATAATAATCTCAGGCGTTCCATAAATAGACTAAAATCAAAAAATATTCCTGAAAATAGTTTAAGAATAAATGAAGATAGTTTAAGAAAATAGTTTAAGAAAATAGTTTAAAAATATACATCTCTAATGCTTTTGTAAAGAATATTTGCGGTTTTGTACTCTGCTTGTTGATACAGTTAGAACATAGAGCACACTTGTGGTGAACTAAATATTCCTGAAAACACCTAAATTTTATACAAACATACATGTCCACTTACAAGTTACAAACCATCATAGAAAATGATTTAGAATAAAATTTATAATATGTATTTGCACCGTTTTAGCAGCTTCTGACAAGGCTATGTGAAATTCTGTAAAGCACTCGGTCCCAAAAGCCCCATAGAGAATGGCAGTGGGCCTTCCAGCAGTTGAATCTGGATGGACGTGATCAAATTCAAAAATTTCAGGCTGCTGAAATTCTCCATCCCTTCTGGCAAACAGGCAAAAAAAGAGCAGTATTGTAGTAATCAGTATGGTTGAGAATTGGATAGACATTATTCAGTACTTATACATCAATAAGTGCTTCTCTCCATCAAAAAAAGTAAAATATTAATAAAATAAGAATTAAGCGATTTCCTATGAAAGTTGATGCAAATAACATAGAGGTCCACTAACATGTCTGTACGCTTTTGCAGCCACGGCAGCAACTCTGTGACTTCAAAAAACAGTGAGCCGCCAGTATCAACCCAGCAACATTTTTTCCCGGGATTTTTCGGTTTGTTGGTTTCACTTGATTCAGAAATCCCTCCTCCACCAATAGTGTCCATGATTACATCATCGGCTAAAGGAAAAGAAGAAAGAGATTCTTCTGCTAACTGACGATACAACACAAGCCTAGGCGATGCTGACCTAAGGGTTAGAGAGAATTCAAAAAGAGATGCTAACGGTTCACTTAATATGGATTTCCCAAAACTGGCAATTTTCTTCAAGCAATCTCTTGCGGTACTAGAATCCAAATCTACATTTTCAGAGTGAATCCACGATTCAACAAAATCCCAGAATAGTTCTTTCCATTCCTTCGCTAACAATTCCCTGCCAAAAAATATATTGCTATCAGGTACTGGGAAATGGTTGGTAAATTACTAATACAAGACAACTTAGATAAAAGTGAGATCTACCCCACGTTTTTAAGTAGATAGGGAAGACTGAATAACCAGGTGAATTTGAGTGTGTTCTATAGCAAATATTAAAAAAAAAAAAAAAACTGACAAAGTTATGATCTTTTCTTGAATGGTGAATGCGGCCAAGAAGCCAAGAAATATTCCTTTTATACAGATTATAGAAGGCTGATTTAGTTTCTCATGTTCGGGAAATTTCGGTCCTACAATAAAGCATGCATAATGTAGAGAAATAGTTGACATAAGAAAAAGGAAATATCTTTGGAAAAAAAAACATGAAATGTCCACATTCAAAATCATTCAACAAACAACTAAAATATCACTATTCAAAATCACACATTTTCCTGCATATTTCATTATTAGCCAAATCACCATTACATTTCATCTCATATCCAATCACACTCCCAAAGAAACAACAAAAACTACAAACCCAACAATGAACCAATCACAACCTGCAATCTCTATAATCAAGCAGTTATCTTTCGAGCGAAAAATCGAATGTACAATACTATATACGCAGCTTTACCAAATCACATACTAAGACTGACAAACTACCTATTAATTCACAATACATCAAAAAACCGAAATGCGCAAAAGTCAGCACAAATTCAAAGAGCGTACCCGGCTTCTAAAAGGAGTGGAGTGCCAGACCACTTGGCTCTAAGAGCCACCTGCACATTCTTGGGTCCACGGTTCTCCGCAGCAACTGCGTGTCCAGAAAGACAAATACATAAGAGTACAGGAACCAAAAGGCAAAACCCAGATCTAACTAGAGTCCCCATTCTCGATTCTCTGATCGGCATATTTTTTTTCCGCGTCAATTTCCGAAGAGCTGAATACGATCAAACCATGTCCATGAAACGAAAGCTCGATTTGAGATCGAATTTCTAATGGGTCGGTTCTCCGTTTCCCTTCCCGGTGGTGATATGCAGCGGGAGCTCTGTGAACTGACGATGCAGCGAGTGAGAGACGAGAGAATGTATGGTTGAGTCTCGAGTCGAGCGATTGAGAGAGCGAGCGTGCGGACCGGGTGTGATAGGGTTCACCTTTACACCGAGTGAGGGTATTTTAGTCCTTACAGAGTTTTCAAATGGAATCGTCACAAAAGCTTAGGTGGCATTAGTGTATTGGTAAATGGTAAGTTGACTTGAAGTTTGCTGCACAAGTCTATGAAGCTCCAAAATACGTTTTACAAGAGTATAAATTAATCTTTATAATTTATACTCTTAAAAAATTCAAACTACAAAACTTGATGTATTTTTAGACATAAAAAAAGGCATTTTCATAATTTTTATATTAATATAAAATTTAAAAATAATTCATAAATTTAAATATTTTATATCCAAAAAAATTAAATATATTATGTTTCTAAATAAAAAATATATAAGAACTGGATAATTTAATTTTACGCCAATGAAAGATAGTTGAAACATGTCCATCCATAGGCTTTTTTCTCGGGAGTGTGTTTGCAACTCAGTTCAAACGGCCAAACTCTTTCCTCACCCGGCAAGTGGTTTTGTTTTAGCGGTCCGACTATTATACTTTTCATCAACTTTGTACTTCACCATCAGGCATTTGAGTTTATCAACATTCATAAAATCTGAATTGAGATCAGATTCACTGTTTCAACTCATTAAACATCAATAGCTTTGGTTGTCATCTGGAAGTGTAGTTACATTCCAGCATCGAGATGTCGTTTTTTTTTTATTGTAGGCCTAACATAGTATATACTTGGACATTACTTGTCCAACTATAGTCACAATATGGATATAAAATAATACCATTCCAATTGTAAGATATAAAAATTTCACATATGAAGTGTATAAAGAGACCCTTTATAAGAGTTACTATTTCTTGTTTCACTAAACTTCAATTCAAAAACTAAAATAAGAGGTATCCAAGAACAAAAACCTCTATGCACAATTGCACACAAGCACTCACTATGCTTTTAAGAATTACTAAACAATTCAAAGAATGGGAAGAAAATCACACAAAATACAAACCAAAATGGAAGGAATGTGCCACATCCCCAATCTGGGAAAAACGGAGGCAGCAGCTCACAGAAACCAACTCGCACAAAAATAAATCTGCAAAGTTCATTAGAAATAAAAGAATTTACAATACGATTCAAGGAGTTCCTTTTAAACTGAAAAATTAGTATAAGACTAGGACTAAGGGGAAGAGACACAAACGACGGGACACTTATTATAGCAAAATAGGGCACTAACACAACAAAAATTACTAGTGTAAGATGTATACTTCAAGGGTCATAAGAGAAATAGCTACGAGAAAGAAAAAAAAAACAATTTTAATAAATTACATACCTTTCTTTTAACCCGCAATTTGGAAGTTTGCTAATGAGGGGGGAGCATAAAACCAAAGAATTTCACAAGGATGATAATTGTCTCAGTTATTAGGTGAGATTGCTGCTAGAGCATTAGCATGCACGGGTGAGAGGCTGCCCAAGAGAGGCTGCATTTGATGGCCATAAATAGAAAGGAGGTGGGAGAATGCCCTGCCTATATGAGCCTTTACTTCAGGAGTCTCAATAGAAGATGCAGCCACCTGAGCAAATATATTAACTAGCTGTGGAACAAACGACATTATCTGCAACATCAAAGTGCAAAAATTGTCAATATTTGGAGGGTACATATTATGAAACAACGGGATAGTTACAAAAAATACACTCGTGGTTATATTTAGTTGTACATTAACCAAGTTAGCTCTCAAAATTTCAAAAGATCCAACCAGGGTTTGATTAATTGTTAATATTAAGGGGAAAATGGTACTATTCTTATAAATGTTGGGGAGGTCTTGAAATGTTTTCATTTATTGAGGCACATGTAAGACTTTAAAATCACAGGGTGGCTTTTGTAATTGTGAAAGGTTGGCTGTTCTTTTATGCAATTGAGTCTAGTTGGTTCTTTTTCAGTTATTAGGTCAAACCACAACGGTTAACCCAAAATAATAAGATACACAAACTGCACAGTTCAGAGACTTCAGACCCAACATAATGCAAGAAACTTCTAGCCAGTATTAAAGTAGGGACCTGTGAATTGGATGCTAAAACTAGATTGCAGATGCATCCATAAACAGGTGTAGATTCTTCGTAGTCCTCCTTCAAAGGAAGGACTTGCAGGAATACAGGTAGGACCTGATAAATGATATGGGTAAATACATGACCAAGGCAAAATAGAAAGTAAGACTAAGAAAAAAAACCTAGAAGATCAACCTGATTCAGGGGAATGGACTCAGGGTGAGCCATTATCATCCTTGCCACTGCACCAGCCGCATTGTCCCTTACTGCATTATCAGGCTCAGACTCCCCAAATAATGGATGAAGTCGATTCAGAACATCAGCATAGTGCCTATGTCAAATGTAAGGACCACAGGCCAAGAAATAAACCACCCCTGAAATTAGTTTCAAACAGACCTTAACATTTAAATAAATATTATACCTTATCCCACTTATAAAAACAGCAAGAATCAAACCATAAGTCTGTTTCAAACTTGAAAGTTATAAGGCTTTATTTTTATTTTAGTCAAATTTTAAGAGCAAGTTTCGTAATTATCCATTCTATATAATATGACCCTTTTTTCAGTATATTAAAAGATTGAAAATATTTTTGCAAAGTCACAAAGTTCAGAGCATTTGCTCAAGGATACTTCAACGCAGAATTGCCTCCATTTTTGCACAACTCTCCTGCACAAAATGCAGCATTTCTCCTATTGGTAGCCTCAGATGATCCTAATTCTTTGAGTGCAAGTTGCATTATAGCCTGAAACATAGTGCCGGGTTCAGCAAATCAATTTCAGCATCAAACAGCTTATCAAGAAAAACAAGAGTGCAATTCCTAAAATTTACATCGACATAGCCAGCAATTGGAGCACCCATATACTGGGCAACTTCTGCAAGAGTTGCAACAACCATTGTCCTGTCAGGTGGTGGACGTGATTGCTTCTGCAATTGCCGATTATGAAAACCATTCAGAAGAAAATCATAAACAGTATTTGCTCCATATAGGAATATATTAGGCAACAGCCCCACTAACCGCAAATTTCATCAAGGGTTCATATAGCTGCTGAAAAATTGGAGCAAACTGGGCACCCATTGCCTTTGCAAAAGCTGGGAGGAGGTCAGAAACTGCATCCATGAGCACTTCATCATGCTCCGTATCATCTTCATCAATTTCACTGTCCGAATCTATCTGCTGACAAGTAGATTCCTCACGAAGCAATACTAAAGTTGCTTCAACAAGTCGAGGCATATCTGAGATGGGGAATAAGACAAGGGGGAAAAAGAGGCTTATAAGTTACTTCAGCCAGAACAGAGAAGCAATAAGGCATTGAATAAAATGGTCAAGTTTTACAACTTACAAGGCTCAACAGCTATGTATCCAAAATCCTTGACAATGTCAACAATGCCCAAACAGGCCTGAGCAACAACTTCCTTATCATCATCATCAGACATTGTTTTTATATAAATATTCATCACAGTATCTGTTCACAAAAGAAACTGTGAATAACATTTCCTTTCAAGTACGCTTTACATATAAAAATCCAAAGTTTATAAATAGCGACTGTTGAATAAATTGCTCACCAAGAACCTCTTTGATCTTTGTAATTACATCCTGCAAAAATATATCAATCCGTGATCCCACAAGTAAAATGGGGAAAATAATCAAAAGGTGCATCAGAATAGCTATTCAGTACTCACATTATGGTTTTGGAGAATTGATTGCATGGCTGTCAAAATATCTGGCCATCACAAAATAATTCAGAAGTAAGAAAAAAAATCCATAACAGCAGATGCTCATTGGACAGGTAAATATAATCAGATGAGATCCACAACAAGAATATATTTGGAAAGCAATGGCATATATCAAGTTTTAGACAGAAAATGGCAGATAATCCTGAAGTTAAAGAATCGTTCATGAAACCCTAATAAGAACAACCCTACACTCAAAAGTGGATTTAGTTGTTTTAGCTAATTGACTATGCACTAAGAAATATCATAGCATGACAGTGCCAGAAGATCTGTTAGGGACTTATTGGCTATTGCAATAGAAAACATCAGTTTAATGTCGCCAGCAAAACTTTCTTAGAGAAGATAATTTAAACAAGTGACAAATCCAACATTTAAACAAATATCCATTACCATGTATTCATAAAATTAATCACAACAAACATCAAGGAGTTTACACAAGTTAAGTTTTAAATTGACAATAGATGTTCTCACATGCATATAAATTTTTAAAGCAGTGTAAGTTTATTAATGACAACAAACATCAAGGAGTTTACAAAAGTTACGTTTTAAATTGACAATAGATGTTCTCACATGCATATAAATTTCTAAAGCAGTGTAAGTGATTTGCAGTGAAATATCAGACACAAGTAAATTATGAATTAAATAAAAAAATTGGAATTATGATGGATCATTATCTGGATGAAGATATTTCAAGATATTTCACTCACATTTCAAGGAAATTATTGCCTGAACGCGAACATCCTCATGAAAGTATGTTGAATGTTTAACTAAAATCTTCAGGGTTTCCTCAATGTATCTTAACTTTAAATCAAGGAATCCAAATGCAATTCTTAGTTCCATCTCTAAACTAGATATAGTAGATATCAATATACACAAATAATTACAAAGGATACGGTGCATAGGAGTTCTTTGTGTGAAGAGCAAATAGGCCCACAGCTTGAGTAGCAGCTGCTTTTTCATCCAAAACACCTGTTCTTACACTAATATTACGAACTCGAGGTTCGTCGTGCGCTTCATCATCAGATGATACGCCACCAAATCCATTGATATTTTCATCCCCATCAGAATCATCAATATCCACAGCAGAGCCATCGTCAAGGTTGCAAGAGGTAAAGACCAGAGGAATTACATGTGGGAGATACTGTACCAACATGCAATGATTTCTTTTAGATGATAAATTTCTCTTGTCATGACAGTTTCAAGTAACATTACCTGAGCAAAGCCATCTTCTAAGAGTTCAGCAAGATTGCTGAAAAATCCATGAGTGTACTCCCGAAGCTCACTGAACTCTAAACCAAAACCCTGAAAAGAAAATACTGTAAATCAACAATCCCAAGATGATAAAATCTAGATATTCAAAAGTGGTCAGAGTCAACACAGAAATTGCAGCTTCTATGAAGGCAGGCAAAATTGGTTCCATTCTTGACCTCCCAACGGACATTGCAACTATTCCCGCCAACTCAGTCGCCCTTGCTCGTGCCCTGAGGTCCTCATCATTTGTAAGAACCATAAATATTTTCATCAACTCAAGAACTCTCTCAGCATATGGAACAAAAGCTTCTTCTGCAGCAGATGCAACCGAACCGATTGCAGACTAAAAACAGCAAACAATATTTTGAGAATGGTGACTATTTCAACAATTTGAAACACTAAATCGTAAATAAACTAGTATTGTACCATGCATGTCTCCTGCAAATTACGCGGACTACTTTGGAGGGCACCAAGCAATTTTCCCATCAACTGATCAAGAAAAGGAAGAATTTCTCCACCCATGTTCTCACAAAATGCTGCCAACGCATAATATGACTTCTCCTGTTAAAAAATAGCTATTGTGAATCTAGGAAATAGAAATCCAAAGTGAACCAGCTGATATTTTCACATGCATGTACCTTAACTTCATCAGATGAATCCTCAACGGCAATTAAAATAGATGGAATAACAATTGCATGGTGAGATACAATCTCAGGCTGCAGATGCTCTGCAAATTGACCGATTGCAAAGGATGCAGCCCCACGTACCATTTGTTCAGGGTCTCTAAGAGCTCCCAATACAATATGGAGGACAGGTTCTAGTTTTCCTTTCATCAATTCCACACAACCCTCTGAAATAACCCCTAATGCTGTAACAGAAGCTTCCCTGAACTTCGGATTAGCATTCTGACTGCTTACAGAAGCAAACTCAAAAACAGGAGGATATACTTGCTTTGACAGATTTATAGCCATTGTATCAATAACTTCTGCAGCAGCTCGATCAGGTGCAAGATCATCATCTTCATCCTGGTTTGTTGATTCTGCCAGTAACGGGCACATAACTTGCAGGATTGTTCCAACCAACTTGTATTTTTTGAGGGAACTTGGTTTATATCTTGCAAGCCACGAAATTATTTGAATAGCCTATCAGATAAGAGGTGAAAGTCATGACAGGTATGCACAAGTACTTAAATATTCTGTTTTATAGCAATAACAATTTCCCAAGAGCTACAATTGCTAGAAATTATCAAAGTATGAGCTGCTCACCTGGTGGCGTGTATTAGATTCAAGATTAGGACTAGAGCAAACTTCAAGGGAAAACTGAACAATGGATTTTACAGAGTCCCCAAGAAGAGGAGCAGGAGACTCGATTAACTCATCAAATATCTCAAAAGCAATCACAGCTACATCCTCTTCACCGGAAGCAAGGCATTGCCTCGATACATTCAAAATGCTAGGAATGAATTCTCGGAACTTGATCTGTAAGGTACGAGTAGTAGACGTAGATTGACATTTAGAAAGCTATACCAAATTGAAGATATTCAACTGAAAAGGATAGACCCCAAATCGCTTCAGCTCAACTTATTTAATAGTAAAACTCACCACATCTGACTCATCCTGAGTGAACTCCAAAAAGGAACCCACTGCCCTGATACAACAAAACACAAAATGCGTCAGCCCCTAATTAAAAAAATAATCAAAATTTTCAAATGGGCCTTCAATTAAAGTAGTACTTGAGAGCAGCAATTCTAACGCGATTACTGGTCTCGTCTTGTAAGCACTTTAGTAGCAGAGACTGCAAATCCGTAAAATATGGCCGAAAGGAAGTCCCAATTGTTTCGGTCAATGAGCTGAAGAGTATCAATGCCACCTAATAGGATTGAATGAATGTTAGCCTGTTATAATAAGCATTTTTATGAAGATGAGTACAAAAAAAAAGTAAGCGAATAAGAGAAAAGCTAATAAATAAGCTTGAAGACATCAAGCTTATCTTGTTATTATAACTAGGAGATCAATCAGAAATTTTGATATCTGAAACAAAACACATGCATCAAGGAGGTAGTGAAAAATAAGTTAATCAGCATATGAGCATGTATTCCAGATAAATGCTGATACATAACAACCTATTTCAATCAACATCTGATAGTTTACATAGAAGATGAAAGCACATAGGCTCTTGATAAAAAGTCTTTATTAACAAATAGGTGAATGGAAAACAATGGTAATTTGTGAAGCAATGCGCTATCGCCTATCAGTCCAGAGCTTGGAATATAACTTCTATAGTGCATAAACACATTAAGGAATAGAGATATCCACTTTTCAAAACTTCGATTATGTCGGGGATATTGCTCAAAAGTCAAAACAAAAAGATTGACACAAAATTGAGATTCTAACAGAACAACATATAACTTTATCAAAAAGAGAAGTTACAAAACAATCCATTAAGAATATCAAAAAAAAAAAGAAAGATAACTTGGGTAGTTATAGGTGTTGCCCATCGAAAAATAAAAATTCAACTAAACAGGAAAACAATAACCTAATAAAATAATTAACTTCAGACGGACATCAGAAGGATGATAACATACTTCTCTATGCTCTTCCTGTGCACTTTGACTACATTGGAACAGAAATGGCAATAAATCCGGCCATTCTCCAGCTGGTACAGCATATTTTGCAATGATACTCACCACATTTGCACTAGCCCGTCTCACTGGTGGACTACCAAAATGGACAAGGCAAAGTCATTTAGATCATCATCATAAAAAAGATGAAGCCTTTAAAAGAAGTGAACTCAAAGTGACATTTCATCTAATGATGAAAATAACAGCTGTGATCAATATACACTCTGAAAATCAAAGTGAAAACTAGCAATTATTAAAAAAAATGAACTTTTGAAAACACACAACTAGGAGTACTAGCTTAGCATAAAAATGAGCATTTTAAATATACACAAATCACATCGAATGTCTAGCATCGTGAAGGCCAGATTCCGAAGGGCCGAAACAAACTTAATCCAAAAATCAATTCAAAATAATAAGGAATCAATGAAGGATAAGCTCATAACTGAATAAACCGAATAAAAATATCAACCGAACCTGTGTTCCACAGTGATGCTTTCAATGAGCGATTGCTTGACCAATTGGCGGAGCTCCGGAGACAGCTTGCCCCAGTGCCCGGTTATCTTCTTACGGAGGAGAACAGCGGCGAGCTGACGGACGTTGGGGGTCTTGGCCGTGCGCAGGTGGTGGATCAGCGCCGGAACAACCTGTGGATCCTTGGCCAATCGCTTAATCTGATCCTCCGCCTGACGCCGGGCGTCGTTATCCGGCATGAGAAACTGAATCAGCAGAAGTTCCAGCGACTGCGCCATTTCCACAACCGCTGCGTGTATTCTGCGTGAGAGAGAAAAGGAGTGAGAAGAGGTTAGGGTTCGTTGTGTTTCGCGTTATATACAAGGAAACGGCGGACGGCGGTCGGGGTTTTGGACGAGGGGTTAAGAAAATAACAATTCATACCCCATATATTTATGAATTTCCGATTTCACCCAATAAGTATAATGAAATTATATTTTCTACCCCATAAATCTTGTTATTCTTATATTAAGTCATTATGCTTAAAGAGGTCGTCATAATTTTTATCACAATATTGAAAATCCATATCAATTGGGGTGGTGGCGCAGTTGGCTAGCGCGTAGGTCTCATAGCTTAGAGTGATCCTGAGGTCGAGAGTTCGAGCCTCTCTCACCCCATTCAATTTTTGTTTTTGCATTTTTTATTTCAACAAATAAAATTAAATAAATAAATAAAACAATCAAATAAAGGAATTTGCCAAAATTTTAAAAAAAAAAAGCATACAGTTTTTCATCACCAGTAGTCTCCACAAGAACAAGACCCCTCCCTAAAATGGTGAAATCGATTCACATCCCTCACGATGATCTCTCGTCCATATATCTTCGAAATAAACTTCATCACCCTGTGACAGTCTCCGCATATCCTAAGGTTCTTCGTCACCCGAAGAACAGTGCCAGCAGCCGTATTCAAAATCCCAAACGCAACAGCCACTTTCTCACTATGACTCATCAGAGAATACTCCTTTTCCTCCTCACTCACATCGTGCAGAGCGAATCTAGTGTCCGGCACGTAACCTTCAGCCTTCATCTTCTCCGGAAGTCCCTCCAAAAGCAAGTAAATTTCCCCCGTCTGATCACGAGACCTGTACTCTCCACCAAGAAACAAATGGGCTTTCCCATCGATCTCGATCCAACTGCACCCGGGATTCTTCTTCACGCTCTCCGACTTCAAACGAGCTCTCAGATTATCGACTTCTTCCCACATGCAAGCCTCGGCGTACATGTTCGAAAGTATTACATAGTTCCCGCTGTTCTCAGGTTCCAACACGAACAATTTCTTCGCAGCTATTTCCGCTATTTCAAGATTCCGGTGACACCTGGCGTTCGCCAACAAAGACCCCCATACGCTCGGCCCGGCTTGCATCGGCATTTTTGAAATGAGATCATAGGCTTCGACTAATCTTCCCGCTCGCCCCAGAAGATCCACCACGCAAGCGTAATGCTCGTGTTTTTTCTCCACGGAATAATCTAGACTCATTCGGTCGAAGTAACTTAATCCAATGTCTATGAGACCTGAATGACTACATCCCGATAGTAACCCCGTGAATGTAATGTCGTCGGGCCTAACCCCGTCTCGTACCATGCACTCGAACGTTTCGACTGCCTCCGGGCCGAGCCCGTGAGAAGCGTAAGCAGCAATCATTGAATTCCAAGCCACCGAATTCCTTATATTCGGGTTTATTCTATCGAAGCAAAAACGAGCATCCGGTAGACTTCCGCATTTCGCGTACATACCAACGAGCGCCGTTTGGACCGAAGGGTGAGAGTCCAACCGATTCTCAATGGCAAAATCGTGAATTTTCCTACCCTTATCGAGGGCGGAAGAGGCCCCACAGGCGGGCAAGACGCTCATGATCGTGACCCAGTTGGGCTTGACTTCCGATTCTTTTTTACACATTTCATCGAACAGCTGCAAGGCATTGCTCGACAGGGCGTTCTGAGTGTACCCAGAGATCATCGTTGTCCACGAGACGATATTTTTTGAAGGCATTTCATCGAACAGCTCCCTCGCGAGATCGAAGGCGCCTTCTCTCATGTAACCCGAAATCAGGGCGTTCCAAGATGATATATCTCTCACAGTCATTTCGTCGAACAGCTTGCGCGCATCGGGAAGTTCGCCGCATTTCACGTACATATCGAGCAGCGAGGTCCCAACATACAGATCGGAGTCCAGCCCGTCTTTCAAGCTCAGCCCGTGATTACATTTACCGATTCCGACCAGGCACAGGTCGGCGACGGACTTCAGAACAAACGGGTAGGTGAAGTAATCGCCGCGGAAACTCAGAGACCGCATTTGGGCGTAAACGCGGAGGGTCTCCTGGGATAGCCTGTGCAGACTGAATGCGCGGATGATGGAGTTGAACAAGAGGGGAGATGGGTTCGGAGTGGAGCGGAAAACGGTGGCGGCGGAGGCGATGTCGCCGGAGCTGGCGTACATGGCGACCATCTTGGCGGCGAGGAAGGCGGTGGGACGGAGGCCGCGCAGGGACATGTGCGCGTGGAGCTGTTGCCCTTGTCGGAGAAGGCCTTTCCCGGTGAGTGCCTGGAAAACGGGGGCGTAGGACGAGGGGAGGAGTGGGATTCGGGATGGTCTGAGAATGGGTTCTAGAAGGTCGCAGATGGCGGGCTTTGGGGAAGCTCGGCCGTCCCATTTCATAGAGATTTTAGCGTGTGAAGTGACTGTGGGATGCGGTGAAAGGAGAAGATGAGAAAGAGAGGCCAAGTGTCGGAGCCGGATTCCTTCTGACGGACATTGAGATTATGAAGGGGAATGAGCCTGACCCGAATGAGTTAAATGGGTTTGATAGCTTGGAATATTTTCTCAACAGCCACAATACCTACCATTTGTAAAATTTTATATTTTTTTTATTTTATTATATTTTTTTTAATTTTATTAAAAATAGCTTTATTGTTTATTTATTCTATTTTTACTTTTTTACTGATTATTCAAAAGTTTAAAAATATTACTATAGATGAAACCGTATATAATATTATAGGAAATTAATATGTTTTTAATCAATTTAATAGTTTGTTTATGTGTAAAATAGTAATATTATTTCTCAAATAATTATTTACACACATGATGAAAATCCGAAAATACTTTATGTTACATTCGACATGTCGAATCGCATTCGACATTCATTCAAATATTGAATCACATTCGTCACACATATTCGACATGCAATTCGACATACATTCGACATGTCAAATCGCATTCGACACACACATTCAACATACATTTACATTCGACATGTCGAAGTCACACTTCCAAATCGATAAACAATTGAATTCATTCAACAACCCATTCGACAATTCAATTTTGTAAATATTGGACAAAAATATCATACAAAATCCAATTGATGGTTGAACTTTTTTAATTTTTTTTTTTAATCGAAATAAAATTCAATAGACATTCGAAAAAACATTTCAACATTTGAATCTTAATTGTAATAAAAAAATCGACAACAAATATTGAGTAAATAAAAATTCAAGAAGAAATTTTCGAAACATAAATTTCAAAAAAAAACATATTTTGAAAAATTGGTGCGGCCGGTGAGGCTGATGTTCCTAAACGCGAACGCCTACAGCACCTTGAAAATCACGCTCATCCACTTCT
Organism: Euphrasia confusa; assembly: GCA_954870475.1. Taxonomy (NCBI): domain Eukaryota; kingdom Viridiplantae; phylum Streptophyta; class Magnoliopsida; order Lamiales; family Orobanchaceae; genus Euphrasia; species Euphrasia confusa. The sequence goes on along the minus strand of OX940951.1, from coordinate 13,081,257 downwards.
TGTGCGCAAAGACGATGTTAGTCTTAAACACCCGATTCGGATCTAAACCTGGCCGAATTGGGTCGAGTCAAAAAGAAAATGATCGAGGGACCACCACCCATGGGAGTCCGTCTCGTTCAAGCACTCGAGCACGTTCAACACGCTCGCCATGGATCTGGCAAAAAAATTAGAGATCTGGGCAGATCTAACGAATTCGCAAGCGGAGAATCTTTTTTCGTAGTCATCGACTTCGGCCATTTTTACAGATTAGCGGCGGAACGGGCGCCACGAGTTTTGAGACCTGATAAGAATCTGATAATTATTTTTTCTGTGTTTCAAACGTGCATACAAAGAAGTTATTAAATAGTACAACTTAGGTCACAAAGCCCATGCACAGCCCATGAGTCGACTAAGGCCTAAATAATGTCCAATACCCCCCTTCAAGTTGGAGCATGCGGATCACAAATGCCCAACTTGCGAAGTAAGTGAAGAAATTTTCGTTTGCCCAACGCTTTCGTAAATATGTCAGCAAGTTGTTCATCCGTCGATACGTAACTCGTAGTGATGATGCTTTCTTGAATCGCATCACGCACAAAGTGGCAGTCGACTTCGATGTGTTTGGTGCGCTCATGAAACACCGGGTTCTGGGCGATGTGGAGTGCGGATTGACTGTCACAATAAATATGCATAGCTCGGGGATGATCTACTCCAAGACTTCGAAGCAACGCCTGAAGCCATTTTAACTCGGAAATAATGGCTGCGAGGGATCTATATTCAGCTTCGGCAGAAGATCGGGAGACCGTGTGTTACTTCTTTGTTTTCCAAGAGACTGGGGAAGATCCAAGAAAAATCAGCCACCCCGTCAAAGAGCGTCTAGTTAATGGACAACTGGCCCAATCGGAGTCGCACCATCCTGAAAATGAGAGATCGCAAGAAGAGCTCAATAGAATGCCTTGGCCTGGACTACCTTTGAGATATCGAACTACGCGAAGAGCAGCATCCCAATGATCTTGTCGTGGGTGTTGCATAAACTGAGCCAAAACATGAACCGCGTAGGCTAAATCAGGCCGAGTAAAAGAAAGATAAATAAGGCGACCAACAAGTCGTCGATAAGATTCAGGGTCAGAAAGCTCAACTCCAGCAGCGAGAGCTAAGGTATGATTCTGCTCAATCGGAAATCTAACGGGTTTAGCACCTAGAAGACCAGTTTCGACAAGAATATCGAAAGTATATTTTCGTTGGCATATAAATATTCCCTCAGAACTACGAGCTACCTTCACGCACAAAAAATATTTAAGAATGCCGAGATCCTTCATAGAAAAACATGTTCCTAAATATGTTTTAAATGTAGCAATAGCAGATGGGTCATTACCAGAGATAATCAAGTCATCGACGTAGACGAGGACATTAAGCTGGACATGCTCATGAGAGAGAACAAAAAGGGAATAATCAGAGAGTGATTGGATAAAGCCATAATTCTTCAAAGAAGCAGCCAATTTTGCAAACCAACACCTTGGAGCTTGACGTAGACCGTATAAGGATTTTTGCAGACGACACACCATGCCCGGTCGAGTAGGAGTATATCCAGGGGCGGTTTCATATAAACCTCCTCGTCTAGGTCGCCATGAAGAAAAGCGTTATGAACATCCATTTGGTGGAGTTCCCAGTTCTTAGCCGAGGCAACCGCAAGAAAAAAAAAAGGACAGTGACCATTTTAGCTACGGGTGCAAATGTTTCGTGATAGTCGATGCCCTCAACTTGATGATTTCCAAAAATAACAAGCCGAGCTTTGAGACGTTCAATGCTGCCATCGGAATGATATTTAATTCGATATACCCATTTACATCCAAGAGCCTTTTTGTTAGGCGGAAGATCAGCCATGACCCACGTCTCATTGGCCTCCAAAGCACGTATTTCTTTTGTCATGGCCTCGCGCCACCCGACATCTTGCATCGCCTCCCGAAAACTACGAGGTTCATGGCCTGCAAGAACAGCCGCCAAGAAAATGCGATGTGGCAAGGAGAATTTATTACAAGTCATATAATGTGTTAAAGGATATAAAGAACCAGTGGACTGGGAAGAATTCTTCGACGGTGTGAAACTGGAGGATGACTTTAATTTTTGTATAGTGTTTGTAACAAAATCACGTAGTAGGACCGAACTATGTTTCTCACGCATGCCACGACCGAGAATAGGCACACTGTCATTAATATTTGGAGGCGGAGATGGAGTAGTAAGAGAGTCGGATGCAAAGGAGTTGGTCATAAGAGACTCTGAGGTGGGGCTGGACTCGAAAATATTTTGGGGGCGAAGATGGACAACCTGGTGTTGGTGCAATAGTTGTAGCAGGGGCTGAAGATGAACTATATATATTTTCTGTTTCATCATGGATCAATTCCGAGTCCAACAAATTGTGAGAGGTGCCCGTGGCGTTCGAAGCTTCAACCCAATTGGACTGTGGATTGTTGTAAACGGAAACTCGTCTTCATGAAATTGAACGTCACGTGAGACAAAGAAGTCGCCGGTGTCGAGGTCATATAATTTCCAGCCCTTCTTTCCATTGGGATAAACGACAAAAACACATTTACGACTTCTCGGAGCAAATTTATTACCTTTTGCCTTTTGATTATGGGCGAAACACAAGCACCCAAAAACGCGTAATTCGTCAAAATTAGGGTGATGGCCAAAGAGAGTTTCATATGGTGTTTTATTTTCCAATAATCCAGAAGGAGTCCGATTAATTAAATGGACTGCAGCTAGAACACATTCCCCCAAAAAGTAATAGGAAGACTAGCTTGGAACATCAAAGCGCGACTAACATTAAGAATGTGTTGATGTTTACGTTCAACACGGCCATTCTGTTGTGGCGTACCCACACATGAGGTCTGGAAGAGAATACCATTCTCAGTAAAATAATCGCGTAGACAAGCAAACTCGGTACCATTATCACTACGGACAGTTCGAATCGACACATCAAATTGACGCTCAACCATTGCAAAAAAATGAGATAAAGACATTCTGAACTTCAGTTTTATTGCGAAGCAAATAGACCCACACAGCTCGAGAAAAATCATCAACGATTGTCAAAAAATAAACAGCGTCACATGAAGAGGGTGTGCGGTACGGCCCCGATAAATCACAATGGATTAATTCAAAACAATTACCAGCTTTATTGACACTAATAGGGAAACAATCACGAGTTTGTTTTGCTTGAGGACAAATAACGCATGTGACGCTACCGTCGTGGAGTAGCGCAAAATAATATTTATAGTTCCTAAACTATTCACTAGTACAAGTACTAGTAGCAAGTATAGGGTCGATCCCACGAGGAGGCGATTTAGCTTATAGTTTTCCCGGCTTTGAATGCTCAATTGGGTTGTCACGTTTGAAAAGGTTTTGTTTTGGAGAGCAGTTGGGCACTGCCGAACCGTGGTCACCGTGTTTACTTGACTGAAAAATAACAAATAACTTAAACAGAAATAAAACTAGCATGCAACCTAATTAAAAGACTGAGCAATTAACAGACTCGACTAAGCAGATAAGATGAAACAAATAAAGACTAAAGTATCCAGGCGTCGACTCCCCTGACTTCCCCCTTGACCTATGTGCTGCCGATCATCGGTACGTATATCATTTTGCTAACAGTTTTGTCTTCCAGTTATAGATCCCAAGTATTAACATCCCTATGATGTCACGCATATTAATACCCCGAACCCTTATTCGCTCTTATGTTTAAGTTCTGCCAGATCTCTCTCGACAGATCTCCTGACGTTGACCAATTCGACACTATGTGACCGCATGAGTCTAAGTTGGTCAAGTCGCCTTCATCCTCCAAGCAAACCCGGAATGGCCAATAGCATGCCTGGATAGACCCAAGTCATACGACCACATCTCCAGCAACATGTTGTACTTCGCGGACGCCCAGTCTCCCGGTCGCGTTGATCCACGTACTCCTGTGTCAGGCAAGTCGGGGTTCCCACTGGTCACTGTAGGATTGCCCAAGTCCCTAACATGCTTAAGTTACTACCCTGTTGAATCGGGAACAAAACTCAGCTAGTTGCTGTCATCAATAAGCCTCCCGGCACGATCACGTCTTAGGGTTGGTCAGGTTCTGTCTTTGCCCAGATACAAACAGATTAGCTACTTGACATAATTAAAACAGAAAATAAAAGAGAAGAAGTAAAGCGAACTGAACTATGCATTAAAACGGGAAATTGTTCAAAGGGAAATAACAGCAAAGTACGAAATTAAAAACATGAAAGCATAAAAGAAATTGTTTTTAGCCCGAGGGCTTAACAGAAAATAATCGCCGGCGAGTGGTGTTGCTCACGCGGCCGCCTTCTTCTTCGCTGGACAGGTTAGGGCTTGCTCCGGTTTCTTTGCTGCTCATACGTCGTACCTCTTCTTCGTCAGTCACTCCTTTATGTAGACGGGCCTTTGCTGATGGGAGACGTGTGGGGGAATACCTCTAGGGTTGGACGAGAGTCCTTCTTTATCCTTATCTCTGAATCTGGTCATCTTGAAGAGTCCATGATTTTCAGGATTCTGGGTACACCGAATGCCCAACGTTCCGCCTCCGTCAATGTTAGCGCTTGCCCATGTACTTCCTTCTCTGACTGACTGAGGTAGCGGACCATGTGCGGTACTTGGTCGAGCTCAAGTCTTGCTCCACCTGCTGACGTCCTGGTTGCTTGCTCAACTCTGCTGGACCCTTTTCGTCAGTCTGGCTTGCTCAACTAGTGCTCTTGACCATGGAAGGTGATTTCCTTGCCTCTTTCACACAGTGCGCTCCTCTTTTCACTCCTTTACCTGCCCACCTGCAAAACTTGCCCAAGTACCCAAACGTGCCCTCCCAGACACAAATAAAGTAAAAACAAACTAAGGACTCGATATACTTGACTCTAAAAACCTAAAAATGAGCCAAAAAATATGGCTCATCAGCATGCTTTATTCAATTTCTTTCGAGAAGTACTAGAACGAATCGCAGGCAATAACTTGACTACACGATCTGAAGGATGGCCCAAACGACGATGCCATAACTCAAAATCGATGAGGCTTGAAACTGTCACCACTTGTACTGTAGGGAATTCTCGAAAAAAATAAAGTCCATCCCGTCGTTCACCGGCTCCAATCAGATTCCCCGAACGTAGGTCCTGTATAACACAGTAGGAATCAGTGAACCGAACATGACAATTAACGGCATCTATCAATTGTGATACTGATATTAAATTGCAATTCAGTTGGGGCACAAATAAAACGTGATCAAGAACTAATCCCCGAGGGAGATAAACACGACCCTCCAGAGTCGCAACAGTGCGTTGACCATTAGGTAGTTCGACTGGGCAATCAAGGATGCGTCGAGCATCATGTAAACAAGCTTGATTTCCCGTCACATGGTGGGAGGCCCCTGTATCAATAATCCAATCTAAAGAAGAACACTCACCGGTCATCCGATCGTGATCTCCAAAATGTTTTTCAGTATTAATCATTTTCAGTAAAATCCGAACTTGCTCCGAGTTCAAATCTGCCAAAGAAGGATGTGTATTAGTAAACACCGCACTGCTAGGTTCGATTACCGCGTTAGCGCGCACGCCATAACCACGACCAGCCGCTGCAGCTTGGAAAGTGGGTATGGTGTTTTGACCTGGAGTAGTAGATGGAGTTGAGGGTGCAGCTCCTCTTCCCGAACCAGACCCTTTTGCACCACGGTTCCGCGTCTCCCACCATTCCGGGTACCCATGCAATTTAAAGCATGTTCCAGTGTCATGGCCCTTTTGCTGACAATGACTACAAAATAATTTGGATTTGTCAGTCTTGTCAAATTTCAGTGGACCTCGAGCAGCTTGAATGGCGAAAGCATGAAGATCCTTCTTGACAGCCTTACTTCGTGCAATATTTCGAGAGCATTCCTCTTGGAGAAACGCTTGACATGCGCAATCGATATCTGGGAGTGGATTTTGAGATAACAAGTTTGTGCGCACCATAGCATATAACTCATCGTCGATCCCAATTAAAAATTGATGAAATTTTTCGTCCTCCCGATCAAGAGCGAATTTTCCAGCTACATCACATGTGCATCGACCACACTCACATGCATGTAAAGGTTTTAGCCGAGCAAGTTCATCATACAACCCCCATCAAACGACTATAATAATCCTCAATAGACATGGTTTTAGACTGCTTACATTCGGTGATATCTGCTCGCAGTTGTTGTAGACGAGGACCATTAACCACGCAAAATCTTTTCGCGAGATAGTCCCAGAATGGCTTTGCTTCATCGTGATAAGGAATAGATACCACAGCCTTAGGATCGATACTCCGTAACATCCATGAAACGAGCATGGAATTGACTGTGTCCCAGTCAAGTAATCTTTTCTTTTCTGTGGGTTTGTTGATCGTCCCATCAACAAACACGAATTTTCGACGAGCTTTTAAGGCTAAAGTAATCGCCCGTGCCCACGCCACATAATTTTCGCCGTGTAAAATCACGTGTGTGATCAGATTTCCGGGTTGATCTCCAGACCCGAGATAATATGGTGAGGTAGGTTCAATCTTTTCGTCTTCCGTCATGGTCGAATCCTGCAAGAACACGCTGGTGGTGCAAAGAGCGGCGTAGGAAGATGTTTGTGATTTTTAGGGTTTGCTATACCGCTAGGGCTCTGATACCATGATAAGAATCTGATAATTATTTTTTCTGTGTTTCAAACGTGTATACAAAGAAGTTATTAAATAGTACAACTTAGGTCACAAAGCCCATGCACATCCCATGAGTCGACTAAGGCCTAAATAATGTCCAATAAGACCCCAACTTCGAGCGGGTGGCGGCTGGACGAAGGTGGGTGTGTAGGTTTTTTTTATTTATATCTAATTAAAAGTGAAAGGACAAATCGATCATTTTGTGTATAAAACCAGTTTTTTATCCCCTAGTACAAATAAGTTGTCTTGCTTAACATTTACATTTTGTGTATAAAACCAGTTTCGTTTATTTTATCATTTTGTGTATAAAACCAGTTTCGTTTATTTTTTAACATTTACACTATTTTAAAAACTACCGCTTACTTAAATCATTACTTAAATGTAACCGGATCAATGTAAAATTGTGTTGTAGTTTAGCTTAATATGATTCTATAATAAGAATGTAAGATGAATGTAGAATACTGTAAAATTGTGTTATAGTTTAGCTTAATCTTAAGACTGAGTCCTATGATTTAATTTATAAATCATCTGAATTTGAGTAATTTTTAAACATAATCGTTTATATTAATAAAATAGTTATTTGATTATTCGATAGAGTAATAATAAAGTTTCTAAAAAAAGTAAGAGGGTAAGTTGGTAATAAAAGTAAATTTATAAAATTATAAAAAAATTATATTATTTAATTCTAACAAAATTTTAAAAAATTCTCTTTATTCAAAATCTTCCATACTTTTCTCTTCAAAAAAATCTCCCATACCTTTAAACCAATTCAATTCACGACTAAAATAATTTCTAGATAACAAAATTCAAATAAACCAATTCAATTCACGATAACAAAAATCAAATAAACCAATTCAATTCACGATAAAAGAATTCAAACAAACTAAAATATTTTTCAGCTAAAAAAATAAATGGCATTCACGAGTTAACCTTCATATACGCATATATCACTTGCATAAGTCTTCCCGATTCTCATCTCTAAATGTAAAAAATGAATTGCTTTTTCAATAAATAATACTGGTACTCCATATTCCATAATAATAATAATAATACTTAATACGTAATTTTAATCAAAGATACAATTACATAACCTAACCTAATTCCCAATTCCATCTACGAATCGAACTGTTTACCTTCGAACGACTGACCGAAATCCCAATTCTTAGGGGCGACGTTGTACGACGTCAGCGTCACTCCGTCGCTCCCCGTGACCTCGAACGACAGCGGCTGATTTTTCAAATCGGCGTTGATGTGCCAATTTTGCCCCCAATTCCTCCCCATCGCCAGCCACCCCGTCCGCGAACCCTTGATTTTCACCGCCGCCACGTCGCCCGCGCCGGCGGAGTTGCTAATCAGCACCGACAGGAATATCCCGGCGCCGCCGAGGCTGAACCGGACGCCTCCCTCCTTCCGGCACCTGATCCGCCGGTACTGGACCGGCATGTTCGAGGCCTTCCAGATCGCGATCTTCTCGAACGCCTCGATCGGGAGGACGAAGTGCGAGTTCGGCGAGTTGCAGAACCCGCCGCCGTCGGGCTCCAGGCCGTAGTTGGGGGCGCAGAAGTTCGTGGCGGTGACGATGATGGAGGTTCCCGGAATGCACCACCGGAGGTCGTCCACGCACCGGATTTCGAAGCACGCGCCGCAGATCTGGCCCCTCTCGAAGAGGACGGTGCTCAGGGCGGCGGTGGCCTTCCCGTAGCCGGCCTTCTCCAGGTCTCCGTACCCGCACGCGCCGCCCACGGCGTCGTCGGGGTTCGATGCGGCGTAGAACGTGGCGCGGGCGGGTTTCCAGTCGGGCTGCGCGGCGGCGGAGGGTGGGAAGTAGTGGGAGCGGACTAGGAGAGAGGAGAGCGAGAGAGTGAGGGAGAGTAGGAAGAGGCGGCGCGTCGGCATTTTCTGACGGCGGCGGCGGAGAGCGGAGGGGTTGGGGTGAGCACTTGTTGGTAGTGGAAACGGAATTGCTTTAGTACACTTTCGTTTTCTTCTGGAAATGTATTGAGTGCTTTTATTAAAGTGTAAAAAGTGAAAGTTTGAATTGTTAATTTTTGGTTATTTATCTAATAAAAATAATAACACTGTAACAAGGGAATAATATCCAGAGATCTAAAACTCTTTCGTATCTAATGGTCAAGGAGACAACACGTGTAACCTAATATAAAGGCTATATCAATATCAATATACTAGTACAATATATTAAATAAATATTACTCACAATCTAATATTTTAATGCAAATTTTGATACAGCATTCCTCTTTGAGCCTACTTCCAATTTCACATTTGTCGACTTCCTCATTGCTGAGAGCTCTCCCTTCCCCAGCTGTTTTTTGATGTCTTTTAACCGATCGGCTGGATAACAATATACTGAACTTTAAATCCAAAAGAACATAGCCTAATTGTAGAAAATGAGTATGATTCAAAGCAAATTTAAACCATGGCTTACCTTTTTGATTGCAGTTCCACGAGTTTTGCTTTTTAGTGACTTAATTAAAACTCTGTCATCACTAAGTTTACTTTTGAGAACCCCTTCACATCTTTATCAACTGTTCTTGCAGAATTTACCTGATGCAGCCCTGAGAGGGAAAATGAAAATCTCGTCGAAACCTCAATCAATTTAAAAACTACAGTATGTATCTAGATAAATGCATTCATAATTAATCCATACATGTCACTACTGAATTAAGCTTAAAGAGCGAACAAAAAAATCACGACTGTCAAATTTTAGACTCAAAACATATTATAACAAATGTAGAGATAAATAATGTAATGATTACAAACAGAACACCTTAACATGAGCCTCAAGTGTGGCAGTCTTGCCCTGAAAGGATTGTACTGCAGCTCTCAGTTTTTCAGCATATTGAGGTCACATACCAATGACATGCAACAAGTAAAGATGCAATATAGTTTCATACGTAACTTGGTCGAACAAGATACAAGCCTTGGTTAATTATCAATGGCTCTATGGTAAAACATAGACCAGAAACACAGAACCTTGTAGTTTGGTGAATATGGTATGCTGACTTATTAATCATGTATTAACTACACAAGAATAGAGTATCACCATGATCAGTTGCAAATCGACATTTTTTTCATATAGCCGTTGTGTAAAGACAACTGTATTTTAATAAATATACTCAAGAAATTTTCTTGCATTTCAAAGAAGTTGATTTCAACAGAATATAAGAACACAGACCTGCATTTTCTTGGACACTTATGAACTAGTACGAATTCTGTATTAGAAATCTGATAAACAACACAGAATTCAGTAAGGGGTGTGGTTTAGGAGCATGATAACATGAATATTCAGTTTGGCAGTGGGTAAACCTAAATATAGAACTAATACGACGTCCCCAAAAGAAGTCACACATTGCAAGGAATGTTGTACTACACTTATTTAGTTTTAATAGACAACCTAGATTCAAACAACATAATTAAATGTTCTTAGGAGATGTTTTTAGTATTACGTTTTCTTGCGACTCGGACATTCTATACAGATATCTACCACTTCGATTTCTCTTAATGGGCATTTTCTGGCCGCCCCTCGGTATGATTAAAATCCATTAAATACGAAGCGAGCCCATGAAAAGTGTGAATTCATAAACAGAATTTGCAACAAGATCCAAAAACTAAACTCGATTATGGTATCACAGTAGTCGACAAAGCTTCAACAACCGAGGCAGTTCAATACAGTATACTTTTTTTTGTAGTGTGTCTATTGTTCTAGGAAAATCGAGAAATAAAATCGATTATAAGACATTTTATTTTTTCAATGCACTTAAATTTTAATTTAAAATAAATAGGTAGAAAAGTCAATTGTACATGTGATATAATAATAATCTTATCTAAATCCTTATTTTATTAGTTATTACATTTATCAATTTATTGTCATATACAGAGTTCTGATCTGACCTGATCTTTGACAAAATTTATTATTATTAAATCGAAATCACAACAATTATTCAACTGATATGAAAGATGATAACATTTAGAAAAGCCAGCAATAATTGGAAGCAACTGCACACAATCAAACTGGAGGAAAATCCACCCCGTCGATCGCGGAAATTTAACGTGCCCATTTACTTCTCTTATTCGTCGTTGACCTTTTCAATTCTTTGACTTGAACAGCTTCACGTCAGCCGGAGACACATTCAGTGCAGCTTCCAAAACCGGCGAAGACAATGCCTTCCAAGCCGACGCACTCCCGGCTAGCTGTCCAAGCACGGGCCTGCAATCACGAAACGCAACGACGAACATTTTATATTATTTTCAATAGAAGCGAATATATATATATGTGTGTGTGTGTGTGTGATATTTACCTTGATGACGTGGCAACACCGTAGAGCTCCATTCCATGTTCACCGGCCACCAAAGCCGCAGCGAAAAACCTCGGCACAACAAACACCTGATCTTGTCTTAACTCGGCCTCCAGAGCTAGGGTTCCGTTGAGCCCGACAATCTCAACCCGTCCGCCTCCCTTCACAACATACAAAATCCGATGCGAACCATCCGTCGTGTAGGAAGGCTCGAGCACCGAGCCCGGCCCGAGCCTCACCAGGCTCGCGCTCAGCCCGATTCGATCGAGCACCGCCAGTTCATCCGCCGTCACTTCCCCCGAATCGGCCAATCCGAAAACGAACTCCTTGGAGTCGCAGTTCGACCCGCTCGGCATCTTTATGTGTTCGGCGACTTTGATACCTAACGCGTTGGGTTGACTTTTCGCGATTTTCTCGGAGATTTTCTCGTCTTTGAAGCCGTATGTTTTGGTGATGAGTTCGTTGGAGAAGCCTCCGATGGCGCCGAGGGCTCCGGCGAGGAAGAAGTAGTCGAACTGTCCCGAAGTGTAGGAGAGTTTGCTTTCGCCGAGGAAGATTATGGTCATGTCCGAATCGCCGCCGTTGAACCACCACGAGAGGCTCCCCATGGCCACGGGGATGGCGTCTCCTTCCTTGATCACGACGACTTTCTCTCGAGGGCTGTTTGGAGATACTAATCCGACCGTGCATGTTCCTGTGTAGAGAAGTTTTAGAAACTGCATCATCTAAAAGCTCGATAAACTATTACAGACAATTGTATTAGTGGGTCGAAATCATAAAAAATTTGTGCATGGATATTGAACTTGATTAAACTAACTATCGGTTAATTAGATCTATCGATGAATTGTTGTTACCTTGGACTATGTAACCGATCTTGAAAGTGTCGGCGTAGTGAGGGAGAGCGAAGCCGCGGGGGCGTAAGACGAGTTTTCCGGCGCCGAGCGATGTTTGGGAGAGGAGAGGAAAGTTGGCCGGAGTCCATGCATAATAAGCGCCGCCTTCTCCGTCGTACAAGGTGGCGTCCGGCGAATGAGGGGTCAAGTTCAACTCCATGGCCACAGATGGAAAATTAAGTAGCAAATATTAGGTATATTATTATTATAATTTGTAGTACATATATGAATTAATGTGTTTGAAACTTGGAAGAAATGGCTTCGGTTATATAATTGGGCAATTGGGAGTTGGAACGTGCTATGGAGTACTAGTATATAGTAATTGTATTTTTGAACCGTATTGTTTCAACGTCACGTTCCAACATGCATTATTTAATTAAGCCTCGATTAAAAAAATGATGCAAATTCGTAGTTGAATTTCTTTTAATTATATTTTGGAAAAAGGTACTTTCATAAAATATATTTTTTAATTAAATGTTTTAATATTTTACTTTGTTTAGTTTTTAATGTAATAATTATCATATAATTATAATTAGGGTATAGTTAATTACTATTTTACCCTTATTAAAAAATAATTACCTAATGAATTGAAAAGAGTAAAATAAACACATGGCTCATTTTGATAATAAAATAAACTAAATTATTTAATTATAAACAAATTTAAATATTTATCTTTTATCCAAATTTACTTTTTTTTTAATATTTAATTATCAAACTAGAACAATTTTACACAAATAAAATACTGTATACTTTTGTCTTATAAAAATAAAATATTTTAGTTATCTCACATCAATCGTCACATTTTTTTCATAAATTACAAAATAAATGAAAGCATTCAGATGGACAGAGGTACAATAAACTTGGCAATTTCAATACGACACAAAACCCACACGATTAAAATGCAGGTCAATAGATGTTAACTCGTCATAACTCATAATCCATTTATTAAATGAATCAATCGCGAATCAACATGTGAACTACTCGTTTCAACTCGTCATGACCCATTTACATCTAAGATCGATTGAGGAAAGAGTTTTGTGTCTCATCTTTATCAAAATATAATAATCAAACAAAAAATAAAATAATTGAGATAGGAGTAGCATACTTTTATTTAATAATTGAGATAGGAGTAGCTATCAAAGTCAACTTTATCGTCTCGTACTTATTTGGAACACTTAGTACAAATATTAGACTTGCCAAGGCACACCACTTAATAACATTTTATATTTTTAAGGCCCATCCCACTCGACGAAATCAAGTATTTTACGGCCCATTATACCGATATGGGTATCAATAATTAACGTGAAAGGCCCACTTTCCAAACATAGCATGTGGCATGTGCGAGGAAGAGAGGCCCAGTTCTCTGAATTCTGATTCAGAAGACAACAGTTGCAGCATGGAAAAAAACAAGTTCTGGAATTGCAAATCAAATCAAATCAAACTTAACAAGTACAGTTGATGTGAGACAATGAAGAACGATATACCCCACCGGCCAACGAACATCAAAATGGACAAAGGATTAAACATCTGGAGACGGCTACTGCACTCACCCAACACACATATTGAGTTGAAAATTCAATCAAGATCAACAATAGATAGAGATAAAAAAAACATTTTAGTCTCATAAATATAGTTTTTTTTCGATTTTGTCCCACGTACATTCACCTTATCAAATTTAGCCTCAAATATGTTTACATTCACCTTATCAAATTTAGCCTCAAATATGTCGAATTTGGTTTCAATTTAGTCTTTTTTGTACGAATTGCCCATGAATGTTGACTCATCGCTACGTGTGAGCATTCCATTGGTCAACGACTTTAAAAAAAAAAAAAAATCGTTGACCAATGAGATGCTGACACATGGCGCTGAGTCAGCATCTATGGATACATTTCGACAAAAATTGAAATTTTCGTACAAAAAGGACTAAATTGAAACCAAATTCGACATATTTGGGGCTAAATTGAAAAAGCGGATGTACATGAGACTAAATCGAAAAAAGGCTACATTTATGGGAACAAAATTTTTTTTTATCTCGCAATAGATATTCCTATACCCCCAAAAGAAGCCTAACCTTGATCGAGAATCACAAGATATAATCCAGGCATAAATTTTGTCTATGAGAGTTTTATAATGTGGGGATGCAGTTCATGCCCTCATCAGAACATTATCATACTTGACCTAAATTAAGAGTATTAATACTTGAAGCTTCTAAACACAGTATCATTCCACGAAGCTTCTTATAGCGTGTGATTATGTAGCACAAAATAGGTCGTGTTACCATAAATGGTCATCTGTGAAACTATTCTACGCTCATCAGTCAGTAAACACGAAGTTTAAGTGTGTGATTGTGTACACAACTTAGATCAAACGATTTTCACGAAAAACGAAAACTTTAACATAGCAACACACGAAACAGCTCACCATCTTTAAACCCTGTGCAAGCCATTGACTCTCTCTATCACAGTTATAACGCCCTGAGTCCCCAATTTCCCGTCCCCGTTCGCCACCATCCCGGAAAACAGCTGCTTAGCCAATGCAGCTCCGGGCAACACCACAACTTCCTCCTCCGCCGCCGCCACGTCATCCACCGCCATCCCCAAGTCCTTCACCATATACTCTGCAAATCCCCCTGGCCGGAAATCCCTCCCAACCATCCTCTTCCCGAACAGATCCATGGCCATGGATCCGGCGGCGCCGCCCCTCACCGCCTCCAGAAACGAGTCCTTATCCAACCCGGATTTCTCGGCGAAAACCAAACCCTCGCTCAGCCCCAACAAATTCCCCCCAACCACCACCTGATTCGCTATTTTACAGCTTTGCCCTTTCCCGGCGCTCCCCATGTAATTCGCCTTCCCCAAAACATCAAACATCGGCATCATCCACTGAACCACACCGGCGTCTCCCCCGGCGAATATCGCCAATTTTCCGTCTCTGGCCCCGATGTCGCCGCCGGAGACGGGGGCGTCGATGGAGTAGCAGCGATTCTCGAGGGCGGCGTGGTAAATTCGCCTGGCCAGCGCGGGGTGGCTGCTGGTGTGGTCGACGATGACGGTGTTGGGGTTGAGGGAGGGGAGGATTTTGTCGAGGATTAGGGTTTGGACGTCGGAGGGGTGGCCGACCATGGTGAAAACGACGTCGCTGCGCGCGGCGAGATCGGATGGGGATTCGGCGAGGGCGGCGCCGAGGGAGAGGAGGGAGGTGGCTTTTGATGGGTCGCGTGCGTAGACGGTGAGGGAGTATCCGGCGGAGATTAGGCGGGTGGCCATGGCGCCGCCCATTACGCCGATGCCTATCCATCCTATGCGGGTACGGGTCGGGTGAACGGGTGCTGGGTAGTGACTGCTCATTTTGTGAGGTGATGGATGGTCACTCGACCCGAGCTCATTTTGTGTGTGTATCGACATAATTTGGATCATTAATTTATATTGGGCCTACATTGCTCCAACTTTGGTAGGGCCATTATCAAAAGTTTATACTCCGATGAAAGACTAATTAAGCATTGGGCCAGCCCATTAAAAATATGTGATTATTTAAGTTCTAAGGTTCGACTGGATACATTGCAATTTACCTAAAAAAAAACATTTTCTAATTTTTTTTCTTCACTTTTTTACCTGTTTACTTCAATTACACAAATTTATTTTATGTGCTGTATAAAATATATTTAGTTGTGTAGCATTAGTTTTTGAGTGACTCAGTTAATTGCTTGTTTTCGAAATTTGGGAGTTCAATTTTAAATGACAAGTGTATATAAAATGCATTAGTTGTATGAGCATATCTCATGGTTTGCACTATTAATATTTTATTTTATTTTTATTGGTGGACAAACAATCAAGAGCAGTTGAAGAATAAAATTAACGTTGTTTTTGTTTGAGTGGTTTGTACTGATGGCGTGTGAATATATACCTTTTATATATGTGTGATTGATGAACAACTTCTTTTGTCTCTAAACTCTAATATAGATAAATAATGAACTATGCGTGTTCCTATTATTCCCTTGAAATGTATAACTATTTTTGTAAAAATGAACAAAATTATTAGAAAATATATTCGATTTATCAATTAAATAAGTAAAATATGATTTATCAAAAAAATAAAATTACACACAGTATTTTGATAAATCAATTCCGAAAATGTACAATCGATATGCTTTACGTGGAAATCACAACAACAATAACAAAAAAAAAAAGAATCCCCTACACCTCACCTCACCGCACGTTCCGGTGGGTACACCAGGCACGCAAACTCATTCCCGGGTCCACGTGATCGGCTGCATACGCGGTGTGGGTCCCGCAAGCTGCATGTCGGCCACGAGTGCAGAAACCCCAAATCGGTAAAATTCGCCCCTTTCGCAATCGCATACGATACTCCCCCACCCCCCATTATTTTTTTGTTTCTCGCGGCTGAAAAAGGAAATATAAAATTCAAAAATAAAATTATAATTTACGGAACTGCACATTTCCGGAGGGTAGGGTTCGCGTCGAGAATCGATTATCTGCAAACGCTTTATTCAGGTGAGCTTCGCTTCTCCATTTTTAATTTTCTGCATTTTTTTTAAATTGCCTCTTTATACATGCTGGTAAATACTACTGTTCGGTTTGGTGGTGATTTAGTAAGCTGATATCGAGTATCGAGTAAGCTCGCTGAATTAGGGGAATTTAATTTGATTTCATCACGTTGCATTCGGTCGAATTTGGGGATTCCGGTTATCCGATTACACAACGGCAATACTAGTTTTTGGGGTTTAGCTATATCATAGAAATTTCAATCACTGAATAAATTGTATCAGGTTTTCCGGAGGAGTGTAGAGTTTTTTATGTCGGTTCACTCGGTTGGAAGGACGGACAACATGAAATGTGGCCGGTAATATTTTCGTTTTCAATCCGGTTAAGCCCGCCCAATTACTCGTTTGATGCATCCTTTAAGCGTGCGATTTTACACGTGTGATTGGGTGAACTTCCATTTCTCTTTGGAGATAATAGTATGAGTATGAAGATAGTATTATTTTGAAAAAGTAGAAATGAATTTTGGTAGAGTAATTGGTTGTAAGATGAAAAAGTCATGATAATATCTTAATGTAGTAAAATAACGAGCTATAGTTAGAAATATCTGATTGCGCGAATAGTAATTTTGTTTTGAAACTGTGGAGTCTGTAAATATGTTTAGTGAAAGATCAGAATAATTGCATACTGAAACCAAAAAAATATTATATAAGATTTTTTTTTGTTGTGTGAATTGAAATGTGCAATTATGTTTGGTAGCATTTTTCAGGCATTTGTTTGAAGGTCCTTTATTAAATTCACATGTTTGCTTTTTTCCTTTATACTATGTAGGTAATTTAAGTAGTAGGGACCATCGAGTCATGGAAAATGAGGAGAGGTATATAACTTGGCACCCTACTCATTATTTTTTTTGCTGGATTTTATATGCTCTTACAAAATAACCTATATTTGCAGGGTCGGTGAAAAGATATTTTCTAATGGAGACATATACCTTGGCGATCTCAAGTTAACAGTTCCTCACGGGAAAGGTAAATACAAATGGTCCAACGGAACATCTTACGACGGTGACTGGGAAGAAGGTAAAATGACCGGAAAGGGCAAGATCATATGGCCCTCGCTGACCACTTACGAGGGCGATTTCTCTGCGGGTTACCTTCACGGTTTCGGTATATTCACCAGACCTAATGGGTCCACATACAGAGGTTCCTGGAAGATGAGCTGCCAGTATGGCATTGGGAGGAAAGAGTATCCGAATTCAGACGTTTACGACGGCTGCTGGAGAGAAGGGGCTCGTGAAGGCAGTGGCAGGTATATATGGAGCAACGGGAACATGTACATCGGGAATTGGAAAAATGGTAATATGTCCGGGAGAGGGGTAATGAAGTGGTTCAACGGGGATCTCTTTGACGGCTTCTGGTTGAATGGTCTGAGACATGGATCGGGCTTTTACAGATTTGCCGACGGGAGTTACTATTTTGGGACATGGTCGAAGGGGATGAAGGACGGGCCTGGAACGTTTTACCCTTCTGGGAACAAGCACCTGAGTAAACTTAACCTTGAAGAACACATAGGCAAGCGGGAAAAGGAGTTGTTTCATTCATCCGAGGCAGCTGTAGAACCGGGCGTAAAACGTAGTCTGTCTGCGAAAATATCTTCTAGTTTCAGGTGGGGTTCCGGAAGGTTCTCTCCGAAGAATTCGTCATTGGATGATGAGCTAAGTGAAAAATCGTGCATTTTATCCCATAGCTCTCTTGATGGTCAGAATGAGGTTCCAGATAATAGGTGTGTGGCTTACGAGAGAGAGTACATGCAAGGGGTGCTTATTAAGGAACGAGTTAAGAATATCTCCAAGTTACCTCGCAGGAGCAAGCAACAGCTCAAGTTTTCAAAGGAGGTTAAGAGAAAACCGTGCGTGAATATTTTCAAAGGACACAAGAGCTATTATCTGATGCTTAGCTTGCAGCTTGGTATAAGGTATTCAAAATAAGGTTTTTGCGTGTGCGTGTTATTTGTTCGCGAAATACCTTATTCAAATATCTTATGTGAAGTTGACAGGTACACTGTTGGGAAGATCACGCCTGTCCCTATGAGGGAAGTCAGATCATCTGATTTTGGGGAACAGGCGAGGATTAAAATGTACTTTCCTAGGAAGGGTTCCCAGTTGACCCCTCCGCACTATTCTGTTGACTTTTACTGGAAGGACTATTGCCCCATGGTTTTCAGGTATGTTTGTTTCATTTGATATTTTGAGGCGACTTAACAAACATTTTTGGGAGGTGGCGGTGGGTGCGGTACGTAACAGAAGCATAATTTGTTTTTGGAATTCTCTGTGGTTTTAGTTCATCTAGAGTGTCTGCTTGGATTTGTTTGCCAATATAGTTCTAACAAGAATAAACTGATTCTAACGAACTGATACTTTAATCACACACACGGACACCCACAAAAAAGAACTAAAATGAAAAACAAGTGATTGAAATGTGAGTGAATTACTTATTTAACTGGACCCTTGATCTATGAATGGCTTTAAGTATAAGCCTTTAGCTTAGGTTCTTTAAATTTCAACATCTTCAGTTTGTGAGTTTGCATCTCCCTGTGGGATATATCATTTTTCAGGAACCTCAGAGAGTTGTTCAGGTTAAATGCTGCAGACTATATGATGTCTATCTGTGGTGATGATGGACTTAGAGAGCTCTCCTCCCCAGGGAAAAGCGGAAGCATTTTCTATCTCTCACATGATGATAGATTCGTAATCAAAACATTGAAAAAGAGCGAGCTGAAGGTATTAAAGACTGTGATTACGTCACTCTTTTTGTCTGCTGTTTTTGTATTTTTCCTTTCTGTTGAAAATAAAGAATAAACATTCAGTATCATCGCTTAACGATACAAGAAATGTCACTCATTGTCCTTTCACATATTTTATTCGGAGAGGTTTTTGACAGAGCTTATTTAAAATAACTTATAATCCCCTTTATGTTCTGGGATATTTTGAGAACTGATAAACTGTTTAGACTTTAGATATAAAAAAAGGATATTTGAGTTATAAAATGTATTACGTGTTAAAAATAAAGAGCTTATAAGATATCATCAAACTACTTGGGGTGAAGTTTTTCTTTCTTTAGAAGCTTATAAGCTGATAAAAAAAGGCTTATACGCTTGTTCATGATGTTCTCTCTTGTTTTTAATGTTGGACAGGTGCTGCTAAAGATGCTGCCTCATTATTACGAACATGTACAAGCACATGATAATACACTTATAACCAAATTCTTTGGGACACACAGAATTATGCTGAGGCATGGAAAAAAGGTTAAATAATCCGTAAATAAAGCAGCCTACTTTCTCATTATGATGTAAAATAAATTATTTTTCCTAGGATTTTGAATTACATTCATTTACAGGTCCGATTTGTAGTCATGGGGAACATGTTCTGCACTGAATTACATATACACCGTCGGTATGATTTAAAGGGCTCGACTCAAGGAAGGTTTACTAATAAAGACAAGATTGATGAGTGTACTACACTTAAAGATCTTGACTTGACTTATGAGTTTCAGATGGACAAATTTTTGCACGAGTCACTTTTTAGGTAACCTTCCTTTTGTATATGTAGTTTTGTTTTGGACAGGTAACATGGAAAACTAGTAAATACTACAACTAACCTTAATTATCAGTTAAAAAGCATTGTAATGAGTCGCTCGGTTTTTCTTTTACACTCCTTAACTTCTTAATTTCCTGTATAACTAGTGTAATTGACTATATGCATCACGCTTGGTTTAAAAGTTCGTTATGAGTTAATCTTAATGACATGTTCAATTTCATTGTTCCCTGGCTGTTTATAGTTTTTTTTTTTTTTTTTTTTTGCTCTAATTTTTTATAAAGTGATCACCGAGCATGCAACTTGTTCTATTGTGCAAATTGAGAAATAATTATTTAGATATTTCTAGGTCTTAAAGAGCTTCTCTAACCCTTGTTACATCTCAAGCTTTTTACATGGGGACGGATAAGTATCCTACTCCTGTATTAAATTCAAATTTAGAGAAGCTGTAAATCCTGGATATGTATACATTTCTAACATTTTTTTCATTTTTGTTTTGCGGTAGACAACTATCCCTAGACTCGGCATTCTTGGAATCTCAAAAGATCATAGATTATAGCCTTCTCCTGGGTTTGCATTTTAGAGCTCCGGAGCATCTAAGATCCTTTTTGGATCCAGAATCTTTGCAAAAGGTCGAGAACACTAATGCTGCTGATGGTGGGTTGACACCTTTTCAAACAGTAAAAAAGAATCTGGCTAACTTATTGATTTGAGTTAATTATCAAGTGTTAATTAATTTTAGCTTTGCTATCGAATCAATTAACTCTCTATTAGTAATCAGATTCATGATTTTACTGTGCCATTTGTGATTGATCTTATCTTCTCCCTTTTTTAATTTCTTCTAATTTCTTCTGATATTTTGTTTTCGCGAAGGTGTGATTTCCCAAGGAGAGCTGTTGATTCCTCCAAGGGGTTTGCTTTTAGTAACCCATGAGCCCGACTCTGTAAGCACTACTCCAGGTCCTCACATTCGTGGAAATACCTTGAAAGCATACTCTATAGGTAACAGAGAAGCCGACCTCCTCCTCCCCGGTACCGCAAGGTAAACTAAACATAAGTAACATCTCATACAATAAAATTCAGGGTTTAATTACAAAACTGCCCTATCATTTATCCCGATTCCAAAATAAAACCCACTTAATATATGGCAACCATCTACTCATGTGATCACTCGAGTTGTGTACATAAAAGAAGTAAAATTCTGCTTTTTATTTTTCAGGTTAAGGGTGCAATTAGGAGTGAACATGCCGGCTCAGGCGAACCACAAGATCACACAGGTCGAGACTGACTCAGCTGAAGTTGAACTGTTTGAGGTTTACGATGTGGTTCTCTACCTTGGCATAATAGATATATTACAGAAATACAACATGAGAAAGAAGATAGAGCACTTCTGCAAATCTTTCAAGTACGACCGGCTGTCGATTTCAGTTGTTCGCCCGACGATTTATTCAAAACGATTTATTACATTTCTGGAGAAAGTATTCCCCGCTCAACCTTAAACAGAGATGGATTTCCCACAGGCTATGGCCTTATGGACATTATTCTTTCTGGTATTAGTATTATTGTAAAGTATTCTTTCTTCATCGAGCATATGGTAATTTATAATTCGTGTGTGTATATAATATAATTTTTTTGTTGGGTTTGCTGTTTTGAATAATTAGGTCCTTTGGTTTTTAAATTATAGTTATGATCAGTTTATATTTTTATGTTCTTAGAGCATCTCCGACCGATACTTTCTTCATTGAGCATTATTCTTTCTTCATCAGGCTATGGCCTTATGGACATTATTCTTTCTGGTATTAGTATTATTGTAAAGTATTCTTTCTTCATCGAGCATCTGGTAATTTATAATTTCTTCATTGAGCATTATTCTTTCTTCATCAGGCTATGGCCTTATGGACATTATTCTTTCTGGTATTAGTATTATTGTAAAGTATTCTTTCTTCATCGAGCATCTGGTAATTTATAATTCGTGTGTGTATATAATATAATTTTTTTGTTGGGTTTGCTGTTTTGAATAATTAGATCCGTTGGTTTTTAAATTATAGTTATGATCAGTTTATATTTTTATATTTTTAGAGCATTTTCAACCGATATCAAAAACTTATTTTGAAGTAGGAGAGATGCTCCAACCGATCTCAAAACGTAAACTTATTATGGATTTTATGGTAGGACTACATAAAAAATACTTAGATTTACATTTACCTTAAACTCAAACCAAAAACTATTTATTATTAATAAAATGATCCTTCTATTTTACAAATTAATAAAAAAAACTTATTAATTTTTTATTTTACTTTTTTATTTAATATATTTTGTAATGTAATTTTTTTAATAATTATATCATTAATAATTAAAATAAAATTTTATTTTAAAAATAAAAACAAATATTTATAATTAAATATTTCATGTTTGCGGAATTTTGTCATATTTAATTAATATTTTATTTTTATTTTTTAGGTTTATTATTTTTAAAATTTTTAATAGAAAATAATATTTATTAAAAATTTTAAATTTAATTTCAAAAGTTACGGAGTTAAATTATAAATGTGTAAAGATATTGGTTATTTATAAAAATAGTATAAAAAGTTGTATATGAAAAATAATTTGAGAATATTCAAGTTTGAGCATTGAAATCTATGTTGGAGCCAAATTACTCTAAACTTAAAACTAAACTTATTTTTGAGTTTAGATTTTTGTGTTTAATTGAAAATAGAGTTTTGTTATATTACTATGTTTAATTATTAAAAAATAATACACTTTATTTTTATTTTTTATAAACTCCCCAAAAAATAAATTATAAATATATATAATTATTTTTATTAGTTTATTTTATTGTTAAATTTGTATATCATATATTTTTTATTATTATTTTATTTTATATAATTTTTTTATATTAAAAAAAATTTTAATATATTTTTTTACCTGAAAATATAACATTTATTTTATAATCATATTTAACAAATTAAAAAAAAATTGATATATAATAATAATAAAAATAAAAAATAATACAGTACTTATCTATAATCTAATGTATGAAATTAAATAATATTAATAATAATAACCCATGGTATAATTTGCCCTGTCTTTGAGTCAATAAACACCTTACAAGACATTGTCAACTTATATTTGAGCTTTAAGACCTTATTTCAACTTATGTGGGATATTTAATATGCCCCTCACTAGTAGGCTCGGTTTCTCGGCTCTACTCGTGGACATAGTGTCATCTTTTCATCGGTCGGGCATTCATCATCGTGTTGGACCTGCTATGATACCATGTCAAAGTGGGGCATTAACACTTTAAAAAGTCTTGTTAAGATTACAAAGTAATCTAACTTATATTTTAGCTTTAAAACTTTATACCAATTAATGTGAGATATTTAGCATGCCCAATCAAAATTATGATTAAATAAACGGTAAACGGTAATGCTATATGGACAGAACGGGCCAAAATTATTTATTTTTCTTATTTTTTATTTTGAAATAATTATAAATATGATAAATTTAATAAATATTTTAAAATAAAATTTTTATCTTTTATTATTATATATTAAAATATATTTTTTCTATTTAATTGATTTTTTTAGTGTAAATATAAAAATATGCGTTATCTTTAATTAAAAATTTTATTTTTGATTTTTTTTGTACAATATATATTTTATATATAATAACTAACTATAACAAATGTGAAAAAATAATTAAAATATTATTATACTTGTGAAAAAAAAAAATTATGTCCTTTTAGCACCTCCCTTAAATAACTGTGTACCGAAAATTGAATGATGAAATGGTCATTTGATATGAATCACGTGCACACAAACCAAAAAGTGCATTTGAATTTGGGGCATTGGATTCTGTCAAATTGTGAAGGCTGCATGCACGCACAACTAGTTTTGCAATCACTCATTTATTATTGATGCTCAGATTTACTTTACCCTCACCAAACCAACAAGCTTGATCCTCACACCACTATAATTTTAATCAATAACAACCCTTTTTTTATTAATAATTATTGTGATGAAAATATTTAATAATACAGTACCTCTCCCCTTTCAAATAATTATAATTTTTTTAATACTTTTGCTCTTGCAACGCTTCATTTGTAATTAAGAAAAACAAAAAAACTTTACAAAAGAACATTGTACTATTTTGAAGGGTGAAAGGAATAATAAATTTTATAAAAAGACTAACTTTTCATTGTATTAAGAAAATTATATATCAATATTTCAATACATTTATGTGTAAGTTTGTTAGTAAATATAAAATAAATAATAATTTGTACTACATAAATAGTCACACCTTTTTAAAATAAAATTTACAAGTAAAAGCCCTTTTTCAAAAGAAAAAGTAATTCATATTTTTTTAACTTTCAATACAATATCTAATAAATCACATTCTTTTCAATTATTTTACATTTTTATGTGAAAAAGACATTTTTATCCTTAATTTAGTAATTGATAAAAATAGTCTAAGTGAACTAGACTGAAATGAAAAAGAATTAAATTTATTATAATAATAATATTTATACATTATTAAATAATATATAAAAAATATGAATAATATTCTACCATAAATTAGTTTTTTCTTACTTGAAATCATTCTTTAAAATTGTTTGTTTAGTTTAAACGGTTTTTTTTACAGATATTTTGAAATAAAATCAAATTAAGTTCAAAATAATGTCTATCAAATTAGTATACAAATACACCACAATTAATTAGTACTCCCTCGGTCCAAGAATAGATGTCACACTTGGTCAACTGCTCTATTGTTTGACCTTCGATTACTTATAATAAAATATATATAAAAATTACTTAAAAAATACTAAAATAAAATTTAGACTCTAAATTTTTTTTAGTATTTTTTCAATAATTTTTATATATATTTTATCATAAGTAATCGGTCAAACAGAGCATAAGGTGTGTCATCTATTCTTGGACAGATGAGTATACATGTTTCACATTATAAACTTATGCACAAATATTTAAATATAAATTATTATTTTTTACTTTTTATTAATTATTTTGAGACTTTAGGTTAGAACATTAAAACATAAGTAGTATACTTCACGATTAAATTGAAAAAATCAATTTGAAATGGAATATGTGAGCACTCAAATATAAACAAATAATTTTGTTTTACTTACTCTATACAATTGAAATATGTTTTTGGATAAAATCAACCTTAATTAGAAGCTCAATTCAAATAATAAATTTTCAAATGAATTGGGTGGTGGTGCTCATTGAATAGATGCTCCAGGGGTCAGTGTGACATTAACTTCATGTCATCCTCCTCGATCCTTTGCTCTGGGTTTGCGTTTTCCAATACACACACAAACACACAATTCATAATCACTCCTCAAATGATTTCAACACATTTTATGACTTCACTTTCCTCCTCTTTGAAGTTGTTCTTGCTAAATTAACAAAAATCCATTTAAATGTCAATTTACGATTTTAAATGTTAATTTATGATTTTTTTCAAATAAAGAATCTCTTTATTAATTTATGATAAAATGAATAATTATATTTTTTTTTAGAATTTCAAAACCAAAATAATTGAGATGAAGCAATATATTTTGTGTGTATAGTGTAATAACAATAACAAGCACTGTCTTCTTGTATTTATAAAAAAAAACAAAGTGCAGTGTGAGTTGTTCATCTTGACTGCAACCATCCATCCGTGTTTTCTGGGTGTCACTGTGTGTTTTGAGTGTGTGAGAGAGAAAGAAACACAAAGTCAAAATAAAAATAAAAAGTCAACAGGAAGAGATGATATGATAGGTCATAGGTTTCTTGTTCTTCATTCAAACCCACTCCCTCCCCTAAATTATCACAAAATTAATCTAATTTGTACAAAAATAAAATAAAATAAAATCCAAAAACGAATAAAAAAAATTGAACCAAAAAAATAAAACAACACGAGTCGACGGCAATGAGAAATGAAACCCTAATTAAGATATAATTGATATGACGATGAAAAAAATTAATCTAATTCATACAAAAATAAAATAAAATCAAATCCAAAAATGAATTAAAAAAAAAAAAGAATTGAACCAAAAAAATAAAATAACACAAGTCAACGGTGATGAGAAATGAAGCCCTAAGTACAATATAATTCTGGGATGATCATACGACAATGAAAGGGTATTGAGAGGAATGAAGCCTGGTCCGAAGCCGTCACAGTTGATCAGCGTTCCGACCCGGTGATTGCGTCGAGCCAGCCAACATCCCCCACAAAACTACTTTCATCTAATTCTACGCATATACATACACATATACATATAGATACAAATATAATATATAATTATATGAAGAAGAAGATAAGGGAGGAAGAGAAGGGGCTTATTTTGATTTTGTGTGGTATGCAAACCCTAGCCCAAAACTTCTTATTTATAGGACTGAGGGAGACACATTTTTTTTAATAATAACTTATTTATTTATTTAATTATTGTGAACGTGGAGGTTGAAAGTTAAAAAAATAATAATATAATTAATTAAAGATACGAAAAAAGGGATTTGAAATGATCCAAACAGAAAAAGCTCAACGGACTAATTAATTACTGACCCACCGCCAACCGGCCGGCCACATGACTCGACTGATTCTTTTGCAACGGTCCATAGAATTTTTCTTTTTATTTGTATATTTTATTTTATAATAATGTTTTGTTATAAATTGTAATGCAGTAATGCACACATGTTTTACTCCATGTTACTAATTAAATTAATTTTTCACTTGAATAATTAATTTGAAGAGACTATATTAATTAAATAATTAATACTACTAATTAGTAGTGTGCGACCCGTGCATCACATTATTGTACATTCTGTAAGTATAATATTAGGAATTATTTACTTCAATTAATTGAGTAAACGTACTGAGAGACAGAGGTATCGCAAATTCTAGTATTACAATTTACAAATGAATTGTGTTTGTTTCTTTCGGAAACAAATAGAGTATTTACATACATTGTTCAATCAATCAAAGCTCGTAAATGCTTGATGTTATTTGTAGCATTAGATTCTATTGAATTTTTGCGTGGATTTGTGATTGTTCAACTCATTTGGATAATTATATAGTCATTGAGTAGAATAAACTTCATTTGAAGAGATAAAATGTAGGAGTACTACTTAATAATTAAAAAGTGAAAAAAATACGTAATTAATAATTATCCAGAATGAATGAGGAGCTTTTAATACGTAGGAAACAAAAAGTGTAAGAGAGGGTCGACCCGTGTTGTCAGCGCTACCGGAGGACCCGGAACACAATATCAACCCGAATAACGAGACACCCAAATAGCGGTCACACCCATATTAAAATTAGAAAATTAAAATATCAAAATAATAATTGAATGAGAGATGCTACTAATTTTAGAGCTAGGTACGTAAGTGAAATTAACAATAATTGTAATGAAAATAAACTTAATCAACACGAAAAATTAATCACTCTGTTAAATAAAAATAACATTTTTTTTTTGTAATTTACAAACAAAGCTATACATATCATTGCAAATATAACTAAAAAAATTTAAATACTAATTACAATACTTGTAAATTTTAGACTTTATTCTTTTTTTTAGTGATGGTAGCTTAGGGTTAACCCTAATTTGTCAATAAGAAATTAATATGAAAGAATAAGGTTGTTAAATTGTAACTAGAAACAAACAACGCTAGGCACTAAAGAGTACAGAATGCCTAAATTTTCAACTCCGGTGTAGAAAACATCGCTGGATCGGGCGAGGGTGCACCCGAGAGTTCGTTCGTTTTTCTATTTTTCTTGGTATGTTCGACTCGATTTGACTTCACACTCGTCAAAGTTGACCTCTAGCTCCTCAATCAAGTTTATAACTTTTGGAAATAGGTATATAATGTGTTTCAAGAAAGTAGATAGATACACATGAAGTGGTATTTTTTTATTTTACTTTACTTGTATTTGAAAAAAGATTCCTTTTACAAAGTTGTGATTTTGAGGAAATCAGAATTCAGGGAAAAGCCTAAAATAATACGTAGTATAATAATAATAATAATTAAATATATTGATTAGTAAGAATATTAGTTGGCGACAAAAGATTATACAGTAGTCGATAGATAGAAAAATCCATTGAAAAATAACCAAAACAAAACAAGTGAAGTGATGGTGGAGAAGCGCGCCAGTATATGCATATGCAATAACTGCGTGTCAGTGGTCAAAGGGCGAAATCGCCATTACAAATTTCAACGTCGACGACGAGGACGGTCGGAGGAGAGATGAACGGTTCAGATTGAATACGGATATAACCCTCCCGACGCAGGCGCAGGTGGGCCCGTGAGGCGACAGGACAGACATCGGTGAGTGTGGACAACGTCAGGGGTGGGCCCACTTTCTCTTGCAATCATGTGTTAATCATAACTCTGTCTTTCTCTCTCATATTTATTATTCATTTTGTTTTCATTATTTTCACACACACACAGACAACCCTAGCTACGTGGTTGACTGATTGAAAGGTGTCCCGGCGGGCTAATTTTCACAAATCGAATTGCACTGTTTAAAATTCGTACACAATTTTATTTTATTTTATTTTTTATCTATTTTTCTTTAAAAAAAGACACTTTAATTGAGTCATTCATTTTGTAATGAATCAATTTTTTTATGGTGTTAAAAACTATATATATACATGTAATAATGCAATTATTATAGTCTGTAATAAAAATGTTTTAATGAATTTGCCAGCTTTCATTTATCTTTGGTATTTTGGTTGCATTAAATGGAGATGTGATGAGATGACAGTCTATGTTGTTGACACTCTGGAATCTGGACCTTTGCTCCTTTTGTTGAATAATAATGTATTTATCTCTACCACAAATAAAATACAAAAACATTTTCTTTTTCAAATTAATTTTCTTTTATTAAATATGGATGATTAAATTACGTTGTGCTTTGTGCAAAATTTGCCATTTATTATTATATTATATTTCATAATATAAAAGTGAAAAAAATGAATAAAAAACATGATAATACATTTAGTGAAGAAATACCATATCATACAAATATTAAAAATCTAATTGTCTGGAATGATTTTTTTTTTTATTATTTTCCATTTTTCTTCTCCCCGGAAAAATAATACAGAAGAACATGAATAGAAACTACAAACACGCACAATCGGTCATTTGAATCCACCGAGGGCAAACGAGACCTTCGGACGTGACTTATTCTTCCCCAGGAGCTTGATTTGATTAGCTCTTTCTTCCTCCTCTTGTTGCTTTTTCCTTCGTAAGGCCTCTTCATTCTGCCGTTGCCGCTCTTCCAATTCTCTGTAACGTTCCTCCTCTCGTCTTTGCTGTTCTAAAGCTTCTCTTCTCTGAGCTTCTTCGACCTTCCTTCTATTTTCCTCCAACATTCTTTCAAGCTCCTCTTTCTCCCTTTGTGCTTGTTCCTGTGCCATACACAACATATTTTTGTCAAAAATTCAAATAAAATATCGAGATGATTGATAAAAAGACACTTGCCTCTCTCTTCTGAGCCTCTAAAAGAGCCGCTTCCTTTTCTTTCTCAAGTTGGGCTGCCACCTCAGTTACAAGTCTCTTCCTACCTTCGTTTAGACGCCTCTCTATTTCAAGCTTCGTCTCCTCAGTATTCAACCTCTCTTCAACTTTCTTCCGAATTCGTTCTTCTACTCTTTTTGCAGTTTCTTCTTCAATTAATTTTAATTCTAACTCTTGCCGAAGCCTGAGAAGACAATAAAATGTCAATAAATAAATAAATAAATAAATAAATATCGACCAAATAAGGGAGCACCCAGTTCTAAATTGACTGAAGAAAACAAATCAGGAGCAAACCATGGTGGTTCTTTATTAAATGCGAACAAATTAAAATAGCAATGTTGCCCTTAAAAGGTTCCGTGAATTCAAACCTAAAATGAAAGACGAAACTAACCTCCAGTTTGGAAAAGGGGGCTAAAAGTATACAACACATGCTTATACACTTTTAAAGCATACCTCTACCTGATTCCTGATAAAAAATATTTCAGTTTCAAATCTTCTGAACAGAAGTAGTTTAACGAGGCACCGACACAAACAACATGAGACAACTTCCTTCAATTAATCTTGTGAAGACGAGGATCAAGTAAAATGCAGCACTTTCTCAATGCTAATTGATTAAATCTTTCATCCCTTGTGTCATTGTTTCATACATCTGTAGCAAATACATTCACGTATGTCGACACAATTACAATTTCTCTTCACCCCTTTTGGTAGAACTGTTAATATAACAAAATTGTAATCGCGTTGACATACATGGAATGTATGAATTTGTTACACATGTGCATGAAGCAGTGACAATATCCCAGCGCCCCATGATATCCATTCAATAAATACTTTCGAGAAAACTTTTAAATGAAAGGGACAAAATCAAGCCCCAAAATGGCTTTCGTTATGCACATAAATGAATCAATTAAGAAACATAAGTCAAACAAAATTTATCTTCTGGATAGTGCATTTCAAAAAGACTGACTACATCATACGTATCACGTTACCTTTTCCGCGTATGTTCGAGCAACTTCTTTTTGAAAGACTGTTAATGACTTTTGCAAGCATGATAAAACATGTTGAACCGTGAATGAACAAGAAAGCCATACCAGAACCAATTCAACAAGTAAAAACATGAATAAAAATAAGCCATACTCCTTCCGTCCCTTTGAAAGGGTTAAGGATGGTTGGTGAGGGAAAAATTAAAAAATAATGTATTTTATTGTGTAAATTGGATTTGTGTGGTTGTAAATGAAATGTAACGTTTGCAGTGGGAAAATAAAAAATGAAAGTGTAACCCTTGCAATGGGACGGAGGGAGAATCCAAGTGATAGGGTGTGCATGAACGAAACTGACAAGTTAAAATAACTATACCTTTTCTTTTCCTCTGTCTCTTTTTTTATTCTTTCACTGACATCTTTCGCTTCTATTTTACCATTTCGCACACTGGGAGACGCACTTAACGGTGATGATGAACTACTCCTTTTCCTTTGTCTTCTAGTTTGCTTTGGTGTGTGAGAGCGACTTTTATGCCGTCTATGACTGGGGGACCGGCTTTTTCTGAGCCTAGAGGATAGTGACCGACTTCTTCTTCTGAAAATTTCAATAAAGTAGACGAGCTTCAGGAGATTAATATTGGCCACTAAAAAATTGTCCGCAACCTCAGCATAGTCCAAACCCTTCATCTATACTCAAAAGCACGTACAGTTACCTCATATATTTGCAAAAGAATTAACTGGGTGCTCCATCTTTTATCATAAGAAACCGCTATTATCACAATCGAGCAGAGAAATGACACCCATCGGCACCTGCTGACTTCCCCCAGTCAAAGGGAAGCCAATGTTTCTTTTCTAAAAAATTCTAAAACATCAATGACATTTAACTTTCTCACTCACGACTTAAATGATATATCTCAAGTTCAATTTTTTTTCCTGTACATAAGTATCAGAAATGATAATTTACAACTTAGAATCATTTTTTAATAAAAAGTGAGAAAAGGCATGACACATCATCAACTCTACAATCATAAGCATGACGATATATCAAAGTGCTGACGGAAAGCGAAAACTCTCATAGCAGCAACATGGCACTAGGACAGCAAAGTTAGAGAATCCATTAGCGTCTGCTAGATCATCTAAAACAAATAAAACCAGCATCGTGAGCAATTTTTACTACCAATATCCACAACATCCCATGGCCAGAAGAGAATCAGGATTGAATAAATCCAATAGAAACCATAACACAGACTTCATCGATAAATATAATTCCATCCATAGAACTGGATTAATGAGTTCCTAAATTTAAAGGAGTAACTCTTATCCTAGTTTTCGAATAATTTATCTCAGACTCGTCCCTCTGTTTTCTAATATTTTACAATATCTTTTACTTTTCTAGTGACAACAATGGTGGAAAGCACATATTATTTCCTATTCAACCATTCGTTAGACAAAAAAGTATACCTCCACAAACACAGAGTCGCACAGTTCTCTATAATGTCTTAATCATACATAATTCTCTACCAATGTTTTCAAATCTCTCCCCAACTCCACCTATACATACATTATAGCTCAACATTAGATTCACACCTTTCCATTAATTGATTGTTAGCAATCGAGAAATTCTACGACTAAGCCTGTTTGGGCTGTTCGACAAAACAAGCCAAATAGTACAAGATATTCGACATCTCTGCCACATAATACAGAAGCAAAAATATGTCAAAGGGTATCACCTGCTCTGGGAATATGGGGATCGACTTCTTTCTCTCCGGCTCCGGCGATACCTCACCGGAGACAGAGACGGTGACGGAGAATACCTCCTCCGGCGAGACGGCGAACGAGATAATTCCCTGTCTCTGCCCATATCTCAGTTTACGATAACAAATGTAAAATCCACCACCTGCCACCATACAAAATAAATCATCAACGAAATTTAAAAAAGGAAAATCCCAATGAAATAAGCGAGCTGAAAATACAATAATTCAGCTGGATTGACGACCTTTGGAGAGACGGATAGGATTAGAGATCAACGGTGAATTGTTGATTGTGCGCACTGAAAAGTAAACCCTAAAAGCTTGTGTAATTTGCAGGAAAAAAAAAGAAAAAAAAGAAAAAAAGGACTTCCAAAATAAAAAAATAATTAAGGACGACTACGAAGTTCAAATGAGTTTTGCCATGGACTTCAAAC
This sequence comes from Euphrasia confusa, assembly GCA_954870475.1. NCBI lineage: Eukaryota > Viridiplantae > Streptophyta > Magnoliopsida > Lamiales > Orobanchaceae > Euphrasia > Euphrasia confusa. The sequence continues at coordinate 13,048,602 of OX940951.1, read as the reverse complement.
GGTCCTAGTTCAACTTGGGCCTGAATGTGGCCCGATTTAGGTTGCGCTCAATTTCTATGCAAATTACAATATTTTAAAATGACATTTGTTTAATGAATTTAACTATTTATTTATTTATATTATAACTAGGGTTACAGACGAGCCGAGTCGAGCTTCTGCGTGCTCTACTAGGTCAAGCTGGAGCTCGACTCGCAAAAAAATTGTCATGCTCGAGCTCGGCTAAATTGAGACGCTCGACTTCTGCTCGCTCTACTAGGCCAACTTCATATGTGTTTAAATACCTTGTTCGAAAAGATCGACTCGTATATACACATATGAAAGGTATTTAATTAAAAATATATACATATTCGAGCCTCTTGATAATTAAGAAATAGTACTTGAGCTCGGCTAACATAGAAAGGTCGAGCAAATTGTGAGCTGTTCGGCTAGTTTGCATCTCTATTTATAACCGGCCGTATGGCAGATGCATGAGTTCATTCACACGCCTAAACTATATCGAAGTGATTATTATTCAAAGTGAAAAAATAAAAGTAAATAGGTCATTCTAATCATACACCATTACATAAATATGAAAGCTAAATGTACAATCGAACACTTCGAGGGCTCATAGAAACACACATCCTTCTCGAGGAGCTTCACCACCTCCTTTTCGTTATTTAGTTTAGCCGACTTCTTCATTTTCCTCATTGACTTCCTCTGTTTCATCATCATCAGTTATGCTCTCTCCTCCAAGAGAAAATCCCATTGCCTCACCAAACTTCTTGAGAACATTTTTATCATTCGAATACCTCATCATTGCAGCGGGGCCGCCTCCTTTTGCAAACTCGTCAAAAACAGGCTTCATGGATAGGTCTTCCTCCAGACGCGCCTCTCGTTCGTCAAGTTGATCTTTAATGGCCGGGTCTATCAATTTCTCAATCACTTCCGGATTCTATAAATACTAAATAGTATGATTCACAATATCTGAGGTCTGTAATAAGTAATTATTTTCGATACCCGAGAATATAGAACAAAGAAAAATTACCTGAATCAATGTGCTGTGTAGCCTCTCAGCAATGTTCATGAGTTGTGGGTTTTGCATTATTTGTTGCATGGTCGAATAAAATCGTTGGGGCATACCTTCTCCGACCGCAAGGCCTCGGAAGGTATTCCGAAGCTGATTAGCAGTATGAGTAAACGAAGGATCTTTGGTAATCTGATCGGCTAATTCCTTGATGCTTGGGTCCTCCTGCAAATGTACACTTAAGCGTTTAGCTCAAAATAAAGGTAGATGACTCAAAGTGCGGAAAGAAATAAGTGATAAGAGGCCAAAACAAACGGATATTTGTATACATACATTAAGCAGTCCTGACATTGCTGAGAAATCGAACCGATTTTGCATCCCGAGAATAGTAGGAAGGGGTGCTCGTCTCTGGCCAGACAATGTTTCTGACTTACATGCATCAGATTTCTTTTCTGAAGAACAGAAAGAAATAACAAAAAATCGACTTAGGATCAATTCCCATGGGGAGTAACTGAACAAAAACACGAACAAAAACAATTCTCACTTTGTTTAGGGAGTACTGGAGATTTTGTTGCCTGTAAAAATCACAGGAAAAGAAAAATCAAACATAAATTCAACTAATGAAATTGATAAAATACCCATAAATTAAACATCGGAATAATCGAGATTTGAAATTACGATAAACAGAAAAACATAATCGGAAATTTCCCAAAAATCGACTAACGTGGAAGAAAAAAACTGAACTGAAACAAAATCAGAATCTGCAATTGAAGAAGAAGAAATTACACGAAACAGTACCTCAGACATGTTAGCTGCGATCCGATGGATAAAAGTTTTCGTCCGATCCTTCGCTTATGTTGCAGATTTGAGGAGAGAGAGCGAAGTATTTATACGTATCGGTATCGCCGATTCCAATATGGTTTATGGGCTTTGAGTAAATTTGGAATATTAATCAATGTGATATTTATTTTGTATTTTTTTAGGAAATTATTTTTAATTACACGCTAAATTATGATATTTTATCACCTTATCTAAGTAAATAGAAGGGGTGTTGTTGGTTTAGGACTACAAATATGAGTTGAGTATCAATCAAAAATCTAAATGAAGAATTTATATATTCAAAAAAATTACAAACTCAAATTAAAATTTAATTTCACTTCATATTATTTTTTTTAAATTGAAAACGAATTTAACTCTTTGCAACAACAAATAACAAACCACATCATATTATACAAACAAGGGGTGCTGCTAATTGATGTGCACGAACTGGACTCGTCCACTATGGATCGAATCAAACCGTCTTGTTCTCTAGTCACGAATCAGATTGACCTGCAAAACAACGACGACGGGGAGTTCCCAGCCTACAAGCTTCAACAATCACGTCAAAATGTGATCGTAATTGCTAACACTCGAATATATCCAACAAGTATTCTTTCCTCTGAACTAGACCCAAATCCTTCTCAAGGGGATCCTTCCTTGTGTATACGGATTCAAAAGGACTCTTGATCCGTCCACTTTTACGCATTGACCTCAAAAATAGCTCTTCAATACCTCAATATTGTTCTCTACTTCTGGTCCTTAAACTCTCCTCCTTCTACCCAAAGATAGATGTCAAACTGACTCTAACATCTCCGAGTTGAACTATCGAGAGCGACACTAGCTAAGTGACTAATCACAATTGCTATCACTTGAATATCAAATGTGGCAAATCATTCCTTCGTTGAATTGGACTCAAATCCTTGTCAAAATGTATGAGGAGTCAAGAAAGGACTCTTGATCCCTCGCCCTTAGGATTCCTCGGGCCTAGTACTTCCCCAATACCTCAATATTGTTCTCTAGACTCTAACATCTCCGAGTTGAACTTCGTCTCGGCAATCTAATCATCTCATCGAAAGCAACTCTAGCCTCTAGCTAAACAACCAATCGAAGTCGATAAGGCAAACTATATCAAATGTCAAAAGTCTTATAGTTACAAAGTAAATACATTGATAGATTTGATATAGTAAAACCTCACACAAATTCCACATATATTGAATTCTGAATCATCGAGTTATAACAGAAAACAGCATTATATATAAATTGATCGAAAACACCTAAGAAGTATGAACCTTGCTCGAGCCGGAAGAGATCGCCCTGACCGCAGATTTCATGGAGGCGGCGGCGGAATTGACAGCGGCTTCGATGTACTTCTTCGAAGCGAAGGTCGCGGCTCTTTCCAGACTTTTCCCCAATTTCCGGGCGCTGTCGGCAACCCTAATCAAGCTGTCGAGCTCGGCCTTAGCGGCTCGGTCCATTTCCTCTTCGAATCGGTGGAATTCGGCCATGGCTCTGTCCATCGCCGACTCCGGATGCTCCTCGGGCTCTTCCGTGTCGTCTCGGGCTTTTGGGGCCTCAATTTCTGGTTCGGGCTGGAGATTGGCCCAGGCCTTGTACGCATCGACCTCGAACAGCTTCGCGAGGTCTTCGGTAGTGGAAGGATCGAAGCTGCCGTCGTAGAGGGATTGGGCAGAGAGAAATGATAATTCGGAATACAGAGCTTCCATTTTTATTTTTATTTTTTTATCGATCAGCGCAGTAGTTATTGCGGAAGTGGTGACTGACTTGACTGACTGGTGATGGCGGAGAAGAGAATTATGTAAAGCCCAGTACAATTTTTATTTTTTTTTATTAAATTGGTAAAAAAAATACTCCACATATTTTCACAACTTTACTCACTTTCTTTTAAAAATTAATTATATATTTTAAAAATTAATTTCAGTAGTACAGTATACGGAGTAGTATATTTTTAATTATCACATGGTTTTCTACTTTGATACAGAATTATTTTAAGGGATTTGTATTATTTTAATTTTAAAAATTAAAATTAGCTTGTTTTAATTTTTAAAAATAAAAATAAAATCGTTTCTTCCAAATATTTTAATAAATCAAAATTTGGATATATAAATTTGCCGTTTGAATTGGGCCACAATCCGATTTTAGATAAAAAAAAAAAACTAATTTTCGAGAAAAATAAAAATGAAATACACTTGTGATCTGGATCACATCAGTCACATAATTAGAATCAATCAAAACAATCTGTGAGCTTCGGATGTTCTGATCCGCCGAGAGGTTGATACGTTCATCGCGTCCGGGAGCTGAATTACGAATCGGATTTCGATGTCGCCGATGGCGGCGGTTGCTAAAGTGCGCTCGGCGGTGCTTCTGTTACTTTTCCTGTGCGTTCTGCGTAGGAGCTCCGCCTTGTGGCTGAGTCTGCCGGCGGGTATTAAAAAGTGCGTGTCCGAAGAAATCCAAACCAACGTCATCGTTCTGGCCGATTACGTCGTCGTTTCCGACGACCGCCCCCACCCCACCCCCACCATTTCCGCCCAGGTTACTTTTCTCAAATTTTCCATTTACGTCCCTCAACTTTGAGATTATTCCTTTAGATGGTACACGATAAGTTTGGGGTTATTCGTAATATAATAAAGTTTGAGGGAAATAAATGCAATTTCAACTTTTTCCGAGTACATCCCTTCCCTTTGATGTATTTTCGGTTATGTACGTAGGTCACTTCACCGTATGGAAACCCCGTCCACCACAAGGAAAACGTAACGAGCGGTCAATTCGCTTTTACGAGTACCGAAGGCGGAAATTACATAGCATGTTTTTGGGTCGACGGCCATAATCCAAGAGGCGGGGATGTGAGTCTCAACGTTGATTGGAAAACAGGAATTGCAGCAAAGGATTGGGATTCAGTTGCAAGAAAGGAGAGAATCGAGGTGAGGCTCAATCCGAAAGCAGCTTTATATACTCTCTTGTACTTTGTAAATTACAAAGAAAATGTGACTATAAGTTTGAGACAGAGAGTATATAGATCCTTTTTTTTAATCTCTCGATCTTAATATGTAGGGTGTTGAACTTGAGCTAAGAAAGCTAGAAGGAGCGGTGGAGGCCATTCACGAAAATATTATGCATCTTAGGAGCAGGTTGTTTATTGTTTTTTTTTTTTTTTTTTTTTTTTTTCACGATTCGTGCGTAGTGGTTTAACATTGAAATAACTTTTGACCTTGTAGAGAAGCGGAGATGCATGCTGTGAGTGAAACAACGAATGTTCGGGTGGCTCGATTCAGTATAATGTCGTTGGGAGTGTGCATCGCGGCTTCGGTTGCACAGATATGGCACTTGAAACATTACTTCCAGAAGAGGAAGCTGATTTAGTGTTCTTCATTTTCATGCACTTGTGCTGTGACAAGTATAGTTTTTTTCTCAGTTACATCCTTTTTAGCTCCTGAAGTTACATTTACATTCTTTAATTTTCCAAATATTACAAATACAGAGATAAAACATGGAATTGTTTCGTTCTTACTTTTTTGACTTTAATCTAACATAACAGCAATTTTGAGTTATATATATTTCAATGGAAATATAAAGAATTGCAAGTGCAACAATCACTCATTAATGGCAATGGACTTTAATTTAAAAGATAATTAATCGGGTATTAATGTGTTAGTTATCAGTCATAATTATGATGGAGTATAATTTGGCTATGTTCCTTACTTATACTTTATTCCAGAAGCAAGAAAACGTGGATGCACGTGATTCGTCAAATTTTCTGTTAGTGATAACAACGAATATCAACGATCCCAAACTCAACTAAAACCTACTTAATTGCTAAAAAAAATGAGTACTTGTTCTGATTTTTTTCCTTCTAATTACAAATAACTACTTCATTACATAAAAAAAAATCATTAATATTCAATAATTCGCAATTTGGATTTAGTAACATATTATGTACGTACTATATAAAATAGTGAGATGTTTAATATATGAAAAATTATTATACAAATTTTGGTAGTAGGTTAAAATACTACCCCGTATTCATGAATAAATGTGTTATTCCACCTACTTTAATTTGTAGGTAACTTTTCTTTTCGAAATTATATATAATTCAAAATTTGTATGTGTTCTTCGAATATTTCGGCATTACTTTAATTTTTGATTATCATTATGAAAAACTCTAATACTACTACTAAAGATTCAAATATTAAAGATCGCTTCAATCAACTTTTTCATCATTAACCATTTATAACACATCTATACAAAAGGTAAAATCAATCAACCAAAAACAAATTAATTAAAAAGGAAAAAAAGGAAATAAAGTTGATTTTTTTTAATCTCTAAGTTCAAAATAAGAAAAAAGTTGAAAGAATAATAATTAGTAATTACACGATGTCATTAAATAAAAAAAATACATAAATAATAAGATGTGATAAATTGTTTTCATTTCAACCCTATCAAAATCCGATATTCAAAATTGACCCATAAATTATTAGTGTGCGGGTTATGCGCGTACACAGCATTTGTTTAGTGTCCATAGCAAAACCCAGTTGTCGGTTTCTAGTGAGAGAAAAGAGAGAGAAGTATTGGGAACTCGATGCTGTGGTGGAAATGGGGAAATTCAACGATCAGCGACTGCCTGTTGCTCAGCAGTCTCATGGAGGCAGTGCTTCCAGAACCTTCTTCCTCTGCCGGCGACGCGCGGCGGATTGTTACAGCGTGAAATGCGCCGCCGTTTCGGTACTCAGTTTAGCCGCTTTTCTCTCCGCCCTTTTCTGGCTTCTTCCGTTACGGTACCGGCAAGACGGGTTCGATGCCGAAGACTCCGTCAAGCTCAGTGGTAAATATTTTTTTTGGGATTTTATTTAATTATCCAATTTATATTTTCTGCTTCGGAGTGATTGGGGTTTTTGAGTTTTTGTAATTTCGCTGTGTAATTAGGTGTGTAATTAGGTTTCGTTTTGGGTTTGATTGAACTAGTTGTTTCCTGCTTCGAATTTCTTCATTTATGAGGTTGTGATAGCTTTGGTTGATTCTGTTGCTGCCATTTGTAATTTGATTTATAGTTCTTCGATAATTACGAGGTCTATTCAGATGATATGGATTTAATATTTTAATATCGGATCAAATTGAAGAATTTCTCGATTGTTTTTGAGCTCCCCAAAAGTGAGTTTGTGTCTGGTGGTTACAGGTTGCGTATCTGCTGAGCATAGTTTTATCACATTTTCTGATTTCTTGAATCCGTATAGTTTGGTTCAACTTATAGATGAAGTAGTTCAAGCATCATTTTTCAACAACCATTATTTATCGTTATGCTTGGATATGAGAAAAGAATACATTCATTCTTTTAATGTTTCTTATTTGCAGCCACAGTTCAGTCATACTTCAAGCTTGATAAACCAGTTTCCGAGCTCTTGCCATATGTTTCAAGACTAGAATATGATATCAATGAGGAGATAGGTGTCCCTTCCTCTAAGGTTGTTTTTCAATTTCACACTCACCATATAGCACTTGCTTTTTTCCGTTGTTGACCTTAATACAATAAGATTGATATTTACACCATTAGTTGTTTTCCCCCTTCAGGTTGCTGTGTTGTCCATGCACAAGGCAGAATTACCTAACCGGACCGATGTCGTGTTTGGCTTCCTTCCGGACCCAATCAACAGCACATTAAATATAGTGTCCTTGAGTTTGTTGAAATCATCCTTAATAGACCTCTTTCTTCAACAGTTCAATTTGTCGTTGACCTTTGGAATTTTCGGAGACCCTTCTTCTTTTGAGATGTTGATGTTTCCTGATGGTGTTACTATAATACCGGAGCAAGCTAATTTGATATCTCAGCCGCTCTTAAATTTCACTCTCGTTAGCTCCATTTATGACATAAAAGAAAATCTTCTGGAGTTGAAGGATCAACTGAGATCGGGATTGCGTTTGAAGCCCGATGAGGTAGATTAGTAGCATTTTTTTCCTTATTGGCTTATCGTTCCAATTTGAATTTAGAAACTCCCTAATAATCTCTTTAAACGTGAAGATCATCTTTGGCAAACTAAAGGGCATCTTTAAATTGAGAATTGTTGAGGTTTCACATTGTGTTAGTTTTAAGAAATCGCCATTTATAATGAGTTGTTATAGCTCTGTGAATTTGGAGAGTGAAATCTCCTTCTCAAAATTTAAAAGTTAAAATGAAGAATTTGATGGATATGATTTTTAATTTTTGGATGGCTATTCAAAGTACAGAGTATTTTTCTTTCAAATAGCATCCTTAATTTTTAATTTTTGTTTTGAAGGTTTTTGTAACTGATATTCTGGTGTTTTGAACATGTTTAGCTAAATTTTACTAACTGATATATTCTGGTATTTAGGATCATTTTTACTAATTTCTGATCATTGATATTTTTCCACACCATTTTCAAGTATTTCATTTTTAACTTTTGCTTACATCTTTCGAGAGTTGTTTTATTTATTCAGTTACATCTTCTCTCTAAATATTTTTTTCTTCATCTGTTTCTCTCTCTCTCTCTCTCTCTCTCTCTCTCTCTCTATATATATATATATATATATATATATATATATATATATATATATATATATATATATATATATATATATATATATATATATATATATATATATATATATATATATACAGGCAGTGTACATACAGGTGACAAATAAACATGGCTCGACTAAAGATTCCCCGGTTATAGTTGAAGCTTCAGTTGCATCCGATCTAGGAACCATGCTGCCAGAGAGATTATTACAGCTGGCTCGGATAATTACTCGGTCGCCCTCTATGGATAATCTTGGCCTCGATCACTCTATTTTTGGAAAAGTCAAAGAAATTAGCTTGTCCTCTTTTCTAAATCATTCACTTTACACACCCTCACCAGCCCCCACACCAACACCATCCCCATCTCCATCCGCGGCACAATCCTATTCTCCTGCCTTTGCCCCCAAATCTCATAGTTCACCTCCACCTGGTGCAAGCCAGCCTTCTGGATCCACTCCACATTGTAGGCCTATTACTGCACCGAGCCCTTCTCCGAATACTCACCCCAAGAAAATTTCCCCTAATTTATCACCTCGAGCGGCTGTGAGACCTCGGAGTTTGCCAGGCCCTTCTCCATTTCCTGGTGCCCCCTATGGTTCTCTGCATGTTTCGTCATCAAATATGTATACTCATTCAAGTAAGTTTTCCCCCCTCTTCTTTTTTTCCTTTTTCTGAGTAGCCCATTCAAGTAAGTTAGTATGCTAAAATGTTGCAAAGCGGATATATATGAGTTGCATGACAACGTTGTTTTTTATAATTGGGCCTTCTCTGGTGTCTCGGGTTTCTTTTCATTTTTCTTTTTTGCTGGACCATGGTGGGAACACGTAGAGTTGGTGGGGGGTAATATAGCATTGACATACATTTATTCTTGTGGTGTGGTTTTGTGGAATTTTACCACAAGAAGTTATGGGATAGAGGTCTTGTGGAGTGGAAAAACACAATATGTAAATGAATAAAGAAACGAGAAAATAAAATATTTGTGTTTCATTAAGAAAAATTGAAAAATGATTGGAAAGTAAAAAGAAAGATCAAGCAACTATTTTATAGATTAAACCTATATAGCTCCTTTGCTAGGTAGTTAGAAAGCGAGAAAGCAGTCAAAGCACTGAATCCTCTCACTTCTTAGTAACTATGTAACTGATGCATGAATTACGATTACTTTTAGCACTTGTTTGATCGTGTATTAAATATTGTTTTTAATTTTGAATTTGTAGCTTTCAAGCTAGGCACTTGGAGGATCCCATGGTTGTACCTAAATGGTCTTTCGGCATTTCTTCTCCTACTCTGGAATATATCCTAAACGACAGTTTTAACATCAAAAATCTAATTCCTGAAAAAAGGTTCTGATAGATGTTTGTTATTATCTGCGTACAAATATGCTGGGGCGAGTGATTATCTTTGGAGGTCAAAGCCAAGAAAGATGGCAGGCCTCGTTAGTTCAGGCGATAAGTTATGATGGGTTCGTGTGGGGCAGACTTCTCACTATTAACGTATAGAGTATCCAGAGAGATGTCTTCCTTCTATTTGCAGGTTTTTCAAAAGAGCAAATTGTAAAGATGTACTGGTTCTTTCTGAACATCTGCGAGGGGCGAGGATAAAGAAAAGACGCAATGTGATGATACCTTTTACTAAACAGTAACTTTATACTAGTATGTATATGAATTTTTCTTTGAGTAGAAAGCCCCAACTTTCACAAAGCTTCGTATGAAGTTGCCTAAACTTTGTGACAATTTCCACTGGTCATCAACCTCAAGAATTACAGGGTCTCTCATAAATACTGCTGTAGCCCAATTTTGTAACAAACTATTAGGTCAATATTATAGTTTTGTCTTTCTCATCTTCAAAATACAAGTCTTGATTTCTCCTCTAATTGATTGGACTTCTTAATCATTTTTAAATATTGTTCATCAATTTTTTTAATCCATTTATTAAAAACTTATTTTATTTTATTATTACAATTTAAAATTTATTTTTGTCATTCAATTCGTTTAAAGTTCATATATTTGGTGCATAGTATAGTACGGTCTAGGAGATGTTACTCCAAGTGCAATACACTTGGTGGCATATTAACTGTAGATGCATACACAATACACGTCGGGGGTGTGTGATTATGTGTGTATTGAATATAATAATATTAAATCAACGGTTAAGATTTATATGGTGTACTCCACCGGCAGTAGCATAGATAAAACCCACGTCGGGTGTGTGTGATTATGTGTGTATTGAATATAATAATATTAAATCATAATATTAAATAAACGGTTAAGATTTATATGGTGTACTTATATGGTGTACTCCACCGGCAGTAGCATAGATAAAACCCACGTCGGGTGTGTGTGATTATGTGTGTATTGAATATAATAATATTAAATCAACGGTTAAGATTTATATGGTGTACCGGGAGTAACATAGATAAAACCGTATAGTACCTAGTTTTTGTAATCAAACTTATATTTTTTTTCTTGTCTTTGAAATTAATTTTAATTAAAAATAATTAAATTATGTGTGATAGTATAAACAAATGATTTTTTTTACATTTTAAAAATAATATTTTTATTTGTAAACCATAATTAGTTTTTTTTTTCTAGTTTTTTTCTTTTTTTTTCTATTTTTTCTTCTGTTTTAGTATGTTTTTTTTTTCTTTTCCTTGTCTTTTCATTTTTACTCTTTTTCAATTATTTTTAATAATTTTTACTACTATTAGACCCGCGCATATTTCCCCCAATCTGATTCAAATTATTAAACCTAATTTGGGTTTAAATTGGGGAAATTGTGTTTTGTCCCTTTTACCCCTAAAACTCCAGCTAAGGATTTTTTGTCTTATTATTTTGTACTACCTTAGGGTTTTAGGGATTGGTGTATGTCACTATATAAGGCTGCATTCATGCCAGCCGCAAATCAATGAATTAATTCCTCATTCAATCAAAATCTATTTTCTGCAAATATTCCAAAACTCAATATGGTATCAGAGCTTTGAAAGGGATAAGTCAAGAGCTTTTTCTCTATCCAAAAACCATGGCAGAAGAGGAATCAAATCAGAGCAAAGCCTCATTAATACAACTGAACAATCAACAGGTATCTGTTAAACTCAATGATGAAAATTTCCTTATTTGGAAACAACAAGTTATTATCACTGTTAGAGGCTATGACCTAGAAGGTTACCTTGATGGTTCCAAAATCCAACCTTCCAAGCTAATACCAGCTGGAGAAGAAGTTATCTGGAAAATGAATCCTGAATATGTCCAGTGGCAGAGGCAAGATCAGTTGCTTGCTTCATGGCTTTTATCTTCTCTATCAGAACTCATCCTTGTTTCCATGGTTGGTTTCAACTCTTCCCAGGAGATATGGCAGAGTATTGAGTCTTCATTCTCCATTCAAACATCTGCAAGGAAAATGCAGTATAAGATTCAGCTTCAAAGCTTGAAGAAAGCAGGGCTCTCTATGAGGGATTACCTCAATAAGGCGAAGTCTCTCTGTGATGCTATTGCCAGTACAGGTGATAAAATGAAAGAAGAAGATCAGGTGCTCCATGTTCTCAGTGGCTTGGGTAATGAATATGATGCAGTGGTTGTTACAGTGACTGCTCAAGGAGGTAGCTACACTATGAAAGATCTCACTTCACTGCTGCTGAGCTATGAGAACAGATTGAAAATTACAAACATGGCTGAGAAAAATTTCTCCAATGCTAACTTTGCTGCTCAAAGAGGTGGTGCCACTCAGAGAGGGAGAGACACTCAAACCCAGAGAGGAAGGGGAAATAGAAGAGGCAGAGGTGGCAGATACAATAATGCCACCAAGGTTCAGTGTCAGATTTGTGGATATTCCAATCATACATCCAACATATGCTATCACAGGTTCACATCTGATTTTGTTCCTAAAATACCTCTCAATGATGGCAACAAACCTGGCAATCAAGGAACTCAGAATCAACAAACTCCACAAAATGGCTCTGCTATGTATTCATCTGCTGAGAGCTCACCTGACAGCAACTGGTACCCTGACTCTGGAGCCACTCACCATGTCACAAATGACTTCTCCAACATGTCCATTGCCTCTGATTATGAGGGTCATAACAAGCTGCAGATTGGTAATGGCTCAAATCTTGATATATCTCATGTTGGTAGAAGTGTCATGGTCTGCAACCCTTCATTAAATGGTCAACATGCCTTCAAATTGAACAATCTGTTGTTAGTGCCTGAAATCACAAAAAATCTGTTAAGTGTAGCTCAGTAAGGATAATGCAGTGTTCTTTGAGTTTCACCCTTATTTTTGTTGTGTTAAGGATCAAGCAACAAGGCAAACTCTAATAACAGGGAAGTTCAGTAAGGGATTGTACCAGTTCCAGTTTCAGCCTCTTCATCATCCAGCTCCTTCTTCAAATAAGTTGTCTTCTACACCTGCAAGTTCGTCACAGCAGAAGCAAGACATTAGTACCTTTTCTTCTGTTGTTAAGTCCTCTAGGACTCTTGAATTATGGCATAAAAGATTGGGACACCCTTCTTTGAATGTTACCAAAAAGGCTTTGCAATTATGTAATATTCCCTTTCATAATGCAAACCATTTCACTTTTTGCTCACATTGTGGTGCATCTAAATCACATGTTTTGCCATTCACTCATGTGCATAATAGGGCAACTGTCCCTCTTCATACTATTCACACTGATCTTTGGGGACCTGCCCCAATCAATTCAGTGCATGAAAATAGATATTACAAATCATTTGTTGATGATTATAGCAGGTATACATGGATCTATTTCCTAACTGCTAAGTCAGAAACTTTCAAGGCTTTTCAGCATTTTAAAAATCAAGCTGAATTGCAGTTTGATGCTAAAATCAAGCAAGTGCACAGTGATGGTGGCACAGAATTCAAATCTCTTTCTAAGCTATTTACTGATTCTGGAATCATACATATTATGTCATGTCCCTACACTCCTCAGCAGAATGGTGCTGCTGAGAGGAAACATAGACACTTGGTTGAATCAGGCCTCAGTTTGTTATCTACCTCAGGTTTAAATAGCATTTATTGGGAGGATTCTTTTGCTACTGCAGTTCATCTTTTGAACAGAATACCACATAGTACATTAAACTTTACAAGTCCTTATCACAAACTCTATGGCCAACACACTGATTATTCTCTATTGAAAGTCTTTGGATGCCAGGCTTTCCCTCACCTTAAACCCTATAATAACCATAAACTTGAACCAAAATCCCAATCTGGTATCTTTCTTGGATATCACCCCCAGTTCAAAGGCTATAAAATCCAACTCCCCAACAGAAAAACCATCATTACCAGAAATGTGGTTTTTAATGAGCAAGTGTTCCCTGCCATTAAAATCCCATCCCCTGACCATTTTTCATCTCCACATCAGACACCACAAATCCCAAATTCTTTCCCTGTTATTATCCCAGATATTCAGCAAAATGCTAATAATCCACCTCAAAATATTTCACCTGATATTTCACCAAATATTTCCCCTGATATTTCCCCATTACCCTCCCAATCCTCTGATTCTACATCATCTAATAACCCTGACCCTATTTTACATAACCAAACAGATTCTACACCCTCTCAAAGTTCAGATTCCTCTTCATCCTCTTCTCAAAATAATAATCCTCAACAAATGTCTCCTGCACCCCATAATTCCTCTTCCAGCTCATCTCATAATCCTACCCCACCACCTGCTTTACTCTCCCACACCGCACCATCTCCTGAACCAGCTTCTTATAAAGAAGCTTTACAACAGCTCAAATGGAAACAAGCAATGGATAGTGAATATTCTGCCTTACACAGGAATTCCACATGGGATTTGGTCCCACCACCACAGCATTCTAATATTATTGGATGCAGATGGTTATTTAAGCTAAAACAAAATGCAGATGGTAGCATACTCAAACACAAAGCCATACTGGTTGCTAAAGGATTCACTCAAATAGCTGGCATAGACTATATTGATGTCTTTAGCCCAATCATCAAACCAATTACCATCAGGTTAATACTCACCATTGCTCTTTCCAGGAATTGTTCTATAAGGCAAATTGATGTGGACAATGCCTTCTTGAATGGTCAGCTTGATCCATAAACACATTTGTTCATGTACCAACCACCTGGATATGAGGAACCTGGAAAAGAGCACATGGTGTGTAAATTAAAGAAATCCATATATGGCTTGAAACAAGCTTCAAAAACCTGGTATATGGCTTAAAACCATCCTTATAAATATTGGATTCTTACCTTCCAAAGCTGACTCCTCTCTTTATTTCCAACACACCAATGCTGCTACAACCTTTATCCTTGTCTATGTTGATGACATCATCATAACAGGAAGCTCTCAACCTGTCATACAATCCATCATTAATAAACTTGCCAAATCTTTTTCCCTCAAAGACCTTGGTCCTCTTCACTACTTCCTTGGCATTGAAATCACCAACACTGCCAGTGGCCTCTTCCTTTCACAAAAAAAATATGCAGCTGACATTCTCCTCAAAGCAGGAATGTCTGGAGCCAATGCAGCTCCCACACCCATGGTTAGCCCTACCTTCCTATCCAAATATGATGGCCACACCTTTCCAGACCCTACACCATACAGACAACTGCTTGGCAGTCTCCAATACCTCACCTTGACCAGACCTGACCTCACCTATTCTGTCAACCGCCTCAGTCAATTTATGCAGGCCCCATCTGACATCCATTTCAAGGCTGTTAAGCGCCTATTAAGATATGTTGCAGGTACCTCTCACCATGGACTTCATATCAAGAAGTCTCCACATCTTCAACTCACAACCTTCTCAGATGCAGATTGGGCTTCTGTTCCAGATGATCGACATTCAACATCCGGTTATTGCATCTTCCTGGGTGGCAATGTTTTTCCTGGAGCTCCAAAAAGCAGCCCACGGTCAGCCGCTCCAGTGCCGAAGCAGAGTATCGAAGCCTTGGACACTCTGTTGTTGAGCTCATCTGGATCAAATCAATTCTCAGAGAATTAAAATTCCTACCTAAATTACCTCCTGTGGTCTGGGTCGACAACCTCAGTGCTGTACACATGTCTACCCAGGATGTTGTACAAGCGCGAACCAAACACGTCGATATTGACCTCCACTTCATTCGAGAACACTTACACCGCCGGACTATCTCCGTTCGCCATGTCCCCGCCGTGGATCAAGCCGCCGATATCTTCACCAAATCACTGCCGGAACAAGCTCACACGCGGCTCAAGAACAAGCTTCGCATCGCCGACATCGAGCTTGCGGGGGGATATTAGACCCGCGCATATTTCCCCCAATCTGATTCAAATTATTAAATCTAATTTGGGTTTAAATTGGGGAAATTGTGTTTTGTCCCTTTAACCCCTAAAACTCTAGCTAAGAGTTTTTTGTCTTATTATTTTGTACTACCTTATGGTTTTAGGGATTGTTGTATGTCACTATATAAGGCTGCATTCATGCCAGCCGCAAATCAATGAATTAATTCCTAATCAAAATCTATTTTCTGCAAATATTCCAAAACTCAATAACTACTATTTTATCGAATTTGAAAGATTAATGCAAATATAAATAAAATGAAAATAGTAACATTTGAATTTTATTAATAAAGTGGAAATAGTGAATAGTTATAGTAAGAGTAACACGGTGGATCGACGGGAGTACGGTACATGGCTACAGACACATGATCGATCGATGAGAGGCTAATTAAGTTACGGTAATATGTAACTTCATCCCAAGTGATTTGCAGTGATGTGTACAAATGAAGTAGTAGTCCCCCGTGTTAGTTAGTGTAAACTTGCCCCCAGTGTTTATCAGCTTCGCGCCTTTCCCGGCCGTGCATGCGTCGAACCCGGCTTTGTCTACGACATACACATTGTGATAATTCAGCAAGTAATGGAAAACTGCAAATTAATAAAAACAATTCATTGTAAGGAAAATAAATATAAATCATGTACTGTAGTAATTATATATATTAATCACTTTATTTTCTTACAAAGTACGTCATTCTTCTTAAAACCAAAGCCCGTATAGAGAATCGGTTTGAAGATCCAAGTCACGTTGTAAGTATCGGCTTTGGCCACGTGGCAGTGGAAAAGCATGGACATGATAAGCACCGCCTTGCCTGCAACAACCACCGCACCGCCTCCTCTTTCCCCGCCCATATATAATTTAAATGTATTATATAAGTAACTGATGATATACTGTATATGATTGTGTGTGTTATTGCAACTGCGAATGGATCGGTATTTATAGACTCAGTTCGATTTAATTTGTTTATCAATCTATCTGCAGCCAATCGCGGACGCTCATTTTTTAATTTGTTCTAGATACTTAATACTAGTATATCTTGGACTTGGAACCTTTTTTTTTTTTTGGATGTGGCCGGATTGCCTTAATAAGTCTATAGCTTCTAGAAAATACTAACTCAATCTTCTAGATGGATTTACAAATATAATTATTCATATTTGGACTTAGCATTCAAGAAGATATTGGTCTATTGCCTTCTGTCGGAAGTCAGGCGTCGTCTTCTCTTCTAAAAACCTCTCAACTCAATTCACATACAAAACAAATCTGAAACAAATTTTGATGTTCTTAAAAGAACCCCATTTGCTGCTTCACGAGGTTGCTCCTCTTTTCTTTACTTGGAATATCTTTTGACGAGGGAGAAAATCGGGGCCTTGTCCACAAGTTCTTTTCTCCCGTCGTGCGAAACAGACTCAAGCTTCCATGCTGGACCAACAAACCAAGAAACAGCAGCTCCACCAATGAACCCTCCGACCTGTTTTTTTTTTTCAGGCGGGCGGGAGACAGAGAATATATATAATCAGAAACGGAAAATACAGAGTGCCCATAATGGTGAAGATCATCGATCAACTCACATGTGCCCAGTTGTCAATGTCTTCAGATTGCAGTCCTTCAATCTGAATAAGAGATTCTCGTTTCCATTAGTCATTTAGCTTACAAAGTATAAACGGTAAATGCGGGTAAATAAAATACATATTCATACTATGTTCAAAAGAATCACTTCAGTAATATGTCTGAAATCGTCCTCGGCCCCTTTGATCACGCCCCTGTGCCTCAAGGCAAACATAGCATAGCATCCCAACTGAAGAAAAAAAAACAGTTGCGAATTTTGAAGAAACACGAAGATGGATTACACCAAAATCATGAAGAAGTATATATCATTGATTTACCAATCCAAAAATCGCTCCTGATGCACCGACAGATGGCGCATTGCAAAGCCAAAAACTCATTGCTGAGCCTGATGCAAAAAAGAAGAGGAAGGTGAAAAATGGAAATTATTAGTGTCGTGTTTTGCGAATCGTACCTGTAATAGCTGAGGTGAAGTATACTACTAGATATCTTCTAGGACCACAAATTTCCTCAATAGCAGGACCAATTGAGTACAAAGAAGTACAATTCGTCTACGTAAAAAAAAGACAAATTCTTCTCAATAATAAATAAATAGATTTTTTATTTATTAATAACGATGTTTTAATCGAATTAACCAGCAGATGGGACGGGCCCATGTGAAGAAACGACGATGTAACTAGCCTCCACGACTGCCCTATACTAATGAGGTCATTAATCTGCAAGACATGGAAGAAGAAAAACTTTAACATATAAATTTTGAGATAATATCATAACTCGATTCCACATTTAGTTCTTCATCAAGTTTATGAAAAATCAAATCCCGTCCTATTTAACGAGTTTTAGTGGAGTTTCGAACGTTGATCATATCTAAATTATATTTGATAGCCTCACTCTGACGTTCTGTCTTGTGTGAATCAATTCAATCAAGTGAGTGTCACTTTAAAAAAGAAAATACATTCAATTTTTTTCATATTTTTGTGATACTTGCTTAGTTGAAAAAATATCAAATAAAACAAAACACAATCAACGTGCGAAATTCTACTAAAAATAGTCAAATAAGACGAATTTTGTTTTTTCATAAATTTAAAGGACAAAATGTGGAATCAAATTATCTGTATAAATTCTTGTCACTAAACTTAATAACTTTATAACTCCTTGAGCGAATTAGAACTAAAGATTTCAAACCTTGGCACCCCAATGAAAGAGCTTGTCATTCGACAGAGAATTCGCGAAGTAGACTCTGCATCATACAAATTTCAAAAACTAAATTCATTTCTCTGACGAAACCAATTACTACGTAATATCATTTTTATTCGTTGTGATTTCATATCTCTAATACTATACTCACGAGACATTGGCGGCAACGAGGATATTGGTCCATTGCCTATCTTCGAAGAAGTCTCGTTTCGATCGACCATCGAAGAAGCTGAAGCCCGTCAAAGTAGCTGCGGGGAGAGCCTCATTGATGGAACATCGAAAACTATTAAATCCGCCCTTAAACCGATGACACAGGACCTTCGAACGATCAAGACGAGAAGAAATACTCTGTTGCAAAAAAAAAGGTAAAAAAAACCTCTGTTATACATGGGTTACTAATTCCAGGGTATTTTAAATTAGCAATGGAAATTAGGGTTTCTAATTACGCACGATGATGATTTTCCTAAATCTGATTTACCTGGAAGGAGGAACGGAGGAAGAATCCCGGACGAAAGCGGCAGCGGAGGGCGTGGCTGAGGTGGCGAGCGGCGGCGGCGACGGCGTGTGAGGGCATAGCAGCATAGAGTTTGTTTTTTGAATAAGAAGAAAGTATTTTTTTTTCATTTTTCTTTAAATACACCGCTATACATATTTAAAAAATATATATATAGTATTTTATTTAGATTAGGAACATTTTTTAATTTTGTCACAAGTGAATTAAAATTGCGTCAATATGATATTTTTGACAAAAATATTGATCAAATTAGCCAAATTATTTAATTTACTCTCAAATACGTTATCAATAGTGTAAGTCAAATACTCCATGCATGCAATATTGAAGTTGGGGTCGGTTTATAATTCTTAATAGTTACTTGAGGTCTTTATGTTTATTACGCTTTGGTCCCTCAGGTTATTTTTGGTTTTAGTTGTTGTCCCTCAGGTCTTTATGTTTATTATGCTTTGGTCCCTCAGGTATGAGTTTGTAATATACAACAAATATAGTATCAAATAACAAAGTGTCTACAAGTTTTTGGTTTGTTATCCTTTTTTTTTTTTTTTTCAAACTCTCAACTCAATTCACATACAAAACAAATCTGAAGGGCATCAATCTATGCCTACATTATATTCCCCAGGTCAGTATCATATGAACATATAGAAACATCATCATTAGCTAAAAGATTTCCATATGCTTGGTTTTCTTTACTTGGAATATCTCTCGATGAGGGAGAAAATCGGGGCCTTGTCCACAAGTTCTTTTCTCCCGTCGTGGGAAACAGACTCAAACCTCCATGCAGGACCAACAAACCAAGAAACTGCAGCTCCACCAATTAACCCTCCAACCTGATTTAATTTTCAGGCGAACGGGAGACGGAGAATATGATTAGGTAGGAAAGCAGATAAGATCAATTTAAAGTTAGTTAATCTCATGATCAGAAACGGAAAATACAAAGTGCCCATAATGGTCAAGATCACTGATCAACTTACATGTCCCCAGTTGTCAATGCCTTTAGATAGCAGTCCAATAGTCTGCATAAAAGATTTTCGTTTCCATTAGTCAACTAGCTTACAAAGTATTTACGGTAAATGCGAGGAAATACATATACATACCATGTTCAAGGCAATCACTTGCGCAATATGCTTCAAATTGTCATCGGTGCCTTTGATCACGCCTCGGTGCCTCAAGACAAACACAGCATATGATCCCACCTGATCATGCAGTCATGACACCATTTTAACCAATTAAGGACAACCTATTTATATAAGAAACGAAAGATTGCACTATTTTTTTTAACACTGCAAGTTTACTTGACAAAAACAGTTGCAAATTTTGAAGAAACATGCTGACGGATTACAGCACAACATCAATAAAAATCAGTGCATGATCGAAGGTCGTATCATTAATTTTACCAATCCAAAAATCGCTCCTGATGCACCAACTGCTGGTGCTTTGCAGAGCCAATAGCTCATTGCTGAGCCTGATGCATAAAAAACGACTCAGATAAAAACACAAGGAGGTTATTAATTTATCAAGGTAAAATGGAAATGATTATTGTAAGGTTTTGTGAATCGTTACTTGCAATAGCTGAGGTGATGTATACTGCTAGATATCTTCTAGGACCACAAATTTTCTCGACAGCAGGACCAATTGAGTTCAAAGAATAGCAATTTACCTACGTACGTTAAAACAAACAAATAAACAAACAAACTCTTCTCAATAGATTTCCGACCTTTCCATCCAAGAAACAAAAAATACTTTTAGTTAATAACAATATTTTAATCATACCAACAGATGGCCCGGGTTCGCGTGAAGAAACGACGATGTAACTAGCCTCCACAACTGCCCTTTATTAATGAGGCCATTAATCTGCAAGATAGGTAAGAAAACTGCCCTTCAACATAGGAATTTTTCACCGAACCTTATAATTCCGCAAGTGGATCAAAAGTAAAATATTCAAACCTTGGCCCCCCAATATAAGAGTTTTCCATTCGTCATATATTGCGCGATGAAGATTCTGCAGCATATACAAATTTCAAAAACTAATTCATTTCTCTAAAGAAACCAATTATCATTCTTAATCATTGTGAATATCGTATTTCTAAACTCACGAGACATTCGCAGCAAGAAGGATATTGGTCCATCGCCTCCCGTCGAATAAGTCTCTTTTAGACATCTTCGATTGTGGCTTCCCAAAATCTCCATTACTCCCACTTCGATCCCCATTGAAGAAACTTAAGCCCATCAAAGTGGTGTCGGATAAATCATTATTGAATGACCCTGTGAATTGGAGAAGGGCCCTCTCATTACACAAGACCTTCAAACGAGCAACTTCACCGAAACGAGAAGAAATACTCTGTACAGAAAAACAATCATAATTTCTCGCAAGTGTTATCATAGGCAACAAATTTAAATGGTAAAGTCCAAATTACACTAATTGTTCGCGTTGGATAGCGTAATCGATGATGAATGGGAATTAGGGTTAGGGTTTTTTATTGTACAAGATTATTTCCTAAGCCTGATTTAATTCACCTCGAATGAGGAGCGGAGGAGGAAGCCCAGTCGAAAGCGGCGGCGGCGGAGGGCGTGGCTGAGGCGGAGAGCGACGGCGGCGGCGGCGGTGGGAGACGGCACAGCACCTCCTCCAAAAATGGAGGTAGAGTGGTTGTTGTTGGGATTGGATGACATCATCCCCTCCTCGTGTTACTTCAAATATTTTTCCGTTTTATAAATAAAAATATATGTATACTCCATAATTTATGAAGTAATAGTAATATTTATTAATCAAATATATTATTTAAAATTAATATTTCATTCCAATTAATATACAAAAGCAATATATCTAGATAAAAAAATGAAATTTAGGATCAATTTTTTTATTATAGTAGATTTTTTTTTAAATTTATTTAGTATTAATTTATAATTGTTTTATTAGTAAAGTAGCATATATATTATTCCTATATAATTAAGTCAACTAAAATAATAGTAAAAAAGATTTAAATTTTAATTTTAATTTTTTTAAAGTGATTTATTATTATTTAAATAAATTAAAAATAATTTAAAGCGTCATTAAATAATTTAAAATAGTTTTTTAAAATTTTAAAGTATTTTTAAAATTAATTTTAGGTATTTTAAAAATATTAAAATGTTATAAAATAATTTTTATTTGATTTTAAATACCATTTAAATATTTTAAATTGTGTGAAAATAATTTTTAAATTAGTTTTAAATATCATTTAAATATTTAAAATAAATTAAAAATATTGTAAAGTGCCATTAAATAAATTTCAAAATTAATTAAAATACCTTTAAACATTTTAAATTATTTTAAAATAATTTTTAATTTAAATAAATAATTTTGTACTCACTCTATCCATTAAAAATGGACAAGTGATAAATGGAATGGCTAAATTTCACGGTTTTATCTATGCTACTCCCGGTGGAGTACACCATATACATCTTAACCGTTGATTTAATATTATTATATTAAATACACACACAATTACACACACCCGACGTGTATTGTGTATGCATCCACAGTTAATATGCCACAAAGTATATTGCACCTGGAGTAGCATTTCCTAGACCAAATTTCACTACATCATCCAACAATTATAAATTGGAAGTTAATCTAATGACTATTAATTAAAATGGCTAAATTTCACTATAAGTACCATACCTAAAATGTATTGTAGAATCTAACGAGAAGTTTTTTTCAAAATTGAATCAATCAAAATTTTCAATTTTATTTAGATTTCAAACTATATTTTATATATTAAAAATTACTCCATTAATACTAAAATAATTAATTAATAATTATAAATTTATTAAAATCTTTTTTTTATATACTTCAAACTATCACATATTTTTAGCCAACAAGTCATTCACTATAATATATATATTTATAACACTCCCCCTTTAATGACTATTTATAGGATTGCTGCCTCGTTAAAACCTTGCCAGTAAAACCCAGTGGGACAAAACAAAACCTGAACGAAGGAAAAAGAGTACATCATGATCCCCTGATTTAGATTACTTAACATCATTGAGTCGACGCATACCAATTTCATTGACTAGTTTCTTGAAAGTGGTAGTTGGTAATGACTTCGTGAATAGGTCGGCTAAGTTGTCAATTGATCGTACCTTTTGAACTTCAATTTCGCCATTCTTCTGAAGCTCGTGTGTGTAGAAGAACTTTGGAGAGATGTGCTTTGTTCTGTCTCCTTTGATGTAGCCTCCTTTGAGTTGTGTTATGCAAGCGGCATTGTCTTCGTATAGTATTGTTGGACCATCCTTTGTAGAGCCAAGGTCACATGATGATTGGATGCCGTGAGTCATATTCCTTAGACAAACGCACTCTCGACTTGCTTCGTGAATTGCAATAATTTCAGAATGATTTGAAGATGTTGTCGTCAATGTTTGTTTCACGGATCTCCATGATATG
The DNA here is from genome assembly GCA_954870475.1 of Euphrasia confusa. Lineage (NCBI taxonomy): Eukaryota > Viridiplantae > Streptophyta > Magnoliopsida > Lamiales > Orobanchaceae > Euphrasia > Euphrasia confusa. The sequence continues at coordinate 13,025,238 of OX940951.1, read as the reverse complement.
ACAGTTCCTCCACGAGTAAAAACGTATCCCGTTTGTGATTTTCCTTTATGTGGATCTGAAAGATAACCTGCATCTGCATATCCAACTAAAGAGGATCCCAAATTTTGTGAATAAAATAAACTTAAGTCAATGGTACCCTTTAGGTATCGCAGTATGTGCTTAATGTTGGAAATCAACTATTCGGGACACGTCCATTCGAACCCTCGAACATCCGGACGTCCCCAATCGACTTCTGGAGGTCACTTCCGAACAGCCATGGCCACCCGCCCAAGAGATCGCGCACCCGCCGCAGCCAAGGCCGCGGCTCGCAATCTGCCCGGAGCAAGCGGCCGCCTGCCCCCCCAAGCGGGCGCTTGCCTGCTTCGAACAGCAGCAGCGCGATGCTGCTGTTCTGGGCCGTTTCCGATCCGATTTTCTCCGTCCGGCCACCGATCCGGCGGTCCTCAACCGCCCAGAAGCCGGAGAAAATCTACCTTGACCCCCGTAAACCAATCGTTGGTTCGTTGTGTGATTACGTACGAGATCGAATCGAAACAATGAGGAATAAGGGTTTCGATTCCATACCTTTGTCGCGTGATTCGGAGAAGCCGAATTGTCGAGACCACGAAGCCTTCTGATGTATGTCTCTATCCCCGACGTTCAGCCGTTGAGTGGGCAACGATCCGCTGAACCTTCCTCTTCTCCTTTCTCTCTTGAACCCAGCGTAAGAATTTATTTCTTCTGTCTCAGAAATATAATTGCGCTAGCAAATTTATTTCTAACTGCGCTAATCTTTTTATTTCTTCTATCTCAGAAATATAATTGCGCTAGCAATTAATTTCTACAGAAAAATAAGGTTTAGAGAAAGAGAAGGTGGGTATTTATAAAGCTACACCAGGTACCTAATAGAAATTAATTACTAGGCTAAATTGCAATTTAATTAACTCGGCGTCCCAAAAGGAAAACCTTAATTAAATTCTACAATTTTAATTATAATTAATTCCACTATAAAATTATAATTGAATTCCTAATAATTAATTTATATTATTTCAACAATAATAAATCCGCCGAATTACATATACGACTTTCCCCGTGTTTAAGATATCGTATGTCCACAAATTAACTTTAATTACTAATAATTAAATTAATTCGTTTCTTATTATCTGAAACTAGTACCACTCATCCTTATTATCATGTGGAACGAATCCACCTGCAGGGTTTACATGATAAACTTTATGAGCTCATCTCGGGGACATCATCAACCCAATAAATGGGACACGGATTCCTGTCTATAATCTATAGCATGCCGTGTGTACAATTCCGATTCCCAATTTACCGAGAATATTGACTAGTCAATTAGTCTCACTCACTAGTAAGTCAAGGAACCGAGAATTGGACACACGCACCTATAATTATATAGGGATTAGGAATTCGTATATCCGTAATATCTGAGGTCTAGTTCGATTACTGCGATTAGTACAAATCGAACGCCCTCCCGTGGTCCTGCTCAATACACCAAGTGTACGAGTGTAACATGATAGTCAAGACCGACTATCTACCAGTCACACTACGACGTACCGATGGATTGTCCCTGTCCATCTAAGTCGTGAGCTACTGTTCGATAGTATACGAGTAACCGATAGTATGATCTTCCGCGTGTCTCCTCACGCCATACTATCTACAACGTATAAATCAAGGACTATTGCATTAAATGCAATCATGCTTGAATCATATATCGAATTAAGGTATAGATAAGGAGTTTCATATTTCCACTAAAATAGACATTTAGAATACAACTCTATCACTTAACACCATTCCAATGTCTTTTAGTAGGTGCACAACTGATACGCACCTCGTCGGGATACGAAGAATAGAAAAGAACGAAGAACAAGAAAGATAGAAAGATACCGGCGGAAGTCCCAAAACCTCTGAACCTGAATTCGTGAAATCAATTAAGGACGGAACCCTAACCCCCAACACGAAATCGATGCAGCAACTCGGGGATGATGAAGACACACAAACGAGAATTGACTGGCTCGTTGATTCGTCGGTTGAACTCTTTTGGATAATCGGGATAGAATTCGAACCCGAGAGAGATTTAATAAAACTCACAAAATTTAATTGTATTCATCATCAAAGTCTTCGTCGTCGGTCTAGCTGGAAACAGAACTCGGGTCGCATCATTCCCCTCCTCTTGAAGAGGATTTGTCCTCAAATCCACGTCGATGCCAGGGTCGAACACCACTCTCACGAACAAGCTTGGAACTACGTTAGTCTGCAGCTCACACCCTTGATGTAGTGGAAATCCAGGAGATTCATCGTCAAGGAAGACATCATGATTTTCCTGCAAAGCATAATGAATAGAAGAATGTAGAGAGAATAAAACGTTAGTGGAAATCATCTCCTTCGTCACCAACGTCGGTTGTTCCTCTTTCTCTGCTTGTTTCACCTTGGATAACTCCAATGGCGGAAGGTCCTCGGACTCCACCAAATCCTCCTCGATGTCGGACCCCACCGACTCCTCCTCGATGTCAGAATCCACCGAAACCGACGGTGTCGGTTCGTCGCACTCTTCAACGGACTCCTCCGAAGCCGGATCTTCCTCGGAATACACCAAGACCGAATCTTCTTCGGACTCCACCACTACCTTCGGTTCTGGTTTCTCGCCGTCGTCATCAGTCGCCACTTTCTCAGGCTTCATTGACGCTTGTACCAGCTCCTCTAACTGACGCTCAATATTGCTCCAACACTTGTCCCAACGCTCAGCTCTGGCCCTCCTCTCGTCGTCCCAACGCTCAGCTCTGGACCTCCTCTCATCACGAAACTCCCAACTACGATCACGGACTCGATGATGGCCATTCTGAACTTCTCGGTATCCGCTGCCACCTCTTCGATTCCATCCATCTTCACGATGAGCTCTCTCCTCTAAGGCGGTAAGTCGTGCATTCACCACCTTCATCTCCGATGTAATCATCCTTTCCCACCGTGCAGTCGCCTTCTCCACGATGAGCTTAGCTTGGGTATGATCCATGTCAGTTATCCTGCAAAAAGTGTTAGAAACAAAATAGAGATCCTCACCACTCTCGTGTATCACTCAATATGGTAAGTCTCTCAATACTGTGTTCTCTCACTTTCTCTCTCTCAAGAATCGAACACTCCCAACCCAACGACCGAATTCAGCTCCAACAAAATCCACGAAATGACTTTAAATTGCTGAACGAACGATGAACAGCAATTAAAAAGAATAATCGAGAATAAATAATTTTTTTTTTTTAAATTTCGGATGAACAGTAACTGTTCAAGATGAACAGTAAATTCGAAATAAAAAATAAAAAAAGATTATTTTTTTTTTAAATCAAGGAAGAAGAAGAAGAAAATAAGAAGAAACGAAACAAGAAAAAAAACGAGGTTACGTAATCGAAATTAAAACCCAAACTTGGGCTCTGATACCAACTGATACGCACCTCGTCGGGATACGAAGAATAGAAAAGAACGAAGAACAAGAAAGATAGAAAGATACCGGCGGAAGTCCCAAAACCTCTGAACCTGAATTCGTGAAATCAATTAAGGACGAAACCCTAACCCCCAACACGAAATCGATGCAGCAACTCGGGGATGATGAAGACACACAAACGAGATTTGACTGGCTCGTTGATTCGTCGGTTGAACTCTTTTGGATAATCGGAATAGAATTCGAACCCGAGAGAGATTTAATAAAACTCACAAAATTTAATTGTATTCATCATCAAAGTCTTCGTCGTCGGTCTAGCTGGAAACAGAACTCGGGTCGCATCAACAACTATATCTCGCGAGGAGATTAACAGAAAAAGCTATATCAGGTCGAGTGCAATTAGCAAGATAAGTTAATGCACCAATCGCACTTAAGTATGGTACTTCAGGACCAAGAATTGTTTCCCCATCTTCAAGTTGACGAAATGGATCCTTTTTCACATCAAGTGAACAAACAACCATTGGTGAATCCAATGGGTATGCTTGATCCATATTAAATCATTTTAGCAATTTTTCTGTATACGACGATTGATGAACAAATAATCCATCTTTGATATGCTCAATTTGCAAACCCAGACAAAACTTAGTTTTCCCTAAATCTTTCATCTCAAATTCATTTTTCAAGTAATTTGCAGATTTGTTGAGCTCTTCAGGAGTTCCTATCAAATTTAAATCATCAACATAAACTGCAATGATTGCAAATACAACATTTGTTTTCTTTATAAAAACGCAAGGGCATAGGTCATCATTTTTATATCCCTCTTTCAGCAAGTATTCACTAAGACGATTGTACCACATTCGCCCGGATTGCTTTAATCCATACAGGGATCTTTGCAACTTGATTGAGAACATAGTTTTAGGGCATGTATCATTTGCTTGTGGTATTTTAAGTCCTTCAGGAACTTTCATGTAAATGTCACTATCGAGTGAACCATACAAATACGCAGTTACTACGTCCATAAGGCGTATATCAAGCTTTTGTGACACGGTCAGACTTATTAAAAATTTGAATGTTATAGTGTCCATTACTGGAGAATATGTCTCCTCGTAATCAATTCCTGTCCTTTGTGAGAAATCTTGGGCTACAAGTCGAGCTTTGTATCTTGTAATTTCATTATCTTCATTTCTTTTTCTTACAAAAACCCATTTGTACCCTACAGGGGTTACATTTTTAGGAGTTCGGACTACAGGTCCAAAAACTTTTCGTTTTTCCATTGAATTTAACTCTGCTTGTATGGCTTCTTTCCATTTTGGTCAATCACTTCTAACTTGACAATCTTTCATAGATTGTGGTTCAAGATCCTCATTTTACATTATTTCAAGTGCCATATTAAAGGCAAATATGTTATCCATGACAACATTAGTTCGCTCCCATAATTTATGAGATGACAAATAATTAATTGCGATCTCATTATTTTCGGGCACTAACGGTTCTTCAGAAACAACTTCATTTTCATTTGATTGATCAATCACTATCTTATCCATAGCTTGAGTATGAGTTTTCTCTTGTACATGTACTTTTCTCTTCCTCGGTACAATATCTTTTGCACCGGGTGGTCGACCACGCTTTTGGCGTATTTGAGACTCATTTGCTATGTTAATTTGTCCTTCAGGGACATCAATTTTCGCAGGAGTATTTACCGCTGGTATATGTGACTTTGTCACTTTTGTTGTATCAACAAACGCATCGGGAAGTTGATTTGCGATTCTTTGCAAATTAATGATCTTTACAACTTCCTCTTCACACAACTTATTTCGAGGATCAAAGCGTGACAACGTTTTTTCATTCCAAGAGATAATACGAGGATTCTCAATATTCAATTTTGTTCCACCCAAAGTGGGAAAAGTCATTTCATCAAAATGACAATCTGCAAATCTTGTAGTAAACAAATCCCCTGTTAATGGTTCAAGATACCTAATTATTGATGGTGAGTCAAATCCAACATAAATTCCAAGCCTCCGTTGGGGACCCATCTTTGTACGTTGTAGGGGTGAAATCGTAACTTGGACCGCACAACCAAAGATCTTTAGGTGTGATATATTAGGTTCTTGACCAACTGCAAGTTGTAAAGGCAAATACTTGTGATAATGTGTAGGCCTTATACGAATCAGCGAAGCAGCATGCAGTATAGCATGTCCCCAAACAGATTGTGGGAGCTTTGTTTTCATAAGTAATGGTCTAGCAATCAACTGGAGACGTTTTATAAACGATTCAGCTAAACCATTTTGTGCATGAACATGAGCTACCGAATGTTCAACTTCAATTCCAATTGACATACAATAGTTATCGAATGCTTCCGACTTGAATTCGGCAGCATTGTCAAGACGAATTTTCTTGATCGAGTAGTCAGGGAATTGTGCTCGTAATTTTATCATTTGGGCAAGTAATTTAACGAATGCTGCGTTTCTTGTAGAGAGCAAGCAAACATGCGACCATCGAGTGGAAGCGTCAATCAATACCATGAAATAACGAAATGGTCCACATGGTGGATGTATTGGTCCACAAATATCTCCTTGGATTCTTTCTAAGAATGTTGGACATTCTGCATTAACCTTCGTAATAGAAGGTCTAATAATTAACTTGCCCTACGAACACGCACTACATGGATATTCATTCGGTAAAAGGATCGTCTTATCCTTTAGTTGGTTCCCATTTGAGTTACCAATGATTCGACGCATCATATTTGTCCCAGGATGCCCAAGTCGATCATGCCAAAGCATAAAAGTTTGTGAATTAATGAACTTCTGGTTCATTACATTATTTGCTTCAACTGATTTTATCACAGTGCCATAAATGCCAGATGGAAGTGATTTCAGTTTTTTTTTTATCTGTTTCTTTCCAGATTCAAAAGAAGTTATGCATAGATATTCAATATGATTTTCATGCATTGTTTCTATGTGATATCCATTACAACGAATATCTTTAAAACTTAGCAAATTCTTTCTCGATTTGCTAGAATACAATGCATATTTTAGGTCTAGTATGGTGTTATTTGGAAAGATAACACTAGCTCTTCCGGAGCCTTCAATAATACTAGATGCACCAGAAATTGTAATGACATTGTTCTTTGCAAATGTCAAGTTTATAAAATACTTTTTATCTCGAAGTATTGTATGGGTGGTGGCGCTATCGGCAAGGCATTCATCCATCTATAAAAATAAAATAGTTTTAAAATTTATTTTGAAAAGATAAACAAAGTACGATAAATTATTAAAATGATCTAAACATTTTGATCATAACGAAAGTGCTTTGAAAATAAACTAATCAATGTTTTCCATGTTTTCCAATACGCCATTGCCAATCAAATTATCGATATTGTCATTCGGGTCCTCAAAGAAGTCAGAGGTCTCCAATTTTGTGATTTCAACTGGGCCATCATAATCCTCAAAGATTGAGTCATTGTAATCAGCAAGATTGGTCTCTACTTTGCCTTTTCCTTTGATAGAATTCTGGTAGAGCTCAACAAGGTGTTTAGCCGTGCGACAAGCACGACTCCAATGCCCCACAATTCCACATCTATAGCATTTTTCTTCGCGCACCTTGTTCTCGTTTGGCTTATGCCTTTTGAAGCTACTACCTTGCTGATTATTTTGCCAATTATTTCGCCCATGAGACCTCCCACGGCCACGTCCTTGTTCGTATCCACGTCCACGTCCACGTCCTCGCCCATGACCACGACCACGTCCACGTTCATTAACATTTGCTTCAGGCAACGGTGTGGATCCAGTTGGTCCTTTCTCATGATTTTTCATCAGTAGCTCTTTGTTCTGTTCTGCCACTAACAGACATGATATGAGCTCAGAATACTTTTTGAAGCCACGCAAGCGGTATTGTTGCTGCAAGAGCACATTTGATGCATGAAATGTGGAGAATGTCTTTTCCATCATATCTTCTTCATTTATCTTTTCTCCGCACAAAGTTAATTTTGACGTTATTCTGAATAGTTCAGAATTGTACTCGCTAACAGTTTTGAAATCCTGTAAGCGGAGATGCATCCACTCGTAGCGTGCTTTAGGGGGGACAATGGTCTTTTGGTGATCAAATCTATCAGCCAAATTTTTCCATAAGACGTGGGGATCTTTGACAGTGAGATACTCAACTTTCAATCCTTCATGAAGATGACGACGGATGAAAATGAGTGATTTTGCACGATCCTGCGGGGATGACGTGTTTGCTTCTTTGATTGTCTCACCCAAACCCTTGGAGATCAAATGAATCTCAGCATCAAGGTTGCACGATAAATAATTCTTCCCAGATATATTCAGTTCGACGAAATCTAGTTTCGCGATGTTTGCCATGAGTATCTACAAAATAAGATACATTAGATCTCGATTTTCAAAGATGTTATTCGAAATAATTAATATATAATCAATTTGATATTGATATTTCTGCAGAAATATCGTATCACTTTGTGATGATATGGCATGTAATAGGGTCACACAAAATGAGAAATGAGCTTTAGCATTGGAGATGCTCTTAAGAACTTACCTACTATGGGGATGCTCTTATAAATTCATTATTCGATCTGCATGAATTGCGGGCGCTCATAATTCTCTTTTTTCTTAAAGCGTGATTTACACTTTTGACTTTTTGACATTATTTGGTTGTTGAATTGGTAACAAAATAATATTGACCGGTTTACTCGCAAGTGAACACATTAAAAACAATTTTACAGATTCAGTCAAAAATAGTCGCGCCGGAGGCCCGGAGATGGTTAAGTATTTGCGACCGATAAATAGACGAATCCACAGCTGCTAGTATCAGGTTGTCCCGTCGTCAAAAGTACCTGGAACTTGATTGTATATATAGCTAGTAAAGCATATGTTAATTAAGCATCTTTGTGATGGCCTTCAAAACTAATTTGTTAATTAAGTCCTAGATAGACGAATTATATTAAGTCAAAGATGCGTTCATGCTTTAAGAAAAAAAAATGATGGAGCTCGATTTAATCCGCAATTGATTGATAATTAAACAAACCAAATCATGTCATGCTTAGGAGTATTAATTAATATTGAAATGTAAGTAATTTGGTAGTAGGTAGAAAAGATAGGCTATAAATAGCGCTCCATTTGCAGTTGCATTAACACACACAAAATCATCATCATCATCGATCAATTACTTATTAATTTTCAAGAGAAATTAACTTATATATACACATAATTAATATGGCTGGGGAAAGAGGTAGTGCTGTCGCTGCAGGCACGGCTGTGGTGATCATGCTCGGCATGTCCATGCTTTTCCACTGCCACGTGGCCGATGCCACAAGCTACTCGGTGGACTGGGGCATGTCACCGAAGGTCAAGAACCATCAGGGCAATACCTTTCAGCTGAATGACAAACTTTGTAAGAAGATCAATTAATTATCAATGCTGCATATATATAGTGTAGTAGTATATATGAGTAGTTTTAATTAATTTATATGATTAATTATATTGTTTTTTTTTTATTTTATATGCAGCTTTTGATTTCAGCGCCAGTTATCACAACGTGTATATTGTTGACTATAACGGCTACAAGACTTGCAAGGCGGGCCCAGGGAGCACACCATTACAACATAATACTCCGTTTACGCTATCCAAAAAGAAGACGACCTACTACTTCATTTGTACTTGGCCTGGTCATTGCAAACCGAATAATGTGGGCCCCGCCGCCGGGATGAAGTTGGCTGTTACCGTAGCCTAAATTAGCCTCCGATCCCAACATTATAGATCATCCATATGCATGTAACCGATCCAGTCGATCCGGGATCCATGTTACTCTTATCAGTACTATTTCCTATTTCCACACATATTAATAATATAAATGTTGGTTGTGTTTTTGATTAAATCCATGTCTATATGTGTGTGTGTTACCTCCGAATTACTTTATTTAATAAATTAAAACTCAAAACCAAAAGAATAATAATTAAATAAAAAAAACACGGATTAAAAGGGATATAGCTAGCAAATAGTAACAGTAACAGCGATCATAGGCATATGCATACGGTCATGTTATGAATCGATCGATCAGAGGTTGATTAATTAATCGACTAATCTATGGTAATTAATCTTTAACTTTAGCCCTTTGTTACAGTGATTAGGCTCATTAGGCTTCCCAACAGTACAAATGAAGGAGTAGTCTTAACTGAGTATTAATTAGCGTGTCTTTTCCGCCTTGCAGCTATTGTACTCGGCTTCGCTAACAGAATACGTGTTGTGAATTGTCTTGGGGTCGAAACTGAAATCTACAAGTAAAAAAACTACATCGATTAATAATAAATTAAATTAAATTGAAAATAAAGTTAATTAATGTCTTCTTACAGAGTACTTATGTCATATTTATTGCATAGTATAATTCTTCCCCTCGGATAAATTCGTCTTAAGTGCGTAAAAGCCCCACTGCAAATGGAGTGCAATTTAGTCCCCGTTCCGTTCGTTTCGATGTCTTGAAGCAATTATGATGAAAATATTACGTTTCGATGTCTTGAAGCAATTATGACGAAAATATTATAATAGATCGCCATATATATTTTACATTATAATTTTTGAACTAAAATATTTGAATGATGAATTGATGAATTTAAATCCAAATAAATCTGAGGTTTTTTCTCGTCGCAAGTACTGGAACTTCATGATAAATCCAAGCTTCTATCTTGATGACATTCTTATAAAAACAATGCAATATGAAGTGTTGAGACAAATATAGGTGGCAAAACAACAATATTCTAACATAAAAAAATAACAGCACATTTCTCAAAATCACAGTATTACAGAATCTTTTATAATGATAAATCTCTCATGTAAGTCCCAAATAATCAATTATAATGGCAAAACTCCGGGGGAAGTAATATTTTGAATAGCTGCAAGGAAAATCGGATAGGTACCCACATTGTTCGTACAGAGCTAGACTTTTCTTCCAATCGAAACCTAAGATGATTCATTGTCTGAATCTTCCAACCCTTCTTGATACAGTTCAAAGTCATCCGGGCCCCATCGACATACTAAGTGGAGTTTGAAGGTAGCCATCTTAATTCCCAACAGACGCTGAACAAGTCAAGCCTCCATTACACATATTTAAAAACAAACAAACATAATAATAAAAAAAACATGATCAAACTTAAATGAGACTCGTTGCTAAAGCTTCAGAGAATCTCACTAACCAGTATGCGAGATGACTCGGGTGATATTGGTTTCCCTTCTTCACAAACAACAAAGTCAGATACAAGCTCCACAACACCTGCGAACCATTAAATTTAATTAATGAAATAAATATGGCAGGTCATACACGACCATTCCCAGATGGATTTAGAAACATGGCACACCTTTGTTTAATCGAACCGGCATTCCCTGCTTACGCAAGAATGGTTCCATTTCATGAGTGAATTGATCTAAAGGGCCTTCTTTGAGCTCCACCTATAGAATAGATAAAACATGAGAATCGGGAAATTTACCAACTTGTAAATAAAAATTTGTATGCATCGAGTCAAACAATATAATAGTATAAGTTCTTCACATACTGTTTCTGTTGCGGTGCTTCCGGTTCTAGCAAAGTCATAATCTTCATATTCATTAAATAATCTAAGAAAATCAAGAAAATGTTAAAAGCATATTAATAGATGGACTTGTAGAATCAATGTAAATTAATATTAATTATAAAAGCTACAGAAAATGCAGTTTCATTAGATTAAGGGTTGGAGCAGTGATGTAATCAACTACAAAATCTAAATCTAAGATGCTTAAATATAGAAAGCCCTGATTATTAATTACAATTAATAAATTCAAGAGAATCGATGAGGATATTATGATTAGATCAATAGTCTTCCGGGCAGATTACAGTGACATAGACACACAGGAGCAACAACTCCTTCAGCCACTTTTCTTTAGACAAGAGAAACATTTTTCGAAAAAAAGAATGCCGGAAAAATGCCTACACAATTCTCTGGTCAATTATTTCCCAAAAATATTTAAAAACTATAAAAATCAGATTAAACTCGAATCATACAACATTGCCAAATTTGTTTTTCCAAATATCAATTCCTTTTGGAACTTCTTAGTGCTCATTTCAAGCTCATATAAATATTATTATCCAATAATGACACAATAAAAGTAAAGTAGGGGTGAACTTGTGTTCAGCCCAAATTTGTTTCTCCTGTGCATTATAGTAAATTGCAACACAAGGTATACCTTTCAATGTCTTCTTTTGGCAAACTGGTGAAACAAAGCCCAGAATCCCCACGAATTAGCTGAATAAAAATAAATACCAGCAAACAGTAACGTAAGGCAAAATGTGTAAGTTTACCTTGAAATTTCATCAATAAACATTGTGTTAAAAAAAAAAGGATGCAGACATAACATGCAGAGAATCCTATTGTACCTTTGAAATCTTGTGAAGACCTGATTTGGCCTCGTCGGCAGCAGACTTACCCAATGCAATCTGCATAACCTTGTTTGACCCTAAAAAACATCTGGGACAACAAAAGCACATAGGAATTACTTATAATTCTATTTTGAAAAAATTAATATTCAGCGAAGGATGGATAATACTATCGAAAAATATAAATGGAGTTCAACACACTAAATTATACTGTATTATTTTAAGTAGGCTAAATCTCGACGCGACCCAAAAGAACGAATCTTTACCCATGGGCATATGCACTGACTAGGCTACACACTAACTAGGCTACACAGTGACAAAAGCTATTCGTTTTTTCCCATATCTCTGTTTACGTTACAATATGCAAGCCAGACACAGAATCATAGAACAGTTAAATCTAGTACATTTTAAGCGAACGGGATTAATGTTGCTAGTCTAAAATTTAGCTAAATTATACTCCTACATATCCGAACCTGCTTGAAGACTTGAGCCGGTCTTTAAACTCCTTGAACTTGAGGTTCCTCATGTTTTCGAAAGTGAAAACATAGGCCGAGTCGTACTTCTCGACAGCGTCTCGGATCGAGCTGACGACATTTTCTTTCTGCACTCTTCCCTTCTTCTTCGTCTTCGACAGAGTAACTACAGAACAATCCACCAACGCAAACAAGATCAAAATCGAAATTCAAAATAAAATAAAATGCGTGAATAATTCGATGGAGGGAGTAAAAAACCTGGCCTGTCGCGCTTTGATTTCGGCATTTTCTGGTAAGAAGCTTCGGAGGGAGAAAGAGCAGAGAGAAATTGGGAGGGGATGGAATTTGAAGAGTTTGGAGTTAAACCCTAATTTGAGTCCCGTGAAATTTTATTTTTCTTTGTGAATCAAGCCCATAGTAATGCTGGGCCAGGCCCAATTCATACTGCGTCAATTGTCAAGTTTAATTAATACAAAAATAATATTAACCCAATACTTTCTCTCCGTCCCAAAAACAAAAATGTAATACTTCGCTTGTAAATTCATAATTATTCAATAAAAATGCCTCGAAAGATTAAATATAAATACAAAATTAGAAAAACTATTATTTTTGTGTAGTTCTTTTCAACATATTTTTGTTTAGAATGTGATTTTTTTTTAAAATTTATATGTTGTTCAAACATTTTCACACTTTTTTTTGGTTCGACAAAAACTAACGACTTCATTTCAAATCAAATCGAAATTCTTTTACAAGCGAAAATAATCCTAAAAAACAATGTGAATTACAATTTATTTTTTTATTTCTCCAACATGCGTTGGGCATTTAAAGTAAATGTAACAATCAAATTACAGAAACAGCTTTAAAATTACACAGAAACACAAAGTTTCAGAAGACCCTCTCCACATTTCTTGAGCTATGAACACACCTCAAGAAAACCATGGAAATAAAAACAAAGAGTCCAATTTCAATGAAATTCGGCATCGCAAATGTTAAACTTCTAAAACAAACCCCCCTATCTCCTCCCTCCCTCCTCAACCTCCCTCCGCCTTCTCCTCCTCCCCATAACAACCCTACCCGCCTCGTAATCGCTATCCTCGTCAGCATTATTATTATTACCACCTCTGTCCATCCTCGATGAACCAATCGCCTGCAAGACTAGAAAAACCGACATCAGATTCCGATCGACCTCCCCTTCGTCTTCTTCGTCAGATTCATCAGAATAATTGTTTCCTTCTATAACATAGTCCCCGAAAAACACAGCCCCTGGAGTCGAGGACCTGATGGTGCTCATCACATCGTCCCTCTCCCTCTCCCGCTCGAGCCGCCTCCACTTCATCTCCCGAGCGGGGTCCACCTCGCGAGGCTTGGCAGAAGGGTGGTCCGCCTTCACGTGCTTCCTCAGCTCCTTGAACGACCCCACGAAGGTGCACCCTTCCTGCATGCACCCTCGCCGCATGGCGTCCAGGTGCTCCCGAGCGGGGCCCACGACTGTCCACCCCTTCACGTGGCCCCTGCAGAGGGGGCAGGGGGATCGGAAGGTTCCGGAAGGTTCTTCTGGTTTGGAGTGGGCCTTCTTGTACTGGTCGAGGCAGTTGGAGTGGCGGAAGCTGGTCCCGCACATGTAAGGGCGGCAGCCCTTCTCGTGGGAGGAGCAGAGGAGGAGGACGGCGTTGTGTGGGTGCTCCATGCAGACGGGACAAGTGGCGTCCTCCCAGTCGTTCTTGAACGGCTTCGAGCAGTTCTTGTGGTCGTGGGAAGGGAGGGGGTAGGGGGAAGGCCTGCACTGACGTGAAGCGATCCCGCGTCTGCCTCTCGAGCTTTTTGCCATTTTCTGAAGACAGATTTTCGAGTGAGCGCAGAAAATACAATCGAGGTAAATGCACAAGTTTTATCATGGATTCGAGGATATAATGTGATCCGTAAAAACCAAACGAAAACAAATCATGATCCGGTGAAACTTAATTCAGATCAAGCGACAAGAAAACTGGTAGTAATCGAGAAAATGCTATATCCGAAAGCTTACGAATGATTAACCCTTTCTATAAATGGAAGTAAGAATTGTTGCAAAAAAAACTCAAGAATGAAGATTCACTTCAAACAACAAAATCCTGTGATTAGCTGACCAGATCTTTTTCTATATGATCAAAATTAACCCCCAATTTTTTTACCCTAATTCATCTTCCACCCACAAAATTTAGCTAAATTATACCCAAAATTCTCACAGAACAAAATAAGAACAAAAACCCACCTCAGAAATTCGAAAGAAACAAGATCAAGCAAGATTCGATTTTTATCCAGCAAAATGTCACGGGATCGAACAAGATCGGCTACACACACCCACACACACTGACATATATACATACAGATATATAGATAAAATTTATGGAAGAGAGATTCGGATAACACTATTATGACGACATCGAAAGCCACGCGAGGCGACAGGTAAGGAAAGGATTGCCAGATAAACCCATTAATTAATTAATAAATAAATTCATATACTAAATCGAAGAGAAATATACAGAGCTCGAATTAAATGTATAATAAAACCGATCTTTTTTTTTGTGAAAAATGAATTAAACGTACCGGATAATTCGCTGAAGATCGTAGAGAGAGGGAATTATTCAGGGTTTTTTTAAGGATAAATTAAAACTAGAGAGGGAATGTAAATTCAGAGCGCGGGCATAGCAAAAGTGAAAGTAAAGAAATTGCGTGAACTGTACTGTATATTAAGGCCTTGTTTGGCAACTACAAAGTAAAAAAAAAAAGTTGAAATTTATTTCTTTTTGCTTATTTCAAAATTGGTTAATTAAAGTATTAAACGAATTTCACCTAACAAATCTTGGTATATTATTCTTTTTTTTGTTATATGTCAATTGCAATACTTTCTATTTTTGTTAGTTTTATATTAATGAATCATGATTACAATTTACACCACATAAAAAGAAATACTATTTTTCTCTCATTTTTTCATTTATTTTTTATAATTTTATTTATAATTATTTTACTTTATTTGAGTAATTTTAAAATACATAGTTATTCTTTATATTTGTGTGGTACCACCCTTTGTCTAATACATAATGTGTGGAAAAATTATTGCAATGTTATTTCTCAAATAATGGCAATGTTATTATGTTAAGCATGTGTGACAATAAATGCAAATTAATTAATACTAATAGGACGGATCTATAGAAATAAATTTTATTTGATTAATACTCCACTCTAAAAATCTTTTTTTTACTTAAATGTTCAATTGCAAAACTTATATAATTATTTTATATTCAATACATTACAAATACACTCTAAACACAAAATAATATTCACTAAATTTTCCATTGATAAAATATTTATTCTTTACACTTTCTATAAATATGAAATAATATTCACTAAATTTTCCATTGATAAAATATTTATTCTTTACACTTTCTATAAATATGTGAAACGATTAAAAAAAAAAAATACTAGTGCCATTATAAGTAAATAGTCCGGTATTACTTTAATTCTTTACATACAATCAGAACATTACTTTATTTATTTTTTTTGGATTCTCGAGTCACTTCTACGCTAATCAGCAACTGCTAGTCCGGTATATCTATAGATATAAGATGATGGCTTCCTCACGCGCATGTACCAGATATTGAATTGACACGCGAGTGGAACTGATGGGAAAGCACAGCTTATTCGAGAGTGCCACCACGCGCATAATTTGAGAGTGGGGTTTAATAATATCCACGTCAGAGCAGCTCGTGTTCTATCTCGGGAAGTGTGCTTTATGACCTCAGAATTAGTAGGAGTATTATTTTATTTATAGGTTTTATCATAAATCACAATTAAAATTAGTATTTTATTTATTTTTATTCATAAAATAAAACTTAAAAAAAAACATTTTTTTGTTACAGTACAAAATATGTAGCAATCCATTTTAACTTGGTGAAATATTAATTTTAAAATCCAAACTAAATAAATAGTGTACAAAACATACCTTCTCTAGAACTAAATACAGTAAATAACTAGGATCCTTTAGGCAACAGCTCGTCTCCCGGAAGGTCGTCTTCGTCGTGGTAGATGTTGTCGGCCATCTGCCAAATTTGAAGTATGTTATCCTCTGCCACACTCGCGACAACCCAATCCTCGCAAGGGTTCCACGAGAAGTCGGAGATCTTGCTCGTATGGCCACCGTGGATGAATATCAGCTCGGGCGGGCCATCCTCAGCATCATCCGCCATCTGCTCCTCATCGATCCTACATTCATTTTTTTTTTTATAAAAATAAATAAATATTTTCAAGAGATTAAATTCATCACAAAGAAAAATTGAATCTTTTTGTAAATTTCGAAACCTGCTAAGATCCCAGATCATCAATCTTCTACCAAGACAACAAGAAGCTAAGATCGTCTCATTCTTTGGATTCCATCCAACCTGGAAAACCTCCTCCCTATTGTCCAATTAAAAGCAGAATCGAAAATTAACGATATTCAGCAAGCATAGAGACAAAAGATAAAATTACGGAAGAGTTGCTTACTTGTGGCAGTCAAAGGTATGGAGGGAAGTAGAAATCTTTCTCATATCAAATAATTTTACAGTCTTATCTGTCGACCCCGTTGCAAGAACCCACTCGTTGAATGGATTGAAAGCTAAGCAGTTCACCTATACCAAAGGAACAGATTGGAAACAACTTTTGCTTAGTTCGATAAAATACGCTTTAATTAAGATAGCTTTGTGATCACTTTCTCTGGTTTGAGTGAATCGAAATAGTGGTAACGAACCTCGCTTTGATGAGCAATCACAGATTGTATAGGCTTGGTCAATGACGGAGAACGGAGGTCCCATATATGCAGATACTGATCATCTCCAACTGAACCAAACAAGTATTCGTGCCTGAGATGCCATGCCACGTCTTCAACCACACCTTCATGAATCTGCTCACGTAGCCACATGATGGTGAATAATTTAATTTTAATTATATAGTATATAGTTATGATAAATATAGATAAAGTAAGATACGCACATTTATTTGAAGATCTTAGTAGATATAAAATACGCTTTAAAAAATATTCAATAAACATCAGGGGTGTTAAATTAAACTTTCATTTAACGCACCTTGAAAATTTGCATTGCATCAAGAGACTTGTTCTTCGGAGTTCCGTTTATGTCCCATAAACATATCTGTGCATCATCCGAACCACTCAAAAGATGGCCCTGCTTGAAGTGACTCCATGACAAACCGTACCCTTCGGTATTGTGTCCCCTCAGCCTCAGGTCAGGGTTGCATGCGCCATCCAATGGAGGCTTAGACGGATGCTTACTGTAATCGAAGACATAAACCTCAGCACTAACAGTCTTTGTTGCAATGATGAACGAGTTTTGGGGCATATATCGAGCCCGGTTGACCTCCCCATCGTGATTAATTTGCTGGATAATTTGCACCTGCAATCCGAAAAGTTGAATAGATTAAAAAGGATGAAGAAGACAACTTGTCAAGCAAATCACATATTAAAAAAGGCATTGCATGATTTGCATCTCACGGTCAGACTTTTAATAACTAGTATGAATATAAAAAACATGATAATATGAAATGCAATTATTTATTACCAATTTCAAATGTTCTTTGCATCAAATCTCAACTCTCAAGAACAACTATCAACTCTCATTTATCTTTTCGGTTAACCAAAAGAAAAGGAAATGTCTTGAACTTGTAAGAGGTTCGGGCTTGAATTTTTTTAGGTTAATTCGCAATTGTTCATAGACTTGTAAACATTTTTATTGGTAACTTCGCATAAAACATCATGCTGAATACTTTCGGCACATCAGTATCATACTCGAAATACTCTTTTAATACATTAACGTTGCGAACAAAGAAATTCACAAGTCTTTGAACAATTAGATTACGAACCAACCTCAAAAAATAAGAACCTGAACCTCTTACCAATTAAAAAAACTAATCTTTTGGTCGAGTGAGACAGATCGATCCTTAATGGTTAATATAGTTCTAGTTATTCCTTTAGAGTTAGTTAATTGCTCTTTTAGAATACAAATTATGTAGGAGGAAAGTTACCAACTCCATTGATGACAACGTACATTGATTATAGTTGGGCGCGGGATCGCATCTTAGATGCTACCCGTTAACATCGATTTTAAGGATCTGAAAGTTATACCTATTCAATGGTATAACTATAAAGGTTAAGTTTTTATTGATTATTTACACTTAAAAAAACGGGTAGGGTCGGGTCATGGGTTGACACCATTGGCGACCCTAACGAGGTACCAAAATCCAGCAGACTTTCCTAATTCCCCAAGTCCAAATCACAAAGCACAGAGTACACCAGTTGAAGCACACAAAATTGAAACGAAAAAGGAAAACTTTACCTTCCCTTTTGCACACCCGAATCCTCCGAAGTCGGAGCGCTCGTCGTCGTACTGGCGGGCGTCATTCTCGGCGTCGACGAGGGGCAGCTGGGCCTGGGCCAGCATTAGGTAATTGGGCTCGTTCTCCGAGGTGTGGGTCCCGAGAATCATCTTCTGGACCGAGTAATCCTTGCCCGGCGGCTCCTCCCGGTCGGGCAGCCACTCGACGGTCAGCGACGGCCACTCGAGCGCGTGGGTGACGACCAGATCGTACAGGAACGGGGTGTTCTTCTTCCAAATCTTGTACTCCTCGTTTATAAGACGCTCCTCGATTTCTCCCCTCATTTCCTCCTCGTCCTTCACCATTTCGCTCGCTCTCCCCTGTTAAATCTTTTTTCTAATTTTTTTTAAAAAAAAAGGAAATGGGGATTGAAATTGCGGCGTTCGACTGGAATTTAATCTCTGGGTCGGCGGCGGCGGAGGCGGCGGGGGGATTTGGGGCGGTAAAATGGAGGGAAGGATGAGGTTTTTATTACTGTACGAGTTATTTATTGTCTTTATTTTCACACTGGTTTCTGCGAGGAGTTTTATACGTGGAATCGTGATGGACCGTGTTAGGCTCATGGGCTTTTGGCGGAGCCCAAATGTAAAGACCAGCTTATTCAGGGCCTCGGTGAGTGCAAAAAATATGGAGGTAAAAAAACACCTGTAAAAAAATATTTTTATAAAATTTATAATTAGAATAATTGGAATTTTGCTTCTCTAAGTACTCCCATCTTTTCAAGATATATGTCATACTCTTTTGGACACAAATTTACAAAAAATATTAATTTTTTATTTTTTTTATCAAAATATAAAAAGTAAAAATTTATTTAAAGTGAAATATAAAATAGTTGTGAATGAAATTTTAAAAGTAAGTGGATAAAGTGAAGTAAAGTATGTGAAGATCAACTATCATGTAGTCATTATTTCAACCCTTACATTATTTAAATTCTAAAACAATAGAGTTTTTAGATGATTTAATTATTTTTATGTCAATTTTTATTTAAAAAATATTATTATTAATTTAAAATTTATAAGAACATATATTAAATAGAAAAAATAATATATAGTGAAGTATATATGCTAATATGTTTAATGATTAAAGAGATAAGAGAAAATGGAATAATTTTTAAAATATTTTTATGCTAAATTATGAGATATTTAAAAAATAATTAAAAATATTTGATAATTTATAAAGTAGAATAAAATGATACTCTTTTTATTTCTTGAAACAATTTATACTTTATTTTTATTTTATTTTTGTTATTCCTCTTAAACAGTTCACATTTTATAAATAGATAGTATTTTCACAATTTTAGCTAAGTTGATTGAGCATTTGAATTGAAGACCGAAAAGTCCAAAGTTCGAACTCTAGACATTGCAATTGACATAGACAAAAAAAAAAGAAAAAACCAGTTCACATTCCATAAATAGATAGTTTTTTCACAACTTTATCTTTTCAATATACATTTATTTACATTTACACTACTACTGTTTTAACCAGGGTGTTTGACTGAGCTTATAAGATGTTTAATAGCTTATAAGCAGTTAAAAAAAGTAAGAGGATGTACTTTTTTTTAACCAGCTTATAAGCTCTTATAACTTAAATAATAAAAGACCAAAATAACCTTAAAATTATTACTTTTATATATAAAAAAATTCCAAATTTATAAGTTAATTAATATAAATATTTTTAATTATTTTTTTCATATTTAACAATTTTTTTTGTAATTTTATTTATATAAGAGCTTAAATTAACAAGCAAATTAACATCTTATAAATTTATATATTTATTTTATCCAAACAGCTCTTGAAACAACTTATAACATTTTATAAACTCTTTTAAATAAGCTCGTCATTATAAAACACTTTTTCTTAGAGGGAGTATTAGGGCAACCCCAATGGTTGTGAAATGGCAAGAGCTATTGCCATTTTTTGGCAAAAAACCAAAAAATCAATCCCAATGGTTGAAATGGCCCTTGCCAAAAAATAGTCTTTGCCAAATTTCCATGTATATTGGTGCAAATATACATGGCAAAATAGCCCTTGCCATTTATGCCATATCATTACAACCACCACCTTCACCAATCAAAATTTTACAATAATTTTTAAAAAAATAAAGGTTGATATGATGACATACCAAAAAGCAATATATTATTATTTAATTAATAAAATGGCTCTTGCTATATTTAAACCATTGGGGTAAAATTTAACAAATAGCAATTGTTCCATTTTTTGGCAAAATAGAAGATGACCCTTGCCATTTTAGCAAATCTTGCCATTTTAGCAAAATCATTGGGGTTGCCCTTAGACCATGTTTATCAACAACCCCTACAACCCAACTTTTTAATAAATTATTCATTTCACTCTCTTCCACATCATCAATTTATTATTTTATTCAACCTTTTAATTTTTCATCATTTATCCACAACCTACAACCCATTTCAATTTTTTTTTTATTAAATAATTACATAATATTTATTTATTAAATTTATATGTATTATAAATTAAAAAATTATATTAACTATTAAAATGCTTCAATTAATAATTTTAAAATAAAAATAATAATAAAGAATACTAAAATGTAGTTCATTTTATTTTTTAATAAATTACCATTAAACATTATTTCAAAAATTACACAATTATATAATATATGAATATATATGAATATTGGTCTCTATTTGTAGGGAATAAAAAATAAAAAAATTTGATATAATTATTTTTATATATAATTATATATAATATCAAATATATTCTATTACATATATAAGTATATATATGTTAAACAAATTAAGTGAAGTCACAATTATATAATTACATTTGGCAAAGAAATTAATAAATTATGTGACGCTTTGAGAGAGGCCCGGTTGTGATTGGGCGTTCAATTTCTTTTATTTTTTATTTTCTTTTTTGTTTTTTTAATGAGGTGGAGGGCGTGACGCCTCCCGATAAACATGGTGTTAGGGAATTAGGCATGAAATATCTCCTTATAGAACTTGTTCAAACATTTTTGAAAAATATAAAGTACATTTATCGTAAGCGGGAAAACCAAAATTAGAAGACCTAGGATGATGAGAGGCCGCCGTCGCCCGGCGGAATCCCTAGCCCCAGATCGCCGTCCGCCACCGCCAACACCGACCAACACCGTCGATCCATGGCAGGTCCTATCAACCCCAGTCCCCGGCCGCGATTCCGACGCCAGCTTCTGCAGCAGCCGCCCCTCCATCGCCTCCGTCGGCCGCAACTCCACCGGCTTTCCCAACTACACCGACCGCGCCCACCAGGTATCCGCTCTCAAAACCATTAATCCCTACCTCTCCTCTCAGTCCGCCCCCTCAACTCTCAAGCTCCCTTATCCCTCCGGTAAAGAAATCACCGAAACCTTAAAATTCCTACTGCAACGCCTCGGATTCTCTCCTCAGAAGATCGACGAGGATCTCAGCCACGCGTTGAAATTCCTCAAATGCCCCTTCAAATTGAACAAGTCGGCACTGCGCGCTCCGGGCACACCCCATTCCTGGCCTAACCTGCTCGCCGTGATTCACTGGCTTGTTCAGATAATCAAGTATAAAGATTTTATGGAGAGCTATTCCCCTGAATTCTTGGGCGATAAAGTGTTTGTGTACACCCAGAATAGTTACTTGCTGTACATCAGTGGAAACGACGAGGGGATAGATTCGTTGGACGAGGACTGTGTCGGGGAGATGAGGGAATGGAGGGATACACTGGAGGAGAGAGTGAAGGGCCTAGAGGACACCGTGAACGAACTGGAGGTGAAATTGGATGGGTTGAAGACTGCACCCAGTCAGAAGGAGCGTTTGGAGCAGGATAAGGTTGTGCTGGAGAAGGATGTGAATAAGTTCCACATAATGATTGATCAGTTGTTGGGCCACCTGGCGGAGGTCCAGAAGAAGTTAGAAGAGAAGGATGCAGCACTGGAAGCGAAGGTGGAGGATAGGAAGAGGATTTGCGAGGAGAATGAGGAGTTGAAGAAGAGGATCGAAGAGCAGGGGATTAATTTGAGAGATGCCGAGAGAATGAAGCGGGAGTTGCAGGCCGTGGAGCGGGATATTGAGGAGACGGAGACTGCAAGGAATGGTTGGGAGGAGAAAATGTGGGAGCTCGATTCTGAGATTAGTCACAAGTATAAGGAGATTGAGCGGTTGGTGATGGAGTGCAACCAAGCTATCAGAAGGTTTTTTCTTCTTCCTTTCAACTCATTAAAATAAATTCGTGTCTCAATTTATCACACTTTCACATTAGTGTTTTCTTTTGGACGGAGAAAATTAGTTGGCAATTTATTTTAGCTTGTTTATTGTTTGGACATCGAGTAAGTTGTTGCTTTATGGAGTCTGATTGACATCTGCTGCTTTATTGAGACCATCATTGAGTAGCTATTGTTCAATGTTATACGTTTTTTTTTTATATTAGACGTAGGTAGTATACTTGATGGTAACTAGTATCATTCAATGTTTCTTCATCTTGTGCACTTAGTAGCTGTGTTAAGTGCTAACATAAACGAACCACGCATATTGACGAAGAGTTTTAGATAAAATTGCATCAGCAAGCCAGAGTCTAGAAAACACCAAAGTCAGAGAAGTGATTTTGTTGCATACCTATAAATCTCAGAAGTCATTTCTAAGAAATTTAGCTTGTTTGATGTCAGGAAGAAAAAGGCTTATTTCCCAACCCCTTTTTTCTAATGCATTGGTGTTGCTTATTCATGATGAGGACAGCTTGATTTGTGTCCCTATTTTTGTGCTCTGCCGGATTGCTTTTTCAGCCTTTCCAAATACTATTACGCAGCATGGTGCCTGAAAATTTGAATTGCTTTCGTATGATAAAATGCATATCTAGCGAAGGTCTTTCTTCGTCTTGTACTCTTGTTCTCTAAAATTCAGTTTAAAGAAGTATATATGCTGGTCTATTAGTATTTTTTTTCCGCCAATGGAACAAAATGAGTCCCAGAAAGTCGAATCATGCCAATTTCTTATCTTGGACAATCAGCAAAAGGAGTGCAATAAATGTTTTTTCTCTATCATTCATTCATCTGTTCATTCTCTTTAGTTAATTTGTCGAGCTATTAATTAAGATCTTGTCATATTGTAAATACTTCTTTGTTTTAGGGCTTAGAATTTAGATACATTCCCTTGAGGGGACTATGTTATTTCCTAATGGATTATGGAGGCAAGACATTTACTATATGATTTATAGGTTGAAGGTTGGGAATGGATTTCAGTATCAGCTGAATGCTAGTGGATCCACGCCGTCTAAGGTGTTGGGATTAGATTACAAATCAGTACTAAAGCCTGCAATTGCCTCGTTTCACGATGAAATTAAAAGAAGCTCAGTGGTGAAACTGGAAGAATTAATTTCTCTTCGCCAACAGTCGGATGAGAATGCTGCCAAGCTCGAGGATAGGCGAAATCATATTGCTGCCCTTCAATCTCATATTGACGAGGTAAGTATGATCAGATGATTCTCATTTCGGTTTAGATACTCGTAAATACTTCTTATGCTCCAGACTCTAGAAAAAAAACGCCTCTTCATTTTATCTGAGGTCTGAAGTCATCAAAAGATTGTGGCCTGGTAGGTAGGTGGGAAGTAGTCTATTTGGGTCGGGTAGAAAAAGGTGCTATTTTACTGGCAGATGTTGTTGTTATTGAATTGACTCGGTCTATGTAAAATTCCTTACAAGTTATTGTTAATGCCCTGAAATCATGAGGTGTTGGTGGTTTGCCGTAACTATTCAAAGTTGTTTTTCCAACATGATCAAACGTGTTTGTAGTAGTTGCTTTCAAGATTGCTGACTAGATGTCTAGACTTGGGAATCCTTTTATCTGCATTGTAGTTGTACTTCTCCATTCAGATTTGTAGGGATTCTTGGTTAAAATGTTCAAATGTTGGTTTTGGTAGGGCAAATTGTGAAACCATTTTTTCCATTGTCGTGTACTCTAAAAAATGACTAGTATTAGGGCCTTAAAGTAGATTATTTTAACTATAATAAATTTCATTTCCTTTGCATTCTACTGTTAAAGTCGAGCAATGATAGTTTCATAACATCTCGAGGGAACAAATATTATCTGAAGTTATCATTCAAATGCTTTCTTTGATCACCCAGGTTGAAACCCAGTTGAATCTAATTAGGAAAGAAACACATGAATATGCCTCTAGGCGTGCAACGGAAGCTAGAAGCCTGTCAGAGGAAATTGACATGGAGGCTCGGAAAATGTCCGTAGTCGAAAAAGAAGCGGAAGAGTTCTTGAAGGTAAATACTAGATACCGATTTATAAATGGTTATTGGTTTCTACGGCATTCAAAGCTTATTGAGTGATATTTATCGTTGTGGTGTGCCTTGGTGAAGATGGCCAAGGCAGAATTGCAGGAGACAATCTTACGAACCGAAGAAGAAGTTAAATTATGTGCTCAGGAACTCTTTGACTTGATTAATTCAGTGTCGACGTATAAAGAGTATGCGGGGTCCAAAATCGCTCGGATGAGGAACAACCTCTTAGAAACTTCCGGTGATGTAGCCGACATTTACAAAGGGTACCGTCCAGCCCACTAATGTAAGTGCAACCTCTGCAACTACATGTATATTCTGAAACTAGAACAATACTTGGATATTAAAGTTTGCTCTTTTTTTTTTCTTTTTTTTCTTGACATTTCCTTTTTATGTTTTTTTTTTAATTGGATGTCTATGTTAAAAATGAAGCGTGTTTCCTTTATTTATGTATATATCAATCAGTTAATCTAGATTGCTTCTGTTTTGGGAATGTAATTTCGTGATTCCGATCAATTTCAATGAAAATTAAGTACAAATCAATATCAATATTGAAATTAATAATAACAAATATATTGGCGTTAATCTAAAAATAAAATAAAAACATAATAAGATGCAAAGGATTGCTTATATAAAAAAATTGTATAGTAAATAAAAATTACAAAAATATATGAAAAATACTAAAATTGTAATTATATAAAATGCTTTAAAAAAACAAAATTATATGAAAAATACTAAAATTGTAATTACTGTTATAAACTCAAGAGAAATAGAGAGAGAATAATATAGTAGAAAGAGAGACAATATGAGAGAAGAATAGAATTGTTGTGAATTGTTGTATTCATTCATATGGGGAGACCCCTTTATATAGGATACAAAGTAGGGTTTCTGTCTTGTTCACCAAGAAAGGGTAAACTAGTCATTCACTAATTAATAATATTCATAACACTCCCCCTTGAATGACTATTTACAGTATTGCTGCCTCGTTAAAACCTTGCCAGGAAAATCCAGTGGGACAAAACCTCGACGAAGGAAAAAAGTACAACTTGCTCCCCCTGATTGTAATCACTGAAAATCTTTGACTTCTTGAAAGTAGTTATTTGTGATCAATCAGTCTCATTAAAACACATGTAACTAATAAAACCATATAGGAAAAACTTAGTTATTCAAGTATACATTTTTGTCTTCAGGACACAACTTTCGAATTGTCGAGTTTCACATTCATTTGTACCATTGTATATTTTTCGTCCTTCTGGGACATGCCTTTACCAGACATCTATTGACTAGAGCATTCGCAATTGCTATAACCGGCCGGTAACTCTTCTGGAGTATATTAAATGCATCTAGTGTTCAATATACATTTTTTGACAAATGAATAATAATGTGAACTTCAATTCACAATCATTTGAACTTCAGGTTCAATACCTCAGTTTATCTCGAAAACAAACTCATATGGAACATTCTGATGTCCCCATTAATTATTATCGAGTGATGTACATGCCTCGTTAAAAACCTCGTTATAAAACCCTTTAGGAAAAAATATTCGAGGAAAAGAGTACATGACATTCACATTTATATTGTGGTGATTGTCTCGTTAAAAACCTTTAACTAAGAAAAACCCTGTGGGAAAAACTTAGTAAAGGGAAAAAGAGTGCAATCACTGATTCACTGGTCTTCGGGACCAAAATCAATGGTTTTCGGGACCTTGTCTTCAATATCATTTGTCCATAATGACATAGTAATATGATATTGTACATATTCTGATTTTCATTTCCTTTCATATCAGGAATTTTAAAATCCATCAAGGATTTTCATGTATGTATCTTTCTAATGACTTCTACATAGTCAAATCATATATTCGATGCATATATTTATCATTGTTGCTGCCAGAAATATTAAGTAGCGGAACTTAATGTCATCTTTCAAAAATATTTGATTAACATCGAGTTTCTGCGAAAAACTCTTGATCAACTAATCTCGCTTTTATATCTCACCACATCATTGCTCGTTTTTCGTACGAACACCCACATATATCCTTCTGGGATAATATTTTGAGGTTTGTATTATAGAGTTAAAATATATCTTTATTTAGCGAGTCATGTTCAGCCTCAATTGCTCATTTCTATTTCTTTGAGTGCTGCCGGCACACTATTATTGATTTAAGTTTTGGATCCAATTTTTCTAGAGCAACTCTTGAGGTAAATATGTCGTTGACGACTTTTTCTATGTTGATGACAATTCATTCTATCAACCAAATCTTTCATCATTTCCCAAAATATTTAATTTGGTTGTTCCGCAAAACCACAATTTTCTCTTATCATGTGCACATACATTTTCAATGGGATTTCCATCTAATTCTCTTCAGGAGATTCTGAGGGTGACTTAATTTCTTTGTATTTTCGCGGATTTGTTTTATATTTTCAGATCGATCTACTACGCTTCAGGCGTATATTAGAATCAACATTTGAGTTGATCTATTTGGTATTTGAACTCTTATAGTTCATTTTATCACAAACATATGTGATTTTGTCACACCTTCATTAATTTGGCAGATTACTTGCTGAATATTGCAAGTCACTTATTTTAATGAACTTCGAGTTCAATTAATTCGTGCGTGGATCAAGAATTGAAGATCTTTTTCATTCAATGAAATTTCTCGGCATTTATATCTTTTATATTCTTATCTCCCCCTAATGCCGAGAAATGATCTTCCTTAAATATGCAAACCATTGTAATTTTTATAAACCGATCTTCCGGATCGTGATCTTCTGGATCGTGGGCTCGAGATATTTATACCTTATTTTCTATTATGCCAGTTCATAAAAATATCTCTAGTGGTGATATGAATATAAATTGCATATTTCAAATTAATTCGCAGATGGGAAATGTTTGATTCGCAGATGAGAAATGTTTGATTCATTTCCACGCATCATGATATGCATTAGGGCTGGAAGTTCGGTTAACCAAAACCGAACCGAACCGAATGACCGGTTAACCGAACCGAAAAACGACGAAAATGACTAACCAAAACCGAACCGAATAATTTATTGGATAACCAATAACCGAACCAATTTTTTCGGTTCGGTTATCGGTTAACCAAAAAACCGATTAGAAAAAAAGTAAGCTGATTTTAAAAAGAATATCGTGAAAAAAAAAGAAAAAAAAATCAAAATATAAACAAATTTAACCTAAAATCTAACTTATTCAACCTAACATGCATAAATCCAGCAAAATACAAAAAATTCGAAATAAATAAGGAAGTGTTGTCATACAATCGTCCTTAAAGATATATATAATATGTAATATATATAATATATTTCGGTTATTCGGTTTTTAACGATCGGTTATCGGTTAAACCGATAACCGAATATATAAAAAATTTCTTACCGATAACCGAACCGAAAACCGAATTTCTTATATTTGGTTAACCAAAAACCGAAATTTTCGGTTCGGTTTCGGTTTTAACCGATAACCAAAACCGGAATTCCCACCCCTAATATGCATCATCTTCATTTTAAGTACATTTGTAGTAATCGTGGGGATAATTAGTAAAGCTCTTCCGGAGCCTTCTCTTAATATGTCATCATTTGCATAACAATATTTTTACCAATAATCCTTCGGGGATACATTATCTTTATCAATGACCCTTCGGGGATCAAAATATTTGTGTCATTCAAACTTTATTGACAAATAAAATATTTTCAGGAATATTTATCAAATTTAATAAATCAATTGTGTATTCTTCAGGAATAACACGTCACACAATACATTTATTCTCGATTTTCAAAATATATCCTTCAGAGATAATTCATATAATCATTGTTTCAAGAGAAATATCGATTAGACATTTCAATATGAGTAAAACATTTAATATTTGAACTTTGCTTCTTCGGGAGCAATCAATAAAAATATTCTTTCAAGAATATTTTGTATTATTTTGATATTTAATCATGAATATAATATCATGAACATTTAAAATTTATTGCTACTACGGGAGCAATTTAATTTGATATTTCCAAACTTATTGCTACTACGGGAGCAATTTACTTTGATATTTATTGAATAATATCAAATCATGATTTTCTTCCAAAACGATCAATATAATATTTAAACAAGAGTTTATGTTCTTCAGGAACATTCAATTTATTTGATATATTAAGGATAATTGATTTGATATTACTTCAGGATATCAAATTATAATGCCGACTCAAACTTGTGAGTCCGGATTCATACCACGTTTTAGTAGTACGACCAATATTCGAGATTATTAGTATATAATCATAATCAATTTGATATTGATATTTCTACAGGAAAATATCACATCACGATCTTCTTCAGGAAGATTTAATTTTGATATTTGGTCATAAATATCATATCACAATGGTCTTAGGAACATTAAAAATTTAATCGATTTACTAAGCATAATTAATTTGATATTACTTCAAGAATATCAGATTACAATGTTCTTCGGAAACATATGATATTACTTCAAAAATATCAGATTATAATGTTCTTCGGGAACATATGATATTACTTAGGAATATCAGGTTATAATGTTCTTCGGGAACATATTAATTTAAGAAAAAAGGATGAGAAGTAGATATATTTATAATTATTAATGAATATAAACAAACATATAAATTCTTGCCTTTGAGTTCGGATCTTGGATGAGTAGAACTTCGATAAAGAACGCGGTTGAGCGTTCGTGCTGATAACGTGTTATAAACTCAAGAGAAATAGAGAGAGAATAATATAGTAGAAAGAGAGACAATATGAGAGAAGAATAGAATTGTTATGAATTGTTGTATTCATTCATGGGGAGACCCCTTTATATAGGATACAAAGTAGGGTTTCTGTCTTGTTCACCAAGAAAGGGTAAACTAGTCATTCACTAATTAATAATATTCATAACAATTACATATATGAAATGCTTATAAAATTAAATATATTATTTATACCAACAACATTCTTTTTGACATCCATAAGAATTCAAAGTTAATTGCATCACATCAATTACATACCTGTAAATTTACATACCTTTAAGAGGTGTCACTAGTGCACACAAGTGACATGACTACCAAAAAGAACATGTATTGCTGTATTGGTTTGTGTAATCAGAATTTCACTCTCAGATAAGCTAACTCATAAAATCAATCATTAGCTCTCAAGGGATTGAAGCATTAAAAAATATTTCGTATTATGTTTTATGGAAATTTCATAACTGTATCCAAAATTTCGATATGAATCCCGTGCAAAATGAAATTGAAATAATTTTTGGTGCAATTCGATTAGGTTATATTTTCCATATATTTATTTTAATAGCTATGTTTAAAAAGTAGTACTAAGTAGAAAATTATTTTAATATTTATTTATTTATTTATTTATTATTATTGATTGGAATATTGCAAATGCAAATATAGGTAGGCTATAGATAGAGATTAGATTGGATATAGATTAGTCATTAGTAATAGTATTCGAGTGAGTACAAAAGTAAAAGTCCATATTGCATAAAAAAGGAAGGAAGTAAAATAGGGCTATATATCGGACTTTCTTCGGAAACAGAAACACACAAAAAGCTTCCTCAGAAAATACAGAGAAACATATATACATACAAATTTTATATCTATCATCTCACGTCTCTCTCGGAACGCATTTACGGATTGAAAATCTCCTCACTCGCACGGAAATTCCCCTGCAAATTGTGAACAGACGCACAGCAATTGGTTTCCGTCTCTGGAAAATTCGACGCACGGAGTTCTGAAACGGCACCACCACTCGAGGCGGCGAACGGAGAACTAGGGTTTGTGCAGAATATTGAGGGTATTAGGTGTTCGTTAATTTTCAATCTTAAGCATTCGGGCTCAGTCTATTTTTGAAGTCGTTGATATCTGTAGCCTGTTTCTGATTTTTTTGGGTACTTTTTGTGTTGCTTGTGTGCTCAAATCCTAGGATTTGGGGGGATTCAGTCTCTGTTGTTGGTTGGATTTTGGAGCCTAGGGTTTGTATTTATATGGATTGTGTTTGAGGGAATTGCACTGTTTTATTCTGGCATGGGATATCTCTGATTTCCCTGTGTTGTTGTTACATGAGGGTGCTACTGGGTTGTTTTATTGAGTTGTCGATAAGCTTTGTCAATGCTGTTTTAGAACAGTGAAATCGTGACAAAAATTCGATGTTTCAGTTAACCGATTAGAGGTGTTCTTCTTTCACTGGGCTGTTTATTCTAGTGGGGTACAGAGAGAAAAGCCGTTAGTGGCGTACATAGGGGCTCTTTATTTCCTCCACCTGTTCTTCGGGTCGGGAACAGGTCTTTCTGGCATCCAGGATACCCGTTTCTGGATTGCCAAAATCATGGTACTGATGTGAAACAGGTGGCATTAATATATTGGGGAATTCAGTTTTGTTATTTAAGTTAAGTCTGATTATCATTCAAAGGGGCATTTATTTTTCAAGGGATCATAAAAAATGACCATTGATACGTGGCAGTGGACACGTGTGGACATTAATTCAAAGATGACAAGTCGAGTTTCTTTCATCTTTTTTCCTTTAGTATGATAAAGTTTATTACTAGTTATGGAAAGAAGGGAGCCCAGTTTAGTACCAGAATGGTTGAAAAATGCTGGAAGTTCGAATGGCGGTGGCTCCATAGCACATACAGGTAGTTAACTTTATTTCTAAGTGAATATAATATTCTTACATTATACATCATTTATAAGTAGATGGTCTTTAATATTTTATTTTTTTTGCCTGTTTTAGATGATCAAACTGCATCACGAGTTGTGAGGAATAAGTCCTTTGTGAATAATAGAAATAATAATGATTTTGGGAGATCAGCTAGTTCTGAGAGAACTACCTCTTCATACTTACGCCGGAGTTCAACTAGCAACAATTCTGGTAATTCTAGGTCTTACAGTAGTTTTGGTAGGAACCAACGTGACAGGGAGAGGGAGAAGGATAAATATGATTATCACGACCAAGACAAGTCATCCAAGGGTGACCGTCGGTACCGTTATTTTTCAGACTCCCTGGGTAACACCTCAGCAAGTAGATTCGAGAGGGATGGATTAAGGCGTTCACACTCTATGGCTTCCCAGAAAGGTGGGGAAATGTGGCCCAAAAAGGTTGTAAATGACTCAATTGGTTTCAGTGGGAAGAATACAAATGGTGTGCTTACCAGGGGCAATCCTGTTGGTGGGGTTAACAAATCAGCTTTTGAGAGAGATTTTCCGAAGTTAGGTGCAGAGGAAAGAACAGCCACTCCCGAGGTTGGAAGAGTTCCGTCTCCTGGCTTAAGCACGGCCATTCAGAGCTTACCTGGCATCTCGACTTTGATAGGCGGTGAGAAATGGACATCAGCTTTGGCGGAGGTTCCAACGTTGGTTGGGAGCAACGGAACCACTTCTTCTCAATCAAGTTCTGCTTCCGGGACTTCTTCAAGCTCAACCATCAGTCTCAATATGGCAGAAGCTGTGGCTCAGGGTCCTAATCGTTCTCAGACTACTCCCCAGGTTTGTTCTGTATTTTATGAGGGATAGCCATGATCTTAATTCAATTATTGTTGTTAATATTGTTTTTAATATTATTGTAATGTGATGTTGTAGTCATTGGTTGGAACTCAAAGACTTGAAGAATTGGTGATTAAACAATCCAGGCAATTAATTCCTGTGACTCCATCCCTGCCAAAAAATTTGGTGAGAATGAAAATTTCCAAAATTTATGTTACTCATGTTCTAACTAAATCACGCCTCTGATTTTCCCCGTAATATGTTTCTCTATATAACTAATATAAGTTACTTTTTTTTTCAAGAATTTGTTTAATGTTTTGTGTGTTTAGTGGATGGTTTAGTAAATACAACATAGTGTATTGTTAATCAGTAGATTGGAGACTAGTATTTTTCTATATTTTGTGATTAGTTGATATGCTTAGACTCTCAACTTATATCACTTTTAGCATTAGGAGAAATTGTTTACACTGTTTGTCATATCATGATCCCTTATTTGGTAGATTATACAAGATGAAGAAGAATTGCTTCACAATTAATGCTGAGCTTATGCAATGGGAATGCCAATAATCTTATTTGTGGATATAAGAGACATTGAGGTTTAGTATGATTTTGTTAGTAAGAGACGTTTGGGTTGGATAAGAGCAAAGGTGGCTGTCACCTATTAATGCTGGGAATAATTTAAGAAGTATCCTTTTTCTGAAATAAATTAATCAGTGAGCAATTAAACTGTACATGTAGATGATATTAGATTGTAAGGAACCTAATATATACACCTCGCTTCTGAAAATAGTTAGTGCAAAGCTGTTTAACCAACACTCCTTTAGTGTAGTTAATGCACACAAGTATTGAATTTATTCTTTGTATTTTAAGAGAATTAAATGTTGATACAATCATACTATTGATTTTTACTGATGGTTTTCCTATTACGAAGATATCACCGAATTGAAGTAGAAGAATTGTGTAAAACATGTCAAATTGTAAATTCAATTTTTTTTTTAAGAAATAGAGCCTCTATCTATCTGAGCCTATTTTTAGCCCCTAAAGATCTTAAAAAGTAAAACACTATTTTCTCTTGCAATAAATGAAAGTAATCAATTGCTTTTTATCTTCTGTTGATGGCCATTGTAAATATATCGCCTTTTATCTCGAGGATTGCATGTTTTTAATGCGGATGGCGGGATTGATTGAGTGTGTAAGGTTAAAGATTATGTGACATGCATAGACGCATTGGATTAATGAAGCCTTATAGCTGCCATCAGTGATCTTGTTGCCTTTTCAAGAAAAAAAAACAAGCTGTTTAAAGTCCTCATTTTGATCTTTCCTTCTTTGTTGTCGGCAATTTCGTTGGGAGTAATATTTACATGTTTCATTGATTGATATTAACCTGCTTTGTTAATTGTGACCCTTTACAACCAGCTGACTTCCAATTCTCCCTTTTAGCTGAACAAGTTTACTATGTTTCAATCATTTCTCCTTCTAAAGCTCTTTCTGCGAATTTCAATTTCATCTTCCTAAACAAGCATGAAGGCTTACAGAAATCTCACAAAGGGAGCGAGAGATTATTATTCGTTGACATGTATATCATTAAATAGATTTAATATTCTTAAGACTTTTTATTTGTGGAACACGTGGGGTGCTTATTTGTGGTAATGTGCTTTAATTTGTGCACATACGAGTTCGTTATTTCAGTTTATGCCTTTATGGCAATCAAGAAGTTCAACTACCAGTTGGTTGCTCATCAAAGTTTGAGAAAGAAATTATGTTCGACGTTCGTATAGTGGATGAGAAAGTTTGATTATGTACAATAGAAAATTATAAGAATTTCTGATAATGTCAGGGGAGAGAATTTTAAACCAGTCATGTCTCTTCTTGATATCAATGGCTACCTTTCCCTCTCTAGCGAAAAAATATGTTTTTTTTTATGATAAATGATCTATCTCCTTGGCAAATTTATTTTTTATCTGGTTTGATGACTCTTATAATGGATATTTCTGACAAAATTGCTTAAGATATAAAAAGAATATATGTGATTATATCTAGCTTAAAGAATTACCATTTTGTTTTTGTAGCAACATTTATGCCATTGGAGTTGTTGACTTTGTACTTAAGATAGTACTAGTGATTTAAATGTAATATTTATTTAATTATAAAATATAAAATATTAAGTAACATATCAATATGGAAGGAATAATTGAATCAAACCTAGCTGAAAATATAATTTATAGAAGTATGTGAAATAAAAAAAGTGCATAATCTGTTTTTACCATTTTTTTGCCTGTGTAGTGTTCAACCATTTCTTCACCGTATGGCCTGGTTGTTTAATCACTGGTGAAATAAATAAAAAAACTTATGTCCTCATTTTTCCTCTTTCTTTTAAATCTATGCCCAGTACATTTAGGAGAAGTCCTTCATTACCTTTGATTTTCTACTGGTTTTGCAACATTCACATGCAAATTTATGATACCATTTGAATTTTTGCTTTGCTATTTCCTTCAGGCATTGAATTCTGCAGACAAACAGAAAAGTAAAGTAGCCCAGCAGCAGCAGCAGCACCATTCATTATCCTCTTCCCATCCCACTACTCACTCTCCTCGTGCTGGTCTCGTCGTCAAGAGTGATGCTCCAAAGGCATCCACCGTAGGAAAGCTCCAAGTTCTTAAGCCTGCAAGAGAGAAGAATGGTGTTACACCTATCATGAACGATAACTCAAGCCCGATAAGTGGTGCCAAACCCGTAGTCACCTCACCACTTTCCCCAGCTGTTTCAGGACCCACATCAACCTTGACCCTGCCAAACAACATGGTTCCCGAACGCAAGCCTTTATTAACCATTCTGGAGAAGCGGACCAGTTATCAAGCCCGAAGCCGGAATGATTTTTTCAATCTCATGAGGAAGAAGTCCATTGAGAACCCTTCTTCCGCTGCTGACTCAGCAGTGGTGAACTCACCTCCGTCAGATTTTCCGGATAAGTGTGCTGAGCTGGAGCCTGGGCTCACTGCTGACGGTTCTTGGGCCGTGGAGGCTCCTTCAGGCTTCAGATCGAGTATGGTCCATGAAGAGAAAGGAAAGACCCGCAAGGATGATGAGATGACGTATGCTCTTAGCAATGGAAATAAACATCCTACTAACTGTGATCCTGTTATCCCGGAGGAGGAAGAGGCTGCCTTTCTCCGCTCTTTGGGCTGGGAGGAAAATGACGATGAAGAAGGTGGTGGTCTCACTGATGAAGAGATCACTTCTTTCTACAGTGATTTAACTAAGGTATTTAAATTCCCTGACCTCATTTTCTCCGTTTGTTGGGACTATTTACTAGGGGTTCTTGGCTCATTGTCATATTTAGTTCAAATGAAAAAAAAAACATTTTCATATTTAGTTCAAATCAAAGATAAAAGTCGGCAGTCATCATATGAGAATACAATCAAACTAGGATTCAGCATTTTAGTCAGAAAAATTGGATTCTAGTATATAATCGGGTGAGAAAAATGATTATTTACCAAGATTCACAAACTGCACCTTTTCAAGGAGCCAATTATAATACATAAATGAGATTTTGTAATAATTAAGATACATTTTGTTGCAAATGGGACAGTTGTACTTCTCAGTTCTAACCGTACTGAGCATTCCTTTGTCTTTTGCAGTACATCAATTCAAAACCGTCCCTCAAAATACTGCAAGGTGTACAGCTGAAGTTTTTGTTGCCATTGGAATCACAGATCAAGGGTATTGATGGCCTTTCTGATGCTAAGCTCGAGTCTTGATTTGTCGAATAGAGTTTCTGAGTTCCTTGTTTTGTTGTGTGAGAAGAGAGAGAGGTGTTTTTTCTGATCTTGTTTTCTCGGTCGGCCATGGGAGCTAAGTAGTAGATAAGGATGAGATTGATATATAATAGTTTTGGTGTTTGCTTGATAGGGAAATGACTGCTATAGTCTGTTCTGATGAATGGTATTACGACCCTTTGTGGTTTCTTCTAGCTTTTTGTCTCTCTCATCATGTTGAAAACTTTTGGTCCGAGTATAGACGATAGAAAATAGGTATTTTCATCATACACAAGCTCGGCTCGAAGGCATTATATTGCTCGTCTGCAAAGTCTGGGTCTTGACAGTTTTGGTTACTGAAATGAATGGTTTTTGTTTATTTATATATTTTGATTGGGAGTGTTAAGGGCTAAGCATTATTATATTGCTCTTCTAGCTTTGTATAATTTTGTCGTGATTGATTTGGGTTAGTGGATTTGATGATATTTTAACTGCAATCCATTCATGATCTTCATCATGTTTATTTATTTTTCTTCTACTTCTACTTGCTTATAGCTTGAGACGTGTTGAGTAATTTAATTAGTTAAATATGGTGTCTCGTGTATAAAACTAATAGTTTCATATGATATGTTAGTCACGTGTGATTGTCATTTACTCAAACTCAGACGGTGATTGGTGGCAATATATTTATTATATATAAAAAATGTTCATTTTTCTTTTCGAAGAAGTTGACCACACGAAAAGAAAAATCGTGACGAAGAACGTGAAAGAGGCTTGTGATTGAAAATAAATGTACAAAATGAAAGTGTTTACGTGTTAAAATTATTTATATTTAGAGCGATGCATAATTTATTACTAGTAATTTTTTGATAGGTACAAAAATAAAATTAGTCACGTAAATGTGGGACCAATGGAATATTAGAGTTGAATATATATATAATAAAAGTATTAGTTTGAGTTGGTTTATTCTTGGCTACCCATGGGGTACTACCCTCCCCCATGGAGATCATGCCAAGTGTAAACACTAATACATCATCAATGATTTTGATTTAAATCATGTGTTAGTGTTTTTACACTTGGCATGATCTCCATGGGGGAGGGTAGTACCCCATGGGTAGCCAAGAATAAACCAGTTTGAGAGATAGAATCAGCTACTGCGGCGACGTTTGCTCCGCCACGAGACAAAAAGTCAACGATTGGATCTGACCAATCAAATTTAGAAGCTATCTGTTGTTAATTAAAAAAAACCTTTTTTTATGTTATTAATCAATTCATTTTAATTTTTTATTTTACATTTCCCTATTTATTTTATTATACTAAAAATAGTGGGTTGGATCAAACTAAATCATACATTAAAATTAAATTAAATAGGTTCGCCCTATTCTCACAAAATTAATTTCATTAGCCAAACGCACAGTTTTAATTAATTAATTATGCAGACCTACCTATATAATATTAGAATAGGAAATTATATTGATTTAACATAGGAAAATAAAGTTGATAAGCGTTGAAATTTGTAAATGGACCGATGTGGTGTGGCCGTGTGGGGTCTTCAATCTTCTACTTTAGAATTTCCAGATCTGATCCCTATTTATTTATTCTTCCCAATTCTTAATCAATTTAATTACATTATTTTATTTTTTTCTTGTGATAATTTACCATTCCAATGTTATTTGTTTGAGGTGCCTAGCTAATTGCCCTAGTTAATTAGGTTAATCTCAAAATATTAGGAGTATTTAAGTTAACTAATTAGGTGCCGAAGTTAATTACATATTGCCGGAAAATAATGTACTGGTATAATGAAGTTTGGATATTAGGAGTATTTAAGTTAATTAATGTACATATTTTATGTACGATATCATTATGATCTGCAGCTTAAGACATACGGAGTACATCGATAGTACAAAATAATCGGTATATAGTAATTTATTTATTATTATATATAAAGGCAAGCTTAACAAGTAATTAAGGATGTGATTAATAAATTAATGGCCAAAGTCAAAACTTAGATGCGTCTAATTAATTGCTACTCTTATTGTATTTGACTTATGCGCCTCAACAATATTACTCTTTACCTACATACACACAAACACAAATTCAAAAAACATGGATAGAGGAGAGGAGGGATCAAGCTCCGAAACAACAACCATGGAAATCGATCTCTCTCTCAAGCTCGATGCCCAAGAACAAGTGACGAAAGCAAACGACCCCGAGAGCTCGCATCAAGGAAACGACGACAAGCTAATCCGACTCCAAGAAGTAGCCGAAAATAGCAATAGCAATGATGGAACTTCTCATGAAAAGAATTCCAAGAAAGAAGAGGTGTGTGTATATATATATATATACAAAATATTTGTTCTTCATTATTCTTTTATATATTTTCTCTTTCCCAAACTTATAGTTCCACTTTTTTTGTACTTTTATCAGTTGTGTAGCTTGCAGGTGAAGATGAATCGGATGAAGGAGGAGAACGAGATGTTACGGACCGCAGTTGAGCAAAGCATGAAGGATTACGCGGAGCTACATGCGAAGATTTCCGTCATCCAACAAAATAATAGTAGTAAGAGAAAGGCTATTATCGGTGGTCGGAGGACTAACGACGAGGCGGCCGGAGATATGAACGACGGGCTAGGGCTGTCTTTGAGGGTGCAGAGTGGAGAGGGAAGGAAAACGGAGACGAGGAATAATAATAATAATAAAGAAGATCATGATCAAACATCGATGGAATCGACTATAATTAAGCCGCAAAGCAACAACTTCCAAGGAGGGCTTATGAGTAGCAACATGAGCTGCCCACCAAACAAAAGATCTAGGGTTTCTGTCCGGGCAAGATGTGAATCAGCCACGGTCAGTTTGATTCATTTACATCGCCATTTCTTTATTGTTTACGCGTTTTTTTCTCACATTACGAAGAAATTAAACAGATGAACGACGGATGCCAATGGAGAAAGTACGGTCAGAAGATCGCGAAAGGGAACCCTTGCCCTCGAGGGTACTACCGTTGCACCGTTGCTCCGGGGTGTCCCGTGAGGAAGCAGGTCAGTATTAATCTTATGCCGTTAATTTCAAATTTTATTAATTATCCATTCGTTTGTATAAATCCGATCGATCGATGAATTTATACACCTTAGGTTCAAAGGTGTCTCGAGGACATGTCGATTTTGATCACAACATACGAAGGGACCCACAACCACCCGCTCCCGGTGGGGGCGACGGCGATGGCTTCGACGACGACTTCGACGGCCTCCTTCACGATGTTGGATCACAACTATTCGAGCAATCCATACACCGAGCTCTCGTCTTCTTCGTCCTTGAACCCTTACAACCCTCATAACATGATGAACAACAACCACCACCACCCCTCGAGTCATTCTCCGTACATGCCGAACCTAAGAGCCCTAATTAGCCCTAGTTACCACCATGACCCGACGAAAGGCATTGTGCTCGATCTCACCAACAACGTTAATATCGCCACGTCATCGTCGTCGTCGAATCCGATGGGACAGTTCGGATACCCTAATTGGAACATGCATGCACAAGGGAGTTCAACTACGGTGCAAGAGAATGTGAGTGCAATTGCTGCTGACCCGAAGTTTAGGGTTGCTGTGGCTGCGGCCATTTCCACACTCATTAACAAGGAGACTACCCAAACTGCCCCTAGAGATGGTGGGGAGAATGTGGATGTTATTGGGAGCCCTAGGGATGATAGTAGGGTTCTAGAATCGAGCAAGCCGGTCTGGTGACTTTGACGGCAGTGGCGAAGCCAGAAAAAATGAATCTTTTTTGTAATGCATGCATGGTTCCGTAAAGAAAACACAACGATTTTCGATTATCATATCGGAATTACATTATGATTCCGGTCGAAAAATCGATCACTTTTTTTAGTGGTTGCAAATTGCAATTGATTTATTTAGCTTTATGTAAGGGAAGGTTATGTTTTTATATTCATTGCTTGTAGATTGTGTGATATATATAGTTAATTATATATGTCATTTAATTGGGGTTATTGATTATTTTAGGGTTTATATATGATCAACATGTGAAGCCTTGACTCTTGTAAATCAATCCCCTTATATTTGTTTTGATACCATGCATGTGATTGAGTAAAATTATGAAATGATTAATTATATGCCTACATAGTTTCGTATCACAATGATTTCTGTGAAATTTAATGTTGAAATCGGTATGTATATATTGTTTTATGTTCTTGGAATTATCAGAGTCAACTTATGGACCATGATCTTCTATATATATAAAAAAAATTATAATTGCTCAGCTGTAACTTATATTTCTGTAACTAGGCGTACAATGTATTATTACAACACGAACGAAAATTAAAAAAAAATAAAAAATTGTGAATACGAACAAATTCAGTATTTTTTGGTATTTCCGTTAATCTCGTGTGACGCAATATTTTCCATATTTCATGGGTGAGGCAGTGAGGCTAATTTTGTCATTCTAAATTTTAAAAATATAGCAGATCAATAAATGGGCTTTAATGCAATAAAAGTGGAACGGATCATGCAAGTTTAGCCCACCATCCAAATTTCCAAGCCCAAATCCAGACGAATTGTTTCCATGTTTGTATTGGGCTGGGTTTTATCAATCAACATATAAATAAATAAATATTAAAAAAAAAGTACAGTATATAATTATATTTAGGATAAATGGAAAAAAAAAGTGGAAATTACACAAATAGTTGGTGCAGGGTTACTCGCAAGTGTCTTAAGGGTTTTTGCAGCGCATCTCCTTCACGCGCGCCATGGCCTGCACAGTGGCAGCTGAGAAGACGGAGGAAGAATTGCGGAAAGAGATCGACGAGCTCTACCGTCAGCAGCGCGAGGTGCGTCTGTGTATTCCCTGTTTCTCGATTTTTCTACGCGTTTTTTGCTCGTTCGATCTTTGCTGATTTTATGCTGTGCGACAGATTACGGAGCGGCTTCGAGATCCCAGGGGGATTCGTCGCGGCGGGGCACCAGGCGCCGGACCTCGCAATATCGCCGCCAACGGCGGCCGCCAGCGTGGATTTGTTCGGCCTGTAATTGATTTTAGTTTAGTGTGTTTTTC
Organism: Euphrasia confusa; assembly: GCA_954870475.1. NCBI lineage: Eukaryota > Viridiplantae > Streptophyta > Magnoliopsida > Lamiales > Orobanchaceae > Euphrasia > Euphrasia confusa. The sequence goes on along the minus strand of OX940951.1, from coordinate 12,983,930 downwards.
AGTTTGAACATCGAAATTCGTGTTCCTTAATTGATTTGGATAATGTTTTAGGCGGAGAGGAATGGCGCCGAGGACCAACCGCCGGCGAAAAAGCGACTCTCGTCAGCTGTTGTGAAGGTGAGTGAACCCTCTCAGATTCAGTTTGCTACGTCTGGAGTTTAATGTATTGAACCCTAAATTTTAAAATAGGGGAAAAAATTATATTGAAAAAAAAAAATGTCATATTCCAATCCTAATCTCAAGGGCTCCCCTATAGTCTTTGAGTTCACGGGTTGTAAATTATATTATGAATATTTGACTGAAGGTTGAGGATGGGGAGATAGTAGAGGAGGAGGGTTCAACTGATGTGCAAAAGAAGGAGCCGGCCGTTGATTTAGGAGAGATTGCAAATGCAAACCGGGGTGAGAAAAGGCCCTCCAATTGGTTAGGGAGGGATGGTAACCAGAGGCCATCTAGAATGGTAAAAAGAGAGGGATTTTTTTCCGCTTAGTTTTGAGAGATTTTTGTTCTTTTCAATTACTCTTGAAGTTGAATGTATTCCTATTTTGGTTTGTATTTTTCATTTTCTAGGACTTTGAAATCCCTCTGGTCGAACGCGCACCGAGGGTCTTGCCTAAAAATGAGGACCCTAGTTTGGTCGGCAGGAATAAGAGGATGTTAGGTCAGCTTCTTGGGACGTTGGAGGTATGACAAATTTCCAACATTTTCTTAGCTTTTTGTGAATTGATATCTGAAACAACGGCCTATGCTTTAGTCTTTGTTCAGATATGCAAACTGCGCTTGATATACCTCTATGCTGTATGGTTCTTTTGATTTCATTGTCTGCCAAATCTTATAGAGAAGATTGCTAATTGGTTCTTTGAAGTCCATGAATTTATATTACAATAATAGACATCTAATAGCAAACACATGAACATTCGGTTACATAGTAATGTACATGAAGTAAAAACTAATGGGCGACAGTTGAATCTGAATTGTCAGTGAAAAACTAATGCATATTCTAATTAAAAAATGACATTTAGTTATATATAAGGCAGAGCTGGAAATCATTAGTAAAAACACAAAAACAAGGATGGTCAGCTTTGTAGTTCTCCTGATTTTATTTTTCCCAAGTTCACGTTGTGTGTTGGGTGTCTTAGATTTATTTATTTATTTATGCAGAAACCAAGTTATGTAACCAACGTCTTAACCTGTATATTTTTTCAAAATGACAAAACTGCCTATCATTTAATTTCTTGCCACTGTAATCCCATTTTTGAGCTTCATTTTTTATTATGTGATGCCTTTGCAGAAGTTCAGGAAAGAAGATATTCAACTATCAGGTTCAGAAGCATACATGAGGAGATCTGATTCTTTGAAAAGGGTGGGTAATTGAGTTTATAACTTCTTATTTCTCTTCCTATCATAACTGTAGAAGTAGGAGTTTGACCCTGATGGTAGAGTTATTTACTTTGGTCCTTGGCTTTAAAGGATTGCTACACAAGAATATCTTGGTACCATTTTTATCTTGAAATTATAAACAACACTTTCACTTTGGTTGAGCTTGGTTAGCTGTTAAGTTTTAAATTATGCAGAATTTACTGTCTACGTCTTTACCTGGGATATGTATATGTAGGCTGAGCAACGGGCACGTGAAGAGAGTGAAAAGTTGAGGCTGCAAGAGCGTGAACAGGTTGCTGAAAAGCGGAAGAGAGATTTGGTTTGTTGTTAACCTATCATTAACAGATTATTATTATCATATTATTATTATGTTAAAAAATAAAATTAATTGTTACCTGTTTTTACGTCAGACTCTAAGAGCACGTATTGCTGCAAAGGCAGAGGAAAAGAAGTTGGAATTGCTGTTTCTTCGGTGGAGTGAGCACCACAAAAAACTTGGAAATTTCATAAGGTATATTGCTGATGATTGGGATTTTATTTTGATTATGCACTCCAGTGTAACTAAACGTTGACATTTTTTTATATTCTTCCGCTGCAGGTTATTTCTAATTTTGGTCCAAAAGTGTCCATATTCACAATTTTATTGACATCAAGATAAGTGTCCATTCATGTGCAGAATATCGAGGCAGCTTAATGACCAGCTTTGACTTTTGGTTCTTGTATATTTCTATTCAGTATATGTTTATATGACGTTTTTCTTTTACTCTTCTTTTCCTTGTGTATGATCCAGGACCAATGCAGAGCCTCCAATTTATTATGTGTTCTCCAAACCACTGGATCAGGAAACCACTTTGACTGAGGAGCAGAAAGAACAGGTGAATTTGTCATCACATAGCAGTTTTTTCATGTTATTTAGCAACGCAAGGCTGAAATCAGATTTCAAAATGCCGACTCGAGTTTCAACTGAATACTGATGAGTAATTATAAAAATTAAAACCGATTACTTTCTACTATAAATCCTTAATTTTCGTGAGATCTTAGGCCTACAAAATATAAATTCTCCAATCCCACCCCAACACACAAAATAAAATTTAAAAAACTTGTCCACCTGTAGGTAGTCTTGCCCTAAAATTTGAAAAATTGTCCTTGAGTTAACATGTTTTATCGTCAATGTCTTTTCATTAGATGTTTCAAGAATGGAAGGCTTCTAGGAGAGAGGAGTTATCACAATATCAAAAGCAGATTGCAGAGCAATATGTTGCAAATGCAGAGAAGGATCTCGAAAGGTGGCAGAATGGACGGAAGGGTAGAAAGGGTAATAATAATGTTAATGCAAACTTACAGGAGACTATGGACAAAGAACTTGAGACCCATCAATTGGAGCAAGGCCCCAAGATAAGAAAAATCCCTGGTCAAGGTGGAAACAATGAAGATGAGGAAGATGATGTGGAAGATATAAACGCAGTCGAGGATGATTTAATGATGGATGATGTGCTAGTGGGGGTTGACGAGTCTGTGAAAATCGAAGCAGTTAATGGTAGTAGTCCACATGAGGACGAGAAGGACGACTGAGTCTTACAATGCAAAAATAATACTTTATATTCACCTAGTTTGCGATTTTGTTAGGCTTGTGTTTGTATTGTTTCTGCTTTCTAAGGGTCATTTTCTGTCCTTTTGAATTTTTGTTTTGACATGACATTGTTAGCATAATTAACCAGATTATGTTTTGTTTTACTTGACTGGAATTTTCGGAGCTTGAATGCTCGATTGGATTATAATAAATATGACTATGTAATGCTTTGAATTTACTTTACCGGAATTTTTGGAGCTCGAATGCTCGATTTAAAAATATGAGCAAAAACATGTACAAAAACATGACTACTATGAGCACCTTAATTTAGTTTCAACTAACAAGTACAAAAACATGACTACTATGAGCAAAAATACACAATATTCAATTAAGGTGTGAATTTAGTTAGAAATAAATTAAATATGAATTGTGTATTTAAACTAAAATACAAATTTCAATTAAAAATTGAAAAACAATTAGATTCATCACAAATTAAATATGCAAACCATTATTTAAATAATGAATCAAATAAAGATCAACACATAAAAAACAAAATCCGTCGTTTACTTCATCAAGATTCAAAGTTGTAACAAAAGTCGACAAAGCCAAATTACTTGAGACTCCCAAAATGTTATCAAACTAAGTAGAAAAGAAACAAGTCCAAACCCATGCAAAAATGATTATACCAAATAGAAGCTAATAATTCGTCTTTCATGAGAACCTCCTCTATGCCTTGACACGACCATAAAACTTCTGCTTCTCCTCAACAGTCTGGAAGCGACCATGTCCAAACTTGGAAGATGTATCGATGAACTTGAGCTTGATCTCTTCAAGTGCAAGACGCGAAGTCTGGCTGAGGAGAGTCTGACGAAGAGTGACAACTCTCTTCTTGGGACCAACACAGCAACCCTTGATCATTAGGTAATCATCCTTAACAATACCATAGTGAGGGAAGCCACCCATTGGTGTGATATCTTTCTCAGTCCTGTAAAATAATTCAATGATTAAGCACTAGCTATGAACAAAATTTTTTTAACAATAAAATTCATTCGGAAATAACATTTAAATCAATTTCATTCAGAAAAATAATAGCCGGTGATAAAGTATTCTAACCTGTCATACTCGGTACTGGCATTGTGCTCTTCTTTTCCAACCTTTCCAAGCTTGTAGATCTTCTTGTTCATTTCAGTACGGTGATGGTAACCATTCTGTCCAGCCCTGGCAACAGTGAAGGAAACCCTAGCCGGATGCCATGCTCCAATACAAGCCACCTTACGCAGACCCCTGTGGGTCTTGCGGGGGAGACGAGTGACACCCCAACGAGTGACCACACCCTCATAACCCTTACCCTTGGTCACACCAATAATGTCAATCATCTCATCCTTCTGGAAGACAGCATCAATAGGGACCTGCTTCTCAAAGAAACCATAAGCAAAGTCAACCTTCTGGGCAATGGTGCCACCATTGACTTGAATCTCCATCATGTGTGCCTTCTTTTGTTTAAGTCCCTTCATTTTCCTTATCTGGATATAATCAAAAATAAAAATGTAAACAGGAATGTTCATAATTTTTAAGAATTATTATGTAACAAATATAAGTTGAATAAGTTGATACCTGGGTGTGGGCCAATACACGGATGGCAACGCAGTGTTTTTTCAGTTTCTCAAGCCTGGCATTGATGTCCTTCTTGCCCTCATCGGTCTCCGACTTCTTTGAGTACTTGGTGAAGGCCTTCTTCTTAGACTTGCACCAATTCCTGTAGAACCTTCTCTTGATATCCTCGCTAAGATGCTGGGCCCAGACTGTGTTGAGGGAACGGAGACCACGGGGAGTCTTGATGTACCCAACTACACCAACAATAACCATTGGTGGGGTTTCAATCACAGTAACAGCTTCACATGTCTCCTTTTTGTGAAGTTCTGCAATGATAATTTTCAGATTAAAACACATTTATATTTACCACCAATTAATGATAAAGGTGAGAAATCTAGGGCAATAAAAGCCAGGAGTCACAACATTTTAGTTTTTAAATAATTAATAACTACGGCAATAGTTTATAATAGAAACATTTCAGATGGCCCTGAATTGAGAAAAATAAAATCCTCAAATATAAAACTGAAAAAAATGGAAATATTTAAATCGCGATATAATTTTTTAGAAAAGATTCAACAAGTAAAATTAGAGTAAAGAACACAAAAGTTGAACTATATCAAAAAAAAACAAAAATAAAAATTGTTCAAATATTTTACTTGATCCAGGTTTCTCCACTTCACGGACAATGTGGGTCATCCCAGACTTGTAACCCAGGAAAGCAGTCAGCTTGCAGGGCTTGTTAGGGTCATCCTTGGGGAAGGCCTTCACTGCATTCGTTCAATAAAAATGCCAAATTAATAAGAGAAAATGGACAGGCATTACAAGGGAAATATAAGAGGCATCAACTATAACAACAGATAGTATTGAAGGAGTGAAAATAATTCTATGTGCATGTTGAGATTCTAACAAAACAAAACAAAACAAAATACTAGTTCAAAATCAAATCTTTATACATTTAAATGCAGCTAACAAAACAAACTAGTGAATAATGTTACTCTTGATTTATGTCTCTCACTATTATTTACAGGTTTTATATAATCCCATAATCTCAAATTTTCAGAAGAAAACAACACATTCGAAGAACAAGCTCTACGACAAAACCAATAAGCAATTAAAATTATAGAATTAACTAACGAGATCACTACCTTTGCCTCTGCTGCGAGACGCCCTCTTCCTCGGGAGGAAACCGAGGGACCCGTGCCTTGGGTGCTCAAACTTCCTGTGCGACATTTTCTACCTCCTTCAATATAGAAACACAAACAAATATCAGAGTGAAATTCACAACATATAAATCAATGAACAAACAAAAACAAAAACATCTCGGTAATCCAGATTGATAAAAACAACGCAGACAGTCATATGAAATGTATCGCTAAACAAAAAAAAAAATCGCGATTCGAAGCAATTACGCGTATATCGAATCTGTGAAACCCTAAACCTCAAAAACTGGAACGAATGAAACGTATATGTGAGATGAAGACTGACGGCGGATACCTGGATTCTGAGCTCTGGGATGGGACTGCAGCAGTAAAGGAAAACCCTAAATCACCGGCTCGGTATTTATAGCATTCAGTTTGGTACGCGAAAAATGATTTTTCGGATTGGGCTGTTAATAATGTTTTGGGCTCTATTAACTTCGGCGCATGGCCCATGACCCATGAGGCCATGACCCATGAGTGTTAAAACCCAACTTTTTTTTTCCGGGTATGAAAGGACTTGCCGCCAATAGTGTGTACGTGTAAATAACATTATCGGAGTACCTAGTACGGATGATATCGAACCACCATATGTTCGTTCGACCAATCGATGATTGATGGAATAAAAAAAAAATCCAATGCTTGTGCGCAATGGAGAGTTTTCGCCTAGAATCGGAATTCGAAGTTCTCGTATAAATATGTAACCATAATTTCCAATGTAAGTTGTTAATTTCTACATTTTCTCTGGGAATTGGGCGTTAATATTCCCTTAGTTTAAAAGTGTTTTTTTGACGTTGTTTCTCTAATGAATATATATATTAAGTAATTAGGCTAGAAATAAGGCTTGGTAGTCCAAACCAAACAAGATGATGCTAATGATTTACTAGTATATTTTATAGTTTACACTCTAGTTCAATTTTTATTTTTTTTATCAACAATATATAGTTAAACTTGTTTTTGTAACTGTTTTTTTATTCCATAATCAACTTTTTATAATTGAAAAACATATAAAATCATTCTATATGCGAGGGAAAAAAAAGACAAACTAATATTAATGTAATAACAACTTTTTTTCTTTTCAAATAAACCAAACATCAAATAAAAACCAAGGTAATCATCCCAAAGCGGGGTGTTTACGAGTTCAAAAACTTGACTAATATTACTAATTCATCTGTCTTATATGATTATATCAATCGTCACATACATCTTTTATACACGGAGTAATATGTAGTAACGATTAGTACCAAACAAAAGGCAACCTATATTTCCAATTCAATAGAAAAATTACATAAGTAATTTATATTTCTCTCAAAATGAAGTAGTACAAAGAAAAATAAAAATTACACAAATAAATCACGATGCTATTCACAAAAATTGCAAGTTCCACATTTTGACTATGTTTCTCCAATTATATAAAAAGATAAAATTTGACAATACGAACGTCACGACTAAACTCCTGTACACACAAATTTACCAAACAAACTAATATTCATAACCTGGCCCGGAATCGATCAAAGGCCGAGTCTCTCCGTAGATGTCGACGAGCGATCTGAACCGTGTTTTCCTCCGGGGCAGAGCTTCGCCGGCCGCGCGATTTTCCGAGTCGATTAACCTATTTTCTCCCGGTTGATTTTCCGCCGGAAAGTTGACCATGAAGAGCGGGAGGCCATCGGCGCTGCCGCCGCCGAGTTGAATCAGCTGCAAAACCGCGCCCATTTCGACATCCGTCAGCCTCGATTCCATTTTCATCTCTCTGGTTTTTATGATATTTTTTTTTCGATCCACTTTTATTCTTCCCTTCCACGTATACATATGATATTTGGCCAATGGGCGAGGCTATTTATTCCTGGATTAAATGACCAATCTACCCCTCCTGGAAGCATAGAGCGTGACTACCAAGTCCAAACCGACTCAACCAGGGGCAAAAAAGGTAACTTCAATGATAGACTTTTTTCCACAATTAAGACGTATTTATCCAATTCAATCTCCTCGTAGGAATAGGATAGCATTAATAAAGCAAAAAAAAAAAGAAAAAAAAAGTACGGAGTAATTTTTTTGTTGTCGACATGTTCTGGGCCGCCGAATTTGGGCTTCAAATATCTGGGCCTGGAGTATTGGACAAATATAAGATATCACTCTGGCCCAATAGTTCTATATTCTGAAATCAAATAATACCAACACAAATAAAGGGGAACACAATATCTATTCTAAAACCAGACCGATCCTCCCTCCCACCGTGTCTCGGACAATGCCCGTCAAAGCGAAAAGCGGCTCGTCAAATTCCGGGAAATTCATACTTCATTCTTCAATAATAAATAAAGTTACTATATCCAAATGATTCAGGCTTCACTGCCTGCAAAAGGAAAAATGTTGAAAGTAATTCTACTTTTGTACAACTAAAATTGTGAGATTTTTAAAAGTTGATATTTTAAATACGCAAATCACCTGACCTTCCGAGACTCATGAAAAGAAGTTGAAGGAGGATAAGAGAACTGTCGGGTGTCACCGCTCTGAACTCCTAATCAAAATCAGGTTTTCATGGAAACGAAATGTGAATATTCTAGAAACAGAAACGGCACACTTTGCATCCAGCAGCAGCTGACTTCTCTTCTGCTGATTTTTAAAAAAACGAAGGAGTACATTTTTTTAAGTTTTCTTCACCTGTGGTTGATGATGTTTTTGCACTTCGGATGTGTATACACTAACGCACACGCGCACAAGAAGAGATCAGAATATCCCTGAGAAGAGTTGATCCTTCTCCACTATATGGGTGACATCAATTGTTCAATCTGGTAATGAATAAAAAAAATGAAAAATCTGACACATGACAATGAAATCAGGGAAGTAAAAAAAAAAATGGACAGATTGAAGAGAACCTCACTGCACAACATAATATGTCTACCAATTCAACCGCTGAGGCCAAGGCAGATACACCGATCCCAAACTGCAGTCAAATGAATCAAAATAAGACAGCAAATATTAGCAATAGATACGCGTGATTGATAACATGTAAAAATACACAGACGAGTTCGCAAGTTTTTTTTTTCAATTACAATACACAACAGTCGGGTAACTATAAAGCGTCAAGGAAACAAAATTTTATCTTCTTCAACAGAACACGCAAGTTGGTTGTGTTTTACCGGGTATTTTACATGTTCATATAACAGGTAAGCAAGTCCACACACATCCTTGATATAATACATGATTCATAACACATCAAAAGAATCAAGCAAGAAGATGGCAGTAATAGCAAGGCAATAAAAATCAATTACCCATAATCGGGTCATCGACAAGAACCCGTCTCCATTTGAATTATACGGATTGTGGGCCTCATAAAGCATGCAGCACAATAAACAAACTCTATGAGTGCACAGCCACTGTAACATTCACATTATTCCCAACACGAGGTCTTTGCTTCGATGAAGAACCCGAGTGCAGATTGCCAGTTAACGCTTTTTGCTCTATACCACTTGCCTCATTTTCCATGCCCGCCTTCCTAAGACACCTAACCAAAGAACCTACCGTGAGATCATCTGGCAAACAACCCACCATCAACATCTTGTTATACACTCCCACAGCCTCCAGCATTCTTCCTTTCATGCAGTGCCCGAAGATGAGTATAGTGTAAGTCATCTTATCGTGCTTGCACCCTTTCGCCTCCATTTCCGCAACAATCAGATTCGCCTCATCCACATTTCCGGATTTACAAAACCCGTCGACAACCGGGTTGTAAACAAAAGGAGGGACTACCACAATGTCCTCCCTTCGTCCCAACTGCCTCAACAAATCACGGGCCTCAATTAATCTATTCTCCTTGCACAAAGCACTTATTAAAACAGAAAAGGTAAAAACATTAGGTGGGACCTCCCGCTTGTTCATTTCATCCCACAGGGTCATGCCTCGTTCCAACTCCCCTAGTCGGCAAAAACCATCTATAAGAGAAGTGAAGGTCACAACATCGGGATTTATATTGAAACCACCGTTGATCATCCTTTCGTACATTTTCTTTGCCAAAATCAACTCACCCTTTTTGCCAAATCCGTCAATAATGGCGTTAAAGGTAAACAAGTTTGGTCTTATCCCGTTACTAATCATCTCCTCAAGAAGAGATGAGGCGGAATCCATCTCACCAATTTTGCAGTATCCAGAAATAAGGGATGTGTAAGTAAATACATCTGGCGGGAACCCAGATTCCAGTTCAACTTCTCTTAGTAAAGCCTCGGCTCTCTCCACTTTACCGACTCTACATAACCCATTGATGAGAGTATTGTACGTAACAAGATCCGGATGGCAACCAATGCCTTTCATGACATCAAGAAATTCAAAAGCCTTCTCAACCTTACTCACGCGGCACAACCCTTTCATCACTATATTAAAGCTACAAGTATCCGGGGATAAACTTTTCAACCTCAATACATGGCTCGTAAAAAAATTGACGGCCTCATCGACCCAATTTCTACTCATTAGAGTGCTCATGAAATTATTATACACAAACGAAGAAACTACTTCCTCTTTCTCATAGCAGATTTCAGCTTTCGCAACCAAAATTTCCTCGGCGATTCTAAATTTACCTGCATTGGCGAAGGAAGACACCGTAAAATCGAGAGCCGAGCTTCCGGGCAACAGCCCATCAGCTCTCATGGACTCGTACACTATTCTAGCCGAGTCGTGAAAGCCCGTTCGACAGAGGGACCTCAAGAGCGAATCGAAGGTAGATTCCAAATGAACGAGATTCAGACTGAGCCTCGAATAACGAAAAAATCTGAAAGCTAAATCAGGGTTATTCAACCTACTGTTTATGTGGTGAATCACGCCGGAAGCTACAAAGGGATTCAAATTCTCACGGAAATAGGCGGTGCCGAAAACGGAAAGCGACCGGGAGTGGCGAATGCAGAGAGTGCAGACGACTTTGATGAACCAGAGAGTGGGCGCAGGGGAAGGGTGCGATGATCCTATGCGGGCGGGACCATGGAACGAGGCTGTGGAGAAAATCTTGGAAATGGACGCTCTTGGAGCCCCAAATCGCATTCTTATCAATCCGAATCAAGAGATTAATGATTGTAAATACGATAATGAATCGCGTCGACTTCATGCCATTGTATTCGGGGAGACAAATCCAATGGGGCTTGATGTGTGTGTAAATGACAGCAGCGACGGCGGAAGGAATTAGGGTTGAGGGCGGCGCCGGCGGAATTTGTCACCCGAGGCGGAACGACAGGGCTAGAAGAGAAGGGTTAAACAGGAAGAACAGGATGAATATTTTGAAATTAAAAATTAATTCACATTTTTTTTAGATATTTGGCTAAAATTTAATAATTCAAATTTAGCCCTTGAACTTGAAACTAATTGTAAAAAGAGCATGTTATTTCAAGCAAGAGTAGGCTGCAAACGAGACGAGCTACTCGAGTCGAACATTACTCTTAATATCGAGTTCAGCTTTTTGAGCAATTTAAATTGAATCAAGCCTCTCAAGCAAGTTGAAGTTGACCTAGTTGAGCGAGCAAAAATCAAGCTCGACCATGATAAATTTTTGGCAAGTCGAGCTCAAGCACTCAATCGAGCGGCTCGTCGAGCTCAACTCGTGTTTGCAGCCTTGAGCAAGAGTAGAAAATTTTAATTTTATTTTTTTCAAAGCTCAACTCGTGTTTGCAGCCTTGAGCAAGAGTAGAAAATTTTAATTTTATTTTTTTCAAAAAATTAAAGGTATACTCCTAATCCCACCTTCTCGATTAGACCAGAGTCTAATCGACAAAGCATGAGTTTAGGCTCCACGAATTTCGTCAACATACTCGAGAACATTTGCTCCGACTCCAAGTCATTGGGGATCAAAATATGAATTCACCAATATATATACACAAATGTAACAATTGATCTCCCAAAAACACATCACAAACAACAACCCCTTTTTTAGCCTCTCTCTATTCACAAGCTAATTTAGTATCAAAGCTGCTCAAACATATAGCAAACGCCTGAAACGCAGACAACGGGTACCGATAATCCATGGTGAACATATCCTTCCCCACCTTCCCAAACTGCAGAATAATCTTATCGGCTTCCAACTGCCGCGGGCCCCCTTCCCCCGGCGGGCCCACGTCCGCAATCAACTGAAAATTCTTAACAGAAGCAACCGTCACTCGTCCCTTGAAATTCAGACACCAGCACTGCAGCTGCTCGTGCCACCTAGGCGCCTTGTTCTTGAGAACCAAAGGCCTCGACTTACAATCATCGACGATGGACATTTCGGAAAACCGAGAGCTGCTGAACTCGGTCGAGAAATCGAGGGATTTAGAGAAGGAGATGCTTCGGAACGAGTCCTCCAGGGGCCTTGGGAGGAGCTCATGCGGGCCCGGGGGGACCACGCCCCCAGGGTCGAGGGACGAGACGGGAATGGAGTGCATGAGGCAGCGCATTCTGCGCGGGCCCCGCGTACCCAGCACGTTCAGCTCGTACATGATCTGGGCTATGTTGAAGCTTCCGGAAGGCACTTTCGGAGATACTTTCTTGGAAAAACGGCGGCTCGTTCGCCCGCGTGGCGAGATTTGGGAACGGGCGTGGGGGGGGCTGGGTGTCGTATGTTATGAACTTGGTGCCAAGGAAATTCGATCTGTAAAAAAAAAAAAAACAAATAAATAACTTTTTCCATCCCCTAAAAATCAAAATAAAATAAAAATCGAACCTAAGTTTTCCGATATAGGTGCTGCTTGATCGGGAAATGTGGTTGGCATCCATCGAGATAACGTACTCGGTACAAGTGGTTCTACGAGTTCTTTTCGCGGAGAGGAGAAACTTCCCATTCTCGACTATCAAAGCTGCGGGAAAAAATAAAAATTATGCATTCATGCTATACGCAAAAAATACATCATAGAAAGCTAGGCACTCACTTTGGCTAAGACACAAATAGAGATGGTACGTTAAGTTCGATTTATCTCTCTTGATGAAGCATTGAATTGTTCCATCACGAGACCCCGGCTGGACAAGAAAAATAGGGAAGAAAAAAAAAATCTCATTATTTGAATATCAAGTTACAAAGGGCATTACTCGTTGCATATATACCTGTTTCAACGAGACTGGGAAAGTAAGTTTCCCGGATGACTCTGGATTCATAACAATATCCTTGCACATGCTCCTCCAGGATCGACAAACGCCCGCACATGCAACCACGTGTTTGCGGGCGGGCCATGTGCTCTCGCTCTCTTCGAGTCTTCTAACCACGTCGCATAGAAGTTCGGGCGGGAGATTAGCCCAGCGACTATTCTGGATTACCGAAGGAAGGTCGTTTGAGTAGTGGGTCTTTCCTCTGTGATGAAGGCCAGCAGTAAGCCTCGTTTCAAAACTCCGGCGAGATAAGCTCCCGAAACTATCTCTTATGTCGCGTGCTATGCTTCGGAATGACATTTACAGACCTATCGACCGGTGTGAGTTTAGCTGAAATCGATCGAAAAAACAGAACGGTTCATTCAGTGAAAAATGACAAAATTGCCCTTCCATAACCAAGCAAGGATTAAGTAAATTAACAAAACTTGATGTTCAAAAAATATCTCCACTTGCTGGGAAAGAAAAGAATATGCCAGCTAAGAAACATGTGTGATTTCAGCTACAAGACATTATATTACCCACTTGCAATACAAAGTCAAAATCAGCAGCCAAAGAAAAAAGCAAAAAAAAAAAAAATCATTTCTTGCAACTTTGATTAATTTTTGCTTGATGGAAATTGTAAGTAGCAATCAACAAACCTTCTAGAAGGGCCTTGAGAGAGAGAACAGAGCTCTGTAATTTCTTCAAAGATCTGCAAAATTCAGAAAAATCACTTCAACATATATTTGAACTAAAATCATATATTATCTCAAGAAATGAAAATCTAAAACCTAAACCCTCAACATCATCATTCAGAAACTTAAAAAAAAAAAAAAAAAAAAAACAGAAAAAAAGACCCAGAAATCAAGAATCAAGCATTTGAACTTAACCCATAACTTCAGTGTACGAAAGATCTGGGAAATGGAGATTTTGACTTCGCAGTAAAATAAAAAAGAAGCATTCACCTTTGCTGTGAAATAGAAAAACAAGGTAAAGTGGAAATGAACAAAAACCCTTCAAAAATCAGGCAAACTTTATCTAAAGAGGGAGAGAGGAGTTTAAAACAGTTAAAAAGACTCGGTTGGAATTAAATATGGTTAAAGAACCGGTCGGCTGGGTTCGGCTCGCCGACTTATCAATTTATCAGACCACGTGGTTCACGACTGAACCTACTGAAATTTGACTTGGCTCGATCCTTTTAACTACTACTAATAAATTGGATTCATATGTTTGTTATCATGTACAAATTTTATCAATCTTAACTTGAGTTTGAATCATATTGTTTACATTTTTTTTCAATGATTCAAAGTGAGAACAATTCCATGTCTTATTCGCATAATCTCGAATCATCTCATGTGAGTAGGTGATGGACTTAGGGTGATTCTTTTGTTTTTTTTTTAACAGTCAATATCATATAAAGAAAAAATAAAAGAAGTTAGAGATACAGTACAACGCATAAGAAGAATCTACCGTATTAGCGAGCTAACAGGCTAACTCTCATAATCTCCATGAATAAATAAAAAACACCTCATAAAAACAACTAGCTATACCACGCGATGTGCCACACTCGCCTCAAAGCCCTCGCCTGAAGTGAATCTGGTAGCCGTAGAGAAGCGATTCGATCCCTCATAATAGATATAGCCCTTATAGCCACCTCCTCTGCCGACTCCGAGCGCGCTTCCCAAATACGTGTATTCCTCTCCTGCCATATAAAATAAATTAGGGCAGCGAGAAGACCACGATAGGTACATGAAATCCAATGCTTCCCACGCCACCGTCTAGCAGCACGGAGTACAGCACACTCCCAACTGTCACGTGGCCATAGGAACCCAGTAACCTCACTCCCAGCTCTCCTCAAGCAATCCTGTGAAAAAGTACACTCAAAGAATAGATGGGAATGCGTCTCTCTACTCTCTCCTCCACACAGGACACATGAATCATCCCCCTGACCAATCCACGGCTTATCACGCGTCGGCAGTCGACCACGGATAGCAAGCCAAAGAATGAAGCAGTGCCTCGGTATACGCCCAGGTCCAGCGAGGAGACCTGCCCACGGAACCCTAACTCCCTCGGGGTGGAAAAGTGAGTATGCTGAGGCAGAAGTGTAACTCCCAGACCTATGCAGCCTCCATCGTACGATATCCCTCCCCTAACCTATCGTCGGAAGCACCTCCATAAGACCAACGAACACCTCAGCAAAGTCAACTGGCCACTGCCACTCCCCATCAACAATGACGGAGCTGAGAGGCGAGGCATTCTGCAGCCCAGTCAAATCTGGCCCCATCGGACACACCTCCTCCAACCGACCCAAAGTGTGCCAAGGGTCCCTCCACAGATACAACTGCGACCCATCCCCAATCTGGAACGGGATAGCCGGTAGAACATCAGGCCTAAGTTTTAGGAGTTGTCGCCAACTCCAAGAGCAGGCCCTAGGACTCTTCGCACTCCAAAATGAATGCCTCCTCAGTAGATTCGCATGAATCCAACTATCCCAAACAGACTCCGTGTCTCGACTCAGAATCGCCCAAATATGTCTGGTCATAAGGGCACGATTCTGAGCAGTAAGGTCCCGAATTCCTAGTCCTCCCTCTCTGGAAGGTCGGCAAACATCTGTCCATCGAACCTTCGCATACCCCCGAGTACCCGTCCCATACCACAAAAATCTCCTCAGACGCTTCTCAATCTCCTGAATGACCCCCTGCGGGAGTATAAATACACTAGCCCAGTATATATGAAGAGTGTCGAGCACTGAGCGAATCAGCTGGACTCGCCCAGCATACGAAAGGGATCGCGAGGTCCATGAACCCAGTCTATCATCAATCTTCCGGATCAGCGGTGCGCAATCTCTAATCCTCAACTGAGAAGAGATCAACGGGACTCCCAAGTACCGCACCGGAAGAGTACCAACTGGAAAATCAAACACAGTCTGCAGAACCGACGCATCCTCCTGTGCTGTCCGCGAGAGATAGATGTTACTCTTGTCTACATTCGCATGTAGACCCGAGTAAACTGAGAAAAGTTGCACTCCCCGTCTGAGCGTGTCAATAGATATAGGATCTGCATGGCAAGCGAGAAGCAGATCATCTGCAAAACTCATCATGTAGGTGCGGGTCCTCTCACATCTCCAGTGGAACCGAAACTCCGGCTCATTCTGGATGTGCCACTCCAGAATCCCGTGTAGGACCTCCATCACAAGGACAAAAAGAAAGGGTGACATCGGGTCCCCCTGTCTCAATCCCCTGGCTCCTCTGAAATATCCCTCAGCTGAACCATAAATGTTCACCGAGTACGCTGGAGTAGATAAACACTCCATAATCCAACTGATAAACACCGGGTGGAATCCCATAGTCTCCAAAGATGCCCTCACAAAACTCCACTCGACTGTGTCATAGGCCTTCATCAGATCGACTTTCAGCACACATCTAGCTGGCAATCCTGTCTTCCCGTATCCCTGCATGATCTCCTATGCAAGGAGGATATTATCCCCGATGCGTCTGCCAGGGACGAAAGCCGTCTGTGATCTGTCCACCAAAAAGGTCATACTTTCACTCATACGATTCGAAATAATTTTCGCAATCACCTTGTACAACACATTGCAGCACGAGATGGGCCGAAAGTCCTTAGGATGCTTCGGGACAGCAACCTTCGGTATAAGCGAAAGAATCGTTGAGTTCACAGCTCGAACAAGCTTGCCAGTACGGAAAAAATCTGAAATGGCCGTGAGACACTCAGATTTAATCACCGGCCAGGCTTGTTTGAATAAGGCCAAAGAGTAACCATCGGGCCCCGGAGCTCTATCATCCTCGAAAGCAAACAGAACATTTTGTATCTCGGAATCCGTGACTGGTCGGACCATGTGCTCAGCCATCTCAACCGTCAATCGTCTAGACACGAAAGGGCGTAAATCACCAACCACAGGGTAGCTCGAGGTACCCAGCAGTCCCTGGAAGAATGTCACGATCGTGCTACTAATCTGAGAGGAGTCGTGCACTAGTTCCCCAGTAGCAGTCTCGACTTGAAGAATACGAGATCGAGCTCGTCTAACCGCAATACTTCTGAAGAAGAAGGTCGTACACTGATCACCATCCTGGAGCCAAGAAGTCTTCGCCCTCTGGCGTAAATAAGTCTGCTCTATATCCACTGCACGTGTATACAACTGACGACATATCCCATCCAATACGAGAAGCGGCTCGAAGGTAGGATCCGAGCTCAGACACGACTGTACCGAGAGAAGAAATTCCCTAGCTCTCGTCACATTCGCTCCGAGGTGACCCTGTCTTTTACGCATCTCCTTAAACACACCGTTCAGACGCCTCAGTTTCTAAGCAACAAAGTACATCGGAAGGCCAAAAATCTGGTGATCCCAAACACTCCTCGTCTGTGGAAGGAAATCCTCCATCTCCGTAATGTGATTATCAAACCGAAACCACGATTTGAATCCATGACCAGCTGTCACCGGATTCAAAAGAATGGGAGCATGGTCCGAAGTACGGGACGGGAGAGTATGGTAGATGCTATTCACACAATGAACCAGCCAAGAAGGGTTAGCCACCACCCTATCAAGTCGACGCCACTTCCGGTCCCCAGCCTGCTGATTGTGCCACGTATACCACGGTCCCACCGTCGGTAATGTAACCAAGTCAGCTTCCGACAGGAAAGACTGGAAATCATCCATCCCTATCGGCACACTTCCACCTAAAGCCTCGCTCTCATCCAGGACAGTGTTGAAATCGCCTAACACTACCCAATCAGAATCCTGCAGAAACTCAGAGATAGAAAGTATATAGTCCCATAATACTCGCCTCTGAATTACCGAGTTATGGCCATATACGAAAGTGTAAAATTGCGTGACTGCAGTTCTGAGCTCTATAACCCGACAATGAAACCACTGATCAGATGTATTAATCATCTGTACATCTACCAAATTTTGATCCCAACCGACCCATATACGCTTACCCAGACCATCGACACAATCAAAGTACCTACTCCATGAAGAAAATATTCGATCAGCGACAAAGGAAGACCTACTAGGGTTAACATGTGTCTCAAGAAGAGCAACGAGACTAGCCGAACTCTCCTGAATAAGGTCACGGACTGCCCTCTGGTGGTCCGACTTATTCAGCCCCCGTACATTCCAGCATAGCGTACTAATCATGGGGAACCAGGGAAAGGGCTGATATAGGACCCTGATCGTAAACCACCATTGTACCATCCCCCATCTGTCCGTCCCTCAAATCTACTCGGTATTCAAGAGCATCGAACCCATCCGTATGGGAACCCACATTAATATTATCGAGCCCTACCAACCCCGCCCTCTCTATCCACTGACCCATCGGTGCCGTATCACACGACTGAATCTCCATATGCCCGACTCCCGAGGGCTCGCCTTTATCTGGCTCAACTTCATTAAGATTTTGTAAAGCATCAAACGGGTTAGAAACGAGCCCTCCATTAGATGTACCCGTTAGAGGAGTAACTTTAGGTTGCTGCATCTTCGATTGATTTTTACCACCTTTCCCGGTCACATTATGGGATTTCGATCCGACAATTTTCCACCCATCATCAGCGGGTTCATGGCCTCCCCGTGTGTTAGTCTTACTGGTTGGTTTTTGTGGCTGTGGCCTAGCCTCATATCGGAGGATGGGTTTAATAGAGACAGTAGTAGACCGAGTAGGGCACATAGCATTCATATGTCCGAACGAATTACACACCGAGCATATTTTAGGGCGCCATTCATATTCTATACCCACCTTGAAACTACCCTTATATCCTTCATTACCCTTAGTCGGTTTAAGAAGAACTAGATGGTTTTTAAAGTCCCCGTCAATGTTCATCATTACACAAACCCGAGCATAATCCATACGAGCCAAAGACAAAGTGATTGCATCCGGATAGAGTGGCTGCCCAACCGCACTAGCCACAGTACTAAGACCATTCAACGTCCAATATTCCATAGGGAGGTTGTGAAACTTCACCCAGATTGGTACCTCCCGATGGGTACGTTTTTCTAATGTCATACCCTCTGTCCAACGCTGGAGAAAGAGGGGCTGCCCAGCAACTAACCACGGACCACCTTCCACAACCATGTAAAGATCGTGTTCTGAGTTAAAGGTGAAGAAGAAGAAGCCATTATCAGTGGCTTTGAAAGTCAATTTTCGTAATTTTTGTAAATAGAGTACATAAATGTATAATTCAAGTCAAAAGTTGTTAGCTCAATTGGTTGAGCAATTGAATTGAGGACTTAAAGTCTAAAATTTGAACCCAAGGAATTGCTTAGACAAAAAAATAAATTATTGATCAATTGTGCCTATTAACGAGTTTAATAATTATTTTTTATATTAAAAAGTGTGCTTAATATTTTTTTTATATCTTTTAAATCGGGGGCCTTTCTGGCCCAATGGATTGGCCCATCCGCGTCAGGCTGGGCTGAGTTCGAAAAATATAGGTCCGTGAGATTCAGGTCGGGTCTGGGCCGGACTGACCCATTTTCCAGGGTCATGCGCATGGAATAAATTGTTGTTGGTCTTTGAATTCGGATGAAAAGGCAGTACTTATTTTATTAGGCAAAATTAATATTCTCACGTTTCCTAATACTTCATGAAATAAAACAATTCAAATATTCTGCATTGAAATTTTGGTCGAAAAAATCGAAGCACGGTCGATCGATGTCTCTATAAATTGCGCACCGTTCGCAGTTGCAACAACACACACAAACACAATTGATCGATCAATCACCAACATTTCCCATATATTTTTTTGATTAATTCGATCATCATATTCATATACTAATACACATGGCTGGTGAAAGAGGTAGTGCGGCAACCTCAGCCACGATGGTGGTGATCATGCTCAGCATGTCCATGCTGTTCCACTGCCACGTGGCAGAAGCCCAGGCCCACATTGTGCAATGGACGAAGAACCCTGCGCAGCCGACTGGACCTTTTAAGGTCGGTGAAGATATTGGTAAGAACAATTAATTGATAATAATAATAATAATTAATACTAATCGATATCATGTATAGTTAATTAATTCTGATCATGATATATACGATCCCCTTTTGTTCGATTCGTACGTGCAGTTTTCCAGTACACAGGTGCTCACAACGTGGTTCAGTTCACCGGTGAAGCGTCTTGCACCCCTCCACCGAATGCGGTCCCAAAAAATACAGGAAACGATAAGTTTACTCTACAGCCAGGGCAGAACAACTTCATCTGTTCCCTTCCCGGTCATTGCACCGCAGGGATGAAGTTATCTGTTACCGCAAATTAAACTAGTAAGACTATTGGATTATCATATCCATCCGATGTTCCCCGATAGATCGGATCGAATCGAGCTACCATCTGTACTAGCTATAAAATAAATACTACTATTGATCTTTTTTCAATGTGTCATTCAAATATTCTTATAAACTCCGATCCTAATAATAGTGCGGCACACAAAGACAAGTGACCACAACACACACAATTTTAACATTAACTACTAGCCAGAGACTTCTTTTGTAGTCATTTACAAACCAAGTCTGACCATTCATCATTTGAGAGGTAGTGAGTATTAATTAATTTAATTTATAATGTCTACGGATACATGTAGAGACCACCTAATATCTCCGCGCTAGCTTGAGAGTCTCGTCGTTCGTGTTCCTCTTCCTCCTCCTCTCCCATTTCATTTCTTCGGCTGCTGCCTCCACGTCCACGGTTAATCGATGATGGAAGCTCCACCACCTCTTGTGTGATGTTCATCTCCACCACACTTTCGGGTATTATCTGACGCGTCTTGTTCAATTCCTTTCCCTTTCCCCAAAGCACCATGTACAACCCAACAATAATCAAAACACAACCAAACAACCTACACGTACACGACACACAATTGTATTCATGTCAGATCGATATATATATGTCACGATGATTGTATAGATAAATTATACGTAACACAGTACATTCCGAGGCGAAGCTTCTCTTCCAAGAACAAAGCCCCGGCAATCACCACCATCACGAGCATCAGCGGGTTGAACACCGACGAAACAGCGTGCCCCGAATGCGCACGCACCACGCCACTAAAGTAAACATCAATCCAGACCCCAAAAAATGTGAGAAATATATAGCAGTAATTTTTTTTTAGGGGCCGGGGGAGTGGAAATATATACTAAATCCATAATCCATATATATAGCTAGTAAAAAAACGTTCAGGGGGCCGAGGCCCACGCTGAGCCCAACGTGGGTCCGCCCCTGAGAGTGAGCTAGCTATCGAATTCTCGTCCCATGTCACATTGGAATTTTTTTATAGGACGGTCGAATTGGGTTTTGACATATTGATCGATTAAATTGAAGGAATTTTAGTGAAATTAATCTTCGAACTTATATTTAAGTGGGTACACCTAAACATAATACATAATGTGAGTAATTATCAATAAGCACCGTGTAGTATTTGAAACCACTTTTGCTTGGAATGGGAGAAGTCCACTGTGAATAATATCAAATGGTGCAATAGAGATAGAAGTAGATGCTGAAAATGGAAGACGCCGCGTTTATGTTTGCTAATTTTGCATGAGTTACATAAATTTGAACTTCTAGCAGGGTCGTAATCTATTGTATTTTTCCGATGAAGATGATCAATAATATATATTAGCAGCAGGATTATGACCAAGTCGATGATGCCAGATGGTGCGACCAAAACGGAGGAGGGCTCCGGGTCAGATCGCGCGGATTGGCGATGGGCTTCGGGGCTGTTTCGAAAGGAGGAGGTAATGTCTGATTTATATAGGCTCCAACTGTATCAAATTCTTTCGTCAGTCCGCGGACCAATTAAATAACCAAACGCTGGTCATTAATTTAACTGATGAGTTGCCAATTCCTTGAGTTTCTGAGGTCAATAATCATCAAGGGATGGCATGGCATGGAAGAGAGAGATAAATGTGTGAATTCGCTTTCAAGCGCAGCGGCTCGCGATCCTTTGTTGTTATGAAAATGGTTTTCTAGACGAACTTACGCCTCATAGGCTGTAGATTCAATTCCAGTGCATCGAATAAATTGTTGTTGGTCTTTGAATCCGGTTGAAAAAGCACTACTTATTTTATGAATATTATGCAAAATTAATATTCTCACGTTTCCTAATACTTAATAAAATAAAACAATTCAAATATTCTGACTATATATATATAGAGATTCTTTACACTAGCTAATTATATTATTGTTTTGAAAGCATGCATTGAAATTTTGGATCAATCCCGGAGCGAAGCACGGTCGATTGATCATCTATCAATGTCTATAAATTGCGGTCCATTCGCAGTTGCAACAACACACACAAACACAATCGATCGATCCCCAACATTTAATTTAATTTTCCATATAGTTTTCGATTCGATCATATATATATCATATTCATATACTAATACATAATATATATGGCTGGAGAAAGAGGTAGTGCGGTGGCAGCTGCAGCCACGGCGGTGGTGATCATGCTCAGCACGGCCTTGCTGTTCCACTGCCACGTGGCAGAATCCGCGGTCTACCCGGTGAAATGGGATTTGAGCAGCCCTGTGCAGCTGAACGGACCTTTTACAGCCGGTGTCGACAAGATTCGTAAGAACAACAATTAATTAATTAATAATAATAATCGATGTATGTATAATTTGTCTTTACTGATGGGATCATATTATTCATAAGATCATATCATCCTTTTGCTCGATTCGTATACGTGTAGTTTTCCAGTACGCACCAGTCGCTCACAACGTGGTTCATTACACCAATGGCTCCCTTTCTTGCGACCCTGATCCGTCGACTGTGAAAACATATCAAACGGGATATGATCACATTACTCTAGAGAAAGGGCAGAACAACTTCATCTGTTCCATGCAAGATCATTGCAACTATGGGATGAACTTTTCTGTTACCGCAAATTAAACTAGTAGTAAGACTACATCCATCTATCCATCCGATGTTCCCAGATCGATCGGATCGAGCTTCGTACCATTTTGTACTAGCTACTTACTGGCTATATTTCATAAAATATAAATTGGTCTTTTTTTTCAATAACCTCATTCAAAATAGTAAAATTCAAATTTACAAAAAAAATAAATAAATAAATAAAAAAATCAATTAACTCAAATAATTAATCAAGTGATCATATTACATAAGAAAAACATAATGTTACCTACTGGTCAATCAGACTTCTTTTGTAATTTACAAATGAAGCGTGACAATTGATGATTTGGGACAGATGTAGTATATAGTATAAATTAATGTCTACGGATACATGTAGAGACCACCTAGTATCTCCGCGCTAGATTGAGAATCTCGTCGTTCGTGTTCCTCTTCTTCCTCCTCTCCCGTTTCCTTTCTCCGGCTACTGCTGCCTCCACGGTTAACCGATGATGGAAGCTCCGCCGCCTCTTCTGCAGTGACGTTCATCTCCACCACGCTTTCGGGTATTATCTGACGCGTCTTGTTCAATTCCTTCCCCTTTCCCCACAGCACCATGTACAGCCCAACAACAATCAAAATACAACCAAACAACCTACACACGACACAATATTATTGTCAAATCGATCGATATATATGTCACGATGATTGTATAGACAAATTATACGCGCGTAACACAGTACATTCCGAGGCGAAGCTTCTCTTCCAAGAACAAAGCCCCGGCAATGGCCACCATCACGAGCATCAGAGGGTTGAACACCGACACAAAGAGCGGGCCCCGCATGCGCACGCACCACGCCACTAAAGTGAACATCAACCCAGACCCCAAAACTCCCTGTGTTAACATCGTACGTACGCGTGTAAAGACAACGACGTATAATAAAAATTAAAATGACGACATAATTAATATTATTACCGAAACGAGTACTGCGAGAAGTCTGATATTCCACCCGAGAGCCCATTGGGACCAATCCCTCTCTGTCCCCATCGCGTACGCGCTGCTCTGAATCGAGCCCCATACGTTCATCATAGCGGTTAGAGAATACGGGCACGGATACTTCTCGGCCGCCTTCGCCTATACACATTTCAATCAATGGATGAGACACATAAAATACAAAAATAGAAAGTTGATAATAATACCTGAATGATCAACCAGAGAGAATAACAAACGCAACTAGCCAACCCTAGAATCAAGCCCAACACGAGTCTATGGCCGCTCGGATGGAGAGTATGAGCAGCCCCAATGGGGTGCGACGAGGTCGTCTCGAGCAGGTTTATTCCGGTGTTCCCAATGTGCAATTCGGGGCCTTTGTAGAACGTGAAGACCATCGCTCCGCCTATGCCTAGGAACGTCCCGAGCAACTTTGCCCTGCCGGAAGACGTATTCCACCCCAACTTCTCTAACCTAAATTTATTGTTAGATTTTATAAGACCATGTAATGAATCAGAATATATTTGGTTTGATTTGATTCATTCGTTATCATGTACCTCAAGCTAGCGGCGATGACGAAGGTGATGGCTGGGACGAGGTTGATCATGGCGGATGCAAACGTTGCGGAAATGAGTACAAGGCTTTGCAAGTACATAATTTGCCCTAGGGCTCCCCTGCATTTCGAAAAATTCTGTTAATTAATTACTCTCTCCGTTCCAAAGAAGTTGACATGCATACTGTATTTCCTTTGTCAGCTATTACGAGACCGAGTGAGTATATATATGACCGAAAGATCGTAACGCCCCGTGAACTCGTC
The DNA here is from genome assembly GCA_954870475.1 of Euphrasia confusa. Taxonomy (NCBI): domain Eukaryota; kingdom Viridiplantae; phylum Streptophyta; class Magnoliopsida; order Lamiales; family Orobanchaceae; genus Euphrasia; species Euphrasia confusa. Next base: position 12,959,451 of record OX940951.1, on the reverse strand, counting down.
AAAATTGACAGCCATAGATTATTTAATTTTGTTATCAACTTCTACTACACAATATTTCCAAGAACTCATAATGCATGTAACATTGTAAATCATTCATTTAAAAGAAATCAAAGTAAACCACCACAAGTGTCTCATGTACAATTTAGGTGGATGAGGTTAATTTTCCATATATATATATATATATATATATATATATATATATATATATATATATATATATATATATATATATATATATATATATATATATATATATAAATACATAGAAAAGGACACACAATTTAAGTACATAAATGTAAATAAATTTGTATTGTGAGAATAAAGCTGTTAAAAACAATTTTTCTATTTTAAATGGATCGACGAACGAAAGTTCCTATTCGATTGCAACGGGTAACAAGAGTCACGTAAAGAAGCACATGAAAAGGCAAATACCGGTAAGCTGATCAATTAATTAAAAAAAACCGACCCGAATAAACCACACAGAAACCCGTACAGCACTATCGTTGCCGTCAGCTTCGGCCTTTTACCCCTAAATTAAAAAAAAAAAAAAAGTTGATTAATTAATTCGTAATAATTAATTAAATAAATATGATTTTAAATAAAACCTCTCCGCAAAAGCTGCGATCGGGATCATAACGGCGGCGCCGAAAATCAATCGGTAAGCGACGAGGACCGAGAGCGACATCCCGTCGTTCGAGGCCAATTTGTAGCCAACGTTAACCGTGGTCAGAAGAGTCTGCGCCAAAATCATCACGAGGACCGGCTTCAGCCCATGTACGGTTTTCCGTATATTCCCCGACGACGACGACGACTCCATTGTACTACTGCTTCTGATCAATTCTAGAGAGAGAGAGAATAAAAAGCACGTGGTATACGGTATTCGTTTGTGCAACAGAATCGAAAGGGAGAGGGGAGAGTGGAGTTAGAGAGAGAGACAGAGTTGTACAATGTGCATGATTCGCGGTATGTTAAGTTAAATAGGGACTCCGAATTCGTCACGGCCCGACACGTGTATACTCGTAATTTTATCATCGAGCCCGAGCACGGATACGAGTATATAACCTATAGCTATGAAGTAAAATAATGTGTGATAGGAGTTGATTATAATATTTGATTGGGATAAAAAGGGTTTACCTTTAGTATTGTATGTTTTGAGATTGTGACAAAATGTGCGTCTCTATTTTTGTCAATATACGTAATTTTTCTCTCTTTTTTTCAAAAAAAAAAAAAAACGTAATTTTGTTTGAAATGCCAAAAGAGAACTTTCTACCTAACACTTTTTTATTCATTCATTCATAGGAGGCGGTGTGAATTTTCTCAATCTGATAATATGATTTTTCGTTTATTATTGAAATTTATGTAATGTTATTTATTTTGTTTGGAAAAGTTTTGTAATTCAATTACTCTTTCTCTCTATATATTCTAGGATTTATAGTACTATTTATCTTTTAAATTTATTTCATTAATTTTTACACATTTAAAAAAATTATTTGACCTAAAAAAGGTGACGTCACATGGTGTAATTGTCACTCAACATTGTAGGCAATTTATATGCTTTTTTTCATAATCACCCTATTTATAAATATTTTAATTTCATTATACGAAATGAATATTAAAATTAGCAGTATCATAATGTTCAATAATTCTCTTTTATAACCATTTCATTTAAATATTTCCCACTTACTAATTACCATTTCATTTAATTAGTACTACTTATAATATTTCCCATTTCGCAATATTTGGTAGCTGCCAATGCCAGTAATGAAAATAAGAAAATTACCTCTCATACTATATAATTTTGAAATCAATATAATAGTTTTAATTAACTCCATATCTCTTCCAACTTACTATTTAGGTTAAGTTCAACACAAAATTAAAGAAACTATTGTACTTTTAATTTTTTTGATAAAAATGCAAAGTGTTGAAATATTTTTTAAAATTTTAAGTTGAAAAAATAAAATAATTATAAAATCATGGCATATACTAATTATAGTAATAAGTATATACTATTTCATATATCCACATATAAAAACATGAACATTTTTTTTTTAAAATAGAAAAGAGGTGTTCTTATTCCTTTTATACTTTTTGACTTGTTCATCAAAATATGAGAGGTAAAAATATAATTTTAAATTAAAAAGTTAAAGTAATTGTGAGTAATGTTTAAAAATAGAAGTAAATAATGTAAATGAATTTTTTAATTTTAAAGTAGATTTTTTTTAAATGTCTGCAAAAAAATAAATGTGCATAATTAATTGAGACAAATATAATACAATATTAATTTTAGAGGTGGGCACTTCGTCACGGAATCCCGATCCCGTCTCGATCCCATGACGTCCCGATCCCGACCCGAACCCAAATGGCACTAGAACGTGCGGACGGATTTTTAATATGCAAATCTCGTCGTGTCCCGTCCGAAAATTTAAATCTTACCATTAATTTTGAAAAAACAAATTTACTCCGTAATATATTTTAATTATTGAGTTAATATGTTTTCTTCATTATTACAAAATAATTTACCATTTTTTTCAAAATATAAATAAATTATACTAATAAAAATGTCCCCAATTGGATGGCAGGTGGAGGCGCCAAAAGAAGTAGCAGAAGTTGAGCGTAAAAAACCGGAACAGGTGGTCGAAGCTCCGGATTCATCGGAACCTCAGGCAACCTCCTCCGACGAGGAGAAGAAGATAACCGAAGTGGTCGAACAAAACTGATTGGAAGCTTATGATTCATTGTGTCCTGATATACTACATACTGTATATACTCCAGGAACCTGCCTTCTCTACATAATTCATTTGTTTGTTTTGATTGATTAATACAGTAGTATAATTATTCATCTTTTTGTATGATTGATTTTACCTTGAAAATCGAAAAAATCAATCGTCTCGGACGAATCACAACATAGACAATACAGTCGATCATGGATCGACTGTATTGTTAGAACAGCGAGTACTATAGCTGCACAACACCATCAATTAAACACCTTTGACCGATAAATAATAACTACACGGTCCAAAGATAATCAGAACTAAATGGAAACAGAAGGGAAAATTAAGAAAGGCGAATCAAGTATGAAGTTCTTCGAGTTACTGCATTGTTAAGATCGTCACGGAAGGGACCCACACAATAGACTGGACTATAGGCGAGCAAATACGTGACTAAAAGCTTTTAACAAGACGACATGCATGAGGGGCAATCCAGGCATTCAACTTCTAACAAAAGGAGATTAACATAGATGGATAATACGGACGATGAGGTTCATAATCAGACTTCCGATTCCCCATCAATTCTCTATGTTTCTACTATTTCAGGAAATAAATAAAATCAAAACTCAACAGAGATATGCAACAAGCAGTTCATGGCAATATATCATATCAGGTAAGGATCATTTATTAGACAGTCATCGTAGACATTGCAAATCCTACCATAACTGTATCACTTTCTGAAAAGAGAAAAAACGCTATCTTTAATATTAAAACGATTCATTTCCACAAATGACATGATAACTCTGTGGACAAGTATCACACACTTAAGTTAAAAATTCATGTCGTTGTAAACCCAATCAATGAAACGATAAGTTATTTTTATATCATAAGAAAAAAGTCCCAAGATATTTTCAAACTAAAATATCGAAAATAATATACAGAGTTGAGCAGAGCATGCACCTTCAAATCGGCTCCTAAACTTATTCTGCGTTTTCATGTCTACCCATTTCTCGCCGCCTGATCTCCAATCCCAACCGCTTATTCTCGAGCATCAAACACTTATTCTCCATCCTCATCTTCTCCAACTCCCTGTCCTCAGCCTCACCAGACCTTACCCACCTCAGCCGCTCCCTTTCCAACCCCATCATCTCAGCTTCTATTCGCAACTTCTCTTCCTCTAACTCGAAACCGTGAGACACCAACCAGTTTTCCTCTTCACAGACCCGCTGCATTTTTTCATCAAGACCAGATTTTTCGTTATGAATCAGAATCCGATCAGAATCCACGCATTCATCTTCTCCGAGAGCCGAGTGGAGTGATTTCTGAATATCCTGATCGTGAGGGATGTATATCCGATTCCCATTGTGGTACGAACACATTTCTCTATAAAACAGCTGCTTCGAGCTCAAGATCTTCCTCACGGCCTCCTTTGACTTTTCGGATATCTGGATGGAACCCAAGAGCGCCGGGTTCTCAACTACTTGGCACGAAGTACCTCTCCCGAGGATGTCGTTCAGCTTCTTGTACCTTTTGTTGAGGTCATTAAACTTGTCTTCGCACTGCTGAGGGGATACGAGGAAACCCCTCTCAGACATGACCTTGGAGATGGACTTCCACTTGCCTTTCTTGGGCAAAAGCGGGGAAGAGCTCGAATCGTCTCCAGTGTAAGACACTGCAGTTATTAAGAGCATCACCATTTGGTCCGTCCACTTGACTCGGTGCCAAGTGGGCTTGCTTCTGGGATTATCCTGTTCGCTTTCATTGTTGTTTCCGTCGAGGATGTGGTCCCACGGCGAGAAGACATCGTGGTCGACTTGTGGGCAGGGAGAAGCCATAAAATCTTGGTCGTTAGCTAGGTTCATGTTAGCATACATTCTCAGTCAAACAGCAAAACCCTGCACAATTTTATTTTATTTTTCAATTTCGACCCCCATCAAATTCTGCGAATCTCAATTGAACGAAGCAAAAAACAACAACCCATTTTCTCTAATAAACACACAAACACATCCCATTTCATAAAATGGAAGATTTCTTCATCCCATTTCAAGAAACAAAAAAAGCAGAACAGAAAAAAGAAATAAAAATGAAATCTTTAGGTACAAAATTGAACAATATTCAGTCAAATTAAAAATTAGATGATTACCTCAAATTCGCCGGCGATTCCTGTGCGCGTGAACCCAATCGCATTTGGGTTTTGTTGATACAAAATCAGGAATCATAGAATAAAAATTGATTCTTTTTTGTGTTTGAGCATTTCAGAAAAAAACAGCCCACGTTCAGGTGCGTGTTCTTGGAGAAGTGATTTGTTTTATGTAGGGCCGAATGAAAAGATTGGTAATTAGAATTATTGAAATTTTTTTGAGAAAAAAAGTTGGGAGAATAAATTTAGCAACTGTTTTTTTTTTTTTTTTTTAATTCTCTTTTTGGTGTTTGGGTTGAGTATGGCAATGGGGTTTTCAAAGATTCTTCTGGAATTCACGCCATCAAATACTATAGTGACAAACTCGTGCTTGTACGCGTCTTGTAATTTTTTAATTAGACAAAATCAAATGAATAAAGTTAGTCCGAGAGCTATAGACAAAGTTGGTCAACGTTAAGCTATAAATAAAGTTAGTCAACGTTAACTTTTTTTGTTCGTCCAATACATATATGATAAACATATATAAAAAATATAAAAAAATAATTAAAATAAAATTTAATAATTAAATTTTATTTTAATTATTTTTTCGTAAATTTTATATAAAGTTTATAATATGTATTGAACAGACAAAAAAAATCAATGTTAACTTGTGTCTATAACTATAGAACAGAGAAAGTATTTTAAAACAAAAAAATCTACTGTAATAATTATTAACGTATCATTTATAATAAAACACTCAAAATGTATAGTAATACTCAAAAAATGAAATAATTATTATTTATTGTACTTTAAATTACAATTATTACTCGTATAATCTAATTTTTTCAATAATTTTCTAATTTTACTCAAAATAAAAATAGTAAGTTGGACTTGGATTAGAATCAATCAAGGCCCAATTACTTAGTATCCAGTTACAGCCCAATAAGCCATTGACATATCGAGACGTCGGAGGGGGTGCGTGCCCTACGCACCTGGCGTACGTTAATTGACGAAGCCGGATCCCCTTTTCTCTCGCCCGCAGCAACAGCAGCCGCTCCTCCTCCCCACCTCACCCTACAGTAACGTTCTCTCATTTCTTCATTTTAGATCCAAGTTCTAATTTTTTCGATTTTCTAATCTAGGGGTTTGTTCCTGTATTCTCCTACGATTTTCTGCTTGTTTCAGCATTGATTGTTCAACGAATATTTTGGATTTCGTTTGCAGGTTGCGTAGATTGATTGTCGAAACGATGTGAGTTTTTTTTTTAGTTTTTTTTTTAATTTATTTTTTGGAATAATTGGTGTAAATCCCCTTTTTTCCTGGTCCGATTGAATCAAGGAAATTCGATTTATGTTGGTGCATTTTTATTTATTTTCTGCAAAATTATTTATAGGTTAAATTTCCTTATTTATAGGTTAAATCTCTCCATTGAAGGTGAGCTCAGTGTAGAATGAATGAATTTGCTCATTTACTTGTCCTTCTTCTTAACACTGATCAGGATTTTGAGAGCATGATTTTATTTCTGATTTAGGTCATGTTTGAAGAAATTGGGTCGGATCTGATGATTTGTGTAGTTGTAACTAACTTGTGAGTCTGCAACATTTCTTTTTCTCTGAACTTATCTTGTCTTTTAGGTCTGACGAGGATCCTGTTGATCCCAAAAGGGAACTCGAAGATCGTTGCAAAGCGCCGTGCACGCGTCCACTCAAGGAATATCAGGTGGTTCATGTTTAATTTTATTGCTGTTATTTGTATTTCGGAAGTACGCTTAGTTATGTGTGTGTGTTTTCTATAGTGATGTATATAACCATTTTTTTCCTTTCGTGGCATAGTTTATCTCTGTAATTGCATCATATTATAGATGATGGTTTGATTGGTTTCTATGCGTTGATCGTCCAAGAAAACTTGAATTCAAACGATCTTGCATGTGCCTTTCCTTTTGAAATAAGATTTTTTTATTTGTGCGAAAGATGAATAGAAAAAAGGTTATATGGGTTATTTACATGACGGTTGTCTATCGTTTCAAAGCTAATATTGCGGTGTCTTATGAAATGTTAAATCTTTTTTTTTCTTTCAGGGATGTACAAAGAGAATTGAAGGTGATGAATCCGGGCAGAAGCACTGTACCGGGCAGTTCTTCGATTACTGGCGCTGTGTCGACAAATGCGTAAGTCTATATTCCCCAACTCGAACCTTTTGGTCCACCCTCTACAGTGCATATTCTAACCGTTCTACACTGATTTATTGCCCAATTCATTTTCGTTTTCCGCAGGTGGCAACTAAGCTTTTTACTCATCTCAAATAACAGAGACATACATGTTCTTTGACCATGGCCTTCGTTACTCTGTTTCATTTTTTCAAATCATTGTTTTATGTTCGAGAGACGAAAAATTAAGGCCTGTGTGTCTTTAGTTATGTGAAGTTTTGTGATGCATTTAGTATCCGATGAATAAATGAATTGTGGACTCTATTTTTTAGAATATTACTATTTGGGGTGCGTTGTTAACTTTATTTTGAAGAATATTTTTACTCGGGTGAAAGTTTTATTGAATCATAAACTTGTTCAAAAGAATCTAAATTTTGAAAATTTTACAATAATGATTTAGTACGTATGACTTGATAGTTTATATTCTTGAGTCCCAATGAGAGTCTTAGGTTTTTAGCAAACAAAATCTTTACCAAAACATAATAATTCAACTTCTTGTTGTAGTTACATTTTCATCACATGTCAAATGAAAAAAAAATATACAAAAATAGAATATTACTATTATCTATGGAAAAATCGAATTTTCTTTTGATCTTGTTAATCATTAGTTGTGAACTTGTGATGTGTGTAATAGAATAGTAACTTATTGTATTTTAGTTTATTTCACAAAATAATTATATTGACTAAATAAAAAGGAACTCACAATTAACAAAAATTGTGCACATTTCTACATTAGTACATAATTATGCCTCCTCAAAACTTTTGACTATTGACTACACACTATACGTATTTTTGAACCTTTATAATTTTTAGCTACAATTTCATAACCTTTTTCATGTAACAACTTTTTAATTTTTCTACAACGTGTATAGTTTTATTCTTAATTTTTCTATAATGTTGACAATGCCATGCATACATATTCGTTCATCTTTTTTTTCTCCATAAATACAACCCTACTAGCGTGTGTCATCAACGTGCACTTCACCATAAAAATTCACACAAACAAAAAACAAAACCTATTCCTAATTCATACCATATGGAAATAATCACACCCCAAAATCCTAATAACTCGGCCGTCGATCTTGAAGCCCAAGACGACGACGACGACTGCACTCGACGGGGGCAGTGGCTTCGGGCGGCGGTCTTGGGGGCCAACGACGGCTTGCTGTCGACGGCCGCCCTGATGATGGGCGTCGGGGCGGTCCGGCAAGACGCGAAGACCATGATACTCACCGGAGTCGCCGGAATGGTGGCCGGAGCATGCAGCATGGCCATCGGAGAGTTCGTCTCCGTTTACGCTCAGTACGACGTGGAAATGGCCCAGCTCGAGAGGACCCGGAAGACGAGAGTCGAGAGCGACGTCGATATTCGTCTTGACGAGGAGAAGCTGCCGAGCCCGGTGGAGGCGGCGGCGGCGTCGGCGCTCTCCTTCGCCGTCGGGGCGGCGGTGCCGCTGGCGGCGGCCGCCTATATAAGGAACTACCGGACGAGGGTGGCGGTGGTGGCGGCGGCCGTGAGCGTGGCGCTGGTGGTGTTTGGGGCGGTCGGGGCGGCGGTGGGGAAGGCGCCGAGGGTGAAGTCGGCGGCGAGGGTGTTGGTCGGAGGATGGGCGGCGATGGGGATTACTTTTGGGTTAACCAAGTTGATCGGGTTGAGTGGGCTTAATTAAATATTGATCTATTTGGTGTTTTTAATAAGTTGTTGTAACGTTTGTGTTTTTTGCTTTGTTATATTATGATGAATGATGAATTTATAATTTGTTTTGGTGAAGTTTTAATTGGAATTGTATTTGACAAACAAAACTGAAGTGCCCAAGTTTTGTTCGTTTTTTTTTTGTTATGTTTTGGCTATGATTTTTGTATATATAATTTTGTATATATGTGTATGATTATTGAGGAATTGCTTATTATTGCTATGACGGAGCTTATGCGTGGTGTAGTCGAGTTTTCATTTCAAAATGTAGGAAAAACGGAGCAAAAATGGGACGATGAACTTCAGCGACTTCGGGCAACAAACTGATTTCGTTCCTTCTGAATCTGGGGCCGTGACACACATGATTAGAAAGATCTTGAAGTCTTCAATCCGAGGAATTTTTAATCGTGAAAATCGGAGTTCGTACGACGAAGATACGACGAGAATCGAAAAGTCGCGCACAGGAGAGGAGCTGGGGCTAACAAAGTGTTTGACAAAATGCTTCAATGAATAAAAGTTAGTTTTAAGTGTAATTTCTCGAACCACAATTGATCCAAATCTCCGTGGGGCGGGGTTTAGGTTAATTGGAGATTAAAATCGATAAGCTACCGTGGTGCAGGGCTCTTCATCTCGAGGTTCGGTTTTTGCATTTACAAACTAAAGGTTTAAGTAACGATAATTGATAACGTGTGTTTTCATTACGGTGCTACACACGGAGATTAAACGATTAGGTACCGATAGGTCGGGCATTTTCTTCTCACATATCGATTATTTGAACTTAAACACTACAAGGGATCGACTCTAAGGACGAGATCCTTTGGAAATTTACCAAAGCATTAGTCATTCATTTTGTGGCGTTTTCCTTGACTTCACCTACTCTCCTTTTAATACACTTGTTAATTTGTTTTTGCTCGACTATTTGAACAATTTATTATTTTGTTATACATTGAAATGAACATGATTATGAAAATCCCTCACTCTAGCCCTCCCTCGGATTGATAATCCGAGTGGTCGAATCACAACGTACCCTCGATTTTTGAAGCGAGGTTAAAAACGCTTCTCTTTCCTTGTGAACGAAAAGTGCTTCTTCAAAAACCTAATTGAAAATTTCCATCCTTAGAAGTTTGTATTTCCATGAATTTCGTTAAAGTAATACACCGTATTAATTTATGTATGGGTATAGGTACAAAATACTAATTAATCTATTTTTTATGTAGCAATAAAATTTGGTGCACAATGTGAAGTGATTATAGTAGCTTGTGTGGAAGGCAAACTCCTTCCTCAAATAATAGGAGTACTATATACTCCTTCCATCTCTCAATAGAGTGCATAGAGAAACTTGCACGTTGATTAAGAAAAAGTGATTTTTTATGTATTTTATAATATAAAGTAAGTGTATAATAGGTATTGATATGTAAGTAATAAAGTAGTTAGTTGAAAAAGTAGTGGTATAAGGGTAAATAAATGTGTATTTGGAGGATAGAGTTATGAAAAGACATTCCATTTCTGGAATGTGCACTGTTTTAAGGGATGTACTAAAAAGAAAAGTATGCATTATTTTAAGGGATAGGGGGAGTAATTAATTAATGCCACATATATATTATATAGTTTGCCACTTTAAGTATGTGTGGAAGACACACTCCTTCCGATTTTACATCATTATCTTTCACCTTAATTAAGTTGATGTTGCTTTCTCAGCCTTCTTTTTGTGGAAGAGCTAGTGCTATCCAAACCAGCAATCCATGTATATATAGTTTTCATATCCTATAGGCTATATACATATACTCTATTTAGAGGAGCTGATATTGAAGAAAACATGCAGATGCATGTTAATATGATGTGATCGAATGGGTCTTTTGTTAATAATAAAGTCTTGAGGACTTTTGTGTAAATACTTTTTATTATATAATTGTTGTAGTGGGGATCGATTATTCTTGTTGTTTTTTGAGATTGAATGAAATATTTTCCCACTCTGCTTTTCCCCAAATCCTTTCTCCCTCTTTTCTCTCTCATACTCACTGAATCCATCAATGGAGTTTTAGCTCCAGCTTCTACATGGTATCAAAGCGCCGCAATTGCGGTTGATTGTCCTTCTCTCCATCTCTATCTTCCTTTGTTCGGTTTAGTTCTCTATTCCCTTCGTCCAGTCACTATGACTTCATCCAGCTCGATTTTGAGATCTGCACTCGGAGATGATGCAAATCCTTACTATCTACACAATATATTTTTTATTATATGTATTAGACGGACAAAAAAATCAATTTTATTTTGATCACAGCTTCATGTGTCTATTGTTGCGGGACATAAAGAAGTATATATGAGTTTTTACCAAAAAAACACATCCTTGCAAATTTTGAAGTGACAAAAATTTTAAAAGAAAATATGCTTTTTGTGCGTTGAATAATATTAATTAATAATATAATGAATATTGACGTGTGATTGAATATATATTAACTGAATGAGTAATTAATTGAAAATCTAGTTGTATAGTATAAATAAAATAAATAATTTGATTATGTTCTTTTGAACTGAAATGAAGTGAATAGTTGAAAGTAAAATTAATTGATTTTTTTTATAAAAATAATAATAATTTTTATAAATTGTTAATTTTTTAAAATTTTTTAATATTATAATATTAATTAACTAAATTGTATAATTAAAATGATTGATTCAAATTATTTTTTTATTTATTTATTTTATTTTATTTTGAAATGAACTTAATTGAGCTACGTTGAACTAAATAATCCGAACTGAACTGAAATTAAGTTCAAATGGAAAAAACCTTAGACCATGTTTATCCACAACCTAACACACCCCAACTTTTTAATAAATTATTCATTTCACTCTCCTCCACATCATCCATTTCAACCTTTTAATTTTTCATCATTTATCCACAACCTACAACCCATTTCAATTTTGTATTTTTTATTATTAATAAATAATTACATAATATTTATTTATTAAATTTATATTTAATATAAATTAAAAATATATATGAAATATCAAAATACTTCCATTAATAATTTTAAAATGAAAAAAAAAATAAACATAAAATATTATAAAATACATTTTAGATTTTAATAAATTACAATTAAACACTATTTTAAAAATTACATAATTATATAATAAATGAAAATATATGAATATTAGTCTTTATTTGTAGAGAATAAAAAAAATAAAATTTTTGATATAACTATATTTATATATAATTATATATAATATTAGATATATAGTATGTATATAATGATATAAATGTAAAACAAAATAGATAAAGTATCAATTAAATCATTACATGTGGCAAGAAAAATAATAAATTAAACAACGCCCTAAGGGCGTGAAAGAGCCCGGGTTGCGCAAAGGCGTGAATTTTCTTTTCTTTTTTATTTATTTTTTATGTTTTATAATGACATGGAGGGCGTCATGCCCTCCCGATAAACATGGTCTTAGTGTGCAAATATTTGAGGAATAAACAAAAAGTAGAATTGTTGAAATTCTTTTCATATCCTTTGCTAAGAGCATTTTACTTCACCTTAAGTACAAATTTGTATCATATATCAACAATAAATTATACCTATCAATTTGTATCTACAATCTATAACAATGCAAGATACAATTTATATTTTGTAGGTCTTACCATTATATATCATCTTACTCATATATATTAAAAAATAAATAATAAAATAATGAAAACATAACATTTTAGGATCACTTTTTTTTTTTTACTTTTTGAAATTGTACATAGCTAGTATCATAGTATTGATATTCAAATTTCTCTATTATTTGTATTTTCATATTCAACAGTGTACTTAAACATTTTGGGATGCTATGATAACTGAGTGCGTCATAAGACTCAGTTATGAATTGGTTATGATGTAACGATTATTTTATTTGACTAGTTGTGAACTTGTGATGTGTGATAGAATAGTAATTTATTGTATTTAGTTTATTTAATTTCACCTAATAATTATATTGACTAAAGAAAAAGGAACTCACAATTAACCAAAATTGTACACATTTCTACACATGTGTATATAATTATGTCTCCTCAAAACTTTTGACTATTGACTATACACTATACGTATTTTGAATTGAAATTTTTAGTTACAGTTTCATTAACTTTTTCATGCAACAACTTTTTAAAATTTTCCACAATGTGTGTAGTGTGCGTGTATTTTTGTTGACTATGCCATGCATACATCTCGTATTCCACGGCACAATTCGTTCATTTTTTTTCTCCATAAATACAACCCTACTAGCGTGTGTGTCATCAACGTACTCCTCAACTGTTGTGTATTTTTTATATATATAGGAGACAGAAATTGAAAAGCCTTGAGGCGTGTTGATCACTATCCGAAAAACAATATTTCCACTATTTAGAAATTTGTTTACAGGATACAACAAGGTACAAAATTCATTTGAGAAACTTATTGGAGAGTACTTTTATGTACTTGTCTTTGTCTTTGTTTTTGCGGATTTCCCTTGTCTGTACTTTTCTTGTACGGTGTCTGCGAATTTTTTGTAGTGGTTACTTGTCTGTACTTTTCTTGTACGGTGTTTCTATTTTTCTCTTTATTTTTTTGTAGTGGTTACTTGTCTGTACTTTTTTTGTACGGTGTTTCTATTTTTCTCTTTATTGTGTAAACATATATTTATACGCACATCACAACACTTCAAAGGGATGCAATTTGTTTCAAAATTATACGCAACGTTTCAGCGTTACAAATGATACGCAACGTTAACAATTATAAGCGCTACAGATTATACGCAACGTTAACAATTATAAGCAACGTTTTCTACACAACGTTTTAGCGTTAACATTATACGCAATATTTCAGATTTTAACATTGAGCGCAATTTGTTTTCAGCTGCAACTACTATTAACGTTATACACAACGTTTTATTAATTAACTTTTCAGCGTTAATATTAAACTTTATAAAATTAATTTATCTTTTATTATTTATTAATTTATATCTTTTGAACTGATATAATTAATCTATGTACGTAAACTAATTGTAAAACAGATATAATTTATTTTATTTACCTAACAGATACAAATTACTAACAATCCCCCACTAATTTGTATATTCTCCACTTTAAACATATTATGAATACAAGAAGGTATCTTTCGATTTGGACCTCCAAAATTAGTGTATATACTTTAAAGTTTAACGAAACTATAGGTATTTTTAAGATTTGAACCTTAATCTCTTAAATGTTAAACCGAAAGTATAACACACATAATATATTTATTATTATATTTCTCAAAAGATTTTAACTAACCCTAGCACTATTATATATGGCCATGTGCTAATCCTGTCACTTTCGTTTAGAATATCACAAATTCTAATCGGAGCGGCACCACTTCTATGTTTACTTAGGTAAAGTCTTTAATTTGTCCCAATTGCTTTAGACTTAAGACTTTAATTGTATTATTTTGAAATACACTAGTGCTATCAAACACATTACTATGACTTGTTATTACCCATTGAACTTTGTCTGGTTACTAATTCAAAGTTGGGTTACCATCATAGGTGCTTATTATTTTTATTTTTTTAAGTCCAATAATTTTGGTCGAATTACTCAGTAATTGTTTTAATGAGATTATCTACGCAGATCTTATATAAATAATTGTAATTACACTTTTGTAATTAAATCTCTTACACATTAGTCTTTTAAACCAATATGTTTATTATATATATTGCTATATGCTCTTTTAATTACACACTTTGTAATTAAATCTTACAAATTAGTGTTATATATATATATATCAATATACTCTTGACTTAAATCTCTTACACATTAGTCTTTTAAACCAATATGTTTATTATATATATTGCTATATGCTCTTTTAATTACACACTTTGTAATTAAATCTTACAAATTAGTGTTATATATATATATATATATATATATATATATCAATATACTCTTGACAGCGCAATTGTTACGGTATAAATAAATAGCAGGGTTGTGGCCACAACTCTATATTATGTTTATCAAGGCTATAAACTCAGATTTTATTGAGCAACAACTCTATATTTTGTCTCTTTTATTACTCACGCAAGGCTATAAACATTTTATTGTGCAATATACTTTTATTGCTCAAGGCTATAAACTCTGCTCACGCAAGACTATAAACATTTTATTGTGCAATATACTTTTATTGCTCAAGGCTATAAACTCAGATTATATTTTGCAATATACTTTTATTATTGTGCAATATACTTTTATTGCTCACGCAAGGTTATAAAGATTTTATTGTGCAATATAATATGCAAATTTATTTATTGAGCGACGAACTTATAGTCTCTTCTTATATTACAAATATTCATTAAGAGATATATTTTTCTCTAAACTTGAATCCATTAACTTTCTAGTACATTTGAAAGTTATTATCATCTTAGTCTTTCTAAGATAACCAAGATTCATTGCGATTATTTTACAATGATCTATGTATATGCTAATATTTTGAATATTTTCTCCAGTAGCTTCTACTAGAAAAATTATTTAATCCACTGAAATAAAAACAGGACAAAAATCCTTTTCTTTTCTTACTCGTAGACTTTTTAGTGGATTTACACTTAAATCTTTTCACGGTTTTCTGTATACCATGATTATTTGATATATTTCATCTTGCTTTAAAATCCTTTGCCTTTTATCTCGGCTCAATTAGTTAAGAATATATCTTCAAAAATTCCAGTTAAATGGATTCACTATTATATTAGATTGTAAGTCCAACAATCTCTATGCTTTATAATTTTGAGCATAACCAACAAAACAATTTTGGTTTCTCTGATTCTAACTTGGATTTATTAGGAACAAAGCACTTGATTCTAACTTGGATTTATTAGGAACAAAGCACTTTTAATGTCCCTTGATCCTAACTTGGATTTATTAGGAACACTAACCAACAAAATACTTTTAATGTCTCTTAATCCTAACTTGGATTTATTAGGAACAATAAGTTTATAATAATCTATACAACGTATCAAAGAGATTAGATGTCACCTTATTTTATCTTGTCACCTTATATAGTTTGTGCCATCGAGTTTGATGAAGTCCTTCTCATTGGAATTGCACCTTCACATGTTGATTTCTGGAATTGCACCTTCTTGATGATTTCTTCTGTCTCCATTAGGTGGAGTATACAACAAGGTACAAAATTCATTTGAGAAACTTATTGGAGAGTACTTTTATGTACTTGTCTTTGTCTGTGTTGTTCTGTATGTTACTTGTCTGTATTTTTCTTGTACGATGTTTCTATTTTTCTCTTTATTGTGTAAACATATATTTATACGCACGTCACAACACTTCAAAGGGATGCAATTTGTTTCAAGATTATACGCGTTTCAGCGTTACAAATGATACGCAACGTTAACAATTATAAGCGTTACAGATTATACACGTTAACAATTATAAGCAACGTTTTCTACGCAACGTTTTAGCGTTAACATTATACAATATTTCAGATTGTAACATTGAGCGCAATTTGTTTTCAGCTGCAACTACTATTAACGTTATACACAACGTTTTATTAATTAACTTTTCAGTGTTAATATTAAACTTTATCTGAAAATTAATTTATCTGTTTTATTATTTATTAATTTATATCTTTTGAACTGATATAATTAATCTATGTACGTAAACTATTATATCTATGTAAAACAGATATAATTTATTTTATTTACGTAAAATAACAGATACAAATTACTAACATCAACATCACATATCCAAAAACAAATAAAAAATAAAAACATATTATTTTCTAATTCATGGAAATAATCACACCGCAAAAGCCTAATAACTCGGTCGTCGATTATCAAGCCGTGCCTAATAACTACGAAACCGAAGCGATGCACAACCTCGATCTCGAAGCCCAAGACGACGACGACGACTGCACTCGACGGGGGCAGTGGCTTCGGGCGGCTGTCTTGGGGGCCAACGACGGCTTGCTGTCGACGGCCGCCCTGATGATGGGTGTCGGGGCGGTCCGGCAAGACGCGAAGACCATGATCCTGACCGGAGTCGCCGGAATGGTGGCCGGAGCATGCAGCATGGCCATCGGAGAGTTCGTCTCCGTTTACGCTCAGTACGACGTGGAAATGGCCCAACTCGAGAGGACCCGGAAGAAGAGGGTCGAGAGCGACGTTGATATTCGTCTTGACGAGGAGAAGCTGCCGAACCCGGTGGAGGCGGCGGCGGCGTCGGCGCTCTCCTTCGCCGTCGGGGCGGCGGTGCCGCTGGCGGCGGCGGCGAATGTGAGGAGGTACGGGAGGAGGGTGGCGGTGGTGGTGGCGGCCGTGAGCTTGGCGCTGGTGGTGTTTGGGGCGGTGGGGGCGGCGCCGAGGGTGAAGTTGTCGGTGAGGGTGTTGGTCGGAGGATGGGTAGCGATGGGTATTACTTTTGGGTTAACCAAGTTGATCGGGAAGAGTGGGCTTAATTAAGTGACCTACATATAAGTTTCATATTTTGTGTTTTTGAATAAGTGTTGTAACTTGTTTGTTATAATTTCACTTTGATCATATAAGATATGTATAATGAATGATGAATTTATAATTTGTTTGGTGAAGTTTAATTTAATTGGCCGGAATTGCATTTCAAAAACAAAAACTTATTGTTAAGATATTTTACATCGATTGGATATCGAACGCTCGCACATATAAATTATTTTAAAGTATTATTGGTTCAAGTTTGACACCTTATAACGTGCATTTTCCATTCATAGTACACAATGATCATAGAAGTTCAATTATTAGGAATTGTGGAAGTGCTCGCACATATAAATTATTTTAAAGTATTATTGGTTCAAGTTTGACACCTTATAACGTGCATTTTCCATTCATAGTACACAATGATCATAGAAGTTCAATTATTAGGAATTGTGGAAGTGCGTTCGATTTAGTCTCACATACATTAGTTTTCTCAATTTAGTCTCAAATATGTCGAATTTGAAAAAAACTGATAAAAAAATTTGGTCCTATAAAAATAGTCTTTTTTCAATTTAGTCTCACATACGAATTTGGTTTTAATTTAGTCCTTTTTGGACGGAAATTTCAATTTTCGTCGGAGTGTGCCCATGGATGCTGACTCAACGCCACGTGTCAGCATTCATGGAAAAATTATGTCGAAAATTGAAATTTTCGTCAAAAAAAAATTAAATTAAAATTAAATTCGACATATTTGGAATTAAATTGAGAAAACGGATTAATATGGTACTACATCGAAAAAATGTTATATTTATGAGACAAAGATTTTTTTTTTATTATCTCTAATTATAATTACATGAGTCGATCATTTCCATGTATTGATTTATATAGGGTACAAAATACTAATTAATCTATTTTCTTTCTATAGCAATAAAATTTTATATTGATTATAGTACGTAGCTTGTGTGGAAGGCACACTTCTTGACTCCTTCCTCAAATAATATGAGTGGAGTACTATATAATTAATTAATTAATGCCACAACACATATATTACTACTATATAGTTTGACACTTTAATTATGCGTGGAAGACACACTCCTTCCAATTTATATCTTCTATAAATTACCCTTCTCTTGTGGTAAACTATATACCCCTCAACTATGAAATTCTAGCTAGCTATATATATATTCACAATATTTTTCCAACTAAGTAACGTTTGTTGCTTGGCTAAAGTGATTTGGGGATGGAGTGATTATTAGATTATTATTGAAAATTAATGAAAACTCTCATTTTGTATTTACTTTAATTTAATTTGATTTCAATGTGTGATTTCGTATTTTTGTGTGTTTTGCAAAGATGATATTGAATGGTTTTCTATATAAAAATGTCTCTGTTCTTTTGGAATTATGAAGTTTGTTTTTGTGATTTGTTTGAAGATAATTCTACAAAGTTTATTTTGATAAAAATATAGTGTAAAAAATTAACTATAAAAAGGGTAAAATATGGTTAAAATAATTAAAAATAAACAATTAAATACTTTTACCTTCTTTATATAAATTTAAGTGAAAACAGTAAAATAATTTTAGAGAAAACAAATAAAATAAAATATTGCAATTACCATTAAATTAAAAAATAAATAAAGTGAAAATTGTGAAAATTTTAAGAATATTTTTTATTATAAATTGTATTTTTGATTTATTTTCTTATAATAATGTAATAATTATAAAAAAATACTACTAATTACTATTTAACTAATTATGCACACTTTTTTTATCTCAATTAATTATGTAAACTCTTAAAAAACAAATAAAAATTTACTTTTACCCTTTAAAATATAATTACTTTATTTTTTAACTTAAAAATAAATTTTTATCTTTTATTTTTTTGTCAAGAATCAAAAAATAATATTTTAATATTGTTCTTGATCTATGCGGCTGGAAGTATAACAAACAAAAAACTTCAGTGTTTTGGTGCGTAGTATAGGGAGAGTACAACCCAACCCTCCCGCCGTCGTACCTTACAATTTTGATTTAAATCAGAAGTTTTGATTCGAATTAGAAAAATTCAAAATCGAAGATCATGTACCTGTGCTCAAATTCCTCGCCGGCCTTCGACGGTGGCAATGAATCCGGGCAGGGCCAACTTTTTAATTACAAGTGCATGTTGTGCACTTGCACAGGCTCCCCAAAATTTTGGGCCCAATTGTTCCTACCTAAACTTGCAGCTCTATTAAAACAAATTATCTAAATTTTAGCAGCTATAATAGTCTCACCTTTTTTCCAAAATTCTTTCATCATTATTTTTCTCAACCAGTTAGCGATATTTAATTATTTCTTTACTTGTTTTGTGATACTATATATTTAACATCAATAAAATTATTATGGTCGAGACAAATATATTATTCTCTATCATAGTATCATAGTAAGCCCAATACCATGTGAATCCCCTAGCCGATTAATTTCCGGCTTGCTACAAAGATGGCCTTAATTCACGAGTAGAGTCGATGAAATTTTCGGCCTACTCGTGAAAGGGAGTGTTAGATATGAATGTTAAATATCTCACATCGATAATCGATTGGATTAAGAACCTTGTGCTCACATGCATATAAGTTGGACAATCTTAATACCTGAACAAGACCTTAATAAGTTGATTTTATACACACATTCAGTCCGATTGTCAAGGCTGTCAAATTTCAAATGGGGGTGTTCAAGTGCGGTCTCACGCCTAGCGCACACACGAGAGCGGGAGCTTGAATATGCACTAGAGAGCCTCAATCTATCTCAAAACCATATGGTACCAAGTAGGAGAGCTCCCTAGGCTTATATCATAGACTCCACTCTCACAATTATTCGATGTGGGACAACTCACAAGTGGCCTTCAACACACCCCCTCCACTTGTGAGTCCTAGTCAAAGGGTGGTTATAACCACTCACAAACAGGATCGAAACCTGCTCTGATACCATGTTAAATTTCAAATGGGGGTGTTCAAGTGCGGTCTCACGCCTAGCGCACACACGAGAGCGGGAGCTTGAATATGCACTAGAGAGCCTCAATCTATCTCAAAACCATATGGTACCAAGTAGGAGAGCTCCCTAGGCTTATATCATAGACTCCACTCTCACAATTATTCGATGTGGGACAACTCACAAGTGGCCTTCAACAAAGGCCTCCACCGTTCGTATCATTCTTTCGGTGGCTATCATGTAGTCTTGGTCTTTATATTTTATATTATTCTTATATTTTCTCGTTCTTTACGTGTTTCGTGATACTATATATTTAGCATCAATAAAATTATTATGCTTGAAGCAAATGTATTATTCTCTATCACAACCCTTACAATTCTTCTTTTAATCTGATTAACCCCCAAAATAAATATTTGTGACTATTGATTATATCGTTACAATATTTTTGTTTGAATGGTTAAAAAATATAATTTATTATTATGTATTTGTTTACGCACTAGTTAGGATCTCATTTTGACATTTTGTACAGGGTCACGGAAACCTCCAAGACGGCCTTGAATCCGGGCAGAAATACTGTACCGGGCAGTTCTTCGATTACTGACGCTGTGTCGACAAATGCCCAAGTCTATATTCCCCAACTCGAACCTTTTGGTCCACCCTCTACATTGCATTTTCTAACCGGTTCTACACTAATTTGTTGCCCAATTCATTTTAGTTTTCCGCAGGTGGCAACTAAGCTTTTTACTCATCTCAAATAACAGAGACATACATGTTCTTCGACCATGACCTTCTTTACCCTGTTTCATTTTTTCAAATCATTGTTTTATGTTCAAGAGACGACAAATGGATGCCTGCGTGTCTTTCGTTAGGTGAAGTTTTAATTTGTGATGCATTTAGTATCCCATGAATAAATGAATTGTGGACTAAGTTCTTTTAATGTTCTAGATCGAATACGACTGTTGCCTGTTGGGGTCGTGACGCACGGACGTAGACTTTATTTCGAATAATATTTTTACTCAGTGAAAGTTTTATCAAATCATAAACGTGTTCAAAAGAGTCTAAATTTTTGAAAATTTTACAATAATGATTTATGACTTAATAATGTAGATTCTTAATAATTCAACTACATTTTCATCACATGTCGAATAACAAATTCATAAGCTTAATTAATTTGAGACTTCAGGTTTTTCTTTCTAGATTCTAAGTACTTGGTGAGTTGGTGTAAATATATAGTAGCTTAACTAAAATAGTTTTTACTACCAAAAAAATTAATTTTTTAAAATCTTGTTATTCACCATAAAAAAATGTATTATCTAGATAATGCAGTAGTTGTGATGTGTGTAATAGAATAGTTTATTGTATTTTAGTTTATTTCACCATGACTAAATAAAAAATGAACTCACAAATACAATTAACCAAATTTGTGCATATTTCTACATATATATACATAATTATGTCTCCTCAAAACTTTTGACTATTGACCATACAATATTATGTATTTCGATTCGTAAATTTTTGTTACAATTTTATTAACTTTTTCATGTAACAACTTTTTAATTTTTCTACAATGTGAATAGTGTGTATTCTTAATTTTTCTATAATGTTGACTATGCCATGCATACATCTCCTATTCCACGGCACAACTCCTCCATCTTTTTTCTCCATAAATACAACCCTAGCGTGTGTCATCAACGTACCCTTAAACATCACATGTCCAAACCCATAAATATTTACACAAACCAAAAAAAAAAAAAAACATATTTCTAAATTTCTAATTCATGGAAATAATCACACCACAAAAGCCTAATATCTCGGCCGTCGGTTATCAAGTCGTCCCAAAGAACGAAGAAACCGAAGGGCTCCACAACCTCGACCTCGAAGCCCAAAACGACGACGACGACTGCACCCGGCGCGGGCAGTGGCTCCGGGCGGCGGTCTTGGGGGCCAACGACGGCTTGCTGTCGACGGCCGCCCTGATGATGGGGGTCGGGGCGGTCCGGCAAGACGCGAAGACCATGATCCTGACCGGAGTCGCCGGAATGGTGGCCGGAGCATGCAGCATGGCCATCGGAGAGTTCGTCTCCGTTTACGCTCAGTACGACGTGGAAATGGCCCAGCTCCAGAGGACCCGGAAGACGAGAGTCGAGAGCGACGCCGATATTCGTCTCGACGAGGAGAAGCTGCCGAGCCCGGTGGAGGCGGCGGCGGCGTCGGCGCTCTCCTTCGCCGTCGGGGCGGCGGTGCCGCTGGCGGCAGCCGCCTATATAAGGAACTACCGGACGAGGCTGGCGGTGGTGGCGGCGGCCGTGAGCGTGGCGCTGGTGGTGTTTGGGGCGGTCGGGGCGGCGATGGGGAAGGCGCCGAGGGTGAAGTCGGCGGCGAGGGTGTTGGTGGGAGGATGGGTGGCGATGGGGATTACTTTTGGGCTAACCAAGTTGATCGGCTCGAGTGGGCTTTAACTGATTGATCTATATATAAGTTTTATATTTTGTGGTTATGAATAAGTGTTGTAATGTTTGTGTTTTTTTTTTGTTTTTTTTTTTTTTTTTTTTTTTTTTTTTTTTTTTTGCTTTGTTGTAATTTCATTTTCATATATATAATATATAATATAAAATATGAATGATGAATTTATGTGAACATGTGAAATATTGGAATTGCATTTGAGAAACAACCCCTAGAATTTTACATCCTTAGTGCACAATGATCATAGAAGATCAATTATGATCTAAAAAAACTATTATGTATATGTAAATTACACGCATATAAAATATTGAATGTTGTCGGGGACTTATAAAAATTCGGTGTCAAAATTATTTATTGAATTTATGCAAAAATAAAAAATGTGAAAAATAATTCATATATAATTATTAGTTCTAATTACATGATCAGTTGATTTCCAATTTAATTTGTGTTGTGTGTGGAATGCACAGTCCTTCCTCAAATAATATACTGTAATTAATTAATGTAACAAATGTATACTTATATAGTACTACTATAGTTTCCCACTTTAATTATGTGTGGAAGAGTGGAAGACACACTTGACACTCCTTCCAATTTTGCATATATCTTTATCTTTCACTGCACCTTAATTTGATGTTGATTTCTCACACTGGTTGGAACCTTTGGGATGGACATACTAACCTTCGAAATAAACTAACTAATTAAGTAAATCACACTAGGTAAGTCCTGACATACTTAACCGATAAAGTGTTGACATGAAGTAGAAGGATCGAATTCGTGACCTTTCAGTACTACGCTCTCCTATTTCACAAACCTGTCTACTCTTACTTGTTAAATTGTACATATGATGACTTACGTCATTGGAGATGCTGAGATGCTCTTAATACTATGTACAATTCTAACTGTAGGCCCAAATTTATCATTTTTTATTTTTTTTAATATATGTAAGTAAATAAAAAAAATGTGTATAGTTATAAGTGAGACTTTTTTTTGGATTAACGGTCAATATCTAGTAAGTGAGACTTATAAAAGTAAATATTGTATTTTGGCATTGTTGAATAGTGTATGTATAAATTGATAAGTACATTAAAATCTTTATAAATTAATTCTGGATAAATAAATATCATTTTTAAATTAATAAATTTTTTTGGTCTTGACTTGGTTTTTTGAATTAATAAAAATACTCAATAAATTAATAATATTTTTAAATTAATAAAATTTTACGATCCTAAAATTGTTAATTTATAGAAATTTTATGATCCTAAAATTGTTAATTTATATAAATTTTACTGTATAATTTATTTTTGATGTTGTTCTATACCATGCAACACAAATTTGTATTTAAGAATATGTATATATACCATTGGAATTTTTTTATCATAGTTTAATTAATTTGAGACTTCAATGATTTTTGTTTATTTTGATTCCGAGTACTTTGTGTACAATCCTCATATCATACTTCCAGAAGTACAAAATAAATAGTGCTCTCGCCTTTAAAATATAAAATATACATTTAGTGTAACGGTATAAAATTTATCATTTCACAAATTAATGAAATATTAATTATTTTCCTTTAAAAAATCAAAAAAATTATCTTGTTCCAAAAAAACAAAAAAACTCACGTCATAACCGAGTCTGCACTGGTTGGTTGTGATGTACTACTCCGTAATAGAATAGTTACGTTACTTACGTATACTTATTTGACAAAATAATTAAATTGACTAAAGAAAAAACGAGCTGGCAATTAGCCAAATTGTACATACTTTTGACTATTGACGACTTTACATATTATGACTAGTAATTTTTAATTAGTAGTACAGTTTTATTACATTTTCATGCAACAACTTCTTAATTACTTTTTTCAACCTTTGGTTATATAAACGTAAATTCATTTTTCCATATTTTTGACTATGCATACATCTCCAATTCCACTCCACAATTCATTCATATTTTTTTCTCCTTAAATACAACCGTCTACATCAAAAAATACACACACACAAAAAAATCTAATTCATGAAAATATTCACACCACAAAAGCCTAATAACTCGTTCGATTATCAAGTTTTGCCGAAGAACGCCTCGATCATGAAGCCCAATACACGATGACTGCACACAAATATACATTATAAAACATAAAAAAACCTAACATATATAAAAAAATATATGTTATAAACTACACCCAAATATAAAAAAATTGAATGTTATTTGACTTATAAAACTCTCTTGCAAATATATTTATTTGAATTTACGCAAACAAATAAAATGTGAAAATGAGTATATAATTATAATTACATGATGAGTTGATTTCATTGTATCTAGCAATAAAATTTGGTGCAATAAAATTTACGCAAACAAATTTACGCAAACAAATAAAATGTGAAAATGACTATACTAATTAATCTATTTTTCTATCTAGCAATAAAATTTGGTGCAAATGAGTGTGTGAAGTGATTATACTAGTAGCTTGTGTGGAATGCACACTCCTTCAAATTTTACATCTTTACCTTTCACCTTAATTTGATATTGCTTTATCAGCCTCCTTTTTGTGAGAGAGCTAGAACAAATTAAACCACCAATCCATGCATGCATAGTTTTCGGGGCGTGGCCGCGTGGGGGCGGTGGGGAGGAGGGAGGACTATGGTGGTTAGTGATTTATATATTTTTGTTATAATTTTTGGTTGATATTTGTGGTGAGTTAGGGCGTTGTTCATAATTTTCGCTTCTTAAGAGTTGAAACGATCAATGAAGAAGAAAGAAGAACTGAGTTCGTGCAAACATGTGCAGCTGTGGTACAAATTGAATTCTAAGTTCGTTAGCCGTTGGAGTTTGCTGAAATTCTCACAACGTCTCCAAGACTTCCGATTTAATATTTTCACCGTTCGGATCTTCCAAAACAGTCACGAGGCAAATTAAAGTTATCGAGCTCGGAATAGAGCAGCTGAGAGCTGCCTATTTTTCCCGCGCAAGCGGCATTCTACCTATGTTGGCGTCGGACCCGCTTCGGCGGGTAGACCCCGCTCCGGCAACATTACCCCGTTATGGCAGTCACTGGCGGGCTGCCCCCCTCACTTACGTTTTTATTGCTTTATTTAGGTTTTTAGGCTTTGATATAAGATACATTTTCCCTAGTTTTCAAATACACTTTTTACATAATTCCTAGATTAATTTCATAGATCGAGAACACTTTGGATATCATAGAATTCATCTTTTCATACCTTGGGATTGAATCATCATTGAAGTTCATCAAGATTTTTTCATATTTTAATAATTAGTAAGTTTATTTCTTTTTCGTTCTTGTGTTTTCAATTATTTGATTTGATTGTTTGATTACGTGTTAATTTATGAATTTTTCCAACTTTAATCGTTTGATGTTGATTACAATTATGAGTAGCTAAATTAATCCTATACTAGAGTTAGAGTGAGTTGATTTTCGATTGATGAGTTAGATTTTGGTTTGCACTCAAGGTATTCGATAAAATACTAAGTTGATTTTAAACACACGTTTGAGCTTGTTAGACAATCTCGTTATATAAATTATCGAATCTCGTTAGTACCAACCGATAACGGACGTATTAATATAATTTTTGCAAACTTCGATTTAACTCCAACATAGAAAATTGAGGAACTCGACCCCTAATCTGTTCTCTTATTTATTCAACCTTGTGATTTCTTCTTGCTATTTTATTTGCTTGTTTTATTTTATTAGTTTAAAATTAGTTTATTAAAAACAAAAAACAAACTTAATATCCATTATGCTATAAACTTCACTTCCTTTTTTTTTTGCAAACAACTAAACACGTATACAAGTATCGATAGTTAGGACTTGTTTCTACAATTAGTTCAATATTTTTAATTGATCGATTTGACCACATTCCAACAGTTAATCAGTTAGGTCTTCTTGTAGGGTGTTGTTGGGAGTGTGGATGGCTACGGGGATAACTTTTGGCCTCCCTAAGTTACTAAATTTGATTTCAATGTGTGATTTTGTATTTTTGATAGGTCTCTCTGCATTACTTTTTACCGAGGTTCTAAAAGGCGCTAGGCGGTAGGCGGGCGGTAACTAGGGGCTTAGGGCCTAGAGGATTAATCGGAGATTAGGCGGGGATTAATCGTTTTACATTTTTATATTAAATTAACTAATATTATATTTCAAAAATAATTTTTATATATATTTTTGAAAAAATAACAAGTTTTTTACTTTAGTTATAATAATTAGTTATATCATATTTGTTTATAAATTCAATAAAAGTACATTATTACACAAAATTTCATCATATTTCATAAATCATATTAAATATTATTTTTTAAGCTCTCTATAACACAAAAAAATAATTCCTCCATCCCCCAAGACTATCCATAGAGAAATTTGCACGTGAATTAAGAAAAAATAAGTTTTTGTGTGTTTAATAATATAAAGTAGGGGTATAATAGGTATTGATGTGTAAGTAATAAAGTAGTTAGTTGAAAAAGTTGTGGTATAAGGGTAAATAAATGTGTATTGAGAGAATAAAGTTGTGAAAAGACATTTCATTTATGGAATGTGCACTGTTTTAAGAGCACTTACATTGGTTGGTGGGTTCATACCCACCAACCTCCACCCAATCATTTTTTCTTACAATTTTATGTCACTTTTCAATCACTATTTACTTAACTGAACTACTTATTTTTACACCCACATTGGTTGATTCAGTTTGAACTAAATGGTATGAGTCCCACTATTATTATTTCATACTTTATATTACATTTTATTAAAAAAATTCACATTTTCTCTAATTTTTATAATAAAAAACTTATAGTTCAATAATTTTTACGTATATAATAATTAAATATAATACAATAATTTAAAATTTTCTATCTTTGTAATTTTTTTATTATGTAATAATTATTTTAAATTAAAATAAATTTTCATAAATTTTAAAATGCATAGAACAAAACAAATTGAAGATGAAAATAAATTGAAAAAACACTTCATAGATTAAATATGAAAAAATTTGAAATAACACATCATAGTTTAAATAACTTTATTGGATTGTGCCCAAATATGTTCTACTAAATCGGCACGAAGTTGATGATGAACCGGATTTGAATGAAGCTCAGTTTTTCTTTGAAGATACGCTTGAAAATTCGGCGTAGCACCTTGCATTACTTGTGTTGGAGTATCAACTTCATCAGTATTCCAATGCATAACCATTTCTCCTTCATTTTCAACGATCATGTTGTGTAAAATAATGCAAGTTAACATTATCAACTTCAACTTTTTTCTGTACCAAAATCGAGCTGGGCCCCTGACAATTGCCCATCGTGCTTGGAGAACCCCAAATGCTCGTTCAACATCTTTCCTAGCAGATTCTTGTCTTTCCTTGAATAATTTCCTTTTTGGGTCTTGGGGACATGAAAAAGCTTTTACAAAAGTAGACCATTCTGGATAGATACCATCGATTAAATAATACCCATGATTATATTGTGCACCATTCACAGTATAATGGATAACCGGTGCTTGCCCCAACAGAACATTGTTGAACAAAGGAGACTCGTTTAGGACATTAATATCATTACGAGAGCCTGCAACTCCAAAAAATGCATGCCATATCCATAGGTCTTGGGACGCGACTGCTTCAAGTACAATCGTCGGTGACCCATGACCTCTGGTAAATTGACCTTTCCAAGCAACAGGACAATTTTTCCACTTCCAATGCATGCAATCAAGACTACCCAACATACCTGGGAA
Source organism: Euphrasia confusa (assembly GCA_954870475.1). Taxonomy (NCBI): domain Eukaryota; kingdom Viridiplantae; phylum Streptophyta; class Magnoliopsida; order Lamiales; family Orobanchaceae; genus Euphrasia; species Euphrasia confusa. The sequence continues at coordinate 12,931,148 of OX940951.1, read as the reverse complement.
TCCGTGTTTGGACTCGTGAAGTTGTAGAAGACGTTGAACATCATTGTCATCAGGTCTTCTCAAATATTGATCACCAAATACTTCTACCACGTTCTTGCAAAATTCAAAAAGACATTTAACAACAGTAGAATTACCCATACGTAGGTACTCGTCGAGGTTATCAGCGGGGACTCCGTAAGCCAATTGCCGGATCGCAGCAGTACATTTTTGTAAGGGAGTCAAACTCTGTCTTTTGGCTGCATCGGGAATTTGCTGAAAGTATGGTGAGTGGTTCTCCAGACTGGTCACGACCCTCAAGAATAAATCTCTTCGCATCCGAAATCTTCGTCGGAACATGTGGTCTGGATACACCGGGCTTTGAGAGAAATAATCGTGGTAGAGTCTAGAATGACCCTCTTCACGATTTCTCTTGATGAACCTTCTTCTGGCAATGCGATTGTTGTTGGCGATATCATCTTCTATATATTTAAGAAGCCTTAACATCATCTCTTCACCGGGTGAATCCTCAGACTCAACGTCTGTGTTGGAATCATTATTTGTGTCGGAGCTAGATAAATTTTCTGAATTAGACATTTTTTGTTTGATATGTGAATGGTATTATTGATTTATTTGTTTTTTCAATTTGATGAAGAGATGATGTTGCTTAAATAGGTGATATATAGTAATGTTAAAGATAAAATGTGTGGCTTTTGCTTTTCTTTTGACCGAGAATCTCGACACTTTACGTCAGAGATAATGTTTTGATTTCTTTTGACCGAGAATCTCGGCACTTTACGTCAGAGATAATGTTTTGATTTCTTTTGACCGAGAATCTCGACACTTTACGTCAGAGATAATGTTTTGATTTCTTTTGACCGAGAATCTCGGCACTTTACGCCAGAGATAATGTTTTGATTTCTTTTGACCGAGAATCTCGGCACTTTAAGTCAGATATAATGTTTTGATTTCTTTTGACCGAGAATCTCGGCACTTTACGCCAGAGATAATGTTTTGATTTCTTTTGACCGAGAATCTCGGCACTTTACGTCAGAGATAATGTTTTGATTTCTTTTGACCGAGAATCTCCACACTTTACGTCAGAGATAATGTTTTGATTTCTTTTGACCGAGAATCTCGATACTTTACGTTAGATATAATGTTCGACTTTTGACTGAGAATCGTGATAATTAGTACGCACGATATTATTATTAAAAACAATCACACATTACAAACAATATTACAAACCCTAATCACACATTACATTGAATATTACAAACCCTAATCACACAATACAAATAAATATAATACAAACTCGTACTAGTACAATGAAATGAAACTAATGCGATAAGACACTCAGAATAATATTAGAAAATATACCCATTAAGACATTGATGACACTTAGTCCATTTTGCTCTAATTTCATCACACATGCATTCATGAATCTCACGTTGGTCACGTGACATAGTTGAGGTGTCCTTGTTCAAAATTTCATACTCTTTCAGTTCCAGCCTTCTCTCAGTGTGCTCCAATTTTTTCTTTGCGATTTCGTTAGCTATTTTTTTCGCCTCAGTAGCTTCTTTTTTTGCCTCAATAAACTCACTAAACTTTTCATAACATTCTGCATAACCTTCATTTTTAGGCTCTTGAGAAACAGAGTTGAGTTTTGTTTTACCTTTTGATTTTCGTTTTGCAGCTTTCTGATCGATTGGCCTTGTATCGTCTATGTTCAGATCAAAATCCAAATATCGTCCTCCGGCAGTAGATTTGTTGCTAGCATCCGAGTCTGATGTCTTTGCCCTTTTGGAAGACTCACGCGAGTCACTGTATTGTGGTGCAGAAAGTGCTCTTCCTCTTGTAATCTGCCAAACATGCTCATAATTAAAAGCAACATTACCATTTTCTCCAAGATATTTTGCGTATGCCATGCTCAGTAGGTCTGCATCACTGCTACCACTTCGGTAAACACTTTCAATGCTTTTGTAGTTGGCATTGAAGTGGTTCACTTTCTTTTGAACCGTGTTGTACCAATGTGACTTCATTTGACTCATAAGCCGTGGACACATGCTTGCAGAAAGATTTTCATTATAGTAATGACTGATTCTTCCCCAAAATGCATCTCCTTTCTGATCATTGCCGACAATGGGATCTTCACTAACCATGACAAATGATTTTGCCAGAAGAACATCTTCCTCTTTTGTCCACCTTAGTTGCTTCTTGCCTCCAACTTTAGTGATAACACAATCTTCAACTTGATCTGACGGTTGAAATTGTGTTTCTGGGACAAATGTTGGACTTATTGGTTCTGTAAAAATGGCCCCGGTCGATGGCATGAGAGTTGATCTTGGAGTAGAAAATTGGCCTGAAGATTGTTGCCAAAAATCAGGTTGTGTTTGGAAATTTGGAGATTAATAATTATTCTGAAAATTTTCATAGTTTTGAAAATTTTGAGAAAAAGTTGGAGAAATTGAGAAGTTTGGAGAATTGTAACTAGAATTTAAAAAGTTTTCTGGATCTTGTCCATCAAAAACATGGTTGAAAAAGTTTCGATTGTTATCGGCCATTTCAAATGAAAGAAGGAAGTGAAGTTTTTTTTTTGTGATAGAATGAAGGTAGATTGAAATGAGTTTGAGGTGAGTTTGAATGAAAGAATAGTTCTCTATTTATAGACAAAAAATAATAAAATATTATTTAAATAGTAAATTTATATATTTAAATATAATGTTATTTAAATAATAATAATATTTTTTTAAAATTTATAATAATATTTTAAATAACATAAAAAATTATTTTCAAATAAAAAATAAATTATAAAATTTAAAAATAAAAATATTTTTTAAACAAACATTAAACTAATTAATATATATTTTAAATTATAATCTAATTAAATGATATATTTAAATTATATTTTAAAACAATAAAAAAAGGAAGTTAGTGGGTGGGCCTGCTGCAGCAATTAAAGCTGCAGCCAAAAAATGTCACTCGCGCGTGCAATGCACGCTACAGTCGCTGGCCAATAGGCCAGCGACACATGTCTTTTGGCAGGTAAAAATAAAATAAAAAATCCAGTTCATACCTTTGAACTTGGTTAACTTAGGGGGGTGGATTGAGATGGGGTGGGTAATGTTAACCGTAGCTCACATTGGTTGTTGGTTCAGTTCAGTGGGTTTAAACTCACTTTTTTTTCAAACTGAACCAACCATTGTTAGTGCCCTAAGGGATTGACTAAAAAAGAAAGTATGCATTGTTTTAAGGGATAGAGGAAGTATCATTTTTTAAACTTGTGTGCCCAATAAAAACGTTAAATTCGCAACGAGACGAAAAAAACATTTTTTTAATTTTTTTTATTCGAAACCGCCTAGGCTCGATTAATCTCCGCCTAGACCGCCTAGACCCGATTAATCCCCGCCTAGGCCGCCTAAATCCGCCTGAACCTGCCTAGCCACCTAAGATGGAAAATCCGGGCGGTTTGCCCCCGCCTAGCGCCTAGGCGCCGCCTAGCCCGATTTTTAGAACATTGCTTTTTACTATACTATTATGGAGTTTGTTTTTGTGATTTGTTTTGAAGATAGTTCTAATAGAAACTAATATTTTTGATAGAAATAAACTCTTTATATTAATAAAAAATTCAATTTTCGATTAATAAATTTCACATTGTCATAAAACATACATTTTTCAAGTTTCACATTAAAAATTTATACCCTTCTATATAAGAATAAAAATAATTAAATATATAATAAAAATATTTATTAATAATATTTTTATTTATCAAAATCAATAAAATATTTATAATAACTTAAAAATTATTTTTATTTTATAAAACCTTATATAAAAATAACTATTTATACTAATGTTTAATATAACTTATAGTTTTGACTATATGGACTATAGACTTTTATGTGGTTATCATAAATTTAGAGAAAAACTATTTTATATATAATCAAATAAAAGAAAACACGGATAAATAAACAAATTGAAAAATAAATTTGAAAGTAAAAATAAATAAATTTAAAAATTATTTTATTACAAATAGTCTTTTTTATTTGTTTACTGTAATTTATTTATTTTTTATACCAATGTTTTATTCCAATAATTATAAAAAAAATCACAAAATAAAAAAAACGTTGAGGGTTTTAGTGGTTTTTTAGACGGAGGGTACATACAACCCAATAGAACCTCCCGCCGTCGTACCTTATAATTTCGATTTAAATCAGAAATTTGATTCGAATTAGACAAATTCAAAATCGAAATCGAAGATCATCATGTGGTACCTGTGCGTATTCTTCCACAGATTATTGGAATACAGGAAAGCAGAGCTCGAATCCCTCGCCGGCCTCTTCGACGGTGGCAATGGCTCCGGCAAGCTCGAGTGGCGTCTGCCGGAAGACCACCACCCGGACTCGCCGTTCCATTTCGTCAATCTTCCTTCCGACGAGATGGCTCGCAACATTGCCAATCGAAGTAAGTATATTTACCCCTCACGCGAACTGCTGTTTTCGATTTCACATGTTATTTGTTTATTTATTTATTTATTTGTGTTTTATGTTTGCTCGAAATCAAGACATTAATTGGGGTTTTTTGAAATTACTATGGAACAGGTATTCTCATCAAGGGAATATACGAGCTTTGGGGCGAAGGGCGGAGTTTCGAGGAGCTGGAGGAGTCGATCCAGAGTTATCCAGATGATCGGAAGCTTCCGTACTTAGGTCCTGAGAGCACGTTCAAAATTACATTCGAAAGCTTTGGAAAAGCAATAAGTTTTGACGAGCAAAATGATCGCATAAAGAAGATGTCATATATTCCGTTTCAGGTCGATTCCATTTTAATTTTCCAGGGCCAGTTAACGGTTATAGTCACATTTATATGCACATATTTTGGTTGATAGTTAGTTATTTAGACGCCAATTGTTCGTTTGTGTGTTTATATCTCCTTCAATTTGAAAGCTTTCGTGGACCATATGCAATCGTGCATTTTTATCTATCATAGATCTTTGGATGTCTTTTTAACCAAAATTTTAAGTGAATATCTTTCAGGGGAAAGTGAATCTGCGAAATCCTGATCATAATTTCTTCCTTATGGATAATGACGATTATGGAGAGAATAATGGGCTTCCTCCCATTGTTCGAAGGAGGATATTTTTCGGCAGGGAGGTTGGTGCTGCTGATAGGAAGATATTGCAAACTTATCAGCTAAAAAGCCGAAAATATCTTGGCCCCACGGCCATGGATGCAGAAATGGCATTCCTGATGGCAAATCAAGCGCAAGTAAAACCTGGGAAGCTTGTGTATGACCCGTTTGTGGGTACTGGAAGTATTCTGATTGCGGCTGCTCACTTTGGAGCAATGACAATGGTTAGAATTTCTTTAAGCAATATTTTATTTGTTTGACACGCATTTATCATGTTTTCTTAATTGGATAATTCTTTCCACTTTCACTGAGTTGAATAATTCAGGGTGCAGATATTGACATTCGGGTAGTGCGTGATGGCCGTGGCCCTGATTGTAATGTCTGGAGCAATTTTAAGCAGGTCTTTATATTTATTTATCTACCTGTTTTATCGACTTTTGGAATTGCTGTTTCATTTCTTCTGAGTGTGATTGGTGCATCAGTTTTTCATTCTATAACCCGTAATGTGTCCCTTCTTTGTACAGTATGGATTACCAATGCCAATATCACTTCTAAGGGCTGATAATAACCTTCCACCTTGGCGTCCGGATCTAAAAGAGGTAATTTATTCTCGTACGTGTGGTTTATGCTATTGATTTCTTGTTTCATGGTTGTTTGTGCGCTCTTTGGTACCGGGAAATTATTATGCTTACCCTTGAGCATAATATTTAGTTATAATTACAAAAAACTACCCCCGAGGTTTGGGTTGATTACAAACTAGCCCAGATATGTTTGAAAGTTACAGAAAAACCGAGGTTTGATTTTGTTGAAATGTGTGTGTGAAATGTTTGTTTATAAATGTTAGGCAAATTTAAACCTCAATTTCTTGTTGAAGTTTTCAAAGATCTCTGGGTTTTTATGTTGTTTACCTAATCATTGGCGGTATTTTGTAATGATCCCTAATCTTTATGTTAAATATTTTATTTGGGCATTCCAGAGGCAAAGATTAACTATAAACGAAAAAGTAAGAAATTACAAGAAACAATCCCCAAGGCTTGTTTGTTCTCAATTTTTTTTGTTGAAATATCAATAAATAGAGTTTTATCACTTGCCACATATTTCAATAGGAATCTGAGTACAAAATTACAATCACACCCCTTACATTTGAATATATTACAAAATACCCCAAAATTGTATATTTCTCTACTCATTACGGAATATTACTAGAAGGGAAAAACTTGAATTTGCAAGTTAAATTTTGAAGAGATGATTTCATCATTTGACGTAGAGAACAAACCTCGGAGGTATTTTGTAATATCATAATCAAACATATTTTGGTAATTAACTCAACCGCACGGGTACTTCATGTTATTAACTTGTTAATTATTGTTGATTTGTTGGTGTTGGTGGTGGTGCTTGAAGTTTTCACATACATTTGCATCATTTCTTAATTCTTCCTTGAAAATTGATTCACCATCTTTCCTATTTAATCAATTTTCATACGCTCTCGCAGTTATTTGACGCAATAATATGCGACCCTCCTTACGGGGTCCGTGCTGGGGGCCGTAAATCCGGTGGTCGGAAACTTCTAAAAGGCGTCGTGGGCCCTTACACCGTCCCCGATGACAAACGGACGAACCACATACCGTCCACAGCTCCTTACAGCTTAGTTGAATGCGTGCACGACTTGCTCGACCTTGCAGCCAAGATGCTTGTGATGGGCGGGCGGTTAGTTTACTTCTATCCCGTCCTTAGGGAGGAGGACTCGCCGGACCCCACTTTTCCGGAGCACCCTTGTTTCGAGCTGATTGCCACCTGCGAACAGATCCTTAGCTACAGATACAGCAGGGTTCTGTTGACCATGGTCAAAGTCGCCCCGTACAGCGAGGAAATCCAGTTGGCTGCTAAGGTTAGCCATTTGGAATTCAGGGAGAACCACTTGAAGTGGATGGAAGAGGGGAATTTGCATTCGGCGGTTTTTAGCCCCGCGGATGTACCGATCGATGGGGCAGTCGAGAAGTTTAGCTCCAAGCCGAAATACAGGGGCAAGTATGTTTAGGTTTGTAGTCGACTATTTCATGTGTGCAATATTAACTCTTACGGTGTAGTACTAATTTTCTCAGTGAAGTAATGACTTTCTATGTTTTCTTTGTTTTGCATTTAGGGATATTGCAAAATCGACCCCTTGAAATTTGATTGTTTTACATTTTCTCCTTGTTATATATAGAAATATTATAATTTAATCCAGTGCTACTAGCCTACTACCTCCGTTCTGTGATAATCACAGTTGATCGGATACTGATAGAAAGAAAATATAATTTTTTTTTATTAAAAAGTGGTAAAAATGTAAATTTAAATTGATAAAGTAGTTGAGATAACTTTTTTTTTAATTAAAAAGTGGTAAAAATGTAAATTTTAATTGATAAAGTAGTTGAGAGTAATTTTTAAAGTAAGAATGGACTTTATGTCTTTTTAAATGAAAAAGTATGAACAATTATTTATGTGATGTATGTCTCAATTTTTTTTCTTCAAAAATATGTGTTTTCAGAAATATTTCCTATATTGACGTAAATAGTTGTAAAATAAAATCATCCTTAATAATCGTAATTTGTGATTGACCCCTTTTGACTCTTTTTTCTATAATTGGAATCTCTACCACAAAGAGGAACCCGAATTTGGTGCTGAAATCGATGATCATATTTAGGCATTTGAACACCAACCAAAGAGTACAAAACGCACGCATGAATATTCCGTTTAAACTTTTTTTTTTAAATACCACAAACCAATCAATATTCTTGGTTTTTTTTTCTCAATTGTACTAGTTACTACTGTACATCATTTAGGTCAACCAACACACACACATACACATATCCAATGGCTCCAAGCAAGATCCGAAAAGCCATTGGAGCCGTGAAGGACCAGACGAGCATCGGGCTTGCCAAGGTGGGCAGCAGCAACTCCCTTGCCGACCTCGACGTTGCCATCGTCAAAGCCACCCGGCACGAGGAGTGCCCCCCCGACGAGCGCCACGTGCGCGAGATCCTGAGCCTCACGACCTACTCCCGCGCCTTTGTCAACGCCTGCGTCTCCACCGTGGCCCGCCGCCTCAACAAGACCAAGAACTGGGTCGTCGCCCTCAAGACCCTCATGCTCGTCCACCGCCTCCTCGCCGAGGGGGACCACGCCTACGAGCAGGAGATCTTCTTCGCCACCCGACGCGGGACCCGCCTCCTCAACATGTGCGACTTCCGAGACACCTCCGGTAGGTCCCACACCTGGGACTACTCCGCTTTCGTTCGAACCTACGCGCTCTACCTCGACGAGGTACTCATGAGTTTTTTTTTTTTTTGTCTAAGTCGATTGCAAAGTCTTCAATTCAAATGTTCAACCAACTGAGCTAACAAATTTTGACAGGTGCTTGAGTTCAGGATGCAGGGAAGGAGGGAGAAGAGGGGAGGGTACGCCAGCTGTCGCGTCGAGGAGGAGGAGGAGAGAGGTTCCAGAGCGATGGTGACAGCTGTCACTCCGGTGAGGGAGATGAAGACGGGGAAGATTTTTTCTAGGGTTCATCATCTCATGCAGCTGCTCGAGAGGTTTTTAGCGTGCAGGCCGACGGGTTCCGCGCAGGACAATAGGGTTGTGAGCGTGGCGCTTTACCCTATTGTGAAGGAGAGCTTTCAGCTGTGCTTCGACATAACGGAGATTCTCGGGGTGTTGATCGACCGGTTCATGCAGCTCGAGATACCCGACATGGTGAAAGTGCACGAGATTTTCTGTCGGGTTTCGAAGCAGTACGACGAGGTCGACGCATTCTACACGTGGTGCAAGAGCTTCGGGATCGCGAGATCATCGGAGTACCCGGATGTCGAAAAGATCTCCCAGAAGAAACTCGACATGATGGACGAATTCATCCTGGAGAAATCTGCTCTGGAACACAGCAGGAGTTCCGGGCCTGACCCGGTCGAGGAAGTGAACGAGCCTGATCCCGAGCCCGAGCCTGAGCCCGAAATGAATTCTATAAAAGCGCTGCCGCCACCGGAGGGGTTCACGGAAGAAACACCACCGGAAGAAGAAGCGGAGGAAAAGGTGAAAGAGGAAGAGAAGAAAATACAAGAGATAGGTGACCTGTTGAATCTTGGTGCAGATGCACCCACCACAGAGGAGCACGGGGACATATTGGCGCTAGCATTATTCGACGGCGGCCCAGCCACCACCACCTCCGGCAGCTCGAAATCTCCGTGGGAGGCGTTCAAAGAGTCGTCTTCGTCCGGAGATTGGGAGTCGGCTTTGGTCCAATCAGCGAGCCACCTGTCGAACCAGACAGCCAATCTCCCGGGCGGGTTTAACACAATGGTTCTCGACGGGATGTATCAGCAGGGGCAGATTTCTCAGGCAGTGGCGAGCTCAGGGCTCGTGACCACCGGAAGCGCCAGCAGCGTCGCGCTGGGGTCCGCAGGGAGACCTGCCATGCTGGCACTGCCAGCTCCTCCGGGAAAATCGAGCTCGTCTGTGAACACAGACCCGTTTGCGGCCTCGTTAGCTATAGCTCCGCCGGCTTATGTTCAGATGTCGGAGCTGGAGAAGAAGCAGAGGTTGCTGGCGGAGGAGCAGGTGATGTGGCAGCAGTACGCGAGAGACGGGATGCACGGGCAGGTAGGGTTGACCAAGGCGCAGCAACAGAACGGGCACCCGTACATGGGCGGGTACACCAGGACATATTGATTTTTTTTTTTTTTAATTTAATTTTAATTAAAAATTTGGTCTAGAATTTTACTGTTTTTATAGAAGAGACAAACTGTAATAGATACAATGTATGAAATGTAAAAAAGATTGGTCGCGAACTAAAACTAAAATACAATATGCACACAAGTTCGAACCTTTGTTTAGCTGGGCAACCTCTGGAACTTATGGTTTCTTAATGGAGACGCCCAATCTCATACCGACAGAAACCAAAGTCTCCAGTGATCTGGAACTGTTTTCCGACAAATCGTCATCTATCTTGATTGTATCCTGCAGAGTTTGATGTATGTATTTCAAATGCTTGAAATCAAGATCACGTGCGTTTGACCATTTGAATAGATTACTAACCTTCTCGAAGACGCAAATGACGGTGCTTCCGCCAAATGAGAAGTATCCAAGCTGCACAGAAGATTGACAAAAGAATAGAAACGAAATATTTAGCAATGTAAATAAACGTGTAAGGAAAAGAAAAAGTAAAATAAAAATTACTACGAACCTCTTCTCCTTTCTTGACATAGTCGCCCTCTTTCTTAGAAAATGTGATGCTACCTACCATGGTTGCTCCGATAGCCACAAAAGCCACCTGCACTCGAGATAAGCTTATTTACATTACACAAGTGATGAATGTTTTTTTTTTACTTTGATCATATAGACTATAGTTTCTTATTACTCTGATACTGCATCATGTTTGTAAAAAGTGGACTTTGGAAAAAAAAATACTATGATACACAAGTAGTAAAGGACTTAATAAGAAAAAAGAGGTTGAAATGAAAAAAAAAAAAACGGGTCCTAAAAAAAATAACGGGTCCTCAAAAAAAAAGAGGAAAATTGTATGCAACGACAAACCTTTCCGAATTCCTTTGTCGATATTAGAGACACAACGCGCTTATTTTCTGTGAACACATTACAGTACTTGCTATTCACGGCAATTGGGTTAACCTTGCAAGACAGAAATAAAACAATTGGGGATGAATCACAGATAATAAGCCAAAGATAGCGAGAACATATGTTCCAGAGAGTTGAAAAATACCGTGTATAAGCATCCAGGTATATCCACAAATTTCTCAATGGTTCCAGAAACAGGAACATGAAATCGATGATAGTCCTGCAATTATATTTATGAAAATTAGAGACAACAGAATCTTAATTGTGACTAATAACAAGAAAATTGCCTTAATAGTACCTGAGGTGCCAACCGGAATATCACTAGGCTTCCATCAATGAAGGCATCAGAGCATAATTCAGTTCCCAGGAGACCTTGTACAGAAAATTTCCGCCCCTACAGTGATCAAGGAGATTCTGATTAAGTAGCTATATAGTAGAGAAGCATAATTAGAAATTAAAGAACATTAGTATCTAAAATACCCACTACATAGTCTGACCATATTCTTTAATCACACTACAGTTCTTACAATTTTTTCGCAGGATCTTACGGAATGTACGAATAAAATAATTAGATCAAAGACGAGAAAAAATGGCACAACTTTCATCCAATCTCCGATCTTTTACACTGCTCCTATAACTACTCTAACAGAGCGTGAGGGTAAGAATTGTCCTGCAAAGACTTACTAGATAACTGACAATACATGTTCAGTCACACACAAGCAAACCACATATGTATAAGAAGTTTCTGAGGCAGCCTTGGAATAAAATAGCTGTTCTGCCCCTCTTAAAATAATTTTCATTTTAGAAGCTTTCATACATGTTAGAAAATGTTATAATTTTTTTGATCTAGAATGTACTACTATTATATTTTGAAATTGTCTTTTCTATCTTTATAATAAAATAAGGTTAATCTTCGGAAGGATTAGGAAAATCTGCCTAGAACTAACCGACAGTTATTTTTTATGGAGAGTGTACCTTAATCCAAAATCTCGTAGAGTCAGCAACAGTTTTGAATGCCGTCAACCGACAATCAGCTGCGCATACTGCAATATCATCACAGTCAATGTCCGCGATTGGTCTCATACCAGGTTTTAACTCTCTTATAAAAAATTCATTGAAAGTCTGCAACCAGGAAAAAAACTCATTATGAAGAGCGGAATACCAAATATACAAACTAGGGGGAGGAAAAAAGGAAGTTCAAAAATGTGCATAAAAAGAAGCATAATGATGAAGCATGAGTCGATTGTACAACCATTAGAGTTATTTTTTTTAATCTAAAACATAATCATGCATCAGGTATTGGCATTGAATTTGAATAAGTAACAACATGAGAAACGGTTTAAAATGAGTGTGAATACCATAGTTTCAAAATTCTTACTCACCTTAAAGTGCTCCAGAGGGTGTTTGATTTCAGACAAGTTTATTTGATCCTGCAACATAATCAATAAACACAATAAGGGTACAAATAATCTTCCAATAGCTGATTTGATGGTATATAAGCACATGTAATGGGTTGAAACTTGAAAGGAGTATTAGAGAAAAGTTGGGGCTCATGATGCCCTTTTTACAGGAAAAAACAACTCTCGCATTGTTAATTCCATCTAGGCACTCTTAGTTACACCTTAACAGTACACAAATAAAATATCTAAGGTCTATACTCTATAGGCTGACCTAACAGTAAAATGCGAGGGATTCCATATTCATATACACTGGTCTAAACTTTAATATGGTCTTGGCTGATGCATATTGTTAGTGTATAATACTGAACATAAAACAAAATCACGAGGCTTAATATAAATGGAGAAAGGTAAATAAATATGTCTGTTCTTCCAACATTAGAAAGTACTCGAAACAATATAAGGAATGGAGATTTCCACATACATGCAGCAAAATATGGATATAGTAGATATGTATGATCTATTGATGTGTTGAGAAAAGCTTGATACAGAATTTGAGGCTAAAGTAATTTGCTTCATGAACTTCCATTTACACAAGAAGGCAGAAACTAAACTTGTTCTCAGCCTGTCATGATAAAAGAAGGTCCCGTTCTCATCTTTGTGAACAAATGACAACATAAGAAAAGACTGTTCTCTGTTTAGAAATGCAACCGAATTTATACAAGTTTCATCAAAATGATGCCAGTCACATACAATTAGAGCTATCGTAGTGCATGGCCGAAAATATAATATCATACCTTGAACAAAGTAATAAATTTTGGTATATCTTTAGCAGATTCAGCTGATTCCATTTTCCTGCCCTGTTTTTCTGAAATGCTTTGCAGGAGTTCCTTTGCCCCTGCATTAAAAAGGAATTCAAAATCAGGGATAAATGTATAGAGTGAAACTAACAGACTGAACTAAGTTAAACTACATGGCAGAAAAAATTGCTCGCATACTTAGATCTACTTTATTGTCCCAATTTGATGAACAAATAATATAAAAATCCCAGAAAACAACAAATAAATGAAGATACATGAAATAGATACATAATCTCATGATTTCCACAAAAATGTAAAATGTATTCAGTTAGTGTTTAATCAGCAGATATACTTTAGAAAGCAACCTTTGTCCATGAGGCCTAGGCCTACTTTAGATTGATAAATAGCCCTCATAGACAAGACAATCTTGGCATCGATGATTTCTTCCACTAGTCTCCTTGTTCGTCGATCAAAAACCTGCATCAAATAGGTTACCCCAGGGGGGTCTTTTATGGTCCAAAGCTTTTATTGAATAAAAAATCCTTGGGTAAATAGCTTTATCGATTTCTTTCAGTCAGCAAGAATGCAAGATTATTTTACTTGAGGAATTCCAGTGTTAATTATATAGGCAACTTGCTGGGAATGTACGTAATCAAATATAATAAGATCAATAATGCCAAGTGGCTCAAATATAGAGAAAGTTTAACGACAGAAAGAATGACAAGGGAAGAAGTGCCTTCAGAGGGCATATAGAGTTACCAGAATATTTGATGCGCTTGATCCAGACCTCAATCCAACCTCATAGGTTGAATAATGAGCCCATTCACTTACTTTGAACATCCACCTACGGAGATAATATTAATCTTTGCAAGTCAAATAATATTAATCTTTACTCACCACAATGTTATGAAAATCTTACAAAGTTGACAAGATTGCATCTAAACTCTAAAGGCAACTAGACAGAGCAATGAGCAATTACAAAACCTATAGGTATTTATAAAAGGGATCAATAAATTAAGGCAGAGCACACATGCCTTTTTCGAGAGAGTTACGTATTCTTGCATTATTTTAAAGCTCATTTTCATCAAAATAAAATCCTATCTCCTCCACCTTTTCAATGTCAGAAGCTAAATGCAATTCATAAACTTAAAAAGCAAGAGAATTCACAATAGAAAGTGACAAGTCCCATACCCATTTGAAGCCTGCTTATCAGTCAAGAACCCTCCAGTCATAACCTGATTCCCAGTCCCTTCATCGAAGCACAGCGTCAAATGAACAACAGTATTCAACTTATCCGAGACTTTAAGAATTTCACCACAGACGGGACAGCAATTAATTAGCGGGTCCCTGCGCTCAAAAACAATCAAGCAAGAAAGTAAGAACTGCGAGGAGTTCTAATGAATAATCATAAAGCACAATATTATGGCAACTTGTTTTAATGAGGTCGCCAATCGTATATAGTAGTGGAAAACAAATTTAGGGTATCATTTTACTCATTGTTAACTAGATGCAAAGATACCAAGCATCCAAATTTATTAACACTTTCCTTTTTGGGACGTCCCACAATAATATGACTCTTAAAAAATAAATAATTACTCTACTTGTTCACTTTAAAATACAATTTTACCCCTACTTTATTCACCTACGTTTACTCACAACTACTGTACTTATAACTTTAAAATACATTTTTACCACCTATTTTTTGGTCAAAAAGTCGCATTTTTCTTCATCTCCGTGCCAATCAATGTGTCCATATTAAACCGGGACAGATGAGTTATTTTTAGTCACATAATAAATGAGGGACAATTCATCACATACAGTTAATTATATGAGGCAGAAGCCAACCAACAACAGAAGATTCATGTAAAGAGCCATTACACATAGTATATAACATGTTGAAGTAAAAATGTGATTAATAGAAACAATCTAAAATTAACTGCCTACTTTTCCTGTTGAACTGCTAGAAGCATAGCCAGCTCATCCATGCTGACAACTCCATCCCCATTTTCGTCAGCAGCTTTGAAAAGTTCCTCTTTCTGAAAACAAAATGATTGAATGATAAAGGTAAAATAAGTCATGAAACAAAATTATAAGCATACACTACTAATAAAGAGGTTTCGATGTTCAGTATACTAAGCCTTACCCTTTGATGCAGCAACTATGTAATTAGTAAGTTATTAAAAACATTAGATGCCACGCAAATCACATTTGCCACCATGAACATGTATAATTTATGAGACAAGTTTTGTATATCAATAAGAGGGATATAAGGCACTTCCAAAAAAAATGTCTCATTTGTCCCCTGATGACATAAACACTCGAAAGGACTGCAAGATAACAAATAAACACACGAAAATTCCGAGAGCAAACCTTGGTAGCAGCGAGTTGATTTCCAAATGCATTAATTAGGTCGGAGAATTCGCCATATGAAAGATTTCCATCTTCATTGTAATCCTGTGTATATAAGAATACAACAGCATATTATAACACACAAGTAAAAGACAATCCATGTAGATCAGATAGGAAGCAGCTTGTTGAGACCCCTGCATCTAAGCCACTTGTAGTAGGTAACGTTGAAGCTACCTTCTCATAGGTTTTCAAAAACTTCATTACCTATCGATGGGATTTTGGTTATAAATGGCATTCTGAAGGGAAGTGGACTATGAGAGAGTGAAGGATCATCAGCCAGCCTAATTTTCACTAAACATCTTCGCTTAGTACCAAGTAAATCTTAGAACTACAAGTGTGAAGTTGTGACAGGAAATACTTAGGCACAAAGTTGCAGCCCAAAATTCACAACATTTATCAATTGACTATACTTCCATGACAATTGACACTCTACCAATGGTTGCAGCATAGCTACTTGTCCTTCGGAGTTTCCCAAATTTTATCTTGTCATTAAGTGAAATTCATAATGTTTACTTTACTAGTCAATTTAGGCCCGAAACATTGCTGTTCTTTGACTCAACTCAAATCCTCTCAATAGGAAGGGAGTATTTAAATGAAAAAATGAAAACGCAATAGAGAGAAATGGTTTCAATAAAACTAACTTTATGCATAAATGTTTATATACAGATTTTATAATTATACATTTCAGAGTCAAGTCAAGATACTTCAATTTATTATCCAAATTGTCATCAGAGGATAATCACTTATCTATCCCCTTCACATTCAAGCATGTACTATTGTACTGTCTGAATTCAACGTAAAAGTCTTAAGCTACTGAAAAACTTTTTAGACTACCTGAACTGTCAACTACATAGAAATTATTTCAATTTTCTCATGAGCTTTTTGCACTAAAACTATATCATGGGAGGTGACAACAGTTGAATCTAAGCACGCCCATGCATCATAAATATATAAAATAAAATAGCTAGACATAAGGAATTAAAATGATACGTAGTATATAATTATTATTACCTTTCCCATGGAACAAAAGCAAACTGTTTCATTTTTCAATAAATTTTAGTGTTAGAAGATGCATATGATGTCAAGTGTACTACTACTTGTATGAGTTAATCACATACCATCACTATGAACAAAACTACTACACGGAAAGACTCATGAATTACTACTGTTGACAAAATACTACATCCAAAGAATTACCACATACCACGATAGACAAAATACGCCTTGCAAAACTCTTTTCTGTTTCCATTGGGTCCTGCAAGTTTTAAAATAACAAGGTCAAGTCATACAGATGTTGTATCCAATACATTGAAGGCACAAAAAATAAACGAACCTCAACGGAACATGACAAACTTATACTGCCAACAATACCTCCGGTAGATGTTGGATTTAATAGATCGTATGCTTCTATTTCAGAATCTGAATCCTACAAAAAGAATTCGAAATATACACACGACATTGAAAAGGGAGAAAATAGGATAAATATGGTAAAACAGCACGATAATCACGTATAGAACTTTCACATTGTAATAACTATGGAAGGGAGGAACACTTTTTCTTCAAAACTATTTCTAATTGTTAATTTCAGCTCAATGAAGAAATCTTCTCCACATTTTACAACTTCATCGATTAATTTAAGCTAGTTCCAGGAACTAAACTACTATGGTTGTTGACTAATGGACTGTTCTCAAAAAATTAACTAATTGATCATATGAATAAATGCATATTGAGCTCGCAAGATATACAATAAGAGATACCTCTATAATGATTGACTCAATAAGATGTCCATCAGAAGGAGGGAGTAGATAGAACAGATTGTGTAAATAAGTCATGTTTGAACATAACAAATTAATGATTTAGGAAATACAAGAAGCCTAAGAGTCATCTTTCGTTATTTTCATGAAGACATAAATAAGTGAGTATACTCAACATTAATAACAATTCACAAGTCGAATTACACTTTTTAGACCCCAACATAATGAAGTTTCCTGTTGGTAATAGATTAAGTTGAGCTTCTTTTTCATATATTACATTGCTAGCGTGATGATATTATAAACATCATATTCCCCAACACACAGTTAAAGTTTCAGTTTGATAAGACTAATAGAGCTCGGTGTGAAACTGTCCAGCTAAATTACTTCAATGCTGAACTCCATCAAACACGAGAAGGCAATCAAATATTGGGCTTTTGATTCTCTACTGTCACTTTCTTCAAATGACATGTTTCTGATTAACATAGCAAATGCATCTCTCCATTGCATCAAAATATTCACAGCGTCATACAGTAAATAAGAAAATCTAAGCACCAATATATCTCACCCGGGTAAGAAAATCATAAAGATCAATTTCACAGTAACCAATCAGATTGTTCTTGGACATTTTGTTTGTCTGCGTCCAAAAGTAAGAGTTAGATAAGTGACAAGTCACATAAAGATTCATATAATTCACCCATAACACAGCATGCAAAATGCAAACCTCAAATATTGATATTCTAGCAACATGTGCTCCATTTCTTTCCAAAAGAAGCTTTTTCTCCTGTAGACAAAATAAATTTATAGACACACACACATAAATATGTTCACCATAAAAATTTGTTATAATGAAAGCTATTGGAAAGTGGAAACACATCATATAATCCTTCCAAAACTAAAGAGAATGCAAAATGTATGCACCCACAGAAACATATATCACACCAACTTCGCCGAAGAATGTAAAAAAACAGAGTATACAATTGTAGACCGGCCAGATTAATTTATAACCGCAATCATGTTATTGAAAAGGAAACATGAACAATCATGCACTTAAACCAAAGATTTACTAGTCGGTAAGAATAATGTGAAGTGATTGATACTCACAGAATTCCAGAGAGGTTGGTCGGTGCTGTAAAAGGAAACAGAAACACAATCAACAACCGTGTGTATGGAGATAATATCCAATAATAGTACATCAACAATAAGCCATTAAACAGAGCCTTTGCATATTTCTTAGTTTCAGTCGACGTGATCCTGAGTAAACGATGACTACCTTATTTTACAAATCAAAAGATATATCATAATTACCCAATCACTAATAAGCAAATCAATAACACCACCGATAAATAAGTACAGTATTCTGGAAAGAGAAAGCAAGCAAGACATAACTGATCGGAGACGGAGGTGCGGAAGGTCTGTTCCCCTAGAGAAACGCACGCGAGCCATTTGTCCTTGAATTTCATCTCCGCCTTTTAAAATCCATCACGGGCCTCGTTAAGCATTACAGAATCTAAGGAAATTGAAACAAACAACATACGAGTAGGAGAGAGATGCCGTACGCCGATGAGTCGGAGAAGGGCGATTCCGGCGAAGTCATCCTCCCCCAGAAGCTTTTTTAGGCGGGGTTCGGAGTTCTTCCCGCGGAGGTGACGGCGGAAGTGAGGCCGGTGGCGGTGGAGCCGCTCCCGGATTTTCCGAATTCGCGAGGACGTCGAGCTAGGCGCGTCCGTTGACTCGTCGGAGGATTCCTGTTTGGAACTCCTGTGCCCCATTTTTCTGGAGTGTGTACACAGTCAACAGCTGAAAGAGACGATGAAGACGACGGTGATTTTTGCTAGGTATATACTGTACTTTGTTTTTCCGATTGAGGGAAAAGGAATAATAAATCAAAAAAAACAAAAAATAGGAAGTGGCAAGTGGGGAACAAAAAGATTCGTAAGTGGTCAAATAAAGTATGCACTTCAACCGCGTAATTGATTTTTATTTATTTACATTTATTATTATGAACTACTCCTTCAATTACGCGGTAATAACAAATTTTATTTTTTTACATATTTATTTTTTACATACGAGTAGGTTATTTTCATTTATTTTTATTTTGTCATCAAATTCGAAAGATTTTTTTTTTTTAATTTTCATGTCGAGACAAACGAAAAATAATACTGTAATGAAAATGTGGATAATTTTGTTTAGAATGTGTCGGCCTTTGAGTGAGCAATGCAGCACTCGATCAGTTGGCCCATTTAAAGAAGGTTATTGGGTCAAAGCCCAATAGCGTATGTTGCCTGTGGTATTTTGTTTTGTGGGTTAGGCCCAAACAACCTTCTTGGTTGAGTCAGTCCGTTTCTTTTGGTTGTGAAAAATGAGTTTAATTGGCACAATAGCAAAATGGCGTAAAAATATGATTTTCAATCAAATAAATTGTAATTTATGGATTTATTTCAATCAACCACAAATCAATGGGTATTAATATTTAATTTTTTTATGTCTGGTAGCAATTGTTTGAATATGAATTTTAAACTTAATTATTTTTACACTTTATTCGTATATTTATAAAGTATATATCGAGTTTAAAAATATTATATCAACATCTATACATATATAATTTCAGGATCCACTAATGACACGTGGATCAATAGGAAAGCAATAATAGTGTTGTGTTCACACTATAAATTATAAATAAAAATAATATAAATTATAAATAGTAATATTATTAAGCATATTTAAATTATTATATATAAATTTTAATTAGTAATTTGAAATTATATATTTTTGGTAATAATAATTAATTATCATTTTAAATATATAAATTTTTATTTTTTTCTCAAAATTCTTTTTTATTCCATTAATATTAATTTAATTTCAATTAATCGTATCTTATTTTCTCAAAATTATTTTTTATTCCATTAATATTAATTTAATTTCAATTAATCGTATCTTATTTTCTCTTGCTATAATTTGAATTCATAGGTTCTTTTTTATTTTTCTGAACATTGAATCGATTTACATGTATATGTCCTTCTATTCATTCATTTTTTTTCATGGAATTTTTTTAATTTTATGTATTAATTATGATTTTTTCGTAGATTCCAAAATCAAATTGTTGAGTTATTAATTATGTTGAACTAGATTTTTTTTAATTTTTAGTTTATCCCTAATTTAAATTTTACAGGTTAACCGTACGTTATATTAATATAATTGCATTTCTCCCATCTCATCTCCTTCATGTTCACCAAGTAAATTCAATTTTTTTATATTTCTATTTATTTTTCAACTTTATAATTTTTATTTTCCATTTATTTGGATTTTCTGCCAGCGGTTTTAGGTATTTGTTGGATGCGTTTGTCACTAGAGAAATGCAGAGACGAGAAACTCATATTCCACTAGATCAGAGGCTCCTCGAACGGGTAGAATGAAACGAGAAACTCCTCTGAGAAATGCAGAGACGAGAAACTCATATTCCACTAGATCGGAGGCTCCTCGAACGGGTAGAATGAAACGAGAAACTCCTCTTCCACCAGATCAGAGGCTCTTCGATCGGGTAGGATGTAAATCGAGGGATGCCCCCGAGTAGCAGACACATGTGGGAGAGAGATCGGGTAGGATGAGACGAGAAACTCCTCTTCCACCAGATCATAGGCTCCTCAATCGGGTGGATGTAAATCAAGAGATGCGCCCGAGTAGCAGACACATGTGGGAGAGAGATCGGGTATGATGAGACGAGAAACTCTTCTTCCATCAGATCAGAGGCTCATCGATCGGGTAGGATGTAAATCGAAGGATGCGCCCGAGTAGCAGACACATGTGAGAGATAGTCAATAGGTCTCATTCAAGGACTAAATTTATAATATTTCGATGAAAATTTGTCATATCCGAGATTCGAACTCTGCGTCGTCGGGGAATTACACCAACATCACCACAGACCTTACCACTCGGCTATGCCCCAAGAAGCTTACATACTATAAATTACATCAAACATGCGTAGTCTTTGAAAATAATAAAATTTTAATACGAATTTACAAATTTTAGTAAGAGATCGATTATTAAATAAAATAATTTGTTAATCCATTAATAATTTTTTGGCCGAAATACGTTGGAGATTAAATAAAATTTTAGATTATTTCAAACAAATAAATCACGTGCATCGCACGGGGCGGTGGTACTAGTTTAATTAACTTTACAATTCACAAAATATCATAAAAAAATATATACCCGAACGAATAGTATGAACGTGCTGCGATCGAACTTAGATTCAAGACGTTTCATTTTCATGAAGGACTAAGTATTATGGTTAATTGTGATACTAATTAATAATGTGTTTGAGAGCCATGGGACATACTTATTCAATTTTTATTTGTGTTTGCTACTAATTAGTTGTATATCCACTTTGCACAAGTTTTTCTTTTTTCTCTCTTTTCTTTCTTTCTCATGAATGCCTTTTGGTGTTGACTATATATGTGTTTACGGGCAGAAAATCCTAACAGGAAAATCACCCGCGAACGTATTGATGTTTTGGGGATTGAGAGAACAAATAAGGAAATAACAAGAACTAGTATTAAATCTCAAGTATATTTCTTGGGAATTGTCCCTGCCTTTACAAATGAGGAAACTTGACTATTTATAGTACATAGATTAGGGTTTTTACACTTGGGCTTGGGCCTAGATTACATGGGCTTTTCCTATGATAATTACATGCATTACCCCTTATCTTAGGGAAGATCTCCTTTATACCCCCATAATGTGATCCTCCTCTTTTGCCTTCGAACCGGTCCGGCTTGCTCGAGGTAACCCTTTATGCTGAGCCGTTATCCAGACATCCTTAGTATGAATTGAGGACCGCCGGCTCCGGAGATCAAATTATACTCACCTCCGTGTGGTCGCGCAGTTTAAAGGACAGAAAAACTCTTAACACCACAAGCTGCGGAGGAGCTTCCCCGAACAGGTGGGTCATGAAACGGTTGACTGTGTTCGCGGCGCATCCGTACTGAGCGTGTTCGATGGTGTTAGGTCTCCACGCTATAATGATCGCTTGTGGTCGCTGGACAGGTCCCTGATTACTTGTTAAATGGGTCATATCTGGTCGGGTCGGAACTTGGGCCGTGATCCGACCATAATGGGAATCGCGAAAATGGGGAACAACAAATGCCCCCCGAGGATAAGTATTTTACGGAGTCCCCGCGGAGTTGAAATGTTATGCTCGGAGAAGATGGCCCATTTCGCCCCTTTAGTCGGTCGATTCAAATTTCGATAGACGCCAGTTTAAAGAATTTGAAAAGCCGTCACCTTGGTACTTGTGTAAACGTCCTTTCAACTGCCAGAAATTTTCAAAATTTGAATTTTGTATTTGGAAAACTTTTGCCGCCACCCCACACTATATATACGAGAGACGGGGTACTTGGTAATACTTTTGGCCAACTTCCGCAAGAAATCGTGCGATCTGGTCTCTACCTCTGACCTCTCTTGTTCGGGTACGCATCATCAAACTTTTACTGCCTCTTATTTTTTATTCTTGCTCGGGGGCGCGGACTCTTAGATCTTTTATAGATCCCGTAAACATACCTTTGTCCGTAATTTGGTTTAAAGAACTCTGTTTTGGTCGATGTCAAGTGAGTCCTCGACTCCCGAGTACGACTCTGATTACATCCAGACCGTGATTCTTCCCTCGTTTATTGATATTCCGAGGACTTTATCTCCCCTGTCCTCAGATTTGTTAACTTTACCCGACCAGTTTCCGTCCACTTGCGTGATGGACCCGTTCCCGTTATCTAAAGATGAAGAAAATGACTGGTTCTCAGAGACTGTGCATCCCGATTACGAACTGTTCGCGAAACTGGTCGCTGGTTTTCGGGGCCCTCCGACTGACTTTTCTTATGAGACCTATCTTGCTGATCACCCTTATACGTACGTTCCCCGTACAGATCTTCCGACCGGGGAGCCGCCGGTTAGTGCTTTTAAAGCCGGTACTCGGGTGAGTAAAGTGTGTGACGCCGATCTTCAATCGCGGAGAGCAGAATGGGAGATCCCTTCTGACGTCCACCTATACTGTCCGAACAAGTTCGACCGGGCCGATCGTCCTCCCGAGGGAATGGTCGCTATAAACTATGATATGATGCGGAGCGGTCTTCGATTCCCTATTCATGATAATCTTGCCCGGGCAGTCCTCGAGTGGGGTGTTGCTCCTATGCAACTGACGCCAAACTCTTGGCTCCTGTTGATCTCTCTCTCCACCCTCTTCGGACATTATGGTCTATATAGAGGGTTACTGCCCGTGGAGTTTACCACTCTATTAGTCCGTCAAGCGGTGAGGACTAGCGGCGACCACTACTTGAAATCCCGCCAGAGCATTATTTGGGATCTACCTGACAAAAGAGAATCGTGGTGGGAAGAGTGGTTCTTTGTTAGCGGCGCATGGAACTCGATCAACTATCGATTGAGTGCTGAGTATCAGACTCCTCGCACCCGTCAGTAAAAATTTCGTATTTTCTTTAGTAGCGTATTATGTAAGTTGTTATTCGTTCCGACCATTACTTTATCCTTCTTAGGACCCCAACCTCCGCTCTTAGCGGACATGAGTTGGGACTTTCTGGTCGTGTTGGAGAGAATATTAGGGATGCCCGATGACTGGTTGATGTTCGGGCAGTGGATTAGTGCTGATCGCATCCGCTCGTCGCGTTTTATTAGTATTCCCCAAAATGCGGAAAATGATTATATTAGTGAGTCCGTGCCCTCGCGTTACAACGAGCCATTTTATCTCGTCTTATTTTCCCTGATTTAATTTCGCTATAATGGTGTTCGCAATTTTTATAGTTCGCAGGTACCCTCGATACAAATATCCTCCAACTGGAGCCAGTTCAGAAAGTATGAATACTCGTCTGTCTGCACTGCTCGGGAGCAAGAAAAGCTCGAAAGATGAGAAAAAGAAGGAAAAGGTCGCGGAGATGGTGAGCGCGGCGCCCGAGAAACTTTCGAGGAAAAGGAAAAATCGGAAAGAGACTTCCCCTCTTGCGGACAAGCATCAACGGGCAAGCGTGGAGACGTCTTCCTCGCCGATCCTATCTGACGATTACGAGTCCGCTCGTGACGAAACTCCCCGGCATACCATGATCCCTCCTGCGGCGAGTCCGAAAGAAACTGAGACCGTGTCACCGCACAATCCCGACGTTACTCTTGCCTTTAACCCGTCCTCGCACACGGCGAGCAGCTCGCGGTTCCCGACCATGTAAGCGTTTCGAAGATCGCCCTTGTCCTTAATTTTCATGATCTTCCAATCTCAAAAAGTTGTGATTTCAGGTTCAGGCCGGGGGATACGGA
Source organism: Euphrasia confusa (assembly GCA_954870475.1). Taxonomy (NCBI): domain Eukaryota; kingdom Viridiplantae; phylum Streptophyta; class Magnoliopsida; order Lamiales; family Orobanchaceae; genus Euphrasia; species Euphrasia confusa. The sequence goes on along the minus strand of OX940951.1, from coordinate 12,906,773 downwards.
TTTTTCGGACTTTTTGAAGTCCTTCGAGTCATCCAGTCTCCCCCCGTCTCTGGATAGTGTTCCCGATCGCATCAAGAAAGCGATCGACGGGATCCCTCGCGACTGGTGCAAGCGTCCAGAATACATCCGCCAGCACCCCAAGGAGACGGGTTATTTGACCATGATCGCGGCGTCCAGGCTTTCTTACTTGATACACTCCCTGCTCGGGGCTGTGGAGAGTGCGTCTCAAGTGCCGGAGGCAGCTCCTTCTCCGCTTAAAGAGGAATATGACAAGATGATGGTGGTGATCGCTAAGACAAAAGAGCTCCACCAGGTAGAGGTTGAGAAAACCAGACAACTGGAGGAGGAATCTAAAAACGCCAAGTCTGAAGTGGCCCGCCTTGAAAAAATTGTGGTCGGGTTGAGGGCGGAAGTTGAAGCTTCCGTCAAGAGGGAGAGCGAGCATGAAGAGAATTTCCGGGAGGTGCAGCGTGAACTGGATTCTGTTCGGGCTGACCTTGCTGGCAAAACGCAATCGGAGAAGACTGCCTTGATCGCCTTGAAGGAAAAGGATGAGGTGATCGAAACATTGGAGGAAGAGGTGGAAGCCCTCAAGGTGGCCGACAAGGAAAGGGAGGAGCACCCGGCCACGAATTTGATCTCCTATGGGGATTGGATATACTGCTGTGCTTTCTGCGATTGCTTGAGAGATCTGGCCCGGAGCGGGCAGAAAATCGATGTCCTGATGGACAGTTTCAAGAAGTTTGTTGCGGACAACAAAATCCACCCGAGTCTCCCTATCGATGCCTTAGACTTAATTGAAGATATGGGTCTCGACTTCGCGTGGTGGCCGAACAAAGGCCAGTTCTGTCGCCCCCTCAAGAAACAAGCTCCGGTCGCGAAAGAGAAAGAAAAGAAGGTCGATGAAGTCCCGAAAGAGGCTGATGCGGGCACCTCCGGGCATGATGCTTGAAATTACTTAGCTTTTTCCTGTCTATTCCCCTAACATTTTCATGCGAACGATGTCTGTTGTCTGTATTTTTATTTTATGGTCCGAAACTTACATTTGGTGCTCGTGCATCTAAAACTGTTTTATCGTGTTTCTTTTCGTGACTCAAAATCTATATTTAGCATTTGTGTACCAAAAGACTGTTAACAGGTTGTTTACTCCTTTGTTAGTGACAGCGTTTCATTTTTGTGTTCGCGGATTTATTTATTTCGGTCCGCGATCCGAACGCGGACCGAAATGCCCCAGTGTTCGGGTATCCGTGTCTGGTTTCGTATTTTTCTCTCTTTACGGGGACATCAACTGCTATGACTTCAAAGGTCACATCACCATTAACACGCGTGAAAGGCATGGCGCGACTTTCCATATGCCAATTGCACCAAACGAGGTTCTGCGCACCTGACAGATGCTCTTTGCGTCGGTTCAGGTCTTCTGAAATGCCTTTTCAGGGAAACGGTGTCGATTCCGCTTCCCTAGGCGATGGAAAAACTGTACTTATAAATATCAGTTCTTCCTTCATCCATTTTCACTTCATCAATCTTGAAATCGCTATAGCTAACTTTATCTGTTCGCTGGAAAATGGCTCGAGTGTCCGCTAAGTCTGATGGTTCTTGCCGTGTGGATTTGCTTTTCTCCACCAGGTGGCATAGCAAGAGGCTCCCGCTGCCGCCCGTCTTCACTGATTTGGTCGGTGTGCGTCTTGGCTACTTCGTCCTCATGACTGATGTGAGGAGGAAACTATGGGTGTTCGAGTTGAAGCGCCGTCGCGGTTTCCTCTCGGTGTTCGGGCCAGGCTGGGAGGAGTTCGTTAGGGAGTCGCGTATCCGCCATGGATGGCATGTTCGCTTCCTCTACCACCCTACTGATGGGTTCTCTGTCCGGGTGTTCGACTCGGAGTTCTTGCTGGTGGTCGACCCGGACTTCCATTGAAGATCCCTGCTTGTTTTTGTCTTTATTTTCAGTTTGCCTTTTGTAATCCCGGTTCTGCCCGGCGATGCTTTATGAATGAAATTTTCTTTTTGTTCGAACTGTCCTTTATCTTATCGTTCCTAATCCCATTAAATTGTCTGTTGCGTATGAAAAAAAACCGCTGCCTCTAAGCAAACTTAAATCAGTGATTTTAAACTTTGAATAATGTCAATATCGAATGTTCGTGCAAACGGTTTAATTCAGATTCAGATTGGCGATCCTTAAAACTTAAAAAGTCTTGACCCCTCGGAGATTCCCTGTTTTTGTCGCCTAAATAGTCGGACAGCCCATTGCCTGTCCGGCTCGGCGACTTCCGAAAAGTAAGGATTCGTCCTTATCTTTTTCTGGTCTTTTTATCTCTGTCGCCCGAGTGTTCGGACAGTCCATTGCCTGTCCGGCTCGGCGACCTCCGAAAAGTAAGGATTTGTCCTTATCTTTTTCTGGAGTCTTTTTATCTCTGTCGCCCGAGTGTTCGGACAGTCCATTGCCTGTCCGGCTCGGCGACCTCCGAAAAGTAAGGATTTGTCCTTATCTTTTTCTGGAGTCTTTTTATCTCTGTCGCCCGAGTGTTCGGACAGTCCATTGCCTGTCCGGCTCGGCGACCTCCGAAAAGTAAGGATTTGTCCTTATCTTTTTCTGGAGTCTTTTTATCTCTGTCGCCCGAGTGTTCGGACAGTCCATTGCCTGTCCGGCTCGGCGACCTCCGAAAAGTAAGGATTTGTCCTTATCTTTTTCTGGAGTCTTTTTATCTCTGTCGCCCGAGTGTTCGGACAGTCCATTGCCTGTCCGGCTCGGCGACCTCCGAAATGTAAGGATTTGTCCTTATCTTTTTCTGGAGTCTTTTTCTCTGTCGCCCGAGTGTTCGGACAGTCCATTGCCTGTCCGGCTCGGCGACCTCCGAAAAGTAAGGATTGCAATTTTATAAATGAAAAAGGAAAAAAGATTATCTCTTATTTCTTAAATCGAACAGAAGTTCACACCAAAAAATTACATTGGCCAGTTCACTGAAAATACTTCTTTAAGTACAGAGCATTCCACAGATATTGGTCAGCTACTCCGTTTAGGTGTTCGAGCTCGTAAGCACCGTTCTGCACATGTTTCCTGACACGCATTGGTCCTTCCCAATTTGGGCCCAGCGCCCCAGTGCTCGGGCCCATTATCCGCTTTAGGACCAAATCTCCGGGCATGAATTTCCGAATTTTTACTTTGGAGTTAAAAAACCTCTCTGCTTTCTGTTTTGATGCTGCGTTCTTATGAACAGAATTTAGCCTTTTTTCCTCCAAGAAATCCAATTCCAATCGCAGAGCCTGGTCGTTATTATCGTTCATTTCCTGGGAAGTCCTGTAGCTAGGGACTTCGATTTCAGACGGGATCACAGCTTCTGCGCCATACGCCAAAGCAAATGGGGTTTCCCCCGTAGCGGCCTTACTGGTCGTTCTATACGACCATAACACATCGGGCAGTTCCGCCGCCCATCTCCCTTGTCTCTCTTCTATTCTGGCTTTAATAGTATGTTTCAAGATTTTATTGACCGCCTCTACCTGTCCGTTTGTCTGGGGGTGGTAGGGTGTAGAGAAAGCTTTTTTGATCTTCCATTTATCAAAAAACTCCATTATCTCCTGCCCGTCGAATTGCTTCCCGTTGTCCGACGTGATCGTATGCGGGATCCCAAATCGGCAAATAATGTTTTTCCAAATGAAACGGATAATGGCCTTCTGATCGATCGTCTTTAGTGGTTCTGCTTCGGCCCATTTGGTGAAGTAATCCACGGCCACTACTGCGTACTTTACTCCTCCCGACCCTGCGGGCAGTGGGCCGATGAGGTCAATTCCCCATGAGGCAAAAGGCCACGGGCTATAGATTGAGTTTAGATACTCAGGCTGTGTTCGGATGATAGGAGCAGTGATCTGGCAGCGATGGCATTTTTTCGCGTAGCGGATTGCGTCCTTCCTTAGCGTGGGCCAGTAATACCCTTGGCGGGCAGTTTTATGTGCTAGCGATTGCCCGCCTGCATGGTTTCCACACACCCCGTCGTGTATCTCACTGAAAATTCTTTGCCCTTCCAAGGGCGTTATGCACTTCAGTAGTGGTAGGAAAACACTTCGCCGGTACAAAACATCTCCGATCAAAGTGTATCTAGCCGACCGGATTCTCAATTGTCTGGCTTCCACTTTGTCTTCGGGTTGTTCTCCAGTAGTTAAGTACGCCTTTATGGGATCCATCCAACTTTCCCCCCGGTCGATTAACATTAGGTCTAGTTTTTCTTCCAAGGCCGAACTCGCCTGGCTTGTGATAATGACATTCGTTATGTCCGCGACTCCTTCGGACGAAGCTAACTTCGAGAGGGCGTCTGCTTGTGAGTTCTGCTCCCGGGGAATCTGCTCGATGAAGATCTTGGGGAACTTCTCGCACAAGGCCAAAACATGCTCGTAATATTTCTCCATCCTTTCACACCTCGTCTCGTATTCGCCCTTAATCTGGTTCACCACTAAAAGGGAATCCATGAAGATATGGACATGTTGCGCCCCCACCGCTAGTGTTAGATTTAGACCTGCGATCAAAGCCTCGTATTCCGCCTCGTTGTTGGTCGCTGCGAACTCAAACTTGATGGCGTGTGCGAAAGATTGCCCCTCGGGCCCAATTAACGCTATTCCAGCCCCGGCATGGGAACTGTTCGACGATCCATCCACGAACAATTTCCACGGCGGGAAAGCGCTCGCGGGGACAATCTTGGGGAAAGTCAATTCGACGATAAAATCGGCTAGGACCTGCCCTTTGATTGCGGTGCGGGGAGCATAAGTGATATCATATTGTCCGACCTCCAGACTCCATTTTAATAATCTCCCGCTCGTATCTGGTCTTTGTAGGACTTGTCTCAGGGGCATGGTGGTCAAAACCTCCACCGGGTGGTCGAAAAAATATGGCCGGAGTTTCCGGACACTCATGACCAAAGCATAAGCTAACTTTTCCAAAGGGGTATATCTGGTTTCTGCGTCATGGAGTGCTTGGCTGACAAAATAAATGGGGTGATGAATCTGCCCTTCTGCTCGCACGAGTACCGAACTCATGGCGTGTTCGGACGCTGCCAGGTATAAAAAGAGCTTTTCCCCGGACACAGGCTTAGACAGGATTTTGGGGTCCCTTAGATGCTCTTTCAGCTTTTCGAATGCCTCTTGACTCTCCTTTCCCCATTGGAACTTTTGATTCTTAATGGCCTTAAAGAAAGGCCTACTTTTATCTCCAAGTCGGGGGATAAACCTGCTTAACGCCGCTAAACATCCCGTCAATTTCTGCACGTCTCTCAGACATCTGGGCTCTCTTAAGTTCATGATCGCGTCGATTTTTTCGGGGTTTGCCTCTATTCCCCGCTGGTGGACTATATGTCCCAAAAACTTGGTAGCGTACACCCCGAAGTGACACTTTTTCGGATTCAGCTTCATGTTATAAGTTTTTAGAATCGCGAACGCCGTAGACAGATCCTTCACATGGTCTTCCTCGCTTCTACTTTTGATAATTATATCATCCACGTACACCTCCATTGTGTCCCCGATCTGTTCGGCGAACATTTTGTTGACCAATCGCTGGTAGGTCGCCCCCGCGTTTTTTAATCCGAAAGGCATCCGTTTCCAGCATAAGATGCCCTTGTCAGTATAGAAAGATGTGCATTCCATGTCCTCCGCGGCCATGGGAATCTGGTGATAGCCCGCGTAGCAATCGCAGTTGGAGAATATTGCATGCCCGGCAACATTATCGATCAAATGATCTATATGCGGGAGGGGGAAGTAATCTTTCGGACAGGCTTTGTTTAAATCGGTGAAATCGATACACAACCTCCAAGAGTTATTGGTTTTCTTCACCAGGACTACATTCGCTACCCATTGGGGTTCTTCGGACGCCTCGGTCACGAGATCGTTATCGACCAGCTTCTTAACCTCCTCGGCTAAGGCTGCATATTTTTCGGGACCCATCTTTCTCCTCTTCTGTGCTACGGGTTTTTTGTCCGGATCTATCTTCAAATGGTGACAAGCGTGTTCGGGACTTATCCCGACCATATCCTTATGCGACCATGCGAACGCATCGGTATTTTCTCTCAGGAAACTTATCAGCTCCTTTTTTAGTTTGTCCGGGATCTTTGACCCTATGAATACTTCCAAATCCGGACGGTTAGGATCTAGCTTCACCTTCTCCAATTCGTCAACCGCCGTGAACTGAGAAGGTCCTCGGGGATCCTCGATCTCCTCGGGTTCGTACCCCAAACGAGGATCAGGATTCTCTTCCATCACGACTTTCGTCTTATCCTCCTGTACTTTTCCGGGCACTTCATCGATCAGGATCTGCAATATCTGTAAGTTTAAAACATCCGCTTCGTCGGGTTCTATTTGTTGGGTGGTTTCCTCGTTCTTATCTTTAGTTTGTTCGTTATCTTTTATTATTTGTTCGATAATTTGGTGATCGGGATCTCCAAATGCCCCAGTGTTATCTTGTTCGTCATTTTCTTCGAGCATATTTATCGATCGGTAGTGCGTGGAAAAAACAGGGTAATCAAAACACTTCTTGGCCATATATTGGTCCCCCTTCACGGTCCCGACGGATCCGTTACAGGTAGGAAATTTAACACAGTAATAATGGGAGGACGCCACAGCCTCGAAAACATCGAGAAACGGCCTCCCAAAGAAAGCATTATAGACACTCTCAGAGTTAACAATAACGAAATCCATCATCCTTGTGATCTTCACCTCCGGATTCCAGTGATCTCTCAGCTCCACAGACATCGTGATCTTTCCCAGCGGGCACACGACCACGTTCCCGAACCCCTTCAATTTCTCTCTATAGGGCTTTACGTAATTGACCAAGTCCCCAAGCTGATCCAATGCCGGCTTAAATATAATATTGCAGTGGGCGCCGTTGTCAACCAGTATCCTTGCGACCTCAACTCCCAGAATTTTGGTCGTGATAACCAACGCATCCTCCTTTGGGTAGGCGATACCCTCCCGATCTCGATCATTGAACGCGATGGTCACGCCCCTGGCTATGGTTGGCTCTTTGAACGGAATTACTGAGTTCACGCCCTCCCATTTTCGCAAATCTTCCTTCCGTTGTCGCTTAGATTTATGGATGATAGGGGTCAGACCCCCGATCATATTTACCCTTCCTCCGTTCAAATCCGGAGGGAACTCGTTCTGTTGGAGTCCGCCGGCCGGCGGGGGCGGTGGCAGTAAGTTCTGATTCATTGGAGGCCCCTCTAGCCGGGGCTGCTGTTGCGGCCTGTAATCTTGACGATGGCCTTGATTCTGATCGCGGCCTCTCTTCGGTGCCCGCAACAGCTGCCCTAACTTCCCTTCATCGAACAAGCGGCGGAGTTGGGTGATTAGATCGCGGCATTCGTCCGTTGTATGCCCAATGTCCTCATGGAAGGCGCACCACTTACGAGGATTTCTTTTGTCCGGGGACGTGTACAGAGGTTTCGGGGGGAAGAGAGCGTTTATCTGGTTTTCCATGAAAATTTGTAATATCGCCCCGGGACTCTTCCCTAGCAGATTTCCATCTTCGACTTTATGATTTCCCTGTTCGCCCTTCCTCTGGCCCTGATACCCTTTGTATCCTCCGGCTTTCTTCGACCAGTCCTTCTTCTCCACAGCCTCTTTGTGGTTTTTCCCGGGCTCTAACTCTTTCATGCGCTGAGCATAAATCCGCTGCTGCGCAATTTCTTCGCCGGCTCTCCGCCGGAATTCCGTATAAGTTCTGGGATAATCTTTCATCATGGGCTTGAAGAGTTCGGACGTGGCCTTCAGCCCGCTGACCGCGGCGTGCACCAAAACTTCTTCTCCAACCTGTTCTCCCTGCATCACTATGGTTTCGATGCGCTCAACATACTCCTCGTCGGATTCATCTGTTCGCTGCTTAATTCCCATCAGGCGTTGCCGTCCTTCCGGACACTTGACCCTCGAGGATCCTCGGGCGTTGAGCGAACAAACTTAGGAATACACGATGGAGATGCTGGAAATAGGTCTTCCGAACACCGCCCCTGCGGGGGAGTCGGCGAGCAGGAATGCCCGCGACCACGGGAAGTCCCCTATGATAGAGGGGGGGTCGGAGGTTCAATTGCCCCCGATCTCCGAAGAGGAGCACCGCCAATGGGCTATGATCGAAAAACTGAGAGCCGAGCGGCGCGAGCTCATAGAGAGGCAAAGGGTCATCGCGGAGAAATTAGCCGAGGAGGAGAAAAAGGCGAACCTCCAAGAAAGCGAAGTCCCCAACATCAACATTGAACACTTGCAGTCTCCCGAGGAGATAAAGCGGACCATTCAAAAGCTGAAGGAACGATCCCGCATTCTAAAGGGAAAGGAGCAGCCGACAACGCCGGAGTTAGGGGGAAGGCGCCTGGACGCAGATTTCGAGGAGGAGAACCCCCAGCCGGATAATGTCCAGGTGACCATGAAGAAAACTGGAGGACGCATTGTTCGCACGACGAACCGAGGACGAACTCAAATCGTTAGGGATCCAGATTTGGAACGGCGTTTGAGTGAGATGGAGAAGAAAATTTCCCAGCAGGAGGCTGATCCGAAGAAACGATCATCCCTGGTTGAGCCACTGACTCTGCGAGTGGAAAGGGCGCGGGCACAGTTGGATATTGCCCCGCTCCTATCTCTGACGTACGATGGGAGGACGGACCCCGAGGTCCATTTGAACAAGTACAATATATATATGGTCGGGCGTGGTGCCACCGACGAGACTAAATGCAAGCTTTTTCCGCTAACTTTAGGGGATGCAGCTCACCACTGGTACACCGGGCTTCCTCACAGGTCGGTAGATAGCTTCGGAGAACTGGGGGAAACTTTCATCTCCTATTTCGCCTCGAGGGTCAAGTGTCCGGAAGGACGGCAACGCCTGATGGGAATTAAGCAGCGAACAGATGAATCCGACGAGGAGTATGTTGAGCGCATCGAAACCATAGTGATGCAGGGAGAACAGGTTGGAGAAGAAGTTTTGGTGCACGCCGCGGTCAGCGGGCTGAAGGCCACGTCCGAACTCTTCAAGCCCATGATGAAAGATTATCCCAGAACTTATACGGAATTCCGGCGGAGAGCCGGCGAAGAAATTGCGCAGCAGCGGATTTATGCTCAGCGCATGAAAGAGTTAGAGCCCGGGAAAAACCACAAAGAGGCTGTGGAGAAGAAGGACTGGTCGAAGAAAGCCGGAGGATACAAAGGGTATCAGGGCCAGAGGAAGGGCGAACAGGGAAATCATAAAGTCGAAGATGGAAATCTGCTAGGGAAGAGTCCCGGGGCGATATTACAAATTTTCATGGAAAACCAGATAAACGCTCTCTTCCCCCCGAAACCTCTGTACACGTCCCCGGACAAAAGAAATCCTCGTAAGTGGTGCGCCTTCCATGAGGACATTGGGCATACAACGGACGAATGCCGCGATCTAATCACCCAACTCCGCCGCTTGTTCGATGAAGGGAAGTTAGGGCAGCTGTTGCGGGCACCGAAGAGAGGCCGCGATCAGAATCATAAGCTAACTTTATGATTCAGGGGCATGGTGGTCAAAACCTCCACCGGGTGGTCGAAAAAATATGGCCGGAGTTTCCGGACACTCATGACCAAAGCATAAGCTAACTTTTCCAAAGGGGTATATCTGGTTTCTGCGTCATGGAGTGCTTGGCTGACAAAATAAATGGGGTGATGAATCTGCCCTTCTGCTCGCACGAGTACCGAACTCATGGCGTGTTCGGACGCTGCCAGGTATAAAAAGAGCTTTTCCCCGGACACAGGCTTAGACAGGATTTTGGGGTCCCTTAGATGCTCTTTCAGCTTTTCGAATGCCTCTTGACTCTCCTTTCCCCATTGGAACTTTTGATTCTTAATGGCCTTAAAGAAAGGCCTACTTTTATCTCCAAGTCGGGGGATAAACCTGCTTAACGCCGCTAAACATCCCGTCAATTTCTGCACGTCTCTCAGACATCTGGGCTCTCTTAAGTTCATGATCGCGTCGATTTTTTCGGGGTTTGCCTCTATTCCCCGCTGGTGGACTATATGTCCCAAAAACTTGGTAGCGTACACCCCGAAGTGACACTTTTTCGGATTCAGCTTCATGTTATAAGTTTTTAGAATCGCGAACGCCGTAGACAGATCCTTCACATGGTCTTCCTCGCTTCTACTTTTGATAATTATATCATCCACGTACACCTCCATTGTGTCCCCGATCTGTTCGGCGAACATTTTGTTGACCAATCGCTGGTAGGTCGCCCCCGCGTTTTTTAATCCGAAAGGCATCCGTTTCCAGCATAAGATGCCCTTGTCAGTATAGAAAGATGTGCATTCCATGTCCTCCGCGGCCATGGGAATCTGGTGATAGCCCGCGTAGCAATCGCAGTTGGAGAATATTGCATGCCCGGCAACATTATCGATCAAATGATCTATATGCGGGAGGGGGAAGTAATCTTTCGGACAGGCTTTGTTTAAATCGGTGAAATCGATACACAACCTCCAAGAGTTATTGGTTTTCTTCACCAGGACTACATTCGCTACCCATTGGGGTTCTTCGGACGCCTCGGTCACGAGATCGTTATCGACCAGCTTCTTAACCTCCTCGGCTAAGGCTGCATATTTTTCGGGACCCATCTTTCTCCTCTTCTGTGCTACGGGTTTTTTGTCCGGATCTATCTTCAAATGGTGACAAGCGTGTTCGGGACTTATCCCGACCATATCCTTATGCGACCATGCGAACGCATCGGTATTTTCTCTCAGGAAACTTATCAGCTCCTTTTTTAGTTTGTCCGGGATCTTTGACCCTATGAATACTTCCAAATCCGGACGGTTAGGATCTAGCTTCACCTTCTCCAATTCGTCAACCGCCGTGAACTGAGAAGGTCCTCGGGGATCCTCGATCTCCTCGGGTTCGTACCCCAAACGAGGATCAGGATTCTCTTCCATCACGACTTTCGTCTTATCCTCCTGTACTTTTCCGGGCACTTCATCGATCAGGATCTGCAATATCTGTAAGTTTAAAACATCCGCTTCGTCGGGTTCTATTTGTTGGGTGGTTTCCTCGTTCTTATCTTTAGTTTGTTCGTTATCTTTTATTATTTGTTCGATAATTTGGTGATCGGGATCTCCAAATGCCCCAGTGTTATCTTGTTCGTCATTTTCTTCGAGCATATTTATCGATCGGTAGTGCGTGGAAAAAACAGGGTAATCAAAACACTTCTTGGCCATATATTGGTCCCCCTTCACGGTCCCGACGGATCCGTTACAGGTAGGAAATTTAACACAGTAATAATGGGAGGACGCCACAGCCTCGAAAACATCGAGAAACGGCCTCCCAAAGAAAGCATTATAGACACTCTCAGAGTTAACAATAACGAAATCCATCATCCTTGTGATCTTCACCTCCGGATTCCAGTGATCTCTCAGCTCCACAGACATCGTGATCTTTCCCAGCGGGCACACGACCACGTTCCCGAACCCCTTCAATTTCTCTCTATAGGGCTTTACGTAATTGACCAAGTCCCCAAGCTGATCCAATGCCGGCTTAAATATAATATTGCAGTGGGCGCCGTTGTCAACCAGTATCCTTGCGACCTCAACTCCCAGAATTTTGGTCGTGATAACCAACGCATCCTCCTTTGGGTAGGCGATACCCTCCCGATCTCGATCATTGAACGCGATGGTCACGCCCCTGGCTATGGTTGGCTCTTTGAACGGAATTACTGAGTTCACGCCCTCCCATTTTCGCAAATCTTCCTTCCGTTGTCGCTTAGATTTATGGATGATAGGGGTCAGACCCCCGATCATATTTACCCTTCCTCCGTTCAAATCCGGAGGGAACTCGTTCTGTTGGAGTCCGCCGGCCGGCGGGGGCGGTGGCAGTAAGTTCTGATTCATTGGAGGCCCCTCTAGCCGGGGCTGCTGTTGCGGCCTGTAATCTTGACGATGGCCTTGATTCTGATCGCGGCCTCTCTTCGGTGCCCGCAACAGCTGCCCTAACTTCCCTTCATCGAACAAGCGGCGGAGTTGGGTGATTAGATCGCGGCATTCGTCCGTTGTATGCCCAATGTCCTCATGGAAGGCGCACCACTTACGAGGATTTCTTTTGTCCGGGGACGTGTACAGAGGTTTCGGGGGGAAGAGAGCGTTTATCTGGTTTTCCATGAAAATTTGTAATATCGCCCCAGGACTCTTCCCTAGCAGATTTCCATCTTCGACTTTATGATTTCCCTGTTCGCCCTTCCTCTGGCCCTGATACCCTTTGTATCCTCCGGCTTTCTTCGACCAGTCCTTCTTCTCCACAGCCTCTTTGTGGTTTTTCCCGGGCTCTAACTCTTTCATGCGCTGAGCATAAATCCGCTGCTGCGCAATTTCTTCGCCGGCTCTCCGCCGGAATTCCGTATAAGTTCTGGGATAATCTTTCATCATGGGCTTGAAGAGTTCGGACGTGGCCTTCAGCCCGCTGACCGCGGCGTGCACCAAAACTTCTTCTCCAACCTGTTCTCCCTGCATCACTATGGTTTCGATGCGCTCAACATACTCCTCGTCGGATTCATCTGTTCGCTGCTTAATTCCCATCAGGCGTTGCCGTCCTTCCGGACACTTGACCCTCGAGGCGAAATAGGAGATGAAAGTTTCCCCCAGTTCTCCGAAGCTATCTACCGACCTGTGAGGAAGCCCGGTGTACCAGTGGTGAGCTGCATCCCCTAAAGTTAGCGGAAAAAGCTTGCATTTAGTCTCGTCGGTGGCACCACGCCCGACCATATATATATTGTACTTGTTCAAATGGACCTCGGGGTCCGTCCTCCCATCGTACGTCAGAGATAGGAGCGGGGCAATATCCAACTGTGCCCGCGCCCTTTCCACTCGCAGAGTCAGTGGCTCAACCAGGGATGATCGTTTCTTCGGATCAGCCTCCTGCTGGGAAATTTTCTTCTCCATCTCACTCAAACGCCGTTCCAAATCTGGATCCCTAACGATTTGAGTTCGTCCTCGGTTCGTCGTGCGAACAATGCGTCCTCCAGTTTTCTTCATGGTCACCTGGACATTATCCGGCTGGGGGTTCTCCTCCTCGAAATCTGCGTCCAGGCGCCTTCCCCCTAACTCCGGCGTTGTCGGCTGCTCCTTTCCCTTTAGAATGCGGGATCGTTCCTTCAGCTTTTGAATGGTCCGCTTTATCTCCTCGGGAGACTGCAAGTGTTCAATGTTGATGTTGGGGACTTCGCTTTCTTGGAGGTTCGCCTTTTTCTCCTCCTCGGCTAATTTCTCCGCGATGACCCTTTGCCTCTCTATGAGCTCGCGCCGCTCGGCTCTCAGTTTTTCGATCATAGCCCATTGGCGGTGCTCCTCTTCGGAGATCGGGGGCAATTGAACCTCCGACCCCCCCTCTATCATAGGGGACTTCCCGTGGTCGCGGGCATTCCTGCTCGCCGACTCCCCCGCAGGGGCGGTGTTCGGAAGACCTATTTCCAGCATCTCCATCGTGTATTCCTATGTTTGTTCGCTCAACGCCCGAGGATCACCCCTCCTTCTAGCGCCAATTGTTTACGAGAGACGGGGTACTTGGGAATACTTTTGGCCAACTTCCGCAAGAAATCGTGCGATCTGGTCTCTACCTCTGACCTCTCTTGTTCGGGTACGCATCATCAAACTTTTACTGCCTCTTATTTTTTATTCTTGCTCGGGGGCGCGGACTCTTAGATCTTTTATAGATCCCGTAAACATACCTTTGTCCGTAATTTGGTTTAAAGAACTCTGTTTTGGTCGATGTCAAGTGAGTCCTCGACTCCCGAGTACGACTCTGATTACATCCAGACCGTGATTCTTCCCTCGTTTATTGATATTCCGAGGACTTTATCTCCCCTGTCCTCAGATTTGTTAACTTTACCCGACCAGTTTCCGTCCACTTGCGTGATGGACCCGTTCCCGTTATCTAAAGATGAAGAAAATGACTGGTTCTCAGAGACTGTGCATCCCGATTACGAACTGTTCGCGAAACTGGTCGCTGGTTTTCGGGGCCCTCCGACTGACTTTTCTTATGAGACCTATCTTGCTGATCACCCTTATACGTACGTTCCCCGTACAGATCTTCCGACCGGGGAGCCGCCGGTTAGTGCTTTTAAAGCCGGTACTCGGGTGAGTAAAGTGTGTGACGCCGATCTTCAATCGCGGAGAGCAGAATGGGAGATCCCTTCTGACGTCCACCTATACTGTCCGAACAAGTTCGACCGGGCCGATCGTCCTCCCGAGGGAATGGTCGCTATAAACTATGATATGATGCGGAGCGGTCTTCGATTCCCTATTCATGATAATCTTGCCCGGGCAGTCCTCGAGTGGGGTGTTGCTCCTATGCAACTGACGCCAAACTCTTGGCTCCTGTTGATCTCTCTCTCCACCCTCTTCGGACATTATGGTCTATATAGAGGGTTACTGCCCGTGGAGTTTACCACTCTATTAGTCCGTCAAGCGGTGAGGACTAGCGGCGACCACTACTTGAAATCCCGCCAGAGCATTATTTGGGATCTACCTGACAAAAGAGAATCGTGGTGGGAAGAGTGGTTCTTTGTTAGCGGCGCATGGAACTCGATCAACTATCGATTGAGTGCTGAGTATCAGACTCCTCGCACCCGTCAGTAAAAATTTCGTATTTTCTTTAGTAGCGTATTATGTAAGTTGTTATTCGTTCCGACCATTACTTTATCCTTCTTAGGACCCCAACCTCCGCTCTTAGCGGACATGAGTTGGGACTTTCTGGTCGTGTTGGAGAGAATATTAGGGATGCCCGATGACTGGTTGATGTTCGGGCAGTGGATTAGTGCTGATCGCATCCGCTCGTCGCGTTTTATTAGTATTCCCCAAAATGCGGAAAATGATTATATTAGTGAGTCCGTGCCCTCGCGTTACAACGAGCCATTTTATCTCGTCTTATTTTCCCTGATTTAATTTCGCTATAATGGTGTTCGCAATTTTTATAGTTCGCAGGTACCCTCGATACAAATATCCTCCAACTGGAGCCAGTTCAGAAAGTATGAATACTCGTCTGTCTGCACTGCTCGGGAGCAAGAAAAGCTCGAAAGATGAGAAAAAGAAGGAAAAGGTCGCGGAGATGGTGAGCGCGGCGCCCGAGAAACTTTCGAGGAAAAGGAAAAATCGGAAAGAGACTTCCCCTCTTGCGGACAAGCATCAACGGGCAAGCGTGGAGACGTCTTCCTCGCCGATCCTATCTGACGATTACGAGTCCGCTCGTGACGAAACTCCCCGGCATACCATGATCCCTCCTGCGGCGAGTCCGAAAGAAACTGAGACCGTGTCACCGCACAATCCCGACGTTACTCTTGCCTTTAACCCGTCCTCGCACACGGCGAGCAGCTCGCGGTTCCCGACCATGTAAGCGTTTCGAAGATCGCCCTTGTCCTTAATTTTCATGATCTTCCAATCTCAAAAAGTTGTGATTTCAGGTTCAGGCCGGGGGATACGGATTTTTCGGACTTTTTGAAGTCCTTCGAGTCATCCAGTCTCCCCCCGTCTCTGGATAGTGTTCCCGATCGCATCAAGAAAGCGATCGACGGGATCCCTCGCGACTGGTGCAAGCGTCCAGAATACATCCGCCAGCACCCCAAGGAGACGGGTTATTTGACCATGATCGCGGCGTCCAGGCTTTCTTACTTGATACACTCCCTGCTCGGGGCTGTGGAGAGTGCGTCTCAAGTGCCGGAGGCAGCTCCTTCTCCGCTTAAAGAGGAATATGACAAGATGATGGTGGTGATCGCTAAGACAAAAGAGCTCCACCAGGTAGAGGTTGAGAAAACCAGACAACTGGAGGAGGAATCTAAAAACGCCAAGTCTGAAGTGGCCCGCCTTGAAAAAATTGTGGTCGGGTTGAGGGCGGAAGTTGAAGCTTCCGTCAAGAGGGAGAGCGAGCATGAAGAGAATTTCCGGGAGGTGCAGCGTGAACTGGATTCTGTTCGGGCTGACCTTGCTGGCAAAACGCAATCGGAGAAGACTGCCTTGATCGCCTTGAAGGAAAAGGATGAGGTGATCGAAACATTGGAGGAAGAGGTGGAAGCCCTCAAGGTGGCCGACAAGGAAAGGGAGGAGCACCCGGCCACGAATTTGATCTCCTATGGGGATTGGATATACTGCTGTGCTTTCTGCGATTGCTTGAGAGATCTGGCCCGGAGCGGGCAGAAAATCGATGTCCTGATGGACAGTTTCAAGAAGTTTGTTGCGGACAACAAAATCCACCCGAGTCTCCCTATCGATGCCTTAGACTTAATTGAAGATATGGGTGTCTATAATGCTTTCTTTGGGAGGCCGTTTCTCGATGTTTTCGAGGCTGTGGCGTCCTCCCATTATTACTGTGTTAAATTTCCTACCTGTAACGGATCCGTCGGGACCGTGAAGGGGGACCAATATATGGCCAAGAAGTGTTTTGATTACCCTGTTTTTTCCACGCACTACCGATCGATAAATATGCTCGAAGAAAATGACGAACAAGATAACACTGGGGCATTTGGAGATCCCGATCACCAAATTATCGAACAAATAATAAAAGATAACGAACAAACTAAAGATAAGAACGAGGAAACCACCCAACAAATAGAACCCGACGAAGCGGATGTTTTAAACTTACAGATATTGCAGATCCTGATCGATGAAGTGCCCGGAAAAGTACAGGAGGATAAGACGAAAGTCGTGATGGAAGAGAATCCTGATCCTCGTTTGGGGTACGAACCCGAGGAGATCGAGGATCCCCGAGGACCTTCTCAGTTCACGGCGGTTGACGAATTGGAGAAGGTGAAGCTAGATCCTAACCGTCCGGATTTGGAAGTATTCATAGGGTCAAAGATCCCGGACAAACTAAAAAAGGAGCTGATAAGTTTCCTGAGAGAAAATACCGATGCGTTCGCATGGTCGCATAAGGATATGGTCGGGATAAGTCCCGAACACGCTTGTCACCATTTGAAGATAGATCCGGACAAAAAACCCGTAGCACAGAAGAGGAGAAAGATGGGTCCCGAAAAATATGCAGCCTTAGCCGAGGAGGTTAAGAAGCTGGTCGATAACGATCTCGTGACCGAGGCGTCCGAAGAACCCCAATGGGTAGCGAATGTAGTCCTGGTGAAGAAAACCAATAACTCTTGGAGGTTGTGTATCGATTTCACCGATTTAAACAAAGCCTGTCCGAAAGATTACTTCCCCCTCCCGCATATAGATCATTTGATCGATAATGTTGCCGGGCATGCAATATTCTCCAACTGCGATTGCTACGCGGGCTATCACCAGATTCCCATGGCCGCGGAGGACATGGAATGCACATCTTTCTATACTGACAAGGGCATCTTATGCTGGAAACGGATGCCTTTCGGATTAAAAAACGCGGGGGCGACCTACCAGCGATTGGTCAACAAAATGTTCGCCGAACAGATCGGGGACACAATGGAGGTGTACGTGGATGATATAATTATCAAAAGTAGAAGCGAGGAAGACCATGTGAAGGATCTGTCTACGGCGTTCGCGATTCTAAAAACTTATAACATGAAGCTGAATCCGAAAAAGTGTCACTTCGGGGTGTACGCTACCAAGTTTTTGGGACATATAGTCCACCAGCGGGGAATAGAGGCAAACCCCGAAAAAATCGACGCGATCATGAACTTAAGAGAGCCCAGATGTCTGAGAGACGTGCAGAAATTGACGGGATGTTTAGCGGCGTTAAGCAGGTTTATCCCCCGACTTGGAGATAAAAGTAGGCCTTTCTTTAAGGCCATTAAGAATCAAAAGTTCCAATGGGGAAAGGAGAGTCAAGAGGCATTCGAAAAGCTGAAAGAGCATCTAAGGGACCCCAAAATCCTGTCTAAGCCTGTGTCCGGGGAAAAGCTCTTTTTATACCTGGCAGCGTCCGAACACGCCATGAGTTCGGTACTCGTGCGAGCAGAAGGGCAGATTCATCACCCCATTTATTTTGTCAGCCAAGCACTCCATGACGCAGAAACCAGATATACCCCTTTGGAAAAGTTAGCTTATGCTTTGGTCATGAGTGTCCGGAAACTCCGGCCATATTTTTTCGACCACCCGGTGGAGGTTTTGACCACCATGCCCCTGAGACAAGTCCTACAAAGACCAGATACGAGCGGGAGATTATTAAAATGGAGTCTGGAGGTCGGACAATATGATATCACTTATGCTCCCCGCACCGCAATCAAAGGGCAGGTCCTAGCCGATTTTATCGTCGAATTGACTTTCCCCAAGATTGTCCCCGCGAGCGCTTTCCCGCCGTGGAAATTGTTCGTGGATGGATCGTCGAACAGTTCCCATGCCGGGGCTGGAATAGCGTTAATTGGGCCCGAGGGGCAATCTTTCGCACACGCCATCAAGTTTGAGTTCGCAGCGACCAACAACGAGGCGGAATACGAGGCTTTGATCGCAGGTCTAAATCTAACACTAGCGGTGGGGGCGCAACATGTCCATATCTTCATGGATTCCCTTTTAGTGGTGAACCAGATTAAGGGCGAATACGAGACGAGGTGTGAAAGGATGGAGAAATATTACGAGCATGTTTTGGCCTTGTGCGAGAAGTTCCCCAAGATCTTCATCGAGCAGATTCCCCGGGAGCAGAACTCACAAGCAGACGCCCTCTCGAAGTTAGCTTCGTCCGAAGGAGTCGCGGACATAACGAATGTCATTATCACAAGCCAGGCGAGTTCGGCCTTGGAAGAAAAACTAGACCTAATGTTAATCGACCGGGGGGAAAGTTGGATGGATCCCATAAAGGCGTACTTAACTACTGGAGAACAACCCGAAGACAAAGTGGAAGCCAGACAATTGAGAATCCGGTCGGCTAGATACACTTTGATCGGAGATGTTTTGTACCGGCGAAGTGTTTTCCTACCACTACTGAAGTGCATAACGCCCTTGGAAGGGCAAAGAATTTTCAGTGAGATACACGACGGGGTGTGTGGAAACCATGCAGGCGGGCAATCGCTAGCACATAAAACTGCCCGCCAAGGGTATTACTGGCCCACGCTAAGGAAGGACGCAATCCGCTACGCGAAAAAATGCCATCGCTGCCAGATCACTGCTCCTATCATCCGAACACAGCCTGAGTATCTAAACTCAATCTATAGCCCGTGGCCTTTTGCCTCATGGGGAATTGACCTCATCGGCCCACTGCCCGCAGGGTCGGGAGGAGTAAAGTACGCAGTAGTGGCCGTGGATTACTTCACCAAATGGGCCGAAGCAGAACCACTAAAGACGATCGATCAGAAGGCCATTATCCGTTTCATTTGGAAAAACATTATTTGCCGATTTGGGATCCCGCATACGATCACGTCGGACAACGGGAAGCAATTCGACGGGCAGGAGATAATGGAGTTTTTTGATAAATGGAAGATCAAAAAAGCTTTCTCTACACCCTACCACCCCCAGACAAACGGACAGGTAGAGGCGGTCAATAAAATCTTGAAACATACTATTAAAGCCAGAATAGAAGAGAGACAAGGGAGATGGGCGGCGGAACTGCCCGATGTGTTATGGTCGTATAGAACGACCAGTAAGGCCGCTACGGGGGAAACCCCATTTGCTTTGGCGTATGGCGCAGAAGCTGTGATCCCGTCTGAAATCGAAGTCCCTAGCTACAGGACTTCCCAGGAAATGAACGATAATAACGACCAGGCTCTGCGATTGGAATTGGATTTCTTGGAGGAAAAAAGGCTAAATTCTGTTCATAAGAACGCAGCATCAAAACAGAAAGCAGAGAGGTTTTTTAACTCCAAAGTAAAAATTCGGAAATTCATGCCCGGAGATTTGGTCCTAAAGCGGATAATGGGCCCGAGCACTGGGGCGCTGGGCCCAAATTGGGAAGGACCAATGCGTGTCAGGAAACATGTGCAGAACGGTGCTTACGAGCTCGAACACCTAAACGGAGTAGCTGACCAATATCTGTGGAATGCTCTGTACTTAAAGAAGTATTTTCAGTGAACTGGCCAATGTAATTTTTTGGTGTGAACTTCTGTTCGATTTAAGAAATAAGAGATAATCTTTTTTCCTTTTTCATTTATAAAATTGCAATCCTTACTTTTCGGAGGTCGCCGAGCCGGACAGGCAATGGACTGTCCGAACACTCGGGCGACAGAGAAAAAGACTCCAGAAAAAGATAAGGACAAATCCTTACATTTCGGAGGTCGCCGAGCCGGACAGGCAATGGACTGTCCGAACACTCGGGCGACAGAGATAAAAAGACTCCAGAAAAAGATAAGGACAAATCCTTACTTTTCGGAGGTCGCCGAGCCGGACAGGCAATGGACTGTCCGAACACTCGGGCGACAGAGATAAAAAGACTCCAGAAAAAGATAAGGACAAATCCTTACTTTTCGGAGGTCGCCGAGCCGGACAGGCAATGGACTGTCCGAACACTCGGGCGACAGAGATAAAAAGACTCCAGAAAAAGATAAGGACAAATCCTTACTTTTCGGAGGTCGCCGAGCCGGACAGGCAATGGACTGTCCGAACACTCGGGCGACAGAGATAAAAAGACTCCAGAAAAAGATAAGGACAAATCCTTACTTTTCGGAGGTCGCCGAGCCGGACAGGCAATGGA
The DNA here is from genome assembly GCA_954870475.1 of Euphrasia confusa. Lineage (NCBI taxonomy): Eukaryota > Viridiplantae > Streptophyta > Magnoliopsida > Lamiales > Orobanchaceae > Euphrasia > Euphrasia confusa. The sequence continues at coordinate 12,886,231 of OX940951.1, read as the reverse complement.
CTGTCCGAACACTCGGGCGACAGAGATAAAAAGACCAGAAAAAGATAAGGACGAATCCTTACTTTTCGGAAGTCGCCGAGCCGGACAGGCAATGGGCTGTCCGACTATTTAGGCGACAAAAACAGGGAATCTCCGAGGGGTCAAGACTTTTTAAGTTTTAAGGATCGCCAATCTGAATCTGAATTAAACCGTTTGCACGAACATTCGATATTGACATTATTCAAAGTTTAAAATCACTGATTTAAGTTTGCTTAGAGGCAGCGGTTTTTTTTCATACGCAACAGACAATTTAATGGGATTAGGAACGATAAAATAAAGGACAGTTCGAACAAAAAGAAAATTTCATTCATAAAGCATCGCCGGGCAGAACCGGGATTACAAAAGGCAAACTGAAAATAAAGACAAAAACAAGCAGGGATCTTCAATGGAAGTCCGGGTCGACCACCAGCAAGAACTCCGAGTCGAACACCCGGACAGAGAACCCATCAGTAGGGTGGTAGAGGAAGCGAACATGCCATCCATGGCGGATACGCGACTCCCTAACGAACTCCTCCCAGCCTGGCCCGAACACCGAGAGGAAACCGCGACGGCGCTTCAACTCGAACACCCATAGTTTCCTCCTCACATCAGTCATGAGGACGAAGTAGCCAAGACGCACACCGACCAAATCAGTGAAGACGGGCGGCAGCGGGAGCCTCTTGCTATGCCACCTGGTGGAGAAGAGCAAATCCACACGGCAAGAACCATCAGACTTAGCGGACACTCGAGCCATTTTCCAGCGAACAGATAAAGTTAGCTATAGCGATTTCAAGATTGATGAAGTGAAAATGGATGAAGGAAGAACTGATATTTATAAGTACAGTTTTTCCATCGCCTAGGGAAGCGGAATCGACACCGTTTCCCTGAAAAGGCATTTCAGAAGACCTGAACCGACGCAAAGAGCATCTGTCAGGTGCGCAGAACCTCGTTTGGTGCAATTGGCATATGGAAAGTCGCGCCATGCCTTTCACGCGTGTTAATGGTGATGTGACCTTTGAAGTCATAGCAGTTGATGTCCCCGTAAAGAGAGAAAAATACGAAACCAGACACGGATACCCGAACACTGGGGCATTTCGGTCCGCGTTCGGATCGCGGACCGAAATAAATAAATCCGCGAACACAAAAATGAAACGCTGTCACTAACAAAGGAGTAAACAACCTGTTAACAGTCTTTTGGTACACAAATGCTAAATATAGATTTTGAGTCACGAAAAGAAACACGATAAAACAGTTTTAGATGCACGAGCACCAAATGTAAGTTTCGGACCATAAAATAAAAATACAGACAACAGACATCGTTCGCATGAAAATGTTAGGGGAATAGACAGGAAAAAGCTAAGTAATTTCAAGCATCATGCCCGGAGGTGCCCGCATCAGCCTCTTTCGGGACTTCATCGACCTTCTTTTCTTTCTCTTTCGCGACCGGAGCTTGTTTCTTGAGGGGGCGACAGAACTGGCCTTTGTTCGGCCACCACGCGAAGTCGAGACCCATATCTTCAATTAAGTCTAAGGCATCGATAGGGAGACTCGGGTGGATTTTGTTGTCCGCAACAAACTTCTTGAAACTGTCCATCAGGACATCGATTTTCTGCCCGCTCCGGGCCAGATCTCTCAAGCAATCGCAGAAAGCACAGCAGTATATCCAATCCCCATAGGAGATCAAATTCGTGGCCGGGTGCTCCTCCCTTTCCTTGTCGGCCACCTTGAGGGCTTCCACCTCTTCCTCCAATGTTTCGATCACCTCATCCTTTTCCTTCAAGGCGATCAAGGCAGTCTTCTCCGATTGCGTTTTGCCAGCAAGGTCAGCCCGAACAGAATCCAGTTCACGCTGCACCTCCCGGAAATTCTCTTCATGCTCGCTCTCCCTCTTGACGGAAGCTTCAACTTCCGCCCTCAACCCGACCACAATTTTTTCAAGGCGGGCCACTTCAGACTTGGCGTTTTTAGATTCCTCCTCCAGTTGTCTGGTTTTCTCAACCTCTACCTGGTGGAGCTCTTTTGTCTTAGCGATCACCACCATCATCTTGTCATATTCCTCTTTAAGCGGAGAAGGAGCTGCCTCCGGCACTTGAGACGCACTCTCCACAGCCCCGAGCAGGGAGTGTATCAAGTAAGAAAGCCTGGACGCCGCGATCATGGTCAAATAACCCGTCTCCTTGGGGTGCTGGCGGATGTATTCTGGACGCTTGCACCAGTCGCGAGGGATCCCGTCGATCGCTTTCTTGATGCGATCGGGAACACTATCCAGAGACGGGGGGAGACTGGATGACTCGAAGGACTTCAAAAAGTCCGAAAAATCCGTATCCCCCGGCCTGAACCTGAAATCACAACTTTTTGAGATTGGAAGATCATGAAAATTAAGGACAAGGGCGATCTTCGAAACGCTTACATGGTCGGGAACCGCGAGCTGCTCGCCGTGTGCGAGGACGGGTTAAAGGCAAGAGTAACGTCGGGATTGTGCGGTGACACGGTCTCAGTTTCTTTCGGACTCGCCGCAGGAGGGATCATGGTATGCCGGGGAGTTTCGTCACGAGCGGACTCGTAATCGTCAGATAGGATCGGCGAGGAAGACGTCTCCACGCTTGCCCGTTGATGCTTGTCCGCAAGAGGGGAAGTCTCTTTCCGATTTTTCCTTTTCCTCGAAAGTTTCTCGGGCGCCGCGCTCACCATCTCCGCGACCTTTTCCTTCTTTTTCTCATCTTTCGAGCTTTTCTTGCTCCCGAGCAGTGCAGACAGACGAGTATTCATACTTTCTGAACTGGCTCCAGTTGGAGGATATTTGTATCGAGGGTACCTGCGAACTATAAAAATTGCGAACACCATTATAGCGAAATTAAATCAGGGAAAATAAGACGAGATAAAATGGCTCGTTGTAACGCGAGGGCACGGACTCACTAATATAATCATTTTCCGCATTTTGGGGAATACTAATAAAACGCGACGAGCGGATGCGATCAGCACTAATCCACTGCCCGAACATCAACCAGTCATCGGGCATCCCTAATATTCTCTCCAACACGACCAGAAAGTCCCAACTCATGTCCGCTAAGAGCGGAGGTTGGGGTCCTAAGAAGGATAAAGTAATGGTCGGAACGAATAACAACTTACATAATACGCTACTAAAGAAAATACGAAATTTTTACTGACGGGTGCGAGGAGTCTGATACTCAGCACTCAATCGATAGTTGATCGAGTTCCATGTGCCGCTAACAAAGAACCACTCTTCCCACCACGATTCTCTTTTGTCAGGTAGATCCCAAATAATGCTCTGGCGGGATTTCAAGTAGTGGTCGCCGCTAGTCCTCACCGCTTGACGGACTAATAGAGTGGTAAACTCCACGGGCAGTAACCCTCTATATAGACCATAATGTCCGAAGAGGGTGGAGAGAGAGATCAACAGGAGCCAAGAGTTTGGCGTCAGTTGCATAGGAGCAACACCCCACTCGAGGACTGCCCGGGCAAGATTATCATGAATAGGGAATCGAAGACCGCTCCGCATCATATCATAGTTTATAGCGACCATTCCCTCGGGAGGACGATCGGCCCGGTCGAACTTGTTCGGACAGTATAGGTGGACGTCAGAAGGGATCTCCCATTCTGCTCTCCGCGATTGAAGATCGGCGTCACACACTTTACTCACCCGAGTACCGGCTTTAAAAGCACTAACCGGCGGCTCCCCGGTCGGAAGATCTGTACGGGGAACGTACGTATAAGGGTGATCAGCAAGATAGGTCTCATAAGAAAAGTCAGTCGGAGGGCCCCGAAAACCAGCGACCAGTTTCGCGAACAGTTCGTAATCGGGATGCACAGTCTCTGAGAACCAGTCATTTTCTTCATCTTTAGATAACGGGAACGGGTCCATCACGCAAGTGGACGGAAACTGGTCGGGTAAAGTTAACAAATCTGAGGACAGGGGAGATAAAGTCCTCGGAATATCAATAAACGAGGGAAGAATCACGGTCTGGATGTAATCAGAGTCGTACTCGGGAGTCGAGGACTCACTTGACATCGACCAAAACAGAGTTCTTTAAACCAAATTACGGACAAAGGTATGTTTACGGGATCTATAAAAGATCTAAGAGTCCGCGCCCCCGAGCAAGAATAAAAAATAAGAGGCAGTAAAAGTTTGATGATGCGTACCCGAACAAGAGAGGTCAGAGGTAGAGACCAGATCGCACGATTTCTTGCGGAAGTTGGCCAAAAGTATTCCCAAGTACCCCGTCTCTCGTATATATAGTGTGGGGTGGCGGCAAAAGTTTTCCAAATACAAAATTCAAATTTTGAAAATTTCTGGCAGTTGAAAGGACGTTTACACAAGTACCAAGGTGACGGCTTTTCAAATTCTTTAAACTGGCGTCTATCGAAATTTGAATCGACCGACTAAAGGGGCGAAATGGGCCATCTTCTCCGAGCATAACATTTCAACTCCGCGGGGACTCCGTAAAATACTTATCCTCGGGGGGCATTTGTTGTTCCCCATTTTCGCGATTCCCATTATGGTCGGATCACGGCCCAAGTTCCGACCCGACCAGATATGACCCATTTAACAAGTAATCAGGGACCTGTCCAGCGACCACAAGCGATCATTATAGCGTGGAGACCTAACACCATCGAACACGCTCAGTACGGATGCGCCGCGAACACAGTCAACCGTTTCATGACCCACCTGTTCGGGGAAGCTCCTCCGCAGCTTGTGGTGTTAAGAGTTTTTCTGTCCTTTAAACTGCGCGACCACACGGAGGTGAGTATAATTTGATCTCCGGAGCCGGCGGTCCTCAATTCATACTAAGGATGTCTGGATAACGGCTCAGCATAAAGGGTTACCTCGAGCAAGCCGGACCGGTTCGAAGGCAAAAGAGGAGGATCACATTATGGGGGTATAAAGGAGATCTTCCCTAAGATAAGGGGTAATGCATGTAATTATCATAGGAAAAGCCCATGTAATCTAGGCCCAAGCCCAAGTGTAAAAACCCTAATCTATGTACTATAAATAGTCAAGTTTCCTCATTTGTAAAGGCAGGGACAATTCCCAAGAAATATACTTGAGATTTAATACTAGTTCTTGTTATTTCCTTATTTGTTCTCTCAATCCCCAAAACATCAATACGTTCGCGGGTGATTTTCCTGTTAGGATTTTCTGCCCGTAAACAATATGTTTAGAGCTTTTTCTTTGACCTTTTTTTTTTTTGGATTAGAATAATAAGTTTTACTCACAAGCCACATATATACACATTCATACTTTGTTATTTTTGAAGAATCATCATCACCCCTATGTAGACAAAGGAAAGTAGAATCGAAAGTCAAATAGTATTCGTTTTTGTTTTTGTTTTTTTGTGTCTCCATCAATGAAACTAAAAAACTTTAGGAACAAGTTGAGATTGGGTATCATGTGTTGTGTTGCAATCATAATGACTTGGAATTTTCGATTTGGTTTTTCGAAGCAAAGTTCGAAAAAAAACACCCAACCATCAAACTTGCCTTTGGTCACAATTTACAAGTGTGTGCATGTGCTTTGTTTTTGTTTCTATATGCAAGCTACAATGGGTGGGATCATTACATTTGCCTAGTGCTTACGAGCATATTAAGCAATCAAATAGTTTTTATTATGTATGTGTATGTGGAAATGTCGCATGTTTTCTTTATACTTTCTTTTTCCTTGTTTCGACTTGAATAGGTAAGCATGACACCTTATTCATCATGCAAACACACACACAAACACATGTATGTGTATGTATATATATGTATAGCATTGTTATTACAATTAACTAGATATGTAGGTTTACTTTGAGTGAACCCTACATAATTTCATTCGTTCCATCGCCACAACTCTGATATATTTGAACTTTTTGTCGAATTGTAAATGATGTTGGGTCTATATGCTATAGTAAAATAGAATTATTTTTCTAATATATTTTTTTTTCGTTCAGATAATTTTGTCACCGATAAACATATAGTTGATTTATATTCGCGAAAACTTACCATATATAACTACATAAGACAAACAAAGAAAGGTGTAAAATAAAACTTAGGCATGTGTGGTGGGATATTAATTTTGTTGATCTTCTAAGCATTCACTTATTAAATTAGCCCAAATACTTGGGGTTTTGTGCCACCCCATACTATATACATATATGTATATATGAATATATATATGTACATGTAATGGAGTGTTAAGGTTGCAACCTAGGAACTGCAAAGCATGTCTGTCATGGCAATAGTTAATTTGAAATTAGGACAAACAGGTAAGAAGTATCCTTAGCCAGAAAGTTATGTGTCAATGAGGGAAACACAAAAAAATAAAAAATAAAAAATTAATAAAGAGAAGATGAATCCAACTCAATAGTTATTAATTTGTTGCCAACTTTAATTTTTACACTAAAATCACCTTTTATTTTGTTAGACTTGCTAGCTACCTCTCTTATAACTTGATGAAAGTTTGTAATCGATGATCATAGTATTATTAAGAACGGCTTTATTAATTACTCATGTGCAAACAATCATCAAAACACGTTTAGCCTATCTGATAATATTCTAATATATAAGAAAAATAAAACGTTATATAATTGAAACAAAACTTGCTTCTAAAAATTTATGCACACTCGCGATCGATTAGAAGATTCATCGAGTGTGCATAATTTATAGTTATTGTATTATTTGATCCCTTAGTTTGACGATTTCAAATGTTGTCGTCTTCATAATATTTTTGATACGCGAATAGAAACACATTATTGAAACAAAAATTGCTTCTAAAAACTTGTGAATTCGCAATGTGAACATTTCAAGAGATTTTAAAGTTATACAATGACGTACATTTATTTATGTTAGTATATTTCTTTTGCATAAATAAGTCATGCACATCTATATATTTTATCTCAAGACTAAATTAAATCATTTTTCTTTTTTCCAAGCTTTTAGTGTGATTGCATCACAAATGATGCAAGGCTTACCTAAGCAGCCAACCATTTGAAAAAAAAAAAAAAATAGTTTCCTTAGCTTTGTGACACAACAAGACAACTACCAAATACCAATCATAGCACACACAAAAAAAAAGGGCACAAAAGGCCTAATAAGCTAATGAACAAACAAACAGAAAAACAAGAACTTTCTTAAAACTAATTATTATCAAAATGTACCACAGACCCAACAAAGAAGCCCACCATGGCCATTGGGCCCCACTTCAAGCCCATCTGACCCAAAACCATGAAATGAGTGTTTGATTTTCTTTCATTAAAACTGTCAAAACAAAACATTACATTTGAAAATAGGAGTAAAATTTGTCACAAGTTTTTCCTTTTCTTTTTTTTTTTTTTTTTCTTTTTGGATATTCTACCAATTAATTAATATGAGCTAGCTAGGCCAACATACATGATCATATCAACCCTAGCTATTTTTTGATTTCCCTAACTAATTAATTAATTTGGCAAACTAATCTCATCAAGATCATCCAATGAGAGGAAGACTTCATCCAAGCAAGAGAGCCCCGCCCCGTCATCGTCATCGCTATCGCTTCCGCGCTCGTGCACGCAGCAAACAACCCATCGGCTATAATCCTAGCGCGAGAAAAAAACACTTAAAATTATTTTTGTGCTCAATATATATTGGATTAATGGATTATTAATTTTTGGACTTACTACGTTTTTTGAGTTATTCCGTCTTCTTGAGGAAGACCGACTCCCGGAAGTCGAACCCGATAGCCGGTACTCGTGCATTATCCAATTGGTTGCGGCCCCACTTGATTCCGACGGTTCGCCACCTAGGAAAAAGGCGCTGTACTTTTTCATGCCGACTTTGAGGCCACTACCGGCCGAGTAAATTGGCTCTTCTACCCCTATAGGTTGCCAATATCCGCTGCCGGTTATCCGGGTGCTCTGCGTCCTCCGGCTGTAGAAGTACCACTTGTTCCCTTCAACCATGGCTTTCCCTATACACACACATGCACAACAATATATTGATCATATATTACATATAAGTGGTCTTTAAGTATAAATTTATAAGTTATTGATAATTTATTAAAATTGATATAATTTTAATTGAAATACAAACAGAATTTTGTATGTATATTATAATATTTTTTTTTATAAAAAATAAGCTTAAAATAAAAGTTCAGAGCTCACCATTTGAAATGGAGACCATATAGATATGTCACTATATATATATATATATATATATATATATATAAATGAGAAAGATTAGATTTATTATTTATACCTTCCAAGTCCCAAGGATCGTGTGGATAAAGATCGAGATCCGGGATGATGTCAGGATGACAAGGCAAGAGGGCGGCCTTGCGGTGGAGGAAGTGGACGACAAGCTCTTCGTCGGTCGGGTAGAAACGGAAGCCGGGCGGCAAGTTGAAGTTGTTATCCCCCATTAGAAATTAATTAATTAAAACGGTTGATTAGTTTCTTGGTCGATATAAATTGAGTAAGATTGTATAGTTAGTTGATATATACTTTGATATGTGATGTAGAGATTTGTGATATTTATAGTGAGAGAGAGGAGAGAGAAAGGGAGTGATGACGTGAAATGGAAGGTGTGTTTGATTTGTTTTCTGATAGTATTCATCAGCACCACCAAAGATGGAAGCATGGCATTGTTTTTAATTTATGTGTATGTATATATGTGTATGTATGTATATATAGAAGAAAATTAAGTGGAAGGCGGCGGGTCATTCGAAAACGTTAGATACTTTTCAAGTAACGGCTTATGTATGTTAGCTCTCAAGGGAACTTTCCTAGCTACTTAATTAGTTAGAGGTGTGGTGGTGTCTATGGTAATATTGTGTGGTTCGTTTTTTTAATTTTTTCGATTTCAAAGTCCAGCAAGTTTTTATTCGATATTTGATTTTGAGACTAGAGCTTGTATCAGAGCTTCACAGTTGAGCATGTTTTTATTCGATTTTGAGACTAGCGAATTGAAATAGTACTGATTCGAAATTTCGAATGGATATTTATACATTTGTAAATCAAATTCGAATTCTAGTTAAAGATAACAAAATTGAGAATGTAGTAGCAAAGAGACAAATATTTACTTTGTTTTCATAGAAGAGTTGGATGAATTCAAGTGGATCTATTTGAACCGGTGACTATACGAGCCGGTAGTAATCACACTTCATGCTTACATCATCGATCTCTCACGTGTACACGTGGCGTGATTTCATTTGAGTTGAGATTGTGGGTCCTATCATCTTAGGTGGAAGGACCCATTTTCTGGAGTGCCCATAAACCAATTATTACCATAATTAAGATGGTCCAAATTATTGGGTTCTTGCTTTGGTTTATAAGTTATACGGTTATACCTAATGTTTTTCCTCTCTCCATATATATAAGTTTGGTATATATAAATATATAGTATTAAAATATTGTGTTTCGCGAAATTACACTTTTTTTTATCTCCAATTCAATATGGTACTAATATTATAGCGTATATATGCTCGATTAGACATGGTGATACTAATGTGATTAGACATGATTAAAATAAAACCTTTTAATGAATAAGATACTAATGTGAAATGGTGATACACATGAGGCAAATTAATGAAAACCATATGGAGTAATTAATTAACTTCTCACAAATATAACAATATATTTTGCCTACATAATACATACATACAGTATCACTATGAACATTTTTAACATTTTCAATTATCAAGAATTTGGATATGTATTGTGATTCATGAGCCACTCATTTAAGATAATGATGGTTTTGAGGTTTAATTGTGTACACAATTTACTTTTTACTGTAAATAAGTAGAGCTAATCCAAATCCATTTAAGTCTCTTACAAGATTTCATAATGTTGTATTAATCAAGATGAGTTTCATGAAGACAATTCCATGTGGGATCTCAAAAAACTACATGAGTAGGTAGTTTGAAAACCCTCCCTAATCACTTTTAAGGAAACAAAATCATTACTTATGAAAAAAGGGCCTTGATTAAGGCCATGGATGGCAATTAAATACCCAATTTTAATCCTTAATTTTTTACCCATCTTTGACTCCAAGAATGTCATATAGTTTTAAAGTCAATTTTCGGTGATTATGTTATGTCAACTTTGGGAGAGGCGCATGCTTGGAAAAAAATGCACTCACACATGCATCATCCAAAAGAGTGTTTAATCTAATGTGCAATTCATCATATGATTTTTTTGTGTAAATGATGACATTAACATAATTATCGCCAAATTAATTTAAATTTTGCAAATAAAACGAATCGATCAATTTTTTTTTTCAATTTGGATGACCGGAATCCTACGTACCTTGCATCACTGACGAAAAAAACATGATCTACACTTCAACCCAATGGCTCGCCTCCGCCAACTCCAACATATCATGTAATCATATCATTCCTTGCATATAATGCATTTAACATGCACATTGCTTCACTTAAGTTTTTGCGGAATAAATGATCATGAAAATTAACTAGTACGTATAAGATAGATCAATCCGAACTCAAGTTAGCGATCATGTTATTTTGCATTTCGGTCGAAAAACAATAATCTTGTCATGTTGAATTTACAAGTTAACAATTAGGTTTTACAGTATAATTTTGGGATGGGTTCTTGCCGTGTATTATGACCAAGCTACCTACTCTTTTGTTGTATTGAAACACACATCTTTTGTGGGATTGTGTTTTTTCCTTTGTCGGTGGGCTTGTGTGTAAGCTTAATTAGGTGGCTAATTGGTTTCCCTTGTGGGATTACTTGTAGCTTTCTTGACTGAAAGAATTCGTTTTCAGATAGATTTCCATGGCCACTTTCATGGTTAAATTTAGTCGATTGATTACGACTTATAAGTACGATTCGACATGCCATGGCCTACCACACAAGAAATTAACGAAAGTCAGAAACTGGGAAATTAAGATGAACGAGAGGAAAAATAAATTACAATTTTTTATTTCTCAAGATCCCAATGAAGATGTTTTTTGAGTGCTTTAAAATTTTATATATCTTGGGTAGTCTATAGGTTTATAACTACTTATATATAAGATCTTTTTGGCATAAGAATACAATCATTCAGTTACGTCATACGTGTTTAATTAAAATTTCTTTATATTATGTAAATTCAAACATTTTTCATAAAGCCAGAAAAACATGGACACATTAAATTTTGTCGATTTTCAGTTGAATTTCACACGTTTGTCACATTCGAGAGCTGCCTTAGTCTAATCGTTCTGTCTTGTGTGATGTCTGTTCAAGTGACTCAATGTCACACAAACATGTCTTTACAGAATGAAATACATTCAGTTTATTCATGATTGTATGATACTAATTAACTCACCTGAATAAGTGTCACACCAAGCAAAACGATGAAAGTTGTCACGTATTCCTCAGGTACGACGAACTTTCGAAATTCAACTGAAAAAAGTGAATATATTAAAATATTAATTCATCTTAAAATTAAAAAGGTAAATATGAAATTGGAGGAGATACTTTTTAGATGTTGTCTCTAAGTTTAATAAAACAAGTTAAAAGACATAAAACAAATAAATATACGGTAACAATTTAATACAAAGAGAAAGTGTTCAAAAGTATTTCATTTGAATATATAGTTGCACTTGCACGATTCACAAATTCATTTTGGATTTATTAGCACACCATATAAATCTCATTTTCTAACTACCTTTTGTTATAGTTCTGAATTCACCATTAATTCAGACATCAAAGCAAACACAGCCCCACCACTTTTATCAACCCAAAAACCAAAAACAAAATAGGATGTTTTCTCCACGTTGGCATGTCCCCAATCCTCTTATTAATTTTGATCACATAAACAACTCTCATGAATATACAAATAATATAGAAATTTACACATTCAATACAGCAATGCATCGTACAATCGAGTGTATGAAATGAATCGGATGAATAGTACGTGTTCAGAACTTGTTTATACTACTACTATCAAAAAAAGTTGCCCTCGTGTTAATATTACTACTGGTAACATAGATTACTACTGCAAATTTTAGTTTTTTTTTAAATAAAAAATAAAATTAGTCACTCAAAATTGCAACATTTTTTCATATTATTATAGAAGAAAATTGATTTTTTGAATACATTTCTCAAGAATTTTTAGTTAAAGATATTATTCTAGAAGAAATGGGGCTTTCAACTTTAATTGTGAGTGTTCATAACGTATACCCCAAAAATTTATATATAAGTCTTTATTCATTTATATATATATATATATATATATATATATATATATATATATATATATATATATATATATATATATATCGTTTACCACTTGTATATTTATTTTTCACTCCGTCCCAAAAAACCAAACAAACAAACAAGAAAAAAAAAACAAAAAAAGCACTAAAGTGAGAAATCGTGATTTAAATCTCTAAAAGTGGTGGTTTTTCAACCCTTATCGGTGATGTGTGTGAGATCAAGATTCTTTGAATGAAAATAAGTTTAATAGCACCAATCAATACCAACTCTCAAATAAATACAGCAAAATCTTTCAAAATTAACGCCTTAAAGGCACAAGAAATTTCAAACAAACAGTATCAAAATAAGTATAGGGCCTTTTGGGGCAAATCCAAAAGGCGAAATCGCGAGGGGTCGTAGGCCCAAAGCGAGCAATACCTTACTGATGGACTTAGTTGTCCACGGGAATGAGTGTCTTAACACAAATAAACAAGAAATAGGATGACATATGCACAACTTATAGCATATATGTAGTATGACCGAAAGGCAACTTCGTTGTTGAATTCACATCCTTACAAGAATAAATTTATTCTCCGGCCCTAAGCTTCTGATTAATTTATTCTGCTTTTTGAGCAACATTATTTTCTTTTCTTTTAAATACATTCCGAATTATAATTAGTTATTCCTCCAAGTTCATATATAGTACTGTAGTATATATCTTTCTTTTGCCAATCAAGCTAAACTCAAGAGATAGAAAATGCTTACTTTCAATTTATCATTTTATATAAAACCATGATTAAGCTGAGAAAAAAAAAAAGGTTTAACGAAAGTGGCAAGATAAAACTCACAGGCGTAAATGTTCATCATGATCCTCAAGTCCTCAATATGCCTTGACTTGAACTAAGCTGTTAATGAATTTGTCTGAATTTAGCCTTTAAGCCTTTATAGCTGTTCATATGAGAAAAAAGCCCAATAAAACCAAAAATAGCAAAATAGGAATGAAATAGTCATAGGCTCATAGCTAATCAAGAAAAAAAAAATACCAGTTAATCTCAATTAACATTTCTCGCTTTCTATGTCCCAGTGTATGCGCATGGAGATAACTTCATAAAAATTATCCACATCTTCAAAGCAGAGTCTAAATCCTCCCGGAGAAGTGCAGACAACTTGTGAACAACAGGCATGAGAAGAAAGTGGTTGAGCTGCACAAAGCAGATTCACATTTTTATACAGCATGAGTCATGACAATAGAAAACTGTAAAATTCAAAAGGAATACGACAATGTGAATGACGGTAATCCCTTTTGGACTGCAATGTCACTTTGTTAAAGAGAATGACGAAACTAGAAAATGAACAGATGGAAAAAGAATCTTGATCTCCGATAAGGGTTATGACCATGGCTTGGAAAAAGAGACCCTGAAATCCCCAGGTTTAGTCTTTGCAAGTCACAGAGAGAATAAAATTTCCTGTTCAATTCTGTTTCATCAGTATATTTATGCCAATTGTAATGTGTAACACACCTCCTTAATGCTGAGTTAGTGAAAACAATTCAAAAACATAAACAGTGGAATAAACAGTATATATTCATCTTTCTATCACCTAATATATATCTAGACTGCATGAAACGATGAAATTCATGAACAAATAAAATTAAAACCAAAACCAAGTCATCAGTTAGACGACTAAATGCATGAAACAAAGCTGGAGAAAGGAGGCACAAAATTAAGTGCGAAAGGAAGATAAGAAGCGAAAGAAGAATTTCAAGAGAACTTGATTAAAAACGAAAATCACATCTTCCAACCATGTGAATGACATCAGCTCTTGCATATGCACTTGGTTACTAATGAAATTTTACTCATTTTACTTAAATGTTAGATCATACTACTTCTGTTCCACTGAAATTGGCTCATTTCTTTCCGGCACCCTACGTAAGAAATATGATATTTTCTGAGTGTAATGGTTTCGTGCATTTATTATTATTTGATGGACTTTCTAAATAACCAAAAAAAAAAAATAGGACAATTTTAGCGGGACACTCAAAATAGAACTCAGATCCAACTCTTCTAGAATGGATCAGAGTGGAAAAAAGGTGGATCAACTGGCATAAGACCATGCAAATTAATGGATTTTTGTATTAAACTTGACAGAGTATTAAATGGAAATGGAACTGCTAAGCATCAGCATTCCAAATGAGTACCCTATATGTGTAATAAAAAAGGCTCCTCTTTATGACTATGATTTTCCAGGACTAAGAATTATGATCGACTAATATCGTACTTGTGCTTGTTATAGCTATCATTATAAGGTGAGAAACATACTTGCATCACTACCCTCCGAGTTGTGGCATTACTTCAACCATCACAATATTCAAGGCATAACGTGATGAATTCCGTATGCTGCATTTTGATGAAATCCATGAATCTGGAGACAACCACAGCACGAGCTTGGAACTGCAAGTCACGTGTAGTTTCTAAACATTAAGTCATGAAAATGTTACGTGTAGAAATTGGAGCTCGCACTAACGACGGGAGATCCGAGTCACCTAGAGGTTTCATCCTAAAACCAATCGGGTGTTAGGAGGAGAGACACTCGAAGCTTAGAATTTTCATCTCACATTGAATAATAATACCAACCATGATTTTTAATGTATAGATTTTCCCCTATTTTACAAGTAAAAAAATCTACTCCTAATCAACATTCATTTTAAAAATCACACTAATTATATTTCGAATAAAATGGGGGATTTGAATTGCGACCTGGATTTACCGGAGCGATTTTTCATGGTGCCGCCGCCGACGTATTAGAACTGGAAGGTCATCAGCGCCTCAACAGCACATTGTACGCCCATAGAGAATTCCTGGGCGAGCCCATGGAGCTCATTGTACGCCTCGCAAAGCTTCCATTGTCTCACGTCCACCTCCGCCGACACTCCACCATTGTTGAGTAGGTTTCGTCTCTCTCTGTTTTTTTTTTTTTTTTTTTTTTTAAATTCCAAATTTGGGATAGTGGATCAACGCTTTCAAACGGGTTATGTTTGCGGTGACCCGTTCCCGCCGATAATTGAATTAGGGTTATATTTATCATTAAATACTACTAATATTTTTACATTTCTAAATAGACCTAATAATATTTTTATAGGATGATTTTCGCTCCTCTTTAATTTTAAATCGAAATAAAGTAGAAACTCCGTCATATCATTTGGAATTGGAAAAAAATATTATTATGTACAGTTATTCTTATAAAAAAATTTACAAAATAAAAATAATTTTTTCGTATAAAAAATAATATAAATATAAAAATAATATACATGTTATGAATATTATTAATTAGTGAATGACTAGTTTACCCTTTCTTGGTGAACAAGACAAAAACCCTACTTTGTATCCTATATAAAGGGGTCTCCCCATATGAATGAATACACGAATTCTATTCTCCTCTCATTGTCTCTCTTTATACTCTATTATTCTCTCTCAATTTCTCTTGAGTTTATAACACGTTATCAGCACGAAAGCTCAACCGCGTTCTTCATCGAAGTTCTACACATCCAATATCCGAACTCCAAGTAATATCAAATTAATTATGCCTAGTAAATAATTAAAATATTAATGTTCCTGAAGAACATTTGTGGTATGAACGTTCCTGAAGAACATGATATGATATTCCTGACGAAATATCAAAATTAAATGTTCCTGAAGAATAACTTGCGAGTTTTTCGTGGTCAAGTCATGTATGTGCGAACTCGACCCATGAATCAATTGAGTTACTTCCTGAATTCAAAAGTGGATGAAACTTTAGATTAATCCGAACCTTATTAAATAGCCTGATGATTATTTGCTTGAATATTGGGGATAGCCACATGAGTTTGAATCCCCATGAAAATTTGATATTCCTGTATTATCAAATCAATTATTCTTAATATATCAATTAAATTGAATGTTCCTGAAGAACATAAACTCTGGTTTAAATATTATATTGATCGTTCTGGAAGAACATCATGATTTGATATTATTCGATAAATATTAAATTAAATTGCTCCCGTAGTAGCAACAAGTTTGAAAATATCAAATTAAATTGCTCCCGTAGTAGCAATAAGTTTTATATGATCCCGAAGATTATTATGATATGATATTCATGATTAAATATCAAAATTAAATTTTAAATGTTCTTGAAGAACTTCATGATAGGATATTCCTGCAGAAATATCAAATCAAATTGCTTCTGGTGTAGCAATTAAATTTTATATTTTAAATCGATATTGATATAATACAAAATATTCTTGAAAGAATATTTTTATTGATTGTTTCCGAAGAAGCAAAGTTCAAACATTAAATGTTTTCGAATAAAATTATGTCATGATTAGACGAACGCCAAATTCGATTATTCTCGTCATATGAATTATCCCTGAATGATATCTTTTGAAAATAGAGAATAAATGTACTATGTGGGTACTCATGGAAGAAAGTCGATTTCAATTAAATGTAATTTCTGAGAAAATTATATATTGTGATATATTTTGATCCCAGAAGGATCATTGATAAAACCTAATATTTTGATCCCGAATGATCATTGGTAAAGATATTGTATCCCCGAAGGATGATTGATAAAGATATTGTATCCCCAAAGGATCATTGGTAAATATATTATTACGCATGACCTATTAAGAGTGGGCTCTGGAAGAGCTTTACTAATTATCCCCACGAGTACTACAAATGTAGTTAAACATGGAAATGATGCATATCATGAATGATTGTGCGTGGAAATGAATCAAACATTTCCCATCTGCGAATTAATATGCAGCTTATATTCATATCACCACTAAAGCGTATTTTATGAACGGGCATAGTCGAAAATAAGGTATATTAAATATCTCGAGTCCACGATCCAGAAGATCGGTTTATAGCAATTACGATGGTTTGCATATTTAAAGAAGATCATTTCTCAGCATTAGGGGGAGATAAGAATATAAAAGATATAAATGCTGAGAAATTTCTTTGAATGAAAACGATCTTCAAGTTTAGATCCACGCACGAATCAATTGAACCCGAAGTTCATTAAAATAAGTGACTTGCAATATTTAGCAAGTAATCTGCAAAATTAATGAAGGTGTGACAAAATCACATATATTTGTGATAAATGAACTATAAAAGTTCAAATACCAAATAGATCAACTCAAATGTTGATTCTAATATACGCCTGAAGCGTAGTAGATCGATCTTAAGATATAAAATAAATCCGCGGAAAAAACAAAGAAATTAAGTCACCCTCAAAATCTCCTGAAGAGAGTTAGATGGAAATCCCATTGAAAAAACACGTGCACATGATAATAGAAAATATTGGGATTGCGGAACAACCAAATTTAATATTTTGGGAATTGATGAAAGATTTGGTTGATAAAATGAATTGTCATCAACATGGGAAAAGTCGTTAACGACATATTTGCCTCAAGGGTTGCTCTAGAAAATTTGGATCCAAAACTCAAATCAATAATAGTGTGCCGGCAGCACTCAAAGAAATAGAAACGAGCAATTGAGGTTGAGGTTGAGCATGACTCGCTAAATAAAAGAGATATTTTGATTCTATAATACACACCTCAAAATATTATCTCAGAAGGATATACGTGGGTGTTCGTAAGAAAAACGAGTAATGATGTGGTGAGATATAAAAGCGAGATTAGTTGCTCAAGAGTTTTTCGCAGAAACTCGATGTTAATCAAATATTTTGAAAGATGACATTAAGTTCCGCTACTTAATATTTATGGCAGCAACAACGATAGATATATGCATCAAATGTATGATTTGACCATGTAGAAGTTATTAGAAAGATACATACATGAAAATCCTAGATGGATTTTAAAATTCCTGATATGAAAAGAAATGAAAATCAGAATATGTACAATATCATATTACTATGTCATTATGGACACAAATGATATTGAAGACAAGGTCCCGAAGACCAGTGATTTTGGTCCCGAAGACCAGTGAATCAGTGATTGCACTCTTTTTCCCTCTACTAAGTTTTTCCCACGGGGTTTTCTTAGTTAAAGGTTTTTAACGAGACAATCACCACAATATAAATGTGAATGTCATGTACTCTTTTCCTCGAGTATTTTTTCCTACAAGGTTTTATAACGAGGTTTTTAATGAGGCATGTACATCACTCGATATGAGTTTGTTTTCGAAATAAACTGAGATATTGAACCTGAAGTTCAAATGATTGTGAATTGAAGTTCACATTATTGTTCATTTGTCAAGAAATATATATTGAACACTAGATGCATTTAATATACTCCAGAAGAGTTACCGGCCGGTTATAGCAATTGCGAATGCTCTAGTCAATAGATGTCTGGTAAAGGCATGTCCCAGAAGGACGAAAAATATACAATGATACAAATGAACGTAAAACTCGACAATTCGAAGGTTGTGTCCTGAAGACCAAAATGTATACTTGAATAACTAAATTTTTCCTATATGGTTTTATTAGTTACAGGTTTTTAATGAGACTGGTTGATCACCAATAACTACGTTCAAGAAATCAAAGATCTTCGGTGATTACAATCAGGGGGAGCAAGCTGTACTCTTTTTCCTTCGTCGAGGTTTTATCCCACTGGGTTTTCCTGGCAAGGTTTTAACGAGGCAGCAATCCTGTAAATAGTCATTCAAGGGGGAGTGTTATGAATATTATTAATTAGTGAATGACTAGTTTACCCTTTCTTGGTGAACAAGACAAAAACCCTACTTTGTATCCTATATAAAGGGGTCTCCCCATATGAATGAATACACGAATTCTATTCTCCTCTCATTGTCTCTCTTTATACTCTATTATTCTCTCTCAATTTCTCTTGAGTTTATAACAATACATACAATATTATCTATCTTTAAATTCACAAAATCAATTTAATAGTTTTGAATAATAAAATTTGATAATCTATGTGTAAAAATTGTGTTTAACATACAAATTAAATAAAATATTAATAAAAATAATGACTATAAACTTTTATGTTATTGATTTTGATAAATATTTTAAGTTATTTTAAATATGCTATTAATTTTAATAAATAAAAATATTATTAATAAATATTTTTATTATATATTAATCATTTATTCCTAGGTATAAATACGAAACTTAAAAAATGTATGACTTATGACAATATGGAATTTATTTCTATTTATAATTGTTCCCAAGTTGGGAATTGAATTTTTTATTACTATAAAGAGTTTATTCTATATAGAGTATTACTATATAGAGTTTATACTGTATTTATCAAATTATATCACAATAAAAAATATAATAGAAATATCTTAGTAAAATATTATATATTAAATACAAAAATATAATAGAAATATCTTAGTAAAATATTATATTTATTAAATACGTTGTCGAAAAACAAGCATACTAATTTTGAGACACATTTGTTCTATTTGAACTTAATTTCAATTTAATTTAATTCAAATTTAAATAAGATAAATAAAAATAGTTTGAATCAATAATTTCAAGTATACCATTTAATTAATAATTAGAATATTATTAATATTTTTTTTAAAATATTTTAGAATTTATAAAAATTATTGTTATTATTATAAAAAAAATCAATTTAGTCCATTAAATTCGTACGAGCTTTTAAACAATCAATCCAGCAACAAAAAAACACTACGACTCCTACACATTCCGTAAGAGCCTCTAAACATCAATTGGGCAACAAAAAAAAAACACTAAGACTCACACATTCCGTACGACTAGTACGAGCCTCTAAACATCAATCGGGCAACAAAAAACACTACGACTCCTACACATTCCGTGACTACGACTCTTACACATTCCCTATAATTGCTATATATAATCGGTTAAAAGTTGTGTACTTTTATTTTTGTGTCTTGAAAGACTTATTTGCTATTACATCAATGTCCCTTTATATACTAAGGCAACCTATGACTAGCTAGTATTAGGTAACCCTAAAATTAGGGATCCTAATTACAAGATATGCAGCCTACAAATAAGAGAATCAATCAATAGTCAATGATTGAAATATTTGTTACCATGCCACATATATTTCTTTACTTATTCTCCAATTAAATATTAATCATATCTCTTATATTTCAACACCCCCCTCAAGTTGATCATAGATGTTAATAATGCCCAACTTGGAAGTATATTCATCAAACTGCTGCTTCATCAAGGCTTTAGTTAATCCATCTGTTGTTTGCTGATGTGAGGGTAGGAATGGAACACATATAACTCCTGATTCCAGCTTTTTCTTGATGAAATGTCTATCAATTTCCACATGTTTGGTTCTGTCGTGTTGTACAAGATTATTTGCAATGTCAATTGCAGCTTTGTTATCACAGTATAACTTCATAGGTTTCTCCACTTGCACCTTTAGGTCTTCTAGAACCTTTTTCAGCCATAGTTCTTCACATATACCTTGTGACATAGCTCTGAACTCAGCTTCAGCTGAGCTTCTAGCCACTACATCTTGTTTCTTACTTTTCCAAGTAACAAGATTTCCCCAAACAAATGAGCAGTAGCCAGTGGTGGACCTTCTATTATGAGAACCAGCCCAATCTGCATCCGTATAAATTTCAACACTCCTTTTTGGAGTTTTCTTGAACACCAATCCCACTCCTGCTGTACCCTTCAAGTATCTTATGATTCTTAGTACAGCCTCATAATGTGGTTGTTTGGGAGAGTGCATAAATTGACTCACACTCCCAACATCAAAAGATATGTCAGGCCTAGTATCAGCCAAGTATATCAATTTTCCCACCAGTCTTTGATAGAGTTCCTTGTCTGAAGTTGGTATGTTCTCTTCTTCATTTCCCAGTTTTGTATTATGCTCCATTGGTGTATTCCTAGGTTTATATCCTAGCATTCCAGTTTCACTCAATAGCTCTAACACATACTTTCTTTGAGAAACCACTATTCCAACATCAGATCTAGCTACCTCCATCCCTAAAAAAAATTTTAGGGCTCCTAAATCCTTTATTTCAAACTCCTTTATCATGTGTTCTTTAACTTGTACAATTCCAGCCACATCATCTCCTGTGAGAATGATGTCATCCACATACACCACCAGGATGACCCTCTTTCCTTCGTTAGAGGTTCTCACAAGTAAGGTGTGGTCTGAGTGCCCTTGTGTAAATCCATTTCTCACCATTGATTTGCCTGAATTTGTCAAACCAGGCTCTAAGACTTTGTTTAAGTCCATACAGTGATTTTCTAAGCTTACACACTTTCCCTCCAAACTGATCTTCTACTCCTGGTGGGGGATCCATGTAAACTTCTTCCTTTAAGTGGCCATGGAGGAAAGCAATTTTAACATCCAGCTGCCACAACTTCCAGTCCATGTTAATTGCTATTGAGAAAATTACTCTAATAGTATTCAATTTTGCCACTGGAGAAAATGTTTCTGAGTAATTAATTCCATAAGTCTGACTGTAGCCCTTTGCTACCAGTCTAGCTTTGTGCCTTTCAATGGTTCCATCAGCTTTGTATTTGATAGTGAATACCCATTTGCACTCCACATTTCTTTTACCAGTTGGTAGATTCATTTTCTCCCAAGTATCATTCTTCTCTAGTGCAAGAATTTCATCTTGAACTGCAGCCCTCCATTCAGGTGTGGTGAGAGCATCTTGAATATTCTTATGGACTTGCTTATCTGATACATTAGTGAGAAAGGCTTGATAGGATGGGGAAAGGTTTTTGTAGCTAAGTTAATTTTGAATAGGATATTTTGGTTTTTTTTGTACAATTTCTAGTGGCTTTCCTAATGGCTATAGGAACATCAAGTAACAAGTCATTAGAATTAGTGTCTTTGTCTATATGTTTTTCTGAATGTGGTGGGGTATTTTGAGAGGGTAGAGGTTCAGAGGTTTGGTTTGTTGCCTCTACTGTGTTTTCAACAATTGGGAGAGTATGAGGATTGTCAGGTTGGGATGGGAAAGGGATATCATTCTCTTTAGAATTAGGATTAGCCCTGGAGTAAGTAATTCCTGAAACCTTCTAGGAGGATGTGAAGTTGGATTTCCAATATCATTTGAAATTACAGTGTCATCCTCCTCTGTATTAACCTGTCTGATTTGTTCAATCCTAATATGAAAAGATGTTGGCACAGTAGGTAAGGTGAAATATTGAAACTCAGCAACATCTTCTAAAGTAACCCTAAAATTAGGTATCCTAATTACAACAGCCTACAAATCAGAAAATCAATCAAAGGAAATCAATCAATAGTCAATAATTTAAATATTGTTACCAATTTAAATATTGTTACCATACCACAAATATTTCTTTCCTTATCCTCCCAATCAGATATTAATCATATATCTTATATTTCCAACATAATCTATCAATAATTAATAATACTCTCTTCATTTATTAACTATGCACAAAAAAATATTTAGGTTCTAAATTAACTATTATTCACAAATTTAGTTAATTATTTAAAACCTAAATAAACTATATATGCACAAATAATAATTACATTTGAAAAATAAATTAAGGATAATGATAATTTTACAATTAACATACTTATCCATTATTTAATTTATATAAAAATAAATTATATATGGTGCACAAAAATAATAAAAGTGTAGATGTGTGGAGCACACAAAAATAATAAATGTGTGCATGTTTGGAGCAACAAAAATAATAATTATTTGTGAAAAATAAATTGAGAACATAATATAATTTTTCTAAATAAATTATATATGCACAAAAAGACAAAAATAATAATTATTTGTGAAAAATAAATTGAGAACATAATATAATTTTTCTAAATAAATTATATATGCACAAATAATAACTACGTTTGAAAAATAAATTAAGTATAATAATAATTTTACAATTAACATTCTTATTCAAAATAAATTAAATATAATAATAATTTTACAATTAACAGGTAATATTTAATTTATATAAAAATAAATTATATATTGAGCACAAAAATAATAAAAGTGTGGTGGAGCACAAAAAAATAATAAATGTGCACATATGTGGAGCAGACAAATAAATTTAAAATATAATATAATTTTATACATGTATGAAAAATAAATTGAGAGTATAATATAATTTTATACATGTGTGAAAAATAAATTGAAAATAAAATATAATTTTATACGATTAAAATAACAATAATTTTACATATTTATATAAACGTTAATTATACTTTACAATGTTAATTATACTTTACAATTTTAGAAAATAATAATAATAGTAAATTATACTTTGAGAAAAAAAAATATATGTTTGAAGTACAAAAATAATAATTAGGTGTGAAGATTAAAATTTAGAATAAATATAATTTTGTACAATGTTCATATTCAATATTTATATTTATAAAAATAAAGATAAATATGTGTGGGAATAATGCATTTGCGCAGAGCTACTGCAAACACCGAGATATTTATGTTCTTCGTTCTCAAGAAGTCGACTCGGTGAATTTTTTTAATGTGATATTTGAATTTTTTTAATTTGATATTAGCTACTCATAAAGACAACTTTTATTTAGAGCGGATGATTTGTATCTACTAGGCTATTGCATCCGCCCTCCTCAGTCGTGATGTACCGTTGATTCGAAAATGTGGCATGTAAAGCACTTGATCTATAAATCATCCAGTTTCATAAATTTAATTTGGTGCCTACAAAAATATTCTGATGCCGCAGTTGAAGCTCCAAAGAGATTGCGTTAAATCTGATTTCAACACGTTCCTTTCAATCTTCTGATAATATGTGCAAGGTGGGATGCATATTATTGGATTTCTAATAAGCGAGTCGATTGTTTTTATGAGGTTTGTGACCACATAAACAAGAATTTTTTAAAAGAATGTGTTGTGACTGAATACATTGATTAACTTATTCACAAATGGAATCAGCTTGGTCTGTCATGGTTGACAACTAGTTCACTTCCGAGCATCATTGAAGTGGGAAAGGAGAAAAATAAAGTAACAATGCAAAAAGCTAAAGCGGTCTTGATGAAATAACTGAAAGAAAATGTTGAATTTAAAAATAATTAATAATTAAAAAACTATAATTTTATAATTTACATAATTATTTGCAACGTACGACTTAAATCATTAAATTAGATATTATTGTTTAAGTTAGTTTTTTTAGGAAATAAAGATGTGTGGAGAAAAAAAAATTAAAATAATAATGGTAGAAGAATGAAAAAGAACAAAATATTTTCCCAAATATTTTTATACTACTATAATGAATACGGAGTATATAAGTAGAAACTCCCTATAATTGTATAGTTGGGAACGAAAAAAAATATTACTATTATAGAGAGTTATTCTTATATAAAGTTTTACAAAATAAATATAATTTTTTCTAATAAAAAATAATATAAATATAAAAATAATATACATTGAATATTATCTATCTTTAAATATACATAATCAAGTTAATAGTTTTGAATAATGAAATTTTACCATATATGTATAAAAATTGTGTTTCACATACATATTGAATGAAATATTAATTAATCTAGGGAGTATAAACTTTAAAATTTTACTATATGTATAAAAATTGTGTTTTACATACATATTGAATAAAATATTAATTAATCTAGGGACTATAAACTTTGAGCATATACTATATGTTATTGATTTTGGTAAATTTAACTCATCTTAAATATGTTATTGATTTTGATAAATAAAAATAGTATTAATAAATATTTTTATTATATATTAATCATTTATTCTTATATAAATCTTTAAGACGATTTAAAAAATGTATGAATTATATCAATGTGAAGTTTATTCCTATTTATAACTGGTACCAAGTTGAAACTTATTTTTTTATCATTATACAGAGTTTATTACTATATAAAACCAAGTTGGAACTTATTTTTTAGGGAAAAATGGCAATTAGGCCATTTTTCACCATTTTTTGACCAATAAGGCCAATTTGTAAATTTGGTGTCAATTAGGCCATTTTGTGTTAATTAGGCCACAAAAATGTCTGTGGAAGGACGAAATTACCCCTCCATATATCCTTCACAAATCGAGCCGAGGGGAATTCATTCCCGACACATTCAATTCCTTCCCATAACACATTCTTCTCTCTCTCTCACCTCCGCCGCCGCTGCTATTCAACTGCCGCCGCCGAGGGAATTCATCTCCGTCGCCGCCGCGTTCAAGCTAAGGAGAGGGGGAAGGTCACCGCCGGTGAGCAGCTCGAATTCTCAGCCGCGATAATCGATTGCATGCAGTCCGTGTCCCTTGGCATCGATCGATCGATCAATTTTCTCGCCGCCGCCGCCGTTCCTGTCTCAGTTCAGATGTCAGATGCGCCGCCGCCCTCCTTGCCGTCGATTTCGAATCCAGGTATGCGATTTCGAATCCACGTACCCGTTCAGTGCTTAAAAGCTTCATTCAGCATGCATGCACAGTGTGTGTGTGGATTGATTCAGTGTGCATTGTTCATGCATTCAGTGTTGATTGTTTTTTGTTATGCATGTTCAGTGTTTTTTCGTTGCATTCAGTGTCTAATTCACCATGCCCTCAGTGTTCAGTGTGCTTGCCATTCAGTGTGTAATTCACCATGCACTCAGTGTTCCTGCACTGAGCTTGCCATTCAGTGCTAAATTGGTTCAGTCAGTGTCTAATTTCTGTAACACATTGTGTGGATTGACTGAGCTTGTTTTCAGTCAGTGTCTAATTGCTTGATTCAGTGTGCATTGAGCCGGACTAATTGCTCTTCCACACTGTAGACACCTGTTGCACACTGAATCCATATTCAACCATGTGGATTCATTCATTGTTTGTTTGATTCATTCAGTGTTTAATGGCTTTGTTCAGTGTGCATTTAGCTTGGCTAATTGCACTTACACACTGTACCCACCTTGTTGCACACTGAATCCATCCATATTTAGCAATATGGATTCAGTGTTTATTTGATTCATTCAGTGTCAGAATGAATATGGTACCTGTTATTATCTCGTTGGAAATGCAATGTGTTACAGGAATCAGTGTGTGTTGACTTTGTTTCCTTTGAGGCATTGACCTGTCTCCCTTTCAATAAATGCCTGCCATGTTAGTTGAGGGTTGAGGCATTTACTGCCTTGTTAGTGTGATTACGGTTATAAATACCTCGTCATTTCTCTGGTTTCCTCATCTCATTTCTGTTCGATCGGGGGGAGCAGCCAGCAACGATGCCGAGGCGAAGGGGAACACTCGATCGAGAGCCAGGACCGACACCAAGCGAGGCAGAATTTTTCAATAACAGTCCTCCTCCCTCGCCCGAACAAAGATTCAATGGCGGGCCAATCCGTCGGGGGCCACCAATGATGTCTAGGCGACCGGGCGCACTGGATCGGGAGCCAGGGCAGACGGCAAGAAGTCGGGGGGTTGAATCTTTGAATGGTTCTCACTGGACCGAGCAAAGATTCAATGGCCGTTGGCATAAAGAAAACTTTCCCCTCCCGGCTGTCTTTGTTCGTCCGATCAAGGACGAAATGGGGGATTTCATCGTTCTGACGGACTCCCTGGACCAGAAATGGCACGTTCCTCTCACCACTCATCGGAATCAAACGGCCATCCACGGATTCAACTGGGAACGCCTCGTTCGAGAGTTTGGAGTGCAGGAAGGCTGGAACATCCGGGTTACCTGGACCGGAGGAAGAAGTTTCTCGGTTGGCGTATTCGATCAAAATGGCCAGTCGATGGTGCGCCCGGTCAGGGACCCCCCTCGTCGTGACCCAAGACTTCCTCCGTCTCATTATTATTGTTGTTGAATCTGTTTTTGTCGTTTTTTGTGTTGTTTCCTGTGATTTTTGACGACGACTTGTCTTCGTTGTACTGCTCGTGATTGAATTACTTGCTGCTTGCTTAATAAGACTCTTTGAGTTAAAAAAAAAAAAAAACAACACTTTCTGGTCTGACTTTGACACTGAACAGGCCTCAAAAACACTGTTTCTTTGACTGTGCATTTAACACTGAACATGTCTTAAAAACACTGTCTGAGGCAACACACACTGAACCACACAATCAAACAAACACTGAGCACACTTTTATGGCACTGAACACACTCCAATAGCACTGAACAGCACTGAACACACTTTAATAGCACTGAACACCATTTTTTGGCACTGAACAGACAGGGACACACATTGAATCACACCATTTCATGCATTCCTTAAAAAAATCGTGCGCTGACTGTGAGTCGTTATTTTTTGTGTTTTTTTTCAGCAGGGGCCGATGTTTTCGCATTCTGTGCATTCGGCGGTGAGAATTTGGTGTCCAGAATCGATTCCTCCCGTGCTGCCGCCCTTCACCAGCTGAAGGAAACAGTCGAGCTTCAGTGGCCTGAGCTCCGAGACGTTGCGTACGGCATGCATTACTCTGTACCCGATTTCCCAAACTGTGTGCTCTCAACCGATGCGGACATGTCGAACATGGTATCCCTAGTTGCGCTTCACAAGCTGCCTCGGGTGAGCATCGACATTTCCGTCCCGACTGAAGACCACACCTCCAGTTCTGTGTTCTCGACGGTGTCCAACAGTACCGCTGTCAGTGCGACTGGAACAGAAAACAACGAGGGATTCGAAGCAGAAGATATGTTCCGCCTGTTTGGTCCGTCGAGTTCTAAAGTGCTGTTGACCGATGGCTGGGACAAAGAGATTTCTGGTGTCGGTCAGATGTTCCAAGGAGGTGCCCCGAACTTTCAAAACGCGCTCTGTAAGGTGGCAGTCGGAGTGGGATTCGATTTCGAGTACGTGAAGAACAGACCCGAAAAGGTTTCTGCCGTGTGCTCGAAGAAAAGCAGCACGGGATGCAACTGGTCCGTGTGCGCCGTGATGGATCGAAGCAACGGCTTCTTCTACGTCAAGCAGCTGAGTAACGAGCACAGCTGCGGCGCGTGCTTTCGATCCCTGAAGCACAGGCGCGTCTGCTCGGACTTGGTTTCCAGTTTGATAGTCGAGGAGGTACGGAAAAGCACGCTGACTCGTCCGGTCCAAATCGTGAGAAACTTCCAGCATCACTACGGCCTGGAGATCTCGTCTGGCCTCGCTCTGGATGCGCTCGAGAAGGCCAGGAAGCTGATTCACGGCGACGATAAAGATTCCTTTGCCGCACTAACTAAGCACCTGCAGGCAATATCGGATTCCAACCCTGGGTCGCACCTGCTGCTCGAATTCAACGAGGCGTCCAGGAAGTTTCGCAGGGTCTTCATCTCGATGAAGGCTTGTATCGACGGGATGAACCACTGTCGCCCTTTGCTGTTTCTGGACGGCACGTTTCTGAAGGGGAGGTTCAAGGGCCATTTGCTCGCTGCTACGGGCAAGGACGGCGACGGAGGTATGTGTACCACGGTTTGAAATGCACACTGAAACTGACCCTTGTTCAGTGTTTTTTCGTTGCATTCAGTGTCTAATTCACCATGCACTAAGTGTTCAGTGTGCATGCATTCAGTGTTCCTGCACTGAGCTTGCCATTCAGTGCTAAATTGGATCATTCAGTGTCTAATTCACCACACACTGTACACACCTGTTGCACACTGAATCCATATTCAACCATGTGGATTCAGTGTTGATTTGAGTCATTCAGTGTTTAATGGCTTTGTTCAGTGTGCATTGAGCTTGACTAATTGCACTTACACACTGTACCCACCTTGTTGCACACTGAATCCATATTTAACAATATGGATTCAGTGTTTATTTGCTTCATTCAGTGTCAGAATGAGCACACTGAAACTGACCCTTGTTGCTTGCAGCACTGAATATGTGTTTTCAACACTGAATGGGTGCTATTCACACTGAATGAAGTTTTTTTTTTTTTTTGTTCGTGTCTCGTGAATGCAGGGTTGTACCCACTGGCTTACGCCGTTGTCGATTCCGAGAACTATGCTAACTGGAAGTGGTTTCTGGACAACCTGAAGCACATCCTACCTCCTTCTCGCACCGTTACGTTCGTGTCGGATAGGAATCTCGGGCTGCTCGAGGCGATGAGCAGGGTGTTCCCAGGGTCCCCGCACGGCTACTGCATCAATCACTTGAAGCTGAACCTGAAAGACAAATTCAGAGGCAGATGGGCGACCAAGATGTTACGAAAAGGCGTGGTGTGGAATTTCCTGAAATGTGCGTACGCAACCACCGTCGAAGCCTACCAACTGAGCATGGACGAACTGTTGAAAGAGGGAGGCCAGACAGCGAAAGTGTTTTTCGAGAACATCGATCCAAAGAATTGGGCCAACGTGTACTTCTCGGGGAAGAGATACGGTGAGATGTCGTCCAACGCCGCGGAGTCGTTCAACAAATGGATCATGGAAGCCCGGCATCTTCCGATCACGGCGTTGGTCAACAACATCAGGCTGAAGCTGATGACCTTTTTCCACGGTATGATGAGCATTTATCAATCTCAAACACTGATTGCACTTTTTTAACACTGTTAGCCTTGTTCAAACACTGACTGGCCTTGTTTAACACTGAATCAGACAGGGGGGCCAGGAGCAGGGAGTGGACAACGGCTTTCTGCCCGTCCGTTGAGAAGAAGCTGGGTGAAGCCATCAACGAAGGCAGGAAATGGGTGGTTGTGGGGTCGTCCGAAACGGTTTTCGAAGTGCAGTGCGTTCCGTCCGTCGTGGTCAATATCGCGGATCAGACGTGCACCTGCTGCCAGTGGCAGATTACAGGGGTTCCGTGTTCCCACGCAGCTGCGTGCATTCTGCGGTCCGAGAAGCTAATGGCCTCGTTCGTGGACAAGTTTTACCACGCAGAGAGCTACGCAAGGTCTTATGCCGATCCACTTCAGCCGGTTTCCATGTTTGATCAACCTTCGAACGTGCCAGAGAACGTCATGATCCAGCCGCCAACATCGAAGAGGCCCCCTGGAAGACCTAAGAAGAAGAGGATTCCGTCCAGGGGTGAGCACATCCCGAGAGCCATGAAGTGTGGGAGGTGCGGACGTGTCGGCAATCACAACAAGAAAACGTGCACGGAGCCTATACAGTAGTTAGTTAGTAGGCTTTTTCTTATTTTTGATTTTTGTTGTGTTTTTTCGACATGATTTCTGTAATCAGTGACACTGAATGGGGTGAAAAAACACTGACTGTCAGTGACAGGCACTGTTTGGCTCATAAACACACTGACTGACTGTCATCCCAAAAAAACACGGGATTTTAACATTATGTGATTTGTTTCTTGTTCAGTTATGCTCTTGGAGTGTTTTTAATTTGTTTTTGTATTTGTAATTTTTGCATTTGCTTGTTTTTTAATGTTTCAATTCAATAAGTCTTAATTGCTGACACTGAGTGGACAAGATTAACACTGATGGCACTGAATTGGAAGAATAAACACTGCCAACACTGAACAGACAGAATTAACACTGAATAATAGAGAATATCAAGACTGACCAGAAATATGAACAAAAGACATGTTTTGTTTTTTACAGAAACTAAAATCCAAAACACAATCAAAATCATGTTCATACATTTACAGAAAAACACTTTTTTTTTTCAACCAAAACTGAACAAAAACGCGCACAACCCTCAATCACTACTTCTCCTTCATGGTCAGGATGCTTCGTATCACGTGACCCTTGAATTCTTGGAACTCTTCCGTCCTGACCTTGTCCGGAATGATCTCTTTCTTCAGAATCTTCTCCATGTAGTAGCATACGTACAAGGCACATTCGTTCCTGGACAGTGACAGACGTGGAGGAGTCAGAGGAAAAAAAAAAGAAACACTGACACTGAATGCATAAATATAACACTGAACAGGCATAAAAATGAAACACAGAAACACAACACTGAATGTGTTAATTATGCACTGAGATACTTACAGAGTTGGGGCTTGCTGTGGGAGAGGCTTCACGGCCTCGATTCCAAGTATCGGGAAACCACACTTCCCCGCTTTCTCCAGCATTTGGCCCACGTTGGTCTCCACCTTTTCTTTCTGAAACGTACGAAACAATACAGTTTGTCAGTTATCGTTAGAAAGGGAACCGTTTTTAAAAATCGACTAAAATACAGTAGACGTACCAATTCCGCTGCATTCGCCATGTAATGGTCCTTCGATTTCGCCAACCTGGGTTGAATAGAGTTGTAGAATAGCCATTTCTCTTTGACGAAGTCGCAGACGAGCAGCGTGAAATGGTTCGGTTGTGCAGTCTTTTTCATCCCAGGAGACAAAATCGGGAACATTATAATCCCTTCTCGCACGCACGGGATCATATCTGCGATTGTTTGGTACATTTTCTGGTTGTCATGACGTCCCATGACGATGGAAGTCTGCGAGGAAGAAAACAAAAAAAAAAGAAACAGGAGTTTTTATTAAGAAAGGATGAACTGAATGAGCACTGAACAGGACATTATAACACTGAACAGCACATATTAGCACTGAATGTTGATGATAAACACTGATCAACCTTCAATAACACTGAACAGAAAACACACACACTGAGCAGCACATTAGAAACACTGAGCAGCATACATAAACACTGATCAACAGCAATGACACTGAACAGCACATAAAAACACTGAACAGACACCAACACACTGTACAACCATTAAAAACACTGAATGCAAATGCAGGAAAGACTCACCCAACAGTGCGCGGGGAGTATCAGAGCCTCCAGCTTCTTGTTGTGGTCTCGATGCAGCGACTCAGCAAAGGCGTCGACCACATGATTGCTGATGAAGGTGCACTTCATCATGTCGGTAATGTCAGCCACCGTCACGACTGTGTTTATACGGGGAAAGAACTTCATCGTCCACCTGATTGTCAAAAAAAAGGGAAAAAAAAAATAAAAACACATTCTTAGCACAAAAAAAACGAAAGAAAGAAAGAAAGAAAGAAGGGAAAGACAGAATGTGAAAGAAGGAAAATAAAAGAAGCTTCACTCACGTTTTTGGGTCGCTGTTGTGGAGGATGATTTTGTCGAGGATTTCCGGCTCCAATTCCAACCCGCAGTTCACTTCAAATTTGTTGTTCACGCTCATCAAGAAGTTGATATGATCGTCATTGAAATCACAGCGGATCGGTTTCTGGCTTGCCTCCTGCACCACCTTCTTACCCTTCTTGATCTCCTTCTTCTTTGCGGCAGGGGCAGGGGGATCGTACTGAAAATCGTCGTCGTCGCCGTTGGCTGGCTTCCTTTTCCTGCCCTTGACCCGTCGCACCATCGACCTGGTCTTCGCCTTGCTCGAAGGCTCTATTTTTTCGGCTTCCGGTCTCAACGGGCTCCCTTCTTCTTCATCGTCCTTGTTGCCGTCAATCTCGTAGACGCACAACTCTGCCTGGAGACTCAAGATTTCATCTTCCCGTTCCTTGACGATTTTCTGCAGACCCTCGATCTGGGCTCTGTGGACGATTTCTTGCGCTTTCATGTCCGCCTCCAGAGACTCGATCTGGAATTTTTCGTATTCATTCATGACCGAAGACATCTGAAGGTCAGCCAACGCGTTCTTCAATCTAGTATTTTAAATGAAATTATTCGTTAGTATATATATATTTAAAGTTTGATAAATTATTCAATCTAGTTCACTTGGTTCAATGGGAAAGTAATTCTTTTTTCTAGGTTAAAGTCGAACGGTCTTGGGTTTTGAATCCTCTGAAACCCATGAAAATTATTTTAGGTCTTGGGTTTTGAATCCTCTGAAACCCATAAAAATTATTTTACTTGCTTAAATGTTATAAGGGCAATATAGACATTTTTTTTTACTTGAATTAAAAAAACAAAACAATTAAAAAATAGATATTTCATTTTTACTTGAATTAAAAAAACAAAATAATTAGAAACAATATAGACATTTCCTTGTTTACTTGAATTAAAAAAACAAAACAATTAAAAAATAGACATTTTCTTTTTACTTGAATTAAAAAAAACAAAATAATTAGAAAATAGGGTCTGACTTTGTCAAAGGCTAAGCCCTTTAGACAATAAACCCAATTTCAATCCGTCCCCTACTGTGATGACACAATATATGGTCCTTCCGGCCTCAGAATTTGAAAATATCTTATTTATGGTTCTTGAAACTGGATTAATAAAAACAAAAATTTCACACGTTTTCATGACCAGCAAACAATCCTCTTTCATTTCATCTTTTGGCAGAGGGGCACCCCGTAGATTATTCTCTAACATGATTTTGTGGCAGAGTTGTCGTATTGCGCCGTTTTTAAACAGATTAGCTCATGCGGTCATCCAAGGCCTTCTGTGCATTTCCAATTTTGAAACACTCAGATTTTGGGATCCCATACGGACACAGGTAGTTGATCGGATGGTCAAAAATAGTACCAAAAGTGGGAGGTGATACGTATCGGTACATCAATTGACTGGCGAAACCGAAAATGCCAACAACCAAAACGAACAAAAAAAATTAACCAAAACGAACAACAATTGACTGGCGAAACCGAAAACGCCAACAACCAAAACGAACAGAAAAAATTAACCAAAACGAACACCAATTGACTGGCGAAACCGAAAACGCCAACAACCAAAATGAACCAATTAACCAAAACGAACCAAAATTAACCAACAACCAAAACGAACCAAAACGAGCTCATGTCAATGTACCTCAGACGAAGAACACAAAACAAACCGTCGAACAAAGCTGCAAAGGAATCAGATGAGGAAAACCAAACAAGTCCATGTCAATGTACCTCAGACGAAAAACACGAACCAAAACGAACACCTCGGACGAAGAACGCGAACAAAGAGATTTTTTTTATTCAACCTGGCTCTGATACCATGTTAGGATTTATATAATCGAACAAGGATTAAAGGAAAGGAAAAGATAAACGTAGAAAACTTGTGGTATTAGATTAAAATAAGCGTTATCTAAAATATACAAGAGAGGGGCTTTTGTGAAGACATTGTTGAGATGAGTTGCTGTAACCAAATTAGATGTCACAACATGCAACTTACCGCACAAGAAATCTCCTACAACATCAATTTATTTTAGGCTAGAATAATCTCTTCTTTGAGAGTTGATTTATTTTCCTTAGTTGTTGATTATTCCTTAAACTCTTTTGTACTATTTAAACTACTCTATCATATCAATAATGGCCGACGTCAATAATACCCTTGTTCCTACAAAAATTGAATACAATTCTCCATTTTATCTTGGTCCTCAAGATAGGCCAGGAGATTTCATTACCCCTACTCGCTTTCGTGGTGATAATTATGATGATTGGGCGGGCGATATGCAGACCGCCCTTGAAGCACGTCGTAAGTTTGGTTTTTTGGATGGATCGATTCCGCTAGTTGTTCCGCCTTGCACCGAATTCGACTGGAATACAATTCATGCAATGCTTGTCTCTTGGATCATGAATACCATTGATCCCGAGGTCAAAAGCACTCTCTCCAAATATAGAGATGCAAAACGTTTGTGGGATTCCTTGAAATCTAGATATGCTTTGGTGGATGGACCTCGCATTCAACAATTGAAAATGTCGATTGCTCGATGTGAGCAACCTAAAAACATGCCTGTGGCCACATATTTTGGTAAGTTGACTGGTCTTTGGGAGGAACTCCATAAACACGAACCCCTTATTGAATGCACATGCTGCGAAAAGTGCACAGCGGGACAAAAACATGAAGAACGTAGAGCCACCAGTAAACTTCATGAATTTCTTATGGGTTTGAATTCAGATTATTATACTACTCTTCGTACCCAAATTTTGTCTCGAGATCCTCTTCCTTCTCTAGATCGTGCTTATCAATTGGTCTCTCAAGATGAAAGGGTTCGCCTCGCTAAACCTATTATTGCGGAAGCTCCGGATGTGGCTGGTTTTGCTCTTCGCGCTGTTCCTATTCAAGGTCGTGATCGTCCTGATAAATCATCTATTCTATGTACCCACTGTAAGAAGAATGGACATGATGTGGGTTCCTGTTTTGAACTTCTTGGCTATCCTGACTGGTGGATAGATCGTAGCAAAAACAACTCGCGTGGTGGTGGACGCTCACAAATCGGGCGTGGTCGCGGTTCAGTTCGTACCAATGCTACTCCACCACTTGTAAATCAAAGTAATACGACCCCTACAGGAGTTAGTGTTGGAGCAGCTACAGTAGGAGGGCGAGATTCACCGTCGGGCTCTTCCCCCGTTTTTTCGGTAGATCAATGGAAGGCATTGGCTGGTCTTCTTGGTAATACTAAACTTTCTATTGACAGACTTAGTGGTAAGTCTGCGACCTCTTTATGGATCATCGATACCGGTGCTTCACATCATGTTTCCGGAGATTATTCTCTTTTCTTTACATCACGGGTTATCAATGATTGTCCTGTCGGACTTCCTAATGGTACCACTGTTTGTGCCAAACGGGAGGGTTCAGTTCGATTGTCGGATACTATCACTCTTCATAACGTTCTCTTTGTCCCTCAATTGAATTGCAATCTTCTTTCGGTTTCACAATTAACTACTCATTTGAAATGTATTGTCCAATTTAATTCTACTTTGTGTGCTATACAGGACCAGTCGAGGAATCTGATTGGAACGGGTGTTAGGCGGGATGGACTCTACTATTTTGGAGGAGACACCTTGGTGCAACATGTTACAGTGAACAATACAACTAGTGAAATGGATTTGTGGCATTATCGTATGGGTCATCCTTCAGAACAAGTTGTGAAACTTCTTCCTTCTGTTCGTTCTTCTACTGGTACTTTGAGCAAGCCATGTGAGATTTGTTTTCGAGCCAAACACACCAGAGATCCTTTTCCTGTTAGTGAGTACAAGTCTACTAGAATTTTTGAGAAAATACATTGTGATTTGTGGGGCGCTTATAGGCACGTTTCCTCTTGTGGAGCTCGTTATTTTTTAACTTTGGTTGATGATTACTCTCGTGCTGTTTGGGTTTACTTGTTGGTTGATAAGACAGAAATTTTCCGTATGTTTATGGCTTTCGTTGCTATGGTTGATAGACAATTTTCTCAAAAAATTCGTTTTGTTCAATCTGACAATGGCACTGAATTTAATTGCCTGCTCGATTATTTTTTTTCGAATGGTATTAAATTTCAAACCTCGTGTGTGGGTACTCCTCAACAAAATGGGCGAGTTGAAAGAAAACATCGTCATATTTTAAATATTGGGAGGGCTTTGCGTTTTCATGCCCATCTTCCCATTTATTTTTGGGGAGAGATCATCCTTGCTGCCGCTCATTTAATTAATAGAACTCCATCTCCTTTATTGCAAAACAAAACACCTTATGAAATACTTTTTGGCAAGCCACCTCCTTATAGTGCTATCAAAGTTTTTGGCTCACTTTGTTTTGCACATAATCAGCGTACGAAGGGTGATAAGTTTGCTAGTCGGAGTCGCAAATGTGTTTTTATGGGTTATCCTCTTGGAAAAAAAGGATGGAAATTATATGACCTTGACACGAAAGAATTCTTGGTCTCTCGAGATGTGAAATTTTTTGAGGATGATTTTCCTTTTCGTGATCCCGCGGTATTTCACCAACTACCTCATCTCGGGGCTAATAATTCATTGGACAATGAATTTGAATTTACGGATTTTTTGGACTCGGATTCGATTACTCCAATCTCTCCTAATCCTGCTATTGTAAGTTCGGATGTTGAGCCTGAAGCAGCCACTATTGATCTTGATAGTATTTCAGAGATTACTACATCTACTTCTACTTATGTTCAACCAGAACCTCTTGGTAGGGGCATGCGCGAAAAGACGCCCTCTGTTCGTCTTCGAGATTTTGTCACCAACACTGTGTCTCTCCCAAGTCCATCCCCTGCCTCTCCTCTTCCCATCAGTTCCTCAGGTACATTCTATCCTATAGCTAACTATATAAATTGTGATAGTTTTTCTGTGAAATACCGCACATTTCTTTCAGCTATTACTTCGGCCAAAGAACCTAAATCTTTTAAGGAGGCCATGTTATATGATGGCTGGAAAAAATCAATGAAAGAGGAGATTCGTGCTCTCGAAGAAAATGGTACTTGGACTATGGAGGTCCTACCTCCGGGAAAACGTGCTTTGGGAAGTCAATGGGTGTATAAGCACAAATATAATTCCGCTGGTGTTCTTGAACGTTTGAAATCTCGTCTTGTGGTTCTTGGAAATCACCAAAAAGAAGGTATTGACTATACCGAGACGTTCGCTCCTGTTATTAAGATGGTCACTGTTCGTACATTTCTCGCTATTGCCGCTTCCAAAAATTGGGAGTTTCATCAGATGGATGTCCATAATGCCTTCTTGCATGGCGATCTTAGTGAAGAGGTTTATATGAAACTTCCTCCGGGCTTCACAGCTCCTCATCCGAACATGGTATGTCGTTTGCGCAAATCTCTTTATGGCCTGAAGCAGGCCCCCCGTTGTTGGTTTGCAAAATTAGTTGGTGCTCTAAAAGATTATGGTTTTCTACAATCATACTACGACTATTCTCTTTTTACTTTCACCAAAGGGGACGTCCAGATGAATGTTCTTGTGTATGTCGATGATCTTATTGTTTCTTGAAACAACTCCGCTGCTCTAAAATCTTTTAAACTGTATCTCAGTGAGTGCTTTAAAATGAAAGATCTTGGCCCTCTACAATATTTTCTTGGTATTGAAGTGGCTCGTAGTTCTTCAGGTCTCTTCTTATGTCAGCGTAAGTACGCTTTGGATATCCTCTCTGAAACAGGATTACTTGGTGCCAAGCCTGCTAGTTTTCCTCTTGAACCAAACCACAAACTTGGCCTTGCTACTGGTGCTCTTTTGGAAAATCCAGAATCTTACAGACGTTTGGTTGGGCGACTAATTTATCTTGCTGTAACACGACCCGACTTGGCTTATTCTGTTCATATATTGTCTCAGTTCTTAAAAGACCCTCGCCAGGAGCATTGGGAAGCGGCTCTGCGTGTGGTTCGCTATCTTAAGGGTAGCGTGGGCCAAGGTATTCTTTTATGCTCCGACAGTGACCTTACTCTCAATGGATGGTGTGACTCGGATTGGGCTGCTTGTCCTGTTACTCGACGGTCTCTTACCGGATGGTTAGTGTTTCTTGGCACTTCCCCTATTTCTTGGAAAACAAAGAAACAGTCTACTGTGTCTCGCTCGTCCGCCGAAGCCGAATATCGAGCACTCGCTGCTCTTACTTGTGAACTCAAATGGCTGAAAGGATTACTCTTAAGCTTGGGCGTTAATCATCCTAACACCATTGACGTATATTGTGATAGTCAATCAGCTCTCTATATTGCTAAAAATCCGGTATTTCATGAACGAACAAAGCACATTGAAATTGATTGTCACTTCGTTCGCGATGCCATCAATGAGGGTCTTATAACTCCTTCGTATGTTCCTACTTCTACACAACTCGCTGATGTTTTTACTAAAGCCCTTGGTAAGCAACAATTTGATTCTCTTGTTGACAAGTTGGGCATTCTCAATCCCCATGCTCCAACTTGAGGGAGGGTGTGAAGACATTGTTGAGATGAGTTGCTGTA
This sequence comes from Euphrasia confusa, assembly GCA_954870475.1. Classification (NCBI taxonomy): domain Eukaryota; kingdom Viridiplantae; phylum Streptophyta; class Magnoliopsida; order Lamiales; family Orobanchaceae; genus Euphrasia; species Euphrasia confusa. The sequence continues at coordinate 12,847,682 of OX940951.1, read as the reverse complement.
ACCAAATTAGATGTCACAACATGCAACTTACCGCACAAGAAATCTCCTACAGCATCAATTTATTTTAGGCTAGAATAATCTCTTCTTTGAGAGTTGATTTATTTTCCTTAGTTGTTGATTATTCCTTAAACTCTTTTGTACTATTTAAACTACTCTATCATATCAATAACAGGAGGTCGGAGGAAGATATTTCTACTTTAATTTCTTTCAGCTTTATATAGCCAAAACAAAAGGTAAACCCTAATCATATAAACAAAAGGTAAACCCTAATAATCTATAAATATAATAACTAATATATTCTAACAATCTCCAATTCAATTTGAAGAGGTAACTTCTCCCTTTACTATTATGATTAATGAACTTTTCTTTTTAGCTTTATATGCTAATAAAATTTATATACATAAAACAAATGGCTACTCTCGGTTGCATTTTCTTGCTGTGCGGGGGCGGAGATCAAATGAAAAGCGCGACATGGATATTGTTCGAGAAAGAAGCTGGAGAGGGAAGTTTGGGAGAAGTGGTAGAGTAATAAGACCCAATGCAAATCGCGTGGACTGAAAAGGAGTTGAGCTATATTGAGATTTTAAGTCATGAGCAAATTACTACTAAGAGTCCGTTTGAGCACACTTATTTAAAAGAGTTTATAAGAAATTATTTCTTATAAGTTGTTTTAAGAGCTGATAAATTGTTACGTCTTATTTAATAAATAAGTCGTTAAATCGTTTGAATAAAATAGATATATAAACTTATAAGATTTTAATTTGTTTAACAATTTAAAATCTTATATAAATAAAATTACCAAAAATAACTTGTTATATATGAAAAAAATAATTAAAAATATTTATATTAACTAAATAATAAATCTGGAATTTTTATATATATATAAAATGTAATAATTTTAGGAGTATATTTTGGTTTTTTAATTATGGTTTAAGTTATTTTTTTTTAAATCTAAACCAAACAAATTTTAAGAGCTTATAAGCTCTTAAACAACTTATAAGTTAATTTAAAGAGCTTAAAATGTTTACCAAACAAATTTTAAAAGCTTATAAGCTTTTAAACAACTTATAAGCTAGTTTAAGGAGTTTATAAACTCAGCCAAACAAGCTCTAGGTGTCACGTACAAAGTATTATGTAAATGAATCCTCACAATTTTTTAATTTTTAACAATTTCACTCGATACAATTTGCCTTAAATCGCTTAATTCACTACATCAAAAATACAATTTCCTTTCAAATTCTTTATATTTTCTTTGTTACCATTTAACAAATTTATTCCACGTTTAATCATAGAATAATATGTGTGCTGTTTGATATTTATTTTAGTTTGTAGGTTTCGGTTCTCTTTCAGAGTCATGCTGATCTACTTGTCGAATTCACTCATTTTCTTTGGGTGCTACCACGGTACAATATGCACAGCCTAGTAGGACTCACATCCTTCGTGGAGATTATAGATGTTCAAAACTTTTTCAAACATGGTTAACTTAGTTGGTCATTATTGTTGTTGATATTTTTGTGTTAATTAACTTAGTTTATTGTAAATGGCGCTAGTCGGGCAATGACTAGTGGCCTAACGTCTAGAGAGATTAATCGATGGGAAATAGGCGAGATTAATTGTTTTATATTTTTATATTTAATTAATTAATATTATATTTTAAAAATATTTTTTATAGGTAATAATTTAATATTTTAAACAAAACAATTCATAAATAATTTATAATATAGTATTAAATATTAATCACACGTTTAACATAGTAAAATAATCAAAATAATTTGTAAATTTAAAATTTTAAATCATTTTTATTATGTTTTTAATATATATTTTTTAATTTTTGGTCTCATACTTAAATTTGATCATTAAATCTGTTGGAGAATAACTATTTAACTATCTGCTTTTTGCCTCAAATTTGATTGCTGGATTAAATCAGTTTTATTAAGTTTTTAATATTACAAACATTTTTCTATCTTTATATCAATATGTTCTCTGTTTTTTATACTATTTTTTTTATTTCAATTACATATTAATACTCATTATAACTATAATTCCTATTTTATATTATTCATCACTAACAATTTTTTTTTTTAATTATGTGCATTTTTTCTAAGTAAACATTCTCAAGACAAAAAGAATAGTAAAAAATTTCTACTTCAATTATTGAACTGTTTGTCATTTTTTGTTGTAAATCGACTGCTTTAGTCCTTGAACTGTTTGTTTTTCAAATTCTTCGTAAATTTATATAGAATTTGACAACCAATTCGGAGAGTGCGCGAGTAATATTTAAGCTCTCATCAATTTGTGTATTGATGTAGGTGACAAATAGTCAAATTTCTAAACCCCACTAATATTAATTTATTTCAGGCTCCATCCCTACATGTTTTTCCAATGTCAGTTCTTCTCCATACGCATGCTATGAATTATGATGCCTTGAGCTGAGCACACAGCTGGAAGAACCCATATGCCTTTCTGAGCAACCACATACCTCCCTGGTCGTCGCACTAACTACACATATAACCCCACCGCACACAGTACACTGCATCAACTACTGGCATGTCGGTAACGGAAAATGCTCGTTCGTTTCAATGCACTTTGACTATCACAGTTCACACTCATAATATCCAGTGGGGTCCTTGCGAACCACATCGAAATCATATGGTTCCAGGTTCACCACTCTATAAATCGGGCTCCATCGAGCAGCAGTTGCATCATCTCACAAAACTCACAAACACATCATTTGCTTACAGTGAAAAAACACACAGGGGATGTCGTCTCAGGAAAGAGGCAGTGCACTACTGGTGATGATCATGGTGACTCTGTCGATGATTCTCCACTGCCAAGTGGCTGAAGCCGCCGACTACACGGTCGACTGGAAAATCAGCGGCGGCACTCTTCAGAAATTGACCAGAGCCAAGAAGTTGAAGGCAGGTGACAACCTTGGTAAGATAATAAGATCCAAGACAATAAATAATCTTCTCTAACTCTTGTTGATCAATTTCAAACATTGATTCCTTTTTTTTTTTTTTTTTTTTTTTATAACAGTGTTCAATTATCAAGTCGGGAAACACAATGTGATGGCGGTGAACAGAAACGGGTACGACAACTGCGCAGCAGTTCCTAGCAACGGCAAAGTTTACACGGGAGGAAGCAGCGATAAGGTCCCTCTCGCGAGGGGAGCGAATTACTTCATCTGCACTTTCGCAGGGCACTGTGAGGCTGGAATGAAGTTTAAAGTCAGTGTCTGATGAATGATGATGTATATATAAGCTACTGTAGTCATTCGTCTCGACTGCTAACGAGACACGAATAAAATAAACAATGGCTACCTGCTTCTTCTTTCTCGAAGATGATGTAAAAAACGATGCACACTAAATAAAAGATCGATCTTTCAACAAAGCTTCAGCCGCCCTCCTTCCGGAAACCAACGCCCCGTCGAAAGTGGCGCTCGTCATATAATCCCCACACGCGTACAAACCAGGCTTCACCCTCGGATCCTTCATCAGATCCGTGGGCGGGCATTGGTTCGGCTGGGCGAACCCGACCCTGTACATCCTCAAGTATATCCACGACCCGACACAAGTCGACCCGAACCAACCCGACAACTCCCTCAGCACCCGCCCCACGAGCTCCTCGTCTGGCACGTCTTCGTAAGTCCCGACAAGCGAAACGGAGGCCAAACCTTTCCCGGGAGGGGCATAGGAAGGAGCCACGTTAGTCGCGAAGAACATGTTGTTCACGATCCCATGACCCGACCCGTTTAGAAATAGAACCGGGTCGTTCACCGGGACCCGTTCGCTGTCCATGGTGAAGTACAAACACACCGTGCCCCAAGCGTTTTTTCCCGTCGTCGGCTTACCCGCCAAAATCTTGCCAGCCTGGAATTCTTCGACGGCCAGGATCACTCCGAGATCGCTCGCCAGTGATTCTTGGCTTTCTAAATTTACGACTACGCCCCCGCCGCCTTCCTCTCCGGGCTTGTGGTCGATCGAGACTACCCTGGAATTTAATTTGATCGAGCCCGGGTTCAATTTACCGGCCAGCTGTTCGGGAATTGCGGAAATGCCGTTACTGGGGAGTGTATTCTCTCCCAGAGCGAGGCATTTGAACACGAAATCGAACAGGCGGGATGTCGTTTCCAGGTCCCGGTCGAAGAAGATCCCCCCGAAAAACGGCCGGAAAAATCGGTCGAGGATCGAATCCGAAAACCCGATTGCCCTAAGCAGATCAATCGTCTTCAATTCCTCCGCGGTCAGGATCTCGAAATCCGACCGAGTCAAAACCCTAATTCTAGTCAAGCCGATCAGCAGCTTATCGACGAGTGAGCCGATGGGATTCGTGAGCGAGAGGAGAGCGTCTGGGAGGTGCCTAAGGGGATCCGCTACGGTGTGGAATCGACCGCCGTAGAAGACCTGCGCGCCGGAGTAGAACCTGTGGAGATCCAGGGCGCCGTAGTCGAGGAGAGTCTGAGCTTCGGGGTAAGCCGTGATGAAGATCTGGAAGCCGCGGTCGAGGGTGTAGCCGTCGACGAAGTCCGTGCGCACGCGGCCACCGACGGCGTCGGAGGCTTCGAGGAGGACGAAAGGGGTGTTCTCGGCTTGGAGACGGGTCGCGGCGGCTAAGCCTGCTAGGCCGGCGCCGACGACGATGACGCCGGTGGAGGTGGTGTTGAGGTTTCCGTCCAGGGAGATTTTGTGGGAGGTGGCATTGGGTGGTTTGAAGGATTTGGAATTGGAATGGGAAAAAGGGAAGGGTGAAGAAGACGGTGGACGATTGATGGCAGTGAGTGGCATTGCGATCGCCGTAGGGCTATGGGTTTTTTGTTTCTTGATTAGGAGGATATATGGCCTTTGCTGATCCTATATCACGTTATCCACTTGTGGACTGAAAAAAAAGAAAAAGGATAATGTATAATTTATTTACTGTATATTTTAACATGCCGGTGCTGGAGCCGTAAATCATGAAAGGTTGAGGTGATCGGGAAATTTACTAAGCATTTTTGTGTTGGAGTTTGGATTTTCATGATTATAGTGTACAACCTTGAGACTTTTAAACTTGATCGCAAGAATATACTCTTTAAATAGTATTATTTTCTGTACAAAATTACCAATTTTCACACGTTTCATTTTTGCATAAAATGTCTAAAACAAATCTACTCCGTATAATTTAAATTGTCAACCCTATTATAGTATATATACACAAACACAATACACCATTTGACATTCATTTGTCAATCACATTATAATTGTGTTGGACTAACAAAGATCAACTTTCAGATCATAAATGCATAACCAAAAAAAATAAAAAATTCAAAGCCACTCGACCAAACTTATGTAATAAGCTCTCCTTCTCATTTGCTCACATAGTTCATGATTTTCACACGAGAACAAACAAATTTTAAAATCTAATTTTCTCAACATATAGAAACTCGAAAAGGGCCATGGAAACATAAACAAACAAGGCATATTTGTTCTTTTATAGACTGTCTGTCGAATTTTCTCCAGCCTTCAGCCTCCTTAGATACAATCCAAACAACTTCCAAAAAAAAAAAAAAATGCAAGAAACTAGGACAAACATGTGTTTACACTGGTGAGTTAATCCCTATAGAAAATTTAATTAAACAACTTCAGAACAGTGCAAGTCTAAAGAAAATGCAAAACAAAAACATGGATGATCAGAATTCAACGCCAACTGCTTTAAAAGCACTCACAGATTGCTTTTGAAAGTATGTACTTAGGTTTAAACAGAACTCAAATCCCTAGCACCTATTTACGTTTGTTAGCTTCATGACTTATCTGAGTCTAAAGAATGTGCTTTTGAACTTTAGCAACATCAACCGAGGACAGACAGAAAAGGGCAGTCTTGTTAGTAGGGGGAGTTCATGATTTGGTTCAATATAATTTCAGGGAATCCCTGAAACTTTTCTTAGATGCAATGAATCTCAACACAACTTGAAATACATGTTCGTTGCAAAACAGAAAAAGGCATTAAGACCGAATAAGAATGCACATGTTAGCAGACTATTGCAAAAACAGAAAATGTATTCACTGCTATTTCTGTTATTACTCGACTACAACACGATCCAAAACCATGTGATGTTCAGAAACCTTAAAACTGAAACAAGAACCCCACATTTATCGTTTATCATATTCAAGCGTCATTTACGAAGTCATTGTTATTTCCAGTATGCATCAAAAATCAAGTCATATTCACCAAAAGAATTTGTGTGTCCCCATCATCGGCTTATCCATCCCCAATCAAATGAAGCAACTAACTACCCAGGGAAAATTTCCACAAACACAGGCAACCTCTTTCTAGAACTGATACCTGAAAGCACTTTCTCGATATAAGCATTTACATCTTGATTCGATGGAATTTCCCCCTCGACGAAAGGCAGCGTGACCTCGATCCCGTCGTCCTGAGGAGTCCAATCCGATCTGCACGGGTAATCGTTCGGGAGCGTTCCGCTGGGAATTTCAGTTCCAGAGAGGTGCTTGACCTGAACAGGTGGGGTGGAGAACGCCATAGCTGCTGGTGATGGTGGCAGTAGGAGAGCTTTTTCTTCTGTTGTTGTTGGCGCAGCTGGTGATGACGGTGATGATGATTTGGATTGGATGTTGGCGGAGCAGTTCTTTCCATATGATGGTGAGGCTGATCCCTCTGAATCGTTGTTCGATTTGAAAATCTACGAAAAACATAAAAATCACGGGGATGTGAATTGTAAAACCCTATGAAGAATCGCTTGATGAAAAATTACAGTGAAACGATCGAAGGTGAAATTAGGGTTAATTCGGATCGGTACCTCGAGTAAAATCTTGCCGGAGGAGCGAGGGGGACGCCGCAGCTCCTCTTTGCCGTGCGCGAACTGTGTTGCAGGTGAAATTATTATTGTTCCATTTTTCAATTATATAGAAACAGAGTAAACGCGTTTGTTAACATCGAAAATGCGATTTTAGGAACGGAAAACCGTCAATTCAATATGAACCGTAGATTAATCTGAGGAGCGGAAATAATAACCGTCGGATCAAAAGTGACCTGGCATTCCGAACCGAATTGGCATGTTCCGCAAGTCTCCCAGAAGCTGCACAGCCTGTTCTTCTGAGGTCTGGTGTTCTCTATCCCGCCGCCGCCGCGGCGTGACTTCAACGGAGTTGAATTGGACCTTCCGCCGGATAAATTGCTGTTAAAGGAGCTGGATGACATCAGCGGCGTCCTCTTCCTCGCTTCGCCGCTTCCTTTGTTGGACTTCTTCACGGGAATTCCGTCCATGACGAACACATCCTCCTCAAACTTCACCGGCGATATGAACGACGGCGAGGAAACGGATTTGGATTCGGCGGAGCGCAGGTATTTCAGCAGCGGAGACGGAGATTCGGAGCTGTCGGATGCGTATGGATCGAACAGTGAATTCCGGCGGCGTCCGTGGTCTAGGTTCCGCACGATAATTGGGGAAACGACGCCGTTCGGGAAGTTGAGCTTCGGAGATTTGGATTCGCACTGGATTTCCATTGGAATTCTCTGCAATTGATTACAGAAAATTGGAAATCTTTTCCCCAAAAATTCGAGCAATCTGATGAATGTAAAGAACGAAATTTCTAGGTTTCGGATGCGATATGTTGTTACCTGAGATTGAGAGGCTCCGGTGTGGATTCGATTAAGTCAACAACCTGATAGAGCAAAAAACAGAGAAACTGAAGAGTGGTACAGTATGTGGATATTTAGTGTGAAGATTTTCGTTCTTCGTAGCTCTGCTTTTGCGCCATACTATGAAACTCTGTTGGTGGCGGTGCAACCGTTACTTATACAGTGGAGCTAGTGGAGAGGAAGAGGGTGGTGGAGGTGGAGAGGAAGAGGATGTAATGGTAATTTTGTCCTAATTGCCGGGTAAGATAAGAGCACAATTTTATTTCATGGATTAAAATGTAATTTTAGAATAGTTTATTACAGTGCTAGTAGTAAATTTAATTCAGTTTCTGGAAAATGCATCTTTTGCAACACACGTAAAGATATGGGGTCAGTTTGCAATATTTTCCATCCACAAACTGTAAAATCATAAAGAAAAGTGGTCAGTTTTATAAAGTAAGTATAACAAAAAAAATCCACCGAACAAAAGATAAATGGTCAGTTTGTAAAATTTACAATTTTTTATTGAACAATAGAATCTATTCAAACTATTTCAGCAACAATAATTCATTATTGAGATCAAATCTTCTTCATTGCACTAAGTTAGTGGCACTCATTTTAGCATGCATAAATTATATAAATGAAAAAAAGTTGCCAATAAATACGATATCTTTTCGTATACTTTTATTTTATTGTAATTTTTACTCTTATACGAAAATGAATTATTGGAAATCGTATAGGAAAAGATATCGTATTTAGTGTGCCACAAAGAAATAAATTGACAGACTGAAAATCGTATTTAATTAGAAAAAAATGTTAACCAAAGCAACCAAGTACGGGTAGAAATACCATTTTAATTTGTGCATTTGCTAACTAGGTAGGCGCGGCGGATAGTTAGTACTGTACTTAGTAAGGAGTAACATTTGTTGTACAATATTTTTTTTCATTTTTGATGAATATACTATTTACTTGAATTCAGTTCAATTAACTTTAATTAATTTGTTTCACTTCCAATTAATCGATTTAGTTTATATAAATAAATATGATAAATATTTCAAATAAACAATCTAATTAATTTTATAATATTATTTATAACTTTTAAAATTAAATGAAAGTATATAGAAATTATTATTATTATTATTATTATTATTATTATTATAATAATAATAATAATAATAATAATAATAATAATAATAAAAATCAATTTAGTTTAGTCAGATAGACAATAGAAAAAAAAAAGTATCCAAAATAATCCACTTGTTGAGGTTAATTATATATATTTTCTTAAATTTCTTGTCCAAAAAAGTATGACATTTATTAATGGATGGGCGAACAAAGTATTGTATTTTTTATTAAAGCAGTTAACAACGTAGCCAAGTAGGAATACCGAATTTGTGCATTTATTAACTAGGTAGCGGCGCCGGGTCTTTAGTGGACTGGAGTATATAGTTAGCATTAGTACTTAATTTAGTTGATTAAATTTAATTTCTTTCACTTAATTCAAATAATTTCATTTAGTTTATTTAAACAAAAATATGATAAATAATTTTAAATATACAATTTAATTAATTCTATAATATTATTTTTAATTTTTAAAATTGATTGAAAGTATATAAAAATTATTATTATTATTATTATTATTATTATTATTATAAAAAATCAATTTGGTTTAATTAATGAGACAATAAAATAAAGAAAGTATGCAGAAATGTACAAATAATCAAGTTGTTATGGGTTAATTATATTTTATAATATGTAGAAATATATAGTAGTAGTAAATGCTAAATAAGAATTTATAACATGACTTTAAATTAATTTTTAATAAAAAAAATTAAAAACAGTACTAATATTATATTGTAATTGTAGTGGGGGTTGAATCTTGAAATGATAGGTTTTGTTAGACGTGATCATATTGATTTCATTACGAGTACTATATTATTTGAAAATTCATCCAATTTAAATACCCTCCTCAGTCCCCATATATAGTCCCATCCATCATTCATAATCCAAAAACACACACACACACACATATAAACACGTTAATTAATATTAGTTCAATGGATCTAACTTTCAAAGTGAGCCGCCAAAACCCGGAGTTGATCCCTCCGGCTGAGCTCACCCCCCACGAGTTCAAACCCCTATCCGACATCGACAATAGGGAGGACATTCGTTCGCACGTTCCTTTCATTCAGTTCTTCCGGAGAAATCCGTCCATGGACGGGAATGACCCTGCCCAAGTTATTCGATCCGCCTTTGCCCGAGCATTGGTTTACTACTACCCGTTGGCCGGGCGGCTGAGGGAACATGCTGCCCGAAAGTTAGTGGTGGAGTGCACCGGCGAGGGGTTGTTGTTCATAGAGGCGGATGCGGACGTGACCCTGGGGCAGTTCGGCAACCTTCAGCCGCCCTTTCCTTGTCTCGACGACCTGCTTTATGATGTTCCGGGCTCCCACGGACTGCTCGATTGTCCCTTGATGCTTGTTCAGGTGCACGTAGTTGTCTCATTTATTTTTCATATTTTTTAAAATAATAATAATAATATTTATTATTACTCCATATTATTTTAGTTGAATTAAATTTAGTTTTGATTCCAATATTAATACACACCAAGAGTTATATATATTTATTAATATTCAGGTGACGCGCCTAAAATGCGGCGGGTATATATTGGCCATCCGCTTCAACCACACCATGTGCGACGGCCTCGGCCTCGCGCAGTTCCTGTCCGCCGTGGCAGAACTGGCCCGCGGCGCAACTGCTCCTTCCGTCCCACCAGTCTGGCAAAGACACCTCCTCACCGCGCGCGTGTCCCACGCGCCCCAACTTGTGTACGACGACTTCGTCCCGTACACCAAAGGAACCCTCGTCCACCGCTCCTTCTTCTTCGGCGGCGCCGAGATCTCCGCCCTCCGCCGCCTCCTCCCCCCGCAGCTCCGCCGCTGCACGACCTTCGAGATCCTGACCGGCTGGCTCTGGCGGTGCTGTTAAAATGCTAATTTGCAATACATTGATTTGGAAGATAAAAGGTTAAGAAGTCTAAGCGGCATCTTTACATTGATTTCCTTCTCTTTGTATTCCTATCTAGAATAATCTGCAGATTATAAATTGAGTTGATCTCTTTTGTAATATCATCAAGCAAGTGAATAAATAATAAAAAGAGAGTGAGCAGTAGCTACTCCAATTCCCCTTTACTTTGTGATTTCTTATATTCAAAATTTAGCTAAATAGCTTCCGCACCCAACAAATTTGGTATCAGAGCCATCTTTATTTTTTTTCCAGCATATAACTTACATCATGGCTTCAAAATCTTCTTCTCCATTATTTGCTTATTCACCCAGTCAGGTTCCAATCTTTGAAGGTGAACACTATCCTTATTGGTGTAGTCAGATGCGGACTTTCTTTGAGTCTTTGGAGTTATCAGAAATCATCGATGGAGAAATAGATGAACCAATCAAAGGAGAGAAAGATTATGATCTATTGCAAAAAGAATTCAAAAAGAAAAATGCAATGGTGTTACGATATCTCCAGCAAGGCGTTGGAAAATCAATATTTCCTCGCATTTTTGGTGTCTTAAAAGCCATCGACGCTTGGGAAATATTGAAGCAAGAATTTCAAGGGACGGAGAAGACGATTGCTTTGAAGCTTCAATCTCTGTGGAAGGATTTTGATAACATTAAAATGGAAGATCATGAATCTATTCGTGATTTTTCGACTCGAGTCGCAGAGATCGTAAATCAAATAAAAGGATGTGGAGATACAATTGAAGATATAAGGGTGGTGCAAAAAGTACTTCGTTGTCTCCCTCCTAAATTTGATCATGCCGCAGCCGCAATTGAAGAATCAAAAGATTTAACGAAAATGACGATGTACGAGTTAACAGGTTCACTTCTCGCACATGAGCAAAGAATCAACCGATCGAGTATCTCATCCACTGAACAAGCTCTCCAAACAAAACAAGTGCCAAACTCCAAAAATAAATCTGGACAGTGGAAGTCAAGTGAGAAGAAAAATGGTTGGAAAGTCAAACCATCTCAACATTCTGGTAATAATCATGGTTGCATTATTTGCAAAAAGTCTAATCATGAATCCAAAGATTGCTATTTCAAATGCAAGAGGTGTAAAATCCCGAATCACTCGCAAAGGGACTGTTGGCATCAAAATAAAGAGAAAAAGGAAGAAAAGGAGGAAGCAAAATTTTCGGAAGAGACGAAAGAAGAATATATGTTTTACTCCAACTCATCCCAAGATTCGAAGAGTACATGGTACTTGGATAGCGGGTGTAGTAATCACATGTCAGGTAATCGAAAACTCTTCGTCAAGATTGATTCAAATATCACATCACAAATTATTCTTGGCGATGGAACACAAAGAAGGGCCGAAGGGAAAGGAACTATTGCTATCGGGACAAAAGAAGGCAACCAAACGCTACTCTCCGACGTTCTTTACGTGCCAAATCTTTCACATAACCTTATCAGTGTTGGACAGCTCATTCAAAAGAATTTTGCGGTCAACTTTGACAATGGTATGTGTAAAATTCTTGACAAACAGAAGAATTTCATAATTGCAAATATTGAGATGAGAAACAAAATGTTTCCTCTTATGTTGCCACTACACGATGAACACGCACTCAAAGCTGGAAGTGTCGACTCTTCACATCTTTGGCATTTGCGCTATGGTCATCTTCATACCAATGGTCTTGCATTATTGAAAGAAAAAAATATGGTGATTGGACTTCCAAGCTTCTCGAAAAATCAGCACGTATGTGAAGGTTGTATTTACGGAAAAATGCACAAGCTTCCATTTCCAAAAACATCGTGGCGTGCTAAGGGACCGTTAGAGCTTATTCACTCGGATATTTGTGGTCCAATGCAGACTCCTACTCCAGGAAATAAGAGGTATTTCATTCTATTCGTCGATGATTATACACGAATGATATGGATTTACTTCCTAACTCAAAAGTCAGAAGCATTCTCCATTTTTCTCCAATTTAAATCTCTTGTTGAAAAAGAAAGTGGGTTTCTAATAAAGACTTTGAGAACAGACCGTGGAGGGGAATATCTTTCAAACCCATTCATTGAATATTGCAAAGTGAATGGAATAAAAAGGCAATTGACAGTGAGTAGATCACCACAACAAAATGGCGTCGCCGAAAGAAAAAATCGGACGATTGTGGAAATGGCAAGAAGCATGTTGAAAGGAAAAGGGGTTCCAAATCTTTTTTGGGCAGAGGCTGTACACACTTCGGTTTATATTCTTAACCGTTCACCTACAAAGGCAGTGAAAAACAAAACTCCTTTCGAAGCTTGGTTCAATAAAAAGCCGATGGTAAATCATCTCAAAGTTTTCGGGAGCATCGCGTATGCTCACGTTCCATCTCAAACTCGGGAAAAATTTGATGAAAAGGGTAAAAAGCTTCTTTTCGTTGGCTATAGTGACGAATCCAAGGGATTTCGACTAGTTAATCCTTCAACAAATAAAATAACCGTCTCTAGAGATGTTTTATTTGATGAAACTTCTACTTGGGACTGGAAAGAAGAAAATGTGGAGGAACCAATTTATGCAGATCCACTAACATTGGAAAATGGAAAAAGTCCAAGTCCAGCACCACCACCTCCTACATCAGAATCTGATGACGAAAGTCCTCCAAGAAAAACACGTCTTCTTAGTGACATTTATGAATCTTGTGAATTTGGTTTATTCTCTTGTGAACCAGAAAACTTTGAAGAAGCATCCAAAAGTGAGGATTGGATAAAAGCGATGAATGAAGAAATATCGAGCATCAAGAAAAACAAAACTTGGGAACTCGTTGATTTACCTCAAGGAAAGAAGGCGATTGGGCTAAAGTGGGTCTTCAAGGTCAAGTTCAACGAGAAAGGTGAAATTCAAAAACACAAAGCCCGACTCGTAGCAAAGGGGTATTCTCAACAACCTGGAATCGATTATACCGAAACTTTTGCTCCGGTTGCTAGAATCGAAACAATCAGAATTGTTATAGCTTTGGCAGCTCAATTGGAGTTGAGTGTTTATCAACTCGACGTAAAATCGGCCTTCTTAAATGGAGAAATATTTGAAGAAGTATACGTCGACCAGCCGGAGGGTTTTAAAGTCAAAGATCAAGATGAGAAGGTCTATCGACTAAAGAAAGCTTTGTACGGCCTGAAACAAGCGCCACGTGCATGGAACAACAAAATCAACAATTATTTTGTTGAACGTGGTTTCAACAGAAGCTCCAGTGAATCTTCCCTCTATGTGAAAAATATTGGAAATGATTTCCTTGTGGTGTGTCTTTACGTAGACGATCTCGTCTACTTTGGTACAAAAACAAGCTTGGTGGAAGATTTCAAGAAAAACATGATGGAGAATTTTGAGATGACTGACTTGGGTCTTATGCGCTACTTTCTCGGCATTCAAGTGAAACAAAGTCCTGGGTCAATTTTTCTTAGCCAAGAGAAGTATATCACTGATTTGTTGAAAAAATTCAACATGAGTGACTGCAAACCCATCTCTACTCCAATGATGCAAAATGAAAAATTGCAAATTCACGATGACGCTGAAAAAGTCGACGCTACAATATACAGAAAGTTGATTGGGTCTTTGATCTATCTTAACACCAGGCCGGACATCACCTACTCCGTAAGTCTACTTTCCCGATTTATGAACGAGCCAAGTAAAATTCATTTTTCTGCAGCAAAAAAAATTTTGAGGTACTTAAATGGTACAAAGAATCAAGGTATCATGTTCAAGAAAGAAGAGGTGTTCAACCTTGTTGGCTACACGGACAGTGATTGGGCGGGTTCCGTAGATGATCGAAAAAGCACATCAGGCTATGTGTTTTGTCTTGGCACTAATGTTATCTCATGGAGTTCAAGAAAACAAAAATGTGTTGCTTTATCATCTGCCGAAGCAGAATACATTGCAGCCACCGAAGCCGCTTGTGAAGGAGTTTGGTTAAGAAGAATATTGGATGATTTGAAGGTCACACAAGTTGAAGCAACTACAATATTTTGTGATAATATGTCCGCAATCGCTATGACGAAAAATCCCGTTTTTCATGCGAGATCCAAGCATATCGAGTTGCGGCATCATTTCATCCGTGAACTTGTGAATGAAGGAAAAATATGTTTGAAGTTTATCAACACAAATGATCAGCCTGCTGATGCTTTGACAAAGGCTGTTACTTCCGACAAGTTTGAAAAATTCAAGAAGCAAGTCAAAATTGCAAATTAAGGAGGGGTGTTAAAATGCTAATTTGCAATACATTGATTTGGAAGATAAAAGGTTAAGAAGTCTAAGCGGCATCTTTACATTGATTTCCTTCTCTTTGTATTCCTATCTAGAATAATCTGCAGATTATAAATTGAGTTGATCTCTTTTGTAATATCATCAAGCAAGTGAATAAATAATAAAAAGAGAGTGAGCAGTAGCTACTCCAATTCCCCTTTACTTTGTGATTTCTTATATTCAAAATTTAGCTAAATAGCTTCCGCACCCAACAAATTCCGCACCATCGCCCTCTCCCAAGACCCAGAAGAAGAGGTCTGTGTCAGCTCCGCCGTCAACACCCGGCAGCTATTCGATCCGCCGCTCCCGAAGGGCTACTACGGGAACGCCTTGACCATCTCCATGGCGATCACCACCGCCGGAGAGCTGTCGGAAAAGCCGCTCCACTTCGCGGTGGATCTCGTGAGGAAGGCGCAGATGGAGGTGACGTGTCAGGATTTGATGGTCTTCAGAGTGCGGCCGATATTTACGCTCGCGACGAGTTTCGTGGTGTCGGATACAACGCGGATAGGGTTAGATGAGGTGGATTACGGGTGGGGACAGCCGGCGTTCGGAGGGGTGGCCAGAGGCGGCGTGGGGCCCATCCCCGGCATGTGTTGTTTTTACACGCCGTGGAAGAACAGGGAGGGTACTCAGCGGGGGATACTGGTGCCCATGTGTTTTCCGGCCGAAGCCATGGAAGTCTTCTCGGAGGAGGTTCAGAAGATCATGGTCAAACCAAATTATACTTCCATCATCATCTCCAAAACTTCTGCTCTCTGAGCTAGTAACACGATTAATATATTGGAAAAATTATATTACCCCAACTTAAAGCCATTTTTAACTTTCATAATAAAACTTTAGTTTGTTTCACGTGGAATGACTGAATTATTTAAAACCAATCATCAATTCTTCTTAATTATAGGTGTATAAAAAACTTTTGATAAATAAAATCAATCGAGTAAAAAACTCATCTTCAATTCTTTATATATTTGTATAAAAAGCTTTGATTAATCAAATCAATGGAGCTAGTAAAGAGTGGTTGCACTTTGGCAGCACACGAACGTTAGATCTACTTGGGCGTCCGGGAGAAACAGAAGGGAGCTGAGTTCGGGACATCCCGATCTATGGGGCTAATTAAGGACAGGGTACGTCAATATTGTATTTTAAAGTGATATATACTCTATCTATCTCAAATTTGATTATAGGTTTGGGAAAGAGACAACATTAGTTAAGCAAATGGAGAAGTATTAAATTAAAATATTACGTGTTCCTCTTTAATTATGAATAAACACAATAAGAAGAATCTTTGTTACAATTAATGTACTGAGTTGTATCTTCTCATACTCCATAATTCCAGAGAAATATTACTCTTCAAATGCTGACATTCAAGGAATGCTTCAAGTTCCCAACATGAAGAGTATGCTTTCCCAACCCAACTCTCCTATTACCCTTCTCATCAACCACACCCAAATGCTTGCACACATCAACATCAAACACAACAACCCCTTCTTCCTCCGGACCCAAACGAACCTTCTCAAACCCCAACAACTGCTTCCGAGGCGCCCCGTGCACCTCCGGAGGAGTCGAAAACAGAAGGACAGTTTCGCCCCCGACGAACCTGCCCACGTTTTTCACTCTCAGACGAACCCCGAACACCAAACCCCCGCACGCCTCCTCCGTTGCATCGATGGACTCACACTTTGTTGACGTTCGGCATGCATGCTTTTCCCCCAACGGAACGGAGACGATAGCCGGCGGCTCCTCAACCATCGCGTGATCGAATTCCGAGTACCCCATCCCGTCCCCGAACGAAAACACAACCGGGCCCTTGTAGAAGCGATACGTTCGGCCCGGGTAGCCCATCGCGGGGTCCGCCCTCATCCTCATGTCCGTCATCTCAACACTGTCAACGTACGATTGCGGATACCAACTCATAGGCAATTTTCCACCGGGATTGTGATATCCGAATACAACATCAGCTATAGCAGCCCCGCCGGCTTGACCCGGAAAACCGACCCATAAAATGCTACTGATCTTAGGATCATCCTTTGCGAACTCGACATCCATTCCCCCGCCCGACATGATGACTAGGATAACCGGCCCTTTCGAAACCCTCGCAACCTCGGACACCAGAACCTGCTGCTGTCCGGGGAGGGTAACGTCCACCCTGTCTCGATCCTCCGACTCGATCGATTGATCCGAACCCACGACCAAAACCACAGCATCGGCCTCGGACGCTATTTTCTTGGCTTCCTCCAACTCAGCAGCAACACACGACACGTCAGCACATCCTCGTTGGTATACCGTCGAGACGGAAGCCGTCAGGCCTTGCAACGGGGTCGTGTAGTTGCACGGGGTACCTTCGTAATTACCGATCATGGTGTGGGTAGCGTCGGCATTGGGGCCGATGACGGCCAACGACTCGATGGATTCAGGCGATAAGGGCAACGAGGCTCCGGTGTTCTTGAGGAGAACTATCCCTTGCCTAGCGGCTTCGCGCGCGAGCTCCTGGCTCGACGGGGTGCACACGTCCCCCGGACCCAGGTTCCCGTACGCGAGTCCGCTCGGGTTCCCGTCGAAGAACCCCAACCTCATCATGGTCTCGAAGTTGTTCGAGACGGCCCTGTCGATTTCTGCTTCCTTCAATAGGCCCCGATCGATCGCGGCTTGAGCGTTGTTGCTCAGGAAAGCTCCGCAGTTGAGATCCACACCTGTATTTACAAGTATTATAAGGTTATCGTATATACACGTGCTGAAATACAGACACACGCACCTGATTTGACAGCCAGAGCGGCCGTCTCCTCGGGAGTCTTGGTGTAGTGTTGGGAGTTCACCATCACGTCTAAAGAATCGCAGTCCGAAACGATGTACCCTTTCAGCTTCCACTCGCCTCGGACCACGCCGGACAACAAGTCGGGGTCGCCGCACGTCGGCTTGCCGTTGACCTGATTGTACGAGCACATCACGCTCGCGACTTTCCCGTCGCGAACGCAGCTCTTGAACGGCGGCTGATACGTATCTTCCAAATCTTGTCGCGTCACCTAAAAGCTCGAAACCTGTTAGTGGGTCGAATATATTCTCCAATAGAAATAAAAACCGCGCGCAGAGGTATTATACCTGAGCATTGAAAGTGAACCTGTGGGCTCCTTTCCAGTTATCCAAATCGTAAGCTGTGTAGTGCTTGCAGCAAGCAGCAACTTTGAGCCTGTCCTTGTCATCGTCGGTTTGCTGCAAGCCTCTGACGTAAGCCACGGCGTATTTGCTGGCGAGGAAAGGGTCCTCTCCGGGGGTTTCCTGGCCACGTCCCCATCTCGGGTCGCGGAAGATGTTGACGTTCGGGGACCAAAAAGTCAATCCAGATAATCCCGCGTTGTACATCGCCCTCGCCTCAGTCGAAACCACCTGCATTAATCAACGATAATGTACTACTTTCCAAAGAATGATACCCGTTTTATTAATTGCCAACTAATTTCTGGAGAAAATAATGATTCTGTTTGATAGAACTTAATTTCAGTTCGTTTTTTAGCAACTAAAGACCCCGAAAAAGGGGTGTGTGTGTGTGCACCAACTTTCGCAAAATCGAAAGTTGATCGTTCAAAAAATTAATTATTACCTTTCCGATGGTCTCGAACAAGGAGTCGTTGAAAGTGGCGGCGGTGAGAGTGACCTGAGGGAAGCTCGTGGCCCCCGGGACCGGGCCGTGGAAGCTGGTCCCTGGGCCGGTGGACGAGACTCCATGCAGAGCCTCGTTCCACCACTCGTAATTGGGTATTCCGAGCCGGCTGACCCCCCGGGCCCCGCTGACGAGCCAGCCGAGCTTCTCGGCTAAAGTGAGCCTGCTCACGAGGTCCTTCACTCGGGCTTTGAGGCCCAACGAAGGATCGCAGAAGCTGAGGTTCTTCAGGCCGGGATTGGTTGCGACGTCGCACGCGAAGAGGGGGCCGGGGTCGGCGGAAACGAAAAGGCAGAAGATGGAGAAGAAGACGAAAACAGAGCAGTGGTTTGGAGGGGCCATTGTGTAACACAAGAGAGTTGGTGTTTTGCGAGCCCTTTTGATGAATAGGATTTGTTTGGGGGCATTAATTAAAGAGTCCTGTGAATTTTTGGTCACATTTATAAGAATTGTGAGTTTTTTGTGCTCAATTATAAGAGCATGAGTTTTTTACACCAATTGCATTTGAAGTACCTATTATACCCTTGAAAGTAAAAGAAAAAGACAATAACAAAAACAATAATCGGTCCCCACTTTTTTTCTCTTCTCTCTCTTCTCTTCCTTCTTCCGTAAACCCGCCGCCCCTTTTTTTTTCAATTTCGATTCAACATAAATCAACCGGAGCAATGTCATCGTCGGCGACACCATCTGATTCCGAGCATGAGGAACAACAACAACAACAAGAACCGAGTCTCCAACCTCCGGTAATTCCCAAATCCGAAACCCTTTTTTTTCAATTTTTTTTTTTCGAAAATTCGAGCAATGTGATGGATTATATTGTGCTTTAGATGCTTGGTTGAGTTCTTTATTGTGTTATACTTCATTTAGAACTGTAAATGTGAGTTGAATTGTTCTGAAATTCGAGTTTTTGAGATCTGTTCATGACTGCTCGATGGCAGTCGATTAACTCCATCGATTAACCCTATCGACTAACCCCTTCGATTAACCCCTTCGAGTAGTCAGCCCTGTTAATCGAATGGGTTGGTTGATAGGGTTAATCGAATGGGTTGGTCGATTTTGTTAATCGACTAACCATCGACTAACGCCTTCGATTAACCTATTCGAGTAGTCTGCTGTTAATCGAAAGGGTTGATTGATGGGGTTAATCGATGGTGTTGGTCGATGGTGTTGGTCGATGAGGTTGGGCGATGGGGTTGGGCGATGGGGTTGGGCGATGGGGTTGGGCGATGGGTTACAGTTTTTTTTTTTTTTTTTTTACTCACTTTTATAATCTGTTTTTAATCGATTCGGTTCTCCATTTGTGCAGGCTGGTTTCCGATGGAGGAGACCGGATTTCGTCGACATTTCGAGGGCGATAAATTGCGGCGATCGACGCGGCGTTCTGAAAAACGTACGAGAAGTTCTGATGGAGGTTGGTGGAGAAGAGGGCCTCGCGGAGTACGAACAGACGTATCTCTTCAGTCAGTTCCTTTCCATGCCCAGTGCAGACCGATCGAACAAACCTCTGCACAAACTGCTATCGAGAGAGATCGTTAGCCAGAGCATAATACCAGAGTTTGAGCACTGGTTTGCTATCGGGGATCGTATTGTGAAGTTCCGAGCACAAGAATACGCCCTGATCACCGGCCTGCGCTTCGGGGATAGTAACTTCGATCCCACAGACAAAGGCCATGAAGCTCCCATTACAGGCATCCATCGGAGGTTATTCCGTTGCAGAGTGATGAAGATTGAAGCACTGCTGAGTTCGTTCAATGGTCTGCGGATGGGCCACGAGCTAGGTGATTATTTCAAGGTTGCCAACATCCTGATTCTCTACTTCGTTCTGATTGGTCGAGAGAAACTGGATGTCGAGAACTGGGTCTGGACACTGGTGGAGGATCACGATGGCTGGGAGTGGTTTCCTTGGGGTTCTTACACGTTCCAGAACTTCTCCCACTACATCAGCATTACTGGGATGGCAGCTGATCAGGCCGAGAAAGCGGCTTATCACTTTTACGGTCCAGTTTGGGCCTTCCAGTGTTGGGCCTTCGAGGCCTTTCCTGCTTTAGGGAGACAGTGCGGTACTCGGAGCCGAGAGACGCGAAGGCCCCGGTTTTTGCATTGGACGCAGAGGAAGACGAACTTCGATTTCACGGATTATTTCGAGGATGAGCAGGTAACCGTCAATCTGTTTTTGTTAATAATTTTGAATTAATAATTTTATCGATTATCTAATAATTTTTTTTTTAATTGTTTTCTTTTAGCTTGAAGTTCACGAGACCCTCACACCGACACCGGAGGAGGAGGAGATGATGTATTACCGGAGTTTGACGGAGGCCGGTGAGCTTTATGCCGTCCCGTACCAGCCTCCCCTCCGCTTAACTCACGCAGCGGCAGCGGCGCCGGCACGAGCACCGGCACCGAAGAAGCAGATGGAGAAGAAGAAGAAGAAGAAGCTTGTGGATCGTGTGGCCGAAAGCGTGGCCAAGACATTCAAGAAGGCGGCGACAGGTATCCGCACGCGTGACGATGTCACGCCCAGCTCTTCAACAGAGAGACTAGAGAGACGTAAATCTCGGAAAGCTCGACATGCTTCTCCGCCTCCTCGACATGCTTCTCCTACTATTCCTCCTCGAGGTTCTTCTCCTCCTGCTCGAGATGCTACTCCTCCTGAGTCTCGAGCTCCTCCTGCATCTGAGAGAGTGGTGGACGATCATCCACCTATTTATCGTCGGAGTGACCTCGAGAGGATCTTGTTCGACACGTCCGAGAAGGGATTCACGACTCACATCGTGAAGGCCGTCACGGAGAGCGTGACGAAGAGTGTCACGGAGAGCTTGCTCTCCAAAATGAAGGGCTTCTTCGGTATGAGACGACACTCGCAGCCACGGCCTTATCCCTCGAGGCCAGTGTACGAAGAGCCTTCCTCGCCACCTCAGACTTCACCTCCTCGTCATTCCTACCACGCATCGGACATTGCTGAGACTTCTTTGAGCAGAGCACCAGCTCGATTCTCGACGTCGGCGATGCCTGACCCCCCTCGGTATTCATATGCAGACGCTGACGCATGGATGCGTTACCGCATGCAGCCCCAGCCCCAGGTGCCTCCGGCCTATCCGTTTGAGTATCCATTCGAGAGTTACCAGATGCCGGGTCCATTCGGTCCATTCCAGGGTCCAGTCTTTCCATTCCAGGGTTATCAGATGCCGCCACCGGCCTATCCATTTGAGTCCCCCAGCTACCGCACGCCTCCGTCGATTGTTCCTTTTGATCTGGAGACGTCCAGCACTCCGACACCACCTGTTGTGGTCGATGTCGAGACCCATACTGGGAGGACCTTTGATATCTTCTCACAGCCAGCTGCTGATGACGAGGAGGGTGACGACGAGTATGCCGGGGACCTCGGGTGCTTCAGTGACGAGGATGACGACGACGAGGAGGAGGGTGACGAGTCCGAGCAGGATGCCGGGGAGAGCAGCCTCGGACCTCGTGTTGTTCAGCCTTCCAGGTACCTGCGTAGCCCTTTCATCCGACAGTTCACCAGGGCACGCGGTAGAAGAAGCTGGAAGCTGTACGATGTGTACAGAGCAACGGGGCCCGATTCCTACGTTAGGGTGAAGTGCTGTGATGATTTGATCCTTGATCAGAAATTCTTCGACGATGTGGAAAATCCCTCTGTTTGGTTCAGCTCTCAGGTAATATTTTAAATTATAACCTTGTTAATTTATGTTTAAATATTAACAACGTGTCAATTTTCAGGTGCTCGACTTGTATATTGCGTTCATGAAAGTGAAAATCAGAACTAGGACAGGGGTGAAGGGTTACGTGAAGGACTTTACGCACCAGATCTTCGGTCCCGACTTATACGTAAGTGAATGTCTTTTATCTATGTTAGTTATATTTTACTTTTATCCTGTTCTTACTGACATAAAATTTAATATTTATGTCATTTTCAAAGAATGATTTCTGCATCGAATACGGGAAACTGAAGCATACAGGGACTTCGAGTGATTTCGAGAAGAGATACAAGAATTGGCAACCACCTAAGCGTTTGCTAGACATTGTCGAAGCGGGTCCGGCTCGTGGTGAGCATGGTTGGTACAATATCAGTCAGGTATGTTAACTGAATTAGGTTAATCTTTGGTTTCTATGATTTCTTATATTTTCATTGTTTGTATTTTCAATGTTTGTTTGTAAGGTGGCCATGATTTGCAACATTGATAACATTCACTGGGTCGTGGCGGTCATTGATTTCGAGAACTGGACTGTCGAAGTGTATGATTCATTGTGCAATCTCAGAGCCGCACAGCTGAAGCCCCTGACAGATTTGTTGCCTCGATTGTTGAGATGCGGACACTGGTGGGACCAGCACTCGTACCTGTAAGTTTCGTTCATTTCACTGTGTAGTGTAGTTTTTTTTTCTAATATGATATTGACGTGAGAAGTGTTTCATTCATTTCAATGTTTTATGTTTCAGGGAGCGTAAGAGGTGTGCTTTCAAGTTTAAGCTGATGCCCAGGGCTCAACAAATAATCCAACCCGACGGAAACTCGTGTGGGCCGATTTGTTGCATGTACCTGGATCGGTTGTTCAACAAGAAACAAACTCACGAGGACAAGACTATTGATCTTCCTTACATCGTTAAGTATAGAAAGTACATTGCTAGGATGATTTATTGGTTAGCTCAGGAGGCATACACGGAAGAAGACGTACGAGCTTAGTATTTGTGTTTGAATATACTTGTTTAGGATGATTTATTGTTTAGTATTGTTGGTATTTTTGTCTTGGATGTGTTATATATTGAATGCTTGGTTAGAATGTTGCAGGTTTGGGTTTAAAAATGTGTAAAAAAGTCTTTTATCATTCTGCCCAGAGGTTACTCGAATGGACTGTTCCATCGAGTAACCATCGAGTAATCAAGAACAGGTCCATCGATTAACGTATAATCAGGCCTGAATCTGCAAAAGTACTCTAAAACGGTTACTCGAAATAGGTTAATCGATGGGGTTACAAGATGAGGTTAATCGATGGTGTTACAAGATGGGGTTAATCGAATTGGTTACAGGATGGGGTTACTCGAATGGACATCATCCTGTAATCATAAATCTCCAAGGTTGGTCGATGGTATGTTACTCGATCAACCATCGACTAACCATCGACTAACCTCCTAAAATTAGTATTTTTGGACCTTTTTTTAGATAATTAAGTTGTTATTTGCACTAATAAGTTCAATTTAGAGCCATAAAACATTAATAAAACAGTTTAGATGATCAATCGACTCGTTTAAAGTGAAAACAAGTGAAACGTGGAACATTAGTCATACTTTTCTAAATATCTTAAGTAAGTTTACAACAAACAAACTATGATATTAGTTCAATGTTGACATGTTATGGATTAGAACTCCGAAATTGATCATCAAAACATGTTTAATAAGTGTTTTTTATCATTAAAATGAAGTTACATACTCAAAAACACAATTAGAAATTAAAGAACGGCCTTAAAATTGAAAAAAAAGGTACTGTTCTTAGTTACTCGATGGTTACTCGATGGTTACTCGATGGTAACCCTAATGTACTCGATGGAAACCCTAATGTACTCGAAAGGGTTAATCGAATGAAGGGTTAATCGAATGCAGGGTTACAAGATAGGGTTACTCGAATTGGTTAATCGATGGGGTTACAAGATGAGGTTAATCGATGGTGTTACAAGATGGGGTTAATCGAATTGGTTACAGGATGGGGTTACTCGAATAGGTTGCAAGATGGGGTTACTCGAATAGGTTACAAGATGGGGTTACTCGAATATGTTAATCGATGGTGTTACAAGATGGGGTTAATCGAATTGGTTAATCGATGTGGTTAATCGATGGTGTTACAAGATGGGGTTAATCGAATAGGTTAATCGATGGGGTTAATCGAATTAGGTTACTCGATGGTTACAGAATATGCAGAATGCCTTTTCTGTTTTTTTACATCCCCTAACCTGCAAATCACATAGGTATAACAACAACCGCAAATATCCAAAGAAAGACACTGCATATATCCATATCCAGAAACAAGATAACAAATCAATCCTAGTCATACGATGTAACGAGAAACACGATAACAAATCAACCAAACACAAGAAGAGCCCTCAATCCACACGCATCGGACATTTTGTTTTTGTGTGTCCCTCGATTCTGCAAATGCTGCACTTTTTCTTCTGCCTTCTTCGACCCGATTCTTGCGTTCCTGAGGCTTCCGGAGGGACATTCAAATCAACGCCTGCAGGAGGGATGTAAGCCTTGCAGTTGCGTATGTTATGTCCTACGCCCTTACATTTCGTACACACCTGCACACAAAGACGCGGTATTAGGTCTTTACTCAAACTAATGACGACACAATATTAGGTACGAAGAACAAACCTGAACACGACGAGCAGACCCAGATCCCTCAACTGCAGAACGAACCCGACTCATCCGCGGACGTCCAGCCTGACTAACCACTTCCGGTGGAAGACACACGTACGAAGCTACTTCTGGAGGGACAACCCAATCATCAACGTGTGGTACTGGCACAATAGGAGTCGCATACATCTCTCTCAAGCTGCTTTGCTTGAAATAGGGGCCGACGAAATCGTACAATGAAAATCTAGCCCGTCTACACAAAGTATCAGGTTAGTGGCATTAATTAATTGAATGTTTAAAATTAAAAAAGAAGATGTAAGGAAACCGATATCATACCGTATAGCGGCAGCAGCATGACGACACGGAATAAGGTCTAAGTCGAACTCCCGACAGTCACACGTGCGTCTCGCGATATCTACGAGATAGGACCTGCCGTTTTCCTCAACTCTGAACACGGTCCCCGCACTGACCTCCCGAACAGGAAAATGATGACTCAACTGATTCTGATTAGACACCTTTGCGAATGCCTCTTCGGTCAGCTCATCCTCTCTCTCGTTAGCCTTCCTTCGTTTCTCGTCAAACCATCTCTCAATCATCGCACGAATCGACTCGAGCATAGCACAAACAGGCAATCGTCGTGGCCATCTGATAGCAGCGTTGAAGACTTCGGCCGCATTCGATGTCATGAAACCATATCGTCGTGCAGCACATTTCGACCTTGCCCAGGTCTCAACACCGAGTCCAACGAGGCGCCTATAAGCACCGTCTCCACTGGCTTTCTCCAAATCAGATAAATACTTTTCAAACTCATCCTCTCGATAACAGTAGGCAGCTTTGTGTACAATTGTGACCACATGAGAGCGGTACATTGCTAGATTCTTCTCGAGGTGGTGACAGCACAACGCACGGGTTGCGTGGGGATAGGCACTCCGAATGGCATTCGCGATGCTCTTGTGCTGGTCGGACACAATGAGCAGATCGTCTCCATCGTAGCAAAGCCTGAGGTTCTCTAGAAACCACGTCCACTCCAGGTCATTCTCAATCGGACCGATACCAAAGGCAAGCGGGAAAATCTGCTCGTTTCCGTCCTTCGTGACGGCAACAAATAACACACCACTGTTTTTCCCCTTCAAATGAGTGGCATCGACTACTATGATGGGACGCAGAGTGCGCTGCTGAAATGCACTAATGCACTGCCCAAGTGCAACAAACATGTGACAGAACACGCCCTCACTGGTCGTCTGAATCTCATACCGAGTCCCTGGATTGCATTCTTTCAGCACGTGCAGATATGACGGGAGCATCTGATATGAATCCTGATAGTTGCCGTACCTCATTTCAACGGCCAGGTTCCTCGTCCGCAGGGCGAAGCTGTAATCGATCACTACTCCGTACAATCTCCTCAGATCAAAAATCATCGTCTTCGGCTTCAGTGTGATCTCATCGTCGACTAGCTGACGTGCAAAGTAAGTAGCGGCAACCTTGCTCGACACGTGACGATCGGCAGTCCGACTCAAATCATTGACACACTCGTGATTCAAGTTCAGCCTCGTAATCTTCCAGAGTGTTTCGTCATTCCCAGTAGCACACAATTTGAACGGGCACTTCTCAGAACCTTGCTTGCAGACGAACGCTACCCGTTCAGTGGTCGAGCGTTTAGTGGCACACTCCACCATATGCTCCATGTGATACATCCCCACCGCTATCTTCAGATCCGATTTCGTTCGGAATGTCGAGCCGACTGCAATGTGACCATACACCAGTTCGGGAGGCTCGACCGATCGCAATGGAACCGCGGGGTCAAACTCCGGCAGTGGAATGATCCAGTTGCGCAGTGGATTATTCTGAGCATTCTGAGCTGCTTCGGGATGCTCGCCGGCTCCCACACTAGAACTCGAGGACAGATTACGGCGTGACAGAATATTTGTGATGACCCGCGGCTGTCTAATCCATTCTGTCCATTCAGTGGTCAACGACTGCAACAGATCGGTCTGACGAGCTTCTTCGTCGTCCTCGGAATTCTCAGCATGCCTCTCGCCCTCGGTCGGTACATCCGGATCCACTTCTGGAATATTCACCTCGGGGGCATTTGGTTGTGCCTCCTCTAGCATCTCGGTGACGAAAATGAAACAATCGTCCTTTTGCTCGTCTAGCATGCGGGATACATCGTCGTCGCTAAGCAAAGGACACCGCACGCTCCTAAAATCATTGCCTCGTGTTAAGATGAACAACATGTACTCGATATTCGGCGGAGGGCGCAAAACGGCACGAATCTGTCTCACAAGACCATCGAGGGTAAGTTGATCCCTCCTGAAGAAAAGGCACATATCTATCCCTTCGACGTAGACCGCTCGTTCCCAACGACCACCGTAACGTATCGTGATTCGTTGATTCGACATCTACAATTACAAAAAATATTATTGAATTAGGTTAACTAATACAACATATCCATATAAATCGACGAAACAAACCAAAAAATAAGAAAAAATGCATTTTTTGGCAAAAAACAGGCCCTGTTACTCGAATGGACTGTTCCATCGAGTAACAGGATGGACTGTTCCATTCGAGTAACAGGATTCGATTAACGTCATATGCATTCGATTAACTAATTCGATTAACCTCAATTCGAGTAACCTCAATTCGAGTAACCTCACATTACTCGAATCTGTGTTCCTGGAAAGAGGTTACTCGAAACCTGTTACTGGAATTAGGGTTACTCGAAATTTCGAGTAACCTGATTTCGTTTAACCTCAGTCGAGTAATGTTTAACTTCATAAATTCATAGTTACTCGATGGGTTGCTCGATGGTACGCTCCATCGAGTAACCCATCGAGTAACCAGCGCTGAACAGAAAAATCGAAAAAAACTTGAACGCGTACCTCTCGTTTTCGCTCCTTTAACCTCGCGTATGTTCGACGGCGTTTTCCAGAATCTAACGGAGCAACATGATAGAGATTTTATGTGTGGGTTTGAGAGAATTTTTGAATTTTTTTTGGTTTGGTTTGGTAGGTTTTGTTATGAATATGGATATGAATGCACAATTAAACCTACACCAAACCCTCAACTCAACAAAAAATCTGATCTCGTGGGCCCCACAAGTTATTTTGATTTTGTTTTTATTTTATTTGAGATTGGTTTTGTTTATTTTGGATTTATTTAAATAGTAAGAGTATAAGAGACATTTTATGTTCAATTGGTGTAAAAAACTCACACTTTTATAGATGGGGACTTTAAACTCATCTCTTTATCAATTGTGACTAAAAAGTCACATTCCCACTTAATTAAACGTGACTTTTCCTCCTCTTAACGTTATTTTGCACCGGGTCTTGTGTTTTTTTCTTTCTACATTTGTTTTGGTCTTTACTGTGACTATGTGAGTGGGAGCTAAACAGCTGTGGCCCGTGTGCACACAATTGCGGGCCTGAACCGGCCCGCATGTTACCCGGGTCGATTTAAACCCGATCTGCAAAGCCTGTGCCCTTCGTTCCGTGTATTGATGTTGGGCCGGGCTCAAGTTCAACATATTCAAATGCAATGCCACGCTGACCCGGCCCATATAAACTCTTAACTATAAAATGTTTTTTATTTACTGAAATTAGCAAAATTAAATGGATACTTAAAACATTACTTATAATAATTTTTATAAATTTTTAAATATTTTTTAAAAATATTAATAATATTTCAATATTAAATAGATTGTATACTTACCATTATTGATTTAAATTATTTTTTTTATTTTTTTTTAATTTATTTTGAATAAATTCCTCAACTATAGAATCTTTTCCTATTGTTGAGTTGAGTGAGAATTGAGATATGTAACCGAGTATTTTGAAAAGGTGTGAGAAGAAAATTGAATAAAGATTAGTAGGCTTATCATTGAGTTGAGATTATATTAACTAGTTTTCCTATTGTTTGGTTTGAGTTTAGTAGGCCTGCGTTGGATAGCAGGCCGGTATTTAATTACTGTTCCTCTTCATAAGACTTATCCGTCCAAATTCATGAGATAAATAAGGGTACGGATATTTACACCTCCGCATTGGATTTGAACACCCCTTATTTTAATTTTAATTTGTCTAAATAATTATAAAATATCTATATTGCCCTTCCCTTGTGCACTTTTAATTCTCGCACACCCAAAATTTGAAATTGAAACCCCTTATAGCAGATTCAACAACAGTTGCTTCATCTGAGACTTCATATAGGTTTGGTAATTCGCAATACCCATTAATCAAATCATAATTCCGCTTAAATCACAATCACGGTCATTGTAATTTTTAATTGTACCAAGAAAATAACTTTTCACAGTGTCCACCAAATAATCGATCGGCCTGTAAATGTCATTTGATGTCACCATCTTCATCGCCCACAATCCAACCACCAGTGTAGATAATAACATATGAACAAAAATAAATAAATAAAACCTCTTTCTTCAAGTTGTTGATATTCAAAATCTCGATTTTCTCTCTGTAATTATGTTCATGAACTTGATTGGTATACTCAGCCCCAATAAAGTTGTGGGAAGAAAATGTTTTGGGTCCTAAAAGTGAATTTGGGTCAGGGACGTTTCGGAGACTCGGGGGAGAGAGTTTGGAGTATAATAAATCACGTCGGAGGTAAGTGATGTTGGGGTGTGCAGACTAATCTTTTGATAATCAAGGGCATAATAGATATTTAACAATTATTTAATAAAATTAAAATAGAAAAAGGGGTGTGCAAATCCAAGACGGAGGTGTAAATATCCGTAACCGATAAATAATCTCACTCGGACTGTAGTCAAAATTTTCTACTGCCCTAATTTTAATATTATTTTTTCCACCAATTCCAGAACTCAAATCGCATAAATTAAATAGACTGTATATATATTTTTTTATTTTTTTGACCTCTTCATTTCAACATCATTTCTTTTACCGATTCAAAAACTAAATCGCTTAACTCAAATAGCAGGTCTGTATTTTTTTTTATTTTTTTTTTAATTCATTTTTTTTTACTTTTATAATTTCGTTAGAATTTATTAAAAAGGAATTTGGAATCTTGGATCGGGATGTGTTGCTGCTTATCTGATACGTTCTTGATTTTTTTATTTAATGCGCAAAAAAATTCCCAAAAAATGTTCTAGATTTTGTTCATTGCATATATATATATATATATATATATATATATATATATATATATATATATATATATATATATATATTATGGGTTTTGTTTTTAATTGTGAAAAGCAATGAGATAAAACTTATTCCTACCAAACACTAGTTATCTTATGTCCGACCTTTGAATAGTATGGAAGATAGTTATCTCAAGTTATCTTAAGATAACTTAACTCTACAACCAAACAAGCCCATATAGTAGTATTACGTTAAAAAATCCACTAGGGAAGCCCCTAGAGCCTTCTTCTGTATCCGCCACAGTCTAAGGCCCACCGCAAACCTACTTTCTTCGCGCATATTTGATCTTTAGCTATCAGCCTTTGCCTATCACCTCATCATTTCTATCTACACAAAAAAGTTCAATGGCGTGGATACCGACAAAACCCGCACTAACACCGAAAGTGACCCGCCGGAACCGGGAGCTGATCCCTCCGGCAGAGCCCACCCCCCACGAGTTCAAGCCCCTCTCCGACATCGACGATCAAGCGAGTCTTCGTTTGCACGTTCGAAACATTCAGTTCTACCGGAGAAACCAATCCATGGACGGAAAAGACCCTGCCCGTATTATTCGCTCTGCCCTTGCCCGAGCATTGGTGTACTACTACCCGTTGGCCGGGCGGCTGAGGGAACATGCTGCCCGAAAGCTGGTGGTGGAGTGCACCGGCGAGGGGCTGTTGTTCATAGAGGCAGAGGCGGACGTGACCATGGAGGAATTCGGTGGCAACCTTCAGCCGCCCTTCCCTTGCCTCGACGAGCTGCTTTATGATGTTCCCGGCTCTGACGGAGTGGTCGATTGTCCTTTGATGCTTATTCAGGTATATATAGTTTTGCTTATACAAAAAATAGTACTATGTTGTACCTCTCGTGTACTATATTAGTATTTTTTATTTTTTTTTAGTGTGAAAGACATTATAAGATTATTCATACATTTTTATTTTTAAAAACTTTATATTCAACTAATTGCTTTACTTTGGTGCATAAGTTTTTATTGCTTAGTAAACTGAATTGATTTTTGTTAAAAGTAATAATAAATTTTATAAATTATTAAATATTTTTTAAAAAATATTAATAATATTTTTTTATTAATTAGATTGTACTTTAAAACCTTTATAAATTAATAGTTTAGGACCGTAACATTTTATTAATTTAGAGAGCTTATTAATTTATCGAATATTTTTTTTAATTTAAAAAACAAAATCGGACCGGAAAAATGTAGAGAGGTTATTAATGTATGGTATTAATTTATAAAGAGTCACTATATAGGACTCTTTATTACTTATTCAAAATATTTTTTATTTATTTTATTTTAATTTATTTTGAAATGAATTTAATGGAGCTATTTGAACCGTTCAAAAGACAAAGTCTTAAAGTCTAAAATTGACTTAATTGTATCTGAAATGAAATGAATGTTAACGGGTGAAAAATCGTTAACTATTTTCTGGGATTTTGAGGACTAGTTTCGGTGAAGATTAAATGTGTTCTTAGCTGAAAATGGAAAAGAAAAGAGAGAGTATTTTTGGGTTGGAATCTTTCTTGAAGAATGTGAAATCCGTTTCCTTTTACAGCTTCTCCTATTTATAGGGCTACCATTAGGGTTTACAAAAATGAATTGGGCCTTTCCTTATTGGGCCTTGACATATGACAACTCATAACCCTAAAATGGTAAAAAGACTGTTGAACCCTTCAATGCGCCGCCTTTGCTGGGCCTGGGGGACCGACTTCGAGTCTTCCTTTTACGGCGCTCTAGTTGGTCGGCATCCGGGCGAGCAGGCTTGTCCTCGGGAATGCATACCCCTGACCGGCATTTCGTCGTCTGCTCGGCTGACTCTTGCTTGCTCGGCACATCCTCTGGTCGGCCTTCTCCCGATCATCATGGGCGGCTTCCGGTGTGGGGCTGTGAGAGTGGGGCTCATTGCTTCAATAAATAACGGCGATAAATAAATAATAATAATAATACTAAACGAAAATGGGGCACAACAATGAACAAAATTGACTTTTTTTATAATTTTTTTTTTTATAAATTGTTAAATATATTTAAAAAAATATTAATAATATTTTAATATTAATTAGATTATATATCTGAAATTATTAATTTGACATATTTTTATTAATTTTACTTTTATTTGTTCTAAAACAAACTCAATCGATTCAAATTTAACGAATCTAAAATGAATTCAAGCTTAAACCGAACTTGAAATAACTAGAACTAGCTCTTTATTATTTTGTGAAAATCTAGCTTATTTATTGAGTGAGGAGAGAGTTTGTGGTGAATTATGCGGGTTGGCAGATTGGGTTCGACGGGCCGGTGTGCTGAAATGGTTGATATCGGGTCTGGCCCAATATCAAGTAGAGCAGTACACTTTCTTTGAATTTTCACTGAATTGTCCGTGCAGGTCACGCGCCTAAACTGCGGCGGGTTTATAGTGGCCCTCCGCTTCAACCACACCATTTGCGACGGCCTCGGCCTCATGCAGTTCGTTTCCGCCGTCGCCGAACTCGCCCGCGGCGCAACCGCTCCTTCCGTCCCACCGGTCTGGCAGAGACACCTCCTCAGCGCGCGGGTCCCGCCGCGCGTGTCACACACGCACCGCGAGTATGACGTCATCCCGGACACCACAACGCCCGTCATCAACGTGGTGCACCACCACCTCATATTCGGCGCTCCGGAGATCTCCGCCCTCCGCCGCCGCCTCCCCCCGCACCTCCGCCGCAGCACCACCACCTTCGACATCCTCACCGGCTGCCTCTGGCGCTGCCGCACCATCGCCGCCTCCCCGGACCCCGAAGAAGAGGTCAGGGTCACCTGCGCCGTCAACGCCCGGAATCTCTTCGACCCGCCGCTCCCGGAAGGCTACTACGGCAACGCCGTGGCCACCCCCGTCGCGATCGCCGCCGCGGGTGAATTGTCCGAAAAGCCCCTGCACCACGCGGTGGAGCTCGTGAGGAAGGCGAGGCTGGGGGTGACGGGGGAGTACGTGAGGTCGGTGGCGGATTTGATGGTCGTCGGAGGGCGGCCGCGCGTGGCGGAGGCGCGGACTCTGATCGTGTCGGATCTCACGCGCCTGGGGTTCGGAGAGGTGGATTACGGGTGGGGAAAAGCGGCGGGGGCAGGGTTGGCGGTGGGGCCCAACCCTGGGACGTGTTGCTTTTACACGCCGTGGAGGAGCGGGGAGGGGGAGAGGGGAATAGTGGTTCCGATCAGTTTAGCGGCGGACGCCATGGGGGTGTTCGCAAATGAGCTCAAGAGGATGTTGAATACGGATGCTTCGAATCTTTCATTCATCAAAACTTCGGCATTGTGAATGTCAACATTAAATTGGAATTGGTTGGAGTTGGTAAATAATAAAAGTTTCTTTAAGTGAAATAAGCGTTGACTACTTTTAATGGTTTTTTAGAATTAATTAGTTTGCCCTTTTCTGTTCTACTTTGTGCCTATATAAAGCTTTATTGGTTTAATATTCTCTCATCAATATAATTAGTACTCTCTCAGTCCAAATACAGTTGTCATACTTTCCTTTTTTGAGGTGTCCAACAATAGTTGACACACCCCAAAAAAGGAAATAATTATTCCAATTTTTTAATTTTAATATACAATTTTATTCTACTTTATCCCACCTACTTTTTAAACTTTACTCACAACTACTTTACTTTTACTTTTAAAATATATTTTTACTCTTTACTTTTTAATTAAAAATTTAAAAAATAACAATTTTCTTAAACTCCGTGTCCAGCAAAGTATGACATCTATTAATGGCCGGAAGAGTACTCATTAATTCTTCACAAAATAAGAAATAATAGTAGTTACCAAATTACCGGTCAAATGCCGCTACCACCACTAAAAAATATGAACTATGAAAATTGGAGCATTCAAATGGAAGCTCTTCTCGAATCTGAAGATGCGTGAGTATAGTTGAAAGAGGTTTCGAAGAACCAGCGAATACCACGACATATACGATGGCAGAAAATAAGGCATTGATCAAGGAAGCGCGATCGAAGGATAAAGCTGCATTATACATGTTGTTCCGATTTGTTGACGAGTCGATCGAGCTTTGAGAAGATTGTCGATCGGTGCAATTAATTCAAAAGAAGCGTAAATATGTTATAGATTTTAATAAATAAAAATATTATTAATAAATATTTTTTATTATATATTAATCATTTATTTTTATATAGATATATAAATCTTAAGGCGGAAAATGCAGTAGTATAGTATACTAATATTAATATAATAATATTGGTGAATTTACACCTGTCCGTTTACTTAAATGTACACGTTTACTCCCTCTATCCCTTAAAACAATGCATACTTTCCTTTTTAGTCCATCCCTTAAAATAGTGTACATTCCATAAATGGAATGTCTTTTCACAACTTTATCCTCTCAATACACATTTATTTACTCTTATACCATTACTTTTTCAACTAACTACTTTATTACTTACACATCAATACCTATTATACCCCTACTTTATATTATAAAACACATAAAAAAATCACTTTTTCTTAATCTACGCGCAAGTTTCTCTATGCATTATGTTGAGGGATGGATGAGTATTTTTTTATTAATCCATGTGTAAATTTTTTACAATATACTTCAAATTAAATAACCCTATTAAACAATGAAAGCTCATATAATAGCTAGTCTTCTTCCATTTGAGTTGAATAAATAGACTCACATCTTTGATAAACCAAACACACAAATAACTTAATTAGTTCAATGGCTTCACCAACAAAAACCGATCTAACATTCAAAGTGACCCGCCTGAACCCGGAGTTGATCCCTCCGGCAGAGCCCACCCCACACGAGTTCAAACCCCTCTCCGTCATCGACGATCAAACGAGTCTTTGTTTCCATGTTCCGACCATTCAGATCTTCCGGAGAAACCCATCCATGGACGGAAAAGACCCTGCCCATGTCATTCGATCCGCCCTTGCCCGAGCATTGGTTTACTACTACCCGTTGGCCGGGCGGTTGAGGGAGCATGCTGCCCGAAAGCTGGTGGTGGAATGCACAGGCGAGGGGGTGCTGTTCATAGAGGCCGACGCGGACGTCACCCTCGAGCAGTTCGGCGAGAAACTCCAGCCGCCCTTCCCTTGCCTCGATGAGCTGCTTTATGATGTTCCCGGATCCAACGATATTGTCGATTGTCCTTTGATGCTTATTCAGGTATACATATATTATATGTACAAATCCAATGTGAAACAAATTACATGATGAACAATTTATTCTTATATTTTCAATTTCTTTTTTTTTTTTCAAATTTATGTCATATTTATTAATTTAAAGTATTTTCTTTAAAAAACTTTTTTTAACATTAAAAAGGAGTAATTTATTGATTGGGATTCACCGGGCGTGCAGGTCACGCGCCTAAAATGCGGTGGGTTTATATTAGCCCTCCGCTTCAACCACACAACGTGCGACGGCATCGGCCTCGTGCAGTTCCTGTCCGCCGTGGCAGAACTGGCCCGCGGCGCAAGGTCTCCTTCCGTTCCGCCGGTCTGGGAGAGACACCTCCTCAGCGCGCGGGACCCGCCGCGCGTGACCCACGCGCACCGCGAGTACGACGACGTCCCGGACACGAGAGGAACCCTCGTCCCGCTCGACAACCCTGTGCACCGCACCTTCTTCTTCGGCGATGCAGAGATGTCGGCCCTCCGCCGCCGGCTCCCTCCGCACCTCCGCGGCTGCACCACCTTCGAGATCCTCACCGGCTGCATCTGGCGGTGCCGGACCATCGCCCTCTCCCCGGACCCCGAAGAAGAGGTCAGAGTCATCTCCACGGTCAACACCCGGCCGATGTTTGACCCGCCGCTCCCGAGAGGCTACTACGGGAACGCCTTGGCGAACCCCATCGCGATCACCACGGCGGGAGAATTGACCGAAATGCCCCTCCACTACGCGGTGGAGCTGGTGAGGAAGGCGAAGGTGGAGGTGACGGGGGAGTACTTGAGATCGGTGGCGGATTTGATGGTCGTGAGAGGGCGGCCTTTTTTTACGGTCGTGCGGAATTTCGTGGTGTCGGATACAACCCGGATAGGGTTCGACGAGGTGGATTACGGGTGGGGGAAGCCGGCGTTCGGAGGGGTGGCGAGAGGCGGCGTGGGGCCTTTTCCGGGGGCGTTGTTGTTTTACACGCCGTGGAAGAGCAGCGAGGGTACCGAGAAAGGGATAGTGGTGCCCATGTGTTTTTCGGCGGAGACCATGGAAGTGTTTGCCAAGGAGGTGGAGAAGATGGTGAACAGGGATCATCATCATCATCATGCTAATGGTTCCATCTTCAAAACTTCTGCTCTCTAATTGTTTTTCTTTAGTTATTTATTGTATTTAACGTTGAAAATTTCTAATATAATTGGTAGCGACCTCAATTCAACTCGAATTCATGGATTGATCGGAATCGGTCCAAAAAATTATAGTGTTAGCATGTGCAAAATTTACGCCAACCAGCTCGATAAGTTCAAAACTCAACTTGCTCGTTTCCGGCCCTAGTCACAAGTATAACCCCAATACACCAAATGAGTTATGAGTCGCTCCTATTGACACCTGATAGGCCAAATGAGTCACTCCTATTTACATCACTAATTCCCTAATAATTCTAGACTTGTAGCATGGCACACGGAGAAGTAGTATTAAATATTCGGTGCTCCTCTTAATTTAAGTGCTCCCCTTTAATTATGATAGGTGTTTAGATATTAAATATCAACCGTGATTCAATGCATACATAGTATAGAGAATTAGGTAGCATAGTATAAATGAGAGTTAAATCCTGATTATTTTTAGGTTAATTACATTTTACAACCTCACAACCTCACAACCTCATGTTTAGTGATTTTTACACTATCTAACTTTACTGGAATTTTATTACCGATTACAATCTCATCTTTAAGAAAATTACATTATCTAACCTACATGTTACCGGAATAGAATATTTTTGAAAATTATTTCGATATTATATATTTAAATTTTAATTATATTTTACTGAATTGCCCTCCTATTCTTGAGAATGATTTCGATATTATATATTTAAATTTTAAATTATATTTTTCTGAATTGCCCTCACCTGCCAAAAAAAAAACTAAAAAAAACCTCTACACATTTATCTTTTT
Source organism: Euphrasia confusa (assembly GCA_954870475.1). Classification (NCBI taxonomy): domain Eukaryota; kingdom Viridiplantae; phylum Streptophyta; class Magnoliopsida; order Lamiales; family Orobanchaceae; genus Euphrasia; species Euphrasia confusa. Next base: position 12,810,516 of record OX940951.1, on the reverse strand, counting down.
CGCCTCAATTTGCATTTAAACTCAAATAACATAAATAGTTGATTTTTCGTAATAAAAAATGAGAAAAAAAATTAAAATTTGATGCAGGCAGAAGCATAAACACGATATTAAGACTCGTTGATTCTGATAATACCCGAGAATTAACACATCAAATATCGTTGATTCCTAAGAATATCGGAATTCGACAAAACAAGAGAAAATTCTTTTATTTCAATATAAAAGTGTAATAATAATTATTTAATAAATACTAAGAAGAATAAAAATTACACCTAAAAAATACGAGTAGTACTTAATTAATTATTTTTAACGTGTGTCACAAAGTATCATTGCACGTTTAAATGTATTGTTTACAATTAACAAGCGACAATGTTCTAGAGATCTGAACTATCTGACCGAGCAAGCACATGCTTACAAAATAGAAAAATGGAAAGCTCAGAAATGATCAGAATATTAATCTTCTTCAATCAATTTCCACTTGTATAAATAGCCTCCCATCCTTCATAAACCAAACAACACACACATTCTAACACGTTAATTAGCAGTATTCAATGGCGTCAACACCAAAAATAACCGATCTGACTTTCAAAGTGACCCGGCAAAACCCGGAGTTGATCCCTCCGGCTGGGCCCACCCCACACGAGTTCAAGCCCCTATCCGACATCGACGATCAAGAGGCATTTCGTTTCCACGTTCCGGTCATCCAGTTCTACCGGAGAAACCCGTCCATGGACGGAAAAGACCCTGCCCGTATTATTCGCTCTGCCCTTGCCCGAGCATTGGTTTACTACTACCCGATGGCCGGGCGGCTGAGGGAGCATGCTGCCCGAAAGCTGGTGGTGGAATGCACCGGCGAGGGGGTGCTGTTCATAGAGGCCGACGCTGACGTGACCTTGGACCAATTCGGTTACAACCTTCAGCCGCCCTTCCCATGCCTCGACGAGCTTCTTTATGATGTTCCGGGATCCGCCGGAGTGCTCGATTGTCCTTTGATGCTTATTCAGGTATATATACTGTATTTTTTACTTTTATATATATTTATTAATTTAAAAATAAATTAATTTCCAGGTCACGCGCCTTAAATGCGGCGGGTTTACACTAGCCCTCCTGTTGAACCACGCGACGTGCGACGGCCTCGGCCTCGCGCAGTTCCTGTCCGCCGTGGCAGAACTCGCCCGCGGCGCAACGACTCCTTCCGTTCCGCCGGTCTGGGAGAGACACCTCCTCAGCGCGCGGGACCCGCCGCGCGTGACCCACGCGCACCGCGAGTACAACGACGTCCCGGACACGAGAGGAACCCTCGTCCCGCTCGACAACCCCGTCCACCGAACCTTCTTCTTCGGGGCAGCCGAGATGTCGGCCCTCCGCCGCCGGCTCCCTCCGCACCTCCGCGGCTGCACCGCCTTCGAGATCCTGACCGGATTCCTCTGGCGGTGCCGCAACATCGCCCTCTCGCCGGAGCCAGAAGAAGAGGTGAGAGTCATCTCCACGGTCAACACCCGGCAGCTGTTCGATCCGCCGCTCCCGGAGGGCTACTACGGGAACGCGTTGGCCAGCCCCATCGCGATCACCACCGCCGGAGAATTGACCGGAAAGCCGCTGCACTACGCGGTGGAGCTGGTGAGGGAGGCGAAGGTGGAGGTGACGGGGGAGTACGTGAGATCGGTGGCGGATTTGATGGTCTTAAGAGGTCGGCCGTTTTTTACGGTCGTGAGGAATTTAGTCGTGTCGGATACGACGCGGATAGGGTTAGACGAGGTGGATTACGGGTGGGGGCCGCCGGCGTTCGGAGGGGTGGCCAGAGGCGGCCTGGGGCCTTTCCCGGGGGCGTTGTTGTTTTACACGCCGTGGAAGAATAGGGAGGGTACTGAGAGGGGAGTAGTGGTGCCCATGTGTTTCTCGGCGGACACCATGGAAGTGTTCGCCAAGGAGGTGGAGAAGATGGTGAAAAAGGATCTTCATCCTGATAATGCTAATCCTTCCATCTTCAAAACTTCTGCTCTCTGAATGTCTTCTTCATTATACACAACTCATCCCTTCCATAATAATTGAATAATAATAATAATAATAATATCAGTATATTAATATTATTATTATTATTATTATTATTTAAGATGTATTCAAATAATAAGAAATATACCAAAATATCCAAAATATCAGAGTAATGTGTAAAAGAGGCCAACATATCTTTATCTCATAACAAAATTTATAATATTTCAATGTTTTTTCATGAATCAAATGCATTGAAAATGTAAATTGAGAGATTAATATCAAATGAGATTTAGGAAATGTAAAGAAAGGAAGTACCAGAATAGCAAAGTAATTTGTGAGAGAGAAGATGTATCAGTGTATCACCCTAGAAGAAACTTCCCAATATTTTAATGAATATATTTCTTTGGCAATCAAGAATCAAACATTTGTTGAAGAAAAGGAATTGTACTCAGGTAACTAAAACAATTGGTTTATAACAAAAAGTATAATTACAATACAAAAACTATTTTTTTTACTTCAAATTACAATTATCTCTTTAAATTTTCTATTTTTACATATATATATATATATATATATTAAATACTAAATTATTTTTACTTTTTTTTATCAAATTAATATAATTAATATTAAAATTTTTGAAAATATTTATGTACAGAATGAATATAATTCTAATTCTACTGAGAGATAGTAAATGTTTATTAAACAATTGTTTTTTGTTTTTGTTTTATAGATATAAATGTTGTAAAAAATGATGATTTATTTAATATTTTCCAGGATAAACAATTAACCACACGTCACCAGGTGACGGAGTGAGTGAGCTGCGATTCCGACAAGAAACCCTTTTCGCGGCGAATTAGGTATGGAAGAGCTTTTCACAAGCAGCAAGGAAGGGAGAAATTTTGTCGTTCGTTGGGCTTCCCAAATCAGCGGCGGCGCGTGGTGGGCCCATCCCCGTTCGTGCGCCACCACCACCAATCATTGTGTTTTAGCTATGCCGGTAATTTCTTCTTCATTGTAAACTTATTTAATTTTATTTTTTATTGTGTAGTATGATAATAATTAAGCTGCAGTAATTAATTAGCTAATTTTCAAGTGTGAGATTCAATTTCCCCCTTTTCATTTAATTTCAAGAAAATCAATCCAAGTATCTGTTCATCCCCATGCGTGTTGAAGATGCTCATCGACCAATTTATCTTTGGTCAACGGAGTATCTTAATTTTGACTAATTGTGCCATTTCTTGGACCGTTGAAGGAACACTAACCCCGAAAATCAACCTTGTTAGGATTAATTTATTTTAAATCTGTGGTTTCGTTTTTTTTTTCTCCCTTTAGATGGTGGTCTTAGTTTTAGAGGGGTTGGGACTCCAAGTCAAAATCATTCCATGGATCGTATGGTCTCCTCCTCCGTTTTCTTCGCCTGCTTTACCGTGCTCTTCCGTGGATTGTCGCGTGTTTCTGCCAACGATGAAGGTTTCGTTCGTTCGCTTATCCTTAACTCGATTCGATCGCTCGAGCAATACGTGATTTATATTTATACTTTGTTTTTATTTTTTACTTTTGAGGTAGGTGATGCCTTGTACGCGATGAAGAACAGCTTCGACGACCCTAACAACATTCTTCAGAGCTGGGATGCTTCGCTCGCTAATCCCTGCACTTGGTTTCACGTCACTTGCAACGCCGAAAATCACGTCATAAGACTGTAAGTAAGCCTCTGCTAATGTGTGCCTCGAATTATCGAGATTCATTTTTTTTTTCGTGTCTGATCAGTGATCTTGGGAGCACGAATTTGAGCGGTCAACTCGTTCCGCAGATTGGTCAGCTCCAGAATCTACAGTACTTGTCAGTCTCTCGATAACCTTAAATTCACCGTGTTATGTAAAATGTTTATTGTTAGTCTCGATCCTAATTCGTCGTAAGCAGAGAACTATATAGTAACAATATAAACGGAAGGATTCCTGACGAGCTGGGGAACTTGACACGCTTGGAGAGCTTGGATCTTTATCTGAATAACATAAGTGGTCCCATCCCCGACACTTTGGGCCGTCTGCATAGATTACGTTTCTTGTAAGGATTTCTCTTTGTATGGGATTTTAAACTTCTTTGTTCTGTCATGTCTTGAAAAATGTGTAATGCTTATATGTAGGAGACTCAACAACAACAGATTGAATGGATCGATTCCTGTATCCCTGACAACCGTCACGACACTTCAAGTCCTGTAAGTAGGAATTCAACGTTTTTGTTCTTCACGATTTTATGGTCTTTTCGCAAAATAATATGTTTCACATTTCCTTGTATGATATATGCAGCGACCTTTCGAGTAACCGACTCACCGGAAGCATTCCAGTGAACGGATCCTTTCAGCTTTTCACGCCTATCAGGTTTAGCGAGCATCTTCTTTTATTAGTATTATTAGTTTTTTTTTTTGTTTAGTACTCGGTATTTATTACTACCATTTACCTTACTATGTTTCAGTTTTGCCCATAATGACTTGGAACAATTCCCGGTATCTCTATCTCCTCCATCGACTCAAACAACGCCATCGCCTTCTCAAGGTTTGCCCATATTATTGTTTCGTTTCATATAAAACAAAATATAGATAATATATACGAATACTGTTGGAACTACAGACGGTGTAACTGGAGCGATTGCTGGAGGAGTTGCCACTGTAGCAGCCCTTCTGTTTGCCGTTCCCGCGATAGCTCTCGCGTGTTACCGAAGGCGCGGAAAACCCATGGATCATTTCTTTGATGTCCCCGGTTAGTAGATTCAAATTATTCCATTTTCACTCTTTCGTTCATTTAGGGAGAATGACAAAAATATCCGTAAGGGTGTAATTGTAACACAATATAAAATCCCATGGGTGTTTTTGTAAATTACTTGCAGCTGAGGAGGACCCAGAAGTTCACATGGGGCAGCTCAAGAGATTTTCCCTACGCGAATTACAAGTCGCGACGGATAATTTCAGCAACAGAAACATCCTCGGGAGAGGTGGGTTCGGGAAGGTCTACAAGGGGCGGTTAGCGGATGGAGGCTTGGTTGCAGTCAAGAGGCTTAAAGAAGAACGCACTCAGGGGGGAGAGCTGCAGTTCCAAACAGAAGTCGAAATGATAAGCATGGCCGTTCACCGGAATCTACTCCGGTTACGAGGCTTCTGCATGACCCCGACCGAGAGGATTCTCGTTTATCCCTACATGGCCAACGGAAGTGTCGCTTCCTGCTTGAGGGGTAATTTTTGTATTCTATACAAAAATTCCGATTTTGCCCTTCGTGTTATTTCTAAAGACCCTTTGTGATGCATTGTTCGTTCGCAGAGCGAGTTGACTCGGAGACTACCCTCGATTGGCCGAAGAGGAAAGGCATAGCGCTGGGGTCCGCGAAGGGATTGGCTTATTTGCACGATCATTGTGACCCTAAAATCATTCACCGAGACGTGAAAGCTGCGAACATATTGTTGGACGAGGACTTCGAGGCGGTTGTTGGTGACTTCGGGTTGGCCAAACTCATGAACTATAAAGACACGCACGTTACCACTGCTGTGCGTGGAACGATCGGACATATAGCGCCCGAGTATTTATCCACCGGAAAATCTTCGGAGAAAACCGATGTGTTCGGGTATGGGGTCATGCTTCTCGAGGTCATAACGGGGCAGAGGGCTTTCGACCTTGCCCGGCTTGCCAATGACGATGATGTCATGTTACTGGATTGGGTAAGCTTTTCAATCCTCTTCTTTTCTTTTTAGAAATCGCTTCATCTAAAAATTCGAACTTTTAGAGAAGTTGAGAAACTTGCCATTTTTATATTAGTCGTACTGATACTATGTTAGATGCATCATCATCTAGAAGCTTGACCTGTTAGAGAAGTTGGAAAACTAGACATTTATATTAGTGGGTCGAATGTACTGTATTCTTCAATATTGTTCCACATCTTTTTTCTTTTTGTACTTTCAGGTGAAGGCGCTTCTGAACGAGAAAAAGTTGGAAGCGTTGGTGGACGAAGATCTTCAAGGTAACTATGTAGATGAGGAAGTAGAACAGCTTATTCAAGTAGCCCTGCTGACGACGCAGTCTAGCCCTATGGAGCGGCCGAAGATGTCGGAAGTTGTTCAGATGCTCGAGGGAGATGGATTGGCCGAGAGGTGGGACGAGTGGCAGAGGAAGGAAATCATCCGTGAATTAGAGATGAACCAAACGAATCAGGTCGATACCGATTGGATAGTTCCCGAGTCGAGTCACAGTGTCAACCCGGTCCCGGATGAGTTGTCTGGGCCGAGATGATTTTTCTGACGAGGGTTGAGAATCTTAGAACAGATTCATCAACTTCATTTTTAGAGAATTTGCTTTGTTGAATATCTGGGGAAAAAACATTATCTGTAAGCAAATGTGAACCAAGTAAAATGTATATTATCGATCAGGGTCCACGTAGATCTATGTGGAATTCATGAAGATTTCAATTACTCATTTTTAAGTGAAAATATATTACCACAATGAAGAAATAATTACGATGTTTTTTTTTTGTCTATGTCAATTGCAGTGTCTTGGGATTCGAACCAAGGATCTCAAGTCCCCAATTCAAGTGCTCAACCAACTGAGCTAACAACCCTCGACAAATAATTACGATGTTGTAAAATACAAACCACACTATGAAAGAACACTTACAAATAGATGATAATAATTTTTTATCATTCAGAGTGGACTCAGGTCCATGTAATAATTTGTGGTGAACAAAAGTCTTGTAAACTTGATAAATTGATCTTGACATCAAAATGTATGTTTCATTCATAATATTTTGGTAGCATTCACAAAGTCAAGACTGAAAAGAACACTATTTAAGCCGACTCGAAACAATAGGTTTAGTAGAAGACCGTCTTTTGATGACAACGGAAAACAAAACTCGACCAACTAAAGAAGTAGACTAAATAAAAGAAAGTAAGGATTCCTCGTGCCTATCTCTATCACCTTCTGCCAGTAGTTCCAGTCCGTGGTTTAGGTTTGACATCCGACTCCTGCCATTGATATTATTACGAACACTTAATCACGTCTCTTGTGTCGAAAAATAAAGAAACCCCGAACCCAGCAAAACAAAAATTCAGTACCTGTGGCTGATGTAGGTAAATATGGGTCTTTGCAGTTGATGGATTATGCTTTTCGGCACCCTTGCTCCAATCATAACACACCTGAGATGAGATTTCAGATTTCACACCGAAACATCATTTTCAAGGTATCGTAGTAGCGATAAATTTTACCATTGACCACGTGTTTTAGTTTTTATGTGATGTATTTTTAGTTATAGTTGTGATACTTTAGTAATTTAGTTGTTTCAAAATGCAGTAAATGAATCCAACATTACAATTAGCAAAATTACCTCATAACCGAAGAAATATATTTTGAAAGTCAGCATTTTTTATTTTTTGGTATTTACTGATGTCAAATAACAATAAAAGGTGGTAATATCTATCATGAATCTCCTATAGTTTATCAGTATAGAATTACTGAAATATGCATGTGGTTGAGGGCAGACGTACCGAGTAACCAAAAATAGAACCATCATTGTTGAAACTGCTGCAATATATAGGCTGATTGCACCTTTGCATAGCCTATATAAAATAATATATCAACGAATTAATGATGACTATAGATTCTATAAAGGATGAAGCAGAAATCACTATAGTTATATATGTACCTTCAGCCTCTGTTTGCTATCTTTGTCCCAAAAGTTAAAAGATCCATCAGACCCAGAGGTGGAAAATGTGTGGTGTACCTAAGAGAGACGCGACAAAAGAAGGAATCGGAGATCGTAAATATTTAAGAAAAATAATATCTGACTAAAAGTCATATTTCTAATGGGGCTCAACCCATGGCATTAATTCTTGGCAAATGAAAAAAAAAAGACTATTTGGTTATTTCAAGTGTATCCATGAAAACAAGAAAGGTAAGAAAAAGTACGACTTTCATTTCACGAGAGAGATATCATAACAATTTTAATCTCATAAATGGCGCAATGTGAAATACAAAAAATACTTTGACACCTAATGGGAAACCAAATACTAACATGTAGCTCAATGAATATTTTAACGAAAATATCTTACAGGGTGAAAATTCAATGAATTGACAGCATAGATGTCGTTGCCATCTCTGTGGCATTTGAAGGTAAAGTTTTTACTGGTTTGTGAATCCTCCAAATGGTGTACCCCAACTCTCCCTTCAATCGATCCAACCTGAAAAAGAAGTAAGTTATTTTTGATAATATTAAAACAGTTAAAATTGCTTCTACAAAATCCTACCAAAATTAGCAAGTATGGAACATGGTAAGTGAGCACAGGGCACAAAAGAACTTAAGGACAATTAAGAAAAGTCACACAACAAATTAATAAGGATTCAGAAACTTACTAAGAATCCTTGCTTATCAGGGAAAGCAGCTACGCATCTAGTCTGATATTTCAGGGGTGATTGGACCCTCTTGAACTCAGTCTGCCACATACGACAATCAGTTACAAAACAAAAGGCTTTAAAAGAAAGTAGTAGTAAGACATATAAGGAAGAAACATTGCATAAAACACGTGTGCATCGTGTAAAATTTACATCTCAAATTTACATCTAAAATTTCACTTATCAAACTATCCATGTACGGAATATTTTCTGGATATCGATTGAATTAAGTTTTATAAGATAATCTCAAACTTACACAAATAGGATGAATACCTGAGGGTTCTGGAGGTTGAAAATTACGAGATTTTTATCAGCAGTGCCAACAACCATAAGAGGATATCTAACACTAAGTGCATAGCATCGTTCGGGAAGTTGATGTACAAAAGCTGGATTTTGCTGCCTCGTGTCCCAATATCTGGAAGTAAATTCCCAAAAGTAAACATGAGATTACAGAAGTGTAAAAACTTACACCTGACTATATTTCGCGCAGTGAAAGACATCAAGAATTACCTAATTGTCTTGTCCAAGCTTCCTGTCACTAGGAGATTCATATCCTGGATCCAGGCAAGCTCTTTGACAGGGGCATCGTGCATGCCTACGGTTACAGGCTGGGCCCCAGACGACAGCTGCCACATCTTAACTTGCTTATCGCAGCCTCCGGAAAAGACAGTTGACCCATCGTCCTTCCAGGCCGAGCACAAGACCTGTCCATATTTCGGAGCAAATAACTACATTGTCGAGAAATAAGAAATTCTCGACACGCATAATTAAAGAGTGTTTTTTTTCTCAATACCGGATGATCGTGCGATATTGATGCCTTAAAAGCAGTGTTCAGCGTGGTTCCCGATTTTGTTACCTCCCAACACCGCACCTATTTTTAACAAAAAAAAATGGGTCACAAAACAAAACAAATTACAGGATTGATTATTTTCCATGAATTTCGATCCTCCCCTTTTCCAATAACTAGAAATAAAACTCAGGGAAACAATCAAGAAACCATTTTTAATGCATGAAGAAAGAAAGCAAGCATGCCTGATTATCCCAGGAAGTGGCGACGAAATAATTTGCATTAGGGCTAAAACAGAGGCTGGATACAGAGTCGGTCGGCGGCGATATGACCTTCATTCAAAGTAAGCGAAAAAATAAATCACGGAATTAGAATGCAGTTAGAGATTGCCGAAATAACGAAACAAAAAATCACAGCTACCAACCTCAGTTGAATGGTTGGGGTTGGCGGTGGTCGAGTTAGAGCCGAACGCCGCCATTTCGATATAAGCTTGAACCCTAAACGAATCGGAATCGGAGATTGAATATTGACCGTGTGTTTGTGTGTGTTTTTATATGTAAGGTTTTGAGGTTTGAATACTGAGAACCGCAGTAGCGTTGGAGAAAAGCTAAAACAGAGTTTGAGAATCAGGTTTTGAATTTATTTTCCTTTTGTGTATGATTAGATTAATTGAACTAACCTAATTTGGGATTTATTAGAAAACAATTGATTGAACAATTTCATGTCCAAAAATGTAAATATTACGATTTGAGATTATTGAATTTTTTAATTTTACTTATAAGTTAAGACTATTTATTACTCGGCTTCATTAATATTTTACTCGGTTTTATTAATATTTTAATATTTGTTTTTGTCCTACATATATTTTCAGTCAAAAAAACTACTCATAGTTTTCTAAATAAAATTTTGGATAAAATTACTCATAGTTTTCTAAAGAAAATTTTGAATAAAAGGTAAATTCTAAAATTTCATTAGAATTAAATAATTAAGTTTTTCCTAATTATAAATAACAATAGTTTATCAAAATTAGTCTTATATTAATAATAAATATAAATTAAATGTAAAGATAAAATAATAACTAACTTTTTAATAATGTGTTATTTATTAATAATAACATGGTAATTATTACTCTAAAAACTAATTAATGTAAAACTTTAAAAGACTTAATTAAAAAAAATTATAAAATATAAACTCTAAATATATATATTAAAATACTTTTTTTCAAAATAACTCTTTTTTTAATTTTAAATTATAATTATACTTCACTTTAAAAAATTATTTTTATTTTTTCATCTTAAAATATAATTAAACTCAACTTTTCATTTTAATCTTTTTTTCATTTAAAAAATGGTAAAATTTACATAAAACCCAAAATGTAATATTTTCATGGTGGAAGAAATGTTGGAGGTAAAATCTTTTAAATTGTATATACAATTTCTCTCCCAAAGAAGATTAAGACAATCAAAATTCATTCATATAGCACATATAATATATACACATACATAATCAACCGTATAAGTATGGGTTACGGCCACCAAGATCGACCGTTTGACCCAAGCATCAAAAGCAAAACCACTTGGAAAACAAACACCAAACCCAGAGCTATTAGACATCAAGAATCTGGCAACTAACCAGCTCAGCCGACCCACACCTCTTGGTCGCAATAACCCTCCACATACTCCCATAAGCAGTGCTCGGGCCCACCGCCCCCTGTCGTCGGTCAGCCTGCAAGACCAATATATCCCGATTCGCATCCTTCGTAATCACGTGCAGCTTCCCTAAAACGCTCGCGAGCAAATAAGGAGACTCCGAATCATTCATATCACGAATCGGCACATCTCCCTCGACCGTCTTCCAAGAATCCTCCCCGAAATCGTACACCTTCACCCTCCCACATTCGATCGAGCCCAGAGGCTCCAAGGCGTAGAGTTCCCCATCGACCACCACGCTCAATTTCGTGCCCGCCTGCTTCGCGGGCCAGCCCTCCCCCATCCCGACAGGCATCTCGGCCCACAGGCCCGTTTCCGGGTCGAAAACCTCCCCTCCCACGTCGATGAAAAACGGCCAGCAGTACAAGCTCTGAGGGACGTATAATTTCCCTTTATAACAAGTCATCCCAGTCGCAATCGGCTTTAGCAAATCCGCTAAAAATACAGGCGGCAATAACTGAGCTTTCGAAAACGGCATGCTGGGGATCTCTGCCCAAATACCCGTCTCCGGGTCGTAAACCTCGGCCGAATGAAGGGGGGTCAACCCGCCCCTCCCTCGAGTTACCCCACCGACTACATAAAGCTTTCCGTTCAAAACCCCTGTCTTGCAATAAGCCCGGCCCGCCAACATCGGCGCCACCTCACCCCAAGAATTCGAGACCGGGCTGTACCTCCAGACGGATGTGACAGCCAAGGCCCGGCTGAACCCTCCGACAACGTAGAGGGACCCACCGACAGCACCAATCGAGCAGCCGCAAAAAGGGATCTCTTCAAGCGAGTTCCTTTTCCCGAGCCAACCCCTGATGATACCTGCAATGATGCTCGAGTTCACGATGTTCCAGAACCTGAGACGAGACAGGCTTGATCCCGGCCCTGTCTGGGCGGGACAGGAGTTGGGCATCGGGGGCAGGCGCTGCCAGGTGGCGGCGACGGGGTCGAGGGCGTGCCAGACGAGGCTGTCACCTTCGTGCTTGAAGAGGGCGTAGATCCATTCCTCTGTTGTGCCGAGAGCTTTTCTGAGGCTGTGGAGCTCTGTGCTGGTTAGGGCGGATTTCCAGGTGCGAGAGACGAGTTTGGCTTTGAGGTAGTGTGTCCTCGGGAGTCGAGCGAGGATCTGGAGGGATATTTCGTCGGGGAGGATGGGGATGAGGCGGGGGGTTTCGTCGTGAAAGGCGGAGGGCGATGATGTCTTTTGTCTCTTGCGGGGTTGGGTTTGTGGGGCCTCGGACAGGTCGCTGTGGGTCCGTTTGTGATTGTTCAGGCTCAGCTTAGCTCCCATTTGCTGTTCGTCCGCGTTTGGCAATCTATGTCATGAGCTGGGGTTCTCCATTTCCTTGATAATTCAGGTGAACAAGAACAAACGAAAAGAATCGGAATATAGGTAAAAAAGAAAACACGAGTAATAACAAGAATAAGCAAAGCTTAAGAGTCATAGCCATTAGCCATAGGTAGATCCCACAGAAGATGAGCAGAATATGATTGTAGATACTTACAGTAATAAGTCAACGAATCAGAACCCCCAAACTAAAACATTGATGATTGAATTGCCCATAACAAAACCTAAAAAAATTGGGGAAAAATAAATCAATATAATCAATCTGGGAGATCGAATCGCGACTTGGTTTTCACGGGCAATTAATTAATCAATATAATCCCCAAACAAATCTGATCAAAAATCGAATAGAACCCATATGAGATTCACGGTTCACGAAATCCACGAAAATTACAATCACTACAAACAGGGTTCAATCGGACACCCGCAAATAAATCCCTAATCTACATATGATAACAGAAATCAATAACCTTACCGGAGAAAAAGAAATATGTAAAAAATGAAATTGCAGGTCCGTTCAGTTCCCTCTTCCGCGGGCAAGCTATTGATATTTTTGTATGCGAGTCGGTCAGATGGTTCGTGAAGAAGAAGACGAGCGAAAATGAATAAATAAAAATATTCATTAACAGTCGATGTAAATTGAAAATTCAAATAATGGAAAATGGAAATTATGATTTTAATCTAATTAGATTTTTCAAGAATAATTGTTAATTTTGACTTAGTGGTTGAAAATATAATAATTATCCAAATATCGGAATATCAAAATCTACAATTAAACATACTCAGGTGTCATGATCACGACTTAATGATACGTTAAACCGAGAGTATTTTCTTCTTCCCCTAACTGCCTTATGTAACCGGCGCCTCCGGCAAAGGAACGGCAACCTCTTCTCCCCCGTCCTCCGCGCTCCACTTTCTCAAGACGCACAATGGAAGCTTGTACAGTTCGCCAGCTGGACCTTTCACACACACCATGTCGCGTTCAGGGTTGCCTTCATTCTCACCCTCGTCCATCACCTCTATTTTTCTCCCTTCGGATTCGGATGCACGAACCTCAACAGGGCCGGGTGGTTCCCTTTGCTCCGGTGGAGATGTATTCAAACCACGTTCAGCATTCTCTTCTGCCAAAAAAAATAAAAAAAATACTACTAGTAATTAGCAATATTCCATAGTGCAGTGAAGTGAAAATTTAGCCCAAACAAATACGGAGTACCTGATAAACAATCCGCCTCGGGCTCAGACATGTCGGGAATCACGGTAGGCACATTTTGCAGCAACCGTGCGTATTCCGCTGGGGATTCCAGTCTCTGTTTATCATTCTCGTATTCAGCTAAGGTGGAAAAAACGATATACAGTTTAAGGTCAGACGTATACGTAGGATCATTAACACAAGTGTACTATATTTCAGCAACTAACCAAAAGAATATAAGTGTCTCTTTCCCATCTCGTTGGCCTTGTCTACGCGGTGGCGCAAAATGACCAGCTGTTTACGGATCATCTGAGACATAAATACGAGAATGCACGAGGTTTAGTTTAGTACACAAGACCTGAAAACAGACAATGATTCATAACGTACAAAGTTTATCGTATCCTTGCGAAGAGATCTGGCCTTTTGTTGGATATACGCCTGCACCAAAAATAATTAAGACACCTTCCGTTAACTCGCAAAATTAAGACACAATGTTTTCCAACTCAAGTTACTACTACTCACCACCGTAGGCCTCTCGATCTCACCAGCTAAAAACTTTCTCATCAAAGGATCGAATTCGCCCTGCCACAACAAGCAAGCAAGCAACACGTGTTATTCATTTCTCAATCAAATGCCAGTGTAAAATTATACTAAAAGAAACGAACCCGTCTGGATACATCGTCGGGATCAGTATCTGCAAGCAAAGAAATCTTCATTTCCGTAGGCTCTTCTGATAACAAAAGGACAGTCTCCGTTTCATCTGGTGAGAGTGTTTTAACACCTGAAAAACAAATTCAAAAATAGATGTAGCGCATATTTAAAACAAGCAACCGATCCGACTTCACTAACAAATTCGTCTAACCTTTGATTCGAATGAGCTGATAAGCCTTCGTTGGAGGCCTGAGTTGAACAAAGCATCCAACCGCCTTCTCCTCGAACGACTCGGGCTCCTTCAGCATTTCCCTCAACACACTTCTCCTCAAGTAGAGCAGTTTCATATTCTCGACCACGATTGAAGCGAAGCGGCTCTCAATAGGCACGGCATCTTTCACTGCTTCTTTTTCCTCGTTTATTCCCTCGACATCCGCCTTTATCTGCCTTGTGCTTGTATTTACTGCGCCATCCACATTACTGGGCCCCAGGACATGTCCCACCTTATCCCCCTCAAACCCTTTGTTATTCTCTGCTTCTTTTTCCTCGTTTATTCCCTCGACATCCGCCTTTATCTGCCTTGTGCTTGTATTTACTGCGCCATCCACATTACTGGGCCCCAGGACATGTCCCACCTTATCCCCCTCAAACCCTTTGTTATTCTCTGCTTCTTTTTCCTCGTTTATTCCCTCGACATCCTCCTTTATCTGCCTTGTGCTTGTATTTACTGCGCCATCCACATTACTGGGCCCCGGGACATGTCCCACCTTATCCCCCTCAAACCCTTTGTTATTCTCTGCTTCTTTTTCCTCGTTTTTTTCCTCAACGTCTGCCTTTCTCTGCCTTTTGTGTGCATTCACTGTGCCTGCCTCATTACTGGGCCCCACATTATCCCCCTCGATAAACACCTTTTTATTGCGCTTTTCGGGCTTCTGTTCATTAGATCTTTCGCGCCTTTTTTCGTGTTTGCTCTTCTCAACCCTCACTTCTCTGCAATCAAAATCTTTTTCGTGTTTGCTCTTCTCAACCCTCACTTCTGTGCAATCAAAATCTTCCTTACAGCTTTTGGGTCGATCGTTATTTTTCACGGAGACGCTTCCTATTGCAGCATAGATATCCCTCAATTCGAACCCTTGGTTGTTCTCTGCTTCTTTTTCCTCGTTTTTTCTCTCGACGTCCGCCTTCCTCTGCCCTTTACTGGCCTCCGGGACATGTCCCACCTTATCCTCCTCCGACCCATTTCGATCCTCGGCAAAGTGGTCCTTAAGATGATCGTAAACTCTCGATATATATACAGCCCTTTTCCTAAAAACAGACTGCAGCCGAACATCACACTTTATGACCCCTCTTTTCTCCGGGTGTAAAAGTTTGTTCCTTTGAGCATAGTCGTGTACGATGGCAGTGACGTCGTCCCTCGACAATTTTTCAGTCGTGCTTTTCCCGATTGAATCGAGGAACTCAATGAGGGACCTCGAGGCCCATCCTACAAACACGCGCTTTTCTGGATTATGTCCATTAGAACTCTTACGCCTTTTTTCGTGTTTGCTCTTCTCGACCCTCACGTCGCTGCTATCAGATTCTTGATCGAAATTATCCGGAACACTTTTGGGTCGGTCGTTCTTTTTCACGGAGGAGACGCTTCCTTTTGCAGCATAGATATCCCTCAGTTTGAATCCTTCGTTGTTTTTTATGATCATATAATACTCCATGAATAGACCCTCTGCCGTGTCTGGGTCGGTGAAATCCACATAGTCCTGGATACAAAGTTACTTTAGAAACAAAGATGCAAATCGAGTAATCGAGTAATCATACATACATACATACCCCATCAGAGTCGCACTCCTTATTTTCTTCGATAAGCAAAACGAGCTTTAGGCAGTGTTTGCAGAATCCATACTCGCCTTTGACTTTTAAAATCCGAGTAGCAGGAAGGCAGCGACGGCACGTGGCTTTGGTACACGTGTAGCAACGGAGGTAGGAAGATCTAGGGCAACGGAGGCATTTATGCCGAGCTGAAAAACCAAATAAACTAATTCACATTCGTATTGTTCGACTATAGAAATGGAAAAATACACTTACGACAATCCCAGTCCCTTTTGCTTTTCAGAAACCAGTCCTTCTTTCCCACGCATTCAGGATGATAGGATTTTACGCATTGCCTGAAAATTGAAAGCACGCATAGCATGAATAAACTGAAAATCAACAGGAAACAATTCACATCGAGGAACCTGAATTGCTGTAAAAAGTAAAAGTTCAAACGCCGTGAATTGCTAAGATTTACCACAGTAATTGAGGGATACACACAATACACCAACAGCCAACTAATCATAAACAATAACGAACACAGGCTTCGAATTCTCGTATAATTCAAAGCACAACATATTACATATGAACAGGCAACTTCATAACAGATTATCGAAACTAAGATTTACCACAGTAATTGAGGGATCTCATCACTCAGGTAAACAAAGAAATCTCTATAGCAATTCGAATACGACTCGAAAATCTACTAACCGGGCCGGGGATTAGACCGAATACTAACAACACACAGTCACACAAACATTCATGTACTGTGAAAACAAAAAACCATGCATTTTATTTCAATAATCTTCAACTACAAAAGTATGTTGACAAACAAACAAATACTAAATCAGAGCATGACGAAAAGACAAATAAGCCCTTGTCCACAACCTCCAAAATAAAAATAAAATAAAAAATAATCTTTTTTCCTCAAATAGCAAAACGTCTCTGTTGAGTATATGTGGAGGCTTTCTCCTCTCCACTCCGCCATCGCCAGATTTCAAAGTTTAATGACGCAGAAATCGAGAAGAGTAAAATAGTTATTTTAAAAAAAAAGGAAAAAAGAAAACCTCACCGGAAATCACAGATCCGAAGTTCGCCGCCGTCTTTACAGACGAAGCACCAGTTCTCGGAATCTTCTTTCTCGTTAATCGCAGCCTTGTTCTTCCCTTCCCCTGCCATTAATCTGTTCAGAAAATTCAAAAAAAAAAAAGCTTAAACTTTTTCAGTTTTTTTCCGAGATTTTTTCTGGGTTCTGCTTGAAATGTTAGAAAAGAAAAAAACGGAAAATGGGTTTTGTTGATTTCCCAGGAATTACAGAAACCCGTTTGCTGAACCGGTGTGTAAAAAACAGATGATTACTTTTGAAGGTGGTGGTTGTGCTGGTGCATGTGACTATGAGAGAGACAATGGAAAATCAAGAAAAAGGATCGGAGGAGAATTATTTCATATGGGATTATTGGTATTTGTCATTAAGTGTAGACTGTGTAGTTCAATTCTTTTATCCAATATTTGCTGGATTTTACTCTGTTTCGCAACTACTACTAATTTTACTTATTGCTTTTTTGAAAATTTTATTCCAAATTAAGTAACTTTGTGTTTATATAGTAAATCAGTAAACCTTGGGTAAAAAACTAATTTAAATTTCAAAATACTTACTATTTTTATACTTTTTATAGACATTTTTTTGTTTTTATGAATATTGTGTTATGTTAGTAATATTTATATTTGTATTATTTAATAAACATATAGTTTCATTTGTATATTCGATACACGTAAAGTTTCAATACATAAAAGTTTACAAGAATTTTCGATACATATTACATACAGTCATACAGACTGTAAAATGATGCATTAAACATTTGTACAATGGATACTTATTTATCCCACCTTATCCTCCTCCGACTCATTCTGGAACTCAAGACGATCGATCATAAACACTCGATCTGTTCCCAATCCTCCTCCTGATAAGGAAGAGATACATTGATCCCACAGAAGATGAGCAGAATCAACAACCACAAAGTAAAACATTGATGATTGAGTCGAATGAAAACAAACCCTAAAAAAAATGGGAAAAAACATTCAATATAATCAATCTCGGAGATCGAATGGCGATTTGGTTTTCACGGACAACTAACTAATCAAATATAACAGAAATCAAGAATCTGATCAAAAATCGAATAGAACCCACAAATCCACGAAAATTACAATCACTACAAACGGGGTTACTCACAAATAACAGAAATCAAGAATCTTACCGGAGAAAAAGAAATATATGTAAAAAATGAAATTGCAGGTCCGTTTCCTCTACGGCCGCCTCCGGCAGGCGAGCTCTTTAGTGATATTTTTGTTTTGTATACTTAGTCGGGCAGATGGTTCGTGAAATCGTGAAGAAGAAGACGAGCGAAAATGAATAAATAAATTCATTAACAGTGAATTGAAGGTGCAAATCGGAAATTCACAAAATGGAAAATAATGATTATAATCTAATTAGATTTTACAAAGAATAATTGTTAATTTGGACTTAGAGGTTGAAAATATATCCAAATATCGGAATACCAAAGTCCTCGTATAAAAAAATTGATAATTGTACGATTTAAAATTTTAAATTACTTCAATCCGAATTTTAAGAAAGAAAAAACACTTGTTTAATTATTTCAATTATAATTGACCAATATAAAAATGGTGTAGTTCATAATAATTAAACAATAAACATAATTAGGTGTCATGAATTAGGACTGTCAAAAGACCGGGCCGGGCCGGCCTGGCCCGAGCCCATTGGGCCATAACATCTTTTCGGGTCGGGTCGGGCCGGCCCGAGTTTTTTATGGGCCAAAAAATATGAAGCCCAGCCTGGCCCGAGCTGGGCTGCCGGGCCGTCGGGCCAAAAAAAGCCCAAATATGTACATTAAATAATTTCTAATTAAATTAAAATTAATAATAATTAAATGTATTTTGTAAGTAATTTTATGTTTTATGGTGAAAAGTATTAAAATTTAAAAATATATTTATATATAAAAAATTTTAGAAGTAAAAGTAAGTTAATATGAAGTATAACAATAAATTAAAAATATATATTAAATGTAAATATGTTATTATTACTATTATTATTATAACAATATGAATATCTATAGAATATAGAATATAGAACATATTAACCAAATATCTATAGTATGAGTATGTATTTTATTTTATTAAAAATATGTATTTTATAGTTATAATATATTATTTTTAAAATTTTTGAAAATAGTCGGGCCGGCCCAAGGTTTCGGGCCAAGTCCGGCCCAAGCCCAGTCAGCCCGACAGCCCAATGGGCCGGGCCAAAATAGGCCCGGTGTTTTATGGGCTGCCAAAATCAAGGTCCAGCCCATCCTATATGTCGGGCTGGTTGGGCCGGCCCATCGGGTCGGGCCAGTTTTGACAGGTCTAGTCATGATTATGTTTTTTATAATCTATACATATATAATTTCAGGATTCACTAATGCCACGTGAACCACAATAATAATATTGTGTTCACACTATAAATTATAAATAAATAAATTATAAATTATAAATAGTAATATTATTAAACATATTTAAATTATTATATATAAATTATAAATAGTAATTTGAAATTATATATTTTTTGTAATAATAATTAATAATTATCTTAAATATATACGTTTATATTTTTCTTCTCAAAATTCTTTTTTATTTCATTAATATTAATTTAATTTCAATTAATCGTATCTCATAAAAATCGATCTCTTCCTATTTTCTAATAAAAAAATTAATTAAACTTTTTAGGTATATTATTTAGTTATATTATTCTTTTTTATTTCATTAATATTAATTTAATTTCAATTAACCGTTCGATCTCTTCCTATTTTCTAATAAAAAAATTAATCAAACTTTTTAGGTATATTATTTAGTTATATTAACGTACGTTATATTAATATAATTACATTTATGTCATCCCATCCCTTTTATATTCATTAAATAAATTCAATTTTTTTTATATTTTTATTTATTTTCAATCTTTATAATTTTTATTTTCCATTTATTTTAATTTTTCTCCCACTGGTTTTAGGTATTTGTTAGATAACTCGAGAAATGCAGAGACGAGAAACTCCTCTCCCACTAGACCAGATGCTCATCAATCGGGTATGATGTAAATCGAGGGATGTGCCCGAGTAGCGGACATATGTGGGAGAGAGCCAATAGGTCTCAATCGGGTATGATGTAAATCGAGGGATGTGCCCGAGTAGCGGACACATGTGGAAGAGAGCCAATAGGTCTAATCTCAGGACTAACTTCATAATATTTCAATGAAATTTTGTCATATCCGAGATTCGAACTCTGCGTCAGCGGGGAATTTCACCAACATTAGCACAAATCTTACCACTCGACTATGCACCAAGAAGCTTACACATTATAAATTACATCAAACAGACGTAATCTTTGAAAATGATAAAATTTTCATAATTAAGATAACTGTTAATAAGTTTACAAATTTAAGTGAGAGTTCGATTATTAAATAACATAATTTATTAATCCATTAATAATTTTTTGGCTAAATACTTTGGAAATTAAATAAAATTTTAGATTATTTTAAACAAATAAATCACGTGCATCGCACGGGAAGTGGTACTAGTTTTTCACAAAGTTACCAATGTTCGGCACTAAAATCAGTTAAAAAACAGACAAAACAAACTACGAAGAACGTGTTCTGAGCATTATCCAAAGGAACCCCTAACTGCCTATTACCGGAGTCTTTGCCAAGCCAAGAGCCTCCGGCAAGGGAATGGCGTCCTCTTCTCTCTCGTCCGCCTTCCACACCACGAACTTTGAAGAATAAGCAGAAACCGCACTCCACTTTCTCATGATGCACAGTGGAACCTCGTTCCTTTCGCCAGCTGGACCTTTCAAACACCACATTTCATGCTCAGGGTTGGCGGCTTCATTCTCACCCTCGTCCTCGATCACATCTATCTTTCTCCCTTCGGATTCGGGTGCACAAACCTCAACATTCTCCTCTGCCGAAAAAAATATAAAAAAAAAAAAAAAAAAGCAAAAGTGAAAACAAACGAGGCGCTACCGAAGCAAATACCCAGATCAATCGACGTGGTATTAATTATACCTGATTTGTTGTTGTTCTGAAGGTCAGAATCATGCACGGGGGTCGATCCTTTGTCGCAATCTTTCATACCTTCGGGCTCAGACAAGTCCGGAATCACTGTAGGTACATTTTGCAGCAACCGTGCGTGCGATGTGGCCTTTTGTTGGATATACGCCTGCAAAACAAAAACAAGACAACTTCCATTAGCGCCAAAATTAGGACAATATTTTCCGTCTCAAGTCCTAGTAGTTAGAACTCACCACTGTAGGCCTCTCGATCTCACCAGCTAAAAACTTTCCCATCAAAGCATTGAATTCGCCCTGTAACAACAAGCAAGCAATTAACACGTGTTATTCATTTCTCAATCAAATGCCCCGTGTAAAATTATAAATGAAACGAACCCGGCTGGATACATCCTCGGGATCAGTATCTGCAAGCAAAGAAATCTGGATTTCCGTAGGCTCCTCTGATAACAAAAGGACAGTCTCCGTTTCATCGGTTGAGAGTGTTTTCACACCTGAAAAACAATTTCAAAATAGACATAAGCTTTAATTAAAACAAGCAACCGATCTGACTTGACTAACAAATTCTTCTAACCTTTGATTCGAATGAGCTCATAAGACTTCCTGAGTTGAACAAAGCATCCGACCGCCTTCTCCTCGAACGACTCGGGCTCCTTCAGCATTTCCTTCAACACACTTCTCCTCAAGTAAAGCAGCTTCATATTCTCTACCACAATCAATGCTAAACAGCTCTCAATAGGCACACCCTCGTTCACTGCTTCTTTTTCATCGTTCACTTCTTCTTTTTCATCGTTCACTGCTTCTTTTTCATTGCCCACTTCTTCTTTTTCATTGTCCACTTCTTCTTTTTCATCGTTCACTGCTTTTTTTTCATCATTCACTGCTTCTTTTTCCTCGTTTTTTTTCTCCTTTCTCTGCCTTTCGACTGCCTCATTACTGGGCTCCGGGACATACCACACCTTATCCCCCTCGATACACACCTTTTTATTGCGCCTTCCGAGCTTCTCATGTCCATTTGATCTCCTCCGCCTTTTTCCGGTTTTGCCCTTTTCAACCCTCACCTCGCAGCAATCAGATTGTTGATCAAGATCTACCGAACCGCTTTTGGGTAGGTCCTTCTTTTCGAACCCTTCGTTTTTATCAGCTTCTTTCTCCTCGTTTTTGCCTGCACTAATCCGGGCATCGGCAAAGTGGTCCTCAAGAAGATCGTAAACCTTGGAGATATTTATAATCCCTTTCCCGAAAAGAGACTGCAGCTGAACGTCGCACTTTACTAGCTGTCTTTTAACCGGATGTAACAGCTTGTTCTTTTCAGCATAGTCGCTTACGATGGCAGTGACCTCGTCCTTGGACAATTTTTCAGTCGTGCTTTTCCCGATCGAGTCGAGGAACTCGATAAGGGACCTCGAGGCCCATCCGATAAACACCATATCAGATTCTTGATCAAAATGCTCCAAAACTCTTTTGGGTGGGTCGTTCTTTTTCACAGAGACACATTCTTTTGCAGCATAGATATCCTCCAATTTGAACCCTTCGTTGTTTTTTACGAACGTATAATACTCCATGAAGAAACCCTCTGCCGTGTCTCGGTCTGTGAAATCCACATACTCCTGGATACAAAGAAGCATTCAAAATCGCACTGAGTAGTGTATTATTATAGTTTTACGAGTAATCATACATATATACATACCCCATCAGAGTCGCACTCCTTATTTTCTTCGATAAGCAAAACGAGCTTTAGGCAGTGTTTGCAGAATCCATACGCGCCTTTGACTTTTAAAATCCGAGTAGCAGGAAGGCAGCGACTGCACGTGGCTTTGCTACAAGTGTAGCAACGGAGGTAGGAAGATTTAACACAACGGTAGCATTTATGCCAAGCTGAAAATTCAAGTAGTAATTCGCATTCGTGTATTATTAGTAGTAATACTTAAATCATGTTGTAGTAAATAATTTCACTTACGGCAATTCCATGCCTTTTCACTTTGCAGAAACGAGTTCTTCTTTCCCACGCATTCAGGATGATACGCTTTTACGCATTGCCTGAAAATTGAAAGCGCGTGAATAGTAAAAGTTCAAACACGGTGAATTACCAGGAAAAAATCTACTTTAAGTATTATTTTTCGACAAATAGCAGGAACACGAACAAATCTCAACCAAATACAAACACTAATAACACACACAGAGAAATTCATGGTGAAGAAAAGACAAATAAGCCCCTGTCCACAACGTCTCTATTGAGTATTTGAGTTTATGTGGGGGCTTTCTCTTCTCCACTCCGCCATCGTCAGATTTCAAAGTTTAATGGCGCAGAAATCGAGAAGAGTCAAATAATTATTTCAAAAAAAAAAGGAAAAATGGAACCCACCGGAAATCACATATCCGAAGATCACCGCCGTCTTTACAGACGAAACACCAGTTCTCGTAATCTTCTTCCGTGTTAATCGCCGCCTTGTTCTTCCCTTCCCCTGCCATTACTCTGTTCAGATTTTTTTTTAAAAAACGCTTAAAACTTTTTTCTGTTTTATTTTCCGAGATTTTTTTCTGGGTTCTGCTTGAAAATGTTTGAAAATAAAAAAACGGAAATGGGGTTTGTGTAAAAAACAGAGGGTTACTTTTGAAGGTGGTGATTGTGCTTGGTTGTGGTGGTGTATGTGACTATGTGAGAGAGGAGAGGCAATGGAAAATTAAGAACAAGGATTGGAGGAGAATATTGGTGTATGTCATTATGGATAGTTCAATTCTTTTATCCAATATTTGCTATTAAACGCTGGATTTTACTCTGTTTCGCAACTACTACTAATTTTACAAAAAAAACATACTTTTTATAGACATTTTTTGTTTTTTTAATATTGTGTTGTATTATGTAATAAACATATAGTTTCATTTGTATATTCGAGCACGTAAAGTTCCAAAACATCAAAAGTTTAGTAGTACAATGTACTACAAGATTTTTCTATACATACAGACATGATTTAGTCACATGAACATTTCAAATAATCTTTCAATTACTATTCCAATATAAAAATGGTTTAGTTCATGATAATCAAAAAATTAAACATACTTAAGGTGTCATGATCACTACTGTAAAATGATGCATTAAATATTTGTACAATGGATACTTATTTCGAATCCTCGGTCTCAACTCTCACCTTCGTCGTCACTTATTAGCGCGCAAAGTCGAACGGAAGTAGTCGAACATCATGTGTGTTTTCAGCGATCTTATCCGGAGTATTCTTCTCCGAACGAACCCCTAACTGCCTTAGACGTTGCTAAGAGCCTCTGTCTCGTCCTCCTTCCAGACCATGAACTTAGCAGAGTAAGGCACAGTGGAATTGAACCTTTTCTCTATCTGCTTTCTCCCTTAGGATTCGGGTGCACGAAGCTCAACTTGGGCTGGAGGTTCCCTTTGCTCCGATGGAGATGTATTCAAACCACGTTCAGCATTCTCTTCTGCCAAAATATTAAAAAGCAAACGAGCGAATAAAAAAAATTAGCGCAGTGCAATTTTAGCGAATCCAAACGAGACGAGGCGTATATTAATACCTGATTTGTTATTGTTCTGATTGTCAGAATCACGCAGCACGGGGGGCAATCCTTTGTCAGACATGTCCGGAATCACGGTAGGCACTTCTTGCAGCAACCGTGCGTATTTCCATTGGGATTCCATTGTCTTTTTTTCATTCTCGTAATCTGTTGCGGTACGATACAGTTAAGGGCAGACGTATACGGCCTAAATACTTGAGAGGCGCAATACGTGCACGTACATACGTATAGGATTGTTAATATATTATAGCAACTCAAGAAAAAGAAAAAAAAAAAGGATATAATTCTTTCAATCCTTTCCATCTGCATTGTTCAATGCGGTAGCTTAAAGTGGCCACCTGGCTACGGATCATCTGCAATACAACATCACATAAATACACGAGAATGCACGAGAGGTCTAATTTACGACAGGAGACAATGATTCATAACGTACAACTTTTGTAATATCCTTGTGAAGAGATCTGGCCTTTTGTTGGATATACGCCTGCAGCAAAAAATAAGACACCTTCCATTAATTAGCGCAAAATTAACACAATATATTCCAACTCAAGTCCTAGCTAGTGCTGTAGTTACTACTCACCACTGTTGGCCTCTCGATCTCACCAGCTAAAAATTTTCTCATCAAAGGATCGAATTCGCCCTGCCGACAACAAGCGAGTAATTAACATATTCTGACAATTATATTTACAGAGGTGTAACGATCGGGAAAGGAAACTAACCCATTTGGATACATCATCGGGATCAGTATCTGCAAGCTTAGAAATCTTCATTTCCGTAGGCTCTTCTGATAACAAAAGGACAGTCTCCGTTTCATCTGGTGAGAGTGTTTTCACACCTGAAAAACAATTTCAAAATAGAACGTAAGCTTTATTTAAAACAAGCAACAACTCCGACTTGACTAACAAATTCGTCGTCTAACCTTTGATTCGAAGGAGCTGATAAGCCTTCGTTGGAGGCCTGAGTTGAACAAAGCATCCGACCGCCTTCTCCTCAAACGACTCGGGCTCCTTCAGCATTTCGTTTAACACACTTTTCCTCAAGTAGAGCAGTTTCATATTCTCTACCACAATGGATGCTAAACGGCTCTCAATAGGCACGTCCTCTTTCACTGCTTCTTTTACCTCGTTTATTTTCACTGCTTCTTTTTCCTCGTTTATTTCCTTGACGTCCGCCTTTCTCTGCCTTTTGGGTACACTCGCTGCGCCTGCCGCATTACTGGGCCCCGCCTTATCCCCCTCGATAATCACCTTTTTGTTGCGCTTTTCGGGCTTCTGTCCACTAGATTTCCTCTGCCTTTTTTGAGGCTTGCTCTTCTCAACCTTCTTGGCGCTGCTATCAGATTCTTTATCAAAATCTTCCGAACTACTTTTGGGTGGGTCGTTCTTTTTCACAGAGACGCGTTCTTTTGCAGCATATAAATCTGTCACTGCGCCTGCCACATTACTGGGCCCCGCCTTATTTCCCTCGATAATCGCCTTTTTGTTGCGCTTTTCGGGCTTCTGTCCACTAGATTTCCTCTGCCTTTTTTGAGGCTTGCTCTTCTCGACCTTCTTGGCGCTGCTATCAGATTCTTTATCAAAATCTTCCGAACTACTTTTGGGTGGGTCGTTCTTTTTCACAGAGACGCGTTCTTTTGCAGCATATAAATCTGTCACTGCGCCTGCCACATTACTGGGGCCCGCCTTATCCCCCTCGATAATCACCTTTTTGTTGCGCTTTTCGGGCTTCTGTCCACTAGATTTCCTCTGCCTTTTTTGAGGCTTGCTCTTCTCGACCTTCTTGGTGCTGCTATCAGATTCTTTATCTAAATCTTCCGAACTACTTTTGGGTGGGTCGTTCTTTTTAACAGAGACGCGTTCTTTTGCAGCATATAAATCTGTCAAGTTTTTCACGGAGACACGTTCTTTTGCAGCATATAAATCTGTCAGGTTTTTCACGGAGACACATTCTTTTGCAGCATATAAATCTGTCAACTTTTTCACGGAGACACGCTCTTTTGCAGCATATAAATCAGTCAATTTGAACCCTTCTTTGTCTTTTATGATCGTATAATACTCCATGAATAGACCCTCTTCCGTGTTTCGGTCTGTGAAATCCACATGGTCCTGGATACAAAGAAGCATGATCAGTTCACATAAATATATCGAGTTAAAAAGCATTGTGTATCAGGTTTACGAGTAATCATACATACATACATAAATACCCCATCAGAGTCGCACTCCTTGTTTTCTTCGATAAGCAAAGCGAGCTTTAGGCAGTCTTTGCAGAATCCATATGCGCCTTTGACTTGTAAAATACGCGAAGCAGGAAGGCAGCGACTGCACGTGGCTTTGCTACACGTGTAGCAACGGAGGTAGGAAGATTTAACACAACGGTAGCATTTATGCCAAGCTGAAAATTCAAGTAATTAGCATTCGTATTACGGTATGTTATATGATGCGACGATAGAAATGGAAAATACTTAAATCATAAATAATTTCACTTACGGCAATCCCATTCCTTATCGCTTTCCAGAAACGAGTCCTTCTTTCCCACGCATCGAGGATGGTAAGATTTGGGGCATTGCCTGAAAACATAAATACGCGATATTAATAAACATTTGAAAGAGATTTTAACATGTCATTGCACTCGAGAAACCTTAATGCCGTAAATAGTAAGCTAAAACGCGGCGAATTGCCAGGAAAAATCTAGTACTGCAGATTTCCTTTGTTATTTTTCGACAAAGGAAAAATAGAGGGAGCACAAAATGCAAAAGCCTGCTATTCTGGATACAAACAATAAAAACGAACACGGGCACAACGGCACAACGTATGAACAGGAGACAGCTTCATTACAGATTATCAAAACTAAGATTTACCACTGTAATTGAGAGATCTCATCACTCAGGGTAAACAAAAAAAATGACTCGAAAATAACCGAGGATTCGACCAAATACTAACACTAACAACACACACGGAGAAAAATTCATGTACAGTGAAAACAAGAAACCATTAATCTTCAATTTCAAAACCCGGTAACAAATAAATCAGAGCATGACAAAAATACAAATAAGCCCCTTTCCACAACCCCAAAATAAAATAAAAAAAGAATCTTTTTTTCCTCAAATAGCAAAACGTCTTAGAGATCGAGAAGAGTAAAATCATTATTTAAAAAATAAAAAGGAAAAAGAAAACCCCACCGGAAATCACATATCCGAAGATCGCCGCCATCCTTGCAAACAAAGCACCAGTTATCGGAATCTTCTTCCTTGTTAATCGTCACCTTGTTCTTCCCTTCCCCTGCCATTACTCTGTTCACAAAAATTCAAAAAGAAAAAAAAGTTTGCAACTTTCTCTGTTTTTTTCCTAGATTTTTTTTCTGGGTTTTGATAGAAAAGAAAAGAAAAGAACGGAGATGGGTTTCTTTTTATTTCTCAGAAATCACAGAACACCGTTTGCTGAACCGCTGTGTGAAAAATAAAGGGTTAGTTTTGAAGGTGGCTGTGTGTAGGGTTACTTTTGAAGGTGGCTGTGTGAAGGGTTACTCTTGAAGGTGGCGGTTGTGCATGTGAGAGAGAGTCAATGGAAATTCTAAAACAAAGATCGGAGGAGAATTATTGCAGATGCAATTACTGGTATTTGTTATTAAATATAGTTGAATTCTATTTTACTAATTTTGCTAATTTTTGTTTTTTGAAAATTTTATTCCAAATTAAGTACATTGTGTTTATATAGTAAATTAGTAGCACTTGTGGTAAAAAAAACTAATTTAAATTTCAAAACACTTTTTATAGAATTTTTTTGTTTATAAAATAGTTTTATTTATTACTCAGTATAATCTTGTACTAGTATTAGATATAATTATTGTAAGTAAGTTGTGAATATTGTGTTATGTTAGTATTTGTATAATGTAATAAAAAATTAAAAATATAATTTCATTTGTATATTCATTCCATGTGTAAATTTTTATTTTTTTTATCATAATTCATTTTAAGATGATTATTTAAAGTAATGAAATTAAAAATATCATTGAACATTAAATAAATAAAATATTTTGAACAGTGTTTTATTAAAAATATTTGTTAAACTTAACCATAATACAATTTCTAAAAAAATTGTTCTTAAAGTTTAAAATTGTAGTATAATAGTAATATATTCTGTAAATTATACTGGACACACATGACACATTTGAAAATGTTTGGAAGTTTACTTCGGAGCCGGAGATGTATGAAGCTTTTACGCCGGCGTAGAATTTCCACGGCCAAAAATTCCGGCATTGTATTGCGATTATCCAGAAAACAGCGCAAAGGTACCACCCTATCAGTACTGCAATTTCAAATCTCGAAAGGAAAAAAAACCCTAATTTGTTTCCGATTGGTATTGATACGTGCAGTTAAAATCAAATCAAAAGGAACAGTATTTCAGAAGATTAAAGAAGAAGAAGAAGAAGGAGAAGAAGAAGAGGAAAATGTTACTCCGCTAGTGATGAAGTACTGGTATCAAAGGTACGACCTTTTCTCCAGATACGATTTGGGCATCAAGCTTGACGAAGAAGGGTGGTTCTCCGTCACGCCGGAGGTAATCGCCGCCCGCCAGGCTAGCCGGTGCGCCGGTGCCGGAGTGGTTATTGACGCCTTCGCCGGTGTCGGAGGAAATGCCATTCAGTTCGCAAAATTGTGAGTTATCTACAAGTAACTTATGCTTAGGGATTGATATCATTATACTGCATTATGATTTCTTTATCTCGTCGTTATATAACCTTGATACTATCATGATCGGGAAGATTTAAAATGGTATCGGAACTATCATTTTCATATTCACTTGTCCTTGAATGCGCCCTTAGTTTTTAAGTGATCAGATAGAGCATTCCTCCAATAACCTTAGCAAACTAATTCGAGGGGAACATAGTAAAAATGCTGTGCTGGCGAAGTCTTGAAAGTTGATGTTTTCTTGAGGGTGGTGATATTGGCATTCGGTACTTTTGAGGACTTGATACTTTTCTCCGTTGCAGTTGTATAGTTTTCCAATTAGGGGTGGAGCTCTTGGAAAAGGGGGGAACTTGAGACCTTCACATGGACCAGTACATTAGGACTTCCGGCTAAACTGAGTGTGTGGTTAAGCAGAAGAAACTCAATTCATAATAATTAGTTTCCAGACGTAGGGAAAAACTCAATTCTAGGAATGCATGCGATATGTTGAAAATCTTTAATTGTTAAAATCTTTACTTATTTTTTTATGAAAATATTGGATTCTGCGGATCGAAGATATCATGAGGAAATATTGGAGATGGACAGATGGTAAGCGAATCTTAGTCAAAATATCCCCCAGGCCCTCCTTTATGTCATACGCTTGTTCGGGTAATAATTCATCCAACCTTTGAAGTGACATACTTTCCCCGATGGAACGTGTTTGCTTCAGTTGTAGTTTTTCCTCATTTGCTCGAATCCTCTTTCCCTTCCTCTTTTTATCATGCTTATATGAGCTCCATCCACTCCTTCATGACTTCCTCCATCCACAAGTGAATTTTGTCTTAGAATTTTATGATAAATCTAAATAGTACTACAACACAATATGAATACTCCCGAATCCCGAATATGGTGACAGATTATCCTCAAACATGAGATAAATACCCTTTTAATTTACACCATGTTTCATATTGACAGGTGTCATCATGTTGTTGCTATTGACATTGACCCGAAGAAGGTCGCGCTGGCGTTTCATAATGCTAAGATTTATGGTGTGCAGGATTATATTGATTTCGTCGTAGGAGACTTTTTCCAGCTTGCACCTTACTTGAAGGTACCTTTTTTTTCTTTTGTTGCCATTTGTCCCCTCTTTTGAAATTGAAATTCTGGTTTCTACTTGAATTGCATTGTTATTACACAATGTTGACTTGGATTTCTTTGTTTATGCATTCCTATATAAAACAAATGACGAGGGCTTTTTCGCCATTTTCTGACATATATTATTAGAATATATATACAAATACATCGATATTAAGTTACCCCATGGGCCCATGGACATAATCAATTTCGTTTCATTTGTAATCCAGTAAGGATTGTCCTTGCTAATCCTCAAATTTTCGTTGACCTTACCAGGGAGATGTAGTATTTCTTTCACCGCCTTGGGGAGGGCCGTCATATAAGTCAAGAGAAACGTTCACTCTTGACTTATTGAAGCCAAAAGACGGGTATGGTGTAATGATATTTGTATTAACACTTTTACTATGGTTTTTTAATAAAAGATCTTCCCTCATTTAAATGCTCTTAAATTTATCTATATGCTCGTATTTATTAAGATATTCATAGAATATTACAAAACCAATGCAGGATTTAACCTTGAAAATCATGACGTGTTGTATTTGCAGACATTCCTTGTTCCAAGTAGCTCAGGCAATAACACCTAACATCATCATGTTCTTACCTCGCACTATCGACGTCCTCCAAACAACTGAGCTTTCATGGCTATCGTCTCCTCCCTTAGACATTGAGGTGTGTGTGTGTGTGTATATATATATATAGTATATGATATGCTCTTTAATTATTATTATTGACTTGTTGCAAATCACTTGAGACGCTAAATTCTTAGTCCTCGGTTGACCTCGCAGGTGGAAGAAAATTTTGTGAGGGGCAGGCCAAAGGGAATAACCGTGTATTTTGGGAATATGTCGTTCACATAGCTTGGTTGTAGAAATCTTTAGTTTCTAAAAGATGGGATAAATGTAAATGGATCTTCATGACGAACTAGCTTGGGTACTTCGTAATCTTAGTGAATATGTTTTTGCGATCTTGATTTATTCGACAGGCTACAGCTTTTTTGCCACTCGATTCCTTTGTGAATTCTTTGATTTAAATCGCTACCTTTTCAGATCCCAATTCCTTCCCACACTAAGCCAGACCACCTTTTTTTTTAACCTTGAAACAGAAGCCATAGTTAAACTGTGCGGCTATAAATTTATTTCCTTGAAAATTTGTGTCCAGTGATGAGTAAATACTGCAATAGACAATGACGGGCACAAGATAGTGTCGACTCATTTGAAGTCCAACCCCCCCTTTTTTTTACTGAGGTCAAACTGTGATTTTACAGTACTTGAGCAGTTGAGCATATGGGCACATTGTAATTCCTTTAGGTTGTACAGTAATGGTGGCCTTATATATCCAATATGCACTTCAATGAATCTATTTATTCGTATATTTTTTCGGACACAGAAATTTCAATATCAAAATTACTCATTTCTCTTAGATTGATTTCGTATAAACGGTCTGATTCTAGCTTGAAATAGATCGTTTACACGAAATTATTCATCTTCATTTTTTTTTTTTTACATTTTCTTTAGAATTACTCGAGATAACTAAATCGAACTAGAATTAAATTTAAATATGGAACAAATTCAAACATTTCTTTTAGTTTTGTTAATAGTAAATAAAGTGAGTACAACTACTTTGGTTCTTAATTTCATGCACTTATTACCTCTGTGGCTGTGGATGGATGTCTGCTTCGCAACTCCATCTTGAAATTAATAACTTACTCCTACTTTTCTTTTCTTCTTTCGGGTTAAAATTAATACCACAAATAAACTTATTAAATGTAAAATAAATTCTAAACATCCGCTTTCTTAAATATCCCAACACCCACTCTTTAATAATTTAAATGTGTATTCCATTTTTTATTTTTTCCAACATAATTTATAGAGACTATATATATAATATCATACTATAAATTGACAACACTTACATAATTGATTTTTCCTTTTCAATGTGCTGACTAATTTGGAGTAGGAAAGATGTACGATCAATGTCATCTTTACAAGAATGGCCCCCTACTTCCAACTTTTGACTAACTGATCTCCCTCTGTTTCAAACCAATGGTCGCATAACAAAAGACATATAATCGTTAGTCCGGGACAGATAGAAGGTGTATATTAGTACAAATTAATATTCATATATATATATATATTTCATCACACATTTCTCGTACGTATTTTTCACAATAAATATGATATAAATATACGGGATCGTGGACGTATAATTCGTAGACACTCATATATATATATAGTGGCATTACTCCCTTATAATATTTATTACTACAAAACAACCTATAGGTGATTAATGGCCATGTCCAAGAAAATGAAGGGCTTCATGTGCCATTCCATTTCTTCCACGGCTGTGTGCATGCCCCAAGACCGGAGTGGGCCCATGATCGTCAAGAGCGCAAAGTATGTCCGGTTGGGGGACCACCGAGCGGCCCCGCCGAGGATTATGAGGAGATCGTCTTTCCCCGTTTCGAATCAAGAAGCTAATGCAACGTCATCTGAGGTTGTTAATTCATCATCTAAATCATATCAATATCTTCTACACACACTATATTAATATATTAATATGTTATGATTAATTTTGAATTGAAGAAGGTGGCGGTTGTAATGAGAGTGTCGATTCACTGCGAAGGCTGTGCTGGCAAAGTGAAGAAGCATCTATCCAGAATGGAAGGGGTGACGTCATTCAGCATTGACCTGGAGACCAAGAGGGTGACCGTTATCGGACACGTGTCTCCATCTGGTGTGCTGGAAACCATGTCCAAGGTCATGAAGAAGGCCGAGCTAGTTTGGTTCGGACAAATTAAGGGCTTTTAGCTTGTTTTGGGCTTATTTTGAACACTTGGACTATGTATTTCTTTCTCTTTTTCTATTTGGGCATATGGCCCAATTCTGAGAGGCCCCTATAAGGTTTCAAATTTGAGACATTGGATTCCACTTTTGACTGGTTATTTACATCTGCATTTGCATAATAATTACTCATCAAAATTATCCATATTATTATTTTTCTAAAAATACACTATTTAATCGTATTCTCATCACGACCACATTAACTTCATATCTTCAAAAATTAGTTATCCCATTTTCAGTTTGGTTAGCCAGGTAACTTTTTAATGATGTATTTTTAGGTGTTTTTGCATACTACATTACTACGTACTCTGGAATTAACGATGGCCATCAAATTATGAGCCGGGTTTGATTCGCCGCATATTGGGCCAACCATAGGGTCCACGTTGCTCTTCACTGGGCCGGGCCCGGGCACCCTAATTACCTAGCGATTGAATTTCTAGACTACGACCCCACTCTGACTAATTTTGACTACTACATTAAATTCGTTATGCTATTTTGACCTTCAACGCAACAAATATTTATATGAAAGGATAAATAAATGATTATACGCGTCAGTTCGTCACTCTTTGGAACTTTTTTCAAGGGATAACAAAAGATCACACTTTTAATAATTCAAAAATGCACACTTTAATCTCATATTTAAGATTTTGTGATTTCAATTTTCTAAATAATCGAAAATGAAAACTTTAATTTCACATTAAAAATCAAAATCAAACATGAATAAAAGTCGATATCTAACAATAATAAACAAGCAATAACAATAATAATAATAGTAATAATAAACGGTGTATCTAAACAACACTATTAATTATTATCAAGAAAAAAGGAAGCAAATGCCCCTAAATACTAATACACCAAATCAATCCCACGAACGAACCCTCGCACCAAAAATTGAGCACCAACTAGACTCAAAGTCAAAACAAAGCATTGACCATCACCGACGTAAGAACGAGCAACTCCATTGAGACTATCAGAGCGGAAGAACCAGAGATAGCATGGGTGGGTGACGGGGCACCTACATTAGCATCAAAACCTACTGCACCAGGTGCTCCAGCAACTGCATCAGAGCTTGGGGATATCCCAGATGGAGAAACAGCTGTAGAGGAACAAAACCTGATCATGTTACTTATTTACTCAAGTAAACCTCACTAGTCACTACTATTCTAAAACATTAGAGGACTACAAAATAATATACTCCATTAGTTCAACCATTAATTTCGTCATGTATTTGTTTCTTAAGAAAGGTAAATATTTATTAAAAAATATATATATATTGTTCTATTTTTTTTTTAACTTTTTAAAAATAAAATTGAATTCTGTTTGTTCGTAGCATCATGAATGTAGGCCATCACATTGCATTAAATAGGTAGTGGCATCCAATTCATTCCGTTGTCTTATGTATATTTGATTATTTATATTAAACTAATAATAAATAATTAATTAATTATATTATGGGTAAAAGAACAAAGAAAAACAATAAACAATAAATGAGGGACCACCCTACCATAATCACGTGAAAACACACCCAAAACCCATAATTTCCTATTTTTCAATTACTGTAATCAAATAAATTTATTTAAACTAACGGTAAATGGTAAAAGGTGAAAACGAAGTGTTTACCTGGAGCAGCACCAATGCCGTTGCTCACTGTTCAAAAACAAGGATAATAATAAATAAATTAAGCAAAATTAGTCATGCACCGAGGTAAATCGAAATTAAGGTAAACCTCAGGGGTATTTTCGTAATCAACGAAAATCCCCAAATCGAGGTAAAGCAACTAACCGGCGCAGTTGGTGGCAGCAGGAGCGGAGACGCCGCAGGCGAACGGCAATCCCATGGCCTTTGTCATGTTGAGCGAGACTCCGAGCTGCGCGCTGTTCCGGAAGGTCTCGCACAGGCACTCGGCGTCGGTCTTAAGCACCGTCTTCAGCCCCGAGCAGCACTTTCCCTCCGGCTTCTCCGTCGTGCTGCCGGACATCACGAACGACAGGCAGTCGGCCATGGTAAGCACCAGGGTCGAGCAGTCAGCGCCGGGAGCCGGCGCCGAATCCGCCGCCGAGACACCGGAGGTGGAGGCGGCGAGGGCGAAGAGCGCGCAGAGGAGGATGAGTCTGGAGGCCATTTTCGCGTGTGTATTTCTGTTTGGGATTTTCGAATTCAGTAGAAATTGGAAAAGTGCGGAAAATGGGGATGGGATTCGGTGGGGGTGGAGTGGGAATATATAATGAGGGAGTGCGGTTGTGGGAAAAGCGAAGGGGTTTGAGGGGTAAAAATGTAAATTGGAGAAGAGGGACGCGTGGAGGAGAGGAATGAGATGTCAGCTCCGTGGTAGAGATGATGATGTTTGCCTTCTTTTTTTTAATAGTGTAATTATTAATTTTTGAAAAATGGGAATTTGTTTATTTTATCTCTTCACCAAAATTAAATGCTTTTCCATGTCATAAAAAAAACTAGAAATAAATTGAAATTTTGATACACTGCTTGCTTTTTTTCATAAGTTAAAGTTTTAGGAAGAATAATACGGTAGAAACTCTATATAGTAATATTCTATATAAAAATAAACTTTTTATAATAATAAAAAATTCAAGTCCCGAGACCAGTTATAAATAGGAATAAACTCCACATTGTCATAAGTCATACATTTTTCACGTCACACCTTAAGAATTAATATATAATAAAAATATTTATTAATAATATTTTTATTTATCAAAACAATAACATGTTTAAAATAACTTAAAATGTTTATCAAAATCAATGACATATAAGTATATGATCAAAGTTTATAATAATTAAATTTATTATTATTTTATTTAATATATATGTTAAGCACAATTTTTATATATATATATGGTCAAATATACCTAGTCTAAACTATTAAATTGGTTAAGTTCAATATATGCTATTTTTATATTTATATTATTTTTTATACGAAAAAACTTATTTTTATTTTGTAAAACTCTTTATAAAAATAACTCTCTGTAATAATATTTTTTTCTCGCTCCTAACGATATGACTGTTCGGATTTTCTACTGTAGTAATAACATAAACAATGAACAATGGTTTTACCGCAACAGTTTTTTTTAATGTTAAATTAGGTCTAAAAATGAATTATTCATGTTTTCAGCTTCTATAATTACAGACTTTTTATAGACATAAATAGTCCAACATCGATCATCGTCAACGGTGATGGCAGCACATGGCTCAGGTGTGAAATTTGGATAGCACCACACACTCACACAGTACAAAATTACCACTCTCTACTCGTGCCGACCTAATTACCTAACACTACGGAGTATTTTACAATGGATCGAGGGGGTGATGTGTCAATCGTAAATCCACTACTTAAAGTTAAAATAAAGAGTGCATTTGCATTGTTTTCAAAATTTCTTATATTTAAATAATTGCGTTAAATAGGTGAGATTATTTATGATGTTCACTCTGCAAAAATTAGAATTTGGCAGATTTAGGAAGCCTCCCGTACAACATGATGTATAACGACTTGTTCTTTTAAAGTTAATTTTAGTCTAGTTTAGTTCTGTTCAGATCACTTAAGTTCAGTTCAGTTCAGATCAATTAATTTCATATCGATTAAGTTTAGTTTAGTTCAGTTCAAATCACTCAAGTTTAGTTCAGATCAATTAAGTTCAGATTGCTTCAATTCATTAAGTTTAATTCGGTTCAAATCAATTAAAGTTCAAATCAATTAAGTTCAGATTGTTTCTTTCAAAATAAATTAAAATAAAATAAATAAAAAATAATTTCAATCTATAATTTTAAATATATAATCTAATTAATGTTATAATATTATTAATATTTTTAAAAAATATTTAAAATTTTATTAAATTATTATTATTATTATAAAAAAAACCAGTTGAGTTCAGTTCAAATCGATTCGTAGTTCAATTCAACCGTTTCAGTCCAAAAAATCAGGTCCTTACCGCGTTATAATAATGTGATGAGTTTACATATTTAATTAATTTTAATATACTTCTTTCTTAAATTTTTTTGAATGATAATATTCTAATAAAAAATATATTTTATTTTTTATATTTTATTATATTTATTTATCATAATAAAAATAAATCATAAAAATAAATATGTAATCACTAATAATAAATAATAGTTCTTTAAAAAAACTTAATAAAATATGTTTTAATTAATCAATATTATAATTATTTATTACAATAAAATAATCAAATAATAAATAATAGTTCTTTTAAAAAAATACTTAATACAATATGTTTTAATTAATATAATATAATAATCGTGTTTTAAATTGTATAGTAAGGTTACTTGTTTAACATTTTAAAATTATGTATATGTTTCTATTTTAGAAAATGATATTTTTAAAAGTTTAGAATATAATTTATCATTATTAGATTAATTACATTTGATTTTTTTATGAATAAATCTATCAAATAAATATATCTTAACATAAATAAAAAACAATATTATCTATACTTTATTTTAAAATTAAAAAATTAATATAAAAATTAATATAATTATTTTTAGTTTGAATTTGAAAATATAAATAATTTCTACTTTCTACTTGTTCCGGAGGTGTTCCAAGTCTATACGTAAACTATAAAATGGTTTTTTTTCATGAAATTTCAAATCATGAGAACTTTTACATTTTTTCCATCATTAAAATTTATAATATTCCTATAAAAGATAACTTTCATCGTCATTTGCATTCATTTAGTATATTTTTTTATCTAAAATACTCGATAAGATCAGTGTTAGACTCGTTTTAAAATCCGAAGAATAACGTCTAATTCTATATGATATGATGCCTCCTTGTGGAGGGAGGAGTATAGGATTCCAGTTGGGAGTGGCATGATTCAACATAGTGGGCTAAAAAGCCATAACCACACCAACTACTGATGGAGACAACATGTTTTAAAGCATGATGGTTATGGCCCTCACCCATAATTCAAATCACATCCCTTTATTCCATTTTGATAATTTTCAACTCCCATTTGCAAATAATCTCAGATTTGCAAGGCAAAGTTGTTCGATCGATGTCGTGGTAATCCATTAATATATACACATTAAATATATAATATAGATACATTAAATAAAACAATTTGGACCAGATGTACCTAGTTCATGATGTAATTTACCGAGTCTCGGGAATTATTCGTCTTTTAACCACGGAGACAATAACAGCAACAGCATCAAGCTTCCCACCACTGTATTTAGGAAATCCAGCAGCCTGAGCATCATCGCAAAATGGGCTCCTTGCAGATTCAGACTTACCGATCTCTTGTGCCTTGTTCGCTAGCAATCCCGCGATTTCCTGCAATGATTATGAAACATCAACGATCACCCTATATCTATATATTAATAATCTGCAAAATTTCAACAAAAAAATCATAACACCTCTAGCCCTTTATCAGCAGCAAGTGAATTCAAGACTATTGATGAAATATCTTGATCGTATAAATTGTCAAAAACTCCATCAGTCGCACTAATAATCACATCATCCTCCTCTAAATCAACTCTATACAACTGAAGTCAAGCCAAAGGAACACGTTATACAACTTATATCAGTTTTTGCTATAGTACAATTTTCTTGCAATAACTAATTTAAGGAGGGCATACCTCTGCAAGAGAAGAGGGTTCGTCACCACTTTCAATTCGCAACGGGAAATAAAATGCATGGTGCATTGGGGACGATCTCTTATAAACAGAACCCTTTCGTAGAATAATGAAACCTGAGTCCCCAATATTAGCCACATTTAAAGCCTGTTAGTCATTGGTATTCCGTTAGTCTCACAAAGAGGCATCCGAGTAAAACATAAATTCTGAAGAGATTGAGGCCATGTAAGATTTCTTGTTACCCATACTTCTTTTTCTTGTCCACCTTGATTTATATATAGGGGTAGGCTGGGTAGTTACAAAAAATGCCCTTGAGGTTTGTGGTACATAAAAAGATAGTGAAAATGGCCCTGAAGTCTTATTCAGCTTTGGTTTTGCTCTAATCATTAGTTGACAATAGGAAATTTGTTAATGTTAAATATATTACAATTACACACCCTTCGTATTTTTAAATATTACAAATAGGCCTAACATTTCG
Organism: Euphrasia confusa; assembly: GCA_954870475.1. Taxonomy (NCBI): domain Eukaryota; kingdom Viridiplantae; phylum Streptophyta; class Magnoliopsida; order Lamiales; family Orobanchaceae; genus Euphrasia; species Euphrasia confusa. The sequence continues at coordinate 12,771,250 of OX940951.1, read as the reverse complement.
TCTTGCTATTATTCATAATTACTCAAACCTCAAGTGTGGTTTTAGTAATAATCTCTTATATATAATATAAATAGAAAGTGCACAAAATATTGTTAATTCAAAACAAGAGATATCCTAAAATTTCGTCGATGGTAGTACCTGACCATCACATTGAGCAATCAAGACTGTAGAAGACCCAGGAGAGTTTGTTTCAGCCACACTGAGATTAAGCAAGTCTAAAGGGCTTTTTACTGACTCGCCAGTAGAGCAATCAGAGACGATCATTTCACAACTTTTGACAAGCTCTTGAGCATAAGCTCCGACATTGGTCCCTAAACATGTGTAGATGATAATAGTTTTCACCCTGGTCTCTGGAAACTTGATAAAAAATAAGTAGATAAATACGAATGGAAGAATGCATAGCAGGCAATACCTTGGAGTGACCACGGACCAACTCCATCAGCTACACCTAACCATGTTTGTCCAGCAACAAAATAAGCATCCTCTCCACCTGTCAACGCCTGGAATTTATTATATGTTTCAATCACTGCACCCATATTGATGAGATGCAACAAACTTAACCAACTTAAACGCATTTTTAATGACAAAATCAAGCTGGCTGAAACTCTGAATTGATTGGTAACAACACGATTCATTATTTTTTTTATCTCCTCCTTAATTATTAACCAGATATTAGAAGTTAGAACTTCCATATTTGTATTCGGGGAACATATACACAAAGAAAAAAATGATACCTTAGAGGGATGAGGTATTAAAGCAACACCGGATGATAGTACAAAGTTTGTCATTGGGATATCCTGGCTGTTAAGAAGAATATTGCATTAGATCACTAAAGTCTCTACTGAATTAGAAAAAACATGTGCAAAACAACATCATTGATTTCACGCAGAAATGAAAATAGATACGAGTTTAGTGACAAACCTCTCAGTAGCAGATTTCAGACCAGGCAATTCATTTACCGATGCTTCTAAGATGTTTTTAAGCTGTAAACAGAGACATTCAAACACTAAGAATCTTCATGGAGAAGAAATCATTTTACTTAACTTTACAAGACTAAGGAAAAAGTTGGCAATTAACAAATCAAGGTTATCCCAAAATATCTAAAAGTAGCAAGGGGTACCCAATGAATTAATGAAATTGAATATTACTATGGTCATACTTTAAACTATTAGAAACAAAATAAAATAAAATGATCCACGATGCATTGTCAAAGATATCAACACAAGTGCGAATTTGGCGGTTTATGTTATGGCTCAGTGAATTTCCAACTCACCAATTCTCTACTATCTTCAATGGTATCATTATGCGTCTCGGATTCCACATTCCGATGATCAAGAACCTCAGCAATGTCTTTAGTGACATTATTAGTCTCGAAATCATCATTTTCAGACACATGTATTAAAGAATCACGAGTGATTACGTCAGTGGTTTCCGTTTCCAACACTTCCAATGTAGTAGTAATCTTACTCTCCATGTCAGAACTGGAATCATTATGCGCCTCACTTATACCTTCTTCCTCATTTACATCATGCCCTATGTTAACGCCAGAAGTGGAAGCAACACAATCAACAGTTTCTTTTTCCAACAACTCTACTTTAGTAGTAATATCATCGAGTATAGTGTTTCCCGCTGCACTCGAATCCTCATACTCTTCAATTAGACCTCCATCGACCTTTCCATTATGCTCAATTTGAACAACCGTAACAACTTCATTCGAACTCTCTAACAACTTCTCACGGGAGCCAATATCCTCTTCGGCAAGGATCGTCTCTTTCTCTGCTTCCTCTGCTGCTGCTACATTCTTCTCAGATTCTTCGATTTTGACATTTTTGGCAACTTCAGTCGGGTTGCCGAACCGAAACAAGAGACTACCATCCGAATGCTCTGACAAAGCAAAATCATAACAAACCCAACCCAGCAAGAATCACAAACAATCCAACACGAACATAACCTAAAATTCATGAAGATATTAAGAAAAAATAAAATCAACACAAATTAGGGCATACCGTGAGTCGAAACGACGTCGAAATCCGAAGCGTGAAGCGCGAAGCGAGAGCGTTTCGAGATCAAGGTTAGATGGAGTGATGTGGTTCTGGAATTGAAGGACTGAGCACGTGCAGAAGAGTAATAATAATGCTTCGAGGGAAAAGACGAACGAATACTATGGGTGGAAGCGAGAGACTGAAACCTGCAGCAAAAATCAGCCATTGATGCTGAACATAGTAACCCGCTGTGAAAGTGATTTGCGGAGAAGAAAAGCAATTATAATTTCTGTGGATTTTTATGAGAATTTATTTGTGTGGATAGAGAGACTGAGAAAAAAGAGAAAGTGGATAAAGGAAATGGTGGGAAGATGATGAACTCGCTAGACCACCGGATTTGAGAAAAGGGCCCGGGCCGGGATGGACCGGGCCGGTTCGATCAGACTGCGGCTAGATTAGTTTCGGTTTACTTAATTTCAGTTTCATTAAATTAAATTCAAAATTAAATAAAAATAAATACATAATTTGAAGTATAAAATATTTATAAAAATTATTATTAATTTTATTTTTAGTTTAAATTAGGAAAAATACGTAGTAGTATTTAAAAAAAATTGTTACTAATAATTTTGAAACTGTAAAAAGTAATTTATTAAAAAAAATGTATATAAAATAATTATAAATATCATTAGTCATTCACATAGCAACCATTCTAGGCAAAGGGCGATTCGGTCATTTAAAACTGAAGAAAGTCGCGGCTCACTACACCACTGACACGATAAAGACTAAACTGAGTGTAGAGAGTTTTCCCAAAACCTCTCCGGCAAAAACCACCATGGACTTCCACATCCACGGCGGCTCCCCCTCCGACGACCACCCAAACTCCACCATTAGTCTCTCTCCCCATAACCCAAACGGAAATCCCTCCGACCCTATGCACTCCTGGTGGGAATCCATCTCCATTGCTCGCTCTCGAATCCATCTCCTCTCTTCTCTTCTACCCTCTCCCCCCTCCTCCGATGAAGATGAAGACGATGATGATTTTGAAGACGAAGACCCTCTGTCATCCCTCGCGGACACCGAACGCCCTGCCAGATCCCTCCTCCTCTCTTCCGCCGCGTACTCCTCCGTCTCCGCCGCCGTATCCTCCCCCTCATCCGGCTCCGGGGAGGATCCCCTCTGCCAGTGGCTCTACGACACCTATCTCTCCTCCGACCCCGATTTGCGCCTCGTCGTCCTCTCCTATCTCCCGATCATCACCGCCGTCTATCTCCGCCGGATCCACCACACCCCCTCCGATCTCATGGTCTCCCTTTCCGGATTCGAGGCCGTCCTCCTGGCGATCTACTCCACCGAGACCAAGGCGCGCAACGGGAAGCCCGTAACGATCTCCATCCCCGATCTCTCTCAGCCGTCTCTCTATCACTCCCCTCGCAATCCGGTCAGATCTGCAAACCCTAATTCGAATCCCGGGAGGCCTTTGGTCGGGGTTCTGTCTCCTCCTCTGGAGCCACAGATGGCGGTCAAGTCCACCAAGCGGGCCTCCATTGTCGGCGTCGTTCTCGATTGCTATTACAAGCAGATCTCTCAGATGCCCAGTTGGTCAAAGCTCGACTTCTGCAAAGTTTCTACGGCTTGGGCCGGGGACGAATGCCCCTGCACCTCAGAATTCGACCAGAAACTCGAGAACTTCGACGCGTTTGAGATCGAGGGCTTGGGGGAGAAGGTCAAGGATTTGTACATAGAGGGAGACCATAATAAGTCGATACAGGTGGTGGGAGAAAAGGATAATGCTCGAATCCCTCTGCCATGGGAATTGCTTCAGCCGGTTTTGAGGATTTTAGGGCATTGTTTGCTGGGCCCGTTAAACGGCAACGAGGTGAAGGATGCGGCTTCTGTGGCGGTGAGAAGAATGTACGCGAGGGCCTCGCATGATTTGGTTCCCCAAGCGATTCTTGCGACTAGGAGTTTGATCCAGCTTGATAACCGGGCCCGCGAAGCAGCTGTGGCAGCGTCTTCGGCCTCTGTTGCTGGCTCCGGTTCTCATGTCAACACTCCGAGTAAAGCTAAGAAACCCGAGATACTCTTGGTTTCGAAATGATGTTGGCAGGGTACGTTTGGTTTATTAACCATCTTTGTCGTGAATATATGTATTTATGACTATGAAATGTGTTCAATTGAAGAGATAAATGCATTGGGGTGTTGTGTAAGATTACGAATTGCTATTGGTTTGATTCTGATTTCTGACCTGTTTTTGCTCAATTGCTGTGGATTCTTCTGATATAATGTATTGTTCGTTTTTTATTCATGATCCATTCTGTAGAAGATAGATAGATCAGCTTGAAGCTGTGGCCTCATCAGGCGTAACTTGATTTAGCTTTTACAGTATGACTATTAGTCGATTATAGCAAGTTTTTTCTTATTTCTCCTCTGAACAATATGGTTGCAAAATTGAGAATTTTTTAATGAAATGAGTTTTGTTGTCTTCCTCGGCAAGTCCTTTGATAGAGTGGGCTCTTGTGGCTTGCATCGAAGAGGGTTAGGAAATCGTAACAAGAAGACGTGAAGAGGGTTACTACTTGCTAGAGGATGCATGTACTTGTGGATAAACTCAACGTGTTTTATTTTGTACTATCGTTGAAGTTCCGTATAAACTGTAGTAATAAATATTCTTCTGCTATTGATGTGAGCTTGATTTAGTTTTGGTTCATCTGCGTTGCGGTGTACATGTCAACACTCATCAAGAAGAAGAAGGTGAGAACTCGGCTATTCAGCCCAGCTTAATTTCGTTTTTTTTTTCTCGAATATCTGATTGAGATCCCCCTAACTTCCACATATTTCTACACAATCGCACCCTATCTTCCCAGAACCTGTGGTCAGACTCGAGAACCCCCTGGGTCGCTGTTGAAGTTGAGCTGGAACCTGAGGCGTTTCACAGCCTTGTACACAGAACTTTAGAAGCATTAGTAACTGAGCACTAAGTATCCAAATTCAAATGAAATTAGTTGACCTTAATCAATATATATATTTTTTTTATAAGAGGAGAGACAAAAAACTCCACCCGAGATTCGAACCATCGTCGTCGGAAAATTACACCCACATCATCTCAAGTCTTACCATAAAAAGTTTTTAATAAATAACCTTATTTGACATTTTTTTTCTATTTTACTAACAAAATCCTACTTATTAATCTCATTCTCATTAATTAATTAAATTATTCAAATACTGTAATGATTAAGTTAAAATTCGCAATAACAAAATTAAAAGTAGATTGTGGAATCAAAAGACACGAAATTCAGAGTAACAAAAAAAAAGAGAGAAAATGGCATCGATCCTTACAACAATCGGCTTAATTATTATTAGCATAACAAACATTACGGATTTGCCCTTGATTCCCCGTCAAAACTCCGATATTACTCATCTTCACCATCGACTTTTTGAACTCGGCTTGGAAAACCAAGCTACCAATAAAGCCTATATTGAGCGGTCCCAAATACTTCTTCACGATCGGATTCGTTAAGTTATCCGACCATAGCCTCTGGTCAGATTCGAGGACTCCCTCGCCTTTCACCAATTTCCCAAAGTAACGATTGTCGAACAAAGTCGAACTGTTGACGTCGAGCGGGACTCGAACGGATCCGTTCCCGTTTTGCGGGCAGAGACCTTGAAGGAAAGGAAGGAACGTCTGGCTTATGGTAGGGTCCGCTCCCCCGGCTGAGGTGTAGTTGTATAGTCTGTTGACGAACGACCGGCAAGCCGTTGTGCCGATCGTGTGGGCCCCTACATTACATACATACATACATATGATCATGCATATTCGTTGTTCCAACTTTTAAATGTGAGGTCATGATGAATATAATTCGTACCAACAAGCGTTACAAGATCCTGGGTGTTAAGATTGAGCGCGTTGAACTTTTGGATTTGGACAGCGACGCTGTCCGTCGGACGCGGCAGATTGTTGGTATTGTTCGCCAACGAAACATTCCCGTCTCTGCGCCCCATCGGCACAGCCCACCCAAACCCAAATCCAAATTCACCAGTCTGCATTCGCGAATCAGAAAAAACGAAAATATAATTAATTTTTAGTATTTTTTAATTTTTTCAAAAATTAATAAATAAAGACTCACGAGCATGACGGAATCTCGAGCCGCTAGGGCGAGAATGTCTGCGCAAGAGACAATGCCCGGGCAGGCATCTTCCAGATTCTTCTTTGCCTCGTCTATGGCATCGAAGCCTCTGAGAGAGAGGTTCGGGAATGCCGTTTTCTCGGAGGCAGTGCCGTTGAGGAGGATCGAGGCGTCGCAGCCTTGGACGAAGCAGTCGTGGAAGTGCATTCTGAGGAGAGACGGGGCGATTGCGGGGTCCAAGGTGAAGTGTTTCTTGATGGCTGCGTGGACTATGCTCTCTACGTTAGGGCAGCTTCCCCCGTAGAAATTGTATTTAGTGTCTTGTCCGTACGACAAGCTCGCTAACGAAATCAAGAGCGTCGTGGCAAAGAGGACGACTCCAAGATTGAAGGGGTACTGATGAGGAGACATATTTTGGTTGATCGATTGAATGAACGACTACATAAGGTGTATTTATAGGCAAGTTTTGATTAAGGTACATTCAAAGTGTCATATTTTTGGGATTTACATTTTATGTCTAACACACTTGTGGGAGAAAACAATTTGTCTCATTCGTATCTATAAACTATAAACATCTATACTTTTTTTGAAATAATTTTATCCTCATAAACCGTTTTTGTAATCATATTTAAAATACACTATTGCTAATTCATAGTCATTATTTAACTTAAACTTTCAAATAAAAAAATAATATCAATTATTCTTAATATTTTTTTTAAAATATTTAATTACTTTTACAAATTATTAAAAATATTTTAATAAAATAATCAATTCAATTCACTTTAGTTTACATACATTCAATTCATTTAATTTTATACATATGACCATTAATTCAGTATTCATAGTAATTTTTAGAAGTGGTAATTTTATCTGCCCACCATAATGCTTGGACTACAGGAGAAAAAAGACCAAATCCGAGATTGACATTTGTAATTCTTTTTTTTGACTTTTGAGGAATGTGAACAATATAATCAAAATAATTTGGGATAATTGTTAGAAAAATGGCAATAAAAAATGGCAATACGTTGAAGATGATAATCATAATCAATAATCAACCTGTGATTAAATATCCTAGCAGACTTAGTAAAACCTAATTAAGTTATGTACAGTAATTATAAAGTACATGCTCAACAAATTGCATTTCGATTTGACTGACAGTAGCATGTACTAAGTTGTAACGTGAATTGCGCAACAAATTGGAGCGTGTTATGTTTTTTTTCTTTTATTTGGTTGGTCGAAATTCGACTTTTATCTTTTATTGTAAATGCATATAGTTTCATAATACACGTATTCGCGAATTGTTTTTTTGATTTTTGGATTAAAAAAAAAGAAAGAGAACTCAAAATACAACTAATTTTTTATTTTACAAGTGGAATATCAAATGCATACTTTTTAAATACTGTATACCTAATTTTGTCAAGAAATTTTGATTTGGGAGTACCGATTTGTGAAGTTAAAAATGTTAACGAGAAAAAAAAACGGGCAGGATGGTCTAGTCACTCCCGTAAACTCAAGAACGATTTCGAGGATTGAGCCAACCGTAAATTATTCTTATCAAGAGTGGAAATAAAAGCTTGAGCTGAAAAAGGAAAATATCTCTATTTTTGGGGGCTGCAATCTGCCTCTTTTGGTAAATGTAACAGAGTATTTATAGAGCTACAATTAGGGTTTTCCCCTTTTTGACCTAGTGGGCCTATTAGTTCTATTACATGGGCCTTATACATGGACTGGCCCAAATTTCCGCCGCCCTTCCAGTCGAGCAAGCCAGCACACTTGGAGAGAAAAAACCTCAGCTTGATCGGTTGACCTTTGCCCAGCTCGGCCTAGCTCCTCGGCTTTCGCTGATCTCCTTTATCCCCGGTGAGCCGCAAATCCGTCGTTCTCGGGGTCAAATGCTTCGGCTTCCAGGGCGTGTCTACTGTCTAGGGCATCCTCGGTGAGCGGTGATAAATCTGCTCGGTGGGAGTTTTTCGGCGCTTCGACAATATCTTGCTCCTCAGACCTCCGCGGTGAGACGATATAACGCGCATTTTCTGCACACGGGTACCTCCGAGCTGCTATCTGGATAAATAAATAAATAAAAATAGTGGTATAACAAAAAATATCCATATTTCACTACTTGATTCGACACATCATAACGAATTTCATTGCGAAATTTCATGCTTAAATTCAAACTTCTCCGTAAATAAAGTTTAGTGTTTCTTTAATTAATTAAGGGAGCAAATTAACATTATTATTTTCAAACAAATAAGTGTAACGCAATAATTTCTTACACGAGATCATACTTGATTTTCCCCTTTTTCTACTTTTTGACTCTACCACAAATGCATGTTCTATGTTACACGTATATACACTTCAAAAATAAAATAAAATGATATATTCTAGTTAAATTTAAGTTCCACTCTATTCAATTCAATCAATTATGTTTAATTATATTATTCAATTTATGTTATTAAAAAAAATGAAATTTAGAGTGTAAGAAGTTAAATATTTAATTTTTCAAGTCAGAACAAGATACTTCACTTAACTTAACATACAAAAAAAAAGTGTGAAACTAAAACAATTTAAACTGGATGATTTCACATTACTTCACTTAACTTAACATACAAAAAAAATTGTGAAACTAAAACAATTTAAACTGGATGATTTCACATTAATGCAATCTATGTGAAGTTAACTTATTATTTGTGAAGGATTGTTAGCTAAGTTGGTTAAGCACTTAAGTTAAAGATTGAAAGATTCAAGGTATCCTCAGATCAAGGTTCAAACTTCGAAACATTTCAATTGATTTAGACAAAAAAAAAACATTAATTTTTAGGGACGTGCTAAATGTGCAGATTCTGTCCATGGGCAGAATTCTTTTATAAAATTGTTTAAAAATTATTAAAATATTTTTATTATTATTTTGTCATATATTATAATTAAGTACACTCTATTGAATATATATTGCACAAAAAAAATAAAAATAAAAATGTTTAGTTAAAGATAATGAATATTTTTATATTTATACTAAAATAAGATAAAAAAAATTATTATAATATATAAAAATGAAAGATAAAAAAATTATTTTAATAGATTTATTAATCTAATTATATTTATAATCATATAAAAATAAAAAATAAAAAATTTAATAAATTTGGGCAGTTCTACCCATGGGCAGAATCTGCACACAAGGAATTACCGTAATTTTTAATTATAATATTTTAATGTATACAAATTAATTTAAGTTATGCAATAGTTGACACTCATTGATTCGGATCAATTCAGGCTATCCAAATTAACATACCTTAATTTATTTATTTTTACGATAATATTTATATTTATTTTTACTTTTAAAAACAGTTTTATAATTACATTTTTAATCAACTAAGCAAAAATAACATTTACTCCAATTTTTTAATTTTGATGTTGGATAAAAGTAAGAAATTATCTACTGAGACGAGGACGATAATAATTTTTTGCGCGTGAAATAGTGAAATTGGCATACCGCATGCGTTGTGTCCAAACGACAATTAGTTTTATTTATTTGCAAAATGGTCACTTAAAATTGGAACATTACTCGAAACGGTCTCTCAAAACTGAGTTAATTAGTTTTCGGGGGCGTTGAAGGAGTTTCTTCGCGCGATGGCGAGGACCGTCTTGTCAGCCACTATGAAATAAGCCATCCCAGCCGCTGTAATAACAGTATTTTATTATTATTAATTAATTACTTCGATTAATTCATTAGTGCTAATTATTAATTATAAACACGCTAATTAATTAATTACCACTGGAGATTATGAGAGCCTGTGCAGCCGGGTTCAGATTGGCCCTGGCCCATGGCACCATTCTCACACTCGCCAACTGAAATTTAATCAAACACAACTGAATCGAGAAATGCTTAATTAATTAATTAATTAAATTTTTGTACTTACGGTTGGGATTGCGGTTGCTACGGCGGCAGCTGCCGCCGCCTTGGCTCCGGCGATCACACCCTCTGCAAATCAATTACAAAAATATTATGAAACATTTATTTAAAAAATATATATATACGAAAAAAATGATGTATACCTCGAGAGGAACGCCGGGCAATTGCTAGCCTCTGGTCAAGAGAAGATACATTGTTACATCTCTCCAGCGTGGATTCAGTGACATTTCTCATTTTTTTTTTTGGTGAAATTGAATAGTTAATTAATTAATTAATTATTAGAAATATATTATTTTTTAAGGTCTTTGTTGAGGTATATATATACTGTATATATACTCAACGAGTGTACGAGTGTTTGTTTGTTAGTTTGTTTGTTGATGGTTTTACATTTACACTTTATTTGCAGAAACCACCAACGGAGGATGGTTGGGTTAATTACGAAAAGACCCCTATAAATTAATTTACCAAATTAAAAAGGGGTGACTGACATGCATGTAGGTCAAAATAAAATCCAGATAAGCCCATGGTTTTGCAATCCGGTGGGTTCAACCGGAATAAGCGGACGACACGTCATCAAAAGGGACAAATGAAGCCCTGAGTTTTGTGAATCCATGTCTTGGCGGGGTAATCGAGAGGGTTAGATCAGATGCATCTAAATTATTGTTGTTGTGGGTCACGTTATTCTTCATGTACCATCAACAAACTACGCACGACGCGACGATGAAATGTACGATAATTTTACTATTTTTAATTAAATGTGTACTTTGGATATTTCCATAATTTAGACTATACATGTGACCATGATGGAATCATAGTAAAAAACATTGTACATATAAAGTATTGAAAAAAATATTTACAAGTACCATTTTTTTCTTGGATAAAAATAAATAATTAGTATTTGTTTTTAATTTAAATATTTTTTCCTTCAATTATTATTAATTTGATATTTTCTCACTTTAAAATAAGTAGACACGGACGAATATTATATGTTTTCTTTAAAAATATATGTGTATTATTTTATTTATATTACTATAGACATATATTAAAATAGATTATTTTAGAAAAGTGTATTCGATTAAGATTTAATAAAAAAAAATAGATTTTAAAAAGTCAACAGACTTTATAAAGAGTTTGACGGACTTTATTATTGATTTATATAAATTTTCATAGTTTTTAAAGAATTGTAAAATATATTTTTTATTGATTTAGATAAATTTTAATATATTTTAATTATTAATTCAAATGTATATGAAAATACTTGTATATAAAAAATCAATTTAAAAAAACAAAAAAAAAATATTATTATTTTTATTTTTATCACAAAATAATTTATTATTAATATCATGTATAAATAATTATTTTTAAGAAAAATATATAAGATCATTTTTTTTAAAAGAAGTTTGATTATTTTAATAGAGTGATTTGTGTAACTCTATTGTTTTATTTTATTTTAATATATTTGTAAAATATATACAATTGTTTTATTTTTATTTTTTGTGTTTTAATTTTTTGTTGTAAAGAAATCTATCAAAATCTCTAGATTTTGAAAAATCAAATTTGATTATACTTTGTAATTTTTTTTTATCAAAAACCATAAACTTTTAAAATCTAATAAAATTCATAAACTTTTGAATAACTATACCCCTAAACTTTAAAAGTCCACTAAAAACGCACTAAAAAAGCACGTACTCTCAATTAAAAACCCACATACTCTCAATTGAATTAATCCCTTAAATTTAAATAACAGATCCCTTAACTATAAAATTTTAACTTCTACTTTTGTCTCATATCTTAATACGTAGTAGTTTTTTTTGGTTGTCTCACATATATATATTTACACCAAAAAAAGAATAATTTATGTATTTTTTCATTTTAAAATACAATCAACTCGTGTTTTATGAAACCAACATCTAGAAGTATGTGCCTACACATGCGAGAAGATAAAGAAACGATCAGCTTCAGTCGAGTTTAGAGGCCTGCTTATCTAGTAAAGACTGAGCAAGATTACTGAAGCACAAATTGACGGCACCTGATGCAGCAAACCTTTTGATGGCGTCCACAACCTCCGGTTTCAGAATCTCATCTTCTGTAGTTGCATTGCAAAGATAATACAGCGACCCAAGAGCATAGTTCACCTGCATATTGAGTCCACTAAACTTAAATTGTTCTTTTCCTTGATGAGGATATGTGCAACAGCAAAAACTAGGAAAGTATATAAGAACAATAAGATAATATGCAATGTCATTCTTTCACCGTGTTCCTCACAGGACTTGATAAGCATTGGATTACAAGAGGAATACCATCGCACTGAATGACAACAGCAGCATTGGTTGGGTCTGCAGATATTGTTAAACCGAGAGTCTAAATACGAGGACAGTGGAAGAAAGATACTCTAAGATGTAGTAACTCTACCCGCACAGGCATTACAGATTCCTCCCAGTGCAAACTCCACAAGCCTCTCGTTGGGCTCTGTTAGGCAGTCCAGAAAAAGTTCAAGAACATTTAACTGCTGAGGGGAGATACCATTAGTCACGAGATCCAAACATAAAGTTATTCAATCTACTCATATAGAGAAATCACAGACCTGTCGTAAGAAGGTATAATTGTAAGGATCATAAGCAAAATTTCCCAAATTAGCAACAACCTTTTCTTTTGTTGCTGCTTCAATATCACGAATATAAAGTTATTTAATGTCTAAAGTTATGAGTGTAGAGAAAAATATAATAGTATCTCACGAATACGCTATACTCTATAGTAGTCTACAGTTTGAGTATTGCCTATACAGTTTTGTATTATATAATAAAATGTTCAAAATCTCTAGTAATCGTGAAAGCGAAAATGAGAAGAAAAAAAAAAGTTCAGAAGATTGAACGTAAAACAGTCCAGACTTGAAAATTGCATTATCAGTAGAGGATAAACGTAAGACTTTATTACTCAGGCAAAAGAACAAGGCTTGGTGTTGGTAAAGAAGAACAGAGTCTCACACTCTCACGGGTTCATGGTCTTGTTTATATGTAAATAATTAAAGGTGGCCATGCAAATAAATCATAGCATAATGTATGGTTCAAATGGGAGAGCGGGTAGTGGTACAGCTGCAAGTGCATTACTGAAATGATCGGCGTATGCCCCTAACACAAAACATTGATATGCTCAACTGCATCCATGAACCCTTTGCCATAAGGCAAAAAAAAAAAAAAAGGTTATCTATAACCCGCCCCCATTCTTATGGGCATTGTCTTTCTATCGCAAAATACTTCTTCTCCCGTGCTATAATTGATACTACAGCGCCCGCGGTAATTTAGCAACATTTTCTGGAACATTTAAGATAAAACTATCATGCTTGTGTTATTGTGTACTTCTAAATATTGAGCTTGCCAACAAATTGCAAAAACAAAAAGTATTTCTTCTGTTTCCATGTATTTGATATGCTAATTTAAAGCATGAACTAAAAGTCTAAAAGTAAGTAAGATTTTTTTTTTATATAATTCGGAGAAGTATACACATTTAAATGATGATAAAACTCAAGCTAAATAGAACATCAACTACTTGCTAATATAGCTCGGTAACCCCATACCTTCACTTGATGCATTTTGAAATTGCGCAACCAGTTCCTACAACACAGTAATAAGAGAATTATAGAAATTAAAAGATATACGAGAAAGTAACAGTTGCCACCTGGCGAAAAACGGACTATTAAGATGCAAATGCAGTCTACCACCTGTAGATATTGCAGTCTTGGACTTCCATATTTTCCAGTGCGCTCTTTTTGTCTCTCATTATTTGTAAACATGGAGCTGTAACAGGAAAATCAATATTTCCACATACATAAAGACGAGACGAGAGAGCTGTAAACAATTACATGCATTAGGATGAACCTGACAACCAATCTCCAGTTATAACTAGGGGTGGCATCATAGTTGTTACCGTGGGTGGCATCACTATCGAAAATACCAACGACAACCCTATCAATATATCGGTCATCGAGATCGAAATCGAAATCAAAATCAAAATTGAAACCCTAACTAAAGGGGGAAATCGAAATCTGACCTTTACCAAATCTTATCTTGTGCCTCACCGTTGCTCGCCCTCGCTCACGATTTGCTCTCGCCAGAATGAAATCGCAGCTCTTCCCTCTCTCAAATGGTAAACACGTAAATGAGAAATGGAATACTTACCCCATTGGTATTTAAGTATTTAAAATTTTATAAAGTTTAGGCAAAATCTAGATAATATTGTATTGACGTACATACAAATGATACAATAGATATATTTATTTATTTAGATTATTTTTTATATATTGCTATTGTATTTATATTTATCTTTACTTCTTTTTATTATTATAAAATTATATATATATATATATATATATATATTAATATTTTATATTTTTAATTAATAGTATTTTAAGTATGACTTATTGACTATTTGGATACTCTTATTGAAACAATAATGATTTGAGTAAATCAATTATATATTATTAATATTATAAGTACATGTTTTAAATGTAAAAATAATAATAATAAAGTGTAAAAAATATATTTTTAAATTAAAAAGTAAATTAATTTTAAATAAAATTTATAAAATAAGCGAATAAGTTGAAGTAAAATAGGAATTTAAAATTACAAAGTTAAAATATTTTTTTAGAGTTAGAAAATGGTACTCTTTCCATTTATTAAACATAAGACCTTTTTGAAAAAATAGTTGATAAAATATGAGTGAAACTATTTTAAATTTTCAAAATAAGATTATTTATTTTATTTTTGAAGCAATTTTATTAAAACATACATTTATTTAGAACTGGTAAGTTTTAAATGTATCAATCACGTGTGAAGAGAATAATAATAATAAAGGTCTAATGTGATCTGAAAGTCCACAATTTCAACACATTAATTCTTCGATTTGGCATATGTGCATTAGATTCCAAAAGTATATTGGCTATTGAGCATATGTGGAAATTGCTTGGAAACAAATGTGACTAAGAGAATTAGTAGGTTTAATTTCCATTGTGCTTCATTGTTATTAATGTACTCTATTTATTTGGAACTTGTCATGCATGTTTTTTTAATGTATAATTTACAAATAAAATGTAATAACAAATTAGAGATAAAAGAATATATTTTAAACCACTCATGATGTGACCTAAAATCAAAAGTTGATCAATGACGAATGTTTGAATTTGATCATAAGTTCACATTTATTCTAAAAAAAAGTTACATATATAATACATATGACAAAAGAAGTGGAGTCTCTTTTATTTGAGAAGAACATGCATAGACATGTTTTTTTGTATTTTAGAGATAAATTTTGTTTGTTTATATGAGACCTGAATTTATGAGACAATTAGATTAACAATGAAAAAAAACTATTATTAAGTGGATAATCCGTTGCTAATAATCATTTACTAAAATGACTTATCAATATAAGGACAAGAAATAATAATTATAGTTCAAACACGTACGTAGTCATTTCTTAATTTCGTGGTAAACGGGTAATCATAATTTTTAAGGAGAAAAAAGAAAAAAAAAAAGTCCTCACTTTATGGGAATTGGGAGGCTAGATCGACCTCACTCAACCTTAATATAAAAAAAAATATATATATATATATATATATATATATACATATATGATATATATCTATATAAAAAAATTAAGTTAGTGTAGTAAAAAACGTGTTAAACATCTAAAATACACTTTGATATAAAATATAGGAGTAATTTGGTTAAACTATGTGTGACAAAACTGAAATTGAATTTAAAAATTATCATATGAATTGAACAAAGTTGAATAAAATATTATTGAGTCAATTTTTATTTGGTATCAAAAAACAAAATCAGAAATGATGAAATTAAAAACTAAATCAAATTAGTTTGGTTTGGTTATATCTACTAATAAAAGTGAATAATTCGTTTTTTATTTGGTTGATTAATCAAAACGATAGACTCTTCTGATCACATACCTAAATTATTTTTCACACAAAAGTCAATACACTTGAATGTGTCAAACCTCAGCATTATTGGATTCTCTCTCTTTTTTTTTATCCAAAACCACGCTTGTGCTCTTGTCCTCACGTTATGGGCGGCTAGACCTCACTGTTAGAATTTAGAGTTGATTCGACATGTTATTCACTGATTTCAATAATTTTTTTTTGATTAAATTCCAAAATATTATTGAAATAGAGATGACATATTTTTCTACTGCCAATGAAATTCAATCTTTCAACAAATTGACACACAATTGTAGGAGTAAAATCAACAAAATTGAACCTACTTGTAACAAAAATATTAAAAAAAAAAAAACACTTTATAAATAAATTATTATATTGTTAGGAGAAACTCCACCATGAAATTGGCAAATTGCAATGCTTCACAGCTCATCAGACAAAAGCAATTCAGCCACCTTTGCTTACTTTCTTCTCTAGGCACATATTCATGATATAATACGACCCAACACGTATATATAAATACGCATCACATTCTCTTCGTAAACATGCAAAAATATAATCAAACATAATAATTAATTAATTATGGAGAATAATTACTGTTTAGCCACATTAATTTTCTTGCTTTCATTTGCTACTCTACTGGCCTTCTCCTCCGGGCAAGGCACGAGGGTCGGATTCTACTCGCGAACCTGCCCTCGAGCCGAGTCCATAGTCCAATCAACCGTCCGGGCCCACGTCAGCTCGAACCGGGCCATCGCTCCCGGGCTCCTGAGGATGCACTTCCACGACTGCTTCGTCCAAGGCTGCGACGGCTCCATTCTCCTCGACGGGACCAACACAGAGAAAACAGCCGGCCCGAACCTTTTGCTCAGAGGCTATGAAGCCGTGGACGATGCCAAGCAGCAGCTCGAGACGGCCTGCCCCGGTGTCGTCTCATGCGCCGACATCCTTGCGCTCGCCGCTCGCGACTCCGTCGTGCTCGTAAGTTCACATTTAATTCATTATTAAATTACAATATATATATATATATATATGTGTGTGTGTGTGTATATATATATATATGCATGATATATATTTCAGTGTTCTGAAAAACGTTAGGCGCAGAATCAGTATGACAATATATTAATAACTTCGTTTGATCGTATATATTATCATCATGCAGAGTGGTGGTGTAGGGTGGGGCGTGCCGACCGGGCGTAGGGACGGGCGGGTCTCGTTGGCGAGCGATGCTTCGAATCTGCCCGGTTTTACGGACCCCGTCGACGTCCAAATCCAGAAGTTTCTCGACAAAGGCCTCAACACTCAAGATCTTGTAGCACTTGTTGGTATGTTATGTTATGTGCAGTTTTTATTGAAAAATATATATTCGATTCACTAATATAAATGTCAAGTTGTCTAAGTTCTTTAACCGTTAAAACTTTGAAATGATTCGGCTTCTAACATTTTTTCATGATTAGTTCTAAGAGTTCGAGTGAGGAAAAGTACTTTTGTATGTCAAGTTCCCCAATTTCTCTAACAGTTAAAACTTTTATACGATGCAATCTAACTATATTTCATTAGTTCTAACAGTTCGAGTGAGAAAAAGTACGTACATATGTCAAGTTGTAAAATTTTCTCACTTTTAGATGATGCAGCTTCAATTCTAATTGTTTTTCGTTAGATCTAAATTCTAACCAAGTATTAGAGAATATATTTGACCCATTAATATAACTTTTCTAGCTTCTAACAGTTTTTCATTAGTTAGAAACAGTGTAGTGATCGAGGGTCCGAACAAACGGTTGATGATTATATATGTATTATTACAGGTGCACACACGATCGGGACGTCGGCTTGCCAGTTCTTCAGCTACAGGCTCTACAACTTCAATTCGACCGGCGGGCCCGACCCTTCCATCGACGCGTCTTTTCTCGGAACGCTCCAGTCTCTGTGCCCGTCAAACGGCAACGGTTCGGTGAGGGTAGGGCTCGACAACGGGAGCGAGAATCGGTTCGACAACTCGTTCTTCGCCAACCTGAGGTCGGGCCGGGGGGTGCTCGAGTCGGACCAGAGGCTATGGGCCGACAACTCGACCCGGAATGTGGTGCAACGCTTTTTGGGAGTGAGGGGTTTGCTGGGGTTGACTTTTGGCGTTGAATTTGGAAGGTCAATGGTGAGGATGAGCAACGTTGACGTCAAAACGGGGACTAACGGTGAAATTCGTAGGGTTTGTTCTGCAATTAATTAAGCAATGAATTACCGTATATGATTGATTAATATATAGTTCCTTGGGTTTTGTTTACTTAGTTTTGAAATTGATCAAAGTGTGATTTGTAGTGTGTGGGATCAATATATTATATAAATAAATAAATAAAAACACTACCTTCTAGCTTTTATTTATTTTTAATTTATTGTTCCATTTTCATAGTATAAAATATACTCCATAAAGGAAAAAAATACGATAAATATAAATAATTATGAATTATTTTATTATTAGAAATTCTATTATAAAATAAAATTTATTTGAGAGCTATTGATAATCCGTATTTGATTTGATGGTTCAACAAATATATTTTTTGGGGCCGAGAAACCCGAATCGCATAATTTGCATCCCACATTTCCGTGATACAAAATACACAATTTTCCCTTTACAATCACACTACATTCTGATCTAATAACGAAAACCCTGTAATTGTAAAGATTGGACCTCAGTTTCCTTGTATATCGACAGCGCATATACATATACCCCACCGCTTCGCCTAATCCGTCACTCATCAAACCCCTCTTTCATCTGAAAAAAATGACGGGGGACAACCAGAAGAAGAAAAAGAAGAGGGGTGGGTCCAAGAGGAAGATAACGCTGGAGCAAACGGTGGCGTACAAGGCGGTGAGCGAATGGGTTTTCCTGGAGAAGTCGAATGAGGTGAGTTTCGGCGACGCGTTCCTCGATGATTTTGGGGTGAAGTGGTACCAGCCCAAGGAGAAGCTCGTGTTTGAATTCCACTGTCACACCACGTGCAGCGACGGCTACTTATCCCCTGCTAAGCTTATTGAGAAAGCGCATCACAAAGGGGTCAGCTTTTTCTTCTTTTTTTAAACGACCCTTTTTGGGATTTCAGATTTTCTTTATGATTTGTGTAAAAAAAATTGGTCTTTACAATGGTGGCTTTATGTTTTACATGTGGGTTCTTATGACTCTCTTTGAAAATGCATCTGGGATTGTTGTTCTTTACTCTCATTGTGAATGGATGGTGTTTTGGGGATTCAAGTGATGGGAAAAGAACTCCTGTTGTTTTCTCGGTTTGATATCGACGAATTTGGATGGATAATGTATATTGAAATTTGTAGTTTAATCTAGGGAGATAGTCACAGATCAATTAGCTCAGTTAATTCATTTTCAGGGTGTTTCTCCTTTTTCGTTTTTTTTACTAATTTGAATATACACGATATGCTATTTGTACTAAAGAAAGAATGTACTCTGAAAGGGGTATGAGTTGTTCTAAGTTTTGATGTCCATCTGTAAATGGAACTCGACACTATTAATCGACTACATATTTTACTTAGACGTGTATCTGAAGTTTAATGAAACTCGACACTGATTATTGTTCATTCTCAATATACCTATCCTGTGAGTGTCTTTTAATTTCTCTCAAATTCGCTGTTAGAGAAGAATTGATTTCTTAAGGTAATGTCCAGAACAGGTGAAAGTTCTGGCTTTGACGGATCACGATACCATGGCCGGCATCCCTGAAGCCATAGACGCAGCTCGAAAATTCGGCATCAAGATCATTCCTGGTGTTGAAATTAGTACAATTTTCTACTCAAGGTAATGTGTTCGAATAACTTGCTACGAGTAACTGGTTAGATTCCCTATGGTTTCTCGTGAATAAGCATAAATAAACAAGATACTAATATCCCACTTGATATTTTTTAAATTTATTAGCAGAGGGGAATCAGAGCCACAAGAGCCCGTACACATCCTCGCCTATTACAGCAGCTGTGGGCCCGCAAAATCCGCGGCGTTGGATAAGTTTCTAGGTGATATTCGGGAAGGGCGGTTTGTCCGGGCAAAGAACATTGTGTCTAAGCTGAACAATCTCAAACTGCCTGTTAAATGGGAAAGCGTCTCAAAGATTGCGGGAAACGGTGTTGCCCCTGGAAGGCTTCATATTGCCCGTGCTATGCTCGAGGCAGGACATGTTGAGAATCTCAAACAGGCTTTCACCCGATATCTCTATGACGGCGGGCCCGCTTACTCCACGTAAATGTTTATCTTGTTTTTAAAAAAAAAGAATGAAACATTGATTTATATTGTTGAATTTTGAAGGGAGAACGAGAAAACAAAAAAAAATCTGTTAAATATCATACACATAAAAAAAGAGAGTTTTCAAAATTACAAAAATCACTCTGAGGTTCGATTCTGATACAGAAATAAGGGATAACTGTAGTATTTTTACAAATGTGAAAGGGTTGTTTGAAATGGTTTTGCTGATGAACGGGGTAAAGAGCAATACATTATCAAATCTCGTTCCTTTTGTAGTTTTCAGAAACCTTAGATTCTTTTATAAAAATATCCTAAAATCTCGTTCATTTTTTAGTGTAAAAATTAGTAACTAATTTATTTGGTTTCAGAGGAAGTGAGCCGGTGGCAGAGGAAACAGTTAAATTTATACGGGAAACGGGGGGTGTTTCCATATTGGCGCATCCGTGGGCCCTCAAAAACCCTTCTCTTGTAATCAGGAGACTGAAAGAGGCGGGCCTGCACGGTTTAGAGGCTTATAGAAGTGACGGAAAGTTGTCAGGTAGTTTCATTTTCTTTGCTTTGGTATTTTCTTTATCTTGTAATTCGACTTGAGTTTTATCTCGGCATTTTATACATGTGCAGTGTACAGCGATTTAGCAGACGCCCACGATCTCTTGAAGCTCGGAGGGTCCGACTATCACGCTAGAGGTGGGGCGCAAGAGTCCGACTTGGGGAGCACGAGCCTCCCGGTCTCGATGGTGCACGAATTCCTTAAGGTGGCTCGACCAATCTGGTGTGACGCCATAAGGGATATACTCGGAAACTACGTAAAAGATCCCTCCGACTCAAATTTGCAAGATATAATAAAATTCGGAAGGGCCAATAAGCCTTCCAATAAGTTTTCGAAGGCTAATGCTCAGTCTGGGAGCTCGACCGAGTTGATCAATCAGTGTTTATCTTCATGGCTGACCAAGGAAGAGAGGGAGAATACAGAGTTTGATGTCATCAAGTCGGGTCTCGAGCGATTGGAGGCAGACCCATGCGGAGTGTAAGTAATTTTGATGG
Source organism: Euphrasia confusa (assembly GCA_954870475.1). Taxonomy (NCBI): domain Eukaryota; kingdom Viridiplantae; phylum Streptophyta; class Magnoliopsida; order Lamiales; family Orobanchaceae; genus Euphrasia; species Euphrasia confusa. The sequence continues at coordinate 12,750,012 of OX940951.1, read as the reverse complement.
ATAATTTTTGTTTTCCTTAAAAGATGAACTTTCGCGATACATTTTGTTTGCTAACATCAGACGGGACTTGTCGAAAACGACGACCATTTTTTTCTTTTTGTTGCATTCATTATAAACTACCTTGTAGGTTGTTGTAACCATAAATTGTGAAATCTTTGGAAATATTTTATTTATTTTGGAAATGAATGGATTGTGTAGGAGAAATGACTTTTTCACCCTCTCTGCACTTTGCACTGGATTTGGTTGTCTTGCAAAATGCACCCCCATGAAGTGGGTTATTATAAACAAGTCTACAAACCCATAGAGGAGAATTTGTAATTAAAAAAAAATGGGTTTCATTTATAATTAAACAAAAAAGAGTTTCATTTTCATTTTCATTTAGAGTCTACCAATTATAATATTGTCAGGGAATAATGAATAGTTAAAATACAAAATGTCAAAAATATCTCACTTGTGATAAAAGTATAAAAAAATGTCTGACACAAATGACACAAAATTGTCAACATCATAAAACTAAAGTCATTACATTCTCAGAAGTTCCATTTGAAGCCTCTCACATCAGCTTGATGGGTAAGAAAATTATGTTTGGGGAGCCCAAGGCGACGTCAACGATTTTTCTTTGTTTCATTGATAAGTTAAAAAAGACTTTCATTCATCTCAGTTTCCCGATTTCCATTTTCTTCTTTATAGCCTTCTGGCCGTGGTAGATGAAGGAATCCACTATTCCGGCTACTGTGAATGCACCTAGGAAAATCATATAAAAACGTTTGAAATACTGAACTAACCAGATGGACACGCATCACTGAAACATCAAGAGTTTGTCCGTTTATAGTTTAAAAAGAAACTTATGTGACAAGAATGAAGGGTGTAGATAAAAGGTACGAAAAAGTCAGTTTTACCTCCGACTATGGCACATATATGTGTCAAGAAGTGCAGGAATGGTGTGTGTTCCTCGGTGAAAGTAACCTGTAACATGCCAGGACATATTTGAATAAATGCATATATGAACTTATTGGTGTGTGTGTGCGGGGTGGGGTGAGGTGTTACCGAAACAAAACAAAAAATGAGATTAATAAAAATATAGACTTAATAATAGTGAATCTATATTTGTTGGTGCATGATTTTACTCAGTAGCACTAACCTTTATAGGAGAGAGGTCGTAAAAGAAGAAGACTCCAGGAAGGGATCTGAAGTGGTCCTCCTCGGAATTCTTGTAATGCTCAGTCACAGAGAACTGCATAAGAGGTACTGAATTATAAAACCAAGCAGACATGTGATTGATTTAAAAATATTTCCATCTATGAAAGCCTTAAAAACCTGGTTCGACTGAATGGTATATCCCTTAATGTTTGTGTATACGGTTGGAACCACCTACAAAAGTCAACCAGACACTTATAGCTCGCGGTAAACATTTATTTAAAATTATATATATACACACACACATACACACACAACATAAATATATTTCACAATTCACAAACCAGAAACAGATTCCTATGAGACACTAACCTTAATAAAATACTGATACACTCCATTTGGAGTTCCTTGCACCCACTGTACACTGAACATCAAAACGTGGTTTATAATGCTTTGCTTGCAATTAATATAATAATCAAAATGGAATATTGCAAAAACTTAGCTCAAGGTTAGCCCCAAAACAATCTAAATTACAAATTCCACTTGAGGCATTCCAAAGAGGCGAAGCCCTTCACTAGGTTTGCATTTTATTAAACAATTACCTTTAATTAGGGTACAATTTTTAAGAGAAACATATATCCAACGAGGTGTAATTTTGAAAGATAGCTGTGATTTTTGATAATTAGACGATTTATTTATGTTCCACTAGATGTTTTTGTTTTACTACTCCAATATAAAATCACCTTTCATAACACTCAAATTTATTTAATTTTCTATCAAAAGTATCATCAATATTCTCTACTCTCTAGCACAAAAGAGAGGGAGAACTCAAAAGGAAAGGATGTTCAACCTCAACCTCAGTTTCTTTCAAGATTTACTTTATTGCTATATGGCCTCAAAAAGATTAGTAGGCTAGATAATTGCCTTGTAAAAAGTAAACGGTCGAAAGTTATAACCAATAAAAGGCTAAGAAAGATATACACAATTGTGTCTGTCACCACAATTCTGAATTAGTTATAGATTAAAAATATACAGCAGTCTGAAGAAAAATTACCCATCCAGCGGATTTTCTATTCCAGGAATATAATCTCCGAATGATAGCTTGTTAATCGTGTGACTAATCTGCATGGCATGACAAAACCAGTACAAAGAAGTGTTATGAATTAAGATTATTAGAAAAATGTAAAGGAATCGTCTGTACTAAATGGAGTTCGTGATAGGTTAAAAATTAGAAAATAGGACATGAAAAAATTACTTACATTGTAACTTTCTGACTGCAAAGATAGCAAATCAAACAGATGCAGATTCTGTTGATGAAAGCTTTTGCCAGGGGCAAAGTGGAAATTCCCTGCCACTTTATTAACCTCCAAAGACCCGTGTATATTACACCCTTCACCTTCTTCCTCTTTCACCTTTTGCACAAATCCTTCTCTTTTGCACTAATACCAGAAAACCAAATCAAGGAGAGAATTATTTTATTGCAGAAAAAAAATATAGTCGGTGAACATAAACTAGCAATGACTAAATAAATCGCTCAAATTTTTAATTGAAAAGTTAATATAAACATGCAAGTCAAAGATCAGAAGGAAAAACAAATGATTGTTTAGAACCCTGGGAGGAGTCGTTTAATCTTCTGAAATCTCCAGAGGAAAAAGAAAATTAATTCCAGTATTTTAAGGACCATTGTACCTGATCAATCAAATCTGTGTTTGTTATTCCCCATCCTTTTTTTCGATATGCTTCACGGACTTCTTCGCATGAATTACAACAGTCGTCATCAGTCTGGAAAAAATGAGAAATAAAAAATATTATAAAAGATAACCATAAATTGATCTGAATGTCTCTAAGATGATTGGGGCAGCTTAGATGAAATATAATCAGCTGGGGGGATCATTGGTAACTTAATCAGATGGGAGCATAGATAAAAACACAACCCATATTACAAAATAGTACATGTAACCCAATTTTCGGCAAAGGAGAAGCGGTCCCTCTTGATTTTATACACAACTACTTGTAAGATACTTCATGAGAAAACATTCGCTAATGTGCATGAAAGGGAATATAGATATCATGAACCAACGATAAAAAAATGGTCAATTAAGCTCAGGAAGTGGTGGTACACGATTCTAATTTCTTTCAGTCAAATTGCAAACACAAATAGATAGTAGAAGAAGATATTTATAAGATACTATCTTATACCGCTTCTGCACCAAAACATGAACCACAGTATGTCTCATTGTGGTCAAGCCTACCACCGTGTTTCTGCAAAGGCCTCTCAATCTGAGAGATAAAGAGAGAGAGTTAGCAAACTATACAAATATAAGAAAAATAATTTGTGGATGCAAAAGCAAGCCAAAATTTTCAAAATACTTCAAGACATATTAATTCAGTTGCCCTTTTATCATATGATGACAAGTGACAACTAAGGCATTTGGCTTCGGCACATATATCATATTATTAGCCACGATACGTCAGGTTTTGTCCAGTTACTAACACAATCCATTTAGGCAGTTCATGACATGAACACATGGCAGATGACAAATGTGGAACTATAACACAACTAAAAACCACAACAGCTCATGCAAAAAATATCATGTTTCCATATTACCGTAGGTGCACCAATTCCATCTTGTCGCACTTCGATCACATTACTGTGAGAATCAATTCGTTTCTTGAAAATGTCGTGAGTCTGCAAAATTCAATTAAGCATATAAAACTGATGATTTACAATTATAGAAAGGTCTGGGTGGCCAACAATAGCAAAGTACCAAGTTTGACGATGCAAGATATATTTACAACCATAAAAGAGAACTGAAAGAACCAAATGAAATGCATACTATGTCCAGGTGTCGCTCTCCACTGATATCCATTGTGTCAACACTCAGCAAAGTACATGGTATGGCTGGAAAGGTTACATCAAACTGCATTCGTATTGAGATGAAAGATAATAAAGTGTTGATCATTTATGAGATTCAAAGTCTAATTGAAAATCTACACAACCAAGAGCCTTGTTTATTTGGAAAAATAAACTACCTTATAGCTCCAAATCCAAAATATCAGGCAAAATGAAAACTACCTTATACCTTATAATTTTGAGTTTCAAAATATCAGGCAAAATGAAAACTTCTCGGGTATTTGACAGAAAACAAAAAAAGACAGTTATCTTACATAGATAAATAATTTTCCTCCCCTGGAAGTGTCTACCACGAGTTTTGATTCAGTTACCGTGTGGAGGTATAATCCTGCAAGTGAAATAGATAATAAAAATGATATCCAATCGAAAAGGTAGAAAGATCAATGTAACTTTTACCAAAACATATTCAAAAGTAACCAGAGAAATACTCGAACACGTTATCACTAGTGTCTCAAAAATAGCAGCAGTATGATGACATAAACTTGGTATTAACAACACACACACAAAGTGATCACTTCTGTAAAAAACCATCGAACTTATAAGGTTCAGAGTAACAAATTTTAATCATCTCTAGAGTAAATTCATGAAAATAAAAATGATATTATTAATCTGATCATGTATACTTGAATAGACATGGATTGGGAATGACCGAATGAGCAACAATTTAAATGAAAAATCTCGAGTAAATCAAAGTTTCGGCCTTTTACGAAAGGCTTATCAGTTTATTATCTAATCATCATGACTAGATGTTATGGCCTATATTTTCACTAGAATTATCTCATATATACCAATCGATCAGACGATCACACTTTAATTAGCAGCTCCATAGATATAAGATCAAGAAATAACCGAACAATCCGTGATAACATATTCTATTCTAATTTTTCTTTTCAATTTAACCCATTATTTTTCTGGCTCACGATCAAATTTAACTAAAATCAACAAATTTATTTTGCAGAACCTAAATAATTTGTAGCACAACAACGTACGCACGAGAAAAAAACGGTACTTCTAAACCCGAAGAATAAACAAAACACGTACTGAACTCGGAGATGAAAAGCAAAGCGATGACGATGGAGGACGCAAGCGTGATAACGCCGCCGGAGAGCGTGCGGCTGTAGAAATCCTCATTGACTTTAGGGTACGCATCCAGATTCCGAAGCTTATTGAACATTTTGTCCAATAATTTATTCTAAACAAAAATCCGAAACCTAGAATTTTGGATTTTCTAATGCCGGCCGAATAATTTCTGCCGATTTATTGATTTCTGGGCGATCGGAGATGGCCGGCAACGGAAGGAGGGAAAAAACGAAGGGTTTGACGAAGGTATTTTGCGTTTTTTTTTTCCTTTTTTTCTTTTGGGGAGAAAAGAAAAAAAGGAAATTTTGGTTTTGGGGATAGTGAAGAGGGTTTGTGTTTGCGTGTTTCAGAAACGGGTTTGCGGTGTCTGGTTCATTTTTCGTCTGGTGAAAAAAAATAGCAAGAATCGGACGGTGGTTTTTGCGGAGATGACGGAGATCGGAGAGTGATGAATAATGTCAAAAAAGTGGACTTCGATTGTCAATACTATTAACTTTTTTTTTTTTTTACTTGCAAAAATTATTAATTGTGCAATTTTTTTTTTGTCTACTAACTATTTACATAAATAGTTAGTAGGCACTACTTTAATTTCATACATACATTTTAAATGTGTAAATAATTTAATTTTTATATTTATTTAATTAATTAAATTTTTGCAGTAAACTATACATGTTACAATGTGAGTGGATTAAGACACTAACCTCATTATGATAGCATTGAATAAATTACTAATCATAAATTTTATATTCATATAATCTTTAATTACATTACTCAAATTTCCACTAGAAAACATGTAAATAAACATATTAATCCATTTGTTTTAAATCATCAATTTTCGTAATTTAAAATTCTACCATTTTTTTATTTTAATTATATTAAAATTTTAATTTGATTTTTTTTAAAAGAAAAAATTTAATTTGATTTTTGTTAAACTAAATTGACCAAATTGTGTGTTAATCTTCCTAATATTTCAACATTATTTCATTATTATTTATCAATTACCGATTTAGTTATGTCACGTTTTCATTGAAAATGGAAATTATTAACGTCGTTATTTCAATTATATATGTTACGTCTTAATTGATGTTTTGGATTTTTTTTAAAATCATGACACTTTTAACTTGTACTTTTGTTCATTCAATTAATTTTATGTTTTATATTTGGAGTGATTTATTGTAAATTTATTAGTGTCATACATTATTTTTGTTTATTGATAAAATAATTATATAATGATACAATAACTACATGAAAAAAATATTTCATTCATATTTCAAAATAATCTCACTTTGTACTTTTAATTTATTTAAAAAAATATATATAAATAATTACAATTTACAATTTTGCTTTTCATAAGAAAATGAATCACACTTTTGTTTTTCTCAAAATAAATGTATATACGGCACGAATGAAATATCATTATCCAAAGAGTCAAAATGCTTGTCATAAGGTGGACAATGTTATTCATTAAACCATTCAACAATTGGTGGAAATTAATAACCGTATCTTTTAATTTTTGAAAACCGTATCTTTTAATTTTTGACTCGTCTAATTTTAGTCAAAATTAGGTATATGTATGGTTTTATTATTATTTAAATACATAGTAAAAAAAACGTTGTTTAATGATAATAAATTGAATAAAATAAGGAAATATTATTGACGCGGTAAAATACATTTTTTATATCACCAAGACAGCCACAATCGATCTCACCATTATTGTAATTTTATTAAATATACGAGTTTTCCTTTTAATTAAAACAATATTTAGGAAAACCCAGAATGCAATTTTTGGTAGGTCTAAGTACTTTTTTGATTTATTTCTTGCACGAAACTGTATATTGATATACCTTCCTATGAATACATAATTTTTAAGAAAAAATCACATAGCTATTGCAAATTCAATCCATAGTAATTTCAAAGTTCTAATCAAAAAAATTTGCCAATCTATGACGATGAATTTATGAAATTAAAAAAGATTTGTGATCGAAAATAGAAAACAAAACCATATGAGAGAGCATACATAAACTTGGGAGTCAAAAGCTTCATTGCTACTTCCTCACTACCTAGGTCTCTGTATATTTGGTACACTCTAAATGAAGGTTTATAAAAAGAAGTTTCATACAAATTATTACCAACTTGGAAATGGACATTATTAGATTTTGAAGATAAACCTAAAATAGATATCTAAACAGAGAGACTAAATAGATCAGAGTACAAACTTTACCAGCATTTGAACCATGGTAAGAGTAAAACGAGAAACCAAGGTTCATGCACTTAACCACAGCTTAAAGACATGGACACTTTGACTAAGCAATGTTACCCTTATAATGTTTCCGTCAAAGGTCAAGATTGTTCTCTATTTGGGAGGCAGTTTCATCACGAACAACAAAATTCTCAACCATTACAGGTGGACTCGAGACGGGTCCACAAACCTACTCATGAAAAACAGAATATAATTTCCATCAAGAGTCTACGTGGATCATCACACCGTGTGCAAGAAATGGGAACGAGTTTGTTTGCATCATAAGCTTACCACATTACGTGTCCCTGAAGGCCTGTGAAATAATAAGTGTGCTATTGAACGGTCTATTGGATTTGTGCCCGTTTCCATATCCATGAAACTGTTGCACCAGAATGAGAAATTAGTGCAAAGCCAAACACTATCTATTTTTGAACGTCAACTATTTTTCATGTCTACTGCAATAGACCCCACTTAATCTAAAAGCAGATGTTTTTTGCAAAAACTCTCTTAGCCCGGAATAAGAATGATTTCAAGTTCTAGATTATCGCGCGACAACAACTAGCTTGCAGCAGTAAAATATATCTTCTGAATATTGTCAGAAGTCAAAGAATAAGGTGTCAGTAAAGAGATCTCATACTTGTTTGTTCCGGCAGTCATGAATGCTCCACTAGGATCTCTTTCGTCCCCACAGTTTCTGTTCAAGTAAGCATGGTTATGTCTCTGTTCAGCACTCCGAGCCAGACGGTATAAACTGTCCCTTATGCATATCTTTGTTCTCAAGTCCAACTAATCCAAGAATGTCAGCAAATTTTAGCTTCTAAATAATTGAATATTCTAACAAGATAGAGAGCAGTGAATATAAAAGAAGAGAACGTGAAGTTCACGAACCATCAGAAAAGTTTATACTAATTATTCCCACGTCTCCAAAGCCATTCTCAAATCATAAACTGACTGTAGACATTTCAGAGACCATTTCAACAACTCTTTGAAAACGTTGCCCTAACAAAGTATGAAATTTGCATTCTTTCAAATTAGCATGCCAGACATCCATGTACTTCCATTACCAAATCTTAGAAATCAGGCCACTGCCATTGCGACCTTAGCACATGCATCCCATTTCCCAAAAACATATAAAATATACATAATTATAGTATAACATAAATTTTCCAAAGGACTAACCATATTGCTATAAAATTTCAAGAACTCAATTGTTTATTTGATATTACTTAGGCATAACACGTACCTTGAAATTGTTCTTAACATGTTGTAATAACACTTGGATATGATGGGAGGACTTAGAATTTCGTGTTTATGCATAGAACATCATGTAGTAATTTATATTTATCAAATAAATACATAAGTGCACCTCTATTGATGGAACTAGCTTATAGACTGCGTCACTGGAGCAATACTCGATTTATGATGCGCAGTTCAATAAGCAAATATTGTTACTCGAATATAAGAGAATAGTTTTAAGAAACTCTATCAGAAGTAATTACCTGTTCCATAACAAGCTGAAGCTGGCGAAAACTAGCCTCTTCCTGCGAGTTATCATCCCCGTCTGAACTCATCGTCGAGCTTTCTTGTATGTGTGCTATCTCTGCTGGAATTACAAGGTTGACTACTCCTTCAGCATCAGTATGGTCCTCGGATTTATCTCCAGAAAACTGGACTTGTTTTCCTGTCATTTCGGTACCAATTATGGGAGCTTGCACTGTAGCAACTGGATTTTTCAAACCACCATATGCAGAAGGTCGGCTACCTTGACAATTATTTAGCTTTTCTCTTTTTCCAGTCACACCTGGAGCAACCACTGAAAATCGTGGGTCAATTTGCAATTGACTTGATGAATGTGAAGAATCTCTTTGTAAAGTGGATATCAAGTTATGACTCTCAGATTTGACAGCAGATGGGGCCGATGACGTCATATCGGATGAAGGGCCATTATTTGAATGCATATAAGACAGAGGGAGCTGTATGGATTCATTGGGAAGGTTACTCGTATAACTGAAACTACCATTTCCAAAATAATGCTCTTCTCTTTTTCCGGTGGACTGGTTTTGTACCTTAACCTGCTTTCCATTCTTGTTGATCTGCGAATAATAAATAATACAAAGTAGAAGTAATTATACAATTTGACAGAGGCTGCATTGACGGAATTGACAATACAAAATCCACTTTACACAAACAGGCATATAATAATAAGCAGTAGTTCACTTCTAAATTTCTGGGGCAAAAGATCAATAAGCCTAATACGACAGTCGACAAACAAAGGCTTGATTTCATGACATGCACTGACCTGTTCTCTAAGGATAAACATATCTTCACTGTTGGCAATGGTGGATCCATTCACAAAAGACGTATACAAGTCAGATTTCTCTGAAGTCCAAGAACGGTCTTTCTTCATAGAAAAATCGTTGATAAAATTGTTCGGGTGACTATCGTGGTTTTGAGAAATAAATTCAACTGGACTTGGCTCCGTACATGGAAAATCGAATTCTGACTTCACTATGTCTTCAGACCCTCCTATATTATCTGCTGATGTAAGCCAGCCCAGCTCATCGTCTTCTTTACTGGTCCCAAGCCCAAATGTCGAATCACAACTCCTGAGTAGAGTATGAATATAAGAAAAATATACGATTAGAATTTAGAATGAAAATACTCAACAGTGAAATGGTTAAACATATTACCTAAACATCCTGTCAACATCTTCAAAGTTCCCTATTTCAGGCAAACCGTAATATAAAAGTTCTGTAGAATCTTTGCCTTCTGTGTTCTCAAACAAATCGGGATCATTACCCGTATGACTTATGTCACCAACACCATCACTAAAATTGGTGTTACCAACTGCAGTGGTCTTGTCACCAAGTATCATGTCATTTGCACAAAATTCTTTACCGTTTGATTCATTATAGTCGCTTTTGAAGGCATGAGGAGATGATGTGGCATTTACGGAAGCTATGCTTGATGCTTCTTTGATAGAGTTACTTTCAGATGAAGAAGGAAATACGCCACAAGGTGAGTCAGACCAAGTGTCTTTTTCCAGCATACTGTTCCTTCTCTTCTTACTCGGTGAAGAAATTCCTCGCTCTCTTTCCTTTTTAAAATATCCAGTTCTACTTACACTACTTGCTTTTTCATGGAAAGGCTTATTGTGGATATCACCCTGAATGAGATGGTCATTAGCCCGTTCAGAACTTGGATGGGGAACTATATGATCATCACTCTGACAGAAGTCATCCCAAACTATGTCTTCCAGCTGTAACAGCAGTTACAGAATTTTTTAGGTGTAATTACTGCATAGGATACTATTACAAAATGAATAAAACAAAAACTAAAAAAACAAAATATACATATAAACATGGAAAGACAGAAAATATGCAATTTAAAGTGAAGTCCTATACCATTTATAGTAAATCTGATAGGTCATAGGGGTGAGAATCGTCATTTAGTACAAAACAGGTGATGTAACAAATGTCTAATTTATATTATCCTTCTCTAATGAGTTATTTATATACCATTAACCCATGGCTAGCAAAATGTTCCGATTCAGCTTAAGAACCCCGAAAAATTATTAGCCCCAAACTGATACGAGGAAAACTTTATAAACTCCCCCAACAAAGCACACTGTCTATATATTATTATCAGTTAGCGCAATAAATACACATTTAGATTTAGACCAAAAATATAGTAAAAGTGAAATCATACAGTAGTATATCGTTTCAAATTTATAGCTGCTACGTGGAAATAATCCAAAATTCCTCCAAGCATAATTTGATAAATGCTCCCTTCCTTTTTAAGTCTATTAAGTTGACGAGTAAGTGATTCACGTAGTCAGAGAGAGAGAGAGATTACCTCATACAAGCACAAGTCTGACATTCCTTCACGTATTCACCCAGCGCTCAAACTGTATGAATTCGTCTTCATGTTTATGTATGAATCCTTCCTTCACCCCTGATCACCAAAACAATATTAGAAGTCACTTTCTTTGCACAAAAAAAGAAAGTCATCTTCCCTGCCACGAAAAATTACATACCGACCGGTTCTAACAATCGAACATCCGATTAATCAATGAACTACTAATTGGGGATGAAAACATGGCAAGTGGCAAATCACCGGATGATGAAAATACTCAGCTCTCTCAAAAGATATCGTGAAACTAATTCAAACTTAATAATTGCTCGAGCAGGCAAATCAAAAAAGATAAATAAATAAACAAACAAATAAAGAAATAAATAATATAGCGCAGTAGTCAAATTTACTTCAACCCACAAATCTATAACCCTTTTCGAAATAAATTTTGAAAATAATATCAAATCAAACCAGCCAAAAACCAAGGAAACAACTAAATCGTACAGTTAAATACACTGCTGACGGAAGCTCGCCGGAAAACTCACCGGCTAAATCAGCAGTCGATCGGAAAATCCACAAAATTGCTAGGTCTCGAAGTCCAGGAACTTCAGTTCAGCCAACGCCGTAAATCCGATGCCTCGGAGTCCAAATCTGAGGAGGTTGTGAAGAGAGAGGAAGAAAATGCTTTGACAGATGAGAGTTTTTTTTTTTCTTTTTATTTTTCGGAAATAAATAATGTATTTTAATCGCTTATAATAGTCAAATAATTGGAGTCATTGAGCGGGCGCCACGTGGCGAGTGGATCAAAACAGTGGCCGCCGAGGGGACGGCAGGTGGGCATCACGATTCACAACTCGTGGACGAGAGCCCGGGTCGCGATACGATCTCTTTCTGCGGTTTCATTGGTCCACGTCATTCCGGGTTTCCGGATCCGACCCGGTGAGGATGACCCCGGGTTGCGATGTGTTGGGCTTTCGGAGGATGGGTTTGATTGGCCTTGGCAGTTTGACCATGTTGCACTTGTTTGGGCTTTGTTTTGCCCTTTTTATTATTATAAAATTATTTTTTATTTTTATTAAGAACTTAATGAAATATGTGACATATTGTGAAATTTTAATAAAAAATAAATAACAAAAGAATATGATCATTTTTAAAGGACTATGAGTATTAGTTAGTTAGTTAGTAGGAGTACACTCCGTATTTTGTTTATAGAAAAACTAATTTCAAAATTATTACTTCAACTGTTGAACTATTAATTTCATCAACCAATTTATGTAGTAATTGTTTTTAGACATGTTATTTCTGGGTAATCAAATCATACAACAAATAGCCTAGTGTAGAAATTTAAGATTCAAATTAAAGATTCTTCCTGTATACATTATATGCACATTTTCTTAATGCTTTTTACACTTTGATTTAGTTTGAACACCATCATCGAAACAAATTTCAAGATTCAAAACATACACATTGCACATCCATGAAGATCACAAGTCGAGAACAACACGAGCAAGGCGAATTGAAGAACGAAAAAAACATTACCCTCAATGCTCAAAAGTACATTTGATTGAACAACAAAACCAAATACTACTACAAATCACAGTTCACCAAGAGCTACTAAAACCACAGTTTGCCTTTCTTTACACTCCTCGTTGGGGCGGGAGGGGAGGTGGGCAAAAATGCCGAATGCAACAAAACAATTGTGACCAAAGCAGTCGACAAAAGCTGGTCACGCGGCCCAAAAAATAGCGCGAAACTAATAATAGACAACTAGTTCCCATGTATAGAGCACTGATGGGGATAAATAAATGGAGAGAACAACAACAAATTCTTTGAGAAGGAATGCGAATCACCTCTTCAGAAGCTTGTGAGAGAAAATCCTCTTCGCGTAGGGACTGTTGCGCGAGATTGCCTTGTAGGATTCGACTGCCTCGACTAAGGAGTTATGGAGACGAGTCAGGCGGCCCTGATTTTTTTCAATAGCAATATATGTTGTAAGAGGTACTTTACTGTCGACAGTCTTCAAATTAAAAAAGTCGCAATTAAAGAAAACAGTTTGAAACATTTTCCAATTTAAAATCCATACAATGGTAGTTGTTTCCACTATTTCAATCAGATGAAGATAAGGCATAATTTATCCGAAACATCAAATAATAAGATTACCTGAGAAACACGAAGGGCCGTTTGAACGACATAATTGGCATGTGGGTCCTGGAGCAGCTGCTCAAAGTAAGCAGCCGAGAGCAACTCGTGGATGATCTTTGACCGGATCTCGTCATTGCCTACTGCTAGACACTTCTCAACAACATGGCTACTAAACTTTTGTCTGGAGAGAAACACATAGTGCCCCGAAAACTGACAGGTAAGCTTCGATGTTGCAGATGGGAGCTTAAGCTCCAAGATGAACTGAATGACATAATTTCTGCATGCAAAAACAAATAAATAAATAAATGATTTCATCCTCGGGGTTGTGGTATTAGGGATTTGACCAAATTTCAAAAACATAACTAACATTCAAAACTAATAACACCCTGAGATCAATCAAAAACATTTAAAATATCGCACGGTTTTAACACTGAATCGAACTTCAGGGGTATTTTTGCGATTTTGAAAGTTTGTTGTGTTTTTTGTAATTTGGACAAACCTCGAGGGGGGGTGCTGTCAATATTCCTTGTTTATTTATGTAGAAAATCTACTAAACCCGATGACCGAATTGGAGTGACGAGCAACCAAGGACATGTTTACTACAGCATGATGTTTCATGAAAACAGAAAACTAAATTCTGTTACTATTGTTAGTTGCAGACGATACCCTTAAGTTTCAACTAATTACAGAAAAACCCAGGTAACTTTCAAAGTTAAAAAAAAATGGTAATTTATTTTGTGTCACATTTACTACTTCATAACCAAAACAATTTGTAAAACCTCTTTGGAATTAGAAAAAAATAATAGTACAAATGGTCCCGTTATTTGAACAAAAAATCAAATTTTAGAGGTATATTTTTATAGTTTTGAAAGGTGTCAGGGTCATTTTGTAATTTTGTTGAACCTCAAGAGTACTATTATAAAATCATTTCTAATTATTAAGTATCAAGAATTCAGAAAACTAAATTCTTATTTCATTAGTTAAAGCTTCAGTCGTAGAGAAGATCAATCTCTTAGTCTTAGCCAAAAAGGCTTGTACACAAAATAAATTTTAGGGGGCTTTTTTGTAATTTTGAAAGTTGCCCTTTTTTTATAACTAAGTAAAATATTAACAATTGCTTAAAATAATGGTGTGTACCCATAAGCATCTTGTGCAAGCAGAAGACCATTTGCCGAAATCTCGTCCACCAGATTCTCACGAAGCTCACCGGTGGCGTAAGTGATGCACCTCTGTAGAACACAGCACCCATGCTGGTGTGTTGCAATCTCAACACAGTACTTTGCGGCAGCTATGAAAATGAACTGCAAAGAACAATACATATAGTAAATTAAATAAAGTTCCGTTTTGAAAACAATGTTTGTTCCCTGTGATACAAAGAGCTCGTTATGCGGTTTTGTTTCAACCAACGTTAATTATATGGTTCTTAAGAACCAGTGCTTATGCTGAAATATTTTAAGAATTGACCTAAAAATTCTAAACACTCAGTTCAACATTCCTTTTTGTTCTTGTAAATCATGCTACCTTCGTCAAGTTTAGTGGCCTTGATGTTCGGATGTTTGGTCATAGAGATATTGTATCAGAAAGATTCGATTTGTGTTGAAAACCTCCAAGAGGAAAATGAGACGAGTTAATCAAGCTCTAACCATCATGATTCATGGTTGGCATAATTTCTGGCTAACAAACATTTTAGACAGGCACATAGAGTAAAAGTTGATAACAGATCGGCATCGTATTCACAGCTAATTAAACCAGTAACTATCTAAAAGCCGGTTGTAACCACATAACTTTCACAATAGGGAGATAGAAGGCGAATTTGATTATATTTAACAACATCAACCGTAGCCACTTATTCGTACATTTATGAAGACAGCATAAAGTGTCAGGTAAAACCAAATTTCAGGTGCAATCATGCATGTTGATCATAGCCCAAGTCGATAAATCTTACATAAGTTTGATTAATCATACATGCAGTTCAACTATGTTCAAAACTATGGATAATTGCCCAAAAAGAATCATATAGTACAAGCAATAAAGATTCCAGAAAAAAGACGAATAATCACCTTACTATCATCTGTGGTAAAGGACTGCAAGCACCTCTGAACAACGTGGTTACCATTCAGGTCTTTGATAAGTGCAAGAAAACCCGGCTCAAGTGCTGAAATAACAAGTGATTTCTGCTGCCTCGTCTTAAGAGTCTCAATCAACTTCTGCACCACACGAGTCCTACAGAAAAAAAAAATGTTCAAACGGATACTTTTTAAAAAACGAATCTCCAAAACTCAACAAAACATACCCGTGCGTGTTTAGCGAGATCCTAACAAGCTCCCCCGGCTCTTCAGTCAGCCTCAGCAATATATGCATCCTATGCTCCTCGGTACACACTTCCAACAACTTCTGCATGAGATAATTCCCAAACGGGTTCATCATGAGCTCGACCACGTGGTCTATTAACTCGTTAAACACTATCTGCACATCTCGCAAAGTCCCCTCATCAAACATCCTCTGCAAGAATCTGCACCCATGTTGGTCTTTCGCGATCGGGTATATGTAGCCTTGGAACTCTGTAAGGGAACTACATGTTGCTGGCAGTGAGAAAGAGGAGAACATCTTATCTTGACTTAGAATATCCTTAGAGATACTATCACCACTACTGTTGTGTCTCTTCGAACGAAGTTTCCCTCTGTTCAGCCCATGGCTTAAGCCTTCCACATCCTGAATGATAAAACTACTATCCTCAATCCGATCAGGCAGTGACGGAAGTAGATTCTCCCGAGGACTCAAATTGGCCAGCTGTACCAGATCAGGCAGATAGAATGGGTCCCTGGATTCAATAAGGCCGAGAGGCCTATTTCGGTAAAACTGAGGTCGCAGTTCTGGTCTATCGAAATCGGCCCGTGGGAAGAGCCTTTCGGGCCGGTTAGGGGAATGCCGTGATCCTAACAAACTGGCGATTCTCTGATCATGCTGCATTTCCGCCAATGGAGAAACGAGATTCATAGGGACAGATGATAGATGATTAAAACAGCCCCTGTAACTATCGGGCAGCCCGTAATCCCCGAGATTCGACAGAGTGGGAGATCGACTGCAGGACCGAACGACGCCGTTTGGGAACTGAGGTCCGTACTCATCCTC
The DNA here is from genome assembly GCA_954870475.1 of Euphrasia confusa. Classification (NCBI taxonomy): domain Eukaryota; kingdom Viridiplantae; phylum Streptophyta; class Magnoliopsida; order Lamiales; family Orobanchaceae; genus Euphrasia; species Euphrasia confusa. The sequence goes on along the minus strand of OX940951.1, from coordinate 12,733,516 downwards.
ATCGCTAATATACATTTTACTGAGATTTCTGGCGAGATTGAAATCGTCGAGAAAATCGGAACCCTCGTAGTCGTCCTTCTCGAGATCCAAACAGAGCCCGTTGCCGGGAAAGAGGTTGCCGCGGCGGATTCCGATTTGCGGCGAGAAAGGGGATCCGATGTCGGAGAGCGACAGCCCGCCGCCGGCCGATTGCAGAGACGGCAACGGCGGGCGCGCGTACCGGAGCTTCAGAAACTCGTCGTCGTACATGGCGTGGGCGTGGGTATGGGCGTGTCCGTAGGTGTTCACTCTGCGGGGTACATTCACATACGATGCGTGACCATACCCATTATCGAAAATATTCATGCTGTGCGGGTGATGATGATTCAGCTGTGATGATGATGTCGCGCGAGGGATCTCGCCCAGGAGCATTTCGAACTCGTCGTCGTGGTTCTTCATCTTCTCAATCATTCACAGAGATGGAAAAAAAAACAGAGTGTCCACAGAAGCTGAAAAAAAACAGGGGAAACACACACAAACACACAGAGAGAGAAGATTTCACAACGGAAGTGGAAACGAAACGATCGAGAAACGAAAACCCATTAAGGATAATCGATTTAGCATCTGGGCATTTCGCAGAAGAAGAAACTTCGTTCGAAATCCGTTTCAAAAAAGAAAAATTGCAGAAAAGGGATTTCGTTTTTTCAGCTCAAAATCTGGGTGTTTTGGGTTTCTGTATTTTCTGTTTTCTGGAGAGGAGTTGGTGGAGCATGCAAAGATGAATGGGATTGGATTTACATATATGGTTTTTTTTTTTTTCTTTTTTGGGATTTTTGTTTTTGCTGAACATACATGTGCTATGTGTAAAATGCACACACAAAAAAACACACTGGTACAGTCTCACGCCATTAAAGCTGGAGAATAGGAACAGCCTCTCTCTCTCCTCACCCTCTTTCTCTCTCTAACTCTTGCTCTATATACACACAGACGACAGATTTATATGTATAAACATATATAGAAACAAAATTTCCAAAAAAAATGAAAAAACAAAATGTGAAAATGAAAATCAGAAAAAAATATACTGAGCAGACGGCACAGAAAGGGCCTGCGAGTCTGCAGCACTGTTTTGCATCCAAACGTTGTACATCATACACGGAACAAGATTAATTTGAATGTTTTATTATTATTTTTAATTTAATTTTTGTGGTTTTGAATTTAAATTTAAATGCATGTGTTTTATGTAATAATCATGAAATGTGAATGATGAGATTAAAACATAATTAATCCAAGCTATATTAGCGTACATACCACGTTTGATTTTTAATATATTCTTTGGTCACTCATAAATGACACGTCATGGTATTCATATCCCCTAGTTAAAATCTTTACATTTACATTTGAGTTAATTAAAGAAAAAATGTGTGTTAAATACTAGTAGTATGTAACTATGTAAGAGTAAAAATAGTTTTTGTGTGCAAACCAAAAGTAATTATTTTATTAAATAGAGTGTGTTACTAAATACTATGGGACGAAAGAACAATACAAATGCTATTATTAAGCCGAATGAAATATTATATTTTTCATCAAATTATAAATGATTTAACTCTAATTAAAGTTTTTAATTAATTATTACGTACGATTTTCGTTTTGGACTAATGTATTCGAAAACAAATATTAAGAAAAAAATAATATTCTTTTCGTTATACAATAAGAGGATTATTTTTTTTAAATAAATATTTCACGAAAAAAATTTATTTTTACTTTAAAATACAATTTTACTCTTATTTTATTCGCTTATTTTTTTAACTTTACATACAACTACTTTGATTTTTAACTTAAAACTATATTTATTGTCTTTTACTTTTTGATCAAAAAGTACAAAAAATAAAGTTTTTCTTAATATACGTGCCCGGACAACATGTCCAATATTTATGAAATGAAAAAAATTATGCATTGCTTTGTAATTTTCAAAAAAGGTGTATAATTATTTGAGACGAACCTAGTATTATTGTTGTCTCAAACTAGTTAGTAAAGTTCGTATGAGATGTGGTTATTGGCCATAAGAAAATGAAATATACTACTCCTTCCGTCTTTTTCTACATGTGACAATATGAGGCGAGAAGTGTGTGGGAAATTTCTACATGTAATGTGTCACGATCGATGTCAATGTCAATAGGGCATTATGGCATTGCAGGGCACAAAAATGGATTGATGCCAAAATGAGGGAAACATAAAGTAAGTAAAATTAAAATTTTTTAAAAAAAAAATGTTAAACCATGTGTAAAACTGATTGTGCAAATAATTGGCCTTTATCATCGCTACGTTGAGCTATTCTAATGGGATTGTTTATTAATTTTACATTTAAATATTAGCAAATTAATATTTTATTAAAAAAAGGGTCTAACAATAAAATATTGTTGAATTTGAGAATGTTTGCATTTTACTCTTGCTAATTATTTTATTATAGTAAAAATTCTATAAATTAATAATCGATACATTAATAATTTTTTTAAATTAATAGAAATTTCCGGTTCGATTTAATCTTTTAAATGAAAAAAAAATATTCGATAAATTAATAATCTCTTTAAATTAATAAAATTTTACGGTCGCTATTAATTTATAAAAGTTTTAGTGTAATAATTATTACTTGTATTTTTTCTTTCTTCCTCAAATAACCTCAAATTTATTTAGGATTGCCGTTTTGAATATTAATTTGCTATGCAAAGCTAAATGATGACTAATTAAGTAGTGTGTTATTACTTTAAGTGGAAGAAAAACAAAAAAGTACTAATACTATAAATTGTTTAAAATTTTTAATCAATCAAGCTTATGGGCCTAAAACATTATTACATTTAATCTTTTAAAATTTTTAATCAATCAAGCTTAGGGGCCTAAAACATTATCACATTTAATCTTTTTAGATGTCTTGATTCATGTACATGTGTCTCATGCAGTTATACTTATACCCCATACCACAAAAATGATCATAATTTCTATTTTAAGATGACCCGAATAAAATAATCAATTTTTAAATTAATTTTAAAATAAATGTGACTCATGCAGTAATATTTTAACTTAATTCATTGATAACTTACGTTTTCAATTTTTCTTAAACATACTCCCACAAAAAGAGTTACCATCATCATTTTAGTTGTCCAAATAATTACTAGTACATTTTTCTTCTATTAAAACACATGTTAAATATTGATAACTTTCATCCAATAAAAAAACTGTTCTTATGTTTCATTTTAATATGCATTTTTTAGTCACTTTTAAAATGTTTCCATAACTATTTTGTTTTTTAATTTTAAAATATGTTATTTTTTTCATAAAAAAATAAAAAAAGTACAATTTAAAAAAAAAAATTGTAGCAAAAAAGTGTTAATTATTTTAGGAGAACGTCCCGTAAAAATGTCGCACTTCCATTAACAAAAAGTTAAAACGAAGTTACCAATGAACAGTCGCGTCGCGACTGTAATTCAGTGTTTAACAACTCATAAAGCTATGACAATCAATTATTACCCAAAAGGGAGAGAGAAAGCAAACATGGCGGAGAGGTCGAAAGAGAAGGAGATAGACGGCGAGAGATGGACGGGTGCGATCTCAAATCTCACCGAGATTTCATCGAATCTCGATTCCTTGCAGAAGCTACTGATCAAAAAAGCCGTTTACGTCGACGGAGAAACCTTCGCCAAAGCCTCCCTCAGCTCCGACCAAGCTCGCACGATCAAGGTCGCTTTTCCATTCTGTGTAATTTTGAGTTCACTCGCTTTCTTCGATTCCTGATTTTTGCGGGTGATTCATAATCGATTTACTGTTTGGGGGTTATGGAGATGGGGGAGAGCATCATACTGTGCCGTCAATGGTTTTTTCTCATTCAATTATCGAAGTTTTATGGCAGTATTAGGGTTTTATTGGTTCCGGAATTTATTGCGATTTTGAAATTTTAATGGGTTCAGAGTGGAAATTTAGGTTCTGGTTCATGATTGATTTCGGTTTAGGAATGGAACAGAGTGTTTGCGATCGATTGGTTTGCAAGGTTTCGGTGAAGTATAAAACACGATGTAATCACTTTTGAGTTTTCTTGTCATTGTTGTTGATGAATTACAGTAAATGACTTGACAGGAAACGTAAGAGTGTTATTAGTTTGCTGTGTTAAGAACTGGTTTACACGAAAACTGTTGATTGTAAATTTATCCTAATTGCTCCACCAATGACTTATTACTCTTTAGTTATGTGCGATCATTTGTGTGTTTCGGTTTCTCTGTGAAGTTTGAAATATATAAGCCTGCCAATTTGTTAACTATAGTTGTTTAAGATGAGCCATGGTCTACTACACTGCTTTTAACACTGATTAAGTCTGTTTAACGAGTGTAGGTACTTGAGCAAAGGGTGGAGACTTTAGAGAGAGAACTTGATGCTGCCATATCGGCTGCCGCCCGTGCACGTACCGAAAAACGTCAGGCCGAGGCATCTCAGAAAGCTGCTGAACTACGTGCCCTAGAGATTACGAGAGAATTAGAAAACACAACAAGTATGTTTCTTTTATTATTACTATGACTACAAAGAGAGATAATGTTTTTTCTAGGCATTTCTTAGTAAAATGTTCATATTTATTTATTGTTGGACAAATTTTCCTAGCCCCTAGAAAATCAATCAAGGGCCAAATCATCCAACGGATATGGCTGTCCTTGCATAATCAGGTCATAGACTCATAATTGAATACATCGGATGAGAATTGAGAATAATCACTTGAGAATTAAAGAGATATTAGCCAAAAATTTAGGTTTTCAAGTATAATTAATCAGGATAAGAAAATGATTATTTACCAAGGTTTTTTCAGAGTGTTTAGGCATATAATATGGCAAGAGTCAAGACCAGACTAAAAATTTGTCCCTCTTTTCTTTTGTCTTATATAGTTATATTTGAGAGAATCCTTCATTGCTTATAAGTTACCCAAGTTTCTTGCCTATAGTGCCTTCAGTAGTTACATTCAACGGGTTTATTACTTATTTTACTTACTATTCAGGCTGTTTTCAGAGTCTGGTGTGTTGGCTTTGGATATACTTTTTTGGAACTTCTGTTTGTGAGAAAAAAAAATCTACCTAACATTATGGGAAACGAAAACTATAAACTTAGAGTGAAATTTAATATTAGTATTACCATTGCCATTTTGAGCTTATCTGTGAGCTTTTAAGTCAACTGCTACCCAACGGCCCTCACTGTGGTTAGCATTCTTTCAGCATTTTCTTTTGTTCGGATATAATTGTCCAAAACTTTCAGTTTCCATCCCTCGCCTTTCTAGTGATCAACGATCATATAACACTAATTACAAGTTTCTTGTTTCTTGCCATGCCTTACTATGATATATATATATATATATATATATATGTGTGTGTGTGTGTATGTGTGTGTGTGTGTGTGTGTGTGTGTGTGTGTGTGTGTGTGTCTCATGGCGTGTGCATAAAACGACAGAGGGGGTTAATTTTGCCCTCAAACATAATTTTAATCCCCCACTCCTTGCTCCCCCCCCCCCCCCCCCCCACACACACACACACACACACACACACTGACACACACACTCATGCACAAAACCTAAGAAGTTAACAACTAATCGAAGAAGGCCTACTTATGTATAAGTAGCACTGAATGTTTTTTTTAGATATTGTTTTCCTCTGTAAACAATTATCCCCCTCTTCAGAATTTAATATTGAAGGAAAAAGTAGAAAAACAATAAGCGCACCCCTTCCCCATTATAAGCACCCCTTCCCCATTATAAACAGCCTCTGTCCATGTATGTGTGTGTGTTCGTGTATGATGCTTTGTGCTGTTGAATATATGAAGTAATGCAGCATGCTTAATATCATGTTTTTTTTTTTTCCTGCTTGTACGAATACGAGTGTAATAGATAATTCACAACCATGTATACCGAAGTATTCAATTGAAACAGTCATTCCATAAAAAATACTGCTCAGGCTGTCACACACCCCTTGAAGAAACCAAGGCGACTTTCATTACTGGATTATGTTGGGATGGGATTTTATGTTGCATTTCATGATTCATTTTATATGAATGGCGTGTATATCTAAACACTTGAAATGGAAATGCTATGTTTTTACTGTTGCATTGGCTAACGTAGCCCTTGTTTTCACATGGCAGAAGTGTTTGAACTCCACATGGAAGAGCTCCGTGCAAAGCAAGAAGAGATTTCTAAACGAGATAAAGAGATAAAACTTCTGGAGGCCATAATTCAGACTCTTGGTGGGAAAAAATGACTGTGCACAATTAGGTTAAAATATTTCTTTTTTAAGTGTTATTCCGTTTTTGTACAGTATTTGGAAAACGATACATAAAAAAAGGGAGCAGAATTCATGTATATGTGAATATTTAATCTAATGTATACGGATTACATATTATGCATCACAACCATTTTCGGTGTATTAGGAACCGGATCGGTATAGTGGTTTGATCCAGTCGCACACTCGGTCTGGGTCGTTCAATTGGACCGTGTTTCTTCGCTACAGATGAAGGTGAGCACTGAAACAACATTTACATTTTCGTCTTTGTTAGATCTATTATGCCAGGTCTCTAGTGTGCCATAGACTAAGTCACTAATGGAGCTGGTTCCTAAAACATTGACTCCGTGTAGTCCTTTTTATACATCTCCTTGTACCAAGATTATGGGGAACATTTAAAGTGGAGTGATGTTTGAAGAATACTGGTAAATTCGTTTCAATAAAGTTTTTACTTTCAATATAAAATACACTAAAATTTTGTTCATTTTAAAATATTATTTTATTTTATTTAATTTATAAAAAATTAGTTATATATATATATATATATATTTTTTTTTTTGTTGAAAATTATTTTTGTATTCTAGAAAGTTGACTAGAATTCCAGGTAGTTTCCACTTTCCACATTAGTTGTTGGTCAATAGTACGTGTGAAGGCAGCCTAATATCAAAATGTTCTGCTTAAACAAATTAAACAATATACGGAGTACTGTTATTATGAATTGAAATATGATAATCACGTGTGTGGCAAACTACCACTTAATTTTAAAACTAAAATAAAAATTGTGCTAGACTAATAAATTATCACAATTAAACTCTACGAACACTATAAAATATCAAACTCTACTTACACTAAAACCTCTATAAATTAATAATACCTCTCTAAATTAATATAATTTTTTAGTCCCGACTTAACTTTAAAAAAAAAAAAAACGATAAATTAATAAAACTATTACCATTGACTGTGCGATGCACGTGATTTATTTGTTTGAAATAATCTAAAAATTTATTTAATCTCTAACGTATTTCGTCCAAAAATTTATTAATGGACTAACAAATTATTTTATTTAATAATCTAACTCTCACTTAAATTTGTAAATTCGTATTAATCTCATTATTAACGTCTGTGATGATATTGGTGTAATTCCCCGTTTTTCGTCTCTGTATTTCTCGAGTGTTAAACGAATTCAACAAATACTTAAAATTGCTGGGTTAAAATCAAAATAAATGGAAAATAAAAATTATAAACTTATGTTAAATGATGGAGATACATGATAGAAATGCAATTATATTAATATAACTTATGTTAACCTACAAAACAAATTTAAAGGGATAAACTAAAAATTAAAAAAAATCATAATTAATAAATAAAATTAAAAAAAATGAAAAAAATGACATACAAATTATAGAATAATAAATTAAATTAAAAAAAATTGAGAAAAAATGACATACAAATTATAGAATAAGATACTTAAAAAGTTTGATCATTGTTCAGATTGATTTGTGTGACATACGATTAATTGGAATTAAATTAATATTAATGGAATAAAAAAGATTGAGAAAAAAATAAAAATTTATATATTTAACATGATAATTAATTATTATTACAAAAATATATAATTTCAAATTATTATTTAAAATTTATATATAATAATTAAAATATGATAAATAATATTACTATTTACAATTTATAATTTTTTTATTTATAATTTATAGTGTAAACACAACATAATTGTTGCTTTTCTATTGGTCCTGAAATTATATATGTAGTATACCACTTGATAAAGAACTTTGGGCTCACATATAAGTTGACAACTTTTTTACATTTATATTAATGGGCATTCTCCAATCATCTCTAAGTCCCGACTTGACTTTTAAAAAAAAAATACCTGATAAATTAATAATATCTCTAAATTAATAAAATTTCACAGTGTCAATGCTATTAATTTATAGCTAATAATTTATAAAAGATTTACTTTAATAAAATTTTATTGTCCCAAGGCTATTAAATTATAACTATTAATTTATAAAAGTTTTACTGTATTTCATTATTATTACAGAAATGACCAAAGTATAAGCATTATATTTATTTATTTATTTATTGGACAACAAATTTTAAAATAATAAATTTAAATGTATTTCGTACGTAAGCAATTACTATATAAATCTATTTTTATATGTTGAAAGGATGGGGGTAATAAATAAACATTTTATCAAATAAAAATTAGTTATAAACTCTGATCAAGTTCTTTTGAATTACTTTTACATCTGAATTGATTTGAATTATTTACGGAAAGTTATGTCTACACACTACTTCATGCATAATTAAGAACACCCTTAATTACATACAAGTATAAACCATTTACACTATTTAAACATAGAAATTGAAATTTTTAAAAAGAAAAAAAATTCCAGAGAATTAAAAACAAATTTTTATACTGCATTAATTAATTATTGGGTCATGGCAATTGGGTGACAAATTACGATTAGGTATGGAAAGTCCAATAAAAAAAAGTCAAACTTAGATAATAGTCAGCATTCAATCCCTATACGGTATTTCGTATTTTCTTGAAAACCACGACACGTTCCCCGCTATTTACCCACCCCCTACATCTCTCTATCTCTCTAAACTCCCTCCTCCTAATTAATTCTCCGCCCCGCCGCACATTAGACTCTACCCTCAAAACCACCCATATCACCATTTTTCTATGTTGATTACTATCATCAAACTACACAGTAAAATGAATACCGCCGCCTTTCTCCTTCCCTTCCTCCTCCTGCTAGCATCTCCGGCGACCTCCCCCGCCGGAGCTCAGCCGTCTCCGCCTAACCAGTACCCCTACGCCCGGTTCAGCCCCTCCATGGCCATAATCATAGTCGTCCTAATCGCCGCGCTCTTCTTCATGGGCTTCTTCTCCATCTACATCCGCCACTGCTCCGAATCCTCTATCGGCGCAGGCAGCGTCCGCCGCGCCCTATCCCTCCGATCTCGGCGCGCCGCGGCGGCGCGTGGACTCGACGCGTCCGTCATCGATTCCTTCCCGACGTTCTCCTACGCGGAGGTGAAGGACCACCAGATCGGCAAGGGCAGCCTCGAGTGCGCCGTCTGCCTCAACGAGTTCGAGGACGACGAGACCCTCCGCCTCCTCCCGCAGTGCGACCACGTCTTCCACCCCGAGTGCATCGACGCCTGGCTCGGCTCCCACGTCACCTGCCCGGTCTGCCGGGCCAACCTCTCCCCGTCTCCGCCTGACGACCAACTCCCGGAGTCGTCTCCGTTGCCGGAGACGGATCCGGCGGTCTCCGGCGAAGTCGTCGTGCAGGTGGATGATGATCACGATCGGCCCGATTCGAGGCCGCCGCCCGCGGCGGCGGGGCGGTCGTGGTCGATTAGGATTCCGAAGGTGTCGGTGTTCGGTGGGGCGGAGAAGTTCAGATCGCACTCGACGGGGCACTCGATGGTCTACCCGGTGGAGAACCTGGAGCGGTTCACTCTGAGGTTGCCGGATCAGGTGAGGAAGGATGTGATGAACCGGGCGTCGTTGAACCGGACCGCTAGCTTGGCGGCGGCGGCCGCGTCGCTGCCGAGAGAGGGGAGCTCGAGCAGGGCGAGATTTTACAGGAGGATCGAGAGGGAGGGCAGATCGTCGGACCGGTGGGGTTTTTCGATGAGGGCGATGTCGATGAGATCGCCCAAGGCGGCGGTTGAGGGCGGCGGCGGAGAGAGCGGGAGCGGGCGGATCCCGGTGAAGATGCCGTCGTTCAAGTGTTTGGAGCCCAAGGCGAGCGAAGACGAGGCCGGTCTTTTCTCCCGCGATCAGTCGGCGAGCCACGCGGTTTGAGGGTCAGTAAAGGCGGTTTGACTCCGTGGTCCGTCGCGCACAGAGAAAAGTGGGCAAGTGGGGAAGACGACGAATCGAACGAAACGACGCCGTATATTCGTCTTTCATTTTTTACAAGGGATTACTTTGTTTTTATTGCTATTCGCACACGCACCGTATATACTTACCTACACGCGCGTATATGTAGTATATTGATTGATGCATTTTTGTTTATACATTTTTGGAGGGTTATTTTGGTCATTTTCTTTAGTTTTTTTTAATAAAATGTTTTGGGAATAATGAAAAAGGTTACCGTTCCACCATATAGAATAGAACCTTCTATACATTTGTAATCATATAATAAAAGAAATGATTTTTTTAGCAATTATTCTGAAAGTAAAAAATAATTTTTATAATTATTAATCTTATTTTATTAAAATAAAAATAATATATATAATATTTAAAATTGAACATACGTCATGTTAATATTAAAAAATTATTTGTAAAATTGTTATGATCATTAAAATATAATAAAATTCAAATTATTTATTAAATTATAATAAAATGCATGTAATTTATTAAATTATAATAATATAAATGTAAATTGTATGTGATTTATTAAATTATAATAAAATGCAGTAAATTACATGTGATTCATTATATTTAGATAAAATTTAATTTATTAATTTAATAAAACAGTTTATCAATACATACAACGAATTGTATTTACCATTAAAATATTTAGTAAGTCGTGATTAATTCATATATATAATTACAATTATCAACATCATAACAATTGAAAAAAAAAATACATTAAATTTAAAAGATTTTATAATAATATTTTATTAATAAAAATAAATTTATTTTGATTTCATGGTATCCCACAATATACTTCTTAAAAGCGTTCATAAATCATAATAATCTCAATATCTCAAATAATTTCATTTGAATATATATATATATATATATATATATATATATATATATAATTAAAGTAATTTTCTTTAAATATAATGAATCACGTGCGTGCATTTTATTATAATAAAATTTTGTGGATTTTATTATAATTTAATCAATCACATTTATTTTATTATAATTTAGTGAATTAAGTGAATTTTATTACTATAATTTAATGAATCACTGACAATTTTTTTTTACTATTAAAGTAATAAACTATGTTTTTTTTCTAAATATAATAAATATCTTTAATTTTATTATAATTTAATAAACTAAATGTATTTTACGTACATTTTATTATAATTTAATGAATCATACATATAATACTAATGAATCACGTTTATTATAATTTCACGTGAGTATATTTGAACGTGTACGTTTGTAACAAAGAAAACAATCGGATTACAATATTTATTTTTTCCTAAAACTTGCTTAAATCAACAGCTTCTTTTTCAACGCGCGTAGCTTTACATTACAGTTTTATTCGCTAAATTTATCAAGATTTTGAATACTATTAAAGATTTTGACTATGAAATTACGGGATTAAATATTTGTAGATTAATATTGCAGTCGATTACTCAACGAAGATAAATACGTTGCAAATACGTCATTTCCTTTGTATCATCTTTGGTTCATTTAAAATATTTATTAAATAATTAAAATGATACAAATCATTATTATACTACTATTGGAGTATGATTTATTGAAAATATAGTAAGAGAGTATATACTCTACTTTAGTTTGAAGTGAAGGATTTTTGAAGAATAAAAACAGGGTAAAGAATCAGGTGGGCCATTATTCCGATAGATTCCAGCTTGGCCCAAACGCTTAATAGGCCGATACTTTATGAGCCCACTCCACCGCTTTCAGCTGCCCCGCGCTTTGGCCCTCTCTCTCACACACCCGACCCGAGCTCAGAAATCAGAGGAATGGCAGAAGGTTCGTCGCGTGGTAACCTGAAGCGCTCATTCGTCGAAGACGACGAATCAAACAAACAGCCGCTGTAACTCTCCTTTCCCTCCTTTTTTTTTTCTTTCCGTTTCGTATATGTATATTCATGCATCGACCTGCTGTTTTGAACTCGCCGGACCTATTTTTTTGCTAATTTTTTCGATGGAATTGAACTCACTGGCTAGTTTTTTTTTCCAATTCACACGCATGTTTAGTATTGGTGGTACAGATGAACTAAACTCCCTTTTTATCGAGGGAATTTGGTTAAATTGAGAATCAGAACATGAATTGATAATTTTTTTTTTAATTTTTTTAATTTTTTTTGCAAAATTAAAAATCGGTGGTAGCATAATATGGTAGTGGAGTAGGTGTTTATTGATTTTTGCTTTTGCTAGTGTGTGATTTTTCTGGGGTCAATTTGCACACGTGCAGGGAGAAACGAGCGAGGTTTCCGAAAGGTAGGAAGATAAAGCAGGCAGAATATGTGAAGGATTCATTGGGTGTAGAAATTCCGGGTAAGAAGGATCCAAAGTCTGCTGCCAGCGATCGTGCAGTTCGCCGTAATAAGATTACTGCAGAACTTCTTGATGATGAAAACGTTGATTTGTTACCTGACATAAAGAAAGCAGAAGTCCAGTACAAGGTAAATTTGTTTAATGACTCTCCTAGATGTTTTTTCAACTTTTATCTGAGAGATTTTTAGAATGGTTATTGTTTCTCATCTGGGTATTGTGCTTGTATTACTATTATCTAGCTAATTATTAATTGATAAGCTTTTGGAAAATCCATAGCACCTAGGAGTATTTGGATTCTGATGCAGTATCCACATCATTTCTCTTTTGTTGAGCATGAATTTTTGACTAAAAATTGCACGAACCTTACTATGTCCCCTAAGCCAATGCGGATAAGTAGATAACACGTTTTCCTTGCATAATCAGGTGAGAATTGAGAATAATCACTTGAGGATTTGGGGTACTTCAGTCAGATATTTTGGTTTTCAAGTATAATCAGGCCAAGAAAATGATTATTTATCAAGTTTTTTATTTTATTTTTTTTGAGTTTTAGCCTTTAGGAGTATAGTATTGCCAAAGCAGACTAAATAGAATTTGTCCTGCCATCTCTATTTGAGAAATTCTTCATTGCTTGACAATCTATAACCATACGAACGTGTAGTCTGCAACGTCATCTATAACTTGCCCATAATTTTCAACTAGTGCCTTACGTAGTTACATTCAAGGGGTTTATTCATGATAAACCTAGGGGTCTACTAACTAATGGAACATATTATCAAACAGCAATTTCATATAGAAGTACTTGATAATTGGGCAGTTTCCGGAGTCTGTTTGTATGACTTTGGATGCTATCCACATAGTGCACTTTTTGGGACTTCTGTTTGTGAACAATTTTTTTTACTTAACATTATGGGAAGACAACTATAAAGTTAGAGTGAAGGTTAAGGTTGATCTCTCCAGTCATTATTAATATTTTACATTGCCATTTTGAGCTTATACTGTGCGTTTTTATCTGCTAGTATTGACGAGTAATCCAATGCCCCTCAAAGTTGCCATTATTTCAGCATATTCTTATTTGTTAGAAAAACGCTAGGAAAAAAAGTCAAATAAAAAATCATTTAAATATGATCCAGAATGCCCAATCCAGAAAAGTTAAAACCAAATTTGTTGTGCTACAAACAAGATTATTAATTTTACCATTATAACCTTATGGGTGACAATTAGAAGTATGTAGTATCATGTACGGAAAGTCCAATAAAAAGTCAAACTTGGATAATAGTCAGAAATCACCATATATGTATTTTCCCTTGAAAACCACGGCACGTTACACCCTATTACCCACCCTCTCCTGCCTATATCTCTTTCTCCTCTCTCTCCGACCCCTTCTACATAATACTGCGCCCCCGGCGCACATTAGACACGCACATTAGGCACTACCATCTCACAAATTTTTCTATGATTATAATCAACTGCATAGAATGAGCACTGCCGTCTTTCTCCTTCCCTTCCCCCTCCTTCTAGCATCTCCGGCAACCTCCCCCGTTGGAGCTCAACCTTATCTTCCCACCAATGTCGCCCAGCACCCCTACTCTCATTTCAGTCCATCCACGGCCATAATCATAGTGGTCCTCATCGCCGCCCTCTACTTCATGGGCGTCTTCTCCATCTACATCCGCCCCTGCTCCGACTCTCCCGTTGGTCCCAGAAGCGTCCTTCGTGCACTCTCCTCCGGATCCCAACGCGCCGTAGCGGCGCGTGGACTCGACGTGTCTGTTATCGAGTCCTTCCCGATGCTCTCCTACTTGGAGGTGAAGGACCACCAGATCGGCATGGGCAGCCTCGAGTGCGCCATCTGTCTCAACGCGTTCGAGGACGACGAGACTCTCCGTTTCCTGCCACAGTGCGACCACGTCTTCCACCCTGAGTGCATTGGTGCCTGGCTTGTCTCTCACGTAACCTGCCCGGTATGCCGAGCCAACCTCTCCCCGTTGCCGACGGCGGAAGACCAACTCTCGGAGATGTCGCTAGAGCTAGATCCTTCAACCTCAGGCGAGGTCGTTTTGGAGGTGGTTGAGGATAGCGATCGGTCGGAGTCGCTGTCGCCTCCGTCTGTGGCGGTGTTTAGTGGGTCTGGGAAATTCAAGTCTCATTCTACTGGGCACTCGACGGTTGACCTGGTGGAGAACCTGGAGCGGTTCACTCTGAGGCTGCCGGTTCAGGTTAAGAAAGAGGTGATGGACCGGACGTCGTTGAACCGAACCGTGAGCGTGGCGGCGGCGTTGCCTAGTTCAAGAAGCTCAAGCAGGGCTAGGTTTTACAGGAGGATTGAGAGGAAGGGAAGGTCGTTGGACCAGTGGAGTTTTCCGACGAGGTCGATGTCGGATGAGGGTGGCAGCGGGGAGGGTGGGAGCGGGCATACGCTGATAAAGATGCCATCTTTGAAGTGTTTGAAGCCTAAGGTGGCCGATGATGAGACCGGTCTATTCTTTCATGAGTCGGCTAGCCACTCGGTTTAAGGGGCTATTTGTTTGTTGGCCGATAGCTTAGAGCTCTCACAGAAGTGAAAGTTGAGAAGTCTAGAAGATGATTAATCGAACAAAACACCGCCGTAATTCTTCTTCATTTGTATAAGGGATTATTGTTTTACTGCACACACGTATGTAGTTACACACACACACGTATATGTATTATACTGATGTAGTTGTGTACATTTTCATAATTTTTAGACTGATATTATGATTATTTTTTATAGTCTGTTTTTTTTTTTTTGTATTTGGAGGGTTTATTTTTTCGTTAATATCTGGAAATGTTGTGTGCATTGAACTAAACACTTAAAAGGTATATATGCATTAGTATGCGGGCATATTATGTATTTAGTTATTCTGTTTCTCATATGGGTCTTGACTCTTGGGCTTGTACCATTTTATCTAGCTTAATAAGCTATTGGAAATTCCATAAACTTGTCTAGATTCTTTATGCTATGCATAATATATATATTATGCTTTATGACCACAATTATCCACATCAATTTTCTCTTGTTAAGCATGAATTGTCGACTAAAAAATGCACGAACCTTACCCTGCCCCCTAAGCCAGTGGGGATAATTAGATAGTATATATCCTAAGACTTATTCTAGAGCTTGCCAGTACAGCATTGGCTTATCTATTGATGTATTTGTTTTATTAAAAGGATAAACTAATAGGAAGTAAATTTTTGCAGGACAATGAAACTTTTGTTGAAGATGGTGTTGCAATGGAACCTTTTAACCTTGAAAAAGAGAGAGACGAAGGGTACTTTGATGAAAATGGGAATTATGTCGAATACGTGAGGCAGAATGAGATCAAGGTAGTGAAATATACATAGAATTTGATTATCTGGTTAGTGTGTTGTACTTACTGGTCCTTTGCAGGATGCGTGGCTCGATAGTGTTGATGTTTATGAGAAGTATGCTGGAAAGAGCTCTATTCCCTCGAGCAATGATGAAAAGCCGCGAGATCTTGCAACAGAAGAGCTTGCAGAAATGAGTAGGCGGATTGCTGATGTTCTTGAACCTGGAGAAACAGTAAGCATCACTTCTCGTTATTTCATTTTATGCCATGTAGATCCATGACTTCAATTGTATATTTGTCTTTTCTACCATCGTTTTTCTTTAATTACACTTGTATTTTTGTAATTTGCGTTTGCATTGGAAATAAAACATATTCCGTATTTTAAAATACGGGGTTCTTTATGATATGATCTCACTATAATATCACTTGTAATTTTTGAATTTTCCGTTGCTCGTTACAATTTCCTTTTGTGATATGATCTCAATATAATAATATTTAGAAGGAAACTTATACATACACATATCGTAAGAGGCAGGATCAATTTAGCAGAAAATGAATATTTGTCAAATGCAGTGAGAGGCCATATAAAATAAGTTTTTTTTTTCTTGCTGTCTATTTTTTTTGTATCTGTATGTCCTATTAACTTGTATACCCTTTAAAATTTTTATTTTATTTTTTTGCGGGTAATCTTGTATCACTCTGGAACTAAATATCGGACAATATTTTTTAATTTTGTGAATTTGTGCTATTAAGTTAGGGAAGATGGATCTGTGCATTTTTTCTTTTAAAATCTAATTTTACTAGTTGAAATTCTTTGTGGATCTCATCTCATTGCATCTTTCTTCACAGGTTTTGCGAGCTTTGAGGAGATTTAAGGGCTCAACTGATAAGAAGCAGAAAATGTCTGCTGAAACCAAACAAGTCTTTGACCAGCTAACTGAAGATGCCATGAAATTGATGGAGAATGGAGATTACAGTTGAGTTTGTTCTTTGTCTTTCTGAATTGAGTTTTTGCAAGTGATATACTGTAGATTTCCTTCCCTTATCTTTAGTTTTTACTCTCACTGACCGTATATGGTTTCTATTGTTTACAGATGTGTATGATGAAAAGCAAGAACATTTTGCTCGAGAAGCAGGTGTGTTATATTGTATATTATTATTTATTTTCATTCACGCTGTTGATTTACAGATTTAGATATTAGCATTAATATAAAAGTCTATTCTTTGCATATTATTTAAAGGTTTCCTTGGGACAGTTGTAAGCATCACTTTTCAGCTGTCAATGTATTTATCCTGTAACTAGTTCAATATATCTATGTTATATTAAAATTCTTCTTTATCATTAGAGGGTTACGAGAAGTTGGCAAAGGCAAGGAAACATGGTGTGAACGAAAGTTTGGGTCAGGAGAAGTCAGATGATATCTTTAGTTTTTACTCTCACTGACCGTATATGGTTTCTATTGTTTACAGATGTGTATGATGAAAAGCAAGAACATTTTGCTCGAGAAGCAGGTGTGTTATATTGTATATTATTATTTATTTTCATTCACGCTGTTGATTTACAGATTTAGATATTAGCATTAATATAAAAGTCTATTCTTTGCATATTATTTAAAGGTTTCCTTGGGACAGTTGTAAGCATCACTTTTCAGCTGTCAATGTATTTATCCTGTAACTAGTTCAATATATCTATGTTATATTAAAATTCTTCTTTATCATTAGAGGGTTACGAGAAGTTGGCAAAGGCAAGGAAACATGGTGTGAACGAAAGTTTGGGTCAGGAGAAGTCAGATGATATATTTGACATTTTTGGGGAAGATGATGGAAGTGCTGCTGTTGAAAATCCTGCCTCTGAAGGTATACTTAAACTCGCTATCTTGAAACACAAGGTACAGAAATGAAGCTATATTTGTATGTGACTTGTTACGTATATGGGTTTGCAGGTGGAGATGTGCAGAATGATTATGTATATGATGAATCTTCCGGGTACACCTTTATTACTTTAACTTACTTTTTCGGCATGTCATTATTGCATGATGAATCTTCCGGGTACACCTTTATTATGTAACCACTTTTCTCCAAAATGTAATTAAATTTGAATCAGTCACTGGATTCACTGTGAAAAACGTTTTCCAAATTTTTCTTCGTCAAGTGTAAAAAGTGTGTTTTTCTGGGAATCTTGTATATGTTTTAATAGATACTATTATGCTTCACCAATACAATTTAAGTGATCTCACAATTTGTGTTACTGCAGAATTGAGTTGCAGCTTCTTATTGCATGAAATAATATATAAAATATTTTTTGCTGCTCCCATGTCTTGAATTATTTACATTTTTTTCTTCTTCCAGATATTACTACAGCAGCAGTTTGGGTTATTACTATGATCCTTCTTCTGGATTGTATTGCTCCGCAGCTTCTGGGAAATGGTAATGTTGCATATCGTTTTTTTGGTATACCCGTATTCTTCTCCGTGAACGTCAAATTCCTTTGCTCAGTGTGTTATATAACTGGAAGTTCTCTTATGTGCACTAGACCATCAATCACAGAATTTTTAAATTATTTGGTACACTGGTTGGAAATGCATCAGGCAGATGTTGATGGGGCTTACTTGCATCTTCTCTTGTAGGTACTCGTATAATGAAGAGTCGGGTTCGTATGATGAGGTTGCCCAACAAGATACTGGTATGGTGGGACCCACTTAGAAGAGGTCGATCACGCGGAGGACAATTTGTAACTGAGAACTATTTACATGTTTGTTTTTAGGCCTAATTAAAACTCGGAAACTGCTGTGCAATGCATTATCAAAAGTGGTTTTATCGATTAATTTACGTTGTGGGTACAAATTAGAGAGATGGTGAATGGGAGGATCTGGTTGCTCTGGCCACAAATTCGAGCTCTGACACACTTGGTAACTCAAATTTCTGACCTTTGATCTAAAAATTCTTAGGAGTCAGGTCCAAAGATTATTACGAATAGAAATTCAGTATAGAAGAAAATGAGATTATTTTTGTCTCACAACAATATCCATTTTTTCCTTTTGATATACTTTAACTTTTACTCCATAATTTTTGCAATTCAAAAAAAAAATAAAAAAAATACACTTGATTATATTTACTGTCAGGTTCATTTTAATTTATCAATTTTTTTTATCAAAAAATGATGTTTCTTAAAACTTTCTTGCTGATACTTGTGAATAATCAAGTGAAATGGAAGAAATATATTTTTAAATATTTTCTTTGTTAATTAATTAAAATAATTGTGTGGAAGTTTAAAACCTTGTTGACTATGACAAGAGTTGGCAAACATATAGTCTATTCCTTCTCTGTTAAATTGTTATTTTGAAAAAATTTAAATAATTGTTAGTAAAACTAAAATAAAAATATCTAAGTATAATTGTTTTAAAATAATACCATTAGTTTGAGATAGTATTAATTAATATAAGAATATTAGGAGATCTTTATAAAAATTGAAAGTTACTGTACAAAAATAATTAAAAAAACCCGGAGCTGTTTAATCTCAATTAATTAAACGCCAGCTCAGCTGGTGCGCACCCACAGCACACGTTAGACTCACTCACTGAAGCCCCATGCTCGACTGCGATGCGCCATCGGTCTTAATCGAGCTCGTTGCATTTATTTTCCCAAAACACTTTATGCAGAAAAAATCTCAGTTTCTGTAATTTGTACTGAACCACCCATCATGTATACGTACACGTAGAGAATTCAGGTACCGACTACCGATTATCTTTGAGAGATGACGGAGGAAGGATCGGAGAGGGAGAGCAAGGGGTTAGCCTCAATGGATTCAATGGAGTCCCGCTGGGTGTATCAAGACGAGGAAGGCTCGGATATCGACAACGACGGCGACGGCGGGATCGATTCGCCGCTGCGAGATTCTGAGGACGAGGATAATGCCGAACAGAGGTTGATTCGCACGGGGCCTCGTATTGATTCGTTCGATGTTGAGGCGCTCGAAGTTCCCGGCGCTCAGAGACATGAATTTGAGGTGAGCTGATTTATATTAGGCTAATCGTTTGTCTTGTAATTGAAATTTCTGGTGTTCTGTTCTCTCTCTCGTTAATTTCGAAGGATTTTAGGGGATAAGAGGATTTTAGGAAGGGGTGATACTGAACTTTCTTATTTTCTATGTATGGATGAGATTCCTTTTGTACGATAAGTTAAAACTTGAAAGTATTACGTTTCTACTTTCATCTCTTCTAATATAGTGCATTAGATTAGATGTTTCTTTTAGATCATAGCTCTTTATGCAACTCTTGTGCGATCTGAAAATTTCTCGATGATCATTGCGCTCAAGATATTCAATGAAATATCATGATAATAATGGTCTATTAGTGTTTTGTGTCTTGATTTTGAAAATAAAACTGCTGCAGGATGCTACTTTGGGCAGGAGAATCCTACTGGGCTTTCAGACACTTGGGGTCGTATTTGGGGATGTGGGGACTAGTCCATTATATACCTTTAGCGTGATGTTCAGCAAGGCACCTGTTAATGGGGATGAAGATGTTCTCGGTGCATTATCATTAGTTCTGTACACCTTAATTCTCGTTTCACTCATCAAGTATGTCTTTATTGTTCTTTGGGCTAATGACGATGGTGAAGGTATATTATATTTTGACGTTACTCTATATTTTAAAGTTCATCATGGTATGGATATGGTGTATTCATTCTTTTAACTTGTTAGACTTGCTGTTTTTCCAATCTCTGTAGGTGGCACATTTGCTTTGTACTCTTTGATTTGTAGGCATGCTAAAGTTAGTCTTCTGCCCAACCAGCTGCAATCAGATGCTCGAATATCAAGCTTTAGACTTAAGGTGCCATCAGCTGAACTAGAGAGGTCCTTGAAAATTAAGGAAAGACTAGAAGCTTCTCTAACATTGAAAAAGCTTCTTCTGATGTTGGTTCTTGCTGGTACTTCCATGGTGATAGCAGATGGTGTTGTCACACCTGCCATGTCAGGTACTCTCTAGAAGGATGTACTTTGTAACATTTTTATTGCTTCGGTAACCTGAATGTCTGAGAAAGGAAAAAAATTAGGACTGTATGCATTTATTTTCAAGCTGTTTGCTGCTTGAAGTTGATGATGATTATATTACTTTTGTGTGCAGTTATATCTGCTGTTGGTGGCTTAAAAGTTGGAGTCTCTGGGTTTAAGGAAGGTGAGTGATCTTCTTATGCTATTTGAACCATAAATATATAGGATTGTTGTCTCTATTTTTTGGCTGACCTAAATATTTAGCGGGTCATTATCGCTTAAGATTTATTTACCATATCTTGAGAATTCAAGGGATACAATTTTGGTATTTTTTTTCATTTATGCACGTGCGTTCTAAATCAAGTGTTTTAAAATTTGAGATGCCAATGCAAATCATTTGCAGTAGACTTATAATCTGCCAGCCAGTTACATCACTTACATGTTGGGTTTCTACTCATCTTTTGCCTTCAGTTAGAAGATGTTTGTGTCCTATGTGCAAAGAATATCAGTACAAGTATGTCCACATAGTTTTTTTAGATTTTAATTAAAAAATCTGTCCTCTAGTTTGCAGTAATTAGTTGTCCTATGGTAATGTGTGAAGTATAAATTATGAAGTATAGTCGATTACTGATAAAGTTCAATTTTATGAAGTGCAGATCACGTGGTGATGATCTCTGTCGCCTTTCTTATAATTTTGTTCAGTGTACAGAGGTATGGAACAAGTAAAGTTGGGCTTGTTGTTGGCCCTGCCTTGTTTATATGGTTTTGTTCACTTGGAGGCATTGGCATATACAACCTTCTCAAATACGATACTAGTGTTTTGAGAGCATTCAATCCAATTCATATCTATTACTTCTTCAACCGCAATTCAACCAAGGCTTGGTATTCTTTAGGGGGCTGCATTCTTTGTGCAACAGGTAAGTTGTAAACAACGGATTTTCAGTTCTCGGTAATATTATTTTCCTAAATATGGAATACGAACACATCAGATTGATTACTAATTTTGCTGTGTCTTCGCTCTATCAGTGTACAATTATTTTGCTTTTCATTTATGTGAAGTTTAAAGTCTATTTATGATGACTTCTATCCGTTGGTTTGGGTTCTACATAATGATATAAATATCATTACAAGAGTTTGTAGATAAGCCATCAGACGTTTGTCAACACCAGTGGCTACATTTGTGGACAAAAATTGAATGTTTCGTCTTTTTGGGAAGTATCCTTCTTTTTTGTACGGTTCATAAATTTACAATAACAAATGAAAAGTTCTAAAGACTTCTTCTATGCATTCAAGTTATTTTATTGAATTTCGAGTGGATTATGATGGAATATTCGTCATCCTTGTAACACTATTTAACTATAAAATCTTGGCTAGAATACCTAGTTGTGAATCAACTTTTAGGTTTCGAACCCAGAATAGATTCTCGGACTCATGTGATTTCTGTTATAGTGATAGATTCTTGTAATCATATTTATATTTGTAATATTTAATATTGATGCTGGCTTGTGCAACCTATTTTTCCTTTGTATATAACTCCGCCTTACTATTTATTCCGAGTAATTCATAATGATCAGTTACATGTCTCAGGTTCAGAGGCAATGTTTGCGGATCTTTGCTATTTTTCTGTAAGATCAGTACAGGTAAGCACAAAGCTGAAGTAGTTTTCAATTAATTTGGTTTCTCTTTCTCACACTCAAGTTTATTTTATTTTATTTTATTTTTGTGGCTTCAATGTTTAATATACAAATTTATTATTAATATTATTCTCATTGAAATGCACTATTTCTGACCAAGGTCTTGCTTTGTGACAGCTTACATTTGTGTGTCTGGTATTACCTTGCCTTCTGCTGGGTTACCTGGGTCAAGCGGCTTACCTTATGGAGAACCACGCAGATACAACACAGGCTTTCTTTTCTTCTGTTCCAAGTAAACGCATGTTTATTATTTATGATTATGGTCTATGTGATCTTGGATATAATTTGACAGAATTATGGCATCATAAGTAACTGACTAGAGATGTGTAACTGTAAAGTGAACGAGATGAGTTCATCCCCAGCTAAAAAAAATTGTAGGAGCTCGAGTCATTTTAAAGATAAAAGAAATGAAAAATGTATATATATATTTGTGTGTGTGTGTGTGAATGCTCTATTGGATTGATTGGCTTGACGAGCCATCATAACAATAACAATCAAGCTCGAATTCGGTTAGATTTTGTTCGAGCGGAGTCTTGATGGGCCACTCACTCACCCCTAGACTAATATGGCTAGATCATGTGACAATTTTTTTTAAGATTCCATCCAGATTTCGCCTTTTGAGTTTGAGCATTGCTTCATTGATTTGCTATTTTAGTTTAAGAACATGGTCTTCAGTTATTTTCAGCTCAAGTAAAAAATGTTTTTTTTTTTTGTAATCTGCTGCAGGTGGAGCTTTCTGGCCCATCTTCCTCATAGCTAATGTAGCTGCACTCATCGCTAGTAGAGCTATGGCGACTGCCACTTTCTCTTGTATTAAACAATCCACAGCTCTTGGCTGCTTTCCCCGTCTGAAAATTATACATACCTCAAGGAAATTTATGGGCCAGATATACATTCCGGTTATGAACTGGTTTCTGCTGATTCTGACCCTTGTGTTAGTCTGCAATATCTCAAGTATCTATGAGATTGGCAATGCATACGGTAATTACCTTATCTTGTCTTACCATCTTAATAAACTATGGTTATACGGGCTTTAGCATGGTCTGAATTGATTCTCTCTACAGGGGTTGCTGAACTCGGAGTTATGATGATGACAACCACCTTAGTAACCCTTGTGATGCTTCTTATATGGCAGATAAACATTTTTATTGTCCTGAGTTTTGCTATTATTTTCTTGGGGCTGGAGTTGACATTCTTTTCTTCAGTTTTGTGGAGTGTGGGAGATGGAAGTTGGATCATACTGGTGTTTGCCATTGTCATATTTTTAATCATGTACATCTGGAACTATGGGAGCAAGCTAAAGTATGAAACAGAAGTGAAGCAAAAGATCTCAATGGATGTCCTTCGGGAACTAGGCCCCGATCTAGGAACTGTTAGAGCTCCTGGCATTGGTTTGCTTTATAATGAGTTGGCAAAGGGGGTACCTGCTATATTTGGGCATTTTCTGACTACTCTACCTGCTGTTCATTCAATGATCATATTTGTGTGTATAAAGTATGTCCCTGTATCTGTTGTACCTCAAGGTGAAAGATTTCTTTTCAGGCGAGTTTGCGCCAAAAGCTACCACATATTTCGGTGTGTTGCCAGGTAACATATTGTTTAGCCTCCAGTTAGGTTGTTTTTGTTATGTATTTTTCTCCTCAAAACTTTCTTGTTTACCTCGTTTTGGGCTTGTATTAAAGACTAAAAATCTGTTCCAAATTTGTGCTCCTACCTTTAATACAATGTTAGAAAAAATGTACTGACTTTGCCATTACAGATACGGGTACAAGGACATCCGCAAAGAAAACCACCAGACTTTTGAGCAGTTGCTTATCGAGTCCCTCGAGAAATTCATCCGACGTGAAGCTCAAGAGAGATCCCTTGAGAGTGATGGTGATGAAGACTCCTCATCAGATGACAATTTCTCGAGAATCTTAATTGCTCCCAATGGGAGCGTTTATTCCCTTGGTGTCCCTCTACTGGCCGAGTTCAAGGATAATAATAGCAACTTCATTTCAGATGCCACAGCCTTACAAGAGGAAACTCCCGAGCCTTCTAATAATAATGACAATCAAATTGCTATTGATGCCGAACAGATCCTTGAGAAAGAGCTGTCCTTTTTACGCAAGGCAAAGGATTCGGGGGTTGTATACCTTCTTGGGCATGGGGATATTAGGGCAAGGAAGGATTCTTGGTTCATTAAGAAGCTTGTGATTAATTACTTCTACGCTTTCTTGAGGAAGAACTGCAGGAGGGGGGAGGCGAATCTGACTATACCACATTCGCATCTGATACAGGTGGGCATGACTTACATGGTCTGACGAGATTCAGTGGATGGCATACGAGTGATTGTCGATTATAATTGAAGGTCACATGGGCTGAGCGAAATATCTGGTATTGGTTTGGGGCTTGCTCAAGAGATTTTGCTCAGTCGTGAGATTATACAACCCCAGGATGATTTTTGGGGCTCCTGGAGATGCTATATTTCTTGATTTTTGAAGCTTCTGTTGCTCATTTTTTTCTTTCTTTTGGTACTGAAAAGTTCAGTAGAGATATTGTAAGTAGTAACATGTGTCAATATGAATCTTATTCGAATATGGAATTTGACTAATTAATTACTAATCAGGGCAATGGATTTAAGGATACAATAGAATAAAGCTACTAGTGCAATCCTCTTTGTCATATACTACTACAGTATGTTTTTTCCACGATCAATGGATATGCTGCCAACAATCCAATTCACGGGCAAAACCAATTATTTGTAGAGCTCGTACAGCTTGCTTATGCTTATGAGAAATCCCATTATAGCCGACTTGAACAAAATTTAAAAAAAAAAAAAACAAAAAAAAACCAGGCTTCCAAACGATCTCTCTTCTCAACCCCTACTTGTTCTGCTAATGGCTTGCACCATATTACCTTAGTGAACGAATTATTTAGTGGCTCCATAATTTGACTGCGGGAAGGCTCCATCGACCAATCTCTTATTTTCATTTCCAGGATTCTCGATGTCTGAAGGGACTTTGCTGTATAAAGAAGCATGAAATGCATCTTTCTGTATCATTGTAAACTTAAGTCTCAAAAGCAACGAGTTTGTCATCACACCAATGGAGCTCAAACCCATCAGTGCACCCGCAATTGAAGGTGATAGCATTGTTCCCGTCACAGGCAGCAATGCTCCAGCTGCTACAGGAATCCCAATCTGTAAAAAACGAAAAGAAAAGTCTTGAAAACAAATTAAACGCCATTGGGTAAAACCGTAAAAGGACATTTGTGGCCTGGGTTTATAAAGAGTATCAGAAAATAGTACTATCTAGATTTAAAGGCTGGTTTGATATAAGCCTACAAATAATCGCTATATTCGCTATACTCTCTGAAAAGAACCATAATCATCTCAATAACTTTATTATATTTTCTTCTCATTTCACTTTTAATATTGAAGTAGCAAAATTAAACTAGTAAACTGCCTAGAAAAGTCAAAATCTTGGGGTCCCCATAGGTCCTGCACTTTTCAGTCTAACATCGCCTCAACCCCAAGTTGAACGAGTTGGATGTCTTCTTTAAGCCGTATTTTTCGACAATTTTTCTAGTTTACCTCTAAAACCAAGCTCTAAAGGTTAATACGCGAATTTCTTTTACTAGATAGAGTGGTGTATACTGTATAGTGAGACCACTAATATTATAATAAAAAATTAATGTAGTACTTTTTTTCATTTTAGGAAACGTAAATTATTCAAGGAGATGCCCAAAAATAGAAAACGTAAAATTTGTAGTGGGAAGGACTGAACGCTAAATTACAGAATGGCTGATTGGGGAGAAAAGCTTACAATATTGTATGCAAATGCCCACCATAGATTTTGCTTTACAGTCTTCATGGTAAGCCTACTCAGCTCCAGTGCATCAAGTAACTGCAAGGCAAAGCTTGTCAGGGGCAAGCACATGACCACATACATGATTACGGTTAAAACAATTTCCTTGACAAGAAAAAAATGGTACGTACTTGCCTTGATAAGTGTAGGCTGTAGCAATAAGGAATAATTTTATTTGAAATTTATCAAGTGGCATTACTAATTTACGACCCTAGAAGCACTCAGATATGAAAATGAGGAAAGATACAAAAAAACGGAAATACTTCAGAAATGAAGACATAGTTAAAAGTAAAAACTATGATACCTGGGACAACCTATTTTGCATTAGGATAATTGAAGACACCTCACTAGCAGCCCCAACACCTCCACCAATGGCAACTCCGACATGGGAAGCAGCCAGGGCAGCTGTATCATTGATTCCATCACCAACCATAGCTACAATGTTCTGGGACTCCTGAAGTCTGCTTATAAACTTTTTTTTTTCATCAGGTTTGATCCCATATAGCACCTGCAATCGAACATTTATTCAATTCCTCAATTTATCAAGTATAGTTGCTTGTAACTTGGGAAGATTAAAAAGAAATGGAATGTATAATCTTGATATCAGCAACTAATGATATCCACATACATTTGGCGCAGTTTTATAATACTAATAATTAAAAGAATGTGGTTATTTATTTTTAATTTTATAAATGATCAATGAAAACCTAAATATTCGAGCTTGATGTACTGCTTGGAGAGCTAATAATAAACATTAATAATAATAAAATAATAAATAAAAATAATAAATAAAAATCATTCAACTCCTTAAGAAATATCCAACATTCCTTCAGATGGGTCTCCATGTTCATCCAATTTATATTGGCATCTCGTAACTCGTAAGAATAGACAATTGATGAGAATTTAGAGAAACAGAATTAACGGACAAAGCCTCACCACATACACTACAGAAAATTCTAATTTTCCCATAAGATACAATAGCTCAACACAATAATAAAAAATATTCCATCTCAGCTTTTCCACAAAATAGGAAAAAAAATGTGAACAGCTGCTGAAAATGATCGTGCAGAAGTAAATACTAAGGAACAGTGAAATAAAACTGTTTAATTAACATCAAAATCCAACATATTATCTCTATAAGTTCAGTAGACAATCATCAATTGTCTCTTCACATATTACTAGTCACTTCAACCTATCCTACTTGAATATGACAATTTCACAATACTAGTTCTTCAAGATATATGTGTGAACTAAAATCTAGGTGTGTAAAAGTACCTAAAATCTCCTTACCATTCATGGCTATACAAGAAACAGATTACTACAAACCCACGTATTAAGTCTTCTGAGAGTTGGGTACAGACAAAATTGATTCATGTATGTAGTTTGTATCAAGTATTCTTAGAGTCAATAACTTACCCAGGAATACCAAGTCCTGAGAAAGATTGAAGAATGTTAAATCCAAAATAAGCAGGATATGTTTCCTCACAAAAAAGGAAAAAGGAAAGATAAGCAACATGTGTGTTCCATGTGTATAATTGTATCACCGTACCCTTTCCATTGGAATACCCACAGCAGATGCAACATATTCAGCAGCACCTTTTTTGTCACCGGAAAGCAAATAGGTGTTAATCCCTTGATGGGTCAATGATTCTATGACATGCTTTGCATCTTCCCTGATCTGATCCTCAACATAAATAACTCCAGCAAGAACACCATCTACTCCAACATAAACAACTGACTGATTTTTAAACTCGTCAACTTCTTGGAATGGACTGTCGCCAGCTACTCCATGCCTGCATGGGTTATCCAACTTTATCTTTCTATGCAACCAAAACAACAATAATAATAATTCCTCGCAATAATAATAATAATTATTATTGCTAATATTCTTATTATAATAAATGACTTAGTAAATTCAGAAAATGTATTAAAATGTTATGAGCAAACAAAGTGAATGCTCGTAATTCCTCGCAAAAATCTAAAAGAGAAATTCTAAGTGAAGCTTAGTTACCTTTGGACCCACTCAAGTGTACCAACAGCTACATTTTTCTCGTCAATAGTTGCCACTGCACCAGATCCAGGTTCCTCAGTGAATGTTCCATCCAGTGCCTACAAGCAAAATTAAGGAAACGTCCAAAGGTTAACAACCAATGCAAGATATTGTTAATTACACCAAATAATCACTGAGTAGCATTAAGAAAACAAATATACCTTCACGTTTGGACAGTTTAAAGATTTTGCAGCCTCCACAATTGCTTTTCCAATTGGATGAATAGTACTAGATTCTACTCCAGCAGCTAACTTCAGAACTTCAACCTCAGTCCAGTTATGAATTGAAGCTGAGTCTACTAGCCTGCATTTAACTAAGGCTTACTATCATAAAGGCAATATAAGTTTTAATTTACTAATAGTGGAAATTCTGGATGAGGGAGGATATGAGTCGCAAACAACAAAAATCAAAACTTTCAGTGCTTTTTTTGCAAAAATAGGGAGTAGAACTGCCTAGAGCAGATTACAAAGTCAGACTGCATAGCCTACTACCAGTTGCTAGATACATCAGATATAAGAACACCCCTACATGCATTATTTGTGACCACACCGCAACTTTATAATTAGTTGTATCCCACATTTCATCAAAGTTCACAGTGCTCAACAGGGTACATTGAATTATTGAATTATATTCATGTAGTATGATAATATATAACCTCCCCACCCCCCACCCCCACCCCCCACCCCCCAACAGAAAAAAAAAAAGGAAAATAGTAATCAAGTTTCAGATAGTATCAGCATTTATAATCTGCAGCTTATTTCTTCCGTGCCATCATCTATGTTCCCACCCTATACAAGTAGTTTTCTGAAGTTTCCAATTCCTTTTAGTTTTTTCATTTTTAGCAGTTCTCCTTAATCAAATTATGGAGTCCTCGTCGATTGTTCTTTTATGGCATCAATGATATGCCAAAATTCACCTGCATGGTAGGTCTATATGGATAATTATTTCCACATCTTTTATATTTTGATTATTGAACACCCTACAGAATACTAATTCATAAGTACTATAACATAATTAAACTTCAAAATTAGGTACACTACTCTGAATTTGTATCTGCTTGGTGGCCTTGTATCACTACTTTAGACACAGTAGGTTTTCCGATAGTCAATGTCCCTGTTTTGTCAAAAACAACCGTGTTGACTGCTGAGAATTTTTCCAAGATACTCCCACCACGCAATAATAATCCTCTGGTAGCACCAAGTGAAGTTCCAACCTGATGTTTTTAAGTAACAGTTGGCTGGTAAAACATAGTTAAGGTTTTACATGAACCAAGCAAGCATTAGGAATCAAAGTTTCATAAACAATTATTACCAGAACAGCCGTAGGAGTTGCTAGCCCGAGTGCACAAGGACATGCGACAACCTGCACTTGAAAAAAATAAGTTACTTCAGTATGTTTAATATGGTTGAGCAAATTACACTTGGATGATCTAAAGAAAAAGCTACTCACTCCGTCTCACATTATTTGTCATTGTAGTCTAATAAATCTATCCCAACTATTTTTTTGTTTTAGGAATTCAAAATAATTTCACAATATTTAATCTCCTCAAATTAAATGGTCAGTAATTTACATGATGAGTATTTGGAACAAAATGCACTTTTTACATTACTCGATACTGCAATTTAAATGTATTACATTTCTCCATCATTAAAAAATAGGTTTAAAAACGCATCTTATATTAAATTTTAAGTATTGAATGTTGCTGATGTGTAACTATGCTCAACCTAAAAAGAATAGATTCGGCACTACATTACATTTTGAGGGAAATTTAGTTTGATTTTATTGGGTTTACTTCAACTGTGTGAAATTTCCTAAAGCCAAGTGTAATTTGGGAAGGAGGGAGTAAATAATAAAACAAATAGAGACCAGCAACCCTACAGAGACATGGGAAATTGGAAGACTGCAATTTTCCAGTCCATGCAAAGTGTAACATGATGTCATCTTTAAGGAGTTGTTTTAATCCATTCGTGTCCATGAACTCGATGGGAAAGGTGAAAATTGATAATTATTTTAATAAAGGTGAGGCTTAAGATCAATCTATGAGTAGCATACAGTACCAGAACGCTACAGGAAAGCTGCAAAGCCAATGACATGGAACCTCCTTGGTGAAGAGTAGCTGGAAGAATTCGTGAACCAAAAAGATTCCAGAAAACAAATGTGGCAGCAGAAAGTGCCATTACTCCATAAGTAAAGTGTCCAGCAACCTAAACGAAAAGTAGCAGTGTTAATAACTGTCCCCAAACTCCCCAGCAAAAGAGCACAGTCTACTACAAATACGAGGCAACTACGGATGAATAATCTAAAAGCAGACAAATATATAATCTATAGATTACAACAATATGCGGGGAAAACAAATCCTGATGGTTCATTTAAAAACTTGATAAAGACCATTGTATTTACTGGCTTATCTTATACTCCATATGCAAACATTAACAATAAAGCTAAATTCTCTATTTTTATTTTAGAACAAGGAAATGAGTTGATGAGTTTTCCAGATGAAGACAATAAAGTCCATATAGCACTACAGCAGTGTAGATTAAAAATATAGTACTCGGGAGAGAAACCAGATGTCAAAGATGACAAACCTTGTCAGCCAATCGTTGCACAGGAGCTTCTCTAGTCTGTGCTTCTTCAACCAACCGAACAATGTCTCCGATTGTGGTCTCACCACCTGGTCTCCGCACCTCAATGGTCATTCTTCCATTTAGGTTTATGCTTCCAGCTGCTACGTCAGCCTAGCACGAAAATGAAACCCACATGATAGGACAATGTGAATCAAAGAAGCATTTGAAGACAAGAATATTTAAGATGATTCCAGGTCCCACTTTCCAAAGGTAGAATTTTGATAGCTTTTTGGCACGAGGAGAGTTTTTTCTAAGAGAAGTGGGTGAGGAAATCCATATTCCATAATAACCATAATCTTTCTATAGAAATTGTACCTTCACATCAAGGAAACATAATAACCAAAACACATTTCTAATTATACTGTATGAACAAATATCTTTGTGCCAGATTTTATCTTTCACAAAATTTCCTTGACCAAACAACGAAAAATAGAGTTTGTATCAAATTACCACTCACTTTCCCACCCAGCATTCCTTCAACCAAGCATACCCTCAAATGCTACTAACTTTAACACATTTGGTTTTGCAGTTATATAAACATAAGAAAGAAATTAAATATATAAATAAATAAACAAATAGTGTATATTTGTGTGTGTGTGTGTGTCATTACCCCAGGTAATTTAGTGACAGGTAGAGGCTCCCCTGTAAAACTTGATTCATCAACACTGCTTCTACCGGCGAGAACGAGTCCATCAGCGGGGATGCGATCCTACAAGTATGATAAAAATGGGAAAAAGTTAAATTGGTTTTATACGCAAATGAGCACGCCCTAGTAGGTAAAAATGATTTTTCACGATAGATAACTCATGGCCTACGGAAAGAGCTTTTCATTAAGAATTTTAGAATTCATGATCTCCATGAGAAGTTAGAGGTAAGATGCAATGTTTGCAAAGGTAATAGACAGTGCTTACACCAGGCAAGACTACAATTTGATCTCCCACAGAAAGACTGTCAGAAGGTACTTCAACCGTTGAGTTTGATTCTTCTACATTGCCACTAATCAGAAGACGAGCTTTTGATGGTAAAATGCTTAGAAGACCAGTCATATCACTAGTTGCTTTAATCTTTGCTCTCTGTTCAAGATTTCTCCCAAGTAAGACGAACGCTATCAACATAACTGGTTCCTCGAAGAACGTCTTCCATCCCTATGCCAAAAAGAATATCTTAATGCAGCTTTTGAAAACTTCAACATATTTAGCATGCCCCAAATCATTTAAGAAACATATATTCTGCAATCTGCAGTGATTCAGCAAATATCACTGAAGACTGGGATGCTAAGGTCAAAATCATAAATATATTCAGAATTGTCAACATAGTAAAATGTGAATGCAGTATAACTGTGAAGACATAATCTTGCATAAAAGGTAGAACCTAAATAACGAAAGACTTTTAGAGCTAAATTTTAATGCAGAAAGTAAATCATATAATTCCATGCTCCAAGACAAAGGCAAAAAAAATTTACTGAACTTATTCGTCTACATAGAAACTAACGCAAGGTTGAACTAATTTTTTATTAGTATGTTCAATTATTGTGTTTCCAGATGTTTCTAGAACATTTGTCCGATATATAAAATATGAATGTAGGAATGCTTCAAATCAAATTGGTTGATCATCTTCTTTCTACTTCAAACCCAAAAACACGAGGCTTAGTTAACATATTACCAGTTTTGGCATAAAGGCTGCCACAGAACTGACACCAAAGGATGATAAGGCCCCAAGACCAACTAGTGTATTCATATTTGGGGCCCCTCTAAGAAGGCTTTTAAGACCATCCACAATAAGTCGGCGGCCAGGGCCAAACAATGTAAAGAGAGACAAAGACATGTGGAACCCTGTGGAGTGCAATGCATGGATCCATGCAGCCTTGGCTCCAAAAAAGTGGGAGAGATGGCCAATGATACACACAGTGCAGAGAGCCCAAGAAACGAAAAGTCCACGGCCTGTTAATTGAAAAATCTCAAATCACGTAATGTGCCAAGATAATGACACTAAACGTGTGAGCAACGAATAATGTAAATCACATGTAATCAGACTCTGACTTGCCATAAAAGTTAACTGAAATCTGCTAAAAAATTAAGAGGAATTTGTAACTGGATAAAGTCAAGGTGCATTGGTTACGGGCTACTCATGCCAAAGAGAATTGAAGCCAAATTCATATTGGTATCAGTTATCTCTATCTAGTCTGAAGTTCAAAGAAAAAGATTAGCCTTTGAGCATTGTCATAGTCAGACTGTTTAAACTTATGTGCATATTAGATAATTGACGTTAATTAATAATGTTTTCTTGGAAAATTTAAAACTTCCAAACCTTACATCAACAAATTTATTTTTAAAATAACATATATAGTAAGTAGCTGAAGGGCAAGAAAAAATTACCACTTTCTCTTAACAGTGCACGCTTCTCATTTATTTTCTTCTCAAATGTCTCAAAGAAGTTCACCCTTCCTAAATCTGCAAACAAAGAAACTCATTTTATAAAGCAGTGGGGATGGCACAAATAAAGGAAGCTATCAATTATCACTGAAGGACCAGGCTTGGAACCTCACACAGTGGATCAAAGTGCCAAATAAATCTATAAAGTATAAAAGAAAATCAAATCAAATAAATTCACACTCTCACCACTGTATCCAATAATTAGAAGTTCTAAACAATAAGATATATTTGGTCAAAAGACACCCCTGGACCTGAAGACCAGAGAGATTTATGTGTCTCGCGCTAATCAGTACAACTGTACTCGAACTCGTGTTTCAGTGGGCTGGTTTGTAGAAGAATTCCAATTAATCCCTATTTCAGATTCTGATCAATGATGAGTTAGTAGATGACTGAATGGCATTGGCTCGAATTTAACACAAATGGTTAGCATTGTAGAAAGATACAAATATAAGGTTCACCTAGCAAATGGCCATGCATTAGACAGCTAGAATGGTCATTATGAGCCCTTAAAGTATGCTCTTACGAATTCTGCTATTACATTATTACAGAAAAAAAAAAAAACTATCGCAACTTGATTGTAGGAGCAACATTTAATGTGGTAAATCTGCTCAGGAAGATTGATATGACTGCCTTCCACAAATCCATCACTAGTAGCCGGAGAAACACACCTACTGATGAAAAAACTAGATTTAGATTATCTTGGGACTGGTATTTTTAGATACTTTAATAAAGAGGGTCAAAACTGGACTACTGAGCATGAATGGTGCCAAGACATACCAAGAAGCCGAATGGTTGTTACATGAATCCATTGCACCCTACAACTGAATATCCCCATCAACAGCTTCCTGATCTGCCAATTCCAATGGAGCTGTGAATAAGTTATTTAAGGCCAAAACTATACTTAGTTTTCTGTCAGGCTTAGGAACTCGGATGACAGTCTCCCTGGGTTTTAAAGTTTATCTGAAATGTCTATTTTTTTATAGAATAAAGTGCTCAATATAGATGGATATCATCCTGATATTATTTTCCACGATGCTAAAATGTATCAATAAGGTGAAAAAATTAAACAGAACTGATTATTTGACCTATAGCCCACATATGGATACAGGATACTTTGAATCATCAAAACCCAAGAAACGTAGTATCAGAATTTTCTTTCTCTCTCTTACTGGGAAAGTCGGGTAATTAAGTTTTACCTACGCAGGAATTCAATAAATAAATAAATAAAAAGTGATTAAACATAAAATCTAAGATTTCTTGTTTATGTTTTTTGTTACTTGGGAAAGGATAATACCAGGGTCTGAAAATGGTGAATAAACCCACAGAAAATCGCAGTATGTAGTTGTTCACATTTCTTGAGATAAAACAAGAAAAAGTAGGATATTCAGAGCATCGGTGCAAAGATTCTTGTAATTCTCAATCATTCGCTTACATATTTAACCATAAGGAATAAGGATCAACGTAGTAATTTATAGAGGCTATGGGATGAGAAACCACTACTATGACTTACTACTGCGCACTATGTTATTGCAACACGCACCAGAAAAGGACTTACTATTAGATTTTTTTTGCAATAAACATCAATGGAAGTTTCGTATTCCAGTATTTTCTACAGGAACCAAGGGCATTCGCCCTCATTAAATGTTCTCCAGTAATAGCATGCATTAACATAAGCACCACAAAGAAATGAACTGCAGAAAATTTATTGTGCAACTAATTAAAACTAAATTGCTGACCTCTAAGATTAGATTCGAATCCACAACTAGTCAAGTGCTTGGCAAGAGACTCTCCTACATCTTTTTGCCAGTTAGGTGCAACTTTGGCTTCAGATACAGGCCATACAACTGCTGTCTCAGTCGTGAGATTCACACTAGCGGTAGCAACCTGGGGCTGTTACAGTATAATTCATTAATTAATATTGGTTTACAAAATATCTGGCAAACGCTTTTGTTAACAAACCGAGCAAGAGTTTTTCCATATCAGTAAACTTTCGGCAATCATTCTCCAATAGAAAATCTAAAATAATAAACATATAGCTTCAAAGTTCTTATGAAAAGTAGGAAGAAGAGGAAGAACAAATCAGCATTGCATGAGTTAATCGACTTACTTGACTTTCTAAAATTCTCTTTACACTTGCTGCACATCCCCCACATGTCATCCCCTGCACCATCAGTAAGTACAACTCAAAACGAGGCGAACACAAATTTACCAAAGATAATCAAACAATCAAATGCTAAACACCAATACGCAATCTGTCCAGGAATCAACGCTAAACGCCTTAGGCCCAAACCCTAAGATGAATTTAGGTGAACTGCTCACTTAGAACGTGTGAGTGCATATTGCAATACATACTACCAAGTCTATCTCAGTTCAAACACGTCGGAAAAATAAACTGAGTGCGAAGTGCTTACTCTAACATCGAGAATGATCACTTCAGAACTTAAAGCAGAAGCATCCGCTGCCCCAGGAGCCACGGCCCTTGTCGGAGCGTCACCGCCTTCCGACGCACCATCCCCGCGTCCTCCTCCACCTGCACCACCGTCAATGCCACCAAAGCCCCCTCCGCCCGCCGAATAGGACGCCGCCGACCTCACTGCTAACTGCAATCGGTTGCGGTGCAAGTCCAGCGAGACCAATCCACGCGAGAACGTACCCGACCCGAACCTGCTCGACTCGACGCATCGAGCGCGACTGAGGCTGGCGAGCTGACAGTGGCGAAGGGTGGATAAGCGGCGATTGAGCTGGGCAATGATAGGGGTTGAATGGGAATTGAGAGACTTGGAGAGGGACAAAATCGACATCGTCGTCGAGGCACCAACTGAGAGCAGTGTTGATTCCATTTCTCCGCCCTTCCACTTTCTCAGCCTCTAGCTCTCTGTATCAATATTATGTACTATATGTATATCAGTATGTGTGGCTCTCTCTCTCTCTCTGAGAATGGAAAAGAGCATAAAAGCGGTGGGATGGAAACACGATTACTGTGGTGGTAGACAAGCACGTGGTCATTAAAGTTTGCAAGGGTAGATAGAGATGTAGGATGTACTACCTTTTGGATTAAAATTTATAATCATTGTATTTTGGAGAAAATGTCACATCTAATTTAAAAAATTATAAAAAATTATTGGAGGTAATATTAAAATTAAAAATTATCATATTTTCTTTAACAGTTAAAATAAAAAAATGTACTGTAAATATTTATATGAAATGAGGGTATATCTATATTATACACATTCACTTTGTATTTATGAAATATATTAATTGGTACTGTATATTTTTACTTTGTATTTGAGCACCCAATAAATACTTATGTATATACACAATAATATTATTGGGCCTTGGGCCGTGGGCCGGAAACACTTGGGCCTTGGGCCTTGGGCCATGGGCCACTCACCAACTTTGCCAAGGTGGGACTTGCCAGTGGGAGAGTAGAGACTGGTAGGTGATCGAGAAATTTCGAGAAAGAGGAAGCTCTATGTTTAAAATACTTCAAAATATTTTAAATTATTTAAAAATATATTTTTACATAATTTAAATTATTTAAAAATACCTATAATCACTTCAAATTTATCGGCAATTTTAAATGTTAAAATGTTATTTCAAGTAATTTAAAATCTAGTTTATAAAATTTTAAAATAACTAAAAACAATTTATTGTTTAATTAAGTTATACTATATTATTTCAATATTTTATTGAATTAGTATATTTTGGGAAACAAGGGTAAAAAAGTATTAAAGCAAGATCATAATCTCATTTGAGAAATACGGAGTATAGATTATTTTTTAACATGGTTGACGGAAAAAAATTGGTTATAATTATATAGATAAATATTTTTTGTTAATTCATTAATATTTTTGTTTAAACTGTTACATTGACATATTAATAAAGTTTTATTTTTTCAAATAATATAACATGACACATGTTTGAGAATTAATTAATTAACTAATTAACTTTGGTAAACTTTGTTTTTTTTTCAAATCCCATAAACCCCTTTGAAAAGAAAGTTGACGGAGGAACGCAAGTAATTATGATATTTTTTACAGGCTGTCGTCTTCATCGTTTCTACGTTAGAGCATCCCCAATGGTAGGTACAATTCCTATGTGGCATGGAATTGTACCTAGGTATACCATTGGGGACTTAGGTACAATTAGGAAAGATAATTTGTGAGTAATAAATATTTGATACTAGGTACAAATTGAAAATGTGTGTTATGTGGTGGGTCCAACATGCATAAAGAAGAAAAATTATACCTCACACCATTGGGATAGTAAGGTACAATTGATAGGTACAATTATTTTTGTGATGTGTCAACTAATTTGTACCTCAACATGAGGTACACAATTGGAGATGCTCTTAAGCGTGTTTATTCGATTCATTTGACCTCCCTAAAAACGCTGCGCAATATCCGCCAAAAAATAAAATTCATTTTTATATTTATTTCAACTACAAACAACTCTCCCCCTCTCTCCGTCTTGTCCGAACGAATGCTGACTTGACTCGACTGATCCAGTCATCAATGGCTGAAACCGGTCTAGGGTTTCAATTGGGTACGATTTCATCACTCCCTAATCTCATCTAGCTGTAATCAAAACATCATTAGCAATTAATTTAATGTTTATTGTTTTTGCGATTATTCATCTGGGGTTTATGTAGTTGCTGCAACTTTTCATCGATATCTTAATCGCGTTTATGGAGTATGATGAACATGTACACTTTTACAAATCAATGAATGAAATCCCGCTGACCATCGATCGAACTTAACTTATTTTGCTGACTATTCAACGTGCAGATATAAATCAGATCTTAATAGAAGCCCAACATCGATGGCTCAGGCCTGCCGAAATCGCCGAGATCTTGAGAAACTATAAACATTTTCGTATTTCCCCAGAGGCTCCACATAAGCCAGTCAGTACGTCTTTTCATTTTGTCGATACCTATGCTCATTCACTGCCAATGCTATGTTCAATCTCATTTTTAAGTCTCTTCTGTACCTTTGACTGTTGCATCAACTTGTTAGAAAGCGTGTAAGCGTTTGTGTGAATATGTGTCACGTGGGCTTGTATGTGTATTATCGACTGTTGGAAGATGATGCTCGTTTGCTGATTTTACCTTTCCTATAGAGCATTTACTTTTTGTCAACAAGAATTTGTTTCCATCAGCATAGTAATCTTAGTTCAGAGTTCTTAAACGAACAATCTTTTGCAACAATTTTGTCCGCTCATTATACAATGTTTTTGGCAGGTGGTTCTGTATTTATATTTGATCGGAAGGTATTGAGATACTTCCGAAAGGATGGACATAATTGGAGAAAGAAAAAGGATGGGAAAACTATCAAAGAAGCCCATGAGAAACTAAAGGTAATCATATAGCGAATGAATGCTTTATAATTAAATATGTTGTACAAACTGCAATATATTATTGTGGTTCTGAGATACTTTTTCCTGAGTTATGTGATTTTTTTAAATATATCCAGGTCGGAAGTGTTGATATGTTGCACTGTTACTATGCTCACGGAGAGGATTATGAATATTTTCAAAGGCGCAGCTACTGGTTGCTCGAAGAGTAAGTCTTATTGGCTTTTATAATTAGTTGTATCCACATAAGTTTTTTTAGCTTCAGGAATTCTGATATAGCGTTGCCTGTGCTGGATCTGTATCTGTATCAGAAATCAGCTCATGTCACAACCAATATAAATTGTGTATCAGGATCAAGTGTATATTTTTTCAGTATTTTTTTGTTAGAAAAACTATGTACTTGATCTAGTCTGCTCAAATTACAGTATTACTAAAATTTTACTTCTAATGGTGCAGGGATCTCATGCACATGGTCTTCGTACACTATTTGGAAGTCAAGGTAAGATTCCACCTTTGTAAATTGACTTCTGTTCAATGGAGTTTTCTGTAAATTTTTTAATAATGAGAATATGAATCATACATTTTCCCGATAATCCCAACATCCTACTAATTGAAAATTGTTCAAGGTGAAACAGTGCATTTAGCTTTGCCCCAAAAAATGCAAGCACAATTCCTTTGCTCTAGTAATTTATGAACTGCTCATGATGTATTTTCTGTTAAAAGTAAGTGCATAAATTGTAGCCAGGTGGTGTCATTCTGTATTTGCGTACATATGCCCCTTGTATATGCTTGTACAGGAAACTTAATTATTCCGTACGTAATGAGGTTTAGGTCTTAGGAAGAAAAAGTTTT
The DNA here is from genome assembly GCA_954870475.1 of Euphrasia confusa. Classification (NCBI taxonomy): domain Eukaryota; kingdom Viridiplantae; phylum Streptophyta; class Magnoliopsida; order Lamiales; family Orobanchaceae; genus Euphrasia; species Euphrasia confusa. Next base: position 12,693,830 of record OX940951.1, on the reverse strand, counting down.
GTATGGATGGACACTGTTAATTCTCTATTTTCCTTTTGCAGGGTAATAAGACAAATTTCAGCTCCCCTAGAAACAGTGATACAGTAGTATCGAATTCCGAAAATAACAGCTTATTGTCTTCCAGTTTCTATGGAACTAGCCCGAGCAGTACCTTGTCTTCAGCATATGAAGATGCTGAATCAGGTAAAGCTTGTGCATCTCTTTAATAAAATCTCTTGAACAAACATAAAAATTGACGCTGAAAACACTTACCTCTCTTTTATTATCATGGGATAATGTATGTGGACAGAGCCCCCTATGGAGGATAATCAGCAAGCAAGTTCTAGAGTTCATTCATATCCACAGTCACCATTGACAGATGGAAGTTATTATGTTCAGTCAAACTCATGTAATCCACTTCCTAGTCCTGCTCTTTCACTTCATTTAATTTTTGCATTGGTCAGGCCATGACGCACTTTTTGAGCCATTCCATATGTGGCTTTCTCTAATGCTCGTTTTTGTTTTATTTAAAGGGGATAAGAGTGATTCTTCCCTGAAGTTTGCATCACTTTCCCAGGCTTGTACAGATCAAGATTTCGCCGGAACCAGTTTTGTATCTGGATCCCAAACGCCAGTTGGTTTGGCTTCTTGGCAGGAAGTTCTTCGAAACTCCACTTCTGGTAGCGCAGTAAATTACATGAATCATCCTTCAAATTCAAGAATATTGATCTTTCAGCAAAGTTGAGTATGGCATTTTCCTTTTTCTGAACAGGTGAGATTGGTTTCAAGCAGGAACCAGGCTGCTCTATGCCTGTTCAGGTCAACTGGCAGGTACTTAAATGATGTTCTATTTCTGCCGTTTTCCTCCCAGCTTTTTGATCATCTGTAGTTGCAACATTTTATGGTTACATCATCATGAAACTACTTGGCTTGTCTTTTTCACTTTCCATTCTGGATAAATTGATTTCTTATCTCCTGTTCAGCATTCTTTTGAAGACCGTTCATCACAAACTGTTTCCATGAACCAAAACCCAATCTTGAATTTACCTCATGACCATGGAGACAATTTGTTTGAGAAGAAACCTGTTCATCACAATCAAGGGAATCTTTTGGAGCCATTTTATTCCCTTCCCGATGAGCAGTGCGAGCAAAGGAATCCTAGAATTCCTCTTTTGGGTGCAGAATCTGGAAATGAAATGAACACAATTACAGAAAATGAAAATTACTCATTCTTGATTAATAACCCATTGCTAAGTGGCTTGCAAAAAGGTGAAAGCCTGAAGAAAGCTGACAGCTTCTCTCGTTGGGTCGCTACAGAACTTGGAGAAAGTGATGTGCTGGATTTACAGTCGAGTAATGGAATTCCATGGAGTATCATGGGGGGTGACTACGACTCTAGTATGCCTGCTTCATTGCAAGAGGACACAAACACTCTGAACCCATCAATTCCTCAGGACCAGCTATTTAGCATTATTGATTTTTCGCCAAACTGGGCTTTTGCAGACTTGGAGACCAAGGTACTTGCTGTTAACTTTGACCTTGTATCTGTCCATTGTTATTATTATTGCTATTAATATTTTGCTTTTATTTGCCACAAAGCAGGTCCTTGTCATCGGAACATTTCTCAAGAGTCAACAGGACTTATCAAATTGCAGATGGTCCATTATGTTTGGTCAAGTGGAGGTTGCAGCCGAGATTTTAGCAGAAGGGGTTCTATGTTGTGGGGCTCCACCTCACAAGGCAGGTCTTGTCTCGTTCTACATAACTTGCTCAAACAGGTTGGCATGCAGCGAAATTCGAGAATTCGAATACAGATCTGAAACACACCATAATGATATGGGTGATGTTGATGGTCATGGAGATACTGCAATTGCCATGTATCTTTATCAACGGTTTGAGACGATATTGTCCCTCGGACCCACTGCCAGCTGTGCAAGTTCTGTTGAAAATGAATCTGAGAAACAGAATATAGTCAAAACAATTATTTCATTGATAAAGGAGAACCACCAGGAGGAAAATCTGATTTCAGATAAAGATACATCAGCTCCAAAGGTGGTTGCACAATTGCTCCTCGAAAAGCAGTTAAAAGAGAAGTTTTACTCTTGGCTTCTGCAGAGGGTAAATGACGATGGCGTGGGGCTAACGATCTTCGATGAAGGTGGGCAAGGTGTTTTGCACTTGGCAGCTGCTATTGGCTTCAATTGGGCCTTCCAGCCAATCATAGTTTCAGGAACTCCTATAGATTTCCGTGACGTGAATGGATGGACAGCACTTCATTGGGCTGCTTTCTATGGCAGGTAGAATGCTTTGATTACATTTCAACTAACTTTTCCTAATAGCTTCCCTTCCCGTTAACAATAAAGATTAAATGATCTGCATCTTACTAATCATATTTTCCTGTTCAAATAGAGAGGAGACAGTCGCTGTCCTTGTTTCCTTAGGTGCAGCTCCCGGGGCCCTTTCCCATCCATCTGAGGAATATCCATTGGCTAGAACCCCCGCTGACCTGGCTTCATTCAGTGGACACAAAGGGATATCCGGTTTTCTTGCCGAGTCTTCTCTGACCTATCAACTCTCAAATCTAGGAGTGGATGGCCCACAAGATGGTATGTCATCATACATTTCGGTAGTAAATCCTGTTTCAGAACGTTTAGCTTTCCCAACGCGTGAAGGGGATGTTCCAGAGACTCTCTCACTGAAGGACTCACTTGCCGCCGTCTGTAATGCTACTCAGGCAGCAGCACGTATCCACCAGATATTCCGAATCCAGTCATTTCAGAGGAAGCAGTTTATCGAACATGGCGACGATGATGATAAGTCGCTAATTGCAGACGAGCATGCCGTTTCTCTATTCGCCTCTAGATCGTCACGCTTAGGTCGTCCTAGTGCTACGACCAATGCTGCCGCAGTACGCATTCAGAAAAAGTTTCGCGGTTGGAAGAAGCGGAAAGAGTTTTTGTTAATTCGAAAGAAAGTTGTTAAAATACAGGTGAGACTTGCTATCTTTAAAATGTTGGAAGTTCTTCTAATTGTTTAGTTACCTGATGTCCTTACCTGTCAAATAAAAAAAAATGTGAGGAATATGGCGACATATATGCAGTTGTCCAAATTAAAATTAAAGTGGAGGATTAAATAATCAGATGAGAATCGAGTATAATCAAGTGAGGATTAAGGGGGTATTTTAGTCACAAATTTAGGCTTTCAACTATAATTTTGTATTAGGTTCATGTTCTTGGAGTGGTTTCCATCTATGCTTCAAGTGCCGATTTTACGATTTAGTTGATCATATTCTTATAGCATTGATGATTTGATTCTTCTCCTTTTGCGTCTACAAGGCTCACTTCAGGGGGCATCAGGTCAGGAAAAAATATAAAACTATTACATGGTCGGTGGGAATACTGGAGAAGGTGATTCTGCGGTGGAGACGTAAAAGGAGTGGGTTGCGTGGGTTCAGCTCGGATTCCGTCCCGAAGGAGCCAAGCACAGTGGAGACCTTTTCACAGGAAGACGATTATGAAGTCCTGAAAGAAGGACGAAAGCAAACTGAAAAAAGGATGCAAAAGGCACTTGCTAGGGTGAAGTCCATGACTAAGTACCCTGAAGCTCGAGCCCAATACCGTAGACTGCTAACTGCCTCCAAAGATTTCAGAGAAACCAAGGTATCTATTTATGAATACATTTGCATAATCCTCAAGTTAAACAACCGAACTGCTCGTCATTTATTACGAAGATCTCTAGTTTGATTGTCTTTCATCCATTATCTTGTCAGGAGGAGGCTTCGGATCTGATCCGGGGCATCATTGATGAAGAAGTAAATTACCCCGAGGAGGATCTGATCGATATCGACTGCCTCTTGGACGATGATACTTTCATGTCCTTGGCATTCCAATGAGCATAACCGCACTACTTCTTCCTTGTATTATGGGCTCTGGACTTGTGCCTTGTTCTTACACCCATATTTATTTATATTGTTAATATGTGGTGGTACAAGGATGGCATGATATTTTTACTTCGATTTTTTGAAGAGGGCATCGTCTCCGCAGGTTGAAAGGACTCGATATGGGCGACGCACCGACACACCTGACCATTTTATAGTAACTGAAAAGCTAATCAAAAGTATTTTGAAGTTTGTTTATTGAGCCTTTAGACAATCTTGATCTGCTTGTTTATTTATTTATCACATTTATATTACCTGAACATAATGTTAAGGCCAACAATATTGTCAACAATTTATTTTCTCCTATCTAATGTATACATTTGTGTGGGTTGCATGCATATATATTAAATATGTGTTTTTTGAATAGTTTAATATATCTGGTTTATTAAAATAATACTCATGAAATATTTTAGTTTCTTCAAAATTACAGTAGATTGGATTTAAGTTTTAAGACTATATGATCAGAATAAGTCATAAATTTATGAGCAAAATGGTAAAAAAATTAAACAATAAAAATTCGCCATATTAATTTTTTCTTTCAAAATAAAATAAAAAATATAAACAAAATTGGTAATATCATAAATGATTTTACATCTTAATTTTTATTTACTTCCTCTTAATTTTTATTTACTCCCTACATCAATTAAATTTTAGTTGAAAACCATTGGTCGTAATTCATAGCGTAATTCATAGCGCGTTATAAAGTCCACATACACGCTATCAATTAACTTTCCATAACAGTTTTTTTCCACGGTTGGAGTATATATGTACTGAATTATGATGAAAAGAAAAAACAAATAAAAAAAATTGATAATGGAAAATTCAGCCTCCGCCATAGCTCCCCTGTTGCTGAGGAATTTGCTAACCCCGTTTTTCATCCATGCCGATAAATCTCTGCTTTATTTATCTCGAAGATACAGGCTTCTCCAAACCCTGCGATTTTTTCTCGAATCCTTTTTCCTCTTCTTTCTCAGCCTTTTGCCCTCTTTCTTCTCCTGTCTGACCCCTAAATCTCAGGATTCCGACGATTTCCCTTCCAAACCCGCGATAGATGACGTCGGAGGCGGAGGCGGCGGAGACTCCGGCGTTTCCAGGGCTCTATCGCAGCTATTGCTGATCATGACCGATATACCGGTGAGTTCGAGAAAGTACGAATCGGTTAGGTCATTGGCCGAGAAGCTAATCGACGAGAATCTGCACGACGGCAATCGAGTTCTGCGCGATGTCAATCGCGCCGTGCTCTCGGTGGCGTTCGAGAGGACTCTGGGCGAGCTCGAATCCGCCACCGCCGCGGATCAGGGGCGGAGTAGCGGCGCGGCTGATTTTTTGAATTACAGCGGAGTGATGAAGGGGGTCAGGCACTATGGCCGGGCGGCGTGGAGATACGCCAAGTCGAGGAGAGAGGTGAGCCGATCGGCCGGCTCGGCTGAGAAGCTGGCAGCGGAGTTGCTCTGGGTGGCTCAGAAGATGGCGGCGTGCGGCTGTGCTGAAGAAGCGGTTTGCAAGTGGGCTGCCGCGTCGAACTTGGCTTGGCTGGCTTTATCGGCTGAGCCGCGACTCCAGGGCTCACTAGTTAAGGTCTCAGGTATATATATATATGGATTCCACATTTTTTTCAAACTAATAACCATTGCTTATGAATTTGCATTACATAATTTACATTCCTTTATACAGCATTCTTGATAAAAACAAGCGAGAGAATCGAACAATGGAGAACAAGAGAAAGATGAATCAGAAGCAACGAGCAAACCTTCGGATCAACACCGTATTCGTCAAACCAAACTGAAGTTGCTAATGTCGTGGCTGCCCTTGCTCTGCCGTGCGAACAACGGCACAGACACACCGATTCTAAGTACAGGCGAAAGGGCAGAACTGGAAAGTATCTTGGAAGAGATGATATTGACATTGGGAGAAGAGGACGAGCAGGAATGGGTGTTGTCCCTTTGGCTCCACCATTTCACCCACTGCCCCTCCTCCGACTGGCCCAACCTCCACCCTTGTTACACCCGATGGTTCAACGCCTCACGAGCGAGGCTCGTGCTGGCTACTGCTTAAGCTGAACGAACAATTAGATCGGATTCTCTGTTTCATTTCGATGCTTCTTAATATGGTCAAACTGTTTATTATAAACATTTGCCTCTAAAGAAGGTTGTTAATGTAAATAGATATTCGTCGAGAATCAAAGATTAAAACAAACATTTTTCCCAGTGTTTTTCTTCACTTCATTGATACAATCAGTGCTGTCAGATTTTTCAAGTTACACAGTTTAGATATGATGAAATGCTCTCTTACAGACGAAACTCTGTTTCGTATATTTCAAATTTATCAGACGAGCACAGTTGAGGCTCCTGCAAGAAAGAGAAGCAATGCAGTGTATATAAGATCTGTAGACAAAAAACATCTGTTCATATTGAAAAAACAATTACCTGTGGTGGCCTTCTCAGAACTTTATTCAATAGTGATGTAACAGGGCTGTTTGGGAGGAATCCAGATGTCGTTTCACGAATTTTATGTCGCATGGCTTTCAATAATCGACCGTAGGAGAGCCCAGGCTCGTTCTGTGCTGCTTGGATGAAGCTGAATGTCATGGCACCGGTCGGGGCATCTCCAGAAAGGGCCTGTGCAGTAAGATACTTTCATGTAATTACAAAAGAACCCAACTAACTTTTCAAATTACAAAAAGTACCCCAAAGTTTGATTTTCTCACCGTAGTATCCCATGAAACGGCATGATCATCGCAAGCGCTAAAAGACACAGCTAGTCCACCGCTGGTGCCTTTATAGTAAGACGACTGTCGACCTTGATCTTCCCACATACAGAACCCATCCCTGCATCATAAAAACGAGGAGTAATTACAAAACTTGCCCTTGAAGTTTGGATTAATTACAATCTAACAACAAGTTGTTTCTCATATCAGTGGTACTTGTTCATTCTGCAGACGAACTGCAGATCGAGTATTGTTCCACTGTGGCAAGCATCTATTATCGCATGGAGCTTGGCTCCTCTAGGCAGTGGCCTCACGATGGTGGCATTGATCTCGTCATCTAATATTTTACCCTCCGTCTGATGATCTACGGGCCACAACACCTCATCATAGCCGTCCACTTCATCTCCGTTGAAATCTAACACTTGTGAGCCGTGGCCCGAGTAGTGAAAAACCAACGAGTCCCCTGTCCGGCAACCTTGAACCAGCCATCGCAAGGCCTTTCGGATGTTATTCTTTGTCGGGATCAGCGAAGGGTCAGATGCTCCTTCTGAAAGGGGGCATTTGTAATTACAATAAACTTCAAGGGTATCTTTGGTAATTAGGTGAATTAGGACTTACCAGTGAGGACAAGTATGGAGTCACTCGGAAAGCCGACTTTCTGAGTCAGAAAATACTCCATACACTTGGCATCATTGACTGTTCCGTGTAGCCTGTGCCGCTGGCCGTAGTAGCTGACCCCACACAGAACGGCTCGTTTGTTTCCATGGGCCGAGCCCGGAACGAGCGACGGTGCAATCCTAGTGACTCTCGGGTAAGCAATATTACTATTGTGGCTAATCATATAATTGGAAGATGATTTGTTGACCAAATCTTTGCACTTGATCGCCATACGATTGATGGAGTTGTGGACCCGAATCAGAGGATCGTCGTTGCTTCGAACGACGAATGCAGTTTGGCATATGGGGCAGTAGTGATCAATAGCACGCTTACTCGACATTTTCAATGGTTGCACATTACTTGATAATCAGAAAACACTAATATATAAGTGTTTTGAAAATGGAAGAAAGCTCCTGAATCAGATTCTATTCCTTTCTCTACGGCCCATATTGATTCACTCTCGTTCGTTGGTATTAAAATACTTCGATTCTCCGGGACTCGGCCCGAAGTTTCATCGGGCCACCGGGTCATGCCAATGTACATTTGACAGCTATTTTTAAGTGTTAGGGAATTAGATTCGCGTCTTTATTTCCCTTTCTTCAGTCATGTAATGCATGAAAAAATTGTCTTTCTCGGAGAATAATATCTTGCGAATGGTCTCATTTGATGTGTCACATAAGTGTGGAAGGAATGTGAATTCCTTCCGGAGAAAAATAAAAAACGACTACTCTGATAGTTACAAAATTTATAGTTATGATCTAACCGGGCTAGCCACCTAAACTACCAAACATTGTTCGAATAAAATATTTACATAAATATATTAGAATGTGCTAGAGCTCATGAACAGATCCGCCCTCACACGGAGCTTGGAAGTTGGAAACCCCTATTGTTTTGGCGCCAATTTATTAACCTTGTTTTACTCACCTAAATTTTAAATTTTAATTAAAATTTATTTAATCATCACTTAATTAATTATTTTATTTTTATGAATATTATATATTTATATATTATAATGTGAGGAAATGAACATCTCTACGTTTCACTTAATATTTTTGCGCCACAAATTCAATTTATCCAAATCCATTTTTGGGTTGGTCCATCTTCTGTGGTCTGAAATTCTGGTTCGTCTCTTTCAGTATGACTCATCAAATACCTAATTTTGATTTTGGATTTGGATTTCAATTTCAATATCGATTTCTCGAATATTAAAATAAAATAAGGAAATTGCTTCCGAAGAGAACTAGAGAAGTGAGCGATGAGTACGGCTACTGCTGCTGCTCTAACATCCACCATTTTCGGCAATAAAACCCCGTGCAACCGGAGATGGGTCGAAATTTCACACTCGCCGGCGGCGAACGGCGGCCGAAGATCGCTCGCGACGCGAGCCGCCACCTCGGGAAAGGAGAAGAAAACTCAGCAGAAGAGGAAGAGCAACAAGCGGAAGGAAGTTGCGGAAGAGGAAAAATCGCCGTCGGGAAACGGAGAGCCGGAGGAAGTTCCCACCGCTAGTAGCGCTGCGGCCGCAGCTTCCTCCGTCACGGCGATCAAAAACCGCCTCGACGAGGTGAATCCGGTGGGGCTGGGGCGGAAATCGAGGCAAATTTTCGACGAGGTGTGGCGGAAATTCTCGGGGCTAGGGCAGATCTCGAGGACCACCAGGAAGGACGACGAAGAGGCGGCGCTCCTGATCAGAGACGGCGGACCGATGTGCGAGTTCGTCATTCCCGGCGCGCAGAACACCACCGTGCTGGTGGTCGGCGCCACCAGCCGCGTCGGCCGTATCGTGGTCCGGAAGCTTATGCTCAGAGGATACTCTGTCAAGGTAAATCGGCGTTTCTAATTTATCATTTAGAAACAGAGCACTGTACATTTACCAAATTACCCTCACTCAGTTATATGAATGTATGTATATATATGAATGTGAATGTGTGTATATCTTGAAGTTATAATAAGTAAAATATATGTATTGTATTTTTTTACGACAAGGCTTTAGTTAGGAAAGTAGACGAAGAAGTCGTGAACATGCTGCCGACGTCCGTGGAGATTGTGACGGGAGATGTCGGTGAGCCTTCCACCCTGAAAACTGCTATAGAAGGATGCAGTAAGATCATCTATTGCGCGACAGCTCGATCTTCGATCACTGGGGATCTCAACAGAGTTGATCATCTTGGTGTTTATAATCTCACAAAAGCATTTCAGGTGTCTTGCACTGACTCGATTTTCCTAGAATCAGATTTTTAAATATGAGTTTGGATTGAGTTTATTGATTGTATTCCCCTAATGTAGGACTATAACAATAAGCTCGCGCAGCTCCGAGCTGGGAAAAGCAGCAAAAGTAAGCTTCTGATTGCCAAGTTCAAATCCGAAGACTCGTTGAATGGATGGGAGGTCCGGAAAGGGACTTACTTTCAGGATGTCGTTGCTACTAAGTATGACGGTGGAATGGATGCTAAGTTTGAGTTCAGCGAGAACGAAGACGCGGTTTTCTCAGGTATGCTTAGTGAAGATCATTTGAAAGACATATATACCTAGTCCAAACTAACTAAAAGAACATGAAATTAATAGGATATGTTTTCACTAGAGGAGGCTATGTTGAACTATCGAAGAAACTTTCACTTCCTTTGGGCTCTACCCTCGACAGGTATACAATACGTGCGTTATTAATCATCTGAGTTCTTTTTTCATGGTCATATTACGATGTTTAGGTATGAGGGACTTGTGTTCTCTGTCGGAGGAAACGGAAGGTCGTACGTAGTTATTCTCGAAGCAGGTCCTTTGGCAGACACATCACAGAGCAAATTGTATTTTTCCAGAATCAGCACGAAAGTTGGCTTCTGCAGGGTGAGTTATAATGTAGTAACTGGTTTAAAACTCTGGTTATTTCCATTTTTTTTTCCTCATCTGTTTCAGCATTTCAGGTAAGGGTACCATTTTCGTCTTTTAGACCCGTGATGCCAGAAGATCCGCCCCTCGATCCATTCCTTGTACACACAATGACTATCCGGTTTGAGCCAAGACGGCAGGTCGGTTTTAAAACCATGGAATCAAATCGTAGAAAAACTATCATTTTATCCAGTAAAGGATCACTTTCGTTGATTGCAGAGGGCAAACGAGGGACCTGTTGGGGGAAAGCAAGACTTGAGAAGCTTCCAGTTGATTCTGGAATATATCAAAGCTTTGCCTGTAATCTCCATTTTATCATTCCATTGAACAGTGTTCACAAGATTTGGGTTCCGTTTTAATATTTGAGTGAATTCTCATGGTTGCAGACGGGGCAAGAAACGGATTTTATCTTAGTTTCATGTACAGGATCAGGAATAGAGGCAACCAGAAGGGAGCAGGTCCTCAGGGCTAAAAAGGTCATTTTACTTCACACCTTCTCGCTGATTTGTTACATAATTTTCTAGTCTCGTCGCTTACTACACATGGAAATTGTGTAGGCCGGGGAAGATTCATTGAGACGATCGGGCCTTGGATACACGATTATACGCCCCGGACCCCTAGTGGTAAGTTTATGATGAATAAGCTTTTAATGAAAATGTCGGGAGGCCATATAACACTAACAACAACAAAACTCATATATACATTTTACATTTTTTTTGCAGGAAGAACCAGGTGGCCAACGAGCTCTGATTTTTGACCAAGGAAATCGAATATCTCAGGTTAGAACTATACTCTCTATATCATCCGGGTACTAATGAGATTTCCGACCTTGGCTTAGTATACAAGTCCATTATGTATAGGGAATAAGCTGTGCAGATGTTGCTGATATATGCGTAAAAGCATTGCATGATGGAACTGCAAGAAACAAGAGTTTTGATGTGAGTAAATCGAATAAATATCGAATATGAATGTGATGAACTAACAATAGAGCTGCTAATATTTAAGCTCCTGACGTATCAGGTTTGTTACGAGTATGTAGCCGAACCTGGGAAGGAGCTATACGAGCTGGTAAGAACAGATTTTTTGTTTTACACATCTGTATACTTCTTATAATCATTATTTTTTTCTAGGTTGCTCATTTACCTGACAAAGCAAATAACTATCTAACGCCTGCCCTCTCGGTTCTTGAGAAGAACACTTGAAACGCTGCACTTGGTGTTATCGTTGGCGGCTTTAAGTTTTGATTTGTTGTTGTAAATGAGGTGTGAAATCGAAAATTCAATAACACTCATAACGAGTCATGATCGACCCCTGTTGAGTTATTTATATGTAAATATGTCTGTTTAAACATACCTTACACAGTACTAGTGTACTACAGTATATGTTTTCGAAATTAAAAGTATATATTATTTCTGTTATTCGTTTACTATTAAAAATGGAAAAAAAAAAAAAAAAAACAATGGGGTGAGAGAGGCTCGAACTCTCGACCTCAGGATAACTCTTAGCTATGAGACCTACGCGCTAGCCAACTGCGCCACCACCCCTTTGATGGGAATTAATTGGTATTTCAATATATTTAGCACAATTTCGTCGAAACAAATTATGTGAATTTAATAGATACGGAGTAAATAAAAATAAAATTGCCTAGAAATTACTAACTACTCCCTCTATCTTCCAAAACAGTGCACACCCTCTATCTTCCAAAACAGTGCACAGTTCCTTTGTAAATTACAAAGGAGCTGTGCACTGTTTTGGGGATAGAGGGAGTACAAATCTTTAGTAGAGCCCATCGATCAACTTCTCCAAATTTTCAAAAGGATGACCCGCCGGCCTTCACCTCCAAACGCGCCTTATCCTTCCACTACTTTGTGCGCTCCTTTCAAGGAAAGACGGGCACTACTACAAAAATAGCTTTTGACAACACCTTGTTAACATCGGTTGTTGAGGAACTGATGTTAATGTAGTAATTAACATCAGTTATTAATATAACCGTTGTAACTCAATATATTGATATCAATTATATATTAAACCGATGTCACCAAAATAATTTAACATCAATTATATATAGAACAATTGTAATAAAAAATAAATTAATATGGTTATATATAGAACCGTTGTAACAAAAAATAAATTAACATCTGTTATTGATAGAACTGTTGTAACACAATATTTTGATATCGGCTATAAATAAAACCGTTGTAATGAAAAAAATAATTAACATCGGTTATAATTAAATTAATAAAACTGTTGTAAAACAATGTATTGATATCGGCTATAAATAGAACCGACATAACTTGTAACCCAAAAAAATTAATATCAGTTATATATATAATCCGTTGTAACCAAACAAATTAACGTGTAAGTATTACTTAAACTAATATAATTGGAGTAATATTTAATATTATAATTAATTCAAAATCCGATAATCTCTATTAATATTAGAATTAAGTAATTAATTGAGAATTCCATAACCTTTTTCTCTCCGTTTCAGCAGCCACAACTTCCTTACCCAAAATTCGCAATACAAGAGATCTCAAGGGATTATCGACACTTATCCCCGAAGATCCATGTGCGATTTTGGTTGCCTTTTTTCATGTTCTTTGTGTGTAGATCTGATGGCATAGGACTTAGAGACTGGAGGAGCACTGTTCGGGCTACGAGAAACGGATTGGCGCTGGAGGAGATGCGCAATACTCGAGTCGAAAGGTATGCAATCTTAGTTATTAGTTACAGTACATATTATCTAGGTATATATGGTTTTTAATTGGTTTATTAGAAGATTAGGGTTATGCAATCTTCGTTAGTTGACTGTTCTTGAAACTCTTCTGGTGGTATGAGTTGCGACCCAGAGATTCCTAGATAGTTCAACGTAGCAACAGCTTGACGGAGATGCCACGTAAATTGGACTTGTGAGCAGGGTTTGCCGACTGCAAATCTGAAGGGGTTAGTGAATCACTTCTCTCTGTAAAATTGATTAATCTTCTTATCTTTTTGTTCCCGATTTGTTAGTCCTATTTTATTCTTTTATTTTGGTTATGAAATGATTGATTGGAATGCTTTCAAAAGTCAAAACCACATGGAGAATTTTAGATAGTTTTTCTTTTTGATTTCTTTTGTTTTCGGATTATCCTTGAGGTCAGAAACACAAAGCCATGGATAAATTATTCATCCAAATAAACATGTGCTTTAATTCTCATTTGACCAAACAATGTTTCTTGTTTTTTTTCAAGATATTTGATTGTGCATTTATTTTGTTAATTGTGAAATTAAACCTTTGAGGGATTTGGAGATGTACCTCTGTTGATTTAAAACTCTGTTCATATTTACCTTGGTATTATAAGTAGAACATAATTGTGAATATTAACTATGGGCTATACGTTTTTGTACTTGAGCCAGCAGGTTCCTAGAGTAATGCTTACTCTAGATCAACGTGGAGTATCTCATTGCTTCTACACCGCATTCTCCTTCAAGCAACTTCTTGTACTTATTATTTCAAATGTTAGTCCCTCACCTTTTGTTTTCTTCTTAATTTGTCACTGTTGATTCGTAAAAGATAGGTACTTGAAGATAGTTCAAATATCTATTCACTTGTCAGTTTTCATGCTTGTATATTTATTGATATTATATTATTTTATTGTTAAAATCCATGAGAAGATTGTTATATTCAAATTAAGTTGATTAAGCAGCCACATATTACCAGTGTGAATCAAATATTTATGGGACTGGTAATTTTAGTTCCAAATTTGTAAAAGTACAATAAATAACTAACCTTTGTTCCTCTGAGTTGTATATAATTGTACTTTTCATTTATTTTGTTTTGTAGGTTTAGTGTTGTAATTTATGGTTCAAATTGTCCTCATTGACTTGTGTGGGAACGAAGGTCAAGTGTAAGTATTTTAAATACGCATTCAACTTTTTTTTTTGTACACAATTTTTGTGTAGTTTTTTAATTATTATCATCTACTCATTTTTGTCAGGACCTGTTGTGATACATAGAGCTACTTGTTGTGATACATAGAGCTTCCGGGTTCTAAGTCCATCAAATGTTCGTCGATTTTCATTGTAGTGATACAAAGTGTATTTGAAAATTTATTTGTATGAAATTGGATATTTGTTTTAATGTTCAATTTTCAAATAATTATTCTGGTATTTAATATTTGTTTTTTTTTTATTTTTTAAATACATTTTCACATCGGTTCTAAAATAACCGATGTTAATAAAAATTCAAGTAATATCGGTCAGAAATGATAACCGATGTCAGAAATTTAAAATTATAACGGTTTTTCTAATGAACCGTTGTGAAAATTGCGAACTTACATCGGTCGTCAATGTGATGCTGATATCATCGAATAAATCTACAACGGTTATTACAAAACCGATGTTAATGGTTTTGTGTTTACATCGGTCAATTAACCGAAGTGAATTTACCGGCATATTTATATCGGCCTCTTGGACAACGGTTGGACAACCGATATAAATAGCTATTTTTAACCGTTGTTAAAGACTTATTTTGTAGTAGTGGGGAGTACTAATTTTTTTTTAATGCTATTTCTATAATTAATATTTGAAATTACAATAATGGACTAAAGATAAAAACGCATAATTTTAAAAAAGTATATTTGAGAAAAAAGTAAATTGGTTTATGTAATTATAACAAACTGGTTGTGTTTTTCACTTTACAAATAAATATAAATATTTTTTTCTTATAAATAAAATTATTTGTACTTTAAATATTATAAAGAAGAGCAATTTTAATAATTTAAAATAATTAAATATATATGTGTTTATAATTTGAAATAAACTGCTGCGGAAATTATTTTTTAGAATTTTTTTTTTTATAATAAAGATAATTTTTTTCAATTACCTTGATTTCAAATTGATATGATAGTGATATTTTGGACTGTTCGTATGTTGAAAATTATAATGATAGTTGTGTCACTTGTGTGCATATATATGTATGGGTTGACTTGCAGGTGGTTTTGAAGAGTAGTTGAGACTTGAGAGTTAAGACACCTACCTCCGAAGCGGCCAAGACACATGCAAGGGAACTTATTCACGTACTACCTACCCTAATAGTAATACTGTATATAGTGAATTGCTTATTAATTAATTTGTCTCTTACTAATTAAACATACAAACTATATATATCACGTTAGTAATTTTATATTAGTTCGTGCCATATTTATTGCCACCTTATTTTTAAGAATCAGTTACGGTGATTTCACAGTGAATGAATTAAATGAACGTGATCTATTTACAAATTTCACACCAAAATCCCAACGAAAAAAACACGTCACACGCACCTTCAATTCAATTTACGATCAACAACAACAAACATACATACGTACAACAACGTCACCACAACACGATTTTCCGACAAGTCCCAAAAGACCCAACGACTTTCATTTCTCGAGCAGAATTTCCCCGATCAAAGCCTCCAAATTCCGATACGACGACCCACCGGGCCTGGCGGCCCAATGGGCCGCCTGCTTCCACTCGAAAGCCTTCTTCCTCATCTCCTTCCCCCTCTCCCCTTCCATCAACACCTTGACCAGCTCCGCCACCTTCTCCCTCCCCACCTCCCCCTCAATCTCCAGCCCCATCTCCCACTCCGCACACACGTACCTACAATTCGTCTGCTGCTCCGCGAAAAACGGCCAGCAAATCATGGGCTTCCCCTCCGATATCCCCTCCACCGTCGAATTCCACCCCGAGTGGGTCAAAAAACCCCCCACCGCCGGATGCCCCAGCACCCTCTCCTGCGAGCACCACCCCACCATCATCCCCCTCCCCTCCACCTCCCTCGAGTACTCCTCCGGCAATATCGCCTTTTCCCCACTCACCAAATCCGGCCTTATCACCCACAGAAAATACTGCTCCGAATTCGCCAGGCCCCACGCGAACTCCAGCAGCTGCCTCGCCGAGAGCACCGTGATGCTCCCGAAGTTCACATACAGCACCGAGCTCGGGGCCCGCCCGTCGAGCCACGCCACGCACGCGTCGTCCTCCTTCCACAGGCTCGACCCGATCGACCTCGCGTCCGAACCCTCGAGCACCACGTGGTGCTCGAGGAGCTGGAGCGGGCCGATCGTCAGGACTCGGCCGAACCGCTCGCGGAGGGCCTCGAGGACCTCGCTCTCGAGCTCGTCGAACGTGTTGATCAGCACGGCTTTGGCTCGGGACGCGTTCTTCGTCTGGAGGATGTTGTAGTTCACCATGATGTCGTCCGGGTCCGTCGTGCGGATGAAGCTCGGGAAGTCGCGGAGGCGGATGTTTTTCATCCCCGGGACCCACCCGAGCTCCTCCTCGAGAAATCCGTCAGTGATCTGGCTCTCGTCTGAAGAAAAAACAGATCCAACTGAGTGATATATATACTCCTTCTGTCCCAGAATTATAGTATTGAAATTTATAATATTTATGATTCTCATCCATAAAAATGACTACCTTCTCTCCCAAAATTATATAGTGGAATTTATACGCCCCGATTCATAAGAGTCTGCACACTTCTTTTGTAATTAAAACTTTTTTTAATCGGAGTAAGTAATATTTATGGTTCTCATCGATAAAAATGACTACCTTCTGGCCTAGACTTGGAATTTATAATATTTATGGTTCTCATCTATAAAAATGGCTATCTTCTATCCTGGAATTTATAATATTTATGGTTCTCATTGAAAAAAATGGCTACGTACCTTCTGTCCTAGACTTGGAATTTATAATATTTATGCTTCTCATCTATAAAAATGTACCTTTGAGCGGAAAGAGCCCGCGGGCCACGAGCTCTGCGTAGTTGCAGTAGCCCATGAAGCCGCAAGCGCTCGTGGTGAAGAAGACGACCTCGGGGATGTTGAGCTTCTCGGAGGCGTCGAGGGTGAAGCTCATGACGCCGTCGGAGACGATGCAGGTGACGTCAGGGCAGTCGGGGGAGTCGTTAAGGCTTCGGACAAGGTCGAGGAAAGGGGCGGAAGCTGTCTTGGTGAGGGAGTCGCAGAGCTGGGGAATGTCCTGAGTGGAGTCCTTGTCGGAGAGTGGGAGGCCGTCGGGAATGGTCTTGAACTGGAAGCCGTCGAGGCCCGAAACGGAGTCGGGCCCGCGGGCCCGGACGAGGCGGTTGTGGTTGAACTCGGTGTTGACGAATGTGATGAAGAAGCCGCGGGAGTGGAGGAGCTTCGCCAGCTTCAGGACGGGGGCGATGTGGCCCTGCGCCGGGTATGGGATCAGGACTGCGTGAGGCTTCATTTTAGATTTTTTTTTCTGTTTTGGTTGACTTTTAGTTTTTCGTTTTGACTTTGAATGTGTGTGTTTGTGGAATTAGTTGTGTGTGGGTATATATAGAATTGTGATTTGTGAATTGAGATTATAATTATTACTATTTATTAGTATGTGATGTATTTTTAATGAACAAGTTGTGATTTGTTTTCTTGCGTTTACTTAAGCGAAGTTCGTTATTAATTGGCATTTTTAGGTGCGAGGAAATGGTGTGCTGCCTGATTTAGTTGAAACAACCATCTTTGGCACGCACGTGTCAATGAATATGGGGTAGGTAGCATCATTTAGAAAACTCAAGAAACTAAAGGGTAGGAGAAGGAAAACTACTTCTGTCCATTTTTTGTTTTGAAATTTATATACAGATTTTATTTGACAAGAAATTTAAAAACATATATATAAAATAAGTATATAAATCTTTAATGGTGTATTATTTTTTATGTGTTACATTAATTGTCACATTAAAATAATTGATATCTGATTTGTCACATTAATTTCTAATAATGTAACCAAATGGCCTTTTTTTTTTTTTTTTTTTTTGAGATTAGTTTATAGATATGACTAATTTTTCAATAAAAAGTACTATTTTCCTTGCCTTTTATTTATAAAATGAAAAACAAGTTGAGTTCATATTTGTACATTTAAAATCGTATTGTCGAATATTTGAAAAAAATTAATTTTTTGTATTGTACCACATTCTTCAATGATGTGTTTAGTTACAAATTTGTGGTACACAATAATTATAACTAGCATTGAAGATGTTTTAAGGAGTTCAAAAATATTTTTAAATTGAAAAAATTAAGAGATGCATTGCTTATTAAAATAGAACTAAAGAAATACTCCCTTCTCGGTCCCAAAATTGGTACATATTGTGTGGTTGTGTTTTCTTTGTCACATGTGTCAATCTCTATCAAATTATTGTATCAAGTTTAATTGAATTTTCATCTTTTACATTATAGGAGGGGTGTCTAGAAATATAGATTACTTCTACTGTCTTACGAATTAAAAATAAAATTATATACAACTTTAGTTGTAAGAAAATAAGCTAATCGTAATTTATTTATTTTGGTGTCAGCAATTTTAGTTGTATCCAAATAAAGAAGAAAAAGACAAATATTGGTGTCATGAACTAAAAATAGTCCATAGTACTCCAAATTTTACTTTCTTCGAGATTTAAAGATGAACTTGAATTGGAGATAGTCAACCCACATCCACCCACGCTAATTTTATTTTTATTTTTGTTTTTATTTTTTAATTAATTATTTAGATCGATGACTTTAAGATGTCGACTCAAAGATACTTATTTAAATTGCAATTAATGATCAAATATTAAATTTATCAAAGCTAAATGACTGGCTAATCATAATTAATTGAAGAAGACTTGCTTCCACTTGTATTCAAAACATTTTTAATGCATATTAAAAACTCACTGTATCTTGTACTCTCTTGCTATGACATTTTTTTTAAATACAAGAGTTTATTTTTCTTAGATTTTAAGACATGTTCAATTCAGAACTCTCTTGCTATGACATTTTTTTTAAATACAAGAGTTTATTTTTCTTAGATTTTAAGACATGTTCAATTCAGATTTAATTTCATTTCATTTCAATTCAGTCAATTTCATTTCAAAAGAACAAATCCTTACTATCTTCCTCAACGCCATTAATTATTTAAGTTTTTAATTTAAATTACTACTTTAATTTTTCAGTACAGGAGTTTAAAATTTTGGGCACGAAAAATTCAAGAATTTGGCTCATGCCGTTGAGCTCAATCCCAAACAAGCCCTTCATTTTGAAAAAAAAAAAATTGAATAAAATTGACTCAACTTGAACTGAAATGCACGAATTTTTAGTTGGACCCTGTAATGTTTGAACTCACCTTGGCCGAGTCCACCCCTAACTTGTACTGCAAGTTGCCATTGTTGTGTATACAGTACTAAGTATGTTTTCAGCTTTTAGAAAATATTTCAATTGGCATAAAAGATCAAACACAGCTTTTGAAGATCAGGGGTGTTACAAACAGCAAAACTCAAGATCGATCCACCAATTCGATCCGTATGTGTGCAAACTCCGTATTTTTTTCTTGAAAACAAGAAATAAATTAGGTGAATTGCTATAAATTTGAATTGCCATATAGTATTAGTTAAGTTAAGTTAGAGTTTGACAACTCGCAAAAAACTTGAATAGAGTATTTACACGGTTGGTTTATCCCATCTTTATTGTTTGTTTTTTTACCTACACTTTTTGAATTTTTATAACCCCAGTTGGAGTTAAACATTTCGAATTTATATTTTTGAATGTTTATTTTAATTTTATTTCCTTATATTTTCATCACCACTATTAATATAAGTAGTAGAGTAATATAAGTTGTGTAGTACACAGTACATAATAGTTTTTAGCTTTTACATATTTTTATCAAACATTTAAATGTAGCTATTATTACACACGAACCAAACACCTGACAATTCGGTCGCACACACTTTCACTATCATCGATTCATCGTACATCCGTTTGCACCGACTTTCATTATCACCTGCAACACACGATTCAAGTAAACATAAGAGAGATTACGATTGATGAAATGGGCAACTCATATCATCGAATCAAGTCATTTTTGTAAATATACTCATTCAAAACCTGCACATGAACAACCCTATCAAAGATTGTGGAGTATTTTGTAATTTTTCACTAGAACTTTTAATACTGTAACACTTTTTTTTTTTAAATGCTGTCAATTATAGGAGGCTACTGGGCTAAATAGTAATATTAGATCAAAGCCCAAACAGTAATAAGCCCAAATCCTTTTGGGTCGAAAGAACGACAAGGAACGAAAAAGACAATATACAGGATGGATCCAAAGAAAAGAGGGGGCAGATATTCAATAAGTCCCTGGTGCACGCATTAGTTTTAGTTTTTTATTTTTATGAAAATCGATTCATATTTTGTAGTAATATCTACGAATGAATTGCCCACATGTTGAGTGTGTACGATTTTGTGTGCAATCACATATTCATGTCAACTCTACTTATTTACCTATAAATATACCTCCAGATGCAGCGTAGATAAAACCCGGCAGATCTTTTCTTTGTTATCCAGAAATTTTATCTGCTCCGAATTCTTTATGGATAAGAGCTTGTGCCCCTTCAACAAGCCTCTTTATAACCTCACCTGACGATATAATCTCCTTGATGAGGCACACGCCTTCTCCCGCATACATTACCATACTTTCGATGTCGCCTGTTGTCGTCGGGTTCGGAACCGTGCCAGCAAAGCGACGGATTTCCCTTTCCTGCGAACAACGAGAAATGGCAAAATTTTAGTAATAATTACAAAAACTATCCCTGAGGTTCAGGTTAATTACACTTTGCACCATTTACCTGACAACATTTGAAGCTCAATGTTTTTGTTTCTTAATTTAAAAATTGTTTTTTTTTTCTATCAGTAAAATCTGCAGCTTATTATTTACCACTCCGTGGATGAGGGAACGGCCGATGATTGGCTGATTGCTCTCGTTCTCATGAGTCGGAAGGCTGCTCCAGTCCACAAAGAAGGGAGTTTTAAGGACCCGGTGAGGTGCACCGGGCCATCTCGCGCGCCCAAACACATCTGTGTACTCGGTTTTAAACATCTCGACCAATTTCTTCTTGTAAGTAGGGTGAGCATAGCTTTCTTCTGTTGCGAGAAACCTGTAATACATTAGCCGTTTAATTTGTCTTTACAAAATTGATAATAATTTTGATTTACAAAGAAAAGAAAAAAAAGGGAAAGCCAAGTCGCACCTAGTGCCCATTGCAACACCATCGGCCCCGAGGGCGAGAGCAGCTACATAACCACGCTCGTCCACTATGCCCCCAGCAGCAATTACAGTAATATCATGACCACGAACCAAATCAACTACTCTAGGCAACAATGCGAATAAGCCATCCTGGTTTTTTCAAACATAACATATGCGCGTAATTACGAGAATCAAATTTCAACAATTTAACAAACAAAAAAAAATCAAGAACTAAATAAAGGCTTCATCGTGTATTCGTGTATACCTGACCAATGACATGCCCTCCAGCTTCGCGTCCTTGAACCATTATTCCGTCTACACCCACTTCAACAGCTTTTTTCGCCTCTTCAAAGCTCCCAACCTAAAAAACAGCGGTAATATATTGACTAAATTATCTTAAGTCGCACGTAGTCAACATGACTAGAAGACTCTCATATGGAAAAAAATCGATACGAAAATAAATTATACTTGAGGTACAATTTTGACACCAGCTTGATGGGCCTGAAGTACAAGTTCTCTAGAGCATTCTCCCCAATAAACCTCCAGAACCGCAACTTTTTCCTCGAGTATGGCCCTCACGTTCGCCTCGTGTGGGAACGCTAAAACGACAGCCACCCCAAAGGGTTTATCGGTCAAACTCCTAGTCTTCCTTATCAGCTCTCTCACATAATCCGGTGCCTCCTGTTACCGTAAACTTCGATTCAACTTCGTATCACACCATACACATAAATACAGTATTTGAAATCCCAGTTTAATGCCATTATGGATGAATACTAATATACGAGCTCTGTTATTTTGGACTGAATAAACGAACTGAAATGAATAAATCTGAATTGAATCGAGCTGAAATTAAGCCAGAAAAATAAACAATTAAGTGTAGTTATAAACACAATCATCACCCAAAAAACAGCATAGAAATGAATTTTTATTTTATTTTATTTGATTGCTGTAAAAACAAAAATACGGAGTAAAATAAAAATGCAACTAACCCAATCAGGGGTTCTGAGGAAACCAAGCCCGCCGGAATTGGCAACGGCTGCGACGAGCTCCGGGCCGGAAATATCGGGCCCTAATGGCGCCTGAACTATTCCATACTCAAATCCAAATATCCCTCTCCAACCCATCTCTCAACTTCAACTTTTCCTTCCTTTCACTCGACTCTCACACAGCTTTCACACAAGACTATTACTATTACTATAGGAGTCATCTTATCTTCCGAGAGGATATTTTAGTAATTTTAACAGGAAAACCAGTGAGCCGAAAATTAAGGGGCCACTTGGGCCTCGTTGTGTGACTTGTGCCAAGACTAACTATGGAGTTAAAGGAGTCATTACAAATGGGCCTTATTGAGTTAATTGGGCTAAGACTACTGGATTTTAATGGGCCTATTAAGTAAGTGTTTTTAGTTTGAAATTTCTGGATCAAGTGTAATTGTCTCGACTTTCACAGCCCGAGTGGTAAGTCTGGTGATGTTGGTGCAAAATTTTCCACTAAATATTATGGAGTTTGTCGTGGAGTGAAAATTGTGTTGGCTCTTCAATTCCGACCTCCATAAGTTTTTGCTACTCGAACATATCTCTTGATTTACATTTTACTCACCTGATCGAGAGGTCGGCGATCGGGCGGAGTAGAGATAAATCATCGAAAGACCAACAATCGAGTGGGGTGGATCTTATAAAAAAAAGTAGTCTCTCTCTCCCAGACTAATAGTCAGACTTCCTTCACAAAATACAAAGAAGGTGTGACTATTGTTCTGGTTGGGAGGGAGTATTAATTTGTCCAAAAATTCCAAATATGTAGTAAATGATAGCCGGTCAATTTGTGTTACGTACGTACGAGTCCAATTCATCCATGCACGAAGTTTCAAGCAACAGCTGTATAAATTAAATTGAAGTAGGTTTCTAAGTTGGACTTTGGTTCTTATATACATATATTTCCAAACCCAATAAACTATGCTATATTATGTCGCTATTTGCAACTTGTAAGTTCGTGAATATGACCATGTACAAGTGATTCGAAAGGGACTGCGAATTCTTCATGAACAAAAATTATTGAAAATTTTGAAGATCGAAAATCAACGATGGGAGATTCTACTTTTATCTCATAATTTGAGTAATTATTTGATTTGTCATCTAGTTCAATTATATGAGTAATCATCTTACAGTCAACACAACTGATCAACGTCGATCACAATTCACAACTTATATACACTAATTACAAATTTTTATTCTTCTTATTAATAATAATAATAATAATAATAATAATAATAATAATAATATGCAGTAATATAATATTCTATTTGGTCAAAGTCAACGCCATTAATTTGCACCCGTGCGAGACCAACCCCGTAGGCTTCTGGCAAGATCCAATCGTCGTGTGTAGTATTATACTGTAGTAATTAAGAAACTTGAAAGTCAAGTTACTGCAGTATTATTTAAATAATAATAATAAAGGAATTATTATTATGCTTCTAATTATTAAAGATGAGGCTGAGATCATATATATCGATATTACAATAAACTTTTAATAATTAATTATATATGTCACGCGCCACTTAATTATTTATTTATACAGCCTAGATTGCATAAATATTGCACAATATTCTTTATTAATTTTACTCCATCTATATTTATATGCATCATAGTAATTAAATAGCTCCACCACAAACAACTTTTACAATATTAGAGCATCCCCAATGGTAGGTACAATTCCTACATGGCATGGAATTGTACCTAGTACACCATTGGGGATGGAGGTACAATTAGGTGAGAGAAAAATTGAGTATCTAAACTTTGATACCGGGTACAATTGTAATTGTGGGCCCATTTTCAATTTTTTTTCATTTTGTTTCATTTCATTTTTAATATATGTATGCAAATAAAAATAAAAGTGGTATAGTGGTGGGACTTACAAAAGTATAATTGTACCTTGTATTGTTGGGGAGTGTAGGTATAATTTGATAGGTATAATTTATTTTTGATGTGTCATATGACGTGGCACAAATTTGTACCTATAGAGAGGTACACCATTGGAGATGCTCTTATTATGATTAGGATTATGCTAAATAATTATAAAGGGTGGGCAATCCAATAATAACATTTAGGCAAATAAACTTATATTTAGTGATCACGAGTCTGACCTGAAAGTCTAACAACCTTTGATGCTTTGATGATTTGGTACACTTACTAGATAGACTATTGTGTTATCGTATCCTAATCCCTATCTAAGTATTGTCATTATCTTAATAATTGTCTTCATATTTTTTTCCCTCAATTATTTGGAGCATCATATTTCTTTGGAAGCTAGCTAATGCGTCTATGTCACGTTGTTGTTGGAAATTATATTATAGTAAGAAAGTTATTCTAATTGTATCATTAAAATTTGATCAAGTGCCTTTTAATTTTAATAAGAAAAATATAAAAGTTAATTAGCACTTATGTGTTCCATCTATATATCATATATGCATTCATTTGACAATTTAATATTTATTTTTTATCAAAAAATGTAAATAGTAAAAATATATTTTTAAATTAAACAATAAAGTACTTATGAGAAAAAAATAAAGTAAGTGAAAAAAAATATATAGATAAAATTATATTTTAAAATAATAAAAAAATATTTTCAAAGGGTATATATATAAATTTTGTATGGCAAATAATGCAGTGACAAGTGCACCTAGCTATAAGCGATAGACAATGCAAACCACTCTTTAATAGGAGTATTTAAATCAAATCAATGTATCTTCTAACTACATAGTAGTTATTAATTTAAGCACACACCAATCACCATAATATTGAGTCCAAACCAAATCAAATTGTGACATCAACCTTCCTCTTTCAATGAACCAAAAAATTAAATAATCCTATCATCAATTGCCCCTACCTAGGGTTTGGTAATGGGCTGTGTGGGCTTCAATAATACATGGTCCCAAACACCATCACTTGAAGAAAGTGAAAGGCATTTTGGAATATGCATACCTCCAAATTAAAGAAAGAAATAAAATTTCAAAAAACAAAAAAAACAAAGCATGGCAATCAAATGAGTTTTTTTTTTTTCTTTTTTTTTTTAAAGAAAGATGTGGGTCCCATTGCTCTCCAATTATATGGTGTGGATCCTTGATTTTTGAAAATGTCCAAACACACTTATTGGAATAAGTCGAGTAGGTGTCTGAAATTAATCTTGATCATGTATGCATATATGTATAGGGTTTGACTATATGCACACAATGTGCATATATATAAACCCTACAAAATCATTGCAATCATGCACGCACCTGTCTCTATCTCTCTCTGCCCGTGATAAGCTACACTTAAATCTGGTCACGTAAATTCGAAAAATCGGTCACGTTGGATCGGGGTAGTGAGACGTATTAGCTCGATTTAGATAATGAAACAAAAATCATCACACGCCGG
Source organism: Euphrasia confusa (assembly GCA_954870475.1). Classification (NCBI taxonomy): domain Eukaryota; kingdom Viridiplantae; phylum Streptophyta; class Magnoliopsida; order Lamiales; family Orobanchaceae; genus Euphrasia; species Euphrasia confusa. The sequence continues at coordinate 12,668,215 of OX940951.1, read as the reverse complement.
TCGCCAATAATCGAGCATCGAAAACCGATTAGTGTTTCAAGATGATTGGTTATATGTTTCGTTGGATATTTAAATTATCTTTGTCCAAAAATGGACAATGGTGTGGTTATCCATTTGTGGTGTTGAATTACATTGTGTCGTACGGACATGACATTTATTTTGGACCTTTTTTTTTTTTTGAAAAACAAAAACAGGATGTGAACAGAGACGTGTCCTCTGTAACCTCTGCAAAATAAAAATTAACCTGCAAATCTTCTACGGTACGCACCCCTACAGTGCTGGCTAATACGCAAGCCAAGCCACTTTCTTAGTTTCGTTGGCTTAAGCTAGCCGATCAAGAATATTTAGGGCATCGACGACGTTCATGTCGGAGACGTTAGATATCTCACATCAATAGAAAAAAAAAGAAAAATTCAAATATAATTATGACGAACTTATCAATTAACTTAATTAATAAAACATTTTCAAGTGTATATTAACTTAACATAATATTAAATCAGACTCGATACAATGATAGATGCTAAAATCTAAGAAATTTTCAATTTGACAAGTAATTTTATACTTCATGTGTAAAAGAAATATATTACTCCTATAACTTCTTTTTTTCTTTTTTTCTTGTCTCAAAGATTATGTATTTTTCTTAATTTGAATGTAAGTGAAAGTGTATATTTTATTATTAACTGTTATTATCAAAATGACATAGTATAGTAAGGGAATAAATATAATAAAAAAACGTTTACGAGGGTCCAAGAGGGTTACAAGCCATGCATGATCTGACAGCAAAAACAATGCTACGTTACGCGATGTTGTTCACATACGAGTCATGATTTTGCATTTGGCTTTTTAGTGGTGTACTTTCGGTCCGACCAAACGTAAATGTTTTTGCAAAATTAAACGTGTGATTTGTAGACTCCCATGTGGGAAATGTTGCGAGAACAATCTCTCGAATAATTTGGATATGATGTTGATGTATAGATTTTATGTTATATGTACGGAGGATACATATGTTGCGATAAAAATGAATGAACCCGAAACATTCATGAACAAGGCCGGTTTGGAGATTTGAGTGATTAGTTTTTCCGTTTCTTTTGCGAGTTACTAGAACAAATTTTCTGGATTGATGATCGATACACTATAAAACTTCATTGCATTGCTTATTAATCGGTGGATTTTAGCTCTGCATCGTGCATTCGTGCTCGACCCAACTCTTTGAGCTTAGATTTGAATTGTGCACTTTAATTTAAAGATTTAGTTTTAAAATGTTTGTGCAACACTCAAGTGGTGAGAAATGATGATATGTTAAAACATTTTTGAAAAAGCTTATTACTATGATGATAATTAATGATTTAGTTGTGAAAGGAACAAATGAAAAAGCAGCTTAATTCCTCGAAACGAGGCTGTCCATCAGCATATTATATAGCTACTCTCCATGTCTAAACCAAAAAACCGGCGGCGCGTCCGGCACCGTCCGGCAGTGTGCAAACTGTTAGAATATATTAGTTATTATATTTATAGGATTATGCTTTAACTTTTGTGTTGAAATAGTACCTGCAAAATCAAAAAATAGTAACAAAATAAAATTGAAACAAGGCTGAGTCGCGGACTAGGTCGCTTTCTTTAAGACGTTTCGCGGCTCTGCCTGAAAGTGCTTTGCAGTAGATAGCAGCGTCGTCCCCAGGATAAAACAACCCTCTCTTTCAATCGAACTTAGCACTCAGATCGATCGATTCACACAAACTATTTCGGCTCAAGTATCTTTCTCTCTTTTTTCAAATGTTTTCAAGTGTTTTATGAAATATCAAAACTTGGTTTTTTATAGAATTTTGAAAGTGTAACGTCTTTGTAATAATTGCTGCATAAATGAAAAGACGTTATGATTTTCTAATAATGACGGACGTTACAAAATTCAAACTTTGAATTTGGTTTTTTTTCAAAATAATAAATATTAAATAAATAATAAATATATATATATATATATATATATATATATATATATATATATATATATATATATATATAATATTTTTCCAACAATCCCCCACTTATATATATATATTAAAAATTAAAAATTAATCATTTGAGCAGTTCACTATAGAGGAGTGCATAAGTTAAAGTATCTTTCGATTTGAACTTTAACGTAGTAATGTATTTGTTTAAAGTATAAGAATGAAGAGTGACATAAGTCTGGAACTCACATTCTTTGTTTTTACTTCAAACCATACATCACACACACCACTTCTGTTTGTGTGATTCTATGCCAACACAATACGGCCCTGTGCTTGTATCCCAGTCTAGTGAATGTTTCTAAACTACTTGCCCAAAGTCAGTTTAGTAAGCGGCCTCACTTTACATTCACAGAGGTAAGTTCATCAAGAGTGCTCCTGAGCTAAACACTCTACTTATACTTAAAGTATGAACTTATTAAGAGTAATCACTCAACCTTAACCGCTCTAGGAAATCATGCTTTAATGGAAGGGACTAGGAGTTATACTCCTTTTAATCTGCATGATAGTTCATTTCCCCAGGTGACTCATTTTTCCCATTGAACCCATTTCATGGGATCTCCATTCAATGGGTTGGGTGTCCATCACAAGAGGATCAATTTTCTATAGGCTTTAGTCCCATCCCTTTAGATGTATTCCACACCTTTTCACGAGCTAGTCCTTTCGTCAAAGGATCAGCTATGTTATCATCAGACCGTATATAATCCACTCTTACAACTCCAGTTGTAATGTATTCTCTTACCGTATTATGTTTACGGCGAATCTGACGTTTCTTTCCGTTATAATAACGGTTCTTTACAAGATCGATAGCCGCGGTACTATCACAGTGAATTAAAATAGCTGGAATAGGTCTATCCCACAAAGGAATATCTGACAAGAGGTTCCTTAACCAACCTGCCTCCTCACTTGCTGTGGCTAGAGCAAATAATTCCGACTCCATAGTGGATTGAGCTAGAATTGTTTGTTTCTTGGATTTCCAAGAGACTGCTCCACCAGCAATTTTGAACACATAGCCACTAGTGGCTTTAGAATCGTCCGAGAAGACGTTCCAATCAGCATCGCTATATCCTTCAAGGACAGCGGGATCTCTTACATAATGTAAGCATGAGTTCATGGTCCTTTTCAGGTAACGCATGACTCTTTCAATAGCATACCAATGCTCCAAACTAGGACAACTGGTGAATCTACCAAGTACTCCAACAGCATATGCAATGTCAGGTCTAGTACAATCAGTAGCATATCTCAAGCTTCCAATTATACTGGCATATTCTTTTTGTCTTATGCTTTCACCTTCATTTTTCAACAATTTCACAGAAGGATCAAAAGGAGTACAAACAGGTTTACAATCATAATAATTGTATTTTCTCAATATTTTTTCAACATAATGTGATTGATCTAATGAAATCCCATTTTCATTTCTAGTAATTTTGATTCCAAGAATAACATCAGCTTCTCCTAAGTCTTTCATGTCAAAACTACTACTTAGCATGCTTTTTGTTTCATTAACCACATCAAGAGTTGAACCAAAAATCAGAAGATCATCCACATAAAGGCATATAATAGTACATATATTATCCACACATTTGTAATATATGCATTTATCACTTTCATTGATTCTAAAACCATTTCTAATAATCAAAGAATCAAATTTATCATGCCATTGTTTAGGTGCTTGTTTTAAACCATATAAGGATTTATTCAATTTGCATACTTTATTTTCTTGGCCTGGAACAACAAATCCTTCAGGTTGGTCTAAGTAAATTTCTTCATCTAATTCACCATTCAAAAAAGCAGTTTTAACATCCATCTGATGTACATATAAATTATGAATAGCAGCTACAGCAATCAAAACTCTAATTGAAACCAACCTAGAAACAGGCGAGTAAGTATCAAAGAAATCCACATTTTCCCTTTGTTTGTACCCTTTGGCTACGAGTCTAGCTTTAAATTTTTCCACAGTTCCATCAGGTTTCATTTTTCTTTTTAAGATCCATTTACTATCAATAGTTTTACAACCAGGAGGCAACTCAACTAAGTCCCAAGTTTTATTATTTTCAAGAGACTCAATTTCATTATCAATAGCTTCTTGCCAAAGATCAGCATCAGGAGAGCTAAGTGCTTCTCTTATAGAAGTAGGATCTTCTTCAAGGTTAAACACAAAGTCAGGACCAAAGTCTTTACTAATTTTAGCACGTTTACTCCTTCTACGTTCAGGTTCAAGTTCAGGAACTATGACAGTAGGGGAAGGTTCTGAAATACTAGTACCCCCACTATTTCTTAATTCATTATCTAATACTTTGGGTTTGAAAGGAAACTTATGTTCAAAGAAATCAGCATCAACAGATTCAATAATCACCTTATTATTAATGTCATAAAATCTATATGCTTTACTGTTCATTGAATATCCAACAAAAACACATTCATAGGCTCTACTAGACAGTTTAGACCGTTTAGGATCAGGTTTCCTGACATAAGCAAGACATCCCCAAGTTCTAAAGTAAGACACGTTAGGTTTTCTGCCCTTCCAAAGTTCAAAAGGAGTAATTTGAGTTTTAGCTTTTGGAATTCTATTTAAAACATAGCATACAGTCATTAAAGCTTCACCCCACCAGTGAGTAGCAGCATCAGAACTAATTAATAATGCAACAACTAATTCAGAAAAGGTTCTATTTTTTTCGTTCAGCTTTACCATTCATTTCAGGTGAGTAAGGAGCAGTAGTTTCATGTATAATCCCATGTTTCCTATATATATCATTAAACTCATTTGAGCTAAATTCAGTTCCTCTATCACTTCGAAACCTTTTTATATTTCTACCAAATTGGTTTTCTACTTCAGCAATATATTGTTTAAACATGTCAATAGCTTCACTCTTATTTTTCAGTAGATATACATATGTGAAGTTGGAATAATCATCAATAAAAGTCATAAAGTAACGTTTTCCATTTCTAGTCAGGGTTGTTTTGGGTCGTTTTTGTTGGAAAGAATGAAGTACGGGTGGATACGAGGGTTTCGCAATGACTACCAAACCAAGTAAATTTTTATGTAGAAAGGGCTGAAATTTCTAGGCCCGGGGGGAAAAGGATAAGAATCCGAGCTCAAGAAGATAATGTCTTTTATTAAGATAATACTTTTAATTGTATTTTTCGCCGCCCTTATAATGAGACGGGGAGGCCGGCTTTTATAGGCGAGAGCACATGCTCATGCATAGGCCACGACATCAGACACGTTAAGTCTATTCTAGGGTCATTAAATGCCGGGGCACGATTCCGAGCTGGGTTTAAGCGAGTCCCGGGGCGCGAGTTCGGCTGGACTTGTGCGACTGCCGTTCAGAGACTTTGGCGGAGGTGCTTCCCGATTTGTCCTTTTGAATTAGCCATGAGAGGGCGGTACTCTTTCCTCGGCCCGGGGTGGCGCTTCGAGCGCGTTGCATGAGCCCGGGCCCGGGGCCTGGCTGGGACTCGTTGCGGGGCATGCCCCGTCTGATGCTTCGAGACGTCGTCCCCTAGCTGTTGGGTCGTGGGATCAGCGCAGCTCCCTCCTCTCCGTCGGTTTCCCGGGGTCGCGCTCAAGCATGGTTTGCATGGGCTCGGACCCGGTGTTCGGCCTAAGCTCCCCTCGTCGGTTTTGAGCGCCGCGGACGGGCTTGCCTTTCCACGTGTACAAATTGATTTTTTATCCCCCAACATTGGCCCCCGGAAACGTCGTCGGAACTTACGAGATCCGGGGAGGTTTCCGCTCGTTTGGTCGGCGATCATTACTCCTCCCTGCGGGCATGGGCCGAAGACGCCCTGGCCAGGCTTCGCTTTGCTTGGTCGAGGCCGTTCTCTGCTTCATGCTGCGTCCTGGTTGCTTCTTCTCCGGCTTCATACTCCTGCATGCCTGTATCTTGGGCCTAGGAGCCGGGATATCGCAGCCTGGAGCGAGGTTCCCCGGTGAGAAACTCCTTTTTGGAGGGCGGGGGGCACATCTCCTTCGGGCGCCGCGGTCCGGAGAGACGTACCTATGCGACCGCGTCCTACAGCCTGGATTCTGGACCCCGGGTGCCGCTGGGCCCTGAGTGCTCACGTGCTGCGCGGTTGGGACCTGGGCCTATTCAGTAGGGCTGCAGGGGTGGCTTGGCCTAGTGGGTCATCATTGCGATTCCCTTGGGCCCACCTCCTCTCATTGGGCCAGCTTTTTGGCTTGGGAAACCCAAAAGCTCTTGAGTGTGTCTATAGGTAACCGTTCCCGCCTCTTCACCTTTTTGGCGGATATCCCACAGTTACCTCTCGTGCCTATTGACTGACTTTGATCGTGCTCCCTAGATCCATCCCTCTCAAAAACTGTCGAGTCCTAGCAATTTCCCCTTCTCACCTTCGTTCGCTTATTGTTCTTCTCCTCTCTTACCCCTAACAATGTCAAGTTCGCATGACGAAATCATGGCCGAGGCGGAGGGACTCGCTGCGGGCTCGGGGGGCGACGCTGCGTCGAGCGGTTCCTCATCGAGTTCCGCCGAGGCGACAGATATTCACTCCCTTCACGCCCAATTTCTCAGCCTTGTTGATGAGAAGTTCCCTGTGCCCGTGGCCTTTGACTATCCGCGCTATTTTCGGGAACACCCGTACGTGGCCATCGCTCGCGATCCGTACACCCCGCCCGTCGACTGTCACTCCCCCAAATGGGGTGATCATGGGAAATCTAGCGTGGTCACCGCGGATGTCCTTGATCAGAGGAGGGTCGCGTGGAAAGTGCCCGCGGACGTACATCTCCACGCCCCGGCTCCTGGGGAGTCCCCCTGTTGCCCGTCGCCGGGAATGGTCGCGGTGGGGATTGATGCGCTCGACCTCAGGCTATGTTTCCCGCTGCACCCCTCGGTGAGCATGGCGCTGCGGTTCTGGCGGGTGGCCCCTCATCAGATCCATCCCAACGGGTGGGCCCAGATTCTGGCCTTCCTCTCCCTGCTGGGGAATGTGGGGTTGATTCGGACGCTCACCGATGCTGAGATTCGCCGCTCGTTCGGCATTTCGAGTATTGGGGGTCTGAAAGGGCGCTACACGGTGAAAGGTCGGGACGGCATCCCCGCCGTTGGAGTGAAATCATCGAGGGTGGACAACCCGTGGCCGAGATGGGTATACGTCTCCGGGGCGTGGCGCACCCTGACGCCGGACGGGGAGCTTGACATTCCTACTAAGTATTCTGAGAAGATTTCGAGTGAGTCGTACTTTCCCCTCCCTTGTTCCTCGTTGGTTTTTACTGAATTTTAATTTCCTCCTTCCCGTGGACAGGTGTTAACACTCGGAGGGAGGGCCCCTTGAACTGGGATTATCAAGTTGCCTTGAAGATCGCCGGAGCCTATACGTCGGCCGAGCGCCAAGCCTCCGTCCTCTGCCGGGATGATCTGCTTATGAATGCTCGTCTCATCTGTCCTCCGCGGCATCTTCACGACCCCTATCCAGGTAACAGTGGATTCGTGGCTACTCTGCTCTTATTATGTACGCCATTTTAGGACCTTGCGCGTCTAATCGTGTTTTGTTCACAGCCCCTCGTGATTTCGTGTTCGAGAGCCGCCCTCGGTCGCGAATGCCCGGATTCCCCGGGATCACTGACCGCAAGGGCTCTGAATTTCCGATCCCGGCCTCGCGGAGCCTTTCGGTTGATTCGGCCGGCCCCTCGAGCTCGAGAGCACTTCGGCGTACCCGTGCTACTCCGATCGAGATGCGTCCATTCTCGCCCATGGCTTCCGCGGGGAAGGCTGGGCTAACCCCCCGTGAGCGAGTGACGGGCAGCGGTCCTGGGCAGCCTTGCGTGGATGGTAATGAAGTGATTGACCTGACCTTGGACCCCAAACCTCAGGCCCCCGCGCCACAGACGGTCCCTCCGGCCCTAGCTCACCAGGGGGCGGGGGTGGCGGCTGTAGACTGCGCTTCTCCGTGCCCCGACGTTCGCGTGGCACCCGACACCTTTGAGGATTCGGGTGCCGGCGGGCCGCGGAAGCGCAAGGCCGTCGAGAGCCCCGAGGCTCGGGAGTTCGGTCGCGGGGAGCCTTCTGTTGCTGCGGATGAGGGCCTCACTCCTACTCTGGCCTTGGTAGGGTCCTCGCCGTATTACGGCGTCGATTCGGGCCGCCGGCAGAGGTAAGCACCGCTTCGCCCTTCATACCAGCTGTGTCGGGGCTTCGAAAGTCTTTCAATGGCCATTAGAAAGCCTTCATACTGTATTGTCTTTTCGGTTTGTAATTTGGTGCTTTCGCGCCGGTGTTCTGCTGTAGGATTCTGGATGCGACGCCCGATATGCCTCCCATGATCAGGGATTACCTGGCTGGTTTCGGCCCCGCGTCTCCGACGACTACTCCCGGGACTCCGGTTGGTGCGGCTCTCGGGGCCCTCGGGCGATCTTGGACCCACGAGCTGCAAAGCATAGTCGGCCGTCGCGATCATACTTTCTTGATGGCCACGATGCTGACCAGTCAAGCCGCCGTGCTTAGTGCCGCTGGGATGGAGTGGTCGGAGGCTCAGGCCCGCCAGATTGAGCAGCTCACTGCGTCGGCGGAGCAATGGAAGGATTCTGCCCTGGAGAAAGAGAAGAAAATCGAAGAGGCGGCCCGCTTGAACCAGGAGGTGAGCTCTCACAACGAGCGGCTGATGTCAGAGGTCGAGAAACTCACCAAGACCCTTGCCACTCCCTCGAGGGACCGGGATATGTGGCGTGAACTCGCCGAGTATCGGGGTGATAAATTGGAGATGGTGGCGGCAGAAACCACGACTATCAAGTCGCAGACCGCAATCCTGACGCAGCAAATCCATGAGGGGAAAGACGAGGTGGCACGGCTTACGGAGTCCCTGGATTCTCAACGTATCGCTGTCGCGGCGTTACAGGACCAGCTAGAGAGAAACCGGGCCAAGACCGCCATTCTCGAAGAAGAGCTTGCCAGCCCGTGGACCGATCATCGCGTGCTCAATGACCACTTCTATTCAAGCGGTTTGGCCGATGCCGTCAGGTACGCACATTCGAAAAACGATGTGGCGGCTCGGGACCGGGTGTTGGAATATTGGAAACGCTACATGAGTTCCCGGGTTCTCGATCCGCGGCTACACCAAGAATATCTGGACCTTGAGGAGGACTTCGGCATTGACATGAAATGGTGGCCTAGCTACGACCGTTTGGTCCGCCCCAAGAAGTCCCTGATCGAGCTGCCCGTGTTGCCGGTGGAGATGGGCGCGGAGGTCGGGACTGAGGCCGGCGAAGCTTTTCCTGCGACCGCCATCCTTGGGGTTGCTACAGTGGTGGAAGGTGGCGAGGCCGGTGTGGATTCCATGGCCGAAAAAATCCCTTGAGGTGATCCTGTGAGCATATCTGAAGTCTGATGGTCTGTCTGCTAAAGAACTTTTACCTTGATTGTGCTTTGATATGGGCTTTAGCCCGAATACTCTTTTATTCTGTTTATCTTGATTTCGGTTTGGCGTGGGCCTCGGCCCTAAGACTTATTTGCTATTTTTATTTGGTCTCTGTTGGGGCAATAGCTCGGATTTTTCATGTGTTCTTTCTGTTTTGCGGGGGCGAACCCCGGTATGCTTAATCACGCTTTTTATTTCTTCATGACTAACATTTTATTCGTGTGTTCCGCATGGTGCCTTAGGGCTCTGCTTTAGTCCTGGATTTGCAGGGCTTTTTAGCTTGGTTTCTCCGGGCCGCAGGTCCCGGGTTTTGGTTGTCCCGGGCACCGGGGCCCTATTTGTGGCGTTCATTCTGAACTTTGCCTGTTAATGCGATTTTCTTTCCGAAGTTCGGTTTTGGCCAAAGATTTTTGGTTCTTTTTGTACCCGTACCTCCGCGACCCGGGGCTCGGTAGAGTCCTTATGGGTTTGGGGATTGATGGTTTAAATGGGGTTTTTGTGGCTTTTTCTAGCTTTTATTTTCTCCCCCCGTGCTCGCAACTTGGGACATGGTAAATGACTTTCTTACTCTAGAGTCGCCTAAGTTGGAGACTGAATGGGTTCGTGGCCTTTTGGGCTTTTGCGGATGAGTCCACAAATTATTCTCGTATCGTCCCCGCAGCCCGCGTCCCGGGATTATGTTATTTCAATCTCCGCTCTTCGGGTCTTAAGCAGGTTAGGCCTTATTCTCGACTAAACGACAATACTCAAATCATAGGGAATTGTTTCAAATTCGCCGACACTCGTGGGTGCTCTTTTTATTTTTGCTATCTTAGAGCATATACATATAGCCTTCGTTCATCGGCTTCGTGGGGGCTCGGGCCTGCTCCGGTCTCCGTCCCTCTAGTGGTAGAACTTCTTTAGATGCAATGCGTTCCATCGGTATTGGTCTGGCGTCCCGTCCATCAGTTCAAGTGCGTACGCCCCGTTCTCCAGGCAGGTTGTCACTCGGAAAGGTCCTTCCCATGTCGGCCCGAGGGCCCCGGGGTGGGTCCCTAGTAATTTTTTCAACACTAACTCCCCGGGGCTGAATTCTCGGGTCCTCACCTTTGTATTGTACATCTTGGCAATTCGTTGTTTGTTCATCGCGTTGAGGGAGTCAGAACTCAACCTCCGCTCCTCAAGGAGGTCTAACTCGAGGCGCAGTACCGCCTCATTCTCCGGGGTGACGTCCTGGGTGGTACGGTGCGAGCGGACTACCACCTCGGCCGGGATCACGGCCTCCGTGCCAAACGCGAGAGCATATGGCGTCTCTCCGGTGGCGTTCTTCATCGTGGTGCGGTATGACCATAGCACCTCGGGTAGCTCCTCGGCCCACCTTCCTTTCCGCAACTCCAGTTTCGCCTTGATGGTGTGCTTCAATATTTTATTCACCGCCTCGACCTGCCCATTGGATTGCGGGTGGTATGGAGTCGAGAATGCCCTCCTGATGCCCCATAGCGCGCAAAAGTCCGAGACTCGCTCGCCGTCGAATTGTCTACCGTTGTCCGAGATGATGGACTCGGGTAATCCAAACCGGCATATGATGTTCTTCCAGATGAACTTGATCACTTGTGGTTGGTCGATCTTCTGGACTGCTTCCGCCTCGGCCCACTTGGTGAAGTAGTCGACCGCGACAAACGCGAACTTGACTCCACCCGGGGCGGGGGCCAACGGGCCGATGATGTCTATGCCCCACCGGGCAAAGGGCCATGGGGAGTACAACGCCTTGAGGGATCCGGGTGCGGTGAGGATGTTGGGTCCCATGAGCTGGCACTGGACGCATCTCTTCGCGAACTCGGCGGCGTCGTGGCGTAGGTTTGGCCAATAGAAACCTTGACCCATGGTTTTGTGGGCTAGCGACCGACCTCCGGCGTGGTTACCGCAAATGCCCTCGTGGATTTCGGACAGGACTTTTGCTCCCTCGTCCCTAGATATACATTTTAACAAAGGCATGGAAAAACTCCTGCGATAAAGTTGGGAGCCCAGAACGGAGTACCTTGCAGCTCGCGTTTGGAGCTGTTTTGCCTCGACCTTGTCCGAGGGCAGGGCCCCGGACTCGATGAAACCTTTGATCGCGTCCCGCCAGTCGGCTCCGGGCTCGAGGGCTACGGGGAGGATCTCCTCTCGGGCGTCGACTGAGGGAGTCTTCAGCTGCGTCAACACGACTCGGGATAGATCCGCAACCCCTTCGGAAGAGGCTAGTTTGGATAGCGCGTCGGCCTGCGAGTTCTGCTCCCCGGGGATCTGCTCGATCCGGACGTCGGGAATCTTGCCGCATAGCCTCCATACCAGCTCGAGGTACTTGATCATCTGCTCTCCTTTGGCTTCGTAGTCGCCTGTGACTTGGTTCACCACCAGCTGCGAGTCCATGTACACGTGGAGTTGCGGGACGTCCACCGCGATGGACATTTCGAGGCCGGCCACAAGCGCCTCGTACTCTGCTTCATTATTTGTTGCGGAAAATTCAAATTTTACCGCGTGGGCAAACGAGTCACCATCTGGTCCGAGGAGCACTACTCCGGCCCCCGAGCACGCACTGGTAGACGATCCGTCCACGTAGAGTCTCCAGGGGCGTGCTTGACTCGTGCTCCGCTGGGGAAAAGTTAGCTCGACCACAAAATCCGCTAGTGCCTGAGCTTTTATCGCGGTGCGAGGCGCAAAAGTTAGATCGTACTGGCTCAGCTCCAGGCTCCACCGGAGCAATCTTCCTGACACGTCGGATCGGTGCATGACTTGTCGTAACGGCATTGTGGTGAGTACTTCTACGGGGTGTTCGAATAAATACGCCCTGAGTTTGCGGACCGAAATTATCAGGGCGTACGCTAATTTCTCTAGCGGCGTATAGCGGGCCTCCGCCTCGTGGAGGACGTGGCTCACAAAATAGATAGGTAGATGGAGGGTCCCTTCGGCCCGGACGAGCACTGCGCTCAGCGCGCACTCCGACGCGGCGAGATGGAGGAAAAGTTTCTCTCCTGCCTTGGGGACCGTCAAGATATGGGGTCCTGCGAGGTATTCCTTGATCCGACGAAAAGCGTCCTGACTATCCTTCTTCCAGTGGAACTCTTGGTTTTTGATCGATCCGAAGAACGGGCGAGTTTTGTCCCCGAGCCGCGACATGTACCGACTGAGCGCCGCGAGGCAGCCGGTGAGCCGCTGGACTCCCTTCACGTCCCGGGGCTCGGCCATGTCGAGCACGGCTTTGATCTTCGCGGGGTTGGGCTCGAGTCCGTACTCTCCGAACACGTGTCCTAGAAACATTCCTTTCTTGATCCCGAAGTGGCACTTCTTGGGGTTTAGCCTCATGTTGTAGGCCCCGAGGATCTTGAAAACCCGAGCGAGGTCCGTCACGTGGTCCGCCTCGCTCGCACTCTTCACAATGATGTCGTCGATGTATACTTCCACTGTTTTGCCAATTTCTCCGGCGAACATGGTATTGACCAATCTTTGGTAGGTGGCCTCGGCGTTCTTCAGGCCGAAAGGCATCCGCTCCCAGCAGTAGATGTTACTTCCCGTGTAGAAGGCGGTGTGACGGGTATCCTCGGGATTCATCGGAATCTGGTGGTATCCAGAGCTCGCATCCATGATGGAGAACATTGCGTGGCCCGCGGTGCTGTCGACTAGCTGGTCGATGTGGGGCATTGGGAAATTGTCTTTGGGGCACGCCTCGTTGAGGTCCGAGTAGTCGATGCAGAGTCTCCACTTGCCTCCTGTTTTCCGCACCATCACCGCGTTGGACACCCACGTCGCGTCGTGCGGGGCGAGGCGTATCAGCCCGTCCTTCAAGAGTTTGTTGGCTTCCGCGGTCAGTGCCTCGCTCTTCTCGGGCCCCATCTTCCTTCGTCTCTGGGCTATGGGGCGGTGCTTCGGGTCCAGGCGGAGGCGATGGCTTGCGTGCTCCGGGTCGACTCTCCCGAGCTCCCCGCTGCTCCACGCGAACGTGGCCAAACTGGTCTGTAAGAATGACTCGAGGCTGGTCCGGGTCCCGGGATCCATGAGGGAACCTAGCAAAACCTGTCGGGGCACCTCCGGGGTTCCGATCTCACACCGGACGGGTTCTTCGAGGGTCTCGACGCCGCGGTCATGTTTGAGGCGAGTCTCGGGGAAGGGGTCGGGATTTGACTCGCAGAGATCCGGGAGCGCGAGGTCCTGTCCCGCCCCGAGGCTCACGACTCGCTCGCCTGTACCCGGGCTCGGGGCATCCTGGGGAACTCCGCGATGCGTCCCGAGCGCTGGGCTAGTTTCCAGGACGGGGACGACCCCGGTTGTGGGAACCGTACTTTCTTCAGGACCTCGGACGGTGGGTGGGTCTAGATCGAACACGCTCGTCCGAGGGTCCGGGGTGCTGAGCCTGGCCACCAGTTGGCTGACTCGGGAGGTGTCCGTCGCGGCTTCCGCCGATGGATCCGTCAATTCGTACGAGGTTGAATAGAGCAAACACTTCTTCGCCATTAACTGGTCCCCTCGAATGGTGCCAATGGCCCCGGAAGGGACCGGGAACTTGATACAATAGTAATAGGTGGAGGCCACCGCTTCGAAAGCTTCCAGGAAAGGCCTCCCAAGGAGCGCGTTGTACCCGCTGGCCCTGTCTATGATCACGAACTCCAGGTTCCTCAGCACCTTGATCTCGGGTCTGGCTGAGTCCGCGAGTTCCGCTGTCGATTAGCAACCTCGAAACCTCCATCCCCAAGATGGGGGTCTTAATCACCAGGGCGTCCCTTTTGGGGAAGGTGACGCCGTCCTTGTCCGCTGGGGAGAACGAGATCTCCTCCCTTTCCGTGATTCCGGGGGGTGGGGCTGGTCGCGTCGCGTGGTAAACCTGCCACACCTCGAGTTCGCGCCTCCTCTTGCGCTTACTTATGCTGGCGATCGGCCGTAGCCCGCCGATCATCAGGATCTGGCCTCCCTGGCCCCGCTGCTGGTCGCGATACTGCGGGTCGCGACTCGCTCCTGCCTGCTCGGGGTTGCCTCGAACCGCGGCCCCGTCGCCTCGGGGACCGGGACGCGAGAGCAGGTCCCAAAGCTTCCCGTCTTCGAAGAGCTTCCATAGCTGTCTGAGTAGCTGTCTGCACTGGCCGGTGGCGTGCCCGTGTTGGTCGTGGAACGAGCACCACAGCCTCTTGTCTAGTTTTCCTTCGGGGGCTCGCATGGGCCCCGGCTTTACTAGGACGTCTCCTCCTGTAGCTAACAGAACCTCCATCATCGTCATGGTGTCTTGACCCGTCAGTGCGACGAGCTTCACCTCCATCTCTTTGTAGCCCGGGAGCGGCCGACCCTGCTCATATGGTTTGTAAGGGGCCTTTCGTGGTGCGGGTGCGACCCTCCGGTCCACGGGCTCCGCGTCCCGTCTTTTTTGCTCCGGGGCACTTTCGTTTCCCCGCATAAGACGCTGGAACCAGCATTGGGCCCCGGCTTTGATGCGGAAATCTTCGTAGCTCCTCGGGTAGCAAAGCATCAGGTGCTTGAATAGCTCCGAGTTCTTCCGGAGTCCGCTCATGGCTGTGTGTAATTTCAAATCGTCGCCGACCTCCTCGCCGCCAAGCAGGATGTCCCCTACCCGGTCCACATATGACTCGTCGCTCTCGTCCGCCGCTTGCCGGACCCCGATCAACCTCTGGCTTTGCTCGAGTCGATTGACCTTTGAGGCGAAATGGGCGACGAAACGTTGGACCAAGTCGTCAAAGCAGTGGATGGATCGGGAGGGTAGCCCCGCGAACCATTTGTGGGCCGTGTCCCCCAGAGTGAGTGGGAACAGCCGGCACCTCGTGGCGTCGCTAGCACCTCGTCCCGACATGTAGGTGCGGAAGCGGCTGAGGTGGACCTCGGGGTCCGTCTTCCCGTCATAGAGGGCGGTCTGTAGGGGCTGGATCTCGTATTGCATGACGGCGTGCTCGACCTCCAACGCCAATGGCTCCTTGCAGAAGTCGACGCGTTCGGGTTTGACTTGGGCCTCGGCGAGCCTTCTCTCCACTTCGGTCACTTTCTCGTACAGGTCGCGGAGTCCTGCCTCGGGTCCCGACGCTGTTGGACACGGGACGACGGGATGCGACCTGCGTCCGCCGTGCGACTCCCGCTCGTTAGTTGTTCCGAGCTCCGGGGCCTCGTGCGCCGTTGACTCGGACAGGTACTCGGCTGGATCGTTCAGATCGAACATCAGCCTCCGGGCCAGGGGAAGGCGCTGGTCTTGACTCGCCTGCCCCGGTCCGAGGCGGTCGAACGCGCTGGTTTTAACCTGTTTTCTCGACGATAGAGAAATAGGAGTGGTAAGGGTGTGCTTACGCTGGGCCAATCTGGCCATTACTTCGTCGATCTTCTCGGGGGTATCGAGCATACTGCCCGAGAAGAGAGCCGGGGTAGCGGGAACTGGTGGGTCTCGGCGTGGGCCGGGGCGCGCGCGCCGGTTGTGTCGCTCGGTGAGCAGGTGACGCTTCAGACGTCGTGCTTCGGAGCTGCTTCGCACCTGGCGACGAGCGATTCGTCGAGAACCTGGTTCCCTCAAGTGGATCTCGGCCTCCGACGCGAGATAGCCTCCGTGGGTGGTCGGTGCCGGGACCGCGGGTTCATCTTCCACGGGCATCTTTCCTCTCCGGGTGGCGGATCTCGAAGAGTCAGACGCCGTGGCTCCGTCTTGCTCCTGGCTGGACATTTCTTCACAAAAAGCTCTTTTCCTGGGTCTAGAAATACAACCCCCTCCTTCTAGCGCCAACTGTTTTGGGTCGTTTTTGTTGGAAAGAATGAAGTACGGGTGGATACGAGGGTTTCGCAACGACTACCAAACCAAGTAAATTTTTATGTAGAAAGGGCTGAAATTTCTAGGCCCGGGGGGAAAAGGATAAGAATCCGAGCTCAAGAAGATAATGTCTTTTATTAAGATAATACTTTTAATTGTATTTTTCGCCGCCCTTATAATGAGACGGGGAGGCCGGCTTTTATAGGCGAGAGCACATGCTCATGCATAGGCCACGACATCAGACACGTTAAGTCTATTCTAGGGTCATTAAATGCCGGGGCACGATTCCGAGCTGGGTTTAAGCGAGTCCCGGGGCGCGAGTTCGGCTGGACTTGTGCGACTGCCGTTCAGAGACTTTGGCGGAGGTGCTTCCCGATTTGTCCTTTTGAATTAGCCATGAGAGGGCGGTACTCTTTCCTCGGCCCGGGGTGGCGCTTCGAGCGCGTTGCATGAGCCCGGGCCCGGGGCCTGGCTGGGACTCGTTGCGGGGCATGCCCCGTCTGATGCTTCGAGACGTCGTCCCCTAGCTGTTGGGTCGTGGGATCAGCGCAGCTCCCTCCTCTCCGTCGGTTTCCCGGGGTCGCGCTCAAGCATGGTTTGCATGGGCTCGGACCCGGTGTTCGGCCTAAGCTCCCCTCGTCGGTTTTGAGCGCCGCGGACGGGCCTGCCTTTCCACGTGTACAAATTGATTTTTTATCCCCCAACAAGGGTTCCTTCAAATTCACATAAATCAGAATGCACAAGTTCTAAGAGTTCAGTTTTTCTTTGAACAGATTTATGGGACTTCTTAGTAATTTTAGCTTGACTACATATCTCACATTGTTCAACATTTTCAATTGTCAAATTAGCTATTAGTCCAAGTTTACTCATAAGCTTAACTAGTTGTTTGTTCACATGACAAAGTCGAGAATGCCATAAAGTAAATGTGCACACAGAGTAGGAAGAAGACACTTTATTCATTTCAACATTAAGCTTAAACATGCAATCAACAGCATAACCTTTACCGACATGGACTCCATTCTTGGTGATTGTATACTGGTCAGATCCAAAGGTTTGCACAAATCCAGCTTTGTTGAGAAGATAGCCAGACACCAGATTCTTTCTCATTCCAGGAGTGTGCAGCACATTCTTCAAGGTTAGTGTCTTTCCAGAAGTGAACACCAGATCAACCTCACCAGAACCTAAGACGTTCGTGGTATGAGAGTCTCCCAACAACACTTTCTTTTCTTTATCTTCTGTTTCAGAATAATTCTTAAACAGGGATCTATCATAGCACACATGTCGTGCTGCACCAGAATCTATCCACCATCCATCAGAACCACCAATCATATTAACCTCAGCAATCATTGCTACAAGAGGTTCTTCCAGCATATTTGCTTGGGGAACATTCCCTGTTCGTTCCCGTTTAGGGAAACGACAGTTTCTGGCCAAATGTCCAGGCTTACCACAATTGTAACACTCAAATTTGTCTCCATTGTTCACATTTTGCCTTATAGGAAGCTTTGAGGAGCTTGAAGAGGGACGTTGATTCTGGTTTTGCTTTTGTCCGCCATAAGTTTTCCGATTCTGGTTAGGCTTCATGAGCTTCTTTTGTGGCTTCAAGGCTGCAAGGTTATTGTTCTGATTCTTCTTGGTGTTGGATAACAGCATCACTTCTTCATTCTGATCTTGCTTCCTATGTTCATCTTCAATGCGAATGTGGAGAATCAGACTCTCCATTGAAAGCTCCTTTGATTTGTGTCGCAATGTGTTTTTGTAATCTTTCCAGGCAGGAGGTAGTTTGTCGATCACCACAGATACTTGAAATGGCTCACAGATCGTCATTCCTTCCACCGTAATCTCGTGGGCTATTTTCTGAAGTTCATGGACTTGAGAAATAATTGGCTTGTCATCCACCATCTGATATCTGAGATATCGACTCATTGCATATTTTTTAGAACCTGCTTCTTCAGTATCGTACTTTTTCTGTAAAGCATCCCAAACTTCTTTAGCAGTGGTTAGTGATGAATAATAATCATACAATTCATCATTCAAACCATTTAAAATAAAATTTCTGCAAAGAAAATCATTTTCGACCCAATCTTCAATAGCTTTTGTTGACTCTTTGGTTGGAGGATCCACCACAGCAGGTTTGATAGAATTGGTTTGTTTTTCGCACTTCTTTGTGTGCAAATAGAAGAACATCTTATTCTGCCACCTCTTGAAATTGGCACCCGTGAACTTGGATGGCTTGTTGTTGTCGCTTGCTTCGTACTCCATGACAGATGAATACGTCTTAAAATTGTTGAAATAGTACCTGCAAAATCAAAAAATAGTAACAAAATAAAATTGAAACAAGGCTGAGTCGCGGACTAGGTCGCTTTCTTTAAGACGTTTCGCGGCTCTGCCTGAAAGTGCTTTGCAGTAGATAGCAGCGTCGTCCCCAGGATAAAACAGCCCTCTCTTTCAATCGAACTTAGCACTCAGATCGATCGATTCACACAAACTATTTCGGCTCAAGTATCTTTCTCTCTTTTTTCAAATGTTTTCAAGTGTTTTATGAAATATCAAAACTTGGTTTTTTATAGAATTTTGAAAGTGTAACGTCTTTGTAATAATTGCTGCATAAATGAAAAGACGTTATGATTTTCTAATAATGACGGACGTTACAAAATTCAAACTTTGAATTTGGTTTTTTTTCAAAATAATAAATATTAAATAAATAATAAATATATATATATATATATATATATATATATATATAATATTTTTCCAACATTTTGTTTATAAGATTAGGGTTTACCTTTTGTTTATAAGATTAAGGTTTACCTTTTGTTTTGGCTATATAAAGCCTCTCTCTTGTATATTTTAGATCACGCTTATAAACGCTTATTTTGTTCTAATACCACAAGTTTTCTACGTTTATCTTTTCCTTTCCTTTAATCCTTGTTCGATTATATAAATCCTAACATGGTATCAGAGCCAGGTTGAATAAAAAAAAATTTCCTTATTCGCGTTCTTCGTCCGAGGTGTTCGTTTTGGTTCGTGTTTTTCGTCCGAGGTACATTGACATGGGCTTGTTTAGTTTTCCTCATCTGATTCCTTTGCAGCTTTGTTCGACGGTTTGTTTTGTGTTCTTCGTCTGAGGTACATTGACATGGGCTCATTTTGGTTCGTTTTGGTTTATTTTGTTCTGTTCGTTTTGGTTAAATTTTTTTTTTCTTCTGTTCGTTTTGGTTGTTGGCGTTTTCGGTTTCGCCAGTCAATTGGTGTTCGCTTTGGTTAATTTTTTCTGTTCGTTTTGGTTGTTGGCGTTTTCGGTTTCGCCAGTCAATTGATGATCATTTTGGTTAATTTGTTCTGTTCGTTTTGGTTGTTGGCGTTTTCGGTTTCGCCAGGCAATTGGTGTTCGTTTTGGTTAATTTGTTCTGTTCGTTTTGGTTGTTGGCGTTTTCGGTTTCGCCAGTCAATTGGTGTTCGTTTTGGTTATTTTTCTGTTCGTTTGGATTGTTGGCGTTTTCGATTTCGCCAGTCAATTGGTGTTCGCTTTGGTTAATTTTTTCTGTTCGTTTTGGTTGTTGGCGTTTTCGGTTTCGCTTGTTTTCCAATGGCTCCTAGTGAGGACTCGTTGCAGTCAATTGGTGTTCGTTTGGATGTGGCTTCAGAGTCTTTTGTTTCCATCCACCGAGGCAGAGTATCGTGCTAAGGCTTCCACTACGACTGAGATTATATGGTTGCGCTCATAGATTTTTCGTTGACAAACTCTCGATGCTTCTTGCTGTACCATAGTGAGTTTGAGGGGGAGTGTTAGAATATATTAGTTATTATATTTATAGGATAAGAGTTTACCTTTTGTTTATAGGATTAGGGTTTACCTTTTGTTTATAGGATTAGGGTTTACCTTTTGTTTTGGAAAGCCTCTCTCTTGTATATTTTAGATCACGCTTATAAACGCTTATTTTGTTCTAATACCACAAATTTTCTACGTTTATCTTTTCCTTTCCTTTAATCTTGTTCGATTATATAAATCCTAACACAAACAACTTTTAGTTTCACTTTTGGCACACCATGTTCTATATATTCTGTTTTCCACCACCAACTCAAATATGTTTTGGGTCGTTTTTGTTGGAAAGAATGAAGTACGGGTGGATACGAGGGTTTCGCAACGACTACCAAACCAAGTAAATTTTTATGTAGAAAGGGCTGAAATTTCTAGGCCCGGGGGGAAAAGGATAAGAATCCGAGCTCAAGAAGATAATGTATTTTATTAAGATAATACTTTTAATTGTATTTTTCGCCGCCCTTATAATGAGACGGGGAGGCCGGCTTTTATAGGCGAGAGCACATGCTCATGCATAGGCCACGACATCAGACACGTTAAGTCTATTTCTAGGGTCATTAAATGTCGGGGCACGATTCCGAGCTGGGTTTAAGCGAGTCCCGGGGCGCGAGTTCGGCTGGACTTGTGCGACTGCCGTTCAGAGACTTTGGTGGAGGTGCTTCCCGATTTGTCCTTTTGGATTAGCCATGAGAGGGCGGTACTCTTTCCTCGGCCCGGGGTGGCGCTTCGAGCGTGCTGCATGAGCCCGGGCCCGGGGTCCGGTTGGGATTTCGTTGCGGGGCACGCCCCGTCTGATGCTTCGGGACGTCGTTCCCTAGTTGTTGGGTCGTGGGGATCAGCGCAGCTTCCTCCCCCCCGTCGATTTCCCGGGGTTGCGCTCATGCATGGTTTGCATGGGCTCGGACCCGGTGTTTGGCCTAAGCTTCCTTCGTCGGTTTTGAGCACCGCGGGCGGGCCTGCCTTTCCACGTGTACAAATTGATTTTTTATCCCCCAACATTGGCCCCCGGAAACATCGTCGGAAAGCACGAGATCCGGGGAGGTTTCCGCTCGTTGGGCCGGCGACGCGCCTCTTCTATTGTTGATTGAGCTGATTTCCTGTCGGTCGGTCCTTCCTTAAATGAGGTAGTTGGTGGCTGGCCGACCTGTTCGCCTCACCGTTCTCTTCGAGGGGCTCATCTCGATCTGGGTGCCCTTCGTCCTGCGGCTCTCTGAAAGGCTGAAGTAGCTAATAAATGCTGTGCTCTCGGAGTGGTGTTTTTAGGAGGCGGTGTTGGAGACCGGGATTGACCGTCTGGTTCTTCTGGGCTATAAATCGGATTCGAGGCCTTTGCTTCGCCTTATCTCGCCTCCTTTATGTCTAACCATCCTCAGCGATCCGCTCACTCCGCAGTGGGACCTATCATCCAAGTTCGCGAGCATGAGCTGGGTGACGAGTCGCGGGTGGAGACGGCGGATTCCGGGGCGCGACGCTACGTGGTGTCCCGTAAGTTCAATCCACGTTACCACCGCGAGGTCCTCCTGATGCCGTCGCCTTTCGCGCAGATGTACAAACAGGTGTGGCCCGCCCTGCTCGCTGTCAGCGACTCCTCCGGCTGCCTCTGGGTTTTTGACTTGATCCCTGGTGGCAATCGCCTGGGTATCGGAGGCATTGGCTGGGCCGTGTTTGTGAAGCACATGCAGCTTCAAGATGGATGGCGGGTGGAGCTTCGGTGGTCGGAGATGGAGGATATCAACGTCGCCGTTACTCGAGAGGACGGGTCTTTGGTTCCTGTCCCGCCGACCTTGTTTTGACTCGGTGGTCGGGGATGCTCTCTCTCTCCCGCGTCGTGCTTCGGCGGCTTTTGAAAAGGGTTTTGTAATTTCTGTGTGTTTGTATCTCGGGCCCCGGGACCCGGACATCGCGTCGCGGTGCGAATTCCCTGAAATAATTTTTAATAAAAGGAAGAAAATGAATAATAGAAAAATAGGTTCCCGGGCGTCGGTTCGGAATCCGGTCCAAACCCATTCGGGGCCATCACCCGGCGCGGTTTGGTTCCTTGGGATTCGGACGGTCGCGGCGGTTCCCCAGGCTAATGATGACGCCTTTTCGGTGTGTCACGTCTGCTGGGCACCTTTTTAAAATCCGATCCTAATCCAATCATTCCTCCGACTCCGAAATTCTCTACCCCCTTTCCGGTCATCTTCTCCGGCGAGAAAAAGGAAAAAACCCTCCCCAGAAAAATTTGAAATCATGGTGAGCTCCTCCGTGGGAAGCAACGATTTCAACCCGCCGGAGATAGTCTACATTTCCTCCGACGAGGAACCCGGGGCGGCGCCGGAACCGCTTCCGGAGGCACCGGAAATTTTCGACGTTTCCTCTGACTCGGATCCGGACGCCGGCGACAGCCATTTGTCCGTCCCCCCCTCTCTCGAGGTCGCGCGCTTCTGGCACGCCCGGACCTTTACTGGGTCTCTGCGCCGGCCGGGAGCGAGACTGCCGCCGCCTCTGACCGTCCCCTTTCGGGGTCTGGAGAAGCGGAGCATAGTTCTTCGGGACGAACTTGGTCAAAACTGGCCGATGCACATGGTGCGTTGCGGGGATCGTCTCCGCATATCAGGAAAAGGGTGGAGGACCTTCTGTCGCCATGTGGGCATTGGCCAAGGGTGGCGCGTGCGAGTCCAGTGGGACTGGGAAGTGTGGTCCAGAGTCTTTGTGATCGACGGGGAGGGCGTGGCCCAGTCGCGACTTAGATAGTTCCTCCTCTGGGGGATAGTTTAGCTAGGGTTTTCTCCGTGTTCCACTGTAACTTTGTGATGATGTAATGTCGGCCCTTTGAGGTCCCCTCCGTCTTTGTAAAGAATGGTTTTTAAGCATATTTTTCATTTTGTTCAATCGGCCATCTCTCTTGCTTCGATCGTCTTTTGCTTGCCTTTATCTTTGTGGGGTTTGAAAATCCACTTTTCGCGAACGAACTTTCCCGGACGTCATGACCGAATCAGGCTTGCCCCGGGGTGATAACCAATGCTTCCCGCCCCGGGCCCCGGGCGTTGATTCGCGTTAGAGCCTCGGGCGGTCCTTTGTTGCGGGTCCGGGCCTCGGGCCTATTTCGTAGGGTTGCAGGGGCGAGCAATCCAGTGGGCAATCATTGAGATCTCGTAGGGCCCACTTACGCCCAATGGGCCTTGTTGGGCCGCGTGGAAAAGACCCACACTCGAGTGCGTTTATGGGTAACCGCTCCCGCCCCTTCAAATCTTGCGTGCGTATCTGGTCTAAAAAATCGTCGTGCTTGTTGCCCACTCCCTTACGTGCTCAAGTGATCTGCAAACCCTAAATTGGCAGTCGCATAGGTACACGATCTTTCTTGCTTTTATTTTCTTTCTCGCCCAATTTCTTCTGCTTCCGTTCCGAGACGATGTCGTGCCCGCGGGATGAAGTTATGGCCGAGGCGGAAGGATCCTTCGCGAGTTCGGGCGGTGGTAACGCACTGAGTGATTCCTCGTCCAGTTCCGGCGAAGACAGCGATATCCACCTGCTCCATGCCCAATTTCTCCGTCTGATGGATGAGAAGTTTCCGCCGTCCGCCGCCCTTGATTACCCGAGTTACTATCGGACCCACCGCTATGTGGCCGTCGTTCGCGACCCATACTCCCCGCCCGCCGAATGCCATACCCCCAAATGGGGCGATCATGGCAAACCTAGCGTGATCACCGCTGAGATGATCGAGCGGAAGAGAGTCACATGGCGGGTGCCGGTGGACGTTCACCTGCACGCCCCGGCTCCCGGGGAGTCCCCGTGTTGTCCGCCTCCCGGGATGGTGGCCGTGGGGACGGATGCCCTGGATCTTGGGTTGCGCTTCCCACTTCACCCCTCGGTGAGCGCGGCGCTGCGGTTTTGGAGGGTGGCCCCGCACCAGATCCACCCCAACGGATGGGCCCAAATCATAGCCTTCCTATCCCTGTTGGGTAGCTCCGGATTAATTCGGGTTTTGACTGACGCCGAGATCCGTCGTTCGTTCGGGATCTCGAGCACTGGAGGGCTGAAGGGGCGTTTCACTGTGAAGGGCCGCGATGGCATCCCCACTGTCGGGGTGAATTCATCGAAGGTTGACATTCCTTGGCCGAGATGGCTCTACGTTTCTGGGGCCTGGCGGACTCAGACGCCGGCAGGGGAGATTGATATCCCCACGAGATATTCTGAAAAAATTCCGAGTGAGTCGCGTCTGTCTTTAAATATCGTTCACCCTTGCTGATTCTTGACCTTTTCTTCCTTGTGATCAGGCGTCAATACTCGGAGAGAGGGCCCCCTGAACTGGGACTACCAGGTCGCGTTGAAGATCGCCGAAGCTTACACCTCGTCCGAGCGCCAGGCCACCGTCCTTTGCCGAGAGGATTTGCTGCTGAACGCTCGCCTCATTTGCCCGCCGCGGCACCTCCACGATCCGTATCCAGGTAACGAGGCGGGACTTTTAGCTCAACTTCTCTCTCAGATGTCTTTCTTGATTTCCTGATTTATGCTCGCGCTCTGGCTGCAGCTCCTCGGACATTCATTTTCGAGGACCGTCCCTGTACGAAGATGTCTGGATTCCCTGGGATCACCGATCGCAAGGGGTCGGATTTTCCGATCCCCGCATCGCGGAGTCGATCGGCCGGGTCGGCCGGCCCTTCAACCTCCGCGGCGCCGCCGCGCTCGGGGTCCATTCCGATCGACATGCCCTGGACCTCGCCGGCCGTTTCTACTGAGGTGGTCGACCCGGACGCGTCCAGGCCAACCGCGGATGGCCCCCCGTTGTCCCGTGCTGGTGGCGAGGACATGATCGATCTGACCTCCGACTCCGCACCCCGGACCTCGGAGCAGTTAGTGGTTCCCCCGGTCTCCTCTCCTTCGCGGGTGAGGGTGGAGGCAGTGGACTGTCCTCCCTTGTTTACCGCGGTCCGGGCTACCCCTCTCTGTATGGTGGAGGGCTCGGTTGCAGGTGGGTCGCGGAAACGCAAAGCTATCGAGGATCCGGTGGCCCCGGACCTCGGCACTGGACGACCGCCGGTGACTGCGCCCGAAGGTTCTGAACTCCCGCCGGCCGTGATAGGATGCTCGCCGTATTACGGTGTCGACCCGAGCCGCCAACAGAGGTAAGATCAACACTGACACCCTTCTTTGGTGGGCTCGTAGAATCTGGTTTTTAGATCGCGAATTGGGACATCTCTCTGGGCTATGTTTGTTTTCCTGAAAAACCTCGCCACAACCTTGTCCTTCCTTTGAATGCAGGATCCTGGACGCCACCCCGGACATGCCCCCCGTAATTCGGGATTATCTGGCCGGCTACGGCCCCGCGCTCCCGGTGGTTACTCCCGGGACTCCGGTTGGCGCGGCTCTGAGCGCTCTTGGCCGGTCCTGGACCCACGAACTGCAGGGCCTAGTTGGCCGTCGGGACCATACGTTCATGCTGGCCACGATGCTGATTAGTCAGGCCGCCATAGTCAGCGCCGCGGGGTTCGAGTGGTCGGAGGACCAGGCCCGTCAGATCGAGCAACTCACCGCGTCGGTGGAACAGTGGAAAGCGTCTGCTCACGCGAAGGACAGGCAGGTCGGGGAGATGGCGAAGCTGAACGAGGAGGTGATTGCCCAGAGTGACCACCTTATGTCGGAGGTTAAAGATTATACTGCCGCCCTAGCCGCGGCCTCGAAGGACAGGGATATGTGGCGCGAGTTGGCCGAGTACCGGAACGACAAGCTGGAGATCGCGGGCGCGGAGGCCACTGCCCTCAAGTCACGGGCCACGGTTCTGTCGCAGCAGATCATTGAGGCGAATGGGGAGGTGGCGAGGCTCACCGAGTCCTCTGAGGCCCGGGTTGCGGAGGCCGCTGCTCTAAAGGTCCAACTAGAGGAAGCTCGGGCTCGGATCGCCGTCCTCGAAGATGAGCTATCTAGCCCGTGGACCGACCACCGTGTGCTCAACGATCATTTCTACTCTAGTGGCTTGGCCGATGCCGTCCGATATGCTCACTCGAAAAACGATGTGGCGGCTCGGGACCGCGTGCTGGAGTACTGGAAAGAGTATATGAGCACCCGGGTCCTCGATCCTCGGCTTCACCAGGAGTACCTCGACCTCGAGGAAGATTTCCACATCGACATGAAATGGTGGCCGAGCTACGACCTCCTGGTTCGTCCCAAGGAACCGCTGATCAGGCTCCCCGTGCCGGCACCAGGAGAGAGGGTGGAGATTGAGCCCGCGGCGGGAGACGCTGCTTCTTCCATTGGTGCGGCGGGTGGCTCCCCGAGGCCCGAGGATGGGTTGTCTCCTCGTCAGGTGGCGGTCATGGAGGACGTTGTCGCCGGTTTCCCCGAGCAGAGCATAAATGCATTCTATGAAGGTTTTGAAGCTGACCAGTCCGCGCCGCCTGCTGAAGAAGGTGCTGAAGCCGATGCCTGTGCCCTGATGGAGGAGACCCCTGATGCTGACCCGGAGTTAGCGGCGAAGTCCCCGAGGTCGTAGGTGGTGGTCGTTCTTGGAGTTCGTCCCTGATTTGTCTCGTAAATTCTGATCCTCTTTTGTTTGTTCTGATAAGGGCCTCGGCCTGAAAAACAATTTCTTGCTTTGATTTGGTTTTTTGTTGGGGCAGTAGCCCGGATATTTCATGGTTTGTGTGGGGGTGACCTTTGGTATTTTCAATCATGTTTATTATTTCTTTTATGACCAACGTCTTGTTCGCGTGTTTCGCGTGGTGCCTTAGGGCTTTGCTTTAGTCCTGGATTTGCAGGGCTTTTTAGCTTGGTTTCTTCGAGCCGCGGGTCCCGGGTTTTGGTTGTCCCGGGTACCGGGGCCCTATTTGTGGCGTTCATTTTGAACTTTGCTTGGTAATGCGATTTTTTATTCTTTCCGAAGTTCGGTTTTGGCCAAAGATTTTTGGTTCTTTTTTGTACCCGTACCTCCGCGACCCGGGGCTCGGTAGAGTCCTTATGGGTTTGGGGATTTTGATGGTTTAAATGGGGTTTTTGTGGCTTTTTTTAGCTTTTATTTTCTCCCCCCGCGCTCGCAACTTGGGACATGGTAAATGAATTTCTTACTCTAGAGTCGCCTAAGTTGGAGACTGAATGGGTTCGTGGCCTTTTGGGCTTTTGCGGATGAGTCCACAAATTATTCTCGTATCGTCCCCGCAGCCCGCGTCCCGGGATTGTGTTATTTCAATCTCCGCTCTTCGGGTCTTAAACAGGTTAGGCCTTATTCTCGACTAAACGACAATACTCAAATCATAGGGAATTGTTTCAAATTCGCCGACACTCGTGGGTGCTCTTTTTATTTTTGCTATCTTAGAGCATATACATATAGCCTTCGTTCATCGGCTTCGTGGGGGCTCGGGCCTGCTCCGGTCTCCGTCCCTCTAGTGGTAGAATTTCTTTAGGTGTAAAGCGTTCCATCGGTATTGGTCTGGCGTCCCGTCCATCAGTTCAAGCGCGTACGCCCCGTTCTCCAGGCAGGTTGTTACTCAGAAAGGTCCTTCCCATGTCGGCCCGAGGGCCCCGGGGTGGGTCCCTAGTAATTTTTTCAACACCAACTCCCTGGGGCTGAATTCTCGGGTCCTCACCTTGGTATTGTACATCTTGGCAATTCGTTGTTTGTTCATCGCGTTGAGGGAGTCAGAACTCAACCTCCGCTCCTCAAGGAGGTCTAACTCGAGGCGTAGTACCGCCTCATTCTCCGGGGTGACGTCCTGGGTGGTACGGTGCGAGCGGACTACCACCTCGGCCGGGATCACGGCCTCCGTGCCAAACGCGAGAGCATATGGCGTCTCTCCGGTGGCGTTCTTCATCGTGGTGCGGTATGACCATAGCACCTCGGGTAGCTCCTCGGCCCACCTTCCTTTCCGCAACTCCAGTTTCGCCTTGATGGTGTGCTTCAATATTTTATTCACCGCCTCGACCTGCCCATTGGATTGCGGGTGGTATGGAGTCGAGAATGCCCTCCTGATGCCCCATAGCGCGCAAAAGTCCGAGACTCGCTCGCCGTCGAATTGTCTACCGTTGTCCGAGATGATGGACTCGGGTAATCCGAACCGGCATATGATGTTCTTCCAGATGAACTTGATCACTTGTGGTTGGTCGATCTTCTGGACTGCTTCCGCCTCGGCCCACTTGGTGAAGTAGTCGACCGCGACAAACGCGAACTTGACTCCACCCGGGGCGGGGGCCAACGGGCCGATGATGTCTATGCCCCACCGGGCAAAGGGCCATGGGGAGTACAACGCCTTGAGGGATCCGGGTGCGGTGAGGATGTTGGGTCCCATGAGCTGGCACTGGACGCATCTCTTCGCGAACTCGGCGGCGTCGTGGCGTAGGTTTGGCCAATAGAAACCTTGACCCATGGTTTTGTGGGCTAGCGACCGACCTCCGGCGTGGTTACCGCAAATGCCCTCGTGGATTTCGGACAGGACTTTTGCTCCCTCGTCCCTAGATATACATTTTAACAAAGGCATGGAAAAACTCCTGCGATAAAGTTGGGAGCCCAGAACGGAGTACCTTGCAGCTCGCGTTTGGAGCTGTTTTGCCTCGACCTTGTCCGAGGGCAGGGCCCCGGACTCGATGAAACCTTTGATCGCGTCCCGCCAGTCGGCCCCGAGCTCGAGGGCTACGGGGAGGATCTCCTCTCGGGCGTCGACTGAGGGAGTCTTCAGCTGCGTCAACACGACTCGGGATAGATCCGCAACCCCTTCGGAAGAGGCTAGTTTGTGTTGGGATATGTCCTTCGATCCTACGTGTGCAATCGATAAAGTCATAAGGTCGTCTATGGATGTTAAATGATTATTCGATAATATTAATTGTTGGGAACAATATAATATTGATCGATAAATCATACCTACAGGGTCACACACGAGTCGGAATTAAGTTGCTTGTTATATTGATTTAGAATCAATACGTATGGATTTTCACATGCATAGGATGCATGGCATGCATGAGATGCATGGCTTGCATGGATGCATGTCACATGGTGTGACATGTCATGCCAAACAAGCAAGGGGACCACATCTAATGCCATTTGGCATGGTGATGTGGAAATGACCCTTCACCTCCCCATTATCCACCATTACTTGTGCATTATGATGCACATTAAGGTGGG
Organism: Euphrasia confusa; assembly: GCA_954870475.1. Taxonomy (NCBI): domain Eukaryota; kingdom Viridiplantae; phylum Streptophyta; class Magnoliopsida; order Lamiales; family Orobanchaceae; genus Euphrasia; species Euphrasia confusa. The sequence continues at coordinate 12,639,179 of OX940951.1, read as the reverse complement.
GGTTACAAGGGAGGTTAAAGGTGATCAATATAGTGATGAAAACATGTGTTTTCACACAATTTTTGATCAGCCACGAAATTCCACACAAGAAGAGAGAAAAGAGTGAGAGAATCACTCAAGAACAAGCAAGCAAGTTCAATTCCGGGTTCGTGTGCAACACGTAGAGGCCGGGCCATTTGTGCGGCTTCAACATCCGGACGATCTAAAGGAGTGACGAGGTCATTCACAAGAAGAGCTTCGAGAGACTGATCCATTTGAGGTGGTTCAATCGACTCAACACCACCTCAACGACATCAACGAATCACTTCGTCACCAAAAGTAAGATTTCGTTGATATCTCTCTCTATATATATATATTGGATGTATATATATATATATAAATATATGTGTGTCTATACATATTTGTGTGCACTAAGATCATAGCATAGTAGATCTATTGCTTTACACGCTTCCGCACACACGGTATATCGATCGGATCGGAATACCGGAAACCTACAATTGGTATCAGAGCCTAGGGCTCGTGCACACTTTTGTGTTGGACACAATATGTTTAAATCAACATAAATGGCTTAATTGTGATTATGTTATTATGTGTTTAGATATAAGGCCGGCCACCGTTAGTGGTCGAGTGAATGAAATTGTCGTTTTTTACGTACGATTGGCCATAGTTTTGGAGGGCTGCGTCCCTTGGAATCTTTTGTAATAGATAGGTTTTTTCTATTCAAAAATGTATTGTTCAATGTGTAAGCAATGGATTGAATCCATGGATCAACATTGGATATCGGCTCTCCGGCGAAAACGAGAAGAAACGAAGCAAAACGAAGCGAAACGGGCAAAAACCGGGCTGCTGGAGCAAAACGGCGGGCGCCGTTTGTGCTCCGGCGGGCGCCGAATGGATTCGGCGGGCGCCGTTTTGGAAACGGCGACCGCCGAAAGGCTGATTTAGGTTCTGCCCCCTTCTGTACCCTTTTGGCGGGCGCCGTTTTGGAAACGGCGACCGCCGGAGGTGTTCGGCGACCGCCGTTTGTGAAACGGCGGGCGCCGTTCGTGGTTTTTGGGGTACGGACTAAGGTTGACCTAAATCGGCGGGCGCGGAACTGAAACGGCGGGCGTGGACCAGTCCAGAAGATGTTCAAGGCCTATTTTAATGCTTTTAATCTTTTCGTTTGAGAGTTGTGAGGTTCTAGGGGCCTTTCGATTACGTATTTAATTGCTTTGCTAGTTATAGGATGTTTTATGTTATAAATGTTCAACTTACATATAAACACCTATGCATGCAAGTTCCCAAAATAATGAGTATAATGTCTTGTCCAAAAACATCACACTCATGAAGCCCTCGATCATAAGTTGGTAGGTCCGCCTCAGCGGGGTACTACTTGTTATCTTGGGATAAGTGGGAGTAAAGGTTAGACCTTTACACGTGAGTTTGGTTTTCTCATCGATAGATCCACTGCAGGCGTGGCTATCGAGACATGAGATGAGAATGGGACTCTCATCGACCGAGAGTGACATTAGATGTCATTGACATGGGATGTCTACCTATCTTGGAGTTCTTAAGTGCGGACTCAGTCGGCTTAAGGATTCGCAAGATGAGGGTCTTGGGATCGTTTTGTTCTAAGGGACAATGATATTGGATATCAATTGAACAAAATGAAACAAATAAGTACAATTGTTAGACAACCTTATTTGTTTACCGCTTTGTGGATGTTTACATACTTTAGTTATCTTTCTTTTATTGTTTATCATGTCAAATATCAACTCAATTCAAGTTTGGTTCAATTCTTGATTATGAAAAATTGAACAAAAATTTTTCTTGATTCACAACGTAATTTGAGGATGGTCCTCAAACACGAAGACAAGGAAAATGTGTTAGATAATCACATCCTAAGATATCATTGAACAACTCAATAGCATGTTCGGGGAATATGCTAAGATTGAGCAGTTCTGAATGACCAGGGTCATTGCTTCAGCTAGGCTGAATAAGAGAAATCTATAAGGACCGCATGTACAGCAAATGATTGGATTATTTGCTTTAAGTGATCTCCTAAATTTTTCTAAGATGATGAGTCATCAATTAAAAATGGACCCTAAGAGGGATATTCTTGTGATAAAGGATGAGGTATTCAAAAGAGCATGGGCAAGAAGGCTACTAGGGTTCCTAGGGAATCTCAATGCGTCTACTGCAAAAGTGTTGGACACTACTTGCAAACATATAAAAAATTCATATTTTATTCAATTTCAAAACAAATGCCTAATTTGTCTTTCATTTGATGGATTATAAGGTTAGGATTATTTACACCTCGGGGAGTGATTTAATCCAAAACACTTAAGTTCATCAATGACACAAATTAGAGACTTTCGAGCCATTGGATGGCGTGAAACGATTGTCTGGTTGGCTCCCTCATATTTTATGAGAGATAGGGCTTCAATTGCATGATAATATCGCTGGTTAGAAAACTTCGATTTTTCACTTACGATTTATCACGTTTTGACATTGTATTAATTTTGAATGGGAAATTTGAATGAGACTCAATTATTGGGAATAATTGAATTTGCCCAAAGTTCAAAGAAGATGTGAAGAACGGGGTTGCTTCATCTTCAAGTATTAATGATATAGACATTAAACTTCAAAAATTCTACTTCTTGGGTATTGGATGCCAAATGTGGTTCTCACATTTTTATGTGGAGGAACTACATAGAAGTATAAGTTTGGTGAATAGAGATGTCGATCTACAGGCAAGAAATGGAGCGAAGGTCGCTGCATTAGCCGTATGATCATATGATGTTGTTTTGCCTTAGGGCCTTGTTTTAGTATTATAACTATGTAATTTCGTACCTTCAATAAACAATGAATATTGGTTCAGTATTAGATACTGATGGATTAATTTTTCACTATTAAATAGTTTGGTAACTATTTTAATTATGAATTATTCTTTGTTTTGGTACGATTATTATATTGTTTATGTATACTTTAAACTTGACAAATCATATATATCATTAAGACCAAAGGCCAAATCGAATAAGTATCGATGAGACATAACTGAAACATTGTTGATTAGATCAAATCAAAATCTAAACATGTAACGAAACTTCTTTTAGAAGGAATTTTAGAATCATTTGACTTGGAGTCATTTGATACATGTGAATGATGTGTGATTGAAAAGATAACAATGTCATCTTTCTTGGAGAAAGGAGAACATGTGAGTAATTAGGGATGATCCATACTGATGTATGTGGAACCTATTAGTTCACAAGCACATGAAGGTTATGTTTCGGAAAAGAGAAAACAAACTATATTAGATATAGTTCGACCATTCGATGAGAGGTCTAAATGAACTACTGGTCTCTTTTGGGAACACACAATTCTAGACTTCAACTTATACACTGAATAGGACGCTGTCAAAAGCTGTTGATAAGACACCATACTAGGTATGGAAAGGGAGGGTCCCTAAATTGTTTTCATCAATATTTGAGGTTCTAAAAGCTTCTCTGATGAGATTTATCTCTATAAAGCTTGAACTCAAATGGGATAAAAGTTTCCTTATGGTATGTCCATAAGAAACTCGAGGGTACAACTTCTACGATCTATTTGAGAACAATATTTTGTTGCTCGAGATAGTGATTTTCTTGAAAAGAGTTATCTTTCCTAGAAATTCAGTGGGAGCTCAGTTGTCTTGAACGAGGTTCAAGTGAAACAACCAATGATGAATACTCAAGACTGGGTTGAGAGTATTCTTATGGTTTTGGAAACCATACCAGCCCTCGTAGGTCAAGAAATGCATAGATCTCTATTATTCAAATACTTAGATATTGTGATCAATGAGAGATATGAATTCATGCTTTTGGAAAGCGATGAACCTTCGACCTATATTCAAGCTATGACGAGTCCAGCTACTTAAAATTGGCATGGTGCCATGAAATTTGAGATGATATCAATATCTGATAATCAAGTTTGGAACTTGATATATTTGCATCACGGGGTTAGACCCAATGAATGCTAATAGATTTATAAGATCTAAACAGACAGATGGAAAACCTAGGGTTTTCAAAGCAAGGTTGATGGTAAAAGTTTTATTCACGATGTGGATTATGGAAAAACTTTCACCAGTTGCTTTGATTAAATCATTCAGATTATCTTAGCCATTGCTACTCATCTTGATAATGAGTTATGGTAATATTAGATGTTAAAACTAACTTCTTGAATTGGATTCTAGAAGAGAATGTGTTTTGACACAGCCAAAGAGTTTTATCGATCCTAATAAGGCTGAGAAATTATGCAATCTTATAATTCCATTTATGGAATAAAGCAAAGCATATCGGAGTAGCAATCTTCAGTTCAATGAATCCATACTGGGTTTTGGATTTCAGAGGAACTCGGAAGAGTCTTGTTTTACAAGAAGAACAGTGGGAGTTACGTTGTATACATTGTGTTGTATGTCGATGACATACTCCTTATTGGAAACAATGTTTCTATGCTTAATTCTATTAAAGAATGGCTTGGAAATTGTTTTTCAATAAAGGATCTTGGAGAAGCACAGTACATATTGGGCATCAAGATCTGTCGGAACAGATCGAAAATGATGTTTGGAATTAGTCAAGTGACCTATATTGATAAGGTACTTGATAAGTTCAGAATGAAAGACGCCAAAAAGGGTCTCATTCCAATGAGTCATGGCACATCTCTTAGCAAGATGCAAGGCCCTACGGGACTTGATGAGCAAAAGAGGATGGAAAACATTCCTTATGCTTCGGCAATAGGGTCTATAATGTACGTCATGATATGTACACAACCGGACGTATCGTATGCTTTGAGCATGACGAGTCAGTTTCAAGGAAATCCAGGTGAGGCGCGTTAGACTGCGACCAAGAATATTCTTATGTACCTTAGATGGACTAAAGAATATTTTGTTGTCTTTGGAAGACAAAAAGAGTTGATATTAACAAGCTGTTTTAATGCTAACTTCAAAACAGACTAAGATAATTTCCGATTTTAATCTGGTTATATCTTTTGTCTAGTTAGAGGTGAAATTTGCTGGAATAGTTCCATGCAATGCAATATAGCTGATTAAACTACAGAAGCTGAGCACAGTATTGCATTGGATGCAATAATGTTGGCAGTTAAGATTTGAAAGTTCTTGAATGAACTAGGTGGCGTAACTAGCTCAGCCCATCCGATAGTTCTCTATTTATAGTAGAGTTATCGCGCAAGCCAATGAGCTAGGAAGCACAACAAGTCTAAAACTGGTGCTCAGGAAGTTCCACATTATCTGGGAGATAGTTTTGTGGAGACATCAAGATAATAAAGTTGCAACTTTTGGTAAGGTTGCAAACCCGTTTTCTAAACCTCTCTAGCAGTTTAAGCTTGAGGCTTTCACGACTGCAATAGATATCAGACATCTTAGAGATGGGTTGTGATTTCTATTACTGTATTAGATACTTTTGGAGATTTGGTAAACATTTACTCATATGTATAATACATATTTCTTCATATAAATATGGTTTAATTTATATGAATTGTCCAAATGATTAAGTGATATCAATTGGGTTATGAGGTCGACTTACCGCATAATGAAGTCCCAATAGTTGAACTGATATACTTGAATCATATGATTGTTCCTGGTTCGTATCATCGAGTACGGACAAACCGATAATACAATGAACTAGATTGCAATGTGTACTATAGCGCCACTTCATGGGCTAGTGACGTGGGACGTCAAGTACAGTTGCATAGATATTAGTTGGGAGCTAATGATCGAACAGACCCGACTGAAATAGTATTTGAGATTTCGAGTCATAATACTATTTCATTGACTGTCGAGCAATTTCCTCTGACCTGAGTAGTCCAGAGTGATTCCATTGTGAAATGGTGTACTTTGATGCAAGTAAACGCCTTTCGTAAAAGGAGGTTATAAAACTTGTTATTAGGTATATCAGGAAGCAAGTGGGAGAGCTTGGATTGACAAGATGGGATTGTCCTCCATTTTATAATGGGATACATGTCTTACCGGCCACTTGGAGAGTCGAGACTGTGGAAAATACGTGGCCACGTCCAGATTCGTATCATAGTGATAAATCTGGTTTTACAGTCTGTCTCAAAGTCCAAGAAATGTTTGAACCGATTGAGGATGACTCGAGTCTTGCCTCAAGTTCAAACTTAGACATAAAGTGACAACAGGAAGTTGGCAGCACACTGGCTCTGAAGGCCAAGTGGGAGATTGTTGGGATATGTCCTTCGATCCTACGTGTGCAATCGATAAAGTCATAAGGTCGTCTATGGATGTTAAATGATTATTCGATAATATTAATTGTTGGGAACAATATAATATTGATCGATAAATCATACCTACAGGGTCACACACGAGTCGGAATTAAGTTGCTTGTTATATTGATTTAGAATCAATACGTATGGATTTTCACATGCATAGGATGCATGACATGCATGAGATGCATGGCTTGCATGGATGCATGTCACATGGTGTGACATGTCATGCCAAACAAGCAAGGGGACCACATCTAATGCCATTTGGCATGGTGATGTGGAAATGACCCTTCACCTCCCCATTATCCACCATTACTTGTGCATTATGATGCACATTAAGGTGGGGGTTACAAGGGAGGTTAAAGGTGATCAATATAGTGATGAAAACATGTGTTTTCACACAATTTTTGATCAGCCACGAAATTCCACACAAGAAGAGAGAAAAGAGTGAGAGAATCACTCAAGAACAAGCAAGCAAGTTCAATTCCGGGTTCGTGTGCAACACGTAGAGGCCGGGCCATTTGTGCGGCTTCAACATCCGGACGATCTAAAGGAGTGACGAGGTCATTCACAAGAAGAGCTTCGAGAGACTGATCCATTTGAGGTGGTTCAATCGACTCAACACCACCTCAACGACATCAACGAATCACTTCGTCACCAAAAGTAAGATTTCGTTGATATCTCTCTCTATATATATATATTGGATGTATATATATATATATAAATATATGTGTGTCTATACATATTTGTGTGCACTAATATCGTAGCATAGTAGATCTATTGCTTTACACGCTTCCGCACACACGGTATATCGATCGGATCGGAATACCGGAAACCTACAGTTTGGATAGCGCGTCGGCCTGCGAGTTCTGCTCCCTGGGGATCTGCTCGATCCGGACGTCGGGAATCTTGCCGCATAGCCTCCATACTAGCTCGAGGTACTTGATCATCTGCTCTCCTTTGGCTTCGTAGTCGCCTGTGACTTGGTTCACCACCAGCTGCGAGTCCATGTACACGTGGAGTTGCGGGACGTCCACCGCGATGGACATTTCGAGGCCGGCCACAAGCGCCTCGTACTCTGCTTCATTATTTGTTGCGGAAAATTCAAATTTTACCGCGTGGGCAAACGAGTCACCATCTGGTCCGAGGAGCACTACTCCGGCCCCCGAGCACGCACTGGTAGACGATCCGTCCACGTAGAGTCTCCAGGGGCGTGCTTGACTCGTGCTCCGTTGGGGAAAAGTTAGCTCGACCACAAAATCCGCTAGTGCCTGAGCTTTTATCGCGGTGCGAGGCGCAAAAGTTAGATCGTACTGGCTCAGCTCCAGGCTCCACCGGAGCAATCTTCCTGACACGTCGGATCGGTGCATGACTTGTCGTAACGGCATTGTGGTGAGTACTTCTACGGGGTGTTCGAATAAATACGCCTTGAGTTTGCGGACCGAAATTATCAGGGCGTACGCTAATTTCTCTAGCGGCGTATAGCGGGCCTCCGCCTCGTGGAGGACGTGGCTCACAAAATAGATAGGTAGATGGAGGGTCCCTTCGGCCCGGACGAGCACTGCGCTCAGCGCGCACTCCGACGCGGCGAGATAGAGGAAAAGTTTCTCTCCTGCCTTGGGGACCGTCAAGATATGGGGTCCTGCGAGGTATTCCTTGATCCGACGAAAAGCGTCCTGACTATCCTTCTTCCAGTGGAACTCTTGGTTTTTGATCGATCCGAAGAACGGGCGAGTTTTGTCCCCGAGCCGCGACATGTACCGACTGAGCGCCGCGAGGCAGCCGGTGAGCCGCTGGACTCCCTTCACGTCCCGGGGCTCGGCCATGTCGAGCACGGCTTTGATCTTCGCGGGGTTGGGCTCGAGCCCGTACTCTCCGAACACGTGTCCTAGAAACATTCCTTTCTTGATCCCGAAGTGGCACTTCTTGGGGTTTAGCCTCATGTTGTAGGCCCCGAGGATCTTGAAAACCCGAGCGAGGTCCGTCACGTGGTCCGCCTCGCTCGCACTCTTCACAATGATGTCGTCGATGTATACTTCCACTGTTTTGCCAATTTCTCCGGCGAACATGGTATTGACCAATCTTTGGTAGGTGGCCCCGGCGTTCTTCAGGCCGAAAGGCATCCGCTCCCAGCAGTAGATGTTACTTCCCGTGTAGAAGGCGGTGTGACGGGTATCCTCGGGATTCATCGGAATCTGGTGGTATCCAGAGCTCGCATCCATGATGGAGAACATTGCGTGGCCCGCGGTGCTGTCGACTAGCTGGTCGATGTGGGGCATTGGGAAATGGTCTTTGGGGCACGCCTCGTTGAGGTCCGAGTAGTCGATGCAGAGTCTCCACTTGCCTCCTGTTTTCCGCACCATCACCGCGTTGGACACCCACGTCGCGTCGTGCGGGGCGAGGCGTATCAGCCCGTCCTTCAAGAGTTTGTTGGCTTCCGCGGTCAGTGCCTCGCTCTTCTCGGGCCCCATCTTCCTTCGTCTCTGGGCTATGGGGCGGTGCTTCGGGTCCAGGCGGAGGCGATGGCTTGCGTGCTCCGGGTCGACTCTCCCGAGCTCCCCGCTGCTCCACGCGAACGTGGCCAAACTGGTCTGTAAGAATGACTCGAGGCTGGTCCGGGTCCCGGGATCCATGAGGGAACCTAGCAAAACCTGTCGGGGCACCTCCGGGGTTCCGATCTCACACCGGACGGGTTCTTCGAGGGTCTCGACGCCGCGGTCATGTTTGAGGCGAGTCTCGGGGAAGGGGTCGGGATTTGACTCGCAGAGATCCGGGAGCGCGAGGTCCTGTCCCGCCCCGAGGCTCACGACTCGCTCGCCTGTACCCGGGCTCGGGGCATCCTGGGGAACTCCGCGATGCGTCCCGAGCGCTGGGCTAGTTTCCAGGACGGGGACGACCCCGGTTGTGGGAACCGTACTTTCTTCAGGACCTCGGACGGTGGGTGGGTCTAGATCGAACACGCTCGTCCGAGGGTCCGGGGTGCTGAGCCTGGCCACCAGTTGGCTGACTCGGGAGGTGTCCGTCGCGGCTTCCGCCGATGGATCCGTCAATTCGTACGAGGTTGAATAGAGCAAACACTTCTTCGCCATTAACTGGTCCCCTCGAATGGTGCCAATGGCCCCGGAAGGGACCGGGAACTTGATACAATAGTAATAGGTGGAGGCCACCGCTTCGAAAGCTTCCAGGAAAGGCCTCCCAAGGAGCGCGTTGTACCCGCTGGCCCTGTCTATGATCACGAACTCCAGGTTCCTCAGCACCTTGATCTCGGGTCTGGCCGAGTCCGCGAGTTCCAAGGGCAGGGTGATTGTTCCGAAAGGGGTCACCACGTCGCTGCCGAATCCTTTGAGCTTGAGATCGCAGGGGAGGATATATTGCGCGAGCGGGCCCATTTGATCCAAGGCCTGCTTGTATAAGATGTTGCAGTGGGCCCCGCTGTCGATTAGCAACCTCGAAACCTCCATCCCCAAGATGGGGGTCTTAATCACCAGGGCGTCCCTTTTGGGGAAGGTGACGCCGTCCTTGTCCGCTGGGGAGAACGAGATCTCCGCCCTTTCCGTGATTCCGGGGGGTGGGGCTGGTCGCGTCGCGTGGTAAACCTGCCACACCTCGAGTTCGCGCCTCCTCTTGCGCTTACTTATGCTGGCGATCGGCCGTAGCCCGCCGATCATCAGGATCTGGCCTCCCTGGCCCCGCTGCTGGTCGCGATACTGCGGGTCGCGACCCGCTCCTGCCTGCTCGGGGTTGCCTCGAACCGCGGCCCCGTCGCCTCGGGGACCGGGACGCGAGAGCAGGTCCCAAAGCTTCCCGTCTTCGAAGAGCTTCCATAGCTGTCTGAGTAGCTGTCTGCACTGGCCGGTGGCGTGCCCGTGTTGGTCGTGGAACGAGCACCACAGCCTCTTGTCTAGTTTTCCTTCGGGGGCTCGCATGGGCCCCGGCTTTACTAGGACGTCTCCTCCTGTAGCTAACAGAACCTCCATCATCGTCATGGTGTCTTGACCCGTCAGTGCGACGAGCTTCACCTCCATCTCTTTGTAGCCCGGGAGCGGCCGACCCTGCTCATATGGTTTGTAAGGGGCCTTTCGTGGTGCGGGTGCGACCCTCCGGTCCACGGGCTCCGCGTCCCGTCTTTTTTGCTCCGGGGCACTTTCGTTTCCCCGCATAAGACGCTGGAACCAGCATTGGGCCCCGGCTTTGATGCGGAAATCTTCGTAGCTCCTCGGGTAGCAAAGCATCAGGTGCTTGAATAGCTCCGAGTTCTTCCGGAGTCCGCTCATGGCTGTGTGTAATTTCAAATCGTCGCCGACCTCCTCGCCGCCAAGCAGGATGTCCCCTACCCGGTCCACATATGACTCGTCGCTCTCGTCCGCCGCTTGCCAGACCCCGATCAACCTCTGGCTTTGCTCGAGTCGATTGACCTTTGAGGCGAAATGGGCGACGAAACGTTGGACCAAGTCGTCAAAGCAGTGGATGGATCGGGAGGGTAGCCCCGCGAACCATTTGTGGGCCGTGTCCCCCAGAGTGAGTGGGAACAGCCGGCACCTCGTGGCGTCGCTAGCACCTCGTCCCGACATGTAGGTGCGGAAGCGGCTGAGGTGGACCTCGGGGTCCGTCTTCCCGTCATAGAGGGCGGTCTGTAGGGGCTGGATATCGTATTGCATGACGGCGTGCTCGACCTCCAACGCCAATGGCTCCTTGCAGAAGTCGACGCGTTCGGGTTTGACTTGGGCCTCGGCGAGCCTTCTCTCCACTTCGGTCACTTTCTCGTACAGGTCGCGGAGTCCTGCCTCGGGTCCCGACGCTGTTGGACACGGGACGACGGGATGCGACCTGCGTCCGCCGTGCGACTCCCGCTCGTTAGTTGTTCCGAGCTCCGGGGCCTCGTGCGCCGTTGACTCGGACAGGTACTCGGCTGGATCGTTCAGATCGAACATCAGCCTCCGGGCCAGGGGAAGGCGCTGGTCTTGACTCGCCTGCCCCGGTCCGAGGCGGTCGAACGCGCTGGTTTTAACCTGTTTTCTCGACGATAGAGAAATAGGAGTGGTAAGGGTGTGCTTACGCTGGGCCAATCTGGCCATTACTTCGTCGATCTTCTCGGGGGTATCGAGCATACTGCCCGAGAAGAGAGCCGGGGTAGCGGGAACTGGTGGGTCTCGGCGTGGGCCGGGGCGCGCGCGCCGGTTGTGTCGCTCGGTGAGCAGGTGACGCTTCAGACGTCGTGCTTCGGAGCTGCTTCGCACCTGGCGACGAGCGATTCGTCGAGAACCTGGTTCCCTCAAGTGGATCTCGGCCTCCGACGCGGGATAGCCTCCGTGGGTGGTCGGTGCCGGGACCGCGGGTTCATCTTCCACGGGCATCTTTCCTCTCCGGGTGGCGGATCTCGAAGAGTCAGACGCCGTGGCTCCGTCTTGCTCCTGGCTGGACATTTCTTCACAAAAAGCTCTTTTCCTGGGTCTAGAAATACAACCCCCTCCTTCTAGCGCCAACTGTTTTGGGTCGTTTTTGTTGGAAAGAATGAAGTACGGGTGGATACGAGGGTTTCGCAACGACTACCAAACCAAGTAAATTTTTATGTAGAAAGGGCTGAAATTTCTAGGCCCGGGGGGAAAAGGATAAGAATCCGAGCTCAAGAAGATAATGTCTTTTATTAAGATAATACTTTTAATTGTATTTTTCGCCGCCCTTATAATGAGACGGGGAGGCCGGCTTTTATAGGCGAGAGCACATGCTCATGCATAGGCCACGACATCAGACACGTTAAGTCTATTTCTAGGGTCATTAAATGCCGGGGCACGATTCCGAGCTGGGTTTAAGCGAGTCCCGGGGCGCGAGTTCGGCTGGACTTGTGCGACTGCCGTTCAGAGACTTTGGCGGAGGTGCTTCCCGATTTGTCCTTTTGGATTAGCCATGAGAGGGCGGTACTCTTTCCTCGGCCCGGGGTGGCGCTTCGAGCGTGCTGCATGAGCCCGGGCCCGGGGTCCGGTTGGGATTTCGTTGCGGGGCACGCCCCGTCTGATGCTTCGGGACGTCGTTCCCTAGTTGTTGGGTCGTGGGGATCAGCGCAGCTTCCTCCCCCCCGTCGGTTTCCCGGGGTTGCGCTCATGCATGGTTTGCATGGGCTCGGACCCGGTGTTTGGCCTAAGCTTCCTTCGTCGGTTTTGAGCACCGCGGGCGGGCCTGCCTTTCCACGTGTACAAATTGATTTTTTATCCCCCAACAAAATATAATAGGAGTGTGGGTGTGGCTAGCCGGTCATCTAAAGTTCTAAACCACTAAGAGGATCTCCAATGGTGTATCTCTCATTAAGTACAAATTTGTCTCACGTCACATGACACATCAAATTATACTTATTTATTTATACCTACACTCTCCAACAACATCAATAGTAAATTATACTTATCTATTTATACCTACACTCTCCAACAATCCAAGGTACAATTTTTACTTTTGTAGGTTCACCATTATACACATTTTTATTTTATTTACATACATACAATAAAACCTTTATAAATTAATAAGTTCTTTTATTAATTTATAGAGTTTATTAATTTATGGAGTATTAATTTATAAAAGTTTTAAATATTACAAAAAAAAATTTAAAATATTTAAAATATGATAAATGGACACACAAATGAAATTGTAACTAGTATTAAATATTTAGAACTCATATTTTCGCTTTTCAATTTGTACTTACCTTCTCAATGTTGTACTTGGGTACAATTTTATGACAAGTAAAAATTGTACCTACCATTGGAAATACTCTAATATTATCAAAAATGTTAATTAAATAGAGTATATGTATATACACTTTTTTTATTTGAATTGTCTCACTATTTGATATTATAAAAAATAAAATAATTAAATTTACTTTTCACTTTAAAATAAAATTATATCTAACTTTTTATTTACTTATTACTTGTATATACAATTTTTTTTTGAATTTTTTTATTTTAAATATCAAATTGCTTTTATCTTTTTTTCAAAATAATATATATTTTTTATTTACTTGTAGAGGAAAATATGAAGATATTGAGGAAGTAATCTTTTTCTAAGTCACATTTCTTTTTTTTAGATTTTTTTTTGTGGGAATAGCTAATTGGAGCAATTTAAATATTCATAAATTTATGTCTCGAACTTTGAATCTTACAATCTTAAATTCGAATGATCAATCAACTGAGAAAACAACGTTTGTCATTTTTAATAAATTGAAATACTTGTTTTAAATACTCCCTCCCTGTCATAAATGATGGAACACTTTATTTTTTGAGGTGTCCCACCACAACAGTGATACACCCCACAAAAATAAATAATTTTTTTAACTTTTTTTTTTTAATACTATTTTATTTTTAATTTATCAATTTACTTTTTAAACTCTCGCTAACAATTAGTACTTTTTTTTTCAACTTAAAAATAAATTTTTATCCTTTAATTTTTAATTAAAAAGTTTAAAATTAATATTTTTCTTAATCTCTATGTCCAAAAAATATTACATGTTTATTGAACGAGAAAGAGTATATGATAAGTTGTGATTAAAATTTATTTAATATTTAGATTAATTGATTTTATATGTACTATTTGAAATCATTTGAATAATAATAGAAAAAAAATAGAGAGTGAAGTAGGTGCGGAGCAATTAAAAAAACGTTGCGAGTACAAAATGCAATAGCAGCAGGGGTACAGTGTACTAGAGTATGGAGGAAGCAATGAACCTAAATTTACTAAAAAGTGATGTCATCATTGAGATGTGATATGGGCCCCACTCCCAATTCCCTCGTTTTCTGAAACCCCTAGCTTTTTGGCCCACTATCTACCTACCCCTATCCCCAAAATAAATATACATTTTTTATTTATTTTTACGATTAAGTCCTAAATTTTCTCTTAAATTCTATAGTAAATTTATGTAAATTTTCTCCTAATTTTATTTATTTTTTTTATTTTTTATTTTTATATGACTTAAAATATAATCATTATTATAATATATATGTAAAAATATAATTTTTATTTGTTATTATTATAGGTTAAAATATATTTTTTTTATTTAATTGATTTTTTTAATATAAATATAAGAATATGCATTATCTTTAACAAATTATTTTTTTATTTAATTTTTTTGTACAATATATATTTTATATAGTATAATTAATTATATTACATGTAAAAAATTTAATTAAAATATTATTAGATTTTATAAAATAAGTTTTTAAGTAGTTTCTGCCCATGGGCAGATTCTGCCCATTTAGCACTGTCCTTTTGTGAAGGGTAATTCCGTGTGGGCAGATTCTGCCCATGGACAGAACGCCTAATTTTATTTATTTTTTTTATTTTTTATTTTTATATGACTTAAAATATAATCATTATAATATATATGTAAAAATATATTTTTTATTTGTTATTATTATAGGTTAAAATATATTTTTTTTATTTAATTGATTTTTTTAATATAAATATAAGAATATGCATTATCTTTAACAAATTATTTTTTTTTTTAATTTTTTGTGCAATATATTTTATATAGTATAATTAATTATATTACATGTAAAAAATTTAATTAAAATATTATTAGATTTTATAAAATAAGTTTTTAAGTAGTTTTTGCCCATGGGCAGATTCTGCCCATTTAGCACTGTCCTTTTGTGAATTCAAAATTTTAATGGGCAGGCCACTCACTTATGGCTCTGGTTCTCTATTAAATTTAAATTAATACTCTCTTCAATTTTTTTTATTTGTCGTTTTAGTTTTTTTTATTTTTTAAAATTTAATTGTCGTTTTAAGATTTTCTTTCTCTTATATTCTCTTATACATTAAATACATCATTAATTAATTAAATTCAAAAAAATCTAATATTTTAAATATTTTGGTTTAGTGTTTTATTCTATTTTATTGTTTTTTTTATACTACGGAATTTTACAAATTTTCAAATTTTAAAATAAAAAAATAAAATTAATAAAATATTTTT
The DNA here is from genome assembly GCA_954870475.1 of Euphrasia confusa. Classification (NCBI taxonomy): domain Eukaryota; kingdom Viridiplantae; phylum Streptophyta; class Magnoliopsida; order Lamiales; family Orobanchaceae; genus Euphrasia; species Euphrasia confusa. Next base: position 12,623,968 of record OX940951.1, on the reverse strand, counting down.
TTTTATATATTGTAAAAGAATTTACGCAATTTATTTTTAAGACTATTTAGTTTTAGATTGATATCATGCCAGAAACTTAAATTTGATTACAATAAAAATAGTCATATATTTTAATTGAAAAAAAATAATCTAAATTTTTTTTATATGTTGTAAAAGAATTTACGCAATTCATTTTTGAGACTTCAATTTTAAATTAATATTATGTCAAAAACTAAATTTAATTTCAATAAAAATATTCATATATTTTAATGAAAAAAAAGAGTTTAAAATATTTTATTTATATGTTGGGAAAGAATTTACGCAATTCATTTTTGAGACTATTTAGTTTAGATTAATATTATGTCAAAAAACTAAATTTGATTTTATTTTAATAGAACAAAAGAGTCGATATGGTTTTGTGTGAAGAAATTAATGAGTAATTATATTAAATATAATTAGTAGAGTTAATGAAAAGTAAGTTGGGTAAAATAAATTTTCCTTATTAATTGTGCCAATACTTATGACACGACAAATAAAAAAAATAGTATTTTTGGAGACTTCAATTTTAAATTAATATTATGTCAAAAACTAAATTTAATTTCAATAAAAATATTCATATATTTTAATGGAAAAAAGAGTTTAAAATATTTTATTTATATGTTGGGAAAGAATTTACGTAATTCATTTTTGAGACTATTTAGTTTTAGATTAATATTACAGTAGAATCGTTGGGACCGGAAAAAAATATTACTATAGATATAGAGTTTTGCAAAAATAAAAATAATTATAAAAAATAATATAAATATATAAATAAAATGCATTTTATTTATCTATTTTAAAGTTCACATAACAAATTTAATACTCCCTCCGGCCATTAATAGATATCATACTTTGCTGGACACGGAGTTTAAGAAAATTGTTATTTTTTAAATTTTTAATTAAAGAGTAAAGAGTAAAAATATATTTTAAAAGTAAAAAGTAAAGTAGTTGTGAGTAAGTTGGGGTAAAGTAGAATAAAATTGTATATTAAAATGAAAAAGTTAGAATAATTATTTCTTTTTTTTGGGTGTGTCAACTATTGTTGGACACCCCAAAAAGGAAAGTATGACAACTGTCTTTGTACCGAGAGAGTAGTATTTAATAGTGTTGACTATGAATATTTGACCATAAATATATAAAAATTGTATTTAATGTATATATTGAATAAAATACTAATGAATCTAAGAATTATAAATCTTCATCATATACTATATCTTATTGATTTTAATAAATATTGTAAGTCATTTTAAATATATTGTTGATTTTGATAAATAAAAATATTATTAATAAATATTTTTATTATATATTAATTATTTATTTTTATATAAAGGTATAAATCCTTAAGGCGGGACAAAAATGTATAACTTATGACAATGTGAAGTTTATTCCTATTTATAACTGGTCTCAAATCGGGACCTGAATTTTTTATTACTCTAGGGAGTTTATTCCTATATAGAGTATTACTATATGAAGTTTCTACTGTATGTCAAAAAACTAAATTAGATTTTATTTTAATAGAAAAAAAAGAGTCGGGTTTTGTGTGAAGAAATAAATGAGTAATTATATTAAATATAATTAGTAGAGTTAATGAAGGGTAAGTTGGGTAAAATAAAATTTTCTTAATAATTGTGCCAATGCCGACAAATAAAAAAATAGGAGGAAGTAACACTTTAGATAGTCTTATTGAAAAAAAAGTAATTCAATTTAAATTTGAATTTCAGAATTAGTTTTTGATCTATTTAAAATATTTAACAAAATCAATAATAAATTGTACTCCCTCTGTCCCAGAGCTATAGTCATTTGTGGTCAACGCTGACTTTTTTTTACTGTCCAATACGTATGATAAACGGTACACAAAAATTATGAAAAAATAACTAAAATAAAATTTAATAGTTAAATTTTATTTTAGTTATTTTTTCATAATTTTTTTGTACCGTTTATCGTACTATTGGAAGGTCAAAAAAAGTCAGCATTGACCACCTGTGACTATAGCTCTGGGACAGAGGGAGTAATTGTTACACACTTGCAATTATATTTATTTAATTTTTTTATTATTTTAAAAAATATAATGTCAGAAAAATAAATAAATTCATGATGCAGCCTACCATGTACCAGAGAAGTGCTATTTGCACATTGACGTGATAGAAAGAAGTGATGTTTTGATTACTTTTTTTTTTAACTTTTTTTATATTATATAAATATATTAATATTATAATAAAAACACGTTTTTTGAAAATATTAATTAAAATTCATTTTTACGAAACTTAAATATTTTTAAATTTTTTAATACTACAAAATTCGCAGTTAATATAAATATCAATTTTAAATATTAATTAAGTTATTCGTTTATACTTATTTATACACGCAATTAAATTTGTCTCGAATTTCAAAATATATTAATTCCGCAATTTTCCGAAACAAAAAATCGTAATATGTTTTGAAATTCAGGAGAAATTTAATTACGTGCTCGTGTAAGTATAAACGCATGACTTAATTGATATTTAAAATTAATATATATATATATATATATATGTATTAACTGAGCATTTTGTAGGTTTTAAAAATCTAATTTTTTAAATTTTTGTAAAAACGAGTTTTAATTAATGTATTGAAAAACGTGTTTTTATTATAAAATTTTATAAGTCTTGTGCTATTTGTTTATATTTATGTGTTTTTATTATAAAATTTTATAAATCTTGTGCTATTTGTTTATATTTATTGCGCAATTTTCAAAAACAAAAAACTAATATATTTTCACAATTGCGTGTAGAGTAAGTAGAAACGCATCACTTAATTAATAGTTAAAATTGATTTTTATATTATTTGCGCATTTTGTAGATTTTAAAAATGTAAAAATATTTACGTTTCGTAAAAATGAATTTTAATTAATATTTTCCAAAAACATGTTTTTATTATAAAATTAATATATTTATATAATATAAAAAATTTAAAAAACAAAAGTAAATTAAAACATCACTTCCTTCCATCACGTCAATGTGCAAATAGCACTACTCCATGTACCACCCAGACCAGATGTAAGCATTGTAGGGGGCTATGATGCTTAGCCTCATGGGAAAAAAAACTACTATTAATGAGCTATCAAATTATTGGTATTTTTTAATGGAGTACTATAATACTCCCTATTATTTTGATTTTAGTTTCAATAAAGTAGTGTATAAGTATACAAGTATATATTTTTTAATTTGAAATTGGTGAATTAATCGGTAAAAAAGTAATATCACTCTATTTAAAAAAATATACTATAATTTTTCATATTTTTTAAATTTAAAAGATATTTTATACTTTTTCACTTATTTTTTTTAATATTATTTTTAATTAGTTATTTTATTAATTAAAAAAAAAATTATACAGTATTGATTTACACGAGTGCACCACCTGTATTTTTCTATTGGTATGTGCATGGAAAAGAGAGCATTCAAAAATTTATTATTTTAATAATATTTTACGTCCTTTGAGAAAAAATGATTGTTAATGGCAAATGACATATTTACCCTTCAAAGTTAGGAACGAGGAACGAATGGATATGCTTTTGTTGGAAGGATAAGAATAGAAAGTAAAAGATGGTGTTTTAATCTTATTTATTTATTTGTTTTTTTAATCATTCTATCATTGTTATTGTTGGAAAATGAGTTGGAAAATGAGTGTTTAATAAAGAGTTTCAATTTGATATCTCATACGCAAAAATTAATTTTCAAATATGTAACTAATATTATGAATTCGAAGAGTATTTCAAAAAGAATAATTATATTTTAGATAGAAAAAATATGCTAGTAAATATATAAAAGGGAAGTATGCTATGATGCACACTTTTACTATTTTTCTACTTGATAATATAATTATTATTAATATAATAATAATATGATATTATTATTAATAAGTTACATAATTGAATTTTAAATTTTGAATTATGATCTTTAAATGACCATTAGTATATGGTGGTATGAATGTAAAACGTTACAATTGTTGTAGTCAAATCGTCCACATTCAACGCACCTTCGTCTCCAACATCTTTATATAAAGTGCAATCGAGAAGCACTTGAAAAAAAATACGAAGAAAATCAAAAATGAAAAAGAGATTATACAAACATCTTCCGAGCAATCGCTCTCTTATTATTTTGTTATCTTCTTCTCTTTGACACTCTGTTGATATTATTCAGGCAATATCTCGGTTCGCCGTAATCAAATATTTTGCTTCTAATCGTTGTATTCTGGGAAACAATCGTACCCGTAGAGCACGAATTTGTTTTAAAAAATCGTATTGAACACGATCCTCGATTATTTATTTATTTTATTTCTTCCATCTTAATCTAATGGATACACACACAATACACAAAATGTAGTACAGTTATTATTATTCAAAAAATGGTTAATTATTTGTGACAGTCATTTCTTATTAAATTGATTTATAAAAATCGAGATTAGACGCGCAAGAGGTCGGATCGTTATAGGGCTTGTAGCCTTACAAGATCCAGCACTAAGAGCACTCACAGTGGTAAAAATTGTGGAAGGATGGGGATGTGATGGGGCTGATGTGGCAAGAGGAGAGAGAGCAGTGGTAGAAAGGACGAAGGAAGGAGGAGGATTCCTTCTGTTTTGTGAAGCTCAAAAGGAGGGGAAGAAACCGAGGCAGTGGGCCAAATTTATTATCTTATTATTTTTTTTTAGATTTGGATGATTAATTAAAAGATCAATTTTTGTTTTTATATTTCTTTTTACTTTTTTTTACAAAATAATGTAAATAATAATATACAGTTTTTAAACTTTAAAATCTTGTTATTTTTTTTTATATCCCTATTTAATTTTTTTACATTTTTATCCAATACATATTTTTAAAATTTAATTAAAAATACATATTTAATACATATTTTGCTTTTCTCATTTTATTCATTTTTTGCACTATATAAAAAACTTTAATTATTTATTTTATAAAATTATAATAAAATTTATTGAATTAATTTTTTAATAGATATAAAATTTTGAGTAAAATAAAGTAAAAAATAGAATGTGATGTTGCCCCATTGTTGTGGAGTGTTTTTGTAAATGAAGGATGAATAAAGAAAAGTGATGTGGATGATAAATAATAGTGATGTGGAGGAGAGAGATAAAAAGAGATGAAGGATGAAATATTCATTAGTGTACATGGTCTAACAAGATGAAGTGTTTCTTAAGCTTACCTAAAGTTAATTGAGTAAGAAAGAGTCGGCACGTTGGACTTTTTTCAAGTGTAATCAATATTCAGTAAATGCACTCTAAATTGCCAGCTCACACTTTAATTCTCAATAACAAAAACGTAGCCAAATTAATGAAGCAAATTGTTAGATCTCATATTCACACCCATTGCATTGTGAAATGTAACATTAATTTGTTATTACAGTATTAAGAATAATTTTTCAATTTCTTATTGTACACAATTATTCCAAATCAAAAAATTTACATTTTAGTTTTAATAACTTTATGAACTTTTTACCAAAACACCCGCTCTAACAAATATAGACATTAGTACCTTTTGTCTTATACACTGTCTTATCGTTTTAACTAATTATACATTTTTTCTTTGTAATTTTAAAAAAATGTATAATTACATAGATCAGAACTACAGAAGTAATGTTTCATACTCTTCTTTTTGGATTTTTCACATATATGTTCAAAAAATTACTTAATTTTTTTAAAATTTTTTATTTTATTTTTGCTCAGGAATATTTTTACCGTTATAATTTTAGATATCAAATTATTCTTACATATTTTTTTAAACCAAAATACTAATCTCTTTTATTCAAAAATAAATTCTAACATTTAAAGCTATATTAAGAATAATGATAATTTCTTATTTTAACCTTCATTAAATATTTAAAAACTTTAAATTATATATAATTTTAATTAAATCAAGAGTAATATAAGAAAAAACAGAGCTAATTAACATGAAAAATCTCAAAACAATATTTAAATTCAAAAAATAAAAAATCCAATACATCATTTAAACTGAATAAAAAAGATAATTTAGAACATTTTTTATAATTTACTCTAGGATGCAGAAAGTATGAAAAATTTCTTTGACATTGAGTATAACTTTTTGACTATTTCTTTAGATTTCTTAAATAATGTAATAAGATAAACAAAATTTTACAAAAAATCAGAATAATTTATAAATATGAAATAATCCACGTCATCATTTCAACCCCGAGTCATCATCCAGCTGTCAAAAATGACATCTGTGAACTCGGGTTGCTGAGCCTCTCTTTCCTTCACACAGGCGGCTACAGCTGTCTCCCCCTTGTATAAATACCGCAACGCATCGCACCACGAAATACATCACACCCATTATCTACTCTCTCTCTCTCTATAACAGATAAGTCTCAAAATGGCATTAAATGTCCTTTTTGCCCCTCGTTATTTCCTCTTCTTCTTCCTCTTCGTTTCTTCATCCATGGCGGCTCTCGTCAAGGAGCAGCCGCTGGTGCTCAAGTACCACAACGGCGCCCTCCTCAAAGGCCCCGTCACCGTTAACCTCATTTGGTACGGGAAGTTCACCCCGGCCCAACGCTCCATCATCGTCGATTTCGTCCAATCCCTAAGTTCCCCAAAATCGCCGCTCCCGTCCGTCGCGTCCTGGTGGAAGACGACGGAGAAATACAAGGGCGGCGCCGGCGCGCCCTCAATCGTCGTGGGGAAACAGTACCTGGAGGAGAGCTACTCGCTCGGGAAATCGCTCAAAAACTCGCACCTCGTCTACCTGGCCGCCCGGGCCGGCCACCTTCCCGGCGCGGTCAACGTCGTCCTGACGGCGAAAGACGTCGCCGTGAACGGATTCTGCACGAACCGCTGCGGCAGCCACGGGTCGAACCGGAAGCCGGCCCGATTCAACTACGCCTGGGTCGGGAACTCGGTGTCCCAGTGCCCGGGCTACTGCGCGTGGCCGTTCTACCCGCCGCTGTACGGCCCGCAGTCGCCGCCTCTGGTGGCGCCCAACGGCGACGTCGGGGTGGACGGCATGGTGATCAATCTGGCGGCGGTTCTGGCCGGGACGGTGACGAATCCCTTCAACAACGGGTACTTTCAGGGACCGGCGACGGCGCCGCTGGAGGCGGTCACCGCTTGCTCCGGGCTTTTCGGGAAGGGAGCGTACCCGGGGTACCCGGGGGACGTGCTGGTGGATAAGGTCACGGGAGCAAGCTACAATGCCAACGGCGTGAACGGGCGCAAGTTCCTGCTGCCGGCGATGTGGGACCCGCAGACGTCCCAGTGCGCCACGCTCGTCTGATCGGATCTCGAATGGACGGACAGGATCAGGAAATGGATTGAAAAGAGAAGCAAGCAAAAGACGAGGGTTTGGGTTCGGTGCGGCGGATGCACTTTTGGTAAATATGGGGACGCAGTTATTATTATGGGGTTTTGGTTTGATTGGCAGCTGGCTTCGGGTTGGGCAGGGTTTGGTTTGTCGTTTTGTGTGATAGTGTAAATTATTCTCTCTTTTTTTAAATCTAAATTGGAATAGGAAATTATTATAATAATATAATAATATTATTTAAAAAATATTACACTTTTTCTCATAGAAATAAATACCATCAAAATAAAAATAAAGCACTTGAAATTTTAAGTGCAATTGAAAATATGATATTTATAATGCACACGTGTGTGTGTGTTACGTGCAATTTTGAAGCAACGGTACAAAAAGAGAAAAAATTTGAATTGGGATAAGACTATTTTGAATGTACATAATTTTTGTACTTTTATTATGATGTAAGCGCGTGAACTTACTCTCCTACGGAGATGGGCTACTCAATGAAATTTGTAGATGTTGATTGCTAACGAATGAATTGGCCCATCTACTAATAATGCATCATCCTTGGATGGTCTTACCCGGCCGACGCCGGATAGTTACCTATCAACGAACATCACTCTTAATTTTTTCGCCTACTTATTGTAATCACGAGTCTATCCCTGTGTAATCATACTCATGCCCGTTGACAAAACTTAAACCATCTTATGGTCAAAATGTCGGATGCATGATTTTAAAAATCGAGCATTTCCTCGTAACTCACATATACATAAGTTGAATTTCACGAAACTATTAGGACAAACAAATACTAAGAAAAAAAAATGTCTTATGAATAAATAAACGACTCACACTCGTTGCTCGAAGCGACCTTAGTTCTCACACCCTCATAGAGGAAAATTTGCCTTGTGTCCCAATCCTTCTCCTTCTGAGACGCTCGGAGATGATAAAAGCAAGCTCAAGGGCTTGGGAAGCATTGAGCCTCGGGTCACAGTGGGTGTGGTAGCGCGAGCTGAGGTCGTTGTAGGTGATGGTGCGGGACCCACCCACACACTCGGTAACGTTCTGCCCCGTCATCTCCAAATGCACACCTCCAGGGTAGCTTCCTTCTTGATCGTGCACGTCAAAGAATGCTCTCACCTCAGCCTGCAGACATAATCCAAACGATACATATGTGAGCTTTGAAGAAAAGAGAGAAAATACAAAGTTCAGCAATAATAATAATAATAATATACCCTGATTGAATCGAACGAACGCGTCTTGAGTCCACAGGGAGCTTTGATGGTGTTCCCATGCATAGGATCACTGACCCAAGTGACGATTTGACCTGCTCGACGGACGGCCCTAATCAGATGGGGAAGTTTGACTCTCATGTTCTCAGCTCCCATTCGGGCGATCACAGTTATCCTTCCCGGCTTATTTTCGGGATTCAGAATATCGACGAGCTTAATCAGCTCATTGGGATCCATCTTGTCACTAACCTGCACCGAAAGCCCAACACATATAAAACCATAATCTAGTTTCATCTTTTCGATTTTGATATTTTTGAGACGCACCTTGATTCCAAGAGGGTTAGAAACACCTCTCAAGAACTCAACATGAGCGCCATCCAACTGCCTAGTCCGTTCTCCGACCCAAACCATGTGGGCCGAGCAATCGTAATACAGGCCCGAAGTCGAGTCTAGTCTAGTGAGGGCTTGTTCGTAAGGTAAAAGTAGGCACTCGTGTGATGTCCAGAACTCAGTAGTAGTCATGACTGGGTGGTCAGCTGTAAGACCACATGCGTCCATAAAGCCAAGGGCCTCATCAACTCGGTGTGCCAATTCACGATATCTTTTTTCATAAAAAAATATTAACACATTAAAACGAGCCCTAGAGTATTTAAAAGGTCGAGAAAAAAAAATTGAAAACCGGATAGCATTATTACCTATCACCTTGCTCACTGTGATCGGTAAAATCAAGATTCCACTGTGTGACCCTCTGCATAGCTGCATACCCTCCGGTTGCGAAAGCCCGGAGAAGATTTAACGTGGCCACGGATTGTGTGTAGGCCTTGATCATTCTCTCGGGGTCTGGAGTTCTCGATTTCTCATCGAAAGAATCACCATTGACATTATCCCCGCGGTAACTAGGCAGCTTCACACCGTCCTTCTCTTCAAACGGGTCGGACCTTGGTTTAGCAAACTGACCCGCCATTCTCCCCACCTAAATGAACAAGTTCACAGAGACGGAAAAAATCAACCGCCAATTCATGAATTGGTCGATAAATTATCGTACTACATCGTGTTATGCTTCAAAAGAAGCTTCATTCATGATCAATGAAGACAACCATAACCACTATCCAAGCATAAATCTGAAACACAAAAACCAGTTTAGCAAAACACACACAAATTGTAAATAGGGGTAGTATCACAAATCATTCTTTACTAAAAAAAGGTGACGTGTCAGTCAAAATTCAACGTGATACTTCTACGTCATTGCCATGCCAACCCACACGAATAATCGTCTTACTCAGAACCTAATTTCCACGAGTAATCCTTTTCGTGCGTGACTGAAATACCAATCTCGAAAAAAACTACTAATGGAACCATCTTCTGGAAATGAAGATTTGTGATATATGAGTTGCCAAATTTGTACATATCGTGATTGGGCAATGATGCAGAAGCTGAAACATTATAATTTTTCCTGGTGAAATGAATATATTCGACAAATAGAATTGTCGAAAAATACTGCTTATAACAATTTGAGATATATAGAAAATAAAATTGGAGGACCTTTATAATGGGCATCTGACTACCGAACATGAGGACGACACCCATCTGCAAGAGCACCCTGAAAGTATCCCTAATGTTGTTGGCGCTGAATTCCTTGAAGCTCTCGGCGCAATCTCCGCCTTGCAACAGAAACGCGTTGCCCAGCGCCGCCTGCCCTAGCCTCTCCTCGAGGCTGCGCGCTTCTCCGGCGAACACTATCGGGGGGAACGATTCGAGCGTCTTGACGACGGAATCGAGGACGGATTTGTCCGGGTATTCGGGGAGCTGGGAGGCCTTCTTGGATCTCCAGCTATCTAGGTTCCATTTTTGGTGGGAAGGGGTGGCGGCGTAAGAAGGCGGTGGGTCGGAGGATTGGACGGCGGTGATCTTTCGTGATTTGGGTTTGACTGGACACGAAGGTCTGAGGGACGGGCGGATTTCGGCGGCGGAGAAGGGATTGGCGGTGGTCGCCAGAGCTATTGCCTTCGCCTGCATATTTTCTGGATTTTATTTTTCGAAATATTTGATGATATCCTCTTTTTTCAATTTGGGGAAATTATAGAAAAAAAGTAGATTGTATGGAAACTGAATTTGGATTAAATATAAATTTTATTTATTTATATATTATTTAGTTTAATTATAATCATGTGTCTCACGGGAAAACTTTTTTGACGTGCATGTGGCTAGGAAATGAATATCGTATTCTACAATTTTATTCATAATTTTAAAATATAAATATATAATGTTCACAATATTTTCAAAGCTTAGTTACATTTTTTTTAATCCCGTCAAATATTCTCGTCTAATGATGATTACTCGACGTTTTAATGTTTTATAGTGACAGAAGTTTTGAAAAATCACTGAAAAAACTAAAAACAGAAATTTGTGAGTACATGAGATATTTTGACAAAAAGGAATAAAAAAACATTGCCAACAGAAACCAAAGATCTTAGCAATGTTTTCAGCTGAAAGGTCTAAACAGTATATATTGTACATAGACCATGCATAGAGAGAGAGAGAGAGAGAGAGAGAGAGAGAGAGAGAGAGAGAGAGAGAGAGAGAGAGAGAGAGAGAGAGAGAGAGAGAGAGAGAGAGAGAGAGAGAGAACAGAGGGAAAATCATACTCCTTACAGCATGAATCCTCAAAACTAGTAAACGAAACAAGGATCAGAAGTACGGGTTGTATCTCATTGGCACCCTGAACCTCGGTATCTTCCTGCAATGGACGCAAAAAAGCACTCACATCACTTCACTTTACAAAACAAAATGATGCAACATAGTGAGTTCAAAAGGCCATTCTCAAGACAAACTTAGCAACCGAGGATTGAGGGTATTTAGAAAGAATTTTAGGGATGAACTATAATCAGGCGAGGAAAATAATCATTAACCAAGGGGAGTAGTTTTGCAATAACGACAATTCACCCTCCAAAAAATGCAAAAGAATAAGTAAAAAGCAAGCATAAGTGATAGATTGATACCCATATCCATACGGAGAAATTACATAAGGAACGGGCATGTAAGGAGCTGGCATGAATGGGACCCGGGACCTACTACCCATGTAGGGATTAGAACGTCGAGGACGGAAATGCTTCAAACCGGGGACATTGGTCCTCTTCGATGATATCTGGAAAATGTCAATAATATACACTTCAAGAATTCAGCTTATATGCAAATACATGAAACAAAAGCTGCTCTATCTAGGAGCATGAACGTAAAACAGATAAACTGCTCAACCTTCAACTGCCGACCATGAAGTTCAGATTCATTCAAAAGAAGAGCCTCCTCGACTGCTTCTGTCTCGAGAAACTCAACATATGCATATCCCTTTGGCTGCCCGTACTTGTTGGTTCGTATGGTCACTCTATTCACTGTCCCACATAACAGGAAATGCTGCTGCACTTCCTCTGGTGTGCATGAATAATCCACCTATGTCCCACCGAAACAAAACATAGCAACTCATTCATAAGTACAGCAAGCCTCGTCACAAGCAGCAGCGATTATCGCAGTTACAATTAGGGATAATTACAAAATGTAACCCTTGAGGTTTGTTTGATCTATGATTAATTTATATGATTACCTATGATTGTGATAAAATTTAATAATGAAATGTATTAGATTTTTTTTAATAATCTCACATTGCCAACAAAGATTGATCGAGAATCCACTTCTTCCTTATTTGCCAGATCAGCTGCAGAATCAGGATCAGCTGCAAAAGGGATATGCATACAAGTATAAATAACACAAACTTATGACCAATGCGAACGGAAAACCGAGGCTTAATTTTCATAGATCTCATATTGGGTAAATGCCATCGAACCCCATCATCTTTATGCATAATCACCAAACTAAATAGACAACACGGAATGCAATCTCGGGGTAAAATGGGCTCTAACTTATAGAGAAATGGACACAATAATTTCAGCTCATAACTTTTACGAAAGGCCGCATAAAGGTCAAGTTCTGAGACGGAATAAAGTAATTTTCATTCAGATTTCTGAAGGCGGCATGCAGACTACGTTGAAATCAAAGAACATTAAAAGTAAATTAATTTGTCGAATTACCAAATTAGTACAAAATACGGTGCAAAATAATAATACTATCTATGCTACAAAAACAAGAACATTGTGCAAAAATGAGGTTGTAGAGGGGTGTACGAGGAACCTTGAATGGCGGCCGTCTCCTGCTCGACTTCCACCTGCATCTCTCGGAGAGCGGAAGCTTCTTCCTCCATCTCCTTTAGCCTCCTTTTCATGTCATCTATATCCTGTATGAGAAAATATACGTGATAATCACAAGTTAGGGTTTGATGTTTTGGGAATTGGGGAAAAACAAAACAGAAAAATCAAATCGAGCAAATGGAGAGAGAGAGAGAGAGAGAGAGAGAGAGAGAGAGAGAGAGAGAGAGAGAGAGAGAGAGAGAGAGAGAGAGAGAGAGAGAGAGAGAGAGAGAGAGAGAAAGAGAGAGTGTGTGGTGGTGGAAAGAAGTATTACAACGGAAGCTCCGACTTCGGCCTCGGTTGCCGCCATCTCGACGTCTCCGTCGACCTCTCTGCCTCGCTAACCTTTCCTCAAACAACAATGTTTTGAAAAATGAAAGTGTACACTCAAATTATAAAATTATTACCAGTCAAATTGAATTATCATTACTCCATATGAGTATAATTATTTCACAAAACTAACAAATATTTAATTATTTCATTGTTTTTATTTACTTATTACCAAATGATTTTTTTCATTTACTTTTGGTTTGTTTTATTAATTAATATTTTTTTAACTAAATTAAGTGAAGTTACAAAATAAAATTATATTAAAAAATATGCATGGTCAATTTTATTAATTAATAATTAATATTTAATATATTATTTAATATATTTTAAAATATATTCATTTAAAAAATATATTTAAATTTGTAAATGGATAACGCAAATAAACAATCATAAAATCCAAATTGTTTTTAAGCATAAAATCCAAATTGTTTTAAAGAAAGAAGAAAGAATGACATAAAATCCAAATTGTTTTTAAGCATAAAATACAAATTGTTTTAAAGAAAGAAGAAAGAATGACAAATGTAGATTTAAATATAAAATAAAATTTAATAGTAGTAAAAATCACAGACTTATTCATTCAATAATATTTTTTAATTATGTTATTTATACTTAATTATTTTCATTTATAATTTCAAATTTGGAATTAATAGGAATAAATCCTATATAATATTTTTTAACTATGTTATTTATACTTAATTATTCTCATTTATAATGCTAACAATAATCGATAATGATAAAAGTTTAGATTTTATTCTAATAGAGTAAAATATTATGCATTTTAATAGAATATTTGAAAATAGTTTTACAACATATTTTTTTTATTAGTACAATTAGGTGTAACTATATATCTTATTACATCACGTTTGTTTTTTTTTATGACAAATTGTACATTATTCACTTGTACATTATTCACTATTTCAGTGTGAAGTTTCAGTCGGGTAATAGTGAAGTTTAATGTAATAGTACTTAATAAAGATGTTGATTTATATGGAGTAAGTACTAGTATGTTTTAATTGTTTATTTGTTTATATAAAATGGATGTACCAGGTGAGGCTCGGGAGTTGGGGCGGAAAATGGATTGAAGGTAGTGAATACTACCTGTGTAGTAAGTTTTGCAAAGCCTAATACTCCGTACTTTTAAGTAGCCATTTTATTCCGTTTCATATAGCTCTCTACATATGCACGTTTATCAAAAGGAATACTGTCTCACATATGGGTCTCACCTGAGCTTACACGACCGACTCCAATAGTAGTTATTTGAGGAAATATTTCTATGCAATAGGAGGTATTTGAAGGAGACAACTTTTTGAACATTTTACAAAAAAAATATTGGATAATTTTCTAATTATTCTGAAAAAGGTGATAAAGTGGGGCTGACAGGCCATGATAGACAATATTTATTTTTTTTTACCTTTATTAATAATATTTTAATGTATAATTAATAATAAATTTATATTTTTTAAATTAATATTTTTTATTTTTCAAGATCTATCAATAAAGACTAGGTTTGTTTGATTTAGATACCAATTTTTTTTTTGCAATTTCCTCGAATTTTGATATTTTAATGATGCGGAGGGAAAATAAAATAGAATAACTTTTGAAATATTTTCTATTGTAAAATATGAGATATTTGAAAGATAATTGAAGATATCTGATGATGATGTGTAAAGTGGAATATGATGATGTGGCAAAGAATATTTAGGGGATGAAATACTTCCTGCGGAGATGGTTAGCATACACCACTGAACTTCTAGGATAAATCCAAGAACTTCATGGCTAAATACTTCTGTGCAATGTTTCACACTATTTACCAGTTTATGCATTCGAAAGCTCGTATAATAGAAGTGATCGTTAGATTGTAGCAGAGAAACTAAATGAGATGAAGTTTGCGAACTCTTTAAGACATTACTAAATTTTGTTCTTTCTATTTTTGAGTTTTGTGCAGCAACCGTGTTTTTAATTTTGATACAGGGCTTGTGTAAACAAGGTAGTATGTGGTCCATGTAAAATCTTGATACAGGGGCAGGGGATTTTTTTCTTCCTAATTACAGTATTTCAGAAAACGTACTTCAGGAAGTGGCGCCTTGTCTCATCCATTTCGTAGCCGACCATTTTTCTCCGGATAATACTTCACATCCACCGTGTAGACTGTTCGGGTCTGATTGCCCATCAAGCCCCTGTAATAAAAAAAAATTATTCTTTTATAAAACAATCTCGTATAACATAGTATAAACATGTAGCTTTTCTTGATTTTGAACAACTCCGACTGATTAAAGAGATTATCGTTGATTATTAAAATCGGTAAGATAGAAACTAGAATTGATTTCGAGAAATAATTGGTAATACATTAAGGAAATATATGAAGGAGAGAACAAACCATGCTCCAGAAAAGCACCGCGTCTCCTTTAACTGGTTTAACACAGAGTCCCGGGACCATTTTGCCCCCACAGCTACACTCGCCGGTACCAACCTAAAATTATTTGGATTAGAAATGTTCAAAATGAAAAAAAAAAAAAAAAAAAGATTGCCATGAACGAATGTAACTCAGTGAACAATCCCATTTGCATTTTTTTTACTGCACTTTTCAATCGTTTAACAAGAAAAGTAAGTGATGTAATATTGACATGAGACAACCTTTGGGAAGTATGTTTCACCTCCCTCGACATTGTCACTTAGATACATAAGCATGGTTGCTACTCTTTGACCTCCATACTTTAAATTATACTGCAAGAAAAATCGTGGTTGAGTTTAAAGTTTAAAGATATAATTAGAGCATAACAAAAGGCGCATGAACAAACTTGCCGTGTCAGAGAAGTAGTCGTTGTGCGGCTTGTAAAGCTGGCTCTTCTCATACCTGTGCTTCTGCAGATGTTAGCCTTGACATTAAATCACTTAGTTCTGTATTCAGTTTATTGTTAATTACAAAAGCCATCCCCGAGATTTAGTGTAATTACTGATAACCAAATTATCTTTAAAACTTACAACCCCCTTGAGGTTCAGAGCAGTCTATAAATAAATAAATAATGTAGAGTATGTTTTTCGGGCACATTTAATATTATTAAATAAGGAAATAATTAAAAAAATGATGTTTTTTAATGATTATACGAGAATAAATTAATATCCAATTTTTATCCCTTTATAACTTGAAAATGCAAATGAAATAAATGTTTAAGAACTGACCTCAAAACTTGAATACGCTCCCCGTTTTCAACGGGAATCTGTGAGTAGACAGAAATCCGTTTCTCGATTGCCTGATGGTATATCAAACATAACAAAACACATGAGTATCGTTGAGATGTAAAGAACATAGTAAACAATCATATTAGCTTGGATACAAACATTGGATATGCAGGAATCATTAAATACACGGTGGAAGCAACAACAAAAAAAAAAAAAATCACCTCTATCATCGAATACTTCCTCTCTGCAACACTCAGAAACATACCAGAGCTTGTTCTAACTTTACTCTTCATACCCTGAAACAAATGTATAATATGAATGTAAAACTATGATCTAATATAGTGTTGGGCTGTTTGCAACACCAACTATTCTAACTAAGATTTACCTAAGAAAAAATATCAATAGCGATAGTTATCAAGATTAATAATAGGCAACACTATGAATCGGATTGATAAGCACTAATTAGTAATTAACGGTTGGAACTTGAATGATGAGCATGTATGCATATAGGAAACTCATGAAATGACACCAGTGGAATCACTGACAAATGTTTTAATTAGAAAGACCCAACTTCCATCACCTTTCCAGTTTTTGTATCCACGACTGTAGAAATCTGTAGACGAGGTTTGGCTATGGCTCTAAGATAATCACATTCCTGCAGAGCAAAAGACAAGACAAATTTGATCCGTCCAATTATTATTTGGTAAGCCCTGCCCTAAAAACTAATTAAAGTAAAACATTAAAACACTTAATTAAAAATTTTAAGTATTTTATAAGGTATAAAATCTAAATACATATAATAACATACCCTTTTTCCAAAATAACTCTAAAAATAATAATGCTCGAGTTATCAATCAACCGAACATATTCATAAAAATGATGTTTTCAGCATACCTCGGGACTTAAGAAGTTATGAAATACAATAATACGTGGTGACCAGTTTACTACTTCAGGTCTTACCTGCATCAAACGATGAAATAAAGAACTTGTGAGAAGGAAAAAGTAACGGCGTTGTTTATACATACAAAGACAATGAAGCTTTTGGTGAGACTTAAATGAACGCACGTTAAATCACTAATTAATGATTCTGCGTCTTGATGGTACGTATGAAAGAAAAATTGTTAATTAGAAAATCTGGAAAACATAATGGAACATACGTATCCAAGACGCAGATATTCAGCTTCTTTGTCACCCCAATGAGAAATATCTGATAAAAGAGAACGTGGTTATTATGGTAGGGACTAGTACAGTAGTTTTGGGGGATGTGTATAGGGACATCAATTAACAACAAAGGTAGAAATCACTCGTCGTAAGTTGAAGATTACCTCTGCTCCGGATCCGAATTCTTGTCAAAGAAGATTTGGCCCCTATTTTTCCCTCCCCCAAAAAAGATGTTTTGATAAGTCACAATATTTAACCAAAAAAGCCTAATACTTATAACCGATATCTTAATCTCCCTGCTTCAATCATACTTTGCCTAGTCCCCTCCGCCGTATCAAAGTTCAAAACGGACAGATCGAGATTCAAACTTTTCCAAAATGTTGTAGATACTGTGTAGTGATTTATGAAATAATAGAAATGCATCTAAAACAGAACACCAATCGCTCGTCTATATAATGTACACCCGTTTTAGGATCATAAACTCGATAAGAGAAGCAAATTTATCTAATCTATTAGAGAGAAAAATTCAGTAAACTTTGAAGCTATAAAAACAGCGAAAATTACGAAATGGTTCTGAAATCTACCGTAAGAATCCTCCAACCTCCTAATGAACGCCAACTGGAACAAAGCACCTGGTAATTCAGAGTAATAATAGTAAAAATGAATTGCTTCAAATCAATTTAACGAGCATGAAAATAAACTGCTTGTATACATATATGTGTGGGTATATCTAGAGTAATTCAAAAGATATTACTAGCTACTTAAAATCAATTATACAGAAGAGAAATATTTTTACCGATTATCATTCCGGCGGTTACAAATGTGAGGAGAGCGAAGAAGAATCTCACCGCGGCGGCCGCCATTGTTATCGGAGGAGTAAAGATCGGTAAACGCCGCAGACCTCAGTTCAGTCTCGTGGAAAATGAGTCCTAATTGAAGTCTTTGTAGATTGACTACAGTATAAATGTATAATCATTAGTACATTACAGTATAATGTAATATCGACTGCGGGTCTTGCCCGGCCCGCCTAAGATCCGGGTCGGATTCAAATCTATTTTTTCCAGCTGACCCGCAGCCCACTACTCACCACCCACAGTCCACATCCCACTACATTCTACATCCGGCCTCAACCCCAGTCACTATCTTAAGCCCAACCGAAATAAAAATAAAATGTCGTTTTGAATTTTCAATTTCTTTTATTTAATCGTCACTATCTTAAGCCCAACCGAAATAAAAATAAAAATGACGTTTCGAATTTTCAATTTCTTTTATTTAATCGTGGTTAAAAATTTTCAAATCAATTAATTATATTGTTTTTAAATTCCCTTCAAATTAATTATATATTATCGAGTAATTGTTTTTTCAAAATAAATAATGAATAAAAAATTAATAAAAATCTTAATAAATGTATATACAATTGAATCCCAATTCAACAAAACATGAAAACTCGTTTTTTTTGGCATATTTTACTCTCACGTGACTTTGGAGAGCTTCATTCCTTGTAATTAGGTTTTAAAGTTCCCCACGCGATAAGCACATTCCCAAGTTCTTATCTCTTTTTCATGTGGTATGTTGATTTCCATATATAGTGTTTATTTTAATTTTTATATTTCATATTCAAAATAATTCTCTTTTCATTACGCAACAAAGAATCGTATATCCAAGATGAAGAGATTATCTTATATTACATGTACCTGATATCGAAATACAAATTTAGCGTGTTACATGCATATAATTAAATAATAATAATATATTGTATTTACTTGTTTATAAGCACCCGTTGACAATGGCTAACGAAATTAATCATTCAGCAATCTTTGATCTTAATTAATATTGATAAATAGTTACACGCATTCCACCTACCATATAACACAGAAGATTTTATACTACTATATATTATATGAAATTCTTAATTTTCCAAATATAGAATTAAATAATCTCAAAAGTAATTAAATCAAATAATGAAATGCCACATTATAATTATAGCCGTAAAACTAATTAATAAATCTGCATGCAAATAATCCAAAGGTTAATTGTGAAAGTATTTATTAGGTAGTGTTACTTTTACATTAATTACACTATTTATCACAAGCATTTACAAAACGTTACATTTTCTAAATATATTATACGACATTACTATTTAATCCTCATTATTATTTCGTTACTTCACATAATCTTGCGGGGCATATTTCTTTTAATTAGCTTCACAAGAATAGTATATATCATTTATATAAATTAATCTCTTCTTTCATTTCTCATAAAAAAATGACATGTTTTCGTGGTACGATTATGTTTGCTATTTTCTGCACTCTCCTAGTAACAGGTAATTAATCATCTATTTTTTTTTTTAATTTGCTTATATGATATATTTATTTATTTCCAATTTAATTTAATTTTCGTTTCTCTATGATTCAGGTTCTGCTGTTACCTCCTATGCTGAACCGTACGACTACTCAGCCAACATTGATGTAATTAAGGATATATTTAATTTAATTTAATTTAATTTAATTTAATTTAATTTAATTGTATTGTATTGTATTTTTTTATTAAAAATTATCTGTTTCAAGTGCCTGCCGGAGCCGCTGCCGCCTCAGTACGACGGTGGCCTGATTCGAAACCCGGCTTTCGAAACCAAAGATCGTCGGTGGTCTCAGTTCGGGGATGCGAAAATCGAGTCGAGAAAATCTTTCACGGGTAACAGTTATCTGACGGTGTTCGACCGAACCAAGGCCACCGATAGCTTCGTGTTCTGGGTCGACATCAAGAACGATACGGTGTACACGTTTTCCGGTAAACGACTCGGAATATCTTCGATCACTCGTTATATATATATATATATATATTATATAATATATTATTACCTTTTTTTTTTTTGTAGCGTGGTTGCAAGTGGATATCGGAGAAGAAACTGTTGCGGCTTTCTACACGGGCGTCGACAATCGCAGTGTAACTATCGGTTCTGTTGTGGCGAAAGCCGACTGCTGGTCTTTTCTCAAAGGAGGGTTCACGGCGGACGAAGACGTGAGGGCAGGATTCTATTTCTCGGTAAATTTTACATTTATATGTACTGAAATTCTATTTTCCGATAAATTTTCTATTTAGGACTCGTTCGTTTGATTACTATGAATTTGGTTTTGTGTTTCGCAGACGAAAAACATCGACGCCGAGCTTTGGGTTGATAGTGTGTCATTGAAAGGATTCAACAAATCAGAATGGGAAGCTCATCAGAACCTAACCATTGATAAGGTTTGGCAAAAAAAAAAAATTCAATTACAGGACATGCATTTTTGAAAAATCTCATTTTCACCCCTGATTTTGAATTTAGTTTCACACTTTTAGCCCATAAGCTTTCATTTATTGCAATTCCGGTCACAATTTAACCCCTACTAAATATAAATTTAGATTAATACTTTTGCCCAGTAAGTTTTCAATGATTGCAATTCCGGTCTCATTTACAAATCACAATTTAACCCCTAAATATGAATTTATAAAATATCTCAATTTCACCCCTAAATATGAATTTAGTTTCACACTTTCGCCCCATAAATTTCGCTAATATCCCGTTCCTCCCGGGCAGCACCGGAAACGAACGGTCAGGATCCACGTGGTCAACCGTCAGCAGCAAGGCCTCCCGAACGCGAGCATCTCCCTCGACCAGATCCGGCCCAAATTCCTAATCGGGTCCGGATCCCCCGAGAGCATCCTGACCAGTCAACCCTACCGCGACTACTTCTCCAGCCGCTTCACCGCCGTCACGTTCCACAACGAGATGAAGTGGTACTTCACGGAGCGATCCGACGGCGTCGAGAACTACACCATCACGGACGCCATGGTCTCCTTCTTCAAGAGAAAACGGATCGCGATCCGAGGCCACACCGTCCTCTGGGCCGACACCCACGTCACCCAGCCGTGGGTCCAGCAAAAGGACCCCGCCGACGTCCTCCGGGTCGCCGTCCGCCGGGTCGGGTCCGTCGTGTCCAGATACTCCGGCGACATCGTCGGGTGGGACGTGATGAACGAGAACCTGCACAACTCGTTCTACGAGGAGAGGCTCGGCCCGAACGCCTCGGCCCTGTTCTTCCAGATCACACACGCGCTCGATCCCGACACGCCGCTGTTTCTGAACGAGTACAACGTGATCGAGGAGCCCGCGGACTTCGGCGTGACCGCGTCCAAGTACGTGGCGAAGGTACGCGAGACGAGGACCTTCCCAGGGAACGAGAACCTGAGGGTGCACATAGGGGTGCAGGGGCACTTTATTCGGAAGCCGATGGTGTCGTATATAAGGTCCGTGTTGGATGTTTTGGGGGCGACGAAGATGCCGGTTTGGATAACCGAGCTCGATACCCGAAGAGGGCCGCTCCAGGTAAATTTATATGATACATTGATTAATAAAAATGTTAAGACTTTTAACTATTTTTAATGCATGATTAATAAAAATGTTGATTTTTAACTTTTTGATTGCCTATTGAAATAGAGTAAATTTCTCTAGCTGATATTGAGATTAGTAAATATGTTAGAATTGTGACTTTTTGACCGCAAACCTCTCAATGGAAAGGGAGTAAATTTTGAAGGTTGATACTGAAATTAAGAAAAATGTTAGATTTTTCGATTTTTTGGTCAACAAATCTCTTAATTGAAAGAGAGTAAATTTATCTTCTGTCTGGGTCTATGAGATGCTACTCTTGGAGGAGCATTACTCCTGGTGACATTTTAACCATACACCATACACGTGGGGTGTGGGTGATTGCGTGTGTATTTAATATAATAATATTAAATCTACGGTCAAGATGTACATGGGTACTCCACTGGACCTGGAGTAGCATAGATAAAACCTTTCTTGCTGATTAATACAAATGTTGACTTTTGTCTTTTTATTACATACGGAGTACTTCTCAATGGAAATAGAGTAAAATATTACAAATGTTGACTTTTGATTGTAGACCTTTCAATCGAAAGAGTAAATTTTTTTGGTTGATACTGAAATTAGTAAAAATGTTACTTTTTTTACTTCTTCACTACATATCTCTCAGTTGAAAGAGAGCAAAATTTTCTGGCTGATACTCAAAATAGAAAAAAATGTCGACTTTTGACTTTTTGACTGTTGTCTTTGAATTAGAAAAGAGTAAAATCTCTCAGGTAGATACGGAGATTAATAAAAATGTTGACTTTTTGACTCAAGGCCTCTCAATTGGAAGAAGTGATGCGGGAGACTTTCTCGCACCCGGCTGTGGAGGGAATAATCGTGTGGGGCGGGTGGAAGCCGACGAACTGCAACGAGACGTGTTTGAGTGACGGGGACTACATTCACTTGCCGAAGGGGTGCTCCCAGATGTGCCTTGTGGACAACGACTTCAAGAACCTTCCGCCGGGAGACGTGGTCGACAAGCTGCTCAAGGAGTGGAAGACGACTGACGTGAAGGGAGTGACGGACTCGAACGGGGTGTTCGAGCACAAGGTGTTCCTCGGAGAGTACTCGCTAACCTTCACTCACCCCTCGATCCCTCGTTCCGGGAGGAAGACTTTCAACGTGACTGCCGGGGAAGGGCCTTTGGATATATCTGTTTTCGTGTAATGATTATTTGGTTCAAACTTGAATAAAAGTATAATTCGGGGAGGTGTTTGTTATTATTTATTTTTTCTTCTTTTTAGTGTGTGTTCTTTCCGGTTTCTATTTGGGCTCAGGCAGAAATAGTATAGAATAAAGGGGCCTTTTTTGGAATATAACTTTTTTTTAGAAAAAAATTAAACTCGACGTGTGAGTGACTAATCACGTGTGACGAATCAATACACAGTAATACCATTGAACGTACGTTTCCAGATCCAACCGATCACTCTGGATTTCTGATTGGGCTCCGACGACGACGAACTGAACTCTTTCATTTTTTAGGGGACAATTCATTCTACTCGGAAGAACAAATCAACAAGGTAATTTCGATTGGAAACGTCTGTGTGAATCCATGTATCATCGATGTTATTGACGACGGATCTATTCGTATCGGCTTCGTAGTTCTGTTCAACGAATTGATTGATCTGTACAGCTGAATGATAATAATAATAATTTCATGATAATTTCTTGTTGAGTTCCTTCTGATACAAAATCATCGGACTGTTCGTCACTAGGTTTACACTTTCAGCTTGTATGTTCTTGTTCTAGAATCTGTGACAAGTTTCATCAGGTGCTTTTGCCGAATTTTAAACAGTTAAGTTTGGTTTCCGAATCGATAACTTCAAATCGAATAAAGCAAGTACACTCTTACTATGTATGTATTTGAGATTCTGTGAATGAAAATCACATCAGTTTATTGATAACTCGTAAACTATTCTAGCTGCGTTTCTCAGCTCATAAGAACCTCAAATTGTCAGAGCTGAGGTACCGGTGTCTCGATATGATGGTTTGAAGAGCACAAGTGCATCAGTCTACAAGTGGGGCGCCATTTCAGCACTCTAAATAACTCGTGGAGGCAATTTGTGCGCTCCAATTTCAAAGTTGGATTAATGGATACAATATTTTCTAGCTTTGAGGCTATGGTGAAGTCAGCCTCTGATTGGTTAACATTGGTTTTTGACTCTCCATCTGCTCGATCTATTGTCTTTGGTGTGCCAATTAAAGGTAAGCTATCTTTTTTTCTTCTTTGGGATGTCTCAAGACATGCTGCGAACTCGTGTGTTATTTGAACTGAGTCATATGTTCAAATCTGTGTAGGTCATCTGCTTGTGGAGGGTCTTCTCTTCGTCGTGATTCTTTTTCTTCTTTCCCAGAAGAGTTACAAGCCACCTAAAAGACCTTTGACGAATAAGGTAGGGGCAATGCATATTGGATTAATTGGTTTGGTTTATATCCCCCATTCTTCATCTATGGAATATTTTTTGGTTAATATCCCCAACTACTTCACTTTGAGGCTTGTATAGTTATCTTTCTAATCTAATTTCCATTCAAACACTACACACATTTGGATGTAAAAAAATTTGCTTGATGTCTTTTCCATCTTAAATTGTTTGTCGTATGTCTGATTTTCCGAGTCTTGTTCAGCATCAAAGCTGATGAATATGGCTGCTTTATGGTTTTCAGGAAGTGGATGAGTTATGTAATGAATGGGTTCCAGAACCCCTCATTCCTTCTATTACTGAAGAGATGAAATATGAACCTCCAATATTGGAAAGGTGATTTTTCTTAAACCAGGCAATTTTTCTCTGAACTTGTAAAGTGTTATAAGTGATATAGAATTACGGTTTTATCTCTCAATTTAACTGAAGGAAATGTAGTTTTTTAAGAAAATATTTTATTTCTTCTGAAATTGATTCCATTCCATGTAGGATTATAATGCCCACCTAAATTTTTATTAAAATGATTCCAGTTTTATTTTGAATGCAGTGCTTAAATATCATGTTACTTCATGAGTTGCTTTATGCAGTGCTGCTGGACCGCATTCTGTAATCAATGGGAAAGATGTTGTGAACTTCACGTGTGCAGATTACCTTGGTCTTCTGGGACATGATAAGCTACAAGTAAGAAGACCTCTTATAACACATCTTTCTTTTCAATTGGTGCTTTTATTGTTTATTAAATTATAACATTGTTTAAATCAGGAGTCATGCACTAAGGCACTGGAGAAATATGGTGTTGGTTCTTGCGGCCCTCGTGGATTTTATGGGACAATTGGTATGTAATGACATTGAATTATGTTCAACATCATTTCTCGGAGAATATGAGACTGACTTGGGTGGCATTTTCATTGATGCAGATGTTCACCTTGATTGCGAGGCCAGGATTGCTAAGTTTCTTGGAACTCCGGATTCTATACTTTATTCTTATGGACTTTCCACGATGTTTAGTATCATCCCAGCATTTTGTAAGAAGGGTGATGTCGTTGTCGTGTAAGACCCCCTTTCTTGCATTTCTTTGGTTATATATATTCCACACACACACACACACAAACACAATGAATTTGCTATCTAGCTTGCATAATTAATTTTGTTTGTTCTTTTTTTTTTTCTTCTTGTTTGGGTGGCGGTTCTTATAGAGACGAGGGTGTCCACTGGGGAATACAAAATGGCCTTCATTTATCCAGGAGTACAATTATGTATTTCAAACACAATGATATGAACTCTTTACAAAGTATTCTGGAAAATGTTACCCACGCCAACAAACGAACTAAGAAGTTTAGGCGTTATATTGTTGTAGAAGCTGTTTATCAGGTATCATTTTTTTACAGCAGTTCTCCTATCATTTTTTATTCACTATATTACTTTTTCTTTTTGTTTATATTTGATTGATATGGACCATATGGTGGGCGTTCGTGGAGAAATGGTTCAATATATCTTAGTCAATTGTCCTTATGCCTTCAATTGTTAGTTGCCACACAGTGCATTTTATGTTTTAATATTTTGCTGAATCTTGAAAAACTTGCTTGGTCCCCTGCAATTTCAGAATTCCGGTCAAATTGCGCCATTGGATGAGATCATTAAGTTGAAAGAGAAATACAGATTTCGTGTAATACTAGATGAAAGCAATTCTATTGGAGTTCTTGGAAGTTCCGGTAGAGGCCTAACTGAACATTACAAAGTTCCAGTAAGTTCATTTTTCCCTCCTGGATAGTTTGGTTGTATTTTGTCTATTTGGCAGTTTGTTCTATTGCCTCTTTTTTCTTTTGCAGATTGAGAAAGTGGATATAGTAACTGCTGCAATGGGACACGCATTGGCAACTGAGGGAGGGTTTTGCACTGGGAGCAATCGAGTGATTGATCACCAGGTAATGTTTTTTTATGGGGATATAACCCCATAAAGAACCCCACATAGTTCCGAATAAAATCAGTCTAGTACATTGGGCTCTTAGAAACAAGAACCTTATATGTACCTAACTCTCCTACCATAGTCACTCATGATATAACCACTAATAATTTCCTGCTTCTCTGATATCAATGCAATGGATTCTTTGGCAGCGTCTCAGTAGTTCCGGTTATGTATTTTCTGCTTCTTTGCCTCCTTATCTGGCAAGTGCTGCAATTACTGCTATTGATGTTATGGAAGAAAATCCAAAACTAATCACAAAGTTGAAGGACAATGTTGCTACTCTACGTAAAGGTTATTCTTCTAACTTCTCCCATTTTCAAATACTTTTGGTAAATTTTCCGGAGCTTTCAACATGAGGTTTTTCTTCTTTCTCAAATCTGAAAACTATATTTGTCTTCGCTTTCTTTATCTAATCATTGTGTAAGATTCCAGGTTTATCTGATGTTGAAGGCCTTGAGATAGTCAGTGACCCAGAATCACCGATAGTTTATCTGAGACTAAAGACGTCCACAGGATCCTTGAAAGGTGATCTTCAAGTGCTTCAAGATATTGCTGATCATGTAAGTAATCTTAGTCCATAACCTCGAATGCTTTTGTTTTTCTTCCTGATGGGGGTGATATTTACGGTAACTACTTCTAAAGCTTAGTTTATCACAAATTAAAGACAAACAAAATACTTTTCCTTTAAAATTAAGGTTATTTACAAAAGGTACACACGAGGTTTACCTAATTTCAAAATAATCCAAATAACTACCCACGATTTTACTATCATACATGTACCTCTCACAAGAAAGAAAACATTTTGAAGTACTTTATTAACCCTTAAACACGGCCCAAGTTGTAAAAATAGAAACATATATCTTTGTAGATGACTTCTTTTTTAATGGTGACGCCTATGTGTTTCTGTGGTGGCAACTATTTATATCTTGTCCTGAGGCAATCATATATAACGCGTCTTTTTGTGCAGTTACTGAAGGAACACTCAATTTTTGTTGCGACTACAAGAAGATCCACAGTGGATAAATGCAAGTTGCCAGTTGGAATCAGACTATGCGTCTCTGCTGGTCATACAGAAACCGACCTGGAGAAAGCATGCGAGTCTTTTAAGAAAGCTACAGCCCTTGTATCACTGGCAGGTCACTAACTCCCTTTTGCAGGATGAGGTTTCCATTATGGATGCCTAAGTTTGTCGAACCACTGTAGAGTGAAGAAGTCGATGTTTGATTACATTGTGCTGCATTAATGTTTTTTTTTGATTTTTCGTTTCTGCGATTGTACTTTTGTGGAGAAGTTGATGGTGGTTTTTGTGTTATAGTAGCTGATATGTATATGAGTTGGAGAGAATAATTTTGTTGGTCACTTAAAAGAAGTTAGGTGTCGATTTGGTCCACTAAAAGAGATCGTTTTCAAATTAGTCCCTTAAATCACAAAAAAATAGTCAATTTAGTCCAATTTGATCGGAAAATTCAATTTTTCGCCGGAAAATGACACGTGTACGTCTTTCGTTGAATTTTGCTGAGCAAGTGCCGCGTTGATTGATTTGCCACGTGAACATCACCTTTACCAATTTGGTACACTATAAAAAGGTTGATTTCAATTTATTCTTTTAAATCATAAAAATGTAGTCAATTTAGTTCAATTTGATCATAAAATTCAATTTTTCCACTGGAAAAAAGATATTGTATATGAGAATCGAACTTGTGCTTTTCCCTCAAAAATTAATTATTATTAAAACTAATTTGAAATTTATGGAATTACAACTTATAACACATAAAACACTTTCTAATTAAATATTTTATTATTTATTATTATTTTTAATTTTTATTAATAAATTGAAATCAATTATTAATATTTAGTAATTATAATTACTAGTTATTTATTAATTATAATTAATATTTTTTTATTAATTTATAATTAAAATTTATTAATTATTAATAATTGATTTCAATTTATTAAAGAGATTTAAAAAATTAATAAAAAATAATAAATAACACTTAATTGGAAAATTTGTTTTATGAGATATATGTTTTAAGTAAATAAAATTTTCAATAACTAATAATAATAATTACTTAATAAACAATTAGTTTATTTTTAAATTCAAAATATTATTTAAAAAATATATATTTTAATGTAACCAAAACAAATATTACATAATAACAATATAGTCTTGATTGTAGTGAGTTACTCACTTGTTGAGCTCATCTCTCTTAAAAGAAAAGAACTGATTAAATCATCTCTTTATACAATATCTTTTTGGGTTTATTACATTTTGCAACCGCACGTATAGGGTTTTTTACACTTTGCAACCTAATCGGAATTTCGTAACACTTTGCAACCCCTTGTATACGGGTTTTTACTTTGCAACCTGGATCGGAATATTCGATAGAATATTCCGAGAGATTGAGAATCACGCGCCAGTGAAGTGTGTGAACGTGCATTTATTTTGGAGCTGGAGGGGTATTTATGTATTAACTCATTATTAATTATTTTTTAATTAATAACTAAAATATCAGTTAAAAATGAAAGCGGGTTCATTACATAACATCGTCTTCTCCGCCGCTCCAAAATCCCCAAATTCGCAAAAATCCTAAATCCCTCTTTATCAAAATTGTCTCTATCAAAATTGTCAATTGCTTCAGACTTGAAAATTCCCAGCGAAGCTCAGCCGGCTCTGATCTCCTTACTCCGAGGCCGCGACAATCCGCCGGCACACGACCCGCCTCCGTCACCGGGTCGAAGTTGGCGCGGAAACAAGATACATTTATTCAACGAGTTATCAGAAACCCCAAATCATCCTTCGCCTGCGTCGTCTTCCTCGTCGACGCCATCCTCATTTCTCTCATCATCGGCTACGTTCCATGTAACTAAGAAACGAAATCGCATTTTTCAGTTTCTATACGCTGTAATTCTAGTACTTTTTATTAAACCTTCCTTCGTGGCTTTTGCATTTCAGACACGAAGATCGATTGGGATGCGTACATGTCACAGGTGAGAGCTCACTGCAGATTATATTCCGTTTTCCTCAGTACACCTTAATTTTGGATTTTCATTTTTTTTAATATTATTTCACTAATTAATTTTGACAAGTGGTTGGGTTTTTGGGAGGGGAAAGAGATTACACAAACTGGAGTGGGTTTTTGGGAGGGGAAAGAAATCCAACTGGATTTCTGTATGTGTACTGAAATTAGCGTTCATGGAAATGTGGGTGTGGGTGAAATCCCTCTTCTTATACCCATTTTTAATTTCAATTTTAATTAAAAAAAATGACTGAAATTGAATTGGAGGTTAAATGTGTAATAAGCCTTCTTAAACGGAATATTCTATCGAATATTCCGATTCAGGTTGCAAAGTGAAAACCCGCATAGATGGGGTTGCAAAGTGTAACGAATTTCCGATTAGGTTGCAAAGTGTAAAAAACCCCATACATGGGGTTGCAAAATATAATAAACCCTTAAAATTATGATGAAGAACACAATCTATCTTTTAATGGTTAGTACAAAAATATATTTTTCTTGTAATAAATTTATTTTTTCTATTCTTGTTTATATTTATTTTTATGATTTTATTAATACTTATTTTTGAATATTTATTTTTTCAAATCTTTCTAAAAGTGTTGACGAACATTACATGGTTCATGCGGACAAGATTTAAAATATGATAATCTTTGTTTTTATTTTGATAATATAATTTTTAAAAATATTTTTATTTATATCAATCCTAATATAATTTTTAAAAATATTTATGAAAAATTGTGAAAATAATTTTAAATTGAGATGTTAGGGCTTAGCCCGTTCTAGGCCCGAAGCCCTAATATTATTATAGGCCGAGCTTGGGCTTGAATTCTTCAAGCCCAAAAGCTTAAGCCCAAAGCCCATAACCCTTAAAATTCCATGGGCCGAGTCAGGGCCAATCAAAGCCCGACCCATATAACCCGATTGACAGGCCTACTCAAAATAAGGGAGTTGCTATTTGCACTCCCAAAAGTTATACGTACACCAACTTAATTATATTTACAATTATACAATTTAGTAAAAAGTCAATTATATCCTTACTTATCCTAATTAAATATTTAACTTATCTTACACTTTTTTTTTCCACGGTTTGTCAAAGTTGGCCCAATAACACATTACGAGATTTTTTTCGCTTGCATATAATTTATTTTGTTTGTCAAAGTTGGGCCAATAACACCTTAAAAGAATTTATATTCTTATGTTATTGAAATTGAATTGTTTGCTGTCAAAGTTGGACCAATAACACATTAAAAGGCCTTGTTAAGGTATTAAGGTTGTCCAAGTTATATTTGAGCTTTAGGATCTATATCCAACCGATGTGAGATACTTAACACGCCCCCTCACGAGTAGGCTCGGTTTCGGCTCTACTCTTGGATATAGTGCCATCTGTGAGCAAGCCGGAAATGTCATCGGCTGGGGCTCCATCATCGTGTTGGACTCGGTTTCGGCTCTACTCGTGGATATAGTGCCATCTATGGGCAAGTCGGAAATTTCATCGGCTGGAGCTCCATCATCGTGTTGGACCTGCTCTGATACCATGTCAAAGTTGAGTCAATAACATCTTAAAAAGCTTTGTTAAGGTATTAAAGTTGTCCAACTTATATTTGAGTTTTAAAATCTATATCCAACCGATGTGAGATTCTTAACATTTGCTCATATGATTTGATTTAGTTTTAGTTTTGCTAACTTAATTGCTTTTCGTGTAAATCAGATCACGTTGGTTTTGAGAAAAGTAATTTCTTGATATACTATGGAAGACATCATATACGGGTTAGAAGTTAAAACCATTTTTCCTTGATATGAAAAATTATAAAAGTCCAATATATATCAAATAATGGACGAACTTTGGAAACCGCCATCTTTCTGGTGGTTTAATTAATAGTACTTTTACTAAGAAGAATCAAATAGTTAGTAGAATACATAATTACAACTAATTTCCACAACATCCCTCAGCTTCTCTTGCTTCCCTTCCTCCAACATCATGAACGCGTTGGCCGAGAAGCCCCCGCCGCGGAAGGGTCAAAGTTCTTCCCGTAGATGTACACGTCTCTCTTCTAGGAGATGGCGTAGCCCGTGATCCACTCGGGCGCAAGGTACCCCCGCGTCCCCCTCGGCGTGGTGAAGAGCCAGTCGCGGCACTGCTCCCTCTTTTTTTAAATAAATATATAATGTTATATTTTATAAAATATTAAGGGTTGTATTGTTATTTTTTTAAGTATTGTAAATTTAATAGCTCAGAACAATATAAAATATAAAGTACGCAATAGAATAAAAGTAGGGAGAAGGAGGACATTTTTATTGTCTTTAGAGTATTAAGTGTACATTCCAATAGAGTACAAAGACACCTATTTATAGGTCCACATACATGATCATGCATGATCATGCATTATGTAGAAGTAAATGTTATGATCATCAAGGTGTGATTCAATGGTGTGTCAATTTGCATGCCCACTATATGGTACACCAAGAGATATCCACACAAATTATTTCATAACACTCCTCCTTGGATGTCCGTTATTCATATTCGTATTTCTCCCCCTGATTCGAACATCGTATTTTTATTTCGTTTCCAATTACTAAGTAAAAACTCGGAGGGAAAACCTTCGTAAACGAAAATTTATTTAATACGCTCAATAAGTTGTCTCGTTAAAAACCTTCCAAAGTAAAACCCTTTGGGAAAAAACCAAGTGAAGAAAAAGAGTGCAACGCGTATTTATTTGAGATCCTTTAATCAACGCATTCTAATGTTTCTCACACATTTTTCAAATGTTGCCGTCGGTATTGCTTGAGTAAATAAATCTGTCAAATTCTCACTTTATCGAATTTGTTACACATCAATTTTACCTTTCTTATGCAATTCATTTAATCTACTTTCTCATTTGAATTGAGATAAGGTACCAATGATCTAATCATCTTTATCTTGAGCTCTAAAATTATCCTTTTTAGGAGTAAGTGATCGGCCGATCATCGAAGTAATTAAGAAATGTGCATTTCTCATGTTGAATCGCTTTAATATATACCTTCTGGGCATAAGATGTTTGGTGAACTAAAATCTCATCTTCTAGTTGTTCGATTTGTAAATCAATCCAGAATTTAATTTTTCGAAAGTCTTTAATCTCAAATTCTTTCTTCAAATATTCAACGACTTCTTGAAGCTCTTCAGGAGTTTCAATCGTGCCTTATTTCTTACAATTTCATTTTCTCATTTTTTTTTCTGCACGAATACCCATCTATTTCCGCACGAATACCCATTTATTTCCAAGCGGGGAGACCGCACGAAAGATAAGGGACGACGTAAAAATAGGTTTTATCTCGGTCGAGGGAGGCCTGCTCGTCCACGGCCGACCACACCTCTCCCGAGGGGCATTTGTTACACCCTATTTTTATTCATTCAGGTTGCAGCCCGGAAGAGCCAGTTCTAGCAAGTGCGCGGTTCCCTTTTCACAGAGGACGCCTGAAGAGAAGGATGTCGCGGAGGGATCATGACGTCGCATCCCGAACAGAGCCCAACCATCTCCCGCCGAAGACGTGGAGAGCCCACCGAGAAGAGCAAGTTCTTTACTCCCGAAGATGATGATTCCTGCGGACTGCCGAAGAAGAGGAGAGAGCTGATGCCGCGAAGTCGACTCAAACCGAGCAAGGGTGAGTAGATCGGACGGGAAGAACTTTCTCTGCCAAGACGGTCTGCCCGTCAAAAAAGGCGGCAGTACTTTGGGCCAATTCTTATTGTGCAAAGCCCATGTAATAGAAAAAGAGGTCCATTAGGTCAAAAGGGGAAAACGCTAACTGCAACTCTATATATACTCCTGCCCCCATACCAAAAAAGGGCAGATACTGAGCCTCCAAAAAAGGGAATACAGTATTACCATTTTCAGCTCTATTACTATTTTCCATTTTTCCATCACAGAAACATTTGTTAGTTCAATCCTCAAAAATATCTTTTGGTTTACGGGAGGAAAAGAAAGTCTTTCTGCCCGGTTTTTTCTACCAGTCAACAAGTATAAAAATTATTATGTGTAGGAAAAAATATTATTTATTAAATGTATATTGTAATATAAAAAATTGTTATGTATAGAACATGTTTTAAATTATAAAATATTTGAAGTTTTAAAATATTTTTAAAATATACTAAGCAATACTTTAACTTATAATAAAATTTTATTAACATGCTATTCATCCATTTACTAAATAATAACATAATAAATAATGTATTTGTATTGCTTTTTTTTTATTTTATTTTGTCAATATGTTGTCATAATTATATTTATTATTATAAATCAACAACACCAAAATTGTTATAAACTCAAGAGAATTGAGATAGAATAATATATTAGAGTAAAAGAGAATATGGAGAGAGAATAGAATTGTTGTGAATTCTTGTGAATTGTTGTATTCATTCATATGGGGAGACCCCTTTATATAGGATACAATTTAGGGTTTCTGACTTAGCCAACAAGTCATTCACTATAATATAATAATATTCATAACACTCCCCCTTGAATGACTATTTACAGGATTGCTGCCTCGTTAAAACCTTGTCAGGAAAACCCAGTGGGATAAAACCTCGACGAAGGAAAAAGAGTACAACTTGCTCCCCCTGATTGTAATCACCGAAAATCTTTGATTTCTTGAAAGTAAATATTTGTGATCAATCAATCTCATTAAAACCTGTAACTAATAAAACCATATAGGAAAAACTTAGTTATTCAAATATAAATTTTGGTCTTCAGGACCCAACCTTCGAGTTGTCGAGTTTCATATTCATTTGTATTATTGTATATTTTTCGTCCTTCAGGGACATGCCTTTACCAGACATATATATTGACTAGAGCATTCGCAATTGCTATAACCGGCCGGTAACTCTTCTGGAGTATATTAAATGCGTCTAGTGTTCAATATATATTTCTTGACAAATAAACAATAATGTGAACGTCAATTCACAATCATTTGAACTTCAGGTTCAATATCTCAGTTTATTTCGAAAACAAACTCATATCGAGTGATGTACATGTCTCGTTAAAAACCTCGTTATAAAACCTTTT
The DNA here is from genome assembly GCA_954870475.1 of Euphrasia confusa. Taxonomy (NCBI): domain Eukaryota; kingdom Viridiplantae; phylum Streptophyta; class Magnoliopsida; order Lamiales; family Orobanchaceae; genus Euphrasia; species Euphrasia confusa. Next base: position 12,589,668 of record OX940951.1, on the reverse strand, counting down.
AGGAAAAAATACACGAGGAAAAGAGTACACGACATTCACATTTATATTGTGTTGATTGTCTCGTTAAAAACCTTTAACTAAGAAAACCCCGTGGGAAAAACTTAGTAGAGGGAAAAAGAGTGCAATCACTGATTCATTGGTCTTCGGGACCAAAATCACTGGTCTTCGGGACATTGTCTTCAATATAATTTGTGTCCATAATGACATAGTAATATGATATTGTACATATTCTGATTTTCATTTCCTTTGATATCAGAAATTTTAAAATCCATCCAGGATTTTCGTGTATGTATCTTTCTAATAACTTCTACATGGTCAAATCATACATTTGATGCATATATTTATCATTGTTGCTGCCAGAAATATTAAGTAGCGGAACTTAATGTCATCATCCTTAAAAATATCGAGTTTCTGCGAAAAACTCTTGAGCAACTAATATCGCTTTTATATCTCACCACATCATTACTCGTTTTTCGTACGAACACCCACATATATCCTTCTGGGATAATATTTTGAGGTGTGTATTATAGAGTAAAAATATTTCTTTTATTTAGCGAGTCGTGCTCAGCCTCAATTGCTCGTTTCTTATTTTTCGAGTGCTGCTGGCACACTATCATTGATTTAAGCTTTGGATCCAAATTTTCTAGAGCAATTTATTGAGGCAAATATGTCGTTGACGACTTTTTCCATGTTGATGACAATTCTATCAACCAAATCTTTCATCATTTCCCAAAATATTTAATTTGGTTGTTCCGCAATCCCACGATTTTCTATTATCATGTGCACATGCTTTTTCAATGGGATTTCCATCTAACTCTCTTCGGGAGATTTTGAGGGTGACTTAATTTCTTTGTTTTACCGCAGATTTATTTTATATCTTAAGATCGATCTACTACGCTTCAGGCGTATATTAGAATCAACATTTGAGTTGATCTCTTTGGTATTTGAACTCTTATAGTTCATTTATCACAAATATATGTGATTTTGTCACACCTTCATTAATTTGGCAGATTACTTGCTAAATATTGCAAATCACTTATTTTCATGAACTTCGGGTCCAATTGATTGATGCGTGGATCTAAATTTATAGATCGTTTTCATTCCATGAAATTTCTCGGCATTTATATCTTTCTTATCTCCCCCTAATGCCGGGAAATGATCTTCCTTAAATATGTAAATCAACAGAAATGCTATAAACCGATCTTCTGGATCGTGGACTCGAGATATTATGCCCGTTCATAAAAATACACTTTAGTGATGATATTAATATAACTTGCATATGTAAAATTAATTCGCAGATGGGAAATGCTCGATTCATTTCCACGCACAATCATGATATGCATCATTTTCAGTACATTTGTAGTACTCGTTGGGATAATTAGTAAAACTCTTCTGGAGCTCACTCTTAATATGCCATAATTTGCATAACAGTATATTTACCAATTATCCTTTGGGGATACAATATATATCTTTATCAATGATCCTTCGGGGATACAATATCTTTACCAATGATCCTTCGGGGATCAAAATAAATTTCAATTTATAATTTTCTCAGAAATTACATTTAATTGGAATCGAATTTTTCGATATTCCATGAGTACTCACATAATAAGCTACATTTGTTCTCGATTTCCAAAATATATCCTTCAGGGATAATTTATATGACGAGAACAATCGAATTTGGCTATTATGAGTATCTTGATGTAACTTTATTAAAAACATTTAATGTTTGAACTTTGCTTCTTCGGGAGCATGTACTTTATTCAAAAATATTTAATGTTTCAATCATTGCTTCTTCGGGAGCAATTAATAAAAATAATTGTTACATCATAAGACATTGATTTGATATTTCTGCGGGAATATCATATCATAATGTTTTCCAAGAACATTTAAAATTTAATTTTGATATTTAATCATGAATATCATATCATAATGTTTTTCGAGAACATTTAAAACTTATTGCTACTACGGGAGCAATTTAATTTGATATTTCTAAACTTATTGCTAGAGCAATTTAATTAGATAATTATCGAATAATATCAAATCATGATGTCAATATAATATTTAAATCTAGTTCTTCAGGAACATTTAATTTAATCATACCACGTTTTGGTAGTACGACCAACTTCGGGTGATCGTATCTTTCTTTTACGGTGAATTTTCAAAGATATTATTCGAGATTATTAGTAAATAATCATAATCAATTTGATATTGATATTTCTACAAGAATATCATATCACGATGTTCTTCAGGAACATTTAATTTTGATATTTCGTCAAGATTATCATATCATGTCACGATGTTCTTCAGGAACATTTAATTTTGATATTTCTTCTATAATATCATATCACAATGTTCTTTAGGAACATTAAAAATTTAATCGATTTACTAATTAATTTGATATTACTTCAAGAATATCAGATTATAATGTTTTTCGGGAACATATGATATTACTTCAGGAATATCAGATTATAATGTTCTTCGGGAACATATGATATTATGTCAGGAATATCATATTATAATGTTCTTCGAGAACATATGATATTACTTCAGGAATATCAGCTTATAATGTTCTTCGAGAACATATGATATTACTTCAGGAATATCAGATTATAATGTTCTTCGGGAACATTAGAATTTAAGAAGAAGGGAGGAGAAGTAGATATATTTATAATTATTAATAAATATAAATATAAATTCTTACTTGATTGGAACTTCAGATCAAAACGTAGTTGAAATCTTCGGATCTTGGATGAGTAGAACTTCGATGAAGAACGCGGTTGAGCGTTCGTGCTGATAACGTGTTATAAACTCAAGAGAATTGAGATAGAATAATATATTAGAGTAAAAGAGAATATGGAGAGAGAATAGAATTGTTGTGAATTCTTGTGAATTGTTGTATTCATTCATATGGGGAGACCCCTTTATATTGGATACAATTTAGGGTTTCTGACTTAGCCAACAAGTCATTCACTATAATATAATAATATTCATAACAAAAATAAAATTAATTTGATGATAATACTTTAAAATATTAGTTTTTTTTATATATAAGCATAAGGTTCCTAAAGAGAATCTAATTACCTTATTTAGTTAAGGAAACAATTTGTTATATATATATATATATATATATATATATATATATATATATATATATATATATATATATATATATATATATATATATACATGATCTTTAAGGAAAGATTATTCCGATATTGATGGTAATTAGGGCTCTAAAAACTTACTTCACCTCCGCAATATCTCCTCATGGGAAAGAGGTCGACCAGCGGGCGGCGGCGACGACATATCTTAGGCACGCAAACCATGTTCCTTTGGTCAACAATAAGTCAGCTACCACATTACTTAGAGCCGTCGGGCCCACAGCTGCCGCCATCGCTCTCCGCTCCAGCTATATTTTTCGTTTGGTTTCTCCTCCGGAAAGGCGATTAACCAACAGCCTTATTGCTGCGAACGTCTTGTGAGTACAAATAAGATATTAACACGACTCGTTGTTTGTCGATATTTTCGATAGATAAATGAATTAATTGGTCTTATTCACGAAATTTATTTATATATCATGCAGAGCCCATGTAGCACAACATGCGTCCGGTGGCAAGCTCTTACATTGGGGAGCCAAGGTTCGATTAAACTTATTGAATTGAACTGAACTGAACTGAACTTATTCAATTTGAACTGGTTCTTTCAAATAATTTCAAAAAATTACTATTGTGCGATTATGATAAATTTAATCGAAAGCTGAACTGAAAGTCTTAAAGAACAGATCGCCTAAATCGGTTATATATCTTCGCAGACTAATGATCTCGTAAGTAAGAGGCAGTGGTGGAGACTAGTTACATCCTCGTTTCTGCACTCGAACGTCGGACATCTGACGGTTCGTCGCTTAAACTATTTAATATATTTTTGTCATGCATACTATGTTTTGTTTTTTAATTGAAGTTTATGTTTGTTTGTTTTTTTAAATTATAGGCAACTTGCTATTCTTTGAACCAAATCGGTCCCGCCGTTGAGGTCATGTGTGGTCCTCGACGATATCTGACAGTATACATCGCCTCAGCTATTGCAGGTATATATATATATATATATATATATATATATATATATATATAACTTTTATATCGTACATACGGTAGATATATAGGAGTAATTACTTTTTATGCGTGTGTCGAATGATATCAGGCTCAGGAACCAGTTATGCTCTCTCAAGAGCAGCAACAGTTGGTGGTGCATCAGGAGCTATTTTTGGATTGGTAACAAATCTCTTTTAATTATCTTTTTTTTTTTACCTACTCATATATATATATGTTATGTTTTTTGAAAAAAATGTCAAAAAATGTTGGCACGCTTTAATCAGATGGGATCGTGCGTCACGTTTTTGTTGACGCACCCAGACGTGCTCGAAGACTACGACTCGGAGTACTTTTTGAGTGTCTATTGTAGGAAGATTGTTATCGATTTGGTATGTGTAATGTGTGTATATATGTAATATGTGTCCAAAATTAAGTTCAAAACTAATGAGAATTCTCTTCTCTTATATATATATATATATATATATGGATGATGCAGGCTGCTGGAATGCTATGTAACGGCACGGACAAGTGGGGACATGTAAGTCGAGGGCACTCACGGTTATAGCTCGATCGCTGTATTTTTTCTTTTTATTCGATAGCTTTTCATAATGTAACATGATCATCAGGTTGGAGGATTGATAGGTGGAGTTGCAGCTTCTTGGCTTATCGGGACTGATCTGAAGTTTGAGTATGTTTCAGACGACAGTGGAAATATTAAACGATTACGGTGGAGTACCCGATCATTTTCTCCCGCGTCAGGAGATATCAAATACTGAGTAAAGAACTCGAGAAGCTCAAGCATATGAACAAATGATCAATGATCTTATGTATATGTGATTATGTTCATATTCTTCTTGAGAAATTTATTAGTTGTAGGTAGCTAGGTTATAAGTTGTTACATTTTTGGTATAATATGATAATATTCTCTACTTCAGAACTCGTAAAGTTATGTAATTTCAAGGAACTTCATATAAAATTATAAAAATTGTTAAAGCATTATTTAAAAAACAATTAAATTAAATTAAAGTCATTAAATTTTTTTTTAAATAATACAGTATTATTAACTTTTCTTATACTACAATAGCAAAATTATACTACGTAAAGAGGTTTAAACATCAACCTAGTCGAGCCAGGCCATTATGATCGGGCCGGTTGGACCGGAGTAATGGACCGGGCCTCTAACACAAATAACTGAAACTTAATTATTTCAAAGCATAATATAATGGAGTAATAATTAATTATTAATTAGTTTTATTTTATTATACTTTTTTTTTTGGAATAAAATATAGTATTACTATTACAAGTAACATTTATTTGACAATACAAAAAAAGATCAATTACCATCTCTGTTCACAATGTAGTTGTAGGTGTGACGGTATCCATCCGAGTCCCAACCCGACAAAAACACGGGCAAGGCCGTCGTCTTTTTTCCCGACCAGAATCGACAAAAATATAGCGTCGTTGCCCAAATATTCACCTGAAAAATTCCAAGTGAACGACTGCCCGTGCCCGAGGTTGTGCTTCCCGAAATCGTCATCTGCCGATGTGCAGTGGATGACCAATGCACCCGGCATGCTGTTGCGAACGTTGATCATGTGCCTTCACATATACTTCGTTTCCGAGAAGTTCACGAGAAGGAGAAGCCCGAAACAAATCGCGAAAGAAGTCGAGTTTCCCATCTTAGCTTCGACCGATGTTTTTTAGTTTGATGGTTTTGTATTCGTCTCACGCTTCACATTTTTATAGTAGAGATTTTAGTTTGAATTAATATATGAGCAAATAATTATGTGAATTTAATTATGCTTTTTGAATCGGTTTGTAACGATTTTTTTGTAATGTGGTATGTATGTAAGTAATTTTTAATTGTATTCATGGAATTTTTAATTATTCCAAGGGAGAGTTTTGTTTACTTTCCTTATTCCATGTATTACTAATTTTGAAAAAGCTACATTTCTGTACACCACCAATAATATTATTTATAATTTAATAAATATTTTGAAAAATTATTTTAACAACATAAAAAGTTTTCAATTTTTATTTACTATATATTAATTTTAAATAATATTATTAATTTTTTTATACTACAAATAATATTTGCATATCAAAATTATAGTGAAATACTATATAAATATTATTGTAATTTTAAATTTTATTTTCTAGCAAATATGTATAAAGATATTTGGTTTTAATATTATTAAAATAAAATATAGTATTACTATTACAAGTAACATTTATTTGACAATACAAAAACAGATCAATTACCATCCCAATCACCTACTATTGACCCTTCCCTGTCATTATCATACTTAAGAAAGATACCATCTCTGTTCACATTGTAGTTGTACGTGCGATGGTAATCATCCATGTCCCAACCCGAGATAAACACGGGCAAGGACGTAGTCTTTTTGCCCCACCAGAACCGACAAAAGAAGAGCGTCGTTTGCCAAATATTTGCCCGAAACTTCCAAGTGAACGACTGCCCGTGCCCGAGGTTTCGCTTCCCTAAATCGTCATCTCCCGATGCGCAGCGGATGGCCAATGTACCCGGCATGCTGTTGCGAACGTTGATCGTGTGCACTCCCCAAACCCTCCTTTCCCCCTCGATCTCTCGACAAAAGTTCACGAGTACGAGAAGCCCGAAACAAATGGAGAAAGCAGTCGAGTTTCCCATCTTCGACCGATCGATGTTTCTAGTTTGTTTTGGTTTTGTATTCGTCTCACGCTTCACATTTTTATAGTAGAGGTTTTAGTTTGAATTAAGATATGAGCAAATAATTATGTGAATTCAATTATGCTTTTTTGAACTGGATTGTAAGGATTTTTTATAATGTGGTATGTATGTAAGTAATTTTTAATTGTATTTAAGGAATATTTAATTATTACATCAGAATTAAAGAATTAAAGGGAGAGTTTTGTTTACTTTCTTTACATGTATTACTAATTTCGAAAAAAATACCGTAAAACTTTTATAAATTAATACTCGATACATTATTATTTATCTCTAAATTAATATAATTTTTAATTGTATTCAAGGAATTTTTAATCATTACATCAGAATTAAAGGGAGAATTTTATTTACTTTCCTTCAATGTATTACTAATTTCGAAAAAACTAAATAAAACCTCTATAAATTAATACTCAATATATTATTATTTTTTTCTAAATTAATAGAATTTTCCGATCCCTCTGGGTTTTTTAAATGAAAAAAAAAAAATTGATAAATTAATAATATCTTTAAATTAATAAAACTATTCCTCCTACCCTGCAAATGCACGTTTATTTAATTCAACTATTTGTTAGTCGAAGTAGTACTCTGCTTAATATTAGATGTAAATAATGATAATAGATAAATAAATAATAAGTGAATGATCTAATTAAAATAATACAATAAAAAAAATTACATTCATATTACAAATTATGGAATACTTCTTTATAGACTACATTTGTTCTATTCATAAGACGACCACGCTAGTCACAAAGCAGAAACTTCAATCCGGTCGCGTTGGTTAATTACTCTAGACAACTACAATTGATCGTGCGTAAATACTGGGTTTTTCAAAAATATTCCAACATTTGTCAACGACTGACCTTGACTCTTATTAATAGTTATGCATACGATATTATAATCGAAAATTGTATTCGTTGAAAAGCAAACTGAAATTTGGTATTGAGGGCGTAAGAGCAATTGAGTATTAAAAACAATTCTCACAATTATTTCTCTTAATACTTTCGCGTTGCTAATATAATTATCAAGTAATGTTACAACATTTAATTAATTCGTATATTATATACAATAAATAGAATATAACATAACTATATAAATTGTTGCTTAAAGAAAAATAAGTCTACATATATATATATATATATATATATATATATATATATATATATATATATATATATATATATATATATATATTACTATATTAATTTATATATTTAAATTTTAGTAAAAAATTTATAATAATACCAACTTTCAAGTTCATGGTTTGGTAGTTTGGAACATAATCATATTAGAAAAAATAATTTATCGAATTTTAGAATGAGTAAAAGATGAATACATTTTATAGGGGTAAAATTGAATTAAGTTTTATATAATTTTTGAAAATTAATTGAATAAAAATCGCAAATTATAGAATCAAATCGAGATATTTTGGTTGAAAATTTATAATTTAATTCACTAATTAAAATAGATTAAGGTAAATTAAATTAAATACAACATAATTTACTTAATATTAATATATTAATATGATATAAAGATTAATACAAATTAATATTAATACTATTATCTATTAAGATTTATATGATAAATTAATTAAATAAATAATATATGATAAATAAGGAATAAAGTGAAGATATTAATAGAAGATATTAAAAAATAATTTATTTAATAATTTAAATTTTTCAAGTCAATATTTACTATAATTAAGGAATTTATAAAAATAAATTATATAAAATCAAATTGTAAGAGAATAAGAAATATATAAATATTATTATTTATATATTAATTACGTATTTAATATTTACTTAATAAATTGATTAATATTAAATATTAATAAATATTAGTGTGAACAAAATTCTTAATCTAAAGATTATTATTTTTTAATAAGTGTTAACACAAATAGCTTAAAATATACATCATTTCCTCTCCAATAATCACATTTCTTTGCAAAATACAAAGGAAGTGTGACTATTACTCTGATTTGAAAGAAGTATGCCACAAATATTAGTTGAATTATATATTATAAGAATTAAATATTAATACGATTGCGTAAGTTACAACATAAATAAAATAAGAATAAAATTAAATAAAAATATTATAAATTTTATTAAAATAATAATTGTAAGTTACATAAAATATTATAAATTACATTATAAAATAAAAGATAAATAAATTATTAACGCAAAATATTTTAAACTTATTAAATCTTGATTCTATTTAAACCTTTTGCAATCCAGTGTTTCTTTTGATTCGATTTGCAGAGTCTTTTACTTATATATAAACCTAAAAAAAAAAAGGCCTGCAAAAAAATAATCTTTAAAAAGACTAAAATAAATTCAAAAACTGGAAAAAAAATACAAAAAACATTACCAAATAAATTGTTATATTTACAATACAATTATAATCAATAAACAATAATATTAAAACTAAAATTCGAATTAGTAAAAATAAAAATTCTGTAAAAAAACAAAAGTACAAATAAAAAAAATAGAATAGGGAGAAGTAGGGAGTTAGTGAAGATACAAAATTTATATATATAAACGGATTTGAATTATTCATGATTATAATAATATAAATAGTAGATAATATCAAATTTATTTAGTTACTTAAGGAATATATTTACTTAAAATTCCGATATTATGGTTTATATAATATAAATTGATTGAGTAACGGTTAAATATATTAATAAAAAAATGCAAATTCTCTATCATCACTCTTAATTACGCTAATTAATTTTAGTACTATAAATAAATAGTAATATAATAAAATAAACGTAATTAAATGAGATAAATAAGGAATAAAGATGTAATTAAAGGAGATAATTAATTTAAATTATATTATATTTGATGCCCGGACGTAGATAGATCAGCCGCGAAAATACCCGACCTCAATTCGTTACACGGACCCTTCGTTGATCCTTGAAACGACATGAACTTGGACTTGAAACGAACCCCGATCGATTCCTCCGGCCTCTCCACGAAATTCTCTCACGAATATATGATGATGTAGTAGTGAATTTCGTGGTCATAGAGTCCCTTTATATAGGAGTATTTCCATAGGGTTTCCTAGTAGGCGTAGGAGTCCAAAAAGGAAGTAAATCGGAAAATTTCCAAAAATTCACGGAGGACCAGGAGCCGGGGGGTCAAGCGGGCTAAAACATATGCCACCTAATTGCTTTATAGAGGTTTTACTATACATTTTTATACACCACCAATAATATTATGACATATTAATTAAATTATTTATTATTATTATTTTTGATATGATATTTATAAATTTTGGTAGTAATTTTTTTTTTAATTTACTTAATTCCATTATTTAAATTAGTAAGAATATTATAATTACTATAATTTTAAAAGTAAATTGATTAGTTAAATTGATTAATTAAAAATTAAATTAAATTAAATTTATTAATTAGTTAAATAAATTTATTAATTAGATTAATAATTATAATTAATTAAGTACGTACATAACCTACAACTTCATTATTAATTAAAATTTTAAAATTAAATTAAATTAATTAAAATTTTAAAACTTAATTATATTTATTAATTAAATTGATAAAAAAGAAATTTATTTTATATATAATAAATTGAAATCTGCTATAATTTAATAAATATTTTGAAAAACTATTTTAACAACATAAAAGTTTTTCAATTTTTATTTACTATATATTAATTTTAAATATTATTATTATTATTATTATTATTATAATACTACAAATAATATTTGCATATCAAAATTATAATGAAATATATAAATATTATAATTTTAAATTTTATTTTCTAACAAATATGTAAAGATATTTAGTTTTAATTAAATTGGGTGAATATAAGAATAAATAATATACATTATATGTTATTTTTATTTTTATATTGCACTACTTTTCTTTTTCTCATAATAAAAAAAAAATATTAAAACTTTTTCATTTTAAAATAATATCGACTTCTACTTTATATACCTACTTTTTAACTTCAACTGACAAATACTTTACAGTTTAATTTAAAAATATATTAAATTTTTTACTTTTTGGGTCAAAAAAGTATTGCAACTTTTGTAAACTATAGAAATTACTATTTTTTATAGGAAAAAGTTATTTTTATTTTGTAAAATTCTATATAATAATAATATCTTTGTCCACGTCGTAGTTGTACGTGTTACGCTATGAATCCGCGTCCCAACCCGACAATAACACGTCGAAGGCCCTCGTCTTTTTGCCCGACCAGAAACGACAAAAGTAAAGAGTCGTCTAGACGCACAAAAATTACAAGTGAACGACTAACCACGACTTAGGTTGTGTTTGCCAAAATCGTCGTTTTTGGATGCGCAGTGGATGATCAATGCATCGGGCAGACTATTGCGAACGTTGATCGTGTGCCTTCCCATTATCTTCGTCCTCGTCTCGGTCTCTCGACAAATGTTCACGAGTAGGAGAATCGCGAAACTTATGGTGAAAACAGTCGAATTAATATTTAGTCTAAAAAACTAGTCAAATAAATATTAATTTTGATTTTTTCATATATATATATATATATATATATATATATATATATATATATTAATTCCAACCACATATCCGTGTGCGAACTCCATCATCAAAAGTAAGAAATAATCCTTCTTCGTTCGCTTCATAGCTATAAGTATGATGATAAACAATTTCCATGTACTGGTTAAACACGTCAAAGGCCTTCGTCTTTCCACCCGACGTGAAACGACAAAAGTAACGAGTCGATGCCCAAAAATTCATTTTAAAATTCCAAGTGAAACTTTGGTCATGGGCAAGTTGGTGGTCGCCAAAATCGTCGTCTTTGGACGCGCAATGAAGGAGCAATGTCCCGGGAAGACTATTGTGAACGTTGATTGTATGCTTTCTAAGTACCGGGACAGAGAGTGCCTCGATTTCTCTACAAAAGCTCACAACGAGCAGAAGAATAGTGAAAAGAACCATGAAAGAAGTTGAATAACTCATTTTGGGAGAATTGATCAATGTTTGTTGGTGTTATGTTCATCTCATGCTTGTTTCACCACCATTTTATAGTGTGATGTTTATGTTGATTAAGTAAGTGAAATTAGTTTTTATTTTGATGAAGGTTATTACATATATTTGGTAATACTATTATTTAATAAGGAAAAAATAATTAAATTTATTAATTATTAATGTATTAACCAATTGTATTATTGGAGTGTGTATCACATAGAGATTTTGTAGGATTCTTATTTTTAAAAGTGCATAAAAAATAAGGCATTCAATTAGGATTTTTCAAAATTTTAAAAAAGATTTTGTAGAATTCTTATGTTTAAAAGTGTATAAAAATGTTAAGGCATTCAATTAAGATTTTTCAAAATTGTCAAGGGTTGTTAGCTCAGTTGGTTGAGCACTTGAATTGGAGACTTAAGGTCCTTGGTTCGAATCCCAAGACATTGCAATTGACATAGACAAAAAAAAAAATCAAAATTAAAAAAAATTACGCTATTTAAAAGTTTATGAATTTTAAACTGTACCAAAATCTCTCGTAATGTAGTTTATGAATTTTAAACTGTACCAAAATCTCTCGTAATGTATACAAATTTCTACGGATTTATATTTTAATACAATTCATTATTATTAAAACTTAAAAAATTATATAAAAACTTATAATTATTTATTCTCTTTTAATAAATTAAATTGTTATTAAAAATAATACGTACTAAAACTACAAATATTATATTAAAAATTATGTTTATTTTTTCTTTTAATTATATATATATATATATATTAGTTACTTTTAAAATAATTTAAATTCATATATTATAAATTAAATTGTTATTAAAAATAATACGTACTAAAACTACAAATATTATATTAAAAATTATGTTTATTTTTTCTTTTAATTATATATATATATATATATATATATATATATATATATATATATATATATATATATATATATATATATATTAGTTACTTTTAAAATAATTTAAATTCATATATTTTGAATTTATTATCATTATTCGATTAAGTGTTTTTTTTATATAAAAATAAAAATAATAATAATGTATTTTTTACTAATTGTAATTGAATTGAACTGAAATTATTGGACTCGAGCTGGTTTTTTAAAATAATTTTAAAAAATTATTGTAAGTGGGCATGTTGTGATAATGATAAAATTAATTGAAAGCTAAACTAAAAGTCCAAAAGAACCGATCGCTTAAATTAGTTATCTTCGGAGACTAATGATCTCATAAGTAAGAGGCAGTGGTGGAGACTAGTTACATCCTCGTTTCTGCACTCGAATGTCGGCCATCTGACGGTTCGTCGCTTAAACTATTAATATATTTTTGTCATATTATGTTTTTTTTATGAATTCAAGTTTATGTATTTTTTTTAGTTATAGGCCACTTGCTATTCTTTGAACGAAATTGGTCCCGCCGTTGATCTCACGTGGTCCTCGACGATATCTGTCAGTATACATGGCCTCAACTATTGCAGGTGTATATATATAACTTTTATATCCTAAAGGTAGATATATAGGTATAATTTTGTTGAAATTTACACAAAATTTGGGTTTTAAAAGTGTTTTTTGCACAAAATGGACACAAGGGCACAAGAGTCATTTCTCCCATTTGAATTCTGCCGCCAACATCAATACGACGCCATTTTGGTTGATACGGCGTCGTTTCACCTGGGATCACAGAACTGCTACGACGCATTGGATCGAGCCTCTCTCACGTGTTAGTTGATGTCAATACGAGATTCCAAGTGCTCCAAGTTCCTCGCCAGCTCACGCACAACATGACGTCCACAATTTCTGTTAAAAATATGTGGTGTGAATTCGCCTAAATCGATTTGATCGTAGGGTTCATATGCCACGGGAATTTGGGGGATTTTGCGGGTGTGTATAACTTTGTAATTCACGAGTTGTGTGTGATCTAGAGTTGTAACTGAACACATTCCAATAGCCTTGAGAGCTCGAATAATACCAGAGAACCACCTCCCTCCCCGAGTTCAGAGATACTTCTAGGTGTGTTAGATCGCGTGTTCGACGTTGAATCCCGATGTCACTATTGTTGACTCGAAGCTCGGTTTTGAAGCTTTTGAGCGCGTGCAGCTCAATTGTGTGTTTTTCTTGTCGAATCCTCAACAAATTTGTTATGCGTGTGTCGAATGATATCAGGCTCAGGAACGAGTTATGCTCTCTCAAGAGCTGCGGTATATGTCAATTACAATGTCTTGGGGTTCGAACCTAGGACATTTGATTCCGAATTCGAGTGCTCAACCAATTGAGCTAACAACTCTTGACAAGAGCTGCGACAGTTGGTGGTGCATCAGGAGCTTTTTTTGGATTGGTAACAAATCTCTTCAAATTATCTTTTTTTAGGGATCGGTTTTACAGAGATGGCAAAGGACAGAAAAAGACGAGGCTTGTGTTAGACAAAATCTCCTTAAAACAAAATTCGACCTCTACCGATCGTTTGTTTCCCAGGATACAACGTCTCAAGCAACTACGTTGCACGTCGAAGCAAGAGTTGCCTGAAAGTTTCACCGGAGGGCCAAGGATAATAAGAAGAAAAAGAGAAGGGAAGTAGCAGAGTGCTGGAGTGGTAATGCTGTACAATTTCATTATAGGCTTAGCAAGGGACTTTGATCGATTCAGGAACGAGTTATGCTCTCTCAAGAGCTGCGACAGTTTTTTTTTTTTTTTTTTGTATATGTCAATTACAATGTCTTGGGGTTCGAACCTAGGACCTTTGATTCCGAATTCGAGTGCTCAACCAACTGAGCTAACAACTCTTGACAAGAGTTGCGACAGTTGGTGGTGCATCAGGAGAGAAAAAGAGAAGGGAAGTAGCAGAGTGGTAGAGTGGTTTTTTTTTTTTTGTATATGTCAATTACAATGTCTTGGGGTTCGAACCTAGGACCTTTGATTCATGTTGTACAATTTCATTTTTTTTTTGGTATATGTCAATTACAATGTCTTGGGGTTCGAACCTAGGACCTCTTGGGGTTCGAACCTAGGACCTTTGATTCATGCTATACAATTTCATTTTTTTTTTGTATATGTCAATTACAATGTCTTGGGGTTCGAACCTAGGACCTTTGATTCATGCTGCACAATTTCATTATAGGCTGAGCAAGGGACTTTGATCGATTCATGCAATGAACCTGGAGCAAGAGGCGCACGTAGGAGGCGGGTCAATACTATAGCAAGTCATTCATAAGCCACTAAAGTGCAAGCACTATATATGCCTACTTGTTTTTGCATATTTTTCCAATGTGAGATAACAACCCACTTTGTTAATTTCCTTTTTTTTCCAATATTTTTTTATTATATTTAACAATTAATTTCTCATTTATTATTCGAGTAAATGAGATATCGATTCGAAGCTCTTTACGAGCTCTATCTTTTCCAACATTTTTTCCTACTCGTATATATATAGAGTCCCTTTCTTATGCGGACCGTACAAATTTAACAAATTTTTAATATTATATTATTAGTTTCTCTTTTCTCTAATACGCATGTATTAAAAAATTAAAATTTCTCTACGTTATATATTAATAAATTTTTGTTTATGTATATATATTAATAAAAAAAAATCTCATTACTGTCTAGTCAAAATATTTTTGTTACAAAATGTTCAAATATTTTTTTATATTAAATTAATTTTAATATATATTATTTGTTGTGTTTTTTTTTTGTGAATACATGTAAGAGGCAATTTATACCTTGTTCCTAGGAGTATGATTCTAATTGTACACCCAATATTATATCTTCATTTATTTATTGATAAATATTCATTGTGTATGGTAATATATTCATTAGTATGTTAATTTAAAGAATATAATAATTATTTTTTGAAATGAAGATTTCTTAATTATTAAATGATGATTTTATTGGGCTTTTATATTTTAAAGGGTGGGAGTACGATTTTAAATGTACTCCTAGGAGCATGATATAGGTATTGCATATAAGATAATTTTTTTAATTAATTTCACAAAAAATTTAGCAAAGAAGAATTACTAAGACCAAACACTTATTTTTTTATAATTTAATTTCATTTTAGATACATTCAATTTAATTTCATTCAATTAATTTAAAAATAATAAAAAAAATATTTTTTCAAATACAAATTAATGTTAAAATATTATTCTTAATTTAAAAAAAAATATTTAAGAATGTGTACAAATAATTATTATTTTTATAAAAAAAATTAATTCAATTTAGTTTTAACTTATTAAGTTCTTAAGGAGTAGTATTAAATTGATGGAAAAATTAAATTTAATAATTTTTTATTCGTTTTAATTATATCATTTCATCTAATATTTTTATTTATTTGTATTAATTTTTTGTTTAATTAATAAAATAAATTAATTCACAATTTTCAAGAAAAAATAAAAAAATAAAATCAATTTAAGAATTGAGAAACATTTATTAATAAATATATATATATATATATATATATATATATATATATATATATATATATATATATATATATATATATATATATATATATATATATATATATATATAGAGAGAGAGAGAGAGAGAGAGAGAGAGAGAGAGAAAAAAAGAAAATAATAAAATATAATATTCAAAAAGTTAAGAAGTACGTACGCATTAGTCCGTATAGGAAACTCTCCCTATATATATATATATATATATATATATATATATATATATATATATATATGCTTATGTTTCTTGAAAAAATTGTTGAAAATGTTGGCATGCGTTGATCAAGTAGGTAGGTAACTAAACGTCATGACCCAAAAACATGTGCTGAAAGCAGTCGACTTTACCTTTGTGTAGAGAGATTTCAATTGATTATTTTGTGGCTTTTGTATTTGTTGGAATATCCAAAATAATCTAGAAAAATTTTATTAGAATAATTTAGAGCTATGTAGTTATATTGAAGTATGTAGAGCAATCTAGGACATTATTACAGAGAGTAGTCTAGAAATGCAATAGAGTGTTCTAGTATAAGAACATTCTAGAAATCATATATTAGTATAAATATGACACATGAACATGTGTCAAGGCGTGAGGTCCTAAAGCTCTAATATGGAGCCTATGTCTAAGGTCTCACCCTCCCCACACATGTAATCTCTTATAATCCACACATATCAATAAATATTTCGGAGATACGTACTCCGATTCTAAAATAATTTAACATGGTATCAGAGCCAATGGTTGTCAAATCTGGGTGATCATCATACCGAAGAGCATCTTGAAGGAGTAATCATCTCATCTCCGGCAAATCTACCATCCGGTAAGAAAGTTATTTGCTTCCACATTTTTCGTCAAGACAAATTCTCTTCCAGACTAAAAAAAAAAGGAATGCATTGATGGACATGAGCCACAATGTACTAATCAATTATCGGGTAGCTAAAACAGAAAGTAAAAGAGCTAACCCGAAATTATCAGACCCAAACTAAAAGGGCATGGACATAAACAAATGAAAGTCCTAACCCGAACAAACTAACAAAGGGCACAAGACCCGCAAACTCAAGCTAGGTGAACAAGACCTAAGCTACCGAAGGGGGAAAACCCACGCAAGTAGGGGAATCACCCTTACAAGGAAAACGGGAGAAAGATCCCAAAGGGAAGAGTTCAACGTGGCTAAAGAAAAGGAAACGAGGAGCAATAACAAGAACAAAGGTGGTCAGAAAGAAAGGGAAAAGATGAGCAACATCAAAGAAACTCAAGGTGCAAGAATTGAAGTTCAAGAAATACGACGCGTCAAAGTCAAGACGTAAGAAGCTTCAACATCAAGGGGGAGCAACTAAATAAGTTCGACGATACGATTTTTCAGATTAAGGGGGAGTGTTGGAATATCCAAAATAATCTAGAAAAATCTTATTAGAATAATCTAGAGCTATGTAGTTATATTGAAGTATGTAGAGCAATCTAGGACATTATTACATAGAGTAGTCTAGAAATGCAATAGAGTGTTCTAGTATAAGAACATTCTAGAGATCATGTATTAATATAAATATGACACATGAACATGTGTCAAGGTGTGATGTCCTAAAGCTCTAATATGGAGCTTATGTCTAGGGTCTCACCCTCCCCACACATGTAATCTCCTATAATCCAATATCTGAATAAATATTTCGGATATACGTACTCCGATTCTAAAATAATTCAACAGTATTGTACGTTTCACCATTATGGAGGGTGTATTTAATTCAGATTTTAATGGATTTTTTTGGATTTTAAGAACTCGATAGATTTAAGAAATTCATACACTCTATACAGAGTTTGACTGATTTCTTTTGTGATTTTTATGGATTTATAGACTTGATTGTATTTGGTAATATATTTTTTTTATAAGTTTTATTGATTGTTGCGCTATAATTATTGATTCAGATAATAAATATAAAATGATATTAAACAATATTATTTATATTTCCTTTTTAATACTCCCTCCCATTATTTATAAGTGTCGTTCTGTCTTTTTAATTTTTTTCATTTTAAGTGTCGTTTTATGATTTTTTGCCTACTATACCCTTATTTATTATACCTTTATTTATTACTTGTTTATTAATTATTCTGTTCATTTTTTGATAACGGCTTGTTTTGCGGTAACTGTTCATTTTTTTTTTCATTATTTAATAATTTTTGTGTAATTTTATATATTTTTTAATTATTTTTTTTGAATTTTTTTTAAAAAATACTTTTTAAATTTAAATTAATTATATTAAAATTCATTTTTTATTTTTCCACTCACTTACAAATTTTGTGGTTGACGCTATTTATTTTGTTTATAATTATCAGATTTATGCATTATTATTTTATGAAAAAAAATAGAGAAAAGTTAAAAAAGGAGGTTCAAAGATAATTATCTGAAATAAATAGATTTAATCAAACATCAATAAATAAGGTTAAAATAGGAATAAAAAAATTACATTAATAATTGTGGAAAACTCTAAAACGACACTTATAAATAATGGGAGGGAGTATATAATTTTTAAATTTTATTATTTTTTTAACAATAATTTAATTTATTAAAAGAAAAATATATATAATTTTTTTATATAATTTTTCATGTATTATTATTTTTAATAATAATTTATTTAATTAAAATAGAAATAAATTTTAATATAATTTTTTATTTAATTTTTAAAGTTTTATTATTTTTAATAATAATTTAGCTTGTTAAAAGTGAAATCAACGAAAATCTCTTCTTATTAGGAGAGATTTTAATGAGTGAAAAGTATTCACGTTTTTTGAAAATAATCCAACAAAATCTATATAGTTTTAAAATTCATTAAAATTCATATACTTTTGAATACCTGTAGATTTTTAAAGACTTTTTAAAATTCGTATTGAATACCTCCAGATTTTGTTGGACTTTTCAAAATCCTGATTGAATACCGCTAAAGTTTAAAAGTCCTACAAAATCCAATATACTCTCTGTTGAGGATTCGCACAACAAGGTCTAATCAACCGAATAAATCCGATCAAATTAGACTTTCATAAACCACACGACGTGAACAACTCAAAACCGAACGAATATGATTTGACTCTCCAGCTCACAATCACTCAAGATATATGTGAACTCACAAGAATATAAAAGCACGATAAACAACACACACAAGACAAGATTTTACGAGCTTCGGTATCGCGCTGCCTATGGCGAGGCAGCCGCTACCTACGTGCTCGGGGAGAGGGGTGTTTCTTCTTTATTAAACGTAAACGAGATTACAATCACTTTTGATAATCCTGAGCCAACAAGGCGTAAGCGATTATCGATCTAACCTCACGTCTAATAACAAGTATTAAAACCCTAATACTTTCGGCCGACTCTCATCGAACGACCGATGCCCCTGCCTCTCTCTCACATCTCGCTGCTGTAGCTCGACGTGATTATATAGGCTTCCTGAACGTCGCTTTATGGTAGAAATAGGTTCCTTGTCCTACAAGGATTCCGTTGCCTTTGGAATCACCTCAATCGGATAAGTATCAAAAGAGATATTCAATTTTTGGTCTCTTACCAAAAATAGAAGATTCTGCCTAGATCCTGCCTCCTGCCAGGGAACCGGTTTCTGCCTTCGCACTGCGGCAGACTTAACGCCTTTGTCCTGCCGCATGGAACTGCCTTACATAAATTTAGAATTTCGAACATATTTTCACACTCTCTAACCAATACAACCTCCTATATATATATAGTTGTATACACATATTGCATTAAGGTTTGATTTTAAATTTTTAGTTTGAAATTATAATTAATTAATGTAAATTTAATTACAATTTTATTTTGAATTACTATTTATTCTAAAAAATCATTCAAATACTAATCAAAATAAAATATTTTATTTTAATTTTTTCAAATATATATATATATATATATATATATATATATATATATATATATATATATATATATATATATATATATTAATCCCAACCATTTTTCCGTGTACGAACTCCACCATCAAAAGTAACAAAGAAACCCTCTTCGTTCACGTCATAGCAATAAGTATGATGATAAACATTATCCGTGTCCGGGTTAAACACGTCAAAGACCTTCGTCCTACCACCCGACGTGAAACGACAAAAGTAACGAGTCTGTTGAGAATCAAGCCGGAAACAATCGCGAGCTCCAGCGAGAATCAAACTCAAGCTTAAATCGAACAATCGAACACAAAATACCAAAACTCGATCGCGAGCTTCAAACTCAACTCTCACCACTCACGAAGTTCGAATCAAGTATATAGAACACACTCACGCTGCAAAATCGAAATAAACAAAAGGATTTTACGTGCTTCGATCGCCGGGAAGACGATCTACGTGCACGGTGGAGGGGAGGGTGGTTCTGGGATTATACGAGGCACAAAAGCGATTACAATAAGTTCTCTGTAGCTCAAGGATTGCATACCAATCGCTAACACTTGCGATTATATAGTAAAACAGACACGCACAAAATGAAACACCATCATTTAGGCCGTCCCTCTGTAACTGCCTCGCGTTTCCAAGCCGTGCGATCAAATCTTGCAATTCCAATTGCAATCGATAGATGAGCTGGCAAGGATCACGCTCCAACAATAATCATGTGAAATGGTGTAGAATCGAGTGAGAAAACGCCCACGCAATTCAGCAGCATTCGGCCCTAAAAACGACTCAAAACGACGTCGTTTTATTGTGCGGGAATTTTGAATTCCTGCTGAAATTACCAGAATGCCATTGAGCCCGTTTCTTGTACATTTTGCACCCGTAGTTGGATTTTTTTGTACATTTCAACAAATCTCCACCTTACACAACAAAACCAACTTACTGCAATCCATATAGCACAACTCCACAGCCTAGGTAACACCAAGACACCAAAATCACATTTCAGCCAAGATTGACTAAAACCAGATTTCTGAACCAACTTCAGATCTACACTCTGAACTCAATAGTGAGAGTTAGACCCTATAATCAGTTGCAAAATGATCCTTGTAACCTCAGCTTCAAAACCATAGCCAGAACTCATCAAATGATCCACTATAGCTTCAGAACTTTGCAAATGCGCCTAACCCCTTCAGAATTGTACTGAGTTGAAAAACTCACATACTCAAATTCTGTAATTCTGATGCAAAAGACTTCAAACCACCTCCAACATGTTTGTACACAGAGATGTGACTTCACTGCACATTCCATATACTACAAACAACTCTCTAACTCAGAATCACCACCAAGATAATTCAAACCAGAAAACCTGTCAAGTCAACATCACCACTGACTTCAAGAATTCTTGACATTCATGCAGAAAACTCAATCTACACAAGTCATATATATGATTGTGAACCTCAGGCCACAACCACAGAACTCAGAAAACCACTGAGCAACAAAATCATTGAGTCACACTTCAAAATCCTCAAAATTGCCAGTATGAGTATTTTGTTGCATAACTCCACAACCACAGCTGATCTCTCACTTCAACTGCTGCAGTCAAAAGTTCCCCAACCTCACTGAGATTGTGAAAGGTCCACCAATTGGACCAGATCCTGACACAATTTGAACATATCCACAGACAACACCTTAGTGAAGCTATCTGCTGGATTTCTCTCAATTGCTATTTTCTCAACTTTGACTATCTTTTTCTCCACAACATTCCTCAAAAAATGCATCCTCACATCAATATGCTTGGACCTTTCATGAAACACCTGATGTTTGACCAAGTGTAGGGCACTTTGACTATCACAGTTAACTTTAATTGTGTTTTGATCAATTCCCAACTCTTGTAGGATCCCTCTTAACCACATAGCCTCTTTTATAGCCTCAGTCATGGCCATATACTCACTCTCAGTGGTGCCCAAAGCAACCTGCACACCCTGATGAGAAGCCTTCCACACAACTGCAGTTCCAAACAAGGTAAATACATAACCTGTTATGGATTTCCTTGTGTCCAAATTACTTCCAAAATCAGAATCCACATAACCAATCAAAGGATCTCCACTGAGATCATTTCTTTTAAACACCAAACCATGATTCACAGCCCCCTTTATATATCCTAGCAGCCATCTCACTGCATCCCAATGCATTCTCCCTGGATTTGACATGAACCTAGAGACTGTACTCATCCCATAAGCCAAATCAGGTATGCTACACACCATAGCATACATGATACTCCCAACTGCAGAAGGATAGGGAACACCACACATAGCATTGATCTCTGACTGTGATTTTGGACTTTGATCAACTGAAAGTTTTATATGTTGAGCCATGGGAGTTGCTGAAGTTTTAGCTTGATCCATATGAAACCTTTTAAGAACCTTTTCAAGATATGAAGTTTGAGATAAACTCAAAGTACCAGAACTCCTGTTTCTGATTATATCCATACCCAAAATTCTCCTGGCTTCACCCAAATCCTTCATCTCAAAATCAGATTTCAGTAACATTTTCAGAGACTCCACCTCAACTTTAGAGCAACTAGCAATCAACATGTCATCAAAATAGAGTAACAAATAGGTGACCACTTTGCCAGATTTCAGTTTCAAGTATACACAACAGTCATACTTGGATCTAACAAAGCCAATATGAATCATACAACTATCAAACCTTTTGTACCATTGTCTAGGACTTTGCTTCAAGCCATATAGAGATTTTCTGAGCAGACAAACTCTATTATCACTGGTAGCACCCTCAACACCTTCTGGACCTTCTCCACCTCGAACTTTGCAGATCCAGTCTTCATGTTCGATGTATCACCTTCCCACAGACGACGCCACTTGTTGAGAATCAATCCGGAAACATCCGCGAGCTCCGGCGAGAATCGAACTCAAGCTTAAATCGAACAATCGAACACAAAATACCAAAACTCGATCGCGAGCTTCACATTCAACTCTCACCACTCACGAAGTTCGAATCAAGTATATAGATCACACTCACGCTGCAAAATCGAAATAAACACAACGATTTTACGTGCTTCGATCGCCGGGAAGACGATCTACGTGCACGGTGGAGGGGAGGGTGGTTCTGGGATTATACGAGGTACAAAAGCGATTACAACAAGTTCTCTGTAGCTCAAGGATTGCATATCAATCGCTAACACTTGGGATTATATACTAAAACAGAAACGCACAAAATGAAAAACCATCATCTAGGCCGTCCCTCTGTAACTTCCTCGCGTTTCCAAGCCGTGCGATCAAATCTTGCAATTCCAATTGCAATCGATAGATGAGCTGGCAAGGATCACGCTCCAACAAGAATCATGTGAAATGGTGTAAAATCGAGTGAGAAAACGCCCACGCAATTCAGCTGCATCCGGCCCCAAAAAACGACTCAAAACGGCGGGCGTCGTTTTATTGTGCGGGAATTTTGAATTCCTGCTGAAATTACCAGAATGCCCATGAGCCCGTTTTTTGTACATTTTGCACCCGTAGTTAGATTTTTGTGTACATTTCAGCAGAGTCGATGCCGAAAAATTCACCTTAAAATTCCAAGTGCATGGGCAAGTTGATGGTTGCCAAAATTGTTGTCTTTGGATGCGCAATGAAGGAGCAATGTACCGGAAAGACTATTGTGAACGTTGATCGTATGCTTTCTAAGTCCCGGGAGTGCCTCGATTTCTCTACAAAAGCTCACAACTAGTAGAAAAATAGTGAAATGAACCATGAAAGAAGTCGAGTAACCCATTTTCAGAGAATTGATCAATGTTTGTTGGTGTTGTGTTCATACCATGCTTGCTTCATGATGGGGATGGAGCTGGAGCATGAAGAGTTACATTTAATTAGTTTAGTATTTATTTAAAGTGTCTTTCAAAATTCTAAAGAATAATTTAGCTATATATAATGTATTTGAAGTCATTTGGAATGATATTAAGAATTTATGAAATAATATATTTGTTAAGAAATTATTCTTGACGTTTGTTTGTGTTCACCGGCATCTCATTTGAGAGATCAACGGTTTTCACTAGAGCTCATGCATCATTTGGTATCAGAGCCTGCTACGATGTCTTCTCATCGTCAGCCTATCCTAGACCCCGCCGCAGAGGCCGCAACCCGTCGCCGCGCCGACGTCGCCGCCTTGTGTCGCCAGGTAACGGCCCTTACGACTGAACTAGAAGAAATCCGACTTGCTCTCGCAGATGTTCTACCAAAAGCTCAACACCAACCAATCCCCGTGCTTGAGCGCACTCTTGGTGATGAACTCGATCCATATAATGCTCCAATTTGGGATGACGAACCAGCCACAATTTGGGATGACGAGCCAATCTGGGACGACGAGCCGATCTGGGACGACGAGCCGTTGCCTCAAGTCGTTGCCCTGATGTTGAATCCTGATGACGTTTCTCCTACCCCACATCAGAATGTTATTGCTCTGGCGCCACTGCCTCCAGCCGATTCTCTGGCATTGAGTCCTGAGGTCGTTGCCTGTTGCGATGCGTCAAAGCTCGCGATAGGGGCTGTCCTTGGCCAAGAAGCACGGCCTTTTGCGTTTTTTAGTGAAAAATCCGGAGCTTGTGTTCGGTATACTACATACGACGTGGAGTTTTATGCAATAGTACGAACAATCCTAACGCCTATCAAATTCGTTTACCAGAACATATTCGTACTTCCAATGTCTTTACTGTCAAACATCTTATTCCGCATATCAGAGAAAATACGATGGAAGATGAAGCTAGAAGGGATTCGAGGTCGAATCGTTTTCAACCGAGTGAGAATGATGGGAATGGAGCTGGAGCATGAAGAGTTACATTTAATTAGTTTAGTATTTATTTAAAGTGTCTTTCAAGATTATAAAGAATTATTTAGCTATAAATAATGTATTTGAAGTCATTTGGAATGATATTAAGAATTTATGAAATAATATATTTGTTAAGAAATTATTCTTGACGTTTGTTTGTGTTCACCGGCATCTCATTTGAGAGATCAACGGTTTTCACTAGAGCTCCTGCGTCACTTCACCATTTTATAGTGTAATGTTAATGTTAATTAAGTAAGTGAAATTAATTATTTTTTAATTAAAGCTATTACATATATTTGGTAATACTATTATTTAATAAGAAAAAATCAATTAAATTTATTAATTATTAATATACTAACCAATTGTATTATTGGAGGATGTATATAATAGAGATTTTGTAGGATTTTTATTTTTAAAAGTTCATAAAAATCTTAAGGCATTCAATTAGGATTTTACAAAATTTTTAAAAAGTCTAAGAAAAACCGTTCATAAATAGTGTAACCACTTCATTAAAAAAGTTTAAGAAAAAACCGTGCATGTGCATGAATAGTGTAACCACTTTATTTAAAAATTTAAACCGTTGAAGAAGTTTGACAATTAAACATTTATAGTGGGTGGAATATAATCTTCAATAAATAGTTTTTATTCACCAAAATCTCTCTATAGAGATTTCGGTGAATTTATCTTTTTTACAATTAATTATTATTAAAACTTAAAAAATTATATAAAACTTTATAATTATTTTATTCTCTTTTAATAAAATAAATTATTATTAAAAATTATACTAAAATTGAAAAATATTATATTAAAAAATTATGTTTATTTTTTCTTTTAATTATATATATATATATATATATATATATATATATATATATATATATATATGTGTATATAAATTAGTTACCTTTAAAATATTTTGAATTCATATATTTTTAATTTGAAAAATAAAGTAATTGTAGATAGAACCGTCAAAAGAAGGCTGATCAAAGAAAGACTTGGGTCTCAAATATAGATGTCCAAAAAGAGTTGTGTCCTTTTCGCACGGCCCGACAAGCCCGATGGGCTTGGCCCGATTTTTGGGATGGCTCGTTTATAATTTTTAATAATTTTTTTTACAAATTTTAATTATAAATAATATTAAAATTTAATATTTTATTTATTTGTTGAATATAAAATTTAAAATCAAAATATTTATAAATTTAACTATATTCTTAGTATATTTAAAATATTAAATTATTATTAAAAATGAAATTATAGACTTAAATTTATTTTATTTATTTTAAAAAAAATAAAATTTATTATTTATTATAATTTTTTTAATTAATTAGTATAATTAACATTTTTTATAATTTAAAATTAATATTTATTTTATTTTATATTATGGGCCAAAAAAATTTGGTGGTCCACGGTCCGTCCAAGGTTGGGCCGGACTAAGAAATTCAAGGTCCATCACAATTTGGGCCGACTTAGCCTGGCCCAAGAAAATTTGAAAGCCCGATAGCTTGGGCTGGGCCGGTCTGTCTCGGCTATTTTTTGTTGTGGGTTGAGTTTAAAAAATAAGATAAAGTAGTGGTAATTTAAAGTAAAAAAATAAAATAGAAAACTTAAAATAAATATATATATATATATATATTGTAACTTTTGTGGGAGATATTAAAATTTAAAATTAATTAATCTTTAAAAACGGCCCAATCCGTTTCCGTCTAATCTCACTTTCACCCTCGCACACAATTGAGATGGCGGTAATGGAAGATGACGGTGAGCGAAGCAGCAAAGAAATGGCGGGATTTCTGATCAAGCATCACTCGGAGCAACTTCAAAATATCATCCTCGCATCTGATCCTCGCCTTCATTTTGCTCTCCACATCGAGTGAGTTCATCAATTCACCCTCGCATTTTCGTATACATTTTTTTTTGTGCTGGTAGAGCTGAGAATTTGAGTGTTCTGATCTCATATTTTATTTTAATTAATTTAATTAAAAAAAAGTTTCGCTGAGTTGATGGATGAAAATCCGCCATTATCACACCTCGTTTTCTCGCACCCGACTGAGTATTTACCCCTATTCGACGAATCTGCTGTTTGGGCTCAGGTATATTTTCGGTTTAATTTTCATAATTTCTGCTAAAACTAACGCAAGGATTTGGGGGTTATTTTATGCTCTGTTTGTTGTATCTAAATGTGTAGAAAGTGATATATGCTGATTTCAAGAAAATTGAAAATGCTAGTGTGAAGGCTTTTGTACACGTTCGGATTAACATCTGCGGTTCTCCTCTGGAATGCCCTGGTTGGTTATATGCTTAATTGCTTGTGCTTTAACTACCTATTATTCTTTGAAGGTCTTGCTGTCTCTGTATGTTTATGTTCATGAGTTCAGTTTTTTATGTTTGGGGATTTCGTAGAAACTTTTCCGAGCATTGGACGTGTGAGAGTGAAACACCGTGGGATTCTTCTCACTCTCAAAGGCACTGTAATTAGGTCTGGACCAATCAAAATGATTGAAGGGGAGAAGACTTATGAGTGTCGTGTGTGTAAACACAGGTCTGAGTTTGTGATTTACATATGATGGGCTTCGTTTGACTTACCATTGAGAAAAGTAATTGTTCTAATGTTGGGTGCAGGATAAAAGTTTTTCCGGAGGTGGAAACCAGAAATACCATATCCCGGCCAACATTTTGCCCTTCTCAGGTCTGCTACTCTGCTTAAAAGTTCATCTGCTTATCTCATGCATGCACTACTGTAGTTGGTACACATTTTTTCCCATTATTATCAATCTGTATTTTGATTTAATAAACATTTATGTACTTGCTATTGATTCTGCTCACACTTTTGTGAATCTATTGTTGAGCTTCAGCTTAAGGTTTGAGGTTAATCTTCCTACTCATTAGATCGAGCATTAGAGTATAAATAGTTTCATAAAATTACTTAATATGTAATATCTAAATAATCAACAATGACAACCTTGAAAGCAGCTAGGTTACTGGATTGAGCGTTGGACCCAGGTTCGTGAAAGCCCAAAAAAACATGTGATTGGCTTTAGCCTGCTTTAAAAATAAGCTTGGCATCCTTGAGGCTTGAGTAGACATTTGCCAAAAAAAAACCTTAAAAATATCAGGAAATTATATGATTGATTTTGTTCCATGTAGAACTGTGAAAGCACACGTTTCCAGATGGTGGAAGACAACAAGATATGCCATGATTATCAGGAAATTAAGATTCAAGAAAGCACACAGGTTTTAGGCGTCGGAGCTATCCCTCGATCGATTCCTGTTATTCTGAAGGATGACCTTGTTGACATAGTTAAAGCTGGAGGTACTTTGAGATTTGAAAGTAATATATATATATATATATATATATATATATATATATATTATGCTTTAAGATATCACGTTTTTCATAAGTCACAAGGCTAAAAAATGGCTTGGCTGCGTTAAAATATTCTTTGTATGCCTTTATTTAAGCATAGTCATATTAACAAAATATGATATAAAAATGTACTTATTATTAACTTAAATGGTATATTGGGAAAATACTCTCAAACCATACTTTTTCAACAACATTAATTGATGTTTTCTTGTACAAACTCATGCAAAACCAACTCTTATTACTAGTCTAAACATTAATCAATTTCAGGTGTACATTCTCCAAGCTTCTGTAATCTAATTTATCTTTGCATTCAGATGATGTAATTGTTACTGGAGCCCTGACAGCTAAATGGTCCTCAGATCTAAAGGATGTGCGGTGTGACCTTGACCCTGTATTCATTGCTAATTGTGTGAGGTAACATAGTAAGTTCGTCTTAATTCATTCAATTTTGACTCTTATTTCATTCAATGTGTTTTTGTGTGTGTAATCTTTAACACGATTTCCCCAATTGAGGAATCACTAAAAAAGTATAGTTCCAAGTCTGAACCTATACTCCAATTTTCATTTTAAGATCATTTTGACATGTGGTATATGATATTTTCTCTAATCTCTTCTTTTTTATATTCAAAGCTATTCTCTTTATTTACCAAATAGATTTTGCTCTCAGTTCTTTAACTGTCTCTGCTTTAATATCTTTTTCTAGGAGAATGAATGAGTTAAGGTCAGATATTGATATTCCTGATGAAATTATCATGAGATTCAAACAGTTCTGGTCGGAATTCAAAGATACTCCATTGAAAGGTACATGATTCTTATAGTCGTAATATGTTGTCTTTTAACCATTGCCCAAGTTCTGGTTGATAGTCCATTACTTAATGTTTTAGGTAGAAATGCCATTCTTCGGTGTATCTGCCCACAGGTTTTTGGACTCTTCACTGTTAAGCTTGCAGGTAAGGAAACTTTGAAAATTGTCTCTTTAATCTTAAAACGAAAATTACCTGCTTCAAGTACTGGGTAATTGAAAATTGCTTGATGTTTGATCTATTACATATAACTAAGAACTCATCCCGTGCTGAGATTGCTGTTTGATTTAGTTGCGCTTACACTTATTGGAGGCGTTCAGCATGTCGATGCTTCGGGAACAAAGGTCCGAGGAGAATCTCATTTGCTTTTGGTTGGCGATCCCGGTAAAATAATCTAATTTATTTTTTACAATTTGACGTGGATTACTGAATCATGCCAATATATGGTGCAATTGAATATAGTTGATAGTTAGAGACACTTAGAGTTATGTGTGTAGACTGTAGAATAGTGAGCTTCTTTGGAAAGTTTGTAATCATATTATGTGGCCTGTGGGCCAGATTAATTGCACGGGCTCTTTGAGATCTCTAATATATTTGATTCGATTAGGGACTGGAAAGTCACAATTCTTGAAGTTTGCTGCTAAATTGTGCAATAGATCTGTAATTACCACTGGGTTAGGGAGCACTAGTGCTGGACTTACTGTCACTGCAGTCAAGGATGGAGGTACTGCTAATTACTACTCCATAACATAAAAATTCTTGGAGCTTCATTTTACCACATAACTGATAATATCAGTATCTATTATTTTTCCATTACACCTCTATATGATATGTTTTTTCTTATATATAACTAATGTCAGGGGAGTGGGTGCTAGAAGCTGGAGCCCTAGTTTTGGCAGACGGAGGTCTTTGCTGTATAGACGAGTTTGATAGGTACAACCTACAGAATCAACTCTCTTTAGATCTCAAAAGCTAGTATTTCAGATAATCTGCTCTGAACAAAAATATAAATTTATAGTTTTTGTTGTTTTGCACACAAGTAATATAATTTCTTGGTTACATCATCATTTATCGCAAGGCATCGATTTTTAGAGTTTAATGACATTTCTACTTTATGTTTCTCGTTTGTTATTTTTGGCGCTAGTCATTCATCTTCGATCATTTCTGATAATCATGAAATGAAAGAAAGTTTAAATTAGCACAATAAACTATTTGCCTCACATTTTTTTTTTCTGTTTTTCCTTTTTTTTTTTATATATTATGATCATTTTCTCCCACATACTCCTTTCACAACCAACAAAAATACCTTAGTGCGTCTTTCAAGACATTTTTCATGCAGTATTGGTACTTGTAATATTCGACATATTTTTCTAATTGTGTTTTTGGCATCCAGGCATGTACGTTAGATGTACAAATACTAACCTTTTGTATTCTTTATAGCATGAGAGAACATGATAGAGCAACTATTCATGAAGCTATGGAGCAGCAAACAATAAGTGTAGCCAAGGTACATTTAGAAGAAGGGCTACAAAAAGTACACTTTATATATAAGGTGACTATGATTGTATAACCATTCAAAAATGCCGTTCAATTACCAGGCCGGGCTTGTAACAACACTCAACACAAGAACAATTGTTTTTGGTGCAACAAATCCAAAGGGACAGTATGATCCAGATCAATGTATCCTTCTCTGAGTAAAACTCTATAGTATTTTTTAACGAGTTATTGAAAAAACTTATGTTTAAATGCACCGTCCCTCCTTTCTTATATGTTCTGTATTCTTTGACACATGCCTAGCTATGTCTGTCAATACCACACTTTCTGGGCCCTTGCTGAGCAGATTTGATATAATTCTTGTTCTCTTAGACACAAAAAATCCACAGTGGGATTCAGTTGTTTCTTCTCACATTCTTTTTGAGGTAATAATCACGACTATTGTTGATGGAATTTCCATTTTGGTCCCAGGACAATTGAATTAAAGAAACAATTACAAACATTACCCTTGAAGTTTGGCTTGATTACTGAAATATCCAGCTAACTTTCAAAACTTTAAGGTGTACTCCCGAAGTTTGATTAAGTATTAAAGTTGAGGGGGTTTGCTGTTATAAATTTATAGACAAGGTGGGTTTTGAATTATTGTTTTTGTACAGTAATTATAAATTTAGGTATTTCTTTTGGTAATGACAAACTTCAAGGGTACCCTTTCGTAAATTTACCCTCAAATCGTTTGGGTTGATAATATATACAGGCAGAACAGAGCAAGGAGAACCAAGATGAGAATTTATCCGATATTTGGTCTCTTACCTTGCTTAGACGGTAAGATGTACTGAGTACATACTACATTCCAAGTTACAACTGATATAAAACTCTGATAAATTAATTGCTTTCAACGGTGGTATCAGGTACATTCATTACGTGAAAGGGTATTTCAGACCAGTCCTTACAAAGGAGGCTGAAAATATTATATCCAGCTATTATCAACTCCAAAGAAGATCAGCCACTGACAATGCAGGTTTTTCCATACACAGATACTTTATCCGAGTAGCATATATTTTTTATTATTATTAAAATAAAAGGGTATGACAGCAAGGACGACAATTCGCATGCTTGAAAGTTTGATACGCCTAGCTCAAGGTACAAAACTACTGATAATATTCCATTCTACTTTGTTCCCATTATTACGTAAACTAATTGTCAATGCGTGTATATGTATGTAGCACATGCGAGGCTCATGTTCCGGAATGAAGTCACCCGTTTGGATGCAATTGCTGCCATATTATGTATAGAGTCATCCATGACTACTTCGGCTATAGTGGACAGCGCTGGAAATGCACTGCACTCCAATTTCACCGACAACCCTGATGAAGAATGTATCCTTTAACTTCATTTTCTCTATAAATATAATACTACATATATTTAAAACCATGCATATAAATCCTTCACTGAAAGTGGTGCTATAGATGCCAAGCAAGAAAAGCTGATCCTCGAGAAACTGAGTTGCATGGATGATTTCCCGGACATCTGAAATGACGTGCTCTATTTGCTTGGACAATGTCAGGTTTGTGTTTTTTATGCTGATGTAAGTGCCAGTGAAGGTTTTTCCTTCAACTGATTTCTGCATTTTTTTCTGTGTAAATATATAATTTTCCATATTTTTATAACCAATTCATAATGCAGCTTTGAGGTTCCTATTACACTTTGAAGGTTTTTGAATGATTCAAATTTCAAATATTAGTGGCATGATTTTTAATGAAAACTGATTACTAATATTTTTAGTGACTATTTTTGAAAATGTCAAAGCACATATATAACCATCAACTTATAATTAAAACAATACTGTGATAACTGATAAGTGAACTTGTGATGTGATGGAAATCAATATTTACTCAAAATTTATTTTAATATTTTTCACAATTTGAGTTTTTTTATCCATTGAAATTCTTATAAAAGGTATGGGAGTGCATATTTTTTTTATAAAAGAGTTTATAAATACATTGAAAAATATAATCAGTTGTTTATTTAAAATATATTCTATGGACTCAAAATTTACAGTACCTTTTTTTAATAATTTTTAAATTAAATTAAATATTTTGGACTCTTGAGTCAACGATTTAAAGATTTATTGACTACTACGTACCTAATCTCGAATTTTGTCTACGATCAAGATTTAACGATTTATTTAATCTCGAAATATGAATTTTAATATTCTTTTAAAATTCCGATATTGAAAAAAAAAAAAAAAAAAATTTGCTCAATTGCTTTCTGTGTCTGGTGGTGGTGGTGCGATTGAGTGTGACTGAGCTTCGTCCTCTCCGCCTTTTTCATCTTCTCCAAATCTCTCTCACACTCTATACACACACCATCTCATCTCTCTCTCTCTCTCTCCCTTCCAAATTTCCAATCATGGAGGCCTTCGCCCTCTTCTCTCCATCCACCACCACCTCTTTCTCCCGCCTCTCCCTCGCCCGCCTCCGTCCCATTCCCGCCGACAAGCTCCGTCGCCCCCTCATTTTTCTCTCAACCGCCCACACTTCCTCTCCGCTCCGCCACCCAACCAATCTCTCCCTCTTCACCCCCGTCCACAAAAACCCCCGAATCCCCACCCCCCGCTCCTCTTCCTCCGACACGCCCGCCCCCGCCGAATCACCTCCACCCCCGCCGCCGCAAGCCGGCGGAGGAGCGAAACCAATCCCCCTAATCATCTCCCTCGCCATCGGATTCGCGGTCCGTTTCCTCGTCCCCAGACCCCCCGAGGTCACTCCTCAGGCGTGGCAGCTGCTCTCCATCTTCCTCTCCACCATCGCCGGCCTAGTCCTCAGCCCCCTTCCCGTCGGCGCGTGGGCCTTCCTCGGCCTCACCATCGCCGTCCTCACCAAGACGCTCACGTTCGCCGCCGCCTTCTCGGCCTTCACGAACGAGGTCATCTGGCTGATTGTCATCTCCTTCTTCTTCGCGCGAGGCTTCGTGAAGACCGGCTTGGGGGATAGGATTGCCACGTATTTCGTGAAGTGGTTGGGAAAGAGTACTCTAGGGTTGTCGTATGGGTTGACACTGAGTGAGGCTTTGATAGCTCCGGCAATGCCGAGCACAACTGCCAGGGCGGGAGGTGTATTCTTGCCGATCATTAAGTCATTGTCTTTGTCGGCTGGGAGTTTGCCCGGGGAGCCCTCGAGGAAGAAGCTCGGGTCTTATCTAGTGCAGTCTCAGTTTCAGGTTCCTTGCTTATCTCTGCGATTTTGATACACTGTCTTAAATGAAAGATAAACGAATTAGTTGCTTGTCTCTGGTATATTAGTTTGGGAGCATAAGATAAGGTGTGTTTTTAAGCTAGTAAATCGTATGTATGTTTTGTGTATAAGTTGCATTTTCTTCCTGGTGATTGGATTGGAGGGTATGTTGTACACTTGTAATAGAATCAGGTGTTCGGTTTGATCTTTTTTTGTGTGAATAATGTAACTATTACATGTCATAGAGTGTTTGGAATAAGGATCTTGTGCAAATGTGTAGTGTGATAGTATAGGTTAGAATTAGATATTAGGTATTTTGAATATTAAAATTTAAGTCATATACTAATTATCCCAAATCCATTTTTCTAATCCTATAGCAAACACGATGACAAAATAATTGTGATTGTTTGTGTCATGTTGTCCATGCTTAGCTTCTAGTAGTACTTTTTACTTTTTAGTTATTGATCATCGACATTTCATTGGTAGTATGTCTTCAAAAATCTGTGCTGTATATTTAGCACCCTTGAGCTTCTATATCCCCTTTTTTAAGAATGCACAAAATATTTTTACGATGTTTTTGGCCTTTATTGATTTTTGAATATTTGCGATTCACATCCCTGTCACTCATGCATGGTTCTATTATTCTGTGAACAGTCTGCCGGTAATTCAAGTGCTCTTTTCCTAACTGCAGCTGCTCAAAATCTGCTATGCCTCAAGCTAGCCGAGGAACTCGGGGTGGTTATTGCAAACCCATGGGTTTCTTGGTTTAAGGCTGCGAGTTTGCCCGCCTTTATTTCTCTCTTAGCTACACCGTACATATTGTACAAGCTTTATCCTCCTGAAACCAAAGATACACCAGATGCCCCTGCAATGGCTGCAAAAAAATTGGACCTTATGGGACCCGTGACTAAAAATGAATGGGTCATGGTTGGCACGATGCTTCTTGCAGTTTCTTTGTGGGTTTTCGGGTACGTACATTTTTATGTAATTTTTCACGTCGTATGATTTTATCCTCATCGAGGTTTGCTGGTTTGTTCTGGTAATTACATGTCAAGTGACCTCTCACGAGTTAATATTATGCAGAGATGCTATTGGCATTGCAAGCGTTGTTGCTGCCATGCTCGGTTTATCAATACTCTTATCACTGGGAGTCTTAGATTGGGACGACTGCCTAAGTGAAAAATCAGCATGGGACACTTTAGCATGGTTTGCAGTCCTAGTCGGGATGGCCAGCCAGTTGACCAACCTCGGGATCGTGAGCTGGATGTCTAACTGCGTGGCTAAGTCTCTGCAGTCGTTGTCTCTGAGCTGGCCCGCTGCTTTCGTTCTTCTCCAGGCAGCCTACTTCTTGATCCACTACCTCTTCGCGAGCCAGACCGGACACGTAGGGGCCCTGTACTCGGCTTTCCTTGCGATGAACTTAGCATCTGGAGTGCCAGGTGTGCTCGCGGCATTGGCTCTGGCTTATAACACGAATCTGTTTGGTGCTTTGACTCACTACAGCAGTGGTCAGGCGGCCGTGTATTTCGGAGGTAATGAATATTTTCTCGTGTGTTCCCTATCCATAAGGTAAGTCTGACATGTTTTTTTTTTCTTTTCTCGATTCTTAAAACAGCCGGCTATGTCGATCTTCCGGATGTATTCAAGTTCGGGTTCATCATGGCTACTGTCAATGCGGTGATTTGGGGGGTTGTCGGAACATTCTGGTGGAAGTTCTTGGGATTGTATTAACTTTCGATATTTCATAGTGTAAAATCATTTGGTCAGTGATCGTGTTCGTTTGAACTTTGTCGAACGAAGCCTTACATTCATTTTCTCAGGTAATATGCATGATCAATGAGGTCATATGAGTGTTACTAGAGAAAACGATTAAACACTACCCAAAATTATTCTACAAGATTAGATATACAGTAATAGGGAACCAACCGGCCTAAGTCAAAAGTTGTTTAAATCTTGTAGACTTGTAGAAACTACAAAATGCATTATTTCTGTTTAGCAAGTATAATCTCATATATTTTCACTTTTCATTTTGTAAATGTTTTATCCACCTTTTTAAAAAATATAATTTCTGTAATTATTGTTTAAAATGATCATGAAATTCTTAAAAACAAATTGAAATAATAGTGGTATAATTTAATTAAATTTATGTTATTTTCTCAAAATGTGCCAATTACTTAAATTTTGTTATATAAAATAATCACTTTTTACCCAGTCGTTTTTCGGCAATTGCTGCTAACCCTATTCTATATCAAGAAGGTTATAATAACAGTAATTTTCACAAATTGGACCACCTTTTGCATTCAATTTCTCTAATTATTAGCTGTCCATTTTTTCCAATCTCCACAAAGTCAGTTACGCAAATATTTCAATTGAGATTCCGTGTTAAATGGTTAATGATCCCAAAAATATTTCCCCATATAAAACCAAAAATAAGTGGTATAAATTACCACTTACATAAAGTACAACAAAAAAAAAATGAAACGTGATTAAAATTGTATTAATATCTAATTATTATTTTATAAATAAAGTAATTTTGTATTTTTATAGTAATTATTTCACAATATTTTATAAATAATTAAAATAAAAAATTAGACTTATTTCAAGGCGAATATTTTTTTATTTATTTTATTTTAATAAAGTATATTATTTCTGGGACGTATGATCATATATTTTTTATAAATTATAAATGACATAATCATATATTTGTTTGTAAATTATAAATGACACCCGAATCTCTTACTAGACAAAGAGATTATATTTTATTCTCACATTAGTATTAAAAATATTAGGTATATTTAGGAAAAAGGGTAATTTGGTTTGTTAATTTAAAGGTTAAACCACATAAAATATACTTTGTATTTAAGGGTAATGATTTTTTAAATTATTTATTTATTAGGGTAATATAATTTAAATAATTAAAACAAAAGATATATTTTTAAAAGTATAGTTACTATATTAACCTTACAAAATAATACTAAAATTTTAAACTGTAATATTAAAAAATAAAATTACGCAATTGTAACCGCTATGTAACTACTTACAAAAATATAATTACGCAATTATTAAATTAATTGTTAAATTTTAACCATAAATTTGAATTTTAAATTGTTAAATAACAAAACAAAATTACGCAATATCAACTTAATTGTTAAATTTTAACCAAAAAATATGAATTTTAAATTATTAAATAAAAAACAAAAAATTGTTAAATAACAAACCAAAATTAGGCAAATTTTAAATTGTTAAATAAAAAACAAAAAATTGTTAAATAACAAAACAAAATTGCAGTATAAATTTAATTGTTAAATTTTAACAAAATATCTGAATTTTAAATTGTTAAATAAAAAACAAAATTACGCAATTCTCAACTAAATATAAATTTTAATTTTAAATTGTTAAGTTTTAACAATAAATTTGAATTTTAAATTGTTAAATTAAAAAATAAAAATAAAAAATAGTTATTAAAATATGTAACGTTTAATATATTTTTACCCTCTCATGTATATGTATATATATTAAAAAGGTTAAATTTGGAAGTTTGCTCTTATTCATAATTAGGATAAACTACTACTTCTAATTATATAAATATAATTAGAACTCCCCTTAAATAAAAATAACCCAAAATATTATATTCTCACTTTTAAAAAATAGTTTTTATTTTAAATTACAAATTTATCTCGATTTTTTCAACATATTTTAAAATTATAATCATAACTATTTTACTATGATTTTCAACTTAAAAATCATATTTTTACTAACCTATTAATTTTTTGCCAAAAATTAAAAAATGAATATTTTCCTGAGTTGGGCAAAGAAAAGTCCATTAAATTCAAATGTATGTAGAGTAAGAAGAAGAATAAAGTAATTGTTCAGTCGTTCAAACTATCAATACGGTTTTGAAAAAGTGGAAAGCGAGTCCTAAAATTACAGCTATTTACTTAATTTTTTTACTTTTTTTACGAAAGCGCGTGAATCACATACGCGTTTTCACGGCGTGTAAGTTTCATCTCTACCGTCCAAAAACAACACGCCAAAGATTCGATTCGCAGGCAAATCTCGATCCAACGGTTGAAAAATCCCGTCACTCACGGCACCTTCCGATCCCCCCTATAAATACCGCCTCACACGCCTCCACTTCAACGGTCGCAACCAAAAGGAAAAAAAAAAATTGTTTATTCTTCTCAAAATTCCCCTTTCATTTTCTCTCTCTGCGTCTCCCCAAAGCTATCCATTTAGGGTTTCATTCCATGGCGGTTTCTAAGGTTTTTTGGATCTCGATGGCGGTCGTCGCCGCAGCGTTGTTCGTCTCCGCCTCCGCGCAATCTCCCTCCGCCGCACCGTCTCAGCCTCCATCCGCCTCGCCGCCGAGGCGGACGCCTCCCTCCGCAGCGCCATCTTCACCGCCCGCCGCCTCTCCCCAAGCGAGTCCCGCGCCCGCTCCGTCGACTCCCGCTTCCTCTCCGCCCACTCCGTCGACTCCCGCTGCCTCTCCGCCCACTCCGTCGTCTCCCGCCGCATCTCCGCCCGCGCCTTCTACTCCGGCCGCGTCTCCGCCGTTGACTCCCTCGACTGCGGAAGCCCCGTCTCCCTCCGTCGCCTTGCCTCCATCCGACATCGCTCCATCTCCTCATGTAAACGGCGCCGTTTCGATTAGCGGTGGACTCGCGGCTGTCGCCGCCGGTCTTTTAGCGGTCGCTTTGGTTGCGTAGATAGTTTGACTGTCTAGTTATCGGAGTTTTTTCGTATGAATTTTATTTTAATTATACTTTGTTAACAGCAGTAGGAGTGGAGTTCCCAGATCTCGTTAATAATTTCTCCTTTGTGATGAATATGATTTATTTTTTGTAATTTCTAATTCGCCTTTTTTTACTTAATTTTTTATTGAATTTTGTTTTTTAGTAATTCTTAATATGGGGTAAAAATGTAAAATCTGCTTGATTCGAAAATATTCAACAAATAATAATAATTAAATTTATCAAGTTACTTTTTATTCAATTTTGTTTTTTTAGTAAATTTTTAATATGTGCTAAAAATGTAAAATCTGCTTGATACGAAAATATTCAACAAATAATAATAATTAATTTTATGAAGTTGGGTAAAATAATTATGATTTGTAGGATATTTATTTCGCAGTATATATTTGATCAAGATTTTCCGGAAAAATGAATGATTTTGTTTGAAAATCATTATCATAATAATATAAAGCATATTTACATAATATTGTCAATATTGACAAATTGACATAAAAAATCAAAATTAAATTAGTAAAGATTTGTTTTTATCCATTTCCGCCAATTAATTCGGTTTGGCTGTTTTTTCATTTTATACCCTTTTCAACCGGTTTGGGTGTTTTTCCTTTTATACCCTTTTCAACCATTGTTTCCAACTCTTCCAAATCCTGCTTCACGTCACCGACCTGTCGCAGGGGTACGTTTGTAATTTCACACATATATTTTTCATCAAATAGTTTGGAAATTTGAATTATACCTTATGGATTATATCTTCAACTAAATGGGCTTCATGGGCCGTAAAACCCGACACAGCCTCCATCGCCTCGGCTACCTCCTTGAGCTTACTGTCGTCGGGAAGCTGTTTAGCCACCTCTGAAAAAACGTTATCCGCGGTGGTCGCCACCTTTTCAACGACGGCCGCCGCCACTTCCACTTCTTCCACTATCTTTTCCACCTTTCCTAACATTAGCATTTCACCCGTCTTGTTCGTCCACAACGGTAGTAACAAAGAAATTATCGACCCCAAATAAAATTTCACCCTGCAGTAAAAAATAATTACCGATTCATGAGATACAAAGAAAAATCGACCGTAATAGAATTGGGTGGTACCAATTGGAAAAGCCGAACTTCGGCGGAGCTGGGGATGCCGATTGCGCGACTTCTCGACTTTCGCCATTTTCCCTTTGAATAAATGATAAATCCACACACATTAATATTATAAATAATTAATTTGAAAATACAATAATTGGTTAATTACTATTTATAATTAGTAATTACATTTCAAGCTTATGTTTGTCGGAGGAGCTGACGCATAGGAACCTTAGCCCTTGATTCGAGCCGACGGGTCCCAAGTTGTACGGCTGGAGGTTGCGGTGGGCCCGCCATGAATTAGCGACGGATGCGACTCTGTAGCGGCAAAGCATCGTGATCAATGTCCGAAGCTCGTATGAGGATGATGATGGGTTTCTCGCAGCCATTATTATGTTTTTTAATTTCCTGAAAGCCTTATTTGATGTGTAGTATGTAATTTCATAACAAGAACACGGTCGATACTGTATATATGTGTGACTTGGAAAGATCCCTGCACGCCAAGGAATTGAATGACGTGGCTGAATTTGATTGGCCACACTTTAAGCCAAAGGTTATTAGAGATTTATATGACTTCACACAAAAATGGCTAAGAAGGTTGAAACGCAACAAGTCACCTGTTTCTTGCAAGTTTTAATTGTGCAACTTTGGCGGCTTTTCTTTTATCATGTTTATTACTCATCCTTCTGGAGAAATCAGCCATTTTTAGACTTTTTCAAGCACAAAAATTAAAATAAAGTAAAATGTAAAAAAAATATTTTTTTTCTTTACCTATAGTAAAAACTAAATTAATTATTTCGTTTCTATGTAATTTGAAAATTTTAATGTGATAAGAATTGTCTAAGTTATTCAATTATATATAACATAACTTGCATATGTTCATGTCACCACTTTGTGTAGGAGAATATCAAATTAACTACAATCATTTTTGCATATCATTTCCAAAGCGAGCTATGAATTCGAATTCACATTACAATAATTTTAGGTTGTCGGTTCTACGCGTGAATTATAATGAGTCAGTTGAAATTCAGAGTATGGATCCCTATCTTGAACATGTTTTGATACAAAATCAAAAGACCTTATTTTAATTTAAAGTAATCAATTTATATATACATGAGTCCATCAATTTCAACAAAATTAAACAAAAAAATTTCAAAATAAAAATAAAGACTTTTTGTGTAGGTTAGGGCAGTACCCATTAAGATAACATGGAATAAATCGACTCTTTCTTAGAAAAGATGCTACGAGGTGTTACATGTTCAAAACATGTTGACTAGCAATACAAGCTTGATCATTCGTTGTAATATACTTATTCGTTAATGATATGGTCGATGAAATGTAATCGATGATCAAATTTTTGGTCTCAGGACATCATGAATATTGCACACTGTTATTTAACAATATTTTATAATGAAATAAAAGAAAAAATAAAATCTTTACAGTGACAAAAAAAATGAAATGGGGAACTCTGTAAGTCTCTAAGTATTGCTTCCCCAATTATTTTGTGAGGTTGTTCCACATTATATATGTTTAAAACCCTAAAAATAAATAATTATACGTTTGATTTTACTTATTTTTCTACTTTGACGCACCTAAATTCTTGAGGTATAGGTAAATTACTTGGTAAATTACTTGACAACTTCTACCTCAAAATATCTAATATGCTTAAACAGTTAAACAAATGTTTCTGGGTAGAGACTGTTCAGCGGCCCATGACTTTAAACCCACGAAAATGTCAATATCTTACCAATAATCACAGAATAATTTTAATTTAATTAGTTTAAAAAATAAAGAAAAAGAGAAAAAATCAACAATGGCGCTGGTAGGTTTCACGTTTCACCAATACACAAAAATAGAAAAAAAAACTGGACCACTCTTTCTCTCTCCTCTTCCATCCAAAACCCCTGAACCACCGCCTCCGCCGCCGTCTCTCCGGATGGCCTTCCGCCATCGAAAACTGGCCAACGACTCCGCCATCGACCCAATCAAATTCTGCGACGAACACTGCGATCTCATCAAATACCCAGATTCGATCTGCACGGGAGCGTGCCTGTGGTGCCCGCCCGGCTGCGACAACGCGCCGCCGGCAATCGTCTTCACCGCCTCACCGGAACCCCCCCACCGCATCTCCCTCCTACTCACCGTCTCCCTCTCCGCCCTCGCCGCCGTCTTCTTCCTCTTCACCTGCTACACGATCTACAAATTCTACTCCCACTGGTGCAGCCCCAGGAGCCGCCGCCGCAGATCCCGGCAGCCGGACGCCGATCCGGACGAATTTCTCGCCCAGGACCCCGCGGTCGACCACCACGTGTGGTACATCCGGACGGTCGGGCTCCAGCCGTCCGTGATCGGCGCGATCACGATCGTCAAGTACAAAAAGGGGGACGGGCTGATCGACGGCTCGGATTGCTCCGTCTGCCTGAGCGAGTTCCAGGAGGACGAGACCCTCCGCCTTCTCCCCAAGTGCAACCACGCCTTCCACGTGGCGTGCATCGACACCTGGCTCGGGTCCCACACCAACTGCCCCATGTGCCGAGCCGGGATCATCAACTCGCAGGAGGAGCAAATCGCTCAGGATTCTGCCCCCGTAGAAGAGGGGGCCGCCTCAGGGGGCAACAGGGGAGCTGGGAGGGATTCGGAAAACGAGTCGAACGAGCAGCGAGTTGGGAACGAGGATCAAGGAGGATTACTGGATGGGATTCAACCTCTGAGAAGGTCGATTTCGGTGGATTCTTTAGCTGTTGTGGGGAAAACAGATAATCGATCGGTGGGAGTAAAAGATTGTGAGTCGGGAGTAGTTGTTGCTAGGAGGAGTGGATTGAATCAGGGGTTGTTCCAAACGGGGTCGACTTTTTCCATGAAAAGGTCGCTTTCGTGCAGTGCGAATGTGTTTCTGTCGAAGCATAGCAGCAGGAATCGGACTTGATTGCTAAGAATGACGAGTGTTTTTTTTTGCCCCTCGAATGATCCGGGGACTTATAGAACTCGGAAGCCTGATCGAAGATTAGGGTCCTCAATAAATAAGCTGAGTGTTACATAGGTTAAGTTGCCTGGTAATTGAGCATGAAGATTTGTAATTTGTAAGTAGCTCTCTTTGGAATCGTTATACTATGGATGGATGGATATCGATTTATATGTACTTGATGCTAAATGATTATTGTGAAGTAAAGTGTGTGGATGTATTTTGGCATTGATGTTGATAAAGACTGAACACCATCTCTTGGTAATTGGTTTGTAATTCATGAAATGATCATGGAACCACACACATAAAACTATTGACTTGCTTGTACGTATAAGGATCTAGTGGGGAGGTATTGTTCCACTAAAATATCCTTGGAACACATTCTCTCTTTTCCTTTGTTGGAATGAGATTCCAACTCTATCACCTTTTGAGATGAGCTGCTATTTGGAGAGAAGTTGTAAACTATGTGTTCAGGGAGAGATATTGTCTATTGTTAACCTCTATGGTAGAATCAATCGGGGATGTGATTTATCCCCTAACGGATGTCAGTATGTATTACGACACATCACGAGTGGCGGAAACACAATGAGAGGTTAAGTCGAACCATTTATGACAATTGCTGGTTTCGTCTTGCCTTGAGCTCTTGCCTCTTGGGAAGGGCTCCAGTCCCCAACCGTATTTGGTATTTGGGATAAATGATGAACGAATTCCCTCCATTCAAGTTAAGTTATCGACTAACAACGAGTACCCGAATTAAATCAGGTGGGCTTGTCTGAATATGGAGGGTAATAATTCCTTTCACAGCTCAAAGCCGTCTTCAATAATGCGCCCATGAATTTAGTGGATATAAAACTACTTCTTTTAAATCTTAAACACATTTATTTACCTTTATACCAATACCTTTTCAAGTAACTACTATTTTATTAGTTACACATCAATACGTATTATGCTCATATTTTACATTATAAACACACAAAATTAAAACAAAATTCATATAATACTTCAATGAAAACATATCTCATGAAAAAACTTCATAATATTTCAACTATTTTATATTACAAAACACACAAAAATTCATTTTTTCTCACCCCATGATAAATTTCATAATATTTCAATGAAAACATATCTCACCACCATGACAAACTTCACAATATTTCAATAAAAATTTGAATTTGTCCCACCCGAAGTTCGAACTCTGCGTTGTCGAATAATTACATTTATATCAAGAAACTGATGTAACATCAAAAAACTAATTATTGTCTCCAGGGGCATAGTCGAGTGGTAAAGCTTGTGATAATGTAGGTGTAATTTCCCGACGACACAAGGTTCGAACCTCGAGTTGGACAAATATTCATTTAAATATTATGAAGGTTTGTCCAAGTGTGAGATCTTTTGGTTCAAACCTCAAGTAGAACAAAATTTCATTGAAATATTATGAAGATTTGTCCAAACCTGAGGTGAGATCTGGACAAATCTTTATTGAAATATTACGAAGTTTTGTCCAAACTTGGAGTGAGATCTACCTCGAGTGGGACAAATTTTCATTGAAATATTATAAATTGAAATATTATGAAGGTTTGAGACAAATTTTAATTGAAATATTATGAAAGTTTGTGCTT
This sequence comes from Euphrasia confusa, assembly GCA_954870475.1. Taxonomy (NCBI): domain Eukaryota; kingdom Viridiplantae; phylum Streptophyta; class Magnoliopsida; order Lamiales; family Orobanchaceae; genus Euphrasia; species Euphrasia confusa. The sequence continues at coordinate 12,545,406 of OX940951.1, read as the reverse complement.
GAGATCGGTTGGAAGTACGGAATAATTATAATTTTAAGCATAAAATTTATATATTATTAATACTTTAATTTCATTATTTTTATATTAAATACAATAGATGATATTTATAATAAAAAATGCTTAAAGTTTTTTTAAATTTAATCTAATTTATTTTTTAAAAAATTATATTAAAAATTTTCAATTTTTTTAATGTAATAAATTTTAAAAATTATTTTTTTATAATTACATTTTGATTTTTTTCTTAATTACATTCAAGACTTTATAATACTAAAAAAATATTTTTGTCGGTATTACTTAAAATGGACTCTCTTGACCTAGTTTTTTGGCTCCGTTATTAGGCTCTCTTTGTTACTTAAACATATCTTTCGATTTACATCATATTCGAACGATTCATCTTTAATAATGAAATAGAGTGGAGTTTTTGGTCTCTCCTTGTTATAAAATAAAAAAATTATTGTACACAATGGACTTTGGAAGTCTTTTTCAGATTACTGTATATCATTAATTTGTCTGGTTTTTTGATTTTGTGTCATCCACTAAAGTTTCGACACGTATACAAACTGACCACTTTTGAAATTAGTCTCTATACAATCTTTGACATTATGTTTGGTTTTTCAAACATTTATGTACAATATTTACTTAAATTTATTGCAAAATTTCATTGTTATTCAAATTTACTTATGTTAAAATTTTGGCCTTTAGTTGTTTAAAGAATTTGAAATTAAATATAATTTAAATAATTTTATTAAAAAATTAAAATATTATTGATTCAACTTAAATATTAAAGTTATTATTTGCGTGTTTTTTATTTAACTCCCATTTCATTTTATAATTGAGTGAATAAAATTCAATATACGCCTTTAAGTAGAAACCCACGTTTGTTTGATAATTTTAGAATATAGACAAATCAGAGAAAAATAGAAAAACCAAGTTTCAAACTCCGTAGTCAACTTTTCCACACACTGTTTTCAGTCACTTAGCATGCTTTTTTAATCACACAAATAAGTCAATTTTTGTATAAAAAAAACTTAAATATGTTGTCATATGTGACTAATCAATTTAGATTAATAATATGGTAAGATAAACATTTATTTTTGCACATAGTAAATACTATCATTCATGTGAATCATGTCTCACTTAAGCATGCACTCAGTTATTTCACGTGGGCCCATGGAAGCTTCCATGAAAAATGTACCCAGTTTCATATTGTTTCACATTAGAACAATCCTTAATACAGTAACTTATAATAACACTCTTAATAATATGACTTTTTTTTTTATATAAAACATAAAAGAAATTAAGTAGGAAGTGAGACTCCTAAAAGAAGTTGAATTAACCGAATCAACAACTCTAAAATTAGAGTGGGCTCTCTCCTGCTCACCGTGTAGTGTGTAAAGGATACACCTAAGTCCAAGGAAGCAAGCATCTCGGGCCAAATCAAAACTGATTAATTTGTTAGCGTTTTTATTGCAACTATTATTAGCTAGAATATTTAGTTACTTATCTTAGTTATTCCATAGCTGATATTACGCCTTTGATCACTCGTGTATTTTAGGTTAATTTGTATCTAGTGTAGTATATAAACTCATGTAATCCCAGCATCATAGAATCAATTCATCTAATGCAATTCAACACCTCTTCTTAATTTTATATGGTATCAGAGCCTTCGATCCTAGGCAGAAATTCCTCGACAATGGCACACAACGCCTTCACCCTACCCAACTCTGCCGATCCCAAATCACCTATCCTCTTTATTAATCTATCTCAATGCAAAACTCTTACCTCTAGCAACTATCCACAATGGGCTTTTCAAGTCAAATCCTTCCTCCAAGGTCTTGACCTCTTTTCATACCTTGATGGAACGAATCCCTGTCCTTCTGAAACTGTCATTGTCAACTCCGTCACCACAACCAATCCGGCCTACCTCACATGGTGCCGCCAAGATCACCTTCTTCTTGGTGCACTCGTGGGAACGCTTCACGACTCCATCGCTTCTCTCGTTACTCAAGCTTCCTCTTCTCACCAGGTTTGGTCCATTCTCTCATCCACGTATGCTAACCCATCTCGTGGTCACATTCTCCAAATCAAAAATCGCCTTGAATCTATCACAAAAACTCCCACTCAAACCGTCACTGACTATATGCACTCTATCAAACAATGCACTCTTGAACTAGCCAACTTAGGCAAACCCATGGATCCCGAAGACATTACTGCCAAAATCATCCGTGGTCTTGATCCCACTCAATATCGATCTATCATTGAAACCGTGGAAGCCCGCGATACCCCGATTTCCTTTGATGCCTTACACGAAAAACTCATTCACCATGAGCTCATCCACAAAACCTCATCTGCCTCTCCTCTTCCTGCGTCTGCCTATGTCGCACAGTATCGATCTCCACACAATCGCCCCTACTCTAGAACCCCTTCCACGCCACCCTCAGCTAACCCATCTTCCTCTTCCAATAACCCTCCTGATATTTGCCAATATTGTGGTTTTAAAGGGCACACTTTTTCAATCTGTCGCAATTTCAAGAAAAACAATCCTGATCTAAATATTGTACCCTTCACTCGCACTGCTCGCCCCTCTCACAGTCGTCCTCAAGTTCATGCTGTTACAGCCCCGACTACTGCCTCGCCTTCTTGGCTTGTTGACAGCGGTGCTACTCATCACATTACAAATGATCTTGCCACTCTTTCCCTTCACAGCCCATATGACGGCAGTGATGAAGTCATGATCGGTGACGGCTCTTCTCTCCCTATCTCTAACATAGGTTCCTTCACTCTTCCTTACTCATCCTCTCTTCTCCATTTTAGAAATGTTTTACACGTTCCCTTAATTTCTCGTAATATACTCTCTGTTTCGCAATTCTGTACAGACAATAATGCCACAATTGAATTCTCACCCTCCACTTTTGTGTTTAAGGATATCTTGACGGGCCGCGCCCTCCTCCACGGCAACATTGACAATGGTGTCTACTCGTGGATGCCGACCCCCCTCCAAGTCCACACGGCTCAATCTTCCTCCTCCTTCACAATATGGCACCATCGCTTGGGACATCCCGCATCCCATGTTTTTTCACTTCTTAAGAATCATTTTTCATTACCAATGTCTTCCAAATTTGATTTCTGTAATTCTTGCAAATTGAATAAATGTCACAAACTTCCTTTTGCTACTTCTACCTTGACATCGTCTGCTCCATTAGACTTGATCTTTTCGGATGTATGGTCGTCTCCCATTACCTCACATGATAACTTTCGTTATTATGTAATTTTTGTAGACCACTTCACTAAATACACTTGGATATACCCTCTCAAATTAAAATCTGACACATATAATGTCTTCCAGCGATTCAAACTCCTAGTTGAAAAATTCTTCCAACGACCCATTATTAATTTTTTCTCCGACAATGGGGGCGAGTATCTCAAACTCACTCCGTTCCTACTCCAACAGGGCATTTCTCACCTCACCTCTCCTCCTCATACTCCGGAACATAATGGGTATGCGGAGCGCCGTCATCGTCACATTGTTGAAACGGGTCTCACCCTCCTCACTCACGCCAAGCTTCCCCTGGAATTTTGGCCTTCCGCTTTCACCACTGCTACTTACCTCATAAATCGACTCCCTACACCGACACTAAAGAATGACTCCCCTTTTTTCCGCCTCTTTCAAAAACACCCTCACTACACCAAATTAAAAGCTTTTGGGTGCTTATGCTACCCTTGGCTCCGACCATATGCCTCTCACAAACTTGCCCCCAAATCCATCGCTTGTGTATTTATCGGATACTCATCTACACAGAGTGCGTATCATTGTCTTGATCCGACCACCAACAAAACTTATACCTCTCGGCATGTTACCTTTGTCGAACATGAATTTCCCTACCAACGCCTCTCCTCTACATCGCTCACTTCTCCTTCCACTTCCGTCTCTGATTGGTATGATCATCTCCCTGTCGCCATCTTACCCGAAACCTCTCCTGCCACCCAGCCCAACCCCACGCCTGCTCCCACTACTCCGTCATCTTCTCAATCTGCCTCATCCAGTCCCAACCCCCTTACACCTTCTACTGACTCACCTGAACTCAGCCCTCACGAATCTTCTCCTTCTGCTAACCTCGAACCAAGCCCCACACAGTCCACTACTACCGCTCGTCCACCATCTCCTCCTCGCTTCCGCCCCACTACCCGACTCTCGAACAATATCCTCAAACCAAATCCCAAATATGCCGCTCTTACAACCCTCACATCCCCTCATTCCCTTCCAACAACAGCCAAACAAGCTCTCTCTTCACCCCAATGGCGTGCCGCCATGCTCGAGGAATATCATGCCTTAACACGCAATGGAACTTGGTCCCTTGTCCCCGCTCACACAGCTCAGAACATTATTGGTTGCAAATGGGTTTTTCGGATTAAATATAATCCTGACAATTCAATAAACAAATACAAGGCTCGACTCGTGGCAAAAGGCTTTCACCAACGTCCCGGGGTTGACTACTCGGACACCTTCAGTCCAGTTGTTAAACCCGTGACAGTCCGTCTCCTACTCTCTCTTGCTATCAGTCATGGTTGGTCTCTTCGACAACTCGACATCAACAATGCGTTCCTCCAAGGGTCACTTCAAGAAACAGTTTTCATGTCACAGCCTGCTGGTTTTGTTGACGATCAAAACCCAACCCATGTTTGTCGTCTCCGCAAAGCTCTGTATGGACTTAAACAAGCTCCGCGAGCATGGTACACTGAGCTCAAAAATTATCTAATTGACTTTGGTTTCTGTCCCTCACTTGCAGACCCGTCACTATTCATTTACAGTAAACACTCCAGTCACATATATCTCCTTGTCTATGTCGACGACATTATCGTCACTGGCCCATCGCCTTCCCTGCTCACTTCTTTCATCACCAAGCTCGCCAAACGTTTCTCGCTTAAAGACCTCGGCCTTCTCTCGTACTTCCTCGGAGTGGAAGTCACACCCACCCCAAATGGTATCTTACTCTCACAAACCAAATATATATTTGACCTTCTCACTCGTCACAACATGATTGATAGCAAACCTTCAAACACTCCTATGCTTGCTCATCCTCCATTACGTCTCGACACTAACACTGCTCCATGTGATCCATCTCTTTATCGCTCAGCTGTTGGTGGCCTTCAATACCTATACCTCACTCGTCCAGACATTTCTTACTCCGTAAATAGGCTTGCTCAATTTATGCAAAATCCTCAACAAGCTCACTGGGCTGCCCTTAAAAGACTTCTCCGCTACTTGCACGGCACAATTAATATGGGCATCCAACTCTTTCGTAACACACCACTACAGCTACACGCCTACAGTGATGCAGACTGGGCTGGAGATAAGGATGACTATGTATCCACCACTGGCTACATTGTTTATCTTGGTCGCAATCCCGTTGCGTGGTCGTCTAAGAAACAGAAGACGTTAGCTAGATCATCAACAGAGGCCGAGTTTCGGGCCGTTGCAGATGCCACAGCTGAACTTACATGGGTCCGTGCTCTTCTATCCGAGCTAAGTCATCGAGCCACCTCTCCACCAGTTATTTATTGCGACAACCTAAGTGCAACTCACTACTCGGCAAACCCCGTCTTCCACTCCCGAATGAAGCACGTCGCACTTGCCTTCCATTTCGTTCGTGAGCAGGTCCAAAATGGTTCCATTCGTGTCCAACATATTAGTGGCAATGATCAACTTGCGGATGCGTTAACAAAGCCACTCCCTCGCCCTCGTTTTGAAACGCTCATATCCAAGATCGGACTACTCCATGGATCGTCCGTCTTGCGGGGGAATGTAAAGGATACACCTAAGTCCAAGGAAGCAAGCATCTCGGGCCAAATCAAAACTGATTAATTTGTTAGCGTTTTTATTGCAACTATTATTAGCTAGAATATTTAGTTACTTATCTTAGTTATTCCATAGCTGATATTACGCCTTTGATCACTCGTGTATTTTAGGTTAATTTGTATCTAGTGTAGTATATAAACTCATGTAATCCCAGCATCATAGAATCAATTCATCTAATGTATCCTTTACATAGTGTTCCCTCCGGCTAGTTCAACTAGTTCAATTGATATTTCGGATTAACAAAAAATAAACAAACTCATATTATTAAATTTTGCATTTTAATCGCATTAAAATGTCTGTGATATAGATACTCTAACAAATCCAGTAATTATGTTAATTTTTTTTTTTTAAAATATACTCCCTCCGGCCATTAATAGATGTCATACTTTGCTGGACACAGAGTTTAAGAAAATTGTTATTTTTTAATTTTTTTATTAAAAAGTAAAGAGTAAAAATATATTTTAAAAGTGAAAATTTTAAAAGTGAAAAGTAAAGTAGTTGTGAGTAAAGTTAAAAAGTAGGTGGGGTAAAGTAGAATAAAATAGTATATTAAAATGAAAAAGTTAGAATAATTATTTCCTTTTTTGGGGGGTGTCAACTAATGTTGGACACCCCAAAAAGGAAAGTATGACAACTGTCTTTGGACCGAGTAATTGTCACGTTTTTATAAATTTTAGTTGTAAAATTTAATTATTCAACTTAAAATAAATAAATTTTAATTTGTGGTAAATTCTTAAAATAAAATACATAATCAATTTATTTTTTATTTCAATTTTTATGGTCAAAACAAACTTCAAATTTAACAAGCACGGTAGTATTTTTTTGTTTTTATATTTACTCCATGTTTTGATCCAAAAGTTGGTCCACCTAGGCGTTCTAGAATATGAACGGTTTAAATGTTGATTTTAGGCGAAATTAGTGTTAAACCCACACGAAAAACACTAAATTACGAAAATAGCCCCTGACCATTTTCTTCTATAAATCACACCCCATATCCAACGAAACTGAAATACAAAACAACCCCTTCATATTTTTCCTTCACACACACTCACTCGCATCATATGGCTCCTCCCGCAGTTTCTGATCAGGCCCCTAGAGAATCGGCAAATAACAATTCCGTCCCTCCCGAGGACTCTTTCGTCAAAGTCCTGGCTGAGTCCTCCTCACTCAAATCCGTCCCGCAACAATACACGTACGTAAACGACTCCAAAGGTTCCCACTCCGACTCAATCCCGACCATCGATTTCTCCCAGCTCACCTCTGACGATCTCGATCAACGCTCCGTAGCCCTCCAACAACTCGCCATGGCCTGCCAAGAATGGGGATTCTTTGTGGTAAACCATCAAATAGTTATACATAATATATACCCATAGGAGTATTACTCTTTCTGTCTCTTAAAATTAAATAGACAAAAAAAAATATATTTTTATTTGACTGAATTTTAAATTATTAAAATATACTCCTTTCTGTCTCACTAGTCACACTTCTTTCACAAATATCATAAGATAAGATCCTTAGTCTGAAACTGAGTTCGTATATTTAATTTAAAAAGCAGAATAATTGAAAAATAAGGATAAAATTGTATTTTATGTTAACTGAGTCAACTCTACTCTGAATCCTGAAGTGAAATTATATATTTGGTTGGTTTGCAGTTGATAAACCATGGGATACCAGAGACATTGATGAAGTCCATAATCGACACGAGCTTGGAGTTCTTCGAGCTCCCGGAAGAGGACAAGAAACGGTACGAGGCCAAGACCCCGTCGGACCCTATCAAGTCCGGCACCGGGAGTGTAATCAACACCTCCAACCACAAGATCCATCTCTGGAGAGACTTCGTCAAGTCTTACGTCCACCCGGAGTTCCACTGCCCCGACAAACCCTCCTCTCTGAGGGAAGTCGTGCTCGAGTTTTCCGAAAGAACCCGATCGGTCGCGAGGAAGCTTCTCCAAGGAATCGGGGAAAACCTCGAACTCGAACAAGGCTACATAGACCAAGCCTTGAAGCTCGACTCGTGTTTTCAACTCTATGCCGCGAATTACTACCCGCCTTGCCCCGAGCCCGATCAGGCGATCGGACTCCCTCCCCACACGGATCATGGCCTGTTGACTTTTCTCCTACACAACGGAGTTGCCGGGCTTCAGATACTGCACGACGGAGAGTGGTTCGACACCGACTCCCCGCAGAACTCCATTTTGGTTAACACAGCAGACCATCTCGAGGTAAATAATACTATGTCTCAGAGTAATTATCACACTTCCTTCACAAATAACAAATGAAGTGTTACCATTAAAATTAGACAAAAGGAGTATAATATTACTCTCTATGTCCTTTATCGAACTGTTTTCCATGTTCTTTGTAATTCCTTATACTGTTTTTCAGATTCTTTGTAAATACAAAGAATCTGAAAAACAGTTGAGGGACGGAGGGAGTACTTCCTACAATATCTTTATGAAAACAAAAAGAAAAATGTTTTAGTATTTTTATTATCTTTAAAATTGTATTTTAAATTTAAAAAAAAATTAAGAACAGAGGAAAATATATTACTACTTCCACAATATTTCACTCTTTGAGCACGAAAATTCAAAAAAACACAATTATATAGGATAGTGAGAATATAAAATTATATTTTAAATTAAAAAAAAAGTATATAGGATTTCTTTAAATATAAATGGGAGGAGTAATTGTTTAGGATTATTTTTATTTTTATTTTATTACTAAAATGTCTCAAATTGTTATGCATTTTGGTTTGCTAGATCTTTAGCAATGGGAGGTACAAGAGTGTGAAGCACAGAGCTGTCGTGAACGATCAGGCGACGAGGATATCCGTCGTCATGGCGAATGGGGCGGCGCCTGATGCTATTGTGGGCCCGGCTGCACCTCTAGTCGAGCGCGATGGCCGCCCGTTGTACCGCCCGATGAAATTCATCGAGTACGTCGAGACGATGCTGAGTAACCGCCTTCAAGGGAAAGGCAACTTGGAGTGTCTCAAGATCGAAGAAGAGGAGTAATCGGATCAATCGATTTCTCCCTTTTCCATCTATGTCTATGAAATTATATTATGTATTAATAATGTTCTGTTTTTTTTTTCCTCAGCTTCAGTACTCTGTTTTATTTGTCACAATATATATTAAATACTTATTCAGTCTTTTTTGTAATTTACAAATAAAGTATATATGTTATTACTAAATAGATTAATATAATATATATTTCTATATATTTTGATGTTGCTAAAACAAATATTTGATATATAATTTGGGAAGATGTTACATGATGATATAGATCATATATGTCACAACACCCTCAATATTGTTAATGTAAATACTTAATTTCTTGGCCATGGAGAGGGAGCTCTTGCATGAAATTCAAAGGCGGCAGCGTCGTCGTCACTCTTGCAATGTTCGCAGCCCCTATTAGGAGGATTTACGGGTTGAGTAAATGGGTGAGCTCTAATAGTTCCTTCGTCTCTTCCAATAACAGGATAACTGATAATAATACGTGATTGTGCCGAAGGAAAACCAACAGCTAACATAAGAAACACGACCAAGAATATCGCCGCAAATGATCTCGCCATTAGTGTAGTTTGTTCAATATAAGTTTTCCTTTGTTTTTTTTTCCTTTGGAAAACTTGGAAAGCAACTTTGATGATTATATAAGCACTTGTTTGGTTTTATTTGTAGAAATTTATTGTTCATTTAGAAAAATGAGAAGATAATTTTGACCATAGTTTTTTTTGGGGTGAAATAGTTTTTTTTTTTTTTTTTTAATTAGGAGGTCTGGAGTTGATTGTATATACTTACTATATTTAGGAATTGGCACATTAACATTTTAATTATGAAGTGAAATGGTCACATGCATGTTATTCAATTGCAAATTATTAATTTAGTTGACTCAATTCTAAATTCTTAAACTTGATAAACGCACCTGCTTTTTAATAAAAACTATTAATACCTGCCCGCGGCGGGATATATAAATTCTAAGAAAAAAATATAACATCATTTGCATAACAATCTAAATTAATTTATCATTTAAATATTTTAGATTGCATTCAGAATGGTCATATGGTTAAGATTATAATATAAGAATTTTTATTATTCGGCGTATATATTATAACATTATTATATACTTCTAAAATTTTATAATAATTACAATTCTATAAAATTAATTTTATATTTCCTAGTTATTATTAAATTATTTAATGTAAAATTATTTGGTTGCTATAATTAAGAAGTTGATTTATGTAAAATTAAACTAATATTACTATATATAAATTATAATTTATGGAGATTGAAATCATATATAAAAATAATATAAAATTTTACTTAATACACTATTCCAAATTTATTCCTTATACAAAAAGTATAGTTTTGCAGTTTATTTATTTATGTATTTAAAAAAAAAAACCAAGAATAATAAAATAAAACGTAAGCCGGCAAAAAAAAATGAAGAAAAGCCAAGAAAAAAAATCAAAACACAAATAATAACTGTAAAATTAAACAAAGTGTTATAAACTCAAGATAAATTGAGAGAGAATAATAGAGTACAAAGAGAGAAATGAGAGGAGAATAGAATTGTTATGAATTGTTGTATTCATTCATATGAGGAGACCCCTTTATATAGGATACAAAGTAGGGTTTCTGTCTTGTTCACCAAGAAAGGGTAAACTAGTCATTCACTAATTAATAATATTCATAACACTCCCCCTTGAATGACTATTTGCAGTATTGCTGCCTCGTTAAAACCTTGCCAGGAAAACCCAGTGGGATAAAACCTCGACGAAGGAAAAAGAGTACAGCTTGCTCCCCCTGATTGTAATCACCGAAAATCTTTGACTTTGTGATCAATCAGTCTCATTAAAACCTGTAACTAATAAAATCATATAGGAAAAACTTAGTTATTCAAATATACATTTTGGTCTTCAGGACCCAACCTTCGAGTTATCGAGTTTCATATTCATTTGTATTATTGTATATTTTTCGTCCTTCAGGGACATGCCTTTACCAGACATCTATATTGACTAGAGCATTCGCAATTGCTATAACCGGCCGGTAACTCTTCAGGAGTATATTAAATGCATCTAGTGTTCAATATACATTTCTTGACAAATGAACAATAATGTGAATTTCAATTCACAATCATTTGAACTTCAGGTTCAATACCTCATTTTATCTCGAAAACAAACTCATATGGAACATTATGATGTCCCCATTAATTATTATCGAGTGATGTACATGCCTCGTTAAAAACCTCGTTATAAAACCTTGTAGGAAAAAATAGTCGAGGAAAAGAGTACACGACATTCACATTTATATTGTGGTGATTGTCTCGTTAAAAACCTTTACCTAAGAAAACCCTGTGGGAAAAACTTAGTAGAGGGAAAAAGAGTGCAATCACTGGTCTTCGGGACCAATCACTAGTCTTCGGGACCTTGTCTCGATATCAATTTTGTCCATAATGACATATAATATGATACTATACATGTTCTGATTTTCATTTCCTTTCATATCAGGAATTTTAAAATCCATCAAGGATTTTCATGTATGTATCTTTCTAATGACTTCTACATAGTCAAATCATACATTCATGCATATCTATATTTTTATTGTTGTTGCTGCCAAAAATATTAAGTAGCGGAACTTAATGTCATCATTAAAAACATCAGTTTCTGCGAAAAAGTGTTGAGCAACTAATCTCGCTTTTATATCTCACCACATCATTATTCGTTTTTCTTACGAACACCACGTATATCCTTCTGGGATAATATTTTTATCCAGCGAGTAATGCTCAGCCTCAATTGCTCATTTCTATTTTAGATATGAGTTTTGGATCCAAATTTTCTAAAGCAACTCTTGAGGCAAATATGTCGTTGACGACTTTTTCCATATTGATGACAATTCATTCTATCAACCAAATCTTTCATCATTTCCCAAAATATTTAATTTGGTTGTTCCGCAATCCCACGATTTTCTATTATCATGTGCACATGCTTTTTCAATGGGATTTCCATCTAACTCTCTTCAAGAGATTTTGAGGGTGACTTTATTTGTTTTTCCGCGAATTTATTTTATATCTTTAAGATCGATCTACTACGCTTCAGGCATATATTAGAATCAACATTTGAGTTGATCTCTTTTGTATTTAAACTCTTATAGTTCATTTATCACAAACATATGTGATTTTGTCACACCTTCATTAATTTGGCAGATTACTTGCTGAATATTGCAAGTCACTTATTTTCATGAACTTCTGGTTCAATTGATTGATGCGTGGATCAAGAATTGAAGATCGTTTTCATTCCATGAAATTTCTCGGCATTTTTGTCTTTTATATTCTTATCTCCCCCTAATGCCGGGAAATGATATTCGTTAAATATGCAAATCAGCATAAATGCTATAAACCGATCTTCTGGATCGTGGGCTCGAGATATTTAATATACCTTTTTTTACTATCCCCGTTCATAAAAATACACTTTAGTGGTGATATTAATATAAGTTGCATATTTCAAATTAATTCGCAGATGGGAAATAACAATTTCCACGCACTTAATAATAATGATATGCATCATTTTCAGTACATTTGTAGTACTCGTAGGGATAATTAGTAAAGCTCTTCCGGAGCCCATTCTTAATATTTCATTATTATCATAACAATATTTACGAATGATCCTTAGGAGATACATTATTTTTTATCAATGATCCTTCGGGGATACGGTATCTTTACCAATGATCATTCGGGATCAAAATATTAGGTTTTATTAATGATCCTTCGGGGATCAAAATATATCTCAATATATAATTTTTTTAGAAATTACATTTGATTGAAATCGACTTTCTTCCATGAGTACCCACATAATAAGATACATTTGTTCTTGATTTTCAAAAATATCCTTCAAGGATAATTCCTACGTAATCATTGTTTCAACAAGAACAATGGTGTTTCACTATGAGTATTATGAGATATAACTTTATTAAAAAACATTTAATGTTTTGAACTTTGCTTCTTCGGGAGCAATTAATAAAAATATTTTTTCAAGAATATTTTGTATTATTTTAATATTTAATCATGAATATAATATCATGAACATTTAAAATTTATTGCTACTACGGGAGCAATTTAATTTGATATTTATCGAATAATATCAAATCATGATGTTTTTCCAGAACGATCAAAATAATATTTAAATTAAACCAGAGTTTATGTTCTTAGGAACATTCAATTTAATTGATATATTAAGAATAATTGATTTGATATTACTTCAGGAATATCAAATTATAACGCGACTCAAACTTGTGAGTTGGACTTCATGATTTTTCCACAACCAATTTATTTCGAATGTCTCGACAGATTTAAAATCTTGTAATCGAACGTGGAGTCAATCATACCACGATTTCGGTAGTACGGCCAACTTCGGGTGATCGTATCCTTCTTTTAAATCTTTCCAAAAAGCTAGTGGATCCTTCACAGTGAATTTTCAAAAATATTATTCGAGATTATTAATAAATAATCCTAATCAATTTGATATTGATATTTCTACAGGAATATCATATCACGATGTTCGATGTTCTTCAGGAACATTTAATTTTGATATTTCTTCACGATATCATATTATGTTCTCCAGAAATATTTTCTTTTGATATTTCCTCAGAAATATCATATCACAATGTTCTTCATGAACATTAAAATTTTAATTAATTTACTAGGCAGAATTAATTTGATATTAATTCAAGAATATCATATTATAATGTTCTTCAGGAACTTAAGCATAATTAATTTGATATTACTTCAAGAATATCAGATTATAATGTTCTTCGGGAACATATGATATAATTCAGGAATATCAGATTATAATGTTCTTCGGGAACATATGATATTACTTCAGAAATATCAAATTATAATGTTTTTTCGGGAACATTTGAATTTAAGAAGAAGGGAGGAGAAGTAGATATATTTATAATTATTAATGAATATAAACAAACATATAAATTCTTGCCTTGGAGTTCGGATCTTGGATGAGTAGAATTTCGATGAAGAACGCGGTTGAGCTTTCGTGCTGATAACGTGTTATAAACTCAAGAGAAATTGAGAGAGAATAATAGAGTACAAAGAGAGACAATGAGAGGAGAATAGAATTGTTATGAATTGTTGTATTCATTCATATGAGGAGACCCCTTTATATAGGATACAAAGTAGGGTTTCTGTCTTGTTCACCAAGAAAGGGTAAACTAGTCATTCACTAATTAATAATATTCATAACACAAAGAAAATTATTGTGCAACCAAAAAATTGTAATATTACAAAAGAAAATATATTACGAAAAAATGAAGAAGAAAAAACATAAATAATAAACAAAAAGATTTTTTACGATTTATTTATAGTTTAAGATCTTTAGGTTTAATTAGGTTATTTATTTAGGTTTAATTAGGTTATTTTGGACTTTTAAAATTAGTGGCATAATTGTAATATAAGAATGAAGTGTATTTAGATTTTTTAGAAGTGCAAATAGGACTACTCATTAATTATTGGGAAAAATGGCAATAAGACCAATTTTCAACATTTTTTCGGCAATAAGGCTTTTGAGAAATTACGCGTGTCATTTAGGCCTTCTAAAATGTGTAAATACCGTATTACCCTCTTCTTTCTACCCACCCACCCACGTCATTCCATCACCCCGTCGTGAATTTGTGCAGCCCCAAATCCGCCGCCGAGCCCAAGCAAATCGAATCCGCTTGAGATCATTCCCTTCACCCGACAAGTCGCCGTCGACCACCACGATCTTCTGGTGGTGCGTGAATATCGTCGAGATCTGCAAGTTTTGCACGAAGCTGCCCCCGTCGTCCGGGTTCCGAGGGCAGAGTCCGCGTCCACCGAGATCTCCGCCGCCGAGTGGTCCGAGATCTCCACCAAAACCGACGCCACAATGAAGGTCGTGGACAACGACGTGCTTGCCCTGATGAAGAAAACAGATAGGGTGGAGACGGATCCCATCCCACCCCACAACAAAGTCTTCGTCAACAACTTCCAGATCTCGAGCCCCGACGTCTTCAACAACGGACTCGTCGTCGTCCACGACCTCCAAGGCTCCCGTCTCCCATATTCGCGGCGGTGGAGACGATGAGGTCACGGCGGGTTTTGTCGAGGCAGGCGGCGTAGCCGGGGTTGACCTGGGGGAACTTGCAGGAGGGGTCGAGGGAGAGAGGAGGCAGAGGTTGGGACGGGGTTGGTCTCCGGGGAGGCGATCAAGCGCGTCGCGGCGTACTCCGTTTCCGAGCTCGACCGCAACCTGTTCGACGAAATGCCGCATAGTCATATGGTCACGCTGCTCGGCACGTGCCTAACCGACGGCCCGGACTCGTTCCTCGTCTTCGAGTACGCGAGGAACGGCTCTCTCAAGGACTGGATTCACGGCTCTCTCGAGTACGCGAGACGACCCCGTCTTGGATTCGTGAGATGGTGTGCGTGTTGGATCCAAAGTCGTTAACCTCGACGAAGACGAGGGAGGTGACATTGAGAGGGATTACGAGCATTTGTATCTCGTCGGAGAAATCGATCGGAATGTTGGTCAGTTACTCGTAACTCGTTTACGGAGGCGAAGAAGGTGATGGGGGATGCGGGCTTCATGCAGGCGCTCGTGAGGTTTCGTCCCCGAACCATTGCAGGTGCTTCGTTTGGGGGTTTAGGTTAAATAAGAGAACTGTGAGTTCCAAGGAATTGTTTACCCGGTTCTGGTAGTCGATTGTGCTTGTGTGTGCGTTTCTTGTCGAAATTTTGATCATTGAGCCTTTTTTTCCTAGAGTTTGGTTACTGAGTTTTCTTATTGAAGTGAAATGAAGTTGATTGATCACATTACATATGCAGCAGACACATTTCTTCTTGTTAGTTGAATATTTGAAATATTGATGTTTTACTTTTGTGCTTAAATTATTTGCTCACAATACCTTAATTGATCACTTTTTTTTTAATCTTCATTTCATTTATTTATTCATTAAGTGATACAACATTGGACCAACATGTGGTTAGGGAAGAGAAGATGATGGATGCATATGATCTTCTCCAGATATACTCTGTGAACTTTTTGTTTCACGTCTTCCAATAATTGAGTCACAAAATTATGTATGCTCTGGATGGAGGGGAGGAGTGTTTGGTCGAGTGGGCGAAGAGGGTCGTCAGGGACGGGAGGGAGGAGTTCGGTAGGAGTAATATACCGGTGGCTCTGTTGGTTTCGGGACTGGGAGAAGGGGCAGAGAAGATGGGGGAGCTGCTGAGGATCGGGATTCGATAACACATACTCCACTCGCTCAGATTCATAAATAGTCTTATAAAATGGCAGGAATGAAAGTATACAACACACAGGAGAAGGAATTGATAATGGAACTAGGCCTATTTAATTTGTACCAATATATATATTATTGAAATTTTATTAACACTGAATGCCCTATTTTAACACTTAATGCCCTATTTTAACACTGAACACACTGAATGTCATATTTTAACACACTGAATGTCATATTTTAACACTGAATGTCATATTTTAACACTGAACAAACTGAATGTCATATTTTAACACTGAATGACCTATTTTAACACTGAACATACTGAATGACATATTTTAACACTGAATGCCCTATTTTAACACTGAACACACTGAATGTCATATTTTAACACTGAATGCCCTATTTTAACACTGAACACACTGAATGTCATATTTTAACACACTGAATGTCATATTTTAACACTGAATGTCATATCTTAACACTGAACATACTGAATGTCATATTTTAACACTGAATGACCTATTTTAACACTGAACATACTGAATGACATATTTTAACACACTGAACGACATATTTTAACACTGAATGTTATATTTTAACACTGAACACTGAATGTCATATTTTAACACACTGAATGTCATATTTCAACACTGAACACACTGAATGTCATATTTTAACACACTGAATGTCATATTTTAACACTGAATGCCATATTTGATTAAAAAATACACTGAACACAATGTTTATGTCATATTTTCACACTGAATATCAGATTTTCACACTGAAACCAATAAAATACACGACAATTGCCGACACAAAATACATGACAAACCAAACAGTAAAAACTGCAAAAAAATACATCGACTGCCCCGTCACCGACGATGAACTGGAGGAGGAGAATTGGGACGGGCGGTCCGACGAGGACGGCGATGAATACGGCGATCGCGTCCTCTCCTTCACGACGGTCGACACGAGTGGGGGCTGTTGAAGAGGTTCCTGCAGCACAAATCGTTCGTCCCGAATGCCCCGCACCCGGTCTTGCACCCGACCACCCCTCCGTGCGGGCCCCCACTCATCCGCAAGCACTCCGAGCCGAGGGCTTCTTTTAGACACGAACTCATTAGTTTCCCCAGCTTGGAACAAGCATCAAGACATAGCTCCATTTCCTGCGCACATGATGATAATCAAAACTCGACTCTAATCGAAAGTAATATACGAGATTTGAGCATGTGATTCAAATATTCCGAAAGTCCACTTCAATGAATCTCATTCCAAATTGATGGTCAGTCATCATCAGAAACAACATACTACATTAGCTTCACATGAAATTTGCAAAACTAAAAAAATGTACTATATAAGTACTGTACACCATTGTAGCTCCGCTCGCGGCGGCCGAGGGCAAGACCACCACCATCACGGTGAGGGCAAGACCACGACAAGCTCCGAAAATTGATGTCGTCGTCGGACGTACATCAGAAACTGACCGTGGTCATCCAGAGCCACTTCACCAGCATCGTCAAACTCCTCGGCGTCTCGATCTCTGGCGCGGATCCGAAGTCGTCGGGCTTCATCCTCCCTCGCGAATCGAAGAGGATGTTGTCGGGCTTGATGTCCCTGTGAGCGACGTCGAAGCGGTGGCGGCAGGCGACAATCGTCATCAACTGCTTAAGGACGACGGCGACATCGGGGTGCGGAGAATCCCGATTGAATTTGAATTTGCGTCATTGTGATTTGGGGCAGGTGGGGTGGGTCATGGGTAGGGGGTGGATGGATTGACTAGAAATAGAGGGTGTTTTCGTCCTTTCATGTATATTTTTTTGGCCTAATTGAAACAAAAAAGCCTAATTGACACATAAATTAGAAGTTGGCTTTATTGCCGAAAAAATATTAAAAATTGGCCTTATTGCCATTTTTCTCTTAATTATTTTTATTTTAAGAAAAATCATTTTTTACAAATAATATACTCCAACATGCAGTGACGGAGCCAGGAAACTGGGTCAGGAGGGCCAATTTTTAATAATATCGACAAAAATATTTTTTAGGTATTATAAAGTCTTAAAGGTAATTAAGAAAAAAAATCAAAATTTCATTATAAAAAATAATTTTTAAAATTTAATACATTAAAAAAATTGAAATTTTTTAATATAATATTTTAATAAATAAATTAGATTAATTTTACAAAACTTTAAGCATTTTTTATCATAAATATCATTATATTGTATTTAATATAAAAAAAATGAAATTAAAGTATTAATAAAATATAAATTTTATTCTTAAAACTATAATTATTTAAATTTTGATATATATAATATAAAGGTACTATACATATGCAGTATTATACATGCAGATATCATACATGTACGTACATTTATACGAATATACATATAATATTAGTATTATACTATTATATATATAGATTTTAAGAAAAATTCAGGGGGGCCCAGTGCCCCCCCTGGGACCCCCTTGCCTCCGTCCCTGCCAACATGCGATCGGGCTCCCGCTCCACACGGTCACACGGATCACAGCTTGTTGACGTTTCTCCTTCACAACGGAGTTGTCGGGCTTCAGATACTGAACGACGGAGAGTGGTTCGACACCGACTCCCCGCGAAACTCTATTTTGGTTAACACCGCCGATCATCTCGAGGTAAATATATCAATTCTTTTCCAGGTTCTTTGTAGTAGTACAAAAAAATTAACCTGCGAAACAGTTCACACAGAGGTAAATATATTAAATGTTTCCCTGGTTCTTTGAAGTTTCCTGAACTGTTTTCCAGGTTCTTTGTAGTAGTATAAAAAAACTTGAAAAACAGTTCACAGACAAATAAATATATTAAATGTTTTCCAAGTTCTTTGTAATTTTCTGAATGTACTGTTTTCCAGGTTCTTTGTAATATTACAAAAAAAACTTCGAAAACAGCTGTTTTCCAGGTTGTTAGTAGTTTTACAAAAAAATCTGAAAAACAGTTTCAGAGACTTGATAAGAGCATCTCCAATGGTGTACCTATTTTTAGGTACAATTTGATGCAACGTCACTTGACACATCACAAATAATTTGTACCTATCAATTTATACCTACATCTCTCAACAATGGAATGTACAATTTTACTTTTGTAGGTCCCACCACTATCCACATTTTATTTTTATTTACACACATATATATTAAAACAAATAATAAAAAAATGAAAACAATTCAATTTGGGCCCACATTTTCATTTGTACCTGGTATCAAAGAATTGATACTCATTTTTATCTCTCCTCATTTGTACTTAACTCACCATTTGTATACCCAGGTACAAATTAGTGCCAACAAGGAATTGTACCTCCCATTGAGGATGCTCTAATAAAAAATGTTATAGTATTTTTTTTATATTAAAATTGTATTTTAAATTAAAAAAATAATTAAAAATTTTGTTTATAATTAATTTAAATGTAAATGAGACGTGTTGTTTAGGATATTATTTCTTGGTTTGCTAGATCTTTAGCAACGGGAGGTACAAGAGTGTGAAGCACAGAGCTGTCGTGAACAATCAGGCGACGAGGATATCCGTCGTCATGGCGAATGGTGCGGCGCCTGATGCTATCGTGGGCCCGGCTGCACCTCTAGTTGAGCGCGATGGCCGCCCGTTGTACCGCCCGATGAAATTCATCGAGTACGTCGAGACGATGCTGAGCAACCGGCTTCAGGGGAAAGGCAACTTGGAGTGCCTGAAGATCGAAGAAGAAGAGTAACCGTATCGATTTCTCCGTTTTCCATCGGTGTCTATGAAATTAATTATATTATGTATAATAAAGTTCTTTTTTTTTTTTCTCAAGAGCTTGAATACTCTGTTCTACTATACTCATCTGTCCCATACCAATTTAATTGATAGTCAACTTTGACTTTTTTTGTGCGTCTAATACATTCGATATATAGTGTATAAAAAAATTATGAAAAAATAATTAAAATAAAATTTAACTATTAAATTTTATTTTAGTTATTTTTCATAATTTTTGTATACTATTTATAGTATGTATTGAACAGGACATAGAGAGTATTTGATACCCTTTCATAATACTTTGCTTTTTTGTAATTTACAAATAAAATATATTTGTTATTATATACTTATATTTATATATTTTTTGATGTGCTAAAATAAATATTTGATATAATCAAATAAATGGATTTGGGAGCATGTTACTGTTTGAGAAAAAATAACGTCTAGAATTTATTCAAAATATGTAACTAATATTATGAATTGGAAAAATATTCCAAAGGAAAATCATAAATACTAGAGTCTCCATTTATTTATTCCATATGATATTTATTTATTTACTTATTTATTTATTTCCCTCATCTTCCTCTGATGAATATCATATGTTACAAAACCCTCAATATTGTTAATGTAAATACTTTCTTGGCCATGCAACGGGAGCTTTTGCATGAAATTCAAAGTCTGCGTCGTCATCGCCCTTGCAATGTTCGCAGCCCCTATTAGGAGGATTTACTGGTTGAGGAAGTTGGGAAGGTACAATATTTCCTTGGTCTCTTCCAATAACAGGATAACTGATAATAGCTGATTGTGCCGAAGGAAAACTTATAACGACTATCAAAAGAAACACGGCCAAGAATATTGCCGCAAATGATCTCGCCATTAGTACTGTAGTTTGTTCAATATAAGTTTTTCTTTAGGAATTTTGTTTTCTTTGAAAAACTTGGGAAGCAACGTAACTTTGATGATTATATAAGCACTTGTTTGGTTTTATTTGAAGAATTTGATTGTTCATATAGAAAAATGAGAAGATAATTTTGACCATAGTTTTTTTTTTATAATTAGTAGGTCTCGAGTTGATTGTATATACTAACACTATATATACTTGAGGAATTGGCGCATTACATTTTAATTATGAAGTGAAATGGTCACATGCATGTTATTCAATTGTAAATTATTAATTTAGTTGACTCAATTCTAAATTCTTAAAATTTTAACTTTTTAATAAAAATAATATTAAATTTAACTTAATACATTCTTCTCCATTTTAAATTTACCCCTTATACAAACATTATAGTTTCAGTTTATTTATTTATGTTATTTAAAAAAATAAAGAAAAATATAATAAAATGTTACAAAAACAAAACTAAGAAAAGAGAAGAAAAAGAATAAAAAAAAACACAAATAATAACTGTAAAATTACACAAAAAAATCATTGTACAATCAAAAATTGTAATATTACAAAATAAAATATATTACTGAAAAAGAAAGAAAAAAAGAACATAAAACATAAATAAAAAACAAGGAAAAAAAATCGGCACTTCTCTAAAAGTATGAGTTGTAAAAATAACAAAATTTTCTTACACAAATTAAGATAGTTTATAATTAAACAAGAAAAACAAAGCTAATACAGTTTATAAACAAAAAGAGTTCTGTATAGTTTATTTATATTTTAAGGTCTAGGTTTAATTAGGTTATTTTGAATCTTTTAAAAATGCAAATAGCGCTACTCATTTATTATTTTACGAAAAATCCTGTTTTACAAATAATATATTTGAACAACTTCATTCATATCACATTTTCTGTGACTATTTCTCGATTGTTAGGACAACTTCTTGCACCTTGATTTCATATTACTCGGATAGTCGGATGATTCTTTTTAATCCTTCCAAGAGGATCACATTGTTCGATTCTTACAATCTCTTCATATTCAAAATCGAAAAGAGGACCTGCAACTTCAATTGATCATATGTAGTTGAAGTGATAACGGACAACTTTATCAGCAGTCGACTCAAGACGACACATTTAGCTCAACTTCTTTTTCACCTCAAGTCAAAAGATATTATCATGAAATTCAAATTGAAGTGAACTGTTTTTTTTTTTTTTTTGAGGTATATACATTTGAGAGGCTATCCTCATTAATAGACAATATTAATCAAGCACTATTCAATGGTACATCTTCTTAAACAACTTATTATTCACTACATAAATTTCGATGGACGAAATTCTTCTATCATTTTTTCTATATAAACAATAACTTTGTGCGATAATAAAACAAAAACAAATACTACATAATTCCCGGTCAACAACAAAACCTATTTCCAAGTTTTCAAAATAAAAATAAAAATTACTTTGTATATTACTTACATTGATGGCGAGATCATTTGCGGCGACATTTTTGGTCGTGTTTCTTTTGATAGCCGTTAGTTTTCCCTCGGCACAATCGGACTTTATCAGTTACCCTTCTATTGGAAACGCTGGCGGAGGAGATATTGGAGCTAAGACACCACCTCAACCGGTAAATCCTCCTCATAGGGCTTGCAAGAAATCCGAACATTGCCGGGGTGGCGACGAAAAGGCGGATTAACTAACTGACTCTAGCCCCTCGATAATATTTATATTTTATTCACTTTAGCTCAGGTGGTTAGCAATTTTTAGGTGTTTTAATTAGGGGGTAAAGTTCCCTTTCATTTTTCATGTGTTTTAATTAGGGAATATGGGTTAGGGACTAAAGTTCCCATTCAACAACTCTTATATTTCACTCTTCTTGAAATAACAATAATTTACTTTATATTATATAACATAAATAACAATTTATCCAGTACGTCAGGATGGCCGAGTGGTCTAAGGCGCCAGACTCAAGTTCTGGTCCTCGTAAGAGGGCGTGGGTTCAAACCCCACTTCTGACAAATGTTATTTTATAATTTTTTCGTCGTTCCTATTTTTGACAAATTGTTCGGCGGGTCGTCTGCTCGATGAGATGGCTAGATGTCGATGGGGTTGGATCAGAGAAGGTGGAGGAATTCTATTTTTTGAAAATGGTAGTTTCTCTACTGCTTTATTTTTGTGTTTTGAGACATTTCCATTGATTTCTGTTTAATTTCGGAATGATTGTTTGATATGAACTTTAGTTAGAGCGCACACACATCATGCAGCCAGAGGGTCGTTTACGCCACGCTTGGGGGTCGACATTAGAACGGTCGACATTGAATATATGAATCAATGACCAAGTCCATGAATCAATTAAAGGGGAGCTGTTAGGTATATGATAATAGTGACAGTCCACTGCCAATAATTGTGTATTTTTTCATCATGTTCTCTGAGAGAATAGAAATAAAATAATATGCACACAAAACACACTCAAACCATATACTAATAGTTTGTACATGAAAACATTATCATTACAAGCACACGGACCTTAAACACTAAAACAAGAAAGACACAGAGGATCCATATGACCTTCCTAAAGTACAACCTCAAAACTCCAAAACACACACATACGCACAAGTGGGGAAATAAACAAACCAAGAGTTTTGATGATGGATTGGTGTAAACGAATCCATGATTGAATCTTGAGTGGGGCCTCAATGTATCTTTCACTCACTGCAAAAGGGACAAATATTTTTCCCAGAAAATAATAATGATAATAATAAACAATAACAAAAGCATGAAAATCAGAAATGGAAGGTGGGACCCTTTCCTTGCATCACCAAACGCGCATGCTCTCAATCCATGGGAGGTTTTTCTATTTCTTTCCTCACTAATCCTGCTGCAAGTAAAAGGGTCCTCATTTACAGCAAAGCACACCACTATAACACCACCATGCGTCCCGAATCCGTCATGCTTAACTTTAAAACACCCCCCAAAAAGCGAAAAAAGGAAAACGGATAATCATCGTTTTCATTCCAAGTCAACAATTATAGGCCTGACTTTCTCATTCTTTTTCGCTTTCTCTTTCGCCACCTGAGACTAATGACCTCATGAGAGTAAAGAGATGAAACTTCCTTAACCCCATTAAGCACGTCTTTGATTGGCCCACGCCTAATACCGGTACACTATTAGGGTGAAAGAGTAAAGAAAAGCAGGATAAAGCATGAAGCAAAAAAAGGGAAAAAAAGCAACCTCCCCACTTTCAAAAACCCATCATTCAGTTTTTTATTCAAACCCACACTTGATGATTTTCTTGATACCACCCATTGGCCCAACGAATCCACACCACAACCCACCATTGTTATCATTCGGCCCGGCCCGAATGAACCCTTTTAAGCAAAATTCACTAATTTGCTCCCGGGATAGGTAAGCCCCAGAGCTTTGGCTTCTATTTTCATACTTTCTAGATAAGCAATTGCCTTCTCGATTACAGAGACCGGATTCTCACTTTTTGAACCCGGAATAATACTCCCGAGGATCTTCAACGTCTCCCTAATTCTCACCTTCTTGTCCCTCTCACTTGAGTCTTTACTTTCATAGAAGTTTCTAGATCCGAGATAACCAGACTCATCACCACCCTCGTAATTGCATGGGTTTATGGGACTCTCAGAACTCAACCATGATGATTTCTTGTACCCACCATCAAGCAATCTTTGCCTTTTTGGCGAGCCATTTCCTATAATAAATGGAATGCGCCTCGTGCTGGTTACTTCATCATAATCATCATCATCATCATCATCATTATCACTATCGGAATAAAGGAGGGCGTCGATTTCTTCACTGTTTTCATGCAACACACCTTCTCCGTCACCCAAGTCATTCTCGTCCCATTCTTCTTCAGCTACAGAGTTCTTCAAGAGTTGGCCGTCCACTTTTTCAGTAGTGGAGGCAATAAACTGATTCTGGGGAGAAATAGACGGGCTAAAGAACAGTCTAGTGTGATTCCCTGACCGGTCAAAAATGAGAAACTTCTTTTCTTGAGGAGCACAGATAGATATAGGGGTGTCTGAATCCCGAAGCCCGTCGATCGGGAGGGAATTTTTGGAATTTTTTAAACATGGGTTTCCGGTAGGGAAAGTGTAATTCTCGAATGGATGTGGAAGTTTGAAAGACTCACCAACTCGTGAATTGGAATTAACTTTTCCTTGAAATGCAACATTGGCAGTTGGTGTAGAAGGATTGAAGCATGTCAATCCATAGTTTCGATCTAATGGAGCAAGTGCCATTGGATCCAAATTGGGAAATTTCCAGTTTTGCTCTAGCTGTGCACGTGCCATTTGATCCGAATTGGGTGATTTCCAAGCAGAGAACATCTGAGACATCGAAGACTCTTTGGCTGTAACCATCAAAGCCAAAAGCGCAACCTGTGGTATACAAGATTTAGATAGATGTTTTTAAAACAAATGAATTTTAGATATATTTCAGCAAGTACAATAAAAAATGCTAGACATACCAGAATAATGCTCGTATTTAGTCCGGGAAATTGTTTGCTTCTGAATATCTAAACAAATGAAGGAAGAAGAAAAAAGAAAACACAATATGTCGCTAGGTGGATGTGATAGACGGAAATAGAAACAAATCTACGTAACAGGTTTCAGCAACTGACGGAAATACTCAGCCTGAAATAAAAAACAAGGCACAATCAGAAGCCTTTTTAAAATCACGTTACGTTGTAATGCACGATTTTTACAAACAATCAACTGATATGCCGGGATAAAAAAAATCAGTGAACAAACCTGGCAGTTTTGCAAAGGTTGAAAGCATGCTATAACTCTAACTATAATCGTTGTTCTTCCCGCGATCCCATTCTCGTGTTTAAGTGCCTTGAATTTCGTCTGGCTTGCTGATTGGCACACCATAACTACTTTTTCGACTCTTTAGTGGATTTTTCAGTAGGATTTTCAAAAGGATGGATGAACAAAACAAGAACAAACCAAGCTGGAAACAAATTGTAGACACTCTAGAGAGAATAAGATGTCAAAAAAATCGACAACAAATGAAAAGCTATCACGGATCAAGGAGACGAATGTTATCTGAACGCGGATCGAAGGACGAAGATATCAAATGTATAATTTATAGAATATAGAAAAAACAAACACAGAAAGGCAAGTGACTGGATCCCATAGATAGATAGTATAAGATTTATCTTACTAAAATATTTGAATAAACAAGAGGGGTTTGGTTAAATTAGAGAAACAGAAACTTTATAGAATAACCCTGCAGTACAAATTGATCGACAATTTCAGCCACTGCATATTGGTCAATTATACATCCAAGACCTGGAAAAAAATTTACAGAAAATTAGGGATTCAGAACAGGCATTAAAAATCTAAAGTCACTATAGTAAAATAAAATTACTTTGCTTACTGAGAATTTTAACACCAAATTAACTGCATCTTCTCCAGATCGGAGAAAAAAATGAAAATTAAAAAAATCGAATAATATCGAATCGAACGTCTCGATTTTTCATCAAAAGTGAGAAATATAATTCATCCGCAAAATCAAATTAAGAGTGAAAAATCTAGCGCGAGTAGTGCACACGCGTGTGTAGAGAGAGAGAAAATACAAAACAGAGAAAGGGCGAGAGAACTCACAAATCGAAAACCTTGAGATGAAAATGAAATGATGAAGATGATGAACAGAAGGGAAAGCTGGACGAACAGTTGTTTGGATATGAGCTGAGGTGAAATGTAAGGAGCATCAACTATCTGTGCTTCCTATGATTATATAACAATATTGATGACCATAATACCCTTCTCGTATTTTTTTACCCATTTTTTTTTACGGAGTATCCTTCTCGTATTTTTGTACCCACTTTTTTTATTTACGGAGTATGTATAAATTTTACAGCAAAATTTTACATCAAAATCTTTTTACAATAGCAATTTTATTTTTATTTTTGTATCAACTTAATAGAGTATATATATATATATTATATTTTTTTAATTCATATGTCCAAACAACCGAACAAGTATGAAGATATTTACTGAACAAAAGACAATTTTTTTATGGACTTAGAATGAATGTTATAAACTCAATTTCACAAATAATTAGAGTTTCTGAATTCTTTATTTACAGGTGAAATTTTAGCTTCTGAATCTCGATTAATTGAATCTCCAGCACCGGGTATTATTTCCCAGCGTTCCGTATATGAAAGTAATTAAAATTAAAAGTAAAGTGGTGTTTATTTTGTGCTAAAGAAGTTAGTGCATTGATCCTTAATCAATCATTAACTAAATAATTAAAATCCAAAATTTTAAATTTGAGTTATCATTCAAAACCAAAACCAATTGCATCATTTCTATTCATTATCATCCTTCATGCCAACTTTTGCAATGAGCTGATTATTAATAATCAATTTCAGACACAACTCAAAGTATAATTTCTAATTATTCATTTATTTGTGCTACTAGTTTGTGCTAATATTTGTTGATTTTCCATCTAAGATGAATATAAGTTTATCCAAGTGTTGAAATGAGGCGAATGTTCTCTACGGATCGTTCCATATGAGTCGAGCCAAATGTGTCGATTATAAATTGAAAGTTGAACAATAAAATTCTAAGCAATTCTAAACTAAGAACTGAGAAGAAAAAAAAAACATTGATTCGTTATCCATGAAACAGTATCAAACAACAAGTCCTTGCGTGTGTTAGAAAACGACATTATTTGTTAATTTGAAAAAACAGAATGACATTATTTTACATTGATGATTATCATGCTTACTTTGTAAATTAAGCAGGTCCAACCACCATATTTTATCAAATTTTTATACTCCATATAACAACTATTGACTTGTTCAACTCTAAAACGACACGAAACGAAACTATTTCGACCGTCGTTTATCTAGGTGCTTTCAAATAATCGAACTCAGAAGGGGTGCATTCCTCAACTCATGCCGCAATGCATGGTTCATAATTAGCAAGATTCATGGCTTTTGATTTTAAACATGTTGCAATCATAAGTTTTAAGAAAACAACTTCCACATACTAATGTCATGAACTAAAGGTGCACCAAACAGTGTCTCAATAATTAGTCAGGAATCACTTTTTCGAAAACATTGGTAAAACGCTTTAACCTGCAATTGATAGTCTTCACAACTCACAAGTCCAAGCTTGATGAGATGGTTGATCACTCAGCGCTCAGAACTTCAATCTCGAAAACCAGATCTGAGTCGGGCTGAATACCCCAAGCCGGAAACCCATTTGGGCCGTAGGCATAGTCCGGAGAGCACTGCATGTGATTTAAGATACGAGTCAACAGCCCACGAGTACAAATATACATATATTTTGAAAGAAGAAGTGATTCATTGTGGTGGGATCTAAAAGCGGTTGAGAATTAGAAGTTGGATTAATGTTTAATAGAAGCTAAAAGTTGAATTAGTTAAAGAATGTGATTAATAAATGAAAGTTATAAAAGTGATTATCAGTTAGTAATGTAAAGGTCAAAGCAAAAGCATAATCAGACATCGACATCTAAAGCAAATATTCTCATTCGTTTGGATTCTGAATTAGAAGCATAAGTTGGCATTTGAAAAGTGAAAAAGTTAGAAGTTAGCAATCGGTTTTTGTTTTCGGTGTTCACTCCCAAATCCCAATAGAAACATGCAACTCAATTAACTGTGCAATCATAATACATGGAAGCTCGTAAATATAAAAGATAGATGAAGATATCGAGGGTGCGGATACAATTTTATAGCCGACCATAGAAGCAAGAAAGACACATAGTAAGGGATTGCATATTACCCGCAGTCGAGCAACTTCTCCTACTTGCATTCCCAACACACCTTCATCCCAGCCTGCATCAACAACAGCCACATACAGTCCAAATTAAAGCCCAACTATTTTTGCATAAATCAACGTCAAATATACAAACTGAACAAGATAACCATTGCTCAAATCATTGGGATAGGTGGGGCCCTAGGCACCGTGATTTTGGGCAAAACTTATGCGCCCAGGAAACTACGAAGACCTGGTTCATTTTTATCACAAAAAATATGGTTGCAAACTTATGATTATCGACTGCTTCTGCTTAATTTTTATCACAAAAATATCGTCGCAAACTTATGATTATCGACTGCTTTCACTTTCGCTGCAGTGAATCGTTTCTTCTAAAAGCATAAATTATAGCAGGCAATCAATCTCTCGAGCGATTTCTACGACAAATGCACAATATGCTTAATCACTCAAACACGAATACAGAAAAAAGAAAGCTGCATTGAATCAGCAGCAGAAAATACCTTTAATAACATTGCCTTTCCCGACTCGGAAGGAGAACGGCTTCTCTCCTGGATCTTTGGTACTGTTTCGCCCAAATGAAAAAACAAAGAACAAAATAGAGACTCGTAACTATTAGAAAATGAATTTAATTTTGTAATTGAGAAATTGTTTTACCTCCAGAACTTTTTCGCGAGGTCGCCGTTTTTACCGAAGCCGGTGCAGTGGACGGTGACGTTTTGGCCGGAGGAAGGTTTCGGGCCGGTTCCGGCTTTCAACAGCTCCTTCTCCACCCCCATCGCTCTGATTGTGCGAGCAAGCATCGCACTGTCGCTTTATCTTCCCCTCTTTCGATTGGCGTTGGTGCTCTGAAACTGTGCTGTGCACGGGGGTTTGTGAATCGGTGATGGTGAAAGAACCCGAAACGATAGCGCACGTGCCCGTCACGTGCCAGAGCGATATTTTTTGAGATAGCTCGTACTGGCCCAATGCCCAATGGGACATTAATGATTCTCAGCTTTCGTTATGGTGTCAAAATCACGGGCCTGTAAGGAATGGACGGCCCAATCTGTGAGGCCCACTGAATATAGTTATCACAGTCAATGGTTTTGATTTTAATTGGTAGTATCATTGTTTGTTTTGTGTCAATTTGTGATGAACATTTTGTTATTTCTGTTTTGAAAAATAAAAACATTTAAAAAAGTCAATTTATATGTTTTTTTACTTTTTAAAAACATTATGTGTATTGTTTTAAGAGATTGATTGACTTTATATTTTAAAAAAAAAGTTCAATAGTACTTGCATATTCAAATGTAACAAGTTAATAATAAAACCCCCTTTATAACATGTTAAAAAATTAATTAGCATTATTAAAATTTTGAAAAATCTTAAATTTGTTTGCAAACTATTTAGGGATTGCATTATTGACAATTGAACGTTTGCATTCCCGTGACTTCATTATTGTGACCACACACAAAAAAATTGATTGACAAAAAACATTGGGACCATATATATAATTTTCCTTTGTATGTTGGCTTAATATGACAATCGGGTGACAATGTAAAAAAGCTTTGACGATTCTCCTTATCTCTCTAAAATATGAACGATTGAATTATTTGAAATTGACTTCGTCAAGAATGACATGACTCTAATGGTTATGGAGTGATTACAATGTTACTTAATGATGAAAACATTAGATTGAAATTAATTTGTATAAAGTAACATAAAAGTTGTAGTAATCTAAGTATTATTTCTAACCCATATAAGTTTGACATGTTTTTTTTATAATTTACAAAATAAATTTATAATAAGGTTTCGAGAAAGAAGAGAATAAAATAAATAAATAAATAAAGGTTTTTTTGCTTTAAAATGATGATAGCTAGAAAATATTTTCAAAAGAGATGTTTGAAAGGTAATTTCCAAGAGTATAATTATAATGATTTATTCATTTTTATATTCATTTTACCATTTAAAAAAATACAATTGTAAATTGAAGAAATGTTTCTTCACCCCGTGAAAAAAAAATCCTTATTTTCAGAACTCTAACAAATCACAAACAAACAATTATGAATGCATTACATTTCACTTCCACACATTATACATACATGTATTCATCACATTTTTTTTCATTTGATTCACACCTTCATCCTCTTACCCTTTTTCCGTTTCACACAGCTCTCTCTCTCACGGTGGTTGATGGTGGTTGGTTGAGTTTCAGATAGGATATCATGTGAACCGAGCAACAAGAAAAAATCGCCATTGGGAGAGAGTTTTTTTTTTTTTGAATGGAAATAGCTAGAATTAGGGATCTGTTACTCCTCTGGTCCAGAATACGAAGTAGCCGTCTCGCTCTGGTGGGTGGAAATCACACCGCTTCCAGGTTCTGCACTCGCTAAGATTCACCTCTTCCGCCGCCGCGATTTTCTTTTCTTTTCCCTCTTTTTGGATCGGATTTTTTTTTTGTCGTCGAAAAAAAAAGAGATGGGAAAATTGGTCCGTGTGTACCGGGCCGAGAATGACGAGCTGAACGGGACGGGAATCGGGCTGAGCTCTCACACCCTTATGGTAATCAATGATGGGATCGATGTACTACACTACCGAGGAAGGCGGGCGGTGCTTTACGTCAACGAGACCACCGACTACACGTCGGACCACCGGGACCCGCTCCTAGAGAGCACGAGGAATTTTTCCTTGACTCGTCGATACCCGATCGATCGGACACGCCCAATGCGTGACGGAAACTCCTATCGATCTCCAAACGAATCCACCCCGTACTCGATCACCAATCCCCCGAGAACAACCGACGTCCAACCGTTGTCGGGAATCCACTCAACCCGAGTGTTCCGAATTCCCGACCAACCAACAACGACAACACCAATATCACCTCCAATACATATATCACCAATGCACCAAAAGCATACACATATATATTGAGCAATATAAGAGCAACTACAATCGAAGCAATCAACACAAACACAAAGCGAGAAAGCAAATAAACACGACACCACAAATTATAGTGGTTCACCTTTAAATAGGCTACATCCACTTTGCCGCCACGTTTTCTTCACTAGATAAACCGAATCGTTACATCGAGCTTCCAAGAATTCTCTCTCGAATTCTAACTCTCACGACTCTCTCTAGGATCCTCACACTCTAGCCTACCCCACGAGAAGAACAAGAAATATAACCGAGCTTCCAAGAGCTTACAAGAATTTTCCCCAAAATTCTAACCCTAACTCAATTTCTCTCTTCTCTCTTCAAGATCTAGACGTAGATCTACTTTGGTGGCTAGCAAAATGGTTTTGGATAAGATACATGTGAGGGGGAGGTTGTATATATAGTAGTAAGGTCAAGACCTAGTCAAAGCCCAAAAAAGACCTTAAAAAACCCCCAAAAAAGCCCCAAAAAACGAGTTGGCCCAAAAGCTCCCAGAAAGTGGCACGAACGTGCCAGTTTTGGCACGAACGTGCTACTGCCTCTGAAGTTTTGGAAGAATGGCACATTCTGGCACGAACGTGCCAGTTCCTGAGTTTTGAGAAACTCTCCATCCGCACTCGTTTTCGTCGTGGCTTCGTCGGTTTGGTTTGGCTACACCAAACCCAACAATCTCCCACCTGGAGACACAACCAAACTACACTCCCCATCATCCGTGGCGGCGGCCACATTCATCATCCGAGAAGTCCAACCGAAGTCTCTCTCGACCTCGGCTTCAAAGGCTTCACCACCTTCTTCCTCGACACATCGGTCGGCATCCGACTTCCCCGGAACGTCTCAAGCATCTCGTGCTTAGACCGAACATCGATCTCCGAGTTTCTCATCAAAACCCTCGACGCTCTCCTCTTCTCAACATCGCCCATTCCGTCAACCTCTCCGTCACCACGCAATCTCCTTTCGGACCTCCGAAACCGCAACATGGAACCCGAGCTTCTCAATGCTCCCACATGTCGCCTCCCCGGATTGCTCGTGAACCGGTTAACTCCCACCGAATGAGCAACGTCGGCATTCACATGCCCATCGTCTATCACCGACGATCTCGACCGATAACCTCCAACATTGTCACCGTTGCTAGCTCTACGACTCCTTTGCCTACTCCTCGTTTTCTGAATCCTAGCCACGGGACTCTCTCCGAAACGATCACCGGAGTAGCACCCGAATCGTCTAACAACTCCCACCGCATGGGAAATGTCGGGTTTCATCACCTCGTCTCTAACCGACGATTTCAACCGATAGCCTCCAACATTCTTACCGTTACTAGCTCTACGACTCCTTTGCCCATTCCTCGTTTTCCGAATCCTCTTCACGGGACTCTCTCCGAAACGATTACCCGAGTAGCACTCGAATCGTCTAGCAACTCCCACCGAATGGGAAATGTCGGGCTTCGATACCTCGTCTCTCACCGACGAGTCTCCGAGTGAAAATAACGAGCTCGGCTCGCTTCCAATTTTCAACTCCCGCTTGCTCGATTTACCGGCCCGCATTGCTCTACCATCTCGACCCGAAAGCACATGATTGATCTCCAAGGTTTCCACCGGTCGGTCTTCTACCGGAACACCTCCATCATCATGTCTCCGCTTTCCGATATTCGATTTCTCAATCACCGAGAATCGAACTCGTCTCCTTTCGAGAACCGGACTCCGATCCGTATGAGGAACACCCGAACTCGCTTTTGGTTGCAACCACCTTTCGCTCATACTACCTAGCCCACAATGCATTAGCCCATTGGTGTTGTCGGGTACACCAATCTCACGACCTCCCGTCGTAGTGTAAAGGGTGCTCGTCTTTCGACCACGAGCAAGTATCACCACACCCTTCGACACTCTCAAAGACCCATCATCGAAGTCATCCTTGTGCTCCGTCTCAAGTCGACTCACCGAGATCACACTCCACGTCAACTTCGGCACGCACACCTCCTTCGACAATCGAAATGTCTCACACGACGTCTCAACAATTTCGTCTCCAACACCCACGGCCTCCAAAGGTTCCCCATCTTCACGATGCACCTCTCCGTGACCCCCGACAACATACATGCCATCACGGTTCGCCATGGTGTGAGACACCGCTCCCGAGTCGACTATCCGAGAGACTTCACAAGAGCCCGAAGATACCGACAAGTCATCTTCCCTCTCGTCACCCGTCACAACCTTGGCATCACCTCCATTCCCCGGAAGCTCTATACAATACCGCTTCATATGACCGGATTTACCGCAATTCCAACATAAGAATCGCTTCTCCTTCTCGTTGCTCGACTCCACCCTTTTCCCGCGGTTATAACCTCCGTAATGATTTTTAGCTCGGCTCAAACTCAAGGCCTTAGTCGTTGAAGTCGATGTCTCTCCGGAATCCCTCCTTCTAACCTCCTCGGCAAGAACACGATCCCTCACATCGGCATACTTCAACCTATCACTTCCAACGGAGTTATTCAACGCCATTCTTATCGGCTCCCAACTACTCGGTAGAGACGCCAATAGAGTAAGGGCCCGAACTTCATCATCGAACCCGATCTCAATCGAAGACAACTCGTTGACGATCGTTTCGAACTCGTTCACATGAGTCGCAACAACTCCTCCTTCTTCCATCTTCAAATGAAAGAACCGCTCCAACAAGGAGCTTTTGCTTCTCGTCGACGGCTTCTCGATCGGCTTCTCGAACATGTCGGATAACACCTTCATCATCCCCGAGGTCGACGTCTCCATCATCACCTTTCTAGCGATGTTCTCCGACAACGTCAAACAGACTAACCCGAGTACTCGTCGGTCTAGGAGAGCCCATTTCGCCTCGCTCATACCCTTCGGCTTCTCGCCTACTAACGGTAGATGAAGATTCTTCCCGAACAAGTAGTTCATGACTTGCACCTTCCAATGTGCAAAATCCGACCCGTTGAACCTTTCGATTGCACTCCATACCATGTCGTTGCCCGTCATTTTTCTCCGACCGCTTCAACCGAAGCTCCGATACCAAGCTTCACAACTCGGCTCTGATACCAATTGATGGGATCGATGTACTACACTACCGAGGAAGGCGGGCGGTGCTTTACGTCAACGAGACCACCGACTACACGTCGGACCACCGGGACCCGCTCCTAGAGAGCACGAGGAATTTTTCCTTGACTCGTCGATACCCGATCGATCGGACACGCCCAATGCGTGACGGAAACTCCTATCGATCTCCAAACGAATCCACCCCGTACTCGATCACCAATCCCCCGAGAACAACCGACGTCCAACCGTTGTCGGGAATCCACTCAACCCGAGTGTTCCGAATTCCCGACCAACCAACAACGACAACACCAATATCACCTCCAATACATATATCACCAATGCACCAAAAGCATACACATATATATTGAGCAATATAAGAGCAACTACAATCGAAGCAATCAACACAAACACAAAGCGAGAAAGCAAATAAACACGACACCACAAATTATAGTGGTTCACCTTTAAATAGGCTACATCCACTTTGCCGCCACGTTTTCTTCACTAGATAAACCGAATCGTTACACCGAGCTTCCAAGAATTCTCTCTCGAATTCTAACTCTCACGACTCTCTCTAGGATCCTCACACTCTAGCCTACCCCACGAGAAGAACAAGAAATATAACCGAGCTTCCAAGAGCTTACAAGAATTTTCCCCAAAATTCTAACCCTAACTCAATTTCTCTCTTCTCTCTTCAAGATCTAGACGTAGATCTACTTTGGTGGCTAGCAAAATGGTTTTGGATAAGATACATGTGAGGGGGAGGTTGTATATATAGTAGTAAGGTCAAGACCTAGTCAAAGCCCAAAAAAGACCTTAAAAAACCCCCAAAAAAGCCCCAAAAAACGAGTTGGCCCAAAAGCTCCCAGAAAGTGGCACGAACGTGCCAGTTTTGGCACGAACGTGCTACTGCCTCTGAAGTTTTGGAAGAATGGCACATTCTGGCACGAACGTGCCAGTTCCTGAGTTTTGAGAAACTCTCCATCCGCACTCGTTTTCGTCGTGGCTTCGTCGGTTTGGTTTGGCTACACCAAACCCAACAATCAAGCTTCCGGATTCGCGGGCCCTGCGTATAATATCGAGATCTCTGTTTCTGGCCATGGTCCTTTTGGCATTGCCTTCGATCGGCAACATGATCGGGCCTTCCTCCGACGGGCCCGGCGTCATCTCCGACGGGTTCGGGAGTCTGCCCATCCTCCTCCGCGATTTGGTCGACGAAGGTCTGATCAAGAAAGGCCACAAGGGCGTGGCCCTCGGCCTCAAGAAGGATTTCGAAAATCTCGATTTCGGTTTCTTAAGAGAAGATGGCATTGTATTGATGGAAGAAGGAGCCGGCCACGCCCACCAGGTGTTTGATTTTTTGTTTGTGCCAAGCTTCAGTGGAGTCGTATCCCTGATGGTTGATGGGACCATCAGGGACGGCGGCCTTGTGGTGTCGCCGCTCGGAGTGGGCCCGTCTGAGGACCTGAGACTGCTCACGAATTTCAAGATCGTTTACATTAGGAGATTTGAAAGCACTGTGATAGCCATGAGGAAGATATCGTCAAATGGGATGAAGAGCTTTATCATGCCCGAGACGAAGAAAGGGGCGCTCAAGGGGTTGGAGGATGTGTACCTCGAGCCTCCGAGGCGAGGGAAGAAGCCTAGCCATTTCACCCCGAGGAAAATTAAATTCCTTCCGGATTTGCTGAAAGTCTCGTTGGATGAGTATCGAAGGAGGGTCTTTATATCGGATGACTCGAGAGCGCTCGACTGGTTTTACAAGAACTATCCAATGAGGGATCAAGAGTTTGAAGTTTACCGTATGGAGGTTGGGAGACTTGGGGCGAGATGGGAGGGTCGGGAGACGGAGAGTGATTGGATGAAAAAGAATGTGGGGCCTGAGGATTTCGTGGTGATGAAGACAGAGGCGAGGGTTGTGGAGGAGATGCTCGAGAAGAAGACATTGTTCCTTGTTGATGAGTTGTTCTTAGAGTGCGAGGAAGAAGAGAATCGGAGGAGGGCTTATTGGCAGTGTTTGGCATTGTATGGTAAAGTGAGAGATGAAGGGATTGCGGTTCATCAGTGGTGGTATTGACTATTGATTGTTTTTCTCAACATATCTTTTTCTCCCCATTTTTTCTAAGATTTTATTGATTGGGTATTATTTTGTATCAATAATAACTTAATAAGAATGTTTTTTCATTGTGACCTCTAACATGTGTCGCGAAAGAAACACAGTGCGAAGGTGTGTATAAAAACACAATAATACTATAAAACGAGTAGAGTATCAAACAAGTCCATATAAACCCTTGACAAAAAATATAGCTGGAAATTTTCAGGTTAAAAATAAAAAGCAGAAATATCC
Source organism: Euphrasia confusa (assembly GCA_954870475.1). Classification (NCBI taxonomy): domain Eukaryota; kingdom Viridiplantae; phylum Streptophyta; class Magnoliopsida; order Lamiales; family Orobanchaceae; genus Euphrasia; species Euphrasia confusa. The sequence goes on along the minus strand of OX940951.1, from coordinate 12,508,563 downwards.
ACAAGACATACTATAATACACAGTCCTGTTTTCACTTGTCACTTTTCACCTCAAAATGTTCATAAATAAACTTGGAGATATTTTCAAGTGCATATGCACAGTGGGAGTTGGTGTGTTAGTCCACAAATACAAATTCACTGAAAGACATTTTTCAAGTGAAGTCGGGGATGGATTTATACAACAGAAAAACAATGGCAGCTTCAGCGACAAAAATGTGAATAATCTAAAGCTGCTATACAACATCAATACTATACATTTCATGAGCTGCCTAGCTAGACTTGTTAAATGTACATAAGAGCTGCTAGCACACATGCAGATTTTGGAAATTACAAAAACTGGATGATGCTTTAGCCCAAAATTTTGCAACACCAAATGAGAGTAGTATCTATTACCTGTTTATGATTCTAGGAAAAGGATAAAGGGAAACGACCAAAAAGGTGAAAAGAAATAATGTCTACCTAAGTATCTATGTATTATTCAATCCCAGCTTCAGCTTCCGTCAATGATTCATCATGTTGATCTAACAAAAAGTCACAAAGCTCAAGAAGCTGATCGGCTAGAGGGGGAATACCTGGATTCCGCCGGTCATTATATTTATGAGCATTGATAGCAATCTGAAACACGTCGTGTCTGAATTCCTCACGGTTCTTGTACACCATCTTCCTCACCTTATCCCGGATAGTAGACAGATCCATGGGGCGGCTGATTATGTCCAGATAATCAGGGGCTTCCTTTTTGGTTACCGGCTTCAGAAATAGGTAAGATATTTCTCTCCTTTTCATGAGTGTCTCCCCAATGCTTTCTAAGATGTTAGACAACCCAACCTATTATAGACATTATTTTACATAAATTTCACATTCACCATTAATGAAACATCCACGATGAATTACGGCATAGTAAAGAGACATCCACTGAATCGACATTCACATTTATTACTTGATAATAAAAGATGTTCAGAATTAACTGTATAAATGCATGAATTTTGCAAACAATTTCACATTGAAACTTCCCACCAGACACGGACAGGATTTTGAATAATAATGGTAACCCATTTTTTGAGCTTTTATTGTTTTAAAGTAAAACCCTTTTGTCCCAAAGCCCATATACAAACATAGTGAAGGTTGAAATAATGCCATATTAATTTATATATATTATTTAATTTTAGAAATTGCATAGTAAATAGGGGCTACATTTATTTAGAAAATACAGATTTGGGTAGCTTCGTAGTTTTTGAAAATCACATGTCATCAACAATTATGAATAAAATAATTCCAAACACTATTCGATTATAAAAAAAATACCTCTCCCCCTCTTCTCCGCTTTGGTGCCGGGGCATAGTCTTGTGACGGTTTAACATACTCGACCTCCGTCCTCCTCCGGACCACCCTCTCTATTTCCGGTAACCTCCTGTCATTTCTTTTAAAAGAATAATCATCCGAGTACTCATCCTTTCTCTCGGGCTTCCTCTTCTTCTTATTCGCCTTTGCTCTCTGTTCCTCCTCTCTCTCTCTCCTTATGGACTCTTCATACCTGAGCAACTCGTATGCGGGCTGCTGATCAATATTCCTCATCTTCTCCATCCTCCTGTTTCTTTCTTCCTGTAGCCCCTCACTTCTCCTTCTGTCCTCCGACCATGAAAGGTTCTCTCTCACTCTAGACGACTCCTCGAAATAGTGTTTGTTTGCCTTTTCCATATGCTTATCTAGACTAGACAAATCACTCATCTTCTTTGTCTTCCTGTACTCGAACCCAAAACTCCCGTCCTGGCTATTTTCGTCCAAAGTAATGATCTCTTTTGGCTGTTTAATTATGATTTTCTTTCGAGGCTGGTCCCTATCGGCCTCAACAGGCGGCTTAATTACGATGGAGGGCTTAGGAGTTTCAACCAGAAGTACTTCTTCAGGTTTTGTCTTGTTTGAGAAAATTATCTTGTTGACTTTGATAACAGATTTCTCAGCATCCGACGTGATTGGTCGGTCAGAGGTCTGTGAATTCGACGGAGTGTGTTTATCAGGAGGCTTTTCGGTTGCACCACATTTCACCTTGAGAACTTTTGCCTTTGAAGTACTTTTATAATAATAATTATTATTATGCTCATCTTCTGGGATCTCAAAGTTTGTGCTGTTTTTGTGTACAGTTTTCTTTGAAAGAAGTTTCTGATAGCTCGGCTCAGCTTGATCAGCAAAATTAGGCCTGCCAAACAATGACTTGTCGAGATCTGTGCTCTCCGCTCGTGTTTCAGGATCTTCACGGTACTTGGGGCAGTTTTTGTTGGTCCTCATATGACCAAGCTGAGGTTGTAGTAAGAAGATTACAACTATTATTAGTATTGATAAAAGCAAATACTGAATTCTTCAGAATTCGATGTGTACCTGACCACAAGCTCCACAGACAAAACTTTCTCTTGCCGACTTCTTTTCCTTGATCACCTATTTACAGAGAAGCAGATGTCAGAAAATGTTATGATCATAGTTATAGATACCCAACAGTTCAGTGTCCAGAAGCTGCAAGCTGATGATTATATATGCTAGTACAATTCAGGTTTAACTTGATAAAAAAGAAAATTCCAATCATATATTTATCCAGAATACAATTTCTCTTGACACGTGTTACAACATTAAAATTGCACCCTGTGGGGTGCACTTCGTAAAATAAGAACTTCAAGGCTATATCTTTGGGTAGTACTCATGGACTATCTCAAATTTTAAGAGAATTGAATTCCTTGTAATTAATGCTTAAGATACTTCAACTCAAACTAATGGCAGCAGCCCCAGGACCCAGATACCCTTCACTGGCCAAACAGAAAAAGATCTTTGCACCAATTGCTTATTTTAGAAAATCCCAATAAAACCAAACCAATGAATATTAGCAAAGCAGGGAATAAAGAGTTCATCAGTAGGTAGCAAGTATTTACAAACAATATCAACATCCCAGCCCATTACCGAGCATACACAGCATATTGAAAGGCAAACTTACATTCATCCCTTCTGCCAATATCTTAACTTTTTTGTTTAGTAAACCTATCTGTTCAATCTCATTCTTTTTCTTGGGTTTTAGTTTCCCCAACTGGGGCTTCTTAGTGAAAAATCTGTCTCCCTGCACCCAAACAAATATTGTAGAGTTCGTGATCAGGTTTCTGGAAACAAGAGCAACAATCAAATGGCATGCTTCCAGAATCAAAACCAAGTACATTAATTAAAATCAATACAAAAGTCGAAGTATAGACCTCCTTTGGATCATTAGTAACACCATCTGACAGAAAAAAAGATCCCTCCTCAGGTTGCACGATTCTCTTAACAACAGCATTGCTCTTTTTAATTCTATCAGAATTTTCGTGAACGAACTTTGGCTTTAAGACTGGCCCAACTTGCTCTACAGCTTTTGTCTTCTTTTTCTTTTTTCTTTCAGCTTCTTCATCTACAGAAAAGGATTTTCTAGTCAGATTTGTTATGAATAAATACCCAAAATTGAAGAAAACCTGATCAATAATTATCATGCAAACATTGAATAAAATGTAAAGAAAATTAAAGCCACAAAAATATATTTGTGTAACATGTATAGACACTAATCAGTATTTCACACTAAATGGAGTTCACAAATTCTCATTCTTGTATCTAAGTACTCCTTGTTTTAATAGATTATAAGCTTTCTCGAGTACCTTGCATACACGATGCTTTAGAAGCCTAAACATCCCTAAAATGAACACAAGGCTAAAGTCACTCTAATCATCTACACTATTTTATATCTCTATAACATACTAAGCAAATAGCACCAAAAAATAACTGCGGTGTAAATTCTATACCAGGACATCCACCAAAGCACAAAAGGCACATACATCACACTTCCACTAGGAAATAAGACGCCTTTTAGCCAAAACTTGGTAAAGAAACACAAAAGTATAATTTACCTGGATCCTAGATAGGTTATCCTCCCAATAAAACCTATATAAACCATTTCTCTATGAAGTGGTAAATTGAATAGCAAATTTAATAAAATATAGTATAATTCAAAAAGTCACTATTAGTCACCGTAAATAATTTCAACCAAAAAACTACCTACATGTAGCTTAAAACTCTACACATAAGTACTACATACCATCCATGAGCATCTTGCATAATTCTGCTGCTTCTGCTGCCTCATCTTCAATTTCTTCTTCTGCTTGGGTCTGAAATGGACGCCTTCTCATTTTCAGCCCCTTGACACCATCAACAACACTATCATGCTTAGACTCGTAATTATCCTCTTCACCCTCTTCGGCATCCAAAAGGTTCTCCAAATCCCCTGCAAATGAATCTAAGTCGCTGTTAGCCTCTGTCTCGCTCTCGTTTTCTTCACCGTCACCAGAAAATAGGCTTTGAAATTGTCGGTCCCATATTTCTTGGCATTTCTCTCTAGTTTGTTGCTGCAGTTGCAAGAAGGACATCCGTTGCCCACGAGCAAACTTGCTGACTGTTGTTGAGTCAACCTTCACACCTGATGCTGCTTGCTCACTTGACAACTTGCGGATCATGGCAATCCGGTGCCATCTTGTTAGTTTTGCAATCTGCTCCTCTTGAACATTAAACTTGAGGAGAAGCTACATGGAAACAGGAGAAAAAGGCATATAAGCATGACCCTATATAAATGTAGTAGTACCAGATTTTATGGAGAAAATATTATTAGGTGTGTTCTTAAGATTAACTCGATTAGGTATTGACTGAAAATGATTATAAAGACTCAAGTTAGTCATTTCATGGTTTCAAGTTTGTATGATATATCACTGTTTACGAGAGCACCAGTTAAAAAAAGAGGTTTGAATGACTCATAAGTAGGTTACAGCCAAAAGGCTAATGACTCCCATATCTTAATACGTTCAAATACCACACACATGGATACATGACACCCGTACCCGAGTCCAAATAACTACTGTGAATACTTTATCATGCAGCTAATAAAAGAAACAATTCTCTTCTCTGAGGATAATTTTCCTCACTAAGCCCATTGAAATTGAAGTAAGTTTCCAAGTTGAATAACATAAAACACTTGCAGGCAAAGCATTATAAAGATGCAATCAAGCAATTGGACGTTATATATTGGTCCCATGATGCACACAATCTCAAAGACGTGATATGATGTTTCGGTCATAAGGAAGGTTAACCATGGATAATGACACCCAAAGGATACAAGCAAAAAAATGTTATAATCTTTAATTGAGAATTTAAAGGGTGAAGGTGGATGATGGAACAGAAATCTGATCGACTAAATACTAAACATCAGTATAAAATTAAAATAGGATACAGTAGTACAAAATCTTTCAGCAGTTCAGAGAGCAATATGTTCAATTTATATGAGCTTTGGGTGCACCAATGGGCATACCTCTCTAGCAGCTTCCATGCTCAATCTGCGAAGATCAGCATCAGTTCCAGTCACAGTAGACCCTTTACCAACAACATTTTTCTTTTTCACCATGGGATTTGAGACTGGAGCCTTGGGAGTTGTACGTACATAACTGAAACCAAGGCCCCTTCCAGAAGGGTCACCCACACCAGTAATTTCCAGACGTTCAATATTTGCTCTATCCTGGATAAAAATGACAAAATATACATAAATATATAAATGGAGAGATAGCGAGAGAGACAAAGAGAGAGGAGTAGATATAGTATCAATTTTATGATCCAACAGCCAATCCGACCAATACATAAATCATCATACAAAGTAACGGTAACAATTAGATATGATCTATATATCTTTGTCTAAGGAACAATAAAAGAAGAGGGATAATAATCATGGAGATATTTCTTACCTGGTTTGTACAGGATACAAAATTACTACTCAAGTTCCATGGTGTTATCTGAAGTTCCCTCTCAATATGTGATGCAGCAGCTAAAGCAATTGCTTCGTCTGGAAGCTGATTCATTGCAGAAGAAAGGCCTGTGGGAAGTGTCAGCCTTGTAATTCCCAATCTTTTAAGCCTGTATAGACCAGCTTGCATGCTCTCATAGGCACAGACCTAAAGCAAGAAAGTGAAAAATGTAAGAAAAATATCAAACGAAAAAAAAAATCCCTGCACGTATTCTTATTTTAGAACTGAGGTATATTTTCATGGAAATCTGTTATAGCCACTCTTTATTACACACTTGCACAGTTGCACTTCGTTTGGGTTATTAATAAATCCTAGTTTTCAGACATGTTGTTAAGTGAATATGTTTCCATAATTACCAAAAGGCTAGAATGGGTTCAACAAACAAAAATTATAATTATTAATGGCATCTTATGATACATTGTAATAATTTATTGCCTTTGATCATAAACGTGTTGATACCATATTATCAATAACAGTCAACAGAGATATCAAAATATTTTTAATAGTCACTTTCCTATTTTACCAGGATTTTCAAGGCATTTCCTAACTATGTGATAAGGCGTTGTCCAAATATTATGAAGATACAGATAAATACATAAGTGCATGGGTTGAGATCCTCACTGTTGTATGATGGATGCTCAATGCAAAGAGGATGGCCAAGAATCCCATCTTTGTTAATAAAATAATATATATATAGTAATATGATAATCCTAATCATCTGAAAATCCTTCAATTATTATTAAAATAAAAATCACATAAAGTTTACTCCTACAGCATTTAAACCCTTCAATCGTATGTAAAACACTCACATTTTCAGGTGTCACCATCCTTCTTAGTTCTTCCTCGGAAGGAATGCGAAAATTGCGCTTCATCACCCAAACAAAATGTCCATTTGGTCCTCTCTATTATATCACATGAAAGCAAGAAAATTTATTGAAACATAAGTATAAATTCACAAGAAAAAACAAGTTAAATAATACCGATAAAACTAAGTGACATGCACAGATGCACTTCTAGGTTCTCCATCCAAACTGTGTAAGGAAAATAAATTTGCAGCAGGACCCAATACCTGTAAATCAGCACAATTTTTCAGTCTCTTCCGCAGAAGCGCTTCGGACAAGCTAGGAAACAGAGAGAATAACTCGTCCACACGTATAGAAGGACGCAAGCCACGTTTTTCAGAGGCTCGGAACTCTCGATACATGTAAACCAACAGCCTGTTCATGATATAGAACTGGACACCCTTGGACCCAGGAGACATTACCTCTATGTGAGGCTCCTATGAAGACAATAACAAAACAAATTAGGGAACATACAATGTCAAACATCTGGATAACCTTGTAACGCGAGCATTAGCGAAACATTTAAAAAAAAAAAAAAAAGGAAAACAAAATAATGATTCAATGGAAAATATGCTTCAGAGTCCATCTCAAGCCCTTCGAGGAATATCCATAATGAATTAAAAAATGCAAAGTAGAACAAGCAGGTTCAAAATTTAAAAAAGAAAGAATGTCAGGCTAACCTGTTGTCCAACTGCATCAATTCTATCGATGCGTCTGATGGAAAGCTTGCCCTTTGAAGACCTCACCAGTAAATAATCAGTTGATGGTACTTTATGTTGAAATATGGGTGCTCTATACATGTTAGTTTCAAGGCATGATTGGCTAGAAGCAGGTTTTATATCTCCAAGGAAAGGGGATTTATCAGCAGGATCAAGAATGACAACACTCCCCAAATCATTGTTCTCATTTCGCAGTAAGATGCCCATTTGATCACCTGGTGTAGATTTTTGATAATATGTACATAGTCTTGCACCCATGCCAGGATTACCAAGAAGTAATGGTCTTTCCTCACAGTACCTGAATTGCATAATTTACATGAAAATAATCAGTCACAATTGACAACTCTAGTTGAAACTATTTGACCAGGGAAAACATACTCTATTAGAAAGGAGAATAATATAAAAAGAATACAAGCTGGGGAATTTAAAGATTAAATCCGGATACATAGTAGGTGTATCATTTGGAGAAAAAATGGAACAACAGCAGCATGAAACTCGACCATAGACTGCAGCCCAAACTTGCAACACCATAAGAATTAACATTTCATAAGCTTTACATAAGGTCATACCATTAGGCATTTAATTAATTAAAAATATTTATCATTAAACGTACAGAAATAGACATACAGCATCTCAATTGTTCATTTCTTATCTTGCTATTGTGTCAATATTATATATCGCTAAATGCATCACACAAAGTTTCATAGTAAACTATTAGCAGTATAATATACATAACTCAAACAGCAAATAGATGAGTAATAACCAACAGAAAATTAAAGATTATAAAAGTTAAGACTCCTAATATATCATTTTAACCTTATCTTGAAAATAATTGAACTCATAACCCATAGAAAGCAAGTTTTACATCAAATCTAGTAAAAGAATCGGCCGAAACTACCTCCTGTTGATTAATAAAAAAAATTAAGTCGAAAACTATTCAAAAAAGGGATTCAGATACTGACAATAAGCCAGCTCATTTGAGATGCATGAGTTAAAACACACTGACAAAAAAATTGATAACTTACTCCATTAAGAAAATATGCCCGTCTTTCACTGAAAGATCAGATTTCTTCTTGAATGCCCCAGGTGGACGGAGAGACTTATTCTCGCCCGGAAGCTTTTGTGCTCGGGGCAAAAAATGTATTTTGGTGCGAATAAGGTGCAAGACTGAGTTCGCTTGAACATTTTGTTCGGCAAGAGATCTGTTGTCCTCAAGCTCCCTTCCAGAATAAAATACCTTCACTGGCTCAGATAATTTGAAGTCTACAGTGAAAAAAAACAGTTTTTTTGTAAAATTAGTCGCACACATATATTTGCATGATCTAATTATGTCCTTAAGTTTAGAAGCCTTAGACTTCACTAAATGAACATCAGTGTGAATATGAGATACAAGTACAACCCACCTAGCTTTTTTGAAGCCTTAGCCTTCACAGAGGCAATGGTTTCTTCTGCGACCACGTGAAGTTTACTACCTTTTCCACCCAAACTCTTCATAATAATTTTTATTGGTCCCTGCATGGTTAATCCCACTTGCTCCTTCAATGGCACCTCAATATCATGTGGATACCACAAAGCTTTTGGCCGGTGAAAATTTGCAATATCTTTGCTGCAAAAAGAAATTGCTTAAATACTACAAAAGATGCAAGGATGACAGAAGATTGGTCAACATGCAAGGAAATGATTTTTTATGCATGATAAACTAACAGAACTCATAAAATATAATGCATTGCAGAAATATCTCGCAATTTTCTGGAGTACAGATACACCATTAAAATATATATTTTGCTACTTTTCAAAGACACTATCTGATGATCTTGGTCAACTTTACAACAGTGTTTTATGAATTAAAAATGCATTGCCAGCTTTATGTAGTATTGACCTAATGCAAATTGATAACCAGATTGCAATATGACTAAAAGAAAACCACCATAGATTTGAAGTTTGCAAGAATGCACCATTTAAACATCTAAATCAAATGCAAAATAAATAACATCAAAGAGAATTATTACTTGCTTAGCTTAGCTTTCATCGTCTGCAGCTTAAGTGCAGGTACTGAATGCAGAACTTTTAGCCCATGAACAGAACGCTTTTTGGAATGAGACCTTAGCTGCTGAGAGGATTTCCTGTTTGAGTAGAATTTGTCATTAGAGATATTGAACCGCCCGGCTAATAAAATTCCATGGTTATGTAGCTCGACTGAATCCACACTGTTGGGATGTAGAGAACGGGCTACAATCATAGCCCCCGCATGAAGCTCCGTATGTTTAGCATCCTTCATTTCTAAAAGCTCAAAAAGCATCTGCTGGTCTTGGAGATCATAAATCAGCTTTGGTTTCCCAATAGACTGGCCTGGTTCCCAGACTATATTATCCAACCAAGATCCTTCCACTAAATCTCTATTTTGTAAGCTGAGCTCACTAAAACGTCTTATAGCATCAATACAAACTTTTGCTTCAGTACCAACATCTTTTTCACCTCCCGAGTTTGCAGTATACTTATCTACTTGAGACTCTAACCTTAAGAGTTGTGGATGACTCCTACTTCCAGAGAATGTAACGTTCATAGACTGGGAACATTGGTTTGAGCCAAAAGGCTCTACCAAAATAGAATAATTATTCAGAAATGAGGTGTCTTTCTTATCAAGGAGTTCACTCTGAATTTCTTTCTCGATAGAGTGTGCTTCATTCGCTATCAAGACCCTTTCCTTATTATCACCAGGTGTATCAGAATCAGGTCCAGACAGCTCACAACTCTCAACCAAATTATCAGTTGGAGATGGAGAGTTATTCCAAACAATTTTATCTTCCCAATCTTCCTGGTCAAGTGGATAGAATTTGGGCGAAATAGGTGAATTCCATTCGCTAAACTTAGATACCCACAAGTCATCTTTCAATGGTTCAGCAGAAACACATGAATCCTTTCTACTGTTGTCAGCTTCCGAAGACATTTTTTCTGATTTCAAAACAATTCCAGAATTCATCGAGTCACTTTCAACACACATCGTAAGCACATCACTTTTTCTGTGACATGGTTTAATCCAGGAACAATCCTGGCAGGGAGCCTTCATAAATTCTTCTTCATCTTCCTCAACAATTTCAGAGACATCCATTGACTTGTATTTATCTATAAGGAAGGAAAAACAGATTCACCCATTTAAGAAAACGAATAAGCTATAAAAATATAAAATTACACATAAACTCAGATAACAAATTTACTGAAAATATGAAAGCTGGCAGACTCAAATAACAACACATGCCAAAAGATTGTCAGACACTAGGTATTGTAGGACACTTGTGCTGGTTACAAATAATCACAACTGGTTAAGAATATAATGTAAGTGATCCAAACAATACACACCTCTAGGCATCAAATATCGGCATTCTCTTTTTCCTCCCTTTTTTAAGGGCTCTCGAACACCAAAAATTTCAGAAAATTTTAAGATTGCCTTCCCATCCTCTACATAAAGAACAGGAAGCAGTGAAGACATGTCACCATCTGTAGACTCTTCTGAAGCATTTGAATCATCCTGCTTAATTGTGTCCAGTCAAATACCATTTGAAATACAAAATCTTAAACAAAAGGAAAAAAAAGTGCTCAGAGAGGACTATAAGTCCCAACCACAAGGCAAAGCTCAATACTACAGTATAAACTTGATATTCATTTATTTAACCCGTTTGAGCTTCAATGTCACCATCTCTGGACGAAAATGCAATATAATATCAACTAAAATCGCTGAAAAATAATTTCGGCGCAATAATAAGGTGTGGTAAGCTACAGCAAAACTTTCTTGAGATTAGATATTAACACACACAAGTGAAACTTTTATAAAGATCCTGGAGCTGCACAAATAGGTAACAGAGATTGCCACCAAAGTTTTAAAATGCCACAGCTTCAGAGGCATCAGAATTAAGACTATATATATATAGTCTACATCAGCAAGCAAAGAAGATCGCAATAGCTGCTTGGAAAAGGAAGAGATAAATGAACAGCAGCAGAGTATAATGAAACCTATTCGCTAAAATATAGCAATTAAATGAAAAAATAAAATCTGGTTCAATGAAGATCCTTGATTTGGAACCAATTTTGCAAAATAGAAGGCACTAACCTCCTCAGAATCAAGAACGTCTGAATTCTCCATTTTAAGCATATGAACATCTTCCGGAAGATTTTCCTCTTGAGAAAGCATTTCATAAGTGTGATGTTGCTCACCTGTCGGGGGAAAAAGTAACTGTATATCACAAAGACTAGCAATTTACATTTAATGGGTCCAATAAAGCTCTAGAAATTCATATGATTAAGAAAGCAACCACATTTTCTAATTACCAATGCATCATTTTCCATTTTGACCAAATTTTTAACACAGTGATCTCTGACAAGCTGTTGTAGGAAATGACCTTTGGTCACTTTCCATGATATATATTATACACATACATTTGACTGAACCCATTAGTTCAAGCATCTAACTTTACACGTGATACCCACAACATATACATACTAATACTAATAAAGGACGAAGCTCAGAAATCCAAACACAAAAACAATCGCCAAACCAGTGTGACCTATACGACATGTGACTCTGAATTACAAAAGACAGGTTTAGAAACAGTTTGTTGTACTACGATGAAATATTTAATATTTTTTTAAACAGGGCTAAATATTTCAAAACAACTTTGACCAAAGCAAATTTTGGATGGTCAACATTTCCTCTCTAACCAAATTTGCCTTGTGTTGCCTTATGATTTTTCTTATGCCAATGCTTTCATATTCTTTCTTCTCATTAACCTTTTCAAAATTATATTCTCAAGCACCACTAGCTCTCCAGGTAAAACTTCTAATAAGAAACTTCATGATTAGTATCCACCAACATCCTGCACTTCAGCTCTACCCTTCGACATTTATCAGCAATCAATAATACACCATCAATCCAACCCCATTCCCCCACCTCCACCCCAAAATCTCTACCTAAACACAAAAGACATAAATTTCTTAATAATGTCAATTATCCCTCAACAGTGAACCAAATGAGCACCAATGACTTACTAATTGTATGAACTGAAGTTTTGTTGTTTTAAACAGTATAAGCATTATATAAGAGAGAGATAATATCCATGTCAAAACTAAACAGTGGCAGAGAAAAAAAGAAAGTGCTACAAAATTACTCTCAACACAATATAGTTATTATGAAGTCAAATAAAACCTGATGGCGGAAAAGGTTGAGTTTCAACATCGCATTCCCCTGCCACGTTTTGATTTTCCAAATCATCATCTTCATCGTCATAATTTTCATCATCAAACACAGAAGCCGTATTCTCCAAAGAAGTTACTGTAACTTCTTTGGAAAAGAAATCCCTTTTTGGCAACAAAAAGTCCTCCTCAGTTGCATGGACCTCTGGACCTTCATATGCCTCATTAAAATCTTCATAATCAACAGCATTTTCTGCCTTCTGGTCATAATCTAGATAAGATAGAAAATCTGAATTAGGCTTGCATATATAATGAGAAATAAACTGTGGTACAACAAGATAGCGAAGTGAAAGGAAAAAATAACAAATAGATAAGTCAAAATATGCCAATGGTAACTTGAAACTCCTAAAATTGAGTTAAAAGCACAGAAATGGTGACAGAGTAGTTGCATTAAAATAGCAATTGGTGCTATTATAAGTAAAAATCTTGCATTAGTTGCATATAAAAGAAAATATGAACTCGTGAACTGAAGAATAAAAATTTTATGAGCAAGTGTTCCCAAGTAACTGAAAGATAGGTACAATTTTTTTATGAGCAAGTGTTCCCAAGTAATTGGTGTTATTATAGGTACAATTTTTTTATGAACAAATATAATTGAAAGATTTATGAGCAAGTGTTCCCAAGTAATTTTTTATCACCTTGATCTGTGGCATCAGATGGTGTTTGCGGAGATTTCGTAGAGAGCTGAAACATGAAAAATAAAAAACCATTAGGGCAATCAACATCAGAACACCACTATGGCATTATTATTTAAAGAATTCAAAATAAAAAAACCATGGTTATGTAGATCAAGGTTTTCATACATCTATATCTGTGAAGGATGGACCAAGCTTGTCAGCCAATGCAGCAAGATGCTCCTTTGCATCCTGAAAAACAGAGCCTAGTTTATCATGCGTGAATCAAGAAAGTACCAATACCCACAAGAGAGAGAAGAATTTACCACAGAAGCATCAAAATTTATAACAATATCAAACGACCCTAAGAAACACACTCCCTTAATTCATAAAATACACTCTACGAATAACTGGTTGGTTGTGTTGCCTCGAGTAAATTATTACTTCATCCTAGATTTCTATCTTCTACTAATTGTTACTCCAGATTATCAAATTATTTAGTCCTTTAGGGTTGCAAAATGTATGGAAAGTTGCTGATATTTTTATGATCAGAGTGATATAAGAGAACCTCGAAACAATTTGGCACTACAGGTCACTAGAGAAAAATCTTTTGGGAAATACACAAATCTACAAAAAAAATAAGTGAACGAGTTGTAGGAGGGAACCACCTAAAGAAATAAATTGTTGTACTAAACTAAATGACGGCATGCGGATTTACAAAATCCAGGGAGTATAATGCATTCAGTTAGTATAAAATAATTGAAAAAAGTCAAAAGTTAATATAGTCAATTGCTACAAATGTGCCCACACAGAAAAAAAAAAAGGAAATAAAGGGATTAAGAAATATCAAAAACTATTTTTGGGTACTGCTAAAATTGTCAAACTAGATAACTCTTGTATAGATAACTGTTTTACTGCATCATGTCTGTATTTAGCATTTTCCGGTCTATGATCTGCAATTTTTTATGTTGACATCGGAATAAAATATGTGCATTTCTACATAATTTTCTACAATATCAATTCATCTTTCCACTTATGGGTGGATGAGGTAGATAGCTCATGTATGGATAAATAATTTGTTCAACTAATTGCAGGGCATTATAAGAAATTAAAACCTCAATGCCACCTCTATTTTGTTCTTCAGAATGCAATGCAATTAAAAACTGAAAGACCCACAAGGTTTTGTACTACAGAAAAAGCTTTTATTAGTTTCTAAATCAAGATTATTATTCACAAGAAAAGAAGAAACAGAAAACCCGCCAGGATCTGCGAAGAATGCCACTAATCATTTTTGACACTCATCTTTCCACATTCAATATGGACGAAAAACTTATTTTAAAACAAGTAAAAGAATCCAACATAAGAAAATGACTAACACGGAAAGAGCTCCACTTAACAAATATCTTTGATTCGGGAGATGAATAAGTAACGATCTTAGAGTCGGATAGATTCAAAAATATCAACGCCTTAAATAATGCCGAAATATCTCAAAAATTTGATTCTACTCTTCCCTCAATAAGAAAATCCACAAAATGTGGCTAAATTAGATCGTTTAACAATCACAGAAATGTAAAAATCAGACAGCAGAAACTCCAGTCTCGTAATCCTATTTGCAAGTTACAACTTCATCACTGCTAGCTTCAAAAGTTTAATTTTTATATTTATGTTTACTTCTTGTCCCTATGGAGATTCTAATACACTGTATAACAGAGGGAAAAATCTGGTAAATTTAAAGCTGGGTTCGGTGATTATAACTCCCCAGTCACACAGTCACCAGCTGATACTGAAACACGAGAATACAGGCACAAACAATTTAATAACTAAGACACCGTAAAAAAGTAAACGAAAAATTACAGCAAAAGCACACCTCATCGAGATAATCAACGTCGAGATCACCGGAGTTATCTACATTTCCAAACATGAACCCAAGGAGGCGATTCCCACCTTCAGCCTCCTCATACTCATCGTCGTCATCTGCCAAAACGAAAAAAATGGCAAAATTAAAGGAATTTCAAACTTCCCAAAAACCTGCAAGTAAGCGCGGGCAGCTCGATACACAGCACTGTGCAGAAAAAAAATAACAAGCGCTCGGCGCTATTGGTATCGGGAAACCCTAATTCCGAGGCATGGTTGAGAAATTAGCACGTACCGACGGAGGCGGAACCTTCGCCTGTTCCATCTTCCCAAATCGTCATAGCTTTCCTCTCCTCCGGTCGTATACGCCGTTCCGTCGTCGTCTTCTTCTTTTGCTGGCTTGTTTTCTTCGACTCTCTTGTTTCGTGATGTTTTTCTCCATCGCTGCAATCGTGTTTTTATAAAAATAAAAATAGAACATATCTCGCTCAACTGGGCCTATTATAAAGTGGGATGTGGGCTAGGCTTTTGTCCCTCTAAGTGGGCTTTGAGATACTTCAATTCAATACTAAATGGGCCGAGTATTTTCCCCAGATATTTTCACCTATTTTTCTAATGGTCAAAAATCAAGATAGTGTGCAAGTTTTACCTTAAAATGATTTACAGAGTATAAAATACACCGTTTTCATAATAAAAAAAATTATACATTGTTTATAGTATTTGATGTGCATGTTATTTATTTATTTAAAATAATATTAAATTTTTGTTCCATTTAATAAATTCACTTTTTGCATATTAAGAATTTTTTTAATGAAAGGTGCGACTTTGTTGGGTATATTATATTTTTATTTGTTATTAAGATTGTATAGAATTATGAAATATCTTTTATATAAATTTTCTACATAATTCTCTATAGAACCTAAAAAGTAATTTTAAAATATTCAAGTGATTTCTTCGATATGATATAGTAATTTTAAAATATTCAAGTGATTTCTTGATTTGATATAAATATTTACGAGTGAGTATATGAATTTCTTAATATAAACAAATATATTTTAAATTAAAAAATAAAATGTTAAACTTACAACAATTAACTAGCCTTATAATTGTTTCTTTAGAAAATCGATAAAAAAAATCATATAAGTAATTTTAAAATATATTATAATTGTTTCTTTAGAAAATCTACGGTCTGAATGCTACATGAAGAACATAAGCCAGATGACAGAACGGGAAGACCTAAGATGTAGAAGATCATACCGTGATTCGGCAGATTTGGATTCATAGGGATATTCACCCATGTGGTACTTTTTTAGAACAGGTCCAAGTCAAATAGTCGAAGCACTTCTTTTTACACTATTTCGGAACTCAATCGTATGGATATGTAAAATACAGGATTTCCAATCCTAGCAAGAAAGGGAGGGAAACGGATACTCAATTTAAAGTGAGTAAACAGAAGCAAACGCCTACGAAAAGATCGCTTGGATTTAAGAAAAGGTCGCTTGGATTTATCCATGGTTTGTTTGTTTAGTTTATTTCTTATCCCGAAAATCCTATTTATTAATTATCATATTCACCTTCAGAGGGTAGGGTTCCCCTACAAACCATCCGGGCTAAGATTGATTATTGTTCCTATACAGTTCGGACTATCTATGGGGTATTAGGCATCAAAATTTGGATTTTTATAAACACAGAAGAAGAATAAAAAAACTTTAATTGTTTTTACCTTCTCTCTATGCCTAGACTCAAAAGGGTGAAACTCGTTCATTCGTTTTTTGCCTAGCGAATTTTACGGACCTACTGGTCCAGAAGCTTCTCAGGCGCAAGCATTTACTGTAACAACCCAAAATTTAATTACTATAATCTTGAATTCACTTAAATAAATATACAAATTTATAATGTAATTTAATAAATTAAAATTTCAAAATAGAATATATTTAAATTAAATATTTAATTTGATAAATAAAATAATAATTATATATTTAATATTTTGATTTAAATCAATATTTAAAACTTACCAAAACCAAATAAAAATCTTAATATAACTAGCTTGGTTCAATCCTAAAAATACACCACGTAATTGCTCCTCTTGTCCATTGTATTCCAAGAAACCTACTCAAACTCCATCTCCTAAACACAACCCTAATACCATGTCTCGATAGTTCATTCCTATAAATATCTATCTCTACTATCCTCTGCCCACCACGAGAGAAAGCATAACCCCAAACATTACACCTTTGGCTACATATATATGCATAATGAATCACGACCAACATATACCAAAACCCAAAAACAACCACTTCCAATCTAGATTCAGCCTCCCCTCCATTTATATTCTAGTCGTAATCATGTCCTTTATACAGCCCGTACAAGCAACCAAAATAGCCCCGTAAACAATCCGAGGGTAACATATGTTCATACCGTAGTCGAATCGAAACCAAAACCAGTCGTGCACCCAATATCGGAGAACTAAGATTTCTGCTGTTATCCTCTTCGGCCGACACTTAGATGATCAACACCATCTTTCATCGCCTCGATGCAGCCTTTCTTCAGTTGGTCGCCAACAAGGGCGGACCCACGTTATGGCTGGGGTGGGCTTAAGCCCACCCTGATTTTTAGAAGTTTAAATAAATATACATAAACATGCAGTTTTAATCCAAGTAAATGTGTAGCCGGAATGGCTCAGCCCAGCTCCAAAATCTTCAAAAGTCAAGGGTTCGATCCTTTTCTTCTCTCAATTTTCTTCCTTTTTATTTTCCATTGGTCGCCAAGCTTGCCACCGTCCCCGGGTCGAGAAATACCGTCGATGAACCTCTACAGATCTAGCCGGAGGTGGTGCCGACGCCGCTCCTCCGACACAAATAAAGGCTGCCGCCGCGCCGATCAATCGCCGGTGAGAAGGGCGATTCATTTCTCTTTCTCTCTCTCTCTCTCTCTCTCTCTCTATACCTCCGAAATTCCTGGTTCTCGGTAAATAGTGATTTACTGTATTTAAATTTCTTAATATAAACAAATATATTTTAAATTAAAAATAAAATGTATTTATTTATTTTAAATTAATATAAACAAATATATTTTAAATTAAAAATAAAATGTATTTATTTATTTTAAATTAAAAAATAAAATGTTAAACCTCACAAGTTTAGACTTAAACTTAATTGACTTGTTGAGTTAGCAATTTTCTCTAAATTAATATTTTGGATTTACCAATTTTTTCTAAATTGATATTTTGTATTTATTTTTTAAATACTAACTTTGTGCCAAACAATTGTCACACGCAAAACTAAAATAAAATTGATGTGCAAAACACACCAAATACAACAATCTTTATTAATATGATATACACCAACTAAACACATGCAATTGCCATGAAAATCAACACTAAACCAAGTCTACTCACCAATACATGAAGAGTAAAAACACAAACATAACATAAATTCTCCAAGGAATTAAAAACACTACAACACTACAAAAGCCTCATGCGCTAGGGGGTGGAAGGATCGGAAAATTCGGGAAATACGGGACAACGGGGTTCCCAGGGAATGTTGTTGGTGGGAACTGAGGCAGGCTAGGCACCAACGGAGTTCCGGGAAGGGTCGACGGTGGGAACAGAGTCGGAGTCGTTGGGATCGAAGGCAATGGCAAGGACGGGAATCCTGGGACAGTCAGCATCCGACGGTTTCCGGCTGCCGATGCCAGCTGGCTGATCGACAGGGCAGTGACGAGAATGAAGGCCACAAGGAACTTGGAGGAAGACATTATTGTGTTGAGACTTGAGATCCAATAAGTTTGTTATAATACTGAGTTAAGGATATTGGAACACATTGTATATATAGTGATATTGCAAGAGAGAAGAGCATGTGGAGTTTTAATTTCTCAGACACATAAATTATTGATCGACAAGGCATTGATTCCTAGTCAACCTACTTCAACTTCTTCCACCTTCCCTTTTCAATGGCCGTCCCACCTACTTTCTATTTATTCAATAGTCACACTTTTCTTTGTGTATTATAAAAAAAAAAAGTGTGTGATCATTGATCAGAGAAAAAAAAAACATTTTTTTACTGATTTTTTAGTTCATTTAGTTCTATTATTATGAAACGCGAAAAGAGACTATTTTTTAGAGAGATTGATGCATATATAATAGAGATAATTGTTTCATATTGTTGGTACTGTGCAAAATTGTACTACAGTATTTGACAAAATAAATGCAGTAGATATTTTTTGAAAAAACGGTTAGGGCAGCTCAATTTTTTCAGACCAATTAAACACAATTCGTGTAGCAATTATAGGTAAATAGTTAAGTGTTGGTTGCCATAAAGGATAAAAACCGGTGGGTGGCCTAAGTTATTATTACTACTAGTACTCCTTATGTCAATTGCATATGTCTTGAAACTTACTATTCTCAATTCAAGTACTCAAACATAACACAAGAAACTGTACAAAGCATTGATGAATAATTGTGTGCCGAAAATCGAGAAATTTGGTGTGTAGTTAACTGTAAATTCTTCACAAATTCGATCGTTGCAACGTAATGAAAGTCTCGATTCAAAGTCTGAGGAGTTGGGTTAGTAACTCTTTCTGTCCGGCAATAATTACGCTCACATGCCACCGACGAAAAGTCTGAGAGCGTATAACAAACACCCATCCACCCCATGCGACAAGTTCATCCACCCAAAAGTTTTAATTGTGGTTGGATTTATATTTATTGTCATTTATGTGAAAAATAATTATAGAATTCTACGAGGGCTAGAATTTAGAATGACATAAATATGTGTGTGATTTGAAAATACTTTTAAAAAAATTTGAAAATACTTTTTAAAAAATTTAAAAGTGTTTAGAAATAATTTTAAAATAATTTGAAATATTTTTTAAAACCTTTTAGAGTATATTAAAATATTTTTTAAATTATTAGAAATACATTTTACTCATTTTAAAGTTTTTCAAAATAAAGTTTAAATAATTTCAAGTAGTTTTAGTTATTTTACAATTGAAGTTATTTAAAATATTTTTTTTAAAAATAACTTTTAAGTGATTTGAAAACATTTTTTTAAACATTTAAAAGTGTAATAAAATAATTTTTAAGTTATTTTAAATACCTCTAAAATATTTTTAAAATATTAGTTTCAATGATTTGAAATTTGATTAATGTGTATTAAAATAGTTATTAAGTAATTTGAAATAATTTTTAAATATTTCAAAGAGGTTTAAAATAATTGTTAAGTGATTTAAAATATTTTTTTAAATAAATGTTTAAAGTGTCTTAAAATATATTTTAAATGATTAAAAATACATTTTAAACATTTTAAAGTGTGTTAAAATAAAATTTTAAATTATTTAAAATATCTTTTAAACATTTGTAAAGTGTTTAAAAAAATGATGTGGTTTGAAAATACTTTTTTAAAACTTTAAATTTTCTTAAAATAATTTGAAGTTATTTGAAATAAAAGTTTACATTTTAAAATGTTTTAAAATATTATTTCAATGATTTAAAATACTTTTTAAATTTAAAAGTGATTTAAAATATATTTTTTAAGTTACTTGAAATATTTTTTAATATATTTTATGTGTTTTTAAATATTTTAAAATTCACCTTAAATTTTAAATGAGGAACATTTTAATGGTTATTTTCAAGCTATAGTGTGTGGTGTCTTTTTTTAGTTTATGGAATGTAACCAGATTACATAACTATTTTCTTTGTAAATGGAGTGGTGACCTGAGAGAAAATTGGCACTGTGCCAATTTAGTAGCTCGCGAAAAACTTAGGCCTCATCTAACTTTCAATTTAGTTGTACTGATAATTTTGTTAAGATCGTTTTTAACTATATGTACACGAAACAATTCGACCCTACTAAAGTTGCAGACCGAATTTTCACTGCCCTCGACACATGGCTAACGAAACTTGTTTTCAGATCGACAACCTATGTAAAAGCAAACTCATGACCAAAACTCTGTGTTTTTAATAGAGCATCCATTGTCGGGTGCCAGACTACTGCCCTTGTAGTCGAGGGACCACTTCTCAAACGTGCAGTCAATGAAGTCGTAATAGCCACCGTGGATCAAAAGTGTCCCTTTCTTCACCCGTTCCTCGATCCATGGGTAAGTGAGTAAGTTCGACAAGGATTTGTTGATCGACTCCTGGAAGAACAACAACAAGATAAGAGTTGAGTAACAATTTAGGACTTGTTCTTTTAAACTTAATTTCAATTCGGTTTAGATTGTTTCAGTTCAGTTCAGACTCATTCAATTCTCGATTAAATTCCTTTGAAAATAAATTAAAATAAAATAAATAAAGAATAATTATAATCAATAATTTCAGGTATATTAGTTAGTGGTAGAATATTATTAATATTTAAAAAAAATATTTAACAATTTATAAAAATTATTATAATTTTTATAAAAACAATCCATTTGTTTACTTCAATTCAGTTCAGATTCATTCAGTTCAGTTCAAATTCATTCAATTAAGTCATTTTCAGTCTAAAAGAACAATTCAAAAATCATTATTCGGCTCGCATGGAAGATGCAGATATATATGTTGTAGTATTTTACAGATTGCAGCCTAAAAAAGGGGAACAAAACAAACCTTCTCACAGTGTCTGCATTGCTGATCGAAATCGAGGTTCGAAGCAGCAGCTTCCGTTATCGACTTAGCAGCCTTCCCGACAACCACCCAGCTCCTAATGAAGCTGCTACTGGAAAAGAAGAAAGCTAAATAAGCGAAATAATTCACATAATATGTCAGCCCAAACAAAAAACGAGAAATTTAACCGAACCTCGAAACCTCTTCGTCTTGCAAGCTCATCAAGGCTTTGATCCCTCCGCAGCAGCTGTGGCCCACAACGAGTATGTTTCCAACCTACAAAAATGTAAAATATAAGCACACATTATTCCATCTGTGTATGGTAGAAATCAAGTTGGTATTTTTACGCATATTACTTCAAGAGTATTAACAGCGAATTCGAGGGCTGCGTTGGTTTCCGTAGGTCCATTCTGCACCGGAGAAGTAATGTGATGTTAAAACCCATAATATTCAAATTTAAATGGTGAAAAAAGACCAAGAAAATTATATAAGAAACCTCGTGTGGGGGCACCAAGTTGGCCACGTTGCGAATCGTAAAGGCCTCTCCCGGTTCGAAGCCTAAGATGCTCGAGGGACAAACACGGGAGTCTGCACAAGCAATCACCATGAACTGCCTCTTACAAATGTTAGATTAGATAGATCATATCATTAAGTAAATAAAAAAGAGAGTGATGATTCTAGAACTATCCCCGAGGTATAATGGAGCATATACCCAAAACGAAATGACTTCGATAATTTAAAAAGAAAAAACACCCTCTAGGTTTTTGTTCCATTTACGATTCGGCGGAACCTCAAAGGTGGTTTTATAATTTTCAAAGTATATATGTGTGTGTGAGTTGTAATTATCCATAAAACAAAATCAAGCCCAGAAGCAAAAGTACTTTCGGTGCTTGGGCCTCGGAGAGCCTTTGGTAGTGTTCTAAGCTTCTCCTGCAAAAATCGGACGGATGCAAAAGAGAAATGAGGGCTCTTCATAATATAATACTGTTAGAGCATTAACTTAGATGAATTCATAAAATTCCTTACAAGTATTTCTTTTTCTTGAAGTCGAGAAATCTATGTCTCAACACCTTAAAATGATCGGGCACCTCTTCAACTCTGGTCTTGTTATCGATGATATCCTGAGTTAGGTCAGGAGACTCCATTGCCGATTTCAACATTAAAGCTGGATTTGTTCTGTATCGATTATTAGGAAACGTACAGCACGAAATAGGAAGTATTAGTATAGTAATTGCACGTAAGTCTTTAATACTATTAAAAAGCACGAAGGTCCTACTAATCTTGATCAAACAGTACGATTAAAAAAAAAATCGAACTTCAGAAATAATACGGAAGCAAAACTAAAACAGGATTTAAATATGCACAGATCGAGTTAAGCTTCAAATCTACCATTTGTCCAGTAAACTATTTTTCGAAACATGGGTTAATTACTTAATTCTAGGCAGGGTCACACGAAATTCACTTCAAGATCGAGAAATTTCTAGGCATTTCATCTAACAGTATCAGTGCATATAATAGTGACCATGGTAACAAGAAACAAACACTAGAAACATCCAAGATCATCGTATAACAAGTTAACAAAAACAAAAACAACAACAACAATTAGTTCACACAAATTGAACACCGTTGAAATCGGAGGTGTGTGAGTGCGGCCTCACGCCCAACGAACAAAAATGGTAGAGGGAGACTCAGTCACCTAAACACAGGCGCATTTTAAGAAATCAAAAGCGCAATCGAAAAGGATTAAAACTTTGTTCTTGCACATACTTAGAAGGATCCATAAATCTGAAATGGGCCCGCTCGATTCCTAGAGATCTCAACTGGGGACCTAAGATCTTCCACAAAAAACAAGAAAATGAGCACGTGTAATTACATACGATCATGTGCAATAATTAAAAAAGAATATTAAAATAAAAATACATCGGAGGTTTTATAGGAAGTTTTGCAGAGGTCCATGGAAGAAGAAAGTATTTTCAGGAAATTGAGGGTTGAGAAATAGGAAATAAAAATTGGTTGATTCGGGGTCTGAATTATAATTATTTAATTACCGTGCCCTGCTCTCCGAAGAAGACGGAGAAGAGGTTTTAAGTGGATATTCCTATGATGTTACTTTTACAGTACTGCAACGACGACCCTTTATCAAGAAAAAAATTGGTCGTTTCATTTGTTTTTTTTTTTCATGGAATTTTCAGAGAATTATATATGTGTATTTAAATTCTCTTTTCATTATTTTTATTTTTGTTAATATAAAGAAAGTATGAGATGTTGATAATTCTCTCTTGGATGAATACTTTGCAGTTTGCACAACTCATTTTAATAATTTATTTTTGTTGATAATTCTCTCCGAATTACATCTCTTTTTTTTTTCTTTTTTTTTTGTTATTCCATAATTTTTTTTGACTCTCCACTGTCGTTTTTTCCACAATTCGTGTTAATTATTGAAATTAGCGTTTTCAGTTTGTTCTCGGTGATGGATATGGATGAATACTTTGAATCGATGATGAATATTCATATTCCTTGTAGTAGATTTAAAGGAACCTTCATTGCAAAAGCAGATTCAAAAGATGATTTCATAGTGACACGATGAAATTTTTATCAAAACAAGATGATAATTTCTATGTACACCAGCGGTGGTCATTAGGCATAGACGCATAGTTCACGTAAGATGTATCTACAAAACCATGTTACAAACTCACTATGAAAATTTATTGACAAAAACCTGCTGAAAATTAATGTTTCAACGACGAGTCTTCAAGCAACACAAACGTTGAACTCGTAATTTATGCTTTTGTAAAATCTACCATTGTTGAACATTGAATCCGAAAAAAGATTTTGGTAAAATCTATGTAGAAAATTGAATTTATTAGCCGAGAGTGTTAGAAACCGCTTCATTTAAAACGCTTCATTTAAAAGCTCGAATGGTTAGAAAAATTAAGCAACTAAACATTTATATAAGTAGGTAACTAAGCATTTATGTAAGTAGGTCCAACATATTCCCAATAGAGCACAACAAATTGTGCTCAAATGTATTTTTGTAATAATCTCAAGCTTCGGCCAATTTAGTTGGGCCAAGAGTGACCCAGCGAAGGGAGGGACATTGAAAAACGTTTAGACACGTGGGCTAAGTAACATAATGAAAAGTTCCAAGAGACGTGAGATTTGAGACAGCCTATTCTTCCCCTTCACCCAGGAAATTTAAAGGAAATGCAGGCAAAAATGTTAAACCAAGCTACAGAATCTCGAGGCATCGACGAGGAATAGATAAACGAGGAATAACACAGCTGAGAAAGATATGCATATAAAGATAATAATTTCCCGGTAAATAGAAAGGGAGGAAGGATCAACAACAAACACATTTAGAAATTAGAAAGACAGGCTAATTCTGGAAGGGATAGTAAACTCGAACATGCTTCCGCACCCCACGCATCTAAGATAAAAGTAATTACTGCTGCAATGAAGAGAACGACTAGGCCGTGATATTTCCCGCCAAAAGTATATAACTAAAATGCAAGCAATTAATAGAAAACGAGTCCTTGGCAATAAAGAGTGATCATGCCGCTGTCGATAATCAGAAGCATTTAAAGTTAAAGGGCCCCACGGCGATAAACAAACCCAACGGCCCTGCGACTCAAAATGGCAAGCACGCAAAAAACACACAGATTACATGGACACGAGCTAAAAAATATCCAATCATTTAAAGCCAGATGCATGGTTTCCAATCCAATCCAATCCAACATCATTTACGACTACAGCAAAATCCAAAAGTACGAATAAATAATTACTAGAGTTAAGCATATCCAAGACCAACCCCAAGTCCAACATACCAAAATAAAAACAAAAGGATTCTTACTTTATTAAGCCGCCTTCATGATCGGAAGATCATTAAACAACTCATCAAGACCATCGAAAAATCCGATTCCATCAATGCTATCATCCTCCTTCCGGCCCGGCTCCTTCCCCTTGTTCAAAATCCCATGAACTTCCCCAGCTTCATTGCTCAGCTCCACGTTCAAATCCAACTTGTCAAAATTCTTGGCAACACTATTAGGTTCCTTTATACCACCTCCACGGGGCCCAGTTACTTCCACCACCTTACTCATGTCAACTGATGTCTCATTAGCAGAAACAACAGAATCTCGAGCATCTGCATTATTATTATTTCCTTTATCGGCAATGACTTTCTTCAAAGTCCTACTGGGCATCAACCCAGAAGCCTGCCTTCCTCTCACGACCCGAGCTGTGTTCTTCCTCTTCCTATCCCTCTCATCCTGCCAATCCACATCAGACTCGCTCGAGCTGGAAATATCTGCGAAAATATCAGCATCCTCATCCACGTCATCCCTAGGAGCAGAAGGTTTACTTCTGGGGTAACCTTTTTCGGAAGTGGCAAGCTGGTTTTTCTCCCAAATATCCCTGTTAAACCCCATCGGCATAAACCCCCAGCAGCAGAAATACGTGTCTTCCCCATCCACGACCGGGGGCGGAGAAGGAATCACTACTGCCTGAATCGCCCTCCTACAGTTCTGACACCGCATGGCACAATCGACATAAACAGTAGGATACTCGTACATGTAATAGCAATAAGGGCAAGCAGTCCAGAAAGTTGTTCCATGATCGTTCGCTGGTGAATCATCTTCCTCTCCCTCTTCCACCACCACCTCTTCAGGTTCCTCTCCCTCTTCCACCACCACCTCTTCAGGTTCCTCTTCCTCGACTTTTCTATCCTCGTTTTCCTCGTCCTCTACAGTTACAGAAGCTTCGGCATTCTCAATTACATCACTGTCACCAGCATTTGAGTAACCTTTTTGGGAGTAATTGTTATTATTCAGTTGTTCATGTGTTGTTACAGAAGCAGAAGCAGAACCAGCCACATTATAACCAGCAGCATAAGTTGAATAATTATCTTGCTGTCCCTGATTATTAACGGGCTCAGAGCCCGATTTAGGCCCGAAGGAAATATTAGAACCAGAATTGAAACCCGTAAAATTTTGAGTGTCAGGGGTTGGCCCGCCGAACACAGGCCCGGCCCGTGATTGGGTGTATACCTGGGGAGCCTGAGGAAATTGGGTCCGTCCGAAGCTGCCGCTGCTTTCGCCGCCATGCACCTGCTGCTGCTGCGGCTGAGGGAAGATGAAATTCGGCTGTGGTGCGGGTGCGGGTGTGGGGAAGCGGACCGGGTCGGGTTGGCGGTGGGGATATAAACCAATTTCCCTGTCGTAGAGTGATTTCCTGGAAGGGTTTGACAGGACAGACCAGGCACCAATGGCGAGGCGGAAGGCCTGCTCGGCGAAGGGGAATCGGTTGTTCTGCGGGTTGAGGAGGCCGGAGAGGATGCGGTACTGCCCGGCGACGAGCTCCGGGTCGCGGCCCTGCGGCGGCGTCAGGCCGATGATTGAGTAGAAATCGGGCTGGTTGTTCCCGATCCGAAGCTCGCCGGCGAGGAGCGTCTCCACCACGGCGAGGATCTCTTCGGCCGAGGAGAGCGCCGAATCGGTCTGACGCGCGCGGGTGGCGAACGACTTGGCGCCCAGGAGGTCGCGCGTCGACAGCAGCTTCTCGGCGATTGTCAGATACCGCAGCGCCTCGAAGCGTGCGGAGGCCGCCGTCGTGAAGAACGGGCGCTCCATCTTCTCTAATTTGGATATCGGGGAAAAAAAGTACACTGAGATGGAGGAGAAGAAAATGGGCGGGTGAAGAGATTGGGATTTGGGTGAGGACGGAGGTTTTAGTGTGCGTGGACGAAAAAGGGTTTGTGTTTTTGAGGAAAAGACTCCACGTGGGGGCAGGGTGTGAGGGCAATAAAGGGAATTCACACACCGTGTGAAGGAGGACGCGTGTAGGTGACGTTGGTTGGATATTTTTCGGTCCAATATTTTATTTAAGTAATATTGTAAATATTATTTGTTCTTTCTTGGTTATTGTAATTTATGGAGTAGTAAAGTCGTTAAACTCTAATTTATTTAAAAAAAAGGTCAATTTAAGTAAATTTTAAATGTACCAACTACTATGATAGTAAAAAAAAGTACAAAATGCATACAAATATATGTGAAATAATGGAAAATATTTGTTTGAAGTTGCAAATAAGAATAAAAAATGTGAATAAAATTTTAGAATATACTTTATCAAGGTATGGATTGATAAATTTGGACATTCAAGACTCCCTTGAAATTTGTTACTTTTCAAAGTATAATTTCAAAGTATCATTATCAATATTCCATAATCCACATACAACGTAGCCGAGCCAAGAAAATCTTTCAAATTAAAAGTTTGAATAACGTAAATTTCAAAAACCAAAAAAAATTTAGACATATCAATCAAGTAAAATAATAAAATTTACAAAAAATAAAAATAAAAAAAATCAAATACTCTATCTTAGTAGTGTCAAATTTTATAACAAAACAATGGAAAAAAAATATCAAATGCATGCAAGTGTAAGGATTCGATGCATATCGATGTCCAGAGAAGATCAACACCCCGTTGAGGTGGAGCGATCACTGACACTTCAAGTCGACAACAGAAAGACACAGTGGTCGTTGCAGGCCGACGGTGATCATTATGAATTTGTTGTACGCACACTACAAAAAAAAAGGCTTTTAGCGACCACACCTTTTGCGACCACAGGGTGTGGTCGCTAAAAATAATCAGTTTTTGCGACCACGCGTGGTCGCAAACAATTGTGGTCGCTATTTGTTCAGGTATTAATTCCGCCAAATACCCGCGTAAATATTCGCGACTACAATTGTGGTCGCTATTAAGTACGTGGTTGCGAAAAAGTATTAATAGTATTTGCGACCACATCTGTGGTCGCTAAAGACTCCTTTTCTGAAATTCTATTTTCCACCGTGGAAAATAGTCTTAATATACGACCACGTGGATGTTTTTTGCGACCACAGCGTGGTCGCTAATGCCGTGGTCGCAAATAATTTCCTGATAACAGCGGGCCTCTGCCTTTTTCCTCCTCACTTTTAGATTGCGTTTCTCCTCAGCACACTTAGGGCGATTTCCGGCGACGAAGAAACTTCCGGCGGCGACGACTACGTGAAGCTGGTCCAGGTATGCTTCTCCTTTTCTCCTCTTCTCCTCTTCGTAATTTCTTTGATTAGAGTTTCTTTGATTTCTAGTTTCAATTTCGACTTGTACGGCGAGCATCTCCGGCACCGCGAGCATCTCCGGCAGAGGCGCATCCACGGCGGCAATGACGGCCTGAATCCGACCAGGTATGCCTTTGTCTCCTTTGGCTTCGATTTTCTTCGATTAGGGTTTACGTTTGATTAGGGTTTTCGATTTGAATTTGGGGGTTTTTCGATTTTGTTTAAATTCATGAATTTTTAGATGAGGTATTCCTTTGTCTCCATCTTATTGTTGCTCAAATTGGTTACTCGGTTAGATATTGAGGTTTGATTTTTCGATTTGGGAGTATATTACCGTTGTTAAAAATTTGTATGTGGAGGTTTGTGTTTTTGGATTTGATTAAGTTTGTAATAGAAAAGTATGGTTTGGTTTTTTGATGATGTCTACTGTATGATGAAGTTTGTGAAATGTTGCTCAAATTAAAGAAGTTTGTATATATATAAAATGTATATATATATAAAATAAGTTGAATGAAATGTTTGATGAATATACGTGTATCCCACTATTTTTTTTAAAATGTAAGTCTACTGTATATATATAAGTTTGATGAAATGTTACTGAAATGTAAATGTTCAATTGGAATTATTCTTATAATTTATTTAACATAGAAACATGCTTATATTTTTCTATGTAGTTGAATAATGAATAATCAAATTTTTATTCATTTTGCATTTTTCCTCTTTTTTAATGAAAATTTAATTAGAAGTCAGTAATTTAAAAAAGATTTCCAAAAAAACAATCTAACAATATGACAAAGCAAATACATATGCATGCTATCAAAATGACATTTCTTTGAATATTTCTGATCGTATAATTTTTGTTCAGCTAGTTATGACTCTCTCTACGATGCTACAATCACCTGTTGGTTTTGGTATTTTTTCTAAAAACCTTACTTTAATGCTTTTCCCATCTCTATGTTTCTATGAACTATGAATGTTATTTGTGTTAATTAATTTATATGTTCGAATTGTGCATGTTTCTTATGATATGACTATTATTCTTAATCTGAAGATTTTTCTAACTAAAACATTTTTTGATTTTTACATAGATGTAGTAATACAGTTGTGTGTGGTTAATTTCAAAATGTCGTTGGATAAGAGTTGGATGCATGTAAATCAAATCATTCCATGTTAATACATGCTATTTTTGGTGAAAGCGGTCGGTATATCATCAATGGATTTATAAACATTTATAGTAATTCCAAAATGTTTCGTGTTCTACTCATTTATTGTTTATATTTGCTTTTAACTTCACATCTAAAATACTAACAAAATTGAATTGTAGTACTAAGTACTACTATAAAACTATTACTCGTATATATGGAGAATTATTGGCACTATATTTTCATTAAGTAAAAAAAAAAAAAAAAAGTAGAAATATATCCGGTCAAACATTTTTGTTGTTTGGTTGATTCCACCAAGTAAAAGAGTCAAGTGGATGAGCATTGGGTGTCTGATATTGGAGCGTCCGTACAACAAAAAGAGAGTTTGCCAAATCGATGGAGATAATTTAAGACAGTGGGGGCACGCCGGCCGTACGTTTCCAGGCTCTGCTCGACCACTATCTTTCCTTCTCGATCGTTTTAAATTCAAGTACAATCACTTCATCCAAACCTAAATTTCTCAATTTTGATTGGGGCACAATGTTTAAAGAGTAATACTACTATTACTGGATGAACATGTGATTGGTGATTTGGGATGGAGAAAATATATTTTATTTTTATATAAATGTAATTATTTAAGAATAATTTATACTATGAGTAATAAAAAAAAAATGTTACATCCAAAAAAAATGTGAGATTTTTTATATATACTTATCAGTTTACTAAAATTATTTTGAATTGAATTTGTTGAAACGATGGAACTCAACTGAAATTAAATTCACAAATTAAGCTAACATTATTTCAATTTATAGGTATACTACTTCTATCCTACTTAATTATGCATATTTTTCTTTTTTGAATATTCCAATTAATTATACACACCTCTAAGGGAGAATAAAATTTTTACATTTTCACTTTATAATACTCCCTCGGTCCAAAGACAGTTGTTTCCTTTTTGGGGTGTCCAACAATAGTTGACACACCCCAAAAAAGGAAATAATTATTCTAACTTTTTCATTTAAATATACAACTTTATTCTACTTTATCCCACCTACTTTTTAAACTTTACTCACAACTACTTTACTTTTTACTTTTAAAATATATTTTTACTCTTTACTTTTTAATTAAAAAATTAAAAAATAATAATTTTCTTAAACTCCGTGTCCAGCAAAGTATGACATCTATTAATGGCCGAAGGGAGTACAATTTTATTTATTTGTTCGTTATACTTTTTTAAATTTTATTTACGACTAATTTATTTTTGAACTACAAAATACATTTATACATGTATAGATATATATATATAGTATATATTGTCGGTGGGCCCCACGCAACTCCAAACCCACCCAACCCAAAATGGTCAATCTCTACCCGCTTTACGTTGCTCAAATGTTTTTATATCCACAATTTTTTTTTGCTCTCTTTCTTTCTCTTCTTGCTCGCTCCCTTTCTCTCTCACTAGGGTTGGTGGTTTGGCTTGCAGCTTTTTCCTCTTCTCAGGTGATGTCATATCTCTCCAAAATTAGTAACTCAAACCCTCTTCAAAATACTTCTATTTTTATATATATTTAAAAAAAAAATTGTTTATTTTTTTCCTTTTTCTTGGTTGTAGATTCTCTAGCTAGTACTTGAAGAAGAATATCTCATCTCACACGCATTTGTGTGTGTACATATTTATATATAATTAAATAAAAACTAGGGTAAATAATAATTAATTAAAGAAGCATGGTGAGACAAAAGATTCAGATCAAGAAGATCGATAACTTGACGGCCCGACAAGTGACGTTTTCGAAGAGGAGAAGGGGGCTTTTCAAGAAGGCGCAGGAGCTCGCTACCCTCTGCGACGCCGAGGTTGCTCTCGTCGTTTTCTCCGCCACCGGCAAGCTCTTCGATTATTCCACATCCAGGTAGCTAGTATATATTTTGTATTTTTTTTCACTGTTTAATTTCATGATATATATATATATATATATATATATATATATATATATATATATGGAGCAAATTAATTATAGTATAAAGTGTGTGCATATATAATTAAATTATATATCCAATTAATTAATTAATTAATTCTTAAAAGAAACAAACAAAATAAAAACATAAATTGTTTTATGTAGTATAATTTGGACATGAAAATATGATCCCAAAAAATTGTTTGTGATTTTATGGCATATACTATAATTTTAATCTTACTATATATGAGGTGACTTGGTAGTACTATTGTAGATCTGCAACTTCTTACGTACTATATCAATATGTATATTTGTCTAGTCGAGTTTTCAATTAATTTCATTGACAAGTGAAAACACATATTTTTCATAACATTTTTATTACTATATATAATTCCTATTTTTTTTAGGGCAAATTATTTTTTGAATATATATATATATATATATATATATATATATATATATATATATATATATATATATATATATATATATATATATATATACTGTACATGTTTGTGAAGCTATTATTCGGTTGTTAGTTAATTTGTGGTTTAGATGGATGGATACTTCAAATGAATTCTTACACTATACTGTACTGTACATTTTAAAGAAGTTAATGCGTTCATTGCTTTGTGACCGAGCATCTGCAGCTCCATTGGTTTCTGATTCAATATTTGAATACAATTAAGGTATTGAGTGACTTGTAATGATCCGTACACGAGTGATCAAGAAATGAATAGTTGTAGATGATCTAATGCCAAATTGACCGAGTCGAGAGTCGATGAGAGTAAACCTAGGGTTTGAATTGGTTGAGAAGTTAAAATCCATGACTCATGACTTTCATGAGGAGTAAATTTATCTAGCTAGCAAATAAGGAAAATTAATTCTTAGCAA
Source organism: Euphrasia confusa (assembly GCA_954870475.1). NCBI lineage: Eukaryota > Viridiplantae > Streptophyta > Magnoliopsida > Lamiales > Orobanchaceae > Euphrasia > Euphrasia confusa. The sequence goes on along the minus strand of OX940951.1, from coordinate 12,475,789 downwards.
ATATATAGTTTTTCATCGCGATAAATTGCGTTAAATGATCAACAATACACGTGTAATGTAATCCAATTCCGATGTTTGTGGCTTCTGCAGCATGATGCAGCTCTTCCAAAGGCATAATCAGCAGTCGGAGATTTCTAATAAATTCGGGCAGCAGCAAAACCTCCGTGTTCAGGTAAACTCACCACCGACTACCTAGCTACTCATGCAGAAATAAGCAAGAGTTTTAATTGACAATATCATTTTGTCTTTAAGACGGAAAGCAACCAACATGCCGCAATCAGCAAGCAGCTCGCAGACACGACTCTCGAGCTGAAGTATATAATTGTTAATTTACTATATATATGTGTGTTTTGTTGCACGTACATTGTTAAAAGAAAAAGTTATCATGAAAATCGAAGATTATTCTTGATTGGCGCAGGCAACTACAGGGCGAAGAGCTCCAAGGACTTGGCATCCATGATTTGATGAAGCTAGAGAAATTGATAGAGATAGGGATAGGCCGTGTTGAGAAAACAAAGGTTTGATTATTTCTTCCGGCCTCCACTATATATTATCTTTCTTTCTTATATTCTCAAACGATCGATCTTTGCAACCAAACGAGCCTTATACTTTTTGCACATACCCGTCTTCATTTAAATTTATAGTTTTGTCCGGTGTAAGTACATTCACATATAGCTAACGAGTCAACATGTTAAGATATGATATTACCAAACGTGCTTGTTTCTCACAATTACTTTGTAGGTGAAAATTTTGTTATATTGCACGGCGGAATTAAAGGCCTCAACCCAAACGAGACTGTATATGCAGCTTATATATATAGTTATAAATTATTAATTCGCATTTATATTAATGTTAATTCTTGCGTTGCAGAATGACAATCTTTTGAGTGAGATTAGCAGGCTGAAGAAAAGGGTAAGTTCCAAAACCTAATTGGCTTTAGTTAAGATGACGATTTATTCGTTAGTTGTTTAATTAAATCTACGCGTGCAGGAGTCAGAACTAGTCAATGAAAATGCATGGTTGAAACAGCAAGCTCAGGTTAATATGATTTGTCTATAACCCTCTGCGATTTCCATTCCAAAAAGCTTGCGTTTACAAAAACTCCGATGAGGCACATTACTATATGTTGGTTAATGTGAAACTGAGGAAAATATATAGTGAACGATGTGATTCAATGATTTTCATTATTTTTATTATCACGAGAGCTTATAATTAGCTCAACTGGTACTGTCATAGTTTTGATCGAGTTATTGGATGATGATTAATTGCAGGGCGCCGATAATAATAAATTTGGATGCTCAAGAAACGGTAAGGAGTACGGAAATTCAGCCGAGTCCATCGTCACTTCTCATGACGTAGTTTATGACATGAACACAAGTACCTCTGATACATCTCTCAAGTTGGGGTATATATGTTTCTTAATTAGTTCTAATTCTTCTTTCTCATAATCATTAATTATTACATGATATATTTATACCTACTCTTGCAGTTTGCCTTTCTCCAACAACTGAAAACAAACCCGAAAACGGGGTTTTATCCCATGAATTCAACCGCGCGGCGGTCCTTTCTGAAGATCAAACATAAACCCTAGCTATTTTATATACTCGTACTAAAACAATTGTACGTATATATTGACTTTCATCTCGACAACAATTGTAACAATGCAGTAGTCTGAGGAACATGCTTTTTGTGCAATAAGTTTGGTTGCAGATTCAATCAAATTGAATATCCGAGTCTCCAGAACGCACCTTATATGTATTTACCTACTTCAGGGAATTTGCTCATTTGAAATACTATAAAGTTTTGTGGTTTTGGAGGGAAAATTAGAAGCTCAATTTGAAAGTTGAAACACATTTTCTACGATTGATCTTATAATTAGCTAATTTTTAAAGTAAAATTACTAGTTAAATGATGAAAAATTCGATTAAATTGGATCGATTTGTTACCGAAAATGATAACCGGAATCGATTCGATTGAGTTATTTCGATTAATTACGTGATAAATGCTAAATATTGTTTTCAAAATCTAAAGTGAAAACTTATTTTTAAATAAAAAATAAATCATTTAATTCCGAATAAAAGTAAAAAAAAATAGATGAAAAAACGGATTAAATTAAAATTTAAGTTTAATAAATATCGGAACATTTTTCCCATTACCAGCGACCATGGGAAAGAGGCGAACCGCCGAGAAGAAAAAGTATACTGACGGCGAAGGTAATAGAATCTCCGGCGCCGGCAATAAAGGAGAACTCGCAGTTTTCGACTTTGCCGAAGACGACATGCGCGTCGAGAGGGACTCCCGCAGAAGCCTCTCCAAATTTGGAACCAAAATCCCTTTCAAAAAAACCGGTCATCGTCCTCGGCCAATTGATAAATACGATTTTCTCAAGCACTGTAAGTCCAGTGGTTTTTCTAGTGCGTTTTTAAAGGAAACGCTGTTTTTGGGAGAGATTTTATGGATATTATGCTCAGCGTTTCTGTAAACAGTTGTAAAAATTTCTTTGAACGTCAATTGTTATGGAATTCATGTGTGAAATCTATGGCTGGTTTATGTGCTTCAAATTATTCTGTCTGCGTGGTTGATAGTATTTGAATCGGACTTTTCCTACTGGATAAAACATGGAAATAATCTGAATAAATGGTTCAAGGCGATTTGTTTGTGGTAAAGTTGTATGGGCTATTGACGTTTTTCTACTCTTTCAAATGATAAATAAGTTCAACTGTTTGTGCAGGTTCCTTTTAAGTTTAGGATTAGTTGTCACTGTGAATCAGTCTTACTGAAATGACAGACCACTGGTTTTGGGACAACAATGATATATTATTTGCATTCATTTAGAATTAGAAAAATCTCATATGTTCTGACTTTTTCCGTGAACAATGTTTTGCAGCTGCACAAGGAACCACAGCTCAACAAAAGTATACCAAGAGTGATGTGTTCGATGTTGATGCAACTGATACTGCTTCGCAAAATAAATTTTTTGGGATGGACACGATGCTTCCATCTGGTTCTTTGAACTATGATCACCCTCAGTCTTTCTTAAAGCATCAGGGCATTGGACCAGGAATCTGGAAACCAGGAGGTTACAGAACTGGCAATGAGCATGTAAACAGCTCAAATAATACTCTTGAACTTCGTGTTAATATATCCCAGGATTCACCCATCTTCCTTCTATGCAGAACCAGGTATTGTATGTGGATTCTGATGAAGATGGACTACTGGATTTAGGATCATCATGCTCTTCTGATCTTGGACTTGCAGATAATGAAGGTTTTTTGTTTCTTCATTATTTTATAAATAATTTCCTAGCATGCTTGGTGATACTTTGATCTCATTTCCACTTCACCAATGTACAATTTTTTTACTTATTTTAATTTTATGGTCTCCTTTTCAGGTTCACCAGTGGAACAATCATCAGAGTATGGTGCCAGTAATAATGAATGTGTTAGTGTCTTACTATGAAGTATACCTTGATTTGAGGGTTAATGGGTGTGAACGTGCCAGTTATTCTCTCATATTTTGAACACACTACTATTCTTGAAATTTTAACATTCTGCATATTTTTTTCTTCTATTTTTTGTACCAACAAAATTACTTAACTGACACAGTAGCAGAAATATGTACATGCTTTTCTTCTTCTTGGGAGTTGGGGCATGTAAACTTGTCCCTTTCTATTTGTTTTGACGTAAGTAATTTGTTGTTCATTAATTATATATTTACTTTTGGTTTGCTTTGTAGGAAGCAGTGGTGATTTTCGCTCCACGTTATGTTAAATATGCGAACATGCATTATACAAAATGTCGCTTAACTTTTTCTCAGAGGCACATCAGACTGGAAGGATCAACCCTTTGCCAAAATCTTGAATGGTCAACCTTTGATATTGTGAAGATTGAGTATCAGCATTGTGCTGTGAGTGTATTTAACCTCCTGAAACACATTTCACCAGATTTGATGTGGATGATAAATCTAAAATTTAATTAATAATGTATACTTAGGATAACGCCCATGTTGTGAACCTACACATAAAATCTAAGGACATAAATGGGCCCGACACTGGGAATGAGAACTCAGGTGAGGTCCTTTATCATTAGTTGTTATTCTTAGTCAATCTACATTTTCTGTTTCCTCCCTCATAATGTGCAATATGTTGATATTCTACATTTGTATCCTTAAAGTGGAATTGTTTATTTTTAACTGGCATGGATTGTAATGGCGCTTATGTTGATTCGATTTGATGTATATGTAAATCTGATCATGCCTCGCGCAAATAGAATTACATTGTTACTACAAGTGGTCAACTTTAGTTGCAGTGTGATTAGTGTCGATCAAACTTGCTCCCATGCATATTCCATCCTTGCTGATCTAAACAGTTCACTGGCTCCTTTAAACCATAATTGAAGCAAAACTCCAAGGCATTGGACTTTGAAGGACATTCTCACTGCTATCCGTACGAGGTTATCTAGGATCAATTATTGTATTTCTCGTGTATAGGGAAGCCAAGAATGTGGCTGAAAAATTGTCAAAATTTGGTTATGATTGCACTCAAGATGCTGAGTTCCACGATCAATCTAGCCTCCCTCTCTTTAGTCAGAATCTTGGATATATTGGATTAATTAGAGATCTCTTCCTTTCAAGTAGGAGGAGCACAAAACTGTAATTTGATGTTTTGCAATGACTTATTATATACATGAAGTTCTATACATATGCTGGGAATGGACCCTAACCGCCCAGGCCATCGGCCATCTACCTTGGAATATTTGTGAAAAAACACTGTTCGAATGGATTTAGAACTTGCTGAATTTTTAATATATTTATTTAAACTGGATGCAGGTGGTATGGAAATAGAGTTTGTTGTTCTTGATGACCCTCAGTGTTCCGAGAAATTAGAAGACATTAAAGCATTGGATCTGAAATATAGATATGCCTGGGAAACCATCATAAGGTGAGTTACTTGTTGATGGATTGCAGATTTCCTTTCCTGGAAGCTTCATTCTTGGCCGTTTTTCCTAGCCGTTTGTCATTGGATTTGTAGTGAATGCAATTTTGATGAGTTCTCTGGAGACATAATCTATCCAGATGGGGATCCTGATGCTGTCTTTATAAGTAGAAGGGATATTGAACTGTTACGACCGAGGACTTTCATCAACGACACTATTATTGACTTCTATATTAAGTAAGTTCAACATGTCTGGTTTATCAAGAAACATAACTATTTCTGTAATTATCGAATTTGTTGTTCATGAATAGAATTGGAGTCTTTACAAGTAATGTTATAACATTGAGCACTATAAGTCTTTATTACTGCATAGGATAAAGTTAATCCCCTTTTCAGTTATTGCATATAAAATGTTGTAAAATGTCAGTAATAGTTTCATGTTTTTTCTGTTCAAGTAGTTTGCTTTTAACACCATTATTATAATTTGCTATACTTCCTATGTATGGATATATATTTTGGATATTCATATATATTTTCTTTCAACTGCATTTTGACTTTGACTTGATTTGAGTAATAATATTGATGCCTCTACCAAGAAAACTACCTTGTCAATGCCAATTTATAAACTCTTACGTAATTATTTTGTACTACATTATTTTTTGACGTTTTTTTTTTTACCAAAATCATTATTAGTGCATAGCTTTTAAATGTATCTGATTAATATTTTGTGCATCGCACGGGTGCATATACTACTCTTACATGGCATTAATGACATGTGGTTGAATGGCAGATACCTTGTAAATAAAACCAACCGGGAGAAACAGCAGAGATTCCATTTCTTCAATACATTTTTCTTTCAGAAGCTCATGAACATGGGTCGAGATTTATCTAGAACATGGGAAGGGAGCGACACTTTCCAACATGTTCGTAAATGGACTAGGAATGTAAACATTTTTGAAAAAGACTACATATTTATACCCGTAAACCTCAGGTAATAAATGCTGTTATGGGCCTAACGATGGTAAGAACTTCTTAGTTGGTTATCTAAGGTTTGCCTTTTCCTTCTATTTTTTTTATAGTTTGCATTGGAGTTTGATTGTTATCTGCCATCCTGGGGAAGTTGCTAACTTAAGAGGTACAGTGATATCTTTGCACATCCATATTCTGTCTGTTCTATTTAGTTTTTGCTACTTTTTCTTCTTCATGTTAGGACATCCTTGTGCTTACACAGGTATGGATAGGTCATCTAAGGTGCCATGTGTTTTACACATGGATTCTATAAGAGGAACTCATCGAGGGCTCGAGAATCTTATTCGAAGGTTAGCTGCTCGAATTTGATGCACAAGATGATTCTGTGTTACTGCGTTTGCAAATAAGTTGCCTTTGTCAATCCCATAATGTTAATGTCATGTATGAGGACTGTATATCTTGTTTGGTCAAACAAACAAGGCCAATAACAGTTGTTTTGTGCGTGTTATAGGATTTGATTACACTCCAAAGGCAGTATTGCAAGCAAAATCTAACTTTCTAATGCCACGTGATTAGTTGGAATTGATTAGACTTGACCTAGATAGTGTTTTCACATGTTTGATCCAGGAAGCTTGATGCAGATTGTTTAGTATTCTTGGTTAATTAGGCACAGTAAGAAATGTAATGACAGAACCACCGACTATGCTGTAATCTTTCAACCTCTGTAGCTCGTTAAAACGTTTTAAGTTTAGGTTTTTTGTTCAATTATTATTTATTACTGAGCTGGAAATGCATTGTAACTGCTATCACTAAGCTTTTATTAAGGGATACTTAGATTTTGTGTTATAAAATTTATTTTATGTCTCCATTCTTGTGATCGGATCTCATAATTTCTATGGTAAATCTTGATGGCTTATGATACCAGGATTAAGTCAATCTGTTCTTATCTTGAAATGGCAGTTACTTGTGGGATGAATGGAAAGAGCGAGGGAATAAAGAAGCAGAAGATATTTCACTAAAGTTCTTGAAATTGGATTTTATTGAGCTTCAGGTTCTTTCACTATGCCTATAAATCCATCCTGATTACCTTTGTCAAAATAATCTGTTACGCACTAGACTGGATAATTATCGGATGCTTGTTGATATGGTAGTTTTTATGACTCAGTTATAGAGATTTAGAATCAAAGTTCCATTTCCTGGGATAACTGATTGAACTGTGAAGAATACTTGTTATTGCTTCCAATTTAATTAAGAGAAATGATGTACTCGTCTGTTAAAATTATAAGGCTATAAGGTGTTAGTTGTGGACATGGATTGAGATCCTATATTCGAAAGTGAGACTTGTCAACAATGACGACTAGATATTAAAATGCAGCCTAATTATTACTCTCACCTTGTAATTTCCTGCTAATTGTTTCTTGATATATATATATAATCAGTTTTTTGAGTTTGTTTTTTCCTCTCAATGTTATTTTTCAGCCTCCGCAGCAAGACAACCTTTTCGATTGTGGCCTTTTCTTGCTTCATTATGCAGAACTTTTTCTGGAGCGGGCGCCCAATTTAAGTGAAACTAAATATGCTGACTTTGTAAGTTAGCTTTTGTTTCCATTGGAATCTTAAACATAGAACTCCACTGTATCTCTTGCGAAAGCCATTTAAAAGGTGTTCACAAGTTTGATCTTTGGTTGTATTTAGTTTCTTGTGCTTTAGGAATTGCCCTAGTGATTTTTTTTTTCAGGCTAGTGTAATTAATATGGTTTTTATAATGTTTCTGTTCAACGTGTCAATTAAGGTGTTAGGTTCATCCGCTTTCTTTCCGCTAACCTTATTTATCTCCGTACATTGTTTATAAAGGATCCTTTGACTGATAAGCATATACATACCCACTTGCAGCGGTAATGCTGTAATATGGACAATCACTTTATATATATATATATATATATATATATATATATATATATATATATATATATATATATATATATATATAAATATATATATATATATATGTGTGTGTGTGTGTGTGTATATATATATGTATGTATGTATAATATCTATATTCTCCTAGGGGATGCTTCTTTATTCAGAATTCTGTAGACTGGGTCACTGGGACCAAATTGAGCAATGTAATAAACTATAAGATGATTATGCCAGTACTTTAGGCAGTGCGAGACGCCTCAGAGAAGATATTAAGGAGGTAATGATACGGAGAGAAAGAGAATAATACTGCACAAGTTTTGTGTGTGGGCATGAAACATTAACATTTGGTTTAAACTATTTTGTTTTACTGGTGCTATCCTTTATTGTTGATTTTTAGTTTCTCTTTTGTACATAGTTTTGTGGTTGTAGTATTTGTTAAATCCCTTATTCCTCATGGAATAAGGATAATTAAAACTTGTCCCTTTCTGCAGGTCAATAAGGATTGGTTCCTTGCTGCTGAGGTCTCTCTGAAGAAACGCGATCATATTAGAAAACTAATCCACGGAATAGCTAAAGATAATGCCCTGAAAAATCCCCCAGCCGCACCTAATAACCATCCTACTCAAAGTGATATAAATTCTATACAGCAAAACAACTTGGAATCACGTCCTGGGCTCGAGTTCAACTCTAGCGATGATATTGAAGTCAGGGGGACAGAATTTGTTTTAGCCAAGTTCAAAAGGAACAGCTCAGTAATTGATGAGAGTTTCCAGCCTTGTAATCTGCTATTGCCACCATTGCCAAGTAATCAATTCAATTGCACGATTTTACCTATGGAGGTAAAAACCCCTTCTAGCTTTTTTGTTAGCTGCTAGCCTCTTTGACTTTTGTACATAGAAAAGTTGGAACAATGTATATGAATGAATATTCCAAAGTTTCACAGTTTTGCTGGTATTACGTTCCAGCTCGGCCTGAGGATAGGCCCGGGCTGGGCTCATGGTTTGAAGGTTTGGAGAATTGGTCTCTCGGTCTGATATGATGGTCTTCATATGATTTTTAGCTAAGGCCTGTAATATTTTTTTTACTAACCTTATCGTGCAACTTCCTAACTATTACTATCTATTCCAATCAGGACACACGGGGGAATCAAGTCATTCTCTCACGAGAAACTTCTTCAAGCGAGTCCCCAATTATAATTGACTCACAAAATGAGGATGATGATTTATTTTCCAAATTTGAATCTTCTATTGAAAGACAAAAGGACTACGACTCTGCAATGCTGAGTGAGGATCTTGAGGCATGTGTAGTTGCGGATTCTGAAGAGGAAAACGACTAGAAGCATCACATGGACTAGGAAATCCTATTACATATGGGTTACGTTTATTCCCAAGAAAAAAATTGCAAAATAAGGGATGGAAAACCAGAGGGTTGAAAAGATTAGGGGTCCACCTGACCCTGACTTATGACTAATCCAGAAGGATTTTTGTTTGAAAATCTGTCTATGAATAGTGGGGTAATTGATCTTCAGTGTAAAGCTTCATTTTGTTCACATGTACATAATATTAACAAAAGGTCATTATTGTTACAGCTTTATTTATAGGGTTGAGAAACTCTACCATAAAACATTTTATGCATGAAAAATGATAATCAATCGATCGGGTTGACATAACATAACACATTTTTTCAATGTTTTCAACGGATTTTAAAGTTTTTTCGAACGAAAAAAATAGATAAATTTGTGTGAACTGGAGTGTAGCAACATCCAATAATTGAAGGTACACCCGATCACGTGTTTCACCAGCATAAATCAATTAATTAACCCACCAAGAAGAGTACGAGAAGAATAAGGATGCATCAACCACCACATTTTTTGTATGCATAAATACAACGTCTACAAGTTAGAAATTTGAACCCACAATCTTATTATTATTCGTTACTAGAAAGAAAAAGAAAATTAAAGTATATCATCAATGTCTTCAACCATAGGTCGTATCTCGATTCCGAGCAAGCTAACGGAAGGCAAATTTATAACAGTTGGTCAACGCACGGTCAAACCTACTAGTCTCGTGTGCCGTGCCTCTCCCGCAGCTTCTACTCGTTACGGGCGTGCCTCGTTCCGATGCCACGTCACCACTCGCGACAATGGCGAAGTGCTGACTAGGCGAAGGAGTGGGAATTACAAGCCTCCCCTTTGGGAGTTTGATTTCATCCAGTCGTTGACCAGCGAATACACGGTAACGTATTATGCATACATGCTTTGACTTCGAAGCATTCACGATGAATTTTCTCGATATCTATATATATATGTATACAGGAAGAGAGGCACTTGAATAGGGCTTCTGAGCTTGTGGTGGAAGTGGAAATGATGCTGGATGAAGTAACAGACGATGTTCGACTACTGGAGTTCGTTGATGACTTGCAGAGGCTTTGTATATCTCATCACTTTCAGGACAAAATCGACCGAATCTTACGTCGTATACACGAGGCAGCTAGATACACACATCCCGAAAGGGATTTGTACTCGACGGCTCTTGAATTCAGGCTCTTGAGGCAACACGGTTTTCGCGTCTCTCAAGGTGCTAAAATTTGTTGCATTTATTCTAGAGATAATATCATAAATCGTTCTGTAACATAGGGCGATTTAGCGATTTTTAGTGGAATTTCGAAAGATGGTTGTATCTAAAGTGTATACTTGATAGCCTAATCTAGCGTTCGGTCTTGTGAGAAGACAATCGGTTGTCACGAAAAAATAACTTTAAAAAACGAAATACATTCAAGTGTGACACTTGATTAGTTGAATATACGTATGACAAAATACTAAAAGCTGTCAAGTAGACTCTGGTTAAAATCAACGTCCGAAATTCCACTAAAAACGACAAATATGACAAAATTTATTTTGTCATAAAATTTAAATGTGGAATCGACCTACCTTATAGGACGGTTTTTTGACATTATTTATCTCTTTATTCTACATAAACTAGACATGTATTTCTTGAAGTTTCATCAATCTGTTATTTTTCAGAGGTATTCAATTGTTTCAAGAACGAATCGGGTGATTTCAAGGAAAGCCTTGGGGACGACGCGAAAGGATTGCTGCAACTGTACGAAGCTTCCTTCCTAGAAACAGAAGGCGAAAAGACCTTAGAGCAAGCCACAGAATTCGCAACAAAATTCTTGCGAAAGAAAATCGAGGGCGACGACTATCTTTCACTATTGGTATCCAACGCTTTAGAGCTCCCGCTGCATTGGAGAATTCCGAGGCTAAACGCAAGATGGTTCATAAGTGCCTACGAGAGAAGACCGTACAATACGAGCCCAGTCGTGCTTGAGCTCGCGAAACTCGATTTCAACATTGTTCAAGCAACACACCAACAAGAACTCAAACACGTTTCGAGGTTGGTTTTTAAATTCGTCTCGCATATATATACACATATGTTTCTATTTCACGAATCGCATTTTATTTGTCGTGCGTATAGATGGTGGAAGGAAACGGGCCTAGCCGAGAAGCTTCCGTTCGCTAGGGACAGAGTTGTCGAATGCTACTTGTTGACAGTCGGTGACCTATCTCAGCCTCGATTCGGGTATTCGAGAATCATGGGGGCGAAGGCGAACGCTTTGGTAACAATAATCGACGACATGTTCGACGTCTACGGCACCTTAGAAGAACTACAACTCTTCAATAACACTATGCAAAGGTAAACAGAACTACTATATATCCAATTTTCCCTACAAAAAATACGCGATTTTCAAGAATCTGTTTTTTCGTTTTAATTCCAGATGGGACGTCGAAGAAATCGATAAACTCCCCGACTATATGCAGCTATGCTACCTAGCCCTCAACAACTTCGTCGACGAGATGGGGTACCATGTTCTCAAAGAACAAGGATCTTTCATCATCCCACATCTGAGAAAATCAGTAAGATACATGCATACTTCAACTAAAATATTTTTCTTAATTTATGTTGAAATAATACCTGAAAAATAAGAAAAAATAGTAACAGAGTAAAAATCCAAATGCTCTTTCAATCGAATTGACTCCCACAAACTATTTGTACTCTTTTTTCAAGTGTATTTTTAAACCTCTCTTTCAATCGAACTTAGCACTCAGATGGATTGACTCACACAAACTATTTCTGCTCAAGTATTGTACTCTTTTGTAAGTGTTTATTTTCGAAATCACAGCACTAATTTTTATAAGCTTTTGAAAAAATGAAACGTGCGTTGTAGAATTACAGAGTATGAAAAATCCAGAAACCTAGCTCACAGAATCACAGTGAGCTTGGTGAAGAAGATGATGAAAAGAGGGGAAAGATAGCTGGAGGGAAAAATAATTTCATTCAACGTGACAAATGAGTAGCTGCCAAGTACAATACTTATACAAAAACTAAATTGCAAATAAGTCCCTGAAGACAGTTAATATTACATAATAAAATAAAAACTGGAAAAACATAAAATGCAGCTGCAGCTCTTCATTGTTGACTTCTCCAAATATGGACTGATCTGTGATAGCATCTCAACACTCCCCCTCAAGTTGGAATGCATCCCTCTTGCATTCCCAACTTGTCCACCATCCTGTGAAACAGTTCAGCTCCTAGTGCCTTAGTAAACAAGTCACCAACCTGCATATGTGATGGAACAAACAAGGCATGAACTGTGTTATCTTGGATCTTTTCCCTGATAAAATGACAGTCCACATCCACATGCTTGGTTCTGCTATGAAACACAGGGTTTGCAGCCAATGCCAATGCTGCTTTGCTGTCACTGAATATGCTAGTTGTAGGCAGTCTGACACCAAAATCATTAAACACCTGTATAAGCCACATCAACTCACATATTGTTAGAGCTAAAGCTCTATATTCAGCCTCAGCTGAACTCCTTGCCACAACAGTTTGCTTCTTAGACCTCCAACAAATCAAGGATTCTCCTAGAAATATAGCAAAACCTGTAACTGATCTCCTTGAATCAACACATGTTGCCCAATCAGCATCACAAAATGTATTGAGCTTTACTTCTGAATTCCTTGAATAAAAAACACCCTTATTCAGAGTTCCTTTTAGATACCTAAGTATCCTATGTGCTGCTCCCAGGTGTTTGTGAGTAGGATTATTCATAAACTGTGTTAACACATGAACTCCAAAGGTAATATCAGGTCTGGTAATGGTTAGATACAACAGTTTTCCAACCAACTTTCTGTACTGTGTTGCATCTTCAAGTTTGACTCCATCAAGGCAGCTGAATCTAGCCTTTGTATCCATTGGAAAATCAACTGAATTACAATCCATATAACCATACTCCTTCAGAATTTCTTTGGTGTACTTTAACTGTCCAACAGCTATCCCTTCTGGTTTATGAACAACTTCAAGACCAAGAAAGAAACTCAATTGCCCAAGATCCTTGATGTGAAAAGTATCATCCAAAAACTGTTTAATCTCCTCAACTTTCTGATCACAGTTGCTAGCAATTATTAAGTCATCAACATACACCAGAAGGATGACAATCTGATGTGGGGTATTCAAGGTAAATAGAGAAGTGTCTGACTTGGATTGTAAGAAACCATATTCAAGTAGAGCTCCAGATAGCTTGCAAAACCATTGCCTGCTGGCTTGCTTAAGTCCATACAAGCTTTTCAAAAATTTGCAGACTTTAGTCTCCCCCTGTTTGGCAAGCCCATCTGGAATCACCATGTAAACCTCTTCAAGTAAATCTCCATGTAAGAAGGCATTGTTTATATCCAACTGTGTAAGAGAAAGTCCTTTGATGGCAGACAATGCCAATAAGGCTCTGACAGTGGTCATCTTCACAACAGGAGCAAATGTTTCTTCATAATCAAGCCCTTCTTGTTGATTATATCCCTTGGCCACTAGCCTGGCCTTAAACCTCTCAATGTTACCATCAACTTTTAGCTTGACTTTGTAAACCCATTTACAGCCAATGGGTGTTTTATCTGGAGGAAGATCTGTGATTTCCCATGTATTATTGAGGGAAAGAGCCTGTAATTCAGCTTTCATAGCTGCCTCCCATTGAGGTATACCAACAGCCTCTTTATAACATGTAGGTTCAGAAAAAATGGATGGTTCCAAAGTAGCATTGTAACAAACAAAGTCTGTTAAATGTTTAGGAAGTTTTCTCTGTCTGGGAGGTCTAATGGGAGGTGGTGAGGAAGGTATAGGTGTAGAATCATGATGATCAGGATCATGATCATCAAAAACAGGGTATGAATTTTCAGAAACAGGGTATAATGGAATATCTGTTGGAGTGGGTGAAGCTGAGTTATCTGGAAAGGTGGGAGATGTTTCTGATGGTAAATGATCATAAGTATGTATTTGGAAAGGTTCAGATTGAGTGGAAGGATTGAGAAAAGGGAAGACAGTTTCAATAAATTTCACATGTCTGGAAACATGAACAGAATGAGTAGTAAGATCATATAGAATGTATCCTTTAATATGTGCAGGATACCCAATGAAAACACAGGGAGAAGCTCTGGGTTCAAATTTCTTTTTATGAGGAAGAGGATTAGACATGAAGGCTAAACAACCAAAAACCTTAAGGTGGTCAAATGTTGGAGGGGTATGAAACAGGTTTTCATAAGGTGAAAGGTTATTTAGGTGTGGTGAAGGTACTCTGTTCAAGAGATGCACAGCTGTGGTAATACAATGACCCCAGAATGATAATGGAACTCCAGATTGGAATTTTAGTGCTCTTGCTATGGTAAAGATGGTTTGTTGTCTCCTCTCAACAACACCATTTTGTTGTGGGGTGTAAGGACAGGATTTTTGATGAATTATCCCATGAAGAGCATAAAAATCAGACAATATAAACTCAGATCCTTGATCTGATCTGATGACTTTGATGGTGGTTTTAAATTGGTTAACAACCATAGCATGAAAACTGACAAGTTGTGCCTTGACATCTGACTTTAACTTGAGAAGACTGACCCAAGTATACTTAGTATGATCATCAACTATGGTTAAAAAATAGTTATAACCATCCAGAGTGGGCTCAGGGAAAGGTCCACAAAGATCACAGTGAATAAGATCAAACATGTGAAGTGAAACAGAGGTACTTTTATTAAATGACAGTTTATGTTGCTTGGCCAAAGGACAAACAGTACAAATCTCATTAGAGGTTGACAAAACATCAGAAATCAAGGGTTTCAAAAGAAGCATTCTAGAAAGGGAAGGATGTCCTAACCTGGAATGCCAAAGACCTTGACAGGTTTGAGCAGCTGACACAGAAGAAGAAACAGCAGACAACAAGTACAACCCCTGATGAATTTTACCCATGCCAATCACTTGATTGATGTGTGGATCCTGTATGGTACAACTAGACTCAGAAAAAATGACTTTATAATGAGTAGTTCTGAGCAGTGTACTAACAGAAAGAAGGTTCACATGAAATTGTGGGACACAAAGCACATTGTGAAGGGTAAGATGTGAGTTTATGGTCACTGATCCTTTATGAGTAGTAGTGGTTGTTTGACCATTTAGCAGGTTAATTTGTAGATGAAAAGGAATAATGTTGTGGGTATAAAGACTATGAGAGCTGATCATATGATCAGTTGCTCCTGTGTCTATAATCCAGACATTGGAAGCATCAACTGTGAAGGCATGATGTACAGAATAAAGAGAATACTCACCTCCATAAGCCATACAACTGGAAGATGATGATGCAGATGAATGATGTGGTGATGATAGAATCCCAGTGGATCCATGTCCACCTGTAGTGTTTCCAGCTTGAGAGAGATTCACAGAAGAAGTGTTAAGATTCCCCAACAACTGTAAAAGATTATACTGCTCTCTGCTAACTGTATAACCACCATCTGTTCCAGCTGAACCAGAGGCTAGTTGAGCTGAAGAATTAGGAGCAACACTATTCACATGAGGAGGTAAGCTGTGGTTCACATGAGCAGGAGTTTGTCCATTTCTGAACTTGTATCCAGGTGGATAGCCATGAAGTTTATAACACTTATCTTTCAAATGTCCTTCTAATTTGCAATAACCACAGATTGGTTTTCCAGAATTCCCCCATTTATGGCCACTGCCTTTGTTAGCATACTGAACACTTGTTTCAGAAGCATTACCATTCACATTCTCAGCAGCATTAACCTGACCACTTCCTCTACTAGCATTCAAGGCATTTATTTCAGAACTAGCATGAGTCACAGATTTATGTTTCTCTTCCTGGATAACATAGCTAAACACTCCATCCAATGTAGGCAGTGGTGACATAGTAAGAATCTGCCCTCTAATACCTCCAAAATTCTCATTCAATCCCATTAGAAATTGAATAACCCTATTTTCACCAGTTAAATACTCAAAACTAGGGCATGAACATGGAGAGATTTTATAAAATTGATCCCACTCACTCCACAGTGCATCAAGTGAATTATAGTAGTCAGTGACAGATAAACTACCTTGCCTCATGTTGCTAATGGTGGTCTGCAGCTCATACGTATGAGGTCCATTCCTCTGAGCAAAACGTCGATGCAAAACTTTCCACATCTGAGCTGCATCAGTGGCATAGACTATACATTGAGCAACCTTCTTAGTGCACGAATTGAGAATCCATGAGGAAATCATCAAATCACACTGGAGTCAATCTTCATATGTAGGATCATCTTCATTAGGTCTGGGTAGTTTTCCGTTCACGAAGCTCATCTTCCTTTTGGATCCGAGAGCAATCTCCATCGAGCGACGCCAGGAGAAGTAATTAGAACCGTCGAGCAGTGGCGAAACAAGGACAACATTCGGATTCTCACCACTGTGAAGATAATAAGGATTAGCTGCTTCTCCGATGATAGATCTGGGATTTGAGGTGGACGAACTCATATTTAACAAAACAGAAAACTCAATATAGAAGAAAAATATTCAAAAGGATAAATCGACTGCAATAGCAGCTCTCTGATACCATGTAGAATTACAGAGTATGAAAAATCCAGAAACCTAGCTCACAGAATCACAGTGAGCTTGGTGAAGAAGATGATGAAAAGAGGGGAAAGATAGCTGGAGGGAAAAATAATTTCATTCAACGTGACAAATGAGTAGCTGCCAAGTACAATACTTATACAAAAACTAAATTGCAAATAAGTCCCTGAAGACAGTTAATATTACATAATAAAATAAAAACTGGAAAAACATAAAATGCAGCTCAGCTCTTCATTGTTGACTTCTCCAAATATGGACTGATCTGTGATAGCATCTCAACATGCGTAACTATCTACACTAACTATCTACATGGTCCAAGCAAATAGCCATCGAGCTACTCACATTTAATTGACATAATATAATATATACACAAATTTTCCAACAATTTATGACGAAAATAATGTGATTTGATTGGCAGTGGAGTGATTTATGCGCTACGTACTTACAAGAAGCGACGTGGTACTCCATGGGATATACGCCGACTCTGGAACAATACATCGATCCGGATGGACTTCCATATCGGTTCCCGTGATGCTCTGCCACACGTACTTCCTCGTGACGAATCCTATACAGAAGGAGGCCGTCGAAAGCTTGTTCGAATGCGACAACATCGTTCGATTCTCTGGAACAATCGCTCGGCTCGCAAACGATCTAGGGACATCACCGGTTCGTGTATATATATATATATATTATATACATATTCAATAAATTTCTTTTTTTCATTAACTCAATTAATATTTATGTAGGATGAGATGAAAAGAGGTGACGTGCCAAAATCGATACAGTGCTACGTGAATGAAACCGGAGCTGGCATAGACGAGGCACGAGAGCATGTTAAGTATGTGATACGTGATACGTGGAAGAAAATTAATCGAGAACGGGTTTCGTTGGATTCTCGATTGTCGGGAAATTTGGTTAGGGTGGCGGTCGATTTCGCGAGGATCGGGTTGTACGTGTACCAAGATGGAGATGGGCATGGAATACAGAGTCCTCAGACCAAGAACCGTATTTCCAGCTTGCTTTTCGAACCTATTGTTTGATCATATGTCACACAATCAAAATTATTAATGCATGAAGTTGATTTTCACACCTTTTTTTTGTATGGTCAAACTTAATGGTCAAATCGGGTGACAAAATTTGACCCTCCAACCAAAATTTCTTAAAAATAAATGTTGAACTCAAATAATTTATTTTTTAACTTAAAAATTTTCATTTTTTTTTATTTTAGTCAAATAATTTATTTTTTAACTTAAATATTATATACATATTTATATTTTGTAAAATATTAATTATTAAAAAAAATAGAACTATCATTTATTAATACTCCTTCCTATTTTTTATAATTGTCGTTTTAACATTTTGCACAGATTTTAATATATATTTTTTATACCAATTTTAACCTTATTTATTGATAGTTTTAAAACTATTTATTGCAGATAAATTATATTTTTATCTTTTCTCCTAAAATATCTTTTATTCTATAAAATAATATCCAGAAAAAATTGTTTTTTTTTTATATATTGACATAAACAAAATGAACAGCGCACAATGCAAAATTCAAATAGTATATGGAAAAATAAGAAATAAGTTTAATGTAATTATTTTAAATATAATTACAAATTATTTCAATTTTTCTTTCAAAAATCTCATTAAAAATAAATAAAAATGAGCCGTGCACAATAAGAGCACTTTCATCAAATATAAAAAAATTGAGCAGTTTTAATTAATAAACAAATAGAGTAATAAATAAGGGTATATTAGGGTGAGAATAAGAGCACTTTCATCAAATATAAAAAATCTCGTTGTTTTGCTCTTTTATTTTTGGAGATTCTGAGAGCTAGCTGTTAGCTCATTGATGCGGTAGGTTCTTCCTATGCGATGTACTGTATCTCTAAACTCTTTTATTTTTTCTCTTATATGATATTGACCGTTAACCCAAAAAAAAAAAAAATTGAGCAGTTTTAATTAATAAACAAATGAAGTAATAAATAAGGGTATATTAGGCTAAAAATTGTAAAACGACAATTATAGTGACAATAATTAAAATCACAAAACGACAATAAAAAAACAAGAGGGAGTAATATTTATAATTGTAATATTTTATTACTAATATATATAAATTTAAGTAAAAATAATTGATTGGGTACAGTAAATATTAATTAATATTATCATTTTGATAATATTCAAAATAACATTGTGTCGGGTAGTTGTAATAGATTTAAGTGAACTAATATATTGGGTAAAGTAAATATTAATTAATATTATCATCTTGATAATAATATTCAAAATAACATTGTGTCCGTATGACACGCTAAAATCAATCGTCCATAAATAGAAAGTTCAGAATACAATGAAAGTTCATTCAACTCACATCAAATTATCAATGTCGTCGATTTTACTCAACAACTCAATAACAACAAAACAAGTCAATACAACAGTTGTTGATTATCAGCGCATGATCAAACCTTTCCCGAAACTCGTACTCACGGCGCGTCGCGCAACGTGTCAAGCACTGATGACGACGACGACTACACGAAGGAGTGGGAGCTACCAGCCTTCCATTTGGGATTTTGATTTTATTCAGTCGTTGACTAGTCAATATACGGTAACATATGTAAATTAAATTCATACGTACCGTATTTTCTCGATTTTTATACGGTAAGAAACTAATCTATATATACAGGAAGAGACTCACTTGAAAAGGGCATCTGAGCTGGCGGTGGAAGTGGAAATGATGTTGGATGACCAAGAAACGAAGGAGGAGGATGATGTTCGACTACTCGAAATCATTGATGACTTGCAAAGGCTTTGCATTTCCTATCACTTTCACGACAAAATCAAACGAATCTTGAATCGTATATACGAAAAACGGAACATAAATTCCGAAATAAGGGACTTGTACTCGACGGCTCTCGAATTCAGGCTCTTGAGGCAACACGGTTTTCCCGTCTCCGAAGGTATAGCTAAATTTTTTTGCATTGCATGCACGTTTCGACAGTATATTATAGCTGAAATTTGTTACTCACTGCAGAGGTATTTGATTGTTTCAAGAACGATGAGGGTAGTGATTTCAAAGAAAGCCTCGTGGGCAATACGAAAGGGTTGTTACAACTTTACGAAGCTTCCTTCTTATTGACACAAGGCGAAAACACGCTGGAGCTAGCTAAAGAATTCGCCACAAAGTTCCTCCTCCTGCAGAAGAAAACCGATGATGAATATCTTTCGTTATTGGTGTCCAAAGCTTTAGAGCTCCCACTTCATTGGAGGATCCAAAGGCCGAATTCAAGATGGTTCATTAGTGCCTACGAGACGAGACCCTACAATAAGAATCCGACCGTGCTCGAGCTTGCGAAACTCGAATTCAACATTGCTCAAGCAACACACCAACAAGAGATTAAATGTGCTTCGAGATGGTGGAGCGAGACGCGCCTAGCTGAGAAGCTTCCGTTCGCGAGGGATAGGTTGGTCGAGTGTTACCTTTGGACCACAGGTTGGTTCGTCGACCCTAAATACGGACACTCGAGAATCGTGCTCACCAAGGCCAACACCCTGATCACAACAATCGACGACGTGTTCGATGTCTACGGCACTTTGGAAGAACTACAACTCTTCAACGATGTTATTAACAGGTTGGAAAAAAAAACTTTTTTTTGCAGTTTCGAGCTTTTAGATGATGCTGCTTCTAACAGTTTTATCGTACCTAGATGGGATTTAGAAGCAATGGACAAACTCCCAACCTATATGCAGCTGTGTTTCTTAACACTCAACAACTTCATCAATGAGATGGCTTATCATGTTCTCAAAGAACAAGGAGTTAACATCATTCCTTATTTACGAAAATCGGTGAGAAACCGAGAACTTAGTCTTCGTCTAGAACCGATAATATGATCTTGACCTTCAAATTGTTGCAGTGGGCAGAGTTGAGCAGAGTATATTTACAAGAGGCAGAGTGGTACTCCAAGGGTTACTCCCCAACGCTCGAGGAATACATTAGCAATGCGTGGATCTCGATATCGGCTCCCATCCTAGTAACTCACGCGTTCTTTTGCGTGACAAACCCGATAAAAAATGAGGTTGTTGAGATCCTGTACAAGTATCACAACATAGTCCGTGGGCCATCTATGATTTTACGGCTCGTGAATGATATTGGAACATCTTCGGTTCGTGCTCCACATATACATATATATTCATTATTGGTACTACTACATGTAATAATTTTAACTTGTGTCATTATATATTTAGGATGAGATGAAAAGAGGGGACGTGGCGAAGGCGGTGGAGTGCCACATGAATGAAACGGGAGTTGGCATACACGAGTCGCGAGAGCATGTTAGGTTGATGGTATACGAGGTGTGGAAGGAGATGAACGAAGAGTTACGAGCACTAAGTGAAGAAGATTCTCCGATATTCCAAGAAGATTTCGTGAGGATTGCGGTTAACGTTGGGAGGATGGCGCAGTATATGTACGAGTTTGGAGACGGCCACGGACATCACTTTCCGGATATGAAGGACCGGATTTCGGGTTTGTTGCTCGATCCTATAGTGTCAGACCTTGGCTTGAGCAAGGCAACAATAAATTGTGTTTCGTTTATTCGTTTTAATGTGAATTTTAATTTCGAGTTACAAATGGAAGTTTTTTCCATCGTCTCTCTCTTTTAGGTAGTAGATTTACCAAAAAATTCGAAAACTATTAAAAATACAGATTAATCAATAGGTTCGAAAAGCAAACTGGAAATACGGTTCTTGGTTTGAGGACTCTGTATTCCATGCCCATCTCCATGCTGATACACGTACAACCCGATTCTCGCAGAATCGATCGCGACTCTAACGAGATTCTGCGAGAACGGAGAATCTGACGAAACACGTTCTCGGTTCATTTGTTTCCACGTATCGTATATCATGTAGTTGACATGCTCTCGTGCCTCGTCTATGCTAGCGCCCGTTTCATTCATGTAGCACTGTATCGATTTCGGCACGTCGCCTCTTTTCATCTCATCCTATTGAATCATGGAAACAAAAAAGAAAAAAAAAATTGCGAAACGGTTAGAAGTCGCTTCATCTAAAAGCTCGAACTGTTAGAGAAACTGACAACTTGACATTTATATAATGGGTCGAAACGTATATACTACACGAACCGGTGATGTCCCTAGATCATTCGCAAGCCGCGCGATGGTTCCAGAGAATCGAACGATGTTGTCGCGTTTGAACAAGCTTTCGACGGCCTCTTTCTTTATGGGATTCGTCACGAGGAAGTACACGTGGCAGAGCATCGCGGGAAGTGATATGGAAGTCCATCCGGTTTCGATGTATTGTTCCAGAGTCGGTGTGTATCCCATGGAGTACCACGTCGCTTCTTGTATGTACGTCGCGCATAAATCACTCCACTGCCGATCATATCACATGAATGATTTTAGTCATAAATTAAGAAAAATATATTTTAGTTGAAGTACGTATATATTACTATATATTACTGATTTTCTCAGATGTGGGATGATGAGAGATCCTTGTTCTTTGAGAACATGGTAAGCCATCTCGTCGATGAAGTTGTTGAGTGCTAGGTAGCATAGCTGCATATAGTCTGGGAGTTTTTCAATTTCTTCGACATCCCATCTGGAAAACGAAAAACAGATTCTCGATAATCACTTTTTTTTTTTGAGGGAAATTGCATATACAGTATTTGTCGCACTTCCTTTGTTAATTACGAAGGAGTAATTCTGATTACCTTTGTATAGCGTTATTGAAGAGTTGTAGTTCTTCTAAGGTTCCGTATACGTCGAACATGTCGTCGATTATTGTTACTAAAGCGTTCGCCTTTGCGCCCATGATTCTAAAATACCCGAATCGAGGTTGAGACAAGTCTCCAACCGTCAACAAGTAGCACTCGACGACTCTATCCCTAGCGAACGGAAGCTTCTCGGCTAGGCCCGTTTCCTTCCACCATCTATACTCGCGACAAATAAATACGCAATTACTAAAATAGAAACAATAAGTATATACGCGAGTATGTTAAGGGTTGTTAGCTAGTTGGTTGAGCTGAATTGAGAACTTAAGGTTCAAGGTTCGAACCTAAGACATTGCAATTGACCTAGACAGAAAAAAAAAAGTATATACGCGAGTCGAAGAAGTTAAAAACCGACCTCGAAACATGTTTGAGTTCTTGTTGGTGTGTGGCTTGAAGAATGTTAAAATCCAATTTCGCGAGCTCGAGCATGACCGGACTCGTATTGTACGGTCTTCTCTCGTAGGCTCGTATGAACCATCTTGCGTTTTGCCTCGGAATCCTCCAATGAAGCGGGAGCTCTAAAGCGCCGGACACCAGTAGTGAAAGATAGTCGTCGCCCTCGATTTTCTTCCGCAGGTATTTCGAGGCGAATTCCGTGGCTTGCTCCAATGACTTTTCGCCTTCTGTCAATAGGAAGGAAGCTTCGTAGAGTTGCAGCAATCCTTTCGTGTCGTCCCCAAGGCTTTCTTTGAAATCGCCCGCGTCGTTCTTGAAACAATCAAATACCTCTGAAAAATAACAGATTGATGAAGCTTCAAGAAATACATGTCTAAGTATATGTAAAATAAAAGAAAATATCACAAAATAACTGAATAAATCTGAACAATTGATTTTCTTATAAAAATAATAATATTTTTTATAAATTGTTATATAATTTTAAAAAAGTATTAATAATATTCTATTATACCTAAGATTATTAATTCAAATTATTTTTTATTTTATTTATTTTAATTTATTTTGAAACGAATTTTTTTTACATGTCAATGGCAATGTCTTAGGTTTTAACTAAAGACCTTTTGTCCTCAATTCAACTGCTCAATCAACTGAGCTAACAACCCTTAACAAACTAAATGAACTGTTCAATCAATCTAAAATGAACTGAAATTAAGTCTAAAAGAAACCTTATTTGTTAAAGTTTTTGAAAAATCAAATTTGGTCCTATTTCAACATCAAATACCTCCGAAAAACAACAGATTGATGAAAGCTTCAAGAAATACATGTAGAAGTTATATGCAACAATTTTTAGCACCTTGAGAGACGCGAAACCCGTGTTGCCTCAAGAGTCTGAATTCAAGAGCCGTCGAGTACAAATCCCTTCCGGGTTGTTTGTACCGGCCCGCAACCTCGTGTATACGACGCAAGATTCGATCGATTTTGTCCTGAAAGTGATGAGATATGCAAAGCCTCTGCAAGTCATCAACGAACTCCAATAGTCGAACATGATCATCACTAGCGTCGTCAAACATCATTCCCACTTCCACCACAAGCTCAGACACCCTTTCTAAGTGCCTCTCACCCTGTATAGATCATCTCGTATAAATTTACAAAGAAGTTGACAAACAGTTGTGAGATCTGAGGGAGTATATATATATATATATATGTTACCGTATATTCACTAGTCAATGACTGAATGAAATCAAAACCCCAAGTGGCGGGCTTGTAGTTCCCGCTCCTCCTTCGTGTAGTCGTCCTTGGCAGCACGTGACCATTGTCACCTGCGGTCCTGACATGAGCGAAACGAGCAAAGGACAATGACCTGAGTGCTAGTTGTTTTGAAGGTTTGATCATGCGTTGATCAACGGTTATGGCTCGTTTTATGGTCGGGTTGTTGGGAAAAATTGGCATAGCCGTAGACATTGTTAATCTGTTGTGAATTGAATGAAAACGTGGCTCAAGCTTGTAACTAACTATTATTCCCAGGGGTTCTTATTTATGGACAATAAATTAGACTACTGTATATAACAATCACCTCGATCCGAAGTTGGTATTTATTTGATGTAAAAAATTATGAATTATGAAATTTATTTTTATTTTAATTTAAGAAGGTAATTAAACTTTGAAAATATAAATATATATAAAACGATTTGGCTGGTCGATTACATAATTTATGTATTTTATCAATTTGGATTTATTTTTTCATAAAATCTATTTCATAATAGTTCATTTGGACCTCATACTTGGTCAAACTTAATAGTCAAGGCGCGGGACAATTTGACAGGCATGAATTTGTGAGGTGTACCATCCAAAATTACTTGAAAATAAATGTTGAAAACGTGTGTATTTAATGCATGGTACTATATAGTAGTGTATAAGATTATGACGAGATGAACAGGAGAGATACATGAATAAAACTAGTACTGTTGACATAGAAGAGAAGTCCGTGAATACGTTAAGTTTATGGTCCACGAGACATAGAAAGAGACGACAAACGAAGAATTACAGGTAATTTCTCCATTTGATGAAGTGATTGATGAAGTTGTGAGGGTTACGGCTTATATTTAGAGAAATAATGGCACAATCAATATATGTACCATCATGACTTTGATGACGACTCGTAGAGTTTGCTGTTTGAGCCCTCTTATCTATTGTTTTGCCAACAAATTAAGATAAATAATGAGTTATATCTGAGATTATAAATAAATGTTTTTCGTCTTTTACTATCATCGATGACTTGATTTATATATGCAGCACAATAGAAATAATTGATTATTTACAATCAAGTAATTAACGGTACAAGAGGAGTATTAAATAATTATCATCATATTCAGAGTTTTCGTTGTTTAGTTCTTCCTAGTTCAACATAGAATCACGTTGTTCTTGTTTGAACTACGTTGAACTATACACTTTGTTTTGTAGTAACTTCATGTTTTATGTTTGTATGGTTTCAATTCATTAATTCATATAAGTCTGCTAGGTCAATGTGGAACTAGCTGAGGGAACTGCGAAATTAACAAGTGGCTCAACGCGTGACCACTACATGGAGCGTTTCATTTCATCAGCGTGGAACAAGCAGACTTGGTGTCTACAAACAACATGGAGTTGCCTCAGTGCGTCAACGTGGAACTTGCTATTTCATCAACGTGGTTCAACGTGGATCAAGATAAATTGCATGTTCACCAACGCACTACCAACTAGAGAGTTCAAGGCTTACCGTGAAGACCTTGAATCAGAGTTATCATGTTGGCGAACGCGGAAAAAGCATAGCTACACATAGAGCTGGACGATTGACTGCTAAGGAATGAAGGGAACAAGCATAGCTACACATAGAGCTGGACGATTGACTGCTAAGGAATGAAGTCAGCTATGGGTGTGACTAGAAGACTTCGTTAGAAGGATTTTAGTTCAAGTGAAAAAATCCTAAGTAAACCAGCTATGTCCGCCACAAGCTTGAAGCACGAAGACACGCCAGTGTGGGAGTACGTAGAGCTGGGTTTGTCAAGTACGGAAAAATGGAATCTCGAATATTCCATGAAGATGCCTTTGGCTCGGCCCATTAAGCGTTAATTACGAAAACCCTAATTCTCGACACCTATAAATAGCGGGTTGTTGGAATTCACTATTTACGCATTGATTTGACATATTCTAGAGAAAGAAAATATTGTAGACCGAGAGGCTTCGCTAGAAAGCTCCGGTCATACCCTCTGTTTAGTCTTTGTAGTACGCGTCGCTAGATTAGTTCTACATAGACTTAGTTTTTGGTTGTGTTGAACTTTCTACAAGATTCGCTAGAATTCTGTAGATGTGTTTGTAAGTGGTTCCACCCATTACAAGATATACAAAAGAAATTTCTTTTAGAATCTCAAAATTGTGTTAAGTCTTTGTACTCTGCCTTACACATTCTAGTTGTAGGTAAAACCAAGTACAATTTACACAATTTCATTCGTTAGATCCTTGGTGATGTGGATAGAAAGAAATCAAATATTGTGTCTTGCTCTCTAAGTTATTAGTATTTTATTTATTTTAATTTATTTTATTTTATTAGGGTTTTAGTACTATTTATATTTACCGTATATCATTGAATTCATTAGTTGATTATTGATGATGAAATAAAGTTCGTTTCTCAGTTGAGGTTTTATCAGATTTCGGTATTCTTAGGAATCAACGAAAGTTTGATTTTTTAATTCTCGGGCATTCTCAGAATCAACGAGTTTTAATTGTGTGTTTATCGCTTCCGCCTGCATCAGTTGGTATCAGAGCCGAACGATGCCTCCCCGTCCACGGCCTGCTCGCGAATCCGCCGTTGAGGCCGCAGCCCGTCGCGACGCCGACGTCGCCGCCTTAAGTCGCCAAATCGCAGCCCTTGTCGTCGATCTCGAGGAGCTCCGTCTTGCTGTTTCCAACAAGCTATCGTCACCTCCACCGATCCCCGCGCTTGATCGCACCCTTGGCGATTGTCGTCCTCGCCAACAACACATACCCTCGTCGACGCTTGGAGCCCCCGCCGTCAACGTGGAGTCGCCATCGGCTTCGGCCGTAGTATGCTGCTTTGAGTGTGGCGCGACCGGCCCCCGTCATGAGACTTGCCCGTTCTTTCACCCTCACACGCTATGTGTTGATGAAGAGTCATCCACGTATGATGGTCTCCCTAAATTTGATGAAGAGCCCTTTTCGGAAATTCCCGTGAAATTTGTGCTGAATTCTGATGTCTTTATCTCTGCATAGGGGTGGGAACGAGCCGAGCCGAGCCGGACTTTGGTGAGATAGGCCTGGGCCTGATGTTGAATTTTTAGGCTCAAGCCTGGCCTTTCACCTGATATAGGCTTTTTTAAGAGTCTCGGCCTGAGCCTTTTTAGTAAATAGGCCTGGCCTTAAAGCCTTTTATAAGCCTTTTTAAAATCATTTTGAACTTCAACTCGATTCAACGAATAATTTAAGATTTTAATTAAATTTAAATTTATTTAATAAATATTATAAAATTGTTTCTAAACAATTAATAGTAAAAAAGATAAGTAAGCAACATTACCTAAATAATTCAAAAAAAATCTCTAATCAATTTAAAATAATCAAATTTCATATTTCAATTATAATTATTTTCTTCTAACACCTTATTAATATATATGCATCACAATTTATACACTTATTAAATATTTATATATATATATATATATATAAATAGGCCGGCCTGCTAGGCTTAAAAGGCTTAGAAATAAGTTCAAGCCTGGCCTATATATATAAACGAGCTTTTAAAAAAGCTTGAGCCTGGCTTGTTTATTAAACGAGCCGAGCCGAGCCGAGCTTTTGTAGGCCGAGCCATAGGCCCCTGTCGGGTAGTCTGGCTCATTCCCACCCCTATGACTCTGCACCACATCAACGTGTATTTGCTCTTGCGCTGAAAGGAGATGATATTACCCCATATCATCATGCTCATGTTCTTACGCTGCATCCTGATGTCGTTGTCGCTGACCTTGCGTCGCCTCCTCAAGTTGTTGCCCTTGCGTCGGTTCTTCCGGCTATTGTCCCTGTGCCACGTCAACGTGTCGCTGCCCTTGCGTTGTTCCCTCAGGGTTGTCGACGTTTGGTGTTTGATCCCGGCGGTTCCTTACTTGAGCTTTCAGGTTCGCGGTCGAACCTTTTCCGAGAGGGGGAGAATGATGTGGATAGAAAGAAATCAAATATTGTGTCTTGCTCTCTAAGTTATTAGTATTTTATTTATTTTAATTTATTTTATTTTATTAGGGTTTTAGCACTATTTATATTTACCGTATATCATTGAATTCATTAGTTGATTATTGATGATGAAATAAAGTTCGTTTCTCAGTTGAGGTTTTATCAGATTTCGGTATTCTTAGGAATCAACGAAAGTTTGATGTTTTAATTCTCGAGCATTCTCAGAATCAACGAGTTTTAATTGTGTGTTTATCGCTTCCGCCTGCATCACTTGGCCGGCCGAAGTCAAAATTTTGGTATTCAAAGATGAGGAAGAAAAAAAATAGTTTTTCTCTTCATTGTATAATTGATTGCAATACTATCAAAATACTTTCTATTTATGGATACAAATTTTTATGTTACTATCAAAATAATTTCTTGAAGCTTTCATCAATCTGTTACTATTTATGGATACAATTTTTTGTTTTATGAATCTCGTTATACACCAATACACATATATGTTAAAAATAAATAAAAACATAACAATTGAATTCACATTTTTTTTCTTTATAATTAAAATTGTACTTATATTAATAGTATGAAATAATCAATACCAAAAATTTCTACATCTTTCCTTAATATTTATATACACTCTTAGTTGTTTCTCAGATATTTTGTAAATTTATATATAAAAAGAATATTTATATGACAAACTTATGAAACTGAACGAACTACAAATTTGTGACTATGAGGCTCTAAGTACACGATTAGTATTTGATTGAGATGTCACATGCCACATTGCCATGTCTCATCTTGTACGGACAGCTCACATCTCTCTATTGACGTATAAAGCACGGCTTAAACTGTAACCTGTAAATGTAACGTCGGCAAACAAAAACAAAAAATAACAACTTGAAATTACAAAACACGTTTTTTTGAGGAGGTGAAAATGATTTTTAATCTATCAACCAATCAAAATGTTTCACGTAGACCCATACTATCCTCTCTCGCAGAAACGTTCCAAAAACCAAAAACGACTTTCACGTGAATAAATTCCGCCGAGAAAGCAATTTTTGGAAAGAAAAAAAAAATTGAAAATTTAGTTATTTTTGGAAAAAAAAATTGAAAATTTAGTTTTTGACATTTATAGGACTGTGATGCTATGTTTTTTTAGATTTAATTTGAATTTAAATAAGTTAGAACATCATATTATCAAGAAGACTTTCTACACGAGACCCCTTTGAGACTCCTTCCAAAAAGGCCCCAGTGTGGTGACTGGTGAGTCTCTTTATTAACTTAACAAACTTTCCTTCATTTTTCGATGTGAGACTTAGTTTGTACTCAACAAAAATAAATAAAAAATAATTCTAATCAATAATAAGTATACAATATATTATAAATATTTTAATAATTTATAAACAGAGTTTAAATCGAAACCCGAACACAATTATAAAACTGAAAATAATCAAAGTAACCAACACCATAGTATTTTCTGGCATTGATTATATGAATGAAATGAGTACCATGTTAGCACATGTACAAGCGATGCCATGCAACCCAACAAAAACCCTAAATCGAATCAAACCAATATCGAAATTCATGATGAGCGTATCGTCTGGCACGGCCTCTTCTCGTTACAGGCCTGCATCCCTATGTTGCATGACTCGGGATTTCGATCGAGTTACGACGACGGCTAGCCGAAGGTGTGGAAATTACAAGCCCGCCATTTGGGATTTCGAATTTATTCAGTCGTCGAGCAGCGAATTTACGGTACGCAACATATAATATTCTCTTGATGTTTATAAGTACTATACCGTAGGACTAATTTATATGGTATGTATACAGGAAGAGAGGCACTTGAAAAGATCATCTGAGCTTGTGGTGGAAGTTGGAATGATGTTGGATGACGAAGAAGAGGATGTTCTTCGACTACTCGAGTTTATCGATGACTTGCAGAGGCTTTGCATTTCCTATCACTTCCACGACAAAATCAAACGAGTCTTGAATCGCATATACGAAAAACGGAACAAATTACATTCCGAAATAAGGGACTTGTACTCGACGGCTATTGAATTCAGGCTCTTGAGACAACACGGTTTTCCCGTCTCCCAAGGTAACGTATAGGTAATATTTGTTGAATGTTGATTTTGCGCTTAGCGTAAACCATGATGGTCTCGACCACTTAAATATTTGTTACATTAATATTGCAGATGTATTTGATTGTTTCAAGAACGACGAAGGTAGTGATTTCAAAGAAAGCCTCGTGGGCGATAAGAGAGGCTTGTTACAACTCTACGAAGCTTCATTCTTCTTGACACATGGCGAAAAGACGTTGGAGCTAGCTAAGGAATTCGCCACAAAGTTCCTCATGCAGAAGAAAACTGAGAGTGACGGCGACGATGAATATCTTTCGTTGTTGGTGCGCGAAGCATTAGAGCTCCCGCTTCATTGGAGGACTCAAAAACCGAATTCAAGATGGTTCATAAGTGCCTATGAGACAAGACCGCACAATATGAATCCGATCGTGCTCGAGCTTGCGAAATTGGATTTCAACATTGTTCAAGCAACACACCAACAAGATCTAAAACAAGTCTCTAGGTCATGATATATATATAATTAATCAACATTGTTAGAAACCGCATCATCTAGCTAACAGTTCACTGTTAGAGAAGTGTGACATTTATATTCTCCAATAATCACTTTCAATAAATATATATTGGTTTGTTTTGTCGCACAGATGGTGGAAAGAAACCCAATTAGCCGAGAAGCTGCCATTTGCTCGGGATAGGCTGGTGGAGTGTTACTTATGGACCATCGGTGGGCCTATTTTCGAGTCTGAATACGGGTACGAAAGAATCATGGCCACCAAGGTCAACGCCTTCATAACAATCATCGACGACATATTTGATGTGTATGGCACCTTCAAAGAACTACAACTCTTCAACAACGCGATTCAAGGGTAATTAATTTCAAAATTGCTTCAAAAGAAAGCGATCATGATGATCTTAAATAATACCTTTCGTTTTCCAGTTGGGATTTCGAAGCGATGGAAAAGATCCCGGAGTACATGCAAGTGTGTTTCCTAGCGCTCAACAACTTCATCAACGAGATGGCATACAACTTTCTCAAACAACAAGGACTTCTCGTTATCCCGCATCTAAGAAAATCCGTAACACAATTCCTACATCAAAATAATCATAAATTAATTTAGATTCATTCTCTAGTAATTAGTCAATTACTTACAAAAGTAATTTGTGTTGTTATTGTCAGTGGGCAGATTTATGCGATTCGTTTTTACAAGAGGCAAAGTGGTACTCCATGTTGGGAGTCCAACCCTTGCTCGGATTAAAGCATCGGGAGGAGTGAAGAGACGAAAGTTTGACCGCGTTTTGACTTCGGTTTCTTGGGGATTAAGTTAGGGTTTCTCACTTTTCATCTATAAAAGAACCTCCTCCCCTCATTCATGTATAACCAAGATAGAAAACCTAGAGCACGAAATAGTGAGTCGAAAAGAGATCTATCGAGATCCGGTCCTGTACACGAGAATATTATTATCGAATAATATTGGGTGTAGTGTCCGTGGAAGTAGGCATTATTGGCCGAACCACGTAATTCTTGTCTTCCCTTTTTTTATTCCGCTTTATTTATCAAATCGAACCTACCCTTTGACGATCGACGGGGATATACCGGCCTAAGAAGCGTATATTCCCCAACAATTGGTATCAGAGCAAAGGTTATTTCAAAGGGCGAAGGTTACCGGAGGCAGTTCCATATCCAGACGAAGTTCTAGATACGAGGAAGATCCGGGGGTGCGAAGACAAAGAGGGACTAAACAGGTGAATCGATTCTATTTTTCGGTGTTTGGTTGTTTCTTGGTTGGATTTGTCTTGTGCTTCTTGTGGGGTGGTATTATTGATCAATGGCAGGAGCAACGGAGGAGAGTATGACGTCGAAGATGATGGTTCTTACGGCGACAAATTATTCAATTTGGAAGTCGCGTATGATGGATTATCTCACGACTAGGGATCTCGAGATACCGTTCGAGTGCAAGGGGGTCAAACCGTCGACCATCGAAGAAGACAAGTGGAAGCAAATGAACAAGAAGGCGGTGTGCCTTGTTCGTCAGTGCGTTGGACAGACCGTGTACCCGTATGTGTCGGAAGAGAAGGAGGCCTATTCTCTGTGGACTAAGTTGGAGAAGATGTTCCAATCGAAGTCACCGAGGAATCAGGCGTTTCTCATGAGGAGGCTTGTGAACCTTAAACTAAGGCATGGTGTTCCGGTGGCCGACCATGTGAGCGAGTTCCAGGATGTTGTGAACCAAATGATCGCGGTGGGCTTGAATCTGGATGACAAGATTCAGGCATTGCTTTTGCTTAGCTCCCTGCCCGACAGTTGGGAGACTCTGGTGGTTTCCCTAAGTAATTCCGCGCCGGAAGGGAAGATGACCATGACGATGGTCACGGATGCCCTATTCAATGAGGAGGCGAGGAAGAAGGAGGTTGAAAGTGAGCCAGAGGGTGAGAAAGCATTTTACACGGGTGGTGGTCACAGCGGGAATCGGAGGAATGGTGGTGGAAATCGGGAGAGGCCGAGGAAGAAGGTCATATGCTATTATTGCGACGAGGAGGGTCATGTGAAGAGGGATTGTCCAAAGTGGAAGGCGAAGAAAGACCAGCAAGAAAACGCAGCAGCGGTTCAACACGAGTATATTCACGACGCGTTGGCAGTGTTAGAGGCAAACGACGCTAGGAGGAAAGATTGGATTCTCGATTCGGGGAGTGCATTTCATCTATGCCATGATCGAGCCCAATTTTCTGAGTACAAGGCATGTGAAAGAGAGACGGTTCAAATGGCTAATGGTTCAAGGAATCGGATAGTCGGGGAAGGGATCGTCGAGTTTCGGTTGTCGGGTGGAAGGAGCGTCACGGTTGCGGGAGTAAAACACGTGCCAAGCATAAGAAAGAATTTGCTTGCTCTCGGGAGGCTAGACGAGAGGGGGTGCAAGTTCGAGGCCGAGTGCGGGATAATTAAGGTGTTGAAGGATAACCGGGAGGTTCTGCGTGGTAGAATTGTTGGCGGCTTGTATAGGCTCGAGGGTAGTGTGGTGGCACGAGGAACTGGTGTCGGACATGGGTCGAGTAATACAATGAAGACTGGACGGGATTTCAACCGTTGTCGAACACATGGGCATGAGGAGCGGGCCAGCTCCAACAGGGCAAGGGTGATCGGGATGCAATGAAAGAAGGTTCAGCGGGAAGTTCAGAAGATTGAGATGAGGGTCGAGGCGCGTACGACATCATCTCCTAATCTTGCTAGCTGTTGAAGGGTGACGCCCCGGTGGGGGGCGTTGGAGGCATGAATGCGTTTGGAGGATGCATGGGATGCCTCGTTGGTCGTATTCATGGAGCTTGGATACGAGACACTCGTTGAGGGGGTGGGTTGACATGTTGGACTGTTTTGAAGACTCATATTTCGGTGGTGTCGAGATGCTGGTAATCAACTTGGGCGTTGGTGGAATAATTGCTCACTCGGGTTGGAGGGGGTGATTGTTGGGAGTCCAACCCTTGCTCGGATTAAAGCATCGGGAGGAGTGAAGAGACGAAAGTTTGACCGCGTTTTGACTTCGGTTTCTTGGGGATTAAGTTAGGGTTTCTCACTTTTCATCTATAAAAGAACCTCCTCCCCTCATTCATGTATAACCAAGATAGAAAACCTAGAGCACGAAATAGTGAGTCGAAAAGAGATCTATCGAGATCCGGTCCTGTACACGAGAATATTATTATCGAATAATATTGGGTGTAGTGTCCGTGGAAGTAGGCATTATTGGCCGAACCACGTAATTCTTGTCTTCCCTTTTTTATTCCGCTTTATTTATCAAATCGAACCTACCCTTTGACGATCGACGGGGATATACCGGCCTAAGAAGCGTATATTCCCCAACACTCCATGGGGTATACCCCGACGCTCGAAGAATACATCGATCTTGCCTGGGTTTCGGTATCAGCTCCGGTTATACTGACTCACGCATTCTTTCTTGTGAAACGTCCGAATGACCACAAGGAAGTGGTTGAAAGCTTTTCTAAATACAAAAATATAATTCGATGCTCTTCTATGATCTTTCGACTTGCCAATGATCTCGGAACATCTCCGGTTCGTGCTATCCTTTATAGTACTCTCTCTGTCTCAGAATAGTTGTCATACAAGGAGAAATTATATATAATTACTATTCTGACACAGAGATGACATAGTATTAATTTTGTTTTCCATTTTTTAAATTGAATGTATATTATTAGGATGAGATGAAGAGGGGAGATGTGCCAGAGTCAGTACAATGCTACATGAATGAAACGGGTGTTAGTATAGAAGAGGCTCGGGAATACATTAGGTTAATGATCTACGAGACGTGGAAAGAGATGAACGAAGAATTACAACTAGTTTCTTCGTCTGATGAAGTGTTTGTGAGAGGTGCGGCTGATCTTGGGAGAATGGCACTGTATATGTACCAGCACGGAGATGGCCATGGGAACCACTTCCCTCTCATGAAAGATCGCATGTCGAGATTACTGTTTGAGCCTCTATCCATCGATAGCAAAGATAAATAAATTAAAATCACATGTGTCGAAGATTTCACAGTATGATTAAATTGAATGTTTTTTTTGTCGTTTAAAATCAGCCAATATGTTTGAGTCTGAAGAGACATCCTCAAATCGAGATCTACATTCAGACATCTAAATCTCGAGAACTCTCCTCCGACTCTCTTCATCAGTCAATGTTATAAGATTACTCAACTTCAGATCAGTCTCCAGATTTTTCGATTATCCAAATCAGCTTGAACGTGACAAGTGCGTATATTTCTTTCTCCCACTCCATTTGACTGTCCTGGAACTGAGTCCTCATGAACTGATTGTATGATTCCTCAAAATGAGAAAACAATTGCTCGTTTTTTCCAATTTAACTATTCTTGAGATTGAGGTCTCGTTTTACAAATACATTTACACATTCACTTTTTTGTCAAAAAGCTAAAAAAAATAGATCTTTATATTTATGAAACCGAGGAAGTATTAAGTTTTTTTGGCTCATTATATTAAATTAAAAAAGTTCGGATGGAGCAGCAGGTACCTATTATGAAAGAATCAATACTAAAAATTTATACCGTACTCCATTTCTTAATTTGTACAATCTTTCCTTAATAGGATATTTATATACTCTCTCACTTGTTTCTCAAATATTTTGTAAATTTATAAATAGAATATATATATGACAAATTTGTGAAACTGAACGAACCACTACAAATTTAATTTGTGACTATGATGCTCTAAGTAAAGTATATGAGTAGTTTTTGATTGGGATGTCACATGTCATGTCTCATGTTGTAAGGACAGTTCACATCCTCCATTGACGTATAATGCACGGCTTAAACTGTAACCTGTAAAATGTAACGTGGGCAAACAAAAACAAAAAATAACAACTTGAAATTAATCACTTTGCAAAACACGTTTTTTTTAGGAGGTGAAAATGATTTTTAATCTATCAACCAATCAAAATGTTTCACGTAGACCCATACTACCCTCTCTTGTAGAAACGTTCCAAAAACCAAAAACGACCGTCACGTGCAAGGCACGTGAATAAATTCCTCCCAGAGCAATTTTTGGTAAGAAAGAAAATGAAATTGAAAAGTTTGTTTTTGGCATTTTATGTGAGTGACGTGTTTTTTTGAGTGACTGAACTGGAAGTTAATAAGTTTGAACTAAATTGAATTGAATTAGTTTGAATTGAACTGAACTGAATAACAGATCATAAATCGAAACCGAAAAACAATTATAAAACCGAAAATAATAATCGAAGTAACCAACAACATAGTATTTTCTGGCTTTCTTAATATGAATGAAATGAGTACCATGTTAGCACATGTACAAGCAATTCCATATTGCAAGCCAACGAAAACCCTAAATCGAATCCAACCAATATCGAAAGTACTCGTGATGTCGTCCTCTTCTCGTTACAGGCCTGCATCCCTATGTTGCATGACTCAGGATCTCGATCAAGTTATGACGAATAATAGACGAAGGTGTGGAAACTACAAGCCCGCCATATGGGATTTTCAATTTATTCAGTCTTTGAGCAGCGAATATACGGTAATATGTTCTTATTCTCTTGATTTTTATACGCACTATATATACAGTACGACTAATTTATATGTGTATACAGGAAGAGAGGCACTTGAAAAGGGCTTCTGAGCTTGTGGTGGAAGTGGGAATGATGTTGGATGACCAAGAAACGAACGAAGAGAATGTTCTTGGACTGCTCGAGTTTATCGATGATTTGCAAAGGCTTTGCATTTCTTATCTGTTGAAGTTGGTGTCACAAAACCGCAAAATTTGGAAAAACGTAAGCTAGCGCCCAGCTACGTTCCTAGCGTCCCGCTAGGATAGAACGTGCCAGTTTCAGCACACCTTCTGCGGGGTCAGCACGAACGTGCCAGGAAGCTAGCGCCCCGCTAGGATCCTAGCGCCGCGCTAGGTCCCCAGATTCAGCATACGCGGATTTTGATTCTTTCCTATTTTAAATAGGATTTGTTTCCTACTCCTTCTAGGACTCTTATGGGCGAGTATTAATGTTTCCATACATTAATTAGGATTTCCCCCTATATAAAGAGAGCTGCTCCATTGACACAGAACACACGAAAAAAAATCAATTATAATTCTATAGCTATTGCGTGAGATTTGAGGGTTTAGAGCGTATATCATCCTTGTAATCGTGAAGCAATATTATAGTGAATTGTTCGTCGTTCCTCCCGTGGTTTTTCCCAGTTGGGTTTCCACGTAAATTCTTGTCTTCTCTATTTTATTGTTGATTTCTTTTCTTCGGTATTCTTGTTTTCTTCATACTATACATCGTCCGATCTTACAACAAGTGGTATCAGAGCTAAGGATCTATGACGAGCGTGAAGTATGACATACCGATGCTGGATCTCAACACAAGGTTCCCGATTTGGCAATACAAGATGAGGTTAGTTCTGCGATCCCTGAAGCAAGAGATCGCCCTCAATGGTATTGACAACATGCCGGTTCATATGGAGCATGACGAGCGTGTGTCGCTCGATCAGATGGCTATGGCGACCATAGGGCTCCATGTATCGAACAGTTTGGCGGAGGACATCATGGAGATGAAGACAGCGAAAGAATTGTGGGAGAAGCTTGAAGAGATGTGCATCACCAAGACGGTGTCAAGTAAGCACAATTTGAAGAGGAGTCTTTATTTCCTCAAGATGGCGGAGGGATCCTCGATCCAAGCGCACGTAGCGAAGTTCAAGGAGAAGGTTGCCGACCTCGGCAACATTGGCGTGAAGATCGAAGATGATGATCTTGCGTTTTGGCTCCTAATTTCTCTACCCCCTTCTATGGCGACCTTCCGTGATACTCTCCTATATTCCGCTCGAGAGAGTCTCGCGTTTAAAGACGTTATTTCGGCTCTCTCATCTAGGGATAATATTATGATGATGGAGAATCCTAATTCGGGAGAGACGCCAAGCGAAGGGTTGAATGTCCGTGGGCGGACAACTCAGAAATCGAGCCAGAGGTCTCGATCGAAGTCACGACATAGTAACAAGGTTTGCAACTATTGCAAGAAGAAGGGTCACATCAAAGCCGATTGCTACACCTTGAAAAATAGGTTGGAGAGAGAAGGCGGCAACAACAACAACAATAATTCCGGGAAGAGTTCCGGTGAAGTTGGTGTAGCCGAGAATTATTGTGATCTCCTTATGGCTTTGGGTGAGGTCTCCAAATCAAGCGAGGAGTGGATTCTAGACTCGGGATGTACGTTCCACATGTGCCCGAATCGTGAGTGGTTCGAGTCTTTTGAAAAGGTGGAACAAGGTGCGGTGACTATGGGAAACAACGCGTCATGCAAGATCGAAGGGATAGGAAGCATCCGGATCAAGATGTTTGACGGCGCGATCCGCACCCTAAGCGAGGTTAGATTCGTCCCCGGCTTAAAGCGGAATTTAATTTCGCTTAGTACTTTGGAGCTCAAGGGTTACTCATTCACCGGAGAAGGTGGAGTCGTGAAGGTGGCCAGCGGTTCGTTGGTCGTTATGAGAGGTGAACGTAAGTCAAATAGGCTTTATGTTCTTGAAGGGACCACGGTGAAAGGCGAAGTAGCCGTG
Source organism: Euphrasia confusa (assembly GCA_954870475.1). Lineage (NCBI taxonomy): Eukaryota > Viridiplantae > Streptophyta > Magnoliopsida > Lamiales > Orobanchaceae > Euphrasia > Euphrasia confusa. The sequence continues at coordinate 12,437,504 of OX940951.1, read as the reverse complement.
GGTGATTCCAAGGTCCAGGATGTCGATACGACGAGACTTTGGCATATGCGTCTAGGGCATATGAGTGATTCCGGAATGGCCGAGTTGAGTAGACAAGGGCTTCTTGGAGATAAGGGCTTGTCGAAGTTGGAGTTCTGTGAGCAGTGCGTCTTTGGGAAGCAAACGAGGGTGAAGTTCACCACTGGCGCTCACACGACAAAAGAGATACTCGGGTATGTCCATTCCGATTTATGGGGACCATCCCCGGTCCCCTCCACTGGAGGTTCTTCCTACATGCTTACCATCATCGATGACTATTCCCGAAAGGTTTGGTCGTTCTTCTTGAAGAACAAGAGCGACGTGTTTTCTACCTTCAGAGATTGGAAGGTGATGATAGAGAAACAAACCGGGAAAGTCGTGAAGAACCTACGTACGGACAATGGCCTAGAATTTGTGTCCGACGAATTCAACCAGTTCTGCAAGAGTTCGGGGATTGTGAGGCACCACACTGTGAGATACACGCCCCAGCAAAATGGAGTAGCCGAGAGGATGAATCGCACGATTATGGACAAGGTACGTTGCTTGTTAGCAACTTCTGGGTTGAGTAAAGGTTTTTGGGCTGAAGCGGCTTCTTTAGCATGTTACCTTATCAACCGATCCCCGTCCATGGCGATTAATAAGAAGACTCCACAAGAATTGTGGAAGGGATCTCCGGCAAATTATGAGGACTTGAGGGTGTTTGGGTGTCCGGCCTACATGCATGTCAACGACGGGAAATTGAGTGCACGTTCTAAGAAGTGCATATTCGTTGGCTTTAAGGAAGGAGTTAAAGGATACAAGCTTTGGTGTCCAGAGACGAAGAAGATCATTCTAAGCCGTGATGTAGTCTTTGATGAGGCTTCTATGATTGGTGATCGGGCGTCTAAAGGGAATCTCGAGGTTCCAAGTACTCCTATTGAGGTGGAGCCGGACAGGGTGCAAGAGGAAGATGATGGGTCAAGTTTCCCGACCGATGAGACGAGTAGTTCGACTACTCCGGAAGATCCAAAAGAGGTGGAGCCGCAATGCATAGCTAGAGATAGGCCAAGGCGAGAGACTCGACCACCTAGAAGGTTAGCCGAGTATGAGTTGGTCGCTTATGCCTTGAGTGTAGCCGATGATGTTGATTCGTATGAGGAACCTTCCTCATATGACGAGGCGGTTACTTGTGATGACTCGGGCAAGTGGATGCTAGCTATGCAAGAAGAGATGGAGTCTCTTCATAAGAATGGCACTTGGGAGTTGGTTGATCTCCCTAAAGGCAAGAAGGCCATCAAGTGCAAATGGATCTTCAAGAAGAAGGAGGGCATCCCTGGGGTTGAGGACGAGAGATATAAGGCGAGATTGGTGGCTAAAGGTTTTAGTCAAATTCCCGGAGTAGATTTCAATGATGTGTTTTCACCGGTGGTCAAGCATAGCTCGATTCGAGCAATTTTAGGCATTGTGGCAATGCATGATTTGGAGCTTGAGCAAATGGATGTGAAGACGGCCTTTCTACATGGGGAGCTCGAGGAAGATATCTACATGGTCCAACCCGAGGGGTTCGAGGGTTCAAACCAAGGAAACAAGGTGTGTTTTCTCAAGAAGTCCCTATATGGTTTGAAACAGTCTCCTAGACAGTGGTATAAACGTTTCGACACGTTTATGATTAAGAATGGTTTCCGAAGGAGCTCCTATGATAGTTGTGTGTATTTTCGTAAAGGCCGTGATGGGTCTTTAGTTTATCTTCTCCTCTACGTCGACGATATGTTGATAGCGGCAAAGGATAAGTCGGAGGTGGAGAGAGTCAAGGCACAACTTAGTAAGGAGTTCGAGATGAAGGATCTTGGTGCGGCAAGGAAGATCCTAGGAATGGAAATCACAAGAGATCGAAGAGATGGCAAGTTGTATCTTGGCCAAAAGGGGTATATAGAGAAGGTGCTACGTCGGTTCAACCTTGAGAATGCGAACCCGGTAAGTACTCCCCTTGGAACACAATTTAGACTTACCTCTGCTTACTCTCCGACTACGGAGAAGGACATCGAGGATATGGCTCGAGTCCCTTATTCCAATGCAGTTGGGTCCTTAATGTATGCCATGGTGTGTACTCGTCCGGATTTGGCCCACGCCGTGAGTGCCGTGAGTCGGTATATGGCGAATCCTGGAAGAGAGCATTGGAAGGCGGTGCAATGGGTGTTGCGCTATTTGAGAGGTACGTCTAACAAGAAGTTGGTGTTCGGGAGGAATCAAGATGATGTGCGAGGGTTCGTGGATTCCGACTATGGCGGTGATCTAGATAAAAGAAGATCTCTTACCGGGTATGTTTTTACCATTGGTGGGTGTGCTATAAGTTGGAAAGCTATTTTGCAAAGTACGGTGGCCTTATCAACTACCGAGGCGGAGTATATGGCGGTCACCGAGGCTTGCAAGGAGGCGTTATGGTTAAGAGGTTGGTTTAGAGAGCTCTTGAAGGGTTCAAAGACGACGTCCATCTTTTGTGATAGTCAAAGTGCTATTTGCCTCACAAAAGATCAAGTGTTCCATGAGAGAACAAAACACATTGATATTCGTTATCACTTTGTCCGTGAGGTGATCGCTCGAGGCGATATTAAGGTGAGTAAGATTAGTACTCACGACAATCCGGCGGACATGTTGACGAAGAGTTTACCCGCAACCAAGTTTGAGCTTTGCTCTAGCTTGGTTGGACTTCGATCGAGAGATTAAGCCCTTAAGGGCTTTTGGAGGAAGGCGATAGGCGAATGATGTTAGCGGTTTGGTGTCAAGGTGGAGATTTGTTGAAGTTGGTGTCACAAAACCGCAAAATTTGGAAAAACGTAAGCTAGCGCCCAGCTACGTTCCTAGCGTCCCGCTAGGATAGAACGTGCCAGTTTCAGCACACCTTCTGCGGGGTCAGCACGAACGTGCCAGGAAGCTAGCGCCCCGCTAGGATCCTAGCGCCGCGCTAGGTCCCCAGATTCAGCATACGCGGATTTTGATTCTTTCCTATTTTAAATAGGATTTGTTTCCTACTCCTTCTAGGACTCTTATGGGCGAGTATTAATGTTTCCATACATTAATTAGGATTTCCCCCTATATAAAGAGAGCTGCTCCATTGACACAGAACACACGAAAAAAAATCAATTATAATTCTATAGCTATTGCGTGAGATTTGAGGGTTTAGAGCGTATATCATCCTTGTAATCGTGAAGCAATATTATAGTGAATTGTTCGTCGTTCCTCCCGTGGTTTTTCCCAGTTGGGTTTCCACGTAAATTCTTGTCTTCTCTATTTTATTGTTGATTTCTTTTCTTCGGTATTCTTGTTTTCTTCATACTATACATCGTCCGATCTTACAACATTATCACTTTCACGACAAAATCAAACGAATCTTGAATCGCATATACGACAAACAGAGCAAACATTTCGAAACAAGGGACTTGTACTCGACGGCTCTTGAATTTAGGCTCTTGAGACAACACGGTTTTCCCGTCTTAGAAGGTAACATACGTAGCTAATTAATATTTCTTGAATGTTTTGCGCATAGCGTAAACTAGATGGGCTCCACGATATATATATTTATTTGGTTCGTACAATATTGCAGTTGTATTTGATTGTTTCAAGAACGATGAGGGTAATGATTTCAAAGAAAGCCTTGTGGGCGATACGAGAGGGTTGTTACAACTTTACGAAGCTTCCTTCTTCCTGACACAAGGCGAAAACACGTTGGATCTAGCTAAAGAATTTACCACAAAGTTCCTCTTGCAGAAGAAAACTGATCAGAGTGGTGACGATGAATATCTTTCGTTGTTGGTGTCCAAAGCTTTAGAGCTCCCACTTCATTGGAGGATTCAAAGGCCGAATTCAAGATGGTTCATTAGTGCCTACGAGACCAGACCCTACAATACGAATCCAATCGTGCTCGAGCTTGCGAAATTGGACTTCAACATTGTTCAAGCAGCGCACCAACAAGATCTAAAACAAGTCTCTAGGTGAAGCATACATAATTAATCAACACTGAAATCATAGGCATCACTGTTAGAAGCGGTATCATCTAACATATTTAACTGTTAGAGAAGTTTGACAACACGACATTTATATAATTGGGTCAAATATATTCTCCAATAATCAATTTCAATATTTTGTCGGCAGATGGTGGAAAGAAACCCAATTAGCCGAAAAGCTGCCGTTTGCCCGGGACAGGCTGGTGGAGTGTTATTTATGGACCATCGGTGGACCTATTTTCGAGCCTGAATTCGGGTACGAAAGAATCATGGCCACAAAGGTCAATACCTTGATAACAATCATCGATGACATGTTTGATGTCTACGGCACATTCGAAGAACTCCAACTCTTCAACAACGCGATTCAATGGTAACTTCAAAATCGCTTCAAATTAAAAGAAAGTGATCATGATCTTCAATAATAACCTTTTTTTTTTTGCCAGTTGGGATTTTGAAGCCATGGAAAAGCTCCCGGAGTACATGCAAGTGTGTTTCCTAGCGCTCAACAACTTCATCAACGAGATGGCGTACGACTTTCTCAAACAGCAAGGACTTCTCGTTATCCCGCATCTAAGAAAATCCGTAACACAAATATTCCTACTTCAAAATCATATATAGATTAATTAGATTCTCTAGTAATTAATCAATTACTTACAAAAGGAATTTGTGTTTTTAATTATCGTCAGTGGGCAGATTTATGCGATTCGTATTTACAAGAGGCGAAGTGGTACTCCATGGGGTATACCCCGACCCTTGAAGAATATATCAATCTTGCCTGGGTTTCGATTGTCAAATTCCAAATGGGGGTGTTCAAGTGCGGTCCCACGCCTAGCGCACACAAACGAGAGCGGGAGCCCGAATATGCACTAGGGAGCCTCAATCTATCTCAAAACCATATGGTACCAAGTAGGAGAGCTCCCTAGGCTTATATCATAGACTCCCCTCTCACAATTATTCGATGTGGGACAACTCACAAGTGGCCTTCAACACACCCCCTCCACTTGTGAGTCCTAGTCAAAGGGTGGTTATAACCACTCACAAACAGGATCGAAACCTGCTCTGATACCATGTCAAATTCCAAATGGGGGTGTTCAAGTGCGGTCCCACGCCTAGCGCACACAAACGAGAGCGGGAGCCCGAATATGCACTAGGGAGCCTCAATCTATCTCAAAACCATATGGTACCAAGTAGGAGAGTTGAAGGAAGAAGTGTATTTGGTTCCCCCACCAGGCGTCTCTCATGCTCCAGGACAGGTTTGTCGCCTTAAGAAGGCGTTGTATGGCCTTAAACAAGCCCCTCGTGCTTGGTATGATAGATTTTCTCGAGTTGTGATTTCCCTTGGTTTTGTCTCTAGCCCTTATGACTCGGCTTTATTTGTTCGATCGACTTCTGCTGGCCGTGTTCTCCTTCTGTTATATGTTGATGATATGATTATTACGGGTGATGATGTTGATGGTATTCTGGGTTTGAAAGAAACCTTGTCCCGTTGTTTTGAGATGAAAGATTTGGGCCCTTTACGATACTTTCTGGGAATTGAAGTTGCCTCTTCTCCTCGAGGTTACCTCCTCTCTCAGTCCAAGTATGCTGCTGATATTCTTCACCGAGCACGACTCACTGACACTCGCACCACTGACACTCCTCTCGAGCTGAACGCAAAGTATACTCTAGATGATGGCACTCCTCTACAAGATCCCACTCTGTATAGGTCCATTGTTGGTAGTCTTGTTTATTTGACGATCACTCGCCCTGATATTGCCTATGCTGTTCACATTGTTAGTCAGTTTGTTTCAGCACCCACGACTGTACATTGGGCTGCTGTTGTGCGTATTTTACGTTACCTACGGGGATCTCTTTATCAGAGTCTTTTGTTTCCATCCACTTCTTCATTGGAGCTTCGTGCCTATTCTGATGCCGATTGGGCTGGTGATTCGACTTCTCGGAAGTCCACTACTGGGTTTTGTATTTTTCTTGGTGATTCTCTTATTTCTTGGAGAAGTAAGAAACAAGATGTAGTTTCCCGTTCATCCACCGAGGCAGAGTATCGTGCTATGGCTTCCACTACGGCTGAGATTATATGGTTGCGCTGGTTACTGGCTGACATAGGAGTCACTCTTTCTGACCCCACACCTATGTACTGCGATAATAAGAGTGCCATTCAGATTGCTCACAACACGGTGTTTCATGAGCGCACCAAACACATTGAGATTGATTGTCATTTCACTCGGCATCATTTGGATCGAGGAACCATTTCTCTACCATTTACTCCGTCGTCCTTACAGCTGGCTGACTGCTTCACGAAGTCTCATTCTATCATCCGTCATAGATTTTTCGTTGACAAACTCTCGATGCTTCTTGCTGTACCATCGTGAGTTTGAGGGGGGGTGTTAGAATATATTTATATTTTAGTTATTATATTTATAAAATTATGGTTTACCTTTTGTTTTGGCTATATAAAGCCTCTCTCTTGTATATTTTAGATACGTTTATCTTTTCCTTTTCTTTAACCCTTGTTGGATTATATAAATCCTAACATGGTATCAGAGCTCTGATACCATGTCAAATTCCAAATGGGGGTGTTCAAGTGCGGTCCCACGCCTAGCGCACACAAACGAGAGTGGGAGCCCGAATATGCACTAGGGAGCCTCAATCTATCTCAAAACCATATGGTACCAAGTAGGAGAGCTCCCTAGGCTTATATCATAGACTCCCCTCTCACAATTATTCGATGTGGGACAACTCACAAGTGGCCTTCAACATCGATATCAGCTCCGGTTATACTGACTCATGCATTCTTTCTTGTGAAACGTCCGAGTGACCGGAAGGAAGTGGTTGAAAGCTTTTCTAAATACAAAAACATAATTCAATGCTCTTCTATGATCTTACGACTTGCCAATGATCTAGGAACATCTCCGGTTCGTGCTATCCCTTATACTACCTCTGTTCCAGAATAATTGTCATACTTCTTTTGTAATTTACAAAGGAAGTATGAATAATTGTCATACTTTTTTTTGTAATTTACAAAGGAAGTATGACAACTATGATGACACGCAGATATATTTAATTAATGGTACTATAAGAAAATGACATAGTAGTATTAATTTTGTTTTGGATTTTTTTTTTTTTTAAATTGAATGTATATGTTATTATTAGGATGAGATGAAGAGGGGAGATGTGCCAAAGTCAGTACAATGCTACATGAATGAAACAGGTGTTAGTATAGAAGAGGCTCGGGAATACATTAGGTTTATGATCTACGAGACGTGGAAAGAGATGAACGAAGAATTACAACTAGTTTCTTCGTCTGAGGAAGTGTTTGCGAGGGGTGCAGCTGATCTTGGAAGAATGGCGCAGTATATGTACCAGCACGGAGATGGCCACGGGAACCACTTCCCTCTCATGAAAGATCGAATGTCGAGTTTGCTGTTTGAGCCTCTATCGATCGACAACATTAATGCCATCAAATTAAGATGAATCATATGATCAATGCCCGAGATTTCATAGTTTAATTTATAATATAAATAAATTGAATATTTTAAAAATCATGTTTTAGTGACAACATAGTTTGTTTAATAGGCAGCACATATAGTACAAGTATACAACAATAGATTAAACGGTCACATAAATTAATTTCATGTGCAACCAACGCGCAAAAGAAATCAATAAATTTGTGTCAAGTTGAAATTAAATAATGTTGTTGGGTACAGTATTAATTAATATTATCCTCCTGATATTATATTACGCTATTAATAGATGTCATACTTTGATGCGTTTAAGAAAATTATTATTTTTTAATTTTTTAATTACAAAATAAAGAGTAAAAATATATTTTAAAAATGAAATGTAAAGTAGTTGTGAGTAAAGTTTAAAAAGTAAGAATAGATGTCATACTTTGATGCACACGGAGTTTAAGAAAATTATTATTTTTTAATTTTTTAATTACAAAATAAAGAATAAAAATATATTTTAAAAATGAAATGTAAAGTAGTTGTGAGTAAAGTTTAAAAAATAAGTGGGGTAAAGTAGAATAAAATTGTATATTAAAATGAAAAAAGTTAAAATAATTTTTTTTTTTTTGAGGTGTGTCAACTATTGTTGGACACCCCTAAAAGAAAAAATATGTCAATTGTTTTGGACCGAGGAAAGTACTATATTGTACAATGATAATATTCAAAATAAAATTTGTCAAGTTGAAATTTGTATCCATAAATAGAGAAAGTTCAAAATAGCAATGGATGGATCTCGATAACGGCTCCCATATTTGTTCGAATCATGTACAAGTATCAAAATTTCAATGGAAAATTTTGTTTGGGCCAAAACTGTAATAACTGGAAGTTCAGGGCAACTTCCGTTTTTCTTCATTTCAAATTTACAGTACATATAAAATACACACTAATTTTACACTGGTATGTTTTAAATGAGAGGCCTTCGGAAAAATGCCCCTCTCAATTGTAAGTAAGGGTTATTTAACCCTTACAAAAATAAAATCGGATATCTACTCCTCCCTCCATTAAAATAAATGTAAAAGAAATTAAAATACAAAATATTTACACATTAACCCCTAAAAATATTTACACAATAACCCCACTTTCATTTCTTCTTCTCCCCCATTTTTGCTCTCCCGTAACCTAAATCGCCCAAAAAAAAAGCTCCGACATTCTCAATTTTCCACCAACAATTCGACGTAAAAAGGTTAGCATTCACTTCTACATGTCTTGTGTGTGTGTTGTTGTCAATATCGAGTTTTAATTTTGCGTTTTCAAAGCTTTTCGAAACAAGAAAAAAAATGAAAATCGCAGACTGACGCAGGTGCGCAGGCCTCAGCCTGCGCACGGCGTCAAAATTGACGCAGGCTTCAGCCTGCGCACCTGCGTCAGTCTTCAGCCTGCGCACCTTCGTCAGTCTTCAGCCTGCGCTCAGCCTGCGCACAGCTTCACTCTGTGCGCAGGCAGTGGCCTGCGCACTTACCAGTCCAGTTTTGGAAATCTGATTCTTCCCGTTTTATTGTAATTACAGGCATGGATAAGAGCATGGATAAGATATCAATCACAATACATTATAGTGGAGAGTGGAAGCTCTTCGAGGGATATTGGAGATGGATAATGAGCGATTTGAAGCACTCGAAAACAATATTGATTGATAGGAGCATTTCGTTTAATGCACTTATTGAGAAAGTGTGTGGAAAAATCGTCATCGATCCATCATGTAATGAAGTTGCGATCTCTCGATTCCCAAAGGAAAAGTGTCCTCCTAAATATATTAATGATGAAGAAAGTTGGGCCACGACTTTATGGCTTCATAGAAACGAAGATGAAATGGAGTTGTTTGTGACCTACAGTCCCTCTGTACCGAGAAGTCCTGCCTGTGAAAGTCCTGCCCGTGAAAGTCCTGCCCGTCAAAGTCCTGCACGTCAAAGTCCAATTCGCCCAGAAAAACTTCCAACTCGACGAACTTCAGGTGAAACATCTGAATATTACAGTCAAGTAATAGTGCCATCTACTTATGATCCGTCTGTATCTATTTGGGATAGCATTGATTTATGCAATAATTATGATGGTTATGATTATGATGGTGGTGCGGGCGGTGATTATGATGATGGTGGTGGTGGTGTCGAAGTCGATGATAACGACGATGATGTTGTTGATGACGATGGTAATGATGGTGGTGACGACGGTTATAATGAGGGCGGTAGTTCTTATTATAATAATCCTGTTGTGGACGAGCCTGTTGTTCCTGCTTTTAGACTTTGTGATCGAGACGGAGGTGGTCGGTATGATGGTTCCGATTTGGTAGTTGGTCAGACTTTCAAGAACAAAGACGATTTCAGCTATGTTGTCGGTCGGGTAGCATTGCAGGGCAAGTTTGAATTCGTTGTGCACAAATCTGATCACAATCGAAAGGTGGTGAAATGTGTTGAAAAAAATTGCAAATGGAAAATTCGTGCAACGAGGAAGAAGGCGACCGATGAGTTTGTGATTAAAACCTACACCAATATCCACACTTGTTCATTGATTGATAGAAGCGGTGTGCACAGGCAGGCCTCTAGCAGTCTTATCGGCAATCGACTCCAGGACCAGTTCTTGAACGCAAAGAAACCTCTGACACCGGCTGCAATTCAGCAGTTTATGCGTACTGAGGAAAATATTACTGTCAGTTACGACAAAGCATGGAGAGCGCAGCAGAAAGCCCTGGAAAATGTTCGCGGATCCTATGAAGATAATTTCTCGAAGCTTCCTTCGTATTGTTACATGCTTGAAAAAAGGAATCCAGGTACGTTCACCCGTATTCAGACAGATGTCAATGATGAATTTCAGTACTTCTTCATGGCTATCGGAGCGTGTATTCGGGGATTTCAGTACATGAAGGACGTTATCGTCATTGATGCATCGTTCATGACCAATAGATACAAGGGAACGCTTCTTATTGCTTCTGCTACTGACAGTGAGCATCACAGTTACCCACTTGCTTGGGGTGTGGGTGATGCAGAGGACACCAGTTGCTGGATTTGGTTCCTCGAGTGCTTGCAGTTTTTGATTCCAGATAGATCTGATCTGGTAATCGTGTCTGACAGAGGTCAGCCAATTATAAATGCTGTAGCTGCTGTTTACCCTAATGCGGAACATGGACACTGTTATTGGCACATCATGCAAAACATCAAGTCCAAGTACAACAAAAGAAAAGACTTGGTTGGTCATTTTAAGAAGGCTGCGTGCTCGTACACTTTATCCGAGTTCAATCTCAATTTTTCAGAGCTTAGAGCAGCGAGCGAAAAATGTGCGAAGTGGTTAGAAGACATCACGTTTGAGAAATGGTCAAGAGTCCACCACCGTGTGAATAGATACGAGGTGATGACGTCTAACGCTGTGGAAGTGATAAATTCTGTGATGAAAGACGCTAAAGACCTCCCCATATGTTCCTTGATCAAGTTTATTGTGGATAAGATGGTTGAATGGTTTTGCAAACATCGTGAAGAAGCTTGGGCGTTCAACGGTGTATTGACACCGAGAAGGGAAACAACGTTGCGTGAGCGTTATGACCGTGCTCCTAAATGGGTTACCAGAAAAATAAGTACTTGGCTGTACACTGTGGAGTCGACTAGATGGTGTGGGGTTGTGGATTTGGAGGCAATGACGTGTGAATGTGGTGTGTTTCAGATTGACATGATGCCGTGTGAGCATGCCATAGCCGCAGCGTGCGCCAAGGACCCGAGTCGGGCAGGACAATATGCTTATGAGCTGACTTCTCCTTATTTCACCCGTGAGTATTTCATGCAAGCATATAAGGAGAACATTATACCTGTTCCTTCAGAAGATCAATGGACGGATATTCCCGAACATGTCCAAAGCATGATAGTGCTGCCACCACCGGTGAAACGAGCTCCAGGGCGGCCGAGAATGGACCGTTTCACGAGCCGAATTGAGAGGTTTTCGAAGAAAAAATATCGTTGTGGCAAATGTCAAGGAGAGGGTCACAATGCACAGACTTGTCCGATTCCGCCAGAGTAGACACTGTTTAACTTTTATGTAGTTGTGTGTGTTTTCATATATATTTTTTTGTAAATTGACTTGTGAAACATTTACTCTGCAGATTGTGAAGTGAAGAGGAGGAAGTTGTAGAAGGCCGGTGTAGCGAAGAAGAAGACGCTTTGGATTTAATTTTCTGTTTTGAGACTATTATGTATCGAGACTTCGTATTTGAGACCTTATATTTGTGTTGTACTTTATTTTTCATTTTGGAAGTGCTCAATTTGTGTGAAAATGTGGTCTGAACAGGTTTGGAATTACCAAAAAACGGCCAAAGTCATGTTCTGGCTTCTGTTGTGCGCAGGCTGGCGCAGGCTGGCGCAGGCTTCAGCCTGCGCACCATTTGTTGCCGTGCGCAGGCCAAAGCCTGCGCCACATTTGTTGCTGTGCGCAGGCTTCAGCCTGCGTCAGTTTGTAATCAGGCTGCAGGCCAAAGCCTGCTTCAGAATCTGTCTCGATGGGGTTTTCGCTATTTTTCGACTACCTCGTGAATAATCGATGTAATTTGAACCGTTGGATCATCTTAAGATGTAGTTTTACGTGTCCCGTGCAATTTTCGTGAAAAAATAATCTCCGGACGTGCTCGATCTGATAGTGTCGAGAAAATCGACAAATTCTCGACGTTATCGATCCGAGCACTTCCGGACATAATTTTTTAACGAAAATTGGACGGGACGCGTAAAACAACATTTTAAGATCATCCAACGGTTCAAATTTACTAAATCACAGTTTAATGTTTTGTCATACCTTGAATATCATAAACTCAACTCAAACTATAACATTTATAATTAAACCTTAGAAGTAATAAGTGACAAAAACACTAAATACTTATACCCGTGGATAATTGATGTGATTTAAACCGTTGGATGATCTTAAAATGTTGTTTTACGCGTCTCGCCCAATTTTCGTGAAAAAATAATGTCCGGAAGTGCTCGGATCGATAACGTCGAGAATTTGTCGATTTTCTCGACACTATCAGATCGAGCAATTCCGGATAATATTTTTTCACAAATATTGCACGGAACATGTAAAACTACATTTTAAGATGATCCAACGGTTCAAATTACATCGATTATCCACGAAATAACGAAAACCGCATCGAGACGCACCTGTCACTGGCGCAGGCTTCAGCCTGCGCACCATTTGTTGCCGTGCGCAGGCCAAAGCCTGCGCCACATTTGTTGCTGTGCGCAGGCTTTGGCCTGCAGCCTGATTACAAACTGACGCAGGCTGAAGCCTGCGCACAGCAACAAATGTGTGCGCAGGCTTTGGCCTGCAGCCTGATTACAAACTGACGCAGGCTGAGACCTGCGCCAGCCTGCGCCAGCCTGCGCACAACAGAAGCCAGAACATGAGTTTGGCTGTTTTTTTTGTAATTCCAACCTGTTCAGACCACATTTTCACACAATTCCAGCACTTCCAACATGAAAAATGAAGTACAACACAAATACAAAGTTTAAAAGTCTCAAATACGAATTCTAATCGCCTAAAACCGGGCAGTCAACCCCTTCGTGACCCTCTGTGGAACAGATTTCGCATCTGGGAGGCGGACCTTCGTAAACAGCACTCAAGTCCCAAACCTGGCACGCACATCTCCATCTGAACTCATCTACTTTGTTCTTAATTTTCCAGTCGTCCCTGTAAACTTGTTCAGTGATAATGGCTGTCATCTGAATCAACGCGTAATTACCGGAGCGACCTGAGAACTCTTGTTTGTAACAATCATTCGGCCTCGCGAAGGCAATTTCCCAAACTGAACGGGCGCTCGGCAGTCCAGCTTGGACGCACATTTCGTGCATCCAATACTGCAGTGGAAGTAATGCAGCCCTTCTCTGATTTCTTACAATGTCTATGTGAGCATTTATCTGCGTCTCATACAGCTTAATAATTGCCCTCTCAAGGTCCAATCGCACTGTCATCCACTGCATTCCAACATTCGCAATGAGGAGAACCTGAAAACAAATAATAGGTCATACTTATTCTAGTTCAAATTTAAGAGTGAAAATTGACTTGTAAATGAACTTACATATTTGAGGCCAGCCCACAGCTTCGGTTTCCATCCATGCGCACCTTTGGCCATGCATTCAATGCATGATTGCAACTCATCCAACGGGACAGGTTCGTAATACTGAAGATTATAATCCCCAGCTTCCCACACGTATTGCAAAGTTTGCTGTAAATTAAGGTTAAAAATTTAGTATAAATATCTAAATTTACATTAAATTTTAAATTTAAATTTTTCACTACTTACAAAGAATGAGCAAGGCACGATAGTGTAATTGTTCTTCATTCGGTCACATGTCATTCTTGATATGTACTCGAAGTCGTTGTGATAAATTCCAAGAACTGCATTAATGTGCTGCAAAAAAAAAAAAGATTGGGCACGTAAATAATTAGTCTGTAACTATGCAACATAATATTTTTGACAATACTTACGTAAATATCCATATCGGAGTCTCCTGCACTCATCCCCTCGAACCAATCCCGATCCACCGGCCATTCCAAACCAACATCGCGCCTGCATAATGTGGATTAATAAGACGCTACTAGTAGAAAACATTGTCAAACTTAAAAGGATAGAGAACTAACAGCGTTTTGTCATTCCTGTCCGCCAAATAATCTCTAAACCTGTCCACCGCTGGCCTTCTAGGTATCCCCTTCCTGGGGAGCGCGTTGTACGGTGATCTCACGAAGTGTGAAGGACGACGAATACGTACGTCTCGCATTCTTGTCCTGTCCACGCTCGACGACGAAGCTTCGTTCACTACATTCGACTGGAATCGCGGAGGTTGGAATGGAGTTTGAAAATCCTCAACCTCGCGCGAGAGTGGCACAGGAGAAGGATAATACTCGATCATCGCTTGCGGTTGTGGTTGTGGACTATCCCAAGTTGGAGCAGAGTAATACTCCATTGGAGGAAACTGAACAAACAAACAAAATGAGTTCAAATAATAGGTCATACTAATTTTTGAAATATATTAATAGTAATATATTTTTAAAAATTCATATTTTAAAAAAATACACAAAGAAACAAACAAAACAAATGAACTAATATAATTTTTTCAAAAAATATTAATAGTAATATAATTTTTTCTTGTTCAAAACAACAAAAAACAAACAAACTACGGAACCTCGTTCTGCCTATCTCCTAAGTTGCAATGCTCCCTAAAGCTCTCCTGGAGTGAGGTGATCTGATCACCGTGCCCTCTCAGCACAACACCATACTCAGTCAACTGCACACCGTACCCGTCGAGCTGCGTACCGTACCGGGTCAACTGATCCCCATACCCGTCGAGCTGCGTACCGTACCGGGTCATCATCGCATTCTGCTCGGCGATCTGAGTAGTCTGCACGGCGATCTGTCTACTCTGAGCAGATATCAACTCCCTCTGGGCCCTCATCTCTGCCATCATCTCAGTGTTCATCTGCTGCAAACCTCCCCACCACGAAGGTAGACCTGCAGCCTGATCTGACGACTGACCTGCAGCCTGAAAGTGCGACTGACCTGCATCCTGAAAAGACTCAGGAAATGCGGAGTACGTCGTGTGGTGTGCAGGTGAGATGTGGTGTGCAGGTGAGAGTGTCCTCTGTCGTCGAGGTGGGGATGGGGATGGGGATGGAGCTGGAGCTGGAGGTGCAGCAATGAACGACACGTAGTCGTCGCAGAAGATGTCGTCGTCGTTCAACCGTAGAGCGTCTGCGCGTCTGGCAAAATATCTCCGCTCGAACCAGCACAGGGTGCCATGAAAATACGAAGACCGCAACTCGACAACGTCCGGCTTCAAGCGCGGATACACAACCTGCATGTTTGTTTTTAAAATTCTATAAGTTTTAATAATTTAAATTCATACAATAAAATTGTTCAAACATTTACCTGCACATCGTTCACCAAGAACTTCTTGAAATCTTCGTTCTTGGGTGAGTTATTACTCAGAGACCATCGCAGCATCCTGGGGTACGAATTCCTGTAGTCTCTCCTCCG
Organism: Euphrasia confusa; assembly: GCA_954870475.1. Taxonomy (NCBI): domain Eukaryota; kingdom Viridiplantae; phylum Streptophyta; class Magnoliopsida; order Lamiales; family Orobanchaceae; genus Euphrasia; species Euphrasia confusa. The sequence goes on along the minus strand of OX940951.1, from coordinate 12,422,004 downwards.
GGTTGCGTCCAATTGTACATCCGCACCCTCCAAAGCCTCAAGCATCCAAAACTAAAACCAAAACAAGTTTATATTATTAAACAACACTAAAACAACTATCGACTGCCATCACAGGGCGATAATCCTCCTGAAAAACACAGGAAAAAACAAAACTTTGTCAAAACTGGAATCTGCAGGTGCGCAGGTGCGCAGGCCTCAACCTGCACACGGGTTGACGCAGGTCTCGGCCTGCGCACGGCCTGCGCACGGCTTCAGTTCTGACGCAGGCCTCGGCCTGCGCACGGCCTGCGCACGGCTTCAGTTCTGACGCCGGCCTTGACCTGCGCACGGCTTCAAAACTGACGCCGTGCGCAGGCCGTGCGCAGGCCACGGCCTGCGCAGCTCACTCAAGAACACAGAACACAGAATGCAGAATTTTCAAAAAACTTAATCTCGACCCAAAATTAAAGCTACGACAGTTTAAACACTAAAACAACTATTCAAGTTTATATTATTACACACTAAAACAACTATTCAATTATCAACAAAACTAGTTTAAAACATACCGCATAAAAATGAATGAACCCATAGGCATTCCATGCGCGCGTTCGGCCGGGCCCCTCGATTTCCCCTATTCTATTGAAGCAATCATTTACGATAGCGTCCCACGCCTTTATCCCCCATGGATAGTTCTGGCATGCATCGAGATTACTGCAAAGCTGTAATAAACACAAAAATTAAAAAAAGAAATAAATTATTTCAATAAACAATAAAAAGAAAATTTAATTCGCGTATTACCTTGAAAAACTCATCAGGGACATTTAATTGTCTGTTAGGTATGTCTAACAGATTTGTAACCAACCAAACAAATGTTAGGTTGATTACAAATGGGTACCTCTCCGGATTATTCTTGCTCAAAAGTTTTTTGATTTTTTGAAACAGCAAGTCGTTCGGAACCAGTTCAAAAATGAAAAAATAATTAAAACACTACACACACAATATATATTTTTTGACAACGAAGTATTGTTATAAAAATAGAACCTGTTTTTTGGACTCCTCATAGTCCGGAAATGCTATTTCTTTCAGGTCTTCATCCTTCTCCTTGTCCTCATCGGTGCGAAGGTCCTGAAAGTGCAACCCGGTGATCATACTGAACTCCACGGGGCTGAGGCGAACTACCATGTTGTTCACCTCGAAGAACCTACATCGGACCTTCTTCGGGTCAGGCCAACTGCACACTCGAGCCATCAACTGATGGATGGCCGCATTTGGCACGTTCCCTTCCCCGTCCAATAGTAAGAACTTCCCCAACTGAGGGTAATCATCCACGACATGTGGGAAGACCCTCAACAGTGGTTCGGCTATCTCGGGAATGTCCTTGTACCCGTGGCGCGTGGTTAACTTCCCAGGCCTGATCACATCGCCGTATTTGCGTGGGGGTAACTCACCGATATCGACTGCCATCACAGGGCGATAATCCTCCTGAAAAACACAGAAAAAAACAAAACTTTGTCAAAACTGGAATCTGCAGGTGCGCAGGTGCGCAGGCCTCAACCTGCACACGGGTTGACGCAGGTCTCGGCCTGCGCACGGCTTCAGTTCTGACGCAGGCCTCGGCCTGCGCACGGCCTGCGCACGGCTTCAGTTCTGACGCCGGCCTTGACCTGCGCACGGCTTCAAAACTGACGCCGTGCGCAGGCCGTGCGCAGGCCGAGGCCTGCGCACCTCACTCAAGAACACAGAACACAATTTCCAGAAAATTCAAAAAACTTAATCTCGACCCAAAATTAAAGCTACGACGGTTAATTGAATTGCATTCGAGCCAGGGAAGTAGAGTGGTACCTGATAGTTCATTCGGGCCTGTGTTTCCGGCAACCCGAGGAAACGATCGTCGTCGCGGTCGTGCATCGACTTCGAACGGGCTTCATCCGCCGGGTTGCTCTGAGCAGTTGGGGACGGGGATGGCCGACGAGGCCTTTTCCCTGCCCTGTTCGCGGAAGTTGACGCGGTCGACATTGCCGGAATTCTGCATTTTCAATTTTTTTTCAAAACTTGAAATTGGACTGAGAGAGAGAGGTGCGGGGCAGAGAGAATTGGGAGAGGTACTTACCTGAATAGTGAGAGGGGCGAGACGCTCTTGCCGGAGTTCGTTTAGTCGTCGGTCGGAGTTCGGTTATTTCGCCGGAGTCGCCGTGAGTTTTTGAGAGGGGTAGCGGGTTCTGTGAATGAGAAAAGAAAGAGGGGCAGCGGGTTTAGGGTTTGAAAATAGGGGAGGACTGATTTGCAATTGTTAAAACTTGATAGGTTAATTTGTAATTGTTTTAAACTTAATATTCATTTTTGATTTATTTTTATTATAGTTTAATTTAAAAATAAAAGAAAAATGAGGGGAGGGGCATTTTTCCGATTTCTTGTTTTGGGAGGGTCACCCCTCCCAATTCCCTCTTTAAATGACAGGTCAGTGTGTCCCACGCTACACGTTAAATTTCTCCCGTATTAATTAAAAAACTTGTCACACAATTTGTGCAATGAGATATTTTTTATATTATCCTTTTTACACATTCTTATCTATACATACATTAAGGGATGTATTAATTGATAGTCTATAAGATTTTAATGAATTTTTATGATTTAAGTGTATTTAATTAGGATTTTTAAAAATCTATTAAAATCTGGAAATATTTAATTAGGATTTTAAAAAGTATTAAAAAATGTAGATATATAAATAAATTTGACTTTTCAAAATCTCTTATAATTATGAGAGATTTGATGGAATTCCTTACAACACGAAAACTCAAACAAAAAATAAAAACAAAACAATTATTGGTTTTATAACAAGAGTTATACAAATTAGAATAATAATGTATTTTTTGTTTTTCTAAAAAATTGATTTTTTTTTATACAAGTATGTTCATAATACATTTGGATGAAGTGTATGAAAGTTTACGTAAATAAAAATATAATTCTTTAAAATTTACGAAAATCCATATAAATCGGTCAAACTCTTCATAGAGTTTATGAGTTTTCAAAATCCATTTACTTTTTAAAATAAAAAAAAATCCTATAAAACCCTAATTGAATACACCTTCTTAAGATTATACTAATTTTTTGTTGAGTCTCTTCGCCGGCGGTCGTCGCTTCGAGGCACCTGTAAACACGCAAACAAGAACAAATCAGATCTGTAGTACAGCCTTTAGGCTATCTCAAAATTCCACCACTCAACAGTCAACGGATCTCAAGAGATCCGGTCTGTATATCAGGTGATGGACTTGGATAAACGTTAAAAGCGCATGCAGCGGCCAGAAAGCAAAGAGTATATATATATATGTATAGATCTGAAAACAGAGATAGAGATCGAAGTGATTTTCGGCTCAGGACTGTAGATCTATCATCGTAGCGTGACTGGTGGCAGTGGTAACCGGCAAATATGGTAACAGCTACCTCCCTCAGCCCAGGAGCACAAAAGCTCCGGTGACACAAACACTCCGCCTCACAGAAGAGGTAAATCAGCCGAGTCCAAGGCTTCACTAATCGTCTCCAGCACACGAGCTCACAAGGAGGTCGCCGGAGACGAAGGGGGAAGCGGCGGAGAACGGTGAACGGAGCACACACAGAATCGCACACACTCGAAGGTGAGATCGCACACAGTGGCTAGGGTTTGTGTAGGGGCTGAAGTGAGTGAATGCGAGGAAGAGAGTTCAATATATCATAGGCAATCAAGGGCTCAGATGCAGTCTCACATTAAACCTAGGATCCAACGGTCAGCATTGGTCAACACAGGTAAGTGGGCTGGGTTTTTATTTCAGAAAATAAAAACAGACGGGCCAAGGTGATTGGGCTGATATACGAAGCAATGGGCCTAGCACTACAACTGGGCTGGGCTGCTGCTGTTAATATGAATGGGCCAACACCCATAAATTACAACATTCTCCACCTTGTTGGCCACCACCACACAGTCACATCATCAGCTACTAAGAACACAATCAAACACACGCGTTGAATACGGGTACAGTCTCATCATAGCCTAGCCCCGCTGCCGGAGCAACGGGGACTTTCCCTACTGCCTAAACAGAAGGGGTGGTTGCCCTGAGCAACCGTCACACTTAAGTGACAGCTAACACCCCAAAAGGGTGAGAGCTACAAAAAACTGTTTCTTCTGAAACACCACTGACTCAGGGGGAGTGGAAAAGCGTGGGCTTTAAGGCTGTTTTTCTCTATATAGAAAAACACTTGCTACACCCATAGTAACAAGTAAAAAACACCTCCTGGGCTGGCCACACAACAGCAGCACCCCAGAGGGTACACTGGCACAACATCAGCCCAGGGGAGTGAAGTTCAAGAACTTCAAACAGAACTGGAATTTCTCCAGTGGCAGAGGCTTAGTCCCCATATCAGAGGGGTTGAGGTGAGTGGATATCTTATCAAGCAAAATGTCACCCTTTTCAACATGATCTCTGATAAAATGATACCTAACATCAATATGTTTGGTCCTATCATGGAACACAGGGTTTTTGCACAATTGAATACCAGATTGACTATCAGAGAACACCACAACAGAATCATTCAACAAATTCAACTCAGTTAGCAATCCTTTCAACCAAATGGCTTCTTTAAAAGCATCAGTAATAGCAATGTACTCAGATTCAGTTGTAGACAAAGCAACTACATTTTGCAGTTGGGATTTCCAGCTAACACATGAATTACAAACAGTGAACACATAGGAAGTTGAAGATTTTCTAGAGTCTCTACAGTTTGCATAATTGGCATCAACAAATCCACTCAACACAACACCAGGTTTACACTTCATAAATTTCAGGCCATAATTCTTAGTACCAGCAAGATACCTAAGCAACCATTTCATGGCCTCCCAATGAGGCTGACCAGGATTAGACATGTATCTACTCAAGCAACTAACAGCATATGCAATATCAGGTCTAGTGCTAACCATGAGATACATAACAGATCCTACAGCACAAGCATAGGGCACAGAATTCATAGCTTCATATTCAGCATCAGTTTTGGGACATTGATCTTTTGACAAAACAAAATGACCAGCAAGAGGCACAGAAACAGGTTTGCATTTAGACATGTTAAACCTATCAAGCAGTTTGTCCACATAGGCAGATTGGTGAAGATGAATGGTACAGTCAGCTCTATTCCTATCAATGTTCATGCCAAGGATTTTTCTAGCATCACCTAAGTCTTTCATCTCAAATTTAGAGCATAATTGTTTCTGGACAGATTCAATAGACTTCAAACAGGGGCTAAAAATCAGCATATCATCAACATACAGAACAAGATAGACAGGCACTTTGGAATCACAAGTATAGTACAGACAGGGATCATATGAACTCCTACTGAACTTTAAAGAAAGCATAAATTCATCAAACTTTTTATTCCATTGCCTGGGGGACTGTTTTAAACCATACAAAGACTTTTTCAGCAAACAAACATGTTCAGATTTATTATCCACAATAAACCCCTCAGGCTGTTTCATAAAAATCTTTTCATCTAATTCACCATGCAAGAATGCAGTTTTAACATCCATCTGTTTCATTTCCCAGTCAAACTGAGCACACAATGCAAGCATAATTCTGACAGTAGTGAACTTAACAACAGGAGCAAATATTTCAGTATAATCAACCCCTTCCCTTTGAGAGAACCCCTTAGCAACTAACCTAGCCTTAAATCTGACCTCACTACCCTCATGCTTGACTTTGTATAACCACTTACAGTCTACCACAGAGCATTTAGGGGGTTTAGGGACCAAAGTCCAAGTTTCATTTTTCAAAAGTGAGTTCATTTCTTCTTTCATGGCACTTAGCCATTTTTCAGAATGTTCAGATTTCATGGCTTCAGTATATGTTTTAGGTTCACAGTTCTCAATCAAATCATGCATGTTAAACACAAAGTTACCAAGTTGGAAATCATCAAATCTAGCAGGCAGCCTAGGATTCCTTCTAGCCCTATCCCTAGTCAATTGATAACTAGTCAGATTTGGATTAACATCAGTAACAGTTTCATCATGTTCATATTCAGCATGCATAGGGGGATTATCATTTGCAGGCAAGTTCACAGAATTTGGATTCACAGGATTCAAATTTGGATTATCAGGGTTCAAGTTTGGATTCACAGCAGGAGCATTCTCAGTGTTATCATTCAAACCATCAACAGCAGGATCATTAGGCATATCAGCAGGCAAGTTATCAGAAGTAGCAGGCAAGTCATGCACACCTAAGGGACCTACAGAGGGAGTAGACTCCACCTCACCAGAGGTACCAACATCCTTAGGGTTTCTAGCATTTAGACAAGGCATTTCATTTTCATTAAAAATTACATCTCTGCTAACTATGGTTCTAAAACCAGGTTCACTTCTGAGCCACAGCCTGTAGCCCTTGGTCCCCTCAGGATATCCAAGGAAGACACACTTCCTAGACCTAGGTTCAAGTTTATCAGTGGAATGATGCACAAAAGCAGAACAACCAAACACTCTCAAATTAGCCAAACTCACAGATTTTCCAGAAAAGACAGACTCAGGACACTTTCCTTTTAAGGGCACACTAGGTGACCTATTAATCAAATAAGCAGCAGTCAAAACAGCTTCACCCCAGAACCTTTTGCTAAGGCCTGAAGATGTCAACAAACATCTAACCTTCTCTTGAAGGGTCCTATTCATCCTTTCAGCAACACCATTTTGCTGGGGGGTATAAGGAACTGTCCTATGTCTTTTAATCCCAGATTGGGCACACAAGTTATCCATTTCAGTATTACAAAACTCTAGGCCATTATCAGTTCTTAACACTTTAATTTTCTGACCAGTTTGATTTTCAATTAAGGTTTTAAAATCACTGAACTTTTGGAAAACATCAGATTTGTTTTTCATCAAGAAAACCCACACTTTTCTGGAATAATCATCAATCACAGATAAGAAGTATCTATTACCACCTTGAGTAGGTTCAGGGGATGGACCCCAACAATCAGCATGGATATATTCAAGCACAGCAGAAGATTTGGGCACATTTGGGGGAGGGTTCACAGGAAAACTAACCCTAGTTTGCTTCCCTAACACACAAGTTTCACAGAAGTTCATGCATGACATTTTAGTGTTACTAAAATAACCATCAGATTTCAAGAATTCCATGCCTTTCTTACTTATATGACCTAGCCTCTTATGCCAAAGCTCAGAGGCACTATCATGCACAACATGAGCAGATTCTTTCAAGTAAGGAGATGCATTGCAAATATACAGATTATTGCACTTAGCAGCTTTGCACAGGATAATGGAACCCTTTGTAATAGTCATGCACCCATTCCCCCATTTCCCAGAAATACCATCAGATTCCAATGCAGCACATGATATCAAATTTTGGCATAGATCAGGCACATGTCTAACATTCCTAAGAGTGTACAGATAGCCAGAATCAAATTTTACACAGATATCACCAATTCCTTCTACCATGCATCTTTTATCATTAGCCATAGAAACAGATGAGTTATGCATTTTCTTATATGATGTAAACAGATGCAAGTATGGAGTCATGTGATATGTGCAACCAGAATCAATTAGCCACTTATTTTCATCAAGAAAAGCAGGCAATGCAGCATTCACATCAGGAATCAAAGTATTCTCAGAAATCATGTAAACAACACCAGCATGATCATGTTCAGCAGCAATATTAGCTTGGTCACCATTGACCTTTTTGGGCTTGGGACAGTCCTTTATGAAGTGTCCCAGCTCACCACAGTTAAAGCACTTCTTACCCTTGGGTCTAGACTTAGACCTAGACTTACCCCTCCCCTTTTTCTTCTCATTGTTTTGATTGCCATTACCTTTATGGTTCTGACCACCATAATTCCTGGACTTAGACCTCCCTCTAACTTGATTAACTTCAGAAACCCTATGGCCTCTATTAGACCTTAAGTCTAATTCTTTGCTTTTAAGCCCATTAATCACAGTTTCTAGAGTCACAGAGTCCCTACCATACTTAATAGCAGATTTCACATCAGAATAGGAATCAGGTATAGCATTCAATAACACAATAGGGGTATAATCATCAATGTGTTTGTCACCAGTCAACTTAATGTCTTGAATCAGTTTAGTGAATGCATCAATGTTATCAGAAATGTCTTTACTCATATCCAATTTAAATCTGAAAAACTTTTCAAGTAAAAACAGTTTACTATTCAGGGAAGTTTCAGTGTAAAGATCATGTAATTTTTCCCAAAGCTCTTTTGCAGATTCAAGTTCACCCACTTTTCTTAAAACAGATTCAGACAAACACAGAATAATGGCTGAGTGGGCAAGTTCATTAGTTTCAGCCTTCATTTCATCAGAGTCATCAGTGGAGTATCCACCACTTATAGCTTTAAAAACTTTTTGTTGAATCAAAATTTCTTTCATCTTTTGTTTCCAAATAGCAAAATCCCCTTTTCCATCAAAAGGTGCCAAGTTAAAACCAGACATTTTGAGAAAATGATTTTGATGACTCAGTTTTGAAAACAAAAAATAAAACAGCAAGTTTCAAGCAGTCACAGAATCACACAGAAGCAATTTTGACAGAAGATAGTGAGCACAACACACACACACACTTCTAAATTCTCACCAAAGTGAGATAGAGAGTCCTAAACGCCCTACTCCCTATTGAGTAACTCAGAGCCTATGATGAGCAGGTATTGTCCTCAGACAAATGGACACCCCAGCCTTCACAATATACTCACACCCCTCAAGGAAGTGTAGCAAGGGAAGTTTGGTATGCCGGGGGCCACCACTTTGGACTCTACACAGGCACTCACCTCTCCAAATAGGGTAAGTTACTATAGGTTTCTGGTATCACAGAAAGAAACCCTAAACCTAACACACAAAAGGCAGGTCACAGAGGGTTCAAACACACAAGTACCAAACCAGTGTATATCACAGAATCAAGTAGGCAGATTGTTCATGGTATTTTCACAAAATAGAGTTTATCACAGAACAAAATCAGTAAACCAAGTTTTCCAGAAAATACTTTTGAACAAGGGTTTTGAAAAACAAATTTTTCAAACTCAAAACACCACACACGACCACCAGGCGGGCCACACCATCACAAAATGCCTCCAGGCGGGCTGACCATCACAGAAAGAGGGGGTTTAAGCCAATCACTTACCTTGCAGGGTTATTCGCAAGGGACCCCTTGTAGCAGTTCACGTTTAGCGTTTCACAGGCAACCCGGGTACCAACCTTACAGCCAAGGGGGTGATCAATCCCGGATTTACAATGACTGGGGGCACCTAATTCGGGTTTGCGACCTGGGTCTCCTACCAAGCAGTGCCGAGCAACTTCAACCCTCCAGGTGGCAGATCTGGAACCCTAGGTAACGGATCTGGTCTGGTTGCTGATAGCCGCCGCCGTTGAGAGCTCTGATACCACTGTTGAGTCTCTTCGCCGGCGGTCGTCGCTTCGAGGCACCTGTAAACACGCAAACAAGAACAAATCAGATCTGTAGTACAGCCTTTAGGCTATCTCAAAATTCCACCACTCAACAGTCAACGGATCTCAAGAGATCCGGTCTGTATATCAGGTGATGGACTTGGATAAACGTTAAAAGCGCATGCAGCGGCCAGAAAGCAAAGAGTATATATATATATGTATAGATCTGAAAACAGAGATAGAGATCGAAGTGATTTTCGGCTCAGGACTGTAGATCTATCATCGTAGCGTGACTGGTGGCAGTGGTAACCGGCAAATATGGTAACAGCTACCTCCCTCAGCCCAGGAGCACAAAAGCTCCGGTGACACAAACACTCCGCCTCACAGAAGAGGTAAATCAGCCGAGTCCAAGGCTTCACTAATCGTCTCCAGCACACGAGCTCACAAGGAGGTCGCCGGAGACGAAGGGGGAAGCGGCGGAGAACGGTGAACGGAGCACACACAGAATCGCACACACTCGAAGGTGAGATCGCACACAGTGGCTAGGGTTTGTGTAGGGGCTGAAGTGAGTGAATGCGAGGAAGAGAGTTCAATATATCATAGGCAATCAAGGGCTCAGATGCAGTCTCACATTAAACCTAGGATCCAACGGTCAGCATTGGTCAACACAGGTAAGTGGGCTGGGTTTTTATTTCAGAAAATAAAAACAGACGGGCCAAGGTGATTGGGCTGATATACGAAGCAATGGGCCTAGCACTACAACTGGGCTGGGCTGCTGCTATTAATATGAATGGACCAACACCCATAAATTACAACATTTTTTAATAAAAATAATCTGACAAATCCAACGCAACGTGAGTGATAAAGAATAAGATTTTATTTTATATTTTAATCTTATTCGTCTTTTGTGGAGTGGGGACGTGAATATCTCCTATAGATCTAATTTAGGTAGACAGTAAGAATCGCCGAGAGTACAAGTCACATGTTGTACGTTTAATGCAATGCTTTCAATTGCCTTAACCACTTCACCTGATTATATATGTACTCCCTGTGTTCGAGATTATTAATTCATTTTTATTTTATACATACAGTATAATGTATTGTATGTAGTAGGATTGAAATATTGAATCAAATGTCTTATACGAATTATATGTTAGCACATATAGTAGCGATATCATGCAAGCCAACAAAGAACCTTATTCGCATCAAACCATTGAAACGAACCTTATGTTGCACGGCGACTAGGCGAAGGTGTGGAAACTACAAGCCCACCATTTGGGATTTTGAATTTATTCAGTCGTTGAGCAGCGAATATACGGTAACATGTAGTATATGTATTTGCTCTTATTCTTCTCTTGATTTCTATACCGTACGACTAATTTATATGTATGTATACAGGAAGAGAGACACTTGAAAAGGGCATCTGAGCTTGTGGTGGAAGTGGGAATGATGTTTGAGGACGAAGAAATGAACGAAGAAGATACAGTATTGTTCTTATTCGACTACTCGAGTTTATCGACGACTTGCAGAGGCTTTGCATTTCCTATCACTTTCGCGACAAAATCAAACGAGTCTTGAATCGTATATACGAAAAACGGAACAAACATTCCGAAATAAGGGACTTGTACTCGTCGGCTCTTGAATTTAGGCTCTTGAGACAACACGGTTTTCCCGTCTCCCAAGGTAGAATATTTTGTTGCATATATATATATATATTTCTTGAAGCTTAATTTAATTTGTTACTTTGATAATATTACAGATGTATTTGATTGTTTCAAGAACGACGAGGGTAGTGATTTAAAAGAAAGCCTCGTTGGTGATACGAGAGGGTTGTTACAGCTGTACGAAGCTTCATTCATGTTGGGCCGAGGCGAAAAGACACTGGAATCAGCTAGAGTGTTTGCCACCAAATTCCTGTCGAAATCAGTCGATCACGAAGTTCGCCGAGCTTTAGAGCTTCCGATTCATTGGAGGACTCAAAAGCCGAATTCAAGATGGTTCATAAGTGCCTACGAGACGAGACCTAATTACTATACGAATCCGACCGTGCTCGAGCTTGCGAAACTCGAATTCAATATCGTCCAAGCAGCACACCAACGAGATCTAAAACGAGTCTCTAGATGGTGGAAACAAACTCGATTATCCGAGAAGCTTCCGTTTGCTCGGGACAGGCTGGTGGAGTGTTACTTATGGACCATTGGCGGGTTTGTTTTCGAGCCTGAATACGGGGAAGAGAGAATCATGGCCACTAAGGTCAACGCCTTGATAACAACGATCGACGACATGTTTGATGTCTACGGCACCTTCGAAGAACTACAACTCTTCACTAACGCAGTTCATAGGTAATCGATCTCAAAATCTGTTGTAGAATATATTTGACCCACTGATATATAAATGTCAAGTTGCTCAACTTTTCGAACAGTTCGAGCTGTTAGATGATGTGGCTTCTAACAAATCGTTTTCCAGGTGGGATATTGAAGGGATAGAAGATCTCCCGGAGTACATGCAAGTGTGTTTCCTAGCGCTCAACAACTTCATCAACGAGATGGCGTACAACGTTCTCACACAGAAAGGACTTCTTGTTATCACTCATCTAAGAAAATCGGTAACACTTCCTCTTAATATATAGATTATATTCTCGAGTAAAATCATTACAATTACAAAAGTACTTATCTTTGTTGTGTTGCTGTCAGTGGGCGGATATATGCGATTCGTATTTACAAGAGGCGAAGTGGTACTCGACGGGGTATACCCCGACGCTCGAAGAATACATCAATGTTGCCTGGATTTCGATATCAGCTCCGGTTATATTGACTCATGCATTCTTTCTTCTGAAAAATCCGGTTGATCAGAAGGAAGTGGTCGAAAGCTTGTCTAAGTACCACAACATAATTCGATGCTCTTCTATGATCTTACGACTTGCCAATGATCTAGGAACATCTCCGGTTCGTGCTATACGATTATGAATTATAAGTTATAACATAGTATATATTCATTCTGTCTCATACCAGTTGTCGCATTTCCTTTGTAAATTTACAAAGAAAGTGCGACAACCGGTATGTGACAGAGAGAATATTAATTTTGTTTTTGGATTTTGAATTGAATGTATGTTATTAGGATGAGATGAAGAGGGGAGATGTGCCAAAGTCGGTGCAATGCTACATGAATGAAACTGGTGTTGGCATGGAAGAGGCTCGGGAATACGTTAGGTTAATGATCCACGAGACGTGGAAAGAGATGAACGAAGAATTACAACTAGTTTCTTCGTCTGAGGAAGTGTTTGTGGGGGTTGCGGCTGATCTTGGGAGGATGGCACAGTATATGTACCAACACGGAGATGGCCACGGGATTCACTTCCCTATGATGAAAGATCGAATGTCGAGTTTGCTGTTTGAGCCTCTATCGATCGACAACATTGCCATCAACAAATTAACATTAATCATATTATAATATGAACAATAAATTGAATGTTCTAAAACCATGTTTGAGTGACAGTGGCTTGGTTTAAATGGCAGAACAAGAGTCGTAAGAATAGATTAATAAACCATCACAAATTTCCTTGGTTTAATTTATTAAGATGTTGGCAAGAAGCTAATATCAGGCCTCCAACATAATCTCTGATTTGATAAATATACAGTATTTTGTTGTTTTATACTTAGCTCTAGCACCTAATAATAATTACATTTTCTTTGTAAATTAAAAAAATGTTAATATTTATTACAAACTCGGAGAAAAAAAAACATATGAAAAAATAGGAATGTCAATCGGGTCAGCCCACTCGGTTTCGGTCCAACCCATTCAGGTTATCAAGCTACTTTGGTTCGAGTTGAAATTTTTTCGAGCTATAAATTTGTAGCCCTAACCCTAAAATCTTCGGTTTCGAGCTAGCCCGTCGGTTGTCGGGCTCCTTCGATTCGGGCCAATTCGATTTTGATTTTTTGGGCCCGAAAATATTCGGCTCTAACACTACATTTTTTTCGAACGGACTTCAAACCAACTCACATATTCGGGTTGAATTGACATCCTATGAAAAAACAATAATATAAAAAATGTAAAAATATAAAAAAAAAAGTATATTCTTCAATTTGATGTTTGAATATTTCTTCTTTGATATTTGAATATTATTTTACCATTTTAGGACTTGTTCTTTTGAACTAAAACCGTTGAAGGGATCTGAACTTAAGCAATCTGAACTGAATTGATTTTTTTATAAAAATAATAATATTTTTTATAAATTATTAAATATTTTTTTAAAAATATTAATAATATTATGTCAATAACTAGATTTTATATTTAAAATTATAGATTGAAATTAGTTTTTGTTTATTTTGAAACGAATTGAACTGAACTCAAGCGAATTGAACTGAACTTAATTGAACTGAAATTAAATCCAAAAAAATAGGTCCTTAATCTTTTAATTTTAATGCATGTATTATGAAGTAAGTTCAACTCATCTTCTCTCTAAAAATTATAAAAAATAAATATATAATGTGAGAGTTTCAAACTTTCAAGAGATTAGTGAAAAATGATGCGGGCTAATAAAATATGTATTATTAAATATAAAAAAAATTGGGTAGAGAAATTAGCTATTTGAGAGGTTAATAAAATATGTATTATTAAATATACAAAATAATGTGTGGAAATAACGTAAGTAACTGTGTTTATTTTTTTAAGATAAAAAATATAAAAATAAATAAAAATGTATAATAACTTTGAGTAAAGTGAGATTTTTTTTTTATCAAAAAATAAAAAGTAATGTTATGAATATTATTATATTATAGTGAATGACTTGTTGGGTAAGTCAGAAACCCTAGATTGTATCATATATAAAAGGGTCTCTCCATATGAATGAATATAACAATTCATAATAATTCTATTCTCCAATAATTGTCTCTCTTTATACTCTATTATTCTCTCTCAATTCTTTTTGAGTTTATAACACGTTATTAGCACGAAAGCTCAACCGCGTTCTACCCATCCAAGATCCGAAGTACAAGGCAAGAATTTATATTTTGTTTATATTTATTAAATAATTATAAATATATCTACTTCTTCTCCTCTTTTTCCCAAAAGTAACATGTTCCCGAAAAACATTATAATCTGATATTCCTGAAGAAATATCATATGTTCTCGAAGAACATTATAATCTTATATTCCTGAAGTAATATCATATGTTCCCGAAGAACATTATAATTTGATATTCTTGATATGATATCATATGTTCCCGAAGAACATTATAATCTGATATTCTTGAAGTGATATCAAATTAATTATGTTTAAGTTCTTGAAGAACATTATAATATGGTATTCTTGAAGTAATATCAAATTAATTATGCCTAGTAAATCAATTAAAAAGAAATGTTCCTGAAGAACATGATATGATATTCCGAAGAAATATCAAAATTAAATGTTCCTGAAGAACATTGTGCGAGTTTTTCGTGACCAAGTCATGTATGTGCGAACTCGACCCATGAATCAATTGAGGTACTTCCTGAATTTCAAAGTGGATGAAACTTTAGGAAAAGTTAATCCAAACCTTGTTGAATAGCCCGATGGTTATTTGCTTGAATATTGGGATAGCCACATGAGTTTGAATACCCATGAAAATTTGATATTCCTAAAGCATTATCAAATCAATTATTCTTAATATATATATATATATATATATATATATATATATATATATATATATATATATAATTGAATGATCCTGAAGAACATATACTCTGATTTAAATATTATATTGATTGTCTTGGAAGAAAATCATGATTTAATATTATTCGATATATGATTAAATTGCTCTCGTAGTAGCAATAAGTTTTAAATGTTCCCGAAGAACATTATGATATGATATTCATGATTAAATATCAAAATTAAATTTTAAATGTTCTTTGAAGAACATAATGATAGGATATTCCCGCAGAAATATCAAATCAAATTGCTTGTAGCAATTAAAGTTTAAAAATTAAATGTTTTTGAACAAGGTTAAATCATGATACTCAAAGTACGCCAAATTCGATTGTTCTTGTTGAAACAATGATTATATGAATTATCCCTGAAGGATATTTTTTGAAAATCGAGATCAAATGTATCTTATTATATGGGTACTCATGGAATATCGAAAAAGTCTATTACAATTAAATGTAATTTCTGAGAAAATTATATATTGAGATATATTTTGATCCTCGAAGGATCATTGATAAAACCTAATATTTTTATCCTGAAGGATCATTGGTAAAGATACTGTATCCCCGAAGGATCGTTGGTAAAGTTATGCAAGTGATAACATATTAAAAGTTGTCTCCGGAAGAGCTTTACTAATTATCCCCACGAGTACTACAAATGTACTTAAACATGAAAATGATGCATATCATGAATGATTGTGCGTGGAAATGAATCAAACATTTATCATCTGCGAATTAATATATTAAATATCTCGAGCCCACGATCCAGAAGATCACGATCCAGAAGATTGATTTATAGCAATTACGTTGATTTGCATATTAAAGGAAGATCATTTCCCGGCATTAGGGGAAGATAAGAATATGAAAGATATAAATGCCGAGAAATTTCATGGAATGAAAACGATCTATAAATTTAGATCCACGCATCAATCAATTGGACCCGAAGTTTATGAAAATAAGTGACTTGCAATATTCAACAACTAATCTGCCAAATTAATGAAGGTGTGACAAAATCACATATATTTGTGATAAAATGAACTATAAGAGTTCAAATACCGAAGAGATCAACTCAAATGTTGATTCTAATATACGCCTGAAGCGTAGTAGATCGATCTAAAGATATAAAATAAATCCGCGGAAAAACAAAGAAATTAAGTCACCCTCAAAATCTCCTGAAAAGAGTTAGATGAAAATCCCATTGAAAAAACATGTGCACATGATAATAGAAATCGTGGGATTGCGGAACAACCAAATTAAATATTTGGGAAATGATTAAAAATTTGGTTGATATAATGAATTGTCATCAACATGGAAAAACTCATCAACGACATATTTGCCTCAAGAATTGCTCTAGAAAATTTGGATCCAAAAATTAAATCAATGATAGTGTGTCAGCAGCACTCGAAAAATAAGAAACGAGCAATTGAGGCTGAGCATGACTCGCTGAATAAAAGAGATATTTTGACTCTATAGTACACACCTCAAAATATTATCCCAGAAGGATATATGTGAGTGTTCGTACAAAAAAACGAGTAATGATGTGGTATAAAATCGAGATTAGTTGTTCAAGAGTTTTTCGCAGAAACTCGATGTTAATCAAATATTTTGAAAGATGACATTAAGTTCCGCTACTTAATAATTCTGGCAGCAACAACGATAGATATAAATATGCATCGAAATGTATGATTTGACAATGTAGAAGTTATTAGAAAGATACATACATGAAAATTCTGGATGGATTTTAAAATTCCTGATATGAAAGGAAATGAAAATCAGAATATGTACAATATCATATTACTATGTCATTATGGACACAAATGATATTGAAGACAAGGTCCCGAAGACCAGTGATTTTGGTCCCGAAGACCAGTGAATTAGTGATTGCACTCTTTTTCCCTCTACTAAGTTTTTTCCACGAGGTTTTCTTAGTTAAAGGTTTTTAACGAGACAATCAACACAATATAAATGTGAAAGTCGTGTACTCTTTTCCTCGAGTATTTTTTTCCTACAAGGTTTTATAATGAGGTTTTTAACGAGACATGTACATCACTCGATAATAAGAAATGAGAACATCAGAATGTTCCATATGAGTTTATTTTCGAGATAAACTGAGATATTGAACCTGAAGTTCAAATGATTGTAAATTGAAGTTCACATTATTGTTCATTTGTCAAGAAATGTATATTGAACAGTAGACGCATCTAAAATACTCCAGAAGAGTTACCGGCCGGTTATAGCATTTGCGAATGCTCTAGTCAATAGATGTCTGGTAAGGCATGTCCCAGAAGGACGAAAAATATACAATAATACAAATGAATGTGAAACTCGACAATTCGAAGGTTGTGTTGTCACGCCCCGACCCCCAAATAACCTATTAATCAGGTTTATCATACTAATTATGTTAACTAATAGATTAGAGATTTACATTAACTTCGAGGCATGAAATACAAACCACTATAATATACTATGTCATAATAATATACAAACATAGTTTATAGTAATTTACAAAAGTGTATCATACATATATACTACAACTTCCCGAGGACCCCAGAGACTGACTAAAGATGATCAGACCTGGCAGTGACTCCATCTCCTAGGTACCTGCAAAACAACTACATATCTGTGTGGGGGTGAGTACGCCGCATCGACTCACCATTTACAATTTCAAATAAACACAAACATATTTAATTACTAATATAAATCCTGTCAAGTTACGATAACCACATCCGTACAACAAAATATATCAATCCCCAACAATAATAGAATCATATAATCATATAATTCACATCCCCAATCAATTTACCATATCAATTACAAAAATCAAATAACAACAGCAGTTGCAATCAAATATGCAATGCACAATCAATACAATATATGCGCAACTCATACATGTCATGACTCACACACCCGGGCCCATTCCGGATCCAATCCGGTACCAGATCCAATCTGGAATTATATATAAGGCACTACGGCCATCCGAATCCAATCCGGAAAATAAATATGGCAACGTAGCCGAATAACTCCCGTCCAACGAGAGTACCAAGATCCAATCTTGGATTTTTATGCATATGACATGACATAACAAATCGTGCTATGCATGACCCATATCTCAATCTCAATCAAATATATCATGACCAATCACATGACATATCGCACCATATCATATAATCACCTGATATGTATCACACAATCTCATATCTCGATATCACATACATATAATCACAGTATATGATTCATCCCAATCAAATATGAGATTATCCAATCCATAAGTCAGTTCAAAATATATCACATATCACAAAATCAATTTATATCGATATCATATAATCAAATAATCATACGCATAATATTTAGGTTATAAATTTTACCCACCTGATATATAGCAACTACTGCCCCTCGTCTTCGCCCTGCGCACCGTGCACTCCACTATCAGTAGGATTACGTCCTATTACACATAATATTCACATTGTCATCAATTATATCATAACAGCCTCTAAAATCTTATATTGATTTTACTCTTCTAGTTATTACTATAATGTCAGTGATCAACTCTCCCAACAACCCCCCAAAACCTTTAGAATATCAAAGCTCATCTTATTAAGATTCTGAAACTATATTATTATAGTTAATTGGAGTTACGGTTGAAGTTATGATTTTCTGAAGTTTAGTATCACAAACGGATCAAAACCAAAACCAAACCCAAACCCCGTCGTTTGAAGCTACACCGTCGCACTTCCTCCGACTTCGGCAATCGTTATCTCCGGGTTCCGGCTACAACAAGGTTAATATTATATACCGAAAATATCCTATCGACAACAGCTACCTAATGATATATAAGAATTATACTCTGAAACGAACAATTACGATATCGAAAATCTTCGACAAACTACGAACGAATTTAAACAAACTTCTTGCCTTCCGGGTGTTCTTCAGTTGTTTTCGATTTATGAATATGGGGCTTCGACCAGTTCTCCTTTTTCCCTATTATCTCTCGTTTGGTTTCGCCTCTTTCGTCGTCTCTATTATTTTTTCCTTTTTGCGTTTTTATTATTCTGTAGCCTCTCTATTCTTTTTCTTTTGGTGGCTTGTAATATTTAGGAGGGGTGTACACGTGTTCCTTTAAAGGAATGCATGTAGTATGTGTATTTGTTTAATTTGGTAATCATCCAAATCAAAGCAACCCCAAACGTGTTCCTTTAAAGGAATGCATGTAGTATGTGTATTTGTTTAATTTGGTAATCATCCAAATCAAAGCAACCCCAAACCGACAATCTATTTTATTAACTAAAACATATATACATAATAATAATAATAATAATAATAATAATAATATAAGGTATTCATTTTTCTACAAAAACTTATCTCCTACACACCATATTAATTAATTCTTGTCTAAAAATAATTTTATAAGAATATTCTCTAATCAATATATCGATACACTAATTTTCTTCAGTCAACGGTCAACACCGCAATTTAATATCTAATCACTTGAAAATTTATTAATAAATTGTTAATAATCGTTTAAAATATTAAGGGTCTCACATGTGTCCTGAAGACCAAAATTTATATTTGAATAACTAAGTTTTTCCTATATCTGAGACTGATTGATCACAAATAATTACTTTCAAGAAGTCAAAGATTTTCGGTGATTACAATCAGGGGGAGCAAGCTGTACTATTTTTCCTTAGTCGAGGTTTTATCCCATTGGGTTTTCCTGACAAGGTTTAAATAGTCATTCAAGGGGGAGTGTTATGAATATTATTATATTATAGTGAATGACTTGTTGGATAAGTTAGAAACCCTAGATTGTGATCTCCTCTATATTATCTCTTTGTCTACTTTATTATTCTCTCTTAATTTCTCTTGAGTTTATAACAAGTAACAATTTTTAAAGATGAAATGTACATCAAAGTTCACAAAACAGTTAAATAAAATAGAGTAAAATTAATTATATTTCAATTAAATTGAAAAAATAAAATTATTTATTTCTATTTTTTAAGTATGTCAACTATTCTAAATTTATGGAACACCCTAAAAGTGTTGCCTTATGAAAATAGCAAAAATAATATTTTTTCAACCCACGCTTCAGTTTTTAATTTTAAAATTTTAGATCTATTTTTTTTCTTATAATTTTTTTTATTGAAAACAAAGGTTCAATATATTGTGAAAATTAAAATAATAATAATACAACCCATTAGTATGTTGAACCTGCCACATGTTTCACTACCTATTATATATGTATAGGTACAGTTGTCTAAGAGTATCTTCAATAGGGAGGTAGTATATTAAACATGCCACATGTTTCACTACCTATTATATATAGGTACAATTGTGTAAGAGTATCTTCAATGTAGAGATCTACGGGTGTATTTTTATTTCTCCCTCAAAAAATAGGTAAAGTTTATTGTAGATGAAATGATGTTGCATGAGTTAGTGAATTGTGGTAAAAATATTTATACTCGAGTAGAAATGAAGTAGTGGACAACTTTGTTATAGTATTATTTATTTTACAAATGTATTTTAAGTAACTTATATTTAATTCAAATATAAATTACTTAAAATACATTTGTAACTGAAGTTGAAAATATGATTGAACAAAGTAGAGTTAAATTTATTGTATCTGGAGTTGAAAATATGATTGAACAAAGTAGAGTTAAAATTTTATTTTAAAAAATATTTATTTACATTTTTTGAGAGATTCTATTTTTGTGAAATATTAATTTAAAGAAAATGGTGAAACAAGATTATAAGATGTGTTATTGGGCAGGAATCTATGATCTCGAATGCTAAAACGGAAAAACAAAGGAAAAGAGAACCAAACATGGAGTGATGGACAACCTTTATAACCGTGGTTGGTCTAACATACGTTCAGGAACTATGTTTTCGAATGTGTTAAATACATCCTATGAAGACTGTCAATCACCTTTCAACAACGAAAGGGACGTATAACAAATGGTCTGTCTACCTTTAAACAAAGGGTGATTTTATTTGCACCCCAAAAATCTATGAGTACACCAACTTACTAAATACACCTCATAATATTATATTTATTTTATTATATTTACTTTATGCACCACTTTAATTTGCCTATAATGTCCTTATTAAAAAAAATAAAGATACACCTCTCAATCTCCCACAAAATACGCATGTTAACATTAATAAAATTGTATTACATTAATATTAGATTTATATTCTCCTATCCACGGAAACTTCAAAATAATTAGATTCATATTCTCCTATCCACCAGAACTTTAAAATAACAACTACAGTATGTAACTCTTTTGATATCTATGAGTTTTTTTTATAACTATACTTCAGTTTAGGCTTCCCGAAACGAAACGATTAGAACAACAGTAGAAAAGGGAGACGAGAAGCAAAGCGAATAGTCGATACAATTTGTACCGGGAGAGTGATGTCGACGGCGTGGGGATGGAGGCTGTTAGGCCTTGCAACGGGGTTATGTATTTGCACGGGCTTCCTTCGTAGTTGGCTAACATGGTGTGTGTGTGACGTTGGTGTTTGGCCCGATCACTGTACGTCAACGACTTGATCTTGTTTGATAGAGGCAACGAGGTTTGTTTGTTGTTCTTCAACAGAACGATGCCTTGTTGTGCGACTTCGCGCGCGAGCTCTTGGCTCGCGGGGGTACGTACATACGTCTTTTGGGCGGGGGCTCCTGTAGGGCTGTTTGGTGGGGTCGCCGTCGAAGAAGCCCAGCCTCATCATGGTGGCGAAGTTGTTGAAGATGGCCCGGCTGATTGCGGTCTCGTTGAACTTGGTGAGGAAATCCCCGCAAACAACAATAAAATAAATAAAATTTTCGATAGCAAAATCAATATGAAGACACAATATACTTTACGATAGGTTTTTAAAAAAAATTGAATGAAACTTTCGACGATAATTTCTTTCATAGAAAAAGCAAAAAAAAAACAACTTGCGCCCAAGATGAAACAAAAAATCAAAGAACTGGAAAAAATAGCGGACAGATAATTTAGCGTGAAAGAGGAAAGAAGTGGTGTATTACAGTATTAGATACTTTTGTATGGATCGGTTTACCGAAGATGGCTAAGAACAGAGAAAGACGAGGCTTGTGTTAGACACAATCTCCTTAAAACAAAATTCGACCTCTACCGATCGTTTGTTTCCCAGGATACAACGTCTCAAGCAACTACGTTGCGCGTCGAACCGAGAGTTGCCTGAAAGACTTCACCGGAGGGCCAAAGAGAATAGGAAAGAAAAGGATAAGAAAGTAGCAATTGCTGGAGTGGTTTTTGGTGTGTCTTACTTTCATACATGAGGCTCGTTTATATAGCCGAGCACATAGGGTTGCTGAGGGTTCATGCATGAACCTGGACATTGTTGACCGTAACGGTCAAGCCATTATGGCTCTGCATTAAGGACTCCTTAATGGCCATTTCAAATTCAAAAATATAATCAGAATATAATTTTCATTTTATTTATTTAATAAATAAAATCACAATTATTTATGAGTCAAATAACCGTTACTTTGTAACGGTTCGGAAAAGAAAATCGCAAAAAGTAGCTTGGTCGACTGCCCCCCAAATCGAAGCGACATTCGTGTACGCAGGTCGCGCTCGCACACAAGTTCGGGGTTCGTAGTCAAGTTTTGCACCCCCCCCCCTGCGCGCACGTAGGAGGCGGAGCAATACTATAATAATTGATTCATAAGCTACTAAAGGCCAAGCATCTTATATACCCACTTGCCTTTTGTTAGTTTTCCAATGTGGGATAACTAATATCCCTTTCATTTTTTTTTCTTTTTCCCTCTATTATGATTATATTTTAGAAATTAATTTCTCATTCATTTCAACTCCGATTTGAGCGAATGAGCTATCGTTTCGAAGCTCTCTCCGAGCTCTATATTTTCCAACAGTCCCCCCCATGAATGAAAATTACACATAAACCAATGTAGTTTGGTGAAATCAATCAACGTTAGAAACGTGCATAGGATAGGTAGGTGTTACCCTTTGAACCTTCCCTTGTGAAAGCATACCAACTTTACTGATTAAATAGTAGACACGATGTCTTTGAACTATTCACCATTTGTGTAAACGATAATATACCCCACTCACGTTCTTTCTAACAAATCTCAGTTCTCATGATTATGTTCATTTTGGCCCTGAACATCAGCCTGGTTCTGTAAGAGTGTTTAAGAATATGCCTTACTGTATTCTCTTCGAAGCGGCCCCACTTCTCTCTTACATAGGTGATTTCTTTCAAGAGTATTCATAATGTCTCTTTTGAATCATTAATAGCCATTTGCTAATCCTCACACACAATCACTGTAATATCTTTTAGGCAATGGACTTTTGGTGGAAATCAAATTCCCCCCAGGACAGTGATAACGAAGTTTAGACGGTTAGGTTGTCCTTTTGAACCTAGTTCTTGGGATCTCCAGTCATATAGGTAAGGTTTTCCATCGTCTCAACTCTCTTTCTTTAAGGCTTTTAGTCCCATTCCTGTAGATGACGACATTACTAACTCTCGATTTAACCCTTTGGTTAATGGATCTGCGATATTATCTTTAGATCTTACATAGTCTATTGAGATAACTCCAGTCGAGAGTAGTTGTCGAATGGTATTATGTCTTCGACGTATATGTCTAGACTTACCATTGTACATATTACTTTGTGCTCGTCCAATTGCAGATTGACTATCACAATGAATACGAATTGGAGGCACAGGTTTCGTCCACTTTGGAATATCTTCTAGGAAATTCCTGAGCCACTCGGCCTCTTCGCCACATTTATCTAGAGCTATAAACTCTGATTCCATTGTGGATCTAGCAATTACTGTTTGCTTAGACGATTTCCAAGAAATAGCAGCTCCACCGAGAGTGAATACATATCCACTTGTGGACTTGGAGTCTTTTATGTCAGAAATCCAATTTGCGTCAGTGTAACCTTCAATAACAGCTGGATATCGAGTATAATGTAACCCATAATCTCGGGTATATCGTAAATATCTAAGTAACCGTACAATAGCTTTCCAGTGGCTTTCACTTGGATTACTAGTGTATCTGCTTAGCTTATTTACTGTATATGCTATGTCTGGTCTTGTACAACTCGTTAAGTACATTAGACTGCCGATCACTCTTGAGTACTCTACTTGACTCACTCCATCACCTCTATTTTTAGCGAGGTGTTGACTTGTATCTATTGGAGTTCTAGCAAGACCCGTATCATCTTTGCTAAACTTCTCTAAGATTTTGTCGACATAATGAGATTGATTCAAAGCAAAGCCGTCTGATGTTCTATTAATTTTAATTCCAAGTACAACATCAGCCTTGCCCATATCTTTCATGTCAAATTTTGAATTTAACATATTTTTCACTGATTTGACCATATTATCGTTACTTCCCACGATAAGTATGTCGTCAACATATAGGCACATGATTAAATAATCATCGTCCGTATTTTTTATATAAATGCATTTATCACATTCATTTATTCGAAAGCCATATTCTAACATAGCATAATCAAATTTTTCATGCCATTGTTTTGGTGCTTGTTTTAATCCGTACAAGGATTTCACCAATTTACACACTTTAGTTTCTTGCCCGGGAGCAGAAAATCCTTCTGGTTGATTCATATATATTTCTTCACCTAGATCACCATTTAAGAAGGCCGTTTTTACATCCATTTGATGTATTTCGAGATTTCTTAGAGCTGCTATGGCGATAATTAATCTAATTGACGTAATTCTCGTCACAGGAGAATACGTATCAAAATAGTCAAGACCTTCTTTTTGTCTATAACCTTTAATTACAAGTCTTGCCTTGTATTTATCGATAGTCCCGTCGGCTTTCAATTTCTTTTTGAAAATCCACTTAGAACCTAGGGGTTTACTTCCCGGAGGAAGGTCCGCTAATTCCCAAGTATGATTTTGCAAAATAGAATTAATTTCACTTTGAATTGCCTCTTTCCATTGAGGGCCATCAGAAGAGTTTACAGCTTCTTTAAAGCTTTGAGGTTCACTCTCGAGCATGTACGTTAAAAAATCAGGACCAAACGATTTTTCTATACGAGCTCGTTTACTTCGTCTTTGTTCAACATTTATGTCATCAACAATTTCTGTGATTGTTGGGTTTGCATGCATGCGCGAGGAACTAGCTTCATTGCTATTATCAGTGCATGTCTTCCATGGAAATATATGTTCAAAAAATTGAGCATTTCTCGATTCCATAATGGTATTTTTGTGTATATCGTCGATTTTTGATTCGTACACAAGAAATCGATATGCACTACTATTATGTGCATATCCGATAAATACACAATCAACAGTTTTAGGGCCTATTTTAACCTTTTTCGGTAGTGGAATTGCCACCTTTGCTAAACACCCCCATACTTTCAAGTATTTATATGACGGTGCTCGACCAAACCATAATTCATATGGAGTTTTGTCGATTTTCTTTCGGGGCACCTTATTTAAAAGGTAGTTTGCAGTTAACAACGCTTCTCCCCACATGTTCGGAGGTAGTCCAGAATCAAGCAACATCGCATTTAACATTTCTTTCAATGTTCGATTTTTGCGTTCGGCAACGCCGTTTTGTTGAGGGGAATAAGGTGCAGTAGTTTCATGCATGATTCCATGTTTTTCACAAAAATCAGCAAACGGAAACTCATATTCACCTCCTCGATCACTTCTTAATCGTTTAATTTTCCGATTAAGTTGATTTTCAACTTCTGTCTTGTAAAGTACAAACTTTTCGAAAGCTTCGTCTTTACTTTTTAGGAGATATACATAACAATATTTTGTGCTATCGTCAATAAACGTGATAAAATATTTATTTCCACCACGTGTTTGCACGGTTTTTAAATCACACACGTCCGTGTGAATTAAGTCGAGGGGTTCACTATTTCTTTCAATAGTTCGAAAAGATGATCGAGTCATTTTCGCTTCTACACAAATTTCGCATTTGTGATTTGTATCAATCTGGAGTGTGGGTATGCTTTTTAAGTTCATTAATTTTCTTAATGAATTAAAGTTTACATGTCCTAAACGGCCATGCCAAGTTATCGATGACTCAAGCAAGTAAACGGAAGTAGAAGCAGTCTTATTCATGTTCTTGTTGATAGTCATTACATTGAGCTTGAACAGCCCATCATTCTCATACCCCTTGCCCAGATACACCCCACCCTTGGATATTATAACATTATCCGACTCAATTACAATACGAAAACCATGCTTATTCAGAAGAGACCCAGACACTAAATTCTTACGAATCTCAGGCACATACAAAACATTATTCAGAGTTAATTCTTTTCCAGAAGTAAACTTCAGCATTATTTTTCCTTTCCCTTTGACATCAGAAGTTGCTGAATTCCCCATAAAGAGCTTTTCTCCAGTAGCACTTTCATCAAGAGTGTGGAACAGCTCCTTGGATGAGCAGATGTGGCGGGTAGCACCTGTGTCGATCCACCACTCACGTGGGTTAGACCCCACCATGTTAAGTTCTGAAACAACAGCAGCAAAATTATTATCATTTTCAATAACAAGTGCATTGTTTCTTTTAGGTTTCCTGCACTCGGAAGCCCGATGACCAGGTTTGTCACAGTTGTGACAAATTCCAGCAAACTTCTTTTTGAATTCTCCCTTTTTTGGAGCAAGCATCTGGTCAACTTTCATTTTGCCTTTGTCTTTGTAGGTAGGCTTGGAGCTGGCCTCGACTACATTTGCCTTGGGTTCATGGCCATAAAGACGAGAATTCTTCTTGTTGTCCTCTTCGATGCGAAGGCGAACAATCAGCTCTTCTACGTTCATCTCCTTTCGTTTGTGCTTCAGATAGTTCTTGAAGTCTTGCCACCCGGGGGGAAGTTTCTCGATGATAGCAGCCACTTGAAAAGTCTCGCTGATCACCATCCCCTCGGCATGAATGTCATGAATAATGACTTGAAATTCCTGCACCTGAGACATCACAGATTTAGTATCAACCATTTTAAAATCAAGAAATTTCCCAACAATGAATTTCTTGGCACCGGCATCCTCGGTTTTGTATTTCTTATCCAGAGTCTCCCACAACTCTTTAGCAGATTTGACTCCAATGTACACATTGTACAAGTCATCTGTAAGACTATTCATCAAATAGTTCCTGCATAAGAAGTCGCAATGCTTCCATGCATCAAGCGCGCTCACCGCTTGCACGTCCGGATCTTCCGGTAGGCGAGGAGGATCTTCTTTCAAGAACCTCGCCAGATTCAATGTTGTCAAATAGAACAACATCTTCTGTTGCCAACGCTTGAAATTCAAGCCGTTGAACTTCTCTGGTTTATCGTGATGATTCACGACCGGAAAAGCCATCTGGTGTGGCGCACCACCACCAGGTCCCGAAGGAGGCACAGTCATAGTAGGTCCAGTAGGGTTAGGAGTGACAGGGATCGTCTCCTTCTGAGCAGTGGAGTCAGTTGCTTTCTCGGTGATGAGGGGAGAGTCAGAAGTAGCCATCTCGTAGAGATTTTTGTTTTAAGACTGTATGGATCGGTTTACCGAAGATGGCTAAGAACAGAGAAAGACGAGGCTTGTGTTAGACACAATCTCCTTAAAACAAAATTCGACCTCTACCGATCGTTTGTTTCCCAGGATACAACGTCTCAAGCAACTACGTTGCGCGTCGAACCGAGAGTTGCCTGAAAGACTTCACCGGAGGGCCAAAGAGAATAGGAAAGAAAAGGATAAGAAAGTAGCAATTGCTGGAGTGGTTTTTGGTGTGTCTTACTTTCATACATGAGGCTCGTTTATATAGCCGAGCACATAGGGTTGCTGAGGGTTCATGCATGAACCTGGACATTGTTGACCGTAACGGTCAAGCCATTATGGCTCTG
This sequence comes from Euphrasia confusa, assembly GCA_954870475.1. Classification (NCBI taxonomy): domain Eukaryota; kingdom Viridiplantae; phylum Streptophyta; class Magnoliopsida; order Lamiales; family Orobanchaceae; genus Euphrasia; species Euphrasia confusa. The sequence goes on along the minus strand of OX940951.1, from coordinate 12,394,096 downwards.
CATTAAGGACTCCTTAATGGCCATTTCAAATTCAAAAATATAATCAGAATATAATTTTCATTTTATTTATTTAATAAATAAAATCACAATTATTTATGAGTCAAATAACCGTTACTTTGTAACGGTTCGGAAAAGAAAATCGCAAAAAGTAGCTTGGTCGACTGCCCCCCAAATCGAAGCGACATTCGTGTACGCAGGTCGCGCTCGCACACAAGTTCGGGGTTCGTAGTCAAGTTTTGCACCCCCCCCCCCTGCGCGCACGTAGGAGGCGGAGCAATACTATAATAATTGATTCATAAGCTACTAAAGGCCAAGCATCTTATATACCCACTTGCCTTTTGTTAGTTTTCCAATGTGGGATAACTAATATCCCTTTCATTTTTTTTTCTTTTTCCCTCTATTATGATTATATTTTAGAAATTAATTTCTCATTCATTTCAACTCCGATTTGAGCGAATGAGCTATCGTTTCGAAGCTCTCTCCGAGCTCTATATTTTCCAACAACTTTTAAATATTTATTTAGGTTAATAAGGTTATATTAGACTTTTAAATAAATAATATAATTGTAAATAAATAAAATTGGTGTACTTATAAGTTTTTGGGGTGTAAATAAAATCACCCTTAAACAAAATAGGAAAAACATAAATCAATTATGTTAAAAAAATAATAATTATATAATAAGTAATAGGGATATGACATTATATTTATGTAACTTCCTAATATAAATGTGCGCCTAAAAAATTAATTGGAAATATAATATTAGTGGGTCCATAATAACTCTTTCAGTTAAAATAAAAGTAAATTAAAAAAAGACATTTATTTTACACGAATATAATAATAAATTAAAAAGGTATTGTAATATATTTTATTTTTTTTATAAAAAAGAAGTAAGTGTAAAAATATAATTTCGAGTATTTATTACAGATTTTTAAAAGTCCATAAAAATTCAGGCATACTCCCAAATGCCACTCGTCCATATAAACTCAGTAACCTATCTCCCAGCTCTCCTCAAACAGTCTTGGGAGAATGTACACTCAAAAAAGAGATGAACATGCGTCTCTCTACTCTCTCCTCCACAAAGGACACACGACTCCTCCCCCGACCAATCCATCGCTTATCACGTGTTGGCAGCCGACCACGGATAGCAAACCAAAGAATAAATACAAATATATTTTAAGTAACCTATATTTAATTCAAATTGTTACTTTACTTGAAAATATTTGATACTATTAAGAATTAAATTTGAATAATATATTTTCAATTAAAAATGTTTAATACATTTTTAATTTTTTTTCAACAATACAATAATATAATGCTTGAATTTTTAATTTTATTACAATTTCAATTAGATTATTTTATTTTATTGGAATATAAAATATTTTGAAAATAAAAAAATAAGAACGTCTTAGAGCATGTCACAACTAATTTTGTAGTTAGGTCAACATTAGTTATGTATGGGTAGTATTAAATTGCATTATTTTTACACGATGTCATAATTATTTATTGCAAACAATAAAATGTACCTTAAAATCCTTCTATATATATTATGATTGCAATAATTTTATAGAAAAGGAAAGAAGAAAGAAAATTACAGAACTGTACCATGTTGTTAGCACATATACTGGCGATTCCATGCAAGCCGACCAAAACCCCATTTATGAACCTTGGTGGCATCGAACCATCGTCAAAACTCATGATGCCCAGCCGCCTCTCGTCTGCCACGTCATCATCTCGTTGCAGGCCTGTCCCGTTATATTGCACGACACGAGCCGAGCACGATCAAGTTATGACGACGACTAGCCGAAGGTGTGGAAACTACAAGCCCGCCATTTGGGATTTTGAGTTTATTCGATCCTTGAGCAGCGAATATACGGTAATAGACTTTTATATATATTTATATATATCATGTTCTATATTATATATTTTCTTGATTTTTGTACATATACTATATACAGGGAGAGAGGCACGTGAAGAGGGCATCTGAGCTTGTGGTGGAAGTGGGAATGATGTTGGATGACCAAGAAACGAAGGAGGAGGAGGATGTTCGACTACTCGAGTTTATCGACGACTTGCAGAGGCTTTGCATTTCTTATCACTTCCACCACAAAATCAAACGAGTCTTGAATCGCATACACGGCAAATGGAACAAATTACATTCCGAAACAAGGGATGACTTGTACTCGACGGCTCTTGGATTTAGACTCTTCAGACAACACGGTTTTCCCGTCTCCCAAGGTTCATACTATATTTTATTTCTTACTTCACTCTTGATATATCAAACCAAGATAATGAGTTCTATTTATTCATTAATTAGTTCTAGAGACTCATAATTTATTAGACTAATGAATACTATTGCCCTTTCAATATTTCCATTCATGTTCATTGAATCAGAATCTCAAGAAGTAAATTAATTCAATTAACATAAACTAGATTAATTAATTTGTTACATTAATCGCAGATGTATTTGATTGTTTCAAGAACGACGAGGGTAGTGATTTCAAAGAAATCCTTGGGAGCGATAAGAGAGGGTTGTTACAACTGTACGAAGCATCCTTCTTCTTGACACAAGGCGAAAACACGTTGGAGCAAGCTAAAGAATTCGCCACAAAGTTCCTCCTCCTGCAGAAGAAAACTGAGGACGACGATGAATATCTTTGGTTATTGGTGTCCAAAGCATTAGAGCTCCCGCTTCATTGGAGGATTCAAAGGCCGAATTCAAGATGGTTCATTAGTGCCTACAAGACGAGACACTACAATGTGAATCCAATCGTGCTCGAGCTTGCGAAACTGGACTTCAACATCGTTCAAGCAGCGCACCAACAAGATCTAAAACAAGTCTCTAGGTGATATATAATTAATCAACACTGAAATAATCGGCATCACGGTTAGAAGTCGCATCATCTAACAGTTCGAACTGTTAGAGAAGTGTGACATAATACATTATCCAATAATCACTTTCAATAAATATATATTGGTTTGTTTCAACGTGCAGATGGTGGAAAGAAACACAGTTAGCGGAGAAGCTGCCATTTGCTAGGGATAGGCTAGTAGAGTGTTACTTGTGGACCATCGGCGGGCCTATTTTCGAGTCTGAATACGGGTACGAAAGAATCATGGCCACCAAGGTCAATGCCTTGATAACAATCATCGATGACATGTTTGATGTCTACGGCACCTTCGAAGAACTACAACTCTTCAACAGCGCGATTCAAAGGTACGTAATTAATTTCAAATTTAAAGAAAGTGAGATCATGATCTTGAATAATATATACCTTTCGTTTTCCAGTTGGGATTTTGAAGCCATGGAAAAACTCCCGGAGTACATGCAAGTGTGTTTCCTAGCGCTCAACAACTTCATCAACGAGATGGCGTACGATGTTCTCACGAAGAATGGACTTCTCGTTATCGCGCATCTAAGAAAATCTGTAACACGTTTCCTAATTCAAAATCAATAGATTAGATTCTAGAGTAAAATCATTAATTACTTACAAAAGTACTTATTATTTTTGTTGTTGTTGTTGTTGTCAGTGGGCGGATTTATGCGATTCATATTTACAAGAGGCGAAGTGGTACTCGACGGGGTACACCCCTACGCTCGAAGAATACATCAATCTTGCTTGGGTTTCGATTTCAGCTCCGGTTATATTGACTCACGCCTTCTTTCTTGTGGAACGTCCAGTTGACCAGAAGGAAGCGGTCGAAAGCTTGTCTAAGTACCACAACATAATTCGATGCTCTTCTATGCTTTTACGACTTGCCAATGATCTTGGAACATCTCCGGTTCGTGCTATATGATTATGAGTTATGACATATTATTAATGTTGGTTTGGATTTTTAAATTGAATGTATATATATTATAATATTATTAGGATGAGATGAAGAGGGGAGATGTGCCAAAGTCAATACAGTGCTACATGAATGAAACCGGCGTTGGGATGGAAGAGGCTCGAGAACACGTTAGGTTAATGATCCACGAGACGTGGAAAGAGATGAACGAAGAATTACAACTAGTTTCTTCGTTTGAGGAAGTCGTGTTGTTTGTGAGGGGTGCGGCTGATCTTGGGAGAATGGCGCAGTATATGTACCAGCACGGAGATGGCCATGGGATTCACTTCCCTAGGATGAAGGAACGCATGTCGAGTTTACTGTTTGAGCCTCTATCTATTGTAACAGAGATAAATGATCAGATATTGGTCTCTGTCTGAGATTTCACTATTGTAACAAAAATTTAAATTGAATTTTTTCCTGATTTCACATATCTCCTTGGATTTGTCCTGTTTATCGATTTTTCCCTGTTAGCTTTTGGCTAGTTGCTCGGCTTGAAAATATTTGAGGGTGCGGTAGAGCTCGGTTTTTGGATCGGCACTCTTCTCGGGGCATTTCTTCCTCGTGTTTAACTTCATCACGAATGAATTTATGGGCTCTGCACAAGGCGAAAACACGTTGGAGCTAGCTAAAGAATTCGCCACAAAGTTCCTCCTGCAGCAGAAAGCCGATGACGACAATGAATATCTTTCGTTATTGGTGTCCAAAGCTTTAGAGCTCCCACTTCATTGGAGGATCCAAAGGCCTAATTCAAGATGGTTCATTAGTGCCTACAAGACGAGACCCTACAACACGAATCCAATCGTGCTCGAGCTTGCGAAATTGGAATTCAACATTGCTCAAGCAACACACCAACATGTGCTTCAAGGTCATTCATTAATTTGTTACTAAACTTCATTATATGATCTCACTAGAGAAATTCATTAGCAACTTTACTTTTGTTGCATTCGTCCGAAGATGGTGGAACGAGACGCGCCTAGCTGAGAAGCTGCCATTCGCGAGGGATAGGCTGGTGGAGTGTTACCTTTGGACCACCGGTTGGTTCCTCGAGCCTAAATATGGACACTAGAGAATCACGATAACCAAGGTCAACGCCCTTATTACAACAATCGATGATGTATTCGATGTTTACGGTACTTTAGAAGAACTGCAACTCTTCAACAGTGTTATTCAAAGGTCGGAAATACCTATACCTGCACAAAATTTTAATTTTATACGAGTATATAATCACCATGAACAAGGTTGGATTGATTGTTACCGTGTTTCGCATATGGGATTTAGAAGCCATGGATACACTCCCAAACTATATGCAGCTGTGTTTCTTAACACTCAACAACTTCATCAATGAGATGGCTTATCATGTTCTCAAAGAACAAGGAGTCAACATCATTCCTTATTTACGAAAATCGGTGAGAACCGAGAACTTAGTCTTCGATTAAAACCGAAAATATGATCATATATATTGACCTTCAAATTGTTGCAGTGGGCAGAGTTGAGCAGAGTATATTTACAAGAGGCAGAGTGGTACTCCAAGGGTTACTCACCATCACTCGAAGAATACATTAGCAATGCATGGATCTCGATATCGGCTCCAATATTAGTAACCCACGCGTTCTCTTGTGTGACAAATCCAATAAAAAACGAAGTTGTTGAAATCTTGTACAAGTATCACAACATAGTCCGATGCGCTAGTATGATTCTTCGGCTAGCAAATGATTTAGGAACATCTCCGCTTCGTACTTGATCCGTATATATCTTGCATTAAGAATATCTGTTTAATACCAAGTTATTGAACTCTGTAACTTGTGGGATTCATTATTTAGGATGAGATGAAAAGAGGCGATGTGCCAAAGGTGGTTCAATGCTACATGAATGAAGCGGGAGTTGGTGTAGAAGAGGCGCGAGAACATGTCAGGCTCATGATATACGAGGTGTGGAAGGAGATGAACGAAGAGTTACGAACACTGAGTGAAGAAGATTCTCTGATATTCCAAGAAGATTTCGTCAGAATTGCTGTTAACATTGGGAGGATGGCACAGTATATGTATCAGTACGGAGATGGCCATGGAAATCATTTTCCACACATGAAGGACCGTATTTCAGGTTTGCTGCTCGATCCTATAGAGATTAGTACAAGGCATGCGATGATCAATTCTGAGTAGTCCAGCTCAAGCAGACCTCGGCTTGAGCAATGGAAAGCTCCAATAAAATGTATCCCAACAATATTTTTCTCTTTTGCAATCTGTTTATGATCATCTTACAAATGAAAGCTTTTGGGTTTTTCCATTTTAACTGTTCTTCAGAAAATCTATTTTCCTCCTCCAATTTCAGCATGTATTCGTCTTTCAGTTTTAAATCTTTCCAATCTTCAAAGCTCTTTTCGGGTTGTCGTTCGGGTTTTTAAAAAAAAATGGAAATTCAAAGTAAAAGTTATCATTAATCTCACAGAATTTTAATTCAAACAAAAATAAAAGAGATCGGATCTCAAACTACGAATTCAACAGCCGAAAACAAGATCGTCAACGGAGAGAGTATTAATCGATCGCCGCGAAACAGTGTGTCCGCAATTGGATTTTCAAACCCTAAAATGTAGGGTCGGCGTTTGAGCTCGAAAATCCGAAAGCCGGACTGAAAACCCGAAAAAAAAAACGTCGCGGGCCGAGCCCAAATTTTTTTGAGATCGGCCCGCCAGGGCCCGGACCGAAAAATAAAAATACGGATCGGGTCAAGGCCCAAAAATTTTTGGGACCAAAAACCCGGCACCGGCCCAATTTTTAGTTTATATATATATTTTTTTAATCAATATTATATATTTTTATATAATTTTTAATATTTTAATTAATAATTTAACCTTGAAAACTTAAATTATAAATATAATTATACAATAGTATTATTTAAAATTTAAAATTTTATTTTTTTATAAAAAAGATAAATAAATAATTATTTTTAATAATTAAAAATAACTTTTTAAAATTAAAAAAATTGGACCCGAAAACTCGGCTCGGACCGTTGAGCTCGGTCTCAAGCCGAGCCTTAATTTCAAAAAGCCCGAATCGGTCCAGACCGACAAAAACGGGTTTTGAGCCGGCCCCTAGAAATTTTGGGACCGGCCCGGCCCGGCCCGCGCCCAGCCCTACTAAAATGGAATTTAAAGAATAAGTCGTCGGAGCAAGAAAAAAAGACTTGCCGCGGATACAGAGGAATTTCTGGCGGTCGGCTGAACAGTCGGGAAGATCTCAGAGGCGGGAGGGAGAGGAGCCCTGTCGTCCGAGCGGGAAATAGTTTTTTTTTTTAAGTACTGTTTGGCTTAAAAAAGACTTACACCATCTCCTATCCAATTTATATAGTCCTGTCAACTGTATCAATCAAATTTATTAATTTTTTATATATATTATTTTTTATTTTATTTATTTAACCGTAATATTTTAAATTTAAATTTATATATTTCTAATTCAAAATTTCAAATGAGAACGATGAATTCAAACAGACATTAATGGTTACAAATCGACAAATTTCAAATGTGGGTAAGAACTATTCGTTCTCTTCCGTTTCGGGTGAAGTCGATTTATTCGAAGAATTTTGCCCGCCATGTTTGTTTCTTTCCAATTGAGAGTGCTTTTGGGAAAACCTGGAGAGTCCCTGTCTCAAAGCTCCTAGGTTCACACCATTACCAACCAAGATGCTTGTAACACCCATTTTAGACACCTGAAGATAAGAATTGCAAAATTAAAATGGCATTACGATTAACATCTAACGAGAGAATCAAATCACGTCGTTGAGAATCACTTCATAATAGCAAGAACTTTTTCATGTTTGGCAGACACTCCCTTGTAGAGAAATAGATCTTACTGATTCTATATTGCGATCCTCGTCATCAAAGAAGAGCATTTCATTGTACGGGATACGAGTCTTCCTACTAATTCGCTGAAAGTGGTCAGTCTTGTGGGTCCGACTGGAAAATATTTCCTGTAATATAGAAGATAGTCAGAAGGTTTAGAAGTTCCTACGAATTTCATGATTGATAATCCCACTCAAACCGAGCATGAAACATCCAGACTCTTTACTGTTTTATATCCAAATCACTCATTCGACTCCTCAAGGTCTCACTCATATATAATACTCCTGAAATTATATTTTTCTACATTTATCCTTTACCTGAGCGACAAACATCGATTTTATCCCCAATTTTTCAAGAAAGGTGTTTGCAATATCTGGAGTTGGAGATCTTGAGGCAATAGCAATAGCAACCCCTTTATCCTTGAGAGCATAGAGAATGCCATTCGCATGTGGGTACAATATCGGCATGTCACGTTTGGAGCGACACTCGCTATAGATAAATAAAAACAGGAAATTGTTGTCGAAAAATAATAGTACTAATTAATTTCCAAGCAACGAAAATAATCAAGCCTCGATTCACATCTGAAATGTATATTTACAAAATCAAAATGATGAATTATTGATCCTTAGCAACTTCTTCAATTATATTTAAAACGTGAAGTTGATCTTCATTAGAACTCGTAAATTAACAAGGAAAGCAAACAAACGAGATTATCGGTGAACAATCAGAGAATACTTATGGGGATAAATATCGAATATCGTCCCTCTCCATAAGGAAGTTTATAAGTAGTTCTTTCCTCATATTCGAAAAGGACTACTTGGTGATTTGTGATATTTTCTCATATGTGTGGCAAGGAAAAAAAGAACTCCATAACAAAGAAATTTCATTCCATCATTGAATTAAAATATTGAATTCGTTGATGATTTTTTCGATTATTCAATTCAGTTTTTCACAGAAATTGATTAACAAACGAGAATAATTTTATAGAACTTGATTCCACGATTTAAATAAAGAAAAAAATCCCTAATTTTGAAATAGCAAAATGAAAACGGGTAAATCGCAGAAAAAAGAGAGAGAGGAATTTGGAGAAGATGATACCAGTAGAAAGGCCAGAGAGTGTAATCGAGATCGAAGACGACGAGGCGAGGCAGTAACTGAAACAAAGCTATTACCTCCATGGCCTCCTTCTTCACCCCGTCGTCTCCCATCTCTGCTTTTCTTTATCCTTTCAAACTCTTTGTTAACTTAAAGTTTTATCAATAAATTAAATAAAATTAAATATTTTTACTTTTTTTAAAAAAAAGTTTGCAACTAGTATTATTGTATCCAACACTGTTTGATAGTACATACTCCGTATTGTTAAGTTTTGATAGCACAATAGTTGAAATGATTCTAAGTTCTAACTGAATAAACATATTTCAATTTTGAAAAGATCAATAACCTCTCAATGGACAATTTCAGCACAACTAAAAAAAAAACAAATAACAAATAACAATACATATCTTTCAGTTTGAATTAACAACAAAAATAAGAGGATTTGAAGCATATTATTTCCTCTCTCCATGAACAAACAAGAACCTAACTAACAATTCAACTCCGTCAGTGGAGTCCTTTCATCGAGACTCGCATGAACTGGTTTTCTCGAGACCGGAAAGGAAACAATATCATCGACTCCATCGCCTCGTTCACCGTCTTCTTCAGACATGCGCAACAACTTGCCTAGCATACCCGCTAATTCAACATCTTCCTCACAGCATGTTCCAATCTTTTCACAAATATCTTCAAATCGAGCGAGCAAGCTCTCCCTCTCCTCCGATGCTATTCTAAGATCTTCGAGAAAATCTTGTTTTCGAGACTCGTGCTCCACGAGTTGACTTTTCAGGTCTTGTACCTCAGACGTCATTGTCTGCAATGAAGCTTCGAGCTGCAAAATCTCTTGCTTCGCCTCAATAACCAACTTTTCTTGAAATTCCACTTCATTTCGCAAACAAATCACGTTTTTCTCCAAGTCCCTAATCATCCCGTTTTTCTCTTCAATCTCTAAGCCTGCCTTGATGATGGCTTCATCAAACATAACATTCTTATTTGCGACAAATGATTCCAACTCTTCCTCAAGTTCTTTTATTTTCTGATCTTTCTCTATAATATCGGACGAAATCCTCTTATTTTCTGAATCTAACACAGCAATATTTGAGGCCAGTTCAGTTTTTAGTTGACCAATCTCGCTCTGAAGACTTTTGATGCTACAGCTCCTATCTTCAGCAAGTAGCATATAACTATCCTTCTCTTGATTCAGCAGTTCTTCAGCCTCCGATTTTGCCATAATTACGGATTCCAGCTGGAAAACATTATCCTGCAATTTACCAATCTCGTCATATTTCTCTTTAACGATGGCAAGAAGGCCAGATTTTTCTTTCTCCAGTGCTCCCTGATTTTCTTCAAAATTTAATTCCAGAATTTTCACCTCGGATTTTGATTGATCAAGCATTGCTTCGTACCTTCCAAGCTGTTCTTCCATGACAATGTTTTTCTGCTTTAATGAATCTAAAGCAGAAATATCGGATTTCAGCTTCTCTTTCGCTTCAAACACCTCCAAGTAAGCAATAAGAAACTCGGATTTCAACACCAAAATTAAGGTAGAAATTTCTCCGTCCTTGACCTCCGATTTGAATTGGCAATCTTCCACTTCCGCCTGGAGTTCTCTTATGCTTTTGTTTCTACACTCCAGCTCAGACAAACAAATTTTCAAATCCCCCTTCAATTTCTCCACCTGAGATTTCCATTCGTCCTCCTTCTCTTTCAGATTCAAACCACATTTACTATGCATCTTCTCCAAACATTCTAGTTTATTCCGCAACTTCTTTGACGAGTCTAATTTTGCATTGTTACTAATCTGAGCCTCTTCAATATCTTTCAAAGACACCAAGAGATCGCTATTTTCTTTCTCTTTTTGTTCAGCCTTCAATTTTATTTCATTATACTGAACCTCTTTTTCCCCCAATAACATCCTTAGCTCCCCAATCTCCTCATCCCTCTTCACAGTCAACCGCTCAACCTCAGATCTCGCCACCTGGCAATCCAAAGAGACATCCTCAAACCGAGATCTACATTCAGACAACTCAATCTCGAGAACTCTCCTCCTATTCTCTTCATCAGCTAATGTTTGATTACTCACCCTCAGCTGTCTCTCCAGATTTTCCGAAACCCGAGCCTGAGCATCCAAATCAGCTTGCAGGTTAGAAATACCGTCGACAAGTGCCGATTTCTCTTTCTCCCACTCCATTTGACTCGCCTGGAACCGAGCCCTGATCTGATTGTGTGCCTCCTCAAGATGAGAAAATTGCTCGTTTTTCCATTTTAACTGATCTTGAGAAACCCTGTTTTCCTCCTCCAGTTTCAGAATGTATTCGTCTCTCTGTTTAAAATCTTTCGATTCTTCAAAGCTCTTTTCGGGTTTCGTCAACAGAAGCCTCTTGAGGCCGGCAATTTCCTCCGAGCTCGAGTTGGTTTTCTCCTCAAGATCCCGGATTCTCGACGATGCAGCGTCTAGAGATATGACCAAGTCTTTGTTTTTGATTTCCAGTTTTGAAATTTTCTCACCACACTCTGCTCGGTGTTTTTCATTTGCAGAACTGATCTGCTGGAGAAACAAGTCCTTTCTCTGCAGGCTAGACTGAAGGTCCTCACACATTTTCCTGATTTCACATATCTCTTCGGATTTGGTGGTTAACTCCCGAGCCAGTTTATCGATTTCTAATCTGTCTTGTTGGCTTTTGGCTAGTTGCTCAGCTTGAATTTTTTTCAGACCGTGGCAGAGCTCGGTTTTGGCCCGGCACTCTTCTCGGAGCTTTTCTGCCTCGAGTTTAACTTCATCTAGCTCATCACGAATTCGTCTGTCCATTGCTACTCAGTATGAATTTATGGGCTCTGCACATCACAAGTTGAGGTAGCAACATTTTCATAATCCTCAATCGACATTCAAATTTTTGTTCGGGTTTTCGATTTGATTTCAACATAAATTTGAAAAAATAGAAATTGAAATAAAAAATCATGGAAAATTGATCCGACAGAATTTTAATTCAGACGACCCAATAACCCAAACAAATTGGATCACGGACTATTAGCCGATCTCCGAGAAAATCGAAGTGATCTTGTAAAAAAAGAAAAAGAAAAAGAAGAAGAAGAGAAAGAAAGCAGTGTATATGCAACGGGATTTTCAAACCCTAAAACGGAATTTAAATAATAAATCGCCGGAGCAAGAAAAAAAGACTAACCGTGGATACAGAGGATTTTTGCTGCGGTTGGCTGAACAGGCGGGCGGAAGGATCTCGCAGAGGAGAGGAAGAGATAGGAGCGCCGGTGTCTGAGCGGGAAAGAGATTTCGTTTGAATTTTTTAGACTGATATTGCTAGTACTCCGTATTTGCTAAAGCAGTGTTTGGCATTTCTTAAAAAGGCTCGTCTCCAAATTTCATAAAATGGCATTTACTTTATTTTTAGAAAATTTCCAAATAAATAAAATAGCAATAGAATCAAAAATCTTTTAAATTTTTTAAATATACATAGATGATTACATAATTTTATACAAAATTAGTTTTTTGATTTTACGAAAAATACATATCTCGTGGTTTTAAAATTGATAGATTTGTCAAGGATTGTTAGCTTAATTAGTTGAGCGCTTGAATTGAAGACCGCAAGGACATAAGTTCGAACTCAAAACATTACAATTGATCTAGACTAAAAAAATTTGATAGATTAATTAAAAAAAAATTAAAAATTGACTGATCAAATAAAATATACTGTATTAAAAAAACATCAATTAGACTATCTTCAACCTCATGTATCATCCCCATGTTAATCTTGTGTTTCATAATAATAGGACTCTGTTCTTCGTATTTTGTAAAAGAAAGAGTCTGTTATAATGAAACATAGGGAGTATAAAATTAAGAACTATTATATACCCTACAATCAAAGTTATTGCCTAACTTCATGTATCATCCATCCATGTTAATCTTGAGTTCTCTCATTAGAAAAACTGCCCTGTTATGTTTGGCCATATAACTTGGGAAATGAGCAGACATCCGAATAGCTTGTAAGAATATAGCTCACTTTCCAGATGTGGCTTGTCCAGAGTTGAATACTTGGATGTCTCTTGCCAGTCGAACCAGGGATCAAACATCTTCAGGGAGCAACAGTGACTGAAGCTCCTCTCTACGTCGTTCAAGGTTCTGCAATCGTTAGTTTTACTTCATTTTGTTAAGGGGTAGTTGGAAAAATAACAATTGAGGTTTCACCTAATTACCCCCAAAATACGCAAAATTTCAAATTTACAAAAAGCTTCTTGGCTTCGGGGTTTTTGAAATGAATTTTGCTTATACGACAATAATGTGCAAGATTCTAGGGGGTGTTTTGTATTTTTGGAAGTTAGCGGGATCTTTTTTTACTAGAATAAACATCAAGGCTACCACTGAATCAAAAGCCGAAGTAATTATTACCACATATAGGATTCAAATGCATCATCTGTTGTTATTTCTTCAAATGCATCATCTTAGTCGTCAATTTATGTTTCTAAGAGGATGAAACGCGCAAATTTATGGTTACCTCAAGATCCTTTATTGCTTGATCCCTGGAAATTTCCTTTTTCTGGCGAGCACGCTTGACCGCACCAATGCATAATACTCCCTAACAGAAATATTATACAACGGTTACACCATACGGCATACTACACCTAAATTGATTTTAAGATATGAGACTGCAGCAACTGGCCACAGCCTTCATCAAGAAATTATGGTATTATTAATATAAATCTAGTCTTATTTATTAATCAACCCAACCAATATCCAGCTTTTAGTTCTTTTTTAGCCAACTTGGATCAATTAAAAAAATCCCAATACTTACATTCCAAAACCCATAGGACACACGCCTCCTTTTAATTTTAAAACTAATTAAGATGACCTAGAAGCATAGTATTACAAAATAGTAGGTGCAATTGTAGGATGAACTTACTGATACTACGTAAACCAAACCACATGAAAGGAGCAGGTAGCTTGCAATGCTCTGGAGAAGGAAAAACTCTTGACGGTTCCTCAGAGACTCAGGATACGCTCGAGTCATAACTGCAACACTGGAGAAAAACATATTTTAAACTTCAATAAGCTAGAAACAGTTCTTACATTATGTGATACAATAAGAGATGGTAAAATTATGTTTACAGGTTCTCTAAACAAATAAGACTTAGTTACTCACTGTTAGATATCTCATATGAGTAAACAACATCTATAAAGTTATTGCATTTATATTCGGAACAACAATTGTACATACAAGATCTGCAGCATTCCCCTGCCTGCCCAATACTCTAGAACCTGCAACATTTTTTGAAATACAATACAGGTGAAGATTTCATACACGAGCATATGGATATGAATACGATAAAACAAATTGGGAGTAATGGCTGTTATAACTTTAATGACCCCAACATAGCAAATTATTCATGGTTCAATTACATCAGCAAATTCCAGAGAAAGAAAAAAACAGTCGATTATTAGATCAATATTAGAACCAAAAGATCCTAAACAAACACTGTGTCTTTCTAGCAATGATATATCTATGCATTGCTTTCAAGATCAATCGAAAAGACGTGTAAAACACTTTACTCTCATGTTTCAATCTCAGGTCCCTTGTATTAGTGAACCATCAAAGCTTGACAATTAAGACATCTATATAGATTTTGAGTTCAATACCTCCTCCATTGTAATGGCAAAACATAACTCGAGTCGATATGCCATAATCACATTGTTCTTCCTAACTCTATTTTTCTTTTTTGGGTATTCAAATTAAATTTAAAAAATTAACAACCTTAGAGAACTTCATGACGATCTTCCACTCCGTCTCGGCGACCACCACAGACACAGCTATGACCACAGCATAACACCGGAATATCCCATCAAATATCTGCACCAGCAAACAGAAAGAAAAAAAAAACTCAAAAATCAACAATAAACGCAATACACATTTAACCTAAACCAAAACCGTAATCCATAGAAGAAGAAAACCTTACATCGGATCCGTTCCTGAAAGATCGGAAGGCGGAGAGAACGTTAACAACGATGCAGAGAATGGCGGCGAGAGAAGTGAAGAAACTAAAGCATCGACAAGCGATCAAAAACCCGTCGGGCCTCGCGCGAATCCGACCGGCGGATGCAGACGGATGTCGCGCCGATTCAGTCCCCGGCGCGGCGTGACTGTCAGCTCGCCGCAGCCTCCCTCCCTCCATTTCTCGCCGGAAAATCGAGCTCGAGTTCGAATACGTGATAGCAAATTAAGTGGCTGATCCTGTGGCAACCAATGGAACTGCGGTGTTTGAATCGATTGAGAACGCCATGCGTGTAGCACAGTTTATGCTTGTAATTTGTAACCAGATACCTAAAGTACTCGCACCCTTCCTCCTCTTTCAATTAAAATTGGTTTTCGCCTTAAATTATTACTCCTATGAAGATTCTAATAATCAAATGATATACTAGTAATCAAATGATATACTACTACTACTTACTAAAACAATACTAGTAATTTTATTTTTATATCTCCCACAAAACAATTTTTAACCATTTCACAAATCATTTGTAACTCTTAGCTTGAAGGGGTGCAAGTATTGTATATTTATGACATTTTTTTTTTACTACAAATGTAATCTCCAATTTGTTAAGAAAATGAATATACAAAAATTGCTTGTGATAATAAGTAATCATTCATAAGTATCTCAAATGCATACGAATACGAGTATATTAAAGGTTGTTAGCTCAGTTGTCAGTTGATTGAGTATTTGAATTGAGAACTATTAAAGGTTGTTAGCTCAGTTGTCAGTTGATCGAGTATTTGAATTGAGAACGGTAAAATTCAAAGTTCAAACTCGAGACATTGCAATTGACCTAGAAAAAAAATGCATACAGTAATGAAAACCAAGGTTCGAACTCGAAAATCTAAGCATTGACCTAGATAAAAAAAAATGCATACACTAATAAGAACCCAAAGTTCGAACCCAAGAACCTAAACATTTCACCCGAGAACCTAGACATTTATAATCGAGTGTGTTGATTTTTATAATATCACTCTCGATAACAAATATTTCTAATCAAGTGTCTTGCTTTTTGAAACTAAAATATTACTCGGTGTTAGTCATTTGTCACTAAATCGAATATAAATATTGAACTTCAACCAACCATGGTCAAATTATATTTTTCACATCATATATTCACAATAAATTTTTATTTTTTTCGTGAAAGCTAGATAACTCTTAATTAAATTTAAAATATAAGTTAACAATCATGCTTAAAATAAATAAATAAAACTAATTTATAAATTCATTTAAAATATAAGTTAACAATTATGCTTAAAATAAATAAATAAAACTAATTTATAAATTCGACAAGTACTCCTATAATTTATTTTTTGACTAAATTAATAGTGAACGTGAAAATTATTGTACTTACAAATAAGTGAACAAGATTGCCTATTGTAAATACAATTAATTAATCAAGTGTTATCATGACATTTTAGTCATTAGTAGGACAAAAACAAAAATATAAAAATATTAAATGATTCAAATGTTCAATATAATGTTTGAATTGTTTTATAATTTTATTTAAAATCAGCAATCATCTAAACCCACAGTCCGATCGTCTCAGATCCTCACGCCCCCTTCTCCGGTCCGATCATGGCGAGCAAGGAAGATAAACCCGTCGTAGAAATTGAAAATTCCGACGAGATCCCTAAAAACGACGGCTCCGTTTGTGGGTTCGATTCGTTGCACCGCCTCCTCCAATCTTCACTTTCTCCACAGCTTTTTCAGGTCAAACCAGTTCTCTCATCTGTTATCGCCTTGATTTTTTATTACAGTTGTGAATGTTGTTTTTGGTAGGGTTAGGGTTTGTGGTCCGTAGTTGAATAATCGATATCCTACTTTTCGATTCCTGCTTAATTTCCGATGTTGAATCTAGTTAATTGTTTGCTTCATTTTGAGCTGGAAATTGGGTGGGCTGGGCCGGGCCAACCTTTGTTTTTTGTCAATACTTTCATGACGCAGCTCGATCGAAGTCGTAGATATGCAAAGCAAAATCCCCTGGGCTATAGTTTTCGGAATGGTTAACACGGAAACACCAATTGACATCGTATCAGCATTTGTGTTCAGGATGATCAAATGATATATTTTAGCCACTTTTTAATAACAGGAAGTTGGTCGTTTACTTATTGGCCTAAACTGTGGACGAGCACTTGATACGATCTCTATTCCAGAGCTTGCCAAGTCTCTTTCTTCAGAGCATGGTTTCGATCTTCAGGTAAATATAATTTTCAAATCTTGTTATGGAAACGTGGATGTTTTTTTTTCTCAAGAGGTTTTTAAGAACTAATTTAGCACACAGTCGAAGCAATTTCGAGAATATTGATTTATTTTCTTTAGTGGAACAAAAAAAATCATGCTGCAATAATTATGGAGCGGCCTGGTGGCAACTTGGTTTAGTTTTGAGATGAATAAGTATACGTATCCAATTGCGAGGTGAAGGGAAATAAATAAAAAGATGAGAAATCGGGTGGAAAACGCTAAGAAGAAAAGGCGGGAATGATGTTAACGTTTTCCTTATGTTTCTCGTATTAATAAATGTGTCTGATATGTTTATGCACAGTGTACACTCACCATGGATGCGAGTTACTTTCTTTAGATTATTTTGAATGTGAAGTATATTGCTGTGTCTGGCTTCTAACTATACATCGTATTTAGAAATGTAATCGTGTTTATTTATAAGTCTTTACCTTTGAAGTCTATCGATTTCAAATTTAATTTTCCCACTACCAAACTCAGGCATTTTCATTTCGTGCTGAAAATGAGTCACTGAGAGAACCTCGTATTGTGAGGGTGGGCCTGGTTCAAAATTCTACTGCTCTTCCAACAACAGCCCCGCTATTGGACCAGAAAAAGGCCATCTTTCAGAAACTAACACCTATCATTGAGTCCGCTGGCTCTTCAGGAGTAAACATACTATGTTTACAGGTACTCTTTCTCCCTGAAAATTATCGACTCTTTTAAACAAACGATTGGCCATAAGAGATTTAACCCCAACATTACCAAATGCAGGAGGCATGGATGATGCCGTTTGCATTTTGCACTCGGGAGAAGAAGTGGTGTGAATTTGCAGAGCCAGTGGATGGAGAGTCGACACGGTTTCTTCAGGATTTTGCTCGGAAATACAACATGGTCATAATAAGTCCCATTCTCGAAAGGGATGAAAAACACGGGGATGTTCTGTGGAATACTGCTGTGATAATTGGAAATCACGGAAACATAATAGGAAAACACAGGAAGGTAATGCAAGCATCAATTGGTTTCTTTTTCTCCATATGATCCGATACAGTTTTAGACATAATTATATGGGTTAGTTAAAAAGTATCCAAAGATTTATTTTACGTTTGTCGTGCATTTTTTCGCTCAAACCTCAAGGGTACGTAATTCATTTAATTATCTCTAATTATGATGGCATTGTCAGAATCATATACCAAGAGTTGGGGACTTTAATGAAAGTACATACTACATGGAAGGGAATACCGGGCATCCTGTTTTTGAGACAGTTTTTGGGAAGATTGCGGTCAATATTTGTTACGGAAGGCATCATCCTTTAAACTGGTTGGCTTTTGGCTTAAATGGTGCCGAGATTGTTTTTAACCCATCAGCAACCGTCGGAGAACTCAGCGAACCAATGTGGCCCATCGAGGTATCCATTTCTTGTTTCTATCTGTTTCTATAGTGCGTTTTCTTGTAAAAACGACAATGTACCTAAACCGAAAACCCCTAATATTTCATTTCACTGTCATTTTGATTTTGTTAATGATGATGAAACTGCAGGCACGAAATGCTGCCATAGCAAACAGTTACTTTGTTTGTTCAATCAACCGAGTCGGGACTGAAACTTTCCCAAACCCGTTCACCTCAGGAGACGGGAAGCCTCAACACACGGATTTCGGGCATTTCTACGGGTCCAGCTATGTATCCGCACCCGATTCCTCGTGCACGCCATCTCTGTCCCGTCACAAGGATGGGCTGCTGATTTCGGACATGGATTTAAACCTCTGCCGGCAGATTAAGGACAAGTGGGGGTTTCGAATGACCGCCAGGTATGATGTTTACGCTGATCTGCTCGCTCGCTACGTGAAGCCGGATTTCGAACCCCAAGTTGTTAGTGATCCCCTCTTGAATAAAAAGAGCTCGTAGAAGAGGAAGAAACTTACAAATGATGGGAGATGTTATGTATGTAAGCTTCTTGTTTTCATGGTTTGTGAATAGTTTTGAATGTACTTTGGGTAATTTGTGGGAATTACAATGCCTTCTTAAATAAAATTTTCATCAATTTATGATTTGGTATTCTAATTTGTAGTTATAAAATTTACTGTAATATACTAAAAACATTAATAGTATAAAACATACTCCACATTTTTCAAAAATTACTACACTTTTTTGTTCGAATGTTTATTTTCAAACTCCAAAAATAAAAAATTAGTCTTACTTTTTAAATTTAAAATACAATTATACCTATAATATTACTTTTATTTTTGAATTTGTAATTTACTTTTTCATTTTTAATACTAATACTATAATTTTACTTTCAATTTTTTCATAAATACAAAAAAAAAGTAAGGAGTTTTTTTTTACATCATATAATAAATTTTCCTTACGTCAGCCAAAACATCCTCTGTATTTATCATCCTTATCCTTCTCCAATGTCGCGTCACCACCATTTCCCTCTTTTTATAACTAGCTAATTTATATAATATTAATATTTATTTATTTATATTTTTGAAATTATAAACGAATTGTTACTGGCTCACTGCGTTAGGTAATAGGTATTCAGCTATGGCGTCGATGTGCCCACCGACGTTTCAATCGCCGCGCGCGAACTCTGATCATCACAATCTCAACTTTGCGAATTGCAGATTAGGCTCCTCTAAGTTCGTTAAAAGGTCGTTGCAGTCGGGGGTTCTTCTGCCTAGGGTTTCTGATTCCGCCTCCTGCCGCCGTTGCCTCAATGGGAGCAACGGCGGCGCCGGAGATAACTCCGATTCCGGAGATTCGTGGCGGTGGGATTTCGGAATCCACGAGACTTTTAGGAACGCGATGAAGCGGGTTGACGTTTACATGCGTTCGTTTAGGGATCAGGGAGTGGACGGAAGTAAGGTGGTTGCGGAGAACGGTCAAGAGGAGGAGTGGGATTGGGAGAGGTGGAGCCGGCACTTCGTCGAGGTCGATGATCAGGAACGCGTAGTCTCGATTCTGAAGGTGTTTTTATTATAATTAGTTTTAGTGTTGTTTATTTTATTTTATTTTTAGTTCGGAATTTATTTGTCGGGTTAAAGTTTCAATTTTTTAAATTAGGTGATCGGTGAACCACCTTAAATATAATTCTGGATCACTTTGTTCTGTTAGAGATGATGATTCTGACGTGGATTGATTTAATGCTCAACAGTCTCAGTTGGTTAGGGCAGTTGATAGAGAGGATTACGCCGATGCTGCTAGGATTAAGGTTGCAATTGCAGCTGCTGCTAAGAACGATACGGTTGGCAGAGTGATGTCCCATCTGAAGGTAGGAAATCTCTGTTTCCATTCTCAAATGCATGTGTTTGTTCATTAAGCTTATATGATGTTTTGAAATCTAAATGCAGAAATTTGTGGAGGAGGAGCGATATGGAGATGCAGCCTTTATAAGTGACCTTGCTTGTGCTGAATTAGTGAGTTATCTTGGATTACTAGCTTAGAAACTAGAAATCTATCTTGGATCACCCCCGCCCACCCCGAAAAAAAAAAAAAAAGGATATAGCTGCCAAAACATATTTTGATTGGCATATGAATATATAATGTTTTGGGTTTGATTTTCGGACCTGGCTTCAGGTTGGATGGTGGGCTGGAATTTCAGAAGATGCCAATGATCCTTATGGTCATATTATTTGTATAAGAGCAGAGTATGGTCGTTACATTGCTCGAAGCTACAGTCCTAGGTAAACTTAGTTTTACAGAGATTTGGTGTCAGTTTAAATCGTGTGGAAATGTGTCATCAAGTATTTAGCATCCTGGTGTGACATTAAAAAGTATTTAGCCCTAGGTAGTATTCTATTTTCTCATGTTTGTGTTGTTTGTTTTGTTGCGTTGGAATGTGTCTTATACGTTTCATGTACTTCTATTTTTCTCATTCCCATGTTCATCAAAGATGTTACTCTTTTTCTATGTTCTACTGCTTTCTTTAGGATCTTGCTTTTTGACTGCTCTGCTTTCTGTTGGCGTTCCTTGGCAGGCAGCTTGCAACGGCCTCAGGTGGTGCCTCCTTGTTCGAGGTTTATCTTACAGATACTGAAAAAAGTGATTTTAGGAAGCAGGTATCATCGTTAACCATCAAAATCCGCTTTATTATAATATACGCACATGTATGTTAAGGTATAAGTGTGGTTAATGGGTTCTAGGGGCACAACATTAGTTAACTCCTTTCTTCCACTATTCAATTATCATGCCATAAATTAATTTAGTGACTTGACATAGTTGCTTTGGCTTCATCATGCTGTTAGGAAGTTTTCATTAATATGGGAGTATTAGGGTTATTCAACCTCGGCTATGGTTGCTTTCCTAGGTAATGTGTTTTTTGTTTCTAACATTAATTGATTTCTGTTCTCAATCCAATGGAAGCCCAAAGCTGTAAGGTTTTGCTTTATGTTCTGCTTCATTTCTTTTCGTTTATCATGTGCAGGACATTTATCAGGAATTGATATATATATATATATATATATATATATATATATATATATATATATATATATATATATATATATTCCTGTATGTATTCATTTAGAACACTGTTCAAATTTATATGCCTTGTGTATGAATTTTCTTGGATCACTTGATTTAGGCCGTTTACTTAAAGCGCAAAGGTTCCCCCCAAGATAGTTACCTTCCATCCTTAACATCACCAGGAAGTTCCCGAACCCTAAATTCTCTTGATACAAGAGACGACAAAAGTGGACTATTTGAAAGAAGCCCTGAAGACACAGACAGTGAAGACAGGGATGATGATGTCGGTTTTGATAATATCTTACGCGACATGATTCCTGGTGTGAAGGTCAAGGTCTTGAAAGTAACAGGTCCAGAGAAGATGGGCATGGATATGATATCTAAGGCGATTGAACAGATACCGGATGAAGAGGAGGAAGAAGAAGAAGAAAAAGATTACAACTCAGAAGATGTAGATGATGATGATGAAATCAAAAGTCAAAATGATGATGACAACATTGACATTGAACTGGATTCTGCCAGCGGAGTAGCTGATCAGGAAGGGACGAATCGAATTGCAGTTGAAGTTACCGTTGGCGATGGTCTCATGCAGAAGATTTCCCGTGGTGCGCATAAAAAAGAATTGCTTCGCGTTCCGGCTAGGTTGGAGAAAAAGGGTCGGGCATCATTTACATTTACCGTAGAGGAAGATGCTGACGAACATCTTTCTGGTGTTTCCGGGCAGTCTCCGGATAACAAAAGAGCTAAGAAGCTTCAAACTCAACGTAGCATTGACCATGTTATGCTTGATCTTATGAAATCCATTGGCAAAAGGAAAATCCCAATGAAGGTTGGTTTTTGGTTAAAAGAGGCATTGAAATCATTTACTCTACTAACTTTGCTTTTGTTTTTCGGAATCGTAAATTTGGCATATCAGTGACTTTTTAAATGCAGGTTCTTAAAGACGTTGGTGAACTAATAAATCTTACAATCAATCAAGCCCGTAACCGTCAGCCACTCTCTGGATCAACAACATTTAACCGCATTGAAATATCATCATCTTCGGATCAACTAAACGGTGACACTATTTTTATCCTTTTCATCTCACATTTGTACAGCTTCTCTTTCCTCTCTCACTCTGTTATTCGCATTCTGTTTCATGCTCTTAAAGTGTTTATAGAATGTATTTATTTGTCAGGACTGTATATTGGTGCTCATGGGCTATACTCTTCAGAAGTTATTCAAATGAAGCGTAAATATGGTCAATGGAAAGAAGAAGGAAACACAAATAAGCCATCGAAAATTGAATTTTACGAATATGTTGAAGCTGTTAAATTAACTGGGGATGCTTATGTTCCTGCTGGGCAGGTAATGTACAATATATATATATATATATATATATATATATATATATATATATATATATATATATATATATATATATATATATATTGAGGTGCCCTTTGGAATCTCATCGATTCAAGGAAGCATTATATGTACCTACTTATTTGCAGGTAGCATTTCGTGCCAAAGTTGGAAAAAGATATCAGCTTCCACATAAAGGGATTCTTCCTGAAGAGTTTGGTGTGGTACGCTTTTAACGTTTATATCGACTTTTCAATCAATTAATTTGGTACCAGTCTAACCATTCCCATCACCTTGCAGATTGCCCGGTATAGAGGACAAGGAAGATTGGCTGAGCCTGGATTTCAAAACCCTCGATGGGTTGATGGTGAACTTGTTATTTTGGATGGAAAGGTTCGGTTTTTCTTACTATGATGCTGCATCTTTAAGCTGTGCATGCGACGGTTACATCGATTAACACGCCAGCCATGTCCACAAATTTTGTGCAGTACGTTAAAGGAGGCCCAGTTGTTGGGTTTGTATATTGGGCTCCTGAATATCACTTCCTGGTATTCTTCAATCGGCTGAGGCTGCTGGATTGAGTTCTTGTTGTACATTAAAATTCCAAGTATCGTCTTTATCTCCTGTAAGTCTGCTCTACATTTTTTCCTGATTGAATCACATGACTAATGAAGTGGTTGTGTTGACTATTCCCATGGAATTAAGTCTTTTTCTCAATCTGTTATTAATTTTGCAGCTTAAGCTGTGGTCCTGGCTTTCAATCATCTTCTCATTGTATGATTTCCGAAGCTCGATTTTTCAGCAATTAGCAATCCTGGCCGTAGTCCTGAAGTGAGTTGTGACTCCTCGTCTATCAACACAATTAAGTGATGAACGGTTGGGATGCTGTGTGACTAACCTCCAATCCCTTTGGTTGTAATAGTTTTTCGGATAACAAGCAAGTCGATAAACCCTAGTTTGTTCTTGCTTTTTCGCCAGAGAATGTATATATGGATATATTACTGACTTACTACATCATGTGTAATTTTTTCCTTTTCAAATCAAAGTCTTAATTTGACATACTAATGATGTGTTCTTTTGGATTGAAACTGCTATGAATTGAAATAAATTGATCTGAACTGAAGCGATTTTTTTATAAAACAACAATAATACAACAGAACTGAAGGATCTGAATTAAATTGATATGAACTAAAGTGTATTTTTATAAAACAACAATAATACAACAACACCAAATTCATAATTTCCAGATCAGATTTTACAAAGCCATAACCCTTGCACAAATACTAGAACTCCAAAACAAGTCTTATTAAACATTTACACACAACATAGTAGTAGCACACGAACTGTATCCACTGATTTTGCCGACGCTGGAAGTGGCTCGCCTATTACAGTAGTTGTACTAGGGTCTTATTCGTCAAACGACACTTCTCTTGCAACCTTGGCTCCTCGTCCCTTTGCCATGTAAAGCCCTACATGATGCATCAGTTCCTGCGTCACCACATAACCGAATCAACATCAATCAACCCTCCCAAGACCAGACGAAGCGATAATCAATACCTGAGGGTGAGCCAATAGATGATCTTTGCTGCTGTTTGCAACTGAAGCTGGGAAATCGAAAGTAGCACACCCTCTGGAATAGACAATCACGTCCTCGAGGACCCCAAGGAAACCACGGTTTCTAGCAGATAAAGTCGAGCAAACAAAGTCCAACACACATATGTCTGTGCAGACTCCTACAACCAATAACTGCACACAATTTCATACATAATAACGATAACGTTAATCTATCCCGTCATTCGTTTTTCTTTGCAAATCGGAGTGCTTGCAATTTCGAAATGAAAACGCTCACGGTTCGTATCTTGTTGTTCTTAACCCAATCGACAAAAATATTGGAACCATCCTCCTGGATTGAGCCCACGAAGCCATCGTAGCAATCCTTGCGCCTAATGGTCACGTTCGGCTCTTTTTCGATCCACCTCAGAGCTGCACACACACATATAGTATAGACAGTGAAAAACAAGACACAAAATTCTTGTTATTGGTATTGTACACGAGCATGCGAAGTTTGTTTCAAGTACCAGGAACCAGGTTCGATTCATCGGTGCCACTGATGCAGTGTGGAGGATAAGGGTGTTCGAGTCTTCCAGGGGCGTGCGAGTCAAGAAAGGCGAGCACGGGCCATTTCTTGTCGCAGAATACTTTTGCTAGCTTTGACGATTCTTCGATCATCTCAGAAATCTGCCTGTTTGGTTCACTTGGAGCCTGAAAAAATGATTACATACACGGCATCAACAATCAACATAAAGTTGTAGAGCTGGCCCGGCCCGATCTTTACAGATTCGGGCCACAAGTTCTCATGTCAGAGAAACATCATATATTTTCGACCCGACCCACTTGGTCCGAAATTAGAGTATAATTCGACCAGGTCCGTTTTGGCGTTACGCCCGGCCTGAACTGTTTTAATATAGAGTGTTTTATTCTTACCAGGCTGCCAGCTCCGACGGTGCAGAAGCCATTGATGATGTCTACAAGAACTAAAGCAGCTTTAGAATCCTCAGATATGAACACTCTTTCTTCTTCAAAGGGAATTTCATTTTTCAAAATCTCCAATCTCTGCAGTACCATTTTTTTCTAAATCGCCAATATTTCTTGAAGATGATATCTGAAATTTGAGTCACCATTTATTGTGTATTCAAGCCTCTCATCATATGATTCATATGACCTGATAAGGTTAAACAAGTCAGAGATTGGTGGGACCAAGGTGCAATAAAGTCTAAAACGGAGACTAATAGACAGCACGACACAAGCCTCGTAGATATCTTCACACTTATCCGAGCACGGAAATTAAAATTGTACATAAATGTACTCTTATTGAAATCCCATCAAAAGGGAATGAATACAGTGTTTAGTTGAAGTAGAAAATGTCTTCCCTAAACAGGGAGCAAGTACAATCCATCATACAACACACCACAAAAAGTACAACATACGATTTTCACAAATCCCAGAAACGTACTGAAACCCCCATGAACGAAAAACAAGTTCTCTTTAGCCCTTTGCAACCTAACCGCTTGCTGTTGCTTCTGGTTTGAGAACAATCTCGACGTTATCATGTACTCCCTGCAGAAGCAGTTCTCCATCGTACGTTAGAATCTTACGCTTTTTTGCTGCACGCAAAGTTCCAACTAGAGCTTCAAAGATGTTGGCGCACCTGTCGTCATTAAACAGCACACCGAAGGTGACCTGCGTGGTTAAGAAATGGCCAAAACACATTAATTAAAACATCCGGAGTTCTTTGCAAGACTAGACTCATTACTCATAATTTGGATCTGAATTCTGAATTCCAATATCCGTTTGTTCTACGATCAAGATAAATGCAACATATCATATGATATGATCGTTTACAGTAAAAAAAACAAAAAAACAGCATTCCTCTTTTCTCAATCACATATCCACATTTAAATAAATACTACCTACATTTCAAAAATGAAGTACAGATAAATGCAATTATGTATCGAAACGAAGAACAACTCCTATTGCGAAACAGAAGAGGTAGTAATATAGTATCAAATGTAGTACAGTACAATGATATAATAAGATCACCCACTTCATTTCCCAAATTCAAGTCACCAAGTTGACATCTACACTAAAGTGCAGAATTTTCGATTCAACAACAAACAAAGGTTCTTACCATTTACAAATCTCTTAATACCACAGAGGAAAGAACTATTGATCCATCTCAAAGTGATGCAAAAGGAACTATAGATGAATAACCTCGACATTGTTCGAATAGAAAATCGAACGAGAATGTTAACAAACAGAGCTTTTACATTCATAATCAGGACAACAATAAGTCCAATAAACCTCACTATAATTAAATTATAAATCCACATCACATTATAGAGTCAGATCAGAAAAATCAAGGTGCAAAATTAAACATTTATACAAAAATTAAAAATTAAAAATTTAAAAAATATATATCTATGAAGAATCTGATATAACAAAAGGTTGATCACATGAATCTGAATAAGATCAAAAGCTCAAAGAACGTTCATTTCTCCTCCGATTTAAATAAAAAAAATGCGATCGAAAATGTGAACAGTGATAACCTTGTAAGATCCATCGGGTTGAGATTCACCGAGACGTTGAATCTCTTCCTTGAGCCGCTCAACTTCTTCGTCTACGTTCATGATTTCAGATATATTCGATTTTTTTTTCGATTCTCTGATTTTATTTTATTTGTCGTTTTGGTTCAGATTTTATAGTGTGGATTTTTATCAATAAGGGCTCGTTTGGTTGCACTCTATTAGTATTAATAACAAAAATTTTAAAAGGGAGAAAATGATTTTCGAATAAAAAAACTAAAACGGAGAAAATATCATTTTCGAATAAAGTGCGCAAACAAAAATAATATAATAAATAAATAAATAAAATTTTCATTGTAACAAAATACATACATCAGTTGACTCAGCCAAAACTCGAAACTCCCCTATGTACGGACCACCGCACGCCTCCGCGAATGCAACCTCCGCCGAGCACCGCCACCACCGCCACCTCCAGGGCACAGCTCACATCCACGAAGAAGACGAAGACAAAGATGTCGTCCAGTGCTCTAATGGGGACGAGTCCTTAGAAAACCCTACATCCCAGATCGGATACGCCCCCCTGAACAACTCTCACTCGCCGCTCGCGCTTTCCGCCATGGATCCCTCCGCCGATGAGAGTGACCCTCACGCCATCTACGCCTCGGAATTGGTTGCGCCTGTCGATCCCTCCGTCGGAGAAGGTGGCGCCGACCAGCTAACGCTGTCGTTTCAGGGCGAAGTTTATGTCTTCGACTCGGTTTCCCCGGAAAAGGTAATTTCCCTCTTTGTTTTCTCAGCTGCCCCTATTCATTTGCTTTCAATTAATGGAATTTTGTGTTTAAATGTATATGATTATCATCTATGACGTAATTTTAGGTGTGTTGTTTTCCTTCGATTAATCGATTATTTCTTCGTGTCTTCGATTGATAGATTTGTTTGCCTTTTGTACGCATTTTTTTAGTTTCCATATAAAATGTCTAGTAACTCATACTCACCAGTATGTACTTTCTCTATTCTTATTTCAGGTTCAGGCAGTTTTGTTACTATTAGGCGGGTATGAAGTACCCACTGGTATTCCTGCTTCAGGGATGGCTCCTGAAAATCCCAGGGTGTGTGATAAAAATCTCAACCTTCGATGAACGAAGTTCATTCGACCTGTATTCTTATCAACTGCTTTTGCTTCCACAGAATTTGGGTGATTATCCTATGAGGTCAAGTCAGCCACAAAGGGCTGCCTCTTTAAACAGATTTAGAGAAAAGAGGAAGGAAAGATGTTTTGATAAAAAGATTCGTTACACCGTTCGCAAGGAAGTTGCTCTAAGGTTGTTACTAATTATAAGTAATCAATAAAAATGTTGGAATATTGTTTTTACTGGGTTGTGATGTGTGATCTGTAAATGATTTTGTTGTGGAGTTTAGATGTCATGTTAAATTGATTCGACTAAAGTATAAGGGCTTTGTACAACTTAGAACCAAAGGAATTTTGATTTTCAAAAGAATTCAAAACCACAGTTTCTTATCACTTGATTTTTTTGAGAAGGTAATAGAACGTCTAGATTTTGGCATATGGCCCTGTCACGAGGTTTCGCATTTAGAGGGTTTCGAACTAGTTTTTTTGTTTCATTGAAACATCAATATTGATTGCAGAGTTTTTCAATTTATAAATCCCATTTTTTTAAATATGTAATGCATTTGCAATCTGCCAGGATGCAGCGTAAGAAAGGTCAATTTACATCTTCCAAGCCCGTTGGTGACGAACTTGGATCGCCTTCAGCTGATTGGAATGGGAGTTCTGGCCATGAAGAGCAGGAGACCTCGTGAGTGCCAATATTCTTCATTGAATAAAGATGCATCTGTGTTAGTCTTTCACCTTATGTGAAATGTTAGAAAGTAATGCTATGCTTTTTCTTTTTTTCCTTTTTTACTTTCAACAGATGTCGGCATTGTGGGAATAGCTCTAAGACCACTCCTATGATGAGGCGTGGACCAGACGGCCCAAGAACTCTGTGCA
Organism: Euphrasia confusa; assembly: GCA_954870475.1. NCBI lineage: Eukaryota > Viridiplantae > Streptophyta > Magnoliopsida > Lamiales > Orobanchaceae > Euphrasia > Euphrasia confusa. The sequence goes on along the minus strand of OX940951.1, from coordinate 12,365,181 downwards.
ATGCATGTGGTCTCAAGTGGGCCAACAAGGTGCGTGAATAATCTATATGATGGTCTGGCTTACCTATTTTTGGATACAATGGCTGAGTCCTGATATTCATATAATCATATTGTTACTGTGCAGCTCACATATAAATTACTTTTGCATTTTTCCTTAGTTTCTTTGTGTTTGATTATCTGAACTGTTTAGATTGAACTTCGTTCTTCAGTACATGTGGGAGCAATTTTCTCATTTCACACAATTACGAAGCATGAATATTATATATATATATATATATATATATATATTGAGTATTTGCTCTTAATTAGAAGGAACTTCAAATGTTGCAGGGAGTCTTAAGAGACCTGTCGAAAGTTCCCATTATTGGACATCCTGCTCTGAAGGCAAGTTATCGTATCTATCACAATTCACAAAGGAATAAGCTCATAAAATACCCCTGAATAACCCACCGGTATCTTTCAAAATTACAAATATATCCCGGGGGTGGGGGTGGGGGGGGGGGGGGGTGGTGGTCATCTTGTATCAATATTTTCTCATTAATAAAACTTGTTTAAGAAACGTAGGTTTGGAATTTAAAAGTATCACATTCATTTGCTCTCTCTTTCTCTCTGCAGCTTAATGGTGAGACAAATGACGGAGATACAGGCTTGCCACCTACGAATATGATCACGTCTTCCAGTGGGGACATCTAATTCAAAACTGTTTTACAGTCAAAATTAAGGAGCTGCTTTCTCTAAAGCCATTGCAGTTCAATTTTAATTGAAACTGATGCGGTTAAGCAGCAGCAGTAGTGATCTGTACAATATATATCATTGACGTACTTCGTATATGAGATTTTGTACATATATTTTCTGCACTATTGGTCGGCGGGTGTATGTGAATGGATTTGAGTGTTCATACAAACGTAACACTGGTAGAAGCCACAAATGTTCATTTCCCTTTGATTTTTTCTTCTCAGATTGGAATGGGTGGAAAGAATGTTTTACTAATATGGTTTGTGTTTTTGTCTACTAACAGTAGTTTTTATTTCTTGATTAAAATGTTAATAGTCATTCCAGAAAGTTGTGGGCTAGATGTAGTTTTGGCTATTTTAAGTGTGGCTAAATTGGCTAGTATTTTTTAATTGACATTGTAATTATTATTGTATGCAAGGACTGAATTGCAATTTCGCATTAGAGTCATGCATAAAACATTAAAACTGATAGAACTTAGAAGAACACAATGTATATACTGTGAGAATTGCCCTAGATTTAGCCTAATTTCAAATAAACCCCAACTATCTTTCATAATTCTTACAGTGACCAACCTTGAGGGGCGATTCGATTTAAACACACGAAAAAGTAAGACATTTCACAAAATTGCACCAAGATTTTAACCTATTTACAGAAGACTCCAACTAACTATCTATCATATTTTACAGTTACCTCCCTCGATTTCAGGTATTTTTACCAACAGACTCCATTCTCTGAGTGGCAATGTGAAATATATTCCGTCTTTTATCGATGACACATCGTCGCATAAAGTTCGAGCGTTTGGTGGGAACATTAAATGACACGGCGCCAGCAATGTCAAATGCTGCGATACGCACGGTGTGTGCTGGTAGCCACGTGTTCTTGCTCTCGTCGCTAATTAAAATCTCTAACTCGTCATTTGCAAACCAAACAAGTCACGGCGACCCTATTAGCAACTACACGTTATCATCGCTCACGATAATGCTGCAAATAAATTAATCCGGAATCGTATATCTCTCTCGATTATCTCCCAGTATATATGTAATCAAAAAATCACAAAAATAAACACAGACAATCTCAAAACCAAACAACAATCCCATTAAATTTAAGCAATTTGTTACATAAGTATTCATTAATTAAACGACAAATTAAACATAAGCAGGACTAAAAACCACGAGGCTTGGAGTGGGTGAGGCAGAGGAGAATGACAGCCAAGAAAATGGGGATGATGGCGAGCATAGGAAAACACGGAGGTTGAACCGGGCCGGGCCCCATCCCTAGGGGCAAAAAGATCATCAGAACCACCACACAGAGCATCGCACTCCACGACGCTGGGCCCCACCCTTCGTACTCCGCATGCGCTCGGTGCAGAGACATAACCATTTCGATCGATCGATTTTATCGCTGGAAGAACTAATGTGTAGTAGTTATTTTTCTTAGGATGCAAAATTTATCACAGATTGATGTCATGAATTGTTAACGCGCCCTTTATTTATATGTGGAGAATTTTGCATGGTGGCTTTTGGCAGTAGACACAACTTTTGGTGGATGGATTTAATTTAGAATCACCGGTTCTCTTTTTTATTACGATTATTATTATTATAAAATATGTATTTATTGTAAAAAAATAAAATTCAAACACGCAATATATTATATAATTATAATATTTTAAGTTATTTGAAAATAACTCCTTTTTTGAAATTTCAAAAATAAGTAATAAATGTAATTTTAAGAAATTAAACAAAATGAAAATATTAATAAATGATGATAATAACAATATTTTATTTATGATAATACTATATGTTACTGTATTTTATAGGTAACAAAAATAAAGAAAAAAAAAATTGTGACCCCTCGTTCGCATTTTATCGACAAAAGTACCGGGTAAGGAATCGGGTTTCGTATTATGATGCATCAAGCGGGTTTTAATAGGGACCCAGGTTAGAATATCGTCCACTGCCATTACCATCCGCGTAAATGGGCGACTTCAACTCTCCCGACTTACGTGACTTTGAGTTTCTTCCCGGAGCATTATATGATTCAGACGAATCGCCTGAGTTGTAAGAAGATGAAGCTGAAAGACTGAGAATCTTTGGCAGGCCTGTCGGGTCTGTGCTCAAGCTGTAGCCTCCTCTCTCGACTGTCCCTGCTTCAAGTGGAATTTCATCCAGAGTCTACAAAAAAAACATTCCATTCCAACAAAACAAATCAAGCAGAGAAAATAATTTGAGGTTTTTATGAGATGTCACTGACTCATCCACATTTGCAAATTTCGGGTCTAAGTGATTTCCTCAAAACAATATACTTACACGGAAGGCTTGCTGCAGGAGCCGAAGTGTCTCTCGGGTACGCTTTCTCTTCACAGAAATATCATCGGGTTCCTGCAACATCTCTTCGAACAAGTTCTCTCTGCTCAAACATTAGAAAAATACAAACATCAGGTTTTATGCATTTGATATACACACACGTACTTGAATTCCATTTTATTATCAGGAGCATTTTATTTAAATTAGGAATACCTGTAAAGTTTTTGGATGAAAACATTACGGAGTTCTCGCTTGGTGTGGTTTACCTGTGAAATTGTATAAGCATTACAAAAATTGATAAGTCAATCATAAAGTATAGAACAACTTTCAAAATGTAAAATTCAAGATGTATGAAACCAATTACCAGAAAATGCATAATTGCTTTCGGTACAGAATCCTCAATGTTTTTCCGCACAATGTCATAATAAGACGTCAATAACATTTTCGTAACAGTAATCTCAATGGTTTCTTGATCTGAATGTGTATCCGAGTGCCTCAGAACACTTGGAGGCTTTGATAAAAAAAATAGAAAAAGGAAATAAGTCATGAGCGCATCAGGACAGATTATAACTTATACATAGCAAAATACTTTACTATATATATACCTCTCTCAAATGAATCGTTGACAAGCTGTGATCAATGCTTTGAACAGGTTCGTGAAATAATTTGCTGGTGGAGTTCTCTTTTACTGATGTACGATTTTCGTATCCTCCAAATATTGATGATATTCCCCACGTTGAACCGGCATTGCTAGCTGAAATAGAGAAATAGGGTTGCTAGAATATTACTACTAATTAATTACAAACCTAAAATAAGGCAAGATTACCTGCTGGTGTCGTTTTCTCCACATCCCCAACAAGTCGAATGCCCTATTTACAATTCAAAGAGCAGGAAAGTGCAATCAGTCTACTTGAATTAGAAAAAAAGGTTATATACTGACAGACAACTTACTTGTTCCGGAACAATTCCATTAACTTGCCGACCAATTAAGGACCGAGACTTTAGATTTTTGTCTGAGTTCAAAGCTTTCTCTAAATCTCCAGTATCCTAATAGATAAGAAATTGTATTAATGAACATGATTAGATCTTTGTAAACACTAATCAGAGTGCAATCACCTTCTGTTTTCCATTAGGCACAGCAGTCCTGGATGACTTGACCAGTTGTGATGCCAACTCAAAAGCTTTACCCCCACCAATAAAATTCGGATGGGAAGTGTTTATGTAATCCATCTACAGAACAGAAAATCCAGCAAACTGTAATATACGGAAAGAAATGCAAGGCAAATACGAAGGTAAACACAATATTCAGTTCTCATTATGATTTATTTGAATGATTTATCACTGCCAGCATGTATATTTATTCGGGTTTCAACTCGGCTATAACCTACATACAACTGGACTTTATTTTTATAATTATTGAACATTTACTATATCTGGTACAGCCATGAAGGTCAAAGTCAAACAACCGGATACTTAATCAACCCAAAATTACCTCCATTTCAATAATATGTCCAATCATTGTCTCTGATGGGTCAAGGCCTTCTCGCAGAAAATTTCCAATGACGTCATCCATGCATTTTCTTAAGACCGGAAATCGTTGGAGATCCTTTACTATACAGTAATGGCTCATCTAAAACAAAACAAGCCGGTCAATGTGCACATACAAGGATGAATTTGTTCCATAATAAACTTTGATACCAAGCAGGTACCTTGATTAACTCATCATAGATGAATTTAGCACACTGAATACTTGGTTCAAACAAACGTGCTATTTGTCTTCGAATAAGCACTTCAAAAGGAACCTACATAATTTTTATAATTTGCATGCGACAAATTAGAAAGGCCTTCGTACTGACTGTGGATGAGATTTAAAGATCAAGGACAGAATACAACGAGAAAAAGGACAGCTGCATTTACACTAAGACCTACTTCTGGAATAAATAGTGCAGATCTAGCACCAGTAGCATTATGAATAGCAGTGCGGATGTCATCGTCGGTTAAATCCTCACAAGGATCCACACCCTGCAAACAGAGAAAATAGAATCATTTTAATTTCTAACGGTGCTTGATTCCAAAGCAATTGTGCATGTCAGCATTTGATCGTTCAATGCTTGACCAACTTCCTTATTAGGGTGTATGATGGACCACATGAGCGACCTCTAGATCTTCTAACCAAGTAAATTGAAGAATATGAGGCTACATACACAAAATGCTTGCTTAAGGATTAACCTAATTTGCCTTTGACCCCTTTGTTTAATTCACAGAATAAAGTGTCTTATGTTTCCAACAAATAATCTGACGTTAGATGGAGCAATCCTAAGAAAACAGCTGTGGCAACATAAGGTGAACAATCAGGTTATGGAGTAATGAAACGAGCCAGTTGCCCTCATTATTTCAACCAGACTATAAACCATATTCATAGACCAAGAATTACGTAGCAATCAAATCAACGCAACAAACCTCCAAGGTCTTTACAAATATATGTTGGAAAATGTAATGGATTCTTGCTCCCCCAGACAACTCAGATGTTGACATATCTTCATGTTTTCCTTCTATCATCGAAGAGAATGCTGTTTCCAAAACCGAAAGTACAGAATAGATGAACAGTTCAGCAATATATATGAAATTATTGCATGAATAATATGTGGGAGTGGGATATCAAGTATTGATGCAAATGAATACACGTGATACAAGCTGGAGTTTTCGGAGCATGACTTCAAATTCGGGCTACATTTGTCAATACAATGAAAGATTTTAAACTTCTCTAAACACAAATCTTTTTACTCGAATTCGATGATTATCAAATGAACAGATGAATGATATCAATCAAGTGATCCGCAACAGACATAACACATATGACACATACGCAGACCAGGCATGACCGTGACTGCATAAATCTATATGCAGAAAATTTGTGGAAATATATATTAAAGGCAAAGAATCCTTCAATTTGTAAGATATAGATAAAGTGGAGACCACATACCTTCAGAGTATTTGGAAATAATTCTAAGTAGAAGAGCTGCCTGGCCAGACTGTTCATCCCAAAAAGGTAAAAAAAAAAAAAATGTCAATCAAGTAGCTGTTATCATCACAAACATCAAAGCATGATAAATAAAAATCCCCAATTTATATTTGGGACGCTTTTAAAACTCAAACCAAACAGTACTAGTCCATCATGCTGACCATTAACTAATTATCACTAAAATGAATTGTCACACTTTACAAGCAATCAGGTTCAGCTTAGAGCATCTTCCAGCTTCATATATATTAGGAATTCAAAGCACACTTAACTCCCATGAGAAATTGATATATACTAGCCCAGAAAGATAAAATCAAAACACCTTTGATTCAACAATTTCTCCATAGCTAGCGTTCTCCTTTACAGCAGAGAGAAGAGCAGCATTGATGCGTGACTTCAACCCCGGTAGAACTGTCTGAATGTGGTGTACCAGAATCTGTAAAGCATGAAGAGGAGCTTGTAAACAAGAGGTCAAAGAAAAATCAGCACCAATAGGTGGATGTAATATCAACAAAGTATAAACCGATAAACCACGTCGGCGAGTATATTAAGCCAAAATGTTAAGCAAGTCAGACAGGGGACAATGACTATGCTTAAAAATGTTAAACAAGAAGAAGTGTTGCCTGGTTCAACTTCTTGGCCAACTGCGGGACTCCACAACGGTCGGCGAGATCATTGTAAACCTACAAAGGCGAATATGTTATCAGGGTGGCTTTATAGGAGGAGGGCATTAATACATTGATAATAAAAGAAGTGGAGATTCATACTGGGCGGCTGCGAAAGAATTTCTCCTCAGCTATAAGTGCATCTTTTATGCTTCGATTTAGTAGAATGTCCTGATTAACCACATTAGACATGTCGTCAAGGAAACTTAGATGTAAATGAAATCTGTTTAAAGCTTTTGAATGCCACAATCTACTGACACATAAACTTTATAGTAATATATGAGGCTTAATCAGAAAAAAAAAAATAGGCGGCCAAGGGGTATCAGTGAATGTTAAATACAAAAATCGATCTCATCAAACATTCTTATCAATATATAATCTGCCTAAAAATGAAATAGTACCTCTTGACTGCGATTCACCACACCAACATAACCAAGCCGGAGAGGAATTACTTTTCCAAGCAAAAAATTGCGTGCATCAGTACCCCTATCCATAATATCCAACTGAAGGAGAAATTTAAATAAGGATTCATATTGAGAGGGTGGGGGAGAGAAATAAGTTACAGAATAAAAATATTCACCTTCGTAATCACACCGATAGTTCTGTGGCCTGCAATCACAAACTTCTACACATGAGCTCTAGAATTTGAAGGCTAATACTTGCCAGAAATTGATTCTAAGAAAAAACAGGATATTTCGGATAAAAATATTAAGAGGAAAACCAACCATCAGGATCAGCATTTCCAGCCATCTGAAGAGCATCCGAGTTTGCCAAATCAGAATTTGCTGGAGTCACAGCCAGGATCAGAGAACTTGGACGCTTAATATATGACATTATCATGGTTCTGATTCGCGCCTCAATATCAGAAGGCTGATCACCCACTGGAACTTTAGTTAGGCCCGGAAGATCCACAAGAGCAATGTCAAGAACATTAGGCGAGAAAATCTTCAAGCGTATCTGTTTATCTGAAACGCCTTTGTTTCCTCCAGCCTCTCTATCGGTTTCAGCCTGAGCAAAATTTCAGAAGGTCCAGTATTAAAATCCGGGGGAGATCAGCAAATTCTAGACACAGTAACAGAAACAAATTGTTTGTTTCGGATAAATCCAACATGCACTTAAGCCCGGTGCATCAAAATCGCCTAGAAACTATCTTTTTGACTCGTGAGTACTCAATAGTCCAAATATGCGGCTTCAAATAGGAAACCAATACACTAACTTAAAGCTAGTTTGTGATTCTCTAATTTTCTATCGATTTGTAAAGCAATATTTTATATTTTCAACTTGCACTTAAATTAATAATTAAAAAAAAAAACTAACCTGAATCTCCTTCCGGATATCGTTGAAATCAAAGAACTTCTTCCCCTCCAAATGCAAGAACTCCCCCCACTCCTCCTCCGTTCCATCATCCTTCCTCTTAATCTGCACGAGCTGCAGCACGAGTGGGCGGCGCGTGCAGATATCGCTTCCGCGTGGAAGAAAATCACGGCCCACGAGCGCCTCCAGCACACTCGACTTGCCGCTGCTCTGGCTGCCGACGACTGCCACCTGAGGCAGCTCGATACTGGACTCGTTCCCTAGATGCGCGAGCGCAATAATATCCTGTAGCCTGTTGACTATGGGTATCACTGAGTTTCCCAACAGCGAGCCTGCTGCCGCCGCCGCATTACCGCTGTTCGCCGCCGATTGCTCATCCCCCATGGAATTGATTTGTTGGAGGTAGAAACAATTTAGGTTTAGAATAATAAATAATTCAGGTTTTTGAATTGGGAAAAGCTTAAATAGGGGTTTTTGGGAGCAGAGAATTAGTTAAGAGAGAATTCTCACGCAAGAAACAGAGAACGACAGATTGGGGATGCTACTAGGGCTTATTTTTAGGTTGTTTCTCTTCAATTTTGATTTTGAGGGTTAATTTTTATATTTAATATTTTTTTTCAAATTATTTTTACAATAAAAATAAAATTTTAATTATTTATAAGACAATATCAATATTTGACAATTTTCAATATTTTTTTAAAAAAATTGTATTTACAATTTTTAGTTGGATTTGAAATAGATTATTTGAGCCTAGATAGCTCACTCTAACAAATTTTTAAAAATAAAAATATTTTATTTAATTTTTATTTGCCTAATGTTAGAATAAGTTGTCATATAAATTTAAGTTGCGATTAATATGTAAAATCAATTAAATAAAATAAAATAAAATTAAGATTAATGTGATGTTTAAGAAAAATAAAAAATAAAATATGAAATTGATTTATGTTAAAGAACATTCCTATTATCTCTATTTATAATTCATACGAGTAGTAACTTATAATTATATTAAATATTAATTTTGATAATTGGAGTATTATCTCTATTTATAATTTATAATTATATTAAATATTTGTTTCATCCTTAATTAGATTAGAATCTGCTACAATTTCCATGAATAATGTTGACCGAGCAATAACCTCATCTTTAAGAAACAACATAGTCAGCTGGTTGACACAACCATTCATTGTCTAACACGTGTAGGGTTCACATGAACTCGTCACACCTGATTAGTCGGACCTCTTCTTTATATACCTATTTCCTGGACAACGAGATTTGTTGGAGGCCTCATACAAAAAGCATTTCATTTTATTTCATTTCATTTTTCTCTCTCCTAGGTTTTCTACGTCAATCATCCAGAAGCCACCATGCCTCGCCGTAGTAGCTCAGGTGGTGAGTTCTCGTCCGATTGATTCATTTTCTATTGCATCATTCATAGCTCGTTTCTCGGATCCATTGGGTCATTTGGTCATGGTTGTATCTCATTTTTATTTTTAGATTTTACGTTCCATTTATCGATTAATTACCGATTCACAGCACTCGATTGGTTCGGTTAATTTTTAATTCATTTTAGATTGTGGGTTCGAATTCGATTGTGGCGAATATCCCGTTTGAGCTGTTTGTTACCACGTCTTGATTTCTGATGTAAGCTAGGTTTCGAGCTTAATGGGTGTAGGATTTTTTCATCTGAGAATTTGATTGAATCGTCTTCGATAATGGTGGATTACTAGCAGAAAAGAACAATCTTTTAGCTTTCATCTAGGTACTCTCTGTGGGTATGTGTCTTTATTTGGGAATAATGGGTAAATAAAATCGAGCCTTTGGTTGTATTAGTAATTGGGAAAGTTTTCGTTGTTATTTAACTGTATAAACATTCAGTTGAATATGCTTTTGGCATGGTAATTGCTAGTGTTTGATCAAGTTATGACTGCATTGAATCAGTACTTTCTTGCCATATTGAATGTGGAGATATTTTATTTTATCGGTAACTGTTAATTCCTATGTTGTAAACAATTGTCGGTCTGCCTCGATCACCTGTTTTAATACTATTAGCCACAGATTCTACACTGTCAATCTGGAATTATTGTTATGATTCAGTTGGTGTGCTTGTCACAGTCAACCCCATGAGTAAATGCTTAAGCTGGAGTGGCTTGTATTTTGTGTATATTTCATTGGATTCTTTTTTTCTTTTACAATGAATTTATTGTTATGTTGGCATGCTATAAATTTTACTCTCTCATTATCTATTGAAATTATTTACAGGAAGATCCGCACGCCCAGCCCCTCGTCCACAAGCAAGAAACCCACCCCCTCAAACAGGTGCCTTTGGCTTCCATAGCTAAAATATTAATGTTAATATTTGAGTTTCTCTCTTTTTGAAATTTGAAGAACTCACTTTTTGTCCTCAATTTCATTCATACATTTCTTTATTTAGCTCTCTATCGGCCCAACTCTTTATACAGCAGTGACATTTAATATCGTGCATGCATTTGTTTTTCCTCATATTTGGGCATATGTCCTATGCAGTGAATCATGCTCCTCCTCCAGCTACTGCCCAAGGTAACTCTGGCGGATCCATGGTTGGATCATTTGGTTCAATGATAGCTCAAGGTATGTGGATATTATCTGAACCATTAGGCATGATTTGTATACTCTGGCACAAAGTGAGTTTCAAGCTCATTTTTTGTTTGTTAATCTTTTTTGCTCACGTCTTTTTTGTTTTGTAGGAATGGCTTGGGGTACTGGAACTTCTATTGCACACAGGGCTATGGATTCTGTTATGGGTCCTCGGACTATTCAACATGAAACAGTTGCCTCTGAAGCTGCACCAGCCTCAGCAGCAGTGCCTGCTGGAAGCAGCATGGGTGGGTCTGAAGCTTGCGTCATGCAATCTAAGGCTTTCCAGGATGTAAGTAATAAATTGAAAATTACTTCTTTATTGGTCTGTTTGTGAAAAGTGTTTGTAGACGAGTCCGATAGGGACTCTGTACGTTACACCTCTTTCAGTTTTATGCAACTGGTTTTAGTCTTGGAGAATCTCTAAATGCAAAAGTTTCTCCTGAAATTGCTGTGATTTAGGGCTTGATTGGCAGTTGGAAATACGAATGATTATGTGGTGAATACTATGCATATTTTTTATTTTATGGAATCTACGTTTGTATAAAAGTTTCCTGAGTGTATGTTTTTGTGGTAATATCCCATGGGCCATTACCTTCTGTATTTCGACTTTTGAAGCAATTATTCCACTTTATTGATAAGAATCCTTACATCTCTGCAGTGCCTGAATGTGTACTCCAATGACCTCAGCAAGTGTCAGTTCTATATGGATATGCTCTCTGAGTGCAAGAGAAACACGGGTTCTATGATGTCTTAGGATCAATGTCTCCAACCCACAGTTTCGTTTCGGTCTTATTTAATCGTCGTGGTGATTCTATTAAGCAGTCTCGTCATTGGATGTTATTACAACAAACATTGAATGGTTTGAGAACTCTTGGAAATAATTTACTACTAAGAAGCAAAACTTGTTGAAATAACCCTGTTGCATTATATTTATACCTGCATTTGCTTCTATCTTTTTATCGGTTTTATATGCACTTGCGGATGCAAGAGGTTACTCAAACTTTCTTGTATTGCTCATATCATGCTAAAATAATGTCGAGTTTGGTCTTGTTTCATCATCCCAATTCATTATTCAATTTAAGTATTCCACAAAAAGAGAATTTTATTCTTAAATTTCACTTATTATTTCTTAAATCTTTACTTGCACATGACTTCTACCTTTTGTCACACAACAAATTTTTAGGTATTTTATTTTATGAGTAGGTAATTTATCTATAAAAATATTACAATAACAAACTCCGTAGTAAGTTTTATACGCAGCAATAGCCTCCTCTTCAAGAAACCCCATACTGATTAGTATGATCTCTTCAGCATATATATATACTGTACATTGCAACAATTTTTCATTTCAATATATTTTTTCCCTCTCTTAGCTTAGATTTTCGAAACCAATTATTCAGAAGCCACCATGCCTCGCCGTGGCCGCAGCCCAGGTGGTGAGTTCTCGTTCCATTGATTCATGGTTGTGTCTCGTTTGGCTTTAGATTATATATTCATCTGGTTGTTTATTGTTGGTGTTAGATTTAATCTAGGTACTGTGTGTGTTTGTGTGTTTAAGCAATTTTGTCTAAGATATACTGTTATTTTATTTTACTTGAGAATCGATATTAAATAAAATTTGTAATTCTGTTGTTTTGATTTTCATTATTATTTCTATCAAAAGTACATTTAATTGTAAATTTTATTGTCCTCGTGCAACAATTTTTTTTTATTTTAATTATAAGAGTCTCTCGTTATCTAGCTGAATTTATTTGTAGCACGCCCAGCCTCTAGCCCTGCGAAAGCACGCCCAACTTCTCGCCCTGTGAAAGCACGCTCAACCTCTCGCCCTGCGAAAGCACGTAGCCCATCCCCTAAAAGAGGTGCATTTGGCTTTGGTTGAGAAATTAAATATTAGTAATGTTAATATTTTGAGTTTTTAATCTCCTTTTTGTTTATCCCATATTTTGTATGCGCGCAGTGTACTACAGTCCTAATCCTAGTCCTCGTCCAGATTCTCCCAAACGTAAGTCGGAAGGATCCATGATTGGAGCTATGTTTCGAGGTAGTATGTGGATATATATTATCTAGAGTTCTTGAGCTCATTTTTTGTATGTTAATGGTTTTTTTTTTTTTTTTTTTTATGTTTTGTAGGAATGGCTTTTGGTGTCGGAAGCTCTATTGCACACGCAGTTCTTTTGGGCCCTCGGACAACTCAACACGAAACAGTTGCCACTGAAGCTGCACCACCCTCAGCAGCAGCAGCAGTGCCAGCTGGAAGCCACCCGGGCGAGTCTAAAGAAGCTTGCGGCATGCAATCTAAGCCTTTCCAGGATGTGAGTAATAACAATAATAGTAATAATATATTGAAACAATCTGTTTTTTAATTGGTCTCTGTCCATCCGTTTCTGAAACACGCGTATGTTTTCCATCAGCTTTTGCAGTGCCTCGATGACTACGCGAACGACATCAGCAATTGCCAGTTCTACATGGATATGCTCTCCGAGTGCAGGAGAAACTCGGGTAATTCTACGACGATGTCTTAATCCACAGCTTTGTATTCGTGACGATTCTATTGAGAATTCTTGAAATAAAAACCAATTAATTAGGCGATTACATACATCCAATTATACATATTTCACAATGTTGTCCTTTTTCAAATTGTTCATATACTTTATGTTGGTCCATTTGAGAGTCATGATCACAATCTTCCTTTGAGAAAGCTGGTGCAAAGCTTCTTCCATGCTTCCTTGTCCGGCTCGCTCGCCTCCAACTTCGTTTTGCTCTCTTCAGCTACACACTCCTGTCGGTTTGTACGAGAGAGATATTTAGAACCTAATCTTTTGGACTGAAACTGATTGAATTGAACTTAATAGGTTTGAACTGAACTGAACTTAATAGGGTTGAATTGAACTGAACTCAATAGGTCTGAACTGAACTAAACTGAACATAAGTACTTTTTATATGCTTTGTTATGGTTTACCTCTATGAGACTGCGGCTATGAAGACGGTCGATTAAGAACAACAAGATGTCCTTGGTGTACTCTGGGTGACCTTGGATTCCCATCATGTGATCGCCGTACTTGAACATCTCGACTCCGGTTTTGTTCGACCATGCCAGCACCTCTGCTTTGGGCGGAAGCTCCCATACCTACAAGAAAACCGCACGTTTTAGAAGGGGAAAACGGGAACACTTTTAAGTATACATGTGTCGAGATCAGACCTCGTCTCTGTGGCACTCGATGACAGAGAGGGAAGCCGGCATTTCGAGCAAAGAGAAAATCTTCGACGGAAATAAATTTACTCGGGTGATCCCTATGTCCCACCCTGCATTGGCTCGGCCTATCTTCCCTCCAAGAGCTCGTCCCAGTATCTAATCAACATAACTCAAGTCTCAAGATATACTCATACTCTTTAAAAAGAAATAATTTTTCAGGCCTATTTAGGACAAAAGTCACACGTTCAATTGTGTATTTGCACATGCACATGAATGAAGTGATATGATGAGGTGGATTAGTTAACTAACAAATAGTGGATACGTGACAGAGTTGACGTGACTTGCGTGTGAGGTGGAATTGGACATCCTTATCACTTATCACTCAAAAACATGATCACTAAACTAATTCTGTTTTCTATGAACTTTGACGTGCAACTAAAGAATACTAACAAATCATGTTAGGTCTTTCATAGGTGAACTAACTCATCCCAAAAATTATAATCACATATTGAATTTTTTTTATAAAAATTATATTTATTAAACAACAAACAAAATACTTTGTCCGTCTCAAACTAATAATTTTATTTCTTTAATGGAACGTACTAAAACATAAGCAATCAACCAACAATTACTTTCTAATCAACAAATAATTTACCAATCAAGTTTTTTTTATCTAAGCATTAATTATTTAACATTCTAAAATAATATTAGTACATATATTAAATTTATAACAACATTAATTTTATTATTAATTTTAAAAATTAAATAAATAAATATAAATAAAACTATACAGTATTTTAATAATTATTTATTTTTGTAGTACGTATTATTAGTATCATCCAGTAGCTAGAAGGTTTGAAACAGAAATTTGTGCGTATTAAAATCAGAAATTTATACAAGCATTATTGATGAGGGCAGAGTCGGCAGACCAATCGCAATGAATGTCTGAGTAGCTCGCTAGGTATGTGAGTAGACCCTATTTAGATTCTAGGGACGTAATTGGTATTTTACTATTAATTATTTCAGGCATTATTGAGGGACACGTGATCATAATGACATGTTAATAGGAGTCATAATTAATTAATAGGAGTAATTCTTTCTACTCAAATAATAATAGTCATACTTATTTTGTTCAATCATTTTTATTGTACAAAAGTAGTATAAGATCTCCTATTTTTATAAGATCTCATAATATATATATGAATGATATTAAATATAGAATATTGAAATAATATTAAAAAAAGTGTTAAACTTAGTGCAATCAATTATATCAATGAACCAATCCTGTAAATTCATTAAACAAATCTACTTATTAATCAATCAAAAGTTGATTTAATTTGTCTATAACAATCTTTTGAGAACATTTGGAATATAAAATTACAATATCGTGACAAGTATTATTCCATACACGAAGAAGTTATCTGCAAACACCGGTAAAATTAGGGTTATTTTTAAAACTTTTAAGTAACTCATAGATATTGAATATTTAAAAAAAAAATCATATTGTAAATAATGGGTTAAATTATAGGGTGATTTCCATAAAAAATGTAATTTTAAAAGTTAGTATTTAATTTAGGATATTAATTTTTTTTAATTATAAATTTGAGTAATGTTCCAAAATTACCCTTTTATTATATATGGTGAGTAGTTATTATAAGAATATTAAAGTAATTAATTGTGCTTTTTTTAATAATAAAATTAATAATACTTCTATTAATAGAAAAGATTATAAAGAATTATCCTTAATTAAAAAGTTAAATTAATAAACTTAAATATTCTTTTTCCTAACTACTTCTAAATTATACTACTCCGTACTTACACTCTGTTCCAACAAAAAAAAGTAAATCTACATATACAAAACAGATGTAATTGAATATAAAAGTAAGTACAACAATTTAATTCTGAGTCACCCTAATTTTTGTTAACATTGTCCACATGTCTGATTAACAAAAATAAAAAAACAAATAAAAAACAGCTGTCCATAAAAAGAGCACGCAGAAAATGCAAACGGGCACGAGCAAAAACTAACAAACAAAAAGGCAGTGACTGTACTGAATGAAACCCAAACCAAAAATAAATAAATAAATATTTATAATTAATAAAATAAATACCTGATGACCGAAGCAAATGCCGAGAACCTTCTTCTCCATTGAATCCAATTTGTGGAGCAGCGCGAGAAGCTTGCAGATCCACAGATCATCTCCGTGCGCGTCGTTGCAGCTGCCGGTGATGACGAATCCGTCGTAATCGGAGATCTCTTCCTCCGCCGGAAACTCGCCCCTCGCCACCCTGAAAACGCTCCAGTCCTCTCCTTCCTCCTTCAGCATTCTCACGAAGACTCCGAAGTAGCCGCCGTAGATCTTCTTCACGTAGTCCGAGTCGTCGGCGCACAATAGCACGGCGAACTTTTGCCCTCCCATCCTCTCTCTCTCTCTCTCTAAAATGTGTGCGTGTGTTTCTAGAGAGAGAAAATGGA
This sequence comes from Euphrasia confusa, assembly GCA_954870475.1. Classification (NCBI taxonomy): domain Eukaryota; kingdom Viridiplantae; phylum Streptophyta; class Magnoliopsida; order Lamiales; family Orobanchaceae; genus Euphrasia; species Euphrasia confusa. The sequence continues at coordinate 12,348,858 of OX940951.1, read as the reverse complement.
GAGGGGACCACGAGATGAATTGTGAAAAATGTGTTTGATCCGGAAAGCTGTTTTAGGGGCAATTTATATATTCGGAAGACGTGCAGAAGGAGATGAACTTACGATATTGCCCCCCTCTATTTGATTATGTTAATTTGGGATTTTTGTAAAATTAAGTTTTTTAAGTGCTCAATCTGACGCCAATAAGTGTTTGACACGTCATATGGTAAACAATATTCAAGCCAATGAATCCTTGACACGTCAAATAGTGATTACAAATAAAAATGAATAATTACTCTAATTAAAATTAAGATGTGGGCTGTGAAACTGGGCCTGCTCCAGCCTTAGAGGCTATACAAAGCCGCTGTGAAATGGGCCTTAACAACCACTCCACTGGGCTTAATTATTTGAGTATTCAAATATTTGCAAATTATTTTTCGATTTTTTTTTTTTGTGTGTGTGTGTGTGTTAGAAAACATGAGTAATTTAAGAACAAAAAATCAACAATTTCAAAAACTAAAAACTTCATGCTGAAAGAAAGCAAAAGCTAAATTTTGGCCATTTTAATTCATGCCCCCTTTATTCAATCTTCAACATTAAGAAAAGACCGAGTGAATTTGGGAACCAAAATTTTTATTTGTTTGTACTGATTTAACAACTTTGTTCATCCACGTAAGTACTGATTTAACATGTTATCAGATTTTACAAAACAAAGAAATATCCAGATGAACTGGATGAAGAAGAAGACAAATTAAACGGAGGGAAAGGGAAATCTCATTCACTCAAAAACACCCAATACATGTGTTTCCTTATTTAAAGGAGATAAAATAAAAAACAAAGTCTGAACAGTAAAAGTGCTGAAATGAAAAAATGCGACTTTGTGACTTTAGCTTCAAATAAGCTGGAAATGTCATTTTTGCCTCCAAAATATCTCCACTCTCAATACACCCCCTCAAGCTGGACTGTGTATGCTCTTGAAGTTCAGCTTGTACAAGATCTCCTTCAAGGCTGCATCTCCCAATGGTTTTGTTAACAAATCTGCCAGCTGCAAGGTGTTGCTCACATGAAGTGGTTTAACCAGTCCCTCAACAAATTTCTCTCTCACAGTGTGACAATCTATCTCTATGTGTTTGGTTCTTTCATGAAACATAGGATTAGATGTGATGTGAATAGCAGCTTCATTATCACAGTAGAGAGGCACTGCTCTGACTTGCTCAATCCCAAGCTCTGTCAGGATCCCCTTTGTCCATACAATCTCACAGCATGCATTGGCCATGGCCCTATACTCTGCTTCAGTAGAAGACCTTGAAATAGTATGTTGTTTCTTTGATTTCCATGAGACAAGAGATGTCCCAAGAAGCATACAAAAACCACTTACAGATCTCCTTGTATCAGGGCATCCTCCCCAGTCTGCATCAGAATATGCACTAAGCTGTAATGAACTTTGATTTGAGAAGAACAAACCATATCCCAATGTCCCTTTGATATATCTCATAACTTTCTCTGCAGCTTTTAAATGAGTATCAGTTGGTGCTTGTAAGAATTGGCTTAACTTGTGAACAGCAAAGGTGATATCAACTCTTGTTATGCATAAATATAATAACCTTCCAATCATCCTTCTGTATACTGTTATATCAGTCAAGGGATTCCCATCATTAATACTCAACTGTTTAGTAGCATCCATAGGTACAGAAGATGGTTTACAACCAGTCAATCCTCCATCAGTGATGAGATCAAGTGCATATTTTCTCTGACATAAAAAGATTCCAGTGGAATTCTTTGCAATTTCAATGTCCAAGAAATATTTTGGAAATCCCAAGTCTTTGTGCTTAAAATGTTTGCTTAAAAAGAGTTTGAAGGCAGCCACAGTTTCAGCACAATTACAGGCAAGTAGTATATCATCCACATAAATTACCAATCCAAGAAATACAGTATCTGACTTTTTATAGAAAAAGGAATGGTCATATGCAGATTGTGAAAGGCCAAATAGAGCTAAGGTTTTGGAGAATGTAATATACCACTGCCTTGATGCCTGTTTTAACCCATAAATGGATTTTAGAAGCCTGCAAACAGATCCTCTTGGGTATTCCACCCCCTGATTGAGCAAGCCAGGTGGAAGTGTCATGTAAATCTCCTCAGTTAATGTGCCATACAAGAATGCATTATTAATGTCCATATGGCAGAGGATCCAATTATTCACAGAAGCAACAGCAAGAAGCAACTTCACACTGGTCAGTTTAGCCACTGGAGAGAAGGTATCTAAAAAGTCTAGTCCAGCTTGTTGTGTGTAACCTTTAGCAACAAGTCTGGCTTTATACCTTTCTACTGAGCCATCAGCTAAGCATTTGACCTTGTATACCCACTTGCACCCAATGGGATGCTTGCCAGGAGGTAATGTAGTAACAGCCCAAGTGTTATTCAGTTGGAGTGCAGAGAGCTCATCTTGCATAGCCTTACACCACTGAGGGTGCAAAATGGCTTGAGCAAATGTGTGTGGTTCAGGGATCAGTGTTATAGCAGCAATGAAAGCTGAATATGTTGGTGAAAGTTTGTATGTGGAAAGGACAGAACTCAGGGGATAAGGATGTGGAGGTGAAAAAGAAGTGTTGCAAACATAATCTTGAAGATAGGCAGGTTTTCTGATGATTCTACTATGAGTGTTGACATTCTCAGTAGAGGTTTGTGGTGTAAGTGATGGATTATGACAAGGTTCAGAAGGATGATAAGATGTAGATGGAAAATCAGGTAATTCTTGAGAAGGTAAATGTGAAAAGGGAAACACTGTTTCATGAAAAAGGACATTTCTGGAAATGAAAGTGACATTTGATTCCAAATCCAAAAGTTTGTAACCTTTATATCCAGGGGGATAGCCAAGGAACACACATTTTAATGCTCTGGGAGAGAATTTGGTTCTTTGTCTGTCCAAAGTAGAAGCAAAACAGAGGCAGCCAAAGACTTTGAGATGTGTATATGAAGGTGATTTTTGAAAGAGCATGAAGAAAGGAGATTGGTTGTTAGGTAGAACAGAAGAAGGAATCCTGTTAATGAGGTATGAAGCTGTCAAGATACAATCTCCCCAGTGTTCAAGAGGTAAATGAGACTGAAAAAGAAGACTTCTAGCCACATTGAGAAGGTGTTGATGCTTTCTTTCTACTCTAGCATTCTGCTGTGGAGAAGCAACACAAGAGTGCTGAACCACTGTCCCATATTTGGAGAATAAATGTGGCAGAGAGAATTCAGTCCCATTATCACATCTAACACACTTAATGGTGGTAGAAAATTGGGTACTGACTGTCTGGAAAAACTGTGTGAGCACAGCTTGCACATCTGATTTTTGAGTCATTAAAAAGGTCCACACAAATCTGCTATAATCATCTACTATGGTTAAAAAGTATTTAAAACCATCAACTGTGGGAACTCCAAATGGTCCCCACACATCACAATGGATCAAATCAAACATACCAGTAGATTGAGAAGTAGAAACAGGATAATGTAATTTTCTTTGTTTAGCAAGAGGACAAATCTCACAAATGAACTGTTTATTACATGCTGAATGAATAACATCAGAAAGTTTAGATAGCCTATCAGGAGATAAATGGCCAAGTCTTGAATGCCAAATATCAGTAGAAACAACAGCTCCAAGTAAAGATGTAGAGTTGGAAGAAGAACCTGAAGATTTCAATATGTATAAGTTACCAATCCTCTTACCCATCCCAATCTGAGAGCCCTTGGAAGTTTCCTGAATAATACATGAATTATGTGTGAATGTCACAGCACAATGTGATGTTAAAGTCAGGGCACTGATGGATAAGAGATTATATGTGAATGAAGGCACAAATAAGACTGAATGAAGGACAATGTATTCAGAAATGCGCACTGAGCCAATTTTGGTAACTTCAACTTTAGCACCATTAGGAAGGTTCACATATGTATTGTTAACCTCATGACTTTCAATAAAAACTGATTCATCATAGCAAACATGATGTGTAGCACCTGTGTCCAACAACCATTGACATGGTGAATAAGATACTGAACCAGAGAAGAAGGATAAGGAAATAGTACCACTAAAATTTCCTGAAGTAGATGACTGCAATGGTGGAGCATTTGCAGTAATGTTTGCTGTGGATCCAATAGAAGACCCTGAAGAAGAAGGGGAAGTAGGGCTCCCAATAGACATCTGATTCTGAAGGAAGCCAATCAGCTGCATACACTGTTCATGTGAAAGAGATGCAGGTGCAGTAGAGGACTGTGGGACATTAGAGGATTCAGAAGCTGTTTCTCCAACAACAGAATTCCCTTGAGCAGAATTGGATGATCCACCATCTCCTCTACCTCTGCCTCTACCATAACCAGCTGGATAACCATGTAAACCATAACACCTATCCACAGTGTGACCTGTTTTACCACAGTGTGTACAATGATACTTCTCTCTCCCTTTGTTATAGCCAACTGCAGCATTAGCTAAGGGACTAGGTTGTTCACTGTAGCCTTGTGTAAAGGGCTGCTGCAAGCCACCATTAATATTCCTCTGTCTTTCTTCTTGAAGAACCATAGAAAAAATCTTGAACACAGGAGGAAAAGGCACTAAGGCCATGATATTAGATCTGAGCTGAGAATAAGATGGATTGAGTCCAAGTAAAAACTGAACAGCATACTCCTGTTGTTGATAATCAACCCATCTTCTGTTACTATCACAGTGACAATTGGTACAGCTACACCAAGTGAGGGGTTGCAAATGTTTGAACTCATCCCAAACAGATCTCAACTTAGTATAATAAGTATTGACATCTAAACTCCCTTGAGTCAGATTCATAAACATTTGTTTCAATTGATAAAACCTAGCTATGCTATGCTCAGAAAAACGATCTCTCAGATCTTCCCAAATAGCAGCACCATCATCTAGATATAAGAGACTTGAATGGATTTCAGGACTTACAGAGTGACGTAGCCAGGAGACCACCATGCTGTTACAACGAATCCAAGCTGTGTAAAGCAGGTCTCGAGGATCTGGCATCGGTAATGAACCATCGATGAACATCAGTTTGTTCTTCGCGAGCAGGGCGGTAGTCATAGATCTGCTCCACCCGTTGTAATTTGCACCAGTGAGCTGCGGACTGACCAACACGGCGCCTGGGTTATCACCTGGATGTAGATAATAAGGGCTCGAATGCTCATCCATGAAATTATTTTGCCCAGCTTCACGATTGGGTGCAACTCCTCTCACCATTTTCAGAAAAAGAAAAAATCAGCAAGAAACAAATATCGCCGCGGTAATATTTAGCTCTGATACCATATCAGATTTTACAAAACAAAGAAATATCCAGATGAACTGGATGAAGAAGAAGACAAATTAAACGGAGGGAAAGGGAAATCTCATTCACTCAAAAACACCCAATACATGTGTTTCCTTATTTAAAGGAGATAAAATAAAAAACAAAGTCTGAACAGTAAAAGTGCTGAAATGAAAAAATGCGACTTTGTGACTTTAGCTTCAAATAAACTGGAAATGTCATTTTTGCCTCCAAAATATCTCCACTCTCAATACATGTCACATGCACACACAAAAACATGAAATAATAATAATAATAATATCTTAATTTTTTTTGTCAAGAAATAAATAATAAAAATAATATAATATTTTTTATTTTTTTATTTTAATTCATTTTTTATTCTATTTTTTAATTTACTTTTTAAATTTTTTCGCAATTATTTTATTTTTTTAACTTTAAAACAATTTTTTATCATTTATTTTTATTTTAGGAAAATGAGAGAGTAAAATAAAAAATTGAACTCAAACATTGCATCAAAAAAAGTCGCTCATCCCAATAAACAATTTGAAAATCTCGGAAAGGAAATAATACCAACAGTCGCTCGCTAATTCCCCTTTAATCAATATTCAAGAATCATCATCAGCTCACTTCTTCCCTTCGCATCTTCTTCCCCTTCACAAACAAACAATCCAAAATAATGGGTCTTTTCGGACAGATCAAATTCGCTCTTCTGTGCTTGGAATTTCTTGCCTGGTAAACTTATAAGTGTTTTTGATTTTCACGGCTATTATTATTAATTACCATTATTTATTTATTTATGTAATTTGACTTAATCTCGCAGGCCCGTAATTGCTCTGGGATTTCCTCTGTAATTTTTTTTACCTTTTTACCCTGTCAACTGTTATTTACTGCTTTTATTAACTAACTAACAAATTAAGTAAGTTGGTTTCAGGGTTGTATCCATAAGGGCAATTGAGTCCGCCTCGGCTTACCACATGAAGAAATTGGTCATTTATTGGACCCTTTTCTCATTCATTTACCTCTTTGAATTCGCTTTCGTTAAAATAATTCAATGGTAGGTAACTCTAATTGTATGTGTGTGTGTTTAATCCTACTTACGATCGATCAATCGAAACGAGTCATTCGATGCAGGATACCATTTTGGAGTAGCATGAAACTAATCGTCACGTTCTGGTTAGTGTTCCCTCGGTTCCACGGCGCGTGCTATGCCTACAAATACTTCATTCGCCCTTGCTTGGTCTTGAACTTGCGAGAGGCCATTGCCCGAATCGAGGAAAAAAGCCTCGCCAAGAGTAAAGAATCCTCGTTTATCGACGTGGCCGATAAGTTCATCAAGGACAACGGGGTCGACGCTTTGGAAAAGCTCATTGCAACCAAGGTTATAAAATAATATTGCTAACTAACTAACTAACTATATCATGAACATTGCTAACCATTGGATAATTTTGTTAATCTAACGAGCATTTCGTTTTACTTACAATAGAAGAAATACGAAGAACCTAGAGATATCGGACTAAATGAATCCGATGCATCTACATTAAAACTGGTAAATTTCACACTCGAATACGTATTGATTTTCCTCCACAAATTATTCCACTTGATTTACGTAGTACGTTATATTGTGTAATTAATATAGCTTAAAGAACATGTAGCTGCTCTGAAAGATAATAAGACATTAGAAGTCTTGGAGACTAGTACTGCGGAGGAGGTGAGACTTTTCGGATGCTCGTCACCTTTACAAAATTTGAAGCACTTGATCTGTCAATATATATTCCCTTTCAACCTGATTTTTTGAATTTCAGTCATATTGTTATTGTTCATATATATATTTATTGTTTTTTAGGTGAAGGTGCATTCGACTTCCGAGGTCTCCAATGCAACGACATACGCAGCTGCCGTAACCAAAGGAATATTAACAAGACCACTGTTACCTATAATTACGAAAAAGCCCGTTGAGCTACCTCCGCCGAAGAAATCATCAATTATTTTCCCACATAAATGGAAGTGTAGTTTGTGCAAGGTGGAGACCAGTAGCGAGAGAAATTTAAGCGACCATCTCCGGGGGAGTAAACACAAGGCCATGTGCGAGTCCTTGAAATCGAGCAAGATGAGTAAGAAGCAGGACAAAGCTTGTGAGTTGCCTGGATATAAGAACGAAGGTCCTAGTCGGCATTGGTGCTTTGCTTGTGATGTGGAGTTGGTTGGTGAGGCGAGCCTCATGTCTCACCTCAATGGGAAAAGGCACGCGGCTAACGTGGCGGCGAATGAATCGAGTTCAACTTGAGCTTCAATGGTCTTTGGTATCATACTATCATATGTGGATTAGTGTGAAGAATTTAAGGAACTATTATTTTGACCACCTATGGAATTATGTGAGGAATTTATTTTCTAATGAAATTTCCACTTTATTTTTCTTTTTAAACAACACGAAAATACGTATTAAAAAAAGGGAATTTTATTTCAAAGTGAAAATTAAAATAATTATTTCTGGAAAAAATGCGTAATTTAAAAAAATATTCTATTATCTATCACACTCATATGTGCTATGTGCATCAAAATATGTACCATAATTTAAAAAAAAATTTACATCTCTTTAGACTTTAGAGAGACATTTAGAAACTATTTATAAAATTTATAGATCTAAAATCAATTACTGTTTAGAGAGACAAATTTAGAAACTATTCATAAAATTTATATAGATTTTTAGATAATGTTATTTTTTTGACTTTTTAACAAAAAAATAATGATATACATGTATTTTTAAGTTAAAAAGTAAGTAGTTACGAGTAAATTGAAAAAATAGTTAAATAAAATAGGGTACACAGTAAAAAAAATAAAAGTATTTATTTTATTTTTGAGTGAGTTATTTTTGTTAGAAGTGAATTGCATATCAAAGAAAATCGAAAAAAAAAGATAAAGAAGTACAGTAAAACGCATAGAGAAAAAGTCATACCGCATCAATGAGCTAACAGACTAGCTCTCTGAACCACCAATAAAAAGCATAAAGTACAAATAATCATCAAAAGAACAACTATCAAGCTCTATGTCACACTCGCTTCAAAGCACATGCTTGAGAGTCCGGGAGTCGTAACAAGATGATCTTATCACTCACAATGGAAATAGCCAATATAGCCACCACCTCAGACGAAATCGAGCGATCATCCTCTATATGCGTGTTTCTCTCATGTCATATAAAGTACACAAAGTGTTAAAGTATGACTCGAATCTGAATTGAATTAAATTGGATAGAACGAAGAGTCCGCGTTGCAAATTAGAGAAAGTCGGTTTCGGTGACGAACTGTATATCTTGCACGCTTAATTGGAAAATTGAGGAGTGATGTCATTATGACACCACCAGGTAATTAATTGGAGTAGCGTGATACGTGTGAGATGCCACATGCGATGCTGAAGCTTTCTTGTCTGGAAATCTAATTGTCGGATTGAGAAATGGGCCAGGCCCATTAGAGCATCTCCAATGGTGCCCATTTGGGCACCTTGGGCCTTGTCAAATGGACTTGGGTATCAAAAAATGATTTTTTTTTGCATTGGAGCAAAAATGAAAAACATGGGCATGCCCACTATGGTGGCCATGGCCAATTCTGACATGTGGGCCTCATTTGATGTTTTGTTTTTACTTTTTGTATGTTGTAGTAATATTTAATTAATAAAATTGGAATTTAATAAGAGTGAAGTGGACTTTTGCATTGGAGTGAATTGCCCACATTTTTCACTTGCCCACTTTGAGATTATGTGGCAATAAATGGAGCCCACAAAAAGTAAAAAATGGGCTTTTGCATTGAAGATGCTCTTAGGACTATTACTTTGGTTCGTAAACGTGAGTGCGCAGGAGGTCTTCGGTCATTGGTCCAATTGATGTTTTAGGAAGTATAATTATATTGCTAATATAATTATATTTCTTAAAAGTTTAGAGTCATATATTAGGAAAAAGATTTATTCCTAATTTTAATTGTTACCAATTTGATATGTTTGCTACACCTATAAATTGGGGTTCTTCGGTAAACGAAAATCATAGAGTGCAATAGAGTGCAATAGATTATAGAGTGAATTGTAAGCATCAACGATGTAGTCGATTGGTTCTTTCTTCCCGTGGTTTTTTTCCGTGTTTCGGGTTTCCACGTAAATTGTGTAAATTGTGTGTTCGTTCTTTTCGTTTATCTTTTTCTTCGCATCTCATATATATTTTGAGAGCCGTGAGAGATTTAGTTTCAATATTCGCAATAAGTGGTGTCACAACATCGTAAAGAGCACAACACAAGGGCAGCGAAAAGTCCACGATAGACGCAAGAAATCCATTAATACTTCCCACGCCACCGACTAGATGCACGAAGGACTGCACTCTCTCAACTACCACGTGGCCATAAGAATCCAACATCACCCTCTAATCTCCGCAAGTAGTCCTATAAAAAAAGTGCACTCGAAGAGAGTTCTATTATCGTGAAATGTATATTTAATGAAAATCGTTGTTTTACTATGAAACCAATAGTAGCATTACTTTGTAATTAATTATTTTAATAATGTACTTTGTAATTAATTATTTTTAATTATTTTAATAATGTTTTTAAAGTCAAACAACTAGTGTATCAAACGGCCAATGGCAGTAGTCTAACAAAAGTACATTTCTCTTGTCCCAAAAAATAATTTGAATTCTCGGGAAGGAATTCTTACACTACTCGATAACTTCCCTATATTAACCATCTTAGTTCCTTAAATATTAGTAGTATTTCTCTCATTCTTTTTCAAAATCAAAATGGGTATTTTCGGACCGCTCGAATATGCTCGCGTTGAGTTTCTTGCCTGGTAATTTCAATTTCAATTTTCATTGTATTTTTTTTTTTTCATAATTTAAATCATTTACCATTACTTTGACTGCTTGCAGGTGTGTATTTGCTCTTGGAATTCCTCTGTAAGTTTTTTTACCCTCACAACTAATTAATTAATTAATTGTTACAATAATTATGTAAGTTGTTGCAGGTTTAAGACCATAGGGGCGATTGAGACCGGCCCAGAGTATCGCATGAAGGACTTCGTAAAATATTGGACCATTTTCTCTTTAATTTATCTCTTTGAACTTGCCTCCTTTGTTCAGTGGTAATAACTTTTATGCATTGATATATGTGTTTGTTTATATGTTTACTATATATATCTATCGAAACTCGAAACGAGATGTACGTTGTTTTGGACGACAGGATACCGTTCTGGAGTGGCATTAAGCTAATGTTCACGTTATGGTTAGTGTTCTCTCAGTTTCACGGCGCGTGCTATGCCTATGATCATTTTATAAGTCCTTGCGTGCACTTGATGCTACGAGAGTTCATCAATCGATTCGATGAAAGATTATTTGGCAAGATTATGGAATCACAATTTATTAATTTTGCTGAGAATTTCATCGATGATCACGGATTTGATGCGCTGGAGAAGCTGATTGCAGCCAAGGTTAAATATAAACCAGCTATATATTACTATCATATATCTGAACATTTGCTAATTAATTATTTATTATTAACCGTTGGATTTTATTTATTTTTCATTAATTCACTCACAATAGAAGACACACAAAGATCCTTATGTCTCTGAGAGTCGAGATCTCGTACTAAATCAAACCGTCGGGGAAAATGATGCATCTGCAATATCAAAACAGGTAAAATATAATTTGTACTCTCCGTGGAGCATGTTTTTTTTGTTCCATAAATTATTTCACTAGATTTATCACGTGAATGTGCATGTGCAGACAGCTAAATGGAAGTGTACTTTGTGCAAGGTGGAGACCACGAGCGAGAGCAATTTAAACGACCACCTCCAGGGAAGTAAACACAAGGCCATTTCCTATAAGGATGAGAACAAAACTTGTAAACAACCTCGATATGAAAACAAAGACCCTCCTCGAAGATTGTGCTTTAAATGTGAGTTGGGGTGGTGCACGTTTCACTTAACGCCACGTACACCTGGGGAAATGGCACTTGAACGTGATGGCGAATGCAACGAGCTAGCGGAAAATGGGGTGAAGCGTTAGTTGCTAGATTTTGACGAGTTACTTGAGCTGCAATGGTGTTGGTATTGTATTATTCGTATGTGGATTCGTGAAACTCTTATTTTGACCATGGTATGGAATTATGATGAATTTATTTTCTAATCAAAGCCCCATTTTATTTGCTACTCCACATTTTAAGTAGTTAAATGTTGTATGTTACAGACAATAAGTAGATAAAGTAATAATTTGTGGGTTTTAACTAATTATCTCAAGCTGAGCTTAATCATAATTTTTAAATTTTTATGTATGTATGCTTTCTAGTGAACGTGTACTATAACCTTTTATGTTTATTTTTATTTGATACGATTGTCTTTTATTAATTTATTTATTTTTAAATTCGTGCTTTTTATGTTTGGAGAAAGTACTAAAATAAAAACCTTGTAAGAAAGGAATTTGGAACTATTTCTAAATTGGTAAAGTATTTTAGATATTCTCATGAATGAGTATAAATAAGTGTTAAAATCCATATTTTGAAAATATATATAAACAAAAATTAGACATGCTATTAAATAAAATTCAAAATTCCTAATTATTAAAAATTTGAAAAGAAATCATAAAGCTCGGTAAGAAATCATAAAGCTCGGTGAAAAACAAAAATTGAAATAAAAATTATTACATTTATTATTTTTAATATTTTATTATAAATTTATAATATCTACCAATCTACCATACATTTTTTTTAATTATACATTTAAAATATAATTTTAATTTACTTAAGTTTTTTAAATTAAAAATATGTGATCCAAAAATCAAAAAACTGTTATAAACTCAAAGAGAATTGAGAGAGAATAATAGATCCGAAAGAGAGACGATATGAGAGAACATGAGAAGAGAATAGAATTGTTGTGAATTCTTATGAATTGTTGTCTTCATTCATATGGGGAGACCCCTTTATATAGGATACAATCTAGGGTTTCTGACTTAGTCAACAAGTCATTCACTATAATATAATAATATTCATAACACTCCCCCTTGAATGACTATTTACAGGATTGCTGCCTCGTTAAAACCTTGCCAGGAAAACCCAGTGGGACAAAACCTGAGCGAAGGAAAAAGAGTACAACTTGCTCCCCCTGATTGTAATCACCGAAGATCTTTGACTTCTTGAATTAATGTAATTATTGGTGATCAATCTTTCTCATTAAAACCTGTAACTAATAAAACCATATAGGAAAAACTTAGTTATTCAAATATACATTTTAGTCTTCAGGACCCAACCTTCGAGTTATCGAGTTTCATATTCATTTGTATTATTGTATATTTTTCGTCCTTCAAGGACATGCCTTTACCAGACATCTATATTGACTAGAGCATTCGCAATTGCTATAACCGGCCGGTAACTCTTCTGGAGTAATTTTGATGCGCCTAGTGTTCAATATACATTCTTTACAAATGAACAATTAATAATGTGAATTTCAATTCACAATCATTTGAACTTCAGGTTCAATACCTCATTTTATCTCGAAAACAAACTCATATGGAACATTCTGATGTCCCCATTAATTATTATCGAGTGATGTACATGCCTCATTAAAAACCTCGTTATAAAACCTTGTAGGAAAAAATACTCGAGGAAAAGAGTACATGACATTCACATTTATATTGTGGTGATTGTCTCGTTAAAAACCTTTAACTAAGAAAACCCTGTGGGAAAAACTTAGTAGAGGGAAAAAGAGTGCAATCACTGGTCTTCGGGACCTTATATTCAATATCATTTTTGTCCATAATGACATAGTAATATGATATTGTACATATTCTGATTTTCATTTCTTTTCATATCAGGAATTTTAAAATTCATCCAGGATTTTCATGTATGTATCATTCGATGCATATATTTATCGTTGTTGCTGCCATAAATATTAGGTAGCGGAACTTAATGTCATCATCTTTAAAAATATGGAGTTTCTGCGAAAAATTCTTGAGCAACTAATCTCGTTTTTATATCTCACCACATCATTGCTCATTTTTCGTACGAACACCCACATATATCCTTCTGGGATAATATTTTGAGGTTTGTATTATAGAGTCAAAATATCTCTTTTATTTAGCGAGTCATGCTCAGCCTCAATTGCTCGTTTCTTATTTTCCGAGTGCTGCTGGCACACTATCATTGATTTAAATTTTGGATCCAAATTTTCTAGAGCAACTCTTGAGGCAAATATGTCGTTGACGACTTTTTCCATGTTGATGACAATTCATTCTATCAACCAAATCTTTCATCATTTCCCAAAATATTTAATTTGGTTTATCCGCAATCCCACGATTTTCTATTATCATGTGCACATGTTTTTTTTTTCAATGGGATTTTCATCTAACTCTCTTCAGGAGACTTTGAGGGTGACTTAATTTCTTTGTTTTTCCGCGGATTTATTTCATATCTTTAGATCGATCTACTACGCTTCTGGCGTATATTAGAATCAACATTTGAGTTGATCTCTTTGGTATTTGAACTCTTATAGTTCATTTATCACAAATATATGTGATTTTGTCACACCTTCATTAATTTGGCAGATTACTTGCTGAATATTGCAAGTTACTTATTTTCATGAACTTCGGGTTCAATTGATTCGTGCGTGGATCAAGAATTGAAGATCTTTTTTATTCAATGAAATTTCTCGGCATTTATATCTTTTATATTCTTATCTCCCCCTAATGTCGAGAAATGATCTTCCTTAAATATGCAAACCATTGTAATTGTTATAAATCGATCTTCCGGATCGTGGGCTCGAGATATTTTGCCCGTTCATAAAAATACACTTTAGTGGTGATATGAATATAAGTTGCATATTAATTCGCAGATGGGAAATAACAATTTCCACGCACTTATTAATAATCATGATATGCATAATTTTCATGTTTACCAATGATCCTTCGGGGATCGATATATTAGTTTTTTATCAATTATCCTTCGGGGATACATTACATTTACCAATGATCCTTCAGGGATACAGTATCTTACCAATGATCCTTCAGAAATCAAAATATTTGTGTCATTCAAACTTTATTGACGAATAAAATATTTTCAGGAATATTTATCAAATTTAATAAATCAATTGTGTATTCTTCAGGAATAGCACGTCACACAATACATTTATTCTCGATTTTCAAAATATATCCTTCAGGGATAATTCATATAATCATTTTTTCAAGAGAACAATCGATTTGACGCTTCACTATAAGTATAATGATGTAACTGATTAGACGATTTTCGTGCGTCTCTCGTCAAAATCCGAGGTCAATTGTAGTTGACTCGGTATCAATCCAAGGAAACGAAAGAGATATGTTCTAGTGTTCGTGAAGTTAAAGAAACGTAATTCATTATTCTAAATCCTAGATTCATTGTGCAACTCTCGAATAAAAAGACAAGCTTGAAATAACAATAAATAAAAACACTCGGACGATAATACTCTAAACTTGGCTCTTAAATTGTAGTCCTCTTTATCAACTAGCTATAATCGACACACGAAAGTCAAGTTCCCGGTCGGGTTGCTTAACTCGTTAGAAACGTTTAATTCACTTGAATTCTCGCTCCCAGTCGGGTTACGAGTTCAAGATTATACCGATTATATATAGTCTTCCGACTCCTACAAGTATTCAACCTTGTCCTTCATATTACCATCCGAGCTAAACGATTAGTTCATCCTCTTCATAATAAAACGAACAACAAAAACAACAACTAAAGACATGAACGACTTTAAAAGATTTTCGACTATGAATAAAAAGTTGAGCAAAAGGATTAAACAAAGGAACAATCTTAAGAAATCTTTAATTACTAAAACATTCATCAAAGCAATCATTCAAACATTCTCGATCCGAAAGCATTCAATAGTTTTTGCGAGAAAGATGAACAAAACATGAAAAGATAACAACTAGAATTCTAGAAAATGAAATACTACTACAAATACGGTATTTAATCGGCTTCGGACTTGATCGATCGACTCTCGGAGTTGTCGGCTCCGAAATGGTTTCCCCGTGTTCCTCGAAATATTCCCAGGCGAAAGTTATGTCTCTCCCCTCCTTCTCCTCGCCTAAATGCATCAAAGAAAGGATCAAAAACCGCCCTGCAACTGCCCTGAAACGGCGACCGCCGTTTGGTTTCCGCGCCCGCCAGATCATTTCGGCGACCGCCGTTTACAAAACGGCGACCGCCGTTTTGCCCAAAAATCCAAATTAAAAATCTGCCTCTTTTCGGCTCTTTTGGCGGTCGTCATTCTGTCTTCGGCGACCGCCGTTTTTCCTCTGCGACCGCCGTTTTTGGCCTGATTCGTCTCCTTCTCGATTCTTTGATCTTTTATTCGATTCTTCGACTTTCTCCAACTTTTGACCTACAAAATGAACTCAAACCACTCCAACATACCTCGTGAGATCCGAAACACATAAGAACATAAACTACGACTCAAACGACACAAACACGACGACACACAACTCAAAAACAACATAAAAACATAACGAAAAACACACACACACAACCTAAATCAGTAACTTTATTACAAAATCTTTGCTTCTTCGGGAGCAATCAATAAAAATATTCTTTCAAGAATATTTTGAATTATACCAATATCGATTTAAAAATATTTAAGATTTAATTGTTACTTCAAAACAATTTGAATTGATATTTCTGCGGGAATATCGATGTTCTTCAAGAACATTCAAAATTTAATTTTGATATTTATCGAATATATCGAATCAGGATGTTTTTCCAGAACGATCAATATAATATTTAAACCAGAGTTTATGTTCTTCAGGAACATTCAATTTAATTGATATATTAAGGATAATTGATTTGATATTACTTCAGGATATCAAATTATAATGCCGACTCAAACTTGTGAGTCCGGATTCATACCACGATTTAGTAGTACGACCAATATTCGAGATTATTAGTATATAATCATAATCAATTTGATATTGATATTTCTACAGGAAAATATCACATCACGATCTTCTTCAGGAAGATTTAATTTTGATATTTGGTCAGAAATATCATATCATGTTCTTCAAGAACATTTAATTTTTAATTTTGATATTTTTTCGGGAATATCATATCATAATGTTCTTCAGGAATATTAAAAATTTAATCGATTTACTAAGCATAATTAATTTGATATTACTTCAAGAATATCAGATTACAATGTTCATATGATATTACTTTAAAAATATCAGATTATAATGTTCTTCAAGAACATATGATATTTAAGAAGAAGGGAGTAGAAGTAGATATATTTATTATTATTAATAAATATAAATATAAATTCTTACTTGATTGGAACTTCAAATCAAAACGTAGTTGAAATCTTCGGATCTTGATAGTAGAACTTCGATGAAGAACGCGGTTAAGCTTTCGTGCTGATAACGTGTTATAAACTCAAAGAGAATTGAGAGAGAATAATAGATCCGAAAGAGAGACGATATGAGATAACATGAGAAGAGAATAGAATTGTTGTGAATTCTTATGAATTGTTGTCTTCATTCATATGGGGAGACCCCTTTATATAGAATACAATCTAGGGTTAAATAGGATACAATCTAGGGTTTCTGGTCATTCACTATAATATAATAATATTCATAACAAAAACAATATTTTTAAAATTAGAATGAAAATTGAATTGATAATGAAAAAAAAAAATTGGTCAAAATTTTTATTTGTTCACAGCCCACCGTAAAAAAAAATTAATCACTTTTAATGATGAAGTGTCACATTTTCAATTTCACGTCTACTTCCGTAAATCCAAAATGGGTTTTCTGCAAATCCTCAAATTTTCCCTTCTGTGCGTCGATTTCCTTGCCGGGTATACTTCTATCGCACTTCGATTTCTGCAATATAGTTGAAAGCTCCGATCATAATTTTTACTTGTTTTTTTGTTAATTTAATATATATTAATGTAAATACGCATATTTTTTCCGCACTGCTAATTTGGATTTTTTTATTTAAACTAAAAAAACATTGTTCCGATTTTTTGTTGTTCAGGCCTGCAATTGCTCTGGGATATCCGTTGTAAGTTCTCTCATTTCTCCCTTTATTATTATTTTATTTTTATTTTTTATTTTTTTATTTATTTTTTATTTTTTTTATCTTTTTTCAAGTTTGCATCCATCAGGCAATTGAGAATGACTCAAAATATCACGTGAGGAAATTATCCATTTATTGGACCCTTTTCTCTGTAGTATCTCTCATTGAACATGCCCTTGTTAAAATCATTGAGTGGTATGTATGCATATCGATATTTCGAAAAACACTTCAGTATTTATCGTCAAATTTGTTGTTTAAATGCCGTTACTCGTTTTGATAGGATACCTTTCTGGTCTAGCGTAAAACTCGTGGCTGTGTTCTGGCTAGTATTCCCTCGATTTCACGGCGCGTGCTACGCCTATCGAAGTTTTGTGCGGCCGTACTTGGTCGTTAGTCTTCAAGAAATTATCGATAACATCTGCAAGCCAAAAGAGGACTCGTCTCGGGCGAAAGAAAGGTTCCTTGAAGTGGCGGATTAATACATCGAAGAGAATAGATCCGAAGCTTTGGAGAAGCTTATTGCGAGCAAGGGTAGCTACATGGTACGGTTTTGGGACTCGGGATTAGGAAAAAATAAGTTTGCATTTTGGGTTAATCAGCCATTGAACTTTATGTTTATACATATTTTTTGATGAGCAATGTGATTGCCCTATGGATATAGATGATACTCAAAGAACCTGATAGTTCTCAGATCTCTACCCGGGTTATGAAACCGGTTGAGAAAAATGTTACGGCTGGATCTATAGAGGTAATTAAATTCTACACACACGCGTATTAGTTTCTTATTCGATAATATATATATACATTGTGAACTATTAGCTTTTGCTTATAGCTTGTAGAACCTGATTATGATGCTCAGAAAGATAAAGAAATGTTAGAAGTCATCCACAAGATTGCATCGCCCGAGGCAAAACAGGTGAGAGTTCTCGGTATTTAAATTTATTATAAATGGAAATTTTCTGCGTGTCTTCAGGATGTATGCACCTTGATTAGGATTGGAAAGTCACTCACTCTAAATTTATTTCTTCTTAGGACTTATTTTGTTAATTGATCGATCAAATTGCCACCATTGAGTTTTTCTTGTTTTCATTTTTTGTTTGAGTGAGGAGGCCGTGATTTATTCGTATTTTCGAATGAGCAATGTTTTTCCCCTTTGGATACAGATGGTAACAACTGAACCTTATAATTCTCAGATAGACGCCCGAGTTGTAGAAGCACTGGAGGAACGTGTCGAGGATGTATCAAAAACGGTAAATTCTACACACACACATGTTTCTTAATTTTGTATTAATGGACTTTGCTTTTATAGCTCAAGGAACCTGCTCAGAAAGGTAAAGAAATGTTAGAAGACCTTCACACGATTGCATCACCTGAGGCAAAAAAGGTGAGACTTCTCAAATCACTGTCTGTATCTTTTTTTTACTACTCCGTATTACTATTGATATTGCTTGCTGGAGTGTCTGGAAACACTTCGGAAAAAGTTACATCTTCAAAATAATTTGTGATGCTTAAAGATTTGGTGTGGTTGTAAAATGGAAAATAAAAGCTGGGCTATATGTAATATTTGGAAAAAACGAGGGACTAAAATGTAAAATTGTTTGATGATGACTTGAGCGATATCGGTTGGGCTCCTCTAACAACAAGTGAAGAAAAATGTAAATGTAAGACGAGTGTATAACCTCAACGTTCTTATAATTAGGCCAAATCGAGCTTTCTCATTATGTTGAGCTGCAAGAAATAACGTTTATCTACAATTTGCAGGTGCCGCATCCACGACTACTCACTAATGCTTCGAGGCCCCACAAAAAAACGTTAGTATATATGTCAGTAATCAAAGACACAGTAATCACACAGCCACCAGAAAATGAGCAGCCGGAAATAAGCTTTGCTCCTCCTTTGAAGAAAATCGATCCGGAATGGGCCTGCGATATATGTCAGTTGACTGCCAATACTGAGAAGAATCTAAACGATCACCTCAACACAAGTCCAAGTGCGAGTCTTTGAATACAACAAGCAATCATCTCGATGCACCTAAAGAGGTTACAACCGATAACAACACTGCCCAGAATGCGGTTGGAATTGGATCCAAGTTCGAGCTATGGTGCGATGTGTGCCACTTGAAGTTGGCTTCCGAGGCTCACTTGGAGCCCAACCTCAAAGGGAGACGACACTCTTCCAACCTCAGGAGATTGGAGAAAATTGAAGGTGTGGTGGTGTCTTGAAAAATGACAAAGAAAGAAAGGGTAAATTGAACTCATTCAGAAAGATGATAACCTATTTTTAAAATCAACAGTTCATTATTTGGTAAATTGATAGATTCTGAATTGATTATAATTCATCCATGCAGAATTAATTGGGAAATGTAAAAAAAAAACTTTAAAAATAAATAAATATTTTCTCCATTTCGAAAAAAAAAAAATCACTCTATAAACATAAAAAAGTGTAATTGGCAACATAAAACTATAATTTTACTGTAAAAAATTAAAAGCATAATAAATTTGAATTTTCATAAATTAAATCCACTTGCACAAAAAAGAAAAGAATAAATAAATAAAAATGATACAGTATAAACACTTTCTACTCGCGGGCAACGAAAAGGGTCCGACTGACTCACTTTCAACTAGGATTTCATTTAATTTTTTTAGACTTTAAAAAGTCAATGGACTTTCGTGGATTTAATAAATCCACAGAGTCTATATAGAGTTTGACTGACTTTTTATATTGATTTATATGGATTTTCATAAATTTTGATTTCTTTTTTTTTTTATTAATTTATATTAATTTTCATATTTTGTATTTAATTTTGCAATTCAAATTTTGAATGTAATTAAAAATAAAATAGTTTGCAATTCAAAATTCCAATGTAATTAAAAATAAAATGATTTAATTTTATTTTTTTAGTTAAAGAAAAATTAAAATTTTATTTTTGGTCAACTTCTAGTTTTGAACTAGTAAATTCAAATGTAGACGAAATTTATTTATATATATATATATTTTATTTTTAAATTCCAAATAGTAGTTATATTTTTTTTAAATAACATGATAAATAATTTTTTTTATTTTTACAATTTTTATAAATTATAAATTTTCACTAAATAAAAATTTATTAATATATTACATAATTTTAATATTATTTTTTTAAATATTTTATTTTATTTTATTTTATTTTATGTTTTTTAATTGTATTATGTTTATTTATATATTTTTTATGTTTTATTATTTTTTAATAATAAATAAATTAATTAAAATAGAAATCCATAGAAATCTCACGTATTTAGGAGAAATTTCAAATAATGAAATCCTTTTGTATTTTGAAGATGAAATCCATACAAGTTTATAAAAATCCATATACTTTTAAAATCTATTTACTTTTGAATACATATAGATTTTTTAAAACTTTTTAATAACTCGGGATTTTAATGAACTTTTAAAAATTAGGATTTTAATGGAATTTTAAAAATTTGAATTGAATAAAAGTCTTTAAAAATCCTATAGAGCGATTCCGTGCCGAGTCTTCAGTTGTTTTTCTTCCTCTCTATCCGCTGCTCTGTTTCTTGAATTCGATGGGCTTCATCGTACTCCTTAAATTTTTTCTTTTGTGCATCGATTTTCTCGCTTGGTAATTTTCACATCTTTTCGCCGATCATAGCTTTATCTGTTTCGTACTATGAACATTTGCTTTTTCATTTTTCATAAAGAACACTATTTTTTTCTTTGCAGGCCTGTAATTGCTCTAGGTTATCCTCTGTAAGTTACCTTGTGTGTGTGTATAAAATGAAATTTTCATGGGGTTTGATAGAAAAGTGATGTGAGATTTTTCAAGGTTTAATTTTTATGTGAATCGGGCCTTCTAAAAAGCCCCGCTTGGCTCCGTCTAGTCGGCGCGTCGTAAGCTCTAGATTGAGCTTGGCCGGAACTCAGCCACCCCGATTCAGAGACGTTCATCAATCAACCGATGATTACAACGATTAACATGCAAATTGCATTATTTTGTACTACAATGTTAATTAATTTGAGTGTCAATATATCGATTTAATTGCGTGTATGAACTGTATTGATTAATTTTGGGGATAGTGTTTAGAAAAAAGGGTATCAATGGTTGGTTCATCTAATGATCACAAATCGATGCTTTATTACATTTGTTATTTTGTTGCAGGTTTGCTTCAATCAGGGCAATTGAGACGGGCTCGGTGTATCACTTGAGGAAGCTCGTCATTTATTGGACCCTTTTCTCCTTAATTTCTCTCTTTGATTATGCCTTTGTCAAAATCATTGAGTGGTAAAGATTGGATTTTTAATCAAATGTTTTATTTTAGTCGTGAATGGGGGTGTAAATGAGTCGAGTCTAGTCAAATACAGTGATGTTTAAGTTTGTTTGAATGTAATTCGGGCGGGCTCCCAGAAATCTGTCTGGCCTTGTTTGATTGATATTCAAATAAAAATTGAACGAGATTTAATAGATTCGAGCATGAGTTGAGCTAAAGTAGTTAGATATTTCTACATGCAGTTTATGACTTTATTCATTGTTTACTGACAGAGTCGACTTCAAAACTGAGCTTTATATCTTATTGACTGAAAAAGTATGTTTAAGTTTGATTCATAATGTTAACGAACCAAGCACAAACGAGTTCAAGCTTGAGTCGAGTATCGAGTTCTTGGTTTGATATTTTTTTTTGTTTGTTAATAGGATACCTTTCTGGTCTAGCATAAAACTTGTAGTTATCTGCTGGTTAGTATTACCTCGGTTTCAAGGTGCTTACTCTTCCTACCAGAGGTTTATACGTCCATGCTTGGTTGTGAATCTGCAAGAGGCCATCGAAAGACTCTTCAAACCAAAGGAGGATCAGGAACAACCTCGTACAAAAGAAATGATTCTTGATGTCGTACAGAAATACCTTAAAGAGAATGGATCTGAAGCTCTGGAAATGATTATCGCAAGCAAGGTCAGCTATAAGGTACGGTTTAGAACATGGGTCCAAATTGAAATTGTTGATCACAATGACTTTTTTCATTTTTATAAGTTGTTTATCTATGGATACAGATGGATCCTAAAGAACCTTTTAATTCTCAGAAAGAGAACCGATTTACGGAACCAGATGCGAAAAAAGTCGTGGTTGCATCTAAACAGGTAATTTCACACTTTCAGTTCTTATTTTATCAAATATGTATCGATTGATTTATGATTAGCTCTTACTTTTGTAGCTGAAAGAACCTGATGATGATGATGACGACGATGATTATCATAAATGTAAACAAATGTTAAAATCGCCAAAGAAGATTGCAGCAACAGATGCAACGAAACAGGTGAGAATTTTAAACCTCAAGTTAAAGGTTATTAAAAATTTCACAAAAAACCTCAAGACAGTTTTAGTAATTTTCAAAAACCTTTGGGCTTTATTTGTAAATACCCTAAAGTTCTGGGTCTTATTTGATTTTTTTTTTACTTCTATTTGCAAGCAGTGCCAGCTCACACGGCCCGTTACTTCCTTTTGGGTTCCAAAGGAGACAACAAGTGTAGCTGCTAAACCTAAGGACACGATAACACGATCGACAGAAACAAGTGCAGAAATCATAATGCCAATGTCAACCCCTCAACGAGAATGGATGTGTCCTCTGTGTCAAGTGGTGGCCACGTCCGAAAAAAATTTGAAAATGCATCTGAGTGGGAAGAAGCATAAGTCCATGTGCGAGTCCTTAAAATCGAGCAAGCTAACTGCTAAACCTAAGGACACAATAACACCACCACCAGCAGAAACAAGTGCAGAAAACATAAAGCCAACACCAACCCCTCATCCTCCGTTGAAGAAATCATCAGTCGAACAAGAATGGGCGTGCCCTCTGTGCCCAGTAGTGACCACGTGCGAAAAAGATTTAAAAATTCATCTGAGCGGGAAGAAGCATAAGTCCGTGTGCGAGCCCCTAAAATCGAGCAAGCTCAGTGCAGTGGATACTGGGCCCTCCTCAGCAAGTAGCCCAAGTACAAGCTTGACCCCAAAGGTAAGGAATAATCAATCTTGGAGAAAGATCCCGGAGAAAATCTCGTAAATGCATACCTGGTTTCTCGAACATGCCACTAACCAAGAACTACTAGTGGAAATGGTACAAAAAACGGAAACAAATCGACCAATTAGTACTTAAAAGCGTTCATTTTGTGTCAGGGACTCATTTTATCCATTGGTATTTTGACAATGTTCAGTGTAATTCTTCTAAATCATTTCAATAGATGAAAACACATCCGAATCAACGACAAAGGTAATTTTTGGTTTGGAATTCGTATTTTTTAAAGAGCACAGCAATAGCCAAGAAAACATACACATAATATAATTTCTCAACTAGGGCAAATCATTCCAATTTATAATTTATTACTGAAAATAATAAATTCAAAACATTATTTAATTTTTGCCCACTCATGACTTTTGGGAAGTTGGCATTGCCAGAGAAACCGCAGCATCACTTGTTAAACCCTTCCATTGTTGAGTCACAGTCTTTATCTGAGTGAAAAATTGAACTCCAGCTTTTCCTGTAAAAGAGCAAGAACGTGTATTTACCAAAATACCCTTTTATCGTACACAAAATGGTCGAACCGAAAGGAGTATGCTTGTTTTTACCATAGAAATTGAGATCCCCAGCGAAAGAAGCCTTGGAGCCAGTGAACGAGAAGAAGGGCAACGGGACCGGAATAGGAACATTGATACCAACCTGAGACACGAGAAATCACATTAAAAAAAACAGCCCTAAAAAGTAAGAAAGAAAAAAACGCGAGTTGAACAGAAGGTACCTGGCCGGCCTCTATTTCAGTTTGGAATTTTCTAGCAGCTATTCCGGACGAAGTGAAAATAGCCGCACCATTGCCATACCTGTGTGATAGGAACACGGAAGTAATTTTGTTCCAAAGTCAAAACCGAAAGAAGACGAGAAGTCAAAGTAGGAAATAAAAAAAAAATTGAAATCTTACTTGTTTCTGTTGACTATCTTTATGGCCTCTTCAAGATTGTCAGCCTGAGAAAAAAAAACATTTGTTCTCGTCTATTCAGCACAAGCACCAAAACTACGAAAGAAATAGGTGCATATGCATACCTGCATGCAAATGAGGACAGGCCCAAAAATCTCCTCCTGCACTCCCAAAGTGAGTATTAAAAAAAATATTATAAATACTCGCAAAAAGATTCAAAGATCTTTTTTTTGAAGACGTGTACACAAAAAGAGATGAGAAGAGGAAGAAGAATAATACCGAATAACATTCCATGTCTTCCGTGACATCTGCTAAGATTGTGGGACCCACAAAGTTACCTTGTTCGTATCCTGGAACCTACACAAGTCACCATCAATGAAGGCAAATGTAGAATTGTAAACTAGTTGACCTTATACAACACCGGCACTCGAAATGCCAAGTAAAATTATAAATTAAAATGAAACATAAAAAAGGGATCGTTTCAAAAAATACACCCGAGGTTTAGGATAAATGCAAGAAACAAGGGTGTATTTTGAAATTTTCGGAGTCAAATGGGCTTTTTTTGTAATCAAGCTAAACCTCGGGTCCAAGAAAAAAATACAATATCTCAATAGGAGAAGCTAGGTAGAAGCTTTACAGATGCAATGCCCTTATATAAATAATCAAGTACCTTAATATTTCTTCCGTCAAGCAATAGTCGGGCTCCACTATCAACCCCACTTTGGACCAATTTGCACACCCTCTCCTTCGCCTAAAAACGAGAAGACATCAAGGTGAGCTAATAAGTAATATTAAGTATGGAAAACAATTTAGATGATTTCTTTCTTCTTAGATTCAATTTGAAGATGGGCCCCGTATTCACCTGCTTACTAATCACTGGACCGAGGTCTGCCTCAGGGTCCGTCCCAGCACTGACCTTAAGGGCTTTGGCACGCTCTACTAGTTTTTCTTCCCTACACAGAAAAATAATAAAATATACTACTTAGTGTAGTTATAAGACAAAACAAAACTAGAGTAAAAGACGATTGATAAAAAATTCCAGAAGAAACAAAAATGGCAAAAGAATATACCACAATTTCGAGTCTCCAACAAACACGACCGTGCTTAGTGCCATGCATCTCTGCCCGGCAGCGCCAAAACCAGCTGCGATTAAAGCATTTAAAGTTGCATCTACATTTGCATCGGGCATCACGATTCCATGGTTCTTTGCTCCCATGTTTGACTGAAAATGTTGATCACTTATGGAGACCAACACTTATGCTTCAAAGATAATGATAATAAAGAGAATGACAAATAACACTAAACCTGAACACGTTTTCCGCTGGCGGAGGCTCTTGAATAGATATGCATGCCCGCCTTAAAAATGAAACAAAAATAAGCTCCTCCTCAATACATAACTTATCAAACAATAATATAAAATTAAAATTAAATAATGATGTAATCCAGATGAACATATAGCCCAGTAGACGAATTCGACCGAACAGGGAAAAAATCCATTGCACAGTCGGCTTGAAATAAGGACAAAACGTGAGACGATTAATTACTCACTGTATTTGAGCCAACAAATGATACAGCTCTAATATCTTCATCGTCACATATCGCATTAACAATGTCCTGCAAAAGAGATGAAACTATCAGACCCGGAGTGAAACTTGTTTCTTTTGTTATTTTCCATATTATTTCCGATTCAAAATTTATAGTGTAATGGAATAATAAGATGATAATGCTAGTAAAAAATCGGACAAGCCCCGGATCATACATTGGTGCCGTGCACTATATTCAGGACACCTTTAGGCAAACCAGCCTCCATGGCTAACTCAGCAAGAATCATTGAAGCCCCTGAAAACGAAAAAGAAGAAAATAAATCGAGCAGTTGGAGAGAAAAATAGAAGCGACCTTGCACTAAATATTAAGAACCTCCAGCTGGTTCGATTCAAACATTTAAAGCATCGAATTACTAGGCGTAGGAATAACACACACCGGAGAAGTTCAAAAAACGTCACCTGGATCTTTTTCAGACGGCTTTAGGACAAACGTGTTTCCACTTGTGACTGCAACAGGAAACATCTGCCACATGGCATTATAAACAAAACACCTCTTAACCAAGATCGTTATATGAAATCACTTACATCAGAAAAAAAAAACTACATAAAAATACCACAGTGATATAACCCTTGAGGCTAAGCCTAGTAACAAAAACACCCAACTTTCAAATTACAAAAATGCCCCTAGGATTTTACTGTCTTACATTTAAACCCCCATAAAAATAATTAAAAATCAAAATCACCCTTCACATTTATAAGAATACTACATGTAGCACCTTGAGATTAACACGGAATCGAACATCAGGGGCACTTTTTGTAATTTTGAATGGTATCAGAGTTTCTTTGTTATTACATCTCAAGTGTACTTTTGTCATTATTTGTAATTATCTCCATAGATAGATAAAAGCAAGCAATACCCATAACGGAATCATAGCAGGGAAATTAAACGGGCAAATCCCAGCACAAACACCAAGTGGTTCTCTGACGCTGTAGGTATCGATTCCATTTGACACGTTCGACACAAACTCTCCCATCTGCAGAGTTGCCATGCCACATGCATGTTCCACCACCTCTTCAAGAAAAATCAAATCCCCATGACATGAATATCACAATCACAATGCAATTAAAAAGTGTTAATGCACAAATTAGCACCTATGTTTAGCTTGATTACAAATAAACCCCAGATGTTTTATACAAAACAAAAAACAAATTCCTTGATATATGATAGCTACTATTACCATTTGCCCTCTTCAAAGGCAAAAAAACATGTCAATTTTCCCCTTTAGATTTGAAAATTTATTTTTGGGGTATTTTTTTGTATTTCAACCTCAAAATAATAAAAGGAATAAAGGAGTGCTAACCTAGCCCTCGGAACACATCTCCTTGAGCATCCTTCAACGTTTTCCCTTGTTCCGTGGTAATATTCAAAGCAAGTTTATCCTACATTAAGAGTAAAATCCATCCATCAAAATCATTACCCACAACAATTAAATATCATTACGCACAATAATTAATATAAGCCCCAACCATATTTTTACGGATAAGATCTTGAAGCTTAAACATGACCCGCTGGCGGGTCGTGATCGGGGTATTCCGCCAGGCCGGAAAGGCTTCTTTTGCAGCGGATACTGCGGATTTGAATTCCTCATTCGTCGTCAGTGGGACTTGTGATACCACTTCTTGTGTCGCCTATGCTCAAATGATCGAGTAAAAATAAGGTTTAAAAAATAAACAGACAAATGAGATGTTTATTTTATCATATCACGTTTCACTCACCGGATTCAAGACGTCGATGTGATCAGAAGAAATGGAATCCACAAAGCTACCACCTATTAGATTAGGAACCCTCTGCATAGACACATGATTGTGACACATATCAGCAAGTAAAAATGTGAGCACACCCCAGAAATTCAAAAACTCAAAAGATTCAACCTTTATACTAAAAAAGTAAATATAAAATTAAAAAAAAAAAAAACTCACGAGAGAATTGCCGTGCCTCCAAGATTGTTCAGCAGCAGTTGAAAACTGAGAGTACGAATACCCAACTACACTGTGATTCAAACGCCGCAAGTTTCTCACTGCATTAATATATTATTTACAAATTTTTTATCATAAAAATAAATAAATTGAAGCCCGATGAGGGTTTTCAAGAATCAATCTAAATGGGTCATCTTTAACCACCTCAATCCACAAACTACATAGCGCCATAGAAAAACTTGATATCAAAAAGCTTATATGACAATTTTGCCCATGAAGTTAGAATTGATATTACCTCGTAGGATCGAAAACTGCAGCATCTTTACTTGAGATTATTGAGGTGAAAATGTAGAGGGACACTGTTTGGTACCACAGAGGTATGCTGATATATGTTGTAAAGTGGAGTATCTTTTTATTTTTTTATTTTGAGGTGAGCTGGATTTTCTTGTATGTATATATATATTTTTTTATATATCTAATCATAGTATCTTACAATCAAGAAAGTGAATGTCACTTTCTTGTTTTATTGCAATTTTTAATGATCATATCAAAAATCATTTTAAAATATACACACATTTTATATTTAAATTTATAATTTTTAAGAAAAACTAATAATCTTATAACATTTATAATT
Source organism: Euphrasia confusa (assembly GCA_954870475.1). Lineage (NCBI taxonomy): Eukaryota > Viridiplantae > Streptophyta > Magnoliopsida > Lamiales > Orobanchaceae > Euphrasia > Euphrasia confusa. The sequence goes on along the minus strand of OX940951.1, from coordinate 12,320,422 downwards.
TCTATATTTGTGTGAAGTCCATTAAAAAAATTGTGTTTACATAAACTTGAGTTTTAGCAAAAGCTACACTGCGTGGACACAAAAATTATCAAATAAAGCGAGCATTAGTTTTTCATAAAATAAAAAACTTGAATATGAGATGATGTTTTATGACTATTTTTTTATGTTATAATAATAATGTAAAAGCAACGGCAAGTTTTTTTATTGATCATGCAGAATCTTTTTGAATTGTAACATGATATGATGATATTCACACTAAAAAAAATCAATTTACAAGTTACAAGTTGAAGCCACAAGCATACACACAATACATAAGCAAGTTCTCTCTCTTCCTCAATCTTTTGCTTGAGCCTAAACTTCAATCATCACTATAGACTATAAAAGTAAAAATAAAAAGAGGATGAACACAATCCCAATTTCTGAAACACTATAGTACTATATAAACTAAATGCACAAACAAGAAAAAATGATGTATACCATTGCTGAGAGAGAGGGAGAGAATGTGTTTAAACTAAAAATGTACAGTCCACTGAGAGCAATCCAAAGCCGGAATCGAAGAAGACATTCCATCACCGTTTGAAATATCGTGCGGTTGTTCCACAAGAGACTCCCCATCACTGCTCGGAAAATCCTTTGAATGCAACGTGGGTATTGATGCACCTCCTTGATGATGATGTTGATGTTGATGATGGTGACTATGAATGTCTTCTTCGTGCAAAGACAAAGACACCCCTTCCACATTTGAGAAATCTCTCAAGTGCAAACCAAGTGGCACTTCGTTACCCGCAAAGTCCATGGACTCAAATGCGTGATGGTGTTCTACACTGTCAGTCGGCGCATAGTTTGTGTTGGACACGGAAGGCACTCCACAACTCATCAAATCCTTCCACTGCTGAGTCACGGTTTTGATCTGCGTGTAGAACTGGATTCCAGTTTTACCTGCACATTAATAATAGTCAGTGAAAAGACGAAAGCGGGTTCTTGGAAAAAGTCATAACCTTCCAATGCCACTTAGTCCAAATAAAGATAGAAGTCAAAATTATATTTAGGTAATTACATGAGAATTTTAGTATAATCAAGTGAAGAGAATAAGGGGCGTTTTTTACAGAAACTCTGGGTTCTAATATAATCAGGTGTGAGAAAAAATATTGTTTACCAAGGAATTTCTGTAGTTCGACTTTAAAGCTGAAAAATCCTATGAGAATGGACTTTATAGCATCCCACTCTCTACCCCCAAAAAAAGCTAAATTACAAACTTAACCATGTGGTTTAGCCTAATTACAAAAAAAACATTTTTTGTAAAAAATTACACAAGCCCCCACCCCTCTTAAGGAATATTGGTGAAAAAATTAGTAAAATAATAAGTACACCCTCAAATAGGCAAAATTTGTAAAAAGAAACAAATATCAAGGTAGCATTTGTAATTTATGCAATAAAAAAATATCAATGTTTATTTTTTTATTAATCCAAAAAAGCTAGGAAAAGATGAGTTCATAGTGTTTACCATAAATATTCATATCTCCAGTAAATGAAGCTTTGGAGCCAGTAAACGAAAACAAAGGCAATGGAGCTGCAATAGCCACATTCACACCGACCTAATTTCAACAAAATTAGTAACAAAACTAAAAAAACTACAAAACAAAGTCTAAGCACAATTTTCATGTCAAAAGAGAGACCGGTAATTGTATATTGGAACAATAGATGAACCAATTTGCTATTTTGATGAAACTAAATTTGTCTTTCAAAACTGTTACAAAGACATTCATTAATGGGAAAAGGTGAGCTAAAACACAAATGGTTCAGTAGTTTGTTAAAATACAGTCTCCAGACGATCCGTAAGAAAAATACCTGCCCAGCCTCGACGTCAAACTGAAACTTCCTAGCAGCAGCACAGGAGGATGTAAAAATGGAAGCTCCATTTCCATGTCTGCTCCAGTTAAAAATCGAGTCAATAGTGATCATGATAATGATTAAAACTTATGGAAGGTCAAGGACGATTGTGTACTTGTTTCTGTTAACAATGCCTATTGCCTCATCTAAGCTTCCAGCCTGAGCATGAAAAGGTCAGCAAGAGAGACGTAAGTTAATACCCCGTTGACATTTGTTTTTTCATAAAGGTCAGCCTGAGCATGTAAGGTCAACAAGAAGTACCCTCGCGTTTCACCCTATTTAACGGATTTTTTTTTTGAAATTTCAATACCCCGTTGACATTTGTTTCTCTTTTCACAAATTCCATCAAGAGGGGTATTTGTTAAGTAAATTTAACCTCAAGTGTAGATTTTGTAATTTTCACTTATGGTTATGTAACAAGATATATACTGTAGACAAACACCTTCATGCAAAGAAGAACGGGACCCAATATCTCTTCCTGCATACATCAAGATCATCTTAACATATCAGTTTCATCTTGCACAACTGACAACTCAGAACACTAGAAGTCACCTTGTAGAATATATGTATATATTACCTTGTAACAATCCATATCTTCCGTGACATCAGTTAAAATTGTCGGACCAACAAAGTTTCCAAGCTCGTATTTGGGAACCTGTTTTTTATTGGAAAAATACATTTAACAAATTAAGTTGTCATTCACAAGAAGTAGACATTCTACAAAAACTAAGCAAAAAAAAACCAGAAAATAAGAATAAAATGTTAACTCCGTGTCCGTGATAATACCTAGGAATTTTCGGCACTGGTAAATGAGTTTTACAGTCGCCGAAGCTTTCATACAGGGCTCTGGAAGCATAAGAATAAGAAAGAGCTGAATTAAAAGACCAGATGACATACCATGATCTTTCTGCCATCAAGAACTAATCTAGCACCATTATCAACAAATGTTTGGACCACCCTGGATATCCGTTCCTTAACCTGAAGATATCGGATAACAAGCATCGATGCTAATAATAATAGTTACGGAACTACTGGTAAAGCAGGTAATACAATACTGGACTATATATGCACCTGTTTGCTTATCACCGGACCAACGTCCGCACCTGGTTCAGTTCCAGCATCTACCTTGAGACCCATGGCACGCTCTACAAGCCTATGTTCCCTGAGAAATTAAACCATCTCTAAATTATATAATTTTTTCCTCATGGAAGTCCTTTAACTTTAAGCACTTTTTATAACATTAAGTGGGCAAGAACAAATGCAGTAAGCGATAGAAGAATCAGATATGGCAAAATTCAGAACAGCGAGCAGTGTTTATAAAATATATTCCATATACTATAGCTGAACAATAGATCATAAAAACATTTTTCCTTTAAATAAATAAATTAAGAAAACACCGAAATGAGCAAAACAAAAATTGATTACGTAGCACATACCAAGACCTTGAGCCTCCAACAAAAATAACTGTGCTGATTGCTGTACACCTTTGTATTGCAGAGCCAAAGCCAGCATGAATCAAAGCATTTAAAGTAGCATCAATATTTGCATCTGGCATGATAACCACGTGACTCTTGGCACCAACATTGGTCTGAATAAATAGAGAAAGGTAACCATCACTGAAAATGAAACAGGCAATTTCAAGAAAAATCACACTCCGATGCTGAAGAAATCGAGAAATTCTTACCTGAACACGTTTACTGTTGAGAGATGCCCTTGCATGAACATACATCCCTGGCTGGATACAAAAACGAAAAATGGGAGGTCATTTATAATCTTTAATTGGATCGTGCATACGTAGAATTTTATTACTGATATCAATAAATACAAGCCACCTGCTGCACTTATTAAAATAAGTGTTCACTTATACAGCTATATATCATGAAGGAATACCAACAGAAAGACAAATATCCGACATTAAATATGAAGTCAAATTTTGGTATCAGATAATTAGAAAATAAACTTTCATACCGCAAACCATATATGAGAATAGATTTACAAGATGATGTGACACAGGTTAGGCACAAGCAATCAAACTGCAAAGGTTTAAGTTCAAACATACACAATAACAAACAGTCAATGCAACTGTTTTTTATACAAGAGATATATGCTTTTATAACAAAAATAGGGGTGAGGCGTCCCTAAAATGATTATAGTGCCAATTTTGCCCCTAAAGGCATTCTGATTTCTGACTAATAAAGAAAATTCATAGTGCCAATGCAACTGATGATATATCTGTTTAAAGGACATGTGTATAAGGAAAGTACTTTTTGCTGTGCCAAATAAATTTTAATATATTCCACACACACCATCATTGGAAAACAAATATAATAAGATGCCAAAAGGAAACTCACTGCATCTGATCCAACATAGGACACAGCTTTGATTTCATCATCATCACAGATGGCGTCAATGATATCCTAGAAAATATCAAAATCAAATAATAAAATTAAATTACGTGTATCAAAAAAATCTGATACATATTGTTCAAAGCAGATAGATGGACTAAAATAAAAATGCAAAATTTAAAGGAAAAAGGCCCTATTCCTTTAATGGTTGAGATGAAATGATAATATCAAAGAGGAAAATCCCCCAACATCTCATAGCTTACATTGGTCCCATGAATAATATTTAGTACACCACTGGGCAAACCAGCCTCCATTGCCAACTCAGCAAGATGCACACAAGCCCCTAACAGCAAGGAGAGGGTGGGATATTGGGGATTATTGATAAAAGAGTGTAAAGTTTATGTGTGCCAAAGGCAAATTATCATAAGCAAATCGAGATGAAAATTCACATAACCACACCAACAAATATGATTAGAGAAACATAAATTATTAAATAATAATATAATTGAAAATTGAAATAATATATGTTTTTTGTATATTTTAAATGTTTGCATCCAATAAATATACCTGGTGCTCTCTCAGATGGTTTTAGTATAAAGGTATTGCCACATGTTATAGCAATTGGAAACATCTGCAGAGAATTGCTGAGCAGTGAGAAAAATAATAATAATAGCAATTATAATAATTATGATAAATTGATAACTATAGTCTATATTAATAAGAAAAGGAAACTATGAGGCTTAAAAACAGTAACAAGATCACTGGCACTGCTTCACTGATATTTTGAAATAATAAGCATAGTAGTATTGTGATGATCATCATGAATAAGCATTAGCAATAAAATGAAGTGACAAAATCAGACGGCGGATAGAGAGATAACAGCGTACCAATAACGGGATCATGGCTGGGAAGTTGAAAGAGCATATCCCAGCACAAATTCCAAGGGGCTCACGTATGCTATAAGTATCAATTCCATTTGATATGTTTGACAAGAAGTCCCCTGTATGCAAATTTGCCATCCCACAAGCATGTTCAAAAAGCTCTGCATCAAATATACACACTATCTAAACCAATTGGCAGCAACATCTGAGATCTTACAAGTTATCCTTTTTCCCCATTTATTATATAATAAGCAAAATCTCTCTCTCTCTCTCTCTCTCTCTCTCTCTATATATATATATATATATATATATATATATATATATATATATATATATATATATATATATATATATATATATATATATATATTATACACACTAAACTGATAAACATCTCAAGAAGCAATGCAGAAATAGGCATATAAAATTCTCATTTACAATAATAGAATCAACCTACCGTGTCATGCCTGACAGCTAAACTATTTTAAGACATTTCAATTCAATCCATTGATACCAATATTCAAGGAAGCAGCTGGGTGATGTATACGGAATTGTATCCATTACATTTTCTAACTTTTATTCTGAAAAATGCTCACCGAAGTAAATTATTTTCGTGTGGACAATGAAAATATGTTTTGGCAAGTTGTATGAGTTTATAAGATTAGAAAGTAAAAAAAGATGCTGATTTCCATTTTTTGACATAGATTTGATATAATGAATATTTGTTCGCTAATTTAATTTGTCTATATTTTTCAATTTCCATCCAAAGAAAAGGTGAATGTGATACAATTTCTAATAAATACTCACTAACCAAACAAAATCATTTTCCAGAATAGTTGAAAATTGTAAAATGGATTTGCAAATTGACTCCATACATGACCCTAATTTTTCAACACCTATATAAACTCACCAATCCCACGTGAGACATCATTAAATGCATCCTTTAATGTCTTCCCCTGCTCTGCTGTTATAATACCAGCAAGCTTATCCTGGAAAACAATCACAATACTAGTTACTAGATTTTTAATAGATCAAGCTGTCAGGACAAGGCCCATAAAAAGCTTACCATATCTCGCCGAATAAGCTCTTGAAGCTTGAACATAATGCGCTGACGAGCTGTGACCGGTGTATTTCTCCATGATGTAAATGCCCTTTTTGCAGAAAACACTGCAGCTTTAACTTCTTCACCCGTAGACAGAGGAACTTGTGCAACCACTTGCTGTGTAGCCTGTATTTGGTTATAACTATTTAGAAACAAAAAATTACAGAAATCAAATTAACGGTGAAAAGTGGTTCAATCATCACTCACAGGGTTTAAAACATCGATAGATGTTAATGACTGTGAGTCGATAAATCTACCACCGATGAGATTTGGGACCCTCTGCAAGACATGTAACAAAGTTTTAGAAATGGACATAACCCTGCTTTCAAATCACATACTACTTCCATTTCACAATAAATGTAGTTTTAGGTATATGAACACAAATTAAAAAGTGAAATCAAATAAAAATATACCCTTATCAAAATATGTTCTTCTTTCCAAAAGTTCTCTTTTTACTAGTACTTTTTTGGCTTCCTAAATAGTAAGATTAGTGCAATTTACATTGAAATTGTAAAATAACAACTACTCCGTAATTCGGAAAAAGAACCCCCCCCCCTAACGAGATCTAGCAATCAATTCTAGGGCATAAGAACCAAAATCATCAGCTGAGAAATCATAAGTAAAAAAACTATACCAGATCATAAAAAGGATATCATTAATTAACCAAAGCTGCTAATTTATTATTATGATACCAAGGGGTATGTGGAAATTTTAAAAGTGGATTGGTTATATTACCGGTGGATATCTTTTCTTCCATGATGGCTCAGAAGATGATGAAGGCTCGGAGTTCCCATTAGCCGCTGTAGGGGGTCCCAATGTCTTCAATCGTCTCACTGCCACACATGATGTAATGAAGATTACGATACAGAGATACGCACGTGAATACAAAAATATACACTTGATACAAGATTCAAACTCAAAACCAACCTCGTTCTTTTATCATATTTTAAATTCATTAGAGCAGATACAGATTGTATTTTAATTTGACTTTTATGGTGAGCAAAAATCCTCCCATATTTTACTTCAATTCATTTTCTTACAGAGATTTTGGAAACGGGGAAATAGTAATAAAATAAATTTATGATGATGCGCTCTAAGAGTCTCAGACATCTATTATCTGGTCAATTACAATAGTTACCCTAATCTACTTACACAAATCTTTTGCTTGTTCCTTCATCTGATATGCTTAGAAAACAGAGGCAAAAATTATATCAAATTTTATATCTCTATTTGCTTATATGTGCTAGACCATGTCCATCTCTTCCTGCTTTTAGTAGATTTTTTTATGAATCGCAAGATAGTTGTAAATAAAATATTAGAGGAACATACCATAAATCTTTTATTAATTTCCATATAGTGAAGCTTGATGGTTTAACAAAAAAGAACCATATTCCTATTAACACAATACAGTAACAATGAATATTAAATCACATGCAAAATTCATTAAAAAGACTCAGACCTGTAAGATTTCCGTGACGGAGCTTGGCTTTCACATTATAAACGTGTTTTGGAGTAGACAAAAGCTCAGGATTCGTTTGCCTCAGTCTTTTAAGTATCTGCCGCGGCTTTAAACCCGCTTCTGTCATTTCCTTAATCAGAACCACTTCCTTCTCGCTAAACCGACGGGCAGAAGGATGTTCGGATATGTCCTTCATTGGTTCATGATTGTGTGAGCCATTCTTAACGGTAAGTACCCACAAGCCATCCTCCTTCTTACCCACAAGCTCAAATGGGCAGTTTGTGAGCCGAGTACCGGATTTCCTTTTCCGATTATTTTCACAAGTGGTCTCATCAACAGGCTTACGTCTATCCCGATAAACACCACCTCTGTCACAACCAAGGACCACAACTCTTTCCTTTTTGGACTGTTTAATGGTGACAACATAACCCTGAGAAATGGAGAATTCGCCAACATGCTGAATTAATTCTTCACGGTCAATGAAACTCCCGGAAGGAGGTGGAAGCATCTGTGGTATCTCATCCGAATCCATATAAGTAAATGGTCCCAGCAAATTATTCGAGAGGAAAACCTATACACGTAAGGTGAAGTTAACATCGACTCTCAAGAACATGGTTAATAAGAAGTACTAAAATTTAATTAATAGTACAGCCTAGTTTCTTAAAATCCATTTAATCAGAAGTAGTAATAAAAGTTAAAAGTGGCCTAGCATAAACAGGAGAAGGTTGAGATGTATCTTAGTCAAAATTTTAGCGTTGTAAAATTTAAATATGAGTAAATGGCAATAGTCCCCAGATTCTACTCGTGTTTGGGGTGAGTGAAACAGCTCGCCAATGATCAACAATTAATCATTACACATATTAAGGTATGAAGGTAAATATGCATGTGTAAAAGAAGATAGATTTAAATATATAATCCATCTAATAGGAAAACACGGATTGTACAATTATTGAGCTAAAATGAGCAATATTGAGCTAAAATATGGAATTCCACATTTACTACACTTAGTGAACCAAAACGCGTTTATTCTTTGTGATGATTATTATGGAGATGACAAAGTACGGATCAATAAATCACTAAATAACCCATACCTCATTCACAATTCATATATAATTCGATTGGGTTTCATAAGGAAACTCAACTGAAAGATATTTCTCAAATGACCTATTTTCACTGAGATATGAAAATGCCAAATAACTATTTGATGCTCGATCACCCATTTCACAACTCACATTCGGAAAATCTAGCAACTAGCAGATAACAAAAAGAAATCAACTACTCCTACCATTTATGCATATTTATGCATAATATTTCACAAATGCAAGGTAAATAAAAGCAACATTGATGCTAACATTGCAGATTAAGAATCACTTCACATTCCAAACTTCCTGAACCAAAAACAATAACAATCACGACACAATAACAAAACATGCCCCATATAAATCACAGGCGTGAACAATTGCGACACAATAACACGAAGCAACCGGTACAAACATAGCATATAAATCACACTCAGCAGTTAGCTTAAGATAAAAAAACTGAAAAACAAAAAACACCAAAAGCAGCTAGTAAGCTCAACCTTCTGAATATCCTCCTCAGTCTGCATTACATATAAATAACTGAAAAAAAAACGTAAGAGCAGAGATTCAATTCAAAGCACAATCGTGTGAAAGCATAAAAATCATAACCAAGTGAATTATTTTTTTCACGAAATGTGACTGATCGATTAAACTGGATTCGTCGCGAATTGAGGTTTTCGAGCTTTCGGAACATTAAGAGAGAGAAATTAGCTGGTGTTTACCAGTGAATGGGGCTTTGACGGAGATTAACCGGCGACGGCGAGGTTGAATTACAGGATCCGGCAATGAAACGACGCCGTTTGTTGTTTTTCTTTTTCTCCTTTTTTTAATTAATTTTAATTTTATTTTTTTGTTCTTTGGGTAATGAGAGTGTGGAAGCTACGATGGAGAACCGGAGATAGCGATAACCCTAGTTTCTCACTCGTTCAAAGTTCAAACCGCGGCACTCGGGCTGGAAATCGGGCCTTGACCCGAAATTTAAATACGTGTTTTATTTTTAGATTTACCCTAATTTTATTTAGTAAATAAAATTGATACTAGTATTTTTAAACACATGTTTAATACTCTGTCTCAGAAAAATGGAAACTTTCATAAAATACCACATAATTCCTTCGATTCAAACACGTTTAATTGATTCTTAGGAATGGATTAGTATAACTAACATATTCGATTCATCTATTACTAATCAAAACTCCGTAAATTAGTACTCTTTCTATCTCTGAGAAACGAGACGTTGATATTTCTTTTAAACATTAGTAACACTACTCGTACTTCCTAACGCGCCGCCGCAGATGCCGGATCACGTCGTGATCGTGCTTCTGCTTCCCCTCGGCCATTCTCCGGTACTGCCTCGACTCGAGCTCGATCGAGCTCTTCTCGCTCTGCAGCCGCAAGATCATCGACATGGCCTCCTCCGCCGCGGAGGCGGCCGCGTACCTCTCCATGGCGAGCTCCTCTTCGAGCGCGCTCGACCTGCGCCGCTCGGCTTCGATCGATTCCCTCAGTTTCGCGACGTCGTCCGACGACTTTCGCCGCCAGCGGCGGAAAACGCCCTTCGGGAGCAGCCGCCGAATCAGGGGCTTGATGATGAATCTGTCGGAGCACAGGAATTTCACGCCGAAGCCCAGTAGGAGAAACACGCCCAGGGACTTGGAAAGCCCGGGCCCGAAGTCGGTATCCATGATCGAGTGTTTCATGAAAGTGACGCAATCCATTGAATCAAGAATCGCCTGCACGTGGGCGAACGTTATTTTTCAATTAAGATAATATTATAGAAAAAACAAGAAAAACAAGACAATTCTTACTGGTTTACATGTAGATCGAATGATCTGTGTTTTTTTTACTCTGTTTTTTGTTGAGGTGAGAAACAGAGGGTGTGAGGGATGGGTTTTATGGGCGGGAGTGAGAGGGATCAAACGGGCAGAAAATACAGAGGAATAGAAGGTGGGAAGGGGGAGTAGTTTATTTTCCATGTTTGGAATTTAGAATATATTGAATATTGTGAAAAATAAATAAATTGGACCGTGGTAATTAATTAGAAATCTTGGTGTATTTTTTAAGATTATATTGAATTGATTACTATAAATGCACGTTTGAAATGTTGGTTTCGAGTTGAAAAGGGTTTGAATTGAGGATATGTAGTAAATTTATTTATTTTGTTTGAAGGAAATACTTCTTGAAGATTACCAAGATGTGTACATTGAATTTTAAAATATGTTATGACAATTAATTTCTTTGATTCAAAATGTAGACAATTTTACTCCTATGATCTTCGTGATTAACATACGAATATCAAACTAGTTTGTTCGACAATTATCAACTGGTTAAAGCATAACTCTTGGGAAACTCTTGGGAAAAAAAGAAACATCTTAATTTACCTGAAAGATAATTCGTGATTAACAAACAATATCAAACTAGTTTATTCGACAATTATTAAACTAGTTAAAGCATAACTCTTGGGAAAAGAAAAAACATCTTAATTTAATAATTTATCTGAAAGATAGTTAACTGATAATAACGAATTAACTATTCGGCATGTTAATTCCGTACATTGAAATAACTTCATTTATCTAATCGCCTCGTGTCACGACTAATAGACGAATATAGTAAATTGGAGAAGTTAAAACTTACTCGATCGTGTGATATATGAAAAACGTAATGAAAAAACTATCAAATGTCTCACAAAAGAGAAAATATTAAATTTTCTCAATCTTAATTAACAAATAATAACGAATTAACTGTCGACATGTTCATCCACGTACTTGTCTGTTTATTCGTTCATCTATAGTAAATCTTAGTTCTCACACAAGTATAGTAATCTAGATTTCCTTACAAATACTAAAATATAAATTCAAACCATTAAAACTTGGTACTTGGTCATGGTCTCACGTCTTAAAACTTGTTAGGTGATATTTTTGGCGGCAAGCAAGAACCTATATTGTACTTTTGAGTGTTTGAGTAATCAAACAATATAATGTCAATTTATTTACCTAAAAGTTATCCTTTACCCCATTAAACTAAAATCTTTGAGAAATTAAATTATTTTATTCATTTAATCTATTTTAATGTAAATGAAAAAAAATTTGAAGTAAATTCCATTGAACATTAATACAATCAACATTTTGAAAATACAAAAAAATTGTGCATTACAAAATGTTAACCAAGACATAGAACGATCCATCCGTGGACTCGATGATCATAGTTTCAAATCGAATGAATCGCATTCTCGAAATCTTCCAAAATGTTGCCGCGAAACGACCCCTCGAATCCTTCGCGCCTCGAGATGAGGCACTCCAAAGACCGGATCACTTCCTCGTCGTGCCTACTTCTCTCCTCGGCCATCCTCTTGTACTGCCTCGACTCCATCTCGACCGCGCTCCTCTCGTTCTGAAGTCGCGAAATCATGGTCATCGCCTCGTCAGCTGCGGAAGCTGACGCGTCCCTTTCCTTGGCGATCTCCGACAGAAGCAGGCTCGATCTGAGCCGTTCGTTCCTGATCATCTCCCTCAGCCTCGCAACGTCGGGAGATTCGGAACCGGCCAGGTTCATCCTCCGAATCAGTCCCCCGATTGCGAACCTGTCAGAGTAGATCAGTTTCAGGCCGAGGAAAAAGAGGAGAATCAGGGCGAGGAGTTTGGGAAGCCCGGGCCCGAACTCGGAATCGAGGATCGAGTGCTTCAGGAAGGTCACGCAATCCATCAGAACAAACATTATCTGCACGTGCTCAGACATTTTTATATTTAATTTAATTTTATATTTAATTTTAATTTTCTGGTGAAAGATAAGAGAGAGGGCGTGGAGAACGAGGGTCTGCGGATGGGGTTTTATCAGGGCGCGAGCCAACGGGCAGAAAAAAACAGGGAGAAGGGGAAGGGCAGTGGTTTTCTTTCTTTCCATTTTTGGATTATTTTGAATTTGACTACATTATTTTAAATTAATTATTTCATAAATTGTCACAAGATTTCACTAATTTCTCTTATCTCTTAAGATCCATCTAAATTGAATGACATGTGAGGATCAGTCCATTAATTTCAGTTCAATTTTGACTTTTTCATCTGATAAATGACTACGTCAATTTGATTTTGAGCCACTATGTCGTATTAAATCGAAAAAACGACGAGAAACATCCATCTCACAAATATTTCACAATGAATCACGTACAAACTCACAATTCTTATAAATTTTGAGGAAGAACTATTTTTTGAAGATTGAAGATATTAATTAACAAGAACGGTACTTGTCTTCACTCCTTTGTATTTTGTTATTGTATGGCAAAAGAGTAGCAAATATTATGCTAATTGCTAAGCCTCGTCCATAGTACTAACCGCTGCCCTCGTTGCTCAACATATGTTGCCCCATATAGTCCTCGAGACCATTTTGGCAACCAATCTTGACAAAATTGTAAAATGTATTACAATAAATTATTATTCATTATTATCTTTAAATTTATTTTAAAGACATTTCAAATGATTAATAATTTATTGTACTACAATTTACAATGTTTAAAAAATATTTTAAATCATTTTAAAATATTAACAATTAAAATATTTAGATGCACTTTAATTTATTTAATTTTTTTTAAATTAATTTAATATATTTTAAATTTAAACCATTTTAAAATTCGGTTAAACACTCTTTAAAAATGTTTAAAAATTATTATAAGATATTTTAGAATGTATTTCAAATAATAAAAAAAACATTTAAAGTGTTTAAAAATTAATTTAATTAACTTTAAAATGGTTAATAGATATTTTAAATTACTTTAAATTTATTTTAATATATTGGAAAGTGTATAAAAAAATATTTTAAAGCTAAGTATTGAAATTTTATGTTATAATACTCTCTCAAAATGATTAAAATATTTCAAACTACAGTAATTAACTTTTTTATTTAGTCGAGGGTTGTTAGCTCAGTTGGTTGAACACTTGAATTGGGGACTTGAGGTCCTTTATTCGAATCCTGCTGCAGTTGTGTTCATATGTTTGATAGACAAATTATATACTTAGTTTCGAACAAATTATATACAAATTATAGAATTTTTCTTAGTTTAGATTTTCATGGTTAGGGCAGACGGAATTATTATTAACTCAAGTTTCTTTATGAGAGAAAAGAAAACATAAAATGGTTTTAAAGACTTAAATACGAATATAAATCCATTATCGAGCGGTTGAAGCCAACTTTTATGCATTTTTTGGAAGTTTAGAGACTTAATTAATAATTATCTAAAATATTTTTATAGTTATTTTAAAAAATAATTATGAAAAAATTATTAAATAATTACACCACCATACGATAAATCCTCATAACACACAACAACAAACAAATGCTAAGAAGATGAAGTCACTTAGTCACATAAGAAGAAGAATAAGTACTCTCCGTGCTACTAAGCAACACACTCATCTCAAGCTCCAAACCCATTCCAAGCAACCCAACTCGATTTGTGTTTTCTCGATACCTACGCTCTATGGGCCTTCTACCGCACACGATCTCCAGCAACACGATCGCCAGGGAGGGGAAAAGGCTGTGGTTTTTTTCCTTTCCATTTTTGGATTATGTCACAAACTTTTCACATTCACAGACATACATACATACACGAGAAATTCCCTTACATTTTTACACACCAAAATACATACACAAGAGATTCCTTTACATTTTTACACACGGAAATCAAACAAGCATTCGGAGAACAAAAACCCAAAATCAAAAAATGCATGAAAAGGTGAAGAAGAATTACCTTCTGAAGGCAATAAATTATGTTTACCTAATGAAATCTGCATGTTTGCAGAAAATAAAGGCAAGAGAAAAGCTTGCTAAAAATAGATATGGAAGAAAATAAAAGCAGAATATATTTCTTGATAATTGTAGCGGCTGATTACAAGACTGTATTTATATATGAAACCCTACAGCTAAAACCCTACGCGTCTATTGAAAGAGAGAACACGGATGGAGGCCACGTGTCTCGGTAATCGGACGGTAGAAAACAAGGGTAGAGAAGTAAAAACACATCTTTTAATTTGGGGGCCAAATTAGGGTTAAGGGCTGAATTAGGTTAATTCAATTTGGGGGAAAAACCCAAAATCGAATATCGGCCATTACCCCCCCGCAAGCTGAACGCCGGCGACTCGAAGCTTGTTACGGAGACGCGTGAAAGGTTGAATCGGCAGAGCTTTGGTGAAAATATCGGCTATCTGATCCTGGGAAGGAACGTGATGAACGATAATTTCCTTCGACTGGACCTTCTCACGGATGAAATGCAGGTCTAATTCAATGTGTTTGGTACGAGCTTGAGCAATGGCGTGAGCAGACATATGAACGGCACTGAGGTTATCAACCCATATAACAGGAGCTGAGGTAGGGAGCATACGCAGTTCTTGCAGAATCGATTTAATCCAGAGCACCTCGATGATGGCATGAGCAAGACTGCGGTATTCTGCTTCGGCACTGGATTTGGAGACAGTGTGTTGTTTCTTAGAGCTCCATGACACAAGATTATTGCCAAAAAGGACACAATGTCCAGAGGTTGATCTTCGATCGTCAGGATCAGAAGCCCAATCCGCATCCGCAAAGGCAGTCAGGTTGAGGTGATGAGATTTTTGAATGTGTAAACCAAAAGATGCTGAACCAGATACATATCTTAAGAGTCTTTTGACAGCTTTAAAATGTATCTCTGTGGGTGCCTGCATATACTGGCTAAGCTTATTAACAGCAAAGGTAATATCCGGGCGGGTAATAGTTAGATATTGAAGGCTTCCAATGAGTTGTCTGTAAGATGTTGGGTCCGAGATATGATAGCCATCAAACTTAGATAATATAGTAGAGGAAACCATGGGAGTTGGTGAGCTGTTAGCACCAAGCATCTGAGCTCTCTGAAGCAGCTGTGAAACATATTTTTGTTGTGAAAGATGCATACCAAGGGGAGTGTAACTGATTTCAACACCCAAGAAGTAATGAAGAGGGCCCAAATCTTTTAGTGAAAAGTGTTTAGATAGCTGGGTAATGAGGGCAGGTATAGAAGCAGGAACACTGCTGGTGATTATAAAGTCATCCACATATACAAGAATGTAAGTGGTTACAGCAGATGAGTGATAAAGGTATAAGGATGAATCAGCCTTGGAACTTTTAAATCCCAAATTGTGTAGCACAGAACTCAGTTTATCAAACCAGGTTTTGGAGGCCTGCTTAAGGCCATACAATGCTCTATTAAGCTTGCAAACATAGTTCTCCTTTCCAGCAACCTCAAAACCAGGGGGTTGAATCATGTATATATCATGTTCAGATTCAAGGCTGCCATTGAGGAAGGCATTATCTATATCTAGTTGTCTGAGGGGCCATCCTTTGGTAACTGCTATAGATAAGATAAGCCTGATGGTGGTAGGTTTTATCACTGGGCTGAAAATGTCAAGATAATCAACACCAGCAATTTGATGAAATCCCTTAGCAACAAGTCTTGCTTTATGGCGCATGATGGATCCATCAGCATGAGTTTTCAGTTTGAACACCCATCTACATCCTATGGGATTTTTATGAGATGGTGGGGGAACTAAATCCCAAGTTTTATTCTTTTGAAGGGCAAGGAATTCAGAGACCATAGCTGATTTCCAAGGGGTGGAAGCAAGAGCTTGTTTATGGGATGTAGGTTCAACAGAATCTGCAACAGTGGAATGGTAGGCTTTGGGTTTAAAAATTCCCATTTTGGATCTTGTCACCATATGGTGAATGGGTGCAGGCTCAGGGTCAGGTGCTTGAGGTTGATATAATGGTGAATTTTGAGGGCTTTGTGGTGGTGTGGGATCAGAATTACTGTCAGAATTTTGAGAAGAAATGCTGTGTTGAGGGGATGGCAAATGGATGGTGTTGGTAGAGGAACTATCAGTTTCTGGGGCCAAGGGGAAATCAGGAATAATTGTGGGAATAACTGGTAAAGAAGAAACAGCAGAAGTTGAGGATTGATCATTATTAGAGCAATGAGAAATGTTATCATTAAAAGCAGGAAAAACCTCTTCATTAAAAATAACATTTCTGCTGTAAATGACTTTCTTGTCAGGGAGCTCAATCTTATAGCCTTTGAACTGAGGATGATAGCCAAGAAAAATGCTAGATTGAGATCTCATTTCCAGCTTATCAGAAACATATGGCCTGAGGTATGGAAAGGCTTGACAACCAAATATTTTGAGGGCTGAATAATCTGGTGGGTGACCATATAAAATCTGGTAAGGGCTGATGAATTTGAGAGTGGATTGAGGTACTCTATTGAGTAAGTGGACTGCTGTGGCAAAGGCATCCTCCCAGTAACACTTTTCAAGGCCAGAAGTAGAGAGTAAACTCAAACCTGACTCAATAATGTGTCTATGTTTCCTTTCCACTGCCCCATTCTGCTGTGGTGTATAAGGGCATGAAATCTGATGTATAATGCCATTAGCAGAGAAAACTTTGGTAAGGGGTTTGTATTCAGAGCCACCATCACTTTGGATGATCTTAATTTTGGCATTAAACTGATGTTCCACAAGACATTTGAACTGAAGAAAAGCAGCTGCAGTGGCAGACTTGTGAGGGAGGAAATAGATCCAAGTGTACCTGGTAAAATCGTCTATAAAAGACACATAATACTGATTACCATATATAGATTTAATTGGGGCAGGACCCCACAGATCAGTGTGGATAAGATGCAAAGGGGCAGTTGATCTTTTATGTATATGTGTAAAGGGTAAAACATGAGATTTTGCTTGTGCACAGTTATCACAGAAAGAAAAGGAATTCTCATTGATAAAAGGTATATTACAAGAGTTTAAAGCCTTTTTAGTGACATCAAGAGAAGGATGACCTAATCTTTTATGCCAAAATTCTAAACTCCTTTTATTCCTAACAGCTGCAGCAAAAGACTTGATAGGGCTGGAAGTTGTGGTGTTTCTGTGAGCAGGAGGGCTTGAGGTGAAAGGCTTGTGCACATGTTGAAGCTGAAACTGGTATAAACCATTCTTAAGTGTCCCTGTGAATAGAGGTTCCCTTGTGGCCTGGTCCTTGACAACACAAAAACTGGGGTGAAACTCAAAGAATACAAGGTTATCTTTGGCAAATTGTGCCACACTTAATAAATTTTTGGTAATTTCTGGTACATGAAGAAGGTTATTAAGGTGGAAGACCTGATTTTTATTTGAGGAATTATCAGGGCAAACCACAGTTTTACCAATGTGAGAAATGTAAAGGTTAGAACCATTACCAATTTGGACTTTGTTACTGCCATCATAACCAGAAGCAATGCTCATGTTAGAAAAGTCATTGGTCATGTGGTGTGAAGCACCAGAGTCTGGGTACCAATTGCCATCAGATGAATTGTTATCAGTGGAAGAGTAATATGCTGATCCATTTTGATTGCTTTGATGATGATAAGAGCCCTGTGAATTGCCATGATTCTGATTCTGATGTGAAAAGTTGTTATGGCCATAGGAATTCTGACCATTAGACCTGCTTCCTTCATCAGAATTGTTGTTATTTGGATTTGTTTTTGGCACAAAATCAGATTCAAATCTATGATAGCACTTATTAGCCATGTGGTTCGTATAACCACAAATTTGACATTGGACTCTACTACCATTGTTTCCTCTTCCACCTCTGCCCCTATAGCTACCTCTTCCTCTGGCATTAGGGTTTCCTCTCCCTCTGTAGCTGTTAGGTTGATTACCCCCTTTATCTTTCTGGGCCAGATTTGCACTAGCAATAAGCTTATCAGAGAGAGCAGTGGTTTCAAGCCTGTTTTCATAGCTTAAGAGCAGAGAAGTGATGTCTTTCATGGTGATATTTTCACCCCTTGCAGTGATGTTAACAACAACTGCATCATACTCAGATCCTAGACCACTGAGTACATAGAGAACCTGATCTTCCTCCTTCATTCTCTCACCTATGCTGGCTAGGGCATCACAGTAGGACTTTATTTTGTTCAGATAATCTCTCATGGATAAGCCTCCTTTCTTCAAATTCTGCAGCTGAATCTTGTATTGCATTTTCCTTGCAATTGACTGGCTTGAAAAGGTTGACTGCAAGCTCTCCCATATTTCTTGTGAGGTGTTTAAACCAACCACAGAAACCAGTATAGATTCAGAAAGAGACGAGAGAATCCAAGAGGCTAGCAGCTGATCTTGTCTCTGCCATGTGTTGAACTCTGGATTTATCATAAAGCCGCCATCTTCTCCGGCGGATATGACCTTGGATGGCTGCGAGTTTGACCCGTCAAGAAAGCCTTCCAAGCCGTGACCTTTAACAGCAATAATGACCTGTTGTCGCCACATTAGATAGTTATCATCTGTGAGTTTCACAGAAATGAGCTGGTGGCTGAGCTGCATTAAAGACATTTTTGTCGCAGATATAGTTTCTTCAGCCATATTCAAAATAAATAAAAAGTAAAGCCTGACTTATCCCTATTTAAATGCTCTGATACCATAATGAAATCTGCATGTTTGCAGAAAATAAAGGCAAGAGAAAAGCTTGCTAAAAATAGATATGGAAGAAAATAAAAGCAGAATATATTTCTTGATAATTGTAGCGGCTGATTACAAGACTGTATTTATATATGAAACCCTACAGCTAAAACCCTACGCGTCTATTGAAAGAGAGAACACGGATGGAGGCCACGTGTCTCGGTAATCGGACGGTAGAAAACAAGGGTAGAGAAGTAAAAACACATCTTTTAATTTGGGGGCCAAATTAGGGTTAAGGGCTGAATTAGGTTAATTCAATTTGGGGGAAAAACCCAAAATCGAATATCGGCCATTATTACCGCGAACCAAAACTGGACCGACAGTGACCGGTTCTTGCTCCAGGTTTTCAAACTGTCGAAATCGGCCGTCCGACATTTCCAGATTGGTTTTGAACGCCTCTACCTCCGATGGAGTACGTCTCTCTGTCTCTCTCTCTCTTTTTTTCTTCAGGTAATTCAAAACAATAATATTATTAGGATTCAATCACTCAATTAAAAAATTTGTGCTTTAAAACAATAAATTTAAAATTTCCTTCACAATGTACCTTCAGAAGATGAAGTCACATATGAAGAAGAAGTGTACTTATCAGAATAACTACTGTCCGTGCTACTATGCACCACACTCATCCCAGAACCCGCATACTGTTGAAGGCCACTTGTGAGTTGTCCCACATCGAATAATTGTGAGAGGGGAGTCTATGATATAAGCCTAGGGAGTTCTCCTACTTGGTACCATATGGTTTTGAGTTAGAATGAGGCTCCCTAGTGCATATTCGGGCTCCCGCTCTCGTCTGTGCGCTAGGCGTGGGACCGCACTTGAACACCCCCATTTGAAATTTGACATGGTATCAGAGCAGGTTTCGATCCTGTTCGTTGGTGGTTATAACCACCCTTTGACTAGGACTCACAAGTGGAGGGGGTGTGTTGAAGGCCACTTGTGAGTTGTCCCACATCGAATAATTGTGAGAGGGGAGTCTATGATATAAGCCTAGGGAGTTCTCCTACTTGGTACCATATGGTTTTGAGTTAGAATGAGGCTCCCTAGTGCATATTCGGGCTCCCGCTCTCGTCTGTGCGCTAGGCGTGGGACCGCACTTGAACACCCCCATTTGAACGTCGGCTTGGGCAGAGTCGGGGGCAAACTCGGCAACGTACCTTCGAAATTAAGGGCATGAATCGCTTGCCGGATCGACGGCCTGTTGTCGCTGTCCGGATGCGCACACCACAGCCCAACGATCATCATCTGCTCCATCTGACGCGCATCGAACTCGTTCGACAACTTGGGATCGGCTCCATCGGTCAACCTCCCTATCCCGTACAAGCTCCAAACCCACTCATCCAACCTAAATCGATTTGTGTCCTCTCCATACCTAAGATCTAAGGCCTTCCTACCGCACGCGATCTCCAGCAACACGATCCCGAAGCTATACACGTCAGTCTCCTTGCTGGCCCGGCCCGTGTTCAAGTACTCCAAGGCCATGTATCCCCTCGTCCCGGCTACCACAGTCGTCTGGGAACCTTTCTCGTGGTCAACGAGCCGAGCCAACCCAAAGTCCCCGAGCTTCACGTTGAAGCTCGAGTCGAGCATGATGTTGCTCGACTTTATGTCCCTATGGACCACGCATTGTTCCCATTCCTCGTGCAAGTACAACAAAGCCGAAGCTAGCCCTTGCCCGATCTTGTACCTCAAATCCCACGCCAGCATCGACTTGGATTTGAAGAGGTGCGAATCCAAGCTCCCGTTCGGCATGAACTCGTACACGAGCAGAAGCTCGCCTCTCTGGTGACACCACCCTAAGAGCTGCACCAAGTTCCTGTGCCTTAACTGGCTGATAATCTTGACTTCCGATGAGTACTCCTTCGAGCCTTGTTTCGATTCCTTCGACACCCTCTTCACGGCAATGTAAGAATCCGTCTCTCCAGATAAGAGACCTCTGTAGACACAGCCAAACCCCCCCTCCCCTAACTTCCCCTCCTCCGCGAAATCCTTTGTTGCCATAACCAATTCTTTGTAGGAAAACTTTTTGGCCCCGCTCCCCTTTTCGAATTCCATATCCATATCCGGATCCTCCTCTTCCTCGTCATCTCTTGACTTGTACATTTTTCTCCACAAGCAATAGATTGCTAACGTCACTCCGGAAACGACTACCGCCAGTCCAGCAACACTCAGCCCAACAATCAATCCTGTCGGCCGATCTTCACCTCTAGGGCTCCCAAGCTCTGGAGTCAAAGCCGTCGTCTCTTCGATTGTAACATTCTTATCCACCAAAGTGGACGAAAACTCCCAAGACAAAACGTTGTGCGTCTCAAACAGATAACCTGTTGCAGCCGAGAATCCAAAGGTTACGTACTCAGGCAGATACTCTCTGAGATCGACCGCGTAGCTAAGACTACCCGACCGGCTCGAGTTATCCCAGAAGGCCGTGTACTCGACTCTCAGCACCGTAGAGTTAGAATCGTAGCTAATCCAGGCTTCGTTTCGGGCGCCGGCGGTCACGTTGTTCATCCAGGGCGTCGTGTTGACCGATTCCATGGAATTGATGTCGATGCCGATGTGGTACCAGATCTTCGAGGGAGGGTCGAAAACATTGTTGAACGTATCGAACTCGACCGCAACGAACGAGTACGCGGAGGAGTTGAGGTTCGTGGTCCTGTTCCCGAGCCCGAGGCTGCCCCCGTAGGACCACGGCTGGATGGTGGACCCGACTGGGGCGAGGAAGAAGGCGAGCCCGTCGGCCAAAGCGGCGTTTCCCCTGGAGCTTATCACAAAGGTGAAGCGTGTGGAGAAGGATGTGAGGTTACGGGAGGCTCGGTCCCACAACCGGAGCGGGTCGATGTAGGTGGCCCGGCCCATCCGGTTCCCCTGCGTGACGTCATACTCGTTTGGTGTGACCTGGATGCCATTGCTGACGTAGGCGGAGCCGGTGAGGTTGAGGAGTCGGGTGTCCTTGGGGGTGATGGCGGAGAGGTTGAAGGAGAGAGAATTGGATGGAGGGGTTGTTGTAATTAAGGAGATCATGAAGAGAATGAATGAGAGGATATTGATGGATTTCAACACCATGTCTTTCGATCAACGGTAGACAAGTCCTTTCGAGCAGCGAAACGAAGGATTCGAGGAAGCTCGGTGAGTGACTGACGGAATCTGTAAATTTGTTTTCATGTAATTTTCTACTATGAATTCGTCACGCTGATCATTGCTCCGTTTGAGTCTGACCCTACGAAAATAAAGATGTTTCAACTTTTTTAAAGTCACGGGCATAGCTGGACTCAAGGGATGTGACGACCTTGGTGTAATTTATTGACGATGCATAATTCGAATTTCTTGTAAAATATTATGAAGTTTGTACTGAAACATGTTGCTCTCTCACATCTTTCGATTTATATCCTATTAGATCAAGGGCTTACGATTGAGTGGAGTGAAATTTCTAGCCTCTTCTTTTTATATAAAAAAAACACTTTTAAAATCACGCTGAATGGCCCATGTGAGTCGGACTGTAGGGCTGACAACAAGCTAAGCCCAGTCGAGCTTTGAGCTTATCGAGCTAGCTCGAAAAAAAAATTAGCAGGCTTGAGCTCGAGCTCGACTCGATCGAGCCGCGCAATTAGTTCAACTCCAGCTTGTTCGAGTAACTCAGCTCGTATTGCTCAAGTTCGACTCAACTCAAATTGCTGAAAAAGATCAACTCGACTTGATATATATACACATATTAAGAATATTTAATTAAAAATGTATATATACGACTCATATAAAATAATCCCTAGTATGACCCGTGAAAATAAAGATGTTTCAAATTTTTAAATTTATATATGCAACAAACTTATTAAATTGAAAACAAATAAGATTAAAAATAAATTATTTTTATAATATAAGTAAATTTTCTAAAAAAAATAATTATACAATCTTTTTAAATAAAAAACAAATAAAGTAGGGATTGAAAATATACAGTAGAAACTCTGTACAGTCATATCGTTGGACCGAAAAAAAATATTACTATACAGAGTTATTCTTATACAAAGTTTTACAAAATAAAAATAATTTTTTCTATAAAAAATAATAAAAATATAAAAATAATATAAATACAATATTATTTATCTTTAAATTCACAAAATCAATTTAATAGTTTTGAATAATAAATTTTGACCATATATGTGTTAAAATTGGGTTTAACATACAAATTAAATAAAATATTAATGAATCTAAAGACTATAAACTTTGATAGTATACTATATGTTATTGATTTTTATAAATATTTGAGTCATCTTAAATATGTTATTGATTTTATTAATAAAAATATTATTAATAAATATTTTTATTATATATTAATCATTTATTTCTTATATGGAGAGATAAATCCTTAAGGCCATCTCCAACCGAGAAACCAAAACTTAAACTCAAAATAAGTTTAAGTTTAAGTTTACAGTAATTTGACTCCAATCGAAAAACCAATATTCAAACTTAAAAGAATATTCTTTAAATATTCTTTTTATACAATTTTTTATACTATTTTTATAAATAACTAACATCTTTATAAATTTACTATTTAACCACATAACTTTTGACATCAAAAAATTTTAATAAATATTATTTTCAATTTACCTGCTTATCGATCAATTTTGTTGTTGTGATTCCTAATTTATTTATTTTTGTAATTCGTAGCATTTTATTTTAAGTATCTTATTTTATTTTATTTTTATTATCAATTAAATATTAAATATTTAATTATATTTCATATTGTGATATTTATTTTTTTATAAAATAATTTGTTTTAATTATTAATGATATGATTATTTAAAAATATTACGTTACAAAAAATATTAAATAAGAAACAAAAAAGATTAATGAGTCATTTTTATTAATTTATAAAAAAAGGATCATTTTATAAATAATGAATAGTTTTTGGTTTGTGTTTACTTTAGACGTAAATTTAAGTATTTTTTTGGTGGGTCCCACCATAAAACCTATAATAGGTTTATGTTTTGGTATCGGTTGGAACATCTATCCTACTCCAAAATAGGTTTTTGGTATCGGTTGGAGATGCTCTAAGAACTAAAAAATTGTATGACTTATGACAATGTGGAGTTTATTCCTATTTATAATGGTTTAAGGTTGATACTTAAATTTTTTATTACTATAGAGAGTTTATTCAGTATTATATTGAGTTTCTACTGTATAATTATAATCTTTTTAAACTGTTAGAATATATTAGTTATTATATTTATAGGATTATGGTTTACCTTTTGTTTATAGGATAATGGTTTACCTTTTGTTTATAGGATTAGGGTTTACCTTTTGTTTTGGCTATATAAAGCCTCTCTCTTGTATATTTTAGATAACGCTTATAAACGCTTATTTTGTTCTAATAACACAAGTTCTCTACGTTTATCTTTTCCTTTTCTTTAACCCTTGTTGGATTATATAAATCCTAACATGGTATCAGAGCCAGGTTGAATAAAAAAAAAAAAAATTATATCCTTGTTCGCGTTCTTCGTCCGAGGTGTTCGTTTTGGTTCGTGTTTTTCGTCCGAGGTACATTGACATGGGCTTGTTTAGTTTTCCTCATCTGATTCCTTTGCAGCTTTGTTCGACGGTTTGTTTTGTGTTCTTCGTCTGAGTGAGGACTCGTTGCAGTCAATTGGTGTTCGTTTGGATGTGGCTTCAGAGTCTTTTGTTTTCATCCACCGAGGCAGAGTATCGTGCTATGACTTCCACTACGGCTGTTTTTATATGGTTTCGTCCATAGATTTTTATATGGTTTCGCCCATAGATTTTTATATGGTTTCGCCCATACATCTTTATATGGTTTCGCCCATAGATTTTTATATGGTTTCGCCCATAGATTTTTATATGATTTTTATATGGTTTCGCCCATAGATTTTTATATGGTTTCGCCCATAGATTTTTATATGATTTTTATATGGTTTCGCCCATAGATTTTTATATGGTTTCGCCCATAGATTTTAAAATTCGTTGACAAACTCTCGATGCTTCTTGCTGTACCATCGTGAGTTTGAGGGGGAGTGTTAGAATATATTAGTTATTATATTTATAGGATTATGGTTTACCTTTTGTTTATAGGATAATGGTTTACCTTTTGTTTATAGGATTAGGGTTTACCTTTTGTTTTGGCTATATAAAGCCTCTCTCTTGTATATTTTAGATAACGCTTATAAACGCTTATTTTGTTCTAATAACACAAGTTCTCTACGTTTATCTTTTCCTTTTCTTTAACCCTTGTTGGATTATATAAATCCTAACACACATCAACAAATAAAGTAGGAACAATTCAATTTCGCAAATCAGGACCATTCACAGCCATGACATGTGCGATGTCATCATGGCATATGTTGCCCTACTCACATAAATTCATTTAATTATGATGTCACGTCCAGCTTGAGTCCTCTGTTTTTATTCAAATTGGAGTCACATTATACAGATGTTAGACATGGCATCTAATTCCATGATCCTCTCATTTTTCATTCTCTTCATTTCCTTAACGTCGTCTCGACGACCTTAGTTTCAAATCGAACGAAGCTTGTTCTCAAAATCTTTATAATGTGTAGATGACACTCACCCATCTACACATTACAAATTCTTATAGGTCAAGTGGATGACTCCGGAGTTAAGTCAGTTAGGCTGGTGCAGTTCGGGCACGGATCTATCTATTGACCGTGTAGTGGAGAGAACATTTTTGGTTCGGTTTCTCGGGTAACCGAAACTAAACCAAAACTTTCGGGTTATGGTAAAATATAAATATGGTGTTCGGTTTTTCGATCTGAAAGGAAAAAATGGCAAAATATTTTTAAAAAAAAAATTATGAAAAATAGTTATTACATTTCATTAACAAACAAATTTTCTAAGACACAACATTAATCTCCGGTAAATCAGAATGTGTACTCAAAAGTGCAGTAGTTTTACCTTCAGAGGAAGTGCTGTAATTGCTGTACTTATTAGGATGAGCAACAGTAGTACCCGAATAAGTACTGTCCGTGCTACTAACCGCCACATTCATCGGAAGACCCATATACGTTGGCACGGGTAGAGTCGGGGGCAAACTCGGCAAAGTACCTTGGAAATTAAGGGCATGAATAGCCTGCCGGATCGACGGCCTGTTGTCGCTGTCCGGATGCGCGCACCACAACCCGACGATCATCATCTGCTCCATCTCACGCTCGTCGAACTCGTTCGACAACTTAGGATCAGCTCCATCGGTCAAACTCCCGACCCCATACAAGCTCCAAACCCACTCCAGCAACACTACTTGATTCGTGTTTTCTCGATACCTACGCTCTATGGGCCTCCTCCCGCATGCAATCTCCAGCAACACGATCCCGAAGCTGTACACATCGGTCTCCTTGCTGGCCCGGCCCGTGATCACGCACTCCGGAGCCATGTAGCCCATCGTCCCGGCTAGGACAGTCGTCTGAGACCCTTTCTCGTGGTCAACGAGCCGAGCCAAGCCGAAGTCCCCGAGCTTCACGTTGAAGCTCGAGTCGAGCATGATGTTGCTCGACTTTATGTCCCTATGAACCACGCACCGTTCCCATTCCTCGTGCAAGTACAACAAAGCCGAAGCTAGCCCTTGCGCGATCTTGTACCTCACATCCCACGCCAACATCGACTTGGATTTGAAGAGGTGCGAATCCAAGCTCCCGTTCGGCATGAACTCGTAAACGAGGAGAAGCTCCCCCCTCTGGTGGCACCACCCTAAGAGTTGCACCAAGTTCCTGTGCCTCAGCTGGCTGATAATCTTCACCTCCGACGCGTACTCCTTCAGCCCTTGTTCCGATCCCCTCGACACCCTCTTCACGGCAATATTGTACGAATCGGTCTCTCCTGATAAGAAGCCTCTGTAGACCCCACCGAACCCGCCCTCTCCTAACTTCCCCTCCTCCGCGAAATTCTTGGTGGCGAGAACCAATTCTCTGTAGGAAAACTTTTTGGCCCCGCTCCCCTTTTCGAATTCCATATCCATATCCAGATCCTCCTCCTCCTCGTCGTCTTCTCTTGACCAGCAGTACTTCTTCTTCTTGTACAAGCAATAGCTTGCTAAGGCCACTCCGGGAACGACTACTGCCAGGCCAACGCTCAGCCCAACTATCAATCCTGCAGTCTGATCTTCTTCGGCTCTAGGCCGGGGACCGGGCCCTTGAATCGGAGCTCTAGGAGGGGGCCCGGGCCCTGGAAGAATCTGAGCCGAAAGCGTAACATTATCCACTAAAGTAGTTGAAAACTGCCAAGACAAAATGGTGTGTGTCTCGAACCAATTTCCCGTCGCAGCTGAGAATCCAAAGGCAACATACTCAGGCAGATACTCTCTGAGATCAACCGCGTAGCTAAGACTACCCATCTGGATCTTGCTTTGCGAGACGCCCGTAAACTCGACCCTCAGCATCGTAGAGTTAGAATCGTAACTAATCCAGGCTTCGTTTTTTGCACCTTCGCTGATGTTGTTCATCCAGGGCGTCGTGTTGACCGATACCATCGAATTGATATCGATACCGACGTGTTGCCACGAGGCCGGGTCAAAATCATCATTCCTGTAGGTATCGAACTCGACGGCGACGAACGAGTAAGCGGACGAGTTGAGGTTCCTCGTGTTGTTCCCGAGCCCGAGGCTGCCCCCGTAGGACCACGGCTGTATGGTGGACCGAACTGGGGCGAGGAAAAAGGCGAGCCCGTCTGCGTAAGAGTCGCTTCCCCTTGAGCTGATCACGAATGAGAATCGCGTCGAGAAGTCCGTGAGGTTCCCCGATGCCCGGTCCCACAACCGGAGAGGCTCCAAGTAGGTGGCCCGCCCGGGCTGGTGTCCGTGCGGCACGTCCTCTTCTGGGGTGACCTGAATGCCGCCATGGCTGACGTTGGCGGCGCCGCTGAGGTTCAGATATCGGATGTCCTTGAGAGAGATGGTGGAGAGATTGAAGGAGAGGGGAAATGATACAGGTAGGTGGAGGAGGATTACTATTACTATTACTCTGATTATCAACAGGGAGATGAAGGAAGAATTGGACATGGCTAAGTGATGATAGTAGACTTAAATTTTTGAGGTATCAATGTATGATAGACCAAGTTTATAATCCACATTAATATATTATAGTATTATATTTATTTATATAAAGTGATAGATTGTAGTTGATTCAAATTTGGTACGCTCGTTACATAACCGACACAAATGGTATACAAATTTTGGTACTCTACTATTTTTTTTTTAATATTATTTACAAAATTAAAAGCCTGAAATACTGTAACAACTTTTACGTGACACTCTCATGGACATAGGTAATTTATCTTGTTTTTATATAATTAGAGGTACTTAATTTATTCTAATTATAAATGTGTAAACTTTCAAATTTAGTCTTTTTAATATATTTATATATATATATATATGCGAAAGGGTATAATACATATTTCTATTTCATATTTTAATTATTATTTTAAAATATAAATAAAAACATGTCAATAACTTATTTTTTAAACAATAAAATAATATAATATATTAATTTGTAAAGTGAATTTTACCAGGTATAAGACCTGTTCTTTTGGATGAACTAAACTTAATCGATCTGAATTTTTTTTATAAAAATAATAATAATTTATATAAAATTTTAAATATTTTTTTAAAAATATTAATAATATTATAACAGTAATTAGATTGTATATTTAAAATTATAGATTGAAATTATTTTTTATTTATTTTATTTTAATTTATTTTGAAACGAACTAAACTAAACTGAACTTAAACGATATGAACTGAACTAAACTGAAATTAAGTTCAAAAGAACATATCCTAAATGGTAATCATATAAATCAAAACTCTTTTTTTCTTAAAAATCTTTTTTTTTAACTCTTTTGAAAATGATTACCTTTATATATTCAATTTAAATGATATTTTGATTTTTCAATTTTTATGTTGTTTTGAAAATTTCAATTAATTGTTTATAATTAAATAATTTAGTTTTTCTTAATTATAGATTAAAGTAACATTTCATATTAAACATATGATAGGTGGGTGGTTATTTGTTTATAACCACCAAAAGTATAATAGTAATTTATTTACTCTTCTTATAATTAAAAGATTAAAAATATCCCAAATAATAAAAAAAGCAAAATAAAACTTCCTCTAATTTGAAAGTATAATTTATGAAGTTTCAAATAAAAATTAATAAATTAAAATATCCTTTTTTTTTATACTTCATTTAATTAAGATATACTTATCGTCTATTATTTAAATATTTAAGTTATAGTTTTCAAAAAAATTAATGAAATTTAAAATAAAAGTTTAAGATGAACAATCTATTGCAATGTGTAAATCGACGTCGAGAAACACAAACGTACGCCAGGGTTCTAACTACTGTACATGTAAATGTGTGTGGTTCTGTATACTTTGTTCCCTAATGTTTGTTTTGGCTGAACTCTCTTTCAATTATGGAAGACTTGGAGACAGGGGCGGAGTCCGCGGACCCAGAATTTCATCTAGGGGGACATAATTTCTTTTAAAGTTTGAGCTCCTAAAATTTTACAAAAATTATTACGAAAAACTAACAAATTATTTTTGTATTAAAATATAGTGGTACACCTATATGATTTTTTTTTAACTTTTTGATCAAAATATAAAAGTAAACAAGTATTTTTCAGTTCAAAATAAAATAATTATGAATCAAATTTAAAAAATATGTGAAAAAAAATTGCAAAATTTGTATTTTAATATTGATTTTTTTGTAATTATTTATTTTTAAGAGTAAATATTAAGAATAAATATTCAAAAACTAAAAAAATGCACATTTTTTTGAAACATACAAGTATATTAATAGTTGAACAATAAAAAAACTACAAAATTAAAATTTATAAATATATTTGATACAAAATATTTAAAAAAGAAATAAGTACACATAAAAACCTTTTTAATAAAATATTACTGATTTTATTTATTATTTAATTACAATTGTATTCTTACAAAATAAATAAAATAAATAAATTTATTTACTTTTTAGTGCTATATATATTTATGTTGGTTGTTTGAATTACAAAAACAATTTATAAAAATCAATATATAGAGAGAAAAAAGGAGAGAGTGAGATATGACTATGAGGTCCTCTTTTACGTCAATATAATTAATAAATAATATATACACTTGCAAAAATTTCAAGGGGGCGAAGGCCCACGGTGTTGATGATTTAAGTGAAATCATTGTCCATTTAATGTAATTGGATTCATACAAAGTTTCGGTAATGATCCTAAAGCACTACAATATGATTTAGGCGAAGTGCGGAGTGCACGGTTGTATAAAAGTGATAACGGATCATTGTTTGGTTAAGTGAATGTTGGTGTTGATTTATTGTGTGTAAATTAGCATGAAATATATGTTAATTTCATGGTTTGCATGGTTGTAATATGCAGCCACGAAATTGCATGCATGGCACCTAAAGAAAGTGATTTCGAAGAGGTGTGACCATTCTTAAAGGGTGCAACTCTTCCCAAAGGGTGCAGCCCTTCATGAAAGGGTATTTTCACTATCCAAAGGGGTGTTTCAACACCTATATAAGGGTGTTGAAAATCAGATTCTAAGACCCACGAAAATTAAGAGCTTTGTGTTAACGAAGTATAGCGAATAAACATTCTATAGTATACTTGTTTCTACGCCAAAGAACAAGTGCGGTATTGTCTTATCCTAGAAGAAGTTTCGTGATACCTTGGCTGTTATAGGGTCGAAATATTCTTTAAGGAAAACGTGTAAACGTGATTCAATATTTTCCAAAGCCTCCACATTCAGAAACACACAAAAGAAACAACAATCTTAAAGAATATTTACTATTCTGAACGATGGAGTCGGTTCGTGAGATGAACAGCAAATTCGGAAAATTGGAGAAGTTCGAAGGCGTAGACTTTCGAAGGTGGCAAAAGAAGATGCATTTCTTGCTAACAACGTTGAAGGTGGTGTACGTTCTAAGTACTCCACAACCAGAAGCAGCAGACAACGAATCGCCGGAGGAAACTCGGAAACGCTGCAAATGGGAAAATGACGACTATATATGTCGTGGGCATATATTAAACGGTATGTCTGACTCTCTCTTCGATATCTATCAAAATGTGGAGTCTGCTAAGGCCCTTTGGGATAGCCTTGAATCCAAGTACATTGACGAGGACGCTTCTAGTAAGAAGTTCCTAGTTGGTAATTTTATGAATTACAAGATGTGCGACGGAAGGCCGGTAATGGAGCAATATAATGAATTGCTCCGGATATTGGGTCAATTTACCCAACATAATATGAAGATGGACGAGTCCATCTCGGTGTCTAGTATTATAGACAAATTACCGCCGTCGTGGAAAGACTTCAAACACACCTTGAAACATAAAAAGGAAGAGTTGTCTTTAGTACAACTCGGTAGTCACTTGCGCATAGAGGAATCTCTAAGGGCGCAAGAGGGTGAAAAACCCAAGGACAAGGAACCGATAAGGTCTGCAACTATCAATATGATGGAAGCAGGGGAGAGTTCGTATAAGAACCGAGGGACAAAGCGTCCCTACAACAACAACGGCAACAATGCTGGGAGTAAGAAGCCTAAGGGCGCTTGCTGGATATGCGGAAAAACGGGTCACTTTAAAAGTGATTGTCGTGCGAACAAGAATAAAAAGGGAACGATGAATAATCGCTCGGGACAAAGGTCTAATAACCAGGGTCCGGACACCAATCAAGGTGAGACTACTATACATAATTTTGATGTAAATTTAAATTATGTCCCTATAGTTTCTGAAGCATTTTATGTGCAGGATGATTCGGTGGCATGGTGGATTGACTCGGGTGCTACTAAGCATGTTTGCAAGGATCGTCATTGGTTTCAAAAGTATGAACCAGTTGTAGATGGATCAGTGCTTTACATGGGAAACGAGTCAACAGCCCCTATTCTTGGTCGCGGCGAAGTGTTGTTGGAATTCAGTTCCGGAAAGTCCTTAGTATTATTAGATGTATTACATGTACCTGGAATAAGGAAAAATCTTGTATCCGGTAGTGTTTTATCCAAGTATGGATATAAACAAGTATACGAATCTAATAAATATGTATTGACTAAGAATGGTGTATTTGTCGGTTTTGGATACCAATGTAACGGGATGTTTATGCTTAATATTATGAATAAAGTTGATGATTCTGTTCTTATGGTTTCTTCTAAAGTGAATGATTCATTATTGTGACATGCTAGACTAGGACATGTTCATTATAAGCGCATGATTGATATGTCCAAACTTGAATTAATCCCTGCTATGAACATAGAAGAAGATAAGTGTAATACATGCATGCTAACTAAAATCGTTAGGCAGCCTTTTAAAGATGTTCAACGTGAATCTTGTATGCTTGAACTTGTGCATAGCGACTTATGTGATTTCCATGCTACACCTTCGTTGGGGAATAAGAAATACTTAGTAACTTTCATAGATGATTATTCTAGATTTTGCTATGTATTTCTGCTAAGTACTAAAGATGAAGCGCTAGAAAAGTTTAAAGTATTTAAAACTGAAGTTGAACTACAACAAGAGTGCATGATTAAAAAGTTGAGAACCGATAGGGGAGGTGAATATTATGATCCTGTTTTGTTTGAATCATGTGGTATTATTCATGAAATAACTGCGCCCTATACTCCTCAACAAAACGGTATATCCGAAAGGAAGAACCGTGTACTAAAGGAAATGGTGAATTCCATGTTATCCTATTCGGGTTTGAATAGTGGATTCTGGGGAGAAGCCGTGTTAACAGCTTGCTATTTATTAAATAGGGTTCCTAACAAAAGGAACAAAGTTACCCCCTACGAACTTTGGTACAAAAAGAAGCCGAACCTTAATTATCTTAAGGTTTGGGGCTGTCGGGCTGTCGTAAGACTACCGGATCCCAAAAGGAAAACTTTGGGAGAAAGAGGCATTGATTGCATCTTTGTTGGATATGCTGTGCATTCCAAGGCATATCGATTCTACGTGATTGAGCCGAATGATTCAGTAGCGATTCATTCTATCATAGAATCGAGGGACGCCATATTTGATGAAACTAGATTTTTATCAATGGTTAGGACCAAGGATCTGGTGCCTAAGGTGGCTGAAAGCAAAGAATTAACTTTGCCCGAGCCTGAGTCGCTTGAACCTCGTCGAGGCACGAGGATAAGGACTAAGAAATCGTTCGGTCCTGATTTCCAGACCTTTCTGGTTGAAGGATCAAGGGACGAAGTTGGATTTCAATACTCGTATAGTTATCATGTTGATGATGAGCCTAAAACATACGAGGAAGTCTTGAAATCGCAAGATGTTGCATTTTGGAAAGAAGCCATCAATGATGAGATGGATTCCATTATGGGAAACAACACTTGGGTGCTTGCTGATTTACCTAACGGTTGTAAACCATTAGGATGCAAGTGGATCTTTAAGAAAAAGATGAAAGTCGATGGTTCAATTGACAAGTATAAAGCCCGATTAGTCATTCAAGGCTTTAGGCAAAAGGAAGGTATTGATTACTTCGATACCTATGCTCCTGTTGCGCGAATAACTACGATTAGATTATTGATAGCCTTGGCTGCAATACATAATCTAGTGATCCATCAAATGGATGTAAAAACAGCATTCCTTAACGGTGAGTTAGAGGAGGAAATTTACATGAAACAACCCGAAGGGTTCGTTATGCCTGGTAATGAGCATAAGGTATGTAAACTTGTTAAATCCTTGTATGGATTAAAACAAGCACCTAAGCAGTGGCATCGGAAATTTGATGAAATAATTTTATCGAATGGTTTTAAGTTAAACCAATCGGATAAATGTGTGTATAGCAAATTCGATGACTTTGGTAAAGGAGTCATTATTTGTCTATATGTTGATGATATGCTTATCTTTGGTACTGACCAAAGACAAGTGGATTTGACTAAGTCATTTTTATCATCAAACTTCGATATGAAGGATATGGGGGAGGCGGATGTGATTTTAGGAATTAAAATCATTCGTGAAAACAATGCCATTACTTTAACTCAATCTCATTACATTGAGAAAGTGTTAAAGAAATTCCATTGTGATGACTATTCTACGGTCAGTACTCCATATGATTCGAGTGTAAAACTCATGCCCAATATGGGTGTTGCTGTGTCCCAGTTGGAATACTCCAAGGTAATTGGGTGCCTTATGTATGCTATGACTAGCACAAGGCCAGACATTGCATTTGCGGTAGGCAAACTAAGTAGATACACAAGTAATCCTAGCACGCATCATTGGCAGGCTGTTAGGCGTGTATTAAAATACTTAAAGGGAACCAAAGACTTTGGTTTGACATATGTC
Organism: Euphrasia confusa; assembly: GCA_954870475.1. NCBI lineage: Eukaryota > Viridiplantae > Streptophyta > Magnoliopsida > Lamiales > Orobanchaceae > Euphrasia > Euphrasia confusa. The sequence continues at coordinate 12,285,897 of OX940951.1, read as the reverse complement.
GGATATCCTTCGGTAATAGAAGGGTATTCTGATGCGAGTTGGATAACCAATATAGAGGATCATTCCTCTACTTCTGGTTGGGTTTTCCTACTCGGAGGCGGTGCTATAAGTTGGGCTTCAAAGAAGCAAACTTGTATTACGAGTTCCACTATGGAATCGGAATTTATAGCACTTGCGGCAGCTGGTAAAGAAGCTGAATGGTTAAGGAATTTGGTTTATGAAATTCCTTTGTGGCCAAAGCCTATTTCGGCGTTTTCAATTCATTGTGACAGTGCAGCCACTTTGGCTAAGGCATATAGTCATGTTTATAATGGCAAGTCAAGACACTTGGGCGTTAGACATAGCGCGATCCGTGAGCTGATCACTCAAGGAGTAATCTCTATAGATTTTGTGAGATCACAACATAATCTTGCTGATCATTTGACCAAGGGATTAGCAAAAGACTTGGTAGTAAAGTCGGTGATTGGGATGGGTCTGAAGCCTCTTTGAATCTTCAAATATGGGATACCAAATTCATTTCTAATTGTATTAGAACCAGAATTCAATTGGGAAGCCTATATTTGAGATTGAAACACATGGAAATTATCCCAAAGGTATGTGTTTGAACCTGCATGTTAAGGTTGAAGTTAATTCTTAATGAATCATTTGATAAAGTGCATTTTGCAGGTGCACGAAGAAATGATTCACCTATATGAGTGGGAAGTGTGGCAGCTTCAAGAGTCGTGGCTAAGCTCTATATACACTCAAGAATGGATGGGATACAAGGCCTAATTTTGTATCGGAAATCATTATAGAATGTATTTGGAATTATGTGTGTATTATCTTTTATGTATTCAGATGGGTTGAAGAGTTCAATCTTTTAAGACACTCTGATTCTCGAATATATAAGTTGTATATAACACTAAGATGAAAATTCAATCTTCAAGACATTTTCATTTTATGCATAATTCTGGCTGTTATTGTTAACATAAGTGATTCAAGGATTACACTTAAATGGGGGAGGAATGTTGATGATTTAAGTGAAATCATTGTCCATTTAATGTAATTGGATTCATACAAAGTTTCGGTAATGATCCTAAAGCACTACAATATGATTTAGGCGAAGTGCGGAGTGCACGGTTGTATAAAAGTGATAACGGATCATTGTTTGGTTAAGTGAATGTTGGTGTTGATTTATTGTGTGTAAATTAGCATGAAATATATGTTAATTTCATGGTTTGCATGATTGTAATATGCAGCCACGAAATTGCATGCATGGCACCTAAAGAAAGTGATTTCGAAGAGGTGTGACCATTCTTAAAGGGTGCAACTCTTCCCAAAGGGTGCAGCCCTTCATGAAAGGGTATTTTCACTATCCAAAGGGGTGTTTCAACACCTATATAAGGGTGTTGAAAATCAGATTCTAAGACCCACGAAAATTAAGAGCTTTGTGTTAACGAAGTATAGCGAATAAACATTCTATAGTATACTTGTTTCTACGCCAAAGAACAAGTGCAGTATTGTCTTATCCTAGAAGAAGTTTCGTGATACCTTGGCTGTTATAGGGTCGAAATATTCTTTAAGGAAAACGTGTAAACGTGATTCAATATTTTCCAAAGCCTCCACATTCAGAAACACACAAAAGAAACAACACACGGGCTCAACGTGTGTCCGCCCCTCTTGCCTGCTTGGAGAGTATACTTTTAATTTCAATGTTCAGGACCAACTGGTCATTATGGAAGACTTTAGGAGGAGACTTTTCAATGTTGATTCATGACTTTTCTCTTGACTGGTCAAATTATTAATTCAAAGCCATGGATTTGTGATTGTGCCAATAACATAATAAGAAAAACTAACAGTGTGAAAAGATCGATGCATCCTATATTAATTTTTTTTCTACCGAGAAAGATGATAAAAATGACGAATTGATACTTACATGAAAAATAAAATTGAAAATACAACACTGAATATCCGAAAACACTTCCTGATCACGGTTGCAAAATGAAATAAAATATTTGATTCGAGTAATATCATTAAGAGCATGTACACGTTTAAAAGGACGAAGAGATAAAAAATTGGATTTGGGTGATGACTGGACCTGCAAGTGGCGGGTCCCATAAAAAAGCAGAGAAGAGGCCTAAGTGGTGGGTCCATAGCAAATAGAGGAAGGGGCCTTCGTTTTTTTCGTATCTGACAACGAAGAAAGAGAGTGAGTGTAGGGCCGAATATTTCCCCTCTCTCAATCAATAATAAATACTGTATACTCGATGCTAAAAGAAGATGAATATAATAATAATAATTTATTAATTAATAATTATATTTTAATTTTTAAAAAATAAAAATTATAAATAAATGTTTACGTATAATTTGAAAAAATATTTATTTAAAAAAAAACATATTTAATATTATTATTTATTAATTGTTAAAATGTATTTTATTATTTATTTTGAAAAATGTAAAATATAATAATATAATAAAAAAAATAGTGCATCTGTTACTAAAGGAGAGAATATAAAATTTTGGAGGGTGAATGGTAAATCTGCGAACACTGGAAATTTGAGTCACTAGCACTCATCCGAAATACGAACCCTAAAATTCAAAATTGAACATTCCCAATTCCAGCGCTGGCGTTGGTCGTGCTTCTTGAGCGAGCGGTCTGGAAATGACAACTACCCTTCCCCCTCTCTCTGTTTTTTTCTGTCCGTTGGCTCGCGCCCTGATAAAACCTCATCCCGCACACCCTCGTTCTCCACGACCTCTCTCTTATCTTTTACCAGAAAATTAAAATTAAATATAAAATTAAATCAAAAATAAAAATTTCTCAGCACGTTCAGATAATGTTTGTTCTGATGGATTGCGTGACATTCCTGAAGCACTCGGCCTGAAATTGATATACTCGTGTTAAAATGTACACGAAAAATCATCTCCGGACACAAAATCGACAAAATGCACTTCAGGGGCAAATTGGTAATTTTGCCAGGATTTGAATTTCCCGCAGAACGAAAACGACGTCGTTTTGTTCATGACATGTCCGCGTGGTGCATGGTCTAGGGCGAGCGATTTCTCACTCGATTCTTCACCTCATTGCATGATTCTTACGCAGCTGTGGTTCCCGCCATCTCATCTACTTGATGCACAAGGAATTGGGTCGATTGATCAAACGGCTGAGATTTGCGAGGTTGTTGCAGGTCGACGGTTTGGATGAAGAAATCGATTTTGTGCATTTTCATTTTAGTATATAATCGCGTCTGTTAGCGATGGATAGGGATAGAGTGAGCTAGAGAGAACATTGTGTAATCGTTCATTTGCTTCATATAATCCCAGAACACCCCTCCCCTCCACCGTGCACGTAGATTACCTTTTCGGTGATCGAAGCACGTAAAATCGTTTGTTGTGTGATTGTTTCTCTTCGTGTTTGTGTTCGATTAACCTTATACAAACTTTCTACGGCGTGAGAGTGAGTGTTAATCGACGCGTGTGTGATTTTAGTGTTCAGTTCAGTGGTTCAGTGTTAAAACTCATTGTTCAGTGTCTTTTGGGCTGGACAGTGTTATTGTGAGGGATTCAGTGTCAACAGAGCTCGCGTTTGTTTCTGTTGTCTTGGCTGTCTTTTTCTCAACAACTCGGACAGGTTCGCGATCGGGGGACTGATTCGGAGGATGAACCCGGCCGGTTCCGAATCACCCGACGTTTCGAGGCTGAGGGAGATGATCAGAAACGAACGGCTCAGATCGAGTCTGCTTCTGTCGGAGATCGCCCAGGAAAGGGACGCCTCGGCTTCCGTAGCCGACGAGGCGATGGCCATGATTTTACGAATTCAGAACGAGAGGAGCGCGGTCGAGATGGATTCGAGGCAGTACTGGAGAATGGCCGAGGAGAAAAGTAGGCACGACGAGGAAGTGATCCGATCGTTGGAGTGACTCATCTTGAGGCGCGAATGAGACGAGGGGTCGTTTCGCGGTAACATTCTGGAAGATTTTGAGAACGCGCTTTGTTCGATTTGAAACTAAGGAGATGAAGAGAAGAAATGAGAGGATATCATGGAATTAGATGCCATGACTAACATCTGTAACTCACTTCTGATTCGCAATCTGTAGACGAGCTGCGGCCTGCGAGTTGCATAGGCAGGAAAATGAACAATTCGAGGAAGCTTAGTGACGAGGGAATCTGGTGTGGGTAGGAGGAATTATGCAGCATTTGAATGTAGTTTTCTATTATGAATTTGCCCCATTTGACCAGAAAATTTGATGTTTGAACTTAAAAATTAAATGAATAAGTAATTAAGGTTTAAACCGTCATTAAAAAAACATAATCATAATCATAATAATAATAAAAAAAAAATTGTGACTACCTTTGCAGAACTGTAGTGGTTACCGTGTAACCACCCGAGTAAGTGTCCGGGTAATTGATCTCCACATGATGAACATACGTGGGCACGGGCGGCGCCGAGGCTATGACAGGCAAGGGCGCTTCGAAATCGAGGACGTGAATCGCCTGTCGGATCGACGGCCTGTTATCGCTGCACGGGTGTACGCACCACAGCCCGACGACCATCAGCCGCTCCAATTCGCGCTCGTCGAATTCGTTGGCTAACTTAGGGTCGGCCCCGTCCGATAATTTCCCTGTCCCATACAGGCTCCAAACCCACTCGACTAACACGACTCGGTTCGGCTCTCTGTGCCTACGCTCAATAGGCCTCCTCCCGCAGGCTATTTCCAACAGCACGACCCCGAAGCTGTACACGTCGCTCTCCTTGTTGGCACGGCCCGTGACAACGCACTCGGGAGCCATGTACCCGATCGTCCCTGCCAAGACCGTAGTCTGGGCTCCTTTCTCGTGGTCCACGAGCCGAGCCAAACCGAAGTCCCCGAGCTTCGCGTTGAAGTTGGAGTCGAGCATGATGTTGCTCGACTTTATGTCCCTGTGGACCACACACCGTTCCCATTCCTCGTGCAAGTACAACAAAGCCGAAGCCAGCCCTTGCGCTATCTTGTACCTCACCTCCCAAGTCAAAACCGACTTGGATTTAAAGAGATGAGAGTCCAAGCTCCCGTTCGGCATGAAGTCGTAAACGAGCAGGAGCTCGCCTCTCTGGTGGCACCACCCTAAGAGCTGCACCAAGTTCCTGTGCCTCAGCTGGCTGATGATCTTCACCTCCGACACGTATTCCTTAAGTCCTTGTTCCGATCCCTTGGAAATCTTCTTCACGGCAATGTACGAATCAGTCTCTCCCGATAAGAGTCGACCTCTGTAGACACCACCGAACCCCCCTTCCCCTAACTTCTCCTCCTCCGCGAAATCCTTGGTGGCGAGAACCAATTCTCTGTAGGAAAACTTTTTGGCCCCGCTCCCCTTTTCGAATTCCATATCCATATCCGGGTCCTCCTCCTCATCGTCTTCTCTTGACCACTTCTTCTTCTTGTACTTTCTTCTCCACAAGCAATAGCTTGCTAAGGCCACTCCGAGAACGACTACTGCCAGGCCAACGCTCAGCCCAACTATCAATCCTGTATGATCATCTTCAGCTCTAGGCCGGGGAGCGGGCCCTTGAATCGGAGCTCCAGGAGGAGGCGGCCCTGGAATCGGAGCACTAGGAGAGGGCCCGGGCCCTGGAATCGGAGGCGAAATCGTAACATTATTATTCTCTAAAGTCGTTGAAAACTGCCAAGACAAAATGGTGTGCGTCTCAAACTGATCTCCCGTCGCAGCCGAGAATCCGAACACAACATACTCGGGCAGATACTCTCTGAGATCGACCGCGTAGCTAAGGCTACCCGTCCGGCTCGTGTTCTCCCAGACGCCCGTGAACTCGACACTCAGCGTCGTGGAGTTAGAATCGTAGCTAATCCATGCTTCGTTTTGGGCGCCGGCGGTCACGTTGTTCATCCAGGGCGTCGTGTTGACCGATACCATCGAGTTGATGTCGATGCCGACGTGGTGCAGGGTCTCGGGCGGGTCGAAACCGTTGTTGAACGTGTCGAACTCGACCGCGACGAACTCGTACGCGGACGAGTTGAGGTTCGTGGTGTCGTTCCCGATCCCGAGGCTGCCCCCGTGGGACCACGGCTGGATGGTGGACCCGACGGGGGCGAGGAAGAAGGCGAGCCCGTCGGCCAAGTCGTGGCTTCCCCTGGAGCTGATCACAAAGGAGAAACGCGTCGAGAAGGATGTGAGGTTCCTGGAGGCGCGGTCCCACAACCGGAGAGGCTTGAAGTAGGTGGCCCGCCCCGTCATGCTGAACTCGGCCGGGGTGACCTGAATGCCGCCATGGCTGACGTAGGCGGAGCCGGTGAGGTTCAGAAATCGGATGTCCTTGAGAGAGATGGTGGAGAGATTGAAGGAGAGGGGAAATGATACAGGTAGGTGGAGGATTACTATTACTATTACTATGATTATCAACAGGGAGATGAAGGAAGAATTGGACATTGCTAAGTGCTGATAGTAGACTTAAATTTTTGAGGTATCAATGTATGATGACCAAGTTTTTAATCCACATTATATACAGTACCGTATATAATTTTTTATTTATATAAAGTGACACATATGTCTATATAGCTGGAGAAACAACAATCACCCATGTGACCACTAAATGGTTGTTGATTCAATTCGAAGAAATGGCCAATGGGAATATATATATAAGAATAATTTTAATTTTCCTTTTGAATTAGTGGACGCCGGGCTAATTCGATGCTGATGTGTGCGTTGTGTCCATACATCACATCCCATGTAAGTACAATTCATGTGTGGCATCAAATTGTATTTAAAGATACTAATGGAAATGTAAGTACAATTAAAAATAAATAAAAAAAAGTATGAAAGTTTGGATACTAGGTACAATGGAAGAAATCAACGTGGAGAAAGACAAACGTATATATGCCAGGGATCTAACTACATGTAACTGTGTGGTTCTGTATACTTTGTTCCCTAATGTTTGTTTTGACTGAACTTTTTCTTTCAATTATGGAAGACTTGAAGAGGACACCTATATTCAGGACCATTCCCAGTTTTGGCATGGTGGAGAATTATGGAAGACTTGAAGAGGAGACTTTTCAATGTACAGTAAGTGTTAGATTCATGACTTTTTTTCTCTTGACTGATCAAATTATTAATTCAAAGCCATCGATTTGTGATTGTGCCAATAACAAAATACGATAAGAAAAATTAACTCCAGCGTGAAAAGATGCATACTTACATTAATGGCAAAAAATAAAATCGAAAATACAAAATTGAATATCAGAAACACACTTCCTGCGCTATACTAGATCGAGGAACACCAAATCTTTTCGATAGTTATTTTCAAAAAAATCTTTTATAATTACACATATTTCCTCTCCACATATAAGCACAAATGCTAAATCACAATGCTCTCAAAAGTGCAGTAGAATTTCCTTCAGAAGATGAAGTCACATAAGATGATGAATAAGTACTCTCCGTGCTACTAAGCACCACACTCATCCCAGGACCCGAGTACGTCGGCACGGGCAGAGTCGGGGGCAGAGTCGGCAACGGCGCTTCGAAATCAAGGACATGAATTGCCTGCCGGATTGACGGGCGGTTATTGCTGTCCGGATGCGCGCACCACAGCCCTACGATCATCATCTGCTCCATCTCACGCTCATCAAAAACCTTCGACAAGTTGGGATCGGCTCCATCGGTCAACCTCCCGATCCCGTACAAGCTCCAAACCCACTCCAACAACACTACTTGGTTTTTATTTTCTCGAAACCTATGCTCTATCGGCCTTCTCCCGCACGCAATCTCCAGCAACACGATCCCGAAGCTATACACGTCCGTCTCCTTACTGGCCCGGCCCGTGATCATGCACTCGGGGGCCATGTACCCCATCGTCCCAGCTAAGACAGTGGTCTGGGCTCCTTTCGCATGGTCCACTAGGCGAGCCAACCCGAAGTCCCCGAGCTTCACGTTGAAACTCGAGTCGAGCATGATGTTGCTTGACTTTATGTCTCTATGTACCACGCAACGTTCCCATTCCTCGTGCAAGTACAACAAAGCCGAAGCTAGCCCTTGAGCAATCTTGTACCTTACCTCCCACGGCAACATCGACTTGGATTTGAAGAGGTGCGAATCCAAGCTCCCGTTCGGCATGAACTCGTACACGAGGAGAAGCTCGCCTCTCTGGTGGCACCACCCTAAGAGCTGCACTAAGTTCCTGTGCCTCAGCTGGCTGATAATCTTCACCTCCGACGCGTACTCCTTAAGGCCTTGTTTCGATCCCCTCGACACCCGCTTCACTGCAATGTACGAATCCGTCTCGTGCAAGAATCCTCTGTATACCCCGCCGAACCCTCCCTCTCCTAACTTCTCCTCCTCCGCGAAATCTTTCGTCGCGAGAACCAATTCTCTGTACGAAAACCTTTTCGCCCCACTCCCCTTTTCGAATTCCATATCCATATCCGGGTCCTCCTCATCCTCCTCCTCGTCTTTTCTCGACTTGTACTTCCTCCTCCACCAGCAATAGCTTGCTAACGCCACTCCGGAAACCACTACCGCCAGGCCAACGCTCAGCCCAACAATCAATCCTGTTTGATCTCCACCTCTAGGATCAATCGGAACCGTCTCTGGAATCGTAACATTATTATTCTCTAAAGTCGACGAAAACTGCCACGACAAAATACTGTGCGTCTCAAACCAACTTCCCGTTGCAGCAGAGAATCCAAAGGTTACATACTCAGGCAGATACTCTCTGAGGTCAACCCTGTAGCTAAGACTACCCGTCCGGCTCGTGTTTTCCCAGACGCCCGTGAACTCGACCCTCAGCATCATAGAGCTAGCGTCGTAATTTATCCAGGCTTCGTTTTGGGCGCCGGAGCTCACGTTGTTCATCCAGGGGGTCGCGTTGACCGATTCCATCGAGTTGACGTTGACCCCGACGTGGTGCTCGGTCGCGTTTGGGTCGAAATAATTCCTGAACGTGTCGAACTCGACCGCGACGAACGAGTACGCGGACGAGTTGAGGTTCCAGGTGCTGTTCCCGATCCCGAGGCTGCCCCCGTAGGACCACGGCTGTATGGTGGACCCGACTGGGGCGAGGAAGAAGGCGAGCCCGTCTGCGTAAAAGTTGTTTCCCCTTGAGCTTATGACGAAGGTGAAGCGCGTGGAGAAGGATGTGAGGTTCCTGGAGGCCCGGTCCCACAAGCGGAGCGGCTCGATGTAGGTGGCCCGCCCGGCCCGGTTCCCCTGATTCACGTCGTACTCGTTCGGTGTGACCTGGATGCCTTGGCTGATGTAGGCGCCGTTCGTGAGGTTGAGGAGTCGATTGTCGTTGGGGGTGATGGCGGAGAGGTTGAAGGTGAGGGAATTGGATGAAGTTGTGAAGGAGATGAAGAGAATGAATGAGAGGATAATGGAATTAAACACCATGTCTTTCGATCGATCGGTTCGATTGGCTCGAAGCTCGGTGACGACGGATTCTGGTTTGGGTACTGGGTAGATGAGGATATATTATGCAGAGCATTTGAGTTTGAACAAGTCATGAAGAAAAAAAAAAACTATTGAAAAATTTGTTGAATTTAATTTTCTAATATGAATTTGTCACGCTGCCACGTTTGACCAGGGAAAATTATGATGTTTGAATAAGTAATTAAGGTTTAATCCGTCATTACAAATACATAATCACAATCAGAATAATAATCACCTTTGAAGAACTGTTGTGGTTACCGTGTAACCACCCGAATAAGTGTCCGTATAATTAAGCTCCACACATGCTGCGGGATCAACATACGTCGGCACCGGCGGCGCGGAAGCTATGACAGGCAGGGGAGCTTCGAAATCGAGGACGTGAATCGCCTGTCGGATCGAGGGCCGGTTATCGCTGCACGGATGTACGCACCACAGTCCGACAACCACCAGCCGCTCCAGCTGGCGTTCGTCGAACTCGTTCGACAAGTTCGGGTCAGCCCCTTCCGATAATTTTCCCAATCCATATAGACTCCAAACCCACTCGACTAACACGACTCGGTTCTTCTCTTTGTGTCTACGCTCAACGGGCCTCCTCCCGCAGGCAATTTCCAACAGCACGATCCCGAAGCTGTACACGTCGCTCTCCTTGCTGGCCCGGCCCGTTACGACGCACTCGGGAGCCATGTAACCGATCGTCCCTGCCAAAACCGTCGTCTGGGCTCCTTTCTCGTGGTCCACGAGCCGAGCCAACCCAAAGTCCCCAAGCTTCGCGTTGAAGTTGGAGTCGAGCATGATGTTGCTCGGCTTCACGTCTCTATGCACCACGCAGCACTCCCACTCCTCGTGCAGATACAACAACGCCGAAGCAAGCCCTTGCGCTATCTTATACCTCACCTCCCACGTCAGATTCGACTTCGATTTGAAGAGATGAGAGTCCAAGCTCCCGTTCGGCATGAAGTCGTAAACGAGCAAAAGCTCGTTTCCTTGGTGGCACCAGCCGACGAGCTGCACCAAGTTTCGGTGCCTCAGCTGGCTGATGATCTTGACTTCCGACGCGTACTCCTTAAGGCCTTGTTTGGATCCCTTGGAAATCTTCTTCACGGCAATGTACGAATCCGTCTCGGTCAAGAAACCTCTGTACACACAGCCGAACCCCCCCTCGCCTAGCTTCTCCTCCTCCGCGAAATTGTTCGTCGCACGAACCAATTCTCCGTACGGAAACCTTTTCGCCCCGCTGCCCTTTTCGAACTCCATGTCCATAGTCAGAGGATCCCCCTCCTTAACCTCCTCCACCCCATCCCTTTTCCCCTTCTTCTTCTTCTTATACTTCAACCAATATAAAACTCCTAGAGCCACTCCAGAAACGACGAGAACCGTCAGCCCGACACTCGGCCCGACAATCAGCGGTGTTCGATTTTCAGTGTCGGGTCGAGGCCCTGGAATCGGCCTCTCTTCAGAAGTAGCATTTTGATCAAATGTCGAGGAGAATTCCCACGACTCGACGATGTGCTTTTCGATAAAATCGGCCGTTCCAGCAGAAAATCCGAACAAAACGTACTCGGGCAAAACTTCTCTGAGATCAACCTCGCGGCTGAGGCTGCCGATCGATGTCGCATTTTGCCAGCTGTTGGTGAAATCCACCGTCAACGTCATCGAACTAGCGGTGTAGCTGATCCAGGCCTCGTTTCGACTACCTCCAGGTATGTCGTTCAGCCAGGCTGTCGTGTTGACAGAAACCATCGAGTTTACGTCTATGCCGACGTGCGTTCGCACTGCGGCGGGGCTGTCGTAGTCGTTTCCGAACGTGTCGAACTCTACTGCGACAAACGAGTAGGAAGAATTGAGTGTTGAGCTGGCGTTTCCGAGCCCGAGGTTGCCCCCTAAGGACCAGGGCTGTATGGTGGAGTTGACCGGGGCGAGGAAAAAGGCGAGCCCGTCCGCGTAAAACTGGCTGTGGTCGGAGTCTATGAGGAAGGAGAAATGGGTGGTGAAGGATGTGAGGTTTCCGGAGGCCCGGTCCCACAAGTGGAGCGGCTCGAAGTAGGTGGCTCGACCGGCTTGGTAGGCCGGGCGAAGATCTTCGTCTTGGGTGACGTGGATGCCCTGGCTCGAGATGGACGCGTTGCCGGTGAGGTTTATCTGTCGGGCCTCGTTCGGGCCTATGGTGGTGAAATTGAAGGACAGAGAAATATTTGTTGATAATTCAAGTTGGAATTAATTTGTTGATAATTTTCTACGGTGTTGCGTAGATAATTATAGTATTTTATTTCGTCAAGATCCGATTTTTCGGTGAGTGAGAAATAAATAATGAATTAGCCAAGTGAAAAGGCATTATATTGAATGAGATAATTAAATCTCATCCCACATCGGAATGTGGGAGATAATGGGTTTGTGAAAACCATTATAAAAGGTCATGTGTATTGATTGTTGAGAATGTGAAAAGTCACAATCCCACATTGAATGTGTTGAGAAAATCAATATTTGTGTGATGTTATATGAGGAGTTAGAAAATGTTTCAACTTTGAGTAAGCCAATTGACTTGAATTATTATTCTATTATTATTCTTGGTCAATTGGGAAATGATGATTTGGACTTTGGGCCTCCGAGATTTTTCTTGGGCCTATAAGAGTTTAATAAGTACAAATTGTATTTGTAGTGGGCCTGTAAAATAATAATTGTACTGAATTTGATGAGTAAAATTAGTTGAAACTTTTAGTTGGCTTAAGCTGTTGGGCTAGCCTAAATGGGTTGTACGGAATTTTAATAGTTAGCCCAATATGGGTTGTACTGAATTTTAATAGACGGCCCAAAGACTTGAATAGTCATCAGAAGAGTTGGTTAAGACTTTTGAATTGCCTTTTGTCTTTTGGTACTTCTCTATGAGTAGTATAAATAGAGCATCTTAGTTGAGAGTTATTCATCCCATTGAACATATCCCATGGTGTGCCTCAGACTAGAAGACGATTGAAAGTCGTTGTATCTTTGGGGACTAACGTCGCAAAACCGTAGCATACACGGGGCGTTTTAGTCTTGCGGATAGCGAAAGCGCCTCGACTACCCGCAACAAGTTTCTGTTCGAAACCCGATTCAAGGTTAATTTATTTACTTATTTTATTTTAGTTTATTCTGGAATTGTAAAGATCAGTAGTACTGTTCTAGTCCAGATTTTATTTTATTTTATGTTTCGGATTTAGACATTTTGTACAAAAATAACCAACAATATTTATGACTTTTCAGTTGATTGGTTTAAGCCATCGTTTGTGCCGATAACGTAACAAGAAAAACTAACTTCGATGTGAAAATATGCATCATATACTGTTTCTTTTCTAATGGGAAACGATGATAAAAGCGACCAACTGATACATACACCGTACGGTTATTACATAATGGTGAAAAATAAAATAGAAAATAGAAAACAAGAAATCTGAAACACACTTTATCCGCCATTAGATAGCTAGAGCCACTCCATAAATGATTACCGCCAGCCCCACAATCAGTGGTGTTGTGTATTCATTTCCTCCGGTGTTCGACGTTTCAGGCCCAAGCCCTTGTCTTGGACCTGCTCCTCTTGCTTCAGGCTCAGGTCCAGGTCCAGGTCCAGTTCTTGCTTCAGGCTCTGGCCCTGGTCCTGATCCTGCTCCAGGTTCAGGTCCAGGTCCTGGTATTCCTGCTTCAGGAGCAGGTGTTGGCTCCATCTGAGGCTCAGGTCCAGGACCAGGTCCCACATCAGGCTCGGGAGCTGGTGCTTGCACCGGAGGCGAAGCAACAAGATCGAAACTCGAGAATTCCCACGACATAACAGTATGCCTTTCGTAATTAACAGCAGTCGCAGCCGAAAATCCAAAAACAACGTGCTCGGGCAACGCTTCCCTGAGATCGACCTCACGGCTGAGACTCCCTCTCGACGTAGTGTACTGCGAAGCCCCGGTGAAATAAACCGCCAGCACCATCGAGCTCGCGTCGTATCTGATCCACGCCTCGTTGCTCCTCCCTTCCGCCACGTCGTTCATCCACGCCGTCGCGTTGACCGACGCCATCGAGCTCACGTCGATGCCGACGTGCGGGCCCAGCCGGGCCGGGTCGAAGCCGCCGTTCTCGTGCGTGTCGAACTCGACCGCGACGAACGGGCCCCCGTTTCCGAGCCCGAGGTTTCCGCCGTAGGAGAGAGGCGGGATGGTTGAGCCGACGGGGGCGAGGAAGAAGGCGAGCCCGTCTCCGTAGTCGGTGCTGCCGTTGGAGTCGATCGAGAAGGAGAAACGGGTGGAGAAGGAGGTGAGGTTGCCGGAGGCCCGGTCCCACAAGTGGAGCGGGTCGGAGTAGGTGGCCCGGCCCGTTCGGCGGGCGGGGTGACGTCGAGGCCTCGGGTCGAGAGGGTCGCGTTGCCGGTGAGGTTTATGCGTCGGGACTGGTTGGGGCCGATGGCGGTGAGATTGAAGTGGAGGGAAAAGGATGGGGAAGGGATGATGACTATTGTTGTTAAGGAAAGTATGAAGAGGAAGATGGGATTTGGTGTAGTAGACATTGCTAACATGAATGTTAGTATTATTGAATATACTAGAGTACAAATTACTAGTACTGTGTAAAGTTTTGATGAATAAAGATGAATAAATACCAGTGTTGGGAGACTTTTCTAAGTTGGAAATTTGGGGTCGTTGGGTTGACCGCCAATCGAATTGCAATCTCCACTTTTTTTGGATGATTATTGCACTTTGGATTTTCTGTTAGGGCAACCTCATTGCTCATTGGTCATTTCTATTTTGCAAAAAAATGGCAAGTGTCAATTGTAATTTATTAATTCTTATCTCAATAATTTAAATATAACAAAAGCCATTTTATTAAATTAAAATGATCGGCCCTGGCCCCAATATATATGGAAACTTGGCAATGACTATTTTTTTGACAAATGCCATTTCAATTATTGAGGTTGATTTTTTTGATTTTTTTGCCAAAAATGGCAATAACCCTTGCCATTTCACAACAGTTGCTCTTAGTTAACTAATTTTGGTTACACCCAAAACTTATTGGACTTAACACTTTAAACGAATAATAATTTATACTCTCCCCTCTCTATCTGTATAAATTGTCACACTTTCTTTTTTCTTTTTCGAGTCGTCTCATACTAATTAAAAAATCATTATTACAATTTATACTCTTAAAATAATATAAATATTTTTAAAATACTATCACTTTTACTCAACAAAAATTATTTTCTCGCTAAATAAAAAGCTCAATACTAATATTATTTTTTAATGTAAGTGTTTATACTATTATCAGAGGTAAGTATAATTTTTTAGTGATTTGAAAAGACGAGTACGTTTGGAGTAACATTTTATTGGGCTTATCCACGCTCTCCTAATGCGAAGCTAGGCAACCTAAGTTGAAGCGAGAGCAGCTCATGAGGTCCACTTACCTCCAAATTCCAAACACAAATATTGGGCCGGGTCCAATAAATCCTCTGATGAAAATGTTAGGGTTTTCGGCCCATTCTTTCCATTTACACCAAAAAATAAAATAAAATTTTGGAAATTAAACTCAGTAATTATTTCGTGGAGTTAATTTGTCGCTGCTAATTTAGACAAACAAACGAAGTATTCGGACAGGTGCAAAATGCCAAATGAATCCCACTACCAAAAAGCAATATTTTTGGAAAGTCAAGATTTTAGCACGACTTTGTATCTTCGTTTGCTTCAATACGAGGTTTAATTTTTTAATTTAAATTAATTTTTTTTTTAATATTGTGTTGTGCACGTTAAGGATGGTAATGGTAGGTGTATGTCGTCCACTCACTTAAAGTTTTCCGAATATTTATATACTAAAATTATACGTATCGGATATTTCATATGATTTCCCTACAAAAGCTTAGATACCTCAAAATATATCGTATCTCTCCTTTATATAGAATTTTTCAAAAATATTTTAATTTGGTTGAATATAAATGTCATTATTAACTTAATGATAGAAATATTAAATTATAAAAATAAAACAATGTTTATTTTATAGCACAATATTATTTCGTTACAATTAAATAAACATAGTACTATAATACTGTATGATATAGATATAATATAAAAAGTCCCTCAAGACAAAGAAGTGAAGAACCCGTGTCGTGTGTACCAACAGTACAAATGTGAAGACCATAGAATCAAAAAAATATTCCTCTTGTAATAACATATGGAACATATATATATTAATAGTCGAAATATATGAAAACTAATATTGACTTAAAAGTTATCAATTGGTCTTGTTTTTTCCCACTTTATTTATTTGTTTGTTTATTTTAAGAACTATTATATATGTAAGTATGATATTGTAGACTTTATAGTCCACGAGAAAATCAGGAAAGATTATGTAGCTAAAGTGTACAATGTATCTTCCCATCTAAAATACATTATCTTTAACAAGAAAAAAAGTATATTAATTATATCAATTTCAATTGAAATAGTCCATTAGTATTAATTAAGTACAATGAATTATATATGATTGATAAATTCAAATGAACAATTATTTATCGAGTCCATTTTGATCTAGATATAAATATTTTTAGTTGTTATGTGTTGATTGTTGTATAGTATAGTATATCTTATGATTCAAAATTTTAGTTAAAAAATTGAATAATATTGTAATTTATTTATTTATTATTTGAAGGAAAAAAAAACAAACACCAAATATGTACCCTTTCTTGAAAACCAAGATCATCTCCTACTTTCCTTATATAAAGTTGCAAATGTTTCTTGTCTTTGATTATGTCTCATCTCTCAAATCTCAAAGTTACATTTTGTGAGCCTTACTATGATCTATCGTTTTCTTTCGTTCTTTTTAATTAAATTTAAACAATTACGAATGTTCTTGTTCTTACATTTGACTTTTTAATTTCATCGACCAGACAGATTATAAGGAGTCGTGATCATCGAAGAAACCCTAATTAAAAAGGTTTGATCAATCGATCGAATGGGGAGGGGTAAGATTGTCATTCGTAAGATCGACAACCTAACAAGTAGGCAAGTCACCTTCTCAAAGAGGAGGAACGGATTACTTAAGAAGGCTAAAGAGTTATCGATCCTTTGCGATGCTGAGGTGGGGTTGATCATCTTCTCCAGCACCGGGAAGCTCTACGAGTTTTCGAGCACAAGGTTCGATATAACATATAGTTATTAGGTCTTTTGTATGAAATTATTTCAATCCATTAAACCCTATAATATTACACTATGTATGTCATCGATTTTTAGCAGCATGAAATCGGTGATTGAACGATACAACAAACTGAAAGAGGAGCATTATCTTATGCTAAACCCGAATTCAGAGATCAAGGTACGTTTATACATTCGACAATTACATGAACTATATATATATATAGTACGATGTTCGCATGGTCATGACACGTTTCTCGTTTCTTGATAGTTTTGGCAAAGGGAAGCAGAAAGCCTTAGGCAACAGCTGCACTATTTACAGGAGTGCCACAGGTATATAATTAGGTCGTTCGAGATGTTATATTATGTAAAGTTCATCCCCTCGATTTTTTTTTTTCCGACTTCAGGCAGCTTTTGGGAGAAGAGCTTTCTGGATTAAGCATCAAGGACCTCCAGAATCTGGAGACTCAGCTGGAAATCAGCTTGAAAGGCGTGCGTATCAAAAAGGTAAAATCAACGCGCCTAAAATTATAACCGATCGATTCTTACTATACACATAATTATGTTACTTGTATATATTAATCTGCAGGAGCATATTATGACTGAAGAAATTAAAGAGCTTAAGTTAAAGGTTCGGTTTGAAATGCGTATTCTTTGATCATTAATTTCATCCTCGAATTAATTAACAGTTGGAGTACATGATTTTAAAATCAATTGTGTTAATGTAGGGAGATATTATTCATCAAGAAAACATTGAACTGCACAAGAAGTTGAAGCTTCTCCGTGACGAGAATGCGGAATATGATCTGCACGCGCCCATCAGCCTCGAGCTTAGCCAGCCGCTGAGCCAGCTGGAAAATCAAGCTCCGAATGTGAGGTAATTATAAACGCATACACATAAATATATATATATATAATCGACCGTATTAATTATTTAATTTGACAGATCGAATCTCACCGTTATTCATTTATATATATATACCACAGGCTTCAACTGCATTAACTTGGCCGAGAAATCAAGAGATCGATCGGCCTAAAGTGTCATATTAATTTGACCCGATCGAAAAGGCCATGACGTAGTTACACTACTAAATTACTAATCAGCTACAACATAACAAATTAACTACTGTACTGATATATTCATATATAGTCTGATGATCATACTATATATAGGTGTTATAATTAAATTAATCGATCTCAGTTCTATTTCTTTTGGCTCAAGATCGATTCGATTCCTCAAAACATATATACGTAGAGAATACATGTGTTTATATCTTGTTCGAGCAGTTCGTGGTGCACCGGTTTGTACATTCTGGTGGTATAAGGGGCGGAGTCATAAAAAAAAACATATAAAAACAGTTTTCGATTTCTGTACAAAATTCACTTGTTCTGTCTCGTCACATGGAATTGAATAAGGAATCTTTGTCTGATATTTCGATTCGACTCAAGTGTTTGCAAAAATTAAAATTGTCGAATTTACAGCAGCATCACTCATCAACGAAGATTTAACACTAATAAAAAACTGTTAAGTGCATGAATACTGATTAGTGAAGTTACTGAAGTATATAAAAGTAAAAATTGAATAATGTAATTAACAATTTATCTATTTTATCATCAAGCATATTTTGTGCGAGTAAAATGAATAATACAGTAACACACAAAAACTAAAATAGTTTTTCTTGTTAACTGTACACAAATAAATTAGGGATTATATGAAAAACAAACACAGTTGTTTTTGATAAAAAATTGGGGGGATCAGGAATGACCGGTTTTTTTTTTTTCTTCAAATTTAAGGGACTAATTATCAATTTTGACAAAGTTACAGACTGATTTTGATATTTCACAATAAATTATGTAAATAAAATAGAGTAATCACTCTCGTCTCGCCGCCGGCCGATGTCTCCCCTCTCTCTATTCAGCAGGCGACTCGCCGCCATTCGATTGCCGTGTCAGTTTTCTATGCTTGTCCGTCGATTCCGATCAGACGCCGCCTTGGAAGCCATACGCAGGGCGTCGGAAAACAAAACTCAGAACCTGGTCTTATACAATTACCCTTCGTTCTCCGGAGCTTACGGCGCGCTGTTCGCGCACCTCTACCATTCTCGACTCAACCTCCCTTGCCTGATTTTGCCTTTCTCCGCACCCGTACCTTTCAGGTATTACTCGCGTTTTCACGGCATTTGTGTATTGTGGTTTAATGTTCTGAATCTGTAGCGAACACATTGCTATCTGAAATTACAGTAATGGAGTATAGAGTTTGCCTATGTTCTGTTGTGATAATTTGTCGATTATCGAAATGCTTAGGGTTGACGACTTATGCATCGAAGGAATGAACGCGTGCTATTTTCTAGATTTTTTGGGTCCAGAAGGTTTTGCATCGGAGCTTTCCAGGAGAACATCATCCGAGTAAGTGCATTTCGAGCATTTCACGAATGAATCGGGATATGGTTTTTGCTCGCTTCATATTATGTAGTTGCTGACAGCTAATTGAACAAATTTTGCGATCAGGGTTATCGTATTCGACCATCGGAAATCAGCTCTTTCTCGAATTTCTGCAAGTGAAGATCCTGATACGAATCTTACATTCCATGTGAATACTGAGGCGAGTAGCTCGACTACTGCATACGAATATTTCTCTTCTAAGCTTTTGGAGACAAGATGTGACAATGTAAGTGAGAGCGATAAACTGGATATTTTAATCTTTTTCCCCTAGAGTCGGTAATGATGGTTTGGACCGTTTGGCCAACATTAGGATGACAGAATGACCCTACTAAACGATGGCGAATGTGAGCGGGTGGATATAATTCTCAAGTACATTGAAGATGGAGATCTTCGCCGGTGGAGTTTACCTGATATTAAAGAATTTAATATTGGAATAAGAGAATGGCGCTCAAAATTGAACTGCATCACTAATCCCCACATGTATCAACAGGTACGAGTCTGATTTTAATTTTTAGTACACACATGTCCATATTTTTTCATCATTGTTAGTCCCAGTAGTGTACATTACTCACCTAAAACTAATCTAATAATAGTCCTAGTGGCAAAATTAATGCTACCTCCATTTTAGGAAAACGGGTAGCTCCAAGTACCATTCTATTAGTGCTTTCTCCACCTTTGTTTTCTGTAGTTTGGACTTTCTAATTTTTTTCTCACTTGTGCGGATGAGCAGTTGATAGAGATTTGTTCTGTTGACTTGATCACGAGGGGAAGGACCTATCTTTCTAATCGGAAAACTGATGCAAATAAATTGTTGAACAAGGTTTTTAGAGTTCAGCTGGGTCGAGGATTTTATGGGGAGTGCCTGGTAATGTCATTTTGTCCAATAACACACATTTCAGGAGCTTTAGTTAGTTAGATTAAATGATTATCCATGGTTCAAGCTTGTGGCTTTCATTCTTAAGTTAATGTTAATTTGGTGATTTGATTACATTCCACAACATCTTTTCTAGGTCCATGCTTACCATTTTATTCGTTTGTCTTCTATATTGGTTGTTGTTTAGGGTGTTCGAGTTGATAAGAAATCAGATCTCATTGATGATATTGGCAGGGAACTCAGCCGAATGAGCGCAGAAGCAGGGTTAAGGTGGTGATTTACTTGTATTGGTCTCTGTTTATTGTTTGATTAGAAGGTTACTTTCTGCCTTATGTGTGTGTGTGTATGTATTTATTGCCTTCTGTTGCTTGGTACTGGGTTGATATGATGTCATTCTTATGTTACCTCCTGATAAATCAGGCCTATTGGAGCTGTTATTTACATGCAACGTAATAATCTAAAAATGTGCCTGAGGACTATAGACAGCCGTACAGATACTTCTGAAATTGCAAAGGTGTGTAGCATGGTGATAATCTGTTTGTTTATCCTTCTTGCCGAGTTATTTAAAGAATTACCAAGAAAAATGTGTCCAGAATGAGCTCGATGCCTGTTTTTACATATCCCATCCTTGCAGGCATATGGTGGTGGGGGTTCCCCAAGGTCCAGCTCCTTTATCATTCGTATGGATGAGTACAACCAGTGGCGTTCAATGCAGTCATCACCAATAAGGTACTGTAATATCTTTTGGCATTTCCTTGAAAGAATTTTTTTTCGATATTTAGTAATCCATTGATAAACAACTCCTATGATTTTTACTGGTTAGTGTCGATTTAATGCTAGAAGAACATAGGAATATGATGCATCACTTCTAGAAATAAGAACTTCCAAACATAACATTAGTTATTGTGATTGATGCATGTCTGTTGAAATATGTTTTTTTTTTCTTTTTCATTTTAATCATAACATCATCTTAGTTTGGTATACTCTATCATGTTCTTAAGCAGTAGAGTGCTAAGGACTTTCTTATGATTGATTTAAGTTCTGATTGACTACAATTTATTACTATTATTAATTTTCTTTTATTGACTCAACTCTTCAGTGCGCAACTGACTGAGAAATTGCACGCATCATGGTCTCATGTCAATGACAGATTAACAATGTATTGTAGAGAGTTGCTTTAGTTCACTTCGCACTCCTTTTCTCTTGGTTTCACATTTTCCAGTCCACAGAGGCACTTTATGATGAACGACATTAGCACTTATGATAGCGGGCCAAGAATAGTTAATATTCAAATTGAATTTGTACCTTGTAGCAAGGACATCAAAATGATGCAGGTGTTAGTTTAATTTTAATTGTCAGGATCTGGTAATTGTTTCTAAGAATACAGGATGTAATTGGCTTCAATATATTTATATATATTATAAATGAAAAGATTACTACCCCATAATTTAGTGGAAAACAATACCGCCAAGTCTTTTTTGGACTGGTAAGTTACAGAAAACAGAGGGTGAGAAATCAACGGGAACAAATATTTGAAAATGACAAGTACAATTATTTTAGTGCATTGGACAACCATCAACTTGTATGCCTTTAGCAGTTGGACAAGTTGCCAGATTGCAATGTTCGCCACCTGTACCCCACCAATCTATCTCTTTGTTCTCCATGCTCAACGTGAAATAGAGCGCCACCGCCATGAAAGCTACTCCGGCATCCAGAGCTGCCGAAAGAATATAGTTGTACCTCTGCCACCAGGTTTTCCGGTAACGGAAAACAAAGAAGTTGAAAATCGTTCCAATGATGATCCATGCATTGTAATTCAACGGTGTTGCTGGTGGCATAGCACCCGTTGCTCCTAGAAGGACAGGCAGATTAATTAGGGGAATCCAAGATTGTTTCGGATACGCCTTGTGGAGAAGCCAAACCAGGACGGGCCCTATTGCTCCACCAAGAAAGAACCAATTCATGGAACTATAGTTTCCTTGACTTCCGAATATTCTTTTGGGTCCCACTAAACCCCATATAACCGATGCATCAAAGAAGACTCTGTCTCCGGGGCACGTCCATGGACTATCTGGTGGAAGGAGGTCATCTTGGCATATGTTAGTAATAGACGTAAGAAGCCACCAAGCCACGCTAATGTTGACCGTTCCAGCTATAATTGTACCTAAGAACTACAGAGGAGTTTGGAACATGATAGATGATAGGAGATTAGTTCAACCCGAGTTTTTATATTTATACGTAAATTCTTCAAAGCTTAAGGTTAAGTTGTGTAAAAAATTAAACTAGCACATGCATATATGGTTGTACTCCGAAATTGATCATGTGAGATGCTGTAAAGAATTGGGACTGTAACTTTAAAGTCCATGACATATCTATTGAACAGTAAAATCTACCTGAACGATAAACATTGATCTGGGAGGGATCTTCATGTAGTGGCCTAGTTTGAAATCACTGAGAAAAGAGACAGCCTGGGCCATGCTCATGTACCCGTAGGTTTTGAAGCAGACATTAGCAATTGGTCTCCCTGGGTATATGATACCCATAACATACTCTGTGATTATGTTTAAGCCCGGCGTCTGCAAATAAAAACATGTTAAGTTGTGCATCAGAGAAGAAGTATCACGAAGATGTCATTTACATAGATTGAGAATCTCCATGATGGATGGTGGAAGAAAACATTTTAAGAAGAAAACTCTATCAGCCCAACATGACATGCCTCAAAGTTCCACCCCTAGATAACATATATGTATCATTCTCAATATCTATATTATGGTTGTTGATCAGTCCTTATCTATTTATTATGTGCACTAGGTTTTGTGCTGATGTTGCCACTGTTTTGCATGTCCAGTAAGTCAGGACGTTGCCAGTGATGCTGAGTGTTATCAATATGCAAGATGGAAGAGAAAACAAAATGTAATGAACTCGTTTTCTCGTTCACCTGGTTTGTTGTGGCTGTAATGATGCTGATCGGGAGTGTGAAGACAAAGGCAAGGATGCTGGCAAAGATGAGCCCCCACCATGGCATCTGAACTTGGTCCTTCAAGATGATGCACATTATTAGAGAAGCTGAAAGTGTCACTGCTAGTAATATATAAAACCACCACGAAGGTATGTCCTTGTATCTGCGCATAAGTTTTGTATGAATGTCATCCTTTTCTTTGTATGAAGCACGGAATCTCGCGTAGATTTCCCTGTGGTAAACAAGAGTTTCAAGCAATTTTAGTCTCGAGTCAAGTTTGATAAATGAAAAAAACATGTGAAGTGTGTCACAATTATTTGGTCATGCAATTTAGTTTGCCCATATCTAATTTAGATTTTTTCATGGATTAAGAAATAACATTCCAAAGCAAAATATAGGGTAAACTCCCTGCATTATCTTTATTCAACGTTGTCCGTATCATTATATCCTGACTCGTGATGAACACAATTTACATTATTCAATTAAAATTTTTGGATTAATTGTCATAATCATTTAAAAATTCTCTATCCATGACTATATTCAATCAGCAGCTTTATACATTTAATAATGACTACCTATATCAGCATTGAACATTCACTTTGGCTCCTTTTGTTTCTAATCGAAAGCATGCCACCTAAATATATATACACATTCTAAAAAGAAGCAATTTTAAAGTACCTGCCATAGAAGCAGCCGACATGCGTTAGAGTGGATGCGATAGTTGCAAAACCGAAACCATACGTTAGGGCAAAGAACATGCTGAGATGTATTCTGCCTTGCTCATTGTATTGTTCCAGATCCAACTCGAATTTGTCATTTACAATTTTTGATATGTTATATTTCTGACCTTCAGCTGTAAACAAGTGCGAGGAGAAAATCGGGAATTTGCTCGCGCCGTATAAGTCAAATCCCCAGTAGGCTGTAGGAAGGACTATGTAGATTATAAGTGCATAACCCGCGAAGACATTCATTATGGCAAAGAAGGGACATATGAGTGGGCTGAACAAGAACGATGCTACAGCTGTCCAATCTAATGTTAGGGCTCCAAGCCCCAGGCCCCTTAATCCCGATCCAATCTGCTGTGCTGTGACAGACTTTGAGAATGTCCAACAGAGCCATGAGATGCTAGTGAGAGTTGGGAACATGTACCCCGGAGCTAGGTACCAAGAAAAGCTGCAGATTAATGCAATCACAAAAAACTTAGCCCGAGACATGCGCCCCTCGTCTTTTTCGTGCAAGGCCCTGCAGAGTTGGATGCGGAAACCATTGGTAAAACTTTTTCTTAGACTTGGTTACGAAAAAATATTAACTTTGTCACTACACGTGTTAATTGTTTTCAGAACAGAAAAAAATTCTTATATTCCTCGGTCATGTTTTAAACAATTTCTACTTGTCATTTCATGTTGTTTATATTTTCTTATCTCAGGATATATTCGGCTTGACACCAGGTAATTCCTTTAGTTGCTCGTGACCAAGTCTTTTCCGTCTAATCTACGATTAGCCAGTATCCCTTGATCACATACATACACTGTAAGTGAAAATGCATGCACCTAGAACGTTTCCCATTTCTAGATTCTTTTTTTTTTTCTTTAATTGGATACAGGTAAAATTTCAAAAGGTTGAACTTGATCTGAAATAACAGAAATGGGTTAATTTCAAAAAGAACCGAGCTATCTTCTGAAATTACAAATAAATAACAAATACACCCCACTTAGTATTTATTTTTAGGCTAATCTAGAAAGCAAGTTCTGTCAACGAACCTAACATGAAAGATGGGTAGATAAGTCAATGATTGGGGGAGCCTTGGGAAGGCAAATTAGTCCATGAATCTAGCCTTAATCTACGGTTAGTTATGCAACAAGTTGAGGAGGGATTGAATAAATTGTGTTTGTTGAGTTGTTTGTAGTGCACGTGAACCTGGTCCTAAAAGATGGGTTTTTGTTTTTCCAGGCTGTCCACAACCTCTTTCATATTGTATTCTATGCAAGTCTCAGTTGGGTTTCAGTCCAGGATTTTGACTTATCTGTGCAACTTGTGAGTCCACTTTTCCTTTTTTTTTAAATAAATAAATTCTTGGCAATAAAAGAAAAAAATCAAAAGGGAACCCATACTATGAGAAAATGTCATCTACTATTAGTATTTGTCGTTATTTTTTTTTAAGGATTTTTACGATAACTTATAAGTAGTATGCATTCAATGATGCGAAACACGAAGTGGCTTATGTTTCAGGATTGAATGTTGGTCAAGTAGAACCATATAAACCAATCCCAAGAAAGAAAGAAAACTTTGCCTTTGGTGAAGTTGTCGGTGGGTTCGCCTAAGAGGAACCCACATCTCAGGGTCGTTTTACATTCATAATCAAATGAAGTATACTTACATATTCACTTATTTGTTTCTCTTGAAGTCAACTAAAGAAGTATACGAATTCAAACTTGGAATAAGCACAAATTTTAAAAACCGACCTGAAAAGAGAGACCTGGACCAGGGTGCCGGGCCACCACATGTGGGCGGGCTCGATTACGTATTTTCTCAAGAGCCCGGCCCAACCGTATCCCAATACCTGCAAAATTGTTCAAAATTATATGTACACATACTTGTTCATTATCTGTATAGTAGGAGTACTAATTAATACAGTAAGCATTTTATTTTTATTTTAATATTATTAACATAAATTGAATATATCATAATGAAGAACTTGTGATGTGACCTGTGTGGTGATGATAAGCAGCCATCCAGCCAAGAAAGATATCTTCCTTCCATAGAATGCTTTGACAATGGTAACAATCCCCACAGCATAAGCTGATCCATTCCCGAAAGCACTTCCAGCATTGGCGAATATAGAGATCAGCACGTGCTCCTTCATGTTAAACGGTCCCGGGTTCAGAGAAAACAGCCTCGACCCGAACCCTGGAACCCGGAACTTGCTCCCCGGCAAGACTGCCGCCAGGAAATGGCCAATGGGCAGGGTCGCAACCTGGACTGTGATCTGAGTAATGACCAAAGGCTCTGTACGGTAAGCGAAGAATTGGTTGAGGAAAGAGAGAAGCACACATGAGAGCAAGCCCAAGAACCACATCCGGAATGTCCATACGGGTAGGGTGAAGTCGTCGGTGTTGGTCACGGTTAGTCGGACTTCCTCTATAGGGGACTCATCCTCTTCTTCTTCTTCTTCATTGGTGATGCTTTTATTGGGGTGTGGAGTTTCTACTTCTAAAGTCCCCATTGAAAGAAATGGTGCCAAATTTTGGGTTTGTATTTTTTGTTTTGAGGCAAGTAGCTATAGTATATTAAACTGATGAATGTATATATATATTACAGTATTTGAATTTATATGGTATCATATAATTTGACAGTATGAACATAATTAATGGTAGTTGAACTTTTAAAAAAATACACAATTATGGTCAATTATATGGACACTTGAAAGCTGAAAGTCAAAGATCAAGGGTATGGGATCAATAATTTGGATTATATGGTGGGGACAGTTCCAGTTGATATGTACTACTCCCACTTCTAGGCCAATGTCATCTCATATGTAGTACTCTTACGGAGTAGTATAAATTATAAGAAAATATATTTATTTTTTATTTTTGTATTAAAAGTAAAAATATAATTTTAAATTAATAAATTCAATAATTAAAATTAAATTTAGCTGTATAAAATACCAACTTACCACTGTCTTATTCATTAGTCATCAATACCAGAAACAGGAATTAAAATAGTACATTTTGTTTAATTAAAAACTTGATCTAAGCATGTGATTTTCACTTTAATTTTTTTAAACATAAATTATGAATTTTGTTTTTTTAATATTACTTTTTCTACTTTTAAAAAAAATATTAATATTAATTTTATTAGTATTTGAAGTTTGAACTTTGAACAACATTTAATTAATAAAAATTTAAATTTAAATAAATTTGCTTTCAGTTTTAATCCTAATTAAATCCTTCCTTAATTATAATTTTTATCCAACACAAAATTAATCAAATCTACACCTCAAATAATTGCAATAAATGATTATAAAAAAATAAAAATAAAAATCTTCGGCGCGCATGAAGAAGCTTCAATGGAAACCACCATCATCATCGTGACCGTTGAATATTACCGCCCTCATAATTAGCATTCAACCTTCTCAATTTTGAATCGCGACTGTTTTTCGCTATCTCCGATTCCCACATTTCTCAAGACTTTTTTCCAGTGGCGCCCGGTGAATAAGGTAAAGTACATACGGAAATTTATGATATATCTTATCCGATCTTTCTCTGATTATATATTTTTAGCAAATCGTGATTAATTCTCGGAGATCCATAGAAACCGTAACCGGGTAATTAGATCGAACACCTCGCGTGCGCCATTTCCGATCTCTGAATTCCTCATATCACATTTTGGGTTTTGGGTTTTTTTTTTAAGTTTTTCTGATAATAATTTTAGGAAATTATCATCATCGAGTTGATGGAGCCTAATCATGTAGATGGTGATTCCGAGGATACGGATAGAGATCTACCCACCCAAAATGGTTTTCGCCTCTCCCACTACCCCTCCGCCGTGAGAAAAAAGGCTTACATATTCGACGGCGATGGGAGTTACTACAACAAGGAATGGGATCTCGCCGGAGGCTCGGGGAACGAGTTCTGCTGGTACCACGTCGAGCTTCCGAAAGGAAACCAGAAACTAACCCAGCTCGCCCAAAACCTCATAGACGTCCTCTGCCCACCTCTTAAACTCCAGGATATTCTCTCTCTCGTCAGCAATGGGCCTTTTTGCGGACATGTGGATGGAGCTCTTGTTTTCAGAGTCAACTCGCCGGGCCCCGTCTCCAGCAAGTTCACGTTCAGGATCGCGGCGAGGATCACCGAGAGCTCGGTGATAACGGTGTCGTTGGGCCGAGTCCCGAGGCTGGGATTTTCTCCGGCGAACGAGTCTTTGCTATCGGAGATACCGGTCGTGGAGAACTCGAGCAATGGGGGCGATCGGAATGAGGATAGGGGCGGGATCGTAATTAGGGAGCATGTTTTGGATTTCCTGCTGACGATGAATCACTCGGAGGAAGCGGATAATCCTGTGCCGAGATCGGTTTCGAATCTCGTCGTTCACGTTATCGATACGCATGTGGATCACCTTCAGGATTTCGTAACCAAGCTCGAGATTGAGCTGGACGCTGTTGAGTTTGAGTTGGATAAAGGTAAGTTCTTAGGAATGCCTTTTTTTTTGTCCTGGTGTGTTGGCCTTTTGATTTATTCCGAACTGTAGTGCTATATCTGAATGGTTATTATGATGGTCTCGACTTCTTGATCTAGTTGTTGATTATTATGACTCTCCTACATTTCACATATTGATGTTTTCGATACATCATTGACTGGTTGTTCTTATTCATGAATGCGATACCTATGCTTAAATCAAAATAAATGAGATACTAAACTGGAGGATGCTACATTAAATGACGAGAAATCGGTAAATATAGAACGCGAAGTAAATAAGAATTCGAGATACAGGTATTCATACATTTGAGCTCCATTTTTAAATTTCAGAACTTTGTGTGTTTTTTTGGTTTGTGAGATCTGGGAAATTCTACAACTTTTTTTTTCCCGAGTCATGTGAGAACCATCCCCTATTCCTACCTATCTGCTGTAAATATCATCATGCATTGCATATCTTCAGAAGTGTGACCATTTTTACGGGACATGATATCTTTTACGTCAACAAGTTGCTTATCGTAAAATAGGAATTTTACTATAGAAATATGTGTTGAAGTATGTAAATATACCATATTATTTAAATATGATTTTTTAGTGAAAAACAACATTGTTGTCTATCTTATATATATGCTGATACTTTCAACGGTATTTTAAACAGGCTTCTTGTAATATGTAAAGAACGTAAGAGTAGGTGTGATTTTGCAGGTGGCTTTGTTCTGAAGAAACAATTGTTAGATGACAGAAAATTCCCAAAAATGCATCTTGACTTGCAGCGCCTATTACAGGTACCTCACAATTCAACGCATACCTTTTTTAACGTTTATGTATATGCGTTTTTTTTGTTCCTATTATTCGTTTCAGAATAACAGACCAGGGCTTTAATCTGGCATACATGGATCACAGATGTGAGAACATGATACTCAGAACTCGAGTGATTTTTTTTTTTTTATGCACAGGTGATTGCACATGGAGAACAAGTATTCCCCCGAGTTAAGGAAAAGTGTTCGTCAAAAGAATGGTTTGGCCATGAAGATGTTAATGCCTTGGAAGAATTAATCGGCCGAATAAGGAGACTAAAAGAGAATGTCGGTTTCATAGCTAATCGTGTCACTGCACTTCAGGCAGGCCTCGACAGTTGGCAGGCCGAACAAATAAATAGAAAACTATATTATCTTTCTTTCCTCTCCATCATTTTCCTGCCTTTATCCATAATTACCGGAGGTTAGAATTTTTCGCATCGAGCTCTCCCACGTAAATATTCGGTCTAACAAATCTAACATAATTTATGTTTTTTCATAGTGTTCGGGATGAATGTGGGCGGAGTTCCGTGGACAGGACAAAGAGACCCTGAACTGCAAGATGGGTTTCGCAACGTAATACTTCTCTGTTTAGGCATGCTAGTAATTGTTCTACTGTGTTTCCTTTTTCCGGCTCTTTATAGTGGTGTGACAGCCTGGCAAAGGAGGCGAGTCTTGAGTAAAAGCTCGTCTTTCAACCGGAGGTCATTCATAAGGAGAGCTGGAATTGGTGGACAGAGAGCGGAAAGAGGAGGGTACCTTCGGCTTTAGGCTGTAACATATATTTATGTATACCATTTTGCTTCAAAATTCATTCTGTTTAAGTCGATTTTTTTTTTTTTTTTTTTGTTTTATGATCAAGCTCCATTGTTTTCATTTCGAATTGATGCTTGCTCATCCCAGGTGTGGTTGATCTTGCATATGTACTTGTATAGAATTCCAACTGTAAGTCTGTAACATTGCCTTCTCCCCCTTTGGGTAGGATTCGAGTGTTGTTTCATCGATATCGTTTTTTCTATAGTGAAGTTGAATTATTTCAAATTTACTATTTTTTTCATTGTAAATAGAACATGAAGAGGTGATGATTTGAACTGGTCATTGTGAATTTCATTCATCAGTAAATTTAATTAAGTAGTGTAACTTAATTCACCAAAAAATCATTCAAAATTTGGAAAGCATATAAATAATTGAATTAATTTTGAACCTTCAAAATGAAAACTTCTACAGTTCTATACTATTATTTATTATTGATGATATATAAATTAAAATAATTTCCTTTTGTTAAAAAAAAGTTAGATATAATTAAAATAAAGTCGTGTTTCTTGAGGAACAATCCAGTTACATGTTTGTTTGGCAACCACACATTTCCAGAACCTTCTCATTTTATTGCTTTAAATAAATCATTTTTAATATTCCTACTGCCCCTTTTCCGCTCTCCATAAACCCTAAACCCTAGCACAACATAAAGGAGAAAGCAATTTCGTAAAGCAGCAGCTCTATCTAAAATCTCATCAATGGCCACCGCTGTCCTCCTCAGATCTCTCCGACGCCGTGAATTCGCATCCGCCCCGGCCTGCGCTTTTAGAACCGTACGCATATTTTACTCCTGAACTTTTTCTGATTGTTTTGTTTTTCGTAGGTGTTTGTTTAGGTGGCCATAGATGCGATCTAGTGCTTGTTCTGTTTCTTAAGGTTTTGACTATAGGAATTTATGCTATTCTCCATTATCGCCCAAATATTACTGGAAAATCTACTGCGGATATGAGGAACTATTTTGATTTCATTTTTGTGTTTGAGGGGTTTTAGATTCGTTGCTAGTTCTTAAATCAAGGACGGGCAGTCGAGAAAAGTAAAAAATATAAGTTTAATTTTGGTTGATTTGTTTTTGTTAAAGCAAAATTTGATCTTTTTAAGCTAATTCGAATGCATATATAAATGTGATACATCACTCTGGTTTGCTGATTTGCTGATTTGTTGATTTGAGATTTATCGGTCATTTAACTGAATTTTATGTCTATATTTTTCTTAGAGTGAAGGCCCTACCTTTTATTGTTATTGTTCGTTGAATACTTCAAGATACAACTTTTTTATAAATATTTTCTTTCGTTTTCCAGTTAACTGGAAACACCAAGCCGTCATGGGCATTGGGAAGCAAGTGGGCAGGTGTAGCAAGGCCTTTCAGGTACATTTACTGAACACTCTTTCTTAATTGGTTTGTACATTTACCTATTCGTAAATTTATTTTCCTCTTTATTGAATACAGCACAAAACCTGCTGGAACTGATGTGATCGGTATCGACTTGGGTACTACAAACTCTTGTGTATCTGTCATGGAGGGAAAGGTGAGTCTTGGTTTTCACTTTCCAGTTGAGCATTTACATTGCAATGCTTGCTTACAGTTAGTTTGTTGATCCATTAAATTGTTAATTCTCTCAGAACGCGAAAGTTATTGAGAACTCTGAAGGTGCACGAACGACTCCGTCAGTAGTTGCTTTCAGCCAGAAAGGAGAGCTTTTGGTGGGAACCCCCGCGAAAAGACAAGCTGTCACAAACCCAACCAACACTGTTTTTGGAACCAAACGTCTGATTGGTAGGCGCTTTGATGACCCTCAGACTCAGAAGGAAATGAAGATGGTTCCATACAAAATCATCAAGGCCTCCAATGGTGATGCATGGGTTGAAGCCAATGGCCAACAATACTCGCCTAGTCAAATCGGTGCTTTTGTTCTGACCAAGATGAAGGAAACTGCTGAGGCCTACCTTGGAAAGACTGTAAGCAAGGCTGTGGTAACAGTTCCTGCTTATTTCAATGACGCTCAAAGGCAAGCCACCAAAGATGCTGGGAGAATAGCAGGTCTTGACGTCCAAAGGATTATCAACGAGCCTACTGCAGCCGCACTTTCATATGGTTCGAACAATAAAGAAGGCCTCATTGCTGTTTTCGATCTTGGAGGTGGAACTTTTGATGTCTCTATCCTGGAGATATCAAATGGTGTTTTTGAGGTATGATACTTTGATGTAATGTACTCGTTTAAGTATTTTCAGCTCTCCGTGAATTGGATTTGTATTTTGTTAAACTTTGACCACGTTTATTTTTCAGGTGAAAGCCACCAATGGCGACACATTTTTGGGTGGAGAAGACTTTGATAATACCTTGTTGGAGTTTCTGGTGAGTGAGTTTAAGCGGACAGAGAGCATTGACTTGTCAAAGGACAGGCTTGCCCTGCAGAGACTTCGTGAAGCAGCTGAGAAAGCCAAGATTGAGCTTTCCTCAACATCACAGACCGAAATCAACTTGCCCTTCATCACCGCCGATGCTTCTGGCGCAAAGCATTTGAATATAACACTGACCAGATCCAAGTTTGAGGCTCTGGTGAACCATTTGATTGAGAGAACTAAGGCCCCTTGCAGGAGCTGCTTGAAGGATGCTGGTGTTTCAATCAAGGATGTTGATGAGGTGCTCCTTGTTGGAGGGATGACACGTGCTCCAAAGGTTCAGGAAGTTGTTTCAGAAATCTTTGGCAAGTCCCCGAGCAAAGGGGTGAATCCAGATGAGGCGGTTGCTATGGGGGCTGCTATTCAGGGTGGCATACTTCGAGGTGACGTCAAGGAGTTGCTTCTTCTTGATGTGACCCCACTTTCTCTTGGTATTGAGACACTGGGAGGTATCTTTACCAGATTGATCAATAGGAATACCACGATTCCTACCAAGAAGAGTCAGGTGAGCTTTTCTTCCTTATGTCTTTAATACTGTACTTTTTTTTGGAAGTGCTTCTCATCTCTCTTCCTTTTTTACAGACATTCTCAACAGCTGCTGACAATCAGACCCAGGTGGGCATCAAGGTACTGCAAGGTGAACGCGAAATGGCCTCTGACAACAAAACCCTTGGTGAATTTGAGCTCGTGGGTATCCCTCCGGCTCCGAGAGGCTTGCCCCAAATAGAAGTCACTTTCGACATTGACGCCAATGGTATTGTAACCGTCTCTGCAAAGGACAAGACTACCAACAAAGAGCAGCAGATCACCATCCGCTCATCTGGCGGTCTATCCGAAGACGAGATCGAGAAGATGGTTAGGGAGGCTGAGCTCCATTCCCAAAAGGATCAGGAGAGGAAAGCGCTGATTGATATTAGAAACAGTGCTGATACTACAATCTACAGTATCGAAAAGAGCCTGAGTGAGTACAAGGACAAGGTCCCGAGCGAAGTGGCAACTGAAATCGAAACTGCTGTCTCTGACTTGAGAAGCGCAATGGGAACAGAGAATATCGACGACATTAAGGCGAAGCTTGATGCGGCGAATAAGGCTGTGTCGAAGATTGGGGAACACATGTCAGGGAGCTCGGGTGGTGGCTCATCAGAGGGTGGTAGTGGTGGTGAGGGACAGGCGCCCGAGGCAGAGTATGAAGAGGTGAAGAAGTAGATCGGTTCGGTTGGTTTTTACGAGCTTCATTGAGTCTTGATTTTTGTTTTTTGCCGGTATTGTACTTATATTTCTGTTTGAAGCTTTTAGTACACCGTAGCTTGGTTGTATTGAAACTTCTGATATTATAAACTTAGCTCGGTTGGAAGTTTTTTTCTTTATTCATATTTTGTGGGATTCATGATTCATGGTTAAAGCTTCTATTGCTTTAATAAATTAATTTCTCACTTTGAATAATTTTCTTCTACACTGTTTTTGTTCTGAATGCTATTATATTCATAACATTTCTCACATTTTATTTTGCCTTTAGGATTCTTCTGGAGTTCAATATGAATTTAGGATACATTTATCACATTTTATTTGCCTTAAGATTTTTCTGAAGTTCAATATGTTTAAGATTCTTCTGTAGTTCAATATTAATTGGAGGAGACCAAGAAACACAATTTAATTGCCTTTAGGATTTCTCTGGAGTTCAATATGTTTAGGATTCTTCTGGAGTTCAACATGAATTGCAGGAGACAAAGAAAGATATAACAGATGATGATAAAGATTGGATTGGGAATTTCATCCAGAAAAATCTTGGCCACCAGTAAAACTATACAAGATGATCTACATTTCTAATCTTTCTCTACAATACAAACATATAGATAAAGGCGATCAAGATACTTCCAGAATACCCAGGGAAACTCGGTTACATTTGCCACTTCCTCTGCAAAAGGGGTTTTCGAAAAGCATATTAAACGAAAACTAGTTAGAAATCAAATCAAGAAAATGACACCCTACTATTCTGTTAGTATACCTCATATCGACAAACAAAACATGCTTTGTCTATCCATACAACATAAAGCAGACCCAGTTCCACCTTCCTTGCCCATCAACATCAATTGTTCCTTAAACACAGTACTCACGACTGTGCATCGTCTGCATCTGAGTCACTACCAGAGGAGCTCCCTGAGTCAGAATCTGTAGAAAAAACAGCTGATTGTTTAAAACATTCCCATTTCCAATGAGCAACAATCCCTCAACACAAAGAAGTCATGCAAGAGGAGTAATCAGTATCTATACCGCTTGATGACGAAGAACCACTGCTAGAGCTGCCCGAACTGCTCGAGCTACTGCTGGGATTGACTCTATCATCAGGGTTCTGGACCTTAACAATATCATGATCTTGATCTTGATCTTGATCTGGACCAACTGCAACTGCAACAGCAACACCAACACCTTCATCCTTTTCAATCTCCACGGGAGGAAAACTGGCCACCGGCATATCATCATCGATGTCAACGTCTTCATCGTCATTGTCTTTTATCTTCTTACCCGAGTCATCATCATCATCCTTGTCAATCATCTGACCCTTTACAAGATTAAAATTAAATACAATTATACTCACAATACAGAATAAGATACAGAACAAGAAAGTATTATAAAGCGATAAATTTACCATATCAGGATATGCCACTGGACTAGCAGGAGGATGTCCCACCGGAGGAGCAACACCGGCAGCTTGAGGGTTGTGCATCAACACCTGCCGCTTACTCTTGCTCACCATTTTCTTCCAATTCGTCACAAACCTATCAAGCTCCCAGAGAGTCTCATTGTCGAGTGTCTCAATGTCGAGCTCAATTTCATCCCCGTCTTGAGCCAAATGCTGGTTCTTCTTCCTTATAATCTGAACCAACTGAGGCATCTTCTCCTGAGGCAAACTCTGCAGGCCCAACCCAAGCTTCTGCTTTTCCTCCATACTCATATCACGTTTATTTGGATCCTTGGCTTTCGGCTTCGGTAGCTTCGTAGTCCCCACTGCTCTCCCAACTTTCTGCTCCTTGACCATAGGCACAGAGGGAGCTCTCACGGGAGAAGGCATCAATGGTTCCAGCACCGGCAGCTGAGGAGGACTCATTTCAGGCAAGGGATGGCTAGAGTGAACACCCCGATTAACCGGATGATTCCAAGAACTCCCTTGCAACTCCTCGAAACCCCTATACTGCTGTAATCCATCGTTGACCCTAAGATCGTGAGCTTCAAACTCTCTCTGCTGCCTCAAAGTGCTGTCAAGCTTATCCTGTACAGGCCTATACAGCTCTTCGAATTTGGCCAGCAGCTGCTCAGCACACCCATTAACGAGGTCGGTCTTCGGGTTGTACAACAAGGCATTGTTGAAGGTCAACCTCACATCATCTGCAAACTCCACCGGCGTACGGTATTGGTTCTTGGCAAGGTTTGCTTTCACAGTACCCAGATCCATGGGACGCTTCACAATCTGGTGATAATCGTGGAGGCCCATGGCGGCAGCATCGACCGGCAATTTGAAGATGTAGCCATGCTTGTGCTTTAATAATTTAGCTACGATTTTGCCGCATTCCTTCAACAACGCATCGAAGTCAACGGATTCTGTTCGGAAACTGTCGAATCCATTGGACGACTTTTGGGGCACGGATCCGACGGCAGGGCTGGGCTTCTTGTTTCCGGCGAGCTTCTTCGGTTTCAGCTGCGATCTATGGTTCTCGGCATTGCTGAAAGGAACAGAATCAATGCGATCTCGCAAATCACGGATCTGATCCAGCTCCGCGGAAAGCCTTTTCCGGAGCTCGAGGAGCTCGGATTTTGAGTACGCGGCAACGTTGTAGGACAAGTAGCCGCCGTAACCGGCGGCATTACGGACGGTGGACTTCTGGTTGAATGAATAGGCGTCATCAGAGGCAGTCTGCGTGACCGCCGGAGACTCGAGGTTGTTACTGATATGGTTGTTGCCGTGAAAGCGGCCGGTGGAAGCTCCGTTCGCAGCAGCGTGATGAAATTGCTTCTGCTTCTTTTTTGGATTAGGGTTAGGGTTTGTGTTTAGGTGAGGATTGGAGTACTGATTCTTTCCCATGAGGGCCCAGCTGGATTCATTCTGGCTCGCTAAAACGGCAGACGCCATGAATCACACCGCCGGCGGATCTCAGCTCCGACGAAGCTCCGGCAGCAATTTCCCCAAAAAAACATGTAATTAATAGCAGGAATTAGTCTTCCGTCTGGAAAAAAAATCCGACTCCGACCGATTACAATCTCCGCGGAGATTGTGATTATAAAAATCTAAAAAAAATTGGGGAAATTTAGGATCATTTATGACAACAAAATGAGGTGTAAAAAAAGGGATTAACGCCTAATTAAAATGGGAATTAGGGTTTGAGCGAGGAATTGAGAAGGAAAGAGGGGTGCTTCTTAAAGGCGGTGAGATCTGCCCGTAAAGATCACGGGCAGGGTGTGGGCCGTCCATTTACCAGGGAGCAATGATCCAATGGTGGAGTAGATTTTGTTTGCTGGCTGGGGGGAGTTGACCGGAACGTCTGTAATCGACGGTGGAGATCGGGTTGTACGGACACGTGGATGGCTGAGGAGCGTCTGATAAGGCATTCGATGTCGGGGGATGGGTGCGTAGGTGTGTGTCCCAGTTAGACGATGACGTGGAACAAAAAGACGTGTGTGTGAAGAAAACTCGATTTGGGCACGTGACGTGTCAGGTGGGTCTTCCACTTTTACTGTATTGTCCCCGTGAGATTTTTATTTTTCAATTTTTTCCGGTAGTACGTGTGATTTATCGAGGGGTAAAAGAGGAATTCGAGTACGATGATTACATTGAATATAAATATAATAATTAGGTGGCCTCGCTTTTCAAATAGCATCTTTTTTAGTTCACAGGAAATAAATGGGTTCATATAGTAGCTGATCAGCTAAACATTCATTTCATTTTTGGATTGATTTCATCAAGAGTCAAGACCCCGTGGGTTGGAGGCGCCGCCGCCGTATCCCGCCGGCCGGCCGGTTCAGGGAGACCGTAATCTGCCGGAGGCCATAAATTTGGCGGGTAGTAGGGATGTTAGTTTGGTATGCAATTTAAGAGTGTGAAATCCAACCATCAAATCTTAACCAAAAATCAATTGAACCAGTTCAATTATGACTTGTTTGGGGCGAAATTTTTCGAGCACATAATTCGCGATTTAACATATATAATTTCGATTCGTATCAAACACCATCATAATTCGAACCGATCCAATGGGCGGCCCTAGGAAAAGCACAACAAGTCACAACACTCGTCGATCACACAACAACAGCATAACGCTGCAAGGCTACAAGCACAAAACAATCGCCCATAAATTCAAAGCTAAGAAGATAACATAACAAACGAAAAGTTTTCTTGAATAACATAAATATACATACCATCCTTCCACAAAACTACGTTTCCTCTTCGGAGGAGGAGGGGCATATTGTGGTGGTGCCATCACCGGCGGCCCCTGATAATAACCTAAGTAAAACCGGAGGGGAGAAAAGCGTGCAGGTCAATGAAATTTCTTAACGACGAGAAAACAAGAAATGAAATTTCTATACCTTGTGGTGCAGGATAGGGATAAGCATATTTCGGTGCCTCGCTCATATTACCTTACCATAAGTAAGATCAACAAGAAGATTTATGGTTTAATGGGGTTATATGTGTGTTTTCTTGAGGAGAAGGGGGATCAAATTCTTTTCTTTATTGCAAGGAAATTTATAGTGGCAGATGAAAGAAAGCTCTAGAAAAGTTTAGTTGTTTTAAATGACCTACATATATATTCAAAATTTTCAAACCATCACAATCAATGTGTTATTGTACTACTAATTTGGTGTTTCTTGAATCTTTGTAATTTAGCATGTTCTGTAGTAACATGCTTTTATTAGAAGTATACCATTCTTCCGTTTTTTCTCCTTTTCGATTTCATTTTTTCGGTTAGAGAAAAGCAAAACTTTATGCATAAAATAATATCGTTTTCCCAGCCCGGTGAGATCATCCGAACATGAAGGAGATGGAGACCCAACTAAGCGCGAGGCATCAGTCATCACCGACCGAGGTAAGTTTGTCTTTTCATCTTCTTACCCGAGTCATCATCATCATAAAGCCAAGGGCGATATGCTGATATCACCGGCAAAAATGGACTAGGAGAGAATCAAAAAATGAAAAGAACTTGCTCTTTTTTCATACAACAAGGACCACACTAAGAACACAATTAATATACAACAAGGCTTTTGGTTATAGACTCTAGCCGCTCCAACAAGGTCCACACTAAAAAAAACACAATTAATATACAAGAAACGAGCAATAGGAGGTAGTAAAAACACAAATAACAGCAAGTAAAAATTTAAATAACATAACATTAATTCACTGAAATAAAAGTTAGGACAGAGTACTCAGTCTATTATTATAACAATAAAAAGCAATAAATAAAAAGTGTAAATATTATCAGATGGGATTTTGCGCAACTTTAGGCACACCCTTACCCACTACATCCGGATTCAACGCACCCGCTGCTTGCCTCATGTCCACGCACATGGCTTGGTACTGCCCACCCATTTGCATTGGCGCCGCCGCTGCCGCTGGCGCACCACCCATTACTCCGTAGACGATCTGTCTCCCTGTAACGCTATCGTACGCCATGGGTGCGTAGCCCCCTTCTGTCATCACCCCTACCCCACCACCACCGCCGGAATTCGCTTGCCTCACCATCCCGTAACTCTCAGAGTATCCCGCCGCCTCCATATTATTGTACATCTGCTGCTGCTGCATCTGTTGTTGTTGTTGCTGTTGCTGGTGGTGGTGGTGGTCTCTGTACGCCGCCGCCTCCGGTGTCATCATCCTCTGCACGTAGTAACCCTGAGTCGGAGCTCCGGTCACCTGCCTCATCATCGGCGCGTGGTACGAACTCGACGGAGGAGGTTGTTGATTCATCATGTAAACTTGCTGCTCGTTGCTCGCCGCCTGGTAAACTCCTCCGCCCGGAGACTGGTTATCGGTCCAGTAGGAAACCCCGCCCTGAACGCTCACTTGTGAGAATCTCTCCGGAGGCTTGTAGTACTCGCCGCCGCCCCCGGTGTAATCGCCGCCGCCGAGACTCTCGTCGCTTTTCCTCCCCTGCTGCTCCTCGAGCCTCAGCCTCTGCAGATCCTGGATGTGCTTCTGGATCGGATCCAACCCGGTGAACCGATCGTCAACGATCGGGCTCTC
Organism: Euphrasia confusa; assembly: GCA_954870475.1. Taxonomy (NCBI): domain Eukaryota; kingdom Viridiplantae; phylum Streptophyta; class Magnoliopsida; order Lamiales; family Orobanchaceae; genus Euphrasia; species Euphrasia confusa. The sequence goes on along the minus strand of OX940951.1, from coordinate 12,246,666 downwards.
CACCATCGCCTTCATCCGCGCGGCGGGGGGCGGCGCCCCCATCGGGCTCGATTTCTCCAGGCCGAAAAGGAAATCCACGTTGTTCGCCGGCGGCTGCGTCTGCTGAGCCGGCGCGGACATGATCGGCGCGGAATTCAGCGCCTCAACGAATCGCTCCTTCTCCAGCTTCACCTCGTCCGATCCGAAGCTCCGAGCCGACGAATTCAGGCTCTGGTTCAGCGTCGGAAAAATGAAAACCCTCAGCCTCGCCGGCTTAGGGGAAGCCCTGTACATCCGCTCGTACTCGTGCATCATGTGCTCCAAATCGTCGTCGTTCGTCACCGAGATCAGAGCGTCCAGATCTTCGCCGGGAAGCTGGTATTTAAACAATATGCTATCGCTTTCGCACATAGCGATCACCTTCGAGAGCAGAGTAACGAACCTGATGTTCCGCTCGACGGCGAGGATCTTCGTCTCGCCTCCGACGTACGTCAGCTGGTTGTCGTTCGGCCGCGGATGAATTTTACCCCCGTAGCTGCACAGAAACTTGACCCTGTAATTAGGCGGAGGCTGATTGCCCAACGAATCCTCCCACGGCGGCGGGTTCTCGAAGTCAATATCGCGAGATCGCGGCGAGGAGTCGCCGGAATGATAGGAATAACTCTCCATGCGATTGATCTGGTAGGATTTTTTTTAGCGAGATCTGAAAAGGAGAAAGTGAATTTGTTTTTGTTAGGCGATTTGGGGAAATGGGAGTCTCGGGGAGGGTGATGATGACGAGGAGATGGTGAGCTGTTTTTTTTTTTTAATGACGTGTCATTATAATACTTTAAAAAATAAAAACAATTACAGTATTTTTTATTAAAAATTCAGCTGTTGTATAATATAGATAGATACACACTCAATTTCATCTTAAATTAATGGCGGCACCGAAGCTAACCCCAAAGCTCATAACATGGTTAATCCTTCCTTCCTCCTTGCTCATCTTCTTCTACTCCGCGCTTCTCTCTCCCGGGCCCCCCAATCGGGCCCCACAGTCGCCCATTCCCCAAAACCCTAATTTCCTCTCGTCCACCCAATGTAACCTCTTCGAGGGGCGATGGGTTTTCGATCCCGATCGCAAGCCGACGTACGATTCGTCCTGCCCATTTCATCGGAGCTCCTGGAACTGTATCAGGAATCAGAGGGAGGCGATGGGTCGGATCAATTCCTGGAAATGGGCGCCCGAAGGGTGCGATTTGAACCGGGTCGACCCGGCTGAGTTCCTGAGCCTGATGAGGGGTAGGAATATCGGGTTCGTGGGGGACTCTTTGAACGAGAATTTCCTGGTTGCGTTTCTGTGCGCGCTGAGGGTGGCCGACGTTGGTGCTAAGAAGTGGAAGAGAAAGGGTGCTTGGAGAGGGGCTTATTTTCCCAAGTTCAATGTCACCGTGGGGTATCATCGTGCGGTTTTGCTGGCGAAATACGAGTACGTGGCATTGCTTTTTTTAAGACGTAGAAATTAACCATGTTTGTGATTGTTTAGTGATCCATGACTATTAGGATTTAGCTTCGATTGCGATTTAGTAACGATGATTTCAATGGAGTAAATGTATTAGGCATGTCCCGTATGATTATTATCGGATAATATGCTAAGATATGACAATTAAGGTCATCGTTGAAGTATCTTTTTAGCTGTTTGATGTTCCATGTAAGTAATGATAAATAAGTTTCTATTCTTCATGGAATCTAAGCTGACGAATCAAAAAATTGACATAGAGTTTCTTGTTTTTCAATCAAGCGTTACTATATTTTTTTTCGCTACATGGGCAGTGTATTTTAGTGGATTGTCTTCTTGTGATTTCTGAATGAGGGATAGATTTTTTTTTTGTCATGTTATGATGTTATTTAGTGTCTTTTTGTTGGAGAAGGTCGCCTCACTATAGCTCATTACTGATATAATTAAGGTGGCAGACTAAACAGCCCGGGTTATCATCTGGAAAAGATGGAGTCAAAGGAATATATAGGGTGGATGTTGATATTCCAGCTTCTGACTGGGCCAATATTGGCGATTTCTACCATGTTTTGGTCTTTAACACCGGTCACTGGTGAGTCTCTGTTCTTTTTTATTTTCCTTGTTGTTGACAGAAAAAAAACTCGTTTCCTAGTTGTATATTAACTTATTAAAATTACAAAAGGCACCCCTGAAGTTTGACCAAATTGAAAAGAACAATCACCTTTCAGAATTACAAAAATACCCATTGTGGTAATAAAGAGGCTAAGTGTAATAATTTGAGAATGTGAAATGATGTCTGTTTTTTTTCTTATGACTGGGTAAATGCAAGTCATTAAAACTCTTGATTGCAATTTTGTATTTTTAAAATTTAGCTGGGTCTTTCTGTAATTGTGACCAACCTCAATGATGCTTTTTGCAATTAATCCTATTAGATTTATCGACTGATTTTTATTTGAGTATATACCATCCAATAGCACCTTGCATTTTTCTCTTGGCCTCGTCAGGTGGGGCTATGACAAATTTCCGAAAGAGTCCCCTCTTGTTTTCTTCAAGGGCGGGCAACCAATACATCCTCCTCTGGAAATGTTGGATGGTCTCAGAGTTGTTCTCGAGAATATGGTAGCTCACGCTGACAAAGTATTCCCAAAAAAGGTACTTAAGTTTTGGCGGCTCCAGTCACCGAGGCACTTTCATGGTGGCGATTGGAATCAAAATGGAAGTTGCTTGTTTGATGAGCCTCTTGAAGCATCCCAGGTAAACCAGAAATTCGGTCATATTTGTTTTCCCTCTGTTTTCTCTTGGACTGTAAAAAATTGTTGCAGCTAGTTTCTAATTGCAAAAAAAGGTAACTCTCAGAACAAAAAAAATACCCTTGAGATTTGATTCAGTGTTATAAAGAAGGGTCTAAGTGTAATGCTGTTGTAAACACGAAAAGGGTTTTGTAATTTGAAAAGTTATCCGGATTCCGGACAATTTTGTAATTAGGTCAAACATCAAGGGTATGTATCGTTACCTATCCCTTTTTACCCTTGACATTAAAATGGGCAACTTATGTATACGTCTCTTAGTCATCTGTTTCTTTTTCGCTAGTCATCTCGTTGTCATATCTTTTTCAAGTCTTTTGTAATGGCTGACATTAAGATAAACCCTAGGGGAGGGTTGGGTGGTCCAAATAAGCTACCTGCTTTTCTCCATTGATGTTGTAGTAACCTTTCAACCTTTTCTAATGGGGAGCTACTCACTTTTCAGTATTAACAAAAGCTGTGGCATGCATGTGCAGCTTGATCTATGGTTCGATCCCAGTAACAACGGAGTGAACAAAGAAGCTAGGAGTTTGAATCGTCTGATCGAGGAGACCCTGAAAGGGTCGAGCATCAAATCACTCGACCTGACCCGTTTAAGCGAGTACAGAGCAGATGCCCATCCAGCCGTCTGGCTAGGCAAGAAGGATGCCGTGTCCGTGTGGGGCCAGGACTGCATGCATTGGTGCCTGCCCGGTGTTCCCGACACTTGGGTCGATATTTTAACTCAGCTGATCAGATTTAACTTGGATCTAATAAGTTGATTTACACTAAAAAAAAAAAGAGGATGTGGAGATTTTTTGCTACATTTAATTTTGTATTCAATCAAACCTCATTATATTTAGTGGTGTTAAATGGTTACATTTCATGTTTTGGGGGGTTATTTTGCAAATATCAAAAGTTTGTCTCTCTTTATAAGTTCACTATCTCCGTCCTCAACAGAAAAAAACAACACAGATAATCCAGAATGGTGCTCATAAGCACAGTCAATCCATTAGCGAAAATCGTTCCAAGAATCCAATCGCATAAACTTTCCCAAAATGTCCTCCCACAGTTTCGAAAATCCCAACCGTATCCCTTCGTCCCCTCCGCCGCCAGAAAAACTCGAGGAAAAATCTCATGCCGCAAGGAAAAAGAAGAGAAAACCCTAACTGACGACGAGATGATCGCGGGCGAGCTAAGCCTCGAGATCCAGAAATTGAGTTCCCAGATGGTTCAGCGAGAAGAGGCTTTGGAGAAAAGCATGGAGATTTTGTTCGCGGAGGTCTGCGATTTCGCGGGATTGAAATCGGAGGATTTGGAGAAGAAATGGCGGAGGATGAACGACGACGAGCGGCGGGTTCTGGCGAAGGGGTTCGTTGCGGAGTGGAGCAACCATTTTCATCCGTTGTCGGCCAAGTCTGTTACGGAGATGGTCGGTGAATATTTGGGGAAGAAGAAGATGATGAAGAAGAGCAATGGGTCTTCGGGTCAGCCAGTCTCGTCGGGTGGGTTGTTTCCTGATTTGGGTAAAATGTTGGGGTTTTCTGGGAATAGTGAAGAATGAAGGGACCATTTTTGTTATTTATTTTTGGTCCTTTTGTTTTTTTAATTTCTGGTTAATTACTGATCACTTGATAGATTGATTTTTACACTGTGAAATTTATTGTTTTTAAAGATAATCTAATTATTGAGTAATGTTTAATTTCACTTGATTGATTTTTCCACAGAAATTTATTGTTTTTAAAGATAATCTAATTATTGTTTCATGTTTAATTTCGAAACTTCTTGGTCTTTTTTTGTTATTACTCCTAACCTTATGGGTAGTTTTTGTAATTATACTAAAATTTTATACCAAAGACATGGGCATCCTCACACAAGGTATAGCAGCAATTGACAAAAATGAAAATTCAGAACCATTTTTTTCCTAAAAATGTTTATTTACAAAGAAAAATCGCAGATAACTTAGCTGATCGATCGCACGACAGAAAGTGCTAAAAATAACATTCCAATTCCGAGGGAAAGAAGTGCCACAAGCCATTCATCAGAAGAACAGCTGCTTGGACTGATTGGGCCCCGTCTCATGAGGACATAAAGGGCACTTGAAATGACGAGTATTGCCCTTCGACAACTTATTAATCGACTGCTTGCAGAAAACATGACCGCAGGGCAAAAGCATACCAGGGTTCTCCTCACTCCCCTCCTCCCGACTAACCGGACACACAAAGACCGAATGAAACTGAAACTCCTTTCCCAACTCCAACGGCACTGGCAGCTGCTTCATCTCCTCCTGCTCCTTCTCCTTCTCCTGCTCCTTCTCCTTCTCCTTCTCCTTCTTTCTTCCAACCATCACATGCGCCAGCTTCAACAGAGTCGGCAGCCCTTGCTCCCCTGCATGCACAACAACACTCAGTGGGTCCTTCAGGGGCTGTCTGGATAGATCGCAAAACCTCCACGTCAGCTCGTCCACCAGCTTGTCCCAATGGGACGAGTCTGCCAGGTCAGCATAGGGGGACTTGTCGAGTTTCCCCACCCAGAGAAGGCTTCCCATGAGCGCTTGCACCTCTTTCATGTGACGAGAAGCTAAGGGAGAAACATGAGTCCTGGCATATTTAAGCGCTTCTTCTCGGGTTTGGTTTTGCAGGATATGTACGAACCGGATCCTGTGGATTTTCAGCTCTATTTCCGAACCGAATTTCTCGAGTGCGGACCGGTGGGCCAAGGCCCAGTTGAGGACGGGGTCGAGATCCCTGTCCTTGATGGCGCTGAGCATTTGGCGCAGTTCTTGGAATTCGGGCCCAAAGGGAATGACTTGGGGATCGTTGGCTTCTTTTATCAGGGAGTGCACGATACTTAATAGGCCCTCGCGGTAAAGGTGGGTGATGATGATCTGATTTATAATTTGGGAGTCGGAATCAACTTCTCTGCATGCCTTTGATAAGTCGGGGTAGAGCAATTTATCGATGTTCTTTTGGTGTCTGCTGAGATCTGTGTTAAGCTCTTTCTGAAGTCCCTCCAGGGTATTGAGAGGACCCAAGGCCTGAAGCTTGGCTCTGAGCCCGGTGAGATGTGTTTTGATGGAAGTGGAAGAAGAAGAGTCATCGGGTATTATAGTCGATAAAGTCAGTTCTACTTCACGGATGACTTGGTCAATCAATTCCTGGGAAGTGGATGATGATAATTTTTGCCTCTTTGCAGCCCTCTCGAACGACTCTTTCACGACACTCAGATCCATAGCTCACTAGTTTTAGTAATACAAAACTGCATTAGATATAAATAATATAATCACAAAACTCCATAACCGAAAAACGACAAAACACCGAAAAAAAATGAATCAATAGCACACATGAAAAGAAAATGACATTTTAAATATTATAATTGCAGGTTCTGAACCCAAAACTCAGGAACTAAGCATTCATATATGTAGAGATACTACGATCACAAGAACCGGGACAACTGAGACGTCCAAGAAAAGTTCTCACAGCCCAGCTAATAGAAATTCACATCGATACGAAAGAAGGTGGAACACGTCCGAATTATCGATGAAGTAACAATTACAATATCCGGGCAGTGAATTAATCTAACAATTCACTGCCCAGAATAACTGATAGTCTGATGACTCTGATCATCACAACCAAACACACACACACATAATCAAAACCTAAACCTTCCTCGGATACATGATTATCTACAATAAATATAGATGGTTTGATCTTACGATGTCCCATTCTTTACAATAGAGATTCAGACAAATATAACCCTAAATCATCAAAATACCCAAAATACTAGAAAATCGATCAACCAATAAAAAATCGAATTCATACAGAAAGCAAAAGGGAAGAAAAAGAAGAAGACGATTAACGCGCCAAAATTTAGGGCAACTGTTAGAAATACATACCCTAGGTTAATTAATGAAGGGGGTGAATTCTGCTGCTGAATATCGAGTTGTGAGATTAAAAGAAAAAAATAAAAACTTCTTCGGGCACTCATTTATGAAGCTGGAATAACGTGTTCCCGAAAATACCCCCGACTAGGTTTTTTTCTAAACGAGGAAATGTGAAAACCGAAAAAGAAACCTTAGAAAAAAGAAAAGATATGGAAGGCTATAATTGGTATTTCACATTTTCCACGTGTTTTAATTTATAAGTAAAATATTTTCCATATAAATTTGGGAACACAAATTACAAAAATAGTATTATTTTTAGTATTAAATTAAAATAAAATAATGTTCCAAATTGTAATTAGATGAGAATTGTTATTCATCATGTTCTCTCCTATGGTGCGTGTGTGAGTACATATGGTATGGGACATCAACGTATCCCTTGGATGAGGCTATATATGATCTATACATGCGCTACAGAGAGGCTCCGACCACCACTAAAAAGCCGACCGGAGAACATTTCCTCCGGGGAAAAAAAAAAGTGGAAGAAAACAACAAAACTCAACTAGAAACTCCCTTTCGATTTTTCTCGACCTTGGCCCTCACTTTCTGCTCCAACACAGACATCTCTGTGTCGAGATCGAATATTCTATTAAGCGCCTGCATATTTTCCAGAATCTCACCCAGGCCCCGAGTGTCGTTTCCATCGCATCTCAAATGTTGCATCGGACCATGGAGCAGCTTGTTCACGATCCCAGTGCTGAGGTCGTAAACAGCTTTCTTCTGGCTCTTCGTGAGGTCATCCCCCATTTTCGACAGACACTTCTCGACCTCAGAAGCCCTAATTCTCTCCGCGTACGCCCTGAGTTTCTTGATGGTTGGGACAGTCTCAAGAGAGTCCTTCCATGCCTCGAACTGTTTCACTTCTTCTCCGATGATAGCCTGAGCTTCCGTTGCCTTCTGCAATCTATCCTCCTTGTTAGCAGCCACCACTTCCTTCAAATCATCCACGTTGTAAACCCGAACGTTCTCTATTTCCGACACGCATGGGCCCACGTTCCGAGGAACAGAAATGTCGACAAATAGCCTACGGCCCCCGACATGCGGGCCCACAGGGGGCAGCGTCTGAACCTCGTCTTTCGAGAAAAGAAGAGTTGTGGAAGCCGTGCAGGTGAAAATAACATCCGCCTCTTTAGCGCATGTTAGGATTTCCGAAAAGGGTCTGTATTCTATTTCGACATCCTTGAGCTCCTCACGAAGGGAAGCGACTCTGTCTTCTGTCCTGTTAGCCACCACTATTTTTCTGCATCCCTTGGCCGCCAGGTGTTTGATCACGAGCTTTCCCATCTTGCCGGCTCCAACCACCAGCATTCTCGCGCTATCATGTGAATGTTCCGGAAGTTTCATCATGGCAAGCTCAACAGCAGCTGAACTGACTGATACTGACCCGGTTGAGATATTTGTGTCCGTCCTGACGCGTTTTCCCACTGTGATCGCGTGCTTGAACAGACCGCTAATTTTTCGGTCGAAGCCAGGGACACCTTGCCCAGTTTTAACTACTTGTTTTACCTGTGAGAGGATTTGGCCTTCTCCTAAAACGAGGGAGTCAAGCCCAGAAGATACTTCGAATAGATGTTGTGTGGCGTCTTTATTGGAAAGCAAGAATCTATGCTGACATAGTTCTGAAACTGGCACTGAACTAATCTGTGGAAAAAATTGAACAAAAATGTCATACACTGTTCGTATACTATAATGCAATCATAAGATTTTTCCAAGTCATTTCAGGCATGTTAACAACACAGTCCTTTTGTTATTGTTAAACACTGTTTTGCTCTTAAGGTTAATCCAGTTTATCAGTCATGAAAAATACATGAGAAAAGTAAAAAAAATAATAATAATAATAAGAGTCGATGGCAGAGGCAGGGGCACCCCTCTCCGTCCAAAAAGTGTAAAAAAACAAAAAACAGTTTAAACCCCTTCGTCCCAACCTGTCTCCCTCCAAAATTGTTAAAAGCGAATCAAATTGAATACACAAATAGTAGTATCTAAATCTGTTGGCTCCACCATCGGATCTTTTTAATAAAACATTTGTATCTCATGAATATGATACCTTAGAAAGGAAGATCATATTAGCCTAAGAAACACGTCAACTGATTACTGTACGAATATAACTATCACATTCCTCATGTTAACTTCCCCATCAAGATTTTAACTGGAGTTCATGAATAGGGGAATGCTATTATTACCTTTGACATCCATTCAGTGACTTCTTTGATGCCGCGGTGCTGAGACAAAGCGACAACGTATATTTCCATCCTGTTACATGTACTGAGAACAGCAGCCTCCTCTATATGATTCAAAGCACACAATTCATCGATCGCCTGGGGCCATTGCGCTTCTGGAATTGAAAGCTTCTCGCGTATCTCAATAGGCGCTGTACGGTAGTTCAGCCCTATAACCAGAATACTGCTAGTTTCCTTTGTATAACCTGAAATGAGGGAAAATAACAGTAATTTTAAGAGCTTCATTCCATGACTTTCCATTATCAATCCAATAATCATCTAACAAATAACTTCAACATAATTGAATAATTATAACTCAGATATCCAAATCAAATGATTTATCCAAAAAAATATATACAGTAACTTATATGAATCAAATGAAGAACAGGAAAACAAACTCACGATCAGCGGCGGAGATCTTGAGCAGCTCCAAAGCCGACAGGCTGGACGGCTTAGATTGGATCCCCGAGTTCGAAGCAACCTCGCATCTAGGGTTTAATCTAAACGATGGCGTTTTGGGCACCGCAGCATTAAACCTCAAATAACTGCGAAAAAGTATCGCCCGCGGAGGAAAACAAGCCACGCGCGAATTGGGAAGACGGGATTCAGTTTTCGATTGATGATAATCACAGCTCGCGGGCGAGATCGGATTCCAGAAGCCGCTCGCCGCCGCCATTGATGTCGAAGAAATGGAGCTTCGAGTTGCAGGGCGAGAGGGTTTTATTGGTTGTGATCCAGAGCAGGTGACAATGGGAAGAACGGTGGGACGACTTTTTTTTATTTTATTTTATTATACGTGTGTTTTGGTTGAACGAATTTTTCAACACGGGGGAGTTGGTGGTTTTTTGACTTTATACTCGTCGCCATATTTATGAATATTTGTAACAAATTATTAGCCTCTCTCCTTTTCCTACCGTGATCATATTTTCTATTTCATTCCTAACAATAATTACATTATGTAAAGAAAAATAATTAAAGTGAAAATAAAAAATATGCTAATACATACTCCGTATTTACCATTTTTTTTAATAAAATAAATTACTATATATCTTTCTCAACAATTTTTTTAAACTATAAATAAAATATGCATAATTTTTTGAGACATAAAAAGTAATAGTATTATTTTAGTAATTATAAAAATGTAATACATTCATTCTGGTTTAAGTTTATAATTATTCCTTACAGTATTATAAATTTATAATTTACATTTGTACAAAATCAATCATATAATTTACATTTGTAAATAAAAAAAATATACTAATAATTATTATATGTAATCAGTATAAAGTTACTTTTATTAATTATTGATTTTGGGTCAATGAATTGAGGTTGAATCATTTATAGAAATGTTACTTTTTTTAAAATGAAATATGGATTTGGGTATAAATAAAAGAATATTGCTATTGAAAAAAATGCATAAAATTTTCATTTACATTATCTAAGTAAATTTACTCGTTCATATAAGAACTATTTTGGAAAATGAACATTATAGTTTATTAAATTACATCTAATATTTCGTAAAATATTTTTTAAAATTTAGAATTCATTAATTTTTTATTTTTTATTAATTAGAGTAATATTTCGTAAAATATTGTTTAAAATTTAGGGTTCGTTAATTTTTTATTTTTTATTAATTAGAGTAATATTTCGTAAAATATTGTTTAAAATTTAGTGTTCATTAATTTTTTATTTTTTATTAATTAGAGTATTGATATGTTTATAATTATAAACAAAAGAATTAAATGTATTTATTAACCGTTCATGTTATTTGTTTTCCACAACATATTATTTGTTTTTTTTTCTTAAATACATTTTATTAATTAAATTTCACTGATTTATAATTAAAAAAAAGATTGATCATTTAATTATAAACAAATATAAAAAATGACAAATATAATCATTTTATATTTTCATGTGTAGATTTATATAATCTATTTAAAAATTCGCAATAAATGGATATTATAGTGCCACGTGTTATCTCCGCACTCATAAAAAATTATAAAATAAATAAGAAATAGTTTCAACTTTCAATTAGCATCAAATTAAATGGGTTCGCATATCCTGAAAATATCGCCATTCGCTGCTTCCAGAACGCCCACCGTCAACCTCTCGAGATTTCGGCCCGGCCCGATCAACCACATCCCTAAACCCGTTCCGTACTGCAGTAAGCTCTCGAGCGCGACGATTCTCAATCATAGCAAAAGAAGCTTCAGAAGCGGAGTCGTGTCAATGGCCGCCGCCGGGTCGGTGCAGAAATCGGACGCAGAGTGGAGGGCTATTCTCTCGCCGGAGCAGTTTCGTATTCTAAGGCAAAAAGGCACTGAGTAAGTTTTTCTCTCTTTTTTATTGTTCCCGTTGCCAATTTGATTTTATTTCCATGTTTTCGTGATGATTTTAGATTCGAAAGGTTGTGGATTTTGCTCGGCCCTGATATCCCTGTCAGAGGATTTCGGGTCGGGCCGAGCCCTTTTGGCCCATGGTTCCTACACTACAGTATGATATATTCAAGTTAAAACTCAGTTCTTGCTCAGCAGCAACTAACATAGAGTGTGATTTAGGGTTAATACTCCGTGGCTGGGCGGGGCCCTCTTGGCCCGTGTTTTCTCAAGTATGATAAATGTGACATTATGAAAATCTATGCAAGATAAAACCCAGATTTTTGCTGTTGAAAAATAGTGTGATTTAGGGTTACTACATGTATATCTTGGTAGTGATGAATTCTTTGTTTTTGAATTTTTCTAAGGATAAAATTGTGCAAGGTACAACTTTCTGGTGCATTCAGTAGAAATTGCTTTTATATTTTTGCATTTTTCCCGGGTTCATTTAGATATCAGTGTCTTTAGAGAAATTCGTGGTGCAAAATAGTTGCTCCGATTTGAAGTATCTTAGGCAAACATGTAGGGGGATTTAACTTGACGTTTGTTTTCTATTTTCAAAGACCGGATCGATCCAAATGGAGACTCTGTTTCCTTGCTAGTGGCCATTTCCCTTCTTATTGTAGCAAGTTTTCTTATTGATTATGTGGAATAAAAGGTTCCAAATTATTTTCCGTTGGCCAAATAGTATGTACTGGACTTTCGGTTTATCTTTCTAATGGATAATGTGAATTGTCATACATTTTGAAATATCTATTTACCTTATTGTGAAAAGTATACATCAGTCAGACTAAGAGCAGTTTTTGTGAATATTATGGGATAGAGCTTTGTTTATGCTTCCTCATGCGTGCTATAACTAGGTATCCAGGTAGTGGGGAATACAACAAGTTCAGCGAGGACGGTATTTACAAATGTGCAGGATGTGATACCCCACTCTACAAGTCGACTACCAAATTCAACTCAGGCTGTGGTTGGCCAGCTTTCTACGAGGGTCTTCCCGGGGCCATCAATCGAACTGTAAGTTTTCACTTTTCACTTCCTACTACATATTTTATTCCACATTTTTCACAAGCGTGTATTAGCATTGTCCTCAAACTTTCTGGTGCGTGTATCGTATAGGCTGATCCAGACGGGAGGAGGATAGAAATCACTTGTGCAGCATGTGGGGGCCACCTTGGCCATGTCTTCAAAGGGGAAGGCTTCCCTACTCCGACCGACGAGCGCCATTGTGTCAATAGTGTTTCGCTCAAGTTCACCACTGGTGATGCGTCTCTGTGAAAACAGAAGAACCTTCTTCCGCTATCTGATAATAATGTTGTGTCAATTGCCTAATAATAACGCTTGTCTTGTGTTTGAATTTGACCCTTCGTATTTAATGTGTGTTCAACCCTAATAACCGCATCTTGTTTTATGCATTCGATATTTTAGAAATGATTAATTTGTTCAATTATAAATGTTCAACCCTAATAACCGCATCTTGTTTTATGCATTCGATATTTTAGAAATGATTAATTTGTTCAATTTCAAATTTTATCAATGACTGTTTTCTGGATTGATGTACTGGTCTAAGAAATCAACTAAAACTTGATTCACAATCCAAAACTTGTATCTTGATATCATGATACAAGACAACTCCTGCCTATGGCTGCTTAATGATGTCGGAAGAAAAGTTATTGAATATATCGACAAGAGATTCAACGACGAGACTGCAAGTTTCTAAAACGTGTTTTTAGTTTTATTTTTTATCCTTAAACTTGTATCTTGTAACGATGAAGTTGCTGATCGGGTGAGAAATCCCATTGGCGTCGCTAACGATGAGCTGTAGATGGAGTTATTTTTGGTCGAGGATTTCGATGAATCATTGTTTTGTGGACAGGCAATGAAGTTTTCATGTATACTTTTAAGAGGTGGATAACAAAAATTAGTTTGAGAATAATTGTCCCACATCGTGATATTAGGCTTTTCTCAACACATTGATAATTGTGAAGAAAGCATATGGCGTTCGCCGAGCTCAGTAACACGGGCTTGTGACCCATGTGGGGGCTTTGAGATGAATGGACATTGGGCCTGTCCGGATGGCTGGGCCTTTGGTTGCTATTGGCAGCCCGCCCGTTCCAAGTTGGGAGTTGGGCCGAGTTGTTCAGGCGTAAGCTTGGGCTTCTTGATTCCTGGAGCGGAGGGCAATGCGTCAGGCTGGTTTCACAGAGCAGCGATCACCTCCCGTTCCCAACAGTGGGAGGATAACGGGCCGCCGCTGCCTAGGCCCATTCAAAGCTAAATGGGCTAGTCCAATTGAACATTCATTTTTTTAATATTTTTATACTACCTTCCCAGAGCAATACCCTTTTATTTTTATTTCATTTTATTTTAAATTTGTGTCACTATCTATCTAGCAAAGAAGTTTTTAATATTATACTACCTGTCCCATAGCAATACCCTTTTATTTGATTAAATGATTTTATTTCATTTTATTTTAAATTTGTGTCACTATCTAGCAAAGGAAAGAAGGCACTATAATATTGTTGTATTCATCCAATGTTAAAGTAAGTAGATAAATTTCACATATTTGATTTATTAACATTCTATATTATTGTGTGCTGTCAAATATTTGATTTTTTAACTTTCTATATTATTGTGTGCTGACTAATTGTTTGTATTTGAAGTTTTGAACACATAAATTTCTAAATATGTTGCTTTATTAATTTTCCATTAAAAAGATAAAATAGAAATCTATTAATTAGAAAAAATACATATACACTGTGTATACATATTTTTTGTCTATCAAAAATACTAATCAAAGACCATTAAACAAGACGCGCCCACTGTTTGTCCACCGCTCAACAGAAACCAAACTCCTCAATGGGCACACAGCTTCACATAAACACATAAAGTCGTTTGTGTACTGTGTGTGTATATATACATTATACGTACAATCCACTTTCACTTTCTAACACTCAACACCGGCACAAAGTTCTTGAAAGGAAAAAAGAAAAAAAAAAATTGTCTGATTTCCTCCGCCAATGGCACCAACAGCAGCCATGCTCATGATCTTACGCCGCCGCACAAGACCACTGCCGTCCCAATCTTCATCTCCATCAAAGCCCAAAAACACGTTTCGACCCAAGGAAAAGGAGCTCACAACTGATCTCTCCCTTCTCCACCGACTCCGTGGTGGGTTGACCAAGGACAGGGACAGGGACAAATATGGAATGTAAAAAGATGTCTAGATTTCATATGATATGTATGAATGTATGATGATCATGTTTTTTGTTGTCTTTTTCAGTTTCCACCTCTGTAAATAAATAAATGACTATTGACTACAGTACATTATTATCCAAGTGACTCAAGATGGGAAAATGTAATCTCTTTATTCAGGGAAGAAGAAACTCAAGATGAATGAATACAGAATAATAGCAGTTCCATGGCTGAAAAAATGAACATTTTCCGACCCAATACGGCAAATAAAAATAGTACTAGTGTTTTTCATTCAAACAAGAGAGAGCTCGCCGGCAGGAATAGATCTCTTCACAAGTTTAGCCCAGGACTCGTTCGTTTCCGTGATGACCTTAAGAGCAAAATCCTGAAATCATAAACGAAAACCTCGATGAGGAAGAAGCAACCGATTGATTAATAAATTCCCCTCAGGACAAAAGTTTGTCCGTACCTTATTTGCCGGCTTGTTGCCAAGACCAAACCTGTTAGCAGGTTTACCATCAGGGATCTTGTAGTCTCTAAACCACTCCCGAATAGCCGTAAGAGTTCCCTGTAAAAAAAGGAGTTCAGAGTGAAAACCTAATCACATAATTTTTGGAATTTCGATTTTTGAATGCAACTACATACAGGGAAATGCTTTTCAACGTCATCGACATCATTAACAAGAGCAGCTCTCGGATCGTCCAAAGAGATGGCGACTATTTTCCAGTCAAGTTCGCCCTCGTCAATCATCGCCAATGCAGCCAATGGCTTAACCTTCCACACATCTCCGATTTTACCTTGGGTTTCACCAATCTCAACGACGTCAACTACAGAAGAAAAGAAGAAGAAGCACCCAATAGTACATTTAACAGGAAAAGGTTAAGTCTATGTTACTGAAAAGATTAAATAAGTAAATAAACTAAACCTGGATCGTTGTCTCCAAATGCCCCTTCAACTTCAGCATTTGCAAGTTCAGGATCTTCCCACGTTTGTGGAAGCAATCCATAGTTCCAGTTAATGTTGTATCTACGAAAAAGACAGTAATATGACTAGGTTTTAATCGAACGAGAAATTTCAGAAAACTACGTTTTATCTATCGAGCTTCCATCTTTTTTCGATTTCGATTGAACACTTTCACAACAACATATGTGAAATTGATTGAGAAATTAACAAAAATATAGTACAGACTGCAATTTACTCATATTATCACAAATTAATTCCACTAACTTCGATAAAAAAAACAGAGAAATAATTTCTAAAAATAAAGAATCAAAATGTGGAACGCGTCTTACGGATAGTATCGAAGTTTTCCCTTCTTCGTGTCCTGCTTGATCGGAGTAAACAATTCGTCGGTGGCGACCTCCATCTTCGCGCTCGATTCTTTCGGAATCTCGACGATGAAATTAAAAACACCATCTCCCAAATGCAAGGGCACGTCGTGCCACGGGGAAATCTACACCACAGAATAGATCGATTGATCAATCACATCGAAATCACCGATTAAATTCTTCAAAATCGAAAAGCAAAATAAGAAAAATCTAATACCTTTTTCCCAGAATTATCGTGAAAAAAGACGCGATAATCTAGGGTTTCGGGGTTTCCGTCTTCCTTGGTTTGAATTTGGGGAATGTAAATGGCGCTGCAACTAAACAGGCGCCTTTTCTGCTTGAGGCATAAGCTGAGGGTTTGAGGCTTACCCCTTGCCGGACGACCGGCGAACAGAGTGCCGGAGATGGCGCTGCTCGCTGACGCAATCACTCTCGTCGCCGCCATTTGAGAGAGCTCCGTGGACTGACTGACTGTGTGTGACTCGAAATGGTTGGTGGATGCGTTTGTGTTGGGATATACTGTTAAAATGATGCGTTCTGAATTAGGCCCATAATCAGGTCATATTCATCACGGAGTTAGTATATAAAAATGTTTAATTTTGAAAATTAAAAAAAAAAATCATTCAAATACTGTTTACTATATTTGTTTCGTCAAAAATTCCCGATATTAAGTGTAATTTAAAATTTGTTTGAAATACGAAAATATTAAATAGATTTACTTTGAATATATATATATTTTTTTTTAAAATAATGGAGGTAATTTAAAATGTGTTTGAAATATGAAAAAATTAAAGGGTGATTTTATTAAAAAGTGTAATTTTATAAGTTTGTATATAATTTTGGGTAATAGTTTTTCTTAATTATAATTTTAAGTAGTTTATCTAAATTAAATAAATTAAATGTAAAGGTAGAATAATAATTAACATCGTTTTGATTATAATAACATGACAGTTACTATCCTATAAACTAAATAAAATTAAATATTTAAACACTTAAAAAGTAAAATTTATGAAATAGAAAATCTAAATACATAAATTCAAGATAATATTAGGGTATGTGGCAGAGTAGTTTTTAATATTATTTTCAACACCTATTATTTTTCACCTCATTTGTAGGGGTTTTATATTTTTTAATTGTTTATTTATTAGGGTATGTGTATTTTTTAAATACTAAGTAGGGGCATTTTTTAAAATATATAAAGTCATAAATATCCCTACAATAATATTACGGTAACATATATTAATTTATTTTAATATTCACTAATATTAAACGCGCTACTAATATATATAAATATATTTGCTCTAAGAATGTAAATATATTTGCGCTAAATATATTTGGTAAAATATATTTGCGCAAACATGAAATTACATTATATGTTATCAAAATATATTGCGTAAACAAAATATATTTGAATTGCCTAATTTGCGCAAACATTAGTACATATATATTTATAATTATATATAAATATAATTATATATTTTGGATGAGCTGCCGCGAAGAAGATGGTGTTTTATGAGATGCGTATGTGGAACATTCTTTGTGTAATATTTTTACATATTTTTTGCATCTATGATAGATTTTTAGTTTAGTTTGTAAATATCTATAATAGATTTATGGTTTACATATGTTATTTTATGAATTCTTTGATATCTAGGAGTATGATAGATTTCAATTTTTTCTTTCATATCTATGATGGATATATCAATATTATTATATGAATTATCTATGACAAATTTTTGAATTCAAGTGATTTTATATCTATGATAGAATTCTAGTGTTGATTTTATATCAATGAGCGAAAATGAAAGATTTTTGAATGTCTTTGACGAAACTTCAATAGATGTGTGTAGTCGAATGAGGAACTATTGAAATGTAAGATGATAGTTTAGATTTTTGCGTAATTTTATATATCAATTAATTTCTTAATTTTTTAATGAAAAAGGATAAAATGGGCAGAGATGCCCTCATTCGTAATTACCCCTAAATTCAAATATTTTTTTTCCAAAATAATTCAAAATTAAATATATTTACTCTCAACATTTTTTTTAGGTAAGTGCAATGTTGGAACTTAACATATTTTTTTATTAAAAAAATAAGGTATTTTTTTAGGTCAAGTGCAATGTCTCGAGTTCAAATTTAAACAGTATGATCTTCAATTCTATTTTTTTTATTATTATTTAAAAATGTAAAGTAGATAGAATTTGGGCAATTATAATTTTATACTTGAATATGTATGTTTAGAAACTGGAATTAATTTGGCATACAAGCAAAAGATTTTAATGAGGCTCGTCGCATTTTATTTCAGCTAATAACGGACTATTACACAAGTCCTCCACACTACAAGACACCGCATAGGTAACAACGTCAAGATAGCACTCATTGTCAGGAAATACATAACATAATTCTCGAATACACGAAAATCACCACTAGTTCAAACACCTAAACGCAGCTCAACGCTTGTGTTCTTCAGTGTCCTCGGCTAGCAGATTTCTAGCGAAGTTCTGGGCGGACAAAATCTGCATCGGCGGGCACTGAGATATCAACAGTAGGCCTCAGTTCAGCACATACTTGGATAGCAGCATGAACAGGGTCTGAAAGGAAGTTGCTGATGAGGTCTTGGTTGATCGGTGCAGCGTTGTCCACTGCAACGAGTGCCTGCTGGGTGACAATGTAATCAAATCTCGGGGCCCACTTCCTAGATCCCAAACGTGCTGTCGTCGAGCAGTTATCGACCATGAATGAAACTCCGCGGGCGTGCATGAAAGGATTCAATGAATCCACAGCTTCGATCACACTCTCGTTTATAATCTCAGAGTAAGAATGCCCTTTCTTCCGCAAAACCTCAATCTGTGTTTGTTGTGAAATGAAGTGTTATTATACCAACATGAATTTTTTGAAACTAAAATTGAATTGTTTAAGTCCAGTTTTTCAAACAATCATTTCACATGGCAACTCACCTGGGCCATCATCAAAGCCACAAAGACCCCAGCAGTGAATGGGTACAGAGGACCCAAGTCACCAGCTTGTCGTACAGCTCGAACTCGCTCACCAACTTTCCACATCCTCGTCTTATCAATTTTGCCCATGGGGAAAGCAGGTAACCCTTCCTTTTCCTGCATAAAGAAAACAAATATATTAATCAAAATAATAGGAATCCAAATAATAGGACGCACATGAGATCTAATGATAACATATTAACATACATAAAAGCGACGGCCAGCCAAGACTACACTCCTTATCTCACTCCCACTGGCTACATCTTCATAACACTCATATAGGATATCCATGCATGGATAATATGAGGCACTGTATGCTGCCTCAAATTCCTTTTTGCCATCTTCACTTAATGCATTGTAGACAGCCAACATACCCTGTCACAATAAACAACCAAATTAATTCACCAGAAAAATGCAAAGGATTTAGAAAACAAATAGGAAAAATAAGTTTGAACCAGAATACAGAAGTGGTGAAAGGGTAAAATGAAATGTCATATTAAGCCTAACCTTTGTTGATATGGTCTTAGATATTATTCCTGTAATGCTCTCCACAGTGTTCTTGTAAGCAAGATCTTCATCCATCCCATTCTCAGTGTACCTTCTGAATAAGGACTCCACAACACCATGCACAGCACCAAGTAAAATGCCTAAAACAAAAAAAGAATAGTGAATCAGCAAATGTCAGGCCCACAATAAAAGTATTACTGTGGTTATGTATACATACCTCTCTCCCCAAAAATATCACTCTTGTACTCCTGCTCCAGAGTAGTAGCAAAAGTAAAAGGTGAACCAAGGGCAACTGACCATCCAAGTGCAACATCGGTAGCTCTTCCATCAACATCCTTTAAAGAAGGCAAGCCCCCATCAAATAATCATAAAACTCGAAGATATAAACCAAGCTACTCTAGATACACCAAAACACCCGCACGGGAAAATTTACATACCTGGTGGACAGCAAAACTAGAATTAATACCGGCACCGTTGATTTCTTTCCCTTGGACGTATAACCTTCTAACTGATGGGCCCATGCCCTTGGGACATACAGCAATCACACTGATATTTTTGGGGAAGTCAAGTCCTATGGACTGCAAATGGCCCAACAAGAATCCGTGCGAAAGTCCAAGTATGCTATTTGGTTTCATGTGGGAAAACACCTTCTCATAATTATCAGCCTGCAGTGATTGGTTAGTTAAGAATGCACAGAAATCAAGTTGATGTAACATTTATTTAACAAATCTTGAATACATCATTTATAAGTATCAAGTGAAATCCTGTTGATTATTATGCTAGATGAACAAAATAAACAATGACATCAAAATTATTCAAGGGACAAATGGACAATCCATTTTGTAGAAACCATATTCCTTCAGGCAGTTGCATATGTTTCAGAGCATAAAGAAGACAGAGTCAAAGCTCTAAAGAAAAATCAATTGAATCGATACCTGAGCGGAATCTGATATCAAGAGCAGCACCAAATCACTCGTGGAAACAGTTTCCCATATGTCACCTAGGGTTCCATTTTCTTCTGTGAAACCAGCAGCGCGTGCCTCGGAGAATGAACTAGAGCCCTTTCTCAAACCAATCTGCATTCAATAGCAAGTACCACATAAACAATAAATTACACAAAAGATAATCATCACAAATCCTCAAGACATATATATTAGAGTAAAAACAAAAATTTACCTTAACCACAATATCAGATTTCACTTCAGCTAGAGAATCTCTCAAATTCTGGGCTTGTGCAGGTCCCTATAAGAAGAAATACTTATTCATCAATAAAATCAATCAAATAACATGTATGACAAAAATAAATTACAATGTGGACACTGGACTGATTGCTTAAACTGCCATAGCCAGCAAATGAAGTGTGAAAAAAAATAACAAAATATAATGGGATTGAGATATTCAATAAGCCAATTCATATCATAATTAGCTACAAGAACAGAAATGATGGCCCAGTCCAGATAATAAGATTTGTTGTGGCC
This sequence comes from Euphrasia confusa, assembly GCA_954870475.1. Classification (NCBI taxonomy): domain Eukaryota; kingdom Viridiplantae; phylum Streptophyta; class Magnoliopsida; order Lamiales; family Orobanchaceae; genus Euphrasia; species Euphrasia confusa. The sequence continues at coordinate 12,225,871 of OX940951.1, read as the reverse complement.
CATCATATCAAATTCAACTAAATTAAACCTACGAAACATCAATACTTCGTCAACAAAATATTTACCTGTGAGCCCCAACCAAGCACTCCAATCTGCTTGATACCCTTGAATGCATCTGGCAACAACTTGAACAAATTTCTCCCTCCTCTTACAATGTACTGAAAACAAGAAAATACCGTTTATAACTTCCAGTCAATCAAGCTCCAGATGATCCTAAACTTCCTATATAGTTCATGACAATAGACAAAGATATGTTTTTATTATTCCAATAGATTCGTGATATATCTAAACACTTTCATGTATCAACAAATCAGCTGTAACATTACGCGAGGCGATTAATAGAGGTGCTCAAGTCAACCAAATTAACGGGAACATAAGGTGTGAGTTTTTCACATGATTAGCATTGACCACCATTATTTTACTACGTATGAATAAAATGTCTGAGTCGGAGTGAATCTGATTTGCTGTCGCCTAATAATCGACAAAATGAAAAATGATGCTGATGGAATTAACCGCGATTTGGTGGAATAAAAAATACCTCATCGTGGCCGGCGAGATTGGTTTTTTCTTTGGTGAACACGGACGTCTCGAAATCCAGTGATGGAGGGGGCTTGATAGCCGGGACCGAGACCATGCGAGCTCCCAGAGCAGAGCCGGATGCAGAAGACGCCGCTCGGGAATCGGCGGCGGCTCGGAGCGGCCTGAGGGAAGGAGAAGAGGACGATAGGAATCCCAAGGAGATTGCCGGCGTCGCTCTCGCCGGAGAAATGAAGGAGGTGTTGGTGGAGGACGCAGAGAAGGAGGTTGGCGCAGCCGCCGCCATTGCACTGTGACTTTTCGACGAGTGTTTTGAGGGGAGTGAGAGAGTGTGTGAGAGAGGGTTTTAGGGTTAGGCAGTTCGGATTATATAAAGTGGATGGACCATTTCACAGTATCTAATTACTCGTATTTTATTTCTAATTATAGATTTATAAAATGATTTTATGATTGTGTCCTAGGATTCTGGACTATTTTTAAAAATATACTGTATTTAAATATATTAAATATTTTTTTAATAAATATATTAAAAAATATTAATTTATTAATTTTTTATAATAAAAATAAAAATAAATATATTTTTAATTAATAAACTAAATAATTGAAAATAATTATTTTAAATAAATGAAATAATATATGTTAAGACCATGCTCCTACTAATTTGACCTTCTTATACATCTAAGAAGTGAACCACTCCTCACCCTCCTCCTGCAGCAACAAAACAAATAAGACACAAAATACTTTCTTTCACTTCCTTACACAAAAACAATGTCTGAATTCATGCCAAAAATAAGAAGAGTAAACCCTTTCACAGGACATTTTAAAGGCTCTTGGCGAAATATAAAAATCGGGCCCTTATAGTATAATAAATTTATTTTAATTATACAAGAAAATTTTATTTAAAAAATTTATGAAGTAAAAAAAATTAAAAAATATTAAAATATTTTCTCTATACTCAACAACTAAAATCAAATAAAAAAATTATTTAAAATACATCAATATCAAACAAATTAAAAACTAGAAAAACATAAAAAAAAAATAGAACATAATCTTTTAAAAAACAATCATAATAAAAAAATATTGAATAAAAAAATTCTATATAAATAAAATATATTCTTGACAAAAATAAAAAACTTTAAATTTGTCTATTCGATAAGCAAAAAAAATATATTTTGAAATCATTTCTTTTTTAATTAATGAATAAAATTTAAGAATTAACTAATTTTTTTTTTATTCTTCAAAGAAATAATTAAATAAATTTTAAATTTTTTGAAAACTGGTTACACTAATTAAGATTCAAAATACTTTTAATAATTAAAATTATAAGTAATATAAAATTTAGTTAAATAATTAAGTTACAATTAATATTACATGGGCCCATCAGAATTACCATTACAATAATTAAGATTACAATTAATATTATATGGGCCCATCAAAATTACAATTAATTGAACTAAGATTCAATTTACTGTTCTACAATTAATTTTATTTATTTTAATATATATATATATATATATATATATATATATTTTTTTTTTTTTTTAAATATGGGCCCCTTTCGAAGTTGGGCCCTGGGCCGTCGCACCCTGGGCCTATGCCCAGGGCCGGCCCTGGCCTTTCAAAACACACCTCACAACACCTCACTCACATCTCACCATTTTTCATAAAAGGTATTCGTCCATCTTCTCCCTCTCTCTCCATGTCTTCTTCTTTTCTTTACACAAAAACACCACGTACACACATATTACACACATACATGTGTATGTATACATACACCATGAATTCCAACCCCAAATAACAACCTAAATCTCAACCAAAGGCAGTCCGTTCGACCCCTTTTTCGAGCCCGTTTCAGAGCCTCAAAAGCTGACCCGAACGAAGCCCGTTGCCGGATCCGTTCGATTGAAGCTGAGCCAAATGGACGCCGTTCGTCGCAGAGACCGCCGGTGGAAACCCGTGCTTCGAATGCAGAACCCACGCCCTCCATCAATCGATTTCTCTGTTCCTCTCGTGGCGTCTAAAAGAAGAGAGAGAAGAAAATGATTTTCTCACTCGCGCTTATTTTGTTAAGAAGGGGCCAACTTTCTGATTTCCAAGTCCAATCTCTTCACATAAAGCCCAAAGTCAAAGACATTACAAAAGTGAAAGTCAAGCCATATATAACAAAGTGGTTTGTAGTTATTCGGGTCTCTTCTTATGTCAGCGTAAGTTGTAGTATTTCTTGTGTACAGGGGCGGTGTATGTATCCATTAGAAGAAGATGAAAGAAATGAAAAAACGAATAATCGAGGCTCGTGTTCAACACGTTTTCCTTAAACCAAATTCGTCATCTACAGGTACGATTGTTTCCCAGGATACAACGATTATTAAGCAAAACATTTGCTTACGGCGAACCGAGATGTTGCCTGAATGATATCACCGGAGGTTCAAAGAAACGAAGATTACAAAAGAAAAAACGAGAGCGATTGCTCGGAATGCGTCTGTATATTTCTCAAATATTTTCATACTCATTCTCGTTTCTCTTCGAGTCGAGTGTTTTTCTTATCGTGTATTGCTCTTTCATTATTTTGTATAATAACCAAGTGCTCTTATATAGAGATTGTTGAAGTCGAAGGTTCGTTGAATCTAGACCGTTTGACCACACATCGTAACGTTCATCATTCAATCACCTATTAATTATGAATTAATACTATTAATTCAAATTAAAATTCATTTTGTAACTTATTATAATAATAATATTAATCTCATATTATTATTATATTATTTTATCAATAATTGATAAATATTATTTAGGAAAATAAAATATTAATAAAATGTGCATCATAGGGTACTCCCCTATATATCTACTTCACTTGCACATTTTTCTTTATATTATTTTATTTCTTTGGAATACTCTTCCAATTCATAATATTAGTTACATCTTTGAAAATTAATTTCTCATTCATACTACTCAAAATTTGAGCGTACGAGATATCAAATCGAAGCTCTCTACGAGACGCTCATTTTCCAACATAAGTATGCATGCTTTGGATATCCTCCTGAAACATGATTACTTAGTGCCAAGTCTGCTGGTTTTCCTCTTGAACCAAACCACAAACTTGGCCTTGCTACTGGTGCTCTTTTGGAAAATCCAGAATCTTACAGACGTTTGGTTGGACGACTAATATATCTTGTTGTAACACGACCCGAAGAATGGCCAATTTGCACACAAACGACTTTCTAGGAATGTAATATTGTCATTGTCAATTTGCACACAAGCCACTTTGAGGATGCAACATTATGTAGTAAGTCGGAGCAGTCGAGTTCGATTCTGAAATGCAACGTACATAACATCATCTATGTTAGAGTACTAGTATTGAGCATTATATCGTATTATGTGTTGTAGATTATATCGTAAAATTTGCATACATTGATTCATTTGTCTTATTACTTGCTATTAGACTATGTAAATGGGATTTATATCATTGCTTTTGTTATTGAGTATGAGATTTTTTGTTATCACGATGGTGATCAGTAGGTTAAATAGTGTCTTTGAATGCTTTATGTGAAATTACTATGATGTTTGTTTGCTGAGGCTTAAGCTTGTATATAGTGATTTTATGATCATTGACTATAATATTATTTTGAAGTGACTTTATGATCATTGACTATAATATTATTTTCAGAACTATGTGTAAAAATTATGTGTGTATATATATAATTATTTTTTCTACTAATCTATTTGTTCAAATACCTTGTGGAGTCATATAGGGACCAATATATGGAATTGTGGAGTCATCGGCATTCTCATGGTCATCCGTGTAGGCCCCGGAGGAAACAATACTAGTGGCGACCAATACTCTATTATATATCGAGCTTCACTGAATCTACGTCGGTCTGGTAAGAACGATGGATACCAATGAGGGCAAGCTCAACTCTGTACTGGAATTTATCTCCGACTAATACTCAAGGACTCCTCCCAGTATAGGTTTTCCAGTGTTCACCTCTCTTCCTTTCATTTGCTTGGCAGCCACCAGGTCGATTATTTTGATCTTTCCATTCGAATTTTCTCTTTCCCATTCTGATCACTTCGAGTTTGCTTTTTCGCGATGTAAGATTTTTCTGCAAAGAAAATTGAAAACCCGAAGTGTATCTCTCACCCTATCGCGGATATCATCGGAACTATTGGAACCAAAGTGCAAAGGGGTGCATGTTGACTTCAATATCTCGGGTCTGTCGATTGTGAGGAGATTTTGCGGAAACATCCTCGTACTGATTTTCTTCATCACTTGCATCACTGATATGAACTCGTTTGTGCTTTTTCTTGATAAACAATCCGAAAGTCTCTCCACGATTGAGAATACTTTTCCTAGCAACATATGGATAAACAGTGTCTTTGAATACTTTGTGTAATTACTATAATTTTTGTTAGTTAAGGGCTTAAGCTTGTATATATGGATAAACAGTGTCTTTGAATACTTTATGTGTAATTACTATAATTTTTGTTAGTTAAGGGCAGCTTGTATATAGTGATTTTATGATTATTAACTATGATATTATTTTGACATAGCACAAAAATAATAAATTTATGGAGCACAAAAAATATGTGAAAAATATATTGAGAATAAAATATATTTTATAAAATAGTTAAAAATAATAATTATTTTACATATTTATATAAAAGTAAATTATAGAGTATAAATATACAAAAATAATAAATATATTAAAAATTTATGGAGCACAAAAAATATGTGAAAAATATATTGAGAATAAAATATATTTTATAAAATAGTTAAAATAATAATTATTTTACATATTTATATAAAAGTAAATTATAGAGTATAAATATACAAAAATAATAAATATATTATGGAGCATTGTGGAGCAAAAAAATAATATTTATATGTGAAATATATATTGAAAATAAATTATAATTTTGTACTTTAAAATGATTAAAATACAATTATTTTTTAAGTAACGTGCTTATTCAAAACAATTTATTAGTGATACTCCTCTGGATTTTTATTTTTTTTCTTTTTTCTACGTAGGCGGCCCAATCTCTTATTACTAAAAGCATCGCCTTAAATTCATATTCTTCTTTTTTTTCAAAGCATAGTCTAGCCTTAAATGCATATTCTTCTTCATTGTGTTAAACAAAAATCGGCGTTGGTGAGAGCGCACGAGATCACGCGGTCTACAAAGCTCGCCACACGGAGACCGCGAGATCGTCGCCGTCAAGCGGGAATTCAACAGCCTCTCCCGTTCGACACTCGCCGAGATCAACATCATCGATCGCTCCTACACCCCTCCGTCGTCCAGTACAAGCAAGTGGGGGTGGACGATGGCGGCAACGCCGTCTACGTCGAGTCTGCAGAGCACTACCTCCCCGACTGCATATGTGACGCGGAAGGCCACTTGGATTTGGTGTGGGTGAAGTGCCTGATGAGAGAGCTGCTCGAGGGGATCGAATACCTCCACGACGACCGCCGCCACCGCGTGATGCACAAGGACCTCAAGCCTTCAAACATACTCGTCGCCCGTTGGGGAAGCTGAAGATATGCGACTTTGGTATGAGCCGCACGTTTCCGATCGTGTTTGATTCCCTATACACACGACTCCGTCGACACCCTCTGGTACAGAGCGCCCGATCTTCTCCAAGGAGAATCGGAATATTCGGCCGCAATCGACATGTGGGTCGTGGGCTGCGTAATGGCCGAATTCTTCTTGAGAGAAGTTATGTTTAAGGGTGAATCTGAGATTCAGCAACTCGACATCATCAACGCGATTTTTTAGCAGCCTCGGTGTTGTTTCCACGACAAGTTCGATGCAGCTACGACGATAATTGGGATGTGGGCCGGTTCTTAGAGAGGCCAATTTCGACTTGATATGCCGCATGTTGGCTTATGACCCCCACGAAAGGATAACATGCACGATGCTCTGTGAATCACAATTGGTTCGATGAAGAGAGTTTTTGATATTTGTGTTGAGAATCAAGCCAGAAACAAACGCGAGCTCCGGCGAGAATCGATCTCAAATTCAAACAGAAAAATCGAACACAAATATTGAAAACGCGATCGAATGGATTAACTCTCAAACTCACCTCACACGAAGTTTGTATGGAGTATATAGAACACACGCACACTGCAAAATCAGAAAGAACACGGTGATTTTACGTGCTTCGGCCGCCGGAAAGGCAACCTACGTGCACGGTGGAGGGGAGGGTGGTTCTGGGATTATACGAAGCAAATGAACAATTACACAATGTTCTCTCTAGCTCACTTGTTACATATCCATCGCTAACAGACGCGATTATATACTAAAATGAAAATGCACAAATTCGAAATCATCATCCAAGCCGTCGACCTGTAACAACTTCCCAAATCAAGACCGTGCGATCAATGGATGCGATTCCATGTGCCTTTTGTAGATGAGCTGGCAGGGACCACAGCCAAACAAGGATCATGCGTTTTGGTTAAGAATCGAGTGAGAAATCACTCGCCCTAGACCCGTGCACCCGCAGCCAAATCAGCCCAGAAACGACGTCGTTTCATGTCTGCGGGAAATTCAAAATTTCCTGGAAATTACCAAAATGCACCTGAGCTCATTTTTGTCGATTTTTCACCCGGAGTTGGAATTTTGTGTACATTTCAACAAATCTCCACCTTACACAACAATTGCAACTCCATCCATACTTAGAATCACAAGATCAAGCCACAGAACACATAAAATTCCCAGAAAAAGAAGAACACCAAAAATTGACCTGATCAGTTTTCTTGAACCAACTTTGAATCCAAATCCTGCATTCCACAGCTGGATTCAGACTCTCAAATCAGTCCCAAAATGATCCTTATATCCTCAGCTTCAAATCCATACCAAGAACTCATCAAACGATTCATTATAGCTCCAGAAAATCCCAAATGCGACTAAGTTACTCAAAACTGATTTCAGTTGAAAAACTCAAGTATCCAACTTCTTCAATTCTGAACCAAATAACTTCAAAACCACCTCCATCAAGTTTGTATACAGAAATGTGACTTCACAGCACAAATCATTCACCACAAACAAGTCTCCATCACAGAATCACTACACAAGTAATTCATACCAGAAACTTGTTAAGTCAACTCAAGCATTGACTTTAAGATTCCTTAACAACCATGCAGAAAAACTCAATCCACATAAGTTATAAACATGATTATGGACCTCTGGCCACAACCAATCCACCCAGAAAACCACTGAGTAAGAAAACCACAGAATCATACTCCAAAATTCTCAAAACTGCCAGTTTGAGTATTTTGTTGCATAACTCTCCAACCACAGCTGATCTCTCACCTCAACTGCAGTCTAAAGAACCACAACCTCAATGAGATTGTGAAAGGTCCACCAGTTGGACCAAATCCTGACACAACTTAAACTTCTCCACAGGTAAAACCTTGGTGAAGCTATCTGTTGGATTGCCTTCAGTGGCAATTTTCTCAACCTTCACTATCTTCTTATCAACCACATCTCTAACAAAATGCAGTCTCACATCAATATGTTTGGATCTCTCATGAAACACTTGGTGTTTTACCAAATGCAAAGCACTTTGGCTATCACAGTTCACTGAAACTGTTTCTTGCTCAACTCCAAGTTCATTTAGAATCCCTTTCAACCATATTGCTTCTTTGATGGCCTCAGTCATAGCCATATACTCACTCTCAGTAGTGCTCAAAGCAACTACACCCTGATGAGAGGCTTTCCAAACCACAGCAGTACCAAATAATGTGAAAACATAACCAGAAATGGACTTTCTAGTATCCACATTACTTGCAAAATCAGAATCAATATATCCAATCAAAGCATCTCCACTGAGATCACTTCTTTTAAACATCAAACCATGATTCAAGGTACCTTTAATGTACCTGAGAAGCCATCTGACAACATCCCAATGAACTCTACCAGGATTTGACATGAACCTTGACACTGTACTCATAGGATAAGCCAGATCAGGTCTGCTACACACCATTGAATACATGATACTCCCAACTGCAGAATCATAGGGAACACCACTCATAGAGTTGATTTCTGACTGAGTTGTTGGACTTTGATCCACAGAGAGTTTAATGTGTTGAGCCAAGGGAGTTTGAGAGATTTTAGCCTCATGCATATGAAACCTTTTGAGAACCTTTTCCAGATAAGAAGTTTGAGATAAACTCAGAATCCCAATACTCTTGTTTCTGCAAATATCCATCCCCAAGATTCTTCTAGCCTCGCCTAGATCTTTCATTTCAAATTATGACCTCAGTAACTTCTTGAGAGACTCCACCTCAACTTTTGAACAACTTGTAATGAGCATATCATCAACATAGAGAAGCAAGTAAGTGATCACTTTTCCAGACTTCATTTTCAAATAAACACAACAGTCATAGTTGCATCTTACAAAACCAATGCGCATCATATAAGTTTCAAACTTCTTATACCATTGTCTAGGGCTCTGCCTCAGTCCATATAAAGATTTCCTGAGCAGACACACCCTATTTTCACTGTAAGCACCTTCCACCCCTTCTGGAGTTTTCATATAAATTTTCTCCTCAAGTTCCCCATGTAAGAAAGCTGTTTTTACATCCATCTGATGCAACTCAAGATCCTTTTGAGCTACAATGGACAACAAGATCCTGATTGTACAGTGCTTAACCACAGGTGAGAATATCTCATTATAGTCCACACCTTCTTTCTGAGTAAAGCCTTTTGCAACCAATCTAGCCTTGAACCTCACATCCTTAGCATCAGGTCCCTCAAGTTTTTTCTTGAAAATCCATTTACAACCAACAACCCTCTGAGATGGTGGCTTAGTGACAATGTACCAGGTTTGATTTTTCTCAAGTGATAGCAATTCTTCTTGAACTGCAACCATCCACTTTTCTTTCTCAAAACCTGATATAGCTTCTGAATATGTACTTGGTTCAGTAGAATCCACAAAGTCAGCCACCAATAGAGCATACGAAACCACATCAGCATGTGCATATCTCTGAGGTGGATGAATCACTCTTCTTTCTCTGTCTCTAGCAAGTTGATATCCACTGTGATCATCAACATTTTCAGGAACCTCAAAATCATCTTCAACCTCATTTTCTTCATGACTCACATCTTCTCTGCCATTCAACTCCACCTCAAACAACTCTTTATTCTCCAGATTCTTCTCTGTGAGCATAGGCATAGTGTTTTCATCAAAAGTAACATCCCTACTAATGACACACTTATGCATTCCAGGTTCAATACACCACAACCTATGTCCTTTTACTCCTTTTGGGTATCCCAGAAACACACATCTCAGAGCTCTAGCTTCCAGTTTATCCCCTCTATTATGAGCAAAACATAGGCTACCAAATATCCTCAAGTTATCCAGATTTGGAGCAACTCCAGTCCAAATTTCCTGAGGAGTCTTCATACTCAAAGCTGCTGCAGGGCTCCTATTTATCAAATAAGCAGCACAGCTCACAGCTTCACCCCAGAAAGACTTGTGAAGTCCAGAACTCAACAGCATACACCTCACTCTATCAAGCAAGGTTTTATTCATTCTTTCTTCTACTCCATTTTGTTGTGGAGTAGATGCCACTGTCCTGTGCCTAGCAATACCCTTACTCCTACACAGTTCATTGAACTCTTCAGAAACAAATTCCAAGCCATTGTCAGTTCTCAGATTCTTCAACTCCTTTCCAGATTGCTTTTCAACCTCAATCAACCATTCTCTGAACTTTTCAAAAGCTTCAGATTTAGCTTTAAGTATGATCACCCATACTTTTCTACTAAAGTCATCAATGATTGACATGAAAAACTTTCCACCACTTTTGGTATTTGTTCTAGCTGGCCCCCACAAGTCAGAATGAACATAATCAAGAATACCCTTAGTGGTGTGTCTCCCAGTACCAAAAGCAGCTCTCACAGCCTTCCCCAATGCACAAGTTTGACAGAATTTTAGTTTAGTCAACTTGTCTTTTGGAAACAACCCTTGCTTGGAGAGCTCATTTAGACTTTTCTCACTGAGATGGCCCATTCTCTGATGCCAAACCTCAACTCTCTCAACTCCTGTGACTTGAGACACCTCACCAGTCACAGCAGATCCCTTGAGATAGTAAAGATCATTTCTCTTGAACCCTTCAAGAACAACTACAGTTCCCCTCTTCACCTGCAGACATCCACCATGTGAACCAAAGCTGAAACCCAAACTATCCAACATACCAAGTGAAATGAGATTCCTCTTTAGCTCAGGGATGTATCCGACTTAAGTGAGAAGCTTAGTTGATCCATCATGAAGTTTCAACCTCACAGAGCCAATACCTTGAACTCTGCATGTGACATTATTTCCCAATACCGCACAACCACCATCAGTGTCCTCAAACTGCTCAAACCACTCCCTCTTTGGACTCATATGGAAAGTACACCCTGAATCAAGGATCCACTCAGTGTCTTTCCCACTCAAAGTCACATTCAACACCTCTGCATCCTCACAGTCTTCATTTCCAACTATGACATCAGCTTGTTGTGGGGTAGTTTGATTCTCCTGCAATTTCTTCTATGCATAACAGTTTTTCTTGAGGTGGCCTGCCTTCTTGCAGTGGTAGCATTTCCTACTTTCTCCAGAAGTAGAAGCTCCACCTCCACCTGCATTTAGCTTCCCCTGTGATGGCTTCTTCTTGTGATGCTTCTTCCCAGTAATGATCAAACCCTCAGGTGAGTTTGAGTGGTCCTTCTTAGATGATTCTTTCTTGTGCAGCTCTTTGGTCCTCAATGCTATTTGAACTTCATCAAGGGTCAAGGCATGCTCTCTGCCATATATCATGGCATCCCTAAATTGATCAAAAGTTGATGGCAGTGAACTTAACAACAGCAGAGCTTGGTCCTCATCATCCAACTTTTTATCAATATTCTCCAAATCATCAAGAATCTTAATAAACTCATCCATTTGATCCAACACTGGTCTATCAGTCACCATCTTAAATGAGTAGAGTTTTTGCTTCATGTATAATCTATTTGCCAGAGATTTTGTCATATACAATGATTCCAACTTCTTCCATAAATTGTATGCAGTAGGTTCCTACATACCTCTCTCAAAACCTTATCACCAAGGCTGAGAATGATGACACTGTGTGCCCTCATGGAAATATCCTCCAGATCTGCATCATCATCAATGGATCCAGAAGTTGACCCTGCTCTGGCTCTCTCCCTTCTCTCAGCAACAATTTCTGGAGGTGTGAGAGCTGAAATCAAACCCTGTTGAACCAGCACAGCCCGTACCTTAATCCTCCACAAACTGAAATCATTTTTGCCCGTGAACTTCTCCACCTCGAACTTTGCATATCCACTCTTCATGCTCGATGATTCGCCTTCCCACATACGGCGCCACTTGTTGAGAATCAAGCCAGAAACAAACGCGAGCTCCGGCGAGAATCGATCTCAAATTCAAACAGAAAAATCGAACACAAATATTGAAAACGCGATCGAATGGATTAACTCTCAAACTCACCTCACAGGAAGTTTGTATGGAGTATATAGAACACACGCACACTGCAAAATCAGAAAGAACACGATGGTTTTACGTGCTTCGGCCGCCGGAAAGGCAACCTACGAGCACGGTGGAGGGGAGGGTGGTTCTGGGATTATACGAAGCAAATGAACAATTACACAATGTTCTCTCTAGCTCACTTGTTACATATCCATCGCTAACAGACGCGATTATATACTAAAATGAAAATGCACAAATTTGAAATCATCATCCAAGCCGTCGTCCTGTAACAACCTCCCAAATCAAGACCGTGCGGTCAATCGATACGATTCCATGTGCCTTTTGTAGATGAGCTGGCAGGGACCACGGCCAAACAAGGATCATGCGTTTTGGTGAAGAATCGAGTGAGAAATCACTCGCCCTAGACCCGTGCACCCGCAGCCAAATCAGCCCAGAAACGACGTCGTTTCATGTCTGCGGGAAATTCAAAATTTCCTGAAAATTACCATAATGCCCCTGAGCTCGTTTTTGTCGATTTTTCACCCGGAGTTGGAATTTTGTGTACATTTCAACAATTTTTTTTCTTTACACTTTTTTAAAATCAACATATAAATATAAATAAGTGTAGATGTGTGATGGCTCACTTTTTTATCTTACAAGTATTTTTTTAATTGTTTATGGTTTTCTCACAAAAATCACATTTATTACAAAGTCAAAAACACAAAACATAAAAAAATTAATCAAACATAAAAAAAAATTAATCACAAATAAGTGTAGTATCTAGTAAATAAATGTAATAATTCACCTTTTAATTTTAAATTTATTATGGTTTTAATTTTTTTCATTCAATTTATACTAATTACAGTCACAAAAGGACACAAAGGAGAATTTATCATAAATCAATGTATATTCCATTATTCATGTGTAAATTCAATAAGTGTGATAGATTCATTTTTAATCTTACATTTCTTGCTTGTTTATTATTTTTTATTCAATTCATACTAATTACAAAATCAAAAAATAAAACCAAACATAGGAGAATCCATTATAAATCAGTGTATAAGATTCCGTAAATAAGAGTCTGTTTGGCTGAGCTTATAAGCTCTTTAAAACAACTTATAAACTGTTTTGGAGCTTATAAGCTTTTAAAATTTGTTTGGTAAATTTTTAAAAAATGATCCTAAAAAACTTAAAAATAAGTTGTTTAACCGCTTATAAGCTATTTAAAAAAAAAGTAAAGGGAAATGTACCTTTTTTTTAACAACTATTAACTTAAATAATAAAAGATCAAAATACCCATAAAATTATTACCTTTTATATATATACAAAAATTCTAAATTTATTATTTAGTTAATATAAATATTTTTAATTAAATTTTTCATATATAACAATTTATTTTTAGTAATTTTATTTATATAATATTTTAAATTGCCAAACAATTATATATCTATTTTATTCAAACGGTTTAACAACTTATTTATTAAATAAAATATAACAACTTATGAATTCTTAAAACAACTTATAAGACGTAACATCTTATAAACTGTTTTAAATAAGCTCGACCAAACAGGCTCTAAGTATGTAAAACAACTTATAAGACATAACATCTTATAAGCTATTTTAAATAATCTCGGCCAAACAGGCTCTGAGTACGATGATTTTACCATTTTTTTTATTGTTTATTGTTTATTGTTTCCCAAACAAATCATATTAATTACAAAATTACAAAATAACATATCAAACAAATGTGAATTAACCACATGTAGATTCAGTAAATAAGTTACACTTCCTTTACAAATTTACATTCTCCATTTGCATTTTGTTCAAATTGTTTTGAAGAATATATAATTCCATCATTAAATAAATACATAATATACTTAAAATTATTGAAAAACTAAAAAATCAAATTTAATAGTCCACCCCACCCCCACCCCCACCCTCCTCCGCCCTCTCCTTTGATCTCCATCCAATTCTTCATCCAGTACAGTTCGAGAGCTTACAAGTCCGATTTCTGAATTCTGGAATTCAACCAAATCATCAAGTACAGCTCGGTACCTCACAAATCCCGATTTCCCAAATTCTAGAATTTCTCAAACCCTAATAATGTCAGCTTACATTCATTTGACGATTTAAGGAAAAAAGCATCGATTCAATCTCACATGGCTTCATCAGAAATCGAAATCGTTTCAGATTCCAGCAACGAACACAAAACCTCCAAGGGGAACACTAATAACGATGTCCACATCGTCGACGTTTTCTCCGCCTCCGCCTACGGAGACTTCGACAAGCTCCGGAAGTTCGTTGAAAACGACGGCGTTTCCCTCTCCCACCCGGACGGCAACGGCTACTATCCCCTCCAATGGGCCGCCCTCAACAATTTCGCCGACATCGTTCAGTACATTATCGAAGTAATTTTGCTCATTTTACTGAAGTTTTGTTTCGGGTAGTTACGCTTCTTATGCTTTTGTTTTGATAGCATGGTGGGGATGTGAACGCGAAGGATCATGCGGGGCAGACGGCTTTGCATTGGGCGGCCGTTCGAGGATCGATTGCAGCTGCAGATGTGTTGCTGCAGAATGGTGCCCGTGTTGAGGCTGTTGATGTTAATGGCTACCGGGTAATTATAAACTGTATTTACTCCTGCTTGGAGTAAATAAGATTACAATGAATTTACAACATCAAGCCCGTAGAGTTTTGGGATGCTGAACCTGAACCCACTGACCCTATCTTTTTTTTTTTTGGGTGGTGGAGGTGGAGGTGGACTGAACACTTGTTCATAATGCTCTAAGTAGACTGTAGTCTTAAAATACTTTTGTCTTTTTCAGTTTCTAGAGAATTTATATTATTTTGGCTTTCTCGATTCTTGCCTTTCATTAAATTTGTTAAAAATGTAGTAACTACTTTGGTTGCAGCCGGTTCACGTTGCTGCTCAATATGGGCAAACGGCATACCTGAATTACGTCGTAGCTAAATATCAAGCTGATTTTGATGTACCGGATAACGATGGCAGGAGCCCTTTACACTGGTATGTAAATGGTCTAGTTAGTTATGGTATATTGTTGATGGAATGGTTTCTACTTTAATTGCTAGCTATTTATCTTTCTGGCAATTTATAATCTAAAGAAAGACATTTATTTCTTGAATAAATTTTGTTGTTCACTTATACATGTATTGCCTCGCCGTATTAATAGAACTCTGCATGTGTTCACTATTATAAGGGATTTTCTGATACTATTAGATCCTCTCTTTCTTCTGAGCAGGGCTGCTTACAAGGGATTTTCTGATACTATTAGATTGCTTTTGTTTAGAGATGCTTGCCAAAGAAAACAGGATAAAGAAGGTATCTTTCAGTTTGATGTAGTGTTTTGGTATTCTGAGATATGTACTTAAAATAGTCTCTAGTGTGAAATGCTACCAGTTCTCTATTTAAAAAAGAAAATTAACAGACCCACAAACATAATTTTTTTCTAATGTCCGATTTTCTAATTTCAACTATCTCTGTTCAGTAGGCTTACTTATTTTCTGGCATGGATGGAAATCACATTCTTTGTTACATATTTACTTTCTATCTTTGCGATAAGCTGGCATACGATTTTAGGGATTACAAGCTTTACCTTCATTTATAGTTTATTCTGTTAGAAGTTAGAACTTCGCTTTAGAGGTAAAACTATAAAGGAAATACGTTCCCTTGATTTGAGTTTAAAGATATGCTCAAGAAAACTCTGTTCTCCCAACTTATCTTATATACCGACATGCTAAAATATTATATTGAATTGGTCCGTCCTCTATCATTATATTTAATTAAATAACATCATTTTTAGGGTAGCTACCACCTTAATAATTGTCATTCAAAACATTATATTTGGTTCAATCCCTATCACTAACGCCGGCTGTTTATTATTACGCATAAATTATGGAAAAAATAGCATCATTAATGCAATCACAATAATTATCATTGTTTTTTCTAGCAAATATACAAAATACAACATACCGAAAAGAACAATATTGGGCACTTCATATCATGAATTTATTGTGTTGTGTTCTTTTTAATGTTAAAATAAGTGATTCCCGATATCATGTCAATGTTGTGTCTTGCGTCCAATCCTGTGCTCGTACTTCTTAGAACCTACCAAGTATTCACAATTTCATACCTAATAGTACTATTTAATCCGAACATAGTTTCAAAAATTAATTCAAAAACCAATACAACTCTGTTAACACCACTACTAATTGAAAATGAGTATGCAATGTATTTTAAACGGTTACTTACATTACTTGAGTTTAAACTTATATTCAATATTTGAAAGTTGGAAATTTGTTGTTATTCTTTTCAAAGATTTCCTCCTCTTATTGTTCTTATTTTGTTCCACTAATATTTTGATCAAAATTTAAGCAGATATTGTATTTCTTTAATAGGAAGAAAGTTTAGTAGAATTTCATAAGTTACATCAGAAGAATTTCCAAAATCCTTCTCTCTCTCTCTCTCCCTCTCCCTCACATACAAATCACAATAAGATATTTTCCAGTAATTGCAATGGATGTACCGTGGGTAAATCCCTAACTGGATCCTTGGAACCCTGAGTTCTGCCTAATCTGGATTACATTATATTTGATGTTTATGTTTTTTTTTGCTAGGTTGTACACCTTTGCATTGGGGTGCATTGAGAGGACACGTTGAGGCATGCAGTGTGCTTGCACACGCAGGGTCTAAAGAGGAACTTACGTTAAAAGATAAAGCAGGAAAAACCCCAATAGAGCTTGCTTCTGATAAAGGTCATCAGCGCATCGCTCTTTTCCTTGTATGTAACTTCCTTGTTAATTATGGTACTTAAGTACTTTTGGCATTTCTACTTTAAAATTTCTAATGTTTTTCTTTTGTTCAAGCAAGCAAACACACACACTCACACACACCAGATTTGTAGCATTATCATTAGGATGAAAGTGAGTGATCTGATTTGATGCAGTCAAATGCATTGCGTGCACAAACAAAGCGTTGGAACCACAAGATTTGCGCTGCACGTGGCGGGGAAGTTGGTTATGCACCAATTCTTTTCTCTCTTGTAGTTATATGTACGGTTCTCTTCACAACATGTGTCCTCTTAGGTAAGTTAAGATGTTTTTTCTGTTTCTGTGGGTGGTTTAATTACCTACTAATTTTCATCCTTTCCTTTGGTAGCTCCTAATCTGACAAAAGTTACTGCAATTGTGGGACTTTGGGGGTGGACGGCCGTTTCTCTAGCAGTTGGCTCTTTAGTCATGTTTGCTCGCTGTAGGTAATATTTTACTTTCATTCGTTAATGGTATAAAAACTGTTCGATATAATGATAACTTGTGTATATCATTCCTTATATAGACAGTATTATAATCTTCTTTGTATGTTAAGCCGTTAAGGGGATCTTCTAATTTTTGGTATTTATGTAACCTGGTTTTAACTTTGAACGCCCTCTATAAACACGGGATTTTTGTATAGTAAATGCACTCGGAAATTAATCAATGTTTTCTCTTATGCACAAACTAAGTTAGGAAGGCGCCTCAATTTTTTTTCTAGTCAATATTCAACGAGAGCAGTATGAACTTGAATTCTTTAGGGTGGTATTTATATTCAGGTGTTGAGGAATAATTTAAGTTGGGCCATATGAGAAATATAATTTTTATATTTCCCTATATAGTCAATGTCCCTCTTATTTCCTATTTGAGGTGAGATATGTATACTACCGCCCAAACAAGAATCAAATTTATGCGAAGCATTTTTGTATTCCTGTGACAATTGTAAAGATTATCGAACACTCGTTTTTCACACATATGAATCCAGTTATTTAGGGACATATTTTTATTAAGAAGGAAATTCTCTTGTTCTGGCCATTGATATATCTAGTACTGACGTAACTGTGAAGTTATTACAAAATACTTTATATCAGCATTTGGTGACATTTGTCTGCCATTTATTTTTGCAGCAAGGATCCAGGTTTTATAAAAACAAGATCGGGTGACCATTCTGGTGCAGAGGTAGAACACTCACGTTTAATAGTTGTTTGTCGCCTGATTGCTCAAGGCTGAATTCTCCTACTCATGTTTTTGAATTTGTGTTCTGAACTATTTTACTGTATCTCATGCAGGATCCTTTATTGAACATTGATTTGAATGGTAACTCCAATTGGAATGGGAACTGGTCTCAACTGTGCCCTACCTGCAAGGTTCCTCTATGACGTTTAGTTTTATACATCCTAAATGAATGAAGAACAGATGATGACATGTGACTGATATCTATGATGCATTGTTATTTCGGTGTTCTGATATTTGTGTTTCTTCTATCACTTTAATGTACTCCAGATAATAAGGCCTGTTCGATCTAAGCATTGTGCTGTATGCAAACGCTGTGTAGAGCAGTTTGACCATCACTGCCCTTGGATTTCAAATTGTGTGGGGAAGGTACTTATCTTTTTAATTTCTGCATAGCTAAAGTTTTGCATCAAGTTCTATTTACGTATTTCCTTTTGATTTATGTATGTATCGTACTCCTATATCTTATTTGAATTTTTTGATATGGGTGTTTCAATATATATTTTTAGCAAGCTATATTTGATAGTTATCAATTGACATTTGACTAAGTTTCTTTTCATTCTTGATAACACTCCATTTGAGATTTGCAGAAAAATAAGCGGGACTTTGTTGTTTTTCTCTGCATGGGGACTTTAACAGCATCAATTAGTGGAGCGGTTACCCTTCAAAGTATGTTGCAGCAGATACACGTCTATTAACTATTAGTTTGAAAACTTGTTTAATATTAAGTGTTCCTTTATTCCAATAAGCCTCAATTCACTCCGAAATTAAAGTTACAATTCTATTAATGACTACCAGTAAATGTTGTTTTTGTCCTTGTTTGGTTCTTTACGCAGGTTTTGGATAAAAGAATTTAAAATTTTATGAATTGAAATCCATAAGAACAAGTCTCTTGGACTTGTTTTGATATTTTCAAGCTGAAATGGGTTTAAATATTTTAGTACCAATGAGTTACTCCTCTCATTGAAATGCAAATCCGTGCAATATCAGAGTCATTTAAAAACCTTAGACCTCAGACCCTTGGCCACCCAAACAATATTAATGAAAGGATGAGAATAGTCTTGTGTATGATCCCTTCAGAAATTTGATTACATAATATGTTATGGAACAGGAATTTGGACATTGGCATCAGCCTCGCCAACTGGAGAAGCGTGGATTCATTATGTGATTTTTAACCATCCTGGTATCACTGCTTTCCTTGCTATTGATGGGGCTATCTTCTTAGCTGCTATAAGTTTACTGGCGGTACAGCTAGTTCAGGTGACGGACTCATTTTCATGTTTTCTTGAGTTTATATTAATTTTCTCTTCAATGATTGTTGGGTCTTTTTAGTACAACAAATGATCCACTTGTACAAAGTATGCTGCATTACCATCTTATATTACGTCTTTGCGGTCTTTAAAATAGCTCTTTGCCCAAGAAATTTCATTTTGTTTTTCAGTCATGGAGTAATTTGTTATCTTGATACCAACTTATATTACTGTATTATTAATAAGCGATTGATGTGAGCGTAAGCTCTAAGCGTGGCACCAATTTACCAAAATAATAAGAGATATATCAAAAAATGTTATTGAGCCTAATTGCTTGAATACACTTATTAGTTATTAGTATATTTTGATTTTTTTTTTTTTGTCAAAGGTGATTCTTCATTGTACATATTGTTTCTTGGTAACCTTTAGATTCTTACTTTACCCGATAATCATTTAGCAGAATACAACATACAAGATATAATATGCTGATCATACTTTCTGGAAGTTTCGAAGGACCAGCTGTCAAGTCTATAGAAACGCTAAAAGTTAAAAAAAAAACATAGAAAGCCTCCAATCACCTAATGCTAAGATTTTGAGTGCATATTTGAAAAAGATCGAGGCAAGAACCTATGTTTGTGAATGTTATTCCTTATATGAAGCAAACATGTGGTGTTTACAGTATCTGCCTATTTTGAGGTGATTGGCTGCTTCATGGTGACAATGGTATTTCTCTTTGTGCAGATTGCTCGAAATATCACGACTAATGAAGTTGCAAACTCCATTCGGTATGGATATCTCCGCGGGCCAGATGGGCGTTTCCGAAATCCATACAATCATGGCTGTTGGAAGAATTACTCCGATTTCCTGATAAACGGCTACACAGAGGACGATGAGATCGCTTGGCCACCTCTGCAGCAGGTTGCCAGATAGTAATACATACATACAATATACAGGCATGCAAGACTGTGCTACTACTACTTTGACATTTTTGCCCTCCACCCCCAGAGAATGCTACCCCTCCTGTATAATGTAATGTTACATATAGAGAACTTGTGTCTGTGATTTATTTAAATGTGCATACAGGTTCTTCTCGGCACTTTATTTTATTTGTAGTTTGAGGAACCAGTTTCGATACGAACAAAACATATGAAGTCACAGCAATGTAGTCTTTTTACTGTTTTATTATACTCTTTCGGAACATTTGTTCAATATATAACCAAATGTCCCTATATTCAAATACACAACATTTCCATCCAAGCACTTTTATTAAGAACCAGTGAGTTCAGGGAATTGTTTACATCGTAAACATAGTCAAACAAACGACAGCGTAACAAGTATAAAATGTATTCAACTCTGCTGAATACCGCTGGGCCACGTTAGATTCTTCACGGGTTTTAGAATGGCTTCGATCTCTGACAGAGTCTTCTCATCCTTCTCAATGGTAGCCACTTCTATTGCAGCTTCTACGTTTTTATCAACCTGGTTATCAGATTAAGATTTAGCGAGAAGAACAGAGACTTGGGAATAAAAATCGAGGAAACATAAACCTGTTTGACTGAGTTCATCCCAACCAAGATCGTCGATATCTCTTTATTCGACAAGCTGTATTGCATGGCTATCTTTGATATACTCTTTCCTTTCTCCTTACAATAAGCAGCAGCAGCTTGACATGTAGCCTGAAACGATTCATTCATTGGTCATGATATTTAACGTAACTACAAACACCTTGAGTTCAAAATCACCTTGAGTTCAGCCGGAGCTGGGTGCCACTCGGGCGGCCCTCTCTCTGTAAGAAGACCCATTGCCAACGGAGAAGCACTGATTATACCAACGCCTTTGCTCTTAAAGTAAGCCAACATATCCTCCAAACTCGAATCGTTGATACTATAATGACAATATGACAGGATTACATCGACTGTTCCAGGTGGCACTCTATCTAGCACATAAGTGAACACGTCAAACGGAAGCCCCGTTATGCCAATGAACTTAATCTTTCCGGCTTCCTTTAACTTAAAAAGCGCAGGTAGTGTCTCGCTCACAATCTGTTACAATAACATGTTTTGCTTAAACAAATCGAATCAATAGAAAATGAGATCATATGACATCACAACTCAGCATGTAGAATAGAACCTGGTCGAGTGAGCCGAACTCGATATCGTGACACTGCAAGATATCGACGTAGTCGAGCTGCAATCGTTCCAGGCTCTCGTCGATGCTCCTGGTCACCCTTTCGGCGCTGAAATCAAAACCCTCTTCGTACCGTCCGCATTTCGTAGACACTATGTACTCGTTCCTAGGCACCCCCAAAGCTTTCAGTGATTTCCCCAACATTTTTTCTGATAATGTTCCTCCATAAAACCTAGAATCCCAAATTGATAAGAAAATAAATCTTATGAATTTCGATCACTCCACAGATGGAAATTCCAATTTCACTCCCTTCCCAAAATCAGCCGAAAATTAAATAACAAAATATCCAGAAATCTAAAAAACACTTCATCGAAAAATTAAAACAAAAATTGAATTAGGTTTACGGGGAGGTGTCGAAGAAGTTGATTCCGAGGTCGAAAGCTCGGCGAACGGCGGCGATGGCGTCAGATTCGGAGACGAGTCCGAAAACATTGCCGAGAGGTGAAGCCCCAAAGCCCACGCAGCTCAGCTTGAGGCCCGTCGGGCCTAACGGCCGGCGCTCTAACTGGATTGACGCCATTGTTGATGTGGATCGGGAGAGATTGGTTTTTTCAATATATCGGAGTCGGAATGTCGAAGATGACACGTACCCTCGCGATGACACTCACCGCATGAGATTAGATACACTTGTACTCTACTCTAGTACTACTATACTGGGAATTGTAAACAAAATATTTTAATATCTAAATTTAATTTATTGAAAGTTTTAAGCTTTAATATTACATTATTCCAAGATGGATTTTTAATATTACATTATTCCAAGATGGATGTGATTTGTCATTTGAAACAATTAAAATATATTTACATAAATGTATTATCTTTTGAAATATTTAGAAAAAAGTTTATGAAATTATAAGTTTTACCTTCTAAAATATAATTTCTAATTAAATATAAATTTTAACTGTTTTTATTAATTAAAGTATTATTAATCTTATAATTATAAAAAAAAGTATTACTAATTATTATAATATTCTTAGAAACCAAAAAATAATTACTCATTTATAAAGAATTAATTTTTTTTAAATATTAATAATATTGTGAAATTAAATATATTGTATAATTAATATTATTGATTTAAATTATTTAATTTATTTTAAAACAAATTTAATTGAAGGTGAAGTGATTTGAATTGAATCATTTGAACTAAAATGGACTGCAATTAAGTTCAAAAGAATATATCCTAATTGTCAAATCTCCTTTTTAATTTCTGAAAAAAAACGTAACTATTAATTTAGAATAAAGTAATGTACTATATTTTTTTTAGTTTTGAATATACGTATCACACAGTCATGTGTTCGGTACAAAATTAAAAAAAAAAATGTTCTCTTTAATTTATTAATTTAAAGTAATATAACTATAAATAAAATTTAAAAAATAAATTGATAACCGAAATGAATTTTAAAATAAAAAATATTAAAATTATTACCTCTCCGTCTCAACTTTTATTTATACTTCATTTGTAATTTTAATATTAAACAATAAAAAAGTACAAATAAATGAAAACAAATATATTACTTTCTATAAATGTATTATACTTCCTAATATGAAGTGTAATAAATTAATTTATTTATATTAATCGACTTTATAATTTGACAAATATATCTCATACTCCATCCATATCTTATGAGTTTGTATAGAAAAAATTTCATGTTTATTAAGTGTAACGCTCTAAAAAAAATAAAAAATAAAAAGAAAAAATATGATATTAATATCAACAAGATTTGTCTTTTTTTATGGGCATCTTCTTATAAGAACTCCAAAATAAATAAAAAATTAAAGAAAATGAATATGATACTAATATCAACAAGATTTGTCTTCTTTTATGGACATCTTCTTATAAGAACTCCAAAATTAAGCGTAATCGAATCGGCCCATTAGGATCGAGCTTCGACCCCTCAACGAGCCGGGTTGTTACATTAAGAATAAATAGTTTTTTTATGTGTTAAATAAATAAAAAAAATAGAAGTATAATAAGTATTGTTTTGTAAATAATGAATATGTTAGGTGAAAAATAATATTATATTATTAATGTAAATATATAAGTATTGAAAGGATAAAATTATAAAATTCATAACTTTTATTTATGAGTGTGTAATTAAAAAAAAAAAAAAAAAAAAAAAAAAAAAAAAGGAAAAGTAGGCAAAGTTTTAAAAATAGGAGGAAAGATATGTGGAAAGATAGTATACCATTACTCGAGTTAGTATATCTTACACCCAAGGTGTAAGAAGCCCATCTTACTCCGGCCCACTATATAAAAAATCTGACCCAAGCCCAATTACCCGCTGACGTCATCAAACCACACATTCACCCCACTATGGATTCCGTAACTTCTCTCCATCGATTTCGTAACTTCTCTCCGTCCTCCTACACCGCCCCATATTTGCTTCTCCTCTACCGTCGAAAGCAACTATTATCGTCGCCGTCAAGCTTCGCTTACCGCCGCCTTCAGGCATCTGTTCTCGGCGTCAACTCTCCCCGCCGCCTTGAAGCATCGATTCTTCCTACAAATCTCGACGCCATCAATCATCGATTCTTCCTCCTCGTCTTGCCGCCTCCAAGTTTCGCTGGAACCTACTCAATTGAAACCCTAGGTAAATTTTCCCCTTTCTTCAGTTATCCTTCTAGCCTCTAACCTAGATAATTTAGTTTTATGATTTCTGATGAATTGGAACGGTTAATTTATCCTCCAATTGTAACTGTTAATTTTCCTAAGTAGCTTCTTCTTGTTAGTGTTCATCTTGTTTCTGATTGTGTGATTTTATTATTTCATCAATCAAAATTGATTTCCCACTGAGTGTTTCATGTTCCCTATATGTGTGTGTGTGTGTGTGTGTGTGTGTGATTTTGTGATTTTCCCCTTCTTCAGTTTATGGACTGCATAATGGTACAAATCACAAATCACACAGACACAAGTCAATATGATATCTGTGATTTTCAAAAATGCATTATGGACATGTCTTTAGTAAAACATCAATAAAACCTGCACAAATATGTGTGTATCTGTTTATTTGTGTGTATGCTGTCCTATGGTTCAACCATTTTTGTATCTTTTTATGAGTGTATCTGTTCCATTATACCACATTGAGATGTAGGATATATCTGTTCATTTTGTTTCAGTTTCATGTATTTGACTAGTATCTATTTGACTGAAATATATTACTTGATCAATCACAGCAATTTTGTGCAATGGATACATCAGAAGATCCAGAGAGACATAATAGAAATCGAAAAGTAAGTTTCTATTAAAAAATATTACGAGTTTTATTGATTGATTCTTATATTTCTGAAAATTTATTACTTATTCTTCAGGAATTGATTCATATGCTAGCCAAAGGAACCATAGGACAGCATGGTTCTCCACAAAAACAGGTAAAGTTCTTTAAATGTCTCACACTTCATATACATATTACTCATCCTTCATTTAAAAAACAGCTCATACTTCAGTTTAATATTGCATACTTCATCTGATCTTTTGTCATAACATATAGTCACTGATTATACCTCATACTTCATCTGTATATTGCATCATCTTTCAAAATAATTAGACTTCAGCCTACAATTTAAACTATTATTATTATTATTATTATTTTCAGCAAGAAGAAAAAGATTTACACAAAGAGGTGGAAGGACAAAAGGCCTCAAAAACTTCTATCCCTGGACAAAAGACTATTCCTCAGGTTAGTTCCTCTTACTTCAGTTTAATATTACAATATATCTGATCATTTGTCATAAATATGTACTTCACTGATCAAAACTCATACTTCATATGGATATTGCATCAGCTTTCAATAAAAATAGACTTCATCCTTCATTCTAAAATTTCATGCTATTTTTTTTTTTTCAGCAAGTAAAATATGCTACAAAGGAAAGCATAAGACAAAACATGTACAAGTTAGGGCAAGGACAAAAGACTATTCCTCATACACCACAGGATGTGGAAAAGATGACTTCTGATCCTAAAGAAAAATCAACAGATGTAAGTATGACTGAACTTATTTAATATAGCAATATCTTCTTTAGGTAATATTGTAAGTATGACTGAAATTAGTTTAATATTTAAATACATTTTACATCCTTTAGGTAATAATTTACTTCATATTTATGTAATTCATATTTCATTTTATTGGTGTGAAATCAGAAAAAAAGTGTTACTCCATCTGAAGTTGTCATAATAAATAATCAAAAAATGAAGATAGGACTTGGGCAAAGTCGTCTGAAGGTTTAAATTTAAATAAAAATTAATTTTCATTCATTATAATTTCAATACATAGGTTTCATCCATTTTCATTTACATTTTTTTAGAAAATTGAAATTCTGAAGAGAACACAAGGACAGAAGACAACAACATCAAAGACCTCGGAGACTGTTATTCCTAACACACCAGAGGTAACTTCCTTTATTTTATTTTTAATTGTTTCATTTTGAAGTATTCTCAGCATTAATCCTTTTTTCGTGTGAAATGACAGGAAATCCAAGGAAAAATAAACATCAGTCAGAGCATACAAGATGTTGTCAACACAAGAAAAACCCGCTCAAAGAAAACAGAACTTGATGCTCAAAGAAATGAGGTACAGCAGAAGCAAGATGCAGTGGGCACGTTGACAAAGACGATTGATGTTCAAAGAGAGAAAAAAAGAGATGTAAGTTGTTACTATTCAACAATTTTCTTTCTAGTAATATTTTTTTCATGAAGTTTAATTACCAATATTAATTTTGTGAAGTCTGATACAATACTCAAGGCTCTCAAACATCCTGTTGCTGCTGTTCTTCCCAAGGGAAAAAGAAAGGTACAATTATAGTTTTCATTTGTTTCTCTAAAATAAAATTTTGCAAATATGCTTAAACAAAAAAGGTTTAATAATTTACTAAATACACTTTTCAGGGAATGGATTCAGTAGATGATGAATTTGAATCATCAAAGAAGGTGAAGCCGACTTCAATTGCAACTTCTCAGAAAGTGAAACCAGCTGCAATTGAACCTACTCAGAAGGTTGATCATATTGTACCTACAAAAAAGCAGAAGATAGTTGCAATTGTAGATGAAAAGAAGAAGAAGAAGAAAATGAAGGTACATCAATACATTTATTGTAGTACATTTGGATAAATAAAAGTGTTTTAACAAAATTCAATAAATACTTTGCAGGGGTCAACTTCTGAAGTTGAGGATGTTGTAGCTCCAAAGAAGCAGAAGACAATTGCAAATCCCACGACTCAAAACATACAAAAGGGCAGTGACAATGAAAAGAAGAAGAAGATCAAGGTATAATTATTACTATTATTACTTTATACACTGTAATAAGTACATACACTTAAATTAGATGAATAAGGCAGTGACAATGATTTTCAGGGGATAGTTTCTGAAAATCAAGATGATGATTTTGTAACTTCAGAGAAGCAGAAGATTACTGAACTTCGAACTTCTGAAAAGGTACAATCTAATTACTATTTTAATTTTATACACTGGATATTATATTACATTTATAGACACTTACATATATTAAAATATGTGAAGCCTGAATCTCTGAAGAAGAAGACTACAAATTCAGAAGCCTCGAAAAGGAAGAAGACAAAGTCAGAAGCCCATGAGGACAAGGAAAAGGAGGTATATTTTTTACATTACTAATAAATGATTGTAGTCTAGTTGCATTTTTGTTCTAAGTAGTAATTTATAAATTTGTTTATTGTATTCAGGTAAAGAATAACGACAGCACCGACACACTTCGCTTCAAAACACGCATGAGTCCACTGCCTATTGTAAAGCTGTGTGAATCGCTTTCTGAAGAGCAAAAGGATGCTGTTAGAGAAATAGGATTTGGTGGGATCCTAGAACTGCAAATGAGATCAAACAACATGGAGCTTCTTCGATATATTATGGATAACTTCGACTATGCTCGGGCTTCAATAAAGCTTGTTGAAGATGAAATCCTGATTGACGAAGATGATGTAGAAGCCGTGTTTGGCCTACCGAGGGGCCCAGGTGACGTAGTCGAGGAAGTTGGTAAGTTTAAAATCAATTCTTTTTATTTAAAAATGCAATGTTTGTTACAGTGCATAATATTTAAATGGATGCAGGGAGATATAGCAGGAATGAACAATCCGGCTACGTTTCATTTCTGAAGGCATGGAGGCAAAGATGGCACGTGACAAAGGGTGGACCAAGTGCCAAAGATATGTCGACTGAACTCTCTACAAGAAAAGATTTTGGAAGAAATTTCAAAATAGATTTTGCTGCACTTGCTGTTGGGTCCTTGTTATCTGGGATCCAAGAATATTTCATAAATTTCAAAATTCTATATTCGTTGAAAAATGTAGATGAAATTGTGAATAAGAATTGGTGTAGGTACACCTTCAAAAAATTGATTTCTTCCATTACTGAATGGAAGAATGAAAATAAAGCTTGGTTTACAGGATCTTGCACACTCTTAACTGTAAGAATAATCAGTTAAATTTCCTTCTCAATTCTGTGGAATGTTTTAACATTTGTTTTTTGTTTCGTTTTTTTCCAGATTATCTACCTGGATAGGATGGTATACAAGTTTCGCAGTGTGGAAAGGCGATTTCCCATTTGCTCGAACTGGACACAAGCTGCAATATCAAAAAGAGTTGAAGAAGAGAAGTCAAGTTTTGGAAGAGGAAAAGTAGAGCCAGCATTCAAAAGAACACATCATTTCGAGAACGAAAAGGTATAAAAATTATTTGTACTTTTGAATTTGTGTAGACAAATAACAATATAATACATTAACTGTATGATAAATTGCATGGTATAGGATGAAAATGAAGAATATGAAGAACAAAAGGTGGACTGCCCTGCTGCACCACATTGTGAGAAGAAAAAGGTATAAACATAATCATACTTCATTTACATATCTGTCATACTTCATTTACATATCTGTCATACTTCATATATATATATGTCATACTTCATATATCTGAGTTTAATGTGTCTTTTGTTTTTTGAATTTAACAGCCTAGCTATGACAATGATTTTGCCATGAGGATGACTATGGGGTTGAAAGACATTACAACCGCCATAGAAAACTTTGGTAAAATCATGTTCGAGGGAGGGAAGGAGGATGCCACGGCAAGCATCCTAAAACAAACCTTCCGAGAACCAGAAATGGCAGAAGAAATGGTGGAACCTTCTGCCAAACCCTCAAAAGAAAAATGGTATGGCTTAGAAGACGATGCATTCGAGGAACCCTCTTTCTTGGCAGCCTTAGAAGAACTTGAGCGGACTTATCAAATAACAGCTAAGATCAAGAATGCAGAAGGCTTAACTCCAAGCTTTGATCTTGGAATTTCTAGCCCATCTGATAATGAAGCAACTGAAAATTTGGAAAGAAATGAGGTGGCTCAACATGAGGTTGGAACCCCAATACCTGATAAAGATTTCTACGAGTAAGTATCGTTTAGTTTAATTAATGTTATGATATTGTTTATATAATTAATCTGTTTTTCTGTATTATTCACTTAGTAATATGTTTTTTTTTAAAACAGAATTGTATACGAGCCTGATGATGTTCAAGATTACCAAATTCAGAAAAGAGAGCCAAGAATGGTGAATAATCTGCCTCTGAATTTGAGGTCTCCTTTTTGGGTCTCGAATAAGAACAAGATGATGAGAGTGTCGAGAACAGAACAATTGATCTCAGATTATGCACTCATTCAGCATGATGAATCAAACAAGTGGTACTACTCATACTCACTAATAATTCAAGTTCTTTAATGTACTTTTCAATCTTATATTGCCTTTTTAATATATATTTAGGGAGAGGCTGTTCCAATGTAAAGATTTGTTCGCAACCAGAGATGACTTTGCAGCTTTAAATGAGGAACAGTGGTTGACGAATAATTTCATCGACATATTCTGTCACAAACTGAACCTTGAGAATCTAAGAAGGGCAGTTGGACAGCCGAAAAGGATCTTCTTCTCAACACTCATATATGTAAGTATTTCTATTCACATTGTGAATTCTCAATATTTTGATTCTACATTACTGTAATACTTAGTATTGTGTAAAATTTTCAGCTGCAAATGAAGCACAATGTTGATGTAGAATCCAAAAAGAAATGTTTTCATAATTTCATTGATAATGAGCTCTCACGAGCAAACCATTCGACTCTCAAAGATGTCGACTTGGTAAGTTAGTTCCACAAATATTAATTTGATAATTCAAAAATTGAATCAATAACAGTGTGTGCATAATAATTGTTAAAATGCAGGTTTTCTTTGTTATCCTAGAAGATTCCCATTTCTGGCTAGTGTGTGTGAACTTCAAAGCACAAACGGTTGATATAATTGACAACAAACACGTAGAGCCACACAAATTGAGGAATACAGGCCTCTACACAAAAATTGCCTTAACCATGGTAAGACAACTTTGAAAATATCACTGTATAATTTTCCAAATATTAACACATGTGTTGTATTTTTCCTTAATATACTTTGTTAGGGAGAATTTCTTGGAGATTATATATCAGAGAAGAACATAAGCACAAAGCACTCTGCTAATCAGTTTGTAAAAAGACAATTGAAAATGCCGTGGAGATGCCCGTCAAATAATAATGATTGTGGAGTCTATGCTATTAGGCATATGGAGACCTACAAAGGGGAGGGAGATGATTGGGAGAGTGGATTCGAGAAAGACAAGGTATTCTTACTTAATTTCAGAAACTCAATACTGGTCACTATAAATTGTTTTGGTTATAACTATGGTTTGTTTGTTTTTTTTTTTGCAGGACAAAACTTTCTTGAAAGAACTTAGAGCTAGATATGCAACTTCTGTGATACTAATGGACATCAATGAAATCAAGACTGAAGTCTTGGATAAAGCCAGAAGATTCACAACTGTATTGAAGATGGATGACTGATGGTAGAGATCACTGATGGTAGAGACAGTAGAGATGACTAATGGTAGACGAAAGTGGATGATTGATGGTAGAGATGACTGATATTAGATGACACATGTTTTTGATGAATTGGAGATGAGTAAAACTTATTTGTTATCATTTGGTATCTTGCATTAATTCTGATTCAGTCTTGTAAAAATACTTAAGTAGCATTTTTTGTTCTAATCCAAATTGAAGGTTCATAATCTGCAATTTGAAGTATCAGATATTTAAAAATGTAGTATTGTAAAAATGTAGTATTTCTAAAAATGAAGTATCTGGAAATGAAGATGCAGGTTTATTCTAAGGAAAATGAAGGTCCATAAGCTGCAATTTGAAGTATCAAGAACTTAAAAATGAAGTATTGAAAAAATTAGTAACAACCAAAAAACCTAAACTCTAAACCCTAAAACCCTAAAACCCTAAACCCTAAACCCTAAACCTAAAAACCCTAACCCTAAACCGTAAAACCCTAAACCCTAAACCCTAAACCCTAAACCTTAAACCCTAAACACTAAACCATAAATCCAAAACCCAAAACACTAAAAACCCTAAACCCTAAACCCTAAACCATGAACCCTAAACCCCTAAACAATAATACAAAAATAAAGGTTTATACTAACTTAAATATGAAGCATTAGTATTTAAAAACTGAAGGATCAGCACTTAACAACTGAAGTATCACACCTTTAAAAATGAATAATGAATATGTCAGAGGACAACAAACAATCTGATTGTCAAATGATTAAATTAGAAAGCAGGAAATCCAAAGTACTGTAATTCAAATTTCTTACAATAATCAAAATCCAAAATCTCAACAAACCAATATTATTTCAAATGACTAAAGTAGAAACCAACAAATCTAAAGTCTTGTAGTCTTCAATCATCCAAATCTCCATCTCAACTACAAGGCCTATTTATTTTCCATAAAACAACACAAAAAAATGAAAGTTAATTAGTAATCAATAACTTAAAAAATAACAAACATAATGTGGTTACCTAAAATACTTACCTAGTAGAATCTCTCAAGGGAACAAACAACGAACTTGTTTCTTCATGAACAACATGTAAAGAACCACTCCCTGAACTTGGGTGAACAATATATGCATCCTTCTGAACCTACAAAATAATAAAAATATAAGAAATATTAGCAATTTGAATGCAGCCTTGTCTCCTATAGTAATAGTATATTGAAATATGCAGCCCTGCCTCCATAGTAATACCTGCATATTTTGAACAGCTTTTTTACTTTGAACCTTTGCAGTCTCAGCTCGTTTCCTCTTCCCTTGAGCTTTATTATTTACTTTCTCAATCGTGGTTTTTGGCCTCTTCTCGCGTCGACCTTGAGAGCTCTTGCTTGGAGGATTCTGAATGACATTACTAGACACAGAAACTTCATCGTTATCACCAAAGAAAATAGGTCCAACCTCTGCATTCAGCCTATTCATAGCATATTCAAAAGCTTCTTCACAAATCTGCCGAGCAGAAGCATTATCTTCACTAGAAGAAATCAGCCTATAAAATTTTCTAGAAATCTGCATGGTCCAGAGAGAAGCAGCCATAGAATTTGAAGAAACACGACTAGTGTCAACCAACTCATTCCCCACAATACGATTAGCAACAACATCCTTGCGCCACCTCCTCAAAATAAATGCTTCCGGGATGGCAGAAACACAGTGAATATCATATATACGAAGACAATGACAGCACAATATCCCCACCTCTTCAAACAGTTTGCAAGTACAAGTAATGTACTTTTGAGTTTCAGAAAAACAAACCTCATGCCTTATTTGTTCATAGCCCTGAACCCACACATAATATTTTAACATTCCAGTATCACACGGGACAAAAGACTGATGGCATTGGTTCCCTTTCAAGTACTGCTTCTCAAACATAGAATATACCAAAGGAGTGTACACATTTCTAGCATGTATAAGAAGTCCAGCCTCAGTCAAAGCCATAGAAGGTTTACCTTCAATACTACGCACATCTTCACTAAACTCCTTGCTTCTCCACTCAGAAATAACGGAGACAAAGCAATGGTAGAAATCACAAAGACTGGCTGTCTTGGATAACCTCCTGGAAATTGAGTGGTTCGTGCTCTCGCTCCTTTGAGAAGACAATATACCTCCAGAAAACCACATTTTGTTGTATGCAGGACACCACTTTTCCCTCAACTCATACAACTTCACAAGCCATTTGTCATTTTGACAGTGAAACTTAGTAGTCATCCTGCAGTAAAGTAAATGATGTATGAAGCATGAATAAACTGAAGCATGACATTAGAGTATAATGAAGCATGAAACACAAGGATAATGAAGGACAATGAAACAGAATAGAATGATACTTACTCTCCCCAATATAGCTCGAATTCAGCAATTGTATCAGCATCCTTGAGCACATGATTGAACAAGGATAGAAACTCGCTTTTTTCTCTCAAAGCCCTGATATGCTTCTTAGAATTTTGTATAATGTGCCAAATACAAAGACGATGTCGTGATGTAGGAAAGATCACAGAAATGGCAGCAGACATGGAAGGACATTGATCAGTCATAATAGTCACAGGATGCTTATTATTCATCGACCTCAGAAAAGTAGAAAATAGCCACTCAAAGGACTCAACTTTCTCATTCACCATAAAGCCACAACCAAACATGATATTATTGCCATGGTGATTCATGCCGACAAAAGGGGCGCAAATCATGCCGTATTTGTTTGTCCGATACGTAGTGTCGTGCACCACCAAATCACCAAAAGTCAGGTAATCCTCCTTCATACGACCATCCCTCCAAAAGAAACTAGTCAATCTTCCTTCATTGTCAACTTCAAAATCAAAGAAGAAGTCCTTCTCATTAGATTGTCGATTTCTGAAAATCTGAATCAAAGTGTTACAGTCGGTACCATCAACAGCCTTTGACTTACCTAAGGCATTATACGCATCTCGAGGGCCAAAACCGAGAAAAGGTGACCCCCCGGATTGGGTTTTCAAAACCCTCACAGCATCAGCCACACCAACACCACTTTTGTGAAGCTCTCTCAAATAGGCAAGTTGGTTTTTAGAAACTCTCCTATGAGACCTAAGAAGATAACTACCCGACGGTGGACATAGGTCATGGTTGTGGCCTTTTACATGTTTACTAACAACCCACACTCCATTAATATCAACATCATATTGAACTAGGGCTGGACATTCACAACGCACAACCATTTTTGTATACAAAGGATCACCATGCGCTTTTTTCGGTTTTAGTCCAGCATGAGAACAGACATATCGTTTCATTGAAATACTTTTATCAACACGGAGCCTTTGTTTGCACTTTCGGACACTAAAACCAACATTAAATGCATAGGTGTTGTAGATATCATATGCCTCACTCTCAGAATTCACAACAACTCCTACCAAATCACTATCAGGACCATAAACAATATCATCTACAAGCCAAAATGAACCACAATCATCAACTATAAACTTAAAAATGAGAGCAAAATTAAAGTAAGCATTAATATGAGAATAACCTGAAGTATGAACATCCAGATTTCCATCATCAAGATCAATAATATGATTCAACTCCATGGCATCTAACAGAAATGAAATATTAATTAAACTGAGGCACAGACAAAATGCAGGTTGACATGTAACTTAATTGAAGGTTGACAAAATACTAAATGAAGGTCAGGTCAGAAATCTAGGGTTTGATCATCACCAGCAACAACATGATTCAACATTTAAAAACATGATTCAACAACTCAAAACAGATGAACTCATAACAGAACATGCAATTCGAACAGAAGATGGATAGAATCGACATACCTTGGACCATAATCGATGACAAATCCAATACATCATCCATGGTTAAGATTCAATTCAGATTTGGAAGAGGATAATGCCGTTGATGAAGACAAAAAAACGCCCGACTGAAGAGGCGCAGATGAATCGACGGCGAACGGCAGCGGCGATGTCAGGAAAACACGGAATTGGAGAGGAAAAGGCGGTGGTGAACAGAGACGATGAATCGTGTGTGTGTACGCAATCGTGGATGTTATTCACCGGAGGCAGTCGCTGATGGAGCTGATGATGACGAAGAGTGACGCTGACGATGACGGCGGCGATTGGGCTGATGATGACGGCGGCGATTGGAGGTGATGATGACGGTGGCGAACAACGCTGATGATGACGGCGGCGAACGGCGAAGAAGGTTCAGCCGAGCTTCGTGAATTTTGGTAGCGTGAGAACAGAGAGAAGGAGAGAGTGCGAGCTGAGAAGGAGAGAGTACGAGCTGAGGGGAAAAAAATGGGGAAAGAAAGGTTGGTTAATTTTGACCGAGTCTTTTATTAGGTTGACCGGGAGCAAGATGCTCATCTTACACAAGGGAGCAAGATATAAATTGCCCCATTACTCCGTATTTAATACTCCAGGACAAATGAATTTATATATAACATTATTATTAAGTATTTTTATTATGAGAAATCACAAATAGGAGCATATATAGTATAAGTATTGGAACCAAACTAATAATGTCACGCTCCGTTTTATTTTATTAAATAAAAAAAATACAAGTAATAATTTATAAAGATCTCAAGGGCGCGAGATACAATTTTTCAAACTCCACGTCGGCATAATCAATTTTCAACGGTAAAAAAATTTTAAATAATAGTAAATGCAGCGGAAATGATTAACACTTTTAACTCGTGCGACACACACTAAAATAAATGAACTCATTAATAATTAGTACGAATCACGACACAAAAGCATCCTCGGCTACTCTGGTTGAATCAATCATGTCACCTGAAAATCATTTATATTACCAAAGGTCAGTCCACTGACTGACAAGTAGGCATACATACTATATGCTTTAATCTTTCCACTTGTCGTCTTAATCGTAATTTAGACGTTGAACTTTAATGCAATGCAACTTCTGGACTTAACTTAACCTTAGATCATAAACTTGACTAGAAACCTTAAGGAAAGGTAACTTTATTTCACGTTAACCTTCGAAACGTGACTTCAACATTTAGACGTTTATCACGTTAACCTCCGAAACGTGACCTACGTTTTATACTCACGTTAACCTTCGAAACGTGACTTAACATTTAGACGTTTATCACGTTAACCTCTGAAACGTGACCTACGTTTTATACTCACGTTAACCTCCGAAACATGACTTACGTTTAGACTATCACGTTAACCTCCGAAACGTGACTTACGTTTAGACTATCATGCTAACCTCCGAAACGTGACTTTACATTTAGCTAATCACGTTAACCTTCGAAACGTGATTTTATATTTAGTTTCGTTCTTTAATGTTTTAACCGTGAAATAAACTTCTAATGCATATGATTCTTGCGTGTGCATGAACTAATGAACTAATGATATGCATGATTTGCATCAAAAGAACAAAATATAAGCATTTCAATAACGTAATTAAATATAAGATAAACACCATCAAATCTGGAACAAAACATGATATACAAACCAAGACGTGATCTACCATTTTCATATTTAATAAACAATCATATAACCAAAACATCACCAATGCTATTTGCATATATAAAGTGCTACTGCTACAAGTCGCAACTATTAGTATTACTGTACACATTGGTATTGTTACATACGCATCTAATCATCATCACCATCACACATACACATTCAGGCATACTGCATAAAACACTACCATACATATGGGTCATTACGTACCACACACACATCTTCACATACATATATGATATTATATATTTTTTTTTACTCATGTTCCTTAACAACTATTTATATAGGCAAGCTCCTCTATTTACTACTTCACGGAGCATGTATATACTAAACATTACGGGGAGAAATCATCATATATCTAAGTTCAGACATGGATGTAATTAACATTATACCTCAGTTATGATAACAACTAACATTTCAACAACAATTGCGTAATTTTAAGACAAGAAATATACACTCTAGATTCAAAGATTTAACCTAACTACATGAATCATATATTGAATCTATCTACATGAAATCTAACCCGCTTGCCTGATTATACGACGCGGTCGAGGGATCGAGGTTTTTTTGTGAGATTCCCGAGTGTCCCGGTTCTTCTCTTGCGTCCGGTAGTCCCTCCTCTCTTGTCCTTCACGCTAGTTGCCTCCGTTCTTTTTATTCGGTTCTTGTTCTTAATTATTTATTTTGGTTTAAGTGAAAACTAGGGTTAATTAGTTATTCTTTTTATTCGGTTCTTGTTCTTAATTATTTATTTTGGTTTAAGTGAAAATTAGGGTTAATTAGTTAGCTTAAAGCCTCAAACTATAAAAAGTTTGGGCAGCCCATTTAATTATAATTACAACCCATTAATTTAGATTGTATATTATTTCGGCCCAATAAAAAAAAGTACTAACTTAACATCGGTCAATTAAATTCGAAGTCCAATTCATCAAATATCGAAATCCAAATAAAATATTGAACACGTAAGCAAACAAGCAATTTTAATTAATTAATTTTTATTGTAAAAATTCGGATTATTACAAATAAATTCAACGTTAATATCGTACCTTAATTAGTCCGATTCATAGTACGTGCTCATGATTAAACTACCTTTAAATATGTAATTACAAATATGTGAATAATGTGATCGAATCGTGTAGTCGATCTATCAACGTGCTCGCTACCCTGGAACTATATTATTAACACGATTTGTAAATTAAAATTAAAGACGTGAAGTATCATTTTAAAAAAAAATTATACTAGTATTAAAGAAAGAGAAAAATATTTTTTATTCATTTACTTTTTTTTCGAGTATCATATATAATTTTACATTTTTTAATAATAAAAAATTATACTATAAGGGTGTACATTTTTTTTTCTTTTGAGTTGCATTCAGATTAAGTAAATCATATTTTTTTAACTAAATTCGATTGAATTAAAGTGAATATAGAATATTAATATAAAAGAATCGGGCTTATAATTTATTTATAGTTTACTTAAATAATAAAATTATAAACTAACTAAAATCACATGAATTTATTTTATACATTAAATATACTTATATGTTTCAAATCAATTGTAACATTTTATTTACAAATAAAAAAATGTGACTATTGTCATTTTTTTTTTTTACTAAAGTACAAGTGGCTTGAGAGTCAATGCAACATATACTAGTAGTAGTATATCCTACTATTAAACTAAAGTATGCAATTGGCTTTATTTTATTTTTTATTTTTTATTTTTTATTTTTTATTTTTTTTACACCATGTATATGAGTCATGTGTACATGGCCATTACCTCCGAAAAATATGGAATCTATAAAATATGGCACTTTTGTTGGTAAGAACTAAGAAGAGCAAAAGGGTTCTTCAACAATAATTATTCTACCAATTAATTGATTAATGATTACTATAATATTTAACAATAAAAAAATCACTTTAGTATTTTTGAAAATTAATATAAGAAAATTTATTTATTGATTATTAGGTGTGCCACTAACCATCGATCACTGTATTTGCTCACTTATTTACCAATCAAAAGCTCTTCACCATATTTTTACAAGCAACGACGCTTTAAAATTTACTCGTACGTGCCTCAAATATATTACAACTGACGTAGTAACACGTATAATATTTAACCGACGGGCCAACCCTACGAGGCCATACGGTGTCCCCAAGGGGTTTCCTTACGGCATCCTCGTAGGGCGTTCCTTGCTGCTATCAAAACGCTGTAGAGAATCTGTTCCCTACGAGTCTAGCCTCTACAGCTAAATTACGTAGGGATCATCCTTTTTTACGAGAATGGTAGTAAGGATCATCCTTTTTTTTTATCAACTTGACGCATCATGTACACGTAAGTACTCTACTTAATTATAAATTAATAATCTGAATAATTAAACACTAATTGAAGTAATTAATAAAATAAAATAAAAATTCTTCAATCAACCGACAACGGAATATCTTATTTGATTTCATCATCTATTTAATTAATAGCTAAAATAATCGATCCTTTATTTAAGGATATTGAATATATATTGGATCTCGTGAATAATGCCTATTCTACTTCCTCAAGTTATCATGTACCCGTCTTAATTTCAATCTGTTGTAGGATCGGACGATGTATAGTATGATAATATCAATAATACCGAAAAAAGAAATCAACGAAAAATAGAGAAGACAAGAATTTACGTGGAAACCCAACTGGGAAAAACCACGGGAGGAACGACGAACAATTCACTATAATATTGCTTCACGATTACAAGGATGATATACGCTCTAAACCCTCAAATCTCACGCAATAGCTATAGAATTATAATCGATGTGTTTATGCCTATGGAGTAGCTCTCTTTATATAGGGGAGAGACCTAATTAATGTATGGAAACATTAATTTTCGCCCATAGCATGCCTTGAAGGAGAAGGAAACCAAAACGGACCAAAAATAGGATTTTCCTAAAATCCTCCGCGCCTGGTACATTTGGCGACCGCCGTTTGCAACCGGCGGTCGCGGGATCATTTCGGCGGTCGCCGAAACCTTTCAGCGGGCGCCGTTTTTGTACAGACCCGACTTCGTCAAACTCGACCTTTTCGGCGGGCGCGGAACCTCGTTTGGCGGTCGCCGAACCTAAACGGCGGGCGCCGTTTTCCTTCGGCGGTCGCCGAAGCTTCATCGAACCTTCGATGCTCCAGGTGACGTAAACGGCGGGCGCTGCCCTCCTTCCGCGATCGCGGAACGTCCACCGGCGACCGCCATTTCCAAACGGCGGTCGCCAAAAGCTTCAGCGTGCCTCCTTCTTCGGTTTCGTGGCAAAACTCAACAAATCTCCACCTTGGCACTAAACCGCGAACTTCATTCGCCGTCCGTCTTCCTCCATAAGCCCCTAAGGGCTTAATCTCTCGATCGAAGTCCAACCAAGCTAGAGCAAAGCTCAAACTTGGTTGCGGGTAAACTCTTCGTCAACATGTCCGCCGGATTGTCGTGAGTGCTAATCTTACTCACCTTAATATCGCCTCGAGCGATCACCTCACGAACAAAGTGATAACGAATATCAATGTGCTTCGTTCTCTCATGGAACACTTGATCTTTTGTGAGACAAATAGCACTTTGACTATCACAAAAGATAGACGTCGTCTTAGGACCCTTCGAGAGCTCTCTAAACCAACCTCTCAACCATAGAGCCTCTTTGCACGCTTCAGTGACCGCCATATACTCCGCCTCGGTAGTAGATAAGGCCACCGTACTTTGCAAAATAGCTTTCCAACTTATGGCACACCCACCAATGGTAAAAACATACCCGGTAAGAGATCTTCTTTTATCTAGATCACCGCCATAGTCGGAATCCACGAACCCCCGAACATCTTCTTGATTCCTCCCGAACACTAGCTTCTTGTTAGACGTACCTCTCAAGTAGCGCAACACCCACTGCACCGCCTTCCAATGCTCTCTTCCGGGATTCGCCATGTACCGACTCACGGCACTCACGGCGTGGGCCAAATCCGGACGTGTACACACCATGGCGTACATCAAAGACCCAACGGCATTGGAATAAGGGACTCGAGCCATATCCTTGATGTCCTTCTCCGTAGTCGGAGAGTAAGCAGAGGTAAGTCTAAATTGTGTTCCAAGGGGAGTACTTACCGGGTTCGCATTCTCAAGGTTGAACCGACGTAGCACCTTCTCTATATACCCCTTTTGGCCAAGATACAACTTGCCATCTCTTCGATCTCTTGTGATTTCCATTCCTAGGATCTTCTTTGCCGCACCAAGATCCTTCATCTCGAACTCCTTACTAAGTTGTGCCTTGACTCTCTCCACCTCCGACTTATCCTTAGCCGCTATCAACATATCGTCGACGTAGAGGAGAAGATAGACTAAAGACCCATCACGGCCTTTCCGGAAATACACACAACTATCATTGGAGCTCCTTCGGAAACCATTCTTAATCATAAACGTGTCGAAACGTTTATACCATTGTCTAGGAGACTGCTTCAAACCATATAAGGACTTCTTGAGAAAATACACCTTGTTCTCTTGGTTTGAACCCTCGAACCCCTCGGGTTGAACCATGTAGATATCTTCATCGAGCTCCCCATGTAGAAAGGCCGTCTTCACATCCATTTGCTCAAGCTCCAAATCATGCATTGCCACAATGCCTAGAATTGCTCGAATCGAGCTATGCTTGACCACCGGTGAAAACACATCATTGAAATCTACTCCGGGAATTTGGCTAAAACCCTTAGCCACCAATTCTCGCCTTGTATCTCTCGTCCTCAACCCCAGGGATGCCCTCCTTCTTCTTGAAGATCCATTTGCACTTTATGGCTTTCTTGCCTTTAGGGAGATCAACCAACTCCCAAGTGCCATTCTTATGAAGAGACTCCATCTCTTCTTGCATAGCCAAGACCCACTTACTTGAGTCATCACACGCAACCGCCTCGGCATACGAGGAAGGCTCCTCATACGAATCAACTTCATCGGCTACGTTTAGAGCATAGGCCACTAACTCATAATCGGCTAACCTTTTAGGTGGTCGACTCTCACGCCTTGGCCTATCTCGTGCTATGCATTGCGACTCTTTTGGATCTTCCGGAGTAGTCGAACTACTCGTCTCATCGTTCGGGGAACTTGACTCATCATCTTCCTCTTGCACCCTGTCCGGCTCCACCTCAATAGGAGTACTTGGAACCTCGAGATTCCCTTTAGACGACCGATCACCAATCATAGAAGCCTCATCGAAGACTACATCACGGCTTAGAATGACCTTCTTCGTCTCTGGACACCAAAGCTTATATCCTTTAACTCCTTCCTTAAAGCCAACGAATATGCACTTCTTAGAACGTGCACTCAATTTCCCATCGTTGACATGCATGTAGGCCGGACACCCAAACACCCTCAAGTCCTCATAATTCGCCAGAGATCCCTTCCACAATTCTTGTGGAGTCTTCTTATTAATCGCCATGGACGGGGAACGGTTGATAAGGTAACATGCTAAAGAAGCCGCTTCAGCCCAAAAACCTTTACTCAACCCCGAAGTCGCTAACAAGCAACGTACCTTGTCCATAATCGTGCGATTCATTCTCTCGGCTACTCCGTTTTGCTGAGGGGTGTATCTCACAGTGTGGTGCCTCACAATCCCCGAACTTTTGCAGAATTGGTTGAATTCTTCGGACACAAATTCTAGGTCGTTTTTCGTACGTAGGTTCTTCACGACTTTCCCGGTTTGTTTCTCTATCATCACCTTCCAATCTCTGAAGGTAGAAAACACGTCGCTCTTGTGTTTCAAGAAGAACGACCAAACCTTTCGGGAATAGTCATCGATGATGGTAAGCATGTAGTAAGAACCTC
Organism: Euphrasia confusa; assembly: GCA_954870475.1. Lineage (NCBI taxonomy): Eukaryota > Viridiplantae > Streptophyta > Magnoliopsida > Lamiales > Orobanchaceae > Euphrasia > Euphrasia confusa. The sequence goes on along the minus strand of OX940951.1, from coordinate 12,184,185 downwards.
CAGTGGAGGGGACCAGGGATGGTCCCCATAGATCGGAATGTACATACCCGAGTATCTCTTTAGTTGTGTGAGCGCCGGTAGTGAACTTCACTCGCGTTTGCTTCCCATAGACGCACTGCTCACAGAACTCCAACTTCGACAAGCCCTTATCCCCAAGAAGCCCTTGCCTACTCAACTCGGTCATTCCGGAATCACTCATATGCCCTAGACGCATATGCCAAAGTCTCGTTGTATCGACATCCGGGACTTTGGAATCACCTACGGCTACTTCACCTTTCACCGTGGTGCCTTCAAGAACATAAAGCCTTTTTGACTTACGTTCGCCTCTCATAACCACCAACGAACCGCTGGCAACCTTCACGACTCCACCTTCTCCGGTGAACGAGTAACCCTTAAGCTCCAAAGTACTAAGCGAAATCAAATTCCGCTTTAAGCCGGGAACGTATCTAACCTCGCTTAGGGTGCGGATCGCGCCGTCAAACATCTTGATCCGGATGCTTCCTATCCCTTCGATCTTGCATGACGCGTTGTTTCCCATAGTCACCGCACCTTGCTCCACCTTTTCAAAAGTATCGAACCACCCACGATTCGGACACATGTGGAACGTACATCCCGAGTCTAGGATCCATTCCTCGCTTGATTTGGAGACCTCACCCAAAGCCATGAGAAGATCACAATAATTCTCGGCTACACCAACTTCACCGGAACTCTTACCGAAATTATTATTGTTGTTGTTGCCGCCTTCTCTCTCCTTCCTATTCTTCAAGGAATAACAATCGGCTTTGATGTGACCCTTCTTCTTACAATAGTTGCAGACTTTGTTACTATGTCGTGACTTCGATCGAGACCTATCTTGCCCCGTCGATCTTTGGTTGGTCCGTCCACGGACATTCAATCCTTCGCTTGGCGTCTCTCCCGAATTAGGACTCTCCATCATCAAAATATTCTCTCTAGATGAGAGAGCCGAGGTTACGTCTTTAAACGTGAGGCTATCTCGAGAATATATGAGAGTATCACGGAAACTCGCCATAGAAGGGGGTAGCGAAATCAGGAGCCAAAACGCGAGGTCGTCATCTTCGAGCTTCACGCCAATGTTGCCGAGGTCGGCGACTTTCTCCTTGAATTTCGCTACGTGCGCGGGGATAGAGGAACCCTCCGCCATCCTGAGCAAATATAAGCTTCTCTTCAAATTGTGCTTACTTGACACCGTCTTGGTGATGCACATCTCTTCAAGCATCTCCCACAATTCTTTTGCTTTCTTCGCTTTCATGATGTCCTCCGCCAAAGCGTTCGAAACATGGAGCCCTATGGTCGCCATGGCCATCTGATCGAGCTCTTCCCAATCTTCATGCTTCATGTCCGTCGGCTTATTTTCAATACCTTTGAGGGCGCCCTCTTGCTTCAGGGATCGAAGAACTAACCTCATCTTGTATTGCCACGTCGGGAACCTTGTGTTGAGATCCAGCAACGGTATGTCATACCTCACGCTCGTCATCCTTAGCTCTGATACCACTTGTTGTAGGATCGGACGATGTATAGTATGATAATATCAATAATACCGAAGAAAGAAATCAACGAAAAATAGAGAAGACAAGAATTTACGTGGAAACCCAACTGGGAAAAACCACGGGAGGAACGACGAATAATTCACTATAATATTGCTTCATGATTACAAGGATGATATACGCTCTAAACCCTCAAATCTCACGCAATAGCTATAGAATTATAATCGATGTGTTTATGCCCATGGAGTAGCTCTCTTTATATAGGGGAGAGACCTAATTAATGTATGGAAACATTAATTTTCGCCCATAGCATGCCTTGAAGGAGAAGTAAACCAAAACGGACCAAAAATAGGATTTTCTTAAAATCCTCCGCGCCTGGTACATTTGGCGATCGCCGTTTGCAACCGGCGGTCGCGGGATCATTTCGGCGGTCGCCGAAACCTTTCGGCGGGCGCCGTTTTTGTACAGACCCGACTTCGTCAAACTCGACCTTTTCGGCGGGCGCGGAACCTCGTTTGGCGGTCGCCGAACCTAAACGGCGGGAACCGTTTTCTTTCGGCGGTCGCCGAAGCTTCATCGAACCTTCGATGCTCCAGGTGACGTAAACGGCGGGCGCTGCCCTCCTTCCGCGATCGCGGAACGTCCACCGGCGACCGCCATTTCCAAACGGCGGTCGCCAAAAGCTTCAGCGTGCCTCCTTCTTCGGTTTCGTGGCAAAACTCAACACAATCAATGATCAAAACAAAAAACAAAAACTAGCTATAGTATATGTTAATTTTTACTTAAATTCGATTTTATTATCACTAAAAACATCAATAATTGAGAAGTTACGTTTTATTACGGATTGTTCGACTTTTATCCTTTTTTTTTTTCCTTTTTTTTTTTTGCTCTAGGTCAATTGCAATATCCTGAATTCGAACTTTGACTTTTAAATTCTCAATTCAAGTGTTCAACCAACCGAGCTAACAACCTTACGTTCAATTTTTATCTTGCTGGCGACCATTGTCACAAATTACATTTTAATTTTATCATGCAATAAAAAATGATTATTTTTTATAAAAAAAAAATTGCAATTACTAGTATTTCATTAATTAATTTTTTTACTATAAATAAATAAATAAATAAAACAATATTTTTTTAATTATTACTCCATCTCTAAATAATTAAGTGCATTACAATAATTTACAACTGTAACAACTTACCATGAAGTATTATTTCATTATATAAGAATAAATTCCAATTTTAATTATTTAGTCCGATTCTTTGTACGTGCGCATTAATAACTTGATTTGGATTTAAATATACTAATATTACTAGTAATAAATAATTATATTTATATTCGAATCATAGCATGTATAGATCTATGGGACAGCCTGTAGGCTATCCTGCGCATGATATAAATTTCTTCAGGGTGGCCATGACGAAGGGTGGGCATTCATGTAATTTCATGTTCGATCGTATTATCGTACCACGAGGTTAGATTAGATTGAATCTAACGACTCTTTTATTCAAATACTGATCATCGACGAGACATTCCAACCTTTTGAATTTCGATTACTGCAAGTTTGCACATGAATTTTGACCAGATGAATCGAGCACTAGCTAGCCAAGCCAAGCCTGACTAGCTAACTCGGTCGAGAAATCGAACCAAAATTTTCGTAACCCAACTATATACTCACTCCGTCCAATAACTATTTTCCAATTTCGTTGTAAATTTACAAAACACTGAAAAATAATTGTTAGAGGAAGGTAGTAGTATAGGAGTATATCAAACGAATAAAAGCCAACGGTATTTATTGGACTTACATGAGCATTATTTGGCCGGAGAGTCAATGCACTCAATAAGTTATCAATAATATTGTACGTACATATAATAATTAATGTTTTTATTTATATATGTATTATATATAATATAATGCCCAATTGAATTTATTTATGTGATTATTAGCCCCGAGAAATATGGAATCTCTAATATATATATATATATATATGATTAGTTTATTTATCAATTAATTATATTGACAGCTACTTTTAATTTGAATTTGTTGGTAACAGATTTCAAATTTCAACATCAACAAGTCTTCAACTAACTATTGTAAAGACAGCTATTATATATTAATTATAAATGAATATTTAATTCAACAAAAAATTGACACTTTACATTTAACAACAATTATATATATATATATATATATATATATATATATATAATAAAAATCTCTCTTCATTATTACAAATTCCAACTTTAATATATATTTAGTAATTAGTAACAATGTGGTTCTTTTCCTCTAGAAGACATGCTTAAGTGTATGAAAAATAAAAATAAAAATTGATATTTTATTTTATTTTTAATTTAAAAAAATCAGTAAAATTAGAGTATTTTTAAATGAACAGTATTAGGATTTGCCACCTCAAAGGAAAATTCAAAAAAATGTCAGCAGGATTTGCCACCTCAACACTTGAGGAAAATTCAAAAAATGTTTGGATGGCATAGGATTCGAACCCTTGATCATTATAGTTGGAAATTAGACCATTTACCACTAGGCTATGTTAGCTAGTTGGAAAATTATATAACAGATTTATATATATACGTTATATGTTGTAGTATAAATTATGAATTACATAATTAATTAATAATTATCATATTAAATAAAAAATTATTCAATACATAAAAAATAATCAATAAAACATAAATAAATAAAAAAATTATTTCGCTTAATTATCATAAAAACAAAATAAAATAAAATTATGTTTTATTTAATTTAGTATAACATATGTTTCAACTTAATATTAATACTTTATAAATAATTTTTTATTATATTTTTTTAATTCAAAATAAATTTTTACTACTAAAATTAAAAAGTAAAAATATATGTTGATCAAAAGAAATAATTTATTATTTGTATATTTTTACTTTTTAATTTTTAATAGTAAACATATATTTTTTAATAAAAAATAATCAATAAAACATATAAAAAAGTACATTTACTATTGAATTAAAAAAATATAATAAAAAATTATTTATAAAGTATTAATATTAAGTTGAAACATATGTTATACTAAATTAAATGAAACATAATTTTTTTGTTGTTTTTTATGGTAATTAAGCGAAATAATTTTTTTTTATTTATGTTTTATTGATTATTTTTTATATATAGAAAATTTTTTTGTTTAATATGATAATTATTAATTAATTATTTAATTCATAATTTATACTACAACATATAACGTATATATATAAATCTGTTATATAATTTCTCAACTAGCTTATATAGCCTAGTGGTAAGCTCTTATATCTATCTACAATGATCAAGGGTTTGAATCGCATGCCATCCAAACATTTTTTTTGAATTTTCCTCAAGTATTGAGGTGGCAAATCTTGCTGACGTGGCATGCTGACGTCAGCTTCCCGGTGGCCGGAAAAAGAGGCCGAAGGACGTCCGCTGATAAAAATCAAACTTCGGTGCCATTAGGCACGCACGTGCACATTTAGGTAAATGACCCATATGGCATGCTGACGTCAGCTTTCCGGTGGCCGGAAAAAGAGGCCGGTATATGATTCTAACCCTGTATTCACTGAACTGATATTTTTATAATACTAATAATATATTTTTTTAATTGAATTAAATCGAGTTGAAATAAATTGAAATAGATGGAATTGAAATTAAATTAAAAAGAATTGGTCCTCAATTATGTCACATTTTTTTAATGTTATCAAGCCGTGACGAGGAGAGAGACAGAGAGTTGAGTGTGTGCAATCTAATTTATTAGTTACTTACATTATATGTTCACACTATATTGTACTTCCACACGCCAGTTCACATTAGCAAATCCATGTGAAGACTTTTCACAAGTAAATTATCATCCAAAAAACCTACCCTATAAATGCGATAGCTTCCTTCATTCATACTTCAATTCATTGCAACAAACTTAAATTAAAATTATTACAACTTCGTATATCCTTCACACAACCCTACTCAAAGTCTCAAACAAGAGGCAAGTTATCGATCCTGTCGTTCGATCGATTACATGGAGATCTCAAGCTACCATTGCTTAGCCGATTTGGGAATGGAAGATCCTCTCTTCATGCAACAATGGCCTCATCATGCCCACTCCACATTTCCCGAAGATTACGACAACATTTTCCGTCACAACATCTACGACTCTTACAACAACATCAACACCCCATCGAACCACTTCCCGCAATCATGCAAACAGGAAAAAATGACGTATTCGCCCCCCGCGAATAGTCCAAGGCCTAAAGAGGAGACGACGCTAAATTTCTCGTTCTCGTCGTCTTCTCCCGAAGAGCGATCCATCGAGTCGACAAACTACGTGCTCAAATCGTGCCAAGGGGCGAAGAGGGTCGTGAGCACGAGCAATAACCGGCTCGCGCAGGATCATATTATCGCCGAGAGGAAAAGGAGGGAGAAGCTCAGCCTAAGGTTCATTGCCTTGTCTGCCTTAGTCCCCGGATTGAAAAAGGTAACATTTTTTTTTATTTTTTTATTTTTTATCTTCAAAATTAAATTATAAAGATTGGATTTTTATTTTATTATTTTTATGAAATGAGTAGATGGACAAGGCCTCTGTTCTTGGAGATGCAATCAACCACATTAAAACCCTCCAACACAAAGTGAAGGCATTGGAGGATCAATCCAAGAGGTCGAAAGTCGAGTCTTTCGTGCTAGTCAAGAAATACGAGGTTAGCGATCGGAATTCCTCCTCGGATGACGACGACTCCCCTGTGGTCATGACCGAGTCTTCGCTCCCGGAAATCGAGGCAAGATTTTGCGGCAATGATGTTCTCGTTAACATCCATTGCGAGAAAGGAAAAGGGGTTCTCGAGAAAACCATAGCCGAGATCGAGAAGCTCCGTTTGACTGTTGTCAACAGCAGTGTTATGAGTTTCGGAGAGTCATCTCTCAATATTACAGTTGTTGCGCAGGTATATATATAACACAAAAAAAAAAAAAAAAAAAAGTTGTCACCCTCACATTTTATGACTAATCTTGATGTTGATGTTTTTCTTCCTTGCAGAAGGATGAAGAGTTCGATGCGAATACGAATATGAAGGAGTTTGTGAATAATTTACGTGGTGCTCTCAAGAAATTCATGTGATGTTGATTGGTGTTGAAGTTTTTACAAGGTTGATTCGGTCATTTCTCGGCTACAAGGGCATGTTTCGTCTCTCTACACCACCATCTTTCGATTCGAAGCTTCTTGTGATATGAGGTTCATTTTGAAGAAGGGTTACTTCAACATTTTTTTTTTCATGGTCCATATATTTTTGGCCATGTTAATTCACTACCCTTCTTCTTTTTTTAACTTTATTTTACATCACTAGCTTTTTTTGTTGTCCCAAATTAAACAAGCCCTAGCTAGGTAGGGTTTGGGAGGGATTTCCTTTTTTTGGTGGATTAGAGACATGCATGAATTTGGAGAAGAAAAGTGATTGGGGACCTTGGGGGTATGTTGTAATAATATGTTTTAGAGGCCTTTTAAGAATGTATATATTCCTAATAAGGTTTCTTTTGCTTTGTGAAGTGTGAGATGATATGGTATTATATCGTTTGTAAGATAATATGATTGGTATGTTTTTATATATAAATTCGAATTCTCTTTATATTATGATAATTTGTTTGTATTTACTATTTTGTAATCGAATTTTGCACTTTGATTGTATTTGAGGCTTACTTGTCACATTTGTATTACACGACGACTATTCAGTCGAGTCTGTATGCAAACATGAGTTTACAGAACTACAACACCAAATTGAAGTAAGTTCCAACTGCCTTCAATGGGCAAAATGCGAGTAAATTAAAATTCACGAGATCATAAAAAAAGAGCAAGCAAATTAAATATTATCTTTAATTTGTAAAATTAAAATATTAAATCTGGTCTTAATGTTACATATTTTTCAGTTATAATAAATTAAAATTAAAACATTAAATATATATATTAATGTTACATATTTTTCAGTTATAATAAAATATGAACATTTTTTTCAAACACAACAATTAAGAAAAACATTATTTTTGATTTTTTAATCAAAAAAATAATAGGTCAAAAAATGTCTATTTTTCAGACAAAGATATTAATACTTTGTTATATTATTTATATTATTTTCTAATGGATCATTATAGAATAATGCTAATATATATATATACATTCATACATATATATCATGTTGAAATTTGAAAAAAAATGATCCAATGTATGTAGGTACGATATTAATTTTGTGAAATTAATTTTGTTGCGTCGCACCAAAAAAATGTTATTTCTAAAACTAATTAATTATAGGAGTTCCTTAAATTTATATATTGGGGTTATTTTTAGAAATATTTAAGAAAAAAATGTTATTTCTAAAACTAATTAATTATAGGAGTTCCTTAAATTTATATATTGGGGTTATTTTTAGAAATATTTAAGAAAATAGGTAGTTTGGTTTATTAATTTACATTTCAAACCTCATAAATAATAGTTTTTTTTAATTATTATTTAAAGTATTATTAATTTTATAATTATAAAAAAGAATAAAATAATTCCTATAATTAGATTACAATAAAGCTATCATGAAAAACATTATAATTTGATATTCATGAAGTAATATCATATGTTCCCAAAGAACATTATAATATGATATTCTTGAAGTAATATCAAATTAATTATGCTTAGTAAATCGATTAAATTTTTAATGTTCCTAAGACCATTATAATATGATATCTTGAAGAAATATACAAATTAAATGTTCCTGAAGAACATGAAGTTATATTCCTGAAGAAATATCAAAATTAAATGTTCCTGAAGAACATGATATGATATTTCTGACGAAATATCAAAATTAAATGTTCATGAAGAACATCGTGATATGATATTCCTGTAGAAATATCAATATCAAATTGATTATAATTATATACTAATAATATCGAATAATATATTCGAAAATTCACCGTGAAAGATCCACTAGCTTTGTGGAAAGATTTAAAAGAAATATACGATCACCCGAAGTTGGTCGTACGTACTACCAAAATCGTGGTATGATTGACTCCACGTTCGATTACGAAATTTTAAATTTGTCAAGACATATAATAAAGCTATCATAAAAGTAACATCTCACAAGTTTGAGTCGCATTATAATTTGATATCCTGAAGTTATATCAAATCAATTATTATTAATTATCAATTAAATTGAATGTTCCTGAAGAACATATACTTTGGTTTAAAGATTATATTGATCGTTATGGAAGAACATCATGATTTGATATTATTCGTTAAATATCAAATTAAATTGCTCCCGTAGTAGCAATATGTTTGGAAATATCAAATTACATTGCTCCCGTAGTAGCAATAAGTTTTAAATGTTCTCGAATAACATTATGATATGATATTTATGAATAAATATCAAAATTAAATTTTAAATATTCTTGAAGAACACCATGATATGATATTCCCGCAGAAATATCAAATCTCCCGAAGAAGCAAAGTTCAAATATTAAATGTTTTTTAATAAAGTTACATCTCATGATAGTCATAGTGAAACGCCAAATTTGATTATTCTCGTCATATGAATTATCCCTGAAGGATATATTTTGAAAATCGAGAATAAATGTATTGTGTGACGTGTTATTCCTGAAGAATACACAATTGATTTATTAAATTTGATAAATATTTCTGAAAAATATTTTATTCGTCAATAAAGTTTGAATGACACAAATATTTTGATCCCCGAAGGATCATCGGTAATGATATTTTGATCCCCGAGGGATCATTGATAAAACCTAATATTTTGATCCCGAATGATCACTGGTAAATATTTTGATACTGTATCCCCGAAAGATATTGGTAAATATATTGTCATGCAAATAATGACATATTAAAAGTGGGCTCCCGAAGAGCTTTACTAATTATCTCCGGAAGAGCTATATTAATTATCCCCATGAGTACTACAAATGTACTTAAAAATGAAAATGGTGCATATCATGATTGTGCGTGGAAATGAATTAAACATTTTCCATCTGCGAATTAATATATTAAATATCTCGAGCCCCCGATCCAGAAGATCGATTTATAGCAATTACGCTGATTTGCATATTTAAGGAAGATTATTTCCCGGCATTAGGGGGAGATAAGAATATAAAAGTTATAAATGCCGAGAAATTTCATTGAATGAAAAAGATCATCAATTCTTGATCCACGCACAAATCAATTGAACCCGAAGTTCATTAAAATAAGTGACTTGCAATATTCAGCAAGTAATCTGCCAAATTAATGAAGGTGTGACAAAATCACATATATTTGTGATAAATGAACTATAAGAGTTCAAATACCAAATAAATCAACTCAAGTGTTGATTCTAATATACGCCTGAAGCGTAGTAGATCGATCTTAAGATATAAAATAAATCCGCGGAAATACAATGAAATTAAGTCACCCTCAAAATCTCCTGAAGAGAGTTAGATGTAAATCCCATTGAAAAAGTATGTGCACATGATAATAGAAAATCGTGGGATTGCGGAACAACCAAATATTTTGGGAAATGAATAAAGATTTGGTTGATATATTGAAATGTCATCAAATGGAAAAATAAAATGTCGTCCACGACATATTTGCCTCAAGTGTTGCTCTAGAAAAACTGGACCCAAAACTCAAAGAAATAATAGTGTGCCGGCATCACTCAAAGAAACAGAAACGAGCAATTGAGGCTGAGCATGACTCGCTGAATAAAAGATATATTTTGACTTTATAGTACACATTTCAAAATATTATCCCAGAAGGATATACGTGGGTGTTCGTAAGAAAAACGAGTAATGATGTGGTGAGATATAAAAACGAGATTAGTTGCTCAAGAGTTTTTCGCAGAAACTCCATATTTTTAAAGATGATGACATTAAGTTCCGCTACCTAATATTTATGGCAGCAACAACGATAAATATATGCATCGAATGATACATACATGAAAATCCTGGATGGATTTTAAGATTCCTGAAATGAAAGGAACTGAAAATCAGAACATGTACAATATCATATTACATGTCATTATGGACAAAATTGATATTGAATATAAGGTCCTGAAAACCAGTGATTTTGGTCCCGAAGACCAGTGAATCAGTGATTGCACTCTTTTTCCCTCTACTAAGTTTTTCCCACGGGGTTTTCTTAGTTAAAGGTTTTTAACGAGACAATCACCACAATATAAATGTGAATGTCGTGTACTCTTTTCCTCGAGTATTTTTTCCTACAGGGTTTTATAACGAGGTTTTTAACGAGGCATGTACATCACTCGATATGAGTTTGTTTTCGAAATAAACTGACATATTGAACCTGAAGTTCAAAAGAAAAATATAATCTTCTAGATGATTGTGAATTTGAATTTCACATTATTCATTTGTCAAGAAATGTATATTGAACACTAGACGCATATAAAATACTCTAGAAGAGTTACCGGCCGGTTATAGCAATTGTGAATGCTCTAGTCAATAGATGTCTGGTAAAGGCATGTCCCTGAAGGACGAAAAATATACAATGATACAAATGAACGTGAAACTCGACAATTCAAAGGTTGGGTCCTGAAGACCAAAATTTATATTTGAATAACTAAGTTTTTCCTCTATGGTTTTATTAGTTACAGATTTTAATGAGACTGGCTGATCACCAATAACTACGTTCAAGAAATCAAAGATCTTCGGTGATTACAATCAGGGGGAGCAAGCTGTACTCTTTTTCCTTCGTCGAGGTTTTATCCCACTGGGTTTTCCTGGCAAGGTTTTAACGAGGCAGCAATCCTGTAAATAGTCATTCAAGGGGGAGTGTTATGAATATTATTATATTATAGTGAATGACTTGTTGGCTAAGTCAGAAACCCTAGATTGTATCCTATATAAAGGGGTCTCCCCATATGAATGAATACAACAATTCACAAGAATTCACAACAATCTTATTCTCCTATTATATTGTCTCTCTCTGCTCTATTATTCTCTCTCTAATTCTCTTGAGTTTATAACAGTTAATAAATAATTAGCCAACTATGTTCAAATAAAAAAGATATTTTTAGAAGTTTACTCATATTTATAATTAAGAAAAACTAATTCCTTAAATTATAATTAATTATTTAAATTTACCCTTATTAAAAAATCACTCTTATTTTTATTTTTATTTTTATTTTTATGAATTATTGTGAAATTTTAATAAGTGATTAATTAGCTATTTTGATAATGCTGCATCTTCACACATTAATATGTATTGTTTCTTTGTAAATAGTGTAATATGCAGGATTACCTCTCTCTCTCTTTCTCTCTTTGGTAAAAAAGAAATAAAAACTTTACTCACAACAAATTATGGACACTCTTAAAAAAAAGTAAAAACTTTATTTTTTTCATTTCAAAACACAAATATATTAAATTAAAATTTAATCACAACTAAAATTATGCACACTACAAAAAAACTTTATTTTTTCATTTCAAAATACAAATTTACTACTTTTTCATTTATTTTTTAAAATTTACTTACACTAGTACTATTTAAGGGGCGGAAAAGGTATTTAAAAACAAAAATGTTTATTAATTATAAATATATAATTCATTTTTAAAATTCGATTAATAATATAGTTGTTCATATATTTTTCGGATGATTTTATTATTGTATATAAGATTGCTACAAATTTAATCAAAAATAACCAAATCAACAACAATGTTATAACAATTTATTGAAATTAATATAATTTAATTAAAAAATAAATAAAAATTAATACGGATATTTTATTTTATTTTTAAAATATAGAAAGTGAGATAATAATTTCTGAAGAACAAGTATATAATGTTACTTGCACGTAAGTCGATATCGACAGCATTAATGTTACTGGTAAATTAAAAGAAACTATTACCAAGTTATCAGCCGACAAAGAATATCTTCTTTGATTTTATGATCTATATTTAATACTAATAAATTAATAAAAACAACACAAAATAATTGACACTTTGTTTAAATACTAATCTCGTGATTAATGCCTAATCTACTGTCACAAGCTACCAATAGTAATTAATTAATTCAAAGTTTTTTCATAATTTATACAAGTACATAATTATTGGCAATTTATAATAATAATTATTATTATTAATAAATACTTCAATCAAGTTTTTTTTTATAAATTATCTTAAACTTATGCACACATATTAAAAAATATTATATATATATTCTGTTTTTTATTATTATATTAAAATTTTAAATTAAACATTAAACTAACTTATATTTAAATACTTTTAATTAATATTAAAGATTATTTAAAAAAACATATTTAATTCATTTTAATTTAAGAATAAATTAATGTTTTAATACTGTATCCGAATACATGTGACCATTATATTCAAACGAAAAATAATTATATTTAATTGGAATTTTTAATAATGTGAAACCGATCGATCAAGAAATAGCTGCTTAAGTAGGAGTTGAAAAGATTGAAAGTGTCAATTGTTAAAACAGCAAATGATATATATATATATATATATATATATATATAGGTCAATGATGATGTTAATTTTTATATTTATTAATGCGAGTTCTTAGTAATAAAATTGTACGTCCAATTTAATTTTAAAGTTGTAGAAAAAAAAGATTAATTACTCGTATTTTTTACACAACAATGTTTTACGATGGTGATAGCGAAGTAAGTTGAAACCTGGAGCCTGTTTCTCATCCAAATTCGTATGTTTAATTTGAACGGAGATGAAATATAATAATCCACTTTTGCCGTCCCATTCCAATAAAACAGGTACATTTGTATTTTGTGAATGAAAATATAATACTCCACTTTTGCCTTCTCATTTCAATAAAACAAGTATAATTGTATTTTGTGAATGAAGTGAACTGTTTTATAAAAAAAAATAAAAAATTGAGTGATTGGAATTAATTAATTACATGATCATATGGGATCTACCTTAATTAGACTGATTCCTTTGTTTGATTCTTGGTACGTGCGCGTAGTTAACTTACTTATAATTTGATTAATTAAATCACAATAATATCATAATTATTATCTTTCGTGAATCATAATTAGTTGATCTGTCAACATGTTGCCTACTGTCAACGAATTAAGCTCTTACTCTGGTGTACATAATTAAGTTTCAAAACGAATCAAATCAAATACTCATATCTTAAATATACATATATTAAGTATTTTTTATTTTATCATAAAAAATATTACTATCAAATTTGAATTATACAGTACTACTCACATAATACTAGCTACTTATATTATATGGTTAATATTCGCATTTGAAAATATTTGAATATAAAATAATATTTGAATTTTTATTGTATTTAATATTTCAAATATGAATAATTAAAAATCTAAAAGAGTAAAAAAGTGATTTATTAAAAACCACAGTAGATGTGATGTTTTTATTTTTTTGAATTGAATGAACGGGATGAGCTTGAATTATAATATTAACTAATAATAATATTAACTACAGTACTATATATAATAATAATAATATTACAAAAGAACAAAAACACTATTAACCTTTATGGTCTGTTTGTTTTGGGGTGAATCAGGGTGAGGGTAAATTTTTAAATTTACCCCAAGAAAAGGTAATCGAGGTGAATCGAAGTAAATGTTTTAAATTTTGTGTTTGGATACAAAATTTTCTTACTAGGGTAATCTATTTAAATTTTGTGTTTTAAAATTTTATTTTTCATTGATTCACCTCCATTCATCCCCAATTCGGGGGTAAAAATTAGAGGGGGAATCAGTGTAAATAAATTCCCCTTCATTCACCCCGATTCACCCCGATCTACTCTGATTCACATTCTATTTTTTGGTCCCAAACAAGATTAATGATTAAATTATCCTTGATTTACTTTGATTCACCTCAAAACAAACGGACAATTAAGGATTTCGGATGCAAAAACATGATCGAGCTTCTAGATCTGTAGTCTCTCACGTGAAACATGTGTGTACTCCGTTTCAAACTGATCAATAAACGTGCATTTAGTACACATTATTGATCGAGACGATGATCGATCGATCCAGTGGACAGCAGTGACGATGATCGTCGGCTAAAAAAAAAAAAAAAAGGAATCTCATATATCCATGTAAAGAATAATTATTTTACTTGCAGACAATTTAATTTTCAACAAATATATTTATATCTTCTACTTTTTTAATCAAAAATAACATTTTTATTTTTTATTTTTCAGGGAGAGAGTATATTAATGTCTATATATTCACATTACAAATCCATGTAAAGACTTTTACATATATATTTACTACTAGTACTAATATATAGTTGTCATTGACTCATTGTATATGTTAGAACTCAGAACACACACTTCATTATACATAATACATACATACATCATACATGGAGAGCTCAAGCTACAATTGCTTATTAACTGATTTGGTAACACATTTTTGCCTAAGCTTCAATGTATATATACCTTAAGATCTATCGATATATATATCATGATATATATGTTGTAACTATATATGTTGTAACGCGTATTAATTCGCAGGGCATGGAAGATCCTCTGCTCATGCAACAATGGCAGTCTCATCCTCATCTCGATTATAACAATTTTCATCAGAATCATCCTCATCATGATCAACATCTACTTGACTTCAAGAATGGAACTACCACTGACGACAACGACTACAAGATCACATGGCACAACAATTTCCTAAGTTTCTCGTTTTCGTCTCCCGTGAAATCGTGCCAAGAAGCAAAGAGAGTCGTGAGCACGAGCAACAACAACAGGCTCGCGCAGGATCATATTGTAGCCGAGAGGAAAAGGCGAGAGAAGCTCAACATCAAGTTCATTGCTTTGTCTGCCTTACTCCCTGGATTGAAAAAGGTAATTAACAACTTTTATTTTATTTTTTAAATTAATTTTAATTAAATTATAAAGATTGCATTTTTATATTATTACTACTATTAATTTATTTTGAATGACTATATATATATATAGATGGACAAGGCCTCTGTTCTTGGAGATGCAATCAACCACATAAAAAACCTCCAACAAAAAGTGAAGGCCTTAGAGGATCAATCCAAAAGGCCGAAAGTCGAGTCTTTCGTGCTCTTCAAGAAATACGAAGTTCGACACGCTAGTGATCACGAGATGACGTCATCCTCATCCTCAAACGACGATCCTATAGTCAACACTGAGTCCTCATCACTCCCGGAAATCGAGGCACGAGCTTGCGACAAGGACGTCCTAGTCAGCATTCGCTGCCGGAAACGGAAAGGTGCTCTCGAGAAAGCCGTCTCAGAGATCGAGAAACTCCACTTGTCGTTAGTGAACACTAGTGTTGTGAGCTTCGGAGATTCGTCTCTCCATATCACGGTTGTCGCGCAGGTAATTATTAAGGTCGTGTTTTGATGAATAATTCGTCGCGTTTTACAACTTACTTGTGTGTGTGTGTATCTTGGTGTTTAATTTCTTATTGATTCTTGCAGAAGGATGAATAATTCAATGGGAGTATGGAGGAGTTGCTCAATAATTTACATAGTGCTCTCGTGTGATATATACGTATATACTACATGTATTTCTATTCCAAAATAGTTACCCTGTTGAATAAAATTGCACTTATTATTATTATTATGTATCATTAATTTGTGACTTCAAAATATATAAGTTTATTTTATAGTTTTATAATACAAATTGAACCAGAAACAATTTCACAATCAAATTTAAAACAATTCATTATTTGTGTTTTTTTGGTAAATCGACCTCAACTTCAAAAATGGTTAATTTTCGAAATGAACAACTATATGACATGATAATAAGTAGCAGAATTAAACGAGTATGGATCGGCAGAATTAACTGAGTATGGATCGTAATAAAAAGAGATAACTCTGACACCATGTTTCATGCCTAGCGCACGAGAATGAAATGCATGGAAGACTCGATCCAGTCACTTATAAATTTGTAATCCACAAATTAAATAACTGAAACAGAAAAGGTTCCTATAGATATATGTTAGAAATTCCTACAAATAGGTTTCGTGGTGTAGTTGGTTATCACGTCAGTCTAACACACTGAAGGTCTCCGGTTCGAACCCGGGCGAAGCCATATTGTTTTTTTAATTTAATTCTTTTTGGTTGAACCCTCATTATCCACGTGGCGAATATGACACGTCACTTATTATGACGTGTCCGATCGAAAATCCACATGTCTATCATTCTCTAGATTTTTATTGGTCGATTGCTCCCACGTCATTACCAGAGCCTCTAGAAAATTCATTTATTCCAAAATATATATATATGTGTATATATAAATCGCCCCTGAAAATCAGACAACTGGAAGGAAAGAAATCCCAAATCCCTGTTTTTTTTGCTCGATTAGGTCTCTGATTTTCCTTCGTCCGCAATGGGCACGAAGCTTCGATCTGTAATTATTGCGAAGGCGTTGTTTCTGGTTCTGATCGGAACTCAATTTTCGAAATCGACGGCGGCCGCCAAAGATTTCAACCCGCCGTATCCCAAAGCCATTTCGGTAAAATCTCTCGATTTTCAATTTCATCATTTTTTATTTTTCCCCCAAAATTTTTTAATTTTAATTTTTACATTTTTACAGGATTTGAAGGAAGCAATTGTGAAAGGGTTAGGGTTACAGTCCGGCGATTTCAAAATTTCCGGGTTCGATTTGAGAGACGCCCAGGTGGGAAGATCGGTGGCGTACGAATTCGATGTGGAGATCGACGACAAAGTGCTTCCGTTCAAGTTGTTGGAGGATGTGAAGAAATGGGAGTACGTGGATTTACCCATTTTTCAAATGGAGCATCCGGTTGGGCCGGGTGAGACAAACGGGTTGGCCAGGAGGCGAGATGAAGATCCGGCGCCCGTGCTCGCCCCTTTCCAATTGTCTGGTCCGATGGAACTGTGGATTCAGGATGCCAAGGATATGAGGATATCATTGCCTGTGAGTCGATGTACCCGTTTGATATATCATCATGTGTCATTGCTTTATCTTCTATGTCGTATTAGTTAAACTGCTATTTTACTACTTTTACTAATATACAGGATATTGGAAGTGCCTTTGATGATGTTTGTAGCTAACATTGTATAGGAGAATGAAATTGATTGTTTGGCCGAATAGTAAATAGAATCGAGATAATAATTATACATGCTGTAGCCATGTAGTGACTGACAAAGAAAGATTATTAGTTTTTCGGTTTCTGAATATACGAATTACGACTGGAAACCGTGATCTCTAGATTGTATATTAAGATGTTTGAAAAGGTTTTTTTTCTTCAGATGATCATTAGTCGAGATCTCATGATGATATTGATACCTTACATAGGTGGAACGTAGTAGTATTACTGGATTGTGGCGTGAGACATTCTTGTTTAGATTATTTTGTTAAAGTCTAATGAGCATTCTTGTTGATTTATCTTTATTTCTTTTTCGAATTTGTGCAGCATGATGTCGATGCAGGCGTGTTGAAGAAAGTGATCTTAGCAGACGGAGCTGTCGTCACTGTCAAAGGGGCCCGTTCAGTCAGCCTACGTCATCCAGTCGAACTCCCGCTCCCACTCAACCGAACGAGCAACAATTTCGCCTCGGGTCTCTTGACTCTAGCAGAGTATCTCCGAGATGCCGCCCGATCTCACAATGAAGATTCCCCCCTCCTTTCGCTCCGCATCGTGGGCCCCACTTCTCTCACCTCTCCCTCCTCCTCCTCCTCCTCCTCCGACAACAGGCTCAGGCTCAAGCGCCTCGCCCCTGGTCTAGTGGAGTTATCCTCCGCATCCAAGAAGCCCCGATCTGACGCAATATCCACCGTCGATATCAGAGGAGAATCGACGGCCCTCCTCGCACCGGATCGGTTCACTGCTTTGTGGCCTGTCGTGTCAGTCAACGGATCGAACCCCAACCTAGTCGGGTTCGAGGCCTTGCTCTCCTCGGTGCTGGGCCCCAAGGCGAAGAAGAAAGGTTCGTTCAAGGTCTTGAAAGCTGATGTTTCAGCTCAGACTTTTGTGAAGATAGGGTTTGGGGTGGAGAAGAAGGTGGGAGAAGGCGAGTTGCAGGGTTTGCCCGCGTGGAGGACGAAGCCCTCGATGGTGACGATGCATTTCGAGGTGCTGGCGAAGGTGGACGGGAATAAGGTGGTCCCAGAGAGGGTGGTGCAGGTGGACCCTGTGATGGCGGAGGATTCGGCTATGCCAAGTGTGCTCACTGGGAATGTTACCATGTCCACGATGCCTGTGGTACACCCGCCCCCTGTTCCGTTTACCTTGTAAAAGATTAGTGTTTCTTGAGGATGAGGGAAAAATGCAGTGATATTACATACTGTAATACATACATCTATTAAAATTATGGTGTCCTTTTTCTGTAGATTGTAACTATACCAAATAAACCTATACTGTTTTAAACCGCAGAGATGTGTAACTTGTATATAGTGCTCTAGGCAATATAGTTGCCACATTTAGATTGTTTTTACAAATTTTACACTGATAGTTTACATTAATTTTAGTATTATTTTATACTCTGTTGTTTCAACTTAATTATTTTATACTTTGCTCACTTTAAATATACAAATAATTATGAATGCTTTTTTTAATTTATCAAAATAATTTTTTGACTCATTAAACAAGTTACAAAAGGCAAAATTTATAAATTCAATTACGCCAATTTAATTAATCTAATTATCATCTTAATCAATTAATTAATCAAAAGAGAGAACAAAAGTTTTATAGAACTTAAAAGAAAAGAAAAAGAAAAAAAGTTTTTTTTTTTAATTATTGAAATAGTCATGTAATCAATTTTCAATATTTTGAAGTCCCAATTTCGAATCTGATTGAAAATCATCAAAATCCAATGAGCATAGTAGTAGGGCTTTCAACCATACCTCTGAAGACTCCTCCTTTTCTTCATCAATCTCTCTCACACCCTTTTTCAACCAAGCCCGGCAAAACCTCAGGTTCGTTCATCTCTCAGTCACTCTGATTTTATTTTTGGCCGTTAAATTTTAGTTTTTCTGTCGTCTCGTTATGTATTCAAGATTCTTGTGTTCTGATTCTGGTTTTAGAAATGGATTCTTGGCTGATGGAATTTGAATAGGGCTTCTTCGTTTTTAGATAATTTCATTAACCTTTCAAATTTGATTTGACTGTGGAAAAGGGTACGTGTACATGTATGTATATGCAGGAAGAAGGAATTTGGTTATCCTCAGTCAAGTTCTTAATTTTGATTACTGCTGTAACAGTGTAAGCCTCGAAACAATGGGCCAGAAGGAGCCTTCGTCTACGGAAATTAGCCGGACTCTTTACCCGGAAATAGAGCCTTACGATTCAGGGTTCCTGAAAGTTTCGGATATCCACACCGTTTATTACGAACAGTCCGGGAATCCGGACGGGCACGTGAGTTTTATTCGCCGGCTTTATGTTACTTATCCGTTGATTCTTATGTATAAATTGTGAGTTTGGGTTCGGTTTAATGCAGCCAGTGGTGTTTCTTCATGGAGGCCCGGGAGGCGGGACTTCGCCTAAGAACCGGCAGTTCTTCGACCCAATTTTTTACAGGATCGTCTTATTCGATCAGGTGTGTATTCTGAACTATTGGGTTTATCGGGAAAGCGAATAGTGTAGTGTGTCACTTTTTTTTTTTTTTTTTTTTTTTTTTTTTTTTTTTTTGTATAAATTCTTTCAGAGAGGCTCTGGTAAAAGTACTCCTCATGCTTGCTTGGAAGAGAATACGACTCAGGACCTTATTGATGACATCGAAAAGCTGAGAAATCACTTGAAAGTTCCGGAATGGATGGTAAAAATTATTTAAACAAAAACTTCACGAGTCTCTAGTTTATCGGTATTGCTACTTTATGTTCTTACCTTCGATATGAGTTTGCAGGTATTCGGTGGTTCATGGGGAAGCACACTTGCTCTAGCATATAGTGAGGCTCATCCCGACAAGGTATTTTTTTTACTTCTTGAATTCACAAAGAGACCCACGAGATATTTTTTTTAGTGAAAGAAAAGTGATATCCGTATTTTGCATTGTTTTTGGATTATTGCGCTAAGGTCACCGGCATGGTATTGAGAGGCATTTTTCTGCTGCGTAAGAAAGAAATTGATTGGTTTTATGAGGGTGGAGCTGCTTCAATATTCCCTGATGGTACGTTTTTTATCTCTTCCTTTTTAATACATATATTTAGCATCTCAATTATGGTTGCACTGGCGTTTTTGAAATGTTCCAATCGTGTCATAAAAATCTTGCCTTACATTTCTAAGTTACCATATCATTGAAGATTAGAGTCTGTCAATACCTAGGTTATAACTAATGCCGGCTACTTGAGTGTGGAATTATCCTTGTGATTATTGAAAATTCGGATAGTGTTGCTCGAATCTTGTCAATAGAGTAATTGGGGGATTAAAATTGGTGGATTTTATTTACTTAATTTAATTATATTTGACTTTCCCTTTTGGTAGCTTGGGAGCCATTTAGAGACCTTATTCCAGAAAGTGAAAGAGGATGTTTCGTTGATGCTTACCACAAAAGGTTAAACTCCAATGACAAGGAAACACAAGTAAGGCTAATATAAACTCTTTCGTTTCCTTTCCTCATGTTCATCTTTCAATTCTGGATTTACTACTCTATTGACTTGGTAGAAAGTTGTTGGAGGCACAAGTTGATATAGCCCACGCTAGTGTGCCTTCCGCTTTAAATGAGAGTTGACGCATTTATCCTCAATAAATATATTTTTCAAAAAAGAAGAGGAAGAACGTTATGAATACTGGAGACAGCTCATAGTCGTGCTTTTCTTACCGTCTCCGAGACAGTTGGCACTCATGAATATACCGTGCTGGCTTTGTTGTTTTCTAGAAGGCTATGGACTCTGGCTATTTATACGTGCTGTGCTGCCTTCAAAATTCTCATCATAAAACAATAACCTAGTCATTTGCTATGTTCAAT
This sequence comes from Euphrasia confusa, assembly GCA_954870475.1. NCBI lineage: Eukaryota > Viridiplantae > Streptophyta > Magnoliopsida > Lamiales > Orobanchaceae > Euphrasia > Euphrasia confusa. Next base: position 12,162,773 of record OX940951.1, on the reverse strand, counting down.
ATAGAACCACCACCATTGCCATCCCACCACCCCTGCCTACCCCACTTTTGAAAAATCCCCTCGAGAAGTCGAGACGATAAAGTGGGGTTGGCGGTGGTGCTGGGAATGGTAGTGGTTTTGGTTTTGAAGATTGTCTGGTTCATAAGAATGGTTTTGTTTGGTTGAGAAAAATAAGAATAAAAATTGCAGGATATTTTATTTAGTTTGTATACATGTTTACCTTTTGGACCTATTCTTTGTTTATCTGATTTCTTTTGTAATGATTTAGTATGCAGCTGCTCGAGCATGGACGACGTGGGAATTGATGACAGCTCATCTTCTGCCGAATGAAGTACACGTAAAACGAGGAGCCGATGATGAATTTTGCTTGGTGAGTTCAGTGGCTAAAGTCTAAAATTTCAAGTTATCTTTAATTGTTTGGGAAAAAAAAAAGGAGAAAAAAATGACTCCCAAACTATATCCGTTTTTCACAACTTGCCCAATCAACGATTTTATGGCTTTATCCAGGCTTTTGCAAGGATTGAGAACCACTACTTTGTGAACCGAGGCTTTCTCCCTACGGAGTCATACCTGTTGGATAATATCGAGAAAATAAAGCACATCAAAACTGTTATTGTGCAGGTTTGTTTTTCTCAGAACGATATTTTTGGAAAAAAAAGGAGGGATTATTACTCATGCTCGAGAAAGTTTCGTATTTCCCTAATTATTTTATCGGTGCAGGGAAGATACGATATCTGCTGTCCGATGATGTCAGCATGGGATCTTCACAAGGCTTGGCCAGAGGCTGATTTCAGGGTAAGAAAGAAATACAATTTTTTTTTATATATTAGAAAAAAAAAGACTTGGAATTGAACTAAACATCGTAAATATTTCTCCTTTTTTCCATAGGTGGTACCGGACGCTGGTCATTCTGCTAATGAAGTAGGAATATCAGAAGAACTTGTTGCTGCGACAAATAAGCTGAAGTTTATTTTCCAAGAATAATCGCCTTGAACGAGTCGACAAGCATCAGCCGATTCAGTCCTATTAGTCCAACAGTTTTTTTTTTTTTTGTTGTTGTTGTCTTTGACTACTGAATGAAATGCTAATAACAACTTATGGATAGACGAAGCTCGAGGTTTATTATGAAATCGGTTTGAGATTTTGATATGTTTTCTCTTGTTACAGTTTTCCAAGAAAAAAATAAATAGTAAGAACTTCAATAGAAAATTGTGTAAAATTACAGCAGTGCACATTTCGGTTTCCTTGGCACGTGTCTTCTTTGGAAGTTCGGTTTCGCAGCAAGTGATGATGACTGAGAAGGTGCAGCGTCGTCCCCTTGAGGCTCATCTGTCTTCACAGCTCTCTTTGCTAAGACTTTCGGAGAATTTTCTTTTATATCACCAAGCTTTTGACAGGGAAGGAAGCTGTAAAAAATTGAAAGTCACCCAATGTTATTCACTTTTTCTTTTAATTACAAAAGACACCCAATAGTTTAGTCTAATTACAAAAACAACCCAATGTTACCTTTGAGGCCTACAAGAACGTTTCTGAAGTGGAGAACTGGTTTTTCTAAACTTCTCCAACCTTTGCATTGCTGTACTTTCGGAAAAGCCGTTTATCGGCTTTTTGTCCGAATGTTTCTTACTTTCTGGCATCACTGCTGTTGTCGGTTTTGATCTCTCCTGCCCTTTTGGAATCTTTACACCCTGCAATTAAAGTTCCAATTTTTATCAACGTTTTTCAACTAATCTGATTTTATATATCAAAGAAAATTGCTTACTTGAATATCATTCCCTTGTTTCATCTGCAGATTTCCAGTTAATGCGCCCGAAGTTGCACTTTCACTTTGAGGGACTACGTGTTCGGCTTTTCTCTCCTTAAGAACACCTCTCTCCTGAAAAATAAAATACATTCAGAACCTCCTAATCTGCATCAACGAGCCGAGAATGTTATGTGCAGATAGAAGATAGATTTGTTACATCGGTTCTCAGCCTAAACGGTTTTGGATTCGTAGCCTTTGGCTTTTTGAGCTTCACCACTGGACTCGACGAAATCAGACCCTCTTTCAGTCCTCTATCCTGTGCTTGAGGCACCTATACTCATCAATAGCAAAATTTCAGTAAGAAACTACAAAAAATACCCAAACACACGAAACATTCAATCAACGAACCTTTTTTCCAACTTGACGAACACTTTGTTCTTGCAAAGCAAGGATTTTTCTTCCGTTCTGCTTCGGATTCTTTTCGTGCATCCTGCAAACAACAATGAAAGTACTAATAAGTATCGGTATGGCTCAAAGCAAACAAAGGTGAGCATAGGTTTCGAACCTGTTCTCATCGAGGGCTGCAACATTTTCCTTGTTATCACCATCTTCCTCATTATATACACACTGCACGTCGTCTCTTTCCCTTCCTTCCCTCTTCAAGGACTGTTGCTCAGACAACGACTTCACTCTTACCTTACTTTTACCAGACTTTCCTAATATAGATTCTTTATCGGAGCTAGCAGCCGAACAAAGAGTTTCCTTGACGGGTTTTTTCACAGGGGAGTGAAACACAAGAGCCTTTGCCACCATTCGGGTATTTGAAACTTCCATGCCTTCGGGCTTTGGATTCCGAACACTTCGAAATGAGTCTTCCACCTGCGCGCTTTTTTTGATCCTAGGAGTCGTGAGATACTTTGCAGATACCGGCCGGGTCCTACCCACCGGCGTTAGCCGAGGTTTCGAAAGCGGTCTATCTAGTTTTTCTTTCTCGTTGGCCTTTTTCGAAAACGTCGAAATTAAAGCCATTGCCGGTACCCTTGGCTTCGAAGGCTTTGCAGGAGCTGAAAATGGGCATTTTCTGGAGGACATAATTTTCAATCAACACAACACCATTGGCAAAAATAATTGAACTTTCGCAAGCCCAAATAGACGGTAAGCTCACCGTGAAGCGTCGAGTATTTTCCGAAGCCTTATTACATTGGGGCTTCTTGCTGCCATTGCCTGTGAACACGAAGCCTTAAATTTAATTTTTCGAATTGCTAGAAATTAAAATTTTTCATTTTTCTTAATCTACGAGTCCCGAGTAGTAAGTGGTAACTTACCCGGCGAACAAACTTCTTGAAGATTGCTTCAGAGTCCATTTCCTCCAAGTGCTTTTGATCACACCCTGAAACACAGTCCAAAAACAGGGGATCTGAAAATTTTAAAATTTTTCAAAGAATAATAACCTTAAAATGCTAAAATAAAGTTTGAATTATAAATAAAAATGTGAACTTTAGCTGCAAGAAAAAAAAACAGAGAGTGAAGACTAACCAACACGGTCACAGAACCAGTAGCGATCGTCGGGGCAATAATGATCGGGGACCGTGAAATCGACGAACCTGGGCGCCTCGATCTCTTCGTAGAATTCTTCATCGCCTTGGCAAGCTTCGGATTTCGAATCGGAGGAGTCGAACGAATGTCGATTCTCCCACGAAGAAGCTAACAGCAATTTAATGGAATTTTCCTGGTGTTCCGCCATTAATTGTTGTTTAATTTATTCGCTCTTTGAAACAGGTAACGGCTGTAATTTTTTTAATGTTATTTATTTCTGCAGAAAATAAAGTGAAGTGAGTAATCGGAGAGAGGATGAAGAGGAAGATGAATTTAAACTTCGGTCTGGAAGTAGCCGTTGGATTATGTCTCACGTGGACGGGGTCATGTAAATGTAATTAGGTCGAAATGGAAGGGTAATTTGGGGATTTGGCACCCGATTTTGATCCGGCTGACAAATCCAATAACGGATTGAGTTTGACCCTCTGAAGAAAAGTAACAGTTTAAGTATTTCTTAGTTTACTTTGACATTAAAACACAATATTTTTTACCGTTATTCCTCGTGCCATATCTATCATTACATCTTGTGTTAGAAAATCAAGAATTTCTGATTTTATTTTATTTTATGTTTAATTGGTAAACCAAAAGAAGAAAATAGATAGTCGAATAATGGATACCATTAATTATCATTAACATAGATTTAATTTTCCTACAAAATTTTGAAGCATTACAAACTCAGTCAACTTAACATCGGAAGAAACAAAGGACAAATTTTGTTTGTTGGGATTAAACTACTTGTACAACTGCTTGATCCAGCTTCATTTTCCCTGTGGCCGAAGGCGCTAACCCTGACAACCCTTCAAGAAACTCACTGAAGACATCCCAAGTGGACCCACACGTGCTGTGCGTTTTTACCTCCGTATACCTTGAACCCAAACAAACTAAATGTGTCCACTCCACTATGATATCCGTGTTTTCCTTGTAGAAACCAACCACCTCGTGCATTGCCTGCACATATATCTAACTTCCGGTGATCAGTCGAAGAATATAATGCTTTCTTAGAGGTAATGCTAAAATGAATCAAAGGATATACACCTTAATGCCTTCATCTCAAACGCAAGCCATACCACTGTTGATACGAGTACAAACTGTGCAGTTGAATTCCTTGCCTTGGCCAAGGGAAACCCATGATCAGAATAAAGAAGCTCTTTCCGAATTGCAGTCCAACCAAGACAAACTCCAATGAACCAGGCATACTTAGAGAAGGAAGAAACTTCAATTTGGTATATGACCAAGATTAACTGACCAACTTCAGATTCAGAGCAACAATGGAAAAGGGAAAAACAAACAGATGTCAACTTTTTCTAGTGTTTTGCATTCTTTTTTTTAATTTACAGTGTCCCATACCACGACTATATTAGACTTCCATACGAGAATAAACTCAAAATATTTAGATAAATCAGTTCAGTTCAACACAAACCTCCTTGCCTCCAGGAATCCCAAAAATAGATCTCGGGCTATACATAGCGTAAGCAGAGTCATAAGCTATGATTGACCCTTTTTCTTTAGCAAACTGCACAACTCACAAGCCTGGTTAGTTATTCTATTGTTGCAGCATAGCCAGTTGGGTTATTGGGAGAACTTAAAAAATATGATGTTCGTCCTAGGGACTGGATAAATCGGAAAAGAAGCCATTTTCTGGTGTACACCTCATGTATTCAATATTGTACAATAAAAAACAACACAAGACAGAAAAAAATCACAAGGCAAGGCACTGAAATGTCAGGCAATATTTGCCTCTCGATAAACAGTAAAAGCATAATATCAAAGTCAATCAAATACGTCTTCTTTATGAAGGTATTTCAGTGTATCTCGTTACAAAAGAAGTGCTTGATATGTATAAACATGAAACATTACCAGAGACCACTATTCTTGGCATTGGTGCAAGAGAAAAACTAACAGTAAAACACCAATTACCTGTGACATGGCAGAAGTAAATAACTTCTGGAATTGGGTCGGCTGTGTCACCGATTCCAATGCTGATCACTTGGGAATCCGGATATTTCAACATCAACATGTGACAAGATCTCCGTCTTGCAATCTAATAATTGTGGATGGGAAGCTTATAAAAACCTATCTTCTCCGTACAAAAGCAAGCAAACATATCAAACTGGAATAAGCTCATAAGTAAATGAGAGGAACAAAATGGATACATAGAATTTCATAGTATCCAATACTTCAAAACTATCGAAAATTATAATAGCAAACTGGACTACAGGAACTATCTGAGCAACAATCACATATAGATTACCCTGAGAACAGACCTTAGGAAAGAGATACTCCCTCCGGCCATTAATAGATGTCATATTTTGATATACACAGAGTTTAAGAAAATTGTTGTTTTTTAAATTTTTAATTAAAAAGTAAAGAGTAAAAGTATATTTTTAAAGTGAAAAATATAGTAGTTGTGAGTAAAGTTTAAAAAGTAGGTGGGTTAAAGTAGAATAAAATTGTATATTAAAATGAAAAAGTTAGAATAATTATTTCATTTTTTGGGGTGTGTCAACTATTGTTGGACAACCCAAAAAGGAAAGTGTGACAACTGTCTTTGGACCGAGGAAGTACATGTTTACTCGTTGTGTTAATAAACATCACCACTCAGTCGTCTCAACTGACGGAGTGGCAACACATTTCACTGATCCTCAATACTATATTTTAAGGCCTAGCAATAAAAAAGATGGAAACTTTCAAATGAATTCATATGATACTAATCAGAACTCATATTGTATCAAGAATGAAGATCCGAACCTGATGTTCTGGAATTTGTGGGGCGATGGAGGTGTAGGAGACCATCTGATTAACTGCAGATATTTTTTTTCAAACAGAGCTTGAAATTTCTTGTGAGGTTTTTCCTATACGAGAATTCAATATTCAAAACCCTAGATTATGCTGGGAATTGGGAGATTATTCATTTAATTATATAATATAATTAATTCATATATTAAAATAACAAAGCAAGAGATTTCTTTTCATTAAGATGAAACTGATTAAATAAAATTCAGAAACATAAAGCAGAAATCAAAATAAAACCAGTAGAATGAACTACCACAGTACCACCTATATACCCTAACAAATCCAACAAAAGCTTAAAAATTACGATTAGGCCCTCTCGCCCCTGATCCTCCTAGCCAACTGGATGTCCTTGGGCATGATCGTCACCCTCTTCGCGTGGATCGCGCACAGGTTGGTGTCCTCAAACAGCCCGACGAGGTAAGCCTCGGCCGCCTCCTGCAGCGCCGACACGGCGGAGCTCTGGAACCTGAGATCCGTCTTGAAATCCTGCGCGATTTCACGGACGAGCCTCTGGAAGGGGAGCTTGCGGATCAGAAGCTCGGTCGACTTCTGGTACTTGCGGATCTCACGGAGGGCGACGGTTCCGGGGCGGAAACGGTGGGGCTTCTTCACTCCGCCGGTGGCAGGGGCGGACTTCCTAGCCGCCTTGGTGGCCAACTGCTTGCGGGGGGCCTTGCCGCCGGTGGATTTGCGGGCGGTTTGCTTGGTGCGAGCCATTTTCTGGGATTCGGTGTTGTTAGAGAAAAGGGGATCTCGGAAATATGAGAAGGTTTTGGAGTGATGAAGAATGTGAGAATGGAGGTGGGTTTTTTATAGGGGGGTTTGTGGGGAAAATAAGTGGCGGGGTGTGTGAAAATATTTTGGAGGGGTTCGAATTTTTGATCGATGACGTGGCGAGCGCGAGAGAACGATTTCCAGTCGTTAGATGAAATCTTATCGACGGTTTCTATTTCGCATTTGGACAAAACGTTGAGGATCGATGACGTGGACTTACTGATGTCATTTTCCGCACATGTAATACTTGATATAAATTACTTAAAATTAATCTTTTATTTCCCAAACAATATACTGTATATCGACCTCTAATACTTAATACTTAGTTAGATCAATAACACTTTAAAAAATCTTAACATATTTTTAATACTAACCAATCGAATAACAAAACAAACTTGTGTTTCTAATTTCAAATCAACTAGCCTTGAAATTTTACATGCAGCCTCAAAGTTTTTTACATTGGGTCATATGAATATTTCATCTTTCATTTGTAAAGGAAGACATCACTTCGAATAGTCTCAACTACGAATTTTATATACAACCAATATCAAATTTTATTTTATTTCAAATAACAAATAATGCATACAACCTTTTTACATCACTATAGAGTTACGAATCGTCGAATTGGTGATCTGTTTCATCGAATATTTCTTCCTGCAAGAAGAACCGATCAATTGAACAAGTTTGAGTCGCATTTTCATTTGTCTGAAGAAAAAAAAAACGAAAAAAAAAAACATTTACCTGCAAAAGCTCTTCGATGACATCTTCCATGGTTATAACTCCTACCGCCTCCTCTTCTTCCGGAAGCTTTGGCAGTGGACTTCCGTCTATTTGCAAAATATCCGAATACATGTTTTTAGTCCATTTCCTGCTCCTGGGTGTGCCCGTGCCCTTGAAGGAATTGCTGACGTTGTTCGGAAAACTCTTCCATTTCTGCAGTGGCCTGGTCGTCCTCACACTCTTCTCACCATCAATATCGACCCTCACATCCTTAACCGATTCTAGACACACACGCACATGTGCGAAGAGTTGGTTTTAGAGCGTAATTAAGTACATCTTGGTGTACAAATATAATTAACACTTTAGAGAACTTACTATCTGCCGGTAGTGCTTGGGCAGTGGAATGGTTTGTAGCTTTGGTCGATTGCCTTATGACTACAGCCATGTGACTGTGGCCCTTCTGGAATTCGTTCAAGATGTCATATAACGGCATGGTTTCTGCAACCCTACGATTTAAAAAAAAAACATAAGGTAGATGTGGAATAATTTAAAGAAAAGGAGATAAATGTCACCAAAGGAATGTTCTGGAAACGAACACCATTGAAGATGGGGCAATGAAGCAAAATATATACTGTACTTATTTTTCCTTATTTGCTTTTACAGATTTAGAAAAGAATCAAAGATGTGACCCTTGTTGATCGTGTTGTAATGGAAAGGCATACAAGTGAAAGGATAAGGTAAGATAATAAGAGCAAGTGGGCTCGAGTTTCTAACTTTTCTATAACACCTCAACAAAAACAGACAAACGCAGCTCTGATGAATTACCCACATACCTTGGAATTCTGCGAATTGTGACACTCTTTACTGGTACTTTATCCTCTGGATGTACTGTTAACAAATTTTTCACCTAAACAGTTTATTCCGTACTAAGCAAAACGTGTACACAATACAAATAATATTTGTAAAATACTCGGAAAGACGAAACAAGTACCAGAACTAGACCGATGATATTTGTAGGTTGCTCATAGTAAACAGGCACTCTGCTATGTCCTTTTTCCAAAATTAGATTCATTAAGACCCTGTAAACCATAATAACAAAGACATTATTTTTCAGCATTATGACTATGAAAACGAAGAAGTTCTTGAGTGATAATAAATGCGCCACCTGTCGAGTTTTGCATTTATATCAATCGCAAAAGTTTCAGATATAGGAGTCATGGCATCACCGGCAGTTTTCTCACTAAGCTCAAGTGCCCCAGCGATTATAGTTGTCTCGTCGTGCGTGAGTTCACCGCCTTTACCCGCCTGCAGCAAGCGGAAAGTAGGTTTAGGTGTATGCGACCGAAGACCGATTGCTCACTTCAAGTTTTTCTTACCTCATTTCCATGAAAATTGACAAGTGTTTTCAACTCGGCACGTCGAAATAGAGCTTTATGCCGATGGCCGAGCAATAAGTCCAACAACTTAACAGTAGAGGGAAAATATAGTCAAAATGCCGAGAGAAAGGAAATTACAGCATATCGTTATTAAGAAACAAAAACTATTACCTTGCTTATCGGGTATGCAATTGGAAAACAGATCCAGACAAGAACCCGGACCACTGGGGCTACCGATGCACCGATAGCAAGTCCGTATCTCGTGCAAACAGATTGTGGAATAATCTGACGATAAAAATTCTCGTCTGAGCTTCCATGGCTATTGGGATATAATTAAGCGCATTTATTTTATAGATATATCCCCATCTATGTCCTACTATACTAGTCCGTGGAAATTGTCTGTCACCTTCATTTATGTCCATACTCCATATACTTAATTATGACAAACAATCAACACCCAGAAGTTGTTGTAATCTTCTCATTCCATCTATAAAAAAGTGCGTACATATATACCTCACCGAAAAGAAGAATCAAGGTCACGGAAATCAGGATTGCGCCCCATGCTGTAACGAGACTGTCGAGAAAAATAGGGAGTGCCTGAAAAAATAAACATGAATTCGTCTCCACTGTATCAAAAACACCTTTGCGAAACATTACACGTCGTATATATATTCATACCTCCATAGCAGCAGCATTGCATATAAGCAAGGTGCAAAGTAACAAATGCTGATTCTTCACAACAGGCAGTATCTTTGCTGCAATTGGAATTATTTCATAAAAAATCATCGAACACTCGAAGATAATATGGTTGTATATACCGATTTACGTGATTTACGTCTCGACAAAGTCCAGATTCGACATAGAAGCTCTTTGGTATAGACAAAAAATGTTATACCCAAACAAATTTCCAGTAGTAGTAATTTCTTCCATATATGTACACATACACTTGAGAAAAATCACTTTTATTCACTATATCAAATCATTATTCTACTATTTTTCCTATTAATAAATCAATTCTAATAATTCCATTTCATATGAATCGATTTCTAATCAAAATCAAATATTCAAAAGAAAAATGAAATTAAAAAAGATAAAATAAAAATACAAAACCTGCATATTGTTTATCCCTGGGGGTTCCGGACTTGGCTAGGACCTCGAGATCGACGAGGCTGAGAGACATGAGGCCCAAAGTAAGCCCGGACATTAGGCCCGCGAACAACACCAGAAAAATAATCACCGAAATGTGAATGAAGAACTGCGTCTCGCAGCACCTGTACTCCACCGCCATTCGATACAGGCTTCGCCGCCGCCGCCGCCGGAAATTTCAGCTACTGGAAGTGTGTAGTGTAGTGTAGGAACCGGAGGGAGAGGCAACGGATATACGGAGTATTTTTTATTTTTTTAATTATTGAGAGAGAGAGAGGACGACGTGTTACCAACATGGAACAGATGGGATGTGACGGTGCGTGTGCTGCTTTTGATGCGGTTCAGCTCTCTACGGTTCTCTACGTCTAAAAAATAAAAATTCAATTATTTTCTATAAAAAAAGAAAAATAAATTCCCGTATTTTTGTTTTATTAGTATTAAGAAATAAATTCATTTTTGAGAAAATCATAATCGTATTTTTTGTTCTATTAGTATTAAATAAATTTATTTTCGAGAAAATCAAAATAGGAAAATATATAAATGAGAAATATATAAAGGAGAAAAAAAATAAAAATGTGAGGAGCTCCGAAGAACACAGATCAAATAAATAATCAAACGCCCAATAAAAAAAATAAAAAATAAAAATTACGAAGCAGATCTAGATCACACATTCGGCGTCTCCTCGTTCGATTTTCTAAGGTAATATCTGCGTTTTTTTCCGTACCAATTTGATTGTATTCTGCAATTGTTTTTGAGATTGATTGAAATCTGAGATGTTAGAGCTGCGAAGAATTTGGTTTTTATGTATTTTGTATGAGCTTCAATTAGCCGTTGATCTTCAATTAGCTGCTGAGTTAGATATTTTTTTACTGCGTAAATTGTGAGCCAAAACGATTTGTTTACAGTACGTAGTTCGTTGGTCTTCATGCTGATTCAAAAATACAGTAGCAAATGGATTAATATAGTGTACATTTTGGTTTGTGTTCATACCTTCTCTTTTCGCACGACTGCAGTTTACTTCCTTGAACGCGTGTAGGAAGTACGTAGCATTAATCGGGATGTGATTTTGTTGAGAAATAGGGATTGTGGTGATAATCTCTCAAGGCATTTGGTTTATGATTCGGTTTAAACTCCTCTGTTTTCTCGAGTTTTTTTTTTGGCTGTCTAATTGGGAGGGGTGATTGATCAAGGATGATACCAGAAAAAAATAAAACATGAGAGATTGATACATAGAATCATTTTATTTCGAAGAAAATTTGAAGGTTCCGGCCTTGCACAGTTCCTTTTGGTGGTATCATCCCACGATTGTTATGAATTAGCTCCTTTCAGAATGAAGTAAAAAATTTCTTCGAATGCGTGTTTTAGTAAGTAGCATTATTTGGTATTGGATTTCTTTGAAAAATTGAGTTTGTGATGATAAATTAATTTCTATAAACACATAGTTTATTCGGGTGATGATCAGGGATGTAGCCGTAAATTAAACATATCTATATTTTAAGTGTTCTTTTTTCTTTCTTTATTTTTGGGTGGCAACAATTGTAAATTCAATCAGTAATTAGTGATATCTATTACTACTATTAATTGGTGGGCATCACACATCATTTGTTATAAATGAGTTCCTTTACGAATGAGTTCCATTTTAGTATCTCTGGTGCCAACCTGTTGTACTCAAATTCGCGTGCTTTTGATCATATTGAGCAGGTCATTAAAAATTGTCGAAAAAATGTCAAGGAGACCCAATACTTCTCGCCGGTTTACAGACAGTGGGGGCATTCCTTTTGTGGGTGGATTGCACTCCAAGTCTCGTCCATCTCCCATATTGTCTATAGGACTTGTCGTAGTAGTGAGTCCTGCCTATTTTTTTTACTTAGTGTATTTATATATTTGTGATACGTTTCATGCATCAAGGCAACTGTACGTGCATATCAACTACGGATACACTTGCATACCTTAATCACTTCATTTCCGTGCAAATACATATTGTTCAATCATGATGGTATTAATATTACAGTTTTAAAGGTTTATTTGATGTGTGTATTTATTTTTTTCCTTATTTTATTTTTTAGGAAGGTCATGTAGATTTAGTTTGTGTCACGTGTCGATAGGTGTATATATAGATGCATTTATGTCATTTCTCCTACACCACAGGAAATTCATGGAAAGTAAATTTAGAGGATCTGGATCCATCTGACTTCATAGTGAGAAATCTGATGGGGTATCTTCCTTCAATTTTCAGGGATCACTGCTTATTGTTGGTTATCTATATCGTGGTTCAGGTTCATTCCCAATCTGTTTAGCCTTTACTCTTTAGACACCCACACAGAGCACCACACTGTCCACACATACCTTCTGTAATATTTAATTGATCCGATAAATTTCGTTCTTTATTTTCCCTTCTCTTCCCCTTTAATTTCGAACAAAGTTTCTTTTGTTAAGTTTTGATATGGTTGGATAAGAAACGTAACATTTGATGATTATAACTTTTCTTTATTTTTTAATAATTATTTCGTTACAGGTGGAAGCAGTGGTGACATATCTGTTTTGAATAGACTTGATGGTAAATTTCTATTGTTTTAAAGAGCAATATTTTATTTTATTTTATTTTATTGAATAATATTTTATTTTACATAATTAAGACTTACTGTTTAGTAAAAAGACCTTGCTCCAACGTAACAAATCCCATTGGAGCATAATACACATTCGTGTATATTGTGCTTGTTATGGACATATGGTGCTTCAATGGTAAAAGTAATGCTGTGACTGTGAATGTACAAGCTGTTTTGTATATTTTACTTAACGATGTACATAAATCAGTACTCACTTCCATTCTATTCTTGATATGTTATTTGCCACCTGATGCACCACTTGGCCTTTCTCCGTTCTTTTTCTAACCCATTTAAATTCTACTAATTGTATGAGTAACACTTTTTGAGTAATTCATTAATGTATACGAAGGTGGTGTTTCATGTGCACTAGAACTTCAAAAGACAATACCTATTCTCAAGAAAGCATACGGTGACAGCACCCGAAAAGTGTTGCACGTGGGCCCTGAAACCTGCTCGGTAGTCTCTCAGCTATTAAAAGAAGAGGATACTGAAGCTTGGGGCCTGGAGCCATACGAGTTGGACGATGTTGATGTCAATTGTCGGAGCCTTGTGCATAAAGGCATTGTGCGTGTGGCTGATATCAAGTTCCCCCTTCCGTACAGGCCTAAGTCATTTTCTCTTGTAATCGCAACAGATGCATTAGATTACATGTCACCAAGGTATCTTAACAAAACTGTTCCGGAGCTGGCGAGGGTGTCTTCTGATGGCGTGGTTATATTATCTGGTAATTCTCTATACATTACCTAGTATGGGAGCACATGCCCCCACAATTGTTTTACGTTTTATATTTTATTTAATAATTATATCTATGCATGTTTTCCCCTGTTCTATTTACTATGGTACTTATTTCTGAAAATAATATACTATGAGAAAAATAAATAATTTACCAACTGAAAATCCATTGGTAAATATCAAGAAACTGTAATGTTTAGATAAAACCGTTGTATGTTTAATGATTGTAAATAAATACTACGGAGTACTAGTATTTACTTACAAAAACTGAATTTGTTTTCAAATATCTACGGTATTCCCAGTGTTGAATTGACTGTTGAGCTTTTACTGATTGTGTGCAAATTCAGGTTACCCAGGCCATCAAAGAGCTAAAGTGGCTGAGCTATCCAAGTTTGGACGTCCCGTAAGTCTGTATCTCGTCTCATTTTCCTTTATATGGCATCAACATTTTCTATTCTTTATGTATGCGTGTGTGTAATGTGAATTTGTTTTGATGATTTCATTTAGTTATAATTGTGGTTCTTATGCTCGAAACTCTTAAAATTGTTTGTTGTTTAGGCCAAATTCCGGAGCTCAGCTTGGTGGGTAAAATTCTTCACCCAAACCAACTTAGAAGAGAACGATGCCGCTACAAAGAAGTTCGAACAGGTGGCAACCGAGAATTCGTACAAGTCTGGTTGCCAAATTTTCCACCTTAAACCTCTGCATTGATCGCCTGATCCAAGACTGTATTCTTCGTGGCCAGCCTCGAAAACTCGTTCGTCTTTAATTCTTACTCGGTTAATTTATGGATGAAGGAGTCGCGTTGATTTGTTTGATATGCCAAGACAATTAAGAAACACATCATTGTTGTCGATTTTTTGGAACTTTTTTTTATCCCAGTTTTGTAGCAAGAAGTACCATTGAGAGAAATCAGAACTCAGATGTATTTTTTTATTGATTGATTGTATAGAGAAAATAATTTGTGTATTTTATAATTTATTGAGATTCTTTTAATAAATTTATACTAAAGTTTTGAGTGGAAAATGTGATTTATTTTTTTGCATTTTTTCTCAAATCCTCCAATTTTTCATGGGAATTTAATGAAAAATCACTAATCTAATTAACATTTCACTGTCCAAATCCCTTTTTTCATTTATTTATTTCACATTTTTAGAAATTATTTTGCAGATTTAATGATAAATAAAGATTTGAATATAATTGTTTATGATTAAAAAACAAAATACTCTCGCTTACACGAAGACGGAGTACAATCGCAGAGTACCGAGAGCTAGCGAATGTGCGCCGGCGTCTTGTCCGCACCCCGCCGTCTTCCATGGCCACCAGAGAGCTCCACCACAGCTCAAGGAAGCTCGCAGCTTCCACTTCCTCACTAGCTTCCCGCCTCCTCCTTTCCCTTATATGCCTCGTCTCGCTCTTCCTCTGTTTCTCTCTCTTCCGAAACGACACCGTATTGCCGTTGTTAACCTATTCGTCGGAGACTCACACGGACTGCAACTACTCAGATGGGCGATGGATCTACGACCCCCCGATCGGATCTTCGCCGCGGTACGACCACACCTGCAAGGAGATCTTCAAAGGCTGGAATTGCATTGCCGGAAACAAATCCAACGCCGTCGATATCCTCAAGTGGCGCTGGAAACCCTACGGCTGTGATCTCCCGCCATTTGATCCGGTGCGGTTCCTCAATAATTTCAGAGATACCAATATTGGTAACTTCTCCATATACACAATTTTTTGTGTTTTTGTGTGATTTTTTGTGCGTTTTTGTGTGTATAATCCGTGGAATTGAACTCTCGTCACTGATTAATATATTTATCGATTAGTGCTTAACTATATTTTTTGAGTTGTAATTGTTGCATTTCCAGAACGAGAAATAACTTCATATGAAGCTGTTTCTGCTTAAATCTTTGGACATGTGTCTTTGTTGAATGTTTTTTCTGTGGTTGTTACTTGTTTGTGTTCGAGTTCTATTTGCCGAAGTGATTGTTCTTTTAACAGTGCAGGGTTTGTTGGGGACTCCTTGAATAGAAACATGTTTGTTTCTGTATTTTGTGCTTTGAAACGAGTGTCTCCCGAGGTTAAGAAGTGGCGTCCTTTCAGAGCTGACCGTGGCTTTACTTTTATCAAGTACAATCTTACCATTGCGTATCATCGAACGAATCTTCTGGCCCGTTATGGTAGGTAAGCCAGGTTTCGATAATATTTGTGAAGTCCTGCTAGGATAACGAAAACATTGCCAGCAGTATTAGAAGGTCCATTCATGGAACATTTATTAGACGTTTTAACTCTCCAAATATGAGTGACTCTGGTTTCTATGATATTTTATTTCATTGATTAATTCGTCCAGTAAAACTATTTGTTGGTGAGGAAAAACATATACAACGTGCTGGTATACATATTGTTTCTTCGGATGCTTTGTTGATGAACTATTACAAGTTTATTTGCCCATCTAATAAAAAAGGAGACTTAAGGTGGGATTCTTATGTTTGCCATTAAGAAGCTAGCCGTGCAAAAAAAAATCTACCAGTTCCTGATTGTTTATCTGAATCACCTGATTTTTTCCGCAAGTAAAACGCCGAGTTGTGATTTTTCTGACCTCACCTTGTGGAGTTGCTGTTGTAAAATTGCTTTTGAACATTTAATATTGCTCATAGGAATTTTCGCATCTTGTTATGAGTTATGCCTAGTCTATGATATAAGTGCTGTTCTTATTTCTTTGCACATTTAGTTTCTGAATTTGCACTGAAATTGTTTCTGATGTAATTTACTTCAAAAATTAATCCTATTACTCGACGAGCATAATTTCACTCCTTTACTGTTGCCTGTTGATGTATTTTTAACATTGCGTTGATTCTTTTTTTATGTGTTTGCCAGGTGGTCAGCCACTAGTGATAGTGGTACATTGGAGAGACTTGGTTATAAGGACGGATATAGAGTCGATGTCGATTTACCAGAAGGAACTTGGGCAGATGCTCTGAGTTTCCATGATATACTTATCTTCAATACTGGACACTGGTAATTCAACATTCGTATTCGTGTTCATTTTCTTATACATTTTTTGTTGCTTCTCATTTGATTTATGCATTAGGTGGTGGGCTCCTTCAAAATTTGATCCCGTGAAATCACCTATGCTTTTCTTTGAGAAGGGTGTACCTGTTACTCCACCGGTCGCACCCGATGTTGGTCTAGATATGGTGCTAAGACGCATGGTATGACTCTGTGCTTCGACCTTTCATATGTTCTATGCTTTGAACCCAAAGTTCCTACCCTGAGTTGTGATATCATGACTTTGCTTCAAATTCTTGATCAGTTCTGTTCGGTGTAATAATCCTTTATCCTTTGTGAAGAGAAAACGAACAAGTTTCTTACCTTTGAATTCTCTCTTTATGGTAGTTCCGTTCATCACTTATTGGTAATTCAATTATGTGTTCTTACCATTTTTTTTCTTGCATCGTTTATTAAATAGGCATCTTACGTCGAAAAGAATGCACGCCCAGGTGCAATTCTATTCTTTCGAACACAGTCACCGAGGCATTTTGAAGGAGGTGACTGGGACCAAGGTGGTACCTGTCCCCGTTTACAGCCTCTCGTTCCACAAGAAGTAAGCTATACTATACTCTCTGGAAACTTAATTTATTAGGAATTTATAGTTTTATGTACTTGAAGCTGACATTTTTCATTTTCATAGTACCTTGTCTTAAACAAGATATAACCTGAGGATATTATTTTTCTATGTTCAGGTAGAAGATTTTTTCTCTACTACGAACAACGGAACGAACGTGGAGTCGCGTCTCGTGAACGATCACCTACACATGGCACTCAAAGGCTCGAAATTCCGGATACTGGACGTAACACACATGAGCGAGTTCAGAGCCGATGCCCATCCATCTGCGGCCGGTGGGAAAAGGCACGACGATTGCATGCATTGGTGCTTACCGGGACTTACTGATACTTGGAACGACTTGTTCGTCGCGCACTTAAACAACCTCAAGGTTCGAATATGACAACGTATAACATTTTGTCGGTTTATATTCCATACTCCTATAGCATTTTGCACATGAATGCAAAATGTCGGAAAAAAACCTTGTGAATAATATTTTCCATTTTCTTCCAATCTATTTTTGTTTCAAATAGAAGACACGCATTTTTATAGAGGTTACGGCTCTGTTCTTTTGGACAGAAACTGATTGAATTGAACTGGGACCTAAAATGATTTTTTCAAATAATTTTAAAAAATTGCTATCATTCGATTTTGAAATATTTTTGGTTTAATTATGTAAAAATATACGTATATTTTATGAAAAAATATATAAAATAGAATATGATAATATGATAAAATGAATGGAACTAAATTTAAGTTCAAGAGAACATGCTAAATTAAATATTAACTTTAATATTTAAAAATAATTATTAAACAAACGATCAATTAATTACATTGGAAAAATGAGAGGCTCTAGGATGCAAGACTTCCATGCACTATAAGTCAATAAGTTATGTTGTGTCGTGTGGAAAAATTATTTCCATTTGGAAAATTAATTAAAATCGAATTAAAAAAAAAAAAAATCTAACATAAATTGATTGTCCTTATAAAAACCCTACATTAATCCTAGCACCAATTGTAACCATATATTCAAAATTAAGATGGAACTCCACAAGAACTTACCCCTAATACCCCTTCTCCTCTTCATAGCCCTAACCATGAGCTCACCTTCCCTCGGTCAAAACTCGCCTCAGGACTTCCTCGACTCCCACAACGCAGCTCGTGCTGCGGTGGGAGTCGGGCCCATGACATGGGACGATAACGTGGCAAGTTTTGCCCGGAACTATGTGAACAGTAGGATCGGCGACTGCAACATGGTTCACTCGAGCAACCGTCCGTACGGGGAAAACCTTGCCAAGGGCGGGGGAGGCTTCACGGGCCGAGATGCGGTGGGCCTGTGGGTGGGAGAGAGGCCCAATTATGATCACGGGTCCAACTCGTGTGTTGGGGGGGAGTGTCGACACTACACTCAAGTCGTGTGGAGCGACTCGGTGCGTTTGGGCTGCGCCGGGGCTCGGTGCAACGGCGGGGATTGGTTCGTTTCGTGCAACTATGATCCTCCGGGCAATTACGTCGGTCAACTTCCTTACCCGTGATCGATATGTTATATCCCTATAGCTATATATCGAGGAATAAATGGTTTGAGTTTGAATAAATATGTATAATTATGATTATTGTCCTTTAATTTGTGCCTATATAATGCATCTATTCGCCCCACCTAAATGTTAGTACTACTTTTTTCATTTTGAATATCATTTTAGTGTTTTTTTTAATTCAAGTTCATTCAATTCATTAATTTCAAAATAAATTTACAAAAATTAGAATACAAAAATAATTAAAATGAATGATTTAAACCTTACCATATAATTTTACAGTATTTATAATTTTAAAAAATTATTATTAATTTTATAAAAAAATATATTCAGTCAAAACGAAAGAATATTAATTAACTTAATTAAACCCTTCTTTAGCAACCCTTTCTGGGGCCATGCAAAGGCTCTATGTTAAAATTGTCCAAGGGGGATGTTAAAGTGACAATAAGGTTGCTTATATTAATTTGTTGGTAATTAATTATAATAAATTTACATCTATAATGTAAGTTACACTCTTTTCACACATGCAATCTACATACACATTGAGGAAGAAGCTAAATATTAGGGCATCACTAGACACTAATACTTTCTCTCAACACATCCACAATCACCCCTATAAATACCCTTCATCACACAATCCACAATCAGCCCCTATAAATACCCAACACACAATCCATACTTCATCAATCAAAACAAACCTTCATCAATTCTCATAAACACAATATATACATAGCAATTAATGTTGTCCCTTAAGATATGGATCCCGACTTTCATGATCCTATCGTTCATGATGTCATCCTCGATCGCTCAGAACTCAGCCCAAGACTACGTGAACTCCCACAACACCTCCCGAGCCCAAGTGGGCGTGGGCAACGTGATTTGGAACACCACACTCGCAAACTACGCTCAAAACTACGCGAATCAGAGAGTCAACGACTGTGCCCTCACACACTCGAGCGGGCCCTACGGAGAAAACCTAGCCAAGGGGAGTAGCAGCGGGTTCACCGGAGTGGCTGCGGTGAATTTGTGTTGGAATTATTAATTTTTATATTTAATAATTCATGTATTTTGTCCAAAGTTTGTAATTTTAATGGCTAATAAAATGTATTCGATTTCGAGTTTAATCGTTACTATAATTATCTACGTGTTACGAGGTAATTATGAGACTTTATTTCGTCAAAATCCGTTAATCGGTGAGTGAGAAATAAATGTGTAAAGATTGCCATAAATACTACTTTGGTAAATGTAAGCAATTAATATTTTATAGGGATTTAAGCTATCCCACATAGAAAGAATACCAAAAGTCATTTCTCTTTAAATGTCATAAGAGAGTATGAGTGTTCAACAAGTTGACTAAGTCCATGCACCCCTAGCGGTACATGGCAAGGGCCACACGCGCGCGCCCCGCCCCGCCCCGCCCCGACCCGTCCCGTCCCGTCCCGACCCGGGCTCGGGCTCGGGCTCGGGCCAGGGCCAGGGCCAGGGCTTGGGCTTGGTCCTGGCTCCTTGGTGATTTGGTCAATTGGACTCTAGGCTGGACCTGGGCTTCCCGGGGCCCACTGGGCCAATTGGGCTAATTGGATAGGCCTCTACCTATCTTTTTGGACACGGGCCGATTGAATGTTTGGGCTCGTTTTATTGAACACATTGATTAAGGCTTTGGGCTTGGCCCAGTCTATAACTTTTGGAGATTAATTAATTTCGTGAATTAATTAATTATTTAATTGCAGAACATGGGCAGTTGGAGGTGGAGAGGTGCTTCCCTCCACTCATCGTAACTGCTGCCCATTACCACCCTGATAGTGGTGCTTAACTTCCCCGAGTGAGGTCTATAAGTAGAGACGAACATGCATCATTTCATGCACGAAATTTTTGCCTATCATACCATCATATCACTTGCATCGAGTGCTCTGTTTTCCCAGTTACCATTCAAACCGAGGGTTCGATTCAGTGTGCAAAAGTTCGATCCCCGCTTCGCCGTTGTATCTTTGGGGTCAGGAAGCCTGTAAACCGTAGCATACACGGGGCTTTACTGACTTGCGGAAAGTGCAAGCGCCTCGGCAGCAACCTCTCGTTTTCTTTCCGCTTTCTGTTGTTTTATTTTCCGGTTGTGACTAACCCGTTTATTTTTATCTAACAATCGCAAGTCAGTAAAGATGTCTACTGCCGGAAATGATGCCCAGAACAAGGATGCCCAGAACAACAAGGAGATTCCTGTCATCAACGTTGAACAACCCATCAACAACAACGAAGTTCTCATCGGTAAGATTCCAGTGGCGCTGCCCATCCACACCCAGACCATCCCGAATGCCGAGAAACCCGAGAAGTTCACCGGTGTTGATTTCAAAAGGTGGCAGTCCAAAATGATGTTCTACCAGACCACTCTCGGCCTTCAGAAGCATTTGACTGAGGACCCTATGACCATAACTGACACTGACACTGCTGAGAAGCGCTATGCTTTCGAGGCCTGGGGGCAGAGTGACTACCTCTGTCGGCACACCGTACTGAACGGCCTGTGCAACGAGCTGTACAATGTGTACAGCACGTACAAGTCTGCCAAAGCCCTCTGGGATGCCTTGGAGAAGAAGTACAAGACCGAGGACGCTGGTACAAAGAAGTACGTCGTCGGCAAGTTCCTGGACTACAAGATGGTCGACTCCAAGTCTGTGATCTCTCAAGTCCAGGAGTACCAACTGATCTTGCATGACATCGCCGCTGAAGGGATGAAGATCAGTGAGTCCTTTCAGGTGGCGGCTGCCATCGAGAAGCTGCCTCCCGGGTGGAAGGACTTCAAGAACTACCTGAAGCACAAGCGAAAGGAGATGAGCCTTGAAGACCTCATTGTCAAGCTTCGGATCGAAGAAGACAACCGTGATCGAGAGGTCAAGCCTGGGAAAGTTCCTATGGAGGCTCGGGTGAACTTGACTGAGCCACATTCTGCCAAAAGGAAGAACACTTCCAAGGGCAAAGAGCCAGCCAAAGTCTGGAAGTTCACTGGGAATTGCCATAACTGTGGCAAGCCGAACCACATGGCCAGAGACTGCAACAAGCCGAAGAAAAACGGGCAGAAAAAGAAGCGACCAAGTGCCAACGTGGTTCAACACGAGCTGACATGTGCTGATATGACTGCTGTGGTCTATGAGGCCAATCTGGTTAGCAACAACAAGCAGTGGTTCATCGATACCGGAGCCACTCGACATGTCTGCTCTGACAAGGATGCCTTTGCCTCTTATGCTCCTTGTACCGGTCGCAAGCTCCACATGGGAAACTCCGCCTCGTCTGAAGTTGCTGGAGTTGGGAACGTCGTCCTCAAACTGTCTTCTGGAAAAGAGCTGAAGCTGACTGATGTGCTGCATGTCCCGGACATCCGAAAGAACCTGGTCTCCGGTTCTGTTCTTGTGGAGCATGGCTTCAAACTTGTCTTTGATGCTAAAAAGTTTGTACTTTCTAAATTTGGACTGTTCCTAGGTAGGGGTTATCTTGATCAGGGTCTTTTCAAAATGTCTGTAATGGCTATTCGCCCTCCTGTTGCCTCGAGCTCTAATGAAAAAGTTATTTCCTCTTACTTGATCGAGTGTTATGATTTATGGCATTTTCGTTTAGGACATGTAAATAAAAATGCAATAAAAAGACTAATGAACTTGGAATTAATTCCAACTTCTAAAATAAATTCACAACATAAGTGTGAAATTTGTGTTGAAGCCAAAATGGCTAAATTACCGTTTCGATCAGTCGATCGTTGTACCGAACCTCTTGGTATTATACATACCGATATATGTGATTTAAAGTTTGCACCGACAAGAGGCGGTAAGAAATACTTCATCACATTCATCGATGATTGTACGAGGTTCTGTTATTTGTACTTATTAACTAGTAAAGACGAAGCCTTAGAGGCATTCACTAAGTACAAAACCGAAGTTGAAAACCAACTCGATAAACGGATTAAGATAGTCCGTAGTGACCGAGGTGGAGAGTACGTAGCTCCTTTTGAACAATTGTGTTCTGAAAATGGAATAATACATCAAACAACAGCCCCGTACTCACCTCAGTCAAATGGCGTTGCTGAACGAAAGAACCGAACGTTAAAGGAAATGATGAACGCTATGTTAATCAATTCTGGATTACCCCAGAACATGTGGGGGGAAGCCGTTCTGACGGCAAACCACCTACTGAATAAGATTCCCCTTAAAGGGAAAAATGAAACTCCTCACGAACTTTGGAAAGGTCGTAAGCCATCTTACAATTACCTTAAAGTGTGGGGGTGTTTGGCCAAAGTGTCGGTTCCTGAGCCAAAACGAATGAAGATAGGACCTAAAACGGTCGATTGTATCTTCATTGGATATGCTTTGAATAGCATGGCATACCGATTCTTAGTACACTATTCTGAAAATCCAGAAGTGTCTAAAGGTACGACCATTGAATCGAGAAATGCTTCATTTTTCGAGAACATCTTTCCGAGCAAAGATGGAGCTGGTCCAAGTTCTTCCAAAAGAACTCATGAAGAAAGTTCTGCACCACCAAGTAATGAACCTGGTAATGATGTAGTTACAGAACAAAGACGTGGTAAAAGAGTCAAAACAGCTAAGTCGTTTGGACCTGACTTTATCACGTACATGTTGGACGATGAGCCGAACTCTTATGGTGAAGCTCTAGCTAGCCCAGATGGACCACTTTGGGAAGAAGCTATTAATAGCGAAATAGAGTCCATCATGCAAAATCATACGTGGGAATTAGTTGATCTTCCTCCCGGCTGTAAGCCTTTAGGATGTCGTTGGATTCTAAAGAAAAAATATAGAGCCGATGGAACGATCGATAAGTTTAAAGCCCGGCTGGTAGCCAAAGGCTTTAGACAAAAGGAAGGTTATGATTTCTTTGATACGTACTCACCTGTGACAAGGATTTCATCCATTCGAGTGTTAGTCTCGATTGCTGCATTGCATGATCTCGAAATTCACCAAATGGACGTTAAGACTGCATTTCTAAATGGTGAATTAGAAGAAGAGATATACATGGATCAACCTGAAGGTTTTGTTGCACCTGGTGAAGAGAAAAAGGTGTGTAAACTGATAAGGTCGTTGTACGGACTTAAACAAGCTCCTAAGCAATGGCACTTAAAGTTTGACAATGTTATGTTGTCAAATGGTTTCAAAATCAACGAATGTGACAAATGCGTGTACATTAAAGGTACTCCAACAGAATTTGTGATAGTGTGTCTCTATGTGGACGATATGCTAATCATGGGGAGTGACCGTGATCAAATCACGAACACTAAGAACATGTTAAAAAGAAACTTTGACATGAAAGATTTGGGAGTTGCAGATCTAATCCTCGGGATTAAGATAAGCAAAACCGATGAAGGAATTGTTTTGTCACAATCTCATTATGCTGAGAAAGTGCTCAAAAAGTTCAATGCCTTTGATGGTCCTGAATGTAGGACTCCGATTGACAGAAGTATCAATTTATCAGTCAATACGGGTGAACCGATAGCTCAGTTGGATTACTCCCGAGTGATCGGAAGTCTAATGTACCTAACGAATTGTACTCGTCCTGACTTGGCATATTCTGTTAGCAAACTGAGCCGGTACACGAGCAATCCAAGTCATGAACATTGGGATGCTCTGAAAAGAGTGTTAAAATACTTGAAACACACTCGAGATTATGGACTATACTACACAAGATATCCTAGTGTACTTGAAGGATATTGTGATGCTAGTTGGATCTCGGATTCAAAGGAATCCAATTCCACTAGCGGTTATGTCTTCTGTATAGGAGGCGGAGCAGTCTCGTGGAAATCCACGAAACAAACTTGTATAGCCCGATCCACCATGGAATCGGAGTTCATCGCTTTGGACAAAGCAGGTGAAGAAGCTGAATGGCTTCGAAACTTCTTAGAAGATATTCCATGCTGGAAAAAGCCTGTGTCTCCAGTGATGATGCACTGTGATAGCCAATCGGCTATAGCGAGAGCACAAAGCAATATGTATAACGGAAAGTCTCGACACATACGTCGAAGACATAACACCGTTAGGCAATTGATCACAAATGGAGTGATTTCCTTAGACTATGTGAAGTCGCAGGAAAACTTAGCTGACCCTTTGACGAAAGGGATGACTAGAGATCAATTAAGTGTGTTGCTAAAGGGAATGGGTTTGAAAAACCACAACTAAAGAATGATCATGGCGGTAACCCTACCATGCTGAGTGGAGATCCCACGAATTTGGTTCAAAGGGAAAACTAAGTCATGCTAGTTCAGTTAAGCACTTGGAAATAAAGATTTCCGTTTCCATCCCTATGAGCAAATAAGTGCTAGAACCTGAAATGTGGTAAAGGTTAAGTCGTTGAGATTTTTAATGAATCCCACACCTCGAGAAGGTGGAGTATTTCAGGGTACTCATGCTGGGAGGTCACCTATATAAATGTGAAGTAAAGGCCGCTTCAAAAGTAAACATTTATGAATCCAAAGAGTTGTCCAGGGCCTAAACGGACACAACAGAGAAATGGAAACTGATAGGGATTTGTTGTGTGACTATCATTGACTAGTTGTACACTTCGGAGGAATAGTTCAAGGCATCACGTCCACTAGGCCGCCAGTACATCCGATGATTTTCACTAAGGGAGGTTCAAGGCCACAAGCTACCTTTCCAGAAGCAATTAATCCTTCCGAGAACCGAGCACAAGAGTCTGCATTCATGGCATTTGCATTGATTTCACTCATGTGGGGGATTGTTGGAATTATTAATTTTTATATTTAATAATTTATGTATTTTGTCCAAAGTTTGTAATTTTAATGGCTAATAAAATGTATTCGATTTCGAGTTTAATCGTTACTATAATTATCTACGTGTTACGAGGTAATTATGAGACTTTATTTCGTCAAAATCCGTTAATCGGTGAGTGAGAAATAAATGTGTAAAGATTGCCATAAATACTACTTTGGTAAATGTAAGCAATTAATATTTTATAGGGATTTAAGCTATCCCACATAGAAAGAATACCAAAAGTCATTTCTCTTTAAATGTCATAAGAGAGTATGAGTGTTCAACAAGTTGACTAAGTCCATGCACCCCTAGCGGTACATGGCAAGGGCCACACGCGCGCGCCCCGCCCCGCCCCGCCCCGACCCGACCCGACCCGTCCCGTCCCGACCCGGGCTCGGGCTCGGGCCTGGGCCTGGGCCAGGGCTTGGGCTTGGTCCTGGCTCCTTGGTGATTTGGTCAATTGGACTCTGGGCTGGACCTGGGCTTCCCGGGGCCCACTGGGCCAATTGGGCTAATTGGATAGGCCTCTACCTATCTTTTTGGACACGGGCCGATTGAATGTTTGGGCTCGTTTTATTGAACACATTGATTAAGGCTTTGGGCTTGGCCCAGTCTATAACTTTTGGAGATTAATTAATTAATGCTTTGGGCTCGGCCCAACTTATCTTTCTGGATATTAATTAATTTCGTGAATTAATTAATTATTTAATTGCAGAACATGGGCAGTTGGAGGTGGAGAGGTGCTTCCCTCCACTCATCGTAACTGCTGCCCATTACCACCCTGATAGTGGTGCTTAACTTCCCCGAGTGAGGTCTATAAGTAGAGACGAACATGCATCATTTCATGCACGAAATTTTTGCCTATCATACCATCATATCACTTGCATCGAGTGCTCTGTTTTCCCAGTTACCATTCAAACCGAGGGTTCGATTCAGTGTGCAAAAGTTCGATCCCCGCTTCGCCGTTGTATCTTTGGGGTCAGGAAGCCTGTAAACCGTAGCATACACGGGGCTTTACTGACTTGCGGAAAGTGCAAGCGCCTCGGCAGCAACCTCTCGTTTTCTTTCCGCTTTCTGTTGTTTTATTTTCCGGTTGTGACTAACCCGTTTATTTTTATCTAACAATTTGTGGGTGGCCGAGAAGCCGTACTATGATTACAACTCGAACTCGTGCACCGGAGGGAAGCAGTGCCTGCATTATACGCAGGTGGTGTGGCGTGACTCGGTGAGGATCGGGTGTGCTAGGGTCCAGTGCACCAACGGGTGGTACTACGTTATTTGTAGCTATGATCCTCCGGGCAATTGGGCTGGGGAACGGCCGTATTAATTATATATTAGACAAAAATATGTGTGTAATAAATAAATACTCGTACTCTGGCCATTGTTTCATAACTATATGACTATTTTCTTTCACAAAATATAAAAGATATAGTCATATTATTATGAAACCAGAAGGGGAGAGTAATGTGTGTGTGGTGTGTGTGATGGTGCAAAATAACAAACTTTACTTGTTTGTTGAAATAAATGTGGAAATTAACATGTAAACCTTTTGGGAATAGATGTTGTGTGTAATGGAAAAACCTTACTTTTAGTATTTGTATTTAATTTAATAATTAAATTTCTGAAACTTTTTTTTTTATTGATATACAAAAAATCAATTTAAATTATATCGAAATTTTTTATACGCAATTTTTTTTTTTTACAGGAAATCAAATATTTTCAATTATTAGCATAAAAAAGTTGTATAAGCTTGATGATGTCATAGGTTAATTTTTTGCTATACATTTCATCTCATGATGGACTGATCGGCTCATCTTACGAGTTACGAGTAAAATTTATGCGTGCGTTATTTTATTGTACCGAAAATTTTGATATATTTCGCACGAAAAGCTAGCAAGGTATTCATATAATTACATAAACGATGGATAATATAACACACTATATGAAATTGGTTAATCATTCTACTATGTGAATCAATACATGCTAAGAAAACACTCCTTTGGGAGGGTATTATTGAACCTCTTATCATCCTTGCAATAGTCGTACATGACAAAATTAGCCCTGACCCATTTGAAGAGCTTTCTCTGGGCCGATGTCAAGGAACTGGACCTATCTTGGTTCCACCAATTCGTCGGGCTTTCGGCCCTGCAAGATTCTGGGCTTCCCTTCCATACGCAGGCGTCGATCTTGTAATTTCTGAATGAGGCCACAAATGGGGCCTCAGCCCAATCGATTTTGCTCTTGCCGCCATTCGTGGCCCAAGCCTCTCCGTTCCAAATGCTCGCGACCAGGCTCATGGGCTGTCGCTGTGGGTACGCTACGCCTTGGGCCGCATGGTTTCTAAAGGTCCTGATAGGAACCCAGTCCACCATGAAACTGTAAAATCAAATAAATATTTTTTTTAATAAAATAAATAATTTGTTAGTATTGTTAATATTTTGTCTAATTATTATGTACTATGTCCTCTTTTATGTTCTAGTTAATTATGCATTCTCAAAAATGAAATAATTAAATTATTTTTGTTTGTTAAAATATGTTGCTTACACAATTTGGTTAGGGTTCCATAGGACGGAATACGTGTGAAAATCAATCGTCGGATCGAACCACAGTTTGATCCTCTGCTCTCTGTCATCGTGCCCGTCCGTGAACACGTTGGTTTGCAGCACGTAAGGTCGACCGGGTGCGTTTCCAAGAAACTCAAAGTCGAGCTCGTCTCGATTCGATTGATTTGATGAAGCCAGCTGCCGATTGGGATCGATGATCATAACATAACTTAATTTTCTTATAATGTAATTAGTCCAAACTATAGGGGTGCAATTCGTAATTTAACAAATATGAACTCACATAAAATGCCACAACTGTGCCTGATGAATTCCCTGGAATCAACTTAATTTGCATGTCAAATTGACCAAACAAGAACTTGTCATTCGAAGCAAATCCAGAACCTGAAGAAGATATTTCAGTAAACGAGCAACCTGAAAATTATATTTTTCGTAAAGGCGAAAAAGAACCTGAATCCTTGTCGAGAATTAAACTCCTATTTTTACCATCAGAAGATGTATTCACATGATTAGATGACCATGTCACAAAGAAATCCTTATTAAAATCTCCGGTCGACACAACAGAACCCGACACGCCGTAAATTGAAACTGCGACCAAGAAAACAACAACGATATTCTTCATTTCAACGAGTCCTCAACGAAGAGACAATGTAAGACTAAATATATATATAGGCATTGTGTGACATGATTAATTTTTGCTTAAGCAAGAATATCTTTTGTAGGAAGCAATGATAATTTACTATGTAATTGTATTAAAATTAGAATTAAAATTAGGTATAACAACAAATTGTAATCATGCATGTCTCAGTTAATAAAAGTTTACTTATATTTATTGTTATTGTTAATATAATCTTTATATTATTAAGTGTTTTTGGAATATTCTCTTGACAGAAATTTTGTTCAGTTTGATAAGC
The DNA here is from genome assembly GCA_954870475.1 of Euphrasia confusa. Lineage (NCBI taxonomy): Eukaryota > Viridiplantae > Streptophyta > Magnoliopsida > Lamiales > Orobanchaceae > Euphrasia > Euphrasia confusa. Next base: position 12,133,917 of record OX940951.1, on the reverse strand, counting down.
AACATGATTTCGCATGTCCAAGTTTTCAAACTATTCCTTTTCCTTGTGTATATGCTTTTCCAATAGTTGCACGTTTTACTTATTAAACCTAACCAAATAAATTGTTCATTGTGCATGTAAGTTCGCTTAAAGTAGCATATCGAGAATTAATCTTATCGAGCGTGACAAAAATTCAAAAGAATTTTACTGATATCATGAACACATTGAATTCGGATATTCGGAAACTTTCTTACTCCATATATGTTTCAAGATAGTTTACACACTTTTTTCGTAAACTTCATAATATATAGTTGTCACACTAAAAAAAATTACTTTTTTTTATTTAAAATAAATTTCCAGATTATTTATTCATTTTACTCACAACTTTTACTTTTTAATTTCAAATTTTACGAAGTCAAAAAATTGAAAAAGTAACATTTTTATTAACATTTGTGTCATAATTATTTCCGGTTTCCCGTATCATTTTTAAAAATATTTCTCCCAACTTTTTGTAAACAATCAATAACATAATATTTTAATCAAGTAAAACATAGGTGCGATTTTCCCTTCCGAAAATGCGACTTATTCACTTATAGAACTGTAGAGAAGAAAATCGTAGGCAATCAAATCATATACGGGCATGACCCGAATACCCGGATCCGAATTATAATTTCGCCTGAAATCCAATCTACAACTGCCTGTCGCCGCCGTTGCTACAACCACTGACTTCCTTCCTTCCCCATTTATTAATCACACGCACAAACACACACTCACGGAGAAAGCTGTCGAAGCCTTATGATAAACAAATAATCATTTTATTTATAATTTTTTAATCGCATTCAAGTTACAGCCCTACTGCTAGTTCCGGACCCTAAACCCATTTTTCTGGGTCCTTGAATTTTCCCAAGGTATGCCGTTTTTCTGGGTTTTGTTTCCTCTGTTCTGTTCGTGAGTTTTGTTTCGTTGATTGTGGACTATTCATCTTCTTAATTTTGAGCTATTTGACTGTGAACTCGTGAGGTTTCTCCGACTCCGGTGAACTGACTGTGTTGCTTCTGAATTTTTAAGATTTGTTGTGAGTATTGATTGTTCGGCTTTAATCTCGCGATGGGTTTTACTTTAGGGGATTAATCGAGCTCTCCATTTGGCTGCCTCTGCTAATTAATTGTCAACATTTAGTTTCTTGGAAAATTTTCGGTTTTCGTATCTGTATTGTTTGTGGAATGCATATTGTTTTTTGATACTGTGGTCGAGGGGGGTTTACTCATTAGCTGAGTGGATTGGATGTAATTGCGATTCAAACAATGAAAGGTAACAGGTTGGGTAAGGGTAATAGTCAACCAACGATGAACATGGCTTTAGGTTGCAAGTATCGATGATGCGTGGGAAATTTCCTCTCATGAGAGAATAGTGAGTTTTGTTCCTTTTAGTTTCGAAAGGGGAATGATTTGAATTTTGAATATAGGAATGTGTTTGTTGGTGAAGCATATATTTTTATGGAAAATAATGTAATATAACTTAATTCATGATTTGATAATTTAATTCATGATTAGACAAAAACAAATGTACATATTGTTTATAAGGTAATAAAGGAAATCAAAATGAATCGAGACTGGAAGAGATACTGGCTAGAATAGCTAGCTACCTTAGAATCTATATTGTCGTGTTTGTGTTTCTGTTGAATAATTTTCGTTTCGTGTTTATCCCAATCTCATAACTCAAGGAATATTGCATACACATGCTCGCTCTTGTTATATCGATGATTGTTCTGCTTACTCGTGACAGATAGGTTTATATGTTTTATTGCTTTAGTTGATATATTCCGGTTACTGTTGGGTTTTGTCCGTCCTCGTTTATATTGTGATCGCTTTGTATAGAGTTTATTATAATATGAAAAATGGTGAAGAATGCTGCTTGCTCTGTATCTGAAAAACTTCGTAAACTGATTCCAAAAATGTCATAGTTGAAGTTTGAAGTTACAATTTATTATCTTACTTTAAACAGCGTTTTATCCGTAGGTTCCGTTCGAGCCATTCGAGTGAAACGAAATACTCCGAGTAGGAACCCGAGATCCAAAGGGGTCGAGGCGAGGCGATATTGCTAGCGTTGGCCAAAAGTCAAACTTAGCAATTAGTGAGATGAAGGACGACTCCGAAAATGGTTCTCCTCCAAATGACACGTTAATAATAGAAATATCCAGTCGCGATTTAACAAGCAATGGCTCGGCTGAGGTTAAAATTGAGAATCGCGACTCGTCAGAGACCAAGCTTGAGTTAGATCATGACCCTCAAGCTCGCGGGCTGGATTCTAATTCAACATCTAATTCTGGATTCTAATTCAACATCTAATTCTTCTTTGGGATCAGGGAATAAAACCGAGTCAAGCCTGAGTTAGATCATGACCCTCAAACTATAAATATCACGTCGATATTTCGGTTTCAATCACGCAGGTAGGCAAGTCGAGTGTATTCTACTTATAGTTTCTCTTAATATATCCATCAATCTAGTTTCTTTGGAGGTTTTATTCATGCTAGTATAATACTGTAATGTTCATAAGCAGGAGAAAGTGATTGCCAACTCAAGTGAATAACCAACAACAAAAAGAAGTGATTCCCAGGGATTTCGGCCGATAGCCACTCAGTTGGAGTCGCGATCCCCGACAACCTCCGGCGATGGTCTCCGGTGAGTCGGAGTTGCCTTATGTATATAATAACATTGTCAATTTTCAATTTAATTTTAAATTAAAAGTTTAAAAAGTATTTCCACTTTTGAATTATGAAGAAGTTGAAGTATACTATGGGTTGGCAGCAAAGCATTGCAATAATTTTGTGGTTACCAACTTTTCCTAAATTTATGAGTGACTTTTCGAGCTGTGAAAGAAAAGTTTAGTTTGGGTCAACTACCCAAACTTAAGACTTTGAATATTGAATTATTTCTTAGAATATGTCAACTTCATCACCTTCTCCTCGTCGACTCGTTTCGTTCTTATCGCTCGTTGCTTGACCGAATAAGCAATTTTTGATTCGACACTCGATTCATGGACAGTTAACAAAATTGAATAAACATATACTCCCTGATTCATGGACAGTTAACAAAATTGAATAAACATATACTCCCTCCGACTCTAAGAAATGGTCACAGGTGGTCAACGTTGACTTTTTTTGTCTGTTCAATACATACGATAAACAGTGTTAAAAAATTATTAAAAAATTACTAAAATAAAATTGAACTATTAAATTTTATTTTAGTATTTTTTTTCATAATTTGTGTACACTATTTATTATACGTATTGAACGAACGAAAAAAGTCAACGTTAACAGATGTGACCATTTCTAATGGTCTGTTTGTTTTGGGGTGAATCAAGTGAGTGTAAATTTTTAAATTTACTCCAGAGAAAGGTAATCGAGGTGAATCGAAGTAAATGTTTTAAATTTTGTGTTTGGATACAAAATTTTCTTAATAGGGTAATCTATTTAAATTTTGTGTTTTAAATTTTTATTTTTCATTGATTCACCTCCATTCATCCCCAATTCGGGGGTAAAAATTAGAGGGGGAATCAGTGTAAATAAATTCCCCTTCATTCACCCCGATTCACCCCGATCTACTCTGATTCACATTCTATTTTTTGGTCCCAAACAAGATTAATGATTAAATTACTTTTGATTTACTTTGATTCACCCCAAACAAAGAAACAAACAAAGAAACGAAGAGGGAGTACATTTTAGAAATAAGAATTTACTTTGTTCAATTGAAAAAATCAAGTCAGTAATGTACAATTGTGCATAAATGAAATGAGTAATTAAATACAGTCGAAAGAAATAGCTGTCGATGACTGTATATGCTCCAGCTGGAAAAAACTAAAATAAAATTAAAATTAAAATCATCCAAAAACCCGAACCCGGCCCGATTAACCCTACTGTAATTCCGGCTGTCTCAACTCTTTCCTCAACTTCTGCGAGAACGACCGGCAAGCGTCCATACTCAGATCCACCGCCGCCGCCAGCGCCACGAACGCGGCGGCGTCCTCGGAGCACGACACGTGCTGCACCCCGACCTCCACCTCCGGGCCGCCGCTCGGCTTTCCCTCCCCCGCCACCGTCGACGACATCACGAATCCCCTGTACAAGAGGTGAGCCCACGACCCGGACCCGGACGCGGATCCGAGGTCCGAACCCGACCCGGACCCCGTTCCGGACCCCAGATCGAAGCTGCTGTTTGGGCTCGTCATCGGCGTCGGGCCGGTGGTGACGTCGATGTTGAGCTTCCCGCCGGTCTTCGCGCTGATGGCGGAGTTGGCGAGGGGGACAGTGTCGACGCAGCCGTCGGGGATGAGGTCGAACCGGTAGCCGAGGCGGGGCCCGTCCCGCCACGCCTCCAGGCGGCCCCACGGCTTCCAGGTGGAGTTTCCGGGCCGGAGGATGAGCCAGGCTCCCGGATTTGAGCGGCTGACGCGGTTCGTTCCCGGTGAGGGGACGAACGGTGTGACCATGGAGGCGGCGGCGACGGGGGACCCGGAGAGGTCGTGGATAGTGACCGACCATCCTTTCCGTTCGCTCGAGGGCTGGTGGCCGTCGGATTTGAGCGGCGTGAAGCAGCTGGATGAGGTGCTCGGATCTGACATCCCGGATCTGATTTAAATCGCAAATTAATCAATAAAAATAAATCTAATAATAATAATAATTTAAAAAATGAAAATAGATGAGATTTAATTACCTGGATCTTACGATCCTCTCCGACGAATTTCTCAACCCGAATTTGCAAGTGAAAACCGGTTGCGTCACGTTCCCGTTCACCTGAAAAACCTGAGGGCTGCACTCGGGTTCCCCGTCGAACCGGAAAATGAATCTCGGGTCGGACTCGGCCCGCACATTCAAATGCAAGCTCGCGTCCGACCCGCAAACCGCGGCCCACCCGTTTTGAACCACGCAGGCTCGGGTATTGCCGTGCCCCAAATTCTCCAGTATCCCCTTCAAATCCAAGCGCACCGCGACGCAGCCCAATAGCTTCCCCCCGGCGCCGTTGACGAACCTGCAAACTCCGCCTCCAACGCGCCCCTTGCTTCTCCGCCGGCGAATCTCGATTATCAGGCGGCGCGATTTGCTCGATTTCTCCGCCAATTTCTCCAGTTCCGATTTCCTGAGGGCGAAGCAGGCGTGGATCCTGCCGTCGAAGGCGTCATTTTCCGGCGCGAGCGACGACACTTCCGAGAACTGCGACGGGAACCCCTTCAGCCTGAATCTGCAGTAGTAGGAGGGCAGCGGGTTGTTGATTTTGGCGGGAAATCTCAGAGCTAGGTTTCCGATTGCGATACGGACGAAAGGGCACGGATCCATAACGGCTGTAATTTTTTTTTACAGCGGGTTGAAAAGAGAAAAAACGAGGGCGAAGAGGACGATGAGAACAGAACCAAAGAAAATGATAACTGCGTGTTTGTGTGTGTATATATATATATATATGCGGTAATGGTCATGCGTGCGGGTGAGCTGTGGGTATGTATGTATGTACGCTAAGTGACAGCCGGAAGGAATCCTATACACATCTGGCGATTAATTAAATCACGGGAATTTATTTTTTTATTTCGGGTAATTTTTTGTCTGATGTGTCTGTTTCTGATTGGTCTGTTATTTTTTTATTTGTGTGTTGTGTTGGATTAATCATTAATGTTATGGAAATTGAAAACTGGAAATTTGGAATACAGCTGTTGAGTTTGAATAGAGAGGATGACTAGGGTTGGACGGTAGTCGGATGTGGGCCCGTATATATATATATATATTTATAAAAACAAATTGTGAAAAATAACTCGGAATATATGATGTTTGATATTGTCAAGTGACTATCAAATAATGCGTCACTCTTACTAAAATAATAATAATAGTAGTAATAAAAGCTGTAAAAATATTTTTTTTTAATAAAATTAATGATAAAATTATATTTTTAAGTTAATAAAATATAAATAATAATTAATAGAGTTTAAAAAATTAAGTAAAATGTAACAGTGCAATTATTTTTAAATTGAAAAAGAAAAACCATTATTTTTTATAAATTTGTCTAATTATTTAAAAACAGATGAAAACTGAAAAAAGTATAATGATTATTCATAATTAAGTAAATAAATGAGTTTGTTAAAAAGGAAATATTATTAATTTAAATAAATGTGTATTTTAAATATAAAATTATTGAAATACTTTTTATATACTGGAGTAATACAATTATGAGACCAAATAATTAGACTAAAAATACCATAAAAGTAATTTTTTTAAAAGGTTGACCTTACTTGAAATTTTACTTTTACAAGTCAATGTTAAGTTTACATGTATATGACAATTCACAATATCATGTCACGTTCATCATCATTAATTTTTCCTAAGTTGGTAGTGGATTCATACCATGAATTGAATTGTGAACGAAAAGAAATATTGAAATTTGAAGTGTAATTGACTCTGTCGTCATGATTAATTTGACGAGAGCCGACATCATTAAAACAAATATTTTGATTTAATATCTCATATCCATTCACATGTTTTAAGTATAATCATGTGATACTTATCATGCGAGTAGTATTTTAAAATAAATTTATAAATAATTCTACTACTATATAACAATAAATATTTTTGAATAGGGTATATAATGATTTCCATTCATATTTTTTTGATTTGACCTCAAGACTAACCTAATAATAATAAATATAGAAAAATAAACTTCTAGAAATTAAGGAATAAAATTACCAAATAAATTGTTTATAAAGTAATAAATTAAACTCCAATAATGATCTAGTTGTCGTTTTGAAAGTACAGGTACTAATTTATACTCATTTTGTTATCATTAATTGAGGAGTATGTTATTGTGAAATTGGAAGAGTTGAAATACTTGTTGAAATGTTTTTTTTGTATGGAGATTATGAAAATTTTAACTTTTTTATTAAAAATTAAATAGTACAAATTTATTTTTAAGTTCAAATGTAAAATTACCAGAGATAAATTTAAAAATTAATTAATAAAGCAATGATTAAATTATATTTTAAAATAAAAAATGAAATTATTTATTTTATTTTTTGTAATGTTTTCTATTATGTGACACTTGAAAAAAAATAAAATATCACAAAACACTTGAAAAAAAGTAGAGTACTCTGTATCAAATAAGAGTTGAATTGCGAGTATTATAAAAAAAATAGGAATAAAGTGAGACCTGTTGGCTCTTTCATAAATGTCTGTTAATCGAGCAAATATTTCGATTTACATTTTACTCGATTGAGAGGTTAACGATCGATTGTGTGGAATTTTTTGCATTTTCTCTTTATAAAAAAACCTAGATAGATAAAGTAGTACTTGTGAGTATCAATTATTATAATATTTGAAAAAAGAAATTTTTTATACCTATTATTATACATATTTTCTTTTTTTTAGATGTCAAATTAATTATGCACACATTTAAAAAGAAAATATTTTTTTATAAAATTATTTTAAGATATAATTTTATTTTTATTTTTTATTTATTTTTTGAAACTTTAGATTTTTTTTTTTAATTTACGTATTGATCAATGCTGCATATAAACTTGAGCCGGAAATAATAGTGTAGTATGTTGTATCGCCCACTGAATATCATGAAGTGGGATTTGCGGCTATGTATACTTGGTAATTGGTATATAGAATCACATCGACAGCCCATATTCATTGTAATGCGGCCAGCGTGCCCAATACAAAACTGCCACATAATTATGGGCCCCACACCAGCCTGGCACCTTTCTGGACAGTCATTGTCCAATTATTTATTTATTTCGTCAGTAAATAAAATAATTTGTTAATTCGTCTTCAATCGAAAGTTCCAGTAGTACCACACGGGCCAAAAGCTGTTGTGGCCCATTACTTTTTCGAACTTAGGGGCCTAAAGCTGTTGTGGCCCATACTGAAAATCTATTGTACTACTTCGGAGAGAGGCCATTACCCATATTCCCAAATCAGCGCGCAATTCCCAGCCATCAACCGCCCGCCCGCTGCCTCCAACTCCCTGCAATGCATCAGATCGCCGGAGAGTTATCGGCGGCCTAAATGAAGAAATCGACGGCGCGCTTGCCGATATCGTTTTCCGGTGAGGATCCAAACTCTGTCTTTGCTGAAGATCCCCTTGCGCCGCCTCTTGGATAAGGTACCTCGACTGCTTCTCGATTATTTTTTGGCTCGTATTTTTCTTCATAATCTGTCTGCTATTTGTAGGAATCACCATTGCTGGACCTCAAAAAAATTATTAATAAATAAATTATAATTAGAAACTGAAATAATTGTAGGCTCAGAAATATTTCTGAAAATTACTGTAATTCACATTTCAAAGTTAAGTTCAAATCATTAATTTCCTATATTCCTATGTGAATTGATGAATCCTTAGCTCAATGGAAGCTAACCAATTTACGATATTGGTCTAGTAACATGAAATGTTGTGAGGTTGCATAAATGCAATATTGATCGTATCCATTATCGTCGACACGTACGACATATCCGTACTACGTTCAAACGAAATCTTTATTACAAGTAAACAAAAACCTGACACGTGAAAGAACACACGATTAATGACTATGCCACGCGTTGGTGCCAAATAAATGACAATATCTGAATATGTTATTGTAGAGGAGTGTTCCTAGCTATGCGTTAAGGCCACGTGGTTAACTTGGCTTGAAGATGTAAAAAAATGTCTCATCACACTTTCTGATTCTGGACGAGGGGAGATACTTAGTTGAGTCGGGGATGCATAAACTGATAAACCTTAAATACAGTCACAAAATTAGTTCAATGTAGTGCATTTTGTTTCAAAATTCAAACATAATCTTATATTAAATTTTTTTAGTTGCTTGTTTTGCTTATTTGTGGTTTAATACCTTTTGCACGTTTCGCTAGAGTCTTCTTGATTTCTTTGTTGAAGAAATCAAGAAACTATACATTTCCTATATTGCATTGCGATTTTCCGTTAAACCAACATTATACTAGTGTTATATATTTGTTTCGGCTACAGTTTATAGGAAGAAATGAACCTGGAAGAAAGATATCGCTATTTAATTTTACATTTTCAGTTAGTTAGTAACAGCCCAGATAACAAAGTTCTCATATTAGATTAATATTTTGTATTCAAACATTTTCGTCCTTCTTTCTAGTCATATTTAAGACGTAATATTTTCAACCTTCTTTTCATGATCTTGAACGGATGATGGCACATTCTTGAATGTTGTACATGGGGAGTACGAGTACAAGTGATTTTTATCCAATTTATAGGGTGATTTTCTTTAATTATCATACGTACTAAATATCAATAAATTGTACGGCACTACGGCATATAAAATCATGCATTTTCCCTTAGTTTTAGTCATTCATTCTGGGATCTGAATAATCATTCAGTTATCCTATTACCATTCAATTAATGAAAATACAGCTCCAGCAGATGTGCCGATGAGTACTAAATACTCAAAAACAAATTAGCTAATGTAGGTTTATGTTGTAACGGTTTATCTTTAATAGAATTTTTATATAATTTTCAATGCTGCATGCTTGAAGACTTCTGATTAACTTAACAAGAAGATTGGTCGGTAACGTTATAGAGATTAAAGAAAATAAAAATAATTCTGAAAATATTAAAAGAAATAAACAACAATAATTTTAAAAAACATTTCATTCCATGTCTCAAGGACATGAAAAGGAACGACAATTGACAATTAAGAAAAAAACATAACAAGAAAACGTTCAGACAAATCTGGATCAAGAGATCTAGATGGACACGACAAAATACCATAAATAAAAAACAACATTACGAAAAATACTTAAAATAAAACTCCAGCCGGCCTTATTGTTGTACTGAGCCTCACTCCTCATCTTCATCAGTGCTTTCAATATCATCATCAATGGAGGCATCATCATCAACATCCGGCACAAAATCATTAGGGCATCCATAGTTGGAAGGGAGCATATTAGAATTAGCAGCCTCATTAGGGTTTGAGTATGGGTCTGGGTTTGGGTTTGGGTATGCGTACCCGAAGTTATTACCAGTCGGATCCAATGGATCAATGAATCCAAAGTTATCAGTAGTTTGCACATCAGTGAAAAAAGTCGTACCGGGGGCTGGATCTGGAAACATAGTATTCATGTTGCTGCTAGACCCCATTCCGAACTGTCCGGTTGGATAATTCGAAGGCCCGTCGAGACCAGGCGGATGCATGTCCCCTTTATACATGTAATCATTGTAGTCGAAAAGATCGTCTTGTTCATATTGATTCATGTTTTGGTTATTCTGGTCCTGGTTATTCTGAACCATTGAACCATCATAATCCCAGAGTTGGTCACCAAGTGTCCCTTCTGTTGGGGAGCCTCTTCCACCACCAGCACCATCATCACCACCATTGACTTTATTCTCGAATGCATTCTTGAAATGGATCATGAATTCCATCATCTCATTCAGTTGTTCAATGGTGAATCCGTCAAGGTTGGGATGGTACGCGATCTTCATCTCGTTCAGCTCCGTCTTGCGCTTCCTCTCCTGATGCATTTCCCTATCCAGTTCGGTGAGCTCTAGGTTGTGCTGGCGAGTGACCGGGTTGTTTTGGGCCGCGAGGCTTTCGTTGGGCCTGGTAATCCCGAGCGCGATCTGGTTGTGGTACCTGCTGGTGACGGAGTCCACGTTTGGGCTTCCGAATGAGTGCGCCTTTTGGCTGGGTGAAAAAACGACGTAGGCACCATCCGCACCACAGAGAGTGCTGAGTTCGCTGGACTTCTTGAAAAGTCCGCCTCGCCTTTTAGAGAACGTCACTTGTCGGTTAGTGCTGTTCTCTATCTTCTGCATGTTTATTTTCTGACGGCCTTTCCCCTTTCTTCGCCTCTGTTCATCTTGGTGGTTGTTATTTCCGTTGTTGTTGCCGTCGTTACCGCCGTTTGGTTGGATTGAATCCATTTGAGGGGTGGTGGGTGGATGAATAAAGAAAAGCTTGATTAGAGGTATCAGCAATGGGTGTTGATTTGTGATTGTGGTGTGTAGACATGCTGCAGGTAGGGCTATTTATACATAGGAGGCGGTGCATATATTTCTTATTGCAATTGTTAGGGTTAGATTCTAGAAAATTATTTGGCTAGATTTCATAATGTGAATGTCAAATTAATATAATTGAAAATCTCTGACCAAGGATTTTGGCGTTTGGGTGGATTTTTATTTTTGTTTAGTAACTACACATAATTGCAAATCTACTTACATAGAAGGTTGAATTCTTGGGGTGGAATAAAATTAGAAAAAAACTTGATATTTGGTTTATTGCGACGATTTTACCTAACCAAACGAGCATTTTCAAAATTTTACACGTCGTTCACGTAACTTAACTTCTATGCGGCATTCTCCATTTTTGGTTTCGACTACGATAACGATAAAACAATCACTACATTATATTGTATGTTTCGTGTACTCTTGGAATGTGAAAGGATTAATTAGTTAAAGGGTATAATGTAGATTGACGAAAAATAGCAATAAACTCGGGTATTTTGGTTATGGCGTCTCTATGTTTAAGTGTTACATACGTCATTCTACATATTTGATTTGGCGGCAATTATAATCGAACATTCATTAAATTCACTAATTGAAGGGTATAATGTAGATTGACGAAAAATAGAAATAAACTCGGGTATTTGGTTATGGCAACAATAATAACCAAAGGATCACTCATTTTAACTCTTATATACGTCATTCGACATATTTGATTTGCCAGAAATAATAATCGAACATTTATTAAATTATATTTGATCTTCATGCTATTCATGGAATGTGAAAGTAAGGACTAAATGAAGGGTATAAATGTAGATAACAAAAAATAAAAATAAACTCATGATCGATATTTGGTTTTGGCAGTGATAATAACCAAATGATCGTTCAATATTTCATCTTTCGTTAACGATTATATGTCATTCATGCAATTTAACTGTTACATATACATCCTTTTATGCATATGGTCAGTGACGATATTAATCGACCATTCATTAAATTATATTTCATTTTTCATTCTACTCATGAAATTGTGAAGTAAGGACTAATTAAAGGTATAATGAACTCTACATAATACTTTTAATTAGTCTAGTCAAATATTTCTCAAATATAACACCTTTCTCAAATATTTAGCGGATTTTGATATTAGGTTAGTAATTTTGTAATGATTTATATATTACTTATGAAGTTTTTTTTATGAGGCGAACAATCGTTCAAGTTGTTGACCAAAGTGCTCTTATTATTAATTGATTATTGTACATGACACTGAATGATATATATATATATATATATATATATATATATATATATATATATATATATATATATATATATATATATATATATATATATATATATATATATCTATTTGGAGAGCGATTTGGTTATTGGAAAATGGTTTGAACTTGTGTGTCGTAGCATTGGACCTGATAAGCCCAACTTGTGATGATGTGATCCAGTGATGAAACATTTATTCCTCAATATTTGTCAACACTGATACATCATAAGATTGGAAAATTAAACGCACAAATTCTTATGGTATCGAAGAATTCAACAACCCAACCTCTTGTTTGGGAAGCACATTCCAACTATACTTTTTAGTCGGGTATACAATGCCGCCATTAGAATAATAAATTCCATCATTCATTGCTATCCAATAGCAATGAAATGTATCACAGAATGATCTCATTTTAGGACTAAAGACCTCAAAGGCCTGATCTTTCGAGTCCCACCTCAAATGGCAGAAGAACAATGTTCTATAGAAAAAATGATTGCAAAAGTCCCACCTAAAGTCTTCATTGACAGAAATCGTTTGATTTCCTAAATCATTGTCCTTTGATGTGCAGTGCAGATTCAACGGGGAGTTTGGAGGGAGCTTATTGACCACATGAACCTCGTATCTGTAAGTCCAAACACAATGGTGTTTTTCTTGTGCTGATACTTGAGGGTAGCATACACTAAGAATAATACTATGAATTTCATTGCTTTATATCAGTAAAAAAATGATGTGTATATCTTGAAATATATTGTTTGCTTGCTTGATCGTCTTATATAGGTAACACGGTTGTTTCAAATAAGGTTATATATTGTAATCTGAGAAAAAGGAAAAATGATGACCTTTGATTATCTAAATGTAATTTGAGGATAAATTTTTTAACTTGTAATTTATATTGAAATGTGAAAACCTTCTAGAAAACATGTATGATGTTACAGCTAACAAGATTGGATCAAAAAGAGCAAGATAAACGAAAAACAGAAAATAATTACAGAAAAGGCCCGGAACAGGGCAAAAGTGTAAATGTTTTTATATGCGTATTTTTTAAGATCTGAGCTCAGATATTCTCACAGTATCCCATTTTCACACACACACACACACACACACACACACACACACACACACACACACACACAATGACACAATGACCTAGCTGGAAGCACTATTTATAGACATACAAGGGAGATACTAGAATTATAGGGATCAATCTGCGAATTCCTCGTAAATAGTACATCTCTGCACAGTGGTTTTTCTGCAGGGATTTATGGCCAAGGAAGAAACTAGATAACATTTTTGATCTCGTAAACAAATTCAGGGGCGGTCGCCCTCTTACAGAATGTGTGCCATATTATTAGTAGTTGTTTCGATATTAAAACGAAGAAGATGCATTTTCGCTCCTGGATATGAGGTTTGCGTAACTAGCAGCAATCTTCCTCTGAACTAAATAAGCAAGTACACGAAAATGAGACCTTCCACAACCTACATGTATCGACTTTTCAACTCAAAGGTCTCCACGTGATATGTGTTGTAGAAAGACTTCCAGTAATCTTTCACTGGAGTTGACAAGTTCTCTACACTCACATAGGTACTTCTTGAATTTACAATGTGTTTACAAATGTTATTCATTATCTCACTGTATTTAAAAAAAAAAAAAAATTAAATAAAATTTAATTAATTCAATTGTATTTTTTTTAAAGATGTGTCTGTAGACATGCAATAAGGAGTGTTCTTTATATATAGGAGATGGTGCATGAATATTATGAATATTGTCATGTGTTTTTGTGTGTGTATTTCGTTATCTGGAAGAACCATAATATATAGTAAATTAGTAATAGCTTGTTGCCAAGTTAATCTAAGAATATCTTAGTGCTGGATATGAATATGATGTTTAGGGATTCTCCAACGGTTGCGCCAATTGATGCGCTACGTTGACATTGTGCCTTGATGACGCGACACTGTTTATGCGACTACCTGTTTTTTTGTTTTTTTTTTCAAAATGGATTATGCATTTTTGCAAATGTTATTCATCATCTTAATGTATATTGTTTTTTAAAATATTGGTTTATGTTTGTAGATTACATACAGAAGGGAGTGTTATTATTATCGAGGTGGTGGATGATTTATTGAATGCAATTTGCTTAGGTTAGATTTAATCAGTTTAAATAAAAAATAACAATACGAAACAACCATTTAAAATACTTAAAAAACTCCAGTCGGCCTTATTATTCAAGCGATCGATTTCGATTCCCACCAGCATTGTTGTACTGAAAAGAGCCTCACTCTTCCTCTTCATCAGTGCTTTCATCATCATCAACTGACGCTCCGATAATCTTTCACTTAAGTTGGACAAGAGTTCTCTACACTCACATAGGTACTTAAATTTATACAATGAATTATGCATTACAATGTGTTTGCAAATGTTATTCATTATCTCACTGTATTTTTTTAAAAAATAATTTAAATAAAATTAAATTAATTCAATGTTTTTTTTAATTAGTGTTGGATATGAATATGATGTTTAGGGATTCTCCAACGGTTGCGCCAATTGATGCGCTACGTTGACATTGTGCCTTGATGGCGCGACACTGTTTATGCGACCATTTTTTTTTAATTGGATTATGCATTTTTTCAGATGTTATTCATCATCTTAATCTATATTGTTTTTTTAAAATAGTTTAAACAAATTTAATTATTCTAATTCTAACTTGGTTTATGTTCGTAGATTACATACAGAAGGGAGTGTTATTTTTACCGAGGTGGTGGATGATATTTCATCTACCACCTCGGTAAAAATAAATCATCTTTTTGAGCTCCTTCTTGTACCTCTTCTCGAGCTCCAACTGCCTCTAGAGGTCGGTGACCTCTTCGTTGCGATGGCGCGTGATTGCATTGTCGTGAGCCACGAGTATTTGGTGGTTGCAACCATAACAATAGTTTGTTACTCCAACCATATATTAATGCTGAATATGTGAACGTGATCGTTAGAGCTTCTCCAAATGTTCTGGTAAGTTTTTTTTCTTCCCAATTTTGTGCCAGAAATAGCGCAATAATGTTTAAAATTAATTATTTCAATTCAACTTAATTTTAGCCACCATGTTTTTGTGGACATGTATGACGGAGTGTTATTTTTAGTAGGAATTATTTGTGTCGCATTTGCGTGTGTGAAGCTCACGTTGCGCCAAAAATGGCGCAACGAGTTTCTCGAACCGTTGATTTGGCGCAACGAGTTTCTCGAACCATTGATGTTGTCTTCGACGTTGATGTTGTCTTCGACGTTGTGCAGAAATGGCGAAACGCTGTTTGCGCGGCTATTTTTTTTAAATAAATTGAATTGTGCATTACAATTTGTTTGCATCAAATCTTATTTATCATCTCTATGCATATTTTAATAAATAATTTAAATAAAATTTAAATATTTCAGCTGTGGAAGGGAGTGTGTTATTTATACAAAGGAGGTGGTGCATGTATTATTGATGTCGGATGTTATTTTAGTAACTTCACATAATAACAAATCTACTCATATAGAAGGTTGAATTCTAGGTGTGAAATAAATACTAATACAAACTCATGGAATGCAGGTTAATAAAATTAGAAATAAACTCGATATTTGGTTTATTTTGACGAATATACCTAACCAAACAAACGTTTTGAATATTTGACACGTCGTTCACGTAATTTAACTGCTATGTGGCATTTTCCATTTTTGGTTTTGACTATGATAACAATAAAACAATCACTACATTATATTGTATGTTTCGTGTACTCTTGGAATGTGAAAGGATTAATTAGTTAAAGGGTATAATGTAGATTGACGAAAAATAGCAATAAACTCGGGTATTTGGTTATGGCGTCGCTATGTTTAAGTGTTCCATACGTCATTCTACATATTTGATTTGGCGGCGATTATAATCGAACATTCATTAAATTCACTAATTGAAGGGTATAATGTAGATTGACGGAAAATAGAAATAAACTCGGGTATTTGGTTATGGCAACAATGATAACCAAATGATCACTCATTTTAACTCTTATATACGTCATTCGACATATGTGATTTGCCAGAAATAATAATCGAACATTTATTAAATTATATCTGATCTTCATGCTATTCATGGAATGTGAAAGTAAGGACTAAATGAAGGGTATAAATGTAGATAACAAAAAATAAAAATAAACTCATGATCGATATTTGGTTTTGGCAGTGATAATAACCAAATGATCGTTCAATATTTCATCTTTCGTTAACGATTATATGTCATTCATGCAATTTAACTGTTACATATACATCCTTATATGCATAGTGTCAGTGACGATATTAATCGAACATTCATTAAATTATATTTCATTTTTCATTCTACTCATGAAATTGTGAAGTAAGAACTAATTAAAGGTATAATGTACTCTATATTATACTTTTAATTAGTCTTTAATGACCAAAGTCAAATATTTCTCAAATATAGCACCTTTCTCAAATATTAGCCTTTTCGAGAACGTCACCTGCCGGTTAGTGCTGTTCTCTATCTTCTGCATGTTGATTTTTTGGCGCCCTTTCCCTTTCTTTCGCCTCTTCATCTTCATTGTTATTATTTCCGTTGTCGTTGTTGTTGCCATCGTTTCCGCCGTTTGGTTGGATTGAATCCATTGGGT
Source organism: Euphrasia confusa (assembly GCA_954870475.1). NCBI lineage: Eukaryota > Viridiplantae > Streptophyta > Magnoliopsida > Lamiales > Orobanchaceae > Euphrasia > Euphrasia confusa. The sequence goes on along the minus strand of OX940951.1, from coordinate 12,117,018 downwards.
GGTGGGGGGATGAAGAAAGAAAAGCTTGATTAGAGGTATCAGCAATGGGTGTCGATTTGCTATTGTGGTGTGTAGACATGGTGCAGGCAGGGCTATTTATACATAGGAGGTGGTGCATTGCAATTGTTAGGGTTAGATTTTAGAAAATTATTTGGCTAGATTTCACAATGTGATATATCATATTTATATAATTGAGAATCTCTGACTAAGGATCTGGGTTTTGGGTGGATTTTTTTTTTTAAATTAGTAACTTCACATAATAGCAAATCTATTTATATAGGTTGAATTCTTGGTGTGGAATAAATTTGGATATTATGAATATGGTCATATGTTTTTGTGTCTGTATTTTAAGTGGGAAATCATAATAATAGTTTGTTACCAATTATTAGAAAAATTATTTGTGTCGGTTTTGGCGCGTGTGATGCTCACGTTGCGCCATTATTTGGCGCAAAAAGTTTCTTGAACCGTTGTGCTAGCTAGCTGTTGTTGTCTTCGACGTTTGGCAGAAATGGCGTAACACTGTTCGCGCGGCTATTTTTTTTATAAATAAAATCAACAATTAATTGCAAAAAAAGAAATAAAATTTATTTGGCTATTATGAATATGGTCATACATTTTTGTGTCTATTTTAAATGGGAAATCAAAAAAATAGTTCGTTACCAATTATTAGAAAAATTATTTGTGTCGGTTTTTTTGCGCGTGTGATGCTCACGTTGCGCCATTTTTGGCGCAACAAGTTCTGATGTTTTTGGCGCAACAAGTTCTGATGTTGTCTTCGACGTCAACAAGTTTCTTGAACCGTTGCGCTAGCTAGCTGATGTTGTCTGCGCGCTATTTAAAAAAATAAAATCAACAATTAATTACAAAAAAAAAAGAAAAAGAAAATTATTTGGCTAGATTTCATAATGTGATTATCAAATTTATATAAATGGAAATCTGTGACCAAGGATTTGGCTTTTGGGTGGATTTTTATTTTAGTTTAGTAACTTCACATAATAGCAAATCTACTTACATAGAAGGTTGAATTCTTGGCGTGGAATAAATACTATTACAAACTCATGGAATGTAGGCTAATAAAATTAGAAATAAACTCAATATTTGGTTTATTGCGACGATTATACCTAGCCAAACGAGCGTTTTCAATATTTGACACGTCGTTCACGTAACTTAACTGCTAAGGGGCATTTTCCATATTTGATGGCGCGACACTGTTTATGCGACTACCTGTTTTTTTTTTTTTAAATGGATTATGCATGTTTGCAAATGTTATTCATCATCTTAATGTATATTGTTTTTTAAAATAGTTTAAATCAATTTAATTATATCAATGAGTGTTGATTTGCTGTTGTGGTGTGCGTAGACATGCTGCAGGTAGGGCTATTTATACATAGGAGGTGGTGCATAGATTTTTTATTGCAATTGTTAGGGTGAGATTTTAGAAAATTATTTGGCTAGATTTCATAATGTGATTATCAAATTTATATAATTGAAAATCACTGACCAAGGATTTGGCTTTTGGGTGGATTTTTATTTTAGTTTATTAACTTCACATAATAGCAAATCTCTACTCATATAGAAGGTGAAATTCTTGGTGTGACATAAATAATATTACAAACTCATGGAACGCAGGCTAATAAAATTAGAAATAAACTCGATATTTGGTTTATTGCGACGATTATACCTAACCAAACGAGCATTTTCAATATATATTTGACACATTGACATTGTGGCTTGATGGCGCGACACTGTTAATACGACTACCTGTTTTTTTTTAGTAGGAATTATTTGTGTCGAATTTGCGTGTGTGAAGCTCATGTTGCGCTAAAAATGTTTTTGGCGCAACGAGTTTCTCGAACCGTTGATGTTGTTTTCGACGTTGTGCAGAAATGGCGAAACGCTATTTGCGCGGCTATTTTTTTTAAATAAATTGAATTGTGCATTACAATTTGTTTGCATCAAATCTTATTCATCATCTCTATGTATATTTTAATAAATAATTTAAATAAAATTTAAATATTTCTGCTTTAGAAGGGAGTGTGTTATTTATACAAAGGAGGTGGTGTATGTATTATTGATGTCAGATGTTAATTTTAGTAACTTCACGTAATATCAAATTTACTCTTATAGAATGTTGATTTTTTAGCGTCCTTTCCCTTTCTTTCATCTCTGTTCATCGTCATTGTTATTATTTCCGTTGTTGTTATTGTTGTTGTTGGCATCGTTTCCGCCGTTTTGTTGTAATGAATCCATTGGGGGTTAGTACTGTTCTCTATCTCCTGCATTTTTATTTTCTGACGGCCTTTCCCCTTCCTTCGCCTCTGTTCATCTTCGTGGTTGTTATTTCCGTTGTTGTTGGTACCGTCGTTACCGCCGCTAGGTTGGATTGAATCCATTTGGGGGGTGGTGGGTGGATGAAGAAAGAAAAGCTTGATTAGAGGTATCAGCAATTTGTGTTGATTTGCTATTGTGGTGTGTAGACATGCTGCAGGTAGGGCCTTTTATACACAGGAGGTGGTGCATATATTTTTTATTGCAATTGTTAGGGTTAGATTTTAGAAAACTATTTGGCTAGATTTCATAATGTGATTATCAAATTTATATAATTGAAAACCACTGACCAAGGATTTGGCTTTTGGGTGGATTTTTATTTTAGTTTATTAACTTCACATAATAGCAAATCTACTCGTATAGAAGGTGAAATTCTTGGTGTGGAATAAATAATATTACAAACTCATGGAATGCAGGCTAATAAAATTAGAAATAAACTCGATATTAATATTGGTTTATTGCGACGATTATACCTAACCAAAAGAGCATTTTCAATATATATTTGACACGTTGACATTGTGCATTGATGGCGCGACACTGTTAATACGACTACCTATTTTTTTAGTAGGAATTATTTGTGTCACATTTGCGTGTGTGAAGCTCACGTTGCGCCAAAAATGGCGCAACGAGTTTCTTGAACCGTTGATGTTGTCTTCGACGTTGTGCAGAAATGGCGAAACGCTGTTTGTTTTTTTTTAAAATAAATTGAATTGTGCATTACAATTTGTTTGCATCAAATCTTACTCATCATCTCTATGTATATTTTTATAAATAATTTAAATAAAATTTAAATATTCCAGCTTTAGAAGGGAGTGTGTTATTTATACAAAGGAGGTGGTGCATGTATTATTGATGTCGTTATTTGAGTAATTTCACGTAATAGCAAATCTACTCATATAGAAGGTTGAATTCTAGGTGTGGAATGAATATTATTACTCATGGACTGAAGGTAATAAAATTAGAAATAAACTCGATATTTGGTTTATTTCGACGAATATATTTTGATATGTTTAAAATATTTCTAAAAAACCGAAAGAGCACAATTTTTTTGGTAATTTTTAAAATTAATTCAATATATATTTTTATTAAATATTTTAAATTAAAATATAGATTTCTGTTTGGTAGAGAAAAAAATAATCATTAGAACAAAGGAATGATCATAAAAAACAAGAAATAAAAACACTTATATATTTTGAGGCCATCTTACATGAAAGAAAAACATTCACCAACAAAGTTGACAAAATCAAACAAACAAACATAAAAGAAAATAACAACTTGTGTTGAATATGAATGTGATGTTTAGGGCTTCTCCAACGGTTGCGCCATTTGATGCGACTACCTGTTTTTTTTTTTTTGAAATGGATTATGCATGTTAGCAAATGTTATTCATTATCTTAATGTATATTGTTTTTTTAAATAGTTTAAATTTTAAATAAATTTAGTTATTCCAATTCTAACTTGGTTTATGTTTGTAGATTACATACAGAAGGGAGTGTTATTTTTACCGAGGTGATGGATGATTTATTGAAACAACCATCTGAAATACTTAAAAAACTCCAGACGACCTTATTATTCATGCGATCGATCTCGATTCCCACCAGCATTGTTGTACTGAAAATAGCCTCACTCTTCATCTTCATCAATACTGAAAATAGCCTCACTCTTCATCTTCATCAGTGCTTTCATCATCAACAACTGACGCTCCGGTAATCTTCCACTTAAGTTGGACAAGAGTTCTCTACACTCACATAGGTACTTCTTAAATTTATACAATGAATTATGCAGTACTATGTGTTTGCAAATGTTATTCATTATCTCACCGTATTTTTTTAAAAAATAATTTAATTAAAATTTAAATAATTCAATGTATTTATTTTAAGATGTGTCCGTAGACATGCAATAAAGAGTTTTCTTTATATATAGGAGATGGTGCATGAATATTATGAATATTTTCATGTGTTTTTGTGGGTGTATTTCGTTTGGAAAAACCATAATATATAGTACTAGCTTGTTGCCAAGTTAATCTTGGAATATCTTAGTGTTGGATATGAATATGATGTTTAGGGATTCTCCAACGGTTGCGCCAATTGATGCGCTACGTCGACATTGTGCCTTGATGGCGCGACACTGTTAATGCGACTACCTGTTTTTTTAGTAGGAATTATTTGTGTCGCATTTGCGCTCGTGAAGCTCACGTTGCGCCAAAAATGTTTTTTTAAATAAATTAAATTGTGCATTACAATTTGCTTGCATCAAATCTTATTCATCATCTCTATGTATATTTTAATAAATAATTTAAATAAAATTTAAATATTTCTGCTTTAGAAGGGAGTGTGTTATTTATACAAAGGAGGTGGTGCATGTATTATTGATGTCAGATGTTATTTTAGTAACTTGACATAATAGAAAATTTACTCTTATAGAAGGTTGATTTTTTGGCGTCCTTTCCCTTTCATGAAATAACATTTTGAAAAGTCCGCCTCGCCTTTTGGAGAACGTCACTTGCTTGTTAGTGCTGTTCTATATCTTCTGCATTTTTATTTTCTGACGGCCTTTCCCCTTCCTTCGCCTCTGTTCATCTTGGTGGTTGTTATTTCCGTTGTTGTTACCGTCGTTACCGCCGCTAGGTTGGATTGAATCCATTGGGGGGTGGTGGGTGGATGATGAAAGAAAAGCTTGATTAGAGGTATGAGCAATTGGTGTTGATTTGCTATTGTGTTGTGTAGACATGCTGCTGCAGGTAGGGCCTTTTATACACAGGAGGTGGTGCATATATTTTTTATTGCAATTGTTAGGGTTAGATTTTAGAAAATTATTTGGTTAGATTTCATAATAAGATTATCAAATTTATTTAATTGAAAATCTCTGACCAAGGATTTGGCTTTTGGGTGGATTTTTATTTTATTTTATTAACTTCACATAATAACAAATATCTACTCATATAAAGGTGAAATTCTTGGTGTGGAATAAATAATATTACAAACTCATGGAACGCATGCTAATAAAATTAGAAATAAACTCGATATTTGGTTTATTGCGACGATTATACCCAATCAAACGAGCATTTTCAATATATATTTGACACGTTGACATTGTGCCTTGATGGCGCGAGACTGTTAATGCGACTACCTGTTTTTTTTAGTAGTAATTATTTGTGTCGCATTTGCGTATGTGAAGCTCACGTTGCGCCATTTTGGCGCAACGAGTTTCTCAACTCGAACCGTTGATGTTGTCTTCGACGTTGTGCAGAATTGGCGAAACGCTGTTTGCGCGGCTATTTTTTTTTAATAAATTGAATTTTGCATTACAATTTGTTTGCATCAAATCTTATACGTCATCTCTATATATATTTTTATAAATAATTTAAATAAAATTTAAATATATATTCAAGCTTTAGAAGGGAGTGTTATTTATACAAAGGAGGAATTGCATGTATTATTGATGTCAGATGTTATTTTAATAACTTCACATAATAGCAAATCTACTCATATAGAAAGTTGAATTCTAGGTGTGGAATATATACTAACTATACAAACTCATGGAATGCACGCTAATAAAATTAGAAATAAACTCGATATTGTGTTTATTGCGACGAAAATACCTAATCAAAGGAATGTTTTGAACATACAAACATAAAAGGAAATAACAACTTGAGATGACTTCTATAACTTCATGTGAATATCGAACTAATACTCGCCATCATAGTTGTTACGGACTCCTTGGTTGTTGTTTTGAACATAGCCCTGCGCTACGCTAAGTTGATCTTGTGCAAAAATTGCACAACAATATTTAAGTCAGCCATCTAAATTATTAATTAATGGATTCTGGTTCACATAAATTTACATTAATGAATTTGAGTTATTTTATATTCTTGTATAATTGAGTATATATTTTGATGTTTAAAATTTCTATAAAAAACTGAAAGAAAACAATTTTTTGGTAATTTTTTAAATTAATTTAAAATATTTTTTTATTAAATATTTTAAATTAAAATGTAGATTTCTTTTGTATATTTGTGTTTGGTAGAGAAAAAAAATAAGGAATGATCATAAAAAACAACAAATAAAAACACATTTATTTAGAGGCCATCTTATTACATGAAGAGAAACACACACCCAAGAAAAGATGACAAATTCAAACAAACAAACATAAAGGAATTAACAACTTGTGATGGCCTCTCTACCTTCATGCGAATATCAAACTAATACTCGCCATCATAGTTACGGAATCCTTGGTTGTTGTTTTTAAATAGCCCCGCGTCGCGCTAAGTAAATGCGCCGCGCTAAGTTGCTCTTGTTCAAAAATTGCACAACAATATTTATGTGAGCCATCTAAATTATTAATTACATGGATTCGGGTTTACATAAATTTACAGTAATGAATTCGAGTTATTTTTTAATATTCTTGTATAATCGAGTATATATTTTGATATGTTTAAAATTTCTGTAAAAAACTAAAAGAACACACAATTTTTTGGTAATTTTTAAAATTAATTCTAAATATTTGTTTATTAAATATTATAAATTAAAATGTAGATTTGTTTTGTAGATTTGTGTTTGGTAGAGAAAAAATAATCATTAGAACAAAGGAATTATCATAAAAAACAACAAATAAAAACACTTTCATTTTTAGGCCATCTTACATGAAAAGAGAAAACACAGTCACCCAACAAAGATACAAATTAAACCCTAAAATTGAAAAGCACAAACATAAAAGAAAATAACAACTTGAGATGGCATCTATACCTTCATGCGAATATCGAACTAATACCCGCCATCATAGTTGTTACCGAACCCTTGGTTGTTGTTTCCAACATAGCCCTGCGCCGCGCTAAGTTGATCTTGTGCAAAAATGGCACAACAATATTTATTTGAACCATCGAAATTATTAATTACATGGATTCGGGTTCACATAAATTTACAGTAATGAATTCGAGTTATTTTTATTCTTGTATAATTGAGTTTATATTTTGATATGTTTAAAATTTATGTAAAAAATTGAAATAATTAACACAATTTTTTTGGTAGTTTTTAAAATTAATTCTAAATATGTTTTTATTAAATATTTTAAATTAAAATGTAGATTTGTGTTTGCTAGAGAAAAAATAATCATTAGATCAAAGGAAATATCATAAAAAAAAAACTAAAAAAAAACACTTTATTTGGAGGCCATTTTATTACATGGAGAGAAATAACAACTAACATTCAAAAACACAAACACAAAGGAAATAACAACTAGAGATATGATGGCCTCTCTAACTTGTTTGCATCAAATCTTACTCATCATCTCTATGTATATTTTTATAAATAATTTAAATATTCCATCTTTAGAAGGGAGTGTGTTATTTATACAAAGGAGGTGGTGCATGTATTATTGATGTCGGATGTTATTTTAGTAATTTCACGTAATAGCAAATCTACTCATATAGAAGGTTGAATTCTAGGTGTGGAATAAATACTATTACTCATGGACTGAAGGTAATAAAATTAGAAATAAACTCGATATTTGGTTTATTTTGACGAATATATTTTGATATGTTTAAAATATTTCTAAAAAACTGAAAGAGCACAATTTTTTGGTAATTTTTAAAATTAATTCAAAATATATTTTTATTAAATATTTTAAATTAAAATGTAGATTTCTGGTTTGGTAGAGAAAAAAATAATCATTAGAACAAAGGGATGATCATAAAAAACACAAATAAAAACACTTATATATTTTGAGGCCATCTTACATGAAATAAAAACATTCACCAACAAAGATGACAAAATCAAACAAACAAACATAAAAGAAAATAACAACTTGTGTTGGATATGAATGTGATGTTTAAAGCTTCTCCAACGGTTGCGCCATTTGATGCGACTACCTGTTTTTTTTTTTGAAATGGATTATGCATGTTAGCAAATGTTATTCATTATCTTAATGTATATTGTTTTTTTAAATAGTTTAAATTTTAAATAAATTTAGTTATTCCAATTCTAACTTGGTTTATGTTTGTAGATTACATACAGAAGGGAGTGTTATTTTTACCGAGGTGGTGGATGATTTATTGAAACAACCATCTGAAATACTTAAAGAACTCCAGTCGACCTTATTATTCATGCGATCGATCTCGATTCCCACCAGCATTGTTGTACTGAAAATAGCCTCACTCTTCATCTTCATCAGTGCTTTCATCATCATCAACTGACGCTCCGGTAATCTTCCACTTAAGTTGGACAAGAGTTCTCTACACTCACATAGGTACTTCTTAAATTTATACAATGAATTATGCATTACAATGTGTTTGCAAATGTTATTCATTATCTCACTGTATTTTTTTAAAAAATAATTTAATTAAAATTTAAATAATTCAATGTATTTTTTTTAAGATGTGTCTGTAGACATGCAATAAGGAGTTTTCTTTATATAAAGGAGATGGTGCATGAATATTATGAATATTTTCATGTGTTTTTGTGTGTGTATTTCGTTTGGAAAAACCATAATATATAGTACTAGCTTGTTGCCAAGTTAATCTTGGAATATCTTAGTGTTGGATATGAATATGATGTTTAGGGATTCTCCAACGGTTGCGCCAATTGATGCGCTACGTCGACATTGTGCCTTGATGGCGCGACACTGTTAATGCGACTACCTGTTTTTTTAGTAGGAATTATTTGTGTCGCATTTGCGCTCGTGAAGCTCACGTTGCGCCAAAAATGTTTTTGGCGCAACGAGTTTCTCGAACCGTTGATGTTGTCTTCGACGTTGTGCAGAAATAACGAAACGCTATTTGCGCTGTTATTTTTTTTAAATAAATTAAATTGCATGTGCATTACAATTTGCTTGCATCAAATCTTATTCATCATCTCTATGTATATTTTAATAAATAATTTAAATAAAATTTAAATATTTCTGCTTTAGAAGGGAGTGTGTTATTTATACAAAGAAGGTGGTGCATGTATTATTGATGTCAAGATGTTATTTTAGTAACTTCACATAATAGAAAATTTACTCTTATAGAAGGTTGATTTTTTGGCGTCCTTTCCCTTTCATGAAATAACATCTTGAAAAGTCCGCCTCGCCTTTTGGAGAACGTCACTTGTCGGTTAGTGTTGTTCTCTATCTTCTGCATGTTTATTTTCTGACGGCCTTTCCCCTTCCTTCGCCTCTGTTCATCTTGGTGGTTGTTATTTCCGTTGTTGTTGCCGTCGTTACCGCCGCTAGGTTGGATTGAATCCATTTGAGGGGTGGTGGGTGGATGAATAAAGAAAAGCTTGATCAGAGGTATCAGCAATGGGTGTTGATTTGTGATTGTGGTGTGTAGACATGCTGCAGGTAGGGCTATTTATACATAGGAGGTGGTGCATGTTAGAATATATTAGTTATTATATTTATAGGATTATGGTTTACCTTTTGTTTATAGGATTAGGGTTTACCTTTTGTTTTGGCTATATAAAGCCTCTCTCTTGTATATTTTAGATAACGCTTATAAACGCTTATTTTGTTCTAATAACACAAGTTCTCTACGTTTATCTTTTCCTTTTCTTTAACCCTTGTTGGATTATATAAATCCTAACATGGTATCAGAGCCAGGTTGAATAAAAAAATCTCCTTGTTCGCGTTCTTCGTCCGAGGTGTTCGTTTTGGTTCGTGTTTTTCGTCCGAGTCAATTGGTGTTCGTTTGGATGTGGCTTCAGAGTCTTTTGTTTCCATCCACCGAGGCAGAGTAGCGTGCTATGGCTTCCACTACGGCTGTTTTTATATGGTTTCGCCCATAGATTTTTATATGGTTTCGCCCATAGATTTTTATATGGTTTCGCCCATAGATTTTTATATGATTTTTATATGGTTTCGCCCATAGATTTTTATATGGTTTCGCCCATAGATTTTTATATGATTTTTATATGGTTTCGCCCATAGATTTTTATATGGTTTCGCCCATAGATTTTAAAATTCGTTGACAAACTCTCGATGCTTCTTGCTGTACCATCGTGAGTTTGAGGGGGAGTGTTAGAATATATTAGTTATTATATTTATAGGATTATGGTTTACCTTTTGTTTATAGGATTAGGGTTTACCTTTTGTTTTGGCTATATAAAGCCTCTCTCTTGTATATTTTAGATAACGCTTATAAACGCTTATTTTGTTCTAATAACACAAGTTCTCTACGTTTATCTTTTCCTTTTCTTTAACCCTTGTTGGATTATATAAATCCTAACAGTGCATATATTTTTTATTGCAATTGTTAGGGTTAGATTTTAGAAAACTATTTGGTTAGATTTCATAATAAGATTATCAAATTTATATAATTGAAAACCACTGACCAAGGATTTGGCTTTTGGGTGGATTTTTATTTTAGGTTATTAACTTCACATAATAACAAATATCTACTCATATAAAGGTGAAATTCTTGGTGTGGAATAAATAATATTACAAACTCATGGAACGCATGCTAATAAAATTAGAAATAAACTCGATATTTGGTTTATTGCGACGATTATACCTAATCAAACGAGCATTTTCAATATATATTTGACACGTTGACATTGTGCCTTGATGGCGCGAGACTGTTAATGCGACTACCTGTTTTTTTTAGTAGGAATTATTTGTGTCGCATTTGCGTGTGTGAAGTGAAGCTCACGTTGTTGCATTTTTGGCGCAACGAGTTTCTCGAACTGTTGATGTTGTCTTCGACGTTGTGCAGAAATGGCGAAACGCTGTTTGCACGGCTATTTTTTTTTAAATAAATTGAATTGTGCATTACAATTTGTTTGCATCAAATCTTATTCGTCATCTCTATATATATTTTTATAAATAATTTAAATAAAATTTAAATATTCCAGCTTTAGAAGGGAGTGTTATTTATACAAAGGAGGTGGTGCATGTATTATTGATGTGAGATGTTATTTTAATAATTTCACATAATAGCAAATCTACTCATATATAAGGTTGAATTCTAGGTGTGGAATATATACTATACAAACTCATGGAATGCACGCTAATAAAATTAGAAATAAACTCGATATTGTGTTTATTGCGACGAAAATACCTAACCAAAGGAGTGTTTTGAACATACAAACATAAAAGGAAATAACAACTTGAGATGACCTCTATAACTTCATGTGAATATCGAACTAATACCCGCCATCATAGTTGTTACGGACTCCTTGGTTGTTGGTTTGAACATAGCCCTGCGCTGCGCTAAGTTGATCTTGTGCAAAAATTGCACAACAATATTTATGTGAGCCATCTAAATTATTAATTACATGGATTCTCGTTCACATAAATTTACATTAATGAATTTGAGTTATTTTTTATTCTTGTATAATTGAGTATATATTTTGATGTTTAAAATTTCTATAGAAAACTGAAAGAACACAATTTTTTGGTAATTTAATTTTTATATTAATTCAAAATATTTTTTTATTAAATATTTTAAATTAAAATGTAGATTTCTTTTGTATATTTGTGTTTGGTAGAGAAAAAAAAAATAATCATTAGAACAAAGGAATGATCATAAAAAACAACAAATAAAAACACATTTATTTAGAGGCCATCTTATTACATGAAGAGAAACACACACCCAAGAAAAGATGGCAAATTCAAACCCTAACATTCAAACAAACAAACATGAAGGAAATAACAACTTGTGATGGCCTCTCTGTTGGAAATCGTACACAACTCCAACACTCTCTACCTTCATGCGAATATCGAACTAATACTCGCCATCATAGTTATGGAAATCCTTGGTTGTTGTTTTGAACATAGCCCTGCGTCGCGCTAAGTAGATGTGCCGCGCTAAGTTGATCTTGTTAAAAAATTGCACAACAATATTTATGTGAGCCATCTAAATTATTAATTACATGGATTCGGGTTTACATAAATTTACAGTAATGAATTCGAGTTATTTTTTTTAATATTCTTGTATAATCGAGTTTATATTTTGATATGTTTAAAATTTCTGTAAAAAACTAAAAGAACACAATTTTTTGGTAATTTTTAAAATTAATTCAAAATATTTTTATTATTAAATATTTTAAATTAAAATGTAAATTTGTGTTTGGTAGAGAAAAAATAATCATTAGAACAAAGGAATTATCATAAAAAACAACAAATAAAAACACTTTTATTTTTAGGCCATTACATGAAAAGAGAAAACACAATCACCCAACAAAGATATAAATTAAACCCTAAAATTAAAAAACACAAACATAAAAGAAAATAACAACTTGAGATGGCCTCTATACCTTCATGCGAATATCGAACTAATACCCGCCATCATAGTTGTTACCGAACCCTTGGTTGTTGTTTTCAACATAGCCCGGCCTGCGCCGCGCTAAGTTGATCTTGTGCAAAAATGGCACAACAATATTTATGTGAGCCATCGAAATTATTAATTACATGGACATAAATTTACAGTAATGAATTCGAGTTATTTTTATTCTTGTATAATTGAGTTTATATTTTGATATGTTTAAAATTTCTGTAAAAAAATTAAAATAACACAATTTTTTTGGTAGTTTTTAAAATTAATTTTAAATATGTTTTTATTAAATATTTTAAATTAAAATGTAGATTTGTGTTGGTAGAGAAAAAATAATCATGAGAACAAAGGAAAGATCATAAAACAACAACAAATAAAAAACTTTATTTGGAGGCCATTTTATTACAACACGAAGAGAAATAACAACTAACATTCAAAAACACAAACACAAAGGAAATAACAACTAGAGATATGATGGCCTCTCTAACTTGATGCGAATATCGAGCTAATACCCGCCATCATAGTTGTTCTGGAACCCTTGGTTGTTGTTCTGAAGATAGCCCTGCGGCCCTCCCCAATAAGGAGCGAACCCGTTCTGATCAGCCTCCGCAGCATTGCTCGTCGTCGCTAATTCCCCCCCACCAAACGGCAGAAGATTCGAATCGTTCGCCACATGATCAAATTTGAACGAGGGCTCCATGATCGGGTCAAACGGGTCAACATACCCGTTGTTTGCAGCCAACATGTCCGAGAAAAACGTCTCGCTAGGGTTGTTATAACTCGGCTCGACGACGACATTGTTCTGAAACGGCTGCACGGCCTGCGAGTGGTTTAGGGTTTGGTAGTTGGAGAAGTTGGCCGCATCCATGTTGTTCTGAAACGGCTGCACTTGCATGTTCGACCCCCCCGATGGAAATCCACCACCGTAGGCCGGATTAGGGTTTTGCCCATGGACGACCATGTACGAGTTATCCGGGCCCACGGGGTTTTGCATCTTGGCTTCAAAGTCTTCCTTGAAAGCGAGCACGGCTTTCTTCAGCTCCTCGAGCTGTTGGTAGGTGAGGTCTTCGATGTTGGGCGGGGCCCCGTATTGGCCCTGGCTAGCCTCCCTCATTTTGTTCAGCTCCTTTTTGTACCTCTTTTCGAGCTCGAGTTGTCTCTCGAGGTCCGTCACCTTTTGGTTGCGTTGGCGGGCCATGGCGTTGTGGTGGGCCCCGGGGTTTTGGTGGTTGATGTAGCCCTCGGCTTGGTTGACATACATGTCGGTGATTGTTTCGACATCGGGGTTGCCGTAGGAGTGGACCTTATCGCTAGGGGAGAAAGCGACGACCGCGCTCTCGGTCCCACAGAGAGTGTCGAGCTCGCTCGCCTTCTTGAAGAGGCCGGCTCGGCGCTTGGAGAAAGTGACTTGCAGGTTGGCCTCGTTCTCGATCTTCTGCATTTTGATCTTTCGGCGGCCGGTGCCTTTCCCCTTGCGTTGAGAGTTGTTGGATAGGGAGTCCATGGGGGATGAATGAAGGAAGGAAGGGCAAATTAGGGTTTATTAGCTAGGATTGTTTTGTGTTGTGTGCGTGGTTTGTGTACATGCATAGGGAGGGCTATTTATAGGAGGGTGTGTGATGTGCATTTGCCATGCAATTAGTGAGGTTGGATATTCACAGTTTAAAATAGGGTGATTTTGTTTTGTAAACATAGGCAAAAACAAAATCCACATATAAACATGAACAATCCAAAACTGCGTGACATAGATATCATTGGTTAATTGAGGTGTGAAGTATTTAATATTTAAGGTGATTTTATTGAATGAAAATCATAAATAATAATAATAATAGGGTGCTTTTCCTTATTAAAAAATCAAAACAAAATAAGAAATTATTTCTCATGTAATATGTGAAAACAATTTATATCATTATGTCATATAAATTTAATTAATTAATTTGGTGCATTTTTTATTTGTATTTGTATATTTATCATTCTTGGATGCTGCCCATTTTTTTTAATGTCACAAGAAATAAGAGAATTTAAACTAGAATTTTTTTGGTTTTTATAGACACTACACCTCGTGTAATACTTGAAACATGAATTACTAGTACGTACCACGTGTATGTATACTTGAAACATAAGTAAACGACGACAACGTACAAATGTTCAATTACTCGTATGCACCACGTGTAATATACTATGAGACTGGAATCAACTAATGTTCAATTACTCAATATGTATCTATTAGTTATGTTTTGATTTATAAATAACATAGATGCTTGTAGAGTAAATCAACATCATGTATTTCAAGGGAAACATTTACATCATGTGTTGATAACTAAAAAATTTCGGTTTTATCAATGTTACACCACGTGTAATACTCGAAAGATGAATTACTCTTATGTACGTACGTACCACGTGTATGAATTGACAACGTTACAAATGTTCAATTACTCGTATGTACCACGTGTATGAATTGACAACGTACAAATGTTCAATTACTTGTATGTTCAATTACTTGTAAGATACTTGAAACATGAATAAATAACATGGACGCTATGTAGAGTAAAACTTCATGTATTTCAAGGGCAACATTTAGGAAATCAATAAGTTTCACCGAACAATATTGTTAACTCGATCCCCATATATAAGATATATATTTAATCAAAGATTTATACACACGTCCGACCGAATTTCACGACTTTATGATCGAAACTGAAACTGTTACTAGAACAAATTAAAATTAATTATGCTTTAATTCTTATATTTATGCAAATATAAAGTGTATATCAATTTTAAATGCAGCATTTGAGTTGTTATACATTGTATTTTGTATTTGTAATATAAAGTCTCTTTAAGTACTGCAGCATAAATAATTATTGAAAATAAAGAGGGCAAAAAACTAGCTAGTAAGACACTAGCCACCACAAATGACCATAATACCCCCATCAAAATGCAAACACAAACAAAGTCAAAAAAATCCATGGCAATATCCAAAATTACTATTATTATCCGAACCAATATTCATGCTTCCTCCCATAATATCTTGGCTGATCATCGGCTTAGCCTCGTACTGATCGAAGACTCCGGTCGGCACGAAAATCGGGCTCGGGTTCATCATCCTCGTCCCGTGTCGACAAACATTCTTCTTCAACTCCTCCATCGCATCCTTGAGCTGCTCGAGCTCGTCTAACCCTAGTTTTTCGACCGGAGACTCCCACCAATACTGGCTCTGGTTCGTCTTCCGCATGCCATCGAAGCTCTCACCCCTTTTCTTCTCCATCTCCAACTCATTTAGGTATTGGCCCAATTGCAAGTTGAGCTCCCTAACGCTCGCATTCCTTTGGGCCTCCACAAGGTGGTACGGGCCGTTGGTGCTATGGCCCGTCGGGTTTCGAGATAGGAATCGGTCCACTATGGACTCGACATTGGGGTGGCCGAAGGAGAACACTTTCCCGGCGGGAGAGAAGACGATTATGGCAATCTCAATGCCGCAGAGTGTGGAGAGTTCACTCGCTTTCTTGAAGAGGCCCGACCGACGCTTGGAGAACGTGACTTGCAAGTGATTCTTGACTTCTATTTTCTCGATCTTGATCTTTTGTCGGCCCATGCTCGGTTTTTTCGCCATGGATGGGATTGATTTTGTTTTGTGTGTTAAGAAGTTTTTGTGTTTTTGGAATGTTAAGAAGATGTGGTTGGAATTTATATGGGAGGATTGGTGTTGGAGTTACACTTACAATAAAAGGTGGGAATTGAATCATTCATGTTTGGCATTTTACACATGATTTGGGAGTTAGACAAATCTTTGTATTAATGCATGGATTGATAATTGAGTCAAATTAATGTGATGTTGGTTGTAATGCGAAATTAAGTTTGCATTATCAAGAAAAAAACATTTTTTTTATAAAAAAAAAATAGTTACTCCATGTAGTGATTTGAGATCTCTAACAATAACAAATAAAAATGTATAGGTTACAAAGGGAAAAATATATACATCTTTATTTGCCTTAATAATTTGGAATCATATCAAATTAGACGTTTGATTTTGTTGTATTTCTCTTCCTTAACTACTCATTCAGTTTGACAATTGGATCTAGCTTGGGGAATTAAATTTTATAACACATCCAAATAGTCATTAGCTAGCTAGTCATTATAATTAAAATCAAAATGAAATCATTCATGTTCGTCCCGTCGTTTTCCAACCCTCAGGAGGTTCTCAAGTTGAGATCACGAACTTGGACAATCAATGAGTTGATTCTTGTATTGGTATAATTAGTTGGTTTCGTCGTCTTTTTGAGAAGGTGATCGGCGGTCTCGACTCTTTCCTGATTGATGTTTTAATTTTTGGGACAGGTAAATTAGTAAAGATGAATATTCTTTTGGGATATGACCAATTCAAAAGGACAAACAATAGTATTTGAAAGTGAGAGAGAGGTAATTAAAAATAAATGTAAGTAAAAGATAAAAATTTAGTAAAAATTATTCGTGCCTTTGTTTTCTTTTGCCCTACTTCAACGGTAAAATAATCCACTATTTAATTCAAATCTACCAAAAGCGGTTTTCATTCTTGTAAACTAGCCGTTATAGACTCATTTCAAATCCAACAACAAAACCCAAAAAAAAACAGTCTATTTACACAAATCACAAATCAAATTCAATTTCGCTGAAAAGAAAACTCTCTGAATCTTCTATGGCTTCTCCCCACTCAAACAGATCCCCTTCCCCAATTTCATCGAGGCCCAATAACCCTAATTCAAGAACCCCCGAAATTCCTTCACCTGCGACGCGCAGAAGCTTCAACGGAACCAAACCTTTCGCTCTCACAAATCCCAGAAAATCAGATTACATGACCCCTGCAAACAGCCCATCTGGTTCGTCTTCTTGATTTTTAAAAATGTGTTTTTATGCCTTTTTGTAACGGTTTCCTCTTCGAGTGGGTTTTGATTTGTTTCTTGAATTTTGGGCTTTGATTGTTATTTGATTTTTTTGTGTGGTAAATTTGCAGACTTTGCGAGACGACGTCGATCGGTGGGTGATGCAGGTTCTTGCCTGAAAAACTTTGAAGAGAAAGAGAATGACGTCATCACGAAAGACCAAATTCCGAAAGCCTCGAAACTCCAATCTCCGGCAAAGGGTTTCATGGCGCCGACTATTTCCGCCGCCTCAAAGTTCACCCCGTCGCCCAGAAAGAGACCCTTGGTGGAAAGGAACGAGGCGGTCCGGACCTCGATCTCATTGTCCGACGGTAAAGCCCTGTTTTTCTCGAACATTTCCGAAGATTCAGAGCCCCCCAAGCCTGTTCTTGCTTCCAAGCCTTCTAAAAAAGTGACCTTTCTAGATTTCCCCCAAGATTCTCAGAATAAGGATGAATCGTTACCAGTTTCTGATCCCGATAGATCGAAAATTGAACCAGATTCACCCCTTTTGCCTTCTATAGCCCCTCTAGATGCCGATCCATCTATGCCTCCGTATGATCCGAAAACCAACTACTTATCCCCAAGGCCTCAGTTTCTTTACTACAAACCTAATCCCAGAATCGAAGTCCTGTTGAGCAAGGAAAAGGAGACGGGTCCCGATGAGTTGAAGCCGCTAGAAGATGATGATGGTGATGATAGCTTTACGAAAAATATCATGTCTGATAATTTTTCGTCGGACTCTGAGGTTTCACAAGACTCTGAGAAGGATATTGCCTCGGCTGATGATATTTGTGTTTATGATGAAGATCCCGAGAAGGAGAAATCGAAGGCTGTGGCCTCAGCTGATATCATTGAAGGATTAGATTTCTCGGAGGATGATATTACTGTTTCCAGCGATTTTGACGAGGATAAAATGGAGCCGATTGCTTCGGCTGATGAAGTGGTAGCAACGGGAATGGAGGAAATTTCTGAGAATTCGAATTTTGTTCGTAAAGACGAAAAGAAATCGTGGGGTGTCTCTAGATTGATGTGTTTTTCAACAGTTGTGATGATTCTCCTGATGGCGGGATGTGTATCGGTTTCAGTCACACGAGCTCCTTCGTTGGAGGAGTTCGGTCTTATCAAAGATTCGAGCTTTTCTGAGTTGGGAAAGTTCTATCACCGATCAAGAGTTGTTGCGACTGATAATGCGAAAGTGGTTTGGGAAACCTGTTCGTCTTTCGTCTCTAAGGTGGCGAATGAGCTCGGGCAAGGAGAAAAGATGCTGCCGGGCCAGTTGAAATATGCGAACCTTTCTGACCTGGAAAAGGGTATTTGGAATAATGCTGTCGAAGATGACGATGATGATGAGTTGGATTACGAGATGGGTTATTTTGAAGAAGAATACACGGATGATGATAATGATGATGTTGGTGACGAAGAAGAATATGCGGATGGAGATTATGAGTGCAATGAAGGTTTTGAGGATGAAGTTAGTGAGCAAGAGGATGAAGTGTCTGAAATCGAAGAAATAGTACCTGGGGACTCATCTGATACTCAGAGCCTGAGAGAGATTCTCCTCAGTAGTTTCTCTGCTCCACCGGAAGAAGTGCCGGAAATCGATGAAATAGTACTCTCGGAGTTGTCTGAATTAGATTCTGAGTATCGGGAAGACACTCAGAGCTCGACGGAGATCGTCCCAAGTAGTATAATCTCTGCTCCACATGATCAAGAAAGTGAAATTGTATTGGAAAATGAAGCTGTTCCTTCTGGTTCTGATGCTACTTTGATGGATCAAGAAAGCGTGTCGGATGCTGAGTCTTCGACAGAAAAGAGCTCAAAGAATTCTGCAATGCCATCAGAGGATGATAATAAAGTTCTCTCGTATTATGCTGTAGGAATTTTGTCCTTCGTGATTGCAGCTCTATCGGCCTTTGCAGTGTTTATGTATCAGTACAAGAGAATTCCAATTAATTTCCAAGAGGAGAAAACGGAGGTCGGTGACAACTCTTTGTGTCCTTCAGAAATGAGCAGCTTCGAGCCCTATAGTAACAGCAAGAAAGAGGCGACGAGGGGAGCAAATGAAGTTCAGAGTTTGGAGACGAAAACGAGAAAGCATTATTCGAAAAGGGAGTCATTGGCTTCTTCTTCGTCGGAGTTCTCTATGGGCTCGCCCTCGTACGGGAGCTTCACCACCTTTGAGAGGATCCCAATCAAGAATGTGAGTATTTTAGGATATATTTTGTTTTTCCTAACTTTTTTTTGTGTGATGTTTATAAAGATTATATCTTTTCTTTGCAGGCAAATGGAGAAGAGGAGATCATTACCCCGGTGAGGCGGTCGAGCAGAATCAGAACCCAACATGTCACTTCTTCATGACAGATTTTGTTCGTTTGGAAATCGAGCAGGATCAGCTACTTCGTGTCATTCCTTCGACTAGGGGCAAAATTAAATCGACTGTTTAATCGTGTGTGTGTGTCTTGTGTGGTCACATCTCTGATGTGAGATTGAACATGATTTCATTTGGTGTAATGACAGTTAGTTTGTTTGGTTTAATCACAGTTCAGTTTTTTCTGGTTTGATTGCTGAGTTTCAGAACATGATTTTACAAGTGTTGTCTAATTAATAATTTCAAATTTTAAGTTTTTTTTCTTAAAAAGTCAAAGTTTGACTTATGAATTTATTTTTTCTAGAGAGATTAGAGTTTCTTGAAAAAAATAAAATAAAATTAAAATACAATTATATCTAGGCAAGAATCCTAACAAAAAAAAGTCAAGAGTTGTTAGCTCAGTTGATTGAACTCTAGAATTGAGGATCAAATTAATCTTAAAACATGTAATTGACCTATAAAAAAAATCCAAAAAAAATAATATTTATATTTTATCGTTAAATACTCTAATTATGATAAGTTACATACATTTAACATATTGTGTAAAATAAATATATAAATATAATTTATTTAGTTAAAATAATTATATTCAAGTTAAAAAAATCTATTTTAAGTAGAAAGATATATTTAAAAAAATATAAGAATAAAATTGATATTTTTACACTATATAAAAATATATTTTTAAATAAAAAAATGTTAATTTAAACACCTTATTCTCATCATATAAAAAATAAATAAAAAATATATATATAATTCTGCGCAAAATTTGCCCGTATACAACATAACCCTTACTTTTAATATCAACATAATAAAAATATCATATATTTTTTTTAATTTTTGTGCCTCTAATTAAAAGTTTAACAAAGGAAAAGAAAAAAGACATTAATTCAGAATCCAGAATCTGTACAAACATACTACTACAGAAAACATTCAGAACCCATTATTTACACCAACATTTTTATCTGTACAAAAATAGATAGCCATATTACCAGAAAGGACACCACCTGAAACATATACAAAGGAAAAAAAAAATTAAAAAGTTTTGAAAATAAAAGTAGACACATTTTCTGGATATTAAAAAAACATACCCGACGTAATTTTGGCAAAGATTTTCGTGTGATTTTGCTTGGAGTATCAGCTTCTGAACTTGTAGTTTGACTGATAATCCATGCTCCGCCTCATGAGTGTCGCCTGGAATCAAGGTACTATGGTCCAGGGTGTTTTGGACAGAGCTCGACGGCTGTGAAGAGAAATCCCTTCCCGTAAGCTTGTGGCTCATCCGTGCCATGACAACAACCGCCCTTTCGTTAAGTACCTCGTTCGCATCACCCAGTTGATTCACAGCCTAAAAGAAATCGTTGATATAGTTCAAAATCGCAATTAACAATTTAACCCGACTGATATATTATTATAATTTATAACCGATACCTGAAGGAGCTCCTTCTCGCGAATATTCCTCGGTGGTTGAAGCAGATCCTTGTTAGGACCCGAATCCTCTCCAGTCGTGAGAGGTTGGGCGTGTGTAAGAGTGGTGGTCATTTGTGGGACTTCGTTGAAGTTGAACAAACGCCAGTTTATCAGGGGGTCGTGCACAAATGCCTGAATAAAGAATGAATTTTTATTTACTAATTTTGGAGGGCAGAATCGTCAAAATGAAAAAGTTTGATTTTTTTTATACCTCCATCATTGCCATGACACTATCTTTATTCGTGCGCAAAACCTGCATGACGTTTTCACAGGTGGAGCGAAAGTTACCTTCGATGCCACTGACTTCCATTGCTTTAACGAGCATTCTAGTTAGACGAAAGGGGACCTGAAACCGATCAAATGCAGATTATGTTTAATAATAATTCTTGGCAAAAAAAAAACTAAAATCATTAGACATGAACACCTTTTCCGGGAATTTTTCTCGGTTCATTGAAGCTTCAAAGCAGTCTCCAAAGTCGATATGTAATATCTTCCCACTGCAGAAAGTGTGTAGTCCGATTAAATACAACGTCGAAAAAATTTACAAACCGTATAGGTCATCTATGTGTTTACCTGTAACGATGCAGCATGAGGTTGCTTGGATGTCGATCGCCCAAGCCAAGCAAGTAACCAACCTGAAGGGAAAAAAAGGTTGGAGCTTCCGAAATGATGTCGATACAAGACATTGTTTATTTAGGGGTAGATGCGTCAAATCACACACATTTTCAACCAATGAGACCATATATAAGTAAGAATCCATTACCATACTCATAACAGCCAAGCTTCTTGTATAGTTGGTCCTCCTGTCCAACCAAACCTCTGAAGTGCGACTCTTCAACCAGAGCACCTGGCATTTCCCGAAAGCAAACAGATAAGCATGTATCGGTAGATAGGAATCGGATAAGAATTAATTGTTCAGAAATTTCCCTACCCTTGAAAGGTCGTTTCCTTCGGTATTTTGCAAGGCGTGCTCGAACACCTCAACTTTTGCGATAAGAGGCAAATGATCATAATCCGGAGCAAAACCGAGCATTAACTTGTGCTCTTGGTTTAGGGTGATCTACAAAACCAGAAAAAAAAATCAGGAAATACACCAGCTTCAACGATTTATCAGAATACGGAAGAAGGTGGAACAGAACCTTTCTGGCATCTCTGTACTCCCGAATGAGATGGTGCAAGGTATCACAATTCGGTACCCATCCTATGAGGCCACTGTTCGGAGATAGTGGGATGACCTCGTATCTCTGTATAGAGAGATCTTTCTCAGCAGTCTTTCTAGAATTTGCCAGCAGTGTATTTACTAAACCAAAGAGCTGCATCACACGCTCATCTTGGCGTAAATCTTCATGGCCCTTCAACAAGAAAGCATATTCTTCCCCGTCACTTCCATTTATAGTCAACTTTCGGGGTCGTTGCTTAGACGTGATGACAACAAGCTGGGGTGCGAATGATCCAATTGTCACCACGGGTGACTCTGGGAAAGAAACCAAAATAATGTTAAGCCAACATCCAAATCATGCACAAATGAATTTGAATTTTCCTAATGAGAATAAACTATACCAGCTTTATAAGTTCCAGGAACAGCGAGTTTCAGATCACGGCACTCCAACAACTCTGGAGACACGGTCTGGTTTCACAAAAGACAAAAGTAAGCAATTAGTGTTTCAGGTTCAGTAACGACTAATTAACAAGGGTGAACTATTCTTACCTGCAAGTCGAGGGTGGTGAGAGTTTGAAGCTGCTTATCTATCCGCCTAAATACATGGTAATAGAGATCCCAAGCCTAGTAGGGAAACTTTGATTAGCAGTTGTATAAGAATTACGTATAAACGAATCTGAGGTGTGGAAACACTAAATGCAAGTTCAGCACACAAATGATACACGTCCTTCAATAGAAATGCAATGATACTTAATTTGAAGACTTCGACGTATGTTATAATTTTAATCAATCGTTTTCTACATAAACCTTAATCTTGGTAAAATATAAATGATGGAAGAACAATACAGAGAAAATTTGATACCTGAGTTAATTCAGCGTCTTTCCCAGTTCTTTTGTATTTCATGCAGCACTCGTAGGCCTCCAAAAGTTCATGACGGTATGCCTACCAAAATCAACAAGGACATGACATGATTTAAGGTCTAAATATGAATTTTCTTCTGATTCAAGAAAAGCATTTTTGTCAACTGAAGTGAATGGACTACCTGAATGAAGGCTCTCTCTTTTATGGTAGTATTGTTCCCCATTGCACCTTCCTCAAGAACCCGGTGCAATGGCTCTAAAACATTCAGCATTCCCTCAATGTTATGTTCACCAAAATATAAGCGGCTTGCCTCTTCTAAGGCCTCATGCCACAATTCATGCCAAAGTATTGCAACTCGGATCAACTCAGTAGATACAAGTTGGGCCTTCGAAATTCAAGCAATAAGAGGTCAGGTACATGAGAAAGGAAACAACAAACTAATTGTTATTGTGCGATGTAGTTTACCTCATCCACTAGCACGCCACTGTGCTGTCTAACTTTATCAACCACTTCTTGAGCTGCCTGTTTCCTTAAACTGCTAATAGATTTACATGCCACGAGAAGAGGGTACATCAGCGCCTGCATAGTATATCATATTTGTCATTATGCATATTAGGATCTAGTCACAACACAGTACACAAAAGCTCAAAAGGTAGCTTAAAGTACAATTTACTGAATTTAGTAATCTACAAAAACTGAAACAAACCTGTGGATGGCTCTGGCCAATTCGTACTAAAAGTGCTTGTATCAATTCTCTGACTGCATGGATATTAGAATGTATTCTGGCAATTATTTGGGGCAAAACAACCAACCATGTGTTGATATTTACAAGAGAAAATCCTTTCTGCAAGGCCATCTGAACTTCTGGTGTAGCACCATGGTTGAACCATAAAGTAAGGAGACGAAGGATATCCTGAAAACCAGTATCATAGACATAAATAATATTACTAGTCTACTACTGTAAAGATAAGCAACATTTACCAAAAGCATCACATACTAAAAATAAGATTTTTAAACGAGACGTAGAAAAGAGAAACATCAAAGTGTATGGCGAGAATGCATTTTTTTTTACTAACAATGAGAAAAAATGCAACATGGGAACATCAGCAGGGGAAATGATGCATGAAAATATCGAATTTTTGAGCACACACACACACACAAACTATCATGATCATGATCTTAAAAAAGGGTTACCTGCAAACTATCATCCACTCCTTTAGCATGTGCCCCACAAGATATGGAATGGAAATATCCGGTCACAGCAGCGACAACAAACTGTCCAGCAACGCTAGGAAAGCCCCTCAAAGTATAATGAGACATAACTGCTGTATTAAACAGTGCCCATTTGTGCCAAGCTTTTGCCCAATTTGTTGCACAGTGCGTTGCATTTCGGAATGCACTAAGGATTTCTGGAACCACAAACACCAAATCATTAATTAGATGTAGAGAATCTAACTGAAGATCGCAAGAGTTATCCATGGCAGATGGAATTATTCAGATACACAGACATGTCACAATCATGAACATCACACACATAGAGAGAGGGAGGGAGGGGTTGATAGGGGGATAGAGAGAGTTGATTGCCTTGTATAGAGTCATCATCTAAACCAGGGGAGAGTGCCCACTGCCAAGTTCCTAACTTGAGATAAACGCGGGCAACGAGAGGCATACTTGGGCAGACCGATATCCCAGACTGCATAGATTGTTGAAGAACAGGTGTTCTGGAAAGATCCATGGCCAAATCCTAAAACAGAGAAATGCAGGTGCAATTAAAATTGTAACAGAACACAGAATCAATGATGCATAGAATGTTTCACACAGAAGATCAACATAGCATACCTTCAGCCTGCCAAGGGCTTCATAGCGCCTATGATCTTCCCCCAGTGACCATTGATATTTCAAATAAGCTAGAATAACTTGAGGATCCCCATGATATTGTACAGTTTCAGGGGTTGATTCAGGATCAAACTACACAGAACAAAAGGGTATATTGAGCAGACATGTAAATTGATAGCATATAACATTTGCTTGACTAGTATGGATTACAAACCTGCAAGAGTTTAGTCAAAGTTGATCTAGCTTGACTAATTCTGCCACTTTTACGACAAAGAGAGGCAAACTTTATCCATGTCTCGGCATCTTCTGTAGGTGGCAGAACAAGCGACCTAACAGACAAAAGGGCTTGCCAAACCTGCGAGTTTGAGAGTCACACAAAGATAGCTAGATTTCAAACAATAATACAGGTAGTTGCCTTCATCCTCATGTTCCCAAACCAGTACCAAAAAAAGGAAAAAAAGTTAAAAGATTTCTTTTTATAGGTCACCAACCCAACAGTGAAGAAACATGTCAAACACATCTTTCTATTTTCCATATTGAAATATGCCTTAAAATATCAAATAAATAGTAAGATAGCTCATCAATGTTTACCTCAACATTTCTTTTCGCGCCTTTTATGCGTTCATTCCACATGTTGCGGATGAGGACCCTTCGGCCCTCAGCAACAGGGTTTCCAACAGGAAGTGTACAATAATCGATGACCTATTTTGAGAGGGCATCATACAACTCCTATTAGAATCATAATGCTCCTATTGAGAGGGCAACATACAACCAAAATTTCGTCTTGGGTAAAAAGATTTTGAAATAGCACACATACCTCCTCCAATTCTGATAGCTGCTGAATGCGAACCATGTTGCTGTATGCACGTTCATAGCTTTCAAGTACCTAGTAAGTGACAAAATGAAACTAAATATGATTTCAAAGGGACCAAAACATTAGTTTGATAAGTATGGTTATCTATCTATATTGGTATATGTAACCATGACAGACTAAAAATACTTATGACTTGTGAACTTAAGCCATTTTAATTCATCATTGGACAGAAAAACTGTATCACCTAATGAGTAATGGAAACCAATCAACTCGGGTAATGCAAAATAATAAGTACACTCAAGATATGCAAACCAGATGTGGGACATTGACATCAGAACCACTTATACCAAAGAAAATAAATGGAGATGATACAATAAAACAATAGTTATAAATAAAGAAAATACTTGTATTGATTTTTTTACTCGAAACTTTTACTCCACCAAAGATATAGGTCGAGAAAACTGACCAATGCAGCCACTTCTGTAGCCAAGCACTTCCTTGCTCTTTCAACATATTCATGTGCTTCATCATACTATATTTTAAAAGGAGAAGAATGAGGCATTTTAGTTAAGACATTAAAGAATAAAAATATAAATTCTTATCGCATTACAGGATTACCATCCCTCGACGAACTAATAAGACAGCCCTGAAGAAGGTCCCATTACTACTTCCATCCCCTGTAGCGGCAGTATTACCCAAAACTCGAAGCTTGGTTTCATCTCCATCGTCCAACCTAGAAACATATTCTGCCATCTGATCCCATTCACCCATATTCCAGGCAGCGCTAGCAGCCTAGATTAACAGATAGCATAAGTATTAGATTAATGGATATGAAGAAATGCTAAGTACTCCTTCCAAACAATTTCAACCATAATACCAAAACCAACAGGGAATATAATGTTTACATTACACAAAGGGAAATGTGGTAGGTGATTTTTATTTATCAGAATCAATGTACATTAATTCTTTGTATCAAAAACAGTCAACTCTACGCCTCAACTCGCGAGACATTTAGCCTCGGTGCAGAGACGTGCCGAGGTGCACGAAATAAAAGGTTGAGGTGTACACCTAAAATATGGGTCTTGCGTATTAAAGCATTGCTTAAATTTGCCATTTATTTAAGTTAGACTCTAATAATTATTGCCTAGGATTTGCAATTCAGTTTATGAGTAGTACTAAAATTGAAGTGCACTAGTTTAAAAAGGTATCAAGACATCTAGACTCTAGAAGAAAAAATTTGATCACTCCATTTCCTTTTAGGTAAACTGTTGAACAGAAAACAGAGAAGAGAACTGAGACAATGAGTATCATTTGAAGCCAAAGACAAACCATTGGAGCCATTTCCAGCCGAGCAGCTGGCTCAGCTGGTGTCCAATACTCCTTGCACAAATTATTGAGCTCCTCCCATCGAGCAAGAGCGGCAAGGCATCTCATCCGTCCTTATTCAAACAAAAGAGCAGCAAAAACAAAACAAACATAAGAAGAAGCACAAAGAACTCATTCTTGCGGTTTCATAAATATCTAAAGTAGTGATACATTACAGTCAATTACCACCATATCCAAGAAGGCATTACAGGTCAACTAGGCATTGCACAGGCAACAGAGAGATTACAAGCAATGTCAAGGAAACGAGGCAATGGAGCAGCAATATATAACAATAATGGGGCAGATATCATAAATGAACTAGTTAAAAGAACAGCGATGCTGAAAAAATAGCTTGAATAATTCTGATATTTCATGAATCCCAGGAAAAGAGCGAATACTTCAGAATGGAAGACAGGAAGACATTCGACCAACAGACAGAAAGCCGAATATATCCAAGCAGGCAATAATATCACAATACTAAGTTTATCAAATAAAGAGCTATCCAAAATGAAATAAATCAGCATCCACCACATGCTCATATTTGTATAGTAAATACAAACCTAGTGTTGCATCCAGAACAAGATGTTGGCTTGATACTTGAGAGGCTTTGACAGTGTAGGCTTTGAGAGCATCATCCCATCGCTGGAGTTTCTCATACCTTAACAAACACATAAATGACTAAATTTAATAGTTTTTTTATTGAATGGTCATCCAGTTTCCGTACCACGTTCACTTGTAATTTCTAGAAGTTTAATGGACAAGACATCCAGGGATCAAAAGCAAAATCATTCAAAATAAACCATGAACTGCGAATTTTGAGACTTGGGAAGGATGAACCTTACCATGACTCCTTCAGTTGAACACCCAAATGTTGTTGAGCATATGTCAATATTCCAACTGCCGCCTAAACAGAAAAATATAAGTTCGTTAACTTAATGAGCAAGTTTGTTGAGAAAATTCATATGCAACTTTAACTTAAAGTGAAGAACAACCTCGTGTTGGTGTAATTGATTATTGATATGAATAAGAGCTTCGACTACGGCAACAGGGTTTCCATCCGTCCTATTTGAGCATGCACCTTCAAATTCCATCTCTTTATAATGCAGAGCCTTTGCAAATGCGCGACACTGAAATACAGGGATTGGGAGAAAAAATACATGCTCAGATCACATGCTCCATGTTAACTTGAGTTAAGTCGTGCACTTGCTACCAGAAAACTCCCACCTTTTCTGCTAGGGCACCCAGAAGACGTATATCAATAGGAAGGGGTCTCTCATCGTGTTCCATAAACTCAGCCTGAAAAATTAGTACACAAGTTGATTGGCAGAACAACCAAAGATGATTCAGGAAACTCACAATGCACCAAAAGATCAGGACCCCTCTTATTTATCAGAACTTTACATCCCAAAATTCCAATAATTAACAAACAAGGTACTATCCCTCATCATTCAGTCCCATCAATTTAAGTTCAACACAAACATTTAAAACGCAAATACCATTCTTAAATTCAGAAAAAACTTGATATACTGAATAAACGTGTGTGTGTGTGTGTGCGTGTGTGTGTGCGTGTGTGTTCCAATCTCAAGGATGCAGAACTTGAGCAATTGCCCAAGTACGTTATCATAACGAAAGGACAAGAAATCATGAAAATTAGATGAATTCATTTGTATTAACATAAGTATTTCAAACATACCAAGTTCAAAAGTGTCGCAAGAATTTCTGGAGGTATGTTGGGAGATGAAAATGCCATTTCCAAACTTCTAACCAGCTGTCTACGGCAATGCTCATTCAGCTGTGTCCAGCAGCTGACAAAACCAGCCGCAAATAGTTCCCTTCCAACAAAAGGCTGCGAAACAAGGGAAGCTTAGAGTTCTGACTTCTGATCACCAATAATCATTTTATCCCTTTAGAGTTCTCAGCTAATAAAGGGTAAGAAGAATTCTACTGTATTAGACTAGAACCAAAATAACAAATAAGTATATAAGATCACTTGGAGCTGCGCAAGCTTGGCACATGTTCTCAGAGCTGGTGAAGGTGATTCTTTCAGTAGTTCGATGCTAAAATGCCTCATCCACTCTGTCCAGTCTTCTTTAGTACTGCGTTGAGAAGCCTCCCCAGCAGCACGTATACGAACTTCATTAACCTGAAAGGAG
The DNA here is from genome assembly GCA_954870475.1 of Euphrasia confusa. Classification (NCBI taxonomy): domain Eukaryota; kingdom Viridiplantae; phylum Streptophyta; class Magnoliopsida; order Lamiales; family Orobanchaceae; genus Euphrasia; species Euphrasia confusa. Next base: position 12,087,522 of record OX940951.1, on the reverse strand, counting down.
TAAAAGACAACTGGGTTCCGTATTCTTTTTCCTATTTTATTTCACCAAAAAACTCTAAGTATGTAACAAGTTGACACCATATGGGCGTGTTAAAATTTTAGATGACCATACAGATTAACGACCTCCATTTACCTGATGAGGCTTGTGTGGGTCAATTTGACACTCTGGATCCTCTGTACTAAGTAAAGGGTCACTAATAACTTCGCTAGGAATCCGACGAGTTTCTCTCTGAAATGTAGTATTCCCTAGGATCAATGGCTCCCTTCTCTGTAAGCGGCCTTCAATATCTTCAAAATCCTTATGCTGGTCAAGGAAAATAATCAGGATAGAGAATCTCAATAGTTCAGAGCATTACCTTCTCTAACAATGACATAAATGCAAAATAATGGGGCGATTGGATACCATCTCATTTTCACTTTCACTCTGCTAGAGAAAACATTTTACTTTTAAATGATTTTTAAAAAATAATGAAAGCAGCTCACTCAGTTTCACATTTTTCTCCCACCACTCATGTCAAATGAACAAACAAAAAATCATTATTAATTTATCACACATTATTCCTAAAACTTCCCTGTTCACCCACTCACATATGAAAGCTACCTATAATATCCAATCATTATTTTACTATTTCTATATTACATCAATTTTCATCATTACATTTGCATTTATATCCAATCACAATTATCTTTGCAAAATTCATTCTTTTTCCCTCAAATAATTTTTATCTCTAGTATCCTCTGATGAAAAGAAAACTTAAAAAAAATATTATGCAAGCTCAACCTAAAGATATGAACAATACCCGAATGCGATGCTTCAATAAAAGCTTATGGATGGATGGGATGAATATGGTGAAGTCTTCCCCAAGAGCATGTGCTAGACAACAAAGTGCATCAACAGCATCTTTTCTGAGCTCGTCATTTTTTCTGCAATATGAATACCTAGCTTAAGTGATGGGAGAGGAAAACTAAGACAACTTCCACAGACAACAATCAGCTACTAATTTTTTTAACAAATGTAATCCTTTTGATGTAAGAATAAAGTTAGTGTACATTTCAACATAGAAACTCTGACGTATAACACAAAGTAATTAACCCTCTTTTATCAGGTTATGGAGCATGTAATTCTGACCTAAAAATGAGAGTTATTCCATTTACCAAAACGAATCAAGAACAGTAAAGATTTGCATGGAATGTGTAAGAAAATGAGGAAAGAAATCCAACCCGTCCAAGACAAGCTTCAAGTGATGCACGAGAGCTGATATGTGACCCGCTACCTGGTTAAGCAGAAAGAATGAAGAAGTATTTTTGATAAATCAGCCATAATAATCAAAGATCCAAAAACCAGAAAGGTTGAGGGTTCTCCAACCTGGACACGAGGAATCAATCTAATAAGAGTTCTGATAGCTGCACGCCGCACTTCTACAGAAGCGTCTACTTTAAAAATTCGAATAAGTGCAGGAAGAAGAAGATGCATATGCTCATCCAGGGTTCCTACAAATTCAGGTCAAAGTATCATAGATACAGAATGATATAGAAAATAGATTAAGCCGAACATGAATATTCGAACAAGAGATACTAACCTCCAAAAACTTCAAGAGTATGCAGAATATCAACAACATAAGTGTAGTCTTTAAACTTCTCAGAGTCACTTAGAACTTGAATGCAGGATGGGAGAATAATGGGAAGATGCATCCTAAACTCATCACTAAGAGCCAAACAGAGTTGTTCAAGCAGATGGAGAACCTGAAATTGAATGCCAATAAACTTATAATCCATCTGATGTACAATAAACCCTGATCATTGACAATAGATGCACAGAGAAGTTAATTTACCGGATATCCATGCATTGGTCTTTTAGCAGCAGGCCAACTGAAGGATGGCCACAATTCTGATATTAGAGAGAACAATTCCGGAAGATATTTACGAATATGCTGCATATGAGAATACAAAAATGATGAAGCTCGAGAGAAATGGAAGTTTTTGGAGAAACAGGAAAAGTATTTGTACCTGGCGAACAATGGAAACCAGTGTTCCAAGTTTCCACGTAATATACTCCTTAAGGTTATCATCACCCGTACGAATAGTATGAAGAAGATCAGGCAGAACCTGAAAAAATACCAGTCAAAGCAAATCCAGGAGCATTAACAAACACATTAACAAAATCATTATACAAATTGCTAAACTTTACACTGCTCGAAGCATAAACCATTTTATAGCTTCATATACCAGTTTAAAAGCCTAGTCATTTTAAATCTTAGTCTTTTATTGCATTTTTCTTCTAACAATATAAACCCTGCAGATCTAGTTAAAATATGATTGAAGTGGTTTTGAAGTCAAACCAGATGATTTTCAAGACTGGAACATTTATATGAGGTGGTGCAAGATAAGCTTAACGAGGCATTTAAAAGATAAAAAGAAAATCATTGAAGGATCAGAAGTGCACTTGGTGAGGTGACTTTCGGGGAAGGAAGAAAAAAAAGATGCATGCATAGATATGTACAAGAGCAATAAATTTTATATTTATTAATGTTTTGGATTTTTAAAATAATTTCCAGAAAAACTCAATCAGGTTTTACTTGTTTTAACCGAGTCGAATGTTAGGGGGAGAAGCAGATCAGCTCATCATCATGTATCAGATATTCAGATCATTCTTGAAAATACAAAAGGAAGCACTAAGTTCGCGATAAAACAATTGACTAACCTTGGGTAAGTAAGGAACACAGCCAAGACCTATTGCCTTATCTCGCCAAACAAACATAACAAAAAAGTAAAAATGAGTACGGCGGGATAGGCAGCCATGCATCAAATTAAGCAGCAGATTATGAGGAAGAAGCTTTCCATAACAATGTGCAACTAAAAACAAGAGGACTATAATTACAACAAATCCGTTATCTTAAACTAACCTTGAAAATGAACATGAGAGATCCAACCACCTTTCGGTGGTAACTAGAAAGCGAAGGATCTCTGAAAATTCTCAGGAGGGAACTGATAGCAACCTGAACTACAACAGTGTTAAAGAAAGCACATAGAACAGAATACAAATTTACAATCAAGTATTATGCTGAATAACAAGGATTTCTGATTCAAATTCTCACGGTGGAATAATAGTCTTCTGTTGTTGCAAAGGATGGCCAAAGATCCATACGTAGTTCATCCCTTGACTTGGTATGCTGGCCAGGATCCCCAGTTGTGCGTGCAACTTCACCATGGGACCCTTGTAAGGTCGATTGATTGCGTTTATGCGCATGGGGATCTAAAGCACCCATTATGCCGAGAACCTAAAAGTCAATAACACGGGTTAAGCCTAAAAGACATCGAATAATCTTGATTAGTCGGCTGAATTCAACTACCTTCAAAACTTCACGTCTGGTAGACCAGGCCAGCTCACCATTGAGCAATTTTAGAAGTAACCCAAGCAATTGTGGATACTCATTATACGGAGTAATAACATAACTGCGAGTGGTCCAAAATTATGTCATATATATATCATGCTAAAGGGAATTAAAAATTATTATACACACACACAACGAAAAAAATAATGCATACCCAGTGCTTTGCACCACTTGACCAAGTGTGGTAACAGCCACTTCACGTTTCATGGCAGCAGCACCATCTAATAAAGCGTCTACAATTAAGGGCATCAGCTCTGGAATATACTGCCTCATTGCAAAGCCACCCTGAATGCATGGAGTGAAAGAAAGCAAGGGCATAAGCATAAACAAGTTAGTATTTATTTACCCTAAATAAAGCAGCCAACAAAACACAAAGTGCATTAAAGAAAAGTTCAAGGAACACCCACCACTCTGGCGAGATCACCTACAGTAACCAAAACTCCACTTATGATGCCATTATTAGCATTCACCCCAGTTCCCTCGTTGAGTTTTGCAATAAGTGCCTGAAATAATAAAATATATAAAATGGAAAAAGATAATAACTTAACAAACAGTATGTATCAAATTTATACACAACCTTGTGTATTGGAGCAATATATGGGTGTATCAGTCTCTCGCAATTACGAATCAAACACCCCAACAATTTCGCACTTTCTTCTCTGCATTTGCTATCAGCGCTGCAGAGAAACCAGATGGAAAGGAAGATGAGCACAGCATGGTGCCAGCACTTTCAGAAATACAGGTTTTCTAAGCAATAAAAATACCTTTTTTTAAGATAAGTTAGCAATTGAATAAGATGTCGACGAAGAGCGGGAAGAACATATGCTGGATTTTTTTCAGAAAGCCTTCCAGCCACCGATATTGCGAATACTCGAACTTCAAAATGCTAAGAAATAAACAAGCAAGTCACATAAATCATTCTCCTAAAAGAGATTCATTTAGATATTCTTTCAAACTAAAGCAATCACTGGCTCAGCCATGAGTGAAACTAGATATAACATTGAACACAATATAAACAGAATAATGTTCGTGTTTGAATATACTTTACTTCCGCGACCATAAATATTCTTTCAAATGCAATGCAGAATAGTTGGGACAATTGTCTCATCTCTATGATTAATTATTTACGCGAACCTCCTGCTAAAGACGTTGCTGCAAATGACCATATACATGTATATTATGTGTGATTCCATAGATATTAGTATATTACATCAATCACGAGAAACCAAGACATATTTAGCACCACAGGTAATGACTATCAAGTATCAACCAATAATTTCTAACACCCATTTCATCTGCATGGTAATTCCACCCACCACCATTCAAAATCACGTTAGAACATCAAAAGATATGGGAATTTGAACCTTTTCAATTAGTAACTACAATAGTCAATACCTCATCATTTAAAGCAGCAAACACTGCTGTCAAACAATCTGCCTGTGCCAAGTAATCATCAAACAGTCTAGTCTCATGCAAAGAAGAAAATATAGGTCTTCGAACGGTAACATCAGCATCAGCAACAGCTGCAATGAGAAGCTTTTCCACAACCTGCAAATAAAATGACACAACAATAATTAGGATGTAGTAGTTCATCTAGAAGAAATATCCGAGATAACCAAATCCCTCGTTCATAAATGTCTTTTACACATACACCACTCCGGAGAGGTGAAAATATAGCTAACACTACTGTGTGGCAAGATGTGATAACCCATAAATAAGGACATTTTAAACAGAAATAAACCTCCTCAACAAGGCGACGTCGCTTTCCGCCAACACGGCTTATCCTACTAGAACTAAACTGGGGCGAAGAGACACCGGACAAGGAATTTGCCATTAATTTGCAGCAACACAAAGCAGCATCTTTTCGTGTACCTCCATCCTCATCTTCCAGATACAGCACAACAGAATCTCTCGCAAACTCGAGAAGATCATGACCCTGAAACAATATCAACTCCATTGTGAAAATATGGAATAAAATCAAGAGGTAGAGCTGGAACAACTCAGAAACCTCCAACACTAAAAATAGGAAACATCGTATATAGCAGGCTGAACAGGAGAAGAACCACAGAAATATGGGGGTGGGGGTGGGGTGCAACCAGCAGAGCAAACAGTTAAAAAAGGGGCAACCTTAAAATTAAATCGAGCAAGAGTTTGTAAAGCAAGTTGAACCAGAGCTGAACCACTGAGTTCTGAGACTTGCAAAGCAGCAGCTGAGCTACTACTTCGAGTAATGGCATTAGGAGGCCTTGACTGAACTTGCAGGTTTCGAGAAAGAACTCCTGAAATGCAATCGAGCAGGAGGTTCTGAATGGTTGAGAGCAGCGATGGAATGCTGAAGCAACAACGAAAATAAATGTCAGTCACTCCCAATTGATTATCACGAAGAAAAATCTACTCAATGAAAGATGCATCTCTAAAGATGCATCTCTAAAGACCTGGCAGTAATGTGCTCAAGGGCTTCCACTAAGGTGGGGGTCAATCCAGCAGAAAACATTACATCCAAGAGACTACGTACATGAGGCTCCACAGAAGGCCCCATTGATTTTGCAATATTTCCAACACAAGCCAAAGCCTCCATAGAGGGTCGCCCTCTACGAGGAGCAATCTATAAAAAAGCAAAGCTAGTTCTAAATGTACTTAATTCAATGCTAGATATATGCATAAACAGCACCGTCTTCGAGGTCCAACAGAATATTAAGGTTAATTTTGATCTAGCTCATACCGCATCACGCAAATGAGATGTTATTATCGGCAAATAATTGATCAGTTCACCATCTAATGCACCGGCCATTTCCCCAAGAGCAATGAACCCACTAGCAGCTTCTGCAGGTATTTTAAGAACATGAAGTATGTGCTTCATGCAAATCTGTAAGAATTAAGAAACTTATAAGCCACTGAAATATTCATACACATGGACTAAATATAGTTATTTGCAGAAGAGAAAACAATCAACCTTCAGATAGTTAGTCACAAAACGGTCACGTAAGAAATGGGCAATTCGAGGAAGCAGAGAAGTTATGCTGAGACGAACAAGCCGGTCCCGGTGCTCTAGATATCGAAGAACAATCTCAGCAACTTCTCTATATCTAGACATCATGAACTCGCCTGTATTCCTGCCAAAAGGTATCATGCCCATCATAAGATGTCAGCACAAACAAAAAATATTATGTTTCAAAAACATCTGGGCAACTGCAGAAAAACCCCAAACTAAGAAAATGAAGGAAAAATGTTGCATAAACATCTGGTAAGTCAGGTGTTACAAGCACCAAATGAAAGAAAGTGATTGTCCAAATGCAGGGAACTTGGGACCGTGCACAGAGCAAAAAGTACAAGGATTATAACATACACTCTGATGCAGCAGAAACTTAAATACAAAGCAAGAAATTCCACAACCCACAAGACCTAACTTGCCAGCATAGTATACATCACACGCTCGCGCACACACACACATGCTGCAAATGAGAAACTCATCATGTAAACCTACCTCAGCAGTTCCCCAACTGCAAGCAGAGAACCGTGTATGCTATGGATAGGAGCATTTCTTCCCAATCCATCTTGTGTAGCCTCAAACATACGATAATACCTACCATAACACCAGGCCCATCAAACAATGTTTCAAGTTAAAAAACAGTTGAGAACAAATCAGAATAAGAAAATAAATAAATCAGGTGATTCACACGACGCTGTATGAGTAAGCAAAACATACCAAAACCAATATACACAGAAGAGAGAGATTAAAATTATAACCAACTAGTAGCACTAGAAACAATTTTATCATACGAGACAACACTGAACTCTGAACCAACTTATTATAAATCTATATTTTTAAGTCACGAGATCTTGTACAGTCCAAAATGTAAAGATGCAATTACGTAACAACATTCATTTTACAACCCTTACAAAAATAAAAGGCAAAAGATTACGCAGGAAATGAGCATATAGATGGTCACAAAAATAAATTAGCTTGTAACAATGACATATAAACGCAGTGTTTTAACCAACTGTTGGTGACACACAAATTAATTACCCACGGCATAATGAGACACACACTTACCACTGGACACGCCATCGAGTCTCCCGCTTCTCAATGACCTTGAGGCAAGCTCGCAATGCCTCTACAGCTCTCTCCCGAATATCCAGTTTTGGATCCCTTAGGGCAACCCAAATAGCATCGACAAATTCAGGAACATGCACATTGAAAACTGTTGAAGCATTCTCAGCCATTTCCTATGAAAAATATCCATAAAGATATAAGCAGTCTGAAGACATAAGGGACAGTTCAAATACAAGAACCAAAACATCCAGACTGAGCTGCTAGGACGATCAAGAAATCTAAGTTTATAATTTTGGGTATCTGTCAACTTCCACGCATCTTTCGTGATGCATATGAAGAATAAATTTAAGAAAAAAAACATAAGATTCAAGCAGAAAAGGCGAACTTACGAAGTTCAGGATTCCTGTTTGTTACCACAGTTGATAGCTTACATAGTACTCAAACCCAGAAGGATAAGTGTTTTTCCTTTAAGATATAGATGCCGTGACTCTGGGGTCCTCTTTTTTACAGTGGCTGTAAGTTTATACAAAATGCAATAGGAAAGTACCTTTAAAATTAACACCGCAGCAAAACGGCGATATTCCACTCTATCACCACGAAGCCAATCCAGTGCAATTTTTACCTGAGAGATAAATATATCAAAAGATTAAAAAATTGACACATGCTACCACGAGCAGAAATGTTGAACATACCAGTCGTTCGACTTCATCAGCTGTCATTGCTCCACCAGCTCTGGCTAAGTGGCCTAGAACTTTACTGGCAACAACTAAAGTTTCAGGATCACGTTTTGCCTCGAAAGCAGTTCTCATGTAATTTGCAATCTTTGCTACTTTCACAGCATTCTCCCCGATTCCAACATCAATAAGCTCGTCAATCGCCCTCAAAGCACCCAGATTTTCGGCAACATCATTACTTTCCAAAAGACTAGTGATACGATCATACATCTGATCCATAAAGCGAGAAAATGCTTCGCCACTGAGATCACGAGCTTGTTCCTCAACGTGTCTACTCAATGCTGAGGCAGCCCCATCCTACAGATTAATTTAATATCTTTCAGCAAAATCCCACATAAATATCTAGTCATATAATTTTAGCAAATCAAAGAACCCTCGAGAAATAATTCAACCGCACACATTCCTTAATTGAATACGCCACCATAGATAAACATGTTGAGACCCAAACCAAACCAATCCAACGAACCCTCAAGAAATGATTCGATTTCAATCGCACACATTCCATAATTGAATACATCACCACAGATAAACACATCGAGACCTTACTTTACCCAAAATAAGCCAATCCAAACTGCACTGGATCAAACAACAAAAAATTTACCAACACCATGAATGTGCAAAGAGCTAAAACTCACATCTGACACTAATTCCTTTCAACCATGGACAGAATGAGGAGAAAAATTATGTGCATTGGGCTCGGGAGGAAGAGTAATCTGCTTCCGTATTACGCGTATTTTTTCAGCAACATATACGCACATTCCAATTTCCAACAACGACAGAGCCACACGTGCCCTCTTTCTTTCCTTCTCTTCTATGATTCATTATTTATTTATGAAATCCACATTTAGAGAACGCATAAAGTATTGTGACCCACATTAATTATTTATTACGTGGTATATAATCACATTGACCACGTTCCAGCTGTAAAAACTTCTTAGATCCATCCTGATTCTAAAAGAGAACTAGTTACCGTTCTCGGGCTAGAAAGCACGAATCTTTGCAATCAAACACAAAATATATACTCATATTAAAAGAAAAAAAACAGCTAAACAAGTAGATCCAAACCTTGGGATTTCCACGGACGCATAGTTCAGCCAGCACCCGGTTCAGAGCGTCCAGGTTGCTCGTGGCGGTTGCGGAACCCGGCTGCACGTACCGTATCGAATGTGCACCAGTCGACAGTGCCATGCTATGTACAATTACCTAAACGCCCTAACCCCGGTCCCCTAATTCCTCAAATGACTCACCAAAAAATCCCCTCCTATCGAAACCCAACTACAAAGAAGAACCCTTTTTACTATAAAAAAACTAGTGAGAAACCCACACCGCACAAATGCCTCAGAACCCTAACCTGATTCCTGAAAGCACCGCAAAACATCCAAAAAAATCAGCTTTAAAAAATCATTAATTTGTCGTTGTCGCAAACAATTTACAGAGTACAAATTGGTCGGGGAAGAAATAAAAACTCACCATGATGAAATTACAGGAACGCTGTCGAAATTCTTGCTCTACATGAAATTGTGAATATGTTTTTGAGTGTATTTTGGGAGTATTGATGACGAGGGTGTTTGTGTTTTTTTACCAGCAGAAGTAAAGACTTGCTCCTTTGTCGAGAGTATTTCTGATCCCGTAAATAAAATACGGTAAAATCTGTACTACAGTACTTGTTATTTTTATATTCTCAAAATAGAAATACACAAAACTTTTTTTAAATAAGCTAAAAAATTATTATTCTTATTTTTTTAATTATTTTATCTTTCCAATTTAGTTAGACCTTCATATTCAAAAGTTTGGTTAAACCGACAAAATCGAACCAGACCGACACTATTTGGTTAAACCAAACCGAACCAAACTAATTCGTTTTGATTTTCGGTTTGAATTTTTTTGAAGTTTTCGATTTTCGGTTTGGTTTGGTTTTTTAACCGATAAACCGATAAAAACCGAACCAAACCGAATAATAAATAAATAAATAATTATATATATACATATATAATTATTTTAAAATAAAATAATATACTAAAATATTTAATTTTTATTATTTTATTTTTTTTATTTTTTTATAATTTGAACTTTATTTTTATATTAATTTTTTTAATTAAAGTAATAATTATATTTTAAATTTAATTTTTTTCTAATTTTTAAAAATTTTAATTAAAATTTGGTTAAAATCGAGCCAAACTAAACCAAACCGAAATAATTTGGTTAAAACCGAACCAACCATTTCTAAAACAATTTGGTTTGGTTTTGGTATATAAAAATATAGCTTAAATGGTTCGGTAAACCGAAATTTCGGTTCGACTCGGTTTGGTTAAACTGAATTGACACCCCTGGATACTGTACATATATTTGTACTTAAAACTCAATATGAGCTTGTAACTCAAATCATTATTTATGCTGACTTGAATTTTAAATTTTTAAACTTGATATATTCAACAAATCTCATAAATTATATGGATCGAGCTTGGCTCAATCTTAGCTCGACTACAAGGCTCGATTGACAATTATATAACTCAAACATAAATACTTTTCGATGGTAAAATTCGATAATTTTTAATTTTGTATTCGAATACTTAAAAAGTGTATAGATAAAATTCATTTTTCGTTTTTGATAATTAATTTTGTAGTCGAATACTTAAAAAGTGTATAGATAAAATTTATTTTCATTTTTGATAATTTTTTAATAAACAAAATTAAAGATAAAATAACTTGATTACTCGCAACATTTTATAAAGGGTGACCCTCGATTATGAAGTATTTCAGATCCTCGCTCATCTTATGATATAAAGTATTTTATGATAAATATATAAATCTGGAAAGTAGTTATTGATAACAAAATCGATCTATAAATATCTGACTTTGAAAAAAAATGAAAAAATACAAAATAAAACACAATTACTTAAGAAGTATTTTTGCATTCTAATACTTTCAAAAGATGTAAAAAAAAAGTTATCGGAAATATTGAATCCGGATCCTCTACTAATATTTTTTTTCCTAACATTTCCTAATAAATCAAATTTGACCATTGATTTGTTTAGACGGACAAGATTTCTCCTAATAATTAAATAAATACAATATTTTTTTTAATAAAAAATATTGTCTTTCTCTCAAATACTCAAACACTCTCGTTAACATCTCTGGTCTCTATTGAATTTAATTGAATCTCCTACTATAAACTTCAAAAATAAATTTATTTCATTAAACCGAGATAATAAATAAATAAAAAACGAATAAACGAGAACGTGGTCGAAGCAACAAATCAAGACTTGAGATCGTCTCGGATCTCCGACAATCTGAAGTTATTATTCGTCAAGGATACCTTCTCGTTATTCACCCAATCGAAGAGACGCGAGAATGGCTGCGGGAGAACTAGGAAACCTATTCGGAAACGGACGCGGCGTTAAAATTGCCCCAATCCGTCGACGACGTGGATTCGCCGGAATATTCTCCTCCGGCTGATCTGTCCTTTCCATCAAAGGGCGAAAATCTAGAGAAAAATGGATAATTTTAGCAGGAAGTGTGGGGTAAACGAATCGCGAAGACGGGAATCTTTTTTAATGATGAAATTGAGTTACGGAGGATTTGTTCTTATTTTTTATTTTGAACAGTAAGTCGTCGAGAGTTTCTAGCGGGAAATGATCTGCGCCCAGCTACAATACCAACGTCCAACTGGTACGGCACCCCACCGGCCACCAAAAGCACTATGCATGTTTGCCCTCTTTTATGCTGTTACAACGTTTGTCCTCTCTTTTCCTCTTTTTGTTTAAATGATATATTTAGGTTAATGTACGAGTGTTATAGAAATTATTTCTGTTAAGAAAACTATTGTGTTTATTTAAGGGATAATTGTAGGCTAGTAGCTGACCTATAGACACTTTTGTACTTCGGTTACTCATCTTGCGATCTGTACACCCGACTAGCTGAACTTTAACGAAATTGCATTTTCATTTGAAAATGGGCGGTTTCCGGCCACACGTGAATTACACGTGATGTCCCATGCCAGATGTCGCATTCTGCTTGGATTAAAGATGCAAATTACATTAATAACCCTGCAGTCATTTTTATAATTTAAATTCTTTCTTCAATTCTTAATGAAATTTCTGGAATGAACGGATTAATGGAATGAACAAATCCATCATCTTATTCATTCTCTTTTATTTCTATACAAGATTCAAACAACAATTTTTACAGTAAATTTTTTTTCAAAAAGTCAAAACAAAAAATCATTTGCATTAAATTGAAAATTAAAACAAAAAAATTATTATAAATTACAACAAAACAATTAAAACATCAGAAAATGAAAAAAAAATCGGTAAATTACTATACAAAATTGAAAACAAAGCACGAAGGATTCAAGGCTCGACTCTCCGTCGAAAACCCATTTCTCAAATCATTTGTAGGCGAGCAACGCGTAATCCCTGGCCTTCAACATAAATGGGCCAAGATCTGAATTTTCGAGGATGAACACGTAGATCTTTTGTCGAATCCGACGAGATCTGAGATTTTGAGGGTGGACACGAAGATCTTGAGGGAGGACTTACGGATCTTCAACATAAACGGATCGAGATCCAAGTGTTATGGGTAGACCTAGTTCATGATTAAACGACCAATGTTTACTGAAACACCCTTCACCAAATTGAAAATTACATTTAAGAGAAGGTCAATGATTAGAAAAATATGCAGATCGAAATTAGTGAAGAGTGGGTGCATACGAGAACCGGTGGTGGCACAGAGTTGAAGCTCGCCGGATTCTTAAAAGCCCTCGGGGCAGGCGGAGACGAGAATCAGGCGATCCCCTTTTTTGGAACAGGTTGTCCACAGCCAATTTCAGGGCTTTCCTACGTACTTCACGAAGAAAAATTCACTGCCACACCCACTATGCTGCAATTTCCCATTTTTCTTCTTCCGAAGAGTTGGTGATGAATGATGATGATGATAAAGCAAAGATGTCTTTTATTTCTTTTTCTTTTTCGTCTTTTCATCTATTCTGATTTATTAATAAGGGGAAATGTCGAAAATACCCTCTGTTAGCTTATTAAAAAAAATGTCTGATCACGTGCATATCACGTGTAGCCGGAAACCGCTCCTTTCCAAATGAAAATGCAATTTCGTCAAAGTTCAGCTAGTCGGGTGTACAGATTGCAAGGTGAGTAACCGAAGTACAAAAGTGTCTATAGGTAAGCTACTAGCCTACAATTATCCCTTTATTTAATTATTAGGTTAGATTTTGATATTACGTTTATTTAATTATTAGGAGAGATCTTGACCGTCTAAATAAATTAATGCTCAAATTTGATTTATTAGGAAATGTTAGGAAAAAAAATATTAGTAGAAGATCCGGATCCGGAAATATTATCTCTTTCTCGTACCAATTTACTTGAAAATATGAAAAATACAATTGATTATTATTCCTATGGGAAAGAAATAATTTTCTTTATTATTTTGAGAAGTGGTGACAATGACGCCACGGTCGTCGGTTCACGTTAACCGTCCAAGAAGTAGTTCTGTAGTTGATCATTTTTATTTCTTGTGTCCCCACTTTCAAATTTTACACTTACAGTATCATTTCCAGATCCCAAATCCCAACTAGGGTTTAACACAGTTGCCCATCATATAAATAAATATATATATATATTTTTTTTTTTCATATACAGTTCACACAAACTGACACTCACACTCGCAACACACCCACCCACCCTAATCTTTTTTCTTGTAAAATCCGAAAATCTTGGCGGCCTGTATACAAAACCCTCGACGGATTTTCCTACTCATCCTCCTTTCCACATTTCCCGATTACCGCAGAACTCATTCAGAAAACAATGGCCGCCGCGGGAGATTTTGCTCTCAAATTCGGCGGAACGATCAACAAAGAGACGGCCTTTATCGGCTCAAAAATGGCTTCTTTGGGCGCCCCAATCTCAAAATCCAAACTTCGCTTAAACCCTAGGAAACCCCGGGCCCCGGAGCCCGGATCCGGGCCGGTCAGAAAAATCCAGGCGGTGATGCAAGTGGGGTTGGAGGAGATCAGAGAAACTTCTCCCGGCCCGAAGATTCCGGAAGGAGTTCTGGGGCTCGACGTGGTTTCGGAGGCGGAGCTGAGGAAAAAGGGGTTCTTGGGGCTGAGGAAGACGAAGCTCGTCTGCACGGTGGGGCCCGCTTGCTGCTCGGCCGACGACCTGGAGAAGCTGGCCCTCGGGGGGATGAATGTCGCCAGGCTCAACATGTGCCACGGCACTAAGGAGTGGCACGTGGACGTCATCAGGAAGATCAAGAAGCTGAACGAAGAAAAGGGGTATTGCGTGTCCGTAATGATCGATACTGAAGGTAGCCAGATTCATGTCGTTGATCATGGTGGGCCTTCCTCTGTAAAAGCAGAGGTAAGGAGATTTATATGTGTATATTGTTTATGTTCATTGTTAGAAAAGAGTCTTCTTTTGGTGTTGAATTGTTTAGTTGTTTGTTAGGACGGTTCGATTTGGTTCTTTACGACCGAGAAGTTCGAGGGCTCGCGTCCGTTTACAGTTCAGGCGAACTACGAAGGTTTTTCAGAGGGTAGGTTGTTGGTGGATAACAAGTGAATTAAAAGATTTGTTTTTTTTTCGATTTTTGATGTACCGAATTTTTTAGGTATAAACGTGGGCGATGAAATTGTGTTCGACGGAGGAATGGCAACTTTTGAAGTCACGGAAAGAGTCGGGAATGACTTGCGTTGCAAGTGCACGGACCCTGGCTTACTCTTGCCACGGGCCAAACTAAGCTTTTGGAGAGACGGAAAGCTCGTCGAGAAGAAATATCAACTTCCAACTCTGTCTACTAAGGTAATTATCGAAATTCGAAATCATTTAATAAATATACATTGTGTTTTAATCGAAAACCACTAAATCTGCAGGATTGGGCTGATATCGAATTCGGAATCTCTGAAGGTGTTGACTTTATCGCCATGTCCTTTGTCAACGATGCCGATGCTGTTACACATCTCAAGAATCACATTTCCAACAAATCTCACAAGTAATGTTTCCGATTTGAAAAATGATGTTTCCGATTTCTATTGGCTTATTTTTTGTTCAACAGATCAATAAAAGTCTTGGCGAAGATAGAGAGCCTGGATGCCCTCCACAAATTAGAAGAAATTGTCGAGGCTTCCGACGGGATCATGATCGCGAGAGGAGACCTCGGAGTCGAAATCCCGCTAGACCAAATCCCAACCGTGCAAGAAAAAATCACCTCCGTATGCAGGCAGCTGAACAAGCCCGTCATAGTAGCTTCTCAGCTTCTCGAATCCATGGTCGAATATCCTACCCCAACAAGAGCCGAGGTATTTTTCTTTTTTATATATTCTCATGTGTAAAGAAAAGAGAAGTCGATTTAGGAGTTGTTCTTTTGGACTGAAATTTACGAACTGAACTTAATAGGTATGATTGTATGAACTGAATAGAACTTAATAAGTTTGAACTAAACTGACTTGAAATTAAGTTTAATTTAATTTAATTTTAAAATAATGAAATTAAATGATTGAATTAATCTTAATGGATCTGAAATGAACTGAATTTAATGAGTCTGAATTGAACTGAAAATAAGTTCAAAAGAACAGGTCCTTAGTTTTGTTGTTTTTATAGGTTGCGGATGTGTCTGAAGCCGTGCGTCAATATGCCGACGCTTTGATGCTCTCTGGAGAGTCGGCCATCGGACCCTTCGGACAAAAGGCTCTTTCCGTGCTGAACACGACTAGCAGCAGAATGGAACTGTGGAGTCGAGAAGAGAACATGCAAAACGATCTCTCCCAGCATAGCCTCGGGTCATCTTTGCCTGACTTAATTGCCGAGCAAATATGCAACTGTGCTGCAAGAATGGGTATACGTCTTATCTCTTCTCGTTTGAAAAAAAAAAAGAAAAAAACTATACATATTTTCTTATGAAATTGCAGCAAACAACCTTGGGCTCGACGCGATATTTGTCTACACGAGACACGGGCAAATGGCATCCTTGATTTCGCGTAATCGACCCAACCCTCCGATATTCGCGTTCACAAACGTCGAGAGCACGAGGATGGCGCTTAACCTGAACTGGGGCGTGACCCCACTTCTCGTTGACCTTATGGATGACATGGAAGAAAATATCGCGAAATCCATTGACCTTGTGAAGGTCAAAGGGCTGATTAAGAAGGGCGATGCGGTTTTAGTGGTCTCGGATATTATTCCGACGTCGACTGCACAAACTGTGTTCCAGTCGATTCAGGTGAAGACTGTTGAGTAGAAGAAGTATTTCGAGTGAGGCTGCGAAGAGTGATTTTTTTTTTTTTCTGTTGATTACTCTGTATTTTTGTGGATTGAGGTTGTATTATGTTGATGTTTGAAAAAACTTATGAATAGAGTATGTGCTCGAAAAGATTGGAAAATTCAATAATCGAGTTGATTTTCTCGTGTCTCATCATATAAAAAAATATCAAAAAAAATTATACAAAAGCTTATTATAACCTGCAGAAATTATTTGTAAATTTTGCAGCATGTTAGTATTTGAGAGGGACGAGTCGATGAAAAAACATAAAAGACAAAAGGGGGTCTGTTAAAATACACGGTCGAGATGCCCAAGATCGGACGGCTCTAAACACATCAAGTTCACAGTCCACAAAACGCCGCGCGCATATTAGTTGACGGGGCCCACCGCTGCTAAAATGCGCCACCACGTCTCGCGCACCACCCTCCTCCGCACACTACATCCACGTTGTTCACACGTCCACGTTTCCGTAAAATTGAAATCCCCCAATTTCCACTGAAACTCGAGATTTGAATTTCCGAACAATTTTTTCTTTCTGGAATCGTAATGGCGTGCCTGCAGATGTTGAAACCGACTCCGTCGAATTCGCAAACGAAATTTCGGCGTTTCCGCTCGAAATCCGATTCCGATTCCGTGGCCTCGCTGAAAACGAGCGCCGGGACTATCGCGAACTACAGGAAGTTCAGGGTTTACTGTAAAGTCGAAGACGGCGATAAGCAAAGCAAAGGTAAGTAGAACGAACGCTATGTGTATGTATCGTGTATATTGCATGTACGAGAACTTACTGATGATCATTTTTTTCATGGAATTCGATTCATATGATATGTTGATATGTATGGAATTCTGGGAAAAAAATTGTGTGTGTTTTTATGGGAATAACTAGGATAATGGTATGAACGATTACAATAAGGATTAGGGCTGAAAATCAAAGCAAGCTACTATTCATATCGATCGTTTGGAGCTCGTCTGAGCTCAGTTTGTGAACATTATGAGCCAAGCAATTGGGGAATTGGAAGTTATAACTCACACTAAGTCTGGTGTATCAATAAAAATTTGAGTGAGGTGGATGAACATAATACTTTTTTCATATTCGTCGGAAAACGAAGTTAATTAAGGACTGCCATCTTGTTGAGTGAGGTCGTGATGGGTCGGTCCTAGCGATGATATTCTTCTCTATTTCTACATTACTTGTGTTTGAATCTTTGGACTTTGATTAACCATCTTCGAATACGATTTCAACCAAATATTTCTATATTTGACCTTTTTTATTTGAAAATTTCTTCGTCTTCGTATTCCAAATGTCTTGCTGCATCCGTTCCCGTTGTATTATTGAACCTATGCCAGGATTCAAGTCCATGGTTCTTTACACGAAGCTCGACTGATGCTGATTAGCTTTTGTAGCATAAGAATATAGGACAAAATATATATTGATGCGAATTGAAGCTGTTTTATCTGAAATTTATTGCTTCTTGTTTACTCCAGATTTTACCATTTTACGCCTTATAGGCACCGTTTGGTTACTATTCAATTTATTGCTGATTCGATTAAATTTTTTGTGTCCAAACAAATGTCAGGTGAAGAACCCCCCGAGTCTTTATTCATGAAAGAACTAAGGAGACGAGGGATGACACCCACTTCTTTGCTTGAAGAAAAAAACAGAAGCACTGACAGAGATGAGGAGACAAAGTTCAGAGAAGAAGACGGGGGTTGGAGTTACTCAAGAAGAAATGGCGGTGTCACAAATGATGCTGGATCAAACCTATCTGGTCAAAGGGAAAGGTCTATGGCTCTCAATAGCGAAGGTCTTGAGGTGAGGAAGTTCACCATATTATACTCGACTAATGGACCAGTTAATTTCAACTTCGTTTCCCTATTATTCAGGGGTTGATCCCGCGGGCCAAACTTCTGATTACACTCGGAGGAACTTTTTTCCTGGCATTTTGGCCGTTGATTCTGGTGACGGTTGCATTTTTCTCTGCTTTGTATTTGGTAACATACTATTAAGAACTCTCTCTGCTTTGCAACTTAATTATCCTTTCTGGAGCATGCTGTTCGAATGTTCAGTAACATCGATTTTTCAATTTTATTGTCGGCAGTTTGGTATTTTTTTCTCTTTTCGATTTTATAATTGATTTTGATTTGCTCATATGCAGTATTTTGGACCAGAATTTATTCATGATGGAACTACTACTCAAATCACCCCACCGCAGTACATAGACCCATACGAACTACTGGAAGAAGATAGAATGTATAAAAAAGCCCCTCTGATAAATTGAAAGGGCTAGAAGCACTTCTTGTATAGCAGCAGCATTGGATCTTTAATTTTGTGTTTCTTCCTCTCATTGTTGAAGAACTAAAATGTATCCATGTCGACTTTCTCATAAATATTTCAGGCCTCGTGTAATATTTGTTGATTTATGTGTATTCATGTTCCTTTTCGTTCGATTTTCACAATACTCCTCGTCGATTTATAAATTTAGAATATGTTGAAGTTTTGAAGAATACAAAAATATAAACATCCCCATATAGAACCAATGTGTCAAGTGAGCATTATTTGAGACCAAGATGTAAAGTTTAGATAGCAGGTTGTCTTCCCGTCCACGACTGTGGCTCATCTTCTTCGTCTGCCCTATAAGTCCGACTCTCCTGGAAGTAGGAAATACCAGTCCATATCCCGCGAATGAGCAAAATACTTGCAAAAACTACACTCCCTAGAGTGCAAATTACCTGAAATCACAAATGCAGTATCCAAACAAAAGCTTGTAAATAATACAGATATAAGTAGATAACCCCAACTTCTTCCCTGTTCTAACGTTCGGGGCAACATGTAAACAAAATTAAACCTCACGAGTGGTTTTTGTAATATTAAAGTTTAGCTCAGTTTATTTCTTCCTTTTGGTAGTATATAGATCATGTAACATCACCAAGACATCAAACTAATATTTCATACTATGGATCCCATCATTTACGTTGTCCATATATTCAAACGACAGTATCAGCTCGATAGAACGCAAATAGCATCGTGAGATAAAAAGCTATTATTACCTCAAGAAAAGCTTTCAGAACCCACAAGAAAGTCAGAATTATGGTACCATTCACAGCGAATCCCACCTACATAAAAAAAAGGATAAATCACCGTAAATTCAAAAGCACAAGCAAAATAAACAAATTTCCAATATGATAAACTAAAAAACTAGCTTGATTTCTCAAATCTAGATTGAAATGCATAGTTGGATCCAAAAAAAAAATCGTGATTTCACGATCCGTTCCTTAAATGTACCCATGCCTCTGGAATCCAACAAAAATCCTGATTAGCATTGCAACAACTATGCACGGTCACAAATCATAATACATTGGTTTGAATAGTGCTAATTATTTTCAAGGAAAATCATCGATTAAGTTCCAGCTGACGTATATACACTGTTAAGAAAGCGGTCGAAATATCAAGATATTTGATCAAAATCCACTCAAGCATATTCTTCAATACTTCAATCGATGAGGTGAATCGACTGGGAACCACCTCATTCGCACAAGTAAGGCTGCGAAAAGAGTTCATATACGCATGGGACATTATTCAAAATAAACACTTCTGGTTTTATCGATCATGACCTGACTTGATCGTCGGAGTTCCTACGAAGGGACATCCGACGCCCACTCGGGATGAGAGATTATAAATCTAAACAATAATTAATGTTGCTAATCGGAGGATTAAGCACTAATTAGTACCAATCGGGTGGATATGGGCACGGGCAAAACAGCCTTCACGGCCTTGCGAGCTTTCCTCGACACCTTCCGGAACACATTCTCCACGAACCTAACCAAAAGGTCCAGGCTCCTATCTTCATCTTCATCTTCCTCGATTTCGTCGTCGTCTTCATCGTCGTAATCGCCCATTACCATACCACTTCGAGGATCCCGTGCGCGAATCGAGTTCTGATTCTTCTGTAACAAAAACAGTAATCACAAACAGATCGTACATCGAATTGGTGGTATACGATGCTTGAATCAATAATTTTTTAAGTGAAAAAAAAATTGACCTCGAGATGGAGAAGAGGACCGGCTGCGTGGCGGCGGCGCAACAGGACGGCGGCAGCGGAGGGGAAATTGGAATTGGTGGAGGAAGAATGAGTTAGCGTACGGCTGTGAGAGGCGAGAGGCTGAAAATGGAGAGTGACGGTGGACGCCGCCATGGCAACCGGCGGCAGGTTCGATGCTTCCACGGACTGCGAAACTAATTTCGAAACTTCTGTGGGGACCGATATGAGATTTGGGGGTATTTTGAGGACTGAAATGAAATGGTTAAGGCGAGCTGCTATAGTTTTCTTATTCTATATTCCGTAGTACTCTATTTATTTTGAAGACTGTTTTGTGTACTGTGTATATGAACTAGTATGGTGCATACAGTTAGTTATATGACACCCTAGTTCAACCCGGTTTTAGTCCGAAGTTAGCTCGGCTCGGGCAATCACCGAACAACTTGATTTCCAGTGTTCGAAGTGAACTCACAGTGATTTCTTTGAGAGGCTTCCAAACCATCTTTTCAGATAACTCTTTAGTTGGGGTGTTAGAAACGTACTACTCGACTTATGACCATAAGAACAGCCTCAATTACAATCACAACACCACAATTTGTTTCAAGTAGATTCATTATAAATATAAAGGGTGCAAAAGCATTTTCATTACCAAAACACAATCAAGTTTTATACAACCGAAAACAAGAGAGACGAAGAAATTATAATCCAAAAAAAAAAAAGTCAAGGGCGACTTATTACAATATACAATCCCCCAAATCATCGGCTTATAACCATTGAAAACAAGCTCAAACAAACCTAACACCACGAGTCCCTAACTCACACCTCGGATAAATATATAATCGGCACCTCAAAATCATCCCCTATAATTCTCGGCAACTGAGGCCGAGGGACCATAAACGGATTAGGAAACCTTTCCCTCCGACGAAGCCAATACGGAGCGGGCAAATTCGATGCTGCCCTACCACCTCTATTAAACACCCGACGTCTGCGCCTATTATCCCAATCCTTCACAAAAGCCTTTCTCCAACTCCCTTGTGTAGCCGTTTTCCCTTCTTCCCCAAACTCCTCCCCGAACTTCACCTTCCACAAGTCCTCGCTCGACCCCAAATATCTCAATTCTGAACAAACACAGCTTGCTTTAGCTATCTCAACACCCGTCAAAGATTCCAAGATTTTCAACTTCAGGTCGGTAGGTAGACGCATAAAGCAGGGGGGAAGCCCCAAACCAAGCTCTTCACATATATCAATTAGCAAAGGCAATGCGAGATTATCCTTCACAGACCTCCAGAATTTAAACACCTCTTTCTCAGGGGTAGTACCTAATAAACTCCCATTTTCTTCACCAATACTTTCTATTAAACCACAATTGGCCCACACAACATTCAAAAAGGGAACCAACTGACCCTTGTTTAATTGGGCACGGTACGTAGCTTTATTTCCCGACCCGTTTTCTAACGTCCCGTAAACGTTAATGAACTTTCCTAAGCTCTGGAATTTCAGCACAACGACACTGCCCTTATCCGTTTTTTCTTTGAGAGTGTAGAACAGGGATACCCTGAACAGAGATGATGGCCACTCATTCCCGAATTGGAAACCAGAGACCGCATCGTTTGTGTTCTTATCAAAACCTACAAAACCCGACTCGAGCATAACAGCGTGAACTGCAATGGCGATCAATTTGTTATCTTTTCCAGCATCACCAACTCCCAATTCTGCCATGAAAACCTTCCTCAAGAAACCAGGCACAGAGAAAGACCTATCGACAACCTCAGTATTGTCCTCATCGTCAACTTCCATTTCATCCACAGCCTCCTCCATATGCGAATCACTAGCTGAACTTCCCCCCTTTACCGCGAAATCGGGATTCTGGGCATCGGGAAGAGCATGTTGGTTGCTCGAGCTCAGAGAAACCAGGGGAAGGGTGTTTTGGGAATTCGAAGTTGCAGGCGCCGATGGCTGCTCGAGGGAGGAATGAATTAGGTCACCAGCGGCGATTCCGAGAGAGGGGAGGGAATCTCCGCTGTCGGATTGGAGATCGTCTTTCCTATTGAGAGAGAGACAGACTGAATCGGGTGAGGGCGAATTGGGGAGGGAATTCGAGGTTGCAGGCGCCGATGGCTGATCGAGGGAGAAATATATCAGGTCACCAGCGGCGATTCCGAGAGAGTGGAGGGTATCTCCGCCGTCGGATTGGAGATCGTCTTTCCGATTGAGGGAGAGCCGGACTGAATCGGGGGAGGGCGAATTGGGGAGGGACTGAGCGAGGGTTTGTTTGAGCTGCGAGAGTGTGCACGAATCTTGGACATCGAATTTCAGGGTTTGTTTGGATTCGATCGACCTGATCCTGAGCTTCATCGTTTCGAGTAGCTTTGACGATGAGAATGAGAAATTGAGTTCAGGGATTTAGGGTTTGGAATTGGATTGGTGGATAAGTATGTAAGGCTGAAAATTGGAATAGGAGAGTCGACCAAAATATATAATGTTAAAATAATCATTATTATGATTCAAATATTTTATATAATATTTATTATTTGTAAAATTAATAATTAATATAATAATTTAAATGTAATTTTTATTTTTATTATTATAATTCTATTTTCTTAAATTAAAATTTTAAATTTATAATTTATAACAATTGTGTTTTTGTAAATTAAAATTTAAAATTTATATTTTAAAATTAAATTATAAAATTATAAATTAAATTTATAATTATAAATTTATAAATTAAAATTAAATTTATAATTTATATCAATATGTGTTTTCTTAAATTAGAATTTATTTTTATTATTTTAATTCTGTTTTCTTATATTAAAGTTTTAAATTTATAATTTATATCAATTGTTTTCAATTGTGTTTTTACTCTTGTTTATAGAATATATATATTTTTGGTAATGCTTAAATGAAAATCAAAATAAGGAAGTTTTTATAATTGGTTTAGAATTAAACATAATCTATCTATACATATATAATTTCAGGATTCACTAATAAACCAATAAGAAATCAATAATAATATTGTGTTCACACTATAAATTATAAATAAAAAAATTATAAATTTTAAATAGTAATATTATTAAACATATTTAAATTATTATATATAAATTTTTAATAGTAATTTAAAATTATATATTTTTACTAATAATAATTAATAATCATCTTAGATATATACAATTTTATTTTTTTTTTCTCAAAATTCCTTTTTATTCTATTAATATTAATTTAATTTCAATTAATCGTATCTCATAAAAATCGATCTCCTCCTATTCCCTAATCAATTTGAGTTAAAAAAATTTAGGGGTGACTATTCGGGTTCGGGTATTCGGGTTTGTACCGAAATACCCGCACCCGTTAGGGTTTTTGAGTACTCGTACCCAATAAATTTGGGTAAAGGGTAGGGTTATGGAATTCATTTTAAAAAATATTAGGTATTAGGGTACCCGATTACCCGTTCGGGTATACCTGAAATACCCGATTAATTATTTAAATTAAAATAATAAATATATTGATATATTAATTAAAAATCTAAAACATTATATATATAATAAATGACATATTTTAATTATTTTTAATTATAATTTTTGTTTTTTATTGCAATTTTAAACTTTAATTGATGATTTTTTATTGTTATTTGATTAAAATAAATCATTGAATTTGAATATTATTATTGATTTTTTGTAAATTAAAATTTTAGGGTAATTTTGGGTACACGATTACAGTACCCGTTTACCCGGCCCGGGTATTGGGTACCCGATTTACTAAAGAGGGTCGGGTTATGGGATGATTTTTTTTTTTATTATTAGGGTACGGGTACACGAAAAATTCGGGTGCGGATACCCGTCCGTACCGAATAGTCACCCCTAAAAAAATTGATCAAACTTTTTAGGTATATTATTTTCTCTTGCTATAATCTGGCGGCTTCGTATGTCTTTTTTTTATTTTTCTGAACATTGAATCGTACGTTCTTCTATTCATTCATTTTTTTCCTAGATTTTTTTAATTTTATGTATTAATTATAATTTTTCGCAGATTCCATAATCAAATTGTCGA
Organism: Euphrasia confusa; assembly: GCA_954870475.1. Classification (NCBI taxonomy): domain Eukaryota; kingdom Viridiplantae; phylum Streptophyta; class Magnoliopsida; order Lamiales; family Orobanchaceae; genus Euphrasia; species Euphrasia confusa. The sequence continues at coordinate 12,062,994 of OX940951.1, read as the reverse complement.
GATATTAATTATGTTCGACTAGATTTTTTTTTTAATTTTTAGTGTATTCCTAATTCAGTTACGTTAAATTTGTTTTGTAGATTAACATACGTATATTAATATAATTGCATTTCTGTCATCTCATTTCCTTCATGTTCACCAAGTAAATTCAATTTTTTTATATATTTATTTATTTTCCAGTTTTATAATATTTATTTTCCATTTATTTTGATTTTCCCCCAGCGATTTTAGGTATTTGTTGGATGCGTCTGACACTCGAGAAATGTAGAGACGAGAAACTCATCTTCCACTAGATCAGAGCCTCCTCGATCGTGTAGGATGTAAATCGAGAGATGTGCCCGAGTAGCAGACACATGTGGGAGAGAGACAATATGTCTCATCCAATAACTAACTTCATAATATTTCAATAAAAATTTGTCATATCCTATATTCGAACTCTGCGTGGTCGAGGAATTACACCAACATCACCACAGTCCTTACCACTCGGCTATGCCCCAAGAAGCTTACATACTATAAATTATATCAAACAGGCGTAGCCTTTGAAAATAATAAAATTTTCACAATTGAGATAACATAAAATAATTTGTTAGTCCATTAATAATTTTTTAGCCGGTTGGAAATTAAATAAAATTTTAGATTATTTTAAACAAATATATCACATGCATCGCATGGGCAGTGGTACTAATTTTATACAATTACTCCGTATTTACTAATTGTTGTTCTAATACATAGAGTAATCATACCGAGATTATGTTTTTTTAATTACATGCGGGCGATGATATTAATTTTAATGTTGCAAGTCTTGCAGCCAACTCAACTTCTCTTCCAGCTACTCCTCTACTTACCTCAAGCTCCAATGGATCCTTTATAGGATACATTGTTTCAACAATAGTCGAAGGTATATACGTGGAAAATTAAATCACTTGGATGATCTCCGTGTCGTTATAATATCTATTAACTCGAACTCTTTTTTCATATACCACAATTGAGTTTGACGGTGCAAGTGAGGTTGCACATAATGTCATAGATGATTTTGTACCTCGCATCATTCAAGTTGACACGATCCCGCACCGTGCGATGCACTGAAGCATTTTTCGCAATCACCATGAGTGGCTATGATGCTTACAGTTTAATTTAACAGACCACCTTCTATACTTATGACATTTGAATTATAAAAAAATAGTTGGACTATAAAAATAATTATTCAACAATTTAATTTATAAATTTCATGGGTTATATGATTTAAGAGATCAATAAACACGTTGAAAAATTGAGTAAGGAGATCTCATCCCGTCTCGATCTCAACCCGAATCCAAACGAGATTGAGACATGCGAGACAACTTTTTAAACGTCGATCCCGTCCGAATATAAATTATCAAGACGGGATGAGATTCCCCCTAATCCCGTCTCATCCCGTCCAATGCCCACTCTTATAAATTAGAGTGAGAGTTCGATTATAAAATAAAATAAAATTTTCATATGCATTAATTTTCAAAAAAATAAATTAAAAAATACCACGTGCATCGCACGGGCAGTGGTACTAGTAATATCAATTTTGATAATCACACTTCTCCCTCTACACCTGTACTGTACGGGTGGTTAACCGAACTTCCAGCCCTACCTGTACACACTCCAGAAACTCCTGCAACTTTCCACACTCATCCTTCTCCTCTCTAAAAACATACCACACACAGTCAACACACCATGTATTCTACACACACCTTCAATTCAAAGCTCGCACACAGCACTTCAATGGCGTCCGCTTACTTTTCCTGGGTCCCACCATGCCCATTTTCTTCAGGGACCCTAACCAAAAACCCGCTCCACATATCCTCCGTTTCCACGCCCTCTTCCTTATCAAGACACCCCTTTTCTCTAAAACCCAAACCCCCTCGCCAAAGATCGAATCTTTACGCGAAAGCAGAAAATACAAACGAGCCCTCTTCTTCTTCTTCAACTATGGAAAATCCGAAAAACGGTGTAAATGACGAAAAGGCCCTCAAAGTAGGAAACGAGCCGAGTGGTGTTAGTTCGGAGGACGAGAGAGATGAGGTTCAAGAAACGGATTGGAAGAGCGACGAGGAATTCAAGAACTTCATGGGGAACCCTTCCATTGAGGCTGCTATAAAGCTCGAGAAGAAAAGGGCTGACAGGAAACTGAAGCAGCTCGATAGAGAAAGAAGCGACAATCCTCTCGTCGGGTTCTTTAACCGTTTGGTCCGCGATAGTTTGTCGAGGGAGCGAGAGAGGTTGGAAAAAGCAGAGGAGGCTTTCAAGGCCCTTGAACTTAACAAGGTATATATGAACTGAACTAAGCTAAAAATCACAATGTAATTTAATTAAGAAGAGGATTCAGGGGTAGTAATGTAATTCTCATCACAGTAATTTAAATGGTTGTTTGCAGTTGAAGAGCTGCTTCGGGTTTGATACATTTTTCGCGACGGATGTTAGGAGGTTCGGGGACGGTGGGATATTTATCGGGAATCTGAGGAAGCCGATAGATGAAGTAATACCTAAACTGGAGAAGAAACTATCAGAAGCTGCAGGGAGAGAGGTTGTGGTGTGGTTTATGGAGGAGAAAAGTAACGATATTACGAAACAGGTATATATTTAGAACTCGGATTATATATCCCACGCATGAATTTGTCGACATTTTTTATAACTGATTTTTGTTCGTTCTTAGGCATGTGTTGTGCAGCCCAAATCCGAGATGGATCTCGAGTTCGAATCAATGAAACTAAGTACTCCTTGGGGATATCTTAGTTCAATAGCATTATGTGTCACGACTTTTGGGACGATTGCTTTGACGAGTGGATTCTTCCTCAAGCCCGATGCGACCATCGACGACTACTTGTCTGACGTGGCGCCTCTGTTCGGTGGGTTCGTGGCCATTTTAGCAGTTTCCGAGGTACTCTCTTTCGCTTAATTAAATTTCATTTTGCTCGAGATATATATATTTTGAACTTTTCTCGACTTTCTTCTAGATTGCGACTCGAGTAACCGCGGCCCGTTACGGAGTTAAGCTCAGCCCGTCCTTTCTCGTCCCGTCCAGCTGGACCGGATGCCTAGGTGTCATGAATAACTACGAGTCTCTTCTGCCCAATAAGAAGGCTCTGTTCGATATTCCCGTTGCACGAACGGCTAGTGCATATCTTACCTCGTTGGTGCTTACTGTTACTGCTTTCGTGGCGGATGGAAGTTTTAACGGAGGCGATAATGCACTGTAAGAAACTAAGAATTCCGTTAAAATCTTGTTCACCTTCGGTACTATTTAACGTGGTCCGTTTATTTTTTTTTTGTTGTTTATATCCAGGTACATTAGGCCTCAGTTCTTTTACAACAATCCGCTTCTGTCGTTTATCCAGTACGTGATCGGGCCTTACACGGATGATCTGGGGAATGTTCTGCCGTACGCTGTCGAAAACGTCGGAGTCCCCGTCGATCCTCTCGCGTTTGCTGGATTGCTAGGTGAGTTTGGTGTGATTAATTAGACACCACTCAGTCAATTTTGAACTTAATTTCAGTTCAGTCCAAAATAACAGAGCCATAATCAACCATTGCGTTTTTTTTCTTCTTTTCTTGGATAGGAATGGTGGTGACTTCGTTGAACTTGCTTCCGTGCGGGAGACTCGAAGGGGGGCGCGTGGCCCAAGCCATGTTCGGGCGAAGCACCGCGACTTTGCTATCCTTTGCCACGTCACTCTTGCTGGGGATCGGAGGGTTGAGCGGGAGCGTGCTGTGTTTGGCGTGGGGACTTTTCGCGACTTTCTTCCGAGGGGGAGACGAGATTCCGGCCAAGGACGAGATCACCCCGTTGGGGGAAGACCGGCTAGCCTGGGGATTTGTGCTCTTCTTGATATGTTTCCTCACCCTTTTCCCCAATGGGGGAGGGACCTTTTCTAGCTCTTCGTTTTTCGGAGCACCGTTTTTCAGGGGTGATTCTGTATATTAAATTGAAGAAAGAAAGTAAATACTAGTAATTATATTTCAAAAATATACTCTACTTAGGAGTAAATAATTAGGGTTTCAATTTTAGGGGAACGATTCGATTTTCGCGCCAAAAACCATCAATCCCGCCGTTAAAAGAGGGGGAAATACTCTGAACACGAAACAAAAATCTGATCAGGGAAATGGGAAAGGGAAAGGGAAAAAGCTACTGGTTGCTGAAAACGGAGCCCAGCGAGTGGTCGTGGGACGACCAGGCGGCGAACGGCGGCGTGTCGAAATGGGACGGGGTGAAGAACAAGCAAGCGCAGAAGTACATGAAGGCGATGCGCGCCGGCGACTTGTGTTTCTTCTACCACTCCGGGTCGAAGTTCCGCCGCGTGGTGGGGGTGGTCGAGGTGGCGCGGGAGTGGTACGAGGAGGAGGGCGGCGGGGCGGTTGACGTGAAGGCGGTGGGGGAGATGGGGACCGCGGTGGGGCTGGCGGAGATGAAAGAGGGGCTGAAAGGGGCGGGGTTCGTGATGCTCAGGCAGCCGAGGCTGTCGGTTTTGCCGGTGGAGAAAGGGGTTTGGGATAAGATCTGTGAAATGGGCGGTGGATACACGGGCTGCAGCAGCCCAAGTATTTGATGATTTGCCTCAATGAATGTAAGTTTGATTTTTTTTTTTTTTTTTGTTGGTTTGGGTGATATGAAATTTGTATATGAATTGTGTGGATAACATTATATCAAGGTCTTGTTTGGTAGGGGTGATAAAATCAAGATAGTTAAGTTATCTCATTTATAAGGCGTTTGGTTGAGTTTTTTTGGGCCTATGATTAATAAGAGGCCCGCTAATAAACACTGTTGATCTTCAAGGGAGTTATCAGCTCAAAATGGTCGGTTGAGTAGTCTCGTTTCAACAGTAATTTTGATTGGCGTAAAAAATTACAATATTACCCTTTACATTTATAACTAAAAAACACGTTTCACTCTACCCTAATTTCATCCCAAAAGTTTTTGCAGCAATTTCAAATTCATATTCAAATTCTGAATATTGTAGATCTTGAGTTTTTGTAACCCGTAGAAAGTGCTAAGCCCTCACACGAAAATAAAATCGAATTTTTTTTTTTGTTCGAGAAAAAAAAAACGGAAAAGACAATTGTGATGATTGGACTGAGCGTACAGTGCGTGTAGAATTTAATGGTGGCCGGAATTTCGCTCATGCTTGGGCTCGGCGTATTCGCCTTCGTCGCTTCTATCCTCTGCTCCGCCGCTTTTTTCCATTAACGCCAAGGAGATCTCTTAATTTCATCACCACCACAAGAACATAAGTGCATAATCGACCACAAGAACAATTGCATCAAAAATTTACACAAAATATTACATACAGTGGAAGAAGAAGAAAAAAAAATTCACATAACTCGGTGGACTTTGGGAAAGACGAAGTTCAAATTTGTGATTTGGATTTAATGGTTGAGGATATTTTAGTCATTTGTCTTATCAATTTTAGTTTTTTTTTTAAACGAATGGATGACTAATAAAGTCTACCAAACACACTTTTAAATATTTTATCGGCCCAAGTTGAGATACATGACGTAGGTTAATTTATCAGGCCGATAAAACACTTGGCCACCAAACATGGCCCAAGACTAAGAATCCTCCTCCTCGAGTCGAGATTTTGGATCGTATTCGATTCGTAGATAAAAGGCTTTCGACCGTAAGATTGTTACATAACTCTTGGTCAATTGAGAAAATACGTACACCATTGTCTTCGATGAATTGATACATCTGTTGCGGGTCAAGAGCTCCTTCCCCCTCCCTTAGGTTTTAGGTCGTGAGACTCATAACTACTAAATATCGAGTCCACTTGCAAAGTTGATCATCAGATCATCAAATGCTTTCTTGGTCGTCTCACACTTTATGAACAAGAATTTTTGGGAACATTCCTTAATCATCCTTCTTTATTTAAGTCATTTTGATTTATAATATCATAAATTGTCTTTTAACACAGGTTCATTTAAAAAAAAACTTTGTAACATGTTCATCTCATATTTCTATTTTTAATTTTACAAAAATTATTACTGTTCTTATTTGATAATTTTTAGTTGAATTTCTTAAATAATTCGTCCTAATGTCTTTAGTATGAAACAGAAAAAAGAAAGTCTATTTTTATTATATAATTCAAAGTCAAAGTCAAGATAGTGGATCGGTTAGACTGTTACATTTTCTCCTCCAAAAATTTTGTTACATCAAATTGAAATGAAATTATCAAATTATTATTGGGTTTGAATAAAAGTTGCGTGGCTAATCAAACAACCCGCACCTCCCAAATTTGACTCAAATTATAACTATAATAATAAATAAAGATAATATTACAAAAATTAATAGACATTGTGATTGTGTGTGTGATGTCTTTTTTAAGTCAACCTCACGCAAATATCACTTTAAAAAAATATTCAATTTTTTTTATATTTGTGTGACACTAATTCAATAAAAATTAATGGGTGATAATGTCTTCTAGTCAATGAATGTGTGAACCTAAAAACTTGGCAACCTATAAGTCTAACATACACCCACCCATAAATACCGTGGCATGCTACTACTAAATGTCGCACGTGAAACGTTGCAGCTGGAGATTCGATGGCGATTCAGTTGGAGAGCCTCGTCGAGTCGATAAAATCCAAAGTCCGATCTCTGAAGAAGAAGTCGAAGAAGAAGCCTTACATTAAAATGGACAAGAGCGCCAGCGTCAGAGTCGAGATTCGCAGCCGCAAGGCTAAGAACCTCATCGACAAAACGCTCAAAGCCGCCGATCGCCCCGGCAAGAAACACCTCCCTTGATTCTTTTCTTCCTCCTGTTTTTTTTAATGTATATAAGTTCGGAAAAAGTTCGCCGTGTACGTTTCCGGTTGTGTTTCTCCGATCACCGTGATCAAATCTTTGTTTTATGAATTTTGTATAAAATTATATGATCAGATTTTGGTTACTTTTTGACTTTTGACCCGAATGAAAAAATCATCTACGTTACAACCGACAATAATTTTTATTTTATTTTATTTTATTCTAGATGAATTAGAAAATATTATATATATTTTTCGATTTTTTTTTATAAGGAGGAGACACGAGAAACTTCACCCGATTGGAGGTCTCTCGATCGGATAAGATGTAAATCGAGGAATGTGTTCGAGTAGCAGACATCTGTGCGAGAGAGCCAACAGGTTGAACCCCAGGACAAATTTGTCTCACCCGATATTCCAACCCTGCATCGTCGGATAATTACACCCACGTTATCACAGGTCTTACACTCGGCTATGCTCCTGGGACTATTTCTCGAAAATTTCATTTAATTTACGTTTGAACTTCTTTGTAACGCGAATGCTATTGTTAACGGTGATCTATTGTTCAAACTTCAAAGGGCGTTCCAAAATAACTATACTATTAGGCCCAAAATTATACATTGGGCCGGAGCCCAGTGTTAAGGACTCGGGCTGCACCAACTCATGATTGAGGAGAGTCCAAACATGTAGACTTAGATATGGGCCCAAAACCTAAAGCTTCCAAGCCCATTATGCAAGAACGGTGAGTTGTTCCGGAGCATTCCGCTCGTGGTGTGCTCCGATTCGCCACGCTTGAAATTTTACTTCATATAAAGCTCGATTTCATAAAGAACTGATGCTTAACCCGTTCGACTATTCGAATTTTTAAATATTATGTTGAATATCTACTAGCAATAGTGTTTTGCAGTTCACTCGTAACTTTGTGTAGTTAAATTAAGTCGTTTTTTTTTCCAAAATTATAATTGAATCTTACACCATCAAATTTATGTAACCATCAAATAGGCAAAATATTCAAAATGTAAATAAATAAATAAATATAAAAATTGTATTATAAAGTTGCATGTGGTTGTAGGGTTTGGGGCCCACCAGCATATAACCCTAGCGAATGTTTCGCTATCATTTTCTCTGTAGATGCATTTCCATTGTACTGTACGCTGTGTGTGTAGTACCATTGATTTCGGGTTAAGCGGCCCGGCACTTCGGGTGATTGATCATATATTACTTCTCGGAACTGTCAAACCACACGTGCAATGCACGTGGATAGCATTTATTATAGGATTTTAATATGTTATGAAGGTTGTTATTGGAATTTTAGGTCAAAAGAAAATATTTATCTTTTTTATTTTTAAAAAATTATATTTTCACACATTGTTAAAAACAAAATTTAAATAAAAAAATTTAATATTTTTATTATGCTGATAAAAAATATTAAGATAAAATTAAATTTAATAGTGACAAATTAAGCATGTATAAGTTTTTATGAAGTAAAAAAATATTAATTTCAATTTTATGAATGAAGATGGGATGGGGTATAGCTTGTTTGGCCATATGGGTTCATATAGCAAGCAATGCACAATGCATGATGATGATGGGTTCAACAAAGTGCAATGTATCTAATTTAATCGATTTCAATTCAATTCGAATCGATTCAATAAATATAAATTAATAATAAAACAAACAATTGTGGCTTTATGAAATTTCTCAATCATAATCAACTTGATTTGTGGTCCTATACAAAAAACTAACATGGAGTCTATGTCATCAAGCTTCTTCTAATACCTGCCATCATCATCCTTTCTGAATTATCATGCTGTCACAGCTGTCTCATTACCATTCCTATCCCTCGTAAAATCGTCGCAATCCATTTTCGACTCATAACACCGTGCACGCCGCACCCACTCTTTTCTCCGACTTATAGTGCTTATGAGGCAAATTCGAATAAAAGTAAAAGTCACGCTCGGTATATAAAGTAAATTGATAGATAGATAGATAGACAGATAAATCGAGATAGTGTCCATAACCCAAGTACTAGTACATTTTTTTCTCTCAACTTTTATTAATTATACATCAAGAAAAAACACATGAGTTGTGGGCCTATGAAATTGCAGGCCTATGGGAAGTGGGAAACGGCAGGGATAAGGAGGAGTAGGAAAAACAACCCCCCACAATTATTTTTACAGTTGTGGGAAGAGATAGATAGATAGATTTATAACTACAAAGAGTTGTGTTGTCATGAAAATTGGGAACACTTGTAGGTGAAACATTAATTAAAAAGTATTGTTTTTTACTTTCATACTTTTCCTTTTTCGTATACCGTAATTTATGATCACTATTTTTTCGACTAACTAAACGTGTCATTTTCTGCAAACAGATCAGAAACGGAGTGATCAAAGTAATTAGGAATGGATCCATTGGTTTGGTAGCACTTGTTTTTGGTGGCTGTTGGGAAGACAAAAATGTTTCCCTCCATACCCTTCTCATTCATCCCATCCAACATTATTCACTGACTAATCATAATCATCTGCACTGTATAATGTATTTGTCTCATTTATTTCCTTATATATATAAGCTGTAATAAAATCTTGAACTATCATCCCAACTAACTCTTTTTTATTATGAATTACTACTACACACTATTTTCTTGATTTGCCCATCACCTTGGACTAGTGATCACTATACAACTTTCTCACATTATTTGATCATGATTTTCTAAAAAAAAAACACTTTATTAGAGTGGAGCCTTGTCCATAAACTAAGAGACAATTAGGTATTGGTCTTGTCCACATTATAAACCTATGTCATTTCACCAAGATCTTGGCTATAGACAAGAAATAAAAATAAAAAAACGTAATTTAATACTTAAAATTTGCGATGCATTGCGCAAATTTAGTATCTATGTTGTTATGTTCATGTGATATAATAAATTTAGTATCTCTATTGTTATGGTCATGTGATATAATTCGTAAATATTCGATTTTTCAAGAATTTTTTAAGCAATACTGAATCAGTAACGCGTGCTTAAACATTCGATTAAGTCGACGCCCACTTGAGCCGGCTTTAGATTACACATGATTTTTTTATTAAAGTAAAATAAAATAAAATATAAGAGTAATAATGAAGATTTGCATAGCTTTGTCAATGATAAATCTCTCTCCATGGATACATCCAAAATTGGCCCACTTTGATCTTAGTTTCTGACAATTATTTGTCACCAAATACTATATATATACAAACCTTGTTGTATTTGTATGTACATTAATTAATTAAGAGTAATTAAGATGGACAATATTGAAGATCTTTCATGTTGAAACATGAGGGAACACACACAATATAATAAAATAAAATAAAATTAATTAATTAATTACCATTATTTGCAGACAAGAAATCTTGAATCTCTAAACAAAATGAAATTCAACTACAATTCTTTTTTTTTTAAGAAGAAAACAATAAAGGAAGCACAATCCCTTTCAACACCATCACCACATTTTGCCCTCAAACCACCTGCTGGAAATTCATTTTATAAAAAATAAATATGCGAAAAATCCAACAATTATTATTTTGACAAAAAAAAAAAAAAAACTCAACTGGTTTTGGTGCATTTGATTTCCAAGCTCAGCAGGCTGAAAGAAATCGTGATACTGAGGTCTCACCTATATATCCAAAGTAAAAAAATTAGAAAAAATTATTCTTCAATTCATTTGTCGCAGTTAACTATGCACACTTTTTTTAATTAATTTTAATAACATACTTCAAACTGAGTCGAGGAGTATCCCTGCGAATATTCCAATGCATTATCCAGTAACGACGGCTGATTTAACCCGAAGCTCTTCTGTTAATTAATATACACCCAAAAATTAAAATCAAAATCAAAATTAAATTAAATAATTTGTAAATTAACTCGAAAAAAAAAACTTACATCGGAGAAATCGAAAAGGGTAGAGCTAGCTGTGTCGTCGAGCACATTATCGTCCCGCGCCTTGCGACGTCGTTTCTGGTCCCGCCCGATCGTTTTCTTACACGACTCGTCCTCGGTTTTAAAAACCGAGTAACTTCCGATTTCTTGATTATTGTAATGAGGCGGCCCAGACGAGGCATCCGATACCATCGACAGATCCTCTTCTTCTTCGTCGTCTTCCTCGTTTGGTCGTGAAGCCTTATCGAGAAACGGGGCTTCGTTTTCTCGATTTTTATCGACATTATTATTATTATTATTGTTATTACAATTATTGTAGTCGTCGTACGAATAATCGATCGAGGAGTGATCGAAGTATACGGTCCAACCGGACTCGCAGCCGCTGCTCGATTCTTGATTATTCGCAAACATGCAATCATCCATTTTTTTTTTCTGTGAGTAATTATATTTGTGTGAGTGTGTGTATATTTGTATGTGAGTGTGTGTACATGTGTATTTATAGTTCTGGAAATTGATATCGGAGATAACGAGAGAAGGAAATGACCAAAACGAAAATTAAATTCGGGTGCATTGTTTATTAATTATTATTCATATTTGTTATTCCAAGTGTTTTTGTCGGGTTGTGTATGTTGTACACGTAATCGGAAAATCGAAGATTATCGACATATTGTACGTACACCAAATTAAAGTTCGATTTCTAACAACTGATCGATCGAAATCACTAATATAAATGTCAAATTGTTCAACTGTACAGATAATAGAGGATTAATCCTCCATTGACCTCGACCTCTCGACCCCATAGGGCGGACGTGAGGGGCGAAAGGGGGAATGTATATATGGAGTCATGGAGAAGAAGGTCACATGGTGGACAGCGAGGCACAGCGTACGTTCATGTCAAAACGGGGTACATTTCCCATCTTCTTTCCCCTCACCATTTGGACACACATCTTTTTCTTCTTTAATAATGTGCTCTCTCTGCACCTATTCCTATCACACCCCGACCGATCGAGCTAAGTGACCTATCTCTCCGTCTATCTTTCTTTCGTCATATGTTTCGTTTCCTAAAATTACACGTTTGTTACTAATTACCGCGAACAAGCAAGTGTTTTTCGTCTCGTTGGATTATGTACACTAGTATAATATTAATAGTTGCATAGTGTGTGAGATGTTGATCATGTATGTGTGTATTTTATTAGAAGTGTTAGTTCCAAAACCGGATCAAGCTAGGGGAAACTATCTAATAGTAATAGTACGTGGGCAGATGCAGAATAAATATTATTGTAGAAAATTAACAAAGTTATAAGGATATCAAGAAAAAACATATGGTCAAAACCTAGTACAAGTTGACGACTACATGTTCAAATAAAAAAGGAGGATCGATCGATTCATAACTAGACAGTTTATCCGGCCCCTTGGCCTAAAATCAACGTCCTAGTAAGATCAGAAATAATCGAACAATCATGAAAAGAATTTCGACCTCTTGACCAATTTAATTAATTGTAGTTTTAAAAGTTACTGATTTTTTTTTACCCCTTAACACGGTAAATAAAAAAATTGACATGGCCTCCCTCACTAGGGTCACTCTAAAAGAATACTACTTCTAACGATATTACACACGCACTCATAATAATACACACATGTATGCACGTGTGCATATGGCTATTTCAGAATTCAGCCAGCAGATTTTCACACATGTATGCACGTGCACACACATTTCAATCTTACGTTTTTTATTTTTAATTTTAATTTGTAACCACAAGTAATCACTATAGTAGTAATTTTTTGAAACACATTTTCCAATGTCTCATATTATATAGTTTTGATCACATTTTATGCACGACAGTAACGTCACATTAGTATGATATTCTCCGTTTCGATTAAAGTTTTCACGATTTTTGTTTTTATGTTCTTTCTCAAACTGCCTAATATTAATGAAGTGGTGATATCTCTTTTATACGTAAACCGGCCAGGTCATGCATGTAATTTTTTTTTCAATTTTTTTTATTTGAGACTTGAATTGTTACCCCAAGTAACTATTATAATTAAATTGAATGGAAACAAAAGGGCATGTTTGAAATTCTGAATGAATTCACCAGAAGGACAAAAACACGAGGAGGGTGTCATCAGACACATGAAGTTTCTTGGGAACCATTTAAAACACACATTGGTTTAACACAGTGATTAATTTATTACTATTACATATATTGTTTTATTATTATTAAATATATATAAAGAAAAAGGAAAAAGAAATTAAGTGGCAAAGCATGCAGATGAGGGGCAGTGGTAATTTGCAGTGAGGAGCATGATACTTAGATGGGGCTTTGGTTTCTTCGTTGGTTTCGGTCAAAGCTCAAAATGGGCACCATCGACCCTCATGTGCTTCTACCCTCGGATCACTCGTTTCTCACTAATTAACCTAATCCATATCATTTAAAATTATTGCCCATAAAGCTTGTGCTTGCTAGCTATACTAATTGTTTTGATGACATTTTTCGAGCTGCGCGAGTCGTGATAAAACGTTCTATTATAAAATTTTAACTTTTTTTTCATCTTTCTTGCAAATCAGTTTATAGAACTTCAGTCAATATACACCTTAAAAACATTGTTATAGTCGTGATAAAACGTTCTATTATAAAATTTTAACTTTTTTTTCATCTTTCTTGCAAATCAGTTTATAGAACTTCAGTCAATATACACCTTAAAAACATTGTTATAGGTGATAGTATAATTTAACTTTGTCAAAGTTGGGTCAGTAACTCCTTAAAAGACTTTGTTAAGGTGATAAGGTTGTCTAACTTATATGTGAGTCTGAGGTTCTTTATCCAACCGATGTGGGATATTCTAACACTTCTCTCACGAGTAAACCGGAAATTCCATCGAAATTACTCGTGGTCGGAAATTTCATCGGCAGGGGTGCCCACAGTCGGAAATTCCATCGACCGGGGCCCCATGCACATCGTGTTGGGCCTGCTCTGATACCATGTAAAAGTTGGGTCAGTAACACCTTAAAAGGCCTTGTTAAGGTGATAAGGTTGTCCAACTTATATGTGAGTTTGAGGTTATTTATCCAACTGATGTTGAATATTTTAACAAACTTATAAGCGATTTTTTTTTTCACAAACGAATTGCAATATTTAATTACACAATTGTTAATAAAATTAATGGTAAAAGAAAAAAAATGGTGAAAGCAATGAAACTCTTGATCTCAATGCCAAGATATTTGTACCCAATATCAAGTGTTAGCTTCTTTTGGTTTTCATTTCGTCACAGCTACATGTTATGTAAAAGCGATCATGGTGAAATGATTTGAACGGGAAACTTAAATAAATATGTACGTACGTTCTAAGCTTATTTGTTTATTTGTACCATTGGACGGTTATAAATATTTGATATATATATGAAATAACCTAGCTCGAACCTCTAAATCAGTTTATAGAAGTTCAGTCAATATACACTTTAAAAGACATTGTTAAAGGTGATAATATAATTCAATTTATTTGAGTTTTTTTTCCACAAACGATTACACAATTGTTAATGAAATGAATGGTAAAAGGAAAAAAAATGATGGAAGAAATGAAACTCTTGAGTCTTGATCTCTATGCCAAGAAATTTGTAGTAACCAATATCAAGTGTTAGCTTCTTTTGGTTACGTTCTCATTTCGTCACAACTACATGTTATGTAAAAGCGATCATGGTGAAATGATTTGAACTTGGTAATTAAACTATATATTCATCAAAAAACGAGTGAAAATTAAATAAATATGTACGTTCTAAGCTTTTGTTTATTTGTACCACTGCACGATTATAAATATTTTACAACCGCGCAAATTCACTTTCCATATATTAGAAGAGTATGTACTTATTTGAGATAAATTTTAACATGTTATTAATGATTTAAATTGGAGTATAGCAAAAAATAATTATTTATAAAGACTAAAGTAAAAAAGTAGTAGTAATATCCAAAAAAAGCATATGTAGTTGGAATTTACATGGGACCTATTTCCAAATAAGATCGAATTTTGTGGAAATGTAAAAATGGTACAAAGGTGTTTGTTCCCATACGCATACACATTGATTTGAGAGGCATTGAAAATGGGCTTTGTCCTATCCAGCTCACATATGGGCCCGTTATTGGACAGCTGATGTTTGTTTGCTTCGGGCTGGGCCCCACGCCTTCCCTCACTTGTCTCCTCTTTTCCGAAATACATTTTACAACCATCCAAACACATCCTTAACTCATTATACTAGATATTTCTCTCATCATATTACAACTTATTTATTTTTCTTTAAAATAAACATTCTCTTAATATTTATTTTTTCTTAAAGAGCTCTAATAGATTGTCGAAACTTTTTTAATATGTACAAGATTATCATTAAAGTAGAGGATAAAAACTTATCATTATTTTGAAATTTAGGTGAGTGGTCCAACAACTATCTTTACGTGTGAATTAAAAGTAGGTGGAGTCTATACTAAACAAAAAGCAACTATATATGGATAAGGTTGATTACACAATCAATCAATTAAACTACTTTAAATAAAAATAATTGTCACTCATAAACTAAAAATAGACTAAAAATAATATTATATTATAGTACCATTTAAAAATATTTATAATCACACCTTTTATCTTTATATGTCATAAGTAAACTTGTTATCTTAGACTGAATATCGTTGAATTGAATTAAATTAATAATAAAAATAATTATTTTTATTTTTTCATCAAAAAATTATGTTAATCTTTATTTTATTTATTTATTTAAATTTAACACTAAATTTATTATTTTAATAAATAATAATTTATATGTCTAAGAGAAATATGTACTCTCTTTCTTATCTAAGGATTGAAGTAATACATAAATTTTTGTCATAAATAATTTTAATCTGCAGGCACATTGTACATATCATGTGATCACACATGATGGAATTGAAGTGTTTTGTTTGGGAAGAAAAATCAAACTCAACAATTTTAGGTAAATAAATTGATGATGTGAATTCCAAAAGAGGAAAAATATGCTGGCAGCGGTGCACTGCGCCGCGTGGGGGGACACAGGCGTGGGCCCCACTTGTTTTTTTTGTAATAATACAATAATAAATACTGTAATTAACCACTGTCATATCCATCCATGTTATTGAGGCTTGAGCCAAGTACACCGTACGGATGAAGAGCTCACCTACTCCCGAACATTTTCTTTTATTACTCCATTTTTGTAATTATTATTTTTGTCATGGCCCAATATATCTGATTATTGGGCTGGCTGAGTAAGAGTTTTTAGGCTCAAATAGATTTTGAATCTTGTGGCCAAATTGGTTCCCAGCGGTCTCAAGCCCACGTACAAATCATCCAATTGCCAACACAGGCCCAAAAGACACCTATTGCAACGAATATTTTTTTGTATATTCAATTATTCAAAGTTGTTTTAGTGAGAAATTTTTAATTTTTAAAACTTTTGTAGCTAAACTATTTTTATTATATACTATCTCTGTTTTTAATGATTAATGTATTCAAAGTTAAGAAAATAATTATTCATTATTATCAGCTTTTTTCTACGAAAATAATTAAGAGTGAAATTTACTATTAAAATGAAAAAATAAAAGAAATTATTGGTATGATCGAAAGGGACGAAAAAAGAAAGTATGACAATTGATTTGATGCATAGAGTAGCAGTATGAAACTTTAACAATGAAACTTTAACAATCACAAACAAACAATGAAACTTTAACAATGTCGTCGCCATATGAACTCGTGACCCCTGCCGTAAAACAAACAAAAACGTCGTCGACTTCGACTCGTATTGAGATTGAAGAAGAGAAAGAAGCACAGTTACTCAGAGAGTCAGAAGCAGAAGCATGTGGTACCTCCTTGGGACAAAAAATGATGTTATGAAGTTATTGATGGGGGGACCAAAAGTTGGAATTGGTCTCAAATTAAGATGCAATCTATGTATTATATGTCACTGCTAGCACATATATGGAGATGTGGGCTTGGAAGGGTTGGGCCACTGGGCCTGCCCTAGTTAATGCCACTCATTTCAGCATCTCTGTTTGGGGCTTTGGTGCAATGGAGGCCCGTACGGATATATATACTGTAGGTCCAAGATATATTCGATAAATTTATCAATAGGAGTCGAAAGATCTTGTGTAGTTTGTGCTTGAGTTGAGAATGAGCGTGAAATACTAACTTGTTAGAGTCGAAGGATAATCTAAATTTTGGTTAATAATATGACAATTGTTTTTACTAAATTTTAACACTTTTTGTCACAATATTGTTTTGACAGTTTTTTTTTTTTTTTGTAAATTTATAAATAAAGTGACAAATATTTGTGGGATGAAGGTAATATAATATCATCCTACATCATGAAAAAAAATATCATTATATATATATATATATATATATATATATATATATATATATATATATATATTTCATTTGAAGAAAATTAATGTCCAACCAAAATAAATCATAATTATGGGATGGCCTAATTTTCATATGAATACAAAATTATGGTTTTGTCGTTTTTGCTTTTGTGTCGTGGACTGTGGTGCTGTCTTTTTGAGTTACAGTTTGCTAAAGTGAGTGACATGATGATGTCATAAATATACTAGTATGATGAATACAAAATAATATGTGTGATGGCTTTCTTTAGAGCCGTCAAATCGTGCTTTACAGTGGACGGTCACTGATGGCATTGGAAGGCTATATTCCAATTAGACTAACGGCGTTATTGCGAGTCTGCGACGTCATGCACACGTACGTAGCTTCTTTGATAGCAATCGGTGCAAGGGGGTTATTCTTCAAATGACATGTCGAGGAGATTATTCTTTTCTTACTTAGTTATAAAATTTAAGAAAAAATAATTAAAATAATAAAATAATTTTGATAATGTGAATTCCCACGGCCACGCATTCACAAATCACAACCAATTGATATTATTGTAATTATTCACATTTTTTTCAATGTCCATGTACAATATTTTTTTTTAAATTTCCAATTAATTATAAGTAACGCTAAAAAAGAAATAATTTTTTTAACCAAAAATATTACTGTATAAATTATTTATACATTATTGGAGTTGGGTATTTTTTTTCCAATCACGCTTCACACATATTGGAATATACACTCAACAGGAGTACATCTTAAATTTAAATTAATTCTCACATTTTTATATACAAAGCAAATATGAGTGATGAGAATAAATATGAAAAACTTTAATAAGAGTCTCTGTGGGCCATATCATAATAATAAATTAAGAATTAATACTTCTACCAGGAATATATTTAAAATAAATTATTAAATATAAATAAAATTAAAATTTGAGATATTGAATTTTCTAAATCGAAAATTGAATTAGTACTTATCGCTAAGATTCCTGTACATCCGGCGGAGATGAACCCGGCGGGTTGTTCTCGGGCCCATCTAAGCCGGACCCTGGATTCTCGGGCTGGGACTCACAGCTGGCACAACCGGCCGCATCCAGGACGCCCGAGGGACTCGGCGGCACGAGGGGCTCGATGCGCAGCGCTTTCGACGGACACGTGTCCACCAGGTATTCGTCCATCAGCCGATGACAGCCTCGCACCATTTCCTGAGAAAACACACGCGATGTGACATTTTTACCCCCAGAAATTCGGAAAAATCCCAATTGCTCACCCTGCTGATTCTCGCACCGAAGGTGCTTGGCAAATCGACGTCGTCGCCGGCGGCGGTGACCACTGCGGACGCGGCGATTACCGACGGCGGGAATCCGAGGAAATCAATCGCTGGTTACCGAATATAATAACAGCACGATCACGCAAATTAAACAGATGTGAACAAATTAATTAATTGCAGTTTTTATTTGTTAGATTTACCGCGTGTGGTTTTGAGGATTAAACCGGAAGCGAGGCGACAGAGGTTGCCAGAATTCGATTCCGGCGACGGAGAAGGCACTCGAGCAATGAAGTAATCGAGATAATCGAACGGAGTCACCGAGCGCAAATTCCAATCGAGCTTCGCCAACACCAGGAGCTCCATTCTCTGTACCGTATCGGCGTCGAACACGTACGCCGCGCCGAGCCTTTGCAGGTCCAGAAGCAGAGGTACGGATAACTCCTCCATTTTCGCCGCCAGCGAAAGGCACGCCACCGCCAGAAGCTGAAACGCCCATCCAGTTTCCTGAAAATAAATTACCCCCAAATTACTATATCGATTAAATATAATTAAATCAGAAAACTAAAAAAAAAATGCGTACAGGTACCGGAAGTTCGTGAGCCGATAAAAACCGATCGAAGTAGTTGATGGAGAGGAAGACGGTGACCGGTTTGAATCCAAAGTGCGTATGAGCCTGTAATTTTTTTTTCTATTAAACTCGAATTGATAATAGATACACCACATATGTATGTATGTACCTGGAGAATGTAACTGATAGAGTCCTGGCGACAGGTGCGATGTCCGGCGCGATTTCGACAGCGAGTGAGGTAATCGGGTCGGGGAAGGTGGCGGAGCTCCGAATCCAGCAGGCGGGAGACGAACGAGGACTCGTCGGAGGTTTCAGGCGGAGGTATATCGACGGATCTGGCGAGTGATTCAGCGTTGGAATCGGACATGGCGGAGAAGGGAATCGGCCGTCAGCGGCGGTGGAGAGGGAATGGGTAGAAATAGGCATGGCGGGCTTATGACTGGGGAGCAAAATTAGTAAAGGACATTTTTGTAAAATTTTTGCTCTCACACGCGCGCGCGTGTTTGTTAACTAGGGGTCGAAAAATCTCCCGCTAAATCCCGCGAATCCCACTTGAGTTGTTGAGTTTTTTCTAGTTTTTCAAGTTTATTCAGAGAGTAAAGTTCACAAAGTTGGAAGATTAGATTCGGTACATATTTCTGCTGTGTGTTTGTTTATACAAAATACGAAATGTTGGTATAGTTCGATTACAGTTAAGGTCAGTGCGAAGGGAAGTACTTAGACATCCCGTACGGGAGAGAATAAAACTCCTCGCTCCTCGGATCTTTATCGAAGTACTTGAACTTGGACCACCAGTGCCTTCCGCTGTCTCTCCTAGTCGAGCCGTGTTTTCTCGCAAGAGTAAGGTCGAGAAAGTAAGCGACGACTCCAGCCACCGTGGCCGGAGACGTGAAAATCACCATCACCATTTTATTGAACTGCAATCGACGCGAAACGAACGACTTATTACACTAAAAAAGAGAGTAAGAATCGATCAATGTTAGGTGTTTACTTACCCAGGCTGAATGAGTCTGAACTGGACTGTGCCCAGAAATCGTCACGTACTCGTTGAAATACCTCGGCACGGAAAGGCCCATGAAGAACGAGAAGCCGATGATGAACTTTGTTCGGAAGCTGTTGAGGTTGCAGTATTGCAGCAAGCCGAGACTAGACGAAGCTGCCCATATCAAGAAAATAAGAAAAAAACGACATACACGAGGACTCGTGATGACGAGGATTGAAACGAAAACACATACACATTAGAGCGAATAGGACGCAATACAAAGCCCCGACAATTGGGAGGGGAATCGAAGCAACAACAGCTCCAAACTTTCCTGTTTGATCGGATTTATAAGAAAACGAGATGAAGATAAAAGTGACGAACGATTAAAGAGCGTATATATCGAATCACAAACCGAATACGGAAAAGAAAAGCATGAAAGCTGCGGATATCTGTACCACCCTTCGACTCCCGACTCGAGTAAGAGCCAGTAGTCCTACGTTTTCGCTGCACATAGAGAGATCGCATACATAACATAAGGTCTTAAAAAACTAGAGTTCGTTCGTGAAGTGAATTAATTATATACATACACTGATACCGTCGATCCAGATCCCGTCCCGAATAAACCATCCAAGAACATACCAAACCCCTAACATAACAAAAACCGCATTGAGAAGACAAAAAAAATAAAACGAAGAAAATCGTAAGCAGTCGAGAACTCTTCATACCAGCCAGCCGATTCCTCGGCTATGAACGGATGCCGGTATATGCGTAGCACTCCCGTATCTCGACGCAGCGATAAACGCCCCCGTCGACTGTAAAAACAGAAAGTAAAAAAAAAAAAAAAAAAACCGAAAATCGGGAATATGTATATACGAGTGATGCGATGGAATCGAACCTCGACTATAGAGACGAAAGCCGCTGCTATCATGACTAAGACTTCGCCTACGTGGAGGGTCGGCGGGCCCCACTGGATCGGGTACGGGATGCTGACCCACGACGATCCTTTCACGAGCCCCGACCGGTCAACTCGGCAACTCGACTGAGTCGACAGAGGGCTGTTTCGGTAGGCCCCGGCTACCGTAAGAAGGGCTGCGTAAGCCCAGACGATCCCGACCGATAGTAAGACCGAGAAACGGTCGTAAATCGGACGCTTGTAGCTCCATATGTGAGGTATGTACTGTGTGGATTCATCGATCGATTACTCGGATGTTGAGAATCGATAAAATTAGTCGAATGATATAGAAACAGAACGGGCTTACGTGAGAAAACAGAACGAGGATGATGAGCTCGGGGAGCCCGATTTCCACGCACTCGGCTAGCAGAGGAAAGCCGTGTTCGTAGAGGCCGAGTCCGACTAGGGCCACGAGAGGGACGGCCGAGAGAGGGCTGAGGAACCTCACGACGATCCCCCAGAGTCCGAGAAAACCGAGCAGCATCGGGAGGACAGAGGCCACCATGAGCGCGCCTTGGATCGCCCTCATCGTTCGTATAAACCTCTTTTTCAGTTCAGATTCATTCAGTTCAACTCTCAATTACATAACTATACAAAAAATATTTCAAAATTGCATGATATATAGTAATTTTTTTTTAATTATTTAAAAAAAAAATCAGGTTAGGTCCACTAAGTTCAGTTCAGTTAGTTTCAGTCCAAAAGCTGAATTAATTACCAGAAGAGGATTGAGTTCGAAGAGGTATCTTCGGGCGAAGGCGACGTACATGGACGGGACTATGAATCGGAAGGAGCCACCGATGACTACGGGAAGCCGAGTCCCGAACCACGTCTGGAGCAACGTGTTGAGCCCGGAGACGAAGAGCAGAGTTTGAATCACCTGAGCCTTTTCCACCTGGTATGATCAATCAAAGTTCGACTATATAACCGATGAAATCGATGAAAAAAAGAAAGAATAATACGAGTATAGTACTAACGTTGCCTCCGCCCATGTAAGGAACGATTATTGTAGGGATGATGACGGTTGTCCCGAGCATGACCAAGTAGTGCTGGAATCCGAGAATGATTGCTTCACCCCATGAAGGGTTGCTGTTGACGCAATAATCGACTCCGGGGAGTTGTTCCTTGACGGGATGTGGGACCAGTTCGTTCACCGCCTTCGTGACAGCCGTCATCGTTGAAGTGGAGAAATTGGGAGGCCTTTTCTCTATCTATATATGTTTATGAGTAACAAATTAATCAATTGATTGGACGTAATTTAAATTCAGTTTTTAAACGTTATACTTACTCTAATTGGTCAACACTCTTTTATTAAATAATAAATGGTAACTTTTTTATTTTAATATAGTCTCAAAGTAATAACAAAATATTAATTGCAGTGAAGAAAAGGGAGTGTGTATATATTCCTCCATTAGGCAAAGAAGTTGAGAATATATGGAGAGGTAGGCAACCAACATATAGCGATTGGTGAGGAAGATGAGATTTTATCCCACTGCAAATTAATTCTCGGATAAACTCACCAACCATCTACGTATCACGTATGTATATATACGGGTGGGCCCGTGGGCTTCGGCCGTTTATTTATAGAAATTTTATACAGGCTCAGACTATTTAAGCATCTTTTTTTTTTACCTCTATGTTTATTTTTTTTTACCTCTATGTTTATTTTACGCATCTTTTTTTTTATTTGTATTTTTTAAAAGTTATGTAAAATTTCTATATTGCCTGTATCTATCTACACCATCTCATACAGAACATAACATTTCCCAAAAATGCCGATGTTGCGTTGTCTTTTGATTCTTCATTTGATCCTCCTCCACTGCTGAATTAGGGTTTGGACGAGGTGTGCCCGCCTCGATTCTTGACCAAGAACAAGATGGTGGACGGCCCTCGATCTATGTCATGATCTCTTGGAGCAAGCGAAGGCCGAAGAACAATTATGGGGTTTGGGATTCTTATAAATTCTTGACGAATTTGTGGTCAAGATATTTCAAGCACGTCAATTTCTTCGATTCGATTTGATTATGTTCAGAATATTTAATATGATAAATCGAAATTATAATCTTTCACTCGGTTTTTCTCCGACTCGATTTGATTATGTTTAGAATATTTAATATGATACATAGAAATTATAATCTTTCACTCGTTTGTCACGGTTAGGACTGCAAACGAGTCGAGCGGCTCGCAAGCTGCTCGAGTCAACGCTCGACTCGAATTCGGTCAAACTCGAGTTCGAGTCGAGCTCGGCTCGTTTAAGGTAATTAACGAGGAGCAGCTCGTATATAAGTAATTTTATATAATTTCATATATATATATATATATATATATATATATATATATATTAATTAATAGTTAAACACCTAAATTAAACTATGTGTTTTCACGTCGCCGCCACCTACTGCCCTCGAGATCTACTTCTTCCCTTTTGAGTCTTGACTATTTTACTCACTTAATTTTTGTTTTCATCTCCTTCAAACCTTCAAAGTAGAAAATCCAAAAATAGTTACCGTGAGTGAGAAACGTGAAAGAAGAAAGAATAAGCAAAGGTTTGTGTTGACTCGCGCCCCAAACTACAATATTAATTCAAATTCGAAGATGATTATTAATTTAAAACGAAAGTAATATATCCGCCAAAAAGTATGACACATACTACAATACAATTTTTTTTATTTTTCTAAATATTTTATGTCAAACTCATCATTCAAATTTGCATATTAATTATAATTATAATTATAATTTAAATTTATACACAAAGAAATATTTTGATTACATATTTTTTTATCCCAACACTTCATAGTAACCAATAAAACACACAGCTGATTGAATAATTACCGCGAAATCCGATGGCACCCGTTATTTCCTCAGCAATTACAAGCCCCAAAAAACACAAATCTAAACCAAAAACTCCCTCTGCCAAAAAAAAAAAAGAAAAAAAAAGCTCCCAAAGAGATTATGAGATCATGAGTTATTACAATCAAAATCAACCCCCTCCCCCTCTCGGCGCTGCTCTTCCTCCTCCGCAAGGCAATTAAAACTCGTTCCACATTATATTATTTTCTTACGATTTAACTAATAATTATCACGAAATCTAACCGGAAATATTTCGATTTCCAGGACACCCGCCGGAAGGCGGCGAGGGGCATCCTAAGGGTGCTAGTCCAGCACCTCAGGGTGGATATCCTCCTCAGGTAGCTTACCCACCCCAAGGAGGATATCCTCCTCAGGGAGCTGGATATCCTCCTCAGCAGGTAGGATATCCACCCTCTCAAGGAGGGTACCCACCCCAGGGGGGTGGGTACCCCCAACAAGGGTACCCGCCTCAGGGGTATCCGCCCCCTTACGCCCCTCAATACGCTCCTCCTCCGCCGCAACAAAAGCCGCACGGAGGTTCCAGCTTCATGGAAGGATGGTACTACATTTTTTCAATAATTCTCGATTTGACGATTATGCATATATATATATATATATATATTCATTTTTACGTATTAATTTATTGCTCTGGCAGTTTGGCTGTTGTTTGCTGTTGCTGTCTCTTGGATGCGTGCTTTTAACGAATGAAGGAATTTGTGCAGAGGGTTTTTTCATGAATCATTTGTTTTATACATGTACACTATTATCATGGATGCTTGGTATTCGGACATAAACTTAAAATAAAATGAATTCAGTCATTTAATTTTATGTAACAAAAATATTGTGAATTGTTGTGTATATATAATTATTGGGAACCAACATGCATTGTAAAACAATATTTTGATTTGCAATATTCTTTGAATTTGAGGGCACTATGTAATTCTCCCATAATTCTCGGCTGTCATTCACATCGTCACTTTCATATACTATTATATATCATAATTAAATATAGGGAAAATACCAATTAAGTCTTATTTCAACATTTTTTTTATCAATAAAGTCAAATTCCAATTTATGTATCAATTAGGTTTTTTTGTGTCAATTGAGACGGAAAATGTACTTGGAATGACGAAAATACCCTTATTGATCAAAAAATGTTGAAAAAAATACCTAATTGATATTTTCCATTAAATATATTACTAATTAGTAATTTTATTGCTTGTAATTATTCAAGAACACGGATATAATTAGTATTATAAGCGACATAATTACCCCTTTGACATATTACCAAATATCAAGTCATATTGGGTTATCATAAATACATAGTAAGTAGTGCAGTATTTTATTTATTGTTGCAGCGATTCTGCGTGATTGTAATTATTCAAGAACACGGAGATATTACATTATTATTACGTGCATAATCGTTTCGTGAGAAACTTATGGATCATCATCATGGGGCATGGACGGAAAGCTTAATTCCCCTCTTCGAACAATCACTTGAAACAATGGAGAAGAAATACCAATTCACATGCTCCTTCAGGTACATCTTAATTTTCCCATTGCTATTATTATAAACTGATCCCATGCTCGCATCACAGTCCTCGTACTCTTTTTTAGTCAACACCGAGACCACCCCGTAATTCGATGGGTTATAATTGAAAACTGTGTACGTAATTAATTAATCATCAAAAATATATTATTAAACTAATTAAAATGTGGAATAAACTTGTGCTAAATAAAATTATTTGTGCTGGTATTATATATATTCTTACTTTTTTATTTGTGATGATATTATTTAATCATATAGTATATATATTCTTACTTATTGCGTCGTTGCTCCAAATATTGTTCTTGTGTTGCTCATGCCATTCCCTCTCGTTGAAATTGGAGTTCCACTGTATATCATATAGTCTATATACCAGACCTCGGTCGGAGAGTGATGCATTCCGACACGTCCTCACACTGCAAAGCCGCTACCGCCATGATCATCATCACCATGATCAGAGACATTCCTCTCATTCTACTCTTCTTCTGGTAACAAAATGAATAAAAACAAATTATAGACCGTGAGTATATTGTGGTTATGTTTTTTTTTTCTTTCTGAAATCGAACAATATCAATTTTATAGACGAACGATCCAACGGATCGACGACCAAGTTTGCCAATTAGTCTTAGGGGGGGTGTATATTGGTGGAAGATTCTTTAAGATTTTTTTTAAAATTAATTTGTATTTTTTCTAAATAATTTGGACAACTTTTTTATATATACAAATATTCTATATACATTTAGGTCATCTCCAACCGAACACAAAAACTTAAATTCAAAAATAAGTTTTATTTTAAGTTTGCAGTAATTTTACTCCAACTGAAATTTCAATACTCAAACTTAAAAACTTAAAAGAATATTCTAAAAATTTTCTTCTAATACAACTTTTTATAAATAACCAATATCTTTACAAATTTACAATTTAACCTCATAACTTTTGACATTAAAAAAATTTAATAGTCATTATTTTCAATTTAAATTTTCAAACATAATAAAAAAATATTGTGATATCCAATACTATTATTTTATTTTTAACTGTCAATTAAATAATTTAATATTTAATTATATTTTATATTATCATGTTTATTTTTATTTCATTATTTAAAATATTTTTGTTAAAATTTATTTTAATTATTAATGATATGATTATTAAAAAAATTAAATTATAAAAAATATTAAATAAGAAACTAAAAAAATATTGATAGATTATTTTTATTAATCTATATAAAAATGGATCATTTTATAAATAATAAAGTTTTTGGTTTGAGTTTAAATTAATTAAACGTAAATTTAAGTATTTTTTCTATGGGTCCCACCTTAGAGCATCTCCAACCGATACCAAAAACCTATTTTGGAGTAGGATAAATGCTCCAACCGATACCAAAACATAAACCTATTATAGGTTTTATGGTGGGACCCACCAAAAAAATACTTAAATTTACGTCTACTGTAAACACAAACCAAAAACTATTTATTATTTATAAAATGATCCTTTTTTTATAAATTAATAAAAATGACTCATTAAACTTTTTTGTTTCTTATTTAATATTTTTTGTAACGTAATGTCATATCATTAATAATTAATATCACAATATTAAATATAACTAAATATTAAATATTTAATTGATAATAAAAATAAAATAAAATAAAAATAAAAATAAAATACTTAAAATAAAATGCTACGAATTACAAAAATAAATAAACTATGAATCACAACAACAAAATTGATGGATAAGCAGGTAAATTGAAAATAATATTTATTAAATTTTTTTATGTCAAAAGTTATGTGGTTAAATAGTAAATTTATAAAGATTTTGGTTATTTATAAAAATAGTATAAATAATTGTATAAAAAGAATATTTAAAGAATATTCTTTTAAGTTTGAATATTGGTTTTTCGGTTGGAGTAAAATTACTCTAAACATAAACTTAAACTTATTTTGGGTTTAAGTTTTGGTTTCTCGGTTGGAGATGGCCTTAATACCTATAATATGTTTATGTTTTTGATATCGCTTGGAGCATCTCTCTACTCCAAAATAAGTTTTTGGTATCTGTTGGAGATGCTCTTAAATCAATACTATATACTTGTATCTCCAACCGATACCAAAAACCTATTTTCGAGTAGGGGAGATGCTCCAACCGATACCAAAATATAAACTTATTATAGGTATTATGGTGGGATCCACATAAAAAATATTTAAATTTACGTTACCTTAAACTCAAATAAAAAATTATTTATTATTTATAAAATCATCCTTTTATTTTACAAACTAATAAAAAAGACCTATTAACCTTTTATTTTAATTTTTTATTTAATATATTTTGTAATGTAATTTTTTTAATAATTATATATTAATAATTAAAATAAAATTTTATTTTAAAAATAAAAATAAATATTTATAATTAAATATTAAATATTTTATGTTTGCGCAATTTTGTCATATTTAATTAATATTTTATTATATTTTTTATTTTTGAAATTTTAAATTGAAAATAATATTTATTAATTTTTTAAAATTTAATGTCAAAAGTTACGGGTTAAATTATAAATTTGTAAAGATATTGATTATTTATAAAAATAGTATAAAAATTGTATAATAAAAATAAATTGAGAATATTTTTTTAAGTTTAAGTATTGAAATCTAGTTGAAACTAATTTACTAGTATAAATGTAGCGCCTTCCCAAAATGAGTGCATGGATTTTATTTTGAGAGAATTGAAGATGTGACTTCATTTATTTCATATATATATATTTCATCGATATTATTATTATCGGTATACTACATCTTTGGGCCGGTTATCTATGTTTCTTCTTCACATTGAAAGAAAACTTAACTCCTTGCTTACATTTGATTTTAGTACCGCAGATGAAGTAATACGTTCTTTCATTGTCGAACTTGAAAGAATTCAACGACAAAGCTGGCTGTCCTATTACAGCACAAGCATCGTAATTAATTACTGTTGGAGTCCACACTGTACACACTGTGTGTTGAGATGTACGAGAATATTGCATTAAATAATTTTAAATATTAAGGATCATATCGATCAATCGGTTTTTAAAGAACATATATGCATGAATAATTAATACTAGTAATTTAATATAATTAATTGATACATCGAAAGCAACAAGAATTCATTTTCTTAATTACCAATTGTGTCACCGATGTAATAATATTTATTATTAGAGCAGATGCCCGGCTGAGATAAATATGGGGGTGTCTGTTTCCCCTGAACCGTAATTCCCCAGCTGATCCAATAAGTGCACGATCCCGTATAAGGAAGGTAGATGCCTCGAGCCGTTCCAGCCACGACAATGGCAAGTGTCATGACCATCATCATCCTCAACGGACTACTCCAAATCATCCTACCTTACTTATTTCACTACTCAAGTGTGTAGTATTTTTTGTGTGTTTGTAAGAAAACAAATCAAGTATATATCCATTTATAGCTAGGCAATAATTAATATATTATTATAGGAGAGAGAAAGAGGTGGAGTCAAATTAATTTTCATAAAAAAAAAATTATTTAGATTTTGTAAATGTTTACGTATTGATGCTTATAGGAAACTCCTTCTACAGTATATGTATATATTTGATCTGATGCTGTTTACTTTTTATCCGCTCGGTCCGAGGATAAATCCTCGCAGATTACCCCCGCACATGCCCCGTAGCAGCCCGCGGACCGCCTCGTGCGTGTCCTGTACTCGACTCGCGTAACTCCGCGGATCACCTCTTAGCGTCCCGCGTATCTCCCGTAGCTGCGCGGATCAACCAAAATGCAGACCGAAAAAGTTGACCCAGACTGAAACTGGTTAACCCGGGAGTTGACCTCGTTGACCGAGGCTAATATAATTAAGTCATTTCACATCCGAATTAAGTCTAATTTTCGACGTGAAAGAGCACGGAACAATTATTTTCGCATGGGAGGAGTATAAAGGCTTGGAGAATACTCCTCAAAAACAACTTTGCGTCTATGTAAAATCACTTGAAAATTTTGGAGAGAAAAAGAACACCAAATAGAGAGATCAAGCTCATCTTCCCAAATCAAAGCACGAATTCAAGCTCGATCAAGGACGACAGAGTCGAGAATTCCTCTACTAACTTTGCTATTTCTACATCTCTACTTTTCTTTTTGTTTTGTAGAAACCTCTTATATGAATATTGATTTGTGTTGGCAATTTGACTTGGATCTTTGTGAATCTTTGGATTTGATCATGATTATGAATGCTTTGAATGTTTCCTACATGATTATGATGTTTTTCATGGGTATCCTTGACTAATTTTCCACTAGGTGACAATGTTAGGGCTATAAACATAAGGTTTCTAATGAAATGCTTGATTGAATTAATTTTGGTTTAATTGTGGAATTTTGTGACTACGATCGAGCTAGCCACCGTTGAGCGGAGTTAGCCTCGATCGGGGACTAAACTTGGATTGACCACCGTTGTGCGGAGTCTTTCTTCCCGTTGTCCGATTTTTCACAATTAAATTTAACAACCTAAGGAATGAAAATTGACAACTTTATTGTACTCACTACCGTTTTGGGTGCTAAATTGGGGAATTAAATCGACTAACCACCGTTGTGCGAAGTCTTTCTTTCAATAGCCGCTTCTTGAACTTAGATACTTGGAGTTCGACTCTAGGGACGAGAACTTCCGAAAATCACTCGAGTATTGAGCCATTCACTTTATTGTTTGCTCTCTAACTATCATCTCCGCCTTTCTCATATCGTTACATCGTTGTTACTTGTTGTTTGCGTACATATGATCACTCCATTTTAAGCTTTCTTTTATGCAATTGAATATGACTTTGAAACCTCTCACTCTTAGCCTTCTCTCGAATTGATAATCCGAGTGGTTGACTTGTAAATGTTGATTTTGGCGACAACATATTTTGTGCTTTTGCTTGTGTTTTGGTTTCAGGGTTGAAGGATAAAGTCCAGTTGCAAACAGCTGGAGTCGCCGATTTTGAAGATGTGCATCAAAACCGGCGACTGGCGACTCATGTCCATTGACCTGGCGACTGGCGACTCTGTCCACTAACCCGGCGACTGGCGACTCTGTCCACTGACCCGGCGACTGGCGACTCTGTCCACTGATTCGGCGATTGGCGACGGCGACAAGCGACTTCATCCTTTGGATCCGGCGACAAGCGACAGAGCTATCCGTCCTTGGATTCGGCGACACAAGCTATCCGTCCTTGGACCCGGCGACAGGCGACACAAGCTATCCGTCCTTGGACCCGGCGACAGGCGACACAAGCTATCCGTCCTTCGTCTCGCGGTTGGAGTTCTTTGTATCACAGCTGACAGCTCTCCGTCCTCCGTCTCGCGGTTGAAGTTCTTTGTCTCACAGCTGACAGCTCTCCGTCCTTCGTCTCGCGGTTGAAGTTCTTTGTCTCACAGCTGACAGCTCTCCGTCCTCCGTCTCGCTTCTGATATGTCCACTACCGACATGGAATCAACGACTATGGTCTCCGCTTTTGGGACTCATGGAACAACGACCAGAGTCGCCGTTTGTGGCACGCATTTGGGATTCATGGAACGGCGACCAGTGTCGCCGTTTGCGTGCATATGGCATGACATGGAATCGGCGACTCCTGTCGCCGGTTTGGGCATTGGCACGACTTCAACAACTTTTCCTTCATGACATGTTTTCGGTGACGCGACAAAACCAACATCTACATGACTTCTACAACTAAACCATCGATTTTGAAGCGAGGTAGCTATCCTTTCACGGAAAAGAACGTTCTTCATATGGTTTGAACGGGAATTCTGCAATTAATTTCAAATATTAAGGATCTATCGGTTTTTAAGGAAAATGCATGAATGAATAATAATTGATAGGATTGTTAAACAACCATGCATGCGCACATGCACACAGTTCAATGACTTATTTGCCCCTGGATGAGCTGGATGTTTTATGCTCTTTCATATCCGTTTATTTATGTTATCTTTTATGATCTTTTGATGACATTGTAAGGTTTTCATATCAACCTTAGGGATCTAGGTATGATCTAGGTCAGCTAGGCTATATATATGTATCAGGTTGTAATCGCCTCCATTCAAGTATTATCAATGAAATCAGCTTTGTTGTGAGCTCTTTATTACTTCTTCTTTTAACTTGCCATGCTTGTAAAAGCTTTCAAGGATATCGGAAGGAACAATTCATTTTCTTAATTAACGATTTTGTCACCGATGAAATAATTTCTATTTTGGAAGCAGTCGCTCGGACTATAATAATAAGAATAATAAATAATGCCCATGTCGCCATACATAGTGATAATGCCTATTGTGATCGACGTGAGTTCAAATTTGTCCTTCGAGTTTTTGCTACTCGAGCATATCAATTTTTTCTTGAAGTGAAACGTGTTAAGTATCTCCTATATGTTTCTACTATTCGACCACATCAATCGATTTACATAAAAATTACGAAATTGAATGAAAGTAGAGTTTCTCGTCACTCTTATTTAATATATTTATTAAAGATCGGGCTGACCCAGCACAAGCCCATTGGGCACATGAACCTCTTTGGCTGGGCCGATTCTTAATAGGCTTGAATAGATAGCACAAACTCATTCAGACTTATTCGTAAAATTTAAATTCACCAACTTTTTCTCTTAATTTGATAAACAAAATTGATTCTTTTCTTCAAAATAACATTACACCCCAAATCTTGGATTGAATGGAAAGGAGTATTTGAAATCGATGCATAAAATGACATGCTCTATTTTTTTTTTTTTTTGTAAAGGTCAATCAAATAGAAAATAAAAAATGTATGATACAGTAAAGCGCATAGGGGAATAAACCCCCACCGCATCACCGAGCTAACAAACTAGCTCTCCAACTAACCAAACTAAACATATAACACTAAATAATATAAATGTAGTCACCATGCTATATGTCATACTCTCTTCAGTGCACGTGCCTTGACGATCACGAATGTTTGTCGTTAGGAACAAACGCGCTGTCAAAATGAAATTTATATTTAGCCAGTACTCTTATAACTACAAAACGTAGATAATGGCAAGTACGTGGGGTCGGTCCCACAAGGAGGCAATTACAGTAGGTGATCTCGGCTTTGCCCAAGGGGTTGTCACAAAAAGTTTTGAGTTTGAGTGCTGTGGGCACAGCGGTTTTGCAAACGTTTCAAACACTTTGATCTAACTATGGCTAACAGAAATAGCATGCAAGTAAACAAATATAAAAGTAAACGAACGCAAACACTCAGATCTAACAGAATACTAAAAGGAAAACTGAAATCAAATGGGAAACAAGGCATCCGGGCAGACAACTTCACTCAGGTTCATTAGGGCAAACTACCGGTCATCGGCACTAAGGATTTCTACCAGCGGTTTGTCAGCAGTTATAGGGTGCAAAAACAAAAGTGGTCCTATTGCGTCACGCCCAGCAATTGCCCCACCCCTCATCTATCCTTACTGTGTAAAGAGAAGGCTAGCTATCACTATGCCTAAACCCTTGGATCTGAACAATTCGATAACCTATGCGACCAAACATGGATCTAGTTTGTCCAAACCCGCATTACCCTCTAGACAGACCCGCTCGGCCAATAGCATGCTCGAAACATACGACCGCATCTCCTGCAAGTTCTAGTGCTATGCCCGCAACAATACTACAAGGTACATCTATGCGGTTTGCCAATCACCAGTATCCCAGTTTGTAAAGGTTCACTAGTGGTCGTCCTAGTTTGCCCATACTCCCCGGAAATAAACCTCAACCAACTTTGCCTCGGGAACAAACGCCCAACCGGCTACTTTAGCCCCTTCAACCTCGCGGCCTAACTAAACCCCAATTCACCTTCGATCTGTCCCTGCCCAGATGCACGATGAATTTAGCTACTCATTCTGGAAATAAAAGACAAAGTAAATAAGAGAAATCGAACTGTATTATTCATGCTTCAAATCGTAAAACGTTTTTGAAGGAATTGAAATACAGAATTGAAAACTTAAAAACAAAACATAAAACGAAATTGTTTCTCAGCCCGAAGGCTGGATTAACTGCAATTAAAATAAAAAGGAACTCGGACGAACAGCTCCGCTTCCTTCTCCGGCGACTCCTCCGACGGCGGCGAACTTCGGACCGGCGACTCACTCTAGGGTTTTTCTCTCTATCTTCGCACACCAATGTTCAGCTCGCCCGCGCTCTTTAATAGACTTCAAATTTTGAATTGGAGATCGCGGCTGTTTCTCCTCCCCAAGGAATAGCGGTCAGCGGTCAATGGGTTGGGGGATAAGTAAGATCCCCCGATTTCAGGAATTCTGGTACGCTGTCAGCTTGCCCACAGGGAACCTTTTGTCCACAGCCGTCTTCTGCCCAAACTGAAGCCCGCAGGTATTTCTTCTCCTCCACAGATGGTCGGACCAGGCACGGTACTTGGTAGGAATTTTGGGTCTTCTGCTTCGTGACTTTACCCATTTGCCCGCGGGGGTCAAACTGTTGCATGTCACTACCACTCCAGAACTGATTTGCCCAAAGAAGGGGATTTCCTTGCCTCTTTTTCCCAGTGCGCCACCTGTTACCTGCATCAACACGCACTCTGCCCAAACACCTAATTGTGCCCTCCCAGACACGTTAACGACTCAAACTGACTCAATAAAGGGTGTAAAAGTGATCTAAGATGAGCAAATAAAATGGCTCATCATGCCTGAAGAGAATCTGGAAGTCGCAACGAGCGGATCCTATCCTGTATGATAGAAATCGCCTGAGAGGCCACCACTGTAGGCGACACCGAACGAGCTTCATGAATCCTCGTGTTCCTCTCGAGCCAAATAAAGTAGACCAGAGCAGCGAGAAGTCCACGGTACGCGCAAGATATCAAATTCTTACCATGCCATCGACTAGAAGCCCGTAATACCGCACTATGCCAACTACCACGTGGCCATAGAAATCCCACCTCCACCTCAAGTCTCCTCAAGCAATCCCGTGAGAAGGGGCAATCAAAGAAGAGATAGAATGTGTCTCCGCACTCTCCCCACCACATAGCACACACGAGTCATCACCCCAACCAATCCAACGCTTATCCCTAGTCGGTAGCCGACCGCGGATAGCCATCCAAAGAATGAAGCAATGTCGTGGGATACGTCCAGGTCCAGTCAAAAGGGACGCCCACGACACTCTGGGACCCTCAGGGCGGAATAGAGTATATGCCGAGTCAGAGGTGTAGATTCCTGAACGATGCAATGTCCACCGTACTATATCTGTCCTCACATCTATACTCTGCAGGTGACGCTACCGTCGTGGAGTAGCGCAAAATAATATTTATAGTTCCTAAACTATTCACTAGCAACAAGTACTAGTAGCAAGTATAGGGTCGATCCCACGAGGAGGCGATTTAGCTTATAGTTTTCCCGGCTTTGAATGCTCAATTGGGTTGTCACGTTTGAAAAGGTTTTGTTTTGGAGAGCAGTTGGGCACTGCCGAACCGTGGTCACCGTGTTTACTTGACTGAAAAATAGCAAATGACTTAAACAAAAATAAACTAGCATGCAACCTAATGAAATGATTGAGCAATTAACAGACTCGACTAAGCAGATAAGATGAAACAAATAAAGACTAAAGTATCCAGGCATCGACTCCCCTGACTTCCCCCTTGACCTATGTGCTGCCGATCATCGGTACGTATATCATTTTGCTAACAGTTTTGTCTTCCAGTTATAGATCCCAAGTATTAACATCCCTATGATGTCACGCATATTAATACTCCGAACCCTTATTCGCTCTTATGTTTAAGTCCTGCCAGATCTCTCTCGACAGGTCTCCTGACGTTGACCAATTCGACACTATGTGACCGCATGAGTCTAAGTTGGTCAAGTCGCCTTCATCCTCCAAGCAAACCCGGAATGGCCAATAGCATGCCTGGACAGACCCAAGTCATACGACCACATCTCCAGCAACATGTTGTACTTCGCGGACGCCCAGTCTCCCGGTCGCGTTGATCCACGTACTCCTGTGTTAGGCAAGTCGGGGTTCCCACTGGTCACTGTAGGATTGCCCAAGTCCCTAACATGCTTAAGTTACTACCCTGTTGAATCGGGAACAAAACTCAGCTAGTTGCTGTCATCAATAAGCCTCCCGGCACGATCACGTCTCAGGGTTGGTCAGGTTCTGCCTTTGCCCAGATACAAACCGATTAGCTACTTGACATAATTAAAACAGAAAATAAAAGAGAAGAAGTAAGGCGAACTGAACTATGCATTAAAACGGGAAATTGTTCAAAGG
Source organism: Euphrasia confusa (assembly GCA_954870475.1). Classification (NCBI taxonomy): domain Eukaryota; kingdom Viridiplantae; phylum Streptophyta; class Magnoliopsida; order Lamiales; family Orobanchaceae; genus Euphrasia; species Euphrasia confusa. The sequence continues at coordinate 12,027,541 of OX940951.1, read as the reverse complement.
GAAATAACAGCAAAGTAAGAAATTAAAAACATGAAAGCATGAAAGAAATTGTTTTTAGCCCGAGGGCTTAACAGAAAATAAATGCCGGCGAGTGGTGTTGCTCACGCGGCCGCCTTCTTCGTCACTGGTCAGGTTAGGGCTTGCTCCGTGTTCTTCGCTGCTCATACGTCGTGCTTCTTCTTCATCAGTCACTCTCTTATATAGACGGGCTTTAATTGATGGGAGACGTGTGGGGGAATACCTCCAGGGTTGGACGAGAGTCCTCCTTTTCTTTATCTCTGAATCTGGTCATCTTTGAAGAGTCCACGATTTTCAGGATTCTGGGTACACCGAATGCCCAACGTTCCGCCTCCGTCAATGTTAGCGCTTGCCCATGTATTTCCTTCTCTGACTGACTGTGGTAGCGGACCATGTGCGGTACTTGGTCGAGCTCAAGTCTTGCTCCACCTGCTGACGTCCTGGTTGCTTGCTCAACTCTGCTGGACCCTTTTCGTCAGTCTGGCTTGCTCAACTAGTGCTCTTGACCATGGAAGGTGATTTCCTTGCCTCTTTCACACAGTGCGCTCCTCTTTTCACTCCTTTACCTGCCCACCTGCAAAACTTGCCCAAGTACCCAAACGTGCCCTCCCAGACACAAATAAAGTAAAAACAAACTAAGGACTCGATTTACTTGACTCTAAAAACCTAAAAATGAGCCAAAAAATATGGCTCATCACACGCACACACTTTACTTCGCTTGTCCTCAAGCGTGTACGGTGACTTGCCTGCTCAAGCAGAAAACAAACAGAGGGTAGAGAAAGAAAGAAAACAGAAGACTCAAGGACAGCATGCTTATCAAAATACAGAGAGTTGATCAAGTGAACAGATAGTCAAAATCATAGTCAATGGAATGCATAAAAAACGGTCAAGAGTTTGCAACAGGATTTTGGGATTCTCACTAAGTGTTTCTCTCTATGTAGTGGATGGGTAGTGTTTCGCTCAATGCTGTTTTAAAAGAAGTTCTGCTTTGGGCTTGACCAAGTTCTATCCTGTGACATTTTCAATTGAGTTGGGCAATATCATTAGGGCTTTCTAGGGTGACTGTATAGGCTAGCTTGGGCAATGCCCAGAATTGACCTTAGGCAGGACATGCATTTTACTTAGCAAATTTCCTCCTAATTTCTTCTCTCTTACGGGCCTTAGCACACCCTTTTATTCATGGATCTATTTTTTTTCCTTTTCTTTGTTTTTCTCTTTTTTTTTTTTCTTTCTTTTTTTTTTTTTTCTTTTTTTCTGAGAAGACTTTGCCCTGACTTGCTCTTTTTATGAACTTGAGCATATATGCAGGTTGGGTCAGGGCAGTAAGGGTTTTCCCCCAGGTGATCAAGAAATAATGGCTCGGCTCAAGGGGCTAACAAGGGTCTTCTTTTTATTTGCAGTACAGAAAGAAAATGCCTAAATCATTTACTACTCAACTCAATTTTCAAATAATCACAATGGTCAGAACTTGGGCAAGCTTCAGCATTACAAACTTTTTAAACAGCTACTCTCATGAAAGAAATATATCACACAGATTTAGGCTCAAATCCTCACAGCTTACCTAGTTGCAATTCCATCGTCCCTAATATTTTTCATGCATGGACTATTAATTTTGAAAACTGTTCAAATTGATCAAGGTATTTATCAAGCATGCGACTCGATCAAACTATGGGGTTGCTCTTGACCTTCCCCCACTCACACACTTTGCCTCTGGCAAAGTGTGCAAACAGTAATAAGTTGGGCAAGCATCCCCCCTGACTCCGACTCCAACGATGTTGGCGCACCTTCCCACATACACACTTTGCCTTGGGCAAAGTGTGCAAATAAGGAGATCGACCCCATCAGACATGAGTCGGGCAGACTCAAGACCAAAATAAAAAATAAAATAAATAAAAAACCTAAACTACTAAAACAAAGGGAGGGTACATTTAAGTTTTGGGTTCAGGTGGGTACCTGAATCCAACATGGACGAAGTATGCCATGAGGGCAGCGTGCAGCTCGTCCTGCCTCTCTCCAATCCGGTCCTGCTTCTCCTCGAGGACATCCAATTGCTCAAGGATCTCCTCCTTCTGCAACTCGACCCTCTCACTTGGTCGACTCACAGGCTCGGTCTTCACTTTCGCCTTGGCTGCCGTCGCCAAGGCCTTCACTTCCTCTGGGTTTGTGAACACCCAATCCTCTCCTACAACTCTGATATCAGCCATCCTATTCAAACACGCATGGTCAAACTTCTCCTCGGGCATCATCTCCATCAACTCAAAATCAAGTTTCAACTCCATCCTCTGGGCATAAATTCCTGGAAAGTGGGCAAGGGACAACCTCTGTGCTGGCTTGCTCAAGATGTTCTTCAGTTGTGCGCACAGGAAAGCTCCAAAGTTGACCTTGATCTTCTTGGTCATGCACCACAGTAGATCAAGCTCGGTCAGGGAGATAGTATTGCTGTTGTCCTTTTTTCCATAAAAGTTATACGCCAGTATACGGTGGCAGATACGCAACGCATTGTCCTTGAGCTGGTGATTTTTGGCCTCCTGTGACTTGAACACCTTCTCCTTGCTCAAGGCCCTCCAGATCTCGTTTCTCTCCTTCTGTGTGCGCTCTGGTGGCGTGGTCAATCTGTCCTGGTACTCCTTTGAAAACTTGTCTTTGAAACTGGCCGCTCCCATGGCCATGTTGATCTCGAAGATGCTCGCCTCATTATACGATCCCATCAATTTGAAAGAAATGCCCAACGCCCCGCCATCCTTGCTCGTTCTCACCTCTAACTCCTCATAGAACTCCTTTACCAACTTCTCAGAGACTTGCCCTGGCCAGGTCAAGAAGTCCTCCCATCCTATAGCTGCAAAATAACCCTTAACTTGATCAAGGATATCCAAATCTTTAAGGGTTTCAAAACATACCGTCTTGGGCACCACAACTGCCCTTTTCTGAATGTTGGATGGTGGGGGTACTGATTGCTTGCCCTTGCCGCGAGTGATTCGGGTCGACGATGGGGTCTTAAATTTTTCAACTGGAGTCGCCGGAATCGACTTCTCCGTTTCATCCTCTTTCTCCTCCGTCTCATCCTCTTCCATCTCTTCGCCGCCGGCGGTAGACATGTCGTCGCACTTCTCGTCAGATGACGACTCCATGGTGGCGGGTGGCGTGGCTTCGCGGGGCTTCTTAACTGCTTTGCCTTTCTCTTCAGCCGTGAACTTCCTCTTTTTCCCGGCGTCTTCACTTGGCTCGCCACTCTGGCTCGCCGGCGCCGATTCGGTTGACGGTTTAGGGGTCACATCAAGATCAGAAAGTTTTGGGGCTTCGATTTCGGCAGTCAATTGGTCTACCAGTATGGTATTGATGGGGGCTGGGCTAGCTTCACGCGTCGGGCTTGGCGACGGCGTGCTCGCTTTCTTTGGTGACGGGGTCTTCGCCGGTGGTGGTGGTGGTGTTTTCTCTTTCGCGGCTGTAGCGGCAGCGGCGGCTTTGGACGACTTTCCTCCGGCCATCTTTTTCGATGATTGTGGTTGGGGGCTGGTGAGATCGATTTGGGTACCGGTCGGAATTTTGTTTAACTTGGTGTTTTTGGTGCGGGTGGAAACCATTATTGGGGAAGTTAGGGTTAATGGGCGTGGTGGTGATGGGGGGAAGTTGAGGGGTTGTGCGGTTTTTTTTTGAAGTAGTGGGGTAGTGGTATAGATGGTTTAGAATTTGAAATTGTTTAGGACTCTGCAAATTCAGAGTCGATGGGACTCTTATGCGGATTCCCGAGAATTCCGCAATCATCACAGCTGGCCTCTTCTACTCGTTGCCCAATCACCGCCATTGCTCACTCAATTTTCCTGTTTCCTGCAAACAAAAACAGACCAAAACCCTTTCCTGCCCAAGGCTACTCCTTGGCGTGGTGAATTTATTAGCATAAAATGAAATAATGGAAAACATAATATACATACCGAGTTCGCCTTCGGTATTTGCCTCTATTTATTGTCATGGGCCTGACTTATTTTTCTTGCTTCACTTGGTCAAGCGGAGGGCTCAGGGGGTATCATCCCCTTGAGGTCCTCATTCCCTTAGTAAGCCTTGACTCTCTGCCCATTCACTTTAAAGATATGATCGTCACCTGGCTTAAACAGCTCAACCGATCCATTTGGGCAAACAGCATGGACTATGAATGGTCCTGCCCATTTGGTGGATAGCTTTTTAGCCTTGAATTTGAACTTGGTTTGGTAAACCAGAACCAGTTGACCAGGCTCGATCTTCTTTTTCTTGATGATTTTGTCATGGGCCCTCTTTGTCCGTTCCTTGTAGTTGACCGCGTTATCATACGCTTCGATCCTTATTTCCTCCAGCTCAGTTAGGTCAAGTTTACGTCCTTCGCTGGCCGCATCCCAGTCGAAATTGACCTTGTTCACTGCCCAATGCGCCTTGTGTTCGATTTCCACGGGCAAGTGGCATGACTTGCCAAACACCATGCGGTAGGGAGAGATCCCTGAGGGTGTTTTGTAGGCGGTTCTGTAGGCCCAGAGTGCATCATCGAGCTTGTCGCTCCAATCCTTACCTTCTGGCTTGACCGTCTTCCTTAAGATGGTTTTAATGATGCGATTGGATAGCTCGGCTTGCCCATTGGCCTGGGGGTGATAAGCTGTGGAGATCCTGTGGTGCACTCCATACTTCCTGAGCAACCTTTCAATTATATAATTGCAAAAGTGTGTACCTTGGTCGCTGATCAATGCGCGGGGTACACCAAATCTGCTGAATATGTCGCCCTTGAGGAAGGTGGCTACCACTCTCGAATCATTAGTTGCTGTAGCCTTAGCCTCGACCCATTTGGATACATAGTCAACTGCCAAGAGTATGTACTCCTTCCCTCTGGAGTTGGGCAATGGTCCCATAAAGTCGATGCCCCATACATCGAAGACTTCTACGGGCATGATGGGCATCATGGGCATCTCATCCCTCTTGGTCACGTTCCCCTCTCTCTGGCACTTGTCACAGCTCCTGCACCACTCAAAACAATCCCTCAAAAGAGTTGTCCAATAAAAGCCACAGTCAAGTACCTTCCTTGCTGTGCGTCGGTGGCCAAAATGTCCTCCGCAGGCTTGCTCATGGCAGTGCTTCAGGATGTCTGCTTGCTCAACTTCAGGGATGCAACGTCTTAGCACTTGGTCTTCTCCCCTTTTCCACATGTAGGGATCATCCCAAATGTACTTCTTGCTCTCCCGCTTGAGCTTGTTCTTACCGTAGAGGGTCATGTCTTCTCGTATATCTCCTGTGACTATGTAGTTGGCCAAGTCTGCGTACCATGGCTCTTCTGACTTGGTTGAAATCTGATACAAGTACTCATCTGGAAAAGTCTCCGTGATGGGCATGCCTTCTTCTCGCTGGATTATCCTGCTCAAGTGGTCAGCCACTAAATTTTGGTTACCTGATTTGTCTCTGATTTCGATGTCGAATTCTTGTAGCAACAAGATCCATCTAATCAGTCGTGGCTTGGTCTCCTTTTTGGCCATCAAGTACTTCAGCGCGGCATGATCAGTGTAAACTATGGTTTTGCTCCCGAGCAAGTAAGATCTGAACTTCTCGAATGCAAACACCACAGCCAGTAGTTCTTTCTCTGTGGTCGCGTAGTTGCATTGGGCAGGGTTCAAAGTCTTGGATGCATAGTAGATTACATGTCGTTCCTTGCCCTTCATCTGCCCAAGTACAGCTCCAACAGCATACCCGCTCGCGTCGCACATAAGCTCAAATGGCATTCCCCATTCTGGTGGTTGGATGATGGGGGCAGTGACTAACCTTTCCTTGAGGTGGTTGAAGGCAGCTTGACAGTCATCATCAAAGCTCCAATCAACCTCATTTTGCAGCAGCCTGGTCAGAGGTTGGGCAATCTTCGCAAAGTCTCTCACGAACCTCCTGTAGAACCCAGCGTGCCCAAGGAAACCTCTTACTTGCTTAATGTTCCTTGGATAAGGCAGCTTCGATATGGTCTCTATTTTGGCTCGGTCAACTTCGATTCCCTTGGCAGAGACTACGTGCCCAAGGACTATCCCTTCCTCTACCATAAAGTGACATTTCTCGTAGTTAAGTACCAAACTTTTCTCTACACATCTGCTGAGGGCTAATTCCAGGTTGTTCAAGCATGTCTCGAACGAGCTGCCATATACAGTAAAGTCATCCATGAAGACTTCTATTCCTTGCTCGAGCAGATCAGCAAAGATGCTCATCATGCATCTCTGGAAGGTCCCTGGGGCGTTGCATAGACCAAATGGCATGCGTCGATATGCAAAGGTACCGTATGGGCAAGTAAAAGTAGTCTTGTCCTGGTCTTCTGGGGCCACCCAAATTTGCATGTAGCCCGAGTATCCGTCGAGGAAACAAAAATGGGTTTTCCCAGCCAGCCTCTCGAGCATCTCGTCAATGAAGGGTAGGGGGAAGTGATCTTTCTTTGTTACCTTGTTCAACTTCCTGTAGTCTATGCACACCCTCCATCCAGTTTGCAGTCGAGTGGCTATCTGCTCCTTTTTCTCATTCTCGATCACTTGAATTCCTGACTTCTTGGGCACCACATGAACTGGACTTACCCATTTGCTGTCTGAAACAGGGTAGATAATGCCCAAGTTGAGCAGCTTGAGTATCTCCTTGAGCACTACTTCTTTCATAGCGGGGTTCAGTTTTCTCTGTGGATCGCGCACTGGATTCGACTCTTCCTCGAGCAATATGTGGTGTTGGCATATGGTGGGGCTGATTCCTCGTATATCTGCTAAGGTCCATCCAATGGCTTGCTTGTACTGGTCAAGGATGTTCCTTAGCTTACTTTCTTCCTCTTTTTTTAGTTTCGAACTGATGATCACGGGCAATGTATCATTTTGCCCAAGGAACATGTACTTGAGATGTGCAGGGAGTTTCTTCAATTCTAACTCCGGTGGTTTTTCCAGGGATGGTACCATGATCGTGACTTCATGAGGTGGTAACTTGCTCATGCCCATGGGGTGATTCTCCAGAGCTCCTAGTTGCTCAACTATCTGTTGAACTTCAAGTTGCTCATCCTCTGCATCTTCTCTGGTCAATCCCCTCTGTATCACCAGATCTACTTTGTCAGAAACTCCATATCCTAGAGCTTGCTCCTCGATCAATTCATCGATCTGATCAACATAATGCACTTGCTCGGTGTCTTCTGGGTGCTTCATTGACTTGAACAAGTCGAATGTGACCGTTTCTCCTTCAAACTTGCAGGTTAGCTTTCCAGTCTCGCAGTCAATGTGTGTCCTTGCTGTCTTTAAGAATGGTCTGCCCAAGATCATTACTGGCTGCTTGCTTGATCTCCCCATGTCCAGGACATAGAAATCGGCAGGAAAGATGAGTTCCTCCACCTTGACCAATACATCTTCCAGAATTCCCTCGGGGTACACATTTGATCTGTCTGCCAACTGGATTACTACCCTTGTTGGTTTCATCGGCCCTATACCCAAGTCTTCGTACATTGACTTAGGCATAACATTGATCGATGCTCCCAAGTCGAGCATGGCTTTTTCTATGTTCATGTTGCCTATTATGCAGGGAATATAGAACATTCCAGGGTCTGCACACTTCCTTGGTACATTCCTCTGGAGCACCGCTGAAACATTCTCTCCTACTTCGAACTTGGCATCATCTTGGTATTTCACTTTTTTGGTGCACAGCTCCTTGAGGAATTTGGCGCACCTGGGCATGGATTTTAGGATGGTCAACAGAGGCATGTTGATTTCCACCTTTTTGAACATCTGGAACATCTCATTGGTGTCTTCCTTCTCTTTCTTCTTGCTCAATCTGCCTGGGAAAGGAGGGTAGATTTTTGGTGGTGTCACTGCTTGAGCAGATACTGATGTTTCCTTCTGTTTGGGTGGTGTCAGCTCGAGCTCTTCCTCTGACTCTTCTTCCTCGTTGACCTCTTCAACCGTTCCTTCCACTTGAGATGGTGGAGTGGGCTTCTTGGGTGCTTCAGCTAGGACCTTTCCATTTTTGAGATGGATCGCATTCAGTTGGGCGTTGTTTAGTTCAATTTGGGGAGGTAGACCGTTGGTCTTCTTCTTCATCTCAGTCATTGCCTGGGTCAAGTGCGCCAGTTGGGCATTGATGTTCTGGAATTGCCCGCGCGACTCAAGCATTTGAGCATTGATATTCTGCAGTTGACCTCGAGTCTCAACCTTGTACTTCTCGTTGTCCTGTTTGTACCGGTCATTCTCCTGCTGGGCTTTGATATTTTCATTGACCAAGGTCTGCATCATGTCTGCCAAAGTTGGGCCATTGTTCTGGTTCTGCTGGTTGTTGCCCTGGTTTTGGTAGTTATTCCTCTGATGATGGTTCTGGCCGTGATATTGCTGGCCTTGATTGCCTTGGTTTCCTCCACCTTGGTAGTTGTTGTTTCCGTACCGGTTGTTCGAGTTGTACGTGTTCCCATTGGGTCTTTGTCCGTTCCCATTGTTCTGCATTATCACCTTGACCTCTTCGTCAAAAAGCTCAGGGCACTCGTCAGTGGCATGGTTACTTTCCTTGCAGATTTGGCACGCCTTGACTCCTCTCTTTAGCCCTGGGTTTTGGTTGAGCACCAGTTGCTCAACTATGTTGCACAGTTTGTCCAACTTGACTTCAGTTGCAGATGGTACGGGCAAGTTGTTCCTGGGTAGGTCACTGCCATCCTCCCTTGTTTCTTCAGCCATTTCCTTGAAGATTTTGAATGCTTCGTCGGCCCTCTTGTTTAGAATGGATCCTCCACAAGCTGCGTTGACCCATGTCCTCTCCGTCTCCCTTAGTCCAGAGATGAAGTACTGGACCAAGTCATGGTCAAGGATCTGATGCTGTGGGCACTTGGCCAACATCTGCTTGAACCTGACCCAGTAGTCGTGGAAGTTCTCTCCTCCTCCCATCTTGATGCTGTTGATCTTCTTCCTCATCTGCTGGATGCGTGCAGCTGGGAAGTACTTCTCAAGGAACTTCTGCTGAAGCTGACTCCAGGTGGTCACTTCTCCAGCGGGTAGAGTGTACAGCCACTCTCGGGCACCTTCAGCCAGTGAGAAAGGGAAGGCTAGAAGCCTGATGTATTCCCCTAGCCCTTCGCTTGCTCGGATGGTGCCACATGCCAACTCAAAGTCTTGGAGATGTCTCTGGGGATCCTCCAATGGCATGTCACTGAACTTGGGCAAGATCTGGATGAAGCCGTGCCTCATCTCCCAAGTATTGTTTTCTACCGTGGGCAAGGTGATTCCCAGCGGCTTTAGGTTCAAGTTCTCTGGGAACATCGTGTCCCTCAACGTCTTGGCTCTCTCTTCTCCCATCCTTGATCGCGTAGGTGACCTGGATGTGTTCGGTGAATCTTCTCTCGATGTGTCCGAGATCGACTCTCCTGTCTCAGTTATGGTCAACTGAGTTACTTGAGCGGCACGTGCCAATGCTTGCTTTTGCTTTGTTGCTTTTCGATTCTTCCTCGCGGTTCGCTCGATTTCAGGATCAAATAGTAGTGGCCCTGTATCCTTGCTTCCCGATGATTTAGAGTCCTGCATACAAAAACAGGTCAAGCGTTAGCACGGAAAACTATTGGCTTGGAATATTGCCTCCCCGGCAACGGCGCCAATTTTGACGCTACCGTCGTGGAGTAGCGCAAAATAATATTTATAGTTCCTAAACTATTCACTAGCAACAAGTACTAGTAGCAAGTATAGGGTCGATCCCACGAGGAGGCGATTTAGCTTATAGTTTTCCCGGCTTTGAATGCTCAATTGGGTTGTCACGTTTGAAAAGGTTTTGTTTTGGAGAGCAGTTGGGCACTGCCGAACCGTGGTCACCGTGTTTACTTGACTGAAAAATAGCAAATGACTTAAACAAAAATAAACTAGCATGCAACCTAATGAAATGATTGAGCAATTAACAGACTCGACTAAGCAGATAAGATGAAACAAATAAAGACTAAAGTATCCAGGCATCGACTCCCCTGACTTCCCCCTTGACCTATGTGCTGCCGATCATCGGTACGTATATCATTTTGCTAACAGTTTTGTCTTCCAGTTATAGATCCCAAGTATTAACATCCCTATGATGTCACGCATATTAATACTCCGAACCCTTATTCGCTCTTATGTTTAAGTCCTGCCAGATCTCTCTCGACAGGTCTCCTGACGTTGACCAATTCGACACTATGTGACCGCATGAGTCTAAGTTGGTCAAGTCGCCTTCATCCTCCAAGCAAACCCGGAATGGCCAATAGCATGCCTGGACAGACCCAAGTCATACGACCACATCTCCAGCAACATGTTGTACTTCGCGGACGCCCAGTCTCCCGGTCGCGTTGATCCACGTACTCCTGTGTTAGGCAAGTCGGGGTTCCCACTGGTCACTGTAGGATTGCCCAAGTCCCTAACATGCTTAAGTTACTACCCTGTTGAATCGGGAACAAAACTCAGCTAGTTGCTGTCATCAATAAGCCTCCCGGCACGATCACGTCTCAGGGTTGGTCAGGTTCTGCCTTTGCCCAGATACAAACCGATTAGCTACTTGACATAATTAAAACAGAAAATAAAAGAGAAGAAGTAAGGCGAACTGAACTATGCATTAAAACGGGAAATTGTTCAAAGGGAAATAACAGCAAAGTAAGAAATTAAAAACATGAAAGCATGAAAGAAATTGTTTTTAGCCCGAGGGCTTAACAGAAAATAAATGCCGGCGAGTGGTGTTGCTCACGCGGCCGCCTTCTTCGTCACTGGTCAGGTTAGGGCTTGCTCCGTGTTCTTCGCTGCTCATACGTCGTGCTTCTTCTTCATCAGTCACTCTCTTATATAGACGGGCTTTAATTGATGGGAGACGTGTGGGGGAATACCTCCAGGGTTGGACGAGAGTCCTCCTTTTCTTTATCTCTGAATCTGGTCATCTTTGAAGAGTCCACGATTTTCAGGATTCTGGGTACACCGAATGCCCAACGTTCCGCCTCCGTCAATGTTAGCGCTTGCCCATGTATTTCCTTCTCTGACTGACTGTGGTAGCGGACCATGTGCGGTACTTGGTCGAGCTCAAGTCTTGCTCCACCTGCTGACGTCCTGGTTGCTTGCTCAACTCTGCTGGACCCTTTTCGTCAGTCTGGCTTGCTCAACTAGTGCTCTTGACCATGGAAGGTGATTTCCTTGCCTCTTTCACACAGTGCGCTCCTCTTTTCACTCCTTTACCTGCCCACCTGCAAAACTTGCCCAAGTACCCAAACGTGCCCTCCCAGACACAAATAAAGTAAAAACAAACTAAGGACTCGATTTACTTGACTCTAAAAACCTAAAAATGAGCCAAAAAATATGGCTCATCAGCAGGCCATCCATAAGATCAACGAACTCTGCCGCAAAGTCTGCTGGCCACCTCCACACCCGATCAACTATGACCATACTCAACGACGCAGCCCTAGGAAGCCTTCTAAACCACGGTCCCAACTGACACACCTCCTCCAAACGACCTAGGGGGTGCCACAGGTCCCTCCAAAGGTAAAACTGCGATCCATCCCCGACCCGCATCTGTATAGCTGGTAACACAGCAGGGCGTAGCTTTAGGAGCTGACGCCAACTCCAGGAGCAAGCCCTCGACATCTTAGCACTCCAAAAGGAATGCCTCCTCAGTCGATTCTCCTGAATCCAACTGACCCAAACCGATTCTGGATCCTGACTTAGAATAGCCCAGATGTGTCTGGTCATAAGAGCTCGATTATGAGCAGTGAGATCACGGATACCCAGTCCATCCCCACTAGCAGGTCGGCAAATATCACCCCATCGGACCTTGGCGTACCCCTTGTTGCACAACCCAAACCAAATAAATCGCCCCAGCCTCTTCTCAATCTCCTCAATAATCCCCTGGGGGAGGATGAACACACTGGCCCAGTAGATATGTAGTGTACCAAGAACTGAACGGATCAGCTGTAGACGTCCTGCATAAGATAGGGTACGAGAGGTCCAAGAACCCAGTCTACCATCAATCCTCTGTAGCAGGGGGGCACAATCCCTTAGCCTCAACTGAGAAGAGATCAGAGGGACTCCCAGATAACGCACCAGAAGGGTCCTAACCGGGAAATCAAACACTGGCTGGAGTATCGAAACATCATCCTGCGCCTGGAGGGAGAGATAGATATTACTCTTATCTACATTCGCATGTAGACCCGAGTAAGTCGAGAAAAGCTGCACTCCCCGTCTGAGTGTAGCGATAGACACAGGATCGGCATGACATGCAAGTAGAAGGTCATCAGCAAAACTCAACATATATGTCTGGGTCCTCTCACATCTCCAATGATACTGGAACTCCGGCTCAGCCTGGATATGCCACTCCAAGATCCCATGTAAGACCTCCATCACAAGGACAAACAGAAAGGGTGACATCGGGTCTCCCTGCCTCAATCCCCGAGCACCTCTGAAATACCCCTCAGCTGAACCATTGATGTTCACCGAGTAGGACGGAGTAGTGAGGCACTCCATAATCCAACCGATGAACACCTGATGGAATCCCATGGTCTCCAATGTCGCTTGCACAAATCTCCACTCGACATGCTCTATCTTGATCAAGGCAAACTAGTAATTAACACTAAAAATCATATACACTATATTTTTCCTGCCAAAGATCTGGTCAGGCTGCTGCAGTAGCCTGAACTATAGTCACTTTTGTACTTTGGTTACCCAACTTGCATTTTGTACAATCGAGTAGCTGAACTTTACTGAATTTGCACTTTCGTGCAAAATCGGGCAAAAGACGGCGACACGTGAAATTCACGTGACTTAACATTGAATGACCGAAGGCAAATTAGACTTTTCCCAAAAATAATTAAAAAATAAATAAATTAATAATTTTCATTTTCGTCAAATTTTTTTTTCAGAAACTTTTAAAAAAACTCCAGTCTTAAACTCATATGAATCTGTACAATAAAAACAAGAAATTTAAAGTAAAGTAAAAATCTCTTCAATTTCCAACTCTACTTCCCATTTTTATTTTGAATTGAAAAATTATAAATATTTTCAATTTATAAATTGAGAACCCTAATCGATATAGAAGAGAGAGTGTGAGAGTGAGGGCGGCCGATGGCCTGAGAACCTTCAACAGCAACGCCGAATGTTGGTGTGAGGACCTTCGACGACAACGATGCCGATTCATTGTTGAAGAACAAGGGCGGTGGTTGGTTGTGATTGAAGCAGGGCAGTAGTCGTCTTTGCAATTCTCGAAGGCTCCAGTGACGACAATCAATCTTGGGTCCATGTGGTGGCCGCATTGACGATAAGGGTTTGGGTCGATCCTTATTGGTGGCTCTCGGAGGTGGTTCCGGCGAGGGTGGTTCGGACAAGATCTTGTTTTTTTTCTATGTAAATGGTTAATTATTTAAATTGTTTTGATCGTGAAATTGAGATTTTGATGATTATAATAATATTTTTATTTTTCAAGTTCTGCAAATTGAAAATAAACGTGAAGATGAGGATGCTCTTTGTATTTTTGTTTACAATTCATGTGTAAGCTCTGTTGTATAGCTTTGCCAACCAGAAAAAATAAGTAAAGATGCAGTTGCAGAATTGAAGGAAGAAGGTTTGATAGCTCCATTTGCTTTTTCATTTTTCTAGTTTTTGAGATGACAGGGAAGAGGCAAGTGATGAAGAAATGAATACAAGACTAAAAGAGTAATTACACATTCAATGGAAATAAACCTTAAGGTTATTCAAGTAATTTCCCTTCTCTAACTACTGAAATCACGACACCTGACATTGATAATCACGTGCATCTCACGTGTCGTCGGAAACCGCCCATTTTTAAATCAAAGTGCAAATTCGTTAAAGTTCAGCTAATCGAGTGTACAAAATGCAAGTTTGGTAACCAAAGTACAAAAGTGCCTATAGTTCAGCTACTACCCTACAATTATCCCTTACTTTATTACCCTTACCTAAATATAACAGAATATTTATAAAAATTATTCGGTTTAAGATATTGTTTCATATTTTGCATCGTGAGAATTATTCTTTTTCTTCTCACGACATTTTCTTGGCATACGGTTCACAATGAACAACAAATTCTTAGAATGGTGATGTCAGACTAATTGTCGTCACGGCGGTGGCTCGTGATGACGCGACGGCGGAAGGAGGTCAGCGGTTCTGATCTTTGGGCATGGAGGCGTGATTATCTTTAGGCTCGTTGAACAGGGAATCGAGTCGGGTGTCGAATTCGATGGCGATGATTCCGTTCTTTGTGTTCGAAACCGCTTCACCTAAAAGCTCGAACTTTTAGAGAAGTTGGGCAACTATACATTTATAGTGGGCCGAATATATTCTCCAATACTCCCCTCACTTGTGGACCGATTTCAAACTCAGGAGAAGGTCAACAAGTGGATAATTAATTCTGGTGGAGTCGCTCATGGCGGGAGTAAAACTCAGGATTTTCCACAAGGATAGACTCTGATACCATGTTGAGAGCAAGCCCAATACGAAGTGGGTGCCCCAGTCGATGGATTTTCCGGCTGTGGGCCCCTGTGCCGATGAAATTTCTGACCACGAGTAATTCCGATGGAATTTCCGGCTTACTCGTGAGGGGGAGTGTTAGAGTATCCCACATCGATTGGTTAAAAAACCTTGGGCTTACATATAAGTTGGACAACCTTAATACCTTAACAAGACCTTTTGGGCTTACATATAAGTTGGACAACCTTAATACCTTAACAAGGCCTTTTAAGGTGTTATTGGTCCAACTTTGACACTTTGTGGGCTGACGAAGGTGCATTTGTTGGGAGAGAAGGAGTACATGTTTCATTACGAAACGACGCCTAATTTGTGTTGTCGATTGAGAAGAATAGGAGTAGGAAACGACGCCTAATTTGTGTTGTCGATTGAGAAGAATAATCTCATGGAGAATGAGACGGTGGTGTTGTAGATGGCGGATCTGGAGCTGATCGGATTGCTGTGATTTTTTCCCCCTAATTTTGTTCATGAATTGTACTTTCGTATTTTTTCTTTTTCGCTATACTTGATCAACTAAAAAAACAAAATTAGAAAGAAGGGGTTCTCATCCTGGTAACCTCAATTCTTACATAATAGTATGCATCTCCAAAATTCGAAAACAGTGCCCATGAAAATCTGGAGATCGAATAGCTTCGGAATCGTTGACCTATTTACGCCATCAGTCGGCAACCATCATGTTACGCCCAAATATAGAAATTATATTTTCATAGTTATATTTTCATAGTTCATATGCAAATCGTAAAATCTAGCAGAGATATATATGCTTGTTTTCTACAATATATTGCTCATAAATTAAGCTACGAAAATTTGGTTGAAATTATTTTTCAGCCGATGTTGAGTTGCATAATTTGAGGCGGCAACTTATAACTTATCCTCGAAAGTAAAAGGAGAATTGTGTATCCATTTTTTCCTAGTGTGAATTATAATTATGATTTTAGTGTTATTAATAAATATTCTTTTGAAATGTTTTATACTATGATTTTAGTGTTATTAGTGAATATTTTCTTGAAATGTTTTTAATGATGATTTATTTTTGTTCGATAATATTTTTGTATATTTATAATGAAAATTTGGATTAGTTGTACAATAGATAATACACCTAAATGCATGATATAAGTATTGGTTTAAAGCTGTAGTTACATCGTGAGTTTGAATGAGAATAAATAAGTAGCTAATTAAACGGGATTAGAATAATAAAAGGGCAATTCGAGTATGATTAGCCTAACATGTAATTAGGAAAAACTGATGTATAAACTACATAAATTTAGGGGTGTGCACCGGTCCAAGACCGGACCGGACCGGAACCGGAATCTTGAATTTTCAAGGACCGGAGATCGGACCGGTATCAATCCGGTCCGGACCGGACCGGACCGATAAATTTCGACCTGATCCGGGTTTAGACCGGTTGAGATCGATTTTGTTTATTTTATTAAATTTTATTTATTTTTTAAAATTATAATATTTAATATTAATAAATATACATAATAAATATGAATAAATTCAATTGATAAATAAAAATAATTAAATTAAGCAAAATATTTCATATTAAAAAAATAAAAATTTAATTTTTTATATATTATTTTAAATATAAAACATATATATATATAATATATATAAATAATAATATATATATTAAAATTCCGGGTTTCCGGTCCGGACCGGAAAATTTCGGGTTTAGACCGGACCGGACCGGAACCCGGAATCTCTAAAATTTTCGGATCGGAGACCGGACCGGATGCAACCGGTCCGGTCCGATTCCGGTCCGGTCCAAACCGGTTCCGGTTATTTTGCACACTCCTACATAAATTCACTTAAATGTTCACCTCTCTCAAATTTACCCTAAAATTTAAGATCAAAATGGGCCACGCCAGTTTAAAATTTTCATGTAATAATTAACATGAAATTAAATTAGATTTATCTTTCTTTTCCTTTTTTTTTAATAAATATAACAAACAACTTAACACGCCCAAGAAATTCATTCAGAGTTTGGTTGGACTTCTTGAAAGTGCGTGGCAGGGGTATTTACGAAGAAAAATACGCTGCCAAGCTTAAGGCAGGGTGATGCGCTACTTCAGTATGCCACACCACGAAGCCTTACAATTTTAGTTTGTTCGTTTTAATTAATTTAAGTGTTTTAATGTGTATCTTAAATTATGAGTTTAATATATATATATGTGATATATGTATAAGTTATGCAGCGGAAAGATAAACGTTAGGCAGAACGAACAAACTCACACACACAAACGAAACGATAAATAAATAACACAAGGAATTAAATCTTTGTATGGGTATTTAAATTATACCCATACGAATGTGCCTTACGGCAAAAATTATATTATTAAAGATCAGCGTCTTTACAAAGGATAATCTCGGATTTACAATCGATTAAACTTAAGGCAATGCGAAGGCATTCCTTCTCGTTTATCGGATCCGGAGATTAGTGAACAATCAAAACTGAAATAAAGTATATAAATCTATCCTATACTAAATTCCAGATCATTCCTTAGTCATACGTAATTCTCTTCGACGAGAAGATAAATGGACGAAGAACTTCCAATGAAGATCTTGCCTACAAAACTGACTAGTGAATAATCTGGAGTACAATTCGTGTTTTGGGATAGATGAAAGTGTTATTGAATGAGCTGAAGTCTCCTGGTATTTATAGGAGGAGCTCTCAACCGAAATCCCTAGTAAAACTAGGTTTAGAGTGGTTGAGAGAAGATAGGAACCGCCTTTGACCAGGCTCCTGTCTTTGCCGCACAGCGAGCTGTTCTTCAGGCAGGGCGAACCTTCTTCAATTGACTGGAATGCCTTGCCTCTTGCCAATGCCTTCCAATTCTCTTTGTTTTCAGGTTCTCTATGCCTATCGCTCCTACTCGAGTCTTCTGCTCTTGTTCGTCGTGCGGCATGCCGAAGGTCTTCGTCCTGCCGCATGAATCTGCTAACGACTTTGAGTCTTCTGCTCTTGTTCGTCGTGCGGCATGCCGAAGGTCTTCGTCCTGCCGCATGAATCTGCTAACGACTTTGAGTCTTCTGCTCTTGTTCGTCGTGCGGCATGCCGAAGGTCTTCGTCCTGCCGCATGAATCTGCTAACGTCTTGATTGTCTAAACACGCATGATTCAACTGGAACATCATGCCTAAACATTTCACAACTATAAAGAGTGAAAAACAACAATATAAACGTGTGAAGAAAGGAAAAAACATGTAAATATATCCAAGGCATTGTTATGCTCAGTAACTCTGCCGCATTACTCTGTCTAGCTATATTTACACTAACACTTCTACTTTTAAGAATGATTGCCAAAACACAACTCTGATTGCGTTTGAATATTTCAATATGTATTTAAATTGAGATTTCCCAATTTAATTGAGCAACGCCTATCTATAATCTATATCTATCTATATTTATATATCTATATAATATATGAAACGATAAAGCGAATTAGACAAGATATCTATTATTTATTCATCATTCATATGATCCTTATTTTATTCGATTACATTATTTTTATTCATTATTAATTTTATAGTATTGGCGCGATTACAGAGCTTATCGACCCCGATTAATGTTTAAATTTTCTTTTGACATGATCGCCATCTTCATCCCGTTATTACATTGACCTGGAAAACCGCAGATGAAGTAGTACATTTTGACCTCGGTGAGCTTGTAACTTTCTGTCAAAGGTTGGCCCGTGATTTTGCAATGATCGTAATCCTCTTTCGTCACGGCGAAGACATTGTGACTATTGTAATCAGACCTGAACACTGTCATCAAATATTTAACCTCCAAAACTTTTAAGATAATTATATTTAAGCTCAAAACCTTTAATAAAATACAGTTTACATTCAAAGGTCTAATAAAATTTGCAGTTTACCCAGAAAATTTTACTTTAAATTTTAATATATTAAAAAAATTACTGGTATTTTACCATAAAAATATTTATAAATATATAAAATTTATTTTTCAAACAAATATCAAATCATTGTTATTAGTTTATTTTAATTTATTTTTCAATTACTCTTACAATTAAAATTATCTTGTAATTACAATTAAAATTTCATTTTAATAACAATAACCAAATTGACATTTAAAAAAATTAATAATTTTTTTAAATATAATCATCGTACTTATTAAAATATTATGTGATTTAATATCATACAAAAATTTAAATAAAATATTTTAAAATTTATAGTTAAGAAGTACTACTAAAATTTAATTTTCAAAAAATATTTTATTTTAATTTTGTAAATTTAATATAAATTAATTAAAAACTTAATATAAATATTAATATAAATTAATTATAAACTTAATAAAAAATATATAATAAAATTATAAATTAATAAATATAATTAAAAAAAACTATAATATTAATTAAAATTGATAATAAAAAATATGAAATAAATACATTAATAAAAAATATAAATATTAAAATAAAAATAAAAAAATTGAATGGTCAGAACATTGAGCCAAAATTTGGTCAAACCATTTGGCCCGTCATCCGTTTTGACGGGGCCGAAAAGGCTCAAATTATTTGGCCCAACTCGACCTATTGGTCGGGCCGGGCCGAAACTCTCAGCTCTATATTCTCCCTAACAATAAGTGTAAGTGTAACAATTTTTTTAAAAAAATCTTACGGAGTGTGTCTTGGACGTATATGATGTCTTTGTTACGCGAGCACCCGTCTTGATGGGTAGTTCTTTTCACAGCTCCCGGGGCCCAGTTCACGTCGTAAGTGCACGAGTTCAAAGTCGGCATGTAAAACCCTTCGGCTACTTCGCTGTATTGCAATACCACAACCATGGGGACGGCTATGGTCGTAAACAACAATGTCACAACACGAAGAAACATAGTGTGAATGTGCTTTTCTTTTTTTTATTTACTGAAACAATTCGATCAATATCTATTTATAGACAACTAATCTATGGGATAGGAAAAAAATCCCGCTTTGTCGATACATCGGATTGTCTTTTGAATAATAATATGTAGCCTATTTCTGATATTATGATTAATTAGGCGAAGAATTCACCCCTTATGATGTCACGGGAGACTTTTCGGTGGGTTTATTCTATGCTACCCTAATAGTAATAGGGTAGTGCACTAATCCACTCAAAATGTAACATGTGGCCATTACAAAAGAAATCAATTAATGAAAAAAAAAATTAAAGTATGTACACATGTAAATATGTGTGTGGAAATAGAGTAGTACCCTTTGGTTAGCATAGAATTATAGTCAATTGCTAAAATTGATAATTGACATGAAAAAGTGGTTCTAAAGATACTGATTTAACTCCTGCCAAAACATGTACACGATTATTTCTTTCATAATATGAGTACCCGTAGACCAATTCGCTATTGTACAAACAAAATCATCGTCGCATGCACGTAGCTGAGAGCTTAGTTAAGTAAAAATATATTAACATTATTAAAGATGGGCTTTAGAACTTGTATATTCTTATGCTTTGGCATTAAAATGTCTCCGCCCCTTTATTTTTTTATGTGATTGATAATTATCAAAATAATAATAATAATAATAATAATAATAATAATAATAAATACTAATATATTTAAATATTAAAAAGAATACCTTAAATACGTATACGGATGAAAATTGAGATATTTGATTCCTTTATAACCTAGTCTCACGGGTCTATGCTAATGGAGTATATCCATCAAATTTGCTCTAAAGTCAAACATGTTAGGTATTTTCTACAAAGAGGTGTCAAAAGTTTGATTAAACCGATCAAACTAAACTAAATCGACACTATTCGATTAAATCAAACCGAACTAAACTAATTTGGTTTGGTTTTCGGTTTGAATTTTTTGAACTTTTCGGTTTTCGCGTTAGTTTGGTTTTTTAACCGATAAATCGATAAAACCGAACCAAACCAAATAATAAATAAATAAATAAATAAATAATTATATATATACCTCTATAATTATTTTTAAATAAAATAATATACTAATAATTTTGAATTTTTATAATTTTATTTTTTTTTCATTTTTTTTATAATTTAAATTTTATTTTTATATTTAATTTTTCAATTAAAAGTAATAGGAGTAATTATTATTTGAAATTTAATTTTTTTTATAATTTTTAAAAATTTTAATTAAAATTTGGTTAAAACCGAACCAAATCAAACCAAACCGAAATAATTCGGTTAAAACCGAACCAAACCATTTTCAAAACGGTTTGATTTTTGAGTTATAAAAATATAACTTAAATGGTTCGGTTAACTGAATTTTCAGTTCGGTTCGATTTAGTTAAACCGAATTGATACACCTACATGTTTGAGCTCCGATCGAATTGTGAGTAAAGTTTCTTGTTTTTCTTCTTTAAAAATAAAAATAATTAAATAACAATATTTTTAAATTTATTTATTCATATTCTCTAGTTATAATATTTTAATAGTCTATAAAAAAAAACTTTAACTGTTATATTCTCTAGCTATAATAAATTAATGGTCTATTAAAAAACGTGCATTGTGTTTTTAATAGTCTATGAAAAAACATGTTTCACTTTAATTATTATATTATCTAGCTATAATAATTTTATAGACTATGAAAAAATATGTTTCTCTTTAGTTATTATATTCTCTAGCTATAATATTTTAATAGTCTATTAAAAAATACGTTACCCAGTCTTGAAGTATCGAAATTTAGGAATGTTTTTTGGGTGTACCTTTTTTTTTTATATTTATTAGGATTGTATATGATTTTGGAGAGTAATGCATATTAATATATTATTGTTAATTTATTTGAAATTGAAATGAGTCCAATTAAATGAGTAAATTAAAAAATAAATTACGCGGATTAAATATGTGACAATGAACTTGATGTTTAAATAAAAGGAACTAATTATAATTACGTGGTGAAATTCGACGCCGTCGTCGACGTTGCAGAAGAGTGGCTGTAACCGTCAGAACCAATTACGAAGCGTTCGGGAGAGGCAGGAACTGAGAGGTTTTGGAGAGGAAGAGCTTGATGAGAGAGATGAGGTTCTCGGAGGAGATTGAAGAGAGGAATAAAATTGGGGATTTTTTGTTGGAGGAGAGAAAAAAATTAAATTAGGTAATTTGTCTCGATTATAAATCAGAAAAAGAGAAAGAAAGATTTATTTTTAATATATCTAATTATAAATTATGAATTTTGTTGAAGACGTGTGAGTTCCACGTCACACGTTGGGTGATATATATATATATATATATATATATATATATATATATATATATATATATATATATATATATATATATATATATATCACAATTTATTTATTTTGCATAAGATCTATATTTAATTATACTTTATTTTTTCACACTAAAATATAATTTTGCTTTTAATTTTTAATTATTTCTTGAATATTACGAGATTAAGGCGTTTTAGTACGTCAAAAATTAAATAAAAATAACCGAATATATTGCCGAAGCAACTCGCCCGAGTCGATCTCACGAATAACACTACTATCGGCCGTAAAAATGTTTTTGTGTTTGCAATGAAGAAGAGAGAACGAAGTTTATAGCATAATGCAGGATTTGGATTTGTTTTGTTTTTAAACTAAAAAATTAACTAAGAAATAATAATCTAAAATAATCAAGTAACAATGAACAAGAATTAACTATGTGTAATGAATGAGGAAAAGACTAGGGATTGAGTTCATCAAACATAAATTTCGGGTTATAAATTTACGAGCAATAAATCTAAACTAGAACGTCCGTCTCCGGTAGATTCTAACGTATTCGATTGAAACTAATCATGTAATCGCTCCTAAGCCTCATACAATCTTATGAAATTCAATTTGACAATTCATCGAACACCTAATTTGCACAAGTAAAACTTCAACCCTAATTCATGAATGAATCCCTCTTCCCCTAGTTAAATAATTAGCTACTCATGATTATACGTAGGAAACAAACGATGTTTACGAAATTCATAATCAAATCGAATAAATAAAATAAACAAGAAGACAAAGAGATAAGCAATTGAAACGAATTAAATCTAAAGATGAAAAGGAAAAGCTTACTAAATTACTCGTTCAAATTCGAAACAAGGATCGGTGATAATCCCGATTTTCGTCCACGAATCAAAAGCATGAAAAGCAAGAATAAAAACCTAGGATCTCGAGTCTCAAGAGCTCTCCAAAACGTGCGGAAAGTATGAGTGAAAAAGTGTTTCAAAACCTAGATTCAAAACCCAACTAATAGTATGCCAAAAACGGAGGTCAAACGCGGTCAAATCTGGACGAGGAGACGAAGCGAGCGCCTGGGGGCAGGAAGCGAGGCCCGCGCTGGCCGGCAGGCGCCCGCTTGGCAGGGAGGCGGGCGCTTGGTGGAAAAAACTGGTTCTCTGGAAGTGGGGTCAGGCGGGCGCCTGGTGGACGTCTCGGGCGGGTGCCTGGTGGTCAGGCGGACGTTTGGATGGCTGGGCCATGTAGAGGACTCCAAGGGCTTTCCGTAGAGGTATAGATCATCTCCATAGGTGGTTTGAGTTCGGAGACCCAAGCTCTCCAAGTTCGCTGCGCATACACTCCGAGGTAGCTGCGTACTGGGATGGAAACTCAAGGATTGCGACTTTATGATGGGGATCTATGATAATAAAAGAGAAGGGCCTCGTACACCTCTTCGAGAGCTTTCTGACTAGGTATGGACCATGCATGTATGTAGTCGGAGCTGGGAGAACCAAGCTCTCCAAGTTTGCTGCACATACACCCCAGAGCAGCTGCATACTGGGCTGGAAACCCGTGAATTCCGGCTTTATGACGGAGAACCATGACAACAAACTGGTAGAGCCATGTAGAGGATTTCAAGATCTTTCCGACAATGTATGGATCGTGTTTTGAGGTGGTCGGAGTGGGGAGAACCAAAGTGGCCAAGTTCGCAGCGCAATCTCGGTCGTTTGTCGGTCAAATCACTTTAATCAATTTTAACTCGTTTTCTTTCTCTTTTCGCATCGAACATGCTTATACACCTGAACACTTCACAACACATTAAAACATACCAAAAACAAGAGAATGACAGAAATAAACGACGCAAAACGACACGAGATAACACAAATATCAAAAGAAAAATGACACAAAAATATATAAATCATTACGAACAAATATATTGTTTTTTAAAATTTTAAATGCGATTTACCTCTTATTTTTGTGTTTATAAAAAAATAAAAAATAACATTTTTTTTTTAATTTTATACCAAACAAAGTGTTTATATTATCTTGAGAGGAAGAAAATATATATTTTCTTAATTTTTAAATTAGAAAATAGTTTAATTACAATAATTCAATTTACATAGATGAATAATTTACACATATGAATTAAATGCTGAGTCCGTCCTGAATTTTGATCATCTAAAAGAAATTTGTGAATACTTTTGCAAGAAAGATGATATACATTACACCCCAAATCTTGGATTGAATGATAAGGAAGCAGATATTCTATTCCAGTGCTTAAAAACAACGACGACGATCGAGTATTTGAAAACGATACATAGAACAACATGCTCTATCTGGATCAAGGCAAACTACTAATTAACACCAAAAATCATATACATCATATTTTTCCTGCCAAAGATCTGGTCATGCTGCAGCAGCCTCTTGCGAATCGTCCTCGGGTTCAGTTTCAGTTGCCGCTATTAAGGAAGCCGACTGAATCTTTCCAGCATGCTCAAGCCTCATCAGAATCACCCCCCTGCAAAAACAGATTCAAATCAATAAACGATTCTCATCTCAGTGATACGGTACTTTGATACATATCGGAAACATAAAGTACCTTGCGTAGCGAGACTGGATGGAGATGTCCCGTACTTTGATACGGTTCACAGTTCCACTTTGGCTCACCAACACCACTTCTTCATCACTCTCTCCATCCTCTGATAAAACAAGTATACATCATCAGCTCAGTAGAATGTTGCAAGGAGGATTTAGTTAGGAAATATTATCGATTGATCACCTCCTACAGAGAATCCTACTACAAACACTGCAGCCAGCTGATCCTCCGCTGCAAACTAATTAGAAAAGAAAATGATTGTTACACGATTTTTATATAAAATTATTCATTTAATCATCTGAGAATGTAATAACCGACCTTGTATCCTATCAACCCAACCCTGTTTAGGGGTGACATCCGGAAGCTAGCAAGAGGAACTCGCTTCCCATACCCATTCTCAGATACAAACAGCAGCCAAGGACCAGCATATCCCTTGCTTCTGCACGGATAAACGAGAAATAGTTTTTACAGTGTTTATACTAAAGGTAAACTAATCTTTACAAGTTCATATACTAGGAAGAAAACGTTATATACACCTAAACAACATGAAAATAAAATAGAAAAATAAAGTGAAACGACATAATATCAAACTTCATAATGCATAGCTGAAAAGGTAATGATTTAGAATTTACGGGATCAGCTTCATTTCCGTGTCTCTCTCTAACTTTTTTCTGAAAGTGGAAGGTATTATGTCCACGCTTGCCATTTTATCTTCGTGTTTCACTCTCATGGCTATTCCGCCTCTAGTATTCCTTCCAAGTGCTCTAATCTAAATAAAGAGAACAAGCAAAGCATGGAACACAACTTCAACAGTGAAATAAAATAGCAGTATTAAGGGCGAGCATAATTTGTCAGTCGAACTATGGAATTTATTTCACTAACGAAGTATATGCAGAAATCTCACTTTGGCACTAGAATGAAGAAAATACGTAAAGTAACTTACATTCTCACAAGGGGACAAAATAACCATTCCATTTTGTGAGGCCATAGCCACATAATCATCGTTTGTGCACCGCCTCACCCATTTCAATTCATCACCAGGGACCTGTCAATTGAATTTTTGTTGGGTTAGGCATCTACTACAGTAGTAAATATGGAATTCCAAGCAGCAAAGAAGTGAGAGTACCAGTTGAATAGCTATGATCCCGGTTGATCTTATCGATGAGAAATAGTTCAAAGAAACTTTCTTGATGTATCCTTTCATAGTTAGCATCAGAAGATACTGGTCCTTTTCAAATTCACTAACTGGAATAATTGAGGTTACTCTCTCACCATCAGATAGACATAAGATCTGGATCCAATAAGAAATAAGTCATCGACCACTTAATAAAAAACAGAGCATACAAACAAAGAATTTTGATCAAAGGTAGGACAGTACCTGTACTAAAGGTGTGCCAGCAGCAGCCCGACTGCATTCGGGAATTTTATAGGCACGAGCTGAGTATACTGTTCCCTTATCACTGCAAATAGAAATACATGCATAGTAATGAAGAAATACTCATAACCAGAACATGTTCATTTTCAATCAAAATCAAGCTCCTAGATGAACCAAGACCCCCCAAAATGGATGCTATATTAGTATTATTTTATTTCATTTTTTTCCTTCCACAAAAAGTTGAGGGGTAATCATCCCTCCAATTGAGCAGAATACCTCAAATAGGAGGGCGAATTTGAAACAATTGAGTTTGACAAAGAATTATCATTTTACCAAGACTAATCAATTGGTATCATTCGCTAATAGAATAAGGCAAAACAAGATCGTGTGGAAGCAAATACCTGAAATACAAGACATGGTCATGGGTTCGGCATACGATGAAATCAGACATAGTGTCATTTACTCTCAATTTCCCTACTGATTTCCCGATAGTCCCACGTTTTTGACGATTGAAAGTATCAGGCCTCATTCTTTTTAGGTAGCCTTTTTCGCTGACTGCCTGAAAGTAGAATTCAGAATGTTATGTTAGCAAATGATTTCACAGATACTTTTGTTTCTGGAAATAAACAGTGTACAGATTATGTGTACCAGTAGCATTTCTTCGTTAGGAATAACATCTATGTCTTCAAGTTGGCCACTATCTGTATCCTCCAGCATGGAACGCCTCGGGGTAAAAAACCTGTTCTTTATTTCATTTGCTTCGGCTTCTATCATCTAATTATAAAAATAAAAATAAAAATTACACTACGGATAAGAATGAAAATGAGATGTAATTGTTAACTTTTCTAGGGGATAGCAGGATAAAAATTATGAATTGACGAAAAAAAAAAAACTTCCCATTGGTAATATAACGAGCTTGATTATGGAACTGGTTGCAGGCAAATATGTGCATTTGAATATCACGGTAAAAGGATGATGAAGCAGTACAGAAAAATACCTCAAGTATTAATTTTTTACTTGATAGAAGCTCTTGTAGCTTAGAAATTTGTCCGGACAAAGATTTTCCTTCATCAATGAACTTGTTTTTCTGGTGGTAGATACAGAGGAAAAGAGATCAATATAACAGAAAATCATAACAGGTTTGATAATAAATAGAGATACTGAAATACCTCGAGAGATGTTATCTTTCTGAGGCTTATATCCAATATAGCCTCTGCTTGCTTTTCAGTCAAGCTGAACTCTGCAACGTCAAATAAAACATGTGATAAATGGAAATAAAAAAACTATTATTAGTACCTTACACATCATGGCAGATGCAACCACAATGAGGGGATAAAAGAAACTGCTCGATAGGGAATAGTAAACACATATTCATATATTAGCAACTTGCCTTTCATTAAATTAGTTGTCGCCAACACATGGCTAGAAGCTTTCCGGATAACATCAATAACTCTGTCCAGATTTTCAAGTCCTATTACAATACCCTAAGATGCCATCAAACCCAAAGATTATTACACATATAACATTAGTTTATAGAAACAATATAACATACTGGTGGAAAATGGAATAGACTGAATAGTTAGCATACCTCTACAATATGATAACGGTCTTGTGCTTGAGATAGTTTATATTTTGCACGCCTTTCAACAACAGAAGATCTAAAATCTAAAAAGGCCTGCAAAAAAGGATAGTCTGGTCAATTAAATACGGCAAGTCAACTTAATACTAGGAACAGCGGTACTTCTGTGAGCACAAGTTTCTCCAATATCAAATTCAAGTACACGTCATCTTGTTTTCCCAAGATGAAGTAAATAATGAACTGTTTACCTAATTATCTTAAGACTTAAGTTAGATATACTACCTGAAGCAATTCCTTCAGTCCCATCAGCTTTGGTTGCCCGTTAAGGATCCTGGGAAGAGGAAGCAATCAAATGGATCTAAATCATTATTAAAAGGATTCGTTCTACTACAACTGAATGAAAAAAGGCTCTGATGCAGGACAAAACTATGTGAATACTTTTTCTCTAAATCATCAAATAAGAAAGAGAGAAGAAACATGCATTAACTTAAAAGATATCATCAATTGAACACACTTACCCCACCATGTTGCAGCTAAATGTAGACTGCAGTGCAGTTGAACGATATAGATTATTTAAGACAACTGATGGATCTGATCCCCTTTTTAGCTGAAAAGTTGGAGAAAACAAAACAAGTAAAAACAAAGAAAAAAATCTGACCCGGAAATCTATACAATCAGAAAAAAAAATATTATATATATATATATATATATACACACACGTGTGCGGTGTGTGTGCATACGTATTTGGAAAACAATGGCACGCTGTCATCAAGAACGATAAAAAATTACATGATCATCAATTTAAAAAATAAAATCACCTCAATGACTACCCGCATTCCAGACCGATCACTCTCATCCCGTATATCACTTATTCCTTCCAAAACCTAATAAAAAATCAGAAGGCTGTAATAAAGAGTACAATTAAACTAAAGGAAGATCAAGTAGGACATGAGAGAAATAAAAGCAGCAAGCCTGAAATAGCATGTTCAACAATTAAGATTTTTTGTCTAAAAGTAACATCTGCATTTTTCTGAGTGGACGAGGGAAACATAAACAACTAGCTTTGCTAGAGGTAAGAGCATTAAACATAGTAAATTTGATTACTTTCTCATGAAAGACAATTAAAACACATTATCAAAATATACCTTGGCTTCCACAAGTTCAGCAATTTTCACAACAAGGGACGCTTTGTTAGTCTGATATGGAATCTGTTTCGGTTATAGAAGAGAAATTAGGGATTGAAATTAAATGCTTTACACATCTTCAAGAAGATTAATGCAATTGTTAATAATAGAATATAAGGCGGTGGGAGACAGAACCTCTTTTATGATAATTGCTGAACGCTTGCTTTTGGAATCCAGCAACTCAATATCAGTTTTCCCTCTAATTATTACACGTCCCCGCCCAGTTCGATATGCCTCTAAAATACTTTTATAGTAACACGGGAAAAAGGAAAAAAATCAACACATCATAAGTCAATTTTGTGTGATGGACAATACAATCTATAGAATTAATACAATCATACACACGAAAAAGTTGGGATTTTTAGATAACTGGGTATAAGTGCAAATGTTAAGTGCATCACATCAAAAATTTCTTCATATTTACAAGAAAAAATTTCTTCACAATTCTTCCTCTACCTATAAAACCCATAACAGTACCAAGATCAAGTTCAAAAAGTTTGAATTACAATTTATTATCTAAAATGAAATTTCCACACTAGGAAAATCCAAGCATAGTTCACTTCTCATTTAACTGAATTGGCAGTCAAAGTTAACGTAACAATTGTTCAGATTGGCATTTAGAATATCCACGTTCTTTTGACTCGTTTAGTTTAAGCCATCATTTATCCAAGGTGTTACGTTCTGGAAATACTTTAAATTACATACTGTCAGCATGAACATACAGGACCCTTAGGTGGCTGGGGCTTTGGTACATATTCAGTCATATATATTATATTTTCAACATTGTAATGGCTTTTTACTGAGAAAAATTGAAGAAAAATGCCTGCAAAGCTCATATTTTTCCTAAAGCCTATGCATTTTATAAATAGCGATTGTCGATATGCTGAGAAAAGGTAATTATGCAATAACTTACCCAAGATTGCCCATTATAATTCCTCCAGTGGGGAAGTCAGGTCCAGGCATGTATTCAAGCAATTCTTGCAACTGTTACGAAACAGATATACATGAAAAAAGTGAATTCTGTCGAAAGCCCACTAAAAACATTGATATTCGGACGTTAACTGTCTTAACATCAAACAAGCCCTAAGAAAATAAAATTTCCTTGATCTTCGCAAAAAAACTTGATTTTTTTTCACACAAATTCTGAAAGTGGGCATTGATAACTTCTCTATGGACAAAAAAGTCTCACAATGATTTAACATTATTTGTTCCATGATCACTACTCAGAATTAGTGAGGAAGAACGAACCACAGAAGTGTAAGAACAAAAATTAAATTATAGGATAAAAATGATACCGTTGCTTCAGGATTGTGAATCATGACAGACAACGCATCTACCAACTCCCCAAGATTATGTGGAGGAATATTTGTCGCCATTCCAACCTGAGTGCAGAATGCAAATATAAAATGCACTATAAATAGATGATGAAATAATAGAGTTGACTAACGTCAGACCCAGGTCATACCGCAATTCCTGAAGCGCCATTCAATAATAGGTTCGGAATGCGGGCTGGAAGCAAAGATGGTTCCTTTTGTGAGTTGTCAAAGTTCGGAACATAATCAACCTACAACATGTGTATGTAATCTTCGTTCAAGAATCAACAACTAAAATAAATATAATACAATAAACTAAAAACAAACAGAGAACTTAAAGAAGGGCACTGACCGTATCTTGTTCAAGATCTGATAACAACATTGCCTCAGCGAGTGCCTTAAAGAAGAACAAAAGCACATTACTGCCCATCATATGTACAATATAAATACGGAATTCTGATAAGACTATAGGTTCAATTCAGAATAATTTACCTCCAATCTGCACTCTGTGTATCGCATTGCTGCAGGAGGATCAGCATCGATGGAGCCAAAATTTCCATGACCACGGATGAGTGGAGACCGCAAAGAGAAATCCTGACAAGCAAGGATGGCAACTTGATTGTTTAGCATAACAGATCAATGAAATTTCAAAAGTTATGTATATACACACACAGTGATCTAGTGTGCTTATAAGCTGAGACAAACACCCCTTAGTTACATCTTGCATTGAACGATATAAGGCCCCTCCAATTGATAGTTACCTGAGCCATTCGAACCAATGAATCATAGACAGCTGTGTCTCCATGAGGATGGAATTTTCCAAGAACCTGAAATTAAAC
Source organism: Euphrasia confusa (assembly GCA_954870475.1). NCBI lineage: Eukaryota > Viridiplantae > Streptophyta > Magnoliopsida > Lamiales > Orobanchaceae > Euphrasia > Euphrasia confusa. The sequence continues at coordinate 11,997,014 of OX940951.1, read as the reverse complement.
CCAAAAAAGTGATGACGATAGGAAGGGTGCATATGATACAACTATAATATTCCATTTCATTTTTACAGCTCATGCAACCATAATATTAACGAATCATTCGGAAACTTCTGAGTGGCACTAGAAAGTACTCAGTATAAACCCAATACCTCACCAACTACTCTGGCACACTTCTTGTGAGGCTTCTTTGACGAAAGGCCTAACTCGTGCATTGCATATCTGTTTAAAATAAGAAGGGCCAGAGGGTTAATCCAGTACCAGAACCCGGATTTCGTGCAGAAAAGCTTATTCAGTACACAAAACATACTTACGAAACATATGTCCCGATTTGATACTTTTGATATTTATAACTTACAATCCAACAAAATGACACGGAAATACTAATGGATACAACATACTAATATACTAGTCATGTGAATGAAATAGAAGCAAGACTCGAAATTAGAAAGAAAAAAATAAACATCGAATAGTTACTTTACTTCAATTCACACGAAAACACACAAATAACTCACAGTATTCTGCGGTGGACGGGTTTGAGCCCGTCTCTGACATCCGGCAACGCCCGACCCAACAACACGGACATGGCGTAGGACATGTAAGCCTCCGTTGCCTCCTTGTGCAGCTCGGAGACGACAATTTTTCCGTCGCCTCCTTCCCCACCATTTCCGTCAGCGTCCCTCACAGCAACTGCGCTCCCATTATCTTCAAAGTCGTCGTCCCTCTTCCTCGAAGAGGCCTTCGCGGAAAAGAGCTTCTTTTGCTGGTGGGCTCCGGCAGCGGAGAGAAATGGAGGCTCCGGAAGCCGTCTGGCAAGCAGCAGACGAGGCGCGGCGGTGAAGGAAAACGAGAAGTGGCGGGGGTGAGATCGGAGCAAGCGAAGGCCGGTGGCGAGGGCCATGTGCGGTGGTTTGTCGAGCGCGGGTCCGAAATGGGTTCGAGATTGAATGCTGCTGCTAGTATTCATGCCATGGAAGAAGCGGATAAATCTCTAAAAAATGAAAAACCCTAAATAGAGGGTTTTAGCGATTGAGGCGTTTATGCGCGCGCCAAGCTCTAGGAAGGGGTGTCTCCACGTGACCAAACACGTGCCATCGTCTTCCCTATAGGATAATTTTATTTTTTTAATTTTCGTGAAAAAAAAAAGTAAACTTTATTAGGGAAAAATGGAGTAATTATATATACCTACAGTATTTCAATAAGAATGGAGAATATAAAAATGAGAAGAGGGATGTTCTAATTTCCGGTAACCCGTCTCCGACCAAAGATCCAATTTTCAGGTAATAATCGTTCTTTATCGATGTCTAATCTTCGGTTCCAGTCGCGCGTTGTTGATTTCGAATTCGATTTCGAGATATTGCTATAATTTACGACGATTGCGAAATTAGGGTTTCGGTTCCCGATTCTGCCGCCCCGTCTAATCTTTCCGATCCCCGTCGAATTATCCGGCTGGGGATCCTCTTCCCAATTCATCGTGGTTATTTGTTTTCTGATTTTTTTCGTATACAGACGAATCTATTTCTGGGCTTGAAAAGAATCAATGGGTGCGCCTAAACAAAAATGGACTCCAGAGGAGGAGGCAGCTCTCAAAGCTGGGGTCCTGAAGCACGGGCCCGGGAAGTGGCGAACGATTCTGAAGGACCCGCAGTTCAGTGGTGTTCTGTATCTGAGGTCCAATGTTGATCTGAAGGTAGATTAAATGTTTTTTTCCGGTCGATGATGGTAATGTTGTATAGTCATTGGATTACGAGTTATAGAAAATATGGTGCTCGGTTGATTTTGCTTAGGACAAGTGGAGGAACATGAGTGTAATGGCGACTGGGTGGGGATCACGGGAGAGGGCCAAGCTGGCGCTGAAGAGGATTCACCCCGTCCCCAAGCAGGGAGAGACTTCTGTGCCTGTGTCATCATCCTTGAGTCAAAGCGAAGATGATTTAGTCGATGGCAAGCAGCATCTTACGAATTCCGGAGGTTCTTCACCAAATGATGCTCCAAAGAGATCTATCATGAGGTTCGGAATGTGTTGTTCTTTTTTTTATTATTATTATTTTGAATTTCAGGGATCACTGACTCTCGGTCTTTATTTGCTTGTTCGACAATAGGCTAGATAATCTCATTCTGGAAGCTATAAGAAACTCGAGGGGGGCATGTGGTTCTAACAAGACTTCCATTGCTGCATACATAGAGGTGGTCCTTTTTTTTTAATTTCGAAACCAGATGAAGTGCTGTTGTGTTAATTATTTTATAATGCACATTTGGTATATAGGTTACATTGTGTTATCACCGTATAAACATTTTGAATGTAACCGAAGAAGATGAAAGAATCAAATGTATTTATCATTATGAAACAAAAAATCATATATTTTTTTGTGTGTGGTGATCCATACATTTTCTATCTTCAAGAAACATTAACACTCTCTTCCTCACCTCAGGATCAATATTGGGCACCTCCAAACTTCAAGAGGATTTTATCTGCAAAGTTGAAACACTTTGTTGCAACTGGAAAACTTATTAAGGTGCCGATCACTCTAGTTGCTTCAAAAAGCCTTGGTGTTCCCTTTTTTTTTCATTTTTTGAGTATTGTTTTACTTATGATATTTATCTGCTTGAGAACTTTGGAGATAATTGCACTTTTGGTCTCACGTGAATTTTGGTCCCGATATTAAAAAAAATGAGCTTAAAATGTCACATACTACGTAAGATTTAATTGTTGCATTTTGAAAGCCCGAAAGTGGACAAAGTAACTTTTTAGATTATCTTTTAATTCAAATTTTCATTTTGGAAGTCCATTTTGGAAGGCATGTAGAGATGGTGTATAAGAAAAATGAAAAGTGGTGTCGTGAAAAAAAAATGAGGGAAATGTATGAAAGAATGAGAGAGAAACAAATTTAAAAATTATAATAAAATAGTGAAAAAAGATGTAGGTAGAGGTCAGTAAAGTCATGGTTGAGTAAAAATTGATTAGAAAACGAGTGAATCTAACAAGGTGCAATTTTCCCAAGATTTTATTAGCTTACATAACAAGATTGGTTGTCTTTTTCTTGTTACAGTTAAAACGCAAGTATAGGATAGCTACAGCTTCCTCTTTACCAGAACGAAGAAAACCCCCGGCCCTTTCCATGGATAAAAAATTGAGGGTTTCTCCGAGAATTGATCTCGAGGATGTCGATCAATTCTCGAGATCTCAGGTTGACTCTGAGTTAGCCAAAATGAGAAATATGACCCCCCAAGAAGCCGCTGTAGCTGCGGCTCAGGCTGTTGCGGAAGCAGAAGCTGCAATGGCTGAAGCTGAAGAGGCGGCTCGGGAAGCTGAGGCTGCTGAAGCCGATGCTGAGGCTGCCCAAGCTTTTGCAGATGCTGCTTTAATGACACTGAAAGCAAGAAATAGTTCGATGACGGTAAGATAATGGAAAATTCATTTTCATCATTGCCTTGAAAATCGTGTATTTGCTTGATTTCAGGTTTCTAAATTCTTTATTTTGGGTTTGAAAAATTGTTGAATTGAGAAATTTGCGAAATTACCCCCGAGATTCAGTATAATCACATTTTTTGTTTTTTTGATAATTTCCATTGAACTTTTGTGATTGGTTGATGGATTTTGTTGCCTTACAGAATTCACAGATGATTCATGCATGATGAAGTTGTACAACGACCGACCCACTTAGAACTTCTCTCTGATTGGAGCAAAGGCGTTTTTGCATCCAAGTGTAGGCTTTGTTCGTGTGGTATCGACTTCCTCAGAGAATGTAAATATAAATTAAAGAGACAGAGAGAAAGCTTCACCATGGATTATTGGATTAGGTGTATGTTCGTTGTAGAAATCGAAATCGAATTCGTTGCTTGTTTGCAGAAAATTTCTGTACCCAGCTTAATGAAAGTTGGACAGAAACACTAAGAAATGTTGGTGGGGGGTTTTGTAGTTTTGAAGGATTGATGTTTCTTTATTGGATCAAATTTCATGCTTGGGGCATAAGGTCTCACTTATTTTATCATCGTTCACAGATAGATTTCCTATAATATACTCCTTGGAAAACAAGGAAAGGTTTTTTTATTTTTTTTCATGTCAAAGTTTACATTTTTAGAAGTGATACAAAATTAACATCTAAAACTATCATCTTCATGCTAGTTATTTTTGTTATATGCAATTGCAAAATTAAAAAAATATTCCGTAAATTACCTATATATTATGATTATTAATGGTCAAAGTATTGATTTTTACACTTAAATTTAAATTTGTTAATGTTTGTGGTGCAAATAATTTAAATTTACGGCCAGAAGTGAAAAAAAAAAAGATTAAAATGCAATTAAATAAAATTGTCAAAAAGTGAAAAAGGCGGCGACTTGGGGGTCTGTTATTCTCAATTTTATATGGGGGTAAAAATAGAATTTCGAACAAATCCAATAGGACAAAAAACCCAAATCGATTTAGTTGCGCCGAGCAAGAAACCAGAGACCCCATGTTCTAAGAGCTCAAAAAATCATTTCTTTATTTTATTTTCTGTATTTTCAGGTAATAATTTCTTCCGCAAGATTTTATATTTTCTCCATTTTATATTTTTGCTCTCAATACCTTAGTTAATGGGCTAATTAATTATCCATGGTTTCTGAGAACAAACTAATTTTTTTTTCGATTTCTCAAGTCGATGATTATTCATAAGAGGGCTTTCGATTTAAACTGAAATATTTTGTTATGTTTTTTCGCCCTGGAGATTTATGAATGTTTTTTCATTCTGAAAAATCACGTGTAATGTGAAGAAATTAACATGATTATATAAATTACTTGCAGGCATGGATCCCGATTTGCCCAACAACGAATGGTTGGTTGCTCGCGTTCAGCAATTGGAGAGCGGTACGCGTTCCGACGGGCTTGCTTCGCGTTGTTTAAATTTTGTATTGTTGTCATTTTTATAAAATGGTCTCATAAGTACATGATTTTCTTGGTTGAATTTATTGTGTGGGCGATCAAAATTAGTAGTAATAATTACAAATGCAAAACCCCAATGGGATAATTTAGCCGTTGCGTTGATTTAAAGTTTCCATGATTTAGGCCCCGGATTCTCTCATATGGCGTGTTAATTTAATTTTTGTTGTCTCCCAGAACGTAATGAACTGCAAAAAGATATTGAGCAGTTGTGTATGCAACAAGCCGGCCCCGCATATCTTGCAGTCGCAACTCGAATGCATTTTCTGAGGTGGGTAAATATGTTGTCTACCGAGTTTGGAATTTGTGATTGATCTCGTTGTAAGGAAAGATGTAGTGCTCGTGTTTCCCTTTCACCAAAATTAAAACTTTTTTAGGACTGCTGGATTGGAGCAGGAGATAGAGAGCTTGAAAAATAAGTTAGCTACGTGCACAAGAGAAAAACAAAATCTTCAAGAGGAGCTATCTGAGGCCTATCTTATTAAAGTACGACCTGATTTGATATATTGGCATCAGTTTCTGAGATTTTTTTCACTGTTCTTTTTATATAAATTTTCGAAACTCGTGTTTTTTGATTTCAGAGCCAATTAGCCAATTTACATAGTGCAGAAGTCTTGAAGGTTTCTCTCTCTCCCTCTCTCTCATCATTTGCACTTTATAAATTCAAAATGTGATGATTTTTTTTTTTGCTTCTCGCTTACATTACAGAATGTTGAAGCTGAGAAACAGCTTAAATTTTTCCAAGGTTGTGTTGCCGCTGCTTTTTCTGAACGAGATAATGCGGTTCTCGAGGTTAAATATTATCTTTCGTGTGGTCCTTCCCTTCTATCATCTCTTTGTTCATTGTGCCAACGAAGACTAAATTGCTTTAGCGAATTTCTTAAAGGTTCCCTTTTTGCATTTTAGCCGCCTCTTGTTGTCAAAGAATAAAGGGGGCTTTTTTTCGTTCAAATTATTACTCCGTATAAAAAAATTAATCTTTAATGAACCCTTCAATGACTTAAAAGTCTTAAACTACTCGAGTACCCATTTACGCTACCTACTTTTTTTTCTATGTGGATTCAAACAGGCCGAAAAGGCGAAAGAGAAAGTGGAGCTCATGCCACAGGAGCTGAATAAATCTCAAATAAGGTAATTTACGTTTAATTCATAGTCCAAACACTATAATCGGATTTCCGTCCCACAGCTAAAACCTTTGAACCAGTGTTTTTTTTAGTGTTTGCAAATGCAACCAACACTGTCGTTGAAATTCTTGTAGTATTTCGATTATTTTCTTCAAACAAGACCATTGATATTTGACTTGCCTCGTTGACTTGTCTTTCACCCTATGTACGGAAAGGAATTTTTGCCAACATCTAACCAACTTATTTGCATATAATTTTGTGTTCTTTGTTTATCTTCTATACTTGCTTCTCTTTACAGTGAGATAAAAGCACGTTAATAAATATATATATTCCCCCCAGAGTTGAAGAGTTGACCAATGAACTTCTTGAAGAAAAGGAACTGACCACTTCTCTCCGGACTGAGTTAGTAAAGCTCGAAACACAGAATGAGGTTTTCAAAGAGGCAAGTTGTCTGAATTCTTGAGGCCTTTTTAATAAAATTATGATCATGTGCTCCGTGACGTAATTTATTTGTTCCCCGTTTTAAGGAATTGTTTTTCCTATGATAGGTTATCGATAAGTTTTACCACATCAGACAATGTAGCCTGGAGAATTCTACCGAAGCAAATTGGAAAGAGAAATGCGAGTGTCTCTTGCATGATTCAGACGAGATTTGGAGGTTCAAAAACGACGAGGATACTTCAACTTCCAATTACATTGTAAGTTCGAATAATTTAGACTCACTTTTCTTATTTGAGGTCATTTTACTGATTAACTGTTCTCCAGACAGAATTCTCTAGAGGCAGAGATCGATAATCTGAGGAGAGCTGCCGATAATTTACAAAACAAGCTTCGAGTGGTGAGTCTCTTTGTGCGTGCGTGTGTGTACTTTTTTACTTTTAGTGTGTGCACTGCATGCAACCTCTTAAGCTGACCATTTATTTTGTAATCAGGGGATGGCAATTGAAACTCACTTGAAGAAAAAAGTTCGCGATTTAAAGAAAAGAGAAGTGAGGAAGTTCTTATATATCCTTAGATAAACGACGCTCAAATTTATTTTACATTTTTCAAAAAAAAAATTAACTTCAACCAATTTTTTATACAGAATTTTACAGCAAAGAATATCAAGGAGCAGGTGTCAGCGTTACGTGATAACCATTCTCAGTACAGAATCGATATCGCAAGCTTACTTGACGAGGGGTATTCGGAGCTAGAATCAATTACTAATACGGTACTTGAGAAGATGAGACAAGTTGAACTCAGTAGAGAAAGCGATTCGGAAACATCCCCGACTCAGGACGGGGAATTAAACGAGAACAAATGCAAAGATGTGCATATTAGTACTTATTCTAGACCCCCTTCTTCCAATAATGATCCTGGCTCGACTACTATGAGTGCCCCCGAAACTAGTGATACCTCTGAAGCCCTTTCCCTGGCATTGCACGAGAAGGTTGTTCGAAAAACATCATACATGCTTTTTCGTATCTTAAGAGCGCATATGCATGAGTGTATTTTGTGGGTAATTGTTCAGGTCGAGGCGCTGTTGCTTTTATCACAGCAAGACGAAAGACACCTAATGGACAGGAACGTAAATGCAGCTTTACGGAAGAGAATCGAGGAACTTCAGAGAAATTTACTGCAGGTAAAAGAGGTTCTTTCACTTTTTAACTTTGTTCGATTTTGACGTCTTTTATTTTCGGTTTGTAGGTTACGAATGAAAAGGTGAAAGCTTTAATGGAGCTAGCGCAGTTGAAGGAAGAACAGTATATACTTCATGAGTATGTCCTCGTTTTTCCTCGTGTTACAACGAGTATATGTCGCATTATTACTAATATTAAAAGCTGTGAACTCGTGCAGGAAGAGCAGTGCTCAGGAGAAGATACACGGAAAGCAAGCAAGTGAATCCAGGGAAGTAAAAAACGAGCAGGAAAAAGACAGCAGGCTGAGAAATTTGCTAAAGAAGAGTTATTTGTCTCGCTGGGCCAGAGGCTCCGAAGGAAATGATGCTGATCCCATGGATTTCGCGAGGTGTGTGGGATTAGTAAAAAAAATAAAAAAGACTGAGTGATATAAAATAAAAATCTTGCGGGGCCCATTGTTCTCATTTTGTGATGTGTCGTGTCAGGGTAAAGATCGAGAATGCAACCCTCAAGGAGAGCTTAGAAAGTATGGAGCATCTAATTTCTTTGGTCCGAGGACTCCGGATATCGCTCTTCAAGGTGAACTCTAGGCTCGACCCCTAGGGGTAGTTTTGTAATTTTGAAAACGTAACCGAACGAGTATATCTTTTGCAGGTGAAAGGTTCATCGCTGGGATCGGGTGAAAACGCAGACCTCGATCGGATTGCTGCGGAAGCAAACCTCGTAAAGACGGCCCTCAGCAGCTCGATTCCGGCCAGTTGGTCCGCCGAGATTGCTTGTTATGAGAAGTTGAATATTGTTTCGGCTGCCGGGTTGGAGATGGTGGAGCTCTTGATATTTGCTACTCATGTCCTCAAGGACCGTATCAACGGAGAAGCGGGGCCCGGTTAACTTTTCCGGTGGGCTCCGGCGAGTTGCTTGAAGGGTTGCCTTGTCATTTCAGAACAAAAAAAAAAATTGTTCTAAATTAAATTATAAATGTGCTTCTAGCTACTACTTTTTACTGTATGTTCTAAATTTTAATGTTCTACATGCAATGAAACTATTTGGAAATCAATTTTATTCTTTACATAAATAGCATAAATAATGTTGGAAAATATAAATAAGGTAAAAAAAAGTTGTGGAGAAATATATTAATCAAATTGAATAGTAAAATAATTTATAATATAATTAATTATATAATATTAATTTAAAAATATTTATTTTTAAAATTGATTAATTCATTAAATTCAATTATCGATACAGAACGTGGCTTGCCTTACCTGATGGGATTTTAGATGTGATTAGTGATTTAATGATATTATTTGAGGGAGATAATATCGGATATTAAATTGTTTGTTTGTTTTATGTGCTTATAGGTTAAGAATGACTGTGACCCCACTTTGTGATATACTTAAGGATGAAAACTCACCGGTTCCATATGGTGATGATTGGGAACGAAATCTGGACATTGTTCAGACTGTTGAGCTTTCCGAATCCACTGTTGTCCCAACTGATGAGGACATTCGAAATGACCTCAGGATGATGTTGAGATATAGCGTGGAAGCCGGACAAGAGGTGATTAACATACTCACAGAATTCTCTCTCAATGAGTCCCTTAAAAAGGAATCAACGAGAGCGGAGTTTGTGCGTAAGTTAAGAGAATCACAAGCTTTTGTGGCAAGGCTAGAGGAAAAGCGTGCAAAGAAACCCAGTGGCTCAAAGCCACGGATTGGGAAAGGCAAGCCTTTAGGCAAGTGCTTTCGATGCAAGCAGTTTGGGCACTGGAGGTCTGATTGTCCTCTCATCAAAGGTACGAAATTTTCCTTAGTCACTGAAACATTGTCAGCGGTGATATCTACCAGCACCTGGTGTGTAGATACGGGTGCCACTGACCATGTCTGCAATTCATTGCAGGGGTTCCAGGAAACCCGGAGACTTAGAGAGGGAGAGATCGTGGTCTACATGGGCAATGCCGCGAAGGTGGCGGCTGTTGCAGTGGGAGACGTTCACTTACGCTTTAGTAGTGATAGGGTTTTAGTTTTACAAAATTGTCTTTATGTACCGAATTTTAGAAAGAATTTGATTTCGGTTTCTAAGTTAATTCTGAATGGATATTCTGTTTCTTTTGATCACTCTGTGGTCATAAGAAGAAACAGTGAGATTGTCTGTTCTGGTACATTGGTGGACGATTTGTATATTCTGAATCCTGAGTCTAACACGGTGCAACTAACCGAGAGTAATAACACATCTACGAACACCAATAAGAGAAAGGAACCTTCTAAAATGAATCAATTATACTTGTGGCATCTAAGGCTAGGTCATATTAATTCGAATAGAATTCAAAGGTTGAAAGCTGATGGTCTCATTAGCGGCATAGAAGGAGAGGACCTTCCAACCTGCGAATCCTGTTTGGAGGGTAAAATGACCAAGCGTTCTTTTTCTGGTAAAGGACATAGAGCTGAACAAGTATTGGATTTGATTCACTCTGATGTATGCGGACCTATGTCTACTCAGGCAAGGGGAGGGTACGAGTACTTCATCACTTTTACTGATGATTACTCAAGGTATGGATTTGTGTACTTGATGCGCCGCAAGAGCGAATCCTTTGACAAGTTCAAGGAGTTCAAGGCTTTTGTGGAGAACCTTCAAAGTAAATCCATTAAATGCCTGCGATCTGATCGCGGAGGCGAGTACCTGTCTGGAGAATTCAAGGCATACTTAGTAGAGAATGGGATTGATTCCCAGATGACATCACCATATACTCCCCAGCAGAATGGTGTGTCAGAAAGAAGGAATAGGACTCTTATGGAAATGGTACGTTCAATGATGAGTTACTCGGATTTACCTACTATGTTCTGGGGGCATGCCTTGGAAACAGCGGCGTACATTCTCAACATGGTTCCAACGAAAACGGTTCCCACAACACCCATGGAAAGGTGGAGCGGACGCAAGCCTAGCCTCAGGCACCTTCGGATCTGGGGATGTCCAGCACATGTGTTGCGACAAGGGGCCGATAAGTTAGAACCTAGATCAGAATTACGGTTGTTTGTAGGATACCCGAAGGGAACTAAAGGTGGCATGTTCTATAGTCCTACGGACCAGAAGATCGTTATAAGTACTAACGCTCGGTTCTTAGAGGAAGACTATGTCATGGACCACAAGCCCATGAGTGACATAATACTTGATGAGTTAAGGGGTGACAAGGAAGACTCAGATACAGCCGAACCGAGTGTAGATACACCACTAGAACCTGCACCTAATACTGTCACTGTTGATACACCGGAACGCCGTCGTAGTGGGAGGGTTGTTAAACAACCGGACAGATGGATTGGACTGGGTGAGTCTTCGGACTCGGCACCCGGAGTTCATGAAGTCGATCCCTGGACCTATGATGAGGCGGTACAAGATATAGATGCGCCTTCTTGGAAGAAAGCGATGAAATCCGAAATAGAATCTATGGATTCTAATAAAGTCTGGGATCTTGTAGAACCACCAAGCGGCGTAAAGCCAATCGGGTGTAAATGGGTCTACAAGAGAAAGAGAGGTTCTGACGGAAAGGTTGAAACCTTTAAAGCTCGGCTTGTTGCGAAAGGATATACTCAGAAAGAGGGAATCGATTATGAGGAGACCTTCTCGCCGGTAGCCAAGATAAAGTCGATCCGGATTCTCTTATCCATAGCAGCTCATATGGATTATGAGGTGTGGCAAATGGATGTCAAGACAGCTTTCCTTAATGGAAGTCTTGACGAGACGATTTATATGAAACAACCAGAAGGATTCATTGCTAAGGGGCGAGATCATCTAGTGTGCAAGCTTAATCGATCCATTTATGGATTGAAACAAGCCTCGCGATCGTGGAACCTGCGGTTTGATGAAGTAGTCCAATCTTTTGGATTCATTCAAAGCATGGACGAATCGTGTGTGTATTGGAAACGTGATGGAAAGAAGGTGGTGTTCCTCGTGCTTTATGTAGACGACATACTTCTCATTGGCAACAGTGTAAAGATGTTATCAGACATAAAGGGATGGTTGTCTAGACAATTCGATATGAAAGATTTGGGAGAAGTCGGACATGTTCTAGGGATCAAAGTTATAAGGGATCGCCGGAATAGAACATTGTGTCTTTCCCAGCAATCTTACATAGACACGATTCTAGCTCGTTTTAACATGCAAGATTCCAAGAAGGGTGATCTGCCCTTCAGTAAAGGAACTTATCTTTCTAAGGAAATGTGTCCTCAGACACAGAAGGAGGAAGATGACATGAAAGCGGTTCCCTACGCTTCGGCTGTGGGAAGCTTAATGTATGCAATGTTATGCACGAGGCCTGATATCTGTTATGCCGTTGGCATAGTAGCGAGATATCAGAGTAACCCTGGAAAGGCTCATTGGACTGCCGTAAAGAGCATTTTCAAGTATTTGCGAAATACTAAGGATTATGTTCTAAGATACGGTGCAGACAATCTGATTCCTTTGGGTTACACAGATTCGGATTTCCAAGCTGATAAGGACCGGCGTAAGTCGACATCAGGCTATGTGTACACTTTGGGAGGTGGAGCCGTATCATGGAAGAGTGTTAAGCAAAAGTGCATTTCGGACTCTACCATGGAAGCTGAATATGTTGCAGCCTCAGAGGCAGCGAAAGAATCAGTGTGGTTCCTTAATTTCCTCCAGGACTTAGATGTGATTCCGAGTTTGCCTAAAGCTATGACAATTTATTGTGACAATAGCGGTGCAGTGGCAAACAGCAAGGAACCACGGTCCCATAGTGCTACAAAACACATAGAGCGCAAGTACCACCTGATTCGAGACATCGTCAAGAGGGGCGATGCGATAGTCACCAAGATAGCTTCGGAAGACAACCTAGCGGACCCTTTCACCAAGATACTTCCTAAGGAAGTATACTACAAGCACTTGGAGGGTTTGGGAGTCAGAAGTTTGGAAGATAAGACTAGACCTTAGTATAAGTGGGAGATTGATGGAGTAGTATACTTAATGTCTAGATTTGAGTATTCTGAACTCTGTATGCACTTTCATTTACCTATCTATTACAGACATTCATTTGCTTTTAATTATTGTTAATTAAATACATGCAAATCATAGTCCTGGATTTTATACGTTGTAGTTAGTATGGTGTGTCTGGCCCACACAGAAGATCATACTATCGGTTACTCGTATTTAATCGAACAGTTGCTCACGACCTAGATGGACACGGACCAATCCATCGGTATAGTCGTTGTGTGAGAGAGAAGATAATTTGTCTTGATTATCTTATCACACTTGTACACTTGGTGTATTGAGCGGATCGATTGAGACTCATCAATTAGGATTGCTCGGCGATAATTGATTTGAGACTCGGAGTATTTTATTCTTAATCCCTAAAATAATTGCGGGTGTGTATATTTAATATTAGTGACTTTGATTTTCCAAAGGAATTAACCGATTTAATTATTGGGTTAATTACCGGTTAAGTTGGGTCACTATATTTTATATATGGCATGCCGTGAATTCTTGAAGGGGCAGTGTATCCCGGAAGGGTTGATAATATCCCCGAGATGAGCTCATAAGGATTTATTATGTAAACCTCGCGAGTGGATTTGTTCCGCATAATAAATAAGGTTGAGTGGTACTATTCTCGGATATAAGAGATGAATAAATTTATTAAGCAATAAATAAATTTTATTCATGGATATTTAAATCTTAAATACACGGAATAAATAATACTAAGTTGGAGAAATATTATTTGGTATAATATGGAATAATATTGGAAGTTCAATTTTATTTATATAGTGGAAAATAAATAAAATTAATATTGATAAGAATTAATAGATTTGGGTTGGACCCAATTTAATTTTCAATATTAAAGCCCAATATTTATTCTCCTTTTGATCCCCTTCGTAGCCTATAAAAGCACTACATGGTCTTCACTTCTTAACCTACGTAACGCCTACAATAAAGTTCGAGAGTGAAGAGGATCCATAAGTTCGATAGCTCGTCGCCCACCCGACGTTCGAACGGAGTGCAAGGAATACGCGGGAAGGTCACGAGGTCATCATCGATTTCGTTTCTCCGAACAACGAATCGTAGGTACAATTCTCAACGCACTTGTTAATTGTTCGATTTGATTTATTGAGAATACCGTAGGACGAAGATCCGAGGATCGAACCCCGGACCGAGGGTCGAGCCGGGCGGTGGTGGCGTAGCCACCGGACCGCCGGCGGCTCGTGGATCCCTCGCGGGGATCGAGTGCGCGAACCCTCGGCTGGACGCCGAGGGTCGATCGAGCCCTACGGGGCCGATCGCTAGGGCTACGGGTTTCACCCGTAGCAGCTCGTAGCGAGCTGCGGGTTTACCCGCAGCGGCTCGCTGGACGCGAGCCCTAGCCGCGAGCAGCGGATCGCCGGATCCGCTGCGGGGATGCCGCGAGGCATCCCGTGCGATCTCTACGAGCGATCGCGAGTCCCCTCGCGGGGACTCGGCTGGGCGTCCGCGTGCCTCGTGCACGCGACGCGTTCGGTCGGGTCCCGGATCGCGTGGGCTCGTGATTTCTCCGGCGATTGAGGTTGTCGATTGTACGAACCTCGGCTCGCGGGTTTTCGGGTGGGGGCGGATTACGTGCCTTCGGGTGCGTGGTCTCCAAAGCCCGGACTCCGGCGGATGAGTCGGTGTACGTACGATCTCCGGCGAAGGGTTCGTTCGGGTTATCGGTTCCGCAATTATATACTCATAATTTGGTATAGTTTTGGTACAGTAATAAGATTTTGATAAACAATTGGAAAACGGAGTTATTGACTAGTTTTATTTAATTAGATATTAGAACATATATGTACATTTGATGAAGCATATCAAGTGGGCATTTGGTCTAGTGGTATGATTCTCGCTTCGGGTGCGAGAGGTCCTGAGTTCGATTCTCGGAATGCCCCTTTCGTTTTTATTAATTTATTTTCACCTTTAAACTAATTTAAACACATTATATTCACAACAAGATTTAGATCCAAAATATTTTTGTTTTATTAAATTTCATAACAAAGAATGAATCTCTCCTCTAACAATTGTATAAGCAAGTACAATGATTCTCGGAATGCCCCTTTCGTTTTTATTAATTTATTTTCACCTTTAAACTAATTTAAACACATTATATATACTGTATTCACAACAAGATTTAGATCAAAAATATATTTGTTTTATTAAATTTCATATCAGAGAATGAATCTCTCCTCTAACAATTGTATAAGCAAGTACAATACGTATAAATGTTGCCCCTCTCGTAATCGCACCTCGTTCTAAATGTAGTTGGATGACTCTTTGAGCAGTTGTAGAAGCACGAGTAGTCGTTGCTCGGGTCGCAATGAATCCTGCCAGTGACCTTCGTGCACACTCCACCCGCCCCCATCGAACCTTCGTACGCGAAATAAATGTTAAGAGCCTTTCACAAAGATATGCAATACAACACGTCAATTCCACAAAATAAAATTCTAGTACCTGAGATGAGACCGAGACATACGATCATAGCTAAGAAAAATGCTGCCAAAACCTTTGCCATTATTAATTAATATTTTTTTTTTCTTTTAATATACTTAGTAGTATTGTTTTTGCTGTAAATTGATATGTCAAAATGATTTGAGAGGTCATATTTATAGGTGGTTGTAGCGTTGGGTTTATTTAATCATAAAAATTGAGTTTTGGGTATACGTATTAATTACCAATTATGTATAGATGTTTCCATATTGAAATTCATTATATATATATATATATTTTATATACTATATTATATAAAAAACATTCTAAAAAATCAATAAAATTATAATATATATATATATATACTACATATGGTATATATTGTATCATTTGTTATTTTTAAATGATATATACTATATATATACTACATGGTATATATAGTATCATTTGTTATTTTTAAAATTATTTTAAAATTATACTACACGTTATATGTTGTATCATTTGTTATTTTTAAATCAAAAAAATTATACTATATATATACTACATGGTATATATACCATGTATATATAATATATATACATGGTACATTAGTTATTTGTAAATGTATCATACATATACCTTTTAGTTAATAAAAAATTGACACATCAATTTTTATATCATGCACCAGGATATATGAAATTACTGCCCAATTATACAATGTTTATTTATTTATTAATTTATTTTTTAAATTAACATGTTTATTTATTTATTTATTAATATAATAATATTATTAGTATATAAATAAATTAAATTAAATTATTTAATACAAAAAAAAATATATGTTTGATCTTTTAAATTAAAAAATAATATAAAAATTATTATACTTGATGATATTAGTATTTACACATAATTATTTTAAAATCAATGAAAAGTTATTTACACATAATTATCTAATTTAATATTTATTAAAAAATAATTTATTATTAAATTTGCAAAAATAAATGTATCTTTAAATATGTAACGCATAATAATTAATAAATTTATAAAAATATTTAGTTTTAAAAAAATTATTTTAAAATATTGTATCTTCAATTATTCTATATAAAATAAATTTATGTTTTTTTACACTTCATAATTTAAAGATAAATATGGTGAAAATAGTATAAATCGTGTATGCATTACGATCCTTTTTAATTTTTTTAATGTATAAGAAAAAAATGAATGTAAAGCATCATACATTCACTGCACTTAAATGAATTTCAAATATGGAAACATCTATAAAATTTGTAATATATAATTGGTAATTAGTACGATACACCCAAAACTCAATTTTTAGGATTAAATAAATTCAACACCACACCCATGACCCACCTATAAATACGACTTCTCAAATCCTTGAGTTATATCAATTATTTTAAGCAAAAGCAATACTAGTATATTAAAAGAAAATATATAATTAATTTCGATATATATATTAACTAATAATGGCAAAGGGTTTGGCAGCATTTTTCTTAGCTATGATCGTATGTCTCGGCCTCATCTCAGGTACTAGAATTTTATTTTGTTGAATTAATTCTTACATATATAATTAATTATTTTGTTGCATTGACTTTTATTTCACGTATATATATAGGTTCGATGGGGCGCGATGGTGCGTGCTTTAGCTCGACTGATAGGATTCGTTGCGACCCGAACGACGACTACTCGTGCTTCGCCAGCTGCAAAAAGATGAATCCAACTACATTTACAACTAGGTGCGATTACGAGCCCCGCACCGGCAACGCTTATACCTATTGTATTTGCACATACTATTGTTAGAGGAGAGATTAATTCCTTGGTTATGAAATTTAATAAAACAAACATATTTTTGTTAGTTTAATTATATATACAAAATCATCCATATTGTGTGACAAAATCATCAACATTATGCATATAATTTTAATAAAAAAATAAATTTAAATAAATTGCAAATGAACAATTTTTGTAATGCTATGATTTCTCACGAGTCGTGTCCTTACAAATGAATTCAGAACAAGTGCCGATTGGAATTGTAATAACCAAGTGTCATTGGAGATCGAGTGTTTTACTCGTAAGTTTGTGAAAAATACGGACACCTTTAGAAGACTAGATTCTCTAATTTGTGGTTATTGGAAACGTAAAACACACATTGAAAAATTGCATTTAAAGTCATTGTATTTGTAATCATCATAAAATGTTTCTAAAAAGTCGAATATATTATTTTTGTTCTAAAATATTTTACATAAATTAAAATATGGACGGATAAAGTATTATTTATACCAATAAAATACAATTAATTATTTTTTCAAAAAATTACTTATTTCGTATAGTGTAAAGAAAAAAAAATTACACATAAATTAAAAAATATTAATTTTAAATGTAAATAAATGTTTATTGATTGGATAAAATTGTAAATAAATTGTTTGATTTATATATAATCGATATTTATAGATATACAAAGTTTCTTGAATGATTTTTTGACTTGACCCGGACCGAATATCCGGGCTCAGACCCTGTGCAGGCCCCGTTAAAACGTCATTTTTTCTACAATATCGATAGTATATTTGGACGTCGAATTCCCTTTCTCCGCCGCAGTTGGTGTGTGAAAACAATCTCTCAGCCGTTCGCCTCCGGCGGCGCTTCCAGTATCTCCGCTAGTTATCTGTCATGTCGCGTCGCGATGACCGTAGCTCCGATGCAAGACGCCACCGTTCTCGGTTCGACCGCGAGCCCAGGTAAAAATGCGAAACTGTGAATCTGTGATTTCGGATTCGTAATGTTTTTCGGTTTTAAATTTCGATTTATCGGTTTCGAGTTTCGAATTTTATGCTGAAAGTGTTGTCTAGGGTTTACTGTAAATCAATTAATGGAGCTGAGCTTTCTGCTTCGTGTTCTTTTGAACAAATAAATTACCGATTCAAGAATAAGAACATGGAGTATTATTTTTCCCATTTTTTTTTACCATTGGATAAACTCAATTGTAGCTGTGTAGATTGAATAGGCAATGATTGATTTTGAGAATAACCGAGTTATATATCTGAATAATAAATGTATAACTCTGAAATCTACTTTCAAATACACCGCAAAGCCCCAAGAGATCCAGGAGGGATGATAATAAGCTGGAACGAGAAAGTCCCAAGAGATCGAGGAGGGATGATCATAAGCTGGAACGCGAAAGACCACCTGCCGAAACCAAGTTTGATAAAGACGGAGACTCGGATATGAAGCATCACCGTGGGCTCCGGGACCCGCTGCCCCTTGAGTCCCCATTGGCCCGCAACTCCAAGGTTGACATTGGAACCACGAGCAAAGACACTGATAGCAGAACTGATGGAGCACGGGAAGGTACAAAGAAATCTTCTGATCAAACAAACGTAACTCATTCACGATCTTATCTTCAGGTATGACTTTCGTATTTCCTTTTTACATGTAACTGCTTGTTTTTTTTTCATGAGCTGATATTTTTCTTTCAATTGTGTTCTTAACCAGTTTATGTTTATAAGTGAGTGGCAGCCTTTAGTCTGACTACAGATTTGTATACTCTTTGGGCAATTGTCCAAGTAGTATTCACTACATTTTGGTCCGTGTTTTTTTTTTGTCATTTGGGAAAAACCTTTTACCACAACATTTTTTTATTTTTTTGGTTCAGCCCTGATGACTCAAAAAACTCGTTTATATAACAGTGTTGAGCCTGCCTGTGCATGTCTTGTAACAGCATGATGATCGTGCTAGTGTTGGCCAAAATGGAAGAAGCTTGGGCCGTAGAACAGATAAAGGTATGTTTTAAGAGGATTAAAAAAGGCAGGCCTTCTGTGGGTTGTTGGATTCGCATAATTTTGAAATATATGGAATTGTCATTTTTTCTTCAATTCACTGCACGGTCTTGTTACTTATCAAACCTAAGAGATACTGTACTTCTATTGGGTTGATGCAATTATGTGCAAATGGTTTATAGGATTTATGTATGTTTCTTATTACTGTATTTATTAATAAAAATGGTTGTATTTATTTGTATTTTTTATTATTTGAAGAAGACGGATGGAAGGATTCCAAGGAGCACTCAAACGACCGAACAAAGAACGATAAATCTAAAGAGAGTGATGAAAACCGAGCCTGGCGACATGATGGGTATCATCAAATTGAAGCCCAACAAAGGCCTCCAACCCGCAGAAGGCCTTCCTTTAGAGAACATAAGACGCCTTCTGACCCCGAGAAAACCAACAAATTAGCAACAGATTCTTCTGCCACCCTAAAGACTCAAGATCGTGCTGAGGAAATTGGAAGAAGAGATAGGGACGATAGAAGGTTTGACTCCGAACGTTCAGTAAGAACAGAGAGATCATTTGTTAGGGAGAGGGAGTTGTCTAGGGCTGAGGCACGAGGCAGTAGCAGAGATAAATACGGTGGTGGTGGATACAGAGGGGGAGGGAGAGAGAGGTTTAATTCTGGTGCCAGGCAAGGGTATCCTAGGACAGGACCTCCAGGTGGGGCCCGTGTTGAGAAATGGAAGCATGATCTTTATGATGAGGCTAATAAGAGTCCAAAATCGAAGAATGAGGAAGACCAGATTTCGAAGATTGAAGCTCTGTTGGCGTCGTAGGTGTTGGGGTCGTTTGGTTCTAGGTGGCAGTCTCAGAAGTGTAGCTATGTGTATTGCATGGGTGGATTGTTGGATGATTTGTGCTGAACAATTATGACTTTTGATGTTTTGTTTTTTCAGAATGTGTATTGCCCAGAATAACAGTTTCTTTAATTTTGATTATTGATCACATGCAAGTGCAAAATTTCGTAGAACCTGTTAATCTGTTCGATATGATAGAACGCATAATTTTCATTTTATTTTTACTGGACAAAGTTGTTGATATGTTGTACTTCTATAAGTAAGAGATATTAACTGAAAAGCATAATGTTAAAAGAACAAATAATGTTGAAATAAACCTACCCATCACCTCAAAACATAAACTTGATGAACCTACTCATAACACCGAAAGAACAAACTCATCAAATAGTCATACATAATCCGTGCGGTTACACCATTAGGTAAACACACGTTTAATGAATTCTAAATACGACAAAAGGTAGTTTGACATTTTGTATTACTCATCAACCCAAGTCTTTTATAAGGATGCATCCGATTGCCAATTTTATCCAATGTGTAACAGGGCTGAGTTGTAGGGAAAGGCTATCCCCTTATCACTCACCACCGATCGACCCTACAAGCAACAAAAGCATACACACGTGCTTTTAAGACCTAAAGATCGAAAGCAATAGTTATGATTTATCATAAATGATTGTGTTGATTAGTATGTACCACTCATCTGACCTGGAACATCAAATTCGTAGATCTTCAATGTCAGTTAAGGGCTCTGCAGTAGTACTAGAGGACTTCGTAATTACTAACTGACCACATGCACCACTTATATCTTGGCCCATTTGCTTACGAACTGTTGTCCGGATATTGTAAGTGCCTCTGAGTATTTTCTGGAATTTGACTACTTTCTGATCACCACTTGTTTCGTAAGGGCTTAGAGAACCGATTGGATTGAAAGGAATCAAATTTATAACCTGACAGAAATAGCAGAGAATGGACATTAAATGTAGAAGCATATAGGCCAGGTGCAGGAATGATTACAAAACTACCATTAAGATTTAGCTTAATTACAATAGAGTATAAAATATAAATTAACTCCTGAAAACTGAATTTGGGTGCAATTTATAAAATAGAAATATACGATAATTAGAAAGATAATATGTATGTACATAATTTTATTTTTGGTAATCACACAGTTTTATGCTTACGGTTTGATATGTTTCTAGCAATTTTCCAAGCAGGTGGGCATGCTCCTCTTTGTCATTCACACCATCAAGCATTATGTACTCGATAAATATCTTTTGCTGACTACAGAAAATCCAAATGAGATGGTTTCTCGGACCGTCTCCCAGGGCAGGGACAACAAAGGCCATAACCAGGGAAATCAAAATAGCATGACGGGTAATTATAAAAACACTCTTGAGATTCGATCTAATCACAAAAAAGCATCAAATATTACAAAAACACCCCTGATTTGTTTTTCTCGTACACTTGCACCTTAAGTCAGCCCTTAATTATAAGTTATACTAATTAGTTTCAGGGGCATCTTTGTAATTTTAGTATATAATTTTTTTTTTGGTTTTGTGATTAGTCAAGCACTCAAGCCTCAAGGATATACTTAGCAATTGTCCCTAAATGTACAAACCTGTTATTTTGATATTCCCGCAACGCTTTCATAAGTCTTTCCAAGGGAAAGGCCCTTGCAGCAGGCATTATTTGACAGCGGATTTCTTGTAATGGCGCGTGCAATGACACAGCTAGGTTCAAGTTCGGCAGGTCTTTATACAACTTACCAATAGCAGGGATTATTCCCACCTGTCAATAATGTTTCACAAAATACATAATTTAGCAGATGTCTAATAACAATTAAAATACATCCGAAAGAAGTATAGCATGAGAAAAATATGTAATAATGCACCGTTGAGACAGTGATTTTCCTCGGTGATAGCAGGAATGGATGACCTGTCATGACCCTTATAGCTTCAACCACCGCATTATAGTTATTTAGTGGCTCGCCCATTCCCTGCTCACAACGAGTAATCATTAAAAAGTGATGGACCAAGAACTATCTGAGTTGTGCATTGTTTTATGCAAACTCGAATTGAAAAATGGCCTCAAATCATTTACATCAAATACAAATCTAACAAGGATAAACGAAACCCAATTCTCAATTCGACCATCTAACAACATGTACTCATTGAACGAGGGGTTTATAGTACCATAAACACAATATTTCGAATGACTGATATGCGAGATGCGTGCACTAATTGCTCCACGATTTCACCCGACGTGAGGTTACTCTTAAATCCCATGCTTCCTGTCGCGCAGAAGTTGCAACCCATTTTGCATCCAACCTAAATTCATAAAGAAGCAAAGAACACCTCAAAATAACTAAACTCAAAATTAGCGGCAATACAATTTGACCTTAAATATCATCCTATTACCTGCGAGGATACGCACAAGGTTGACCTCGGACCACCCGGACGAGGCTTCCCGTCGTAATTACCCAAACTCGAATCATATTTCATAATCACAGCCTCTACAAATTCTCCATTCTACCAACAACAAAAAAACAAAGAGAGTCAAATCTAAGGTAATCCTAAAACGAAAACCACAATTTTCTACACCATCAAATTATCGAAAACCCCAATTTTCTGAAACCTAAAACGCAAAATCAGAAGGCATGTCGCAAAGGTGATTCCACTCATTTTTCCAATTACCTGCAATTTGACGAGGAGCTTGGTGGTGACCTTGTCGGAAGAATTGACGGCGGTGTGGAGGGTGGAGGTGCATGGTTTGAACTTGGAATTGAGGAGAGGGTAAGCCGCCGAGGGCAAAGATGGAATTTCGTCCCATTGGGAATTAGGGTTTTTCAGGACGTGCTTCCAGATGAGGGGGATGAAATTGGGGCTAACTCCGGCGCTCTCGAATTCGGCTCTAATGGCGGAAGCGTCGAATACCGATTTGAAAGCCATCTGCAAACCTACGTCGTGATATTCGCAGTTTGCGAGTGCTTTTATACCCTCGGCCGAAAAGCCCGATTTACCCTCGCGAAAGCCCGATCACCATTTTACACAGGAGAGAAATGGAGAATAATTTTTATTGTTTTAATTTATTATATACTTTTATTATATGAAAAATCAAAAAATGACATTTTACCATAATACCCTTAAACCAGTAAATCCACAATTTTTATGACTACAGAAACAAGCGTGAAAAAAAAAAGTCAACATAGTCAATCCTCAACAACCCAAAATCACCAACACAGTACACACGCACTCGCACACAGTGACCGTGTTTCTAGTGAGTTTCTCTCTCGAAAACCCTCGAAATCAATCTGGGGCTTTCATATTTTCTCCCACTTCAGCTCAATAGATTCAATGGGTCGTTTCGAATTTTCGAAAGCTTCAATCTTTGCGGCCCTATTGCTGCTAATTTCGTCGGAATCGGCGGCGGGTCGATTCGTGGTGGAGAAAAACAGCTTGAGAGTATTATCGCCGGAGAGCATAAAAGGGACCCACGACAGCGCAATTGGCAACTTCGGGATCCCGCAGTACGGCGGAAGCATGTCCGGCGCCGTCGTCTACCCGAAAGACAATCAAAAGGGCTGCAAGGATTTCGACGGCCTCGGGATTTCCTTCAAAGCTATGCCCGGAGCTATGCCTACTTTTGTCCTCGTTGATCGTGGAGGTATTTATTTATTTATTTATTTTATTTTATCCTAATTTGGGGTTTATAGATAAAGAGGATAAGGTTTAAGTAACCCAAAATGCGTAGATTGCTTTTTCGCCTTGAAAGTCTGGAAAGCCCAGAACGCCGGCGCCGCCGCCGTGCTGGTGGCCGACGACCGGGACGAGGACCTGATAACGATGGACTCCCCCGAGGAGAGCGGCTCGACGGCCGACTACATCGCCAACATCACCATCCCTTCCGCTTTAATCGACAAGGCCTTCGGCGAGAAACTGAAGAAAGCGGTCAACGGGGGCGAAATGGTCAACATAAACCTCGACTGGCGTGAGGCGGTCCCGCACCCGGACGATCGAGTCGAGTACGAGCTCTGGACCAGCAGCAACGACGAGTGCGGGGTGAAGTGCGAAATGCTGATGAGGTTCCTCAAGGACTTCAAGGGCCCGGGCCAGATTCTCGAGAAGGGAGGGTACACTCAGTTCACGCCTCATTACATAACCTGGTACTGCCCTCAGGCGTTTACTCTAAGCAAGCAGTGTAAGTCTCAGTGTCTGAACAGAGGAAGATATTGCGCGCCCGATCCGGAGGAGGATTTCAGCTCGGGGTACGAGGGGAAGGATGTGGTTCTAGAGAATTTGAGGCAGCTTTGTGTTTTCAGGACAGCAAAGGAAGCTGGGAAGTCGTGGGCGTGGTGGGATTACGTTACGGATTTTCAGATTAGGTGCCCGATGAAGGAGAAGAAGTACAACAGGGAGTGTGCTGTGGGTGTGATCAAGTCTTTAGGTAGGTACTGAATTTATATTTTATACATAGACGTGTCCCGTTTTTTCATTCTGAGGATCTTTGCCTTGCCAGGGCTTGATTTGAAGAAAATCGAAAAGTGCATGGGGGATCCTGATGCCGATTCGGATAATCCCGTTTTGAAAGAAGAGCAGGATGCTCAAGTGAGTATTTTTTAATATTTTTATTAATAATCGCATGAAGTGGCTGAGAAGAGAAAGTTATGCAGATTGGAAAAGGGACCCGTGGGGATGTAACTATTTTGCCTACCCTTGTTGTGAATAATCGTCAATATCGAGGTGTGGTTCTTAACTGAATGTGTGTGATTTGCGATTTACATCGATCAGGCTAAACAATAGCCGATTTCTCGAATTTGTTTTTGTAGGGAAATTGGAGAAAGGCTCTGTTTTGAAGGCTATATGTTCTGGATTTGAGGAAACTACAGAGCCGTCAGTTTGTTTGGGCGATGGTATGTTTTTCATTTCTTTAAAAGAACGATGAACTCGGAGCTGATACATTTGAGCTGCTGCAGATGTAGAAACGAACGAGTGCTTGGATAATAATGGTGGCTGCTGGGAAGACAAGATAGCTAATATTACTGCTTGCAAGGTGCTATTACTATACTTTACCGGGTTTTTTTTAAAATCCTTTTACGTGTCTTACATATTTTTGTGGTGCATGTTCAGGATACATTCCGAGGAAGAGTTTGTGAATGTCCGGTAGTTAATGATGTGCATTTTAAGGGAGATGGCTACAAATCTTGTGTTGGTATGTACATGGCTCTTTTCTTTTCGCTTTCTGAATTTGTCTTAATTATATAAACACGTTTCATACTAAGACTTTCATAAACACGTTTAATGGTTATTATTTTGCTGCAAACATCTCAAGTTACCGGGTTTAGACTATTTATTATTCGACCAATTTTTTCCATATGCAGCAAGCGGGCCTGGGCGATGCAAAATAAGCAATGGAGGGTGTTGGCATGATAAGAAAAATGGGATAACTTTCACTGCCTGCGTGGTCAGTTTTTTTTTTTTTTTTTTCTGTGTCGTAAAATCAAGTTAAGATTTTTTTTCGGTATCTTATGCTCAATATTCTTACAACAGGATAGTGAGGAGGGAAAATGTAAGTGTCCGGCTGGATTTACAGGTGACGGTGTTAAAAGTTGTGAAGGTAAATAATTTTCTTTTTGTAAAGTTGTTACGTTTTGACTAGTTGTAAAAACAATGAAAAAATAAAACTCAATAAAAGAAAAAAAAACACTAAAATTCCGAGTACCCCTAAAAAACTAAAAAAAAACTAAAATTCCCATGGCTTCGTTTGAACTGGGTTTTTTGGGGTTTAGGATGAGCTATTTTATGTTTTTACGTAAAAATAAAAACGTAAAAATAAAAACATAGAAATAAAAATTATGACCATTGACCAGTTATATTCTTCCATATTCACGGCTGTGACTTCACGACTTGGATATCTTCTTCTATATCTTCACAACTTGTCGTGATAAGAACATAAACAAACTTATGGATGTTGAGTTGTGCCGAATTTTGTGCTTATGACGTGAAGTATAATGATTAAAATCTTGGGTCTCCATCTGATATGAAATGTTCCTTGGTTCGACATACATTACTTTTTAGTTAGGCGGTTTGACACAAATGTTCTTGTTACAGATATCGATGAATGCAAGGAGAAAAAAGTGTGTCAGTGTCCCGAATGCAGCTGCAAGAATAATGTGGGTAGTTACGAGTGCACTTGTAGTGGGGACCTGTTGTATATGAGGGATCATGACACCTGCATAAGTGAGTTAGTTCTCTTGCACATGTTTTTTTTTCCCGGCATATATATCTATCTGTGTATCACCCAATTTACCCGATTTTTTTTTTCTTTATCAGGTAAGAGGACTACCGAAGTGAATTCTTCTATGGCTGCTGTGTGGATTATTTTGCTCGGATTGGCTATGGCCGCTGGCGGTGCATATCTTGTATACAAATATCGTTTGAGGGTAAGTGTCTCGCTCTACTTGCTTTTTTAGGGATAATTGCAAAATAACCCTTGGACTTATAGCTAATTACAGAAAACTCCAGTTATTTTCTCAAAATTACAAATACCCCCCTTAAAAAAAATATTTTTTGTTTGTGTTTTCAGTCGTATATGGATTCAGAGATCAGAGCTATAATGGCTCAATACATGCCTCTAGACAGTCAAAGTGAAGTCCCAAATCACTTGAACGGAGATCGTGCATAATCACTAATCATCGATGGGAGTCATGTGTGGACTCATACGATTGCCCTTTTATATATCCAACAAAAGGTTTTTGAAGGTAGAAATTAATATTCTTGAATGATTTGTTGGCTCCTTGTGTGATTTTAGAGATTTTTTTTCTAAATTAAGGACACTTGATAAAAAGGGATCAGTAGGTCGTCGAAACATGTACATTGTATAATATGTCAGGTCGTGCTTGTGCCCTCTCCCCCTCTTATTGAATCGGGGGCATGCTATTAATAATGTGTGAATCTTAAAATTTTAATTTTATTCATTCGTAGCAAGGGTACATCCGTTCGTCGGGCATTGACTTTCGATTTTCATATGAAATCTTGATGCTATATGGTTGGTGAAATTGTGTTTGTCCTGATATGTGATGCTATGATACTAAATCATGTGTAGTGAAAGGTGAAACCACATGATAAATAGGCAATTGACTTGTGGTTGATGCATTAGAGTATATACAAATGAAATAAATATACTCCATTTGACACATGTTGTAATAAACAAATAACAATTTATAAGAGATAATTTCACAATCCGTCCTGTAACTAAAGCGGAATCCACAATCAGTCCTGTATTTTTTTTAAAAATCAAATGTTGTCTTTTCCGGTCAATTTGAGCCGGAATTAGCACGTGTTGCGCACGTGATGCTTACGTGGACGATTTGCCGGCCAAATTAAATACGTGGCATTTGGATTTTATTTTATAAATGCTTTGTAATTCATTTGGCGGTAAAATCCAATGGCAACGGAGGTAATTTAATAGCAGTTGAAGGACAATCACACAACTCACTCTTATTTCACCCTCCATCGATCCAAAAAACAAATTAAACTCATTTATCAAAAAAACTGAAACCCCTCTTCTCTCATCTGATAGAACCCTAACCCTAATTCCTAAAATTGAAACAAAATTCAGGCTCTAAAAAATCAAAAGCTTAGTACGTACTACTCACAATTTCCCTCAAGCTCCTTCGAAAATCAACCATGGGAGCTAATGGAAGTAGCTTGGGCAGCGCACCTCCAGGACCAATTAAGCGTCGAAAGTTCAAGCATCCAAGAAGGGTCTCTGAGGATACTGAACACGAAAGTGATGGACTTGTGCCCAGGGGTACGCTTAGAGTTCGAAAACCTGGAGAAGAACAACCAGCTTATGAATCTGAGACAGATTTCTTTTCTCTGAAATTGTGTTATGGAGGTAATTTTCAGCTAAATCCTACGAGTTATGTTGGTGGGAGTGTAGAATTTTACGACTTTGTGACCTGGCCTGATTTCACAATAAACAATTTAATGAAGTTTTGTGAAGCTAAATCTCTTACTGGTGAGAATAGATTTTTTGGAATAATAGCAGATGGTTTCCAAACCCTATATTCAGATTATGATTTGTATGCTTGGGTTAAAGACTCTATTGTTGCTGGTGAAGTTGAAGTGTGTGTAGAGAGTGAGGAGCAGTTAAATGTGGAACAAGAATATGTTAATGTTGAAGTGGAAGATGAGCACTTAGTAGATGTTGGTGTGAATGATGAGGTGAATGTGGGGCAGGAGAATGTACATGTTGAAGTGGTAGAAGAGGACCATGCTGTTGGCAGTGATGAAGAGGCTGAATTGTTGGACAGTGATTATGTGGCTGAGAGTGAAAGTTCAGACAGTGAGTTTGTGTTTAAGGGATGTGTGGATGAAAATATAGAATCTGATGATAGTGAATGTGATGATGATGTTGTTAGTGATGGGAGTGAGTTTGATGAAAGGAGGTTATCTGATGAAGAAATGTCATCTGAGGTGCATTGCAGATTTAATAAAGATGTAATCTATACCCCTGTGTTCAAGATTGGAATGGAATTTGAGAGTAAGGAAGTGTTTAAAAAGGCAATGACTTCTCATGCTATAAACACTAAAAGGTGTTTACACTTTCCAAAGAATGACAAAATCAGAATTTATGCTAAATGCAAAGAAGAGGGCTGTGATTGGGCTTGTCATGCTTTGAAGGTTGCTGGACAATCCACTTTTCAAATTAGAAAGTATTACTCCAGTCACAAATGTGCTCCCACTTTTCATGTGTCAAACATGTCTAGCACATGGCTAGGAGACAAACATGTGTCTGAGTTTCAAAGTGACCCCAAGAGGAATATCAAGGGGTGGAGAGCAGAAGTGATGAGGAAGTTGAATGTGAACATCTCAAAGCAGCAAGCTTATAGGGCAAAGATCAGAGCTTTGAACATAATTGAAGGTGTCCCTGACCTCCAGTATACTAAACTGTGGGACTATGCTGCAGAAATAAGGAGATCAAACCCTGGATCAACTGTTGTGTTAGACATTGATGAAGATCAGACATTCTAAAAAATGTACATGTGTTTTGAAGCTGCCAAAAGGGGGTTCAGGAATGGTTGCAGACCATTTATAGGTGTTGATGGGTGTTGGTTGAAGGGCCCTAGAGGAGGAATACTACTTTCAGCTGTTGGAGTGGACCCAAACAATGCTATATTTCCAATAGCATATGTTGTGGTTCCTGTTGAGAATAGGGAGACCTGGGATTGGTTTCTCATCAACTTAAAGCATGACTTGCATCTCCAGAGGCACAACAACTTCACTTTCATGTCAGACAAGCAGAAAGGCTTGATTCAAGCAATGGCAGATGTATTCCCTGATGTTGAGTACAGATTTTGTGTTAGACACTTGCACAACAATTTCCAAACTGCAGGGTTCAGAGGTTTGGATTATAAGGAGGCTGTATGGAGATGTGCAAGGGCTAGTACTCCTGGATTTTTCAAGGAAAAAATGAAGGAACTAACTGCTCTAAGTGAGGCTGCTGCTGCTTGGTTTGCTAACAAAGATCCAAAACAATGGTCAAAGTCACACTTCAGAGAGACTCCTAAATGTGATATGCTACTGAATAATGCATGTGAGAGCTTCAATGCTACAATAATGGATGCAAGAGAAAAACCAATCCTTACTCTATTTGAATGGATAAGGCAGTGGTTGATGGAGAGATTCCAGACAAATAGAGACAGGGCAAACTTGAAGTGGACAGGAATTCTACCTCCAAGAATTAAGAAAATACTGAGGAAGAGGATGGATGAGATGAGTGATTGTATTCCCATGAAATCTGATAACAGGTACTACCAAGTGCAGTGCAGTGATGGGAGTCTTTTTGCAGTTGACTTGGAGCTGAGGAAGTGCTCTTGCAGACTTTGGAATCTCAGTGGAATCCCCTGCAAGCATGCATTATCATCAATCTGTCACCAAAAGGGGGATCCAGAGATGTTTGTGGATAAATGTTACAGCTTAGACACATATAGAAAGGTGTATGAGCCTACTTTGATGCCTATCTCTGGCCAAGTGGATTGGATGGATACCCTTTATATTCCCCCTCTGCCTCCTAGTTTTGGAAGGGGAGTAGGCAGACCAAAGAAGGCAAGAAAGGTGGATCCCAATGAAAAGGAGAATAAGAAACAAACTAGAATGAGAAGGCAACAAAAAACTGTAAAATGTGGAAAGTGTGGTGTGCTAGGTCACAACAAGAATACTTGCTTGTTCAGAACAAATGTTGCTGCAGTGCCTCCATCCAATGCTTCTGCAGAAAGTGTTCAAACCAACTTAGTGTCTCCATCCAATGCTGCTGCTTCAAGTGACCAGAGGAATATAATACCTTCATCAAATGTTGTTGCCTCCAGTTCTCAAAGCACTTTACTACCTTCATCAAATATTACTACCTCCAGTGTTGCAAGTAGGGGAGGAGTAAGAGGAGTAAGAGGAGGAAGAGGAAGCAGAGGCAGGGGAAGAGGCAGGGGAAAAACTGGTAGCAATATGAAGTCTGGACAGGTATGTACATGTTTGTTTCATTATTCATTCTCTTAATTTAATTAATTAATTTATCTGATGTTGTGTTTTGTTTCTCTTTGCAGCCAAGTTCCAAGACATTGTTGGATGAGGATGACAGTGAATTTGAAGCTCTTTTGAGTCAAGCTAATAGTGGGCAGCCAATGCAACATGGACCTAAACCGTGGGAACAACTTCAAATGTCCAATGGAGCTGGAAAGTCAAAGGGGAAAGGGAAGTTGTAGATGTTATGAACTCAGATTTTGGGAAGTAGTCTTTTGGTAGTTCATTTTGGATGTGTTTATTGGTCCAAACTTTGGTTGGTTGATATTTTGGGAAGTTGTTAAACAGTGTACGTAGTCTTTTGGTGTTTGATTTTGGATGTTGTTATTGATCCAAACAATGAAAGCTCTTTGGTATTTAGGTTTATCTTTTGGTACTTTTGGTTCATATTTGCTCTTTTGGTATTTAAGTTTTTGTTTATGCTATCTTTTGACATCTTTTGGAACTTTAGTTCAGATTTTTTACAAGCATCCAAATTCCAACTTACAATAATTCAAAATGTCAGAATACTAAAATAACTCCATTCATTCCAACTTACAATTATTCAAAATGTCTGAATACTAAAATAACTCGATTCATAGAAAAATTTCAACAATAACATTCATTCATTACAATAACCTCTATAGAAAAATACTAAAACAAACTTATTTCATCATAACAACTATTATGACCACAAGCATCATCATTACAAGAACCCTCATCAATGCAGCTACATTATGCACTGATTTACTCAAGCTCTCCAAGCTTTCTCTTACATTATGCACTGATGTACACAAGTCCTCAAGCTGCTTCAACACTTTCAAATCTTTGCTTTCAACATCCTTCTCAGTTGGTTCTACATGAAGCCATTTAGCATCCTTCTCAGTTGGTTCTTGTTGATGCTCATTAACTGGATTACACCAAGAGTCAAAATGTGTGCTCCTCACGGTAATAAAAGAGCTTCTGATGGTTTCGAGTTTTGGACGCAACAACCCTGATTTGTAGTTTCTTACGGCAAATGCGGCAAAATTTTTCTTCGTATCTTAAATAACTTGTTTGGAAACTACTCCCTGAGTGAACCGAATTTTCTGACATGATTCTACAAGAACACAAAATAAAAAATAAAAAAATCAAATCAAATGTTGCAAAAAATAAACCAGATCAAAACAACTCTGATTTTGAGTTTCTGACCAGAGGATTAAAAACTTCAATTTGGAAATTTCTTCAGCAAACACTTTCAAGAATATATATCCCTAAATCGGGTATTAGGGTTTTCTATTTATATTAATCGAGTATTATGATTTCGTCAACTTACCTGAATCGTTCGCTGCAGATTGAATTGACTTGGACTCCAGTGGAAAATTGGAAATTAAATTTGCAGACTTCGGGAATTAGGGTTTTGTAATATTTGGGAGTTGCGTAGAATGAAAGTGGAATTGTGGTTTGATCGATTTTATTGAGATAAAGAGTGAGTTGTGTGATTGTCCTTCAATTGCTATTAAATTACCTCCGTTGCCATTGGATTTTACCGCCAAATGAATTACAAAGCATTTATAAAATAAAATCCAAATGTCACGTATTTAATTTGGCCGGCAAATCGTCCACGTAAGCATCACGTGCGCAACACGTGCTAATTCCGGCTCAAATTGACCGGAAAGGACAACATTTGATTTTTAAAAAAAATACAGGACTGATTGTGGATTCCGCTTTAGTTACAGGACGGATTATGAAATTATCTCCAATTTATAATGTCATCACTTCAAAGTTCAAATCAACATTTATGCAATTAATTAAATCTCATGAATTTGCAAAAATTAGATTAAATTAAATCAAATTGAATTAAATTAAATTAAATTAAATTTGGAGAAGCTTCTCAAATTAACTACACATATACTTGGCCATCTTTAAGTCAAGCCCTAATTCCATCCCATTGTAGGCAATTGGAGCATACATCCACAAATCATCAGAACTCAATAGCTGCATATATAAAAAAATATTAATTAATACAGAAAATAAAAAAAAAAAAATTGTTTTCTTGGTGACTGAGAATGAATATTATCGCAAAGCTTTGTTACCTTGATCTGAAGCTGCAAGAACTTGACGTAGTCGACAGCCTCTTCAAGCATTGTGCTGATGTCGACCTATATATTGTCGTCACCGTCGTTAATTAATCATCATTAATAATCAAAAATTAATATCAATAATTACGTTTACGTGGATGCACGCACGCATAATTATTTTACCTTAGTTCCATTAGGTACAAGTTTCTGCAATATTCTCAACCTCTCGTTTATTTTTTCTCTTCGTTTCTACATACATTATCAAAAATCAAAATCAAAATCATTGACATCGAATTATAAGAAAATGTAAATAAAATAAAAATATAAAATACCCTTGCATAGAGGCTTTGGGGATCGGTCGCCGAACCCCTATGGGCTCGTGTTTTCCCGTTTGAGTTGAGGGCGCCAATCGAACATGAAGCTGAAGCTGAAGCTGAAGCATTCGAGTAGTCTTCCTCCGTGCAGCAGCTACTCGAGTTTTCTTCGATGATGCACTTCTTGAGTTTCTTCATGCTTCTCTTGTTGCTCCTATGGGCCTGAATTTTCATAAAATGGCAATAATATATATTAATTAATAATGATTAATTAGTAATGAAATATTTAATTTATTCTCTAAGGAAAGTTTAATTTTTAATTGCTTACAACATTTTCTGCAGGGATACGGGATCTTTTCTTGCATTCCGATTGGACGACATCCCCCGGTAATTCCTGCGTGGGGCCCACAAGCTTCGTCGTACAAGAATCTATCTTCATCGAATTATCGCCTTGCAAAAACGAGTAACACAACATACTAGTGTCGTTGGTTTCATCGGACTTAGTGTGCATTGCGCTCTGATCATGATCACTCGAAGCGTAAAATGTCGGGAAGGCAAATGAATCGTTTGGAAACGAGGTGCAGTTTCCGAGTAATTGGGCCATGAAATCCGCCTCGTCGAGGCCCATTCCGTTCATGGAGCTCCATTCGAAAATCGCTTCCAAGTGTTCCATGAGCGACGATATAGCTAGGGGTATTTTCGATATTTTAAATCGAAGCTCGAGTTCTTGGTTGATGCTTTTGAATGAGTGAATGAAGTCATGAACCGATATTTATAGTGTTGATCTCTCTTTAGATTATGGTACAAAACTAATGATATGTCACACATGCAATGATTTTTGTGTTGATTTGAGTATACGGCAAACGGTTCGGGCCGAGTTGATCCGGTTTTCAGATTAAATTATACGGAGTTCAACTCATGGCAACCTTTCGAACCCGTGAAACAATATTAATTAAGGCAAATTTTAAGTGTGATTAATTACTGATTAGTGTCAATATAAAAATAGGATCGACAGAGTTCACTGTGAAATACTCCTATAATATCCATTTATTTTTATTTAATTAAAATTCTATATATTAGTATTAATGAATTGACTAATTAAATCAATTAACGAGTATCACACCTGTCAAACAAACGTGGGTGTCCTTTTCAAACTGTATTTTTTTTATATACTAAATAGTTTTTATGCCTCCACAAATTTATAGAAACACACGAAAATTATGAAAATATGCTACACTACTTAGGAGTAGTACTTTTAATTTTTTTGACGAAAAGTTATAAAGAATAAAAATATACTTTAAATTTAAAAAATAAAAATAATTATAATTAAAATAAATATGAAATTTAATTTTAAAATAAAAAATTAAAAGTAATTACTTTTACTTATGTAGTATTTTTAAAGTAAAGACGAACAGTGAAAAAGAAAAAAAAATGAAAGAAAAATAGTAAAATAAGCGACATGTCACAATCATGCCAATTCACAATGCTGATACAACTATAGTTTGAGGCATGACAATTGACAAGTCGTACAATATTAATTAAATTATCATGAATTTTAGGAAAGAGAAGAATGAAATCTTAGATTTTGGTGACATAAATTATGATAAGATAATCTATTTATGGAAACCATATGGGCATGGCCTGCATGCACGTTCGAGTTTTGGTATATGCAGACTTCGAATATGTATGTGGCACATTATCACTTCCCTAAGTGTTTATACGTATGTTCCTAAGTGAAAAGTTATGCTTGATTGAACAAAAAAACATATTAAATGTTTTTCTCTTCCAACTACGAAAAATCAAAACATATGAAACCATAAATCGTATCCAAACCCCTAATTATCTAACTCGTAAACAATGATGTTTATACATTTCGATCACAAAACATAAAATACAAATGTAGATCAATAATATAGAAACTCAAAATTATTGATGCTCATAATTTAAATTGTAACAACATTGGTTCCACGATGCCACGTGACACGCGCACAAATCATTTTGACTCATCAAGAATTGACCGTACACCTACCAAACAAATCATCGTGTTATAACCATCATTAGTTAATACGTACACTATAATGATTGATTGATTATATAGCCGCGGACGAGGGGTCACGGGGTGAAAGAAAAATTGAAAAATAATACGGAGTATATTATACATTTATACTTGAGATGTGGAAAAAATCGATATTATACATATATACTCCTGTAACATTTTTTAATCACTTTAAAGTATATACTTAACCTCTGAAGATTTGCATGACTTCCCATGAACTCTTAGAAAATGTAATAAAATATAGTATTATTTTGTTATATACAGTATATGTGTGTGTGGTTGTTGGGATTTGAGAATATTAGTAGATGTATTTTTAGAATGTTGCCTTTGTTTAAAAAATAAAATCAAAATAGTCTGAGTTAATGGCTTCGTATAAGTTGTGGAGTTTATACTAATCACAATTCACAACAACATAAAAAAAAAAAAAGCTAATATCATTAATAATTCACAACATTTTACATGTCACATGCTGCAATTGCTAGGGATTGAAAAGTTTCATCTTGTTTGTACAATGAAAAAACGAAAGAGGGTGGGAGAATGGACCGGGAATTCAGCCACTGAGAAAA
This sequence comes from Euphrasia confusa, assembly GCA_954870475.1. NCBI lineage: Eukaryota > Viridiplantae > Streptophyta > Magnoliopsida > Lamiales > Orobanchaceae > Euphrasia > Euphrasia confusa. The sequence goes on along the minus strand of OX940951.1, from coordinate 11,961,752 downwards.
ATAATTCGTTATGGTTGTTGATCACTGGAGCTCGTCATCAGGCGAATCCTCGCCCAGACCGCGTTGTGCGATTCTGTAATATAAAATACCCATTGTTGCCATGCAAGCCCTGCACAGAAAAAGAGTAAACCCTAATGTCCAATCGAAGAGAGAGGTGGTATATGACAATATCGGGATGTTAAGAAACGAGTCGAAAATCTTACATGATAGCTATAATTAAGAGGAGTTTCCTTGGATCCATTCTAGAGGACTTGTAATGTCTTGCACGAGCTTCTGGGGCATCATCTGCGTGTGGCGTTTCTTTTCTTGGAGGCGCTGTCACTGGTAGAGTTGGCAATGAGCTTGACCAGAAAGGAAGCAAAAACCGGAGGACCTTATGACGAAATGTACCTAGAAATTCTCAAAGGGATACATCAGACAATAGTTATACTTTGATCAAATTGCTTTACTAATAATTAAAAATAATAATGACTCACCCCTTCGCGAATACTTTTTCTTGCTGGCGTCTTCGTCATCCGCATAATACAAGTCCTCAGAGTTCTGCCTTTCGACTTGTGACAAATTCTTTCGTGTGGTTGCACCAGGCTAAGCATCAATCAGAGGTGTGAGGAACCATTAAGAATATATACATATATACCCTTGCGGTTTGACCTAATTACGAGAACAAAAGAGTTCTCAAAATTTTGAAAGTTTTTAAAGACATTTTTTGTAATTATTTCAAACATCAAGAGTACTATATGTAATAATCCTTAAACATAAAAGCATGTGTCTTCTTACAGCAGCAGGGCTAGTGCCTTTCATAAAATTGGTCTCATTGTTGGGTAAAGATGATGTCGCAGGGTTTGGTCCTTGAATCTTCCCCATATCCAAATTCGCAGGCCTTGTAGAGCCTTCAGCATCCTTTCCGAAAGGTGAATGCATCAGTGGTTCGGAGGCAAATGCCTGAGGAGGGCTTCGGGGCTCTGTTCCAAATGAAACTGGATGGTTACCAAATAAGTTCTTCTCCAAACCAGTCTGCAAAACCAGTTCACAGTATATAGCTTCAACAATTTTCTAATTAATCCATGAAAAAATAAATCATAATCATTATAGTTACTACAAAAAAAACGCGATTTAAGGATAAGGTATTACCTGCATTATTGCTTCTTTCAACTTGGAGTGAAGACGTGATCCTGAGTCTTTGACAATTTTTGGAGGCCATATCTGCAAGAATTCAAGCGATCTCCCATGATATAAAAGATTCGTCAATAGAATACGCGAAGCCTCACATTCATGAAAAAAATATTTTGAAAGATAAAGCTAAAATAATATAGTTTGGGCTTCCTAAAATATTGACTTGACAGTAGATGTTGTATTATGAAAACAATTTTCTGATTTCAACATTGAGATAGTAAGTGCTGTTATGGTGTTTGGCTGAGCTTATAAGATGGCAAATGCATTCAGAATTTGTTTTTTAAAATATTATAAGCTCTCAAAATAAGATGTTAGGAGACGATAAGACGTAGGCCAAATGGGCACACTTTTGAATCAACTCAAATATCCTGATGATTATTCTTCACCAACTGGAGAAATTTTAATGAAGAAAAATGGGCATATATTGAGAAGCTTTTAACAAAAATGTCCAAATACATTACAAGCCTTTCACAAGGAGGGAAAAATTTCAATCGAGCAAAACGTGTATTGTCAACTACTGTATAAGCAAATGTCTCCAAGAAACCTTGAGTAAAAAGTAGCAGGGCTCCCATTCACAAAGTTTCCATTACCAAAAGGTTTAAAAATTCAGTACTTCATTTATCTTAACAACCATGAAATATCCGATACTAATCAAATTGAATTGATCACAAAAATATGATTGAATAACATACCGAAGTCGAACAGCTTGGACAAATGTATCCAGCAGGGTCAGTGTGCGGAGGAAAACTTTTAATGTGCGACACTAAGCAAGTCGTATGTATAACATCTGACAAGAGAACATGTGTCCAAAGCAAGAATGAGACAAATACTATATTTCTTGTATAAAAATTTTAAAACGCGTATAAAGAAAAACCACACACGTAAACAGCCCAATCTTGTGGTTTGAGCATTCGGCCCCTCTTCAATCACAGCTTGGCAATGGCAGCATTTAGGAGGCCAATCATACTCCCCATCAATTACCCACTCGGAGTAAGTCCGTACCTAAAAAAAATCATCAGCACCCATTTCAGTAACTTATAGAGTAGATCATACTCTATGTTCGGAAACTGGAAGCACGAAGCCAATAGCCATACCACACAGACTTGGTGCTCTGGGAAGCACACGCATTCTCCGCAAACGGGCACCTTGTGGACGAAGCAGTACAACTTAGTCGCCTAACAACACCCCAGAAATTCATCAGTCGGACATCAAATATTCAATATCAACAAAACATCAACTAAACACACAATAGTATCAGAACAAAAGCGCATTCAAATCCACGTGAATAAGGAACCAATAGTTAGGATTAAAGGGAATCTGAGCTGATCTGAGAATGGGGAATGCGTGTAACGGGAATCAAATCGAACACTCAAATTCACGCGCGAAACGAAACGAGAAGTCGAGAACAGTAATCCAAATGCTTTTAAAATCGGCGCGCATATACATACCTTACGGCATTTGCAGACCACCATACTATTGGCCGGGTCAAAAAGCTCCGGACCGGTAAAATTCGAGATCGGGGCTCCGACGCGAATCTAGATTTGATCAATTTAGGGAAACCTTATTCCTGGGTTTTAACCGATTTAGGTATATACTAATTGAGAATTTCAGATGAGATCAGATGCGAGTGCATTCATTTTTTTTCCAGATTTTTTTTTTGTTTTTTCTTCCTCTTTCCATTTTCCGTCGTCTGTTGCCTGTGTGATGGATGGGCTGTTTCGTTTCGATCTGATAAATGGGCCCTGAATGCAGATACGGCCCATATAATTTTCTTACATGGGCTTCTCAATAGTGACTTTGATCCAAATAATTTTAATTTATTGAAATTATTTTTAAATTTAAAAAGTTTGAATTAATATTTGGAAAAATCGAGGTTTTTATTTCAAACGATTGAAACAAAACCTGGTCCTCTACTATAAAATTCATATAAAAATCACAGCTGTTGCTGTTGCTCTTCTGAATTTGAATTTGAATTTGAGAGAGAATAGGAATATAGGATACCTCTCCTCCGTCTCTCTCTCTCTCGATCCCGATTTTCCATTTCCCCCAAATCCACGCCAAAACCCTAGTCTGCGACGGCGACCATGACGGCGGCGCCACCACCACCCACCGGCCATGAGCTCTCGAACCCTCCCACCGACGGCATTTCGAACCTCCGCTTCTCAAACCACAGCGACCACCTCCTCGTTTCCTCCTGGGACAAGGTCTCGCCCACACTCGCGTGCTTTTTATTTCTTTTTAATTTTGTTCTCAATTTTTAGTCCTTGATTTGAGTCTCTTTATTATTGTAATAATTATTATAAATTATTTATTGGGAATCTGTGTTTTTAGACCGTCCGATTGTACGATGCGAGTGCCAACGCTCTCAGGGGGGAGTTTATGCACGGAGGAGCCGTGCTCGATTGCTGCTTTCACGACGACTCCTCCGGGTTCAGTGCTTCTGCTGACCACACTGTTAGAAGGTAATGATTTCATTCACATATGGCATCTGTAATCTTTGATTGAATTATTGAAATAGTAGTTATAGATTGAGATTCTATGTGTAATATTGTATGATTCTATACTTATATGGCCGTTTTTTAATCATGCGAATGCGTTCTGTTTTGTGTCTACAGGCTTTTTTTCAACTACAACAGGGAGGATATATTGGGAAATCACGATGCCCCTGTTCGGTGCATTGAATACTCGTATGCGACTGGTGGGTTTCTTTCCCTTTTCAAATTTGGGCTCATTTTTGTTTCTCCGTATGAGCATTATAAATTGTCAAGAGAATTATGATAATCCTAGCTTATGTCTGATAATTGTAATACCGTGGTTACATTACACCTATTGTTTGCTGTTACAAGTTGCTGTATATTCTTGCATTATCAGTAACGTGTTTAGGATATTTTTCATGTTCAATTATTTGAAATCCTGTTTTCGTATTATTTTTTCAGGCCAAGTAATTACTGGCAGTTGGGACAAAACTGTAAAGTGCTGGGACCCTAGAGGTGCAAGCGGCCAGGACCGTACTCTCGTCGGGACATATTCCCAGCCAGAGCGTGTTTACTCGATGTCTCTCGTCGGAAATCGCTTGGTAGTTGCAACTGCAGGAAGACATGTAAACGTGTACGATCTCCGGAACATGTCTCAGCCCGAACAAAGAAGGGAGTCTTCTTTGAAGTATCAGACGAGATGCGTCCGTTGTTATCCCAATGGGACAGGTGATGTTTTGTTGTCTTATACTCTTATTATCGTTTTTTTTTCTTGTGCGTGTGGAATTATGTTCCTCAATAATGTATATCCGTGTTTTGCAGGGTACGCTCTTAGTTCTGTGGAGGGTAGAGTTGCAATGGAGTTTTTCGATCTCTCAGAGGCTGGCCAAACCAAAAAGTATGTATTAATGCTGCAATTTTTATTTTTTAATTTCATTTATTATTATTATTTCGGGATCATGGATAAAAATGATAAGGTGGAAAAATATAGTACTACTAATAATCCAGCCTATATAATCTCAGGTGACTAGATGAGGATTAGATTATTGAGTTAAATCAATTGATTGAAGAGTATATTAGTTAGTAATTTAGGTTTTGTGTTAAATTAATTCGTTTGTTAGCCTGATCAAAACATTTTATGCAGGTATGCATTTAAATGTCATCGGAAATCAGAAGCAGGAAGGGATATTGTGTACCCAGTCAATGCCATCGCTTATCACCCTATGTAAGTTGGTGTCGTGAACAGGGGGGCCCTATTCGAAAATTTGAATTTAAATTGTTCTCTTTAATACGATTGTAATTTTTTTTTTAATTTAATGTTCTGTAGCTATGGTACTTTCGCTACTGGAGGCTGTGATGGTTACGTGAATGTGTGGGATGGGAACAATAAGAAGCGGTTGTATCAGGTAAGATAAGAAAACACTCGTGATTGATCACTGTATCTTGTTCGATTTGTGCTGATTTTAATTAATTATTTTAATGTGAAGTACGCTAAGTACCCAACAAGCATTGCAGCCTTGTCCTTTAGCAGAGACGGGAGGCTCTTGGCAGTTGCATCTAGCTACACTTATGAAGAAGGAGACAAACAGTAAGAAAGCGACGATCTTCTTATACGAACAGAATTATCTTTCCTAATTACAAACCCTTGTTAGAGATTTTGATATGGTTTGTTCTCTCTTTCGCAGGCACGAGCCTGATGCCATATTTGTACGCAGTGTGAATGAAGTAGAAGTGAAGCCGAAGCCGAAAGTGCTACCAAATCCTGCTGCTTGAAACATCTGTATGTTACTTAAGACTACTGTGTGTGTGTGTTTTGTCATGCGCTTTGTGACATGTTTTCGTAGGCAGTTTAGTTTGCCAACCGTGGATGGATTGTTAGTTAATCATGTTATCGTTGATTACACTCTGCTGTTGCCTGTCGGTACTTGAAAAGAAAAACGAGGTTTGTCCTGGATACAGAATGACAAACGATCGCTTACGAGTTCGTTTCGGATTTCTTGCATTCCACAGTCAAATGATGATTGTTTGAAACTTCCTTTGCAAAAGAAATATCCAAATTACATAGTATGTTTTACTTAAAAATATTAATGATGAAGAGTTTGAAATGTGAAAGGGGGCCATTGATGAAGACTTGAACACTTGGAAAGTTCTAGTTTGTGCACCATATATTTGAAATATAAATATATTCTTTTTCTCCATGTTTCTTATTAAAGTCACGTGCCTATTATTATTTTTTATGGGTGAACTGCCAAAAAAATAAAATATAATAATGTGTACATATGTGTTTGTGAGTAATTACTATAAATATAATTATATGCCTAACTATGAATATGAAGAGAATAGGTTCATTTTGTTAGGACAAAGTCACATACAAAACAGTATTTGTGGAAATTTTGTCTGATTAATGGGTAGCTTAATCGATTTGTGTATGCTCAAATCTGTGATGTGCCTAATTTTTTGATGAAATTTAATTCTTGATCCAGTGTGAATGGACTCAATGGACCCTGCACCATGTATACTTGTCATCTTAATTTTATACAGTACAACTTTTACTAAGAATAATTAAGCTCACTCTTTTTTTGTGTTTTTTTTACTTTTAATATAATTTTACTATTACTATAATATTTTTTTTACTTTTAATATAATTTAAAATCCATTTTTTTCACATACTTTTTAAATATTTTTATTTTTTATTTTTTAATTTAAAATATATTTTCATCTTTTCTTATTTGTCAAAAAACAAAAAATGATGTTTTTCTTAATATTTATTCTTGTTCGCAATCGCGTGTATATTCACACTATAACCTTCTTACCGGATAAGCATGAAACACGTGTAGTTGTGCACGCATTCGGCCTACTTTCTAATTGGATTAAGAGACTTTGAGATACATTCATGATGAATGAATTTAAATAGTAGAGTTGATCCATTCATTACTCAACAATCATAAATATAATCATACACTAAAAAAGTAATCACGTTTTTATTAAAAACATGGCATTTTCAAAAAAAGACTTAATTATTTATATAATTTTACTATATTAATTTACATAACTATCACAATATTTAAAATTTTATATTTTATTTTTCTATTACTTTTTATCTCAATATTTCTTAAAAAAAAATGATATTAATACCATTAAAAGTTGCAACTAATTTTGTTTTTAGTTTGAAGTGGTGATCCACTTCTACACTCCCCTATTTTGTCTTCTAGTGGTGCCCATACATTCGGGAAGCTGCCAAACACATCTATCGTCGAACGCTGGCTCGACACGTGGACATCAAGATCTCCCTTGCAAGAATCCTAAGACGTCCACGTATGCCGCGTTTGGACAGCCACAAAAATCTCGGTCTAACTTATCAATCTTGTACGCTGTGCTTTACCAATTGCACACGTGGCGAATCTCGTGCTCCTTTGGGAAAGTTTAGGTGTCTTTCTAGTTATCCAACCCTAAAGGGAAATTCCACAAAGCAACACCACACAACGCATAATCTTCCTTACTCGCTTGCTTCTACGGATCATACTACTACTAATCTTACTCGATCAATCCTGTTCTTTCGTTCGATCTTGTATATGAAATACGAAGATTGGAGTCAAATTATCTGATAGTTCATATCGACAGTAAAACATAAAAATGTGAAAAATACAAAAGAATGTTCGACGGAATTGATTGACTTTTTCGACTTTTTATCGAATTCCCTCACTCCCACACTCAAATTTTGACCTCGAATCATACTTTAAATACTTCACACCAACTCAAAGCCGTGTCAAAGATAAACTATTCCATTGCTTTTCCTTGTCAAATTTATTACTATAATAAATTTATAAACTTCACTTACAAATAATAATAATAAATAAATAAATTTCTTCCACCGCCACTCCCTCCCCACGCAACCCCCAACCCCCCATTTTTCAAACTCTCTCTTCGCACGTATAAATATCCCTTCATTCTCGCACACATTTTTATTTCCTTCTTCACTCATCCACAACAAAAATTAATCAATCTTTATTTTCAAACTTAAATTATTTTTTTAATTTCGAATTCTCCGGCGATCGAATCGCGATGGCTATCGAGGCATTGAATTCGTCCCCACACGACTTCCCCCGCCGCTACGACGACGTCGAGCCGGGGGGCGCCGGCCCCTGGCCGGCCAAATCCAAGCGCCCCCGCCGCGCCGCTGACTCGCCGGAAGACGAGTACCTGGCCGTGTGCCTCGTCATGCTCGCCCACAGCGCCGCCGCTGCCGACGAATCTCCGGCATCTTCGCCGCCGTCGCCTCCGCCGCCTCCGGCAGCGGACATTTCGTACAGGTGCGGCGTCTGCGACAAGGCTTTCCCGTCGTACCAGGCTCTCGGAGGACACAAGGCCAGCCACCGTGCGAAGCCGCCGATCGCCGCCGCGCCGAGTTTTTCGGCGGCGGCGGCGCTGAGCCCGAGCGGGAGGGTTCACGAGTGCTCAGTCTGCCACAGGGCGTTCCCCACCGGGCAGGCGCTGGGGGGGCACAAGCGGAGGCACTACGAGGGCGTGATCGGAGGCGGCGCCAAGAGTCGGACCGGCGGCGGGAGGAATATTGACTTGAACCTGCCGCCGTCGCCGGAATTGAAGTGCGACGAGGAAGTGGAAAGTGCTTTGCCACCGCATTCATACAATTAGATTTGGGGTATAATTAAATTTAGTAGGAAAAAACACAAAAAAATAATTAGCTCTAATTTTATTTTATTAATAATATACTATTAAATAATTAATTTTGTATCTTTAGTGGAAAGATTTGTTTATTTAATTAATTATGACGCTCTCATTGGACTTTACTAGGATTAATGGTTTAATGTAAATTTAAATTGATATACAATTTAATGACATTTTTATTGTTTATTATTACCTTGTTTTATTTTCTTTTATTCACAAAATTTTATTTTTGAAAATTATGCACTAATTATAAAGGGGCATTGCATAGTTTTATGGAATAAATATAATAAGTTATGTGAAAATTAAGTTAACGTTTTTTTAATTTGAAAATCAAATTAATAAATCAAATTTATTAATCAAATTATAATTATTGATGAACTAAATTAAATTTATCAAGAAAGACATGATTTAAACACGTGGAGAATGCAATGAACTAAATTGTGAAATTGCTTGAATTTGGGCTTGTTTAATGGACTACATGATTTTATTTTTATTTTGCTTAACTGGACCAGTTTGATAAACCATTAGGCCGGGCCGGTAGCCTTTCACAATAATCTCCATGGCCCATTATTGTGTCCTAAATATATACTCGTAATTAAGTTGGTATGTGAACTGTAAAACACAATAAATGGATTGTTGAAAAATTGGTGCAAAATTATAATTTCAAATAAAAAAATATTATTCTTTTCATTTCAAAGTACATCTCATTCTTTTCTTGCCATTTAATTTAAGAAAAATATTAATTTTTAATTTTTTAAATAAAAAATTAAAAACTAAGAATATATTTTGAAGTAAAAAGTAGAATAATTGTGAGTAAAATTTAAAAACTAAGTGGATAAAGTAGAGTAATTTTATATTTCAAAAAATATATATATAATTATTATTTTCTTTTTTGAGTTGTTTCAATTATTGTGGAATTTCAAAAAAATTATGTTAACTATTTCCACATTGAGATAGTACTTACTACGTATTTATTTTCTAAAATTGGTGTTATTATTAATTTTATTTTGTTTAGTTTTTTAGTTTTATTTTCTCAACAAAAAATATTCTCATAATCTTTGTTGCGTATATTAATTAATTAATTAATCAATGATGCGATTTTATACAAGATACATCTGCGATTAATTGAATACGGAGTATTTGTGAGTGTGTGACGGCATGATTGATTTAGGCAAAAAGTGAAAAAAGTAAAACCATGATTGATGATCATCAAGATTTGCTTTTCTTTATTATCTCTGCGGTATAAAACAGTGTCTTTTTTTTACTGCGACTGCTCCACCTAATATTTTCCTATGTACACATTTAAAAAACGCTTGATACTATTTCCTCATATTGCTATCTACTTTTTCTTTAATTGCACGCGTGATTTTAAGCACTTTATATTTTCTAATTATATACCGTATATAGGAGTACAATTTTATATTTATATATAATACACATGCAATTAGTATCCATATACACTATGGTATCAATAAAATCTGAACAATATACTTGTAAATTAATGAACAATATTCTTGTAAATTAACAAACGGTTAAGCAAATGTTAGAAGGATTTATTTTTTTGGATTGAACTGAAGTAAAGCGATTTGAACTGAATTTAAGGGATGTGAACTGAACTAATTAAATTGATTTTTTTTGACATTAACTAGAGTTGTATACTTAAAATTATTGATTCAATTTATTTTTTATATTTTTTATTTTAAGTTATTTTGAAACGAACTTAATTGAAGATGAACTGAAGTGAACTAAACTGAACTGAACTTAAACGATATTAACTGAACTTAAATTGACTGAAATTAAGTTAAAAAAACATATCGTTAAAACGTTAACCTTAAAACATTATCGTACCGCAAATGTTGTATTAATCGAACACGTCAAAACATATACGGAGTAATTTTATGTGTACATATGTATGATGTATATATTCCACACATTGTATCGTATATAAAACCCTATCAATGAATCGATTAATAATTACTTGAAGATATTAGGGCATCTTTATATGATTAGCCTCATTAATTAACTTAGATAATATTTTGATTAAAGAAATAAGTAGATTTCAAGCTATATTAATAGTATATCCTAGATGATATGATTTTTCAAGATTATATGCTTTAATACAAGAACGAGTACACACCATACGTGGCCATGTGCTAATATTGATAAAATTAATCAAAGGAATTAATTAGTAAGTACAATAATTAATTAATTTAGATATTAAACTTAATAATTAGTATATAAAACTTGCATGCTACCTCATGATGTTGAAAATATATAACTAGTAATTGAAAATTGTTTTTATATGTTAGAAAATATATATATGTATTATGTACTGTGCTTTTTGATTGACAAAGCTTAAACCCATTTCATTAATATAAATCTTTTATTGTTTTTTTGTTCGATACTTAATTATCTCAATTTTTTTATAATTTATAGAAAAAAATATGATAATTAGTGTGTAACGTTGATTATATGTAATATATCAAATATGGAGTATATATATAAAAAAAACTACTATACTTTTATTACAATATTAATGCATTTTCACCCATACTTTTGTCTTGCCAATAAATACACACTAAAAAAATTCATTGCTCGTTGTAGCAAGGTAGCTGCCTGCAAATCTTGCCTTTTTATTGGGTGGGAGCCCACATAATATTTATTGATTCCTTTGTGTTTGTCGGTGTATGTCCAAAGTTATTTTTTTCCCTTGCATTGAAATGAGCAATTTGCATGCGGGTTTATTTATTACATTGTCCCCACTTTTTTCATAATACTTTACAATTTTTTTAAAGATAAAATAAAAAATACAATTGTATTGTACATTTGTACTTATAAATAAATGTATTTTATTTTTATTTTTATTTTTTCTAATCATTTAAATAATTAAATGAAACATTTTTATCATTTTCCTTAAGCTTGAAACTTTCATTATTATTACTTAAATTGACAAATTTTAAAATTAAAATAAAATACATTATTTTTTACTCGTTACATTATTAAAATCGAGGGAGCTAAATATACGGAGAGATTCAGATGCTTCTTGTCTACCGTTGCGGTGGTCGATCCAAACTGATACCGAGAAATGCTGTTTTTTTTTTAATTCTTAATTTTTTTTAATAATGTTTCTTGAAAAAGATTTGATTTTTAATCTGCCCCACATGTTCGACCTTCTTACTTAAGAAGGGCTCTGTGTTCTTGGAGTAATTATTCAGTGTGTGAGGGTGCTCCGTAGTGTCTCCTGCGCTGACCCATTACCTCCGGAGTCAGTGGCCCTTTGCCGCCGACCAAGCCAACAGTATTTCCCTTCCAAGTTAACCCATTTTTTTATTCCCCAAAATCAAAAGCTTAAATCTTTCCCAAAACCCACCTCTCTCTCTCTCTCTCTCCCTCTGTCAAGATTCGGTCATACGAAGCTTACATTTTCTCTTTTATTTTTATTTTTAATTTTCTTCGAGATCCCTTTTTAATTCTTCATCTGGGCAGTTCAAGAAACCGGCCATATTCAGAAACTCGGTCCCCACATCTGGGTTCTGTGCAACTTTCCATTTCTAGGGTTTCTCTGTTTTCTTGATTTGAGAAAAAAAACAGATCTTTTTTGAGGGAGGTTGAAACGATGAAGTTCATGAAACTGGGTTCGAAGCCCGACACATTTCGGGCCGAGGAAAACAACGTCAGGTTAGATCTGTAACACTAAGCTTCAGGATTTAGCATTTTTGCATTTATGCACACCAACTGTTTGATGATTTGTTTTGTTGTTGTTTTCTTGTCTGTTAAAATTTGTGTATGTTTTGTAGTCCCCACAATCTTTGTTCATGTTTGCTCTTTGACTCCGTGTTAGCCCTTGGAGCTTAACTTATCTTTGTCTATTGTGAAACCGCTCTTCTCAAATTGAAAATTTGGATTGTTTTTATTTTTCCGGTTGATGTTGTTTTGTTTCAATCTTGCAAGCTTTGTTTGGAGAGTATCTATCGTTTCAGTTCGCTTTGTTAGGAGAGTATCTATCGCTTCAATTCGATTCGTGCGATAGTAACTTAGCGTTGAAGTTTTGTAATATCACAGATATGTAGCTAGTGAGCTGGCAACGGATGTAGTCGTTCATGTCGGTGATGTCAAGTTTCATCTGCACAAGGTACGATTTCTACCAATCGTTTTTTTCAAGAATCCCATTACTGATCTCCATCTAAAATCGAAAATCCTGCAGTTTCCCCTTCTCTCCAAAAGTGCCCGAATGCAAAAACTCGTCTCATCCCCCAACGAATCGAACCCCGACGAGATCACCCTCCATGACATTCCAGGTGGCTCGTCTGCCTTCGAAACCTGTGCCAAATTCTGCTACGGGATGACAGTCACTCTCAACGCCCACAACGTGGTCACCACTCGTTGCGCGGCCGAGTATCTCGAAATGCACGAGGCAGTCGACAAGGGCAATCTCGTCTTTAAAGTCGACGTCTTTTTAAACTCCAGCATTTTCCGGAGCTGGAAGGACTCAATCATGGTGCTACAGACGACGAAGCCTCTTCTACCTTTATCCGAAGAACTGAAGCTAATCAGCCACTGCGTAGACACCATTGCCAGCAAGGCCTCGATCGATGTCTCCAAGGTCGACTGGTCTTACACGTACAACCGAAAAAAGAAAGCCGAGGATAATGGGTATGAGATTGGGTATAATGGCGAAGTGAGAACGAGAATCGTGCCTTCTGATTGGTGGGTCGAGGATTTAAGCGAGCTCGAAATAGATCTGTACAAGCGAGTGATTACAGCGATTAAAAGCAAGGGTGTCGTCCCGAACGAGGTGATTGGAGAAGCTTTGAAAGTTTACGCTTATCGGAAGTTACCGGGGTCGGGTAAAAATGTGATCCCGCAAAACGACCTTTCGAAATTCCGGACTATTTTAGACACAGTGGTGTGGCTTTTGCCTGTGGAGAAGAATTCCGTCTCGTGCAGCTTCTTGTTCAAGTTACTGAAGGCTGCCATCTCCGCTAACTCAGGCGAAGGGGTAAAAATGGAATTAGTGAAAAGGATCGGGCAGCAGCTGGAGGAGGCATCCATGAACGATCTTCTGATCCGTGCTCGTGATGGGGAGAACGAGACGATGTACGACGTGGATATCGTCAGGAAAATACTCGAAGAGTTTGTGAGGCAGGATCGGATGGTAGAGATCGAATTCGAAAACGACGGGGTCGAGATTCAGGAGATTCGGAAGCCCGGGATATTATCCGAGGCTTCTAAGCTGATGGTGGCTAAGCTCGTCGACAGTTATCTAGCGGAAGTCGGGAAAGATCCGAATCTGCCCCTTTCTTCGTTCGTCGGGATTGCGGATATGGTTTCCGGGTTCTTGCGTCCTTCTCACGACGGTCTGTATCGAGCCATCGATTCATATCTCAAGGTATTAAATAAAAAAAACAATCTTTAATATAACTCGAGAAACTTTATAGATTGTTTCATTTATTTTTCTCGATTATTAGGAGCACCCGGGGATTAGCAAGAGCGAGCGGAAGCGTATATGTCGACTCTTCGACTGCAAGAAGCTATCTGCTGATATGTGCATGCATGCTGTCCAAAACGAGCGCCTTCCTCTTCGTGTGGTTGTGCAGGTTCTCTTCTTCGAGCAGGTTCGAGCCTCGGCTTCTTCCGGAAGCTCGACTCCAGATCTCCCCAAGTCGATTAGGGATCTAAACGGTGGGACCCCCCACGGGAGCTCGAGGTCGGCTACTACCAACACCGATGAGGATTGGGATGCGATGGCCTCGGCTGAGGAGCTGAGGGCTCTGAGAGGAGAATTGGCTGCTTTACGACTGGGAAATGGAGCTGGGAATTCGGACAGGGCTGGGAATTCGGACAGGGCTCCGATTAGTAAGGCGAAGGGTTTGATCCTTTCGAAAAGGATTTTCTCGAAGATTTGGTCGAGGCAAGCGGAGAATGCTCATAGCGGGTCGGATTCGTCTGGGAGCCATGACGAGGCGAAAAGTACTCCGTCGATGAGAGTTAGGCATTCGGTTTCTTAGTTTGAAAAATTAAGGTGGTGTGAAGAGATGTTTTTGTTGGTAATTTGGAATTAGCAAATGTTTATTGAGATTAGTTTTTTTCTTCTTGTTTTGTTTACTTGATCAAGAATCTATATATATTCTACATATGCAGGTTTTAGTTTGTTCCACTATATGGTACTGTAGTAGTTTCTATATATGAACTCAGTAATTTGCAAACACATGAAAAGAGAACGATGAACGGATTAATGATCGATCACACATTTAGAATGCTACATACATATATATACATTGGCTTTCAATTCTCCTATCTTCCCGAACGACGGAAAACTAGGGCAAAAAAGGAGAGCGATTGCGTACATCTAGTTAGAGAGATTATAAGAACCATTCCCTGTAACGTTTACTAACAAGGAAGGATAGGGGAAACCGACGTGTTACCAAAATCGAACGGGAAGCCGAAGACTCGTCATTTGGTCATGTGCTTCTTCAGTCAAATATCTTCAATCAGTTCTAATGGGTAGGGTCTCATCGTGCTGTCTCATCATCGGTTATGTTGTATTAGATGTGTTCTCAGGCTACAGTCCTTCACCTGTCACAATATTCAATTCGGAAAAAGATGTATCAACGAGAATGTCTGGATGGGGTTAGGAGGGAGAAGTAGATGTGTATACCTGCATGGCAGCGAATGCGGATACAACTTGCGAGCATTGTTCAAGCATAGCTTCTTCTTTCGAGGTCACTTTTGCGAGTTCGCTCACTAGAGAATTCACTTTCTCGACCTGAAAATAGAATGTTTGAGCCTTCACTCTTGAACTTTAGGATAGAATCTTGAGTGAAGAGATTACCAATGGCAGGAGAAAATATATAGAGGACGTCATCGACTGCATGATGTCAAAGGCCGAGCTAAAAGCCTCCTGCATGCTTTGGACATCCCCCTGTCGAAAATTCATACGAATATCTGAATCAATCAAATTCATACGCACTAAGAGAAAAAAAGGCGAGTTACGTACAATTGCTCCCACAATCGGGAGACGAAGAGTGCTAGCTGTCAAAGCTTCAATAGCTCCAACCAAAGAAACCGAGTGGTCTTTATCCAACGAGGCCCAGTCACCTAAAAAGGTCATCTGAGTAAAAGGAAACAGGTTCTGACTTCAGATATTAATACCGATAAAAATAGCCCAGCCAATGTTTTTCGTTGTCATCAAAAATGAAAAAGACGAGGTAGGGCAGGGCTTACTTGTCGTTTAAGAATGGTAGCCAGTTTCAACTTTTGCCTAAGCAACTGCAACCTGTGTCGCTTTTTGGTGACAGTATCACGTAGATCTGAGATTGTTATCCAGGCATTCCATAGATGTTTCTGGAAAAATCAGCAACTTCTCAAGTCATTGTTATATTTCATGGACTAATTCTACCATAATTTTCTTCTTCCTCTAAAACGATAAATGACAATGAGATTAACATTGAGCCAAAAAATAAAACACGGTAATTGTGTTGGGAGGTCCAGACTCGGGAAGATAAATGAGAAAGTCAGAAACATTTACGAAGAATTTCACATTTTCAAAAAAAAGAAAGAAAAAAGTAACACACGACACACATTACACACTTTTAGTTAGACGTTGCAAACTATTAGAGATAAAAATAGCAAATTTATTACATAAAATATCAACTAAAAGGTCTACTTCACAACACAAACATCATTATAATCGATAATAATATTCCCAAATAAGAAGATAACCAGTGAGTATGTTGTTGAAGTCGTATTCATGATATTACACTATAAATGAGCAACCGAATTAATTATCATCATCAAGATATCAAACTGAAGAAGGCTAAGGAACAGTTCCCACCTAATTAATTTATCATATATTCTCTGCAAGTACCTAATAATGAATTCGAAACAGAGCCCCACCGAAAGACCCAAACAGTTCCTCAACTTGTCAATCAATCGAGCCTATATATAGATTTCTTAAGAGCACAATTTTTCCCAGACAAGAATGCATACCAACAATCATCATTCATGGATCATATTCAAAACATAAAGGTACTGTACATATGTACGCTCCGAAAATAAACAAATTTCAAAAACCATAACTCACATTTATCAAACCATAATTCACATTCTAACTAGTGGCTATTTTTTATAATTCGATCAAATCTTAAGGCACCATTTTTAGTTATCCTTAAAAAAGAATTATCACCTTAACACTTTGTTGCTGAACCTGTAAGGCCCCATCGCTTCGAGCGTTCACAAACCGCCACTGCAACTGCCGATTATGCAGAAGCCTCAAATAGTGTGCATCCACCATCCTGTTCTCCCCAACTTTCCCTCTCCGAACATCTACAGCAAAGCTAAGCACCGAGGGCGTGTCACTAAAACTGTTGCTAATCGTACTAACAACATTTCTTACATGAGACGGACTATTTCCCCTTGCTGGAGGCGTCATAACCTTGCTAGGCGACCCGGGCCTAACAACACCTCCACGGATAGGAGACGAAATCATTCTCGGAGAAGATAACAAACCATTACCCGTAAACCGTTTGGATTTAGGAGGCACGATCAGTGTTCTAGAACCGGGGCTCGTTGACAAAGGTGATCCAGGATCCTGTAGCCTCCTCAACCGACTATTCGTCTCCTGCCAGAACCTAGCCGAGACAGCCATGCCACGACTGGGCCCGTGGACCCCACCACCAACGTATCCTGGAACTCCTGAAGTACTGCCGGACGAGACACTGTCTGAATCGGACGTGGTAATGTCATTTTGCGCTGAATTTCCATCAGTGCACCTATAAACCACCTTTGGAAATTCGGGCCTGCTGTCGATCGAGGCCCTCCGTTCGTCTATCATGGGCTGCTGTATTCTTTGGATCCCATTTACGGATCCAATCAGGTTACTCTTCTCCCCAATAGTAGTGCCACCACAATCTAAGCTTCTCGACAGGGGATTTACCACCGTTCGATTCCTGGCAGGCCATCTGTGTTGATCCGGGAGCTTTGGGTTTTCGGGCTGATCTACTGATCGTGAGGGCGTAACAGTCCTCCGCCTCTCGGGTGTTCCTTTTCTCGCACTACTTAGATTGGGAGAAGAAGGAGCTACTTTAGTTTTACTCACGGGCAAGGAAAACGATTCTCCCTGAAACGAAACAGATAAGCTCCTAGTGGAAGTGATAAGAAGCTTAGAAGCAGCTGAAACGTTAGCCGCGCTGCCGTTTCTGGAATCGAGATCGGGCGTCAGAGGTCGGGCAACTGAAGTTCGCCTCCGGTCCACAGAAACAGACCTCTTGGAGCTCGAGGGCGGCGCATTGCTAGAGACTCTTGAAGCTGAAGGGGAAGGAAACCTTCTAGAAGAGGAAGGCGATGGGGCTACAGAGGACGGATTTGAAGGGGAAGGGGACATGTATCTAGAAGAAACGATTTTGGATTTCGGTCGTTTCGGGTTGCTCGAAACCCCATTTTTACTGTCTTTCTCAGAAGGCAGCAATGGCTTCGCGATTTTGGGTTTGGGGTTTTGTGGGTCGGCGGCTGTCGAAGCTGCTCCGGAAACAGCGGCGGCCACCATTATCGCCGCAATCAACGAGCGCACAAACTGTTTGTGAAAAATCCACACTCACATTTTTTGAATTCTCGGAAAAAAATACAGACTTACCCAGAAGAAGAACAAAGAGAAGAAGAAGAAGCCCTTTGGGTATTCGACATTGATGAATCTGCGAGAAGGATTTAAGAAATTCCACAGTAGCTCAAGAATCCATAATGAGCCTCGCAAGATTCCAAATATATATTTCCCGAAAATCTCGATTTTCTGCGTGCAGTAAAAAAAAATGCAGAGCAGCTAATTTAGCTATGGAAATCTACAGGAAAATGTAGCGATTTCCGGAAAGTATTTAGAGAGAGAAATAGTTGGTGTGTGACTGTGTGAAGGTGAAATTTTGGGGCTGGATTCGAGAATTAGACTCATTTTGGGGGACGTTAACTGTAATAATTTTAATATTAAAAAATACACATATTTTTCCAAAATGTGATTTACGAGATTTATTCATTTGTGAATTGTGATTAACCGGGCCAAATTGCAATTTAACAAAAATTGCCTATAGGCTTTCTAAGCATAGATAAATCGTCTCATTCTATGGACGAATATTACAAAATAACCCCTCAACTTTTAAGAACTATTTTCTCAAATTTAAAACAAACATCAATTTTAACACATTTTGGTCCTATTGAATTATATAGTTATAAAAATTCAAGCTACAGTAGGTCCAATGGCTTAACTTCGAATTTACATAATGTTGGGGTCAAGAAATTAAATTTATTGAAATAGTATAGTATTTAATTAACTTAAGATGATACATTCAATAACTTAATTAAGTGAAAATGATATATAGTTGCAATACTATTTTCACAATAGATGAGTGGTACACATCAATGTATATAAGAAGAAAATATTGAGCAGTGATAGTTTTCACCCTCTCTATCAAAATATCTTTAGATACATTTCAATCAACAAAACCTGCCATAAACAAAATTTGTTTATCAAAACAAGTAATCAAAAATTCAAACTTGAAGTTCCCTTCGGCAAACATAACCAGGTTCACAAAACTGAATTTCTGAATTCAAGAAATGATTTTTTTAACCAAATTCATTCATTAGAAAACATAACCAGGTTCACAAAACAAAAGTTCAATCATAAGAGCAAACGAAAAAGAAACAATACTGATGACAACACGTCAAACTACGACTTTGACAGAATAGATAACAAAAATGCAAACATTTCCCAACTCCTTCGATTCAAAGTTTTCATTAGACTGCTGCCATCGACATCTGCTACTTAACGGTACTGCAACACACGAAAAGAAACAAAAATGATTAATCAGTTATGTGTCGATATGAAGTGATTACTTATCACAGAAAGGCAAAGATATAAATACCTTAATGAAACCGATTTCCTTGGCATTGCTGCGGAAGCACTGCCTGCAGCACATCAGACCATACTTTCGGATGATGGCATGGGGGTTGCCACAAACCCGGCTGAGTAGAAAACAAATGATACAAATTCCAAATATCAAAAATCGATATCTTGGGAAATCATGGTATACAGTTTGTCATTGAAACTAAGGTGATTAGGGTTGCAACAAAAAAAGAATGAGAGGGTTTAGCCCTAATCCTAAAAAATTGAAAACATTTGCTTTTCGTTTTATTAAAATTAACGAGAGGAATATGGAGTTACATCTAGGGCTTTAGAAATGAACAAAATGAGAGATTATGACATTAATTTCTAATCAAACTATGCAGTATTCACATCGAAATCATTCAAAATCCAATGAACAATTAAATAAAATACAAGTAAAATTCAGATGAATTTCTAATCAAACTAGGCGGTATTCAGATCGAAATCATTCAGATTCAAATAAAAATCACATTAAAAATAAAATAAAAATGCAGAAAAAAAATGGATTCGGAGTTACCAAGCACGGGATCCAGGACCGTAGCTCTTGGGGTGGGAGTTCCAGACGTTGGAGTGGCCCATCTTTATTCTCTCTCTCTCTCTCTCTCTCTTCGTGCGCTCGATCAGACGGCGGCGATGCCTTCAGCTAAATCGGAGAAAGATGAAAAGGGTTCTTAGGGTTTTTGGTAGCGTGTGCGCATTTTATACGTGCACCTCAAAGTCAAAAAACCTAGTGGGCTTTGAAATGCATTCAGGGTCCGTTCGGTCTATAGGCCTTAATTAGGCCCAGTGGACTTTTTTCGATCTTCATCGGCCCATAGAAAAAGAAACAAAAGAAAATGCAGATCGATCGGTAACGATGCAGTTTCTAATTTTCTATATCTCGAAAATATTCCTTCCGAAAGTAGCCGATAATTCCGTACGATTTTTTTTTACTCAACCTTTTTCCGGCGAATATATCAATCCCCACTCCATCGGAAATCAATTTGGGGATTTAGGGTTTCGAAACCCCCCTCTCCCTCCGCGCGTACATGGGCGAAGAGGGAATGGTCGACGATGACCTGCGCCACCACTCCAACGCGGCTAACCCGCAAAAGGTAACCCCGAAGCTCACCGTTCTACCCCTGATTGCCCTAATTTTCTACGAGGTTTCCGGCGGTCCGTTCGGGGTCGAAGGATCAGTTAAATCCGGCGGCGGGCCCCTCCTATCCCTACTCGGATTCCTAATCTTCCCTCTATTCTGGAGCATCCCGGAGGCCCTAGTCACGGCGGAGCTCTCCACGAGCTTCCCGGCGAACGGCGGTTACGTGCTCTGGATCTCGGCCGCGTTCGGCCCTTTCTGGGGGTTTCAGGAAGGGTTCTGGAAATGGTTCAGCGGGGTCATGGACAACGCACTCTACCCGGTTCTATTCCTCGACTACTTAAAGCACTCGTTCCCGATCTTCAACGACACGATCGCCCGGGTCCCGACTCTGCTCGCCATTACAATCCTACTGACATACTTGAACTACAGAGGATTGCACATAGTTGGGTACTCAGCCGTTTTGCTTGCCTGCTTTTCCCTATTGCCCTTCCTCGTGATGGGCATTTTCGCCATTCCGCGTATCAGGCCTAGTCGATGGCTTGTTGTGGATTACGGAAAGGTGAACTGGAGAGGATATTTCAATAGCTTGTTCTGGAACTTGAATTACTGGGATAACGCGAGTACGTTGGCTGGAGAAATCGACAACCCGAGCAGGACTTTCCCGAAAGCCCTGTTTGGGGCGTTGGTATTAGTGATTTGTTCGTATTTGGTTCCTCTGCTTGCTGGGACCGGAGCTGTGGAGACGGACTCCGGTGATTGGAGTGATGGGTATTTTGCCCAGATAGGGATGTTGATCGGAGGGTCTTGGTTGAAATGGTGGATTCAGGCTGCTGCTGCTTTGTCGAACATGGGGATGTTTGAAGCCGAGATGAGTAGTGATGCTTTTCAGCTTCTTGGAATGAGTGAGATTGGGCTACTGCCTTCTATATTTGCTGCAAGGTTAGTTTGTTTATCGACTATCGTTTCTGTTTTTGTTGCATTAGAATGTTTGGATGGGATTGCTATTGAGGGTTTGTTTTCTAGTAGTGATTGTGTGATTAGTACAGGAAAAAAAAATGTCAATGCTAACTCTATACTTGAGTTGCATGATGGATGATGCTAACTAAGAAATAGAAAGAAACATACTTTTCTCTTCAAGTCTAAATGGAGAATATAAAAACAATAACTACAAATCCTACTACCCGTGAAGGGGGATCGTATATGTACATAATTTTCAACGATCATTTTATTGTTATTAGGTCAAACCTCAAAAGGATGTTTTTTGTAACAATATACTTTGCCATCTCATCTAGTTTTCGTGCAATATATTTATTTCAAGTTATAGTTATTCTTGATCACATTCGGAAAAAGAAAAAAGAAAGATGATCAATCTCTTACGATTTCTTCTATATCTGCAGATCAAAATACGGGACGCCCACATTCAGCATTCTTTGCTCCGCATTTGGTGTCATAATTTTATCATGGATGAGCTTCCAGGAGATTCTGGAATTCCTCAACTTCCTCTACGCCATCGGAATGCTTTTCGAGTTTGCAGCCTTCATCAAATTAAGAATAAAGAAACCTGATCTACACAGACCTTACAAAGTCCCTTTGAAAACAGTCGGGGCGGTTATACTATGTTTGCCACCTGTGATGCTGCTTGTCCTCGTCATGTGTCTGGCTTCGTTGAACACCTATCTAGTCAGCAGTGCCGTGATTTTATCTGGGTTCGCTTTGCATCCGGCTTTGGTTCGAGCAAAAGAGCGGAAGTGGATTGAGTTTAACGAGTATGTTCCGTTGGGGGCAGATGATGATGGGGCGGTTAGTAACGAGGAGCCTCGTGCACTGTTAGATTAACTTGGCTAAATTGCAGTAGGAAAAAACATCGCAAAGACATATATGTTCTTGTTCTTTTTGTTTTTGTTTTTGTTTTTTTTTCTTATGGCCACGGATAATAATAATTCAAAAAAAAAAAAAAAAACAGGGGGAAATATTATAGGGAAATTTCTTTCTAGTTAAGGTCAAATTTTGCAGAATTTTGAATGTTCAAATAATTAACCAGGCTAAATTTCATGGTGAGAAATAATTTGTAAATTAATTTTGGTTATAAATATATAAAATTAAGGGAGAGTTTGGAATAAAAGTATTTCTAATAGTTTTAATATAATTAAAAACAATACTTTATTCTTATTATAAATAATTGTAAATTTCCAAATTTAGTTTTTTTAATATATATATATATACATGTGGAAAGATATAAATTTGTAAATAAAAATAAAAAGATGTCATTATCTTATTTTTTAAAATAATAAAATAATATAATATCTTTATTAGTAAAGTAAATTTTATGAAATATAAATTGTAATTATATAAATCAAAACTCACTTTTTCCCAAAAAAAATCTCTAAAATTAACAATATTGAATCAAAATGTAAATTTGTGTAATGTAAATTTGTATTTCTCCTCTCTTTAACATGAAGATTACCAATGTCAAAAAAATAGGTGTATATAGTCTCTCGTCTCGTTCTTGTAGTCACAACTTATATTTTGATTATTTTTACTTTTCATTACAAAATGAATTATTACCTACAAAATTAATAAAATATATATTTTTAATCTAACTATACAAAATATTTAGGAGAAACCTCAAATTACTTTTGTTTGTGCAGCCGAAAATCACACAGCCAAACAAGTCCTAACAAAAAACATTAGAAGTACGACTTCCCACAAACGGGGTAAGCCTACATAACTAGTGCCGTGTTTGGCTTTTTTGTTCTTTTCCTCGTTATAGATTTTACTCATTTCATACTCACGCAGTCGACCGCCGGAAAGCAGAGAGACGACGGTCGATCAAATTGGGGAAACCCAAAATTGGGGGAATCAAAACCCCACGCTCGATCTCCACTCCGACGAATTAGGTCAATGTCTCTCACTCTCTCTTTGAAACTCAATTTGATTTTTGTTCGTTTTTTATTTCTCGCTTTCGTCTTCGGGTTGTGAACTGGGTTCGGATTCCGATTCGAGCTGATTTGTTGTTCCTCCAGTTGAATGCCATTGATTTCTAGGGTTTTTGTTTCCTTAATTTTACTGTTGAATGGTTTCGAATCGCATTGATGAAAATAGAACAATTGACGGCGATTGAGGTTAGATTCGAGTAGAAATTGATTGTTCGGGATTCCCCGGTCTTCTGATTGGTTTCCAGAATTGGGGATTTTTTTTCCCCCAGTTTCGCCCGATGATCGATAAAAGTTTAATCTTGTCGTTTAATTTAAGCAAGGAACAAAACCTTGATTGAGCTGATCTGGTAGTGAGATATATTAGGTCAAAGAGTACTGATTTTTTTCCAATCTTTTTTGGATGTTTTTTTTGTAGTTTGCATTCGCAAGAAAAATGGTGGCCAACCATCACTTTACTCGTGTAGACACATCGGAGCTGAAAGAACTCATTTTCCGAAAGATCGGGCACCAAAGGGCCGAGAATTACTTTGATCACCTCAAGAGATTTCTCGCCTTGAAGATTACCAAATCTGACTTCGATAAAATCTGCATACGTACGATCGGCCGTGAGAATATACCCCTTCACAACAAGCTCATTCGGGCCATTCTTCAAAATGCCTGTCAGGCCAAGAGCCCGCCTCATAAACCCCGAAAGCCCGAAGGGCTTAACGTGAAAGTCCCAAATGCCCACCCGAGGAATTGCATCCAATCCCTCTATGGAGATTCATTCCCTCAGTCCCCACGCAAGTGTAGGTCCCCCGTCAGCCGGGACCGCAAGCTCCGAGACCGCCCGAGCCCACTGGGCCCGCTCGGTAAAAGCCCGAGCATAACCTGCGAAGAAACTTTCACGAGAACTCAAGAGCAGCAGAGCGCGACCGAATTGCACTCGATCGGAAGCCGGCCTCCTATTCTCGAAGAAGGGGAGGAAGTCGAACAGTCATCCGAGAGCCTCGATTTTCGAAGGTGGGGCCCAGTTACCCCTCCGTTCGGTGTTTCTGTTGATTCGGCCATTGGTGGGGCCCGCAAGGGTTTTCTCACGTCTAGCGAATTTAACGAAACTTGTGAAAATAGCGGCTTATTGCCTGATACTATATCTCTGAAAGGACAGTTAGAGAGGAAGTTGGCTTCGCAGGGAGTTGGGATCTCGTTGGAGTGTGCGGATTTGTTGAATAATGGTTTGGATGTATTCTTGAAAAGATTGATCGGTCCGTGTGTGGGTATTAGTGGGTCCCAGCGCAGGGGGGAATCTAGTAGTAATAATACTCAGATGGTGTCTGGATATAACGGAAGATTTCCAGGAAGAGAAAGTCGAGAAGTTACCAATGTGAGTATGTTAGATTTCCGCGTGGCGATGGAGTCGAATCCGTGGGTGCTAGGGGAAGATTGGTCTGTACAGCTCGAGAAGATCTGCCATTATGAGTCGATTTAAGGTATACGGGTTAGAATTTAACGGAGGGAATAAGTCCTGGTTTGGTGATCGTCGTGCATTCATCGTCGGGGGGCGTATAGATAGAGATGTGTTAACAGCAGTTAATCCCTTAGTGTTTTTCTACTTACAAGTGAGAGTTTACATTCCATATTGTTTAGTGATTTGTTGTCTTTTTTAGAGTTTTGAGAATATCATTATTCTAGTTGTACTATCTGTGTACAATATTACTCTACTATTTAAAGTTGTAATGAGATGTTTATTTATGTTTGTGAGGTTTTGTAAAACAACTGTTTGTTTTGTCACATTTACAATAACTTTCTTGAGAACCCCATTGCTTCATTAAAAAACTAGGTACATTTTTTCTTGAATAAAAATACAATCTTTATGACACCCAAGTCATATAAATAAAAGAAAATTTACATTCTATGAACATAAAACTAGCAACTTCATAGTCGAAAATCGAACAATTGAATCAGTCGTTATCGCCAATAGCAACCACCTCAACTCGAACTAGCTTTCTCCAAGCCTGCGACGTAAGTCATGTACACGGTCCACAGGTAGGAAAACGAGTTGGTCACCAACGGCTGCAACAACGACACCAAAAAAACAACAAACCATAAGTCGTAAAAAAAAAAAAAAACGGCAAAATCAAGCTGTGTCCGGGAGAAAGGAGGAACCTGCAAATGAACCGGAACGAACTTGAACGTCACGAAATCGCAGAACGGCCAATACATGATTCCATTAACTAACGTAGGCACCAAATCTCGTCTCAATCTAGCAACAATCTCTGGGCCAGTCTCACCTAAGAGCAAGCTCGATAGAAATAAGAGTCATTATACGTAGAAATCAGCTAACACAGCTACTAAACTAAATTCCTAAAATGCACGATCTCGTCTCAACCTAGAAACAATCTCTGGGCCCGTCTCACCTAAGAGCAAGCTCGTTACAAACAAGTGGCATTATACGTAAAAATCAGCTAAAACAACTACTCGTACTAAACTAAATTTCTAAAATGCACGATCTCGTCTCAACCTAGCAACAATCTCCGGGCCTGTCTCACCTAAGAGCAATCTCGTTAAACACAAGTGTCATTATACGTAAAAATCAGCTTACACAACTACTAAACTAAATTCCTAAAATGCACGAGAAACATTAACCCAATGATCAAGAAAAAGGGTAAACCTTGTGAGGCTGCATTGAGGGAGAGGAATACGAGTGTCATGGAAGGTCCGAAGGTGGTCTGCCCGATGGTCATCTTCTTCAGCGTCGAGGCGATGTCGCGATTCGGGAAAACCCTAGACATGAAATTGTACCAGTAATGGACGGAGGGCCCCAATATGACCATCCCAAATCCAGCCATTCGAATGGTCCTCAACAGATCATATTCTTCGGTGCTCTCACTCACAATTTTCTGCAATAATTAATAAATATAATAAATTACGGAGTTATGAAGCGCAATTCGGAATCGGGTTGAATTCCGGGTTATTACCTGAGAGGAGATGTCGGCTGCGGTGTAAATGAGGGAGGAGGTGACGCATTTGGTGGAAATGGGTCGGGTCCGGAGGAGATTCAAGTACCAACCGATCAACCCGAATTTCGTGGGCGAAGATGATGATGAGGATGAGGAGGAGGATGATCTGGAAGAAGAGACGGAAAGCTCGGTGGATTTGGCCTTGTGGAAAACAGAGTGTGTGAAACGGGTGACCCGGATGTTGGAAACCGGGTCGGGTGCGGAGGATTTGACGGCCCTGGTGAACAGTAAGTTGTGTAGGGAGCGGCGGTTGAACGGGTTGAGGAGGCCGTTTTTCGCCGAGGCGGCGGCCATGGGAGATGGTGTATTTTTTTTTTCCCTTTCTTGTTGCGTGTGTGTTTGAGGGGTTTATTAAAAGGGAGATTTTAGGGGGACTAATGTGAAAATACTAGAAACTATTGGGACTGAATTTTGAAAAGAAAGGTCGTGGTTGGGAATTTTGGAGTCATAAGGTGCTCGTGTGATTCACGCGTTCAATGGACAATTTTTTTTCCCACCATTTTCTGTATTTTATTTTATTATTAGCAAGTGAAAATTTGTAATTTAATGTGAAAGTTAGTTATTTTAAGTAATTAATTTGAATTAATAGAATATTATTACGATTCATGAACATAAATTAAAAAAAAATACGAAAAAATCTTTTCTTCTTATATATTACGTGTAAATACATTACACGTAAATAATATTACTATTTAGTTTATTAATTTTGATATACATTATTATTTTTAATAAAGTAAATAAATCAATAAAACGCGCGCGTGGGTACCAATTTCGTAATGTTGCGAGTGGTTATTCTCCTCAATTTACGTAATATAAAAAGGAAATTGGGCAAGCTCTTGCTTAGCCAACTTCCAACAGGCAACAGCCACCATCTTCTTCTGACACATGTCCTCAAAGTGTACACGTAAGCTCACACCGAATGCCGACCTCCAAAGTATCTAGAATTCTAGAGAGACTGAAGCCGTGTGACGTATCTCGATTACGGCTAACATTGCTCGTCTTACCGACAACTACGCTGTAATAGGATTCTCCGAAAATGCTTTAAACTCATATCATCTTCTTCATAACACGAAAATTCGACGATGATCGACCATAAACTATGATCTATAGATCTTATTGATCGTTCAAAAATAAATTGTGCAACATAACGATAATCATACATGTTTTTTTCTTATGTAAGTAGTAATAGTAATTTATTCGACAAACATACTTAGCATCCAAAGTCGTAAGCCACCAATCCCTTCAGTTCAGGTCCGTTCAGTCGGTTGTTCATATAACTGCAACAACATAAAAAAAAAACAATAAAATTCAGACAGCATTCACAATAATTTATTCCTAGCTAGTTACTAAAATTGACGGTAAGAAATAACTACCTTTCCAAAGGAAAAGTACTAAACGGGCCATCCACCGGAATCGTTCCACATAGATCGTTGTTAGAGACGTCACTACAAACATTAATTCATTAATCAAAAATAACTCGAATCGCCTACAAACAAAACTTAGAAAGCTACGACTTACAAAATTTGGAGGCTCGATAGGCTGGTAAGTTCCCTCGGGATCGACCCGGTTAACTCGTTATCGTTTAACCGCCTGTGCGAATGAACTATGGGTTAGACCCACCTTTAATCCAAGATTCATGAGTAATTAATATGAGCAACAATGTATGTGTGGGCTCACATAAATCTAAGAGATTTCAGGTTAGCAAGTGATTTCGGTATTTTTCCGTTGAATTTGTTTCCGTACAAATCCATGCTAACGAGCTTTTCCAGGCTGCCCAACTCCTCCGGGATTTTCCCTCTGATTTTGTTTTTGTAAAGTTCCCTGAATTAAATGCATGTGATGTAGAAAGCAGTAAGCATGACGAAAAAAATATCTTCTACAGTCAATCGACTGATAACGGCTTCGTAAATTCAGGGAAAAGTTGAGAAAGCCATTATAAGTTCGAACTTTAAGCGACAAGAATAACAAAAAAAAGTATACCAGAAAACATCAAATGGTTGTCGCAATAATTCTCTTTTCAAATACCATTTTTGTGGTTATCACTATTGCTATTTTCCATTCTTGTTAATTGAAGGATCACAATGCACATATATCAAAGGTCCTTACACTGATGCAAAAACTGTAACGATGCAATGCACAAGCATTAATTATGACGACAAAACAGAACGCGAAAAAAAAAATCCTTTACATTCAATCGACTGATAACAGCTTTGTAAATGCTGGAAAAAGTTGAGAAAATCGTTAAAGGTTCGGGCTTCAAGCGACAAGAATAACATACAAGGCTACCTACGGAAAGCTTTTAATCTCCGTTATCTATCAAAATTATGAATCTAGTTGATTAAACCAAACCTTAGGGGTCATTTTGTGATTATGGCTATTCCCATTTTCCGTTCTTCTTGTTAATCAAAAGACCACATTTCATGAACAATATAATTAATTACTTAATTACAACAAAAAAAACTACCTTAAACACCCCAAAAAAAAGATACAATAAGAGTTCAGAAAATTACAAATACTGAAGGTGCTTCAGTTGACCTAGCTCTGGGCCCAAAATTCCAGAAATGTTAGAATTTCCCAAATCCCTAAAATAATAATAAAAAAAGATCAAACACTAAAGTATCACAAACCCCAACAATAAAAAAAATTATAAGAAAATAGGAACTTTTCTTACAAGCGTACAACTTTGTTATCAGCGTTACAAGTGACATGAAACCAGGTACAAGGATTCACAAGAGTTGGGTCCCAGCTCTGCAGAACATTGTTTGGGTCCGAAAATCTGCTTCTCAAAGCATGTAAAGCGTTTCCTGTAATTCAAAATTTTTTTTATTGAAAATTAAAATAAAAACGTAATCTTGAATTAAAAAGAATTGAACTTTACCTTCAGGGTTTGAAACAGAGTGTGCTGTGAGGAGGAAGGAGATAAGGATAGCGATGAAGAAAGATGGCAGATACAGAGAACCCATTTTTTTTCTAGAGAGAGAGATTTTGGTGGATTGAAATTTGAAGGGTGAAATTGTAAGGAAGAGGAGGGGAGAGTACTGTAGGGAAACAGAGGTGAGGAGGACATATACAGATTACAGAAAGAGATAGTCAAGTCAATGTTTTTATTTTATTGCAATTATCACATTTTTTCCCCATTTTAGAACAAAATTATGTGAGAAGTCAGTCACGCTTTGGTAGTGGGACTGTTGAGTGGGGGCCCACAGATTCTCGAGGAATTCTGACTGTTCGTTTTCTTCCAATGATTGTTTTGCCTGAGTAATTATCCAGGGTTAAAATCGTCAATTCCAGTGATGGTCAAGGGCCCATATGGGCTTCTTCCCTCGCCAATGGGCCAATGAAACATTTATTGGGGGGCCATTAAATGATTGGGCCAACGGCCTACCACTATACAAACATACAGACATGTCCAAACAAATTTAGATTACAAAAGTGAAAGATAAAATGGAAAATCAATCCCTTGTAAACATGAGAAGAAAGTAATAGTGTATTATACACATCTATGAACATTATACAACTTAAGAAAAATCATATCATAATTATTCTGCTTCCATTGTTTCCCTCTTCCTTTCCTCTTCTTCCGCTTCGATCCACGCATCCTGAAAAAAATACGGCGTGCAAGAATTATTCAACCGCTCGAAAAAAATGAGAATGCGAAAGAAAAAACATTGAAAACAACGTGTTGAAATCCGTTTCTTGCCTTGTCACGTTGAAGTTTCGATACGTGCAGCTTCATGGAGTTCCCTAAAGTCAACCCTCCCCATGCCGCCTGGAGCTCTCTCTCTCTAGCTTGTCTCCGTGAAACAAACGAATGCCTTGTTCTATCCTCTTCCTCCTCTCGTTTCTCAACAGCACCCGTTTTTTCCCTCTCTAACCTCGATTCGTGCTTCACCAACACTTGGTCCAGACTAGCCTCACTGCTTTCCGCTCCCCCGTTAACGTTCGGTTTACTTCTGATTTCTTCATCCCCACAAAAATTCATCTTTTCCCTTTCGAGCCTGGAGACGCGCTTCACAAATATTTGGTCCAAACTACCCTCGCTGCTTTCCACTCCCACATTAGTGTTCTTCGGCCGTGATTTACTACTCGTTTGCTCATCCTCACGAAATTCCATTTTTTCCCTTTCGAGCCTGGAGACGCGCTTCACCATAACTTGGTCCAAACTACCCTCACTACTTTCGAGTCCCCCATTCGTGTTCTTTCGCATTGGTTTACTACTCATTTGTTCATCCTCACGAAATTCCATTTTTTCCCTTTCGAGCCTGGAGACGCGCTTCACCAAAACTTGGTCCAAACTACCCTCACTGCTTTCGAGTCCCCCATTCGTGTTCTTTCGCTTTGGTTTATTACTCATTTGTTCATCCTCGCGAAAATCCATTTTTTCCCTCTCCAGCCTGGAAACACGCTTCACCAAAACTTTGTCCAGACTCTCGTAATTCTGAATTTCGGCTTTGTTCACGTCTGTATTTTCTTTGCCTTTTGCATTATCGTTCCCATCCGCCCCTGATGCTTTCCTGTTGTTCCTAGCTTCTTCCACCTCCCTTTCGAGTCTCGACAGATGTTTGACCAAATACTTATCTAAGCTAGGAACCTCTTCGATGTCTTGTTTTGCGCGGCCTTTATGAAATTTATTGTTTACGACCTCCGACGATTTGAGGTTATTCGTCTTTGCTTCATCAATCTCTTTCTCGAGTCTTGAAGGACGTCTCACGAGCACACTTTCTAAACCAGGAATTTCAATTTCAGTTCCTTCTTTTTTGAGTTCCTTCTGTTCATTCCCATCAAAAGAAGCTAATTCATCATTCCGGGCATTTTTCGCCTCTAGTACCTCCCGCTCGAGTTTCGTCAGTCTCTTAACTAGAAATTTATCCAAACTGGGAAGGTCAACATTCTGATTCTTCGCACTCCTCCCACTTACCGAAGACATCCTCCTCGGGACCACCTTAGGAGGACAAGTAGCATTATTTCCATTATTCTCAAAGGCAGAGCTTAACGAATTCTGATTGCTATTATTCCCCATCTCGGACGATAAAACAGCGCTTAGACCGGTGGTCGCGACTATAGTGGCCAACGAAGCAAGTTCGTCTTCTTTCAAGCACCGGATTCTACTGAGCATCATATCTACCATACCAGACTCGCACCCCGAGATGAAATCTGACATGTCACTGTAGCTTTTGTTTGTTTCAGGGTTCTCGCTGACTTTGTGCAGAAGCTCTTTAAACTTGTCTTTGTTTATCGAGGGGCAGCTCGCGAGCTTGATGAAAGCAGCTTTTACAGCACCGGCCACTTGCTTATCGACCTCAAAAGCACTTTCGAAAGTCGCCGAGACAGTGTGGGAAGTGGTAGAAGATGTCTCGATTCTGTAGTGGTTTTCTGAGTCGCTTACTATCACTCCAACGGTACGTGCCGCTTCCAAGGCTTCGGCTGCGGATTGTTCGGCTTTCATGAGTTGGGCTTCTGCTTCTTTCGTTCCAATCCTTAATTTGAAGAAAATAATTTAAACTTTAAAAGCAAGGACAGGGAAAAACTTCATACTTTTGAGTTGAGGATAATCACCAAAAGAACATAAATTTAAGAAATTCGTTTTCAAAATTACAAACAGTTTCTTGTTTTTGTTTTCTGAACAGGTCAAACCGCAAGAGAACTTTTCGTAAATAATCCGTTAAATTATGCAAAATCGGGAAAGAAATTCAAAACAAATTACGGCACCAAAGCTAACTATGAAGTATGAACTCACCCTGACAATGATTTATTCTAAGCAAAGACACAATATATTCATTATAAGTACATACCTTGCTGCCTGAAGAATACGGCACCAAGACGCTTCCACCATTGACGACTTCCGAGCCTTCATTGCTTTTTCGGCAGCTTCTCTAATTGCAATCTTTTCCCTCAGCACTCTCGAGTAATGTGGATTTGAGTCGCCCAGAGTCTCGTCAAGAGTCAAATGCATTCCATCCACTTGCTGTATCAGAATTTCAAAACAGTTGTCACTTACGAGACAAAAATAAAAATGGATCAGACATTTGTATCATGTTATATATACACACACAGACATAAATACCTGAAGCATTTTTATTTTCCTCTTCAAATAAGGCTCCATCTTTTTGCGCGGGAACCAATTGATCGGAGAAGAAGTCTTTCGATAAGGTGGCTTGGAGATTTGGGATGTGAGTTTGTTCAAAGCGTTCAAGCTGGATCTAACCACTTCCTTTGCCTTATTGTTCTGTTAGTTCATTCAATGAAAAAACCCATGTTAGAAACAAAGAACGATTCGATTCACAATACAGAGACCTTCACTCGACCTCAACATTCTATATTCTCTCCGGCATATATTCAAAAATTAGGAAAACAAAATCCCAAAAGATTTCCAAGTTAAAGTATGTGAAGAATTAATTTCTGTTTCTCTCAGGCAAATCATCAAACACTTGACCAGCATTAAGAACCCTAATGCTATAATTTACATAAATCCCACAAATTGAAGTGGAAAAAGAGGCTGTACCTTTCCGGGCTTTGAAGCGGACATCACGGGCTCAGTCGGGCTTTGATCTTTCTCAACAGGTGTTTCTTTTCTTGGTTTCTCGACACAGCCCATATCGATGCAACCAAGATCCATCCCGCAGCGAGTGTGAAAGAAAAATAAATGAAAATAGTGAACGGTTTTTTTCTTGATTTTATTTATTCTTTATCGTTGATGATCGAGGGCGCCGTCAATGAAAGAAAAGGGAACAGAGAATCTCACGAATTAATCGAAGTGAGAGAGAGAATGAGTTCTTGGTTTTTGGGGTGATTAAAATTTCATAAAAGAAAGGGTGTTTTTTTTTGTTTTTCCATTTTCATCATTCAGAAACTATCCGTTGAAATTTTGGGTCTCCAACGGTCAAATGGAGGGAGGGATCAGGTGTGTGCCGTATTACACTATTACGGTGAAACTAATAGATTTGAAGACTGCCACGTCATTTATTCATTTCGAGATTTATAATTTTATACTGTAATTATTACTATTAATTGTATTATTATTATTAAGTGTTTTGGGATTCGAACCAAGAACTTCAAACCCACAATACAAGTGCTCAACCAACTGAGCTAAAAACCCTTACTGTTTTCAAAGTTTATTAAAGTATTTTAAACAAAACATGAGAAAAACAAATTAAAAAACATCATGGAGTGCATTTTACTAGTAGACAGTAGTTAGTACTATGAATCTATGATATCTTGAAAATCTTGCAAAACAAAAAACTGTCTTTCAAATTACATCCTCAATAAAAAACTGTAAAATTTCAATTTTTTTCAAATAAACATAAATAATAATTAAGTTTTCCCTCTGTAACTACAACTAGAGAATGAGAATTGTCTGAAATCACCACGACACTCTTTCCTTGTCTCGGATCCATTTTGTAGCCACCCATTTCTCCCCTGTCACAACCGGACAGCTTCCGTGAAGTGAGGTCTGCGAATTTACAATGTAACATAAGAGATAGTAATGGAAAATTGAAGAAAAAAACTACACCTAAATGAAGAAGGTGCTTTGAATTTTGAAAGAAATATGGGTTGTTTTTGTAATTAACCCTAAATTATACGATGAAAGGAGACAAAATTACCTTATCAATTGTCGTGTTTGGAAATGTCGAATAGAAAAGAAGACCATCTCCTCTGCGTGGCTTCACCTTCAAACCAATGCAGCTTTTGTAATCATAGCCTATATTCATGTTCGACCCATTCTGCAAACCCGCCAGACACTCAGTCACCTCAACAATAATGACATCCTTCTGTGTAATATAAAATCACCAGTTTCTAAAATTACCTCGAACGGGAACATGGTTTCCCCCCCTTCCTCCACATCAGATAGGTATAGTAGGAATGATGCCATCTGTGGAACATATGAAGTGATAGCTTTTAGGGAGGAATGTTTTATCGAAAGAAAATGGATGTCTGTAGGGAAGGCTGTCAAACGGGCTGAGTCGGCATTTCTTTGAGTTTGGGCCTAGCTATAGGTATAAGGCAATTATTATTTTCAATTCCAATTACACGTTCATCTAAATTAGATCATCTGCTATGATTCTTCCATCCTCACTTTTCTAAATCTGACTGAAATATAATGTGGGTTACTTGGGCGAGATGAGTTTTGACAAATTAATCTAATGGTATACAATAACTTAGTGTTAAATTCCTAACACTAAAAGAGGACCCTAAAAGAGGCTTGCGTGATTGAAGAAACGGAGAGCACAGAGTACATACCCGTTGGCTCTTCACTGGGCCATACACCGCCGGGTCAAACGAGTCATAGTGAGAAACATATCTTTGCCCAACCTCATACCTTAGAACATTGAAAGCCTGCAATATGGTGATATGCCACTATCTCAGAATGTGACCTGTAATAGAAATAAACTGAAATTATTTGCAGATTGTTAGGCTGCAAATAACGCACTCTCCCTGAACAAAATAAATAAGTCAATAAAAAATTATGCATTCACTCTAACGAGTAGAAATCGGGTGTTTACTTTTGCAGCTGCCCAAAAATTAGCCAAACTTAAAGATGATACTAAGTTCGATATAGACAACGCGCAAAATGTCATGGATTAGTGTGAGGGTTGAAAACTTGCCTCTCCGTGACTCCTAGGTAACATTGTTGCTCTAGCAATTTTTCTCTCTATAAATTCCAAGACTCCCTTTCTGTCTTCTGATGCACTGATAAATGCGCCGGAACTGAAACATGGAAATTGCAGCCAGAAACAAGGAAAATGATTTGAGAAGTTGCCTAAGCCAAACTGATACTGTCCGACAATGTAAGAA
The DNA here is from genome assembly GCA_954870475.1 of Euphrasia confusa. NCBI lineage: Eukaryota > Viridiplantae > Streptophyta > Magnoliopsida > Lamiales > Orobanchaceae > Euphrasia > Euphrasia confusa. The sequence goes on along the minus strand of OX940951.1, from coordinate 11,926,683 downwards.
GACACCTACCTTGTTCTGACACCCTTGGTGCTCTCGGCAGTCTCTCCTTTTCGTAGAGCAAGCGACGAAGGTTTGAGCTTACTCTTCGCCATTTCAATAACGTGTTTGCACTGTTCGTCCGTAGCAAAATTAGGGAAATGAAGAGCTCTAGGTCTCCAGCTCAAAATCTAAACAATAACGAAGGATTCATTTAGCCCAAAATTCAAACTTTGAGCGAATTAACGAGGGTTCGATGGTTCGGATATTCGCTGAGTATCCGAAACACGAACTAATCACCCCCTCCCATCACAAAATTTACCCCCTGAAAAAACCGAGTTTCGAAATAACCCTAAATAGATTAATAAATACTGTAAAAATAAAGCTAGAAAAATGGGAAGACCTGAAATGGGATGGAGCTTGTGAAAGGGTCTCCGCTTTCGCCATGAAACATGAGATCGTCATCTTCGTGAAGAAGATCTTTAGCTGATTTCTTCGTAAACACGCCGCGATTCGAATCCTGCGCGAACAGTAAGAATTGAAATACCCAGGGAAAATGCATATATATAAAATTAGGGCAGGTGAATTGAAATTGAATTTTTACTTGATTTGTGATGATGGAGCCAAATAAGCCGGCGAGAAAGAAGCATAAACAGAGGAAGAAGACGATCCCCAGCCCCAAAACCCTTTTCCCTCTGTACTTCATTACTCAATTCAATCTGGTAAAACACGTAGAAAAAACTATTCTACTATATGTGTTTTTTTAGTTGAAAAAATTACTAAAACTAGTTTTGATGATTTTAATTATTTAATTAGTTTTGTACTACAGTACAGTATCCAAAATCAAAAAATGAAAGAGATATATTTTTATTTCAATCTTATTTTGGTCTTATTTTTTTTTTCCTTGGTCCTCAATTGATTTTTTTTTCAGTCTTATTTGCATGTGTTATCGGATATGTGAGGCATAATACGTGAGCATTTATTTCGACGTTTTTTGTTAAAACGTGAAAAGATTGATGAGAAGTTTCACGTCCAAATAAATTATCATGTACAGTAAGTTTTATGTACGATCAATTTGCCAATTTTGTTTGCAGGAAACATGTGTGATGGACTAGCATATAAAAATATGTAAGACCTATTCTTCTACTAAAGATCGGTCTTGGAGACATTTATGCAAAGACATTGCAATTCTATATTTGTGTCTGAAGATATTCAATTTCTATTACATTATTGACTCGGTTTTGTTGGATCATTATTTGTTTGATTCTGTGTGTTATTTAGTGGGGAGACAATTAGGTGGTGTTATAGTGTCTCTCAAATCAGTCACATGAATATATCCATGTTTAAATGTTTAATGACTTTTAGTTCTTCTCGTATTTTGTTTAGATTGTTGTATCGTGTAAATCAGTTTCACTTGAAATAACACTTACTCCTATCATTTTGAATATCTATCATCTTGAATTACTTTCATTTATCATTTTTTTTTACTTATTAGTATATTTATAATGATCACGGTCTTTTTATTTTAAGTTCAATAATAAAAAATATATGAATATAATAAATATTTAGGTCTCATTCATATTTAAAAATCAATGATTAAAATATTGCAATATTTTAACTTCCATACCACTTTTTGTGTCCTGTTTTTTCCACTTTTGCTTCCTAAAATTTCTTTTTTTTTTCACCCATAGTGTCGTAAATTTTGGACATTGGTGCCTGGTGGACAACAAACAATCTAATCTAATTTTATTTAAGCAAAACATATGAATTCTATAAACATATTTATAGAATAAGTATATTTACTCTATAAAATAATTAATAAAAAACTAATTTTGATTTAAATATAAAACGCTTTTGGAGTGGTTCGGAAAAACGTCGATTTAACGTGTCGCGATAACTAAACTAAACTAAAAAAAAAAGCGCGTTGACGGAGTTTTGTTGCCCGCCGCGTCAGCATATTTCATCTTCTTCTTCCTCTCCCCTTTTTTTCTCACGCGTTTTTCCTTTCCACATTTTTTCCCACACTGTGTATACCAGAGCCCCAGCATAAATCCTCGTCAAAAACATTTTTCTCATCGACGAACCTTCATCCCGAAATCCACACATTCTGCATAGATAAAAACACACACTAATCACACGCACAAAACAGAGAAGAGATCGGTTCGAGAGAATGCTACGATCGTGCTGTTTCAGGTGCCTCGGCCGGAGAAACGACGCCTTGCTCTGGCACATGGACTTGAAGCCTCACAGCACCGGAGAATTTTCGATCGCGGTTGTGCAGGCGAATTCGAGCCTCGAGGATCAGAGCCAGGTCTTCACGTCGCCGTCGGCGACCTACGTCGGAGTCTACGACGGCCACGGCGGACCTGAGGCTTCCCGCTTCATCAACCACCACCTCTTCCCTTATCTCCACAGTAATTTCGTTTTTTCTCATCTGCTTTTTTTTGGGGATTTTTGTTTTTAGGGTTTGTGATATTCCAAGGATTTATGTTTGTTTTTACTGTGAATTATTAAGATTTTGGAGTGATATTTTTGGTGATTTATATATTTGATATTTTTCTCAAATTGATGTTTGATTTTTGAACTGATCGAAAACTTTCGATGAAGTTTTGAACTGATAGTTTCGCGTTTTTTCGCTTACAGAATTTTCCAAAGAGCACGGGGGTTTGTCAGCAGACGTGATAAGGAAAGCTTTTAGTGCAACCGAAGAGGATTTTACTCGTTTAGTGAAGAGATCATTGCCCGTTAAACCAAAGATAGCTTCAGTGGGGTCGTGTTGCTTGGTGGGTGCGATCTCAGAGGGGGAATTGTATGTGGCAAACCTGGGAGATTCGAGAGCTGTTCTTGGAAGGAGAGGTTTCGATGGAGAGAAGAGATTGGTGGCAGAAAGGTTATCAACGGATCATAATGTGTCGTGTGAGAACGTCAGAAGGGAGATCGAAGCTAGTCATCCCGATGACTCGCCTGTTGTAGTTTATTGCAGAGGAGTTTGGAGAATTAAGGGAATTATTCAGGTAGTTTCTTGATCTATTCATTTGTTTATACAAGTACGAATACTTGAATATGCGAATAATGGAAATCTTTTCTTCGTTTTCTTCAGGTGTCTAGATCAATTGGTGACATTTATTTGAAGAAACCCGAGTTTAACAGAGACCCGATTTTCCAACAGTATGCGAATTATGTTCCCATGAAACGACCGGTATTGTCAGCTGAACCTTCCATTGTGACTAGAAAACTCAGACAACAAGATCTGTTTATAATTTTCGCGTCTGATGGTCTTTGGGAACATCTGAGTGACGAGGCAGCTGTTCAAATCATATCCAAGCACTCAAGAGCTGTAAGTTTTTTTTCAAGGGATTGAATAGTATAAATTTATAATTTCAAGTTATTAAAGCAGACTTTTTTTAACAGGGAATAGCCAAGAGATTAGTTGCAGCAGCTATCCAAGAAGCTGCGAAGAAGAGAGAACTCAGGTACAAAGATATCAAGAAAATCGAGAAAGGAATCAGACGGCATTTCCATGATGACATCACTGTTATTGTGATGTATCTCGATCATCAAAAATCCTCGCCCATTTCTAATCATAAACAAGGTACAACCGGGTGTTTTACCGCCCCTGTCGACATATATTCTTACAACCCGGATGAAGAAGTCGTGGAAAATCCAAACGACAAGGTTTTTGCTAAGGAGGATGAAAGTGGCTTACTAAAGACTTGAGTAGAAGAAAAACTGTATACAAGTTTGTTGTAGATATTCTTATAGTGAGCTGATTTTATAGGCTCTTCAAAAGAAATTCTTTTTGTTCTTTTGCTTTAGAAAATTAAGTTAAGTTAAATGTACTTATGTGCCTTTGTAACTTCATTTTTCCATCTATCATATCTTTGTTTTCTTTGCAAAATAAAACATTTGAAATAAGTTTAATTTTTAGTAATATGAATATTATTAAGTTTAATTTTCAGTAATATGAATATTATTAAAAAAACGCTAACATATATTTGAAAATTACTGAGCAAAATCAACTTATTATTTTGTATACACTATAAAGAATTCTAGTGCTAAAGAAAATTACTGAGCAAAATCCCCTTATTATTTCGACTCTTCCACACTTGTTTCAACTATTCCCTGCCCAGCCAAACCGTTAACGACTTGTTTCCCGGAGGATTTTCCAAGCTGAAAAATAAGAAAAAAAAATCAACGTAAGAATCGATTTCCATATCAATGGATCATATCACTGAGCAAAAATCAACATTATGAAGATGGAAAAAGATGATCAGAGCACTGACCTTATCTTTGGCCCCTGCTTGCGGGTTAGCAACCAAGTCGACGGAAGAAATTTCTGAAATCATGGAATAACACATAAACATCAAATACGTCAACATATATAATCATCATCAAAATCCTTGATCAAAATTACCTTGATCATCGTCGTCTTCTTCTTCGGAATCAGACTCGGAAAAGTCGCCCGAATCCGGAGATTCGTACAGGTCAGACGAATAAGGATCTTCAGGGTCAGTTGAATAGTTACTGGGCACGCCATCGGATTCAGAATCAGAGAAGTCGACGCACATGGATTTTTCGTTCTGAAAAAATTAAGTCAAATTTTAAGGATCGAACAAAATTACATATGATAGAAAAAAAAAACAATCGCGACGAATTGATTACCTTAGGTGTGATCGGAAGGCCCTCCATTAGAGACGGATTGAGATCGGAAATTAGGGTTTAGGGTTTGAAATTAGGAAGTAGAGGAGACGGAGATTGTTGAAATATATATACTCGATATAAGACGGTGGAGACCAATTCGGAAAACCCTAGGGCTTTGCGTTTAGCGGAGGGTTCGGTTCGGATACGGAAAAAGTAGTTGCGCGCCAAATATAGGAAAATTTGCATTTTTAGTCCTTCAATTTTGAATGTATTGTGATTTTGTTCCAACATAAAATACTTTTTGCAATTTGACACTTTAATTTTGATCATATTAAATTTTCTTTTTGCAATATTGGTCATGAAAATTTTAAGGAATTATGCACTCTCTTCTTTGAGATCCTCTTTCTTCAAATTATATTTTTGTAATAACTTTAAAATATCAATTCTATAATATTAAAAAATATTATTTCGCTGCATATCGATATGATATGTATCAAATACAAAATGACATAAATTATAATCAATAACTTCAAGACTCGAATATTTGGTATAAAACATATTTTTGATATATTCGGTGCACTAAATTTCTTGATATCAACATAATTTATCAATTTATAAAAGTAGGAATGAACTCTACGTACTGAATGAAGAATAAACCCTACCATTGTTTTATCCAAACACCTCAACAACTTCTTACTTCTCACTTCTCACTGTCAAAACAAAAAAAAAATACATAACATCTCAGTATCTCACAATAAACTCGGGCGCACATTTGAGCCTTCGTAACATGAGAACAAATCATGATGCAGATATTCATAGTGACTTCTAACATTATATTTTAAATGTCTATAATTTGGATTCAAAAGCAAAAATTACTCATCACATGTGATTTGAGCTTCAAAGTTTTCTGATGAAATGGGCGATTAGCAATTTACCTAAAAAGACGAGTAATATCACTAACCAACAACACAAACTTAATTTACAAAAATCACACGAAAAAATCCCTTAAAAGGTGCACACCGGCAGAAACAAAGCTTAGAGGATTATGGTAACTCACTAGTCACTTCTCACTTCAGAAAGTGTGGACTAATCAAGCCAGCAATCTCGAGGAACCCGACTCGATCCCTTCCAACAAATATCTTCTTCAGCTTCTCATCACATATGATGACCTTCTTGTCCTCAGGGTCCTATGACGGAGAAAGAACCCAATAAGATCCGTATGTATGTGATAATTGATATACACTCAAGCTTGTTCTTAAATCATCGTCAATTGCAAAATAAGGTTGTTAATGTTAACAGTCAATATACACTGTTAAGCTAGTAGCCTAGTACACAATTAGGGCTCATTGGACAAACTAAATCTGACAAACAAAGTTTGAAATCTCAATTACAACTACTTGAAAAATTAATGTGTTACACTTCATGTTCGAAAAGAAACTTATAAGTCATTGGTACTCTTCAGTGAATATGTGAACATTAGAATCGGCTTTTCAGATTATCACACTACCAATAATATCAAATGAAACTGAAAATTCTCATTTTAACACTGGTTCAAGCTATCAAACATACCCTTAATTAGGGTTTAGCTGCCACAACAGATTAATTAATTAGGTTAACCACATGAGATTTACCCACTTAACCCCTATCCCACATTCTCTGTTTTTTATATGAAATTACTCATTCAGATGAAGTAATAATAATTAATTCATTTTAAATCAGCAAAAATTAAGCATGAAATTTGTATGTGATACTAATTTTAAATGTCAACATCAAGCAACAATGGAGAGATACAAATCCACCCAAATATCAAAAATTAGGGTTACACTCATACGGTCATACCTGAAGATTTTCCTGTTTGATGTAAGCCCAAATCTCCTTGAGCGCCTTAGTGCGCGGAATCTCAGGCACGCCGCCGAGAAACGCCTGCATCTCCGGAGACACTCGGCGCGGTTTCGTTATGCCTCTCGGCTCGCGCGTCTTTGTTTCCGCGGATGGCTTTCCAGCAGCGGCGGAGATGGTCGCAGAACGGAAAAAGCGCACGTTAGCAGAAACAGGCGAGGTAGCGGCGGAAGGCGACGACCTGGAAAACGAAACCCTATCCGCGGGGATTAAGCTCGAAAATGCGCCCATTAACATCGCCATTTTTTTCTCAAACAAAGGTTGAAGGTATAGAGAATTGTGAAGCAGCGGGAAACGAGGGAGTGATGAGGGAAGAAGATAAGGTTTTTTTTTAACTTTATCCCTTCTTTTTGAGTAAATTACCGAATTGCCCCAAACACTCGATGACGATGAGCCTGGATGTTGAATCGCTTCTCGCTATTTGGGCCGATTAGAATTTTGGATTCGGCTTGTAGAGTCATGGATCGAATCTCTACTTGGGCCGATTAAATTGAATAGACTACTGTCAGGTAATCAAAAATGTCCGGCCCGGCAACGAGTCATTTTTTGGTCTAATTTCAATTTTGATCTAATCTTTTGACAAAACTGATTTTGAATAATAAAATTTGAAATAACTAATTATTTAAATAATTCATGAAAACTAAAATACTCCATTATTATTGAAAATGAATGGTATGATGAACTATGATCATTTCCACGTTAGGCGCATGAATTGATAACCACACCAAACATTGGCCCTATTTAGGGTCCTCTCATTTCTTTCAATCCACGCCAACCATCCATAATGACCCACACCTTCATAGTCTCTTTTGATAATTAGAGAATACTATGACCTTAAACGAGCTGGAAATTTATCAATCGTCGATCAAATTTGGTTTAAATTTAAGAACGTTCGTACTTAAAATTAATAATAATTCATTGTAATTTGTATGCTAATGTTCAATTGCAAACCCTTTTCGAATTTGGTGAGACGTTTTATTCAATTATATGAGTATGAATGCAATGTTTGTTTCTCTGTCAATTTGAAATAATAACATAATAACTAACACTTCGGGTAGTAATATTCATGAATATAAAGTAGTTTATATATCAATTTTTGTTAATGTGTAAAATAAAAGAAAAATTGTTAATGCAATAATTATAGTAAGCAAATCATTAGCAAAGAGCTGGTAAATTGCTGTGAAAGGCTTAGTATTCCCTTTTTTCTTATTTTAATTCGAATTACATAAACAAAAAGCACATGATTATCTTGTGTAACCGAATTGGGCCTAGAATTATTACGATAAGTGGGCCCGCAGCCCATCCACGATAAAGATAATGCACGTTATTCATTCAATTAATTACGCGATTACAAAAATGTAAAATACTATATATAAATATATAATAGTAAAAAATTCTTCAATTACAAGACACGTAATCTATATATATACACACTTCGCCTTTACTTCTCTACGGTTGAACACCATACGGTTACAACTTTCCTTATATATACAATCATTCCCCTGCCTCTCTCACTTAACCTGCACCCTCTCTCAATCAAAAGACACTTGTGGATTTCGTTTTCGGCGCGCAGGTTAAGCCGAGGGTGAGTGCGCACGATAGCATTTCCCGTTTACAATGGCTGTGAAACAACTAGCGCTTGCATTGATCTGCATTGCCGTCGCAGGCGTCGGAGCACAATCTCCGCCGGCCCAAACCCCCACTCCGCCGACACAAACTCCGGCTCCTCCGACTCCCACCGCCTCTCCGCCACCCACAACCACCACGCCTCCGGCATCAACCCCACCGCCAACTCCTCCCACCCCTGCTCCGCCGACTCCCACCGCGTCTCCGCCTCCTGCGGTCACTACGCCGCCGGCCGCGACGCCACCTCCGACTCCTCCGACGCCGGCGGTTACTTCTCCGCCACCAGCCGCAACGCCTCCTCCCGTCTCCACGCCCGCATCTCCTCCGCCCGTCTCCACTCCCCCTCCAGTGAGCTCGCCGCCGCCTGCAAGCCCCCCGCCGTCCGTTCCTCCGCCTTCTCAGGCTCCCCCGCCTCCGGCGCAGTCTCCTCCCCCTCCCGCCCCTTCTCCGCCACCACCGGCCGCGCCGACTCCTGCCCCTCTGGCTTCTCCGCCAGCTCTAGCGCCGTCACCTTCACTGTCGAGCCCTCCGGCTACTCCCACTGGATCGCCGGCGCCGAGTGTCCTCGGTCTCTCTCCTGCTCCTTCAGCCACTACGGATGATCAGGTACATATTCCCCAGTTACAATATACACAGATTAATACCACCGGCGCACATTAGAAAATATGCTTATTATAGATTCGTGCATTTCACATGCCATGCGTGACAAGAAGTTAGTTACTTACAGATATATGTATATATTTTTTGTTGCGAACTTAATTTGTTCCGTAGAATAGAAATGGGTAAAAAAATGTGATTAAAATTATATAAATATTTATTTGAAATATTAATATTTTAACAATTTTATTTGGTGTGAATATCAAATTTCTGATTTTTTTTTTTTTTTCGGATGCAGAGTGGAGCAAATACAATAGGCTCACTGTATAAGATATTTGGAAGCTTTGTTTTGGGATGGGCCTTCTTGTATTCAGTGCTGTAGATTGGTTTGTTTGGGATTTTATTTCCGATTCCGGCCCATTTAAATCCGCTATGTATCTATTGGGGTTGCGTACGGCCCATTGGGCTCTGGACTTTCTTTCTTGTACTTGATTTATACATTGATCTTGGATTCTTTTGGGAGCTTATATTTTTGTATTGAAACTCCGGTAGGAGTGAGTTGTTTTCCATCAGATTATTATCATATTTTCATAGCTACTTTGTATTTTCTTCATATTAATTTGTTATTTTTTCCCCATTGAAATGGTAACCATGCAAATTCTTGTTACAATATCCCACATCGGTTGAATAAAGATCCTCGGGCTCACATATAAGTTGGACAACCTTATCACCTTAACAAGGCCTTTTAAGGTGTATATTGGCCCAACTTTGACATGGTATCAGAGCAGGCCCAACACGATGTTGGGCCCCGGTCGATGGAATTTCCGACTGTGGGCACCCCTGCCGATGAAATTTCTGGCCACGAATAATTTCGATGGAATTTCCCCCTTACTTGTGAGGGGGAGTGTTAGAATATCCATCGGTTGGATAAAGGACCTCGGGCTCACATATAAGTTGGACTACCTTATCACCTTAACAAGGCCTTTTAAGGTGTATATTGACCCAATTTTAACATGGTTTCAGAGCATGCCCAACACGATGTGGGCCCCGGTCGATGGAATTTCCGACTGTGGGCACCCCTGCCGATGAAATTTCCGACTTACTCGTGAGAGGTAGTGTTTGTTGGAAATAATCCGAATATGGTTTGGATTGTGTCCATAATTAATAGATTTACTATTAATTATGAGTAGATTTACTTTTATTATGTTTCCTAGTTTAGGAGTTTTGCTTTAGGTAGGAGACTTTATTTTAGGAGTTTTCTTCTTTCTCAAGTTTGTAAGGCTATATAATAAGGTCATAGTTAATCTTTTATTTTCGTGCATTAGAAGAAGAGGAATAAAGAAAATATTCCCAGAAAAATCTCCGTGTTCAATTTCTTTTCGTTATTTCGCAATTTTTCAAATCTGTCTCAAGACACCAGAGTTCTTCTGCTGTTTCGTACCTGAACACAGAAAACTCTGTTTGAAGTACAATACGTGTACTTCACAGATCTGTGACTTTTAACTCAACGTTCTTGGCAGTACTCAACTGTCTTCGTGACTGTCACAGTACTCTGCAGTCTTCGTGATTGTTTTCAACATTTGGTATCAGAGATTCACGGTTGAGAAGGAAGTCCAGAGTCCAGAGCTATGTCGAAGACCAAGGAGGGACCAATCTCACTTCTATATTCGATGCTGACAAGAAACAACTACACCGCTTGGGCCATCAAGATGAAAGTGTTCATGCAAGCCCAAGGCGTCTGGGACGCTGTTGAGCCAACTGATGAGAAGGCCGGCGTGGAGACCAGGAAAGATAAGATGGCGATGGCGGCTATCTATCAAGGAATTCCTGAAGAGATGTTGTTGTCACTTGCAGAGAAGCAGTCGGCGAAGGAGTTGTGGTACACCTTGAAGACGATGTACATGGGAGCAGATCGTGTCAAAGTTGCGAAGGTACAAACTCTAAAGGCTGAGTTTGAGTTGCTGAACATGAAGGAGACTGAGTCAATTGATGACTTCTCCATGAAATTGAACAATCTTGTCAACAACATTCGAGCGTTAGGTGACAAGATGGAGGAGGCCTATGTGGTCAAGAAACTTCTTCGAGCCGTACCAGCCAAGTTCATACAAATTGCATCGGTGATTGAGCAGTTTGGAGACTTGGAGAAGATGTCCGTTGAGGAGACAATCGGACGTCTTAAAGAACACGAAGAGAGACTTCGTGGTCATGATGACATCAATGGTGGTCATCTTTTGCTCACTCGGGAGGAGTGGTTAGCAAGGTCGAAGAAAGAAGGCAGCGGTGTGATGTCTTCTAACCCCAAGGAACGTGGTGAGAACGACGGTGATAGTCGTAGCCATGGAAAGGGAAAGAGTCTTCGTGACAAAAGCAAGATTAAATGTTACAATTGTGACATTTATGGGCACTATGCGTCGGAGTGTCGCAAACCTCGACGAGAACGCAACCAAGAGGCTAATCTTACCGAAGAGGAGGATGATGAGCCAGCGTTGTTGTTGCTGAACGGACAGTGTACGCCAAACGGGCATGAGACTACACTGGTTACTGAACAACATACACAGGAAACCTGTGTGCCAAGAATCTGGTCTCAGTACCAGATGTGCAAGTCATGCACAACAGGAAACTGGTTACTGTACTGAGTACGCAAGACGTGCGTAGCAGAGTTCTGTTGACAGAACAGAAGGTAGTTCCGAACATGTACTCAAACAAGGGAAGTTTGACGGAGTCTAACGAGTGGTACTTGGATAATGGCGCAAGTAATCACATGACGGGTCAAGAGTCCAAGTTCAGGGACTTAGACAGAAGCGTCAAGGGACATGTCAAGTTTGGTGACGGTTCAACAGTGCAAATTGATGGAAAGGGGTCCATTCTCTTTAGATGCAAGAATGGAGAACTGAGGCTGCTACAAGAGGTATGTTACATACCAAGTTTGTGTAATAACATCATGAGTCTTGGAAAACTATCCGAGACTGGAAACAAAGTTGTTATCCACGGTGAGATGTTGTGGGTACGTGACATATGTGGGAAGCTGCTAATGAAGGTGAAGAAATCAGTCAATAGACTGTACAAAATCACTCTTGAAGATTGCAAGCCTATGTGTCCTATGGAGAAAACAATCACTACTGATGGTGATGTGTTAACACAGAAGGTTGAGGATGAGTTGTTGTTCACTACACAGGTTGACGTGAGTGAAGAAGTGTCACATAAAGTTGAGGAGTTGTCAACTTCACCGTATGACGTAGGTGACGTCAGTGACATGACAACATGTGTACCTGTTGAGAAAACAACAGAACCATCTGTTTCAGTACTCTCAACAGATTTTCCAGTCAGGGCACTCAATCCAATTTCGTTTGGAGACATAAGCAGTACATCTGGTTCCAGTACCAGTACGTCCAGCAGTACTTCCAGTAGTACTTCCAGTGATACATCATATGTGTCAACTGCACAGAGAAACATGAGGTTTCTCAAAGATATCTATGTGAGTACCGAGGAGAAAAAGCTCGATGATGAGCTATTACTTCTTAGAGATGATGAACGGTCGACGTACCGTGGAGACACAAAGAGTATTGATATGAAGAAAGACTTGTGTAGTCTACATCAAGTACTCAGACTGTGGCGTGTACATTTGGGTGAATGTCTTATGGAGTTTGACATCTACAAATGTCCACAAGAGGCGGTTGCCTATACAAAACATAAAGATGGAGAAACACTCGACATTGGTGTTTATGTCGATGAGTTCAAGAACGAGATGGGTGATCTCGATCGGGAATTTTATGACCTCGAGGTTGAGGTATATCAAGTGAAGGAGCGTGACAAGCCAACGAGCGGACGGATGAGATGCGCGAGCTACTTGAAGTTAAGGAACTCATCAATGCAAGTTCGGATTAAGGGGGTGAATGTTGGAAATAATCCGAATATGGTTTGGATTGTGTCCATAATTAATAGATTTACTATTAATTAGGAGTAGATTTACATTTATTATGTTTCCTAGTTTAGGAGTTTTGCTTTAGGTAGGAGACTTTATTTTAGGAGTTTTCTTCTTTCTCAAGTTTGTAAGGCTATATAATAAGGTCATAGTTAATCTTTTATTTTCGTGCATTAGAAGAAGAGGAATAAAGAAAATATTCCCAGAAAAATCTCCGTGTTCAATTTCTTTTCGTTCTTTCGCAATTTTTCAAATCTGTCTCAAGACACCAGAGTTCTTCTGCTGTTTCGTACCTGAACACAGAAAACTCTGTTTGAAGTACAATACGTATACTTCACAGATCTGTGACTTTTAACTCAACGTTCCTGGCAGTACTCAACAGTCTTCGTGACTGTCACAGTACTCTGCAGTCTTCGTGATTGTTTTCAACAGTGTTAGAATAACAAATGAAGTGTGACTATAAAAATGAGACGAATGTTGTACTTATTAATATTACTTTTGTCCTAAAATGTCAATTTCTTTTGTAAATTAAAAAAAAAGGGCAAACAGTTGTGAACGGGCAAACAATTGTGAACAGAACGAGTTTTTTTTTTTTTTTTGTATAAATAGATAAAATGAAGCTAATATTGTATTTTTTTGACCCTTACTCATAGTAGATCTTGAAACTATAAATTTTGTCAATTAATTTCGCAACATTTCCTAAACATCCGGTACAAAATTGGGTGTTACCGATTTACCACCCCATGCACAAAAAATTAAAAATAAAATGGAGATGAAATCGTCAACGCGGAGACCCATGATAAGAATTATTCTCACAAGTAGGAGATTCCACCCTCATTAATTCATCCACACTTGCATGAAGAGTGGGACCATTGCTTTCCTATTGCGGGATTTATTATGAGTTGATCGCACAAGATCAGTCTTTCAACGTTCAAACTTTGAAGTCATTCATTACTCGTTTTATCTCATTCAAAATATCTTGTTTTCTCAATATAACATTACATTTTTCATAACATTATTTGTAGACATTTTTCATAATATTAATTGTTTAAATAAAATTATTTATCTGGATATTTTTTTTGTATTTTAAAAAAAAATAAGTAATACGGAGTACTAGTATAAAGCACTGTATAATTTTAATTATATCACCACATGTTTAAGGTTCTCTAGCGGCTAGCCCACGTAAGAGCTACAAATCGGACTGTTTCCCTAACCTATACTTAGCATGTGTAATTAATAAAATCATCCAATAAATTAATTTAATTTAACTACCAGTGTACTCTGAGTTATTTTGTTAATTAAAGATATACTAGTAATTAATTATTTTAGGTAGGTCAGTTTATAGCAGACAGCAATGGAATCAAAACGTTGTCATACTAAGAAACTAGGTGGACTATGTGATGATTAATTAATGTTTTTAACTAATTGAAAATAAAAATTGAAATCACTCAGACTAATTTAGAAGCAGATTTTATTAAATGAAAATTTTGTACTAGAACAAATTTGCATTTTTCGTCAGATTTTGTTTTACTTTCTTTCATACCCTGTTTGACTTCAGTATTAACTACATTGTATTTGATGTGTTTTTTTTTCAATTCCTTGGTATATACTCCATTGAGGGCTTTCTTTCATTTCCAAGGGGATCATTATGTTCTTACATACACATATTGAATGAGCCCTCCCAACAAATGAGGTGGGTGAACTTTCTTGAGGACCACTACACATTTAATTAACATCACAAATGCTTCCACTCGAATTCGACTCACAAATTTTCATATATACTTAATCGATTGTGCGCGTGTCGACATGTTACGATTTTGTATTCTTACATAAATAAACAATATATACGTCGACCAATTTAGTCGTCGGTGCAAATTGTTTCGCCCAGTTACATTGCACCTTCAACATTGTATGAACTCAATGGAGCCATGCCATTAATAGGACTATAGGAGGGGACGGGGGTGACCTTTCTCAGCTTGGCAATAGCAATACTACTTGCATTACAAGGCATTCAAACTACCACCACTTTTAGCACAAATATCTCGTATTAATAGTCACATTTTTTCTTTTTGAGTTGTCAGGTATCAATGGTAACATATCAAATAATTAATTTAAAAATATATTTTTACCTTCAACATTCCGGTCAAAAAATCAATAACAAAATACCTTTTTAATCTCAGATTTTCAGTGTCGGTCACATCGTGACTATTGTTAAGAGATGGAAAAAGTATATAGCTAATTATTTTTTCTGTTGAAATTGATTTGCATGAAGATGAAATAAAGTAAGTTTGGTAGAAAGTGCTACAAATGAAGTAGTTGAATTTGTACATATCCCAAGCATAAAACTTTTTTTTTTTTTACTTTTCATGTAATGTGGGATATAGAATTATTAGACTACTTCAATTCAATGTGTATTTCACTATTTTGCGCATGTATTTGAGCACTTCATAGAGTTTTGGGAGCATTAGAGCATTTCTCTAACAAAAGTAGTAGTGCTAGTATGATTGCATCCGATGTAAAGTGAATATGTTTCGATCATAGAAGTAACCGGTGCGCATTCGAATAAAATTTGTTTGGGATTACCAAAACCCCAAATTTGGACAATGAATTCTTACATTGGAGATTCAATGGGATAGTGAAAAATGCCAAAACTGGGCAAAATTTTCTGTTGAGAGGCTTTGTTTTCCTCATTTACTCACACTGCAACCTCCGTGGTGGGCCCCACAATCATAAATAATAAATCCATAGTAAATGCAAATGAATGAAGAGTGTAGTAATAACAATGAAATGTTTAACCCCATCAATAGGAAATGTTACCTTGTTTTAGGGGCAATATTGTAATACTAATAGTATACAAAGCCCAATTTATAGTTGCACATTTTAGTTGGAAGTAAATAACGTGTATTTGGTTAAACTGATTGCAGGAGTTGATAATAGTGTCATGAACAATCCGTGCAGAATATACAAAAATGGAGTAAAAAATAATTGAAATTAGTCATCTCTCAGTCTCATACTTAGTTGTCGTACTTTTTTTATTAATAACGCAAAAAGTGCAACAATCGAGAGTAATTATTTATTTTAATCATGTTCATAATTTTTTTATGAAAATTAAATTACAATTCCAAATGGTCAAGCACAAATCCTAAAAGGGGGAGAGATGGAGTGAAAAATAAATGAAAATAATAGTGCATGGGAATGACCAAATGATGAGTTCACATGGCGTTTTTTAATTTTGGACAAACCTTTACTAGCAACTCGTGCCTCCACTGCAATTATAACTTCTCAAAGCAAATCCACATTTCAATAAATAAATAAACTATAATTATAATAATAATTTCTCAAATTTATTTATGGACTCAAGAGTCAAGTCCCAAAAGAAGCAACCTCCCTATCTTTTTTTTTATAAAAAATAAAAACATATTTTTAAAAAAGAAATCTAAAAAAAGGTAACAATGTGAAAAGAGGCTAAGCCACCTCATTCACCTTCACCACATTATTAAAGCAAACTCCAACTAGCCCTAGATGCTCCCCACTACATGCCACAAAGATTCCTTTCATTGTTTACTGAATGAAAAAAAAAATCCCTACATTAAAAAAAAAAAAAAAAAAAAAGGAAAACAATATTTTGCCTTGTAATTAACAAGGTAAATCAGCATTCAATGTCAATTCAAAAAAAAAAATACTCATGTCATAATTTTTTACTTTTTACCACCAGAGATTATTAGTTAGGTCAGCAAATTTAACAAGATTTCACTAACATCTTTCCCAAAGACAAAAAAAAAAAAAGACTTCAAAGCATCAAACAAACACACTAAAATCCAACCAAAATACAGCAGTCTCATCTCCTTCTAACTGCCAATGCCTCTTATACAAAGACAGTAAAAAAAAAAAAGTAAATAAAAAAAAAAACATGAAGATTATAATGGTTATGCCAGTACTACTTACTAAAAAGCTTCACCACCTTCCTCCATCAAAGGTAGGAGATAAAAGTGAAAAAATTACTCCCCCCGCCCTGCCCTTCGCCTAAAACGCTAGGTAAAACGAGCTCCAACCCGAGGGATTCCGGCTAAAAGGGTGTCATTTACACCCCATAACAGCGGAAAACTTAACGGAAGACGAAATCAACTAGTAATTAAATTTCTCCAAAAACCCGAGAGAATTCTAAACCTATTATTTCTTACTATGTCAGTAAAAGATTAGATACTGCCTACCCCCATTCTATGAACACTCGATTCCAGCACTACTTCCTCAGATCTCCACCTTCCACACCAAGTTCCCGCCCTCCAAAGCCGCCACTTTCGCCCTGTGCCCTGAGAGATTGACTCCCGACTTTCCCCTCTCCTCCTGAGGCAGCTCACATGTCTCGCTTATTGGGCCCGACCTCAAATCGGCCGGAGGGATGAAGCAGTCCATGGAAAGGCCCGGAACATTAAATGCAACCTCCTCGATCGTCCAAGCCTCCTCCATCCGAGTCTTCGTGTGGCTCATCGCAATCTCTCCGAATCTGAAAAGGGTCACAACTGACCTTCCGGAGTGGGCTATCATGATTCCTTCTACTGGCCGGTAATCGTCCAAGAACGAGTTGATCGTAGTCTCCCAGTAGACTGCCTCACCTCCGTTCGACTGGATTCGAGTCAGATGTGAATCCTCCATGTGGACTAGAAGGCCCGTTTTCTGGCTGAAGTAACCGAACAGGACATGCCGGATGATTTCAGCGGGCCCTTCGCTCCGGGCCTTGAGCGTCTGAGGGTCGGCCGAGAGCTTCAGGATGAAACAGTCTTCTCCGTTCACCTTCTTCTCGCCGATGCAAATGGAGTCGGAGAACATGCTGGCGGTTGTTCTCGGATCGAGTCCCTGTTTTGATACATCGTTAGATGGAATCAAATATTCAATTCGATCTGATATCGATTTATTTATTAGTGTCCGAACCTGAAGAGCTCTGCGCAAAGGTCGAACGGGCCCCTTTGCGGTGTGGGCCCCGAGCCAGGGCGTGTGTCTCCATACGAGCTTCCCGTTACAGCCCGCTCGGACTTTGCTACCGCCGACTGAAAGCTCGACGTACCACATGTCCGGGTTCATCTGCCAGAGGACGAACCCGCCGGACTCGGCAGCTCGAGAGACGTGCCTGTTCTTGACGACTTTCGTTGCGGTTTCGAACTCAGAAGCTACCATCTTCATCTTCCCCATGGCGTAAGCGTTTCGGATCGAGTTCTGGACTTTCTGGCCGCCGGAGGCCGCCGTGTACTGTTGCAGTATGTACTGAGCTGATGAGGTTTCCTGTATAAAATATTTACCAGAAAATTATATATCATGAGGAAGAAGAAGAAGATCCAAGCTCAGTAGCTCACTCTACAGTAAACATCGAGAGTAACGAAAAATAAATAAATTTGACAGCTGCTTTAAACACAGTAATTTCTGTATATGAAACTCTCAACTAATTTCAATCGATTTTGATTCAGATTTTGAAAGGGGAAAAATTACTTACAATGGGGGTGTCCTTTATGCTGAGATGAGGCAGGGGGTCGGTGGTGCTAACGTGCACCGGAGCGAGCGGCGCACCCATTACGCCGAGCAGGAGCCGCAAATCGGACCTCTTGGTGCCGGTCTCGTTGACGGCGACGGAGGGGTTGCGGGTCAGCTGGCCTCGGACCCAGTGGCCGAGACCCGACCCGAGGCGCTTCGACCCCCCGATTTCCTCCCCGTCCGGATCTGGGCCCTCCATGAGCGGAGTGAGCGTCTCGCCGACCGGCGGCCTCATGCTGCCGGATCTCGCGACCAGCGACTCGGAGTTGCTTGCGCTCACCCTCCGCCGGAGGAAACCCGACATCGGCGACCCGCTCCTGCCCGGACTCTTCGACCGAGACCTCGCCGGAGACAGCCCGCGCACCACCTCCTCCAGCGCCGAGAAAAAGCCCTGTTTCCTCTCCATCTCTTTCCGAATTAATTAATACCGATATATGTGTGTGTGTTTGTGTGTATTTGTACAAGGTGGAGAAATCACGCAGCTGAACTTTTTCGATAATCCCTACGGTGGAAACGCGTATTACATGATGTGGACGCTGCTGCCATTTTTTTCAATTTTTTTGTTTTTTGTTTTCTTGTTAAAGCAGGGAGAGGGAGAGATAGAGCTCAGAGAAAAAACGTTGAGAAGAAAATGGCGTTATTTAGAGAGAGAAAGTGGAAACGAGAGAGTGAGAGTGGCAGTGTGAAAGCGACTTGTGGAGAGAGAAAAAATGAAAGGGTTTAGTGTGTGTGTTCTCAGTCAGTGCAGCTGCTTTACTGGTGATGGTGGTGGTGGGGTGAGGCGCGTGTGGTCACGCGACCTATTTTGTTTGTTTTTTTTGTTGGGAAATTCAATATTCTATTCAACGGAAGAGGACCTGTTTATCATTTCCTACTTTCTTCTTTTTCTTTGAAACAAATCAACAATTTTCATTTCATTTGTAATTTCGTACTTTTTATATTTTGCAAATTAGTAGTAATAATTATTTTTCCTATTATTATTGTATTTTGTAAATCAACTAATTATATATTTTTTTAATATATTTTCAACAAAAAAATCTCACTTTAAAATTTTAGTAACATTATATAGAATGAAATATATATATATATATATATATATATATATATATATATATATATATATATATATATATATATATATATATATTTTTTTTAGTTTGACGTTCATTTTACTACTAGTTTATAATTTTGAAAGAATTACAAAAATTAAAACAAATTTTGAAATTTGTAAATTTAAATAATATTTACATATTATATACTTTTTTACTATAATTTTGAAAAAATAATTTTACTCTTTATAAGACTGTTATAATTAAATAATATTTACATATTTTGAATATGACGTTTTAGTGATTTTACCAAATAATTAATGCAAACAAAGTTGGAAATTTGATGATTAAATACTCTTAATTATTTGTATCTTAAATTTTAATACCTTCTTAATTATGTCAAAATCCAATAATTTCATTACTATGTCACAATTGAATTTAAATTTGTTTAAATGATTAATTATAAAATTGCTTAATTAAACCTTAATAGTAGTTACTAGTAATTATGGGCGCACTGAGTCAAACGTTTCAATATAGTAGTACTATAATTATAAATATACACACAAAGGTACCAAAAGATTTGTTCACCACTAACGATGCCAGTAAAAAAATTAATTAAGCCTTAATTAATCAATCTTCGTTCATTATTTTAATTGCAGTAATTAATTAATACCAAAATAAGATTTGATTTTTACATTTTTAATTGCATATAGTAATTTTAATTTTATTGAATAGTCATAAACAAATAATTTCTCCATCTTCGTGTTCTTGGAGTTTTGTTGTGCTTTCAGAAAATGGTCATCACTCTTGTTCTTCGAAATATACACATTCCATGTGAGCAAACAATATGTAATACACATGTCTTGGTTGGCAAATTTGCAATGTACATTATGAGCATGTTTATACTTTCATTTGTATAATGCATGATGAATACGATAGCAATACATAGTAATGGTGAAATTAATTTGCCTCTGTCAGATAATCATTTTTTTAATGTAACATACGTATTAATATAATTGTCACATTTTCAATATGTAACACGTAATTACACTTCAAACTATACTGTATTTATGTTATGAAATGTGTGCTATGTCACAAAGATATATGGTTTGGATTATATTGGTAAACATTAAAATTATTAATGTTATCACAAACATATAATATGGTTTGAATTGGCTTGGTAAATTTTGAAAATGCATTTTTGTTTAAATAATGTTTTCGACATCAAAACATACAAGCACATTCACACTCGTATGCATCTCTTATATTTCATTATTTATTTATTTTAACAATGGAATATTTTGTATTTATACTTGTTTTGTATATACAGTATATGGAATTATTTGGCCCACAAATACATCTCTCTCCATATAACAAAAAATATCTCCAGACTCCAGTGTACATTATTAATCATTTTTTATCTTCAAATTCATGATGTGATAGTACATTTGTGGATCAATAAATTATTTGAAATGATGTTTCATAGCAAATACTACTGTATAATTTAATGTATATATAAATAAAATTTATTTATTTATTACACTTGGGAAGTCTGAACTTATTTTCTATGACACTTAAATTAGAAAATATGAAAATTTTGAATTTTTAAATAATAATTAAAAGGTTAAAATATAATTTTAAATAAAAAAACGTAAATATTATTATGAGCGAGAGATATTACACCAATTAGTAGTAGTAGTATCTCTTATGAATTGTAATTAAGACATGCATTTTCAAATTTTATTTTTTTAATAAAAAAAATCCACATATATTTTTTCAAAACTAATGAACATAAAAAACTGCAGCATGAAATGATTTAAAAGTTCACATGGACCGACTATGGCACGTTCCTTCTTTACATATCCAAGTTAAATTAATGTGCAAAAAAAAAAAAAAAGGCAAGACGAAGAAGATGAATTCATTAAACATATCATACGTTACTTCAAGACAAAGTATCCTAATTCAATTCATGGAAATGTATTAGTGTATATATACTCAAAAGCACAAGTATATATTTTTACGATGGAATGCAAAAATATTAATTATTTTATACGTACAATATTAATTATTACTATTGAGTGATGAGTAGTATACTGTACTGTTTATTTAATTAAATTTGATTTCTATTTGCGTGTATATAAGTAGATGGGCGATTTATATTCGGATATTAATTATTCATTAATTTAAACCCGACACACAGTTTTCACACATATTATATATTCGGATATATATGCCTTTCTTCTTTCACACACCCAACAAATATTAAAGCTTTCTTCGATCCCTTCACGCGGTTCACCACAGTGCTTTGTTCAAGACCAGTCGCCATCGATCTCTATCCCCTTCCTAACAAACATTTTTCAGTAGACTAACGAGTTGTCGTTCAGACATAATCGCTTACATTCAGTTCAGACGAATTCAGTTCAAAATATATCATAATCATAATTATATTAATTAAGGGTCGACCTTCAATTAATTTTAAATCTTTTACAAACCTTTGACTCGAAAAAGAGTTAGGATTACGCTACTAGTACTGGGAAAGCATGATATAAAAACGTACACGTTCTTTATCTGCACGTACCATGATGGGGTTGAGTGGTGGATGTGAGAACGACAACAGACTAAAAGGCAGAAAAAGAAAGAGCAATAAAGAAACAGTAGGGTTATATATGAATGCACCTCAATCCAGATTCCGAATCGAGTTCGAGCTGTCTAATTTTATTGACAAGTCGATTTTTGTTGAGGTTCGGGTTGTCGAGCTCAAACATATATATTTCAATTTGAATTAATTTTACTCGACGTGTTTAATGCTTTGTTACTCGCTTGCATTTTCAGATTTGATTTGATGTTTATTATTGGCTACCCAAAAATAAAAATCATTGATGATGTGTTAGTGTTAACATATGACGCGATCCTCATGGGTACTCAAAAATAAATATACAAGTGACTTACTTTCATTTATATAAAATATATTATGTCTTAACTATTTATTTACTGTTTATTTATAATTTACAAAGACTTGAATTGAGAATCACGAAGTCGAACTCTTGAATTGAAAACTATAAAATCGAATGTTCGAACTCAAGCTGAGTATTTAAATTTTTGCAATTGCTATATACAGTAATATTAAAAAAAACTAAGAATTCTATGGAACCTTCTTTTCGGTATCTGCTTTTCCGGTATGGCGGTATCTGCTTTTCCTGCCTAGCCGAATTCGAAGTGCTCGGATGGGGCTATTAAAAAAAAAAAAAGGTAAAGGTGTATTTTCAATTAGGGTTTGATCTATTAAAAGGCCCATTCTTAGCCGAACGCATTGTCCAAGAACAGTGCTATTGGGCTAATATTTTACCACTTACTGGACTAGCTAATGCGGCCCAAAGGCGGGTGCAAATGGGCTCCCGAAATACATTCAGAAAACCGATTACATTATCTTCTGAAAAAATAACACAGTAATTCACTTCACTAAAGAAGAACATACAGCGTTCTTATTAATAATAATTCTGAAGTCTTCTGAATTTCAAGTTCGAGTAGCTGAAAGAATCGGAATCACCGCCATGGCCATCGACATTTCCACCTTGGAGAACAGGTGACTACTTCCCCCAAATTATATTTAGATTTTTTTTTTCTTATATTAATCCGATTTCGAAACGATTTAGCTGTTTTAGTTTTTATGAGTTCAGATTTTTTTCCCCGGAGCAAAAAAACTTTTCGATTTCAGTGTTGGTTCTTCCAGTCGTTCAATCACGATATGTGTGTGTGTGTGTGTGAGGTTATATCAATGCTTATTTTCAGATAATTCTGGATGTATCAAAGCTTTTGATTCTGACTGTGTGATTCAATTTGTTAAATTATACTGTAATTGTGTTATTCAGGTACTTTGGTGCTTGCAAGAGGCATAATATTCCACCAAATAAGTTGATTTTGGCAGCACTATCCGAGGTCTCTGATGACTGTAACTATCTTTTGCGTTGGGCATTACGTTTTGTGGTTAACGTTATTTTTTTCACCGAGTCTTATTTCCGTGTGCAGGCGAAGATCATGAAAACCCGCCGTGAGACAACCGGATTTGTTTTATCCTTGGATTACCTGAAACACGTTGATATCCATCCTCTTCTCGATATGCTCAAGGAGATCGATGCCTCCGAGATTGATGCGGTTGACATTGTGAGTATTTCTTCGTGTTTTAGTGGGGAACATGTTTCGTCTATGCTACATTCTGTCAAAAAAAAGCTTCGAGTGGTTGATGTCCGCGACATCTGGTTTGGGGAGGATTTTTTGATGTAAGTACTTTTTGCAGTTCAATTCATACGAATTCATTAGTTTTGACTGTGAATGTTCCTTCATATATCTTTGTGTTTGCATTTTCACTCTCGCATTCACATGAACATAGATCATAGAGAACATTGCTACAACTTAGAAATAAAATTTATTTCAGGGATCTTGCTCAGCAAGGCTTAGTATGCGAATCCCTCTATCTGAGTTCGTCTCATTTCCGGATGCTCAACATGGTTGGAGAGTTTTCGCACATGCATACACTCAACTTGGATTTCAGTGAGTCACTTACTAGTTTCCGGGAGGAATGTTTCTCAAACATGCCAAAATTAAGACTCCTTTCACTATGTGGGACAAGGATCGCAAATCTGTGGACAACTAGTGCTGCATTAGCCAAGCTCCCTTCTCTGGTCGAACTCCGGTTTAAGAATTGTTCTCCTACGTCGTTGAGAACTGAAAACACTGTTTCGGGTCATACGGGGTTTGGCCTTCACGCGGAACTGCCTTCAAATGGTGATGAAATTTTCCCGCATGTACAAATGATTCAGGACGATATGTATGATTATGATATAGTTCAGGATGTCAGAAGCACGAGTGATGATTCTTCAGATGACAACGAAGTTGACTTTTCCGGTCATAACCATCAGGACAATCGTTCGAACATACCTCTTGCTTGGGATGAGATAGCTGAGGTGGAACATGAGGTATTGAAGGTTTCATGTTCCTTTTTTTTTTTTTTTTTTTTTTTTTTTTTTGTATCAGCAAACAAAAAAAATCATTTCGCTCTTTGGTTATCATTTTTTTTTATCACTATATATCTTCTGTGTGATTCAATTCCAGTTTGAAGCTATTCCTATAACTGGAATCATGTTTGCTTATAGGCATTTTCATTCAACATTTTTAATTTTTTTTAGTCAATACTTAAAAAATATGTAATTTTTTTTACATTTAATAATGAACACTTCAAATGTCATAACAGATCTATTTCGGCAGATCGGATATGCAAGATTATAGAAGGACTCCTATTGCCAAAAAGAAGTACACTTCCTGTCATCCATCTCCAATATGCTTTGAGAAATACTACAGAGAATACATGGTAGCTTCCTTGCCAAAACTCGAAGTCCTCGATAATATGCCCATTGGAAAAACAGAAAAGGAAAGAGCAAAAGATATCTTCACAATTTATTTTGAATGTCTTCCATACAACAGGCGTAATAAAGAGAGTGTCGCAAGTATCTTGCAGCAACGTGAGACTCGTGCTTCAAGGAAAGTATTATCTTCATCAAGAAAATCTCAACACTTCTATTCTAGGTCATTATCTGCGGCCAAAATAGGACAATCTGCATGGCCTACCTTACATCCTCTTTCTTTTACTGGAAACAAATTTAGAGATGATAGAAGAAACCTTCGTCCTAGACAGTTCGAGTACCATCCATCCGACTCGAGCCTTATGGTTTTTGGAACGTTGGATGGGGAAGTTGTCGTAATAAACCACGAGAGTGAGAGAATTGTTAGTTACATTCCATCACTTGGAGCTATGGATAGTGTCCTGGGATTATGCTGGCTTAAAAAGTATCCGTCTAAGGTGTGCCATTCTACTTGTTATATTTCTTTAATCTATAAGTCCGATGCTTTAATTTTAATTGCCATCTGATCTTAGTTCATAATTGGTATTGCTCTTATTATTAGGAGTCATTTGCACTAACATTACAGTGTATCAATATATTGTCCATACACAGTTACACTTGACAGTAAGGATAAACATTGATTCTGAAACCTGCACTACGAAGGGGTATGATAGTCATTTGATATCTATTACCTTAAGCTTAAACACCCTTTTCAACCCTTTTCATTTGTGTGAAATACTCAAATGAGACAGAGAACGGGTCTGAGTGAGTATAATTTTGTTAAAAGAAACTGGGACGCCCAGTTCCTTCCTGCTCATCCTTCCTCCGCCATCCGCGACCCTGAAGTATTTATATGACGACATTTTCTTTAAATACCTTAGGCGTGAAATCTTTTTCTCGCTTCCTGCTTGAGATGGCCATTCTTCTATTCATTTGTTACTCTAATGTTGTTGCATTTCAGCTTATTGCTGGTTCTGAGAATGGTTCCCTTAGATTGTACGACATACAACATAAGCCAACAAGTAGAGGACCGTATCACAGCCCTGGTACACTCTTTGACGAATTTGACCAGTTGACATCTGTCCATGTCAACTCCACAGACGAACTGTTTGTTGCAAGTGGATACTCAAGAAACGTTGCTTTATACGATATCAGCACCGGAATACGTTCACAAGTCTTTGCTGATATGCACCGGAAACATATTAACGTAGTCAAGTTTTCAAACCACAACCCATCAGTTTTTGCCACCTCATCCTTTGATCGTGATGTAAAGATGTGGGATATCAGACAAAAACCAAATCAACCTTGTTATACTGCTTCAAGCTCGGGAGGAAATGTGGTGGTCTGCTTTTCCCCGGATGATCACTATCTTCTTGTTTCAGCAGTTGACAATGAGGTAACTTTCGATTTATGATTTAGAATTATTTTCTCTCAACATAATCTACTATAGGGAAACATTTTGTTTTGGTTGAGATTTGTTCTTAGTGTCTGAAGGTTGAGCTTATCGTCTGTACACTGCAAATGCAACAACAATTGATCGTTGGATGTACAATTTTGTAACTACTTTATGATTGAAAAATACTACTATATATTTTCCAAGGTAAAACAACTATTGGCTGTTGATGGAAGGCCTCATCTGGATTTTGGTATAGCTTCTACTGGAAGTTCACAGAACTACACTCGCTCGTATTACATGAGTGGAGGAGATTACGTGATAAGCGGAAGTTGTGATGAACACGTGGTCCGCGTTTGTTGTGCTAATACAGGCAGACGGCTGAGGGATGTATCATTGGAGGTTTGTTTGTTTTCCGTTATTTATTCATTAATTTATTCTAGTGAAGGTATGTTTTTGTTTTTGTTTTTTTTCGTATGGAAAATTGACAATCTGCGTGACAATTAAGACTTGGTATAAATTTATATTTATTTTGACAGTACCATCTAAAATCCGATGGAACTTATTCACTTTTATTTATCAGGGTAAAAGTGCAGGGGCTTCAATGTTTGTTCAATCTTTGAGGGGAGATCCTTTTAGGGTAATTTTCCTTGAGTTAATATTAATCTATATTATATCTCCTTGCTCGATATAAAAGAGGTCTTCTGACTCTTCTCTTCTGAATCTCATTAGTCATATGACCTAAGCTGTTAATAAGCCTGATTAAATCCATCACAGTTACTCATTGTATTTATTGATTACAGGACTTCAACATGAGTATATTGGCGGAGTATAATCTTCCAAACACGGATTTTGAAATTGTCAAGGTAATGTTTGTGCCCTTGACCCTCAACAAAGAAGTAATTATCAATTACATTCTCCCATATCTTGTCACTTATAATAACCGACACGATAATCATACTTGTAGGTTAATCTTTTCCCACTCGGTGATCACGATAAGTCACATTCTTACAAGCAACAATCTCACTCAGATACTGGGATGGGAGGTTGATGAGATTCTATAGTATTCTCCATAACAAACACATGTATCCCAGTACGAGAATTTCGTTCTCATGTTGTGCCCATAACAAACTAATGTTTCAGCCTGAGAGTGCCTGCATTTGATTTCAGCTTGAACAACTGGAGCGAAGAACAAATGAATTGGATGACGAAGGATAGCTCGATCGACCGTGCAAGGTAAGGAAAATGCTTCTAATGAATGAACCAAAAACCATAATATGAATTGTAGGAGTATCAAAAAATATGCAATACATAAGTGTGTGTATTATTGTTGGCTGAATTAAGTTGTATACGCGTCTGGTAGGAATCTTCAGTGTAGCATTTATTTCCTTCCTCAGTCGGCACTTGCAGACAAAACTCTCCCATGAAGTACGACAGTGAAAATTCATTACTCTACTATGATCGCAGCTGTCACCTTCACACAATTTGTTGTCATCAACTAAGTATGACTTCAATTCAGGTAAATAAATAAAATACTAGAGTTTCATAAACAAAAATTATTTTTTTGATTCATTATAAAATATTACTACTATTAAATTATTTAAAAAAATCACTTTATTTACAATCACACTGACTATACAAATAAAATGCATTGCTATTATTTAAATATCGTGTTGAATAAGAATCCAGTACTTTACAATGTATTTCACAAAATTTTGCACTAGCCGAAAAGTTGGGAGATTTTGTTCAATAGGAATCGAGTACTTTACAATGTACGTAGTATTTCACAAATTTTTGCACTAGCTGAAAAGTTGGGAGATTTTGTTTATGAGAAAGAGATTCACTTCCTTCACAAAAAAAAAAAAAAGAGGTATATTAATGCTTACTACTTTGTTACTCTGGTAGTAGTAGTACTTGTTAGTTGTTAGCACATCCAACTTTTACATACCTAAATTATTACTCTGGTAATCAATTTGGTGACCCTATAATGTGACTCCAATCCAAACACAGCAGTGCATGTGCCCTTCCCTAACACGCAGGTCGTGACGTCAGCACCCCCATCCCATAAACACCCACCATTATTTATCACCACCGCCCACAGCCATTACTTTCTCACCATAAATTCTGATATTCATAAAAACAATATTACAGTACAGTAACATATTCACAATTACAAAATAAAAAATTCCAAACAAAAAATGAAGGCTCTCTTTCTTGCTTCTCTTGTTCTCTTGGCCGTGCTTCTCACCAACAGTTTCGTCCGGCCTACAATGTCTCAACCCCGTAAGTTGTAACCACCTTTTTTTTTCGCCGGGCATTTTCATAAACGAACTCACGAAAACTGTGTACCGATCTATCTGATTGGTAAAACAAGCTCACAATGCATCTAACTTTGTTCGTTTTAATTTTGTAACATGCAGCTAACTACTGTGATGTGAACTGCGAGTCGAGGTGCGCGTTGGCTGGGGTGAAGGATAGGTGCCTGAAGTACTGCAGGATATGCTGCGCCAGGTGCAAGTGTGTGCCTTCTGGGACCTATGGCAACAAGCATCAGTGCCCTTGTTACCGGGACATGCGCAACTCCAAGGGCAAACCCAAGTGCCCTTAGATATATATATATATATGAATAATATCATGGAATGAGCTAATGATCATGGAATGGGCTTTGAGTATTGATTTATTAATAATAAAACGACTTTGGGTTTATTTAAGTACTGTAATTTATAATCTTTTAGTTTATAAGTAACATTTTGCATTTTTCTTCAGTTTTGTGTTACACTAAGAAATAAATATCACAATATTCACCCTCTTTATACATTTATCCACATATCAAACATATTGACACTTTTAAAATTATGCACATTTTTTTTTTGATGTATAAACAAATCATGCATACCTTTAAAAAAGGAAGTAAATATTTTATATTTTCACTTAAAAATATAATGTTATTTCTATTTTTGTAACATATTTTTTAAATTTACTAGCACAGTAACATTTTCAAAGCCCAATTTCTCAACTAAGCCCACCACATCATCAGGCCCGCGCTAAAGAATAAAATTTGGATCCGTGATTTCTTTGATAAAAGTTAGGCTTCAGCTACATCGAGCAGCTTCAAAATCTCTCGTTCAAATTTCGAAAAAGAAAAGTACTCCACCTGAAACCATTTCGTTAGTAGATTCGTGACATTTTCCCATTGAATCAGCCATGGATAATTCGAAAGTTCAAGAGGTGAATTCGCATTTTCGATTTTTCGATTTTCTTCTTTTCACATGTGACCTAATAATATGTTCAGAGACTGATTTGTTACCGTGAAATTAACTTTTCAGATTATAGAGAAGCAAGTGCTGACGGTGGTGAAGGCCGTGGAGGACAAGATCGACGACGAGATCTCGGCGTTGGATCGGTTAGATCCGGACGATTTGGAGGCTCTGAGAGAGCGGAGGCTGCAGCAAATGAAGAAGATGGCGGAGAAAAAGAGACGCTGGATCGCCCTCGGCCACGGCGAGTACTCGGAGATCCACAACGAGAAAGATTTTTTCTCCGTTGTCAAGGCCAGCGATCGAGTCGTGTGCCATTTTTACCGCGAAAATTGGCCTTGCAAGGTACGGCTTGCCCTAGTTATCCTTTTTTTTATTCCTGTCATTTTGCATAAAAGGGAATGTGTATTAAATTATAAAAAAAAATCCCGCTATTGGTTGGGGATGTAATCGTGTGAATCGATAATGTATTGATAAAATCAAATTCTATGTTGTGTTTGTAGCTCGTAAGCTCATTTGATATTTCGAAGAACATAGGATTACTTTGATTTAAAAATGTGAAAGCTAAAACCGAGTGTAATGATGATTATATTATAGGAGCTTTTTAGTGTTCTTTGATGCGTTCACTTGAGGATGATTAAGGAAGAAGAGTATAGAGTAATTGAGATCAATAAATTATATCCAATTAACTTTGAATCAAAGTTAAGAGGGCTCGAAGTTGTTCGATTGCTACAAAAGATGAAATTAGTTTTATCTATTGGCCCCATTTTCTTTCACATAGGCAGGTCGATTCCTTTTTTTGTTTGATTGATTGTTACGAAATCCGTGTACTGCCCCCGTATGATCCAGGATTTCAGAATAAGAAAGGAGTGCACATAGTAAACTGTATATAAAGGGCGTGAATGTTATTTAAGAATGCTGCCTCTATATATAGTGGCAGTATCTGTGTATTTGGTGCATATAGTTTTCTTGTTAAGAGTATATTTTTCAGTATCTGTGTATTTGGTGTGTCCCAACATGTGCAGGTCGTGGACAAGCATTTAGCAATACTGGCAAAGCAACATATTGAGACGCGCTTTGTGAAAATCAATGCAGAGAAAAGTCCATACTTGAGCGAGAAGCTTCGGATTGTTGTCCTTCCGACCCTTGCCCTCGTAAAGAACGCTAAAGTTGAGGATTATGTGGTAAGTCACCTGCTAGGCTGATAATGTTATTAATCTTGAATTTACATTTTTTTCCGTGAGATGGCCTAACTTTTAGATCATTCCACTTTCAGAAAGAAAAAACTGAAAAAACACCAAAATTTATAAAAGTCTAAACAAGATTAAACTAACTAAAACTCTGAAAATTAGGTGGGTTTTGACGAGCTTGGCGGTAAAGATGATTTCAGCACAGAGGAACTGGAAGAGAGGATAGCTAAGGCACAGGTTATTGTTTTTGAGGGTGAATCGTCACTGAACCCGTCCAAATCTAAAGCGCCAAGTAGGAGTGTTCGACAGGGCGCGACTTCCTACTCATCAGACTCTGAATAGTTGTACCTATTTTTGCTCGATGACAGTTCTTGTAGCATTATTTTTTCTTTTTTTCTTTTTGTAACAATGAATATTTTGCAGTCAGATGTATGTATGCCTACAGCTTTATACCATCAAGATCATATTTTGATGGATTATCCCGATGGGGAAGTCGTTTTGAAAGCATTTTTATTTTGTCTCTCTTTTATACATTAAATTATGTTTGTATTTTTAAGTACATTGCACACTTACAATAAATATACTGTTTAATGTAATTCTAGAAAAATATATTATCAAACACTATAATATGATAACAAACCGTGTAAAATAAATTTAAAACATAACATTATAACAAAAAAGTCACATTCCCAAGGCCTTCCACAACTACAAAATTAAGGTCTTAGCACAATAAATATGACACCCAAGAAGAACTCACAATACTTCTTTGGTTCACAAAAGACAACTCAGGAATGCAAAAAATAAAACAACACGACCACAAAGACGAGAGGTTGGAGAGAGGTTCAGTGGAGGTACAATGGTGTGGTCGGAGGACTGATTACTCAACTCGGACAACAAAACAAATGGTTTGGATCGGTCGAGGACTTGATATGGTGTTTCAATCATGTGCGTTGCAGCTTGTACAATCCTTTAGCACGTGCAAGAACACGTTTTCCATAGGGATGGCTGTGCAGAAACGGATAGTTTGAGTTTACAAGTCTGATCAACACCTGTTGGACTGCTCCCTGCAAGTAAGAAAGAATTCATCATCATGCTAAGTACACACTATTTTGGGATATTTACATAAAATACCCATCAACTTTGGGGTAATTATAGAATTTACCTTGGTAAGCTCGATTGCCCTTTGAGCTACATAGTTACCATACTGGTCAAGTAGAACACTCAGAAAGTTGGGGCTCTTGATAAGCTCCTCGACTATGGGGAGAGCTCGATCCCCGTCCGAGTTCTTCAAGCACGCTTCAATCACATTGCTACCAAATTTGTTCATAGACAGGGACACGTAATTTCCATACAACTGCGCCATTACATCCGACATCACCTGCGGTATCCTGAACCCTAGTATATACTGCACAACATAATTTCTACACCACCCCAAACAAAAATCAATCAATACGAAGAAAATTCGCTGAGATATAAATAAATAAATCATTGATTACCCATAAGGATGTTCGGATAGAATGAGCGCGTTGGATATAATTTGCGCGAAAAGCCGATCGCGCGACTCTCCAACCGAATGGTTCAAGCATTGCTGCAGAACACAACACCCGCTCTTGTCGGTAGCCACGTCTAGGCAATTATCAGCTACTACATTCAGGATACTCTGCGAACCGAACCGAGCCATGGTCGAGTCAATTCATTGATTTCTAATTATTATATAACTAAATTGATAAAACGCTAGTTGAATGATTTCTAATTATATAACTAAGTTTGATTGATTTATAATTATATAACTAAACTGACAAAACATAAAATCTAGCTAGCTATAGCTAGCCAATATCACCTTGTTATCCTCGGGAGAAAAGTATCTCAAGCATTGCTGAATAACATGCTGGCCATTGTTGCTCTTGACGAGAGGGAGAGTTATCCGCCTCAGAACTGAGACAGCAAGAGCCACCTGATCGCGAGTGGTCAGGTGCTCGAGCAATTTCTGCACGGCTCTCGTTCTGCGGAAATCAACAATTCAACCGATTATAATTAGATAAAAGTCAATTTTTTATAAATTGACTAAAATCATCATGTGAACCCAATTCAACCGATTATAATTAGATAAATCGATTCATAATAATCGAATAAAATCAACACGTCGATACCCGTGCATATCGGTGCATATGTTTTTGAACTTCCTCTCGTCTCGAATCAACGAGCAGAGGAGCTGAGTCATCTGATCTTCGTCGACGAATTTGAAGAAGCTCTGGATCAGGTAGTTCCCGAACTGATGGACCACGAGCTCGGACACGTGGTCCTTCAGCTCGGAGAAAATCAGCTGAATGTCATCGCGATTCCCCTGCTCGAATTTCTTCTGCAGAAATCGGCAGCCGGACTGGTCCCTCGCCGCAATGACTATTTTGCCCCTCAAATCGCTCAAGGGGGCCGACGCCGCGAAAATCGGGGGCCGCGGAGAAGGAACCACCCGTGACGACGACGTCGTTTCGTAATACCGATTCAAATTCAGTAAATTCGCCGTGGATTGGGCCCGGGCCGCGGATTCGGCCCGCATCCTCGGCAAATTCAGGATCTCGAAATCCGACTGAGACGGCGGGAGCAAACTCATGCGGCTGAATTTCAATTCGAGAGGATCGTAATTGTTTGATTGGGGAAAATCAAATCCATAGCGGAGGTTTCCGGCGAAGGAGTAGGAGTTGAGCGGCGGCGGCGCCGGGAAGGTGTAATCCGGCGTGGAGTAGTAGTAGGGGGAGTTGAAGAGCTCGCCGTCGCGGTCCATGATTTCCGTAACCGATAGGGGAGGGGGAGAGAGGTTTAATGGCGGAATTTAAAGTGATTTATGGGAGAGATTTTATCGGGCGAGGAGGAAAATAGAATTCGAATTTTTTGTGATTCTTTGGAAAGGAACGGATTTAGAGTCCTCTCATGCATGCAACTAATATTAAATTAATTAAATATTTTTTTCAAAATAATAATTTTATAAATATGGTAGTGATGTGTTTGTTACTATAAATTAGAAAATAATCATTGAAATATTGTTTGGAAATTTTAATTTTGAGTGAAATATTTTTGGACTCGATTTCACATTAATTTGATGGGGATCGGATTTGATTTTTTTATTTTATTTTTATTTAAAGAAGACAATGACGAGTTTAACATATAATTCCAAAGTTTTACATTATTACCGTATTTCAATTTCCATAATTATATAATAAATATATAAATATACAAATTAGTAGTAGTTTCCTCTGTTTCATAATTATAAAAATAAAATAAAAAAAATGTCTCTGTTTGTAAGACAAGAGTAATATAAACAATATTTATTTAATAATTGGGAGAAAATTTTATAAACTTTCAATTGGGGTAAATGTGTCACTTAAATGTGAAAAATATTACGAAGGTTTGTGCAGGGGTTCGACCGGTTGGCTTTCTCGCACAGGTGTCTGCTACTCGGGCACATTCCTCGATTTACATCCTACTCGATCGAGGGACCTCCGATCGGGTTGGGGTGGAGTTTCTCGTCTCTCCTCCTTATAAAAAAAAAAATGTGAAAAAAAAAAGTATTTGTAATTTTGAAAAAAATTATAAAAAGAAAACCATGCTCAAGGACTGAGTAAACCCTCTTTAGCCTTTGCTACTCAGCTAGCTACTCTCATATCAATCAACAGAAGCTTCATCATCCCTCGAATTTTCCCGATCAGATAATCCGACGAGTCGCACCCTGCACCAAACTCGTGCACCACCCCATCGACCTTGATCCAGCTCCTTCCCGGCTGCTTAGCCACCCCCTTATCCCTCATCACCTCCCTCAGCCTCGACACCTCCCTCCACCTCCCATCCCCGGCCAAAGTATTCGACAGCAACACATATCCGCCCGAGTTCTTCGGGTCAACCCTAACAAGCATGCCCGAAATACCCCTAGCCAAATCCAACCTATCGTGCAACACGCACCCCGAAAGCAGAGCTCCCCAAACGAAACCATTAGGTTCGAACGGCATAGACCTCACCACACCAAGAGCCTCCTCGATAAAACCCGACCTAGATAAAAGATCGACGAAGCAAGCGTAGTGCTCCAGTCTAGGGGCGATTCCGGAATTGTAAAAAATCTCCCGCCCTTTGTCTGAAAGTCCCGCGTGGCTACACGCACACAGAGCGCCGAGGAGAGTGTTGGAGTCGGGAAGGAGAGATAGCTCTTGCATTTTGGAGTAAAGGGCTAAAGCGTCCTTTCCTTCTCCGTTCACGGCGAGGCCTATGATCATGGCGTTGAACGAGACCACGTCTTTCGTTGTTATTCGGTCGAAAACCTTCCTTGCTGAGTCCAAGCTTCCGCATTTCGAATACATGTCGATCAATGAGGTGGCGAGGTTCACGTTAGATGACAGTAAATCTTTTTTACCTTTCGTTTGAAGGTGTTCGTGAACCCATCTCCCGAGTTCGAGATCTCCGATCTCGGCACAGGCCGAGAGTACGCTCACCATGGTGACGTGGTTCGGAGGGCAATTGTCGGTCATTGATTTGAAGAGGTTTACAGCTTCTAAAGCACACCCGTTTTGTGCGTAAGCTCCAATCATAGCATTCCAAGAGAGAACGCTCCTTTTACCATGAACTGATATTTCTCGATCGAACACTTCTCTACTCCTTTCGACGTTTCGATGTTTTCCGTAGAGATAGACTAGTAAAACGCTCACGTAATCGCGAGACAATAGGTTATTGGGGTGGCACTGAGTTAACACGTTTACCCATTTCTCGATAAGCGGAGAGTCGAGGCTCGAACAGGCGGAAAGGGCGCTAACTACTGTGTCATTTTCGGGCTGGAGATTTTCTTCCTCCAGCATTGTGACGAAGAGATTCAGGGCTTCTTCGGGTAATCCGAGTTTGGCGTATCCGGAAATCAAGACGGTCCAACAAGAAACAGAGTTTCTTTCGGGCATTTCATCGAACACCTGATGGGCAGAGCTCAAATCCTTCACGCCTCTTGCGTAAACCATGAGCAACCCGTTGCAAACGAAAGAGTCCAGCATAAACCCAGATTTCAGAACTTGAGATTGAAGAGGCTTCACGAAGTCAACCCCAACGCCGTCTCTGCAACACGCCTTGAGAAGGAAGGAAAAGGTCAGCGCGTTCGGCGAAATCACGCGGCATTTCAGTTCCTTGAATACGAGGAACGCGTTCAGGGCGAGACGGACCTCCTCGGCCAGAACCCTGATGATCGCGTTGAACGGGAAAATGTTCGGGCTCTGTAATTGACGGAAGACTCTTAGAGCCGGGTCCGGAGGGTAGTGGCCGATGAGGCGAGTGGCGATGAGGTTGTTCTGGTGAGCGTCGAGCCTGAAGATCCGGGCGTGGATTTGGAGGAGGTGAGCGCGTGATTTCCGGCCTTGTAAGAGGCGGGAGAGATCGCTTGCGGACGGCGGAGTTGAGTCGGTTGAGTAAGAGCGGCGCGTGATGAAGGGAGATGTTGAGCGGCGAGTGACGAGGCGAAAATGGTGCACGAATAAATGATGCATGGTTCATGGTCTTGCTGCACCATTTGACAGTATAACTATAAAGATAATTAGATTTGTCGGGTGAGCTAACGAGGTTTCTTCCTAAAACTATATTCCATCAGCTCAGGCTGCAAAACAACTCGCTGCTGCTCGAGTTAATGCTCGACTCGAGCTCGGTCAAACTCGAGCTCGAGTCGAGCATTACTTTATATGAGCCGAGCTTGAGCATCATTTCTGAAGAATCGAGCGGCAATACATGTATTTTTAATTAAATACCTTTAATATGTGTATATGTTTATCAAGTTGAGTTGAGCTTTTCGAGTCGAGTCACTCGAATAAGATGAAGTTAAATTAATCGAGATCGAGCCGAACTCGAGCATGACAAATTTTTCACGAGTCGAACTTGAGCACCCTGTCGAGTGGCTCGTCCAGCTCGAGCGTGAGCTTTTTCTTTTTCCTGGGCCGACTCGATAAGCTTGACTTGTTTGCTGCCTTAATCACTAGTGAATAAATGACTCGCTCGAGCACCCTGTCGAGTGGCTCGTCGAGCTCGAGCCTGTTAATTTATTTATTTTAGCCGACTCGATAAGCTAGTGAATAAATGACTAGCTCGAGCACCCTGTCGGGTGGCTCATCGAGAGCTCGAGCCTCTTAATTTTTTTCTAGCTGACTCGATAAGCTCAACTCATTTGCAGCCATAATCACAAGTACACAATCACCATATTATTTTACCACGAATTACGTCAACATGACTTTGTGAGGAAAAAATCGAACAACCTCAGTGTAGGAAGTTTGATTTACACTTTTTTTTCACTTGTTGGGAGAACAATAATCTATGTACATGGAAGCAAATACAATGTTGCAGTAGCTCTTTAACAATTTATTCAAAGAAAGAAAGTAGAAAGTAAGCTATTCATAAACACGTTGGCAAGAAAGTGGCTCTTAGAGAACATGTTCGCCATCTGAAGAATCGCTCTCTGCAGCACATGGCAACGACAAAAGCTCCGTAAGCTCTAATCGATATTCCAAGCCTCTAAGGTAGTGTCCCAGCAGCATGCACCTACACCAAAGAAGAACTCAAGTCAAGTGGCTGTCTGTAATATACCTCTCAAGACATTGTGATACGAAGAACTCACCAGAACAGAAAGCGAGCCAGATAATCGCGTGGCAAAGAAATAAGAGGCTGGAAATGAAGGGAGGTGTTCTCAACAAGATCGACACAATCCCCTCCAGTTCCAACATCTACAGTTCCTGCAGTGTTGTCAGCTGAATCAGGTGCTTTGGAATGCATCTTAGGAGAAAGGGTAGCCAAGAGACCATGCACTACTGAATGGATCGTGTCTTTCAACTCAGCTGATGTCGGTTCTGATAGCTCAGCTACCTTTAAAGAAAATCACAATTTATCGTAGTAGAAATTAAAAATAGATGAATATCGGTAGTTTGTAGTTTGTACCAGTCAAAAGGAAAAGTACTAGCTGATAAAAAAATTTAAGTGCATGCATTGTTTGTTGTTCG
Organism: Euphrasia confusa; assembly: GCA_954870475.1. Lineage (NCBI taxonomy): Eukaryota > Viridiplantae > Streptophyta > Magnoliopsida > Lamiales > Orobanchaceae > Euphrasia > Euphrasia confusa. Next base: position 11,889,210 of record OX940951.1, on the reverse strand, counting down.
TTATGGCTCACCTTTTCTGGTTGCAGGGATCTTAAATAATCCAATAAATCATTCTTTTCTTCCCCAACAAATTGTTGCATCTGAAGAGCTGCACTTTTCCTCTCAACTTCACGAAGCTCCTGACAAGTGTGAAAAAATAGCAAAAAGTGTCAAACTAAAATTTTCAACAAATAAGCTTCACAATCACACATCATAAAAAATGTAAAACCTAAAATTAAAAGGTCAAGATATTCTTCTAAAGAGTGAAACCTTTTTGCATGCGAATATACCTTTTTTACAGAAGATAAACGAGAATGCAATTTCAAGATGTATTGCCGGGCTTCAAGGGTCATCTCACCAAAATCCGGAATGTCATACGACACTTCACCAGATCCATTGGATGTTGGCGAATTTTCTTGACCGAAACTTCCGTTTATTCTGTCATTGTCTTTCGGATTTTTCTCGCCATCTTCGAGATTAGAATTTTCAGCTTTCGACCTATCCATGTCTCCTACATATATCTCAAGATTCCTCTCAAGACTGAGTCTGTATTCTGCATTTCGCAATGTGTACCTAAACCAAATAATATTTACTTTCCATCATTCATTCCATATTTGAACTACATTTCGTACCACATTTACGATAAAATAAGATATACGAACTGAACAAGATAAAACAAGAAAGAACAACTTGAAATACCCAGTCATCATTGAAGATATCAAGAGCTTGAAAAGTGGTTCCCATAAAGCTTCAACCATCACTTGAAACTGGTCTGATGGAAGCAGACCCAACATTCCCGAAATCGTCCTCTTCATTGCGTCAATGGTGGTTTGTGGAACATCTTTCTGGATCAGGCTCACATCCAACGGCTCAATATCTCGAACTAAATTGAAGAGTACCGATTTCTGAAAAACGGGAAATTAAATAATTCATATTAGGTCAGGAAAAAAAATTGGGGCTAAACGGAAAAGGGGAAAATGACCTTTGACTGTGAATTTTCGTCGCCGGCGCTGAATTCCCAGACGGAAGAAGACGAATCTGAAGAGGCGAACACGCGAGTTTCGAGGCGCTGCGATATGCCGAACTTCCTCGCCGGAGGGTTGAAAACGGAAAGAGACGACGGCGGAGGAACACGGTGGCAAAGAGAAGATCCCGGGAAAGGTAGAGGCGAGGGAGGAGGAGAATAACAGGAGAGAAATGAGGCGAAGGTTGCCATCAGCAACCAGTCACCGCCGCGTTTCTCTCTCTCTCTCTCCTACGGGCCCTCTCGCTATAACTGCCACAGCTGAGAGCTGGTGGTGAGCAGGACATGTGCGGCGGGGTTTTGGGCCAGTGCGTCACGCTCTGTCGGGCGCACGTGATGGGCCTGGGCCTGCTTGTTTTTAAGTTGCGAGGAATGTTTTGATGGACTCGGGTAACTGTTAATATTCTTGCTGCTGTTGGGCCCAATAGACTGGTTTCACAACTCATAGCCGAATTCTACTCGTTTGTCTGATAATTATCATTAATAATTAATTAATTACAAAAATCATTTCATTACTTTTTAAGGAAAAAATGAAATTTTAAATTAATAAATTATATATTCCTGAATAAAATTTTATTATTCACAACTGAAGGAATAATAAATTTTGAAATGGGTAATTTTTGAAAAAGGGTAATTTTTAATAATTGTTTATAAATCAAGGAATTAGTTTTTCCTAATTATAAATTTAAGTAAAATTCCAAAAATACCCTTTAATTATTTAAACATGGGTGGTTATTTATTAACCGTCAAGGGTATAATAGTAATTATTTTACTTTTTTTTATAATTAGAAAATTATTAATACCCTACATAATAAAAAAACAAAAAAAAACTATCCTTAATTAGAAACTAAATTTTATAAGGTTTAACATGTAAATTAATAAATCAAAATACCCCTTTTCATAAATACTTCTTTTGAAATATACATTTTTGCACATATTCTTAATTTTGTATTCGCATTTAAATATTCATTGTTTATAAAATTGATTGTTTGTATAATCAGATCGAACACAGCATGTTACCTAGAATTTTCCCACTGAAAATAAGGTTTGAAATTCATTATTCTATTCATACAGAAAATAGAAAAAATTAGAATTGCACGTACCCACATGCTTGTGTATACTTAAATCTGCCATGATCGATCTATTACATCTGAAAACAACATAGTTTAATACTACAAATAATACAGTAGGCATTTGCACCTACAGCAGACTTCATTATTTTCAACTCCCCTCTTTTTAATTTAATTTATGATTACTGATCATTAGGAGGGTTTGTTGGTAATGAATTGATGGGAGATAATCAAAAGTCAAATCCTAAACAAAGTTCTAGTATACAGTATACTACACTACTTCTGTTCCAACAAAAATTATCCACATTTCAATCATTTATGTGTTTTTTTTTTTTGTTACTCAAAATCGCAGGCACAAAATGCAGTTTCGGTGAGCGTTTTTAGAACTAACAAAAAAAGCCGGACCAATGAAAAGTGAAAAGTCGTCAAACCAACTCTTAACATCAATAATTGGAGACCTCAACAATACAAACCTAAACACAAGTCCAATCCATAGTTCAAATTATCATCACAATGGACACCTAACTCAATTCCACACGTCCCTTTCTACTTTACAGTTTACACACCTAATCCAAATTACCAAATACTAAAATAAAAGTAAAAAAATAAAATAAAAACAAAAACTAATTAATAATAATTAATTAACCTTCTTCAAAATAAAATCAAGGAATCTAATACATGTCGCATTGACTTCTCTCACTCTCCTAATTTTATTTTATTTCAAACTCCACTTATAATTTCACCGACGCCTCGCCGGAGTCCAATGCGGCAACGACCTGCTAAAATGCTTGGACACGACCCTCGAGTCGAGCAGCTCCATGATCGGCGTGAAGCTCACGCACCTTGGCGCCTTGTACTGATTAATCGACGCGCCCCTCGAAATCGCGTAATCCATCAGCTCCTCGAAAGTCCCGCTCCTCACGACCCGAATCTCCAGCGGCCCGATCGACCCGTCGGCGACCCGGCACTGCCTGTAAACCGAATTCATCCTCTCCTCCATCTCCAAGCAGCACCTCTCCAGCACCTCCCCGCCGGGCCCGCCCCCGGGCCCACCCTTCGTCAGCAGCTCCCAGTAAATCACGTAGTGGCCCGGGATCGTCTTCGTGTCCGCGTAGCTGGTGTACTCGACCACGCTCGTGCCGACCTCCCGGAGGAGCTCCGACGCGCTCTCGACGGCCGTCTGGAGCTCGGCCTCGTCGGTCTTGTCGGCGTCGATGCTGAGGAGGACGTTTTTCCGGCGGACGAACTGGAACTGCGGGGCGGAGTTGTGGAAGCCCGTGACCCGGAGGATGTCCCCGACCCGGTACCTGCAGAGTCCGGCGAAGGTGGTGATGACGAGCTCGTACTCCCGGCCGACCTCCACGTCGGCGAGGTCGACGAGGCGGTTCGGGCCCGGGCCTTGGGCCGGGCTTGTCGGGTCGTGGGGGAGGAACTCGAAGTAAGCCATGTTGGGCATGATGGTGTAGGAGACTTCGGAAGGGGTGCACATTGGGTTGAGGTTGAGGCCGAAGTAGCACTCGGAGGAGGCGTACATGGTGCAGGCTTTCGGGAGGCCGCCGCTGTAGTAGTCGAGGGTCGGGATGTATTGGGCCATGGCTCCGGTCACGATCACGTCCAGGTACTTGGTGTTGGGCCAGATTCGGACGATGATTCGTTCCCAGTCTTGGTTCGAGCATTCGTTGGAGATGAAATCGGCGAGTTCCGGGTCGGGTTTCATGAATCGGGCCATGTGGGCCCGGATGGAGGGGTCGGTGATTTTGGGGCAGAGGGAGCCGGTCCGGATGTCGTCGGTTAGTTGGGTGTAATTGAGCTGGAGGAAGCGGATGGCCCGGAGGAGGCCCGAGGCGAAGACGGCCCCGACGCGGAGGACGTGGTGGCGGTCGTAGAGGCCGCAGAGCATCTGGGTGTACATGCTCTGGAAGGAGTCCGGGCAGAGGATGGCCTCGTTCGGGCTGGTGTAGACGTTGTACGGGTCGTACGGCCGGGTCTTGAAGTGCTCGCTCTTGTAGTAGCTTGTCAGAACGGGCCGGGCCACGAGCCCGCCCGGTGTCTGGGTCTCGGATTTGATGAACAGGAAGTATAGGCCTTTGCCTTTGTCCAGCCCTTTCACGTATCTGTTCCATCAATAAAAATTGGCATGCACTCATTTAGAACAAAAAATCAAATCACAATTTGAGATCTATAATTTTGGCATTGAAAAAAAACTCACAAGTTCATAACAGGCATCAGAAGACTGTAGAGCAGCTGGCGACGATCCAATTCCTCTTTGATAGTCGGCATCAATTTCCGTTCGCCGGCGGAAGTTCCAGAGCTGTGCGTAAAAAGTTGAATTAATTTCCGTAAAATGTAGTTACGTATTCAAATTTATAAATATATTAATATAAAATAATACCTGGTGAGAAATTCAGAAACGGGGTGAGAGGACAAAATGGGTGAACGGTCGCCGTCGGCGATTCTCTGAATCAACGGCTGGAGATCTTCGTAGGTGACCATGGGGATTTTTGACTTGAAAGTCTGACGATCGGAGGCTCCGTTGAGGTCGAAGCCCTTGAGATACTCGGTCTGGGCGTTACGGGTCAGGATTTGGGCGAGGACGTTTTCCTGAACCGGGTCGGCGTTGCGGGTCATCTCCTCGATGAACTGGAGGGCCTTTGCGTCTTTCTCGCAAGCCGGAGGACCCAACGGAGACGACAGTATGGAATCGACGGCCATCGATGGAGATAGAAAAAACACGGGAAGAAGATAGTAATTATTGGGGTATTATTCTGTTATAGAGAGAGGAAGTGCGGAGGCGTTTGTTATAGAGGGAGAGTATATTAATTTTAGATGTTTGTGTGTTTTGATGGTGAGGGAGTTGGAGCTCGGGGAGAGTGATATATATAGGCCAGCGGGAGCGCCACGTCACGGTGGGACCCGGTTGGGCAAAAGAGAAAAAACGTGCGATGTTGAACAAAGTCAGACGCTGGAGGGGCAAAACGGTAAATTGCGCGGGGGCGATCTCGTAAATAATCCAGTGCAGCCGGGATGGGGGACATACGCGGGGCCCGCACACGCGTTTGGTGCCTCGGAGAGGGGGCGCAGCGTGGGGTCCCCACCCGGTGGCCCGCGTGTGCAGTCACGGGTGGCGCGTGTCGACCAACCAACCAAGCGGCCCTTTTCCGGCGATAGTGTTGGGCCGAGACAGGGACGGCCCGCCGGCGGGATAGACAATTTCGAGTGTTGGAGACAGAGCGCATGACAGGGAACGGGAAAAAGCTTAATCCATTACGTGATGCATTATGCATGTTTTTCGAATAATTGGATATAAATGTAATGTGTTTTCCTTGGTTTGTTGTATACTACAGTATATAATTGTTTGCAGAAAAATATGTAATTTATTTTATTTTTATAATACAAATTTATTTTAGATTTTTTTAAACAAGGAGAGAATAATATTATTTTACAATTTTTTGTGTGAGTAATTTTTCCTTAGTGGATTATGTGATCACCTTGACACCTACCATAAAAAAGTGATTAGATAAGATACAATAAAAATAGAAATACAATATTGAGAAAATAAAAGCATAAAACAATAATCATAAATGTGCCTTGTTTTGTAGTTGATCATAATCACATTATTATGAGTTTGTCTAGTCATTGTACATGTTACAATGGACCGATGTTTAGTCTAAAACAGCATGTAATAATTTATATTGCTAGATCAAATTAAATTCGGGCGTCTCTTTTTGAACGACTTGATCGAATAATTGTATTAGTATAGTTTCTCATGTGTTCACGTCTAGTTTGATAAATGACAATTATATACATTATATACCTAGAATTCATACATGCGTGTTCCAGATTAAAAGTACAGTCTCGTACGTAACTTTGTGAAATTGGAAAATTATTATCCAAAATAAAAAATGCTTTAATTGGTACTAGATGTTGAACAACAGTTACATGACCAAGTTGAAGAAAACACGGAGAATATAAATGGTCTTTGCTATTTAGTCCACTTACGTACTCACAACTCTTTGTAAAAACGTTGCTGAATTACATGGATATTGTTTTTATTAAAATAAATAAATAAATTAATTAATATTGATAAATCAATATTCACTTCTGTCCAAAACTTAGTCACTGTAGGTTTAAGAATAAGGGAGTACTACTAAAGAATAATGATCAAATATATTATAAAAGAAAGTAAAAAAAAAAATGGAATCACGTGGTAGGTTATTTCCAGCACAGTTCCTGGAATTAGTGTTGAGGTTTCGCAGAAAATCTCAGGAGTGGATTGTTGCTGGAATAATGAAATACACACTCTCGCGGATGAGATGGAAACTTGTCCCTCTCACTCGCCCACAGAGTATATATATACTACTAGCACTTTTCATATGTTTCACATTAGTTGTTGCACTTTTTTTATAAATAACAAAAAATGTGTGATAATTGATTTGGGACAAAGTTAGTAATTTGATAATATGATACAATATATATGTTTATTATCTCTCCTAACAGAAATGTGATCTAATTATTTGAAATGGAAGAAGTTGTGTTTTTATAGGTATTCTTCATCATCCAATCGCAAGAAAAATAGAATACAATTACTTTGTTTTACTTCATTATTCACACATCAAATATACTCTCTCCATCTCATAGTTGATTTTTATAGTTGATTTTTATTGTCTCGCAAAAAAAAAAAATATACAAACCTTTTACTTTAAAATAGTGTTTTATTTATATTTTATTCATTTACTTTTTAAACTCCACCAACAATTATTTTGTTTTTTAACTTTTTTTTTTCAAAAAATTAAAAATTAACATTTTTCAAATTTATCTGCTCAAAAAAAGTCTTTTATGGGAGTAAGGGAATTATTTTCTTGTAATTTTCATAACGAAAACACTTAATTTATTCAAAACCAACGTGCACTTAAATACTGTTGGAAAAAATAGAGCTCGTAAAGAGCTTCGAATCGATATCTCATTTACTCGAATCGGAGTTGAAATGAATGAGAAATTAATTGTTGAATATAATCAAAATTATTGGGAAAAAGAAAGGAAATTAACAAAGTGGGTTGTTATCCCACATTGGAAAACTATGCAAAAACAAGTGGGCATATATAGTGCTTGCACTTTAGTGGCTTATGAATGACTTGCTATAGTATTGCTTCGCCTCCTACGTGCGCGCAGGGGGGGGTGCAAACCAAGTCCGAAATAGCCTACGAACCCCCGGACTTGTGTGCGAGCGCGACCTGCGTACACGAATGTCGGTTCGATTTATGGGCAGTCGAGCGAGCCACATTTTGCAATTTTTTTTTCTTTTCGATTCTTAACTTTGTAACGGTTAAGTTGACTGATTTTATTTATTTATTAAGTAAATAAAATAAAATCATTTTATTGATTATATATTTTGAAATTCAAAATGACAATTAAGGTGGCCTTAATGCTGAGACATTATTGCATGGCCGTTACGTGTTGACTGTCCAGGTTCATTGCATGAATCGATCAAAGTCCCTTGCTCAGCCTATAAATACGAGATCGTATTTGTGAAATTGTACAGCATTACCACTCCAGCAATCTGCTACTTCCCTTCTCATTTTCTTCTTATTATCCTTGGCCCTCCGGTGAAACTTTCAGGCAACTCTTGCTTCGACGTGCAACGTAGTTGCTTGAGACGTTGTATCCTGGGAAACAAACGATCGGTAGAGGTCGAATTTTGTTTTAAGGAGATTGTGTCTAACACAAGACTCGTCTTTTTCTGTCCTTTGCCATCTCTGTAAAACCGATCCCTACAGTCTTAAAACAAAAATCTCTACCAGATGGCTTTTCCGGTCGTGAATCATCACGATAAACCGGAGAAGTTCAACGGCTTGAATTTCAAGCGTTGGCAACAGAAGATGTTGTTCTATTTGACAACATTGAATTTGGCGAGGTTCTTGAAAGAAGATCCTCCTCGCCTACCGGAAGATCCGGACGTGCAAGCGGTGAGCGCGCTTGATGCATGGAAGCATTGCGACTTCTTGTGCAGAAACTATTTGATGAATAGTCTTACAGATGACTTGTACAATGTGTACATTGGAGTCAAATCTGCTAAAGAGTTGTGGGAGACTCTGGATAAGAAATACAAAACCGAGGATGCCGGTGCCAAGAAATTCATTGTTGGGAAATTTCTTGATTTTAAAATGGTTGATACTAAATCTGTGATGTCTCAGGTGCAGGAGTTTCAAGTCATTATTCATGACATTCATGCCGAGGGGATGGTGATCAGCGAGACTTTTCAAGTGGCTGCTATCATCGAGAAACTTCCCCCCGGGTGGCAAGACTTCAAGAACTATCTGAAGCACAAACGAAAGGAGATGAACGTAGAAGAGCTGATTGTTCGCCTTCGCATCGAAGAGGACAACAAGAAGAATTCTCGTCTCTATGGCCATGAACCCAAGGCAAATGTAGTCGAGGCCAGCTCCAAGCCTACCTACAAAGACAAAGGCAAAATGAAAGTTGACCAGATGCTTGCTCCGAAAAAGGGAGAATTCAAAAAGAAGTTTGCTGGAATTTGTCACAACTGTGACAAACCTGGTCATCGGGCTTCCGAGTGCAGGAAACCTAAAAGAAACAATGCACTTGTTATTGAAAATGATAATAATTTTGCTGCTGTTGTTTCAGAACTGAACATGGTGGGGTCTAACCCACGTGAGTGGTGGATCGACACAGGTGCTACCCGCCACATCTGCTCATCCAAGGAGCTGTTCCACACTCTTGATGAAAGTGCTACTGGGGAAAAGCTCTTTATGGGGAATTCAGCAACTTCTGATGTCAAAGGGAAAGGAAAAATAATGCTGAAGTTTACTTCTGGAAAAGAACTAACTCTGAATAATGTTTTGTATGTGCCTGAGATTCGTAAGAATTTAGTGTCTGGGTCTCTTCTGAATAAGCATGGTTTTCGTATTGTAATCGAGTCGGATAATGTTATAATATCCAAGGGTGGGGTGTATCTGGGCAAGGGGTATGAGAATGATGGGCTGTTCAAGCTCAATGTAATGACTATCAACAAGAACATGAATAAGACTGCTTCTACTTCCGTTTACTTGCTTGAGTCATCGATAACTTGGCATGGCCGTTTAGGACATGTAAACTTTAATTCATTAAGAAAATTAATGAACTTAAAAAGCATACCCACACTCCAAATTGATACAAATCACAAATGCGAAATTTGTGTAGAAGCGAAAATGACTCGATCATCTTTTCGAACTATTGAAAGAAATAGTGAACCCCTCGATTTAATTCACACGGACGTGTGTGATCTAAAAACCGTGCAAACACGTGGTGGAAATAAATATTTTATCACGTTTATTGACGATAGCACAAAATATTGTTATGTATATCTCCTAAAAAGTAAAGACGAAGCTTTCGAAAAGTTTGTACTTTACAAGACAGAAGTTGAAAATCAACTTAATCGGAAAATTAAACGATTAAGAAGTGATCGAGGAGGTGAATATGAGTTTCCGTTTGCTGATTTTTGTGAAAAACATGGAATCATGCATGAAACCACTGCACCTTATTCCCCTCAACAAAACGGCGTTGCCGAACGCAAAAACCGAACATTGAAAGAAATGTTAAATGCGATGTTGCTTGATTCTGGACTACCTCCGAACATGTGGGGAGAAGCGTTGTTAACAGCAAACTACCTTTTAAATAAGGTGCCCCGAAAGAAAATCGACAAAACTCCATATGAATTATGGTTTGGTCGAGCACCTTCGTATAAATACTTGAAAGTATGGGGGTGTTTAGCAAAGGTGGCAATTCCACTACCGAAAAAGGTTAAAATAGGCCCTAAAACTGTTGATTGTGTATTTATCGGATATGCACATAATAGTAGTGCCTATCGATTTCTTGTGTACGAATCAAAAATCGACGATATACACAAAAATACTATTATGGAATCAAGAAATGCTCAATTTTTTGAACATATATTTCCATGGAAGACATGCACGGATAATAGCAATGAAGCTAGTTCCTCGCGCATGCATGCAAACCCAACAATTACAGAAATTGTTGATGACATAAATGTTGAACAAAGACGAAGTAAACGACCTCGTATAGAAAAATCGTTCGGTCCTGATTTTTTAACCTACATGCTCGAGAGTGAACCTCAAAGCTTTAAAGAAGCTGTAAACTCGTCTGATGGCCCTCAATGGAAAGAGGCCATTCAAAGTGAAATTAATTCTATTTTGCAAAATCATACTTGGGAATTAGCGGACCTTCCTCCGGGAAGTAAACCCCTAGGTTCTAAGTGGATTTTCAAAAAGAAAATGAAAGCCGACGGGACTATCGATAAATACAAGGCAAGACTTGTAATTAAAGGTTATAGACAAAAAGAAGGTCTTGACTATTTTGATACGTACTCTCCTGTGACTAGAATTACGTCAATTAGATTAATTATCGCCATAGCAGCGCTAAGAAATCTCGAAATACATCAAATGGATGTAAAAACAGCCTTCTTAAATGGTGATCTAGGTGAAGAAATATATATGGATCAACCAGAAGGATTTTCTGCTCCCGGGCAAGAAAATAAAGTGTGTAAATTGGTGAAATCCTTGTACGGATTAAAACAAGCACCAAAACAATGGCATGAAAAATTTGATTATGCTATGTTAGAATATGGCTTTCGGATAAATGAATGCGATAAATGCATTTATATAAAAAATACGGACGATGATTATTTAATCATGTGCCTATATGTTGACGACATACTTATCGTGGGAAGTAACGATAATATGGTCAAATCAGTGAAAAATATGTTAAATTCAAAATTTGACATGAAAGATATGGGCAATGCTGATGTTGTACTTGGAATTAAAATTCATAGAACAACAGACGGCTTTGCTTTGAGTCAATCTCATTATGTCGACAAAATCTTAGAGAAGTTTAGCAAAGATGATACGGGTCTTGCTAGAAATCCAATAGATACAAGTCAACACCTCGCTAAAAATAGAGGTGACGGAGTGAGTCAAGTAGAGTACTCAAGAGTGATCGGCAGTCTAATGTACTTAACGAGTTGTACAAGACCAGACATAGCCTATACAGTAAATAAGCTGAGCAGATACACTAGTAATCCAAGTGAAAGCCACTGGAAAGCTATTGTACGGTTACTTAGATATTTACGATATTCTCGAGATTATGGGTTGCATTATACTCGATATCCAGCTGTTATTGAAGGTTACACTGACGCAAATTGGATTTCTGACATAAAAGACTCCAAGTCCACAAGTGGATATGTATTCACTCTCGGTGGAGCTGCTATTTCTTGGAAATCGTCTAAGCAAACAGTAATTGCTAGATCCACAATGGAATCAGAGTTTATAGCTCTAGATAAATGTGGCGAAGAGGCCGAGTGGCTCAGGAATTTCCTAGAAGATATTCCAAAGTGGACGAAACCTGTGCCTCCAATTCGTATACATTGTGATAGTCAATCTGCAATTGGACGAGCACAAAGTAATATGTACAATGGTAAGTCTAGACATATACGTCGCAGACATAATACCATTCGACAACTACTTTCGACTGGAGTTATCTCAATAGACTACGTAAGATCTAAAGATAATATCGCAGATCCATTAACCAAAGGGTTAAATCGAGAGTTAGTAATGTCGTCATCTACAGGAATGGGACTAAAAGCCTTAAAGAAAGAGAGTTGAGACGATGGAAAACCTTACCTATATGACTGGAGATCCCAAGAACTAGGTTCAAAAGGACAACCTAACCGTCTACACTTCGTTATCACTGTCCTGGGGGGAATTTGATTTCCACCAAAAGTCCATTGCCTAAAAGATGCTACAGTGATTGAGTGTGAGGATTAGCAAATGGCTATTAATGATTCAAAAGAGATATTATGAATACTCTTGAAAGAAATCACCTATGTAAGAGAGAAGTGGGGCCGCTTCGAAGAGAATACAGTAAGGCATATTCTTAAACACTCTTACAGAACCAGGCTGATGTTCAGGGCCAAAATGAACATAATCATGAGAACTGAGAGTTGTTAGAAAGAACGTGAGTGGAGTATATTACCGTTTACACAAATGGTGAATAGTTCAAAGACATCGTGTCTACTATTTAATCAGTAAAGCTAGTATGCTTTCACAAGGGAAGGTTCAAAGGGTAACACCTACCTATCCTATGCACGTTTCTAACGTTGATTGTTTCACCAAACTACTTTTGGTATATGTATAATTTTCATTCATGGGGGGACTGTTGGAAAAAATAGAGCTCGTAAAGAGCTTCGAATCGATATCTCATTTACTCGAATCGGAGTTGAAATGAATGAGAAATTAATTGTTGAATATAATCAAAATTATTGGGAAAAAGAAAGGAAATTAACAAAGTGGGTTGTTATCCCACATTGGAAAACTATGCAAAAACAAGTGGGCATATATAGTGCTTGCACTTTAGTGGCTTATGAATGACTTGCTATAGTATTGCTCCGCCTCCTACGTGCGCGCAGGGGGGGGTGCAAACCAAGTCCGAAATAGCCTACGAACCCCCGGACTTGTGTGCGAGCGCGACCTGCGTACACGAATGTCGGTTCGATTTATGGGCAGTCGAGCGAGCCACATTTTGCAATTTTTTTTTCTTTTCGATTCTTAACTTTGTAACGGTTAAGTTGACTGATTTTATTTATTTATTAAGTAAATAAAATAAAATCATTTTATTGATTATATATTTTGAAATTCAAAATGACAATTAAGGTGGCCTTAATGCTGAGACATTATTGCATGGCCGTTACGTGTTGACTGTCCAGGTTCATTGCATGAATCGATCAAAGTCCCTTGCTCAGCCTATAAATACGAGATCGTATTTGTGAAATTGTACAGCATTACCACTCCAGCAATCTGCTACTTCCCTTCTCATTTTCTTCTTATTATCCTTGGCCCTCCGGTGAAACTTTCAGGCAACTCTTGCTTCGACGTGCAACGTAGTTGCTTGAGACGTTGTATCCTGGGAAACAAACGATCGGTAGAGGTCGAATTTTGTTTTAAGGAGATTGTGTCTAACACAAGACTCGTCTTTTTCTGTCCTTTGCCATCTCTGTAAAACCGATCCCTACAAATACTTGGTAGAATAAAAAATGAGGAAGAATATATATCCAATAAGTAATAACCGCCCCAATAATGCGACCGACTAATCCAATATATATTAGTAGTAATTAAGTGTACGATAATATAATCTTTTGATTGAACCGAGGCGAGAAATATACATGTTTATTCGGGGGAGAAATTTAAATGCACATAATTGGTCGGGCAAAAACCCAATCGATCCAGAAATTATTGTCGCAAGCTTTTAGCAATGGCGAAGTAATTTTTCGTCACGATGATTAGCACATTGCTTACGTTTAATTTTCAATTTCAATTTCAAGGAAATTTTCAAAATTTAATTAAGAATATATTCGAAGTATGATTTTGTTGACTGAATTTCGGCTTTACTATATGTCACGGGCCGATACGTACGTGCGATTTGATTTGATTTAAATTAGTGAGAATAATGTAACTTGTTTTTCATGCAAAGTTAAAAGCACCCCGCACGAGTTACGCATAATTAATTGATTAAATAAATAAATAAATAATCAGATATTACGGTCGATGAAATCGATTGAATTAATTGATTGGCCATAACTTCTTTTCATGGGGAATATTATGTTTTGTTTTTTACTTTACATAAGTTTTGGCTTTGTTTGACTTGAAAAGATTTGATAAATTATTTATGTAATTTAAATACAATTAAATATATAATTATATATTTAATACACTCCCTTTGTCCAACTTTTTTATTCGCGTAAACACTTTATTTGGCGTTTGTATTAAATTTGTTATTTTTATTTTATTTTTTGACCAAATAGTCAAGATGAAAATATATTTATTTTTTTTAATTAATTTTTTATCAAAAATTTATTGTTAGAAATGTATTATTAAATTAATAAATTCAGTAATTATAGTAATATTTAAACAAGCATGTGAAAATGTAAAAATAATTATTTTCTTAAGTAGGTATGATCGTATGACCACTAATATGTGATAACTTGATTAATTAAGGTAAAATTATTAATTTTACTGTGAGACATTTTAAGGTAAAGTTTTAATTTAAATAATTTTAAAAAAAATTGTATATTATTGTGAGAAATTTCAAAATAAAAAGTGTGAAAACTGTGAATAACTTGTGAGAAGAAAATACTACGGAGTAATAAAATACTCTTATTATTTAAATAAGATATATTTTCTTGAGGCAAACCCCATTGATTATGGATATGTCGTTTACTTTATAGGTAAATCAACTTAATTAATTAAAATTATACGGGGGTTAAAGTAGTGTAGTAAAAAAATGTATCGTAACGTATCCCACAATGCACGCAAAGAGACTTTCTTTCTTGTACATATCGAACACTCCAAAATACTGTATCACATACTTCTCACTGAAATTAATTAATTTATTTAATTAATTACCGGTCAGAAGTCAACTACGTACCTAATTAAACGAGTTTTATTTTTCCACAATTACCTTCATTTTCTAAAGTTAGGTTTTCATGGAAAACGTTGCATGGGAAGTTGACCACGACTTCATCAGATATATTACTCTCAACAAATGAATGATAATATGTGTTTGGAAATTGGAATAGAAATTAAAAATGGATACTATATTGTTTAGTTAAATTATCGTCAAAAAATAAAGAAAACCAAGCTTAACATAATAATGTAAAATCAATAACAGAAACTGATATTCAAGGATAAGCTTGTGTTGTTCATCAATAAAGTTTTCATCTCCAGTGAGATACTTGGAAAGAAAAATAATAAAAGTCGATTACAATAAAATGTGTACTACCAACCAATCTTATACTAGAAAAGTAAAGCAATACAAGGATAGAAAAGTAAAAACACAAATGGAATAATCTAGATCATATCCATGTGTGCTAAAAGACAAAAAACTCTGCAGCTCCCATAATCTCATGTGTATGATCCCATACACCAGCTCCATGTCAGCATACTGCAGTGTCTATTTTATGCATTCTCATGCATATTTCACTATTCCCCCTCTGCAGTGTCTATTTTATGCATTCTCATGCATATTTCACTATTCCCCCTCAAGCACTTGATTTGCTAAACTTGAACTCCAAGCTTGTGCAAGATACTAAGAAGCTGATCCTTAGCCAACCTTTTTGTAAAAACATCTGCAAGCTGAAGTTTGCTTCCAATCTGAAATAATTTGATGTCACCTGTTTGGAGCTTCTCCCTTGTCACATGACAATCAATTTCAATGTGTTTAGTTCTTTCATGATACACTGGATTCTCTGCTATATGGACTGCTGCCTGATTGTCACAATATATATGAGCTGACCCTTTATGAATAATTCCCATATCCATCAGCAGCCTTTTTAACCAAACAACTTCACATACTGTTGTTGCCATGCTTCTGTATTCTGCCTCAGCAGATGATCTAGAGATGGTGGTTTGTTTCTTGGATTTCCAAGAGATCAATGAACTTCCTAGAAAGATACAAAATCCAGTGGTAGATCTCCTTGTATCAATACATGAACCTCAGTCAGCATCACAGAAACCTTTGAGCTGCAATGTGTTGTTTGCTGGATAGAACAACCCTTGTGCAGGGGATTGTTTTAGATAATGCACCACTCTCAAT
Source organism: Euphrasia confusa (assembly GCA_954870475.1). NCBI lineage: Eukaryota > Viridiplantae > Streptophyta > Magnoliopsida > Lamiales > Orobanchaceae > Euphrasia > Euphrasia confusa. The sequence goes on along the minus strand of OX940951.1, from coordinate 11,873,478 downwards.
GCAGCCTTCATGTGATAATCTGTAGGCTTGTCCATATATTGACTTAGAGCATTAACAGTATAACAAATATCAGGCCTTGTCAAAGTTAAATAAAGCAACTTCCCAATGAGTCTTCTGTAGGGAGTAAAATTAGTGAGAATATTCCCCCTGTCCCTAGAGAGTTTCTGACTCAAATATGAGGGAGTTGAAAAAGGTTTGCAGGCCAGGAGACCACACTCATGGATGATTTGCAGATGTCAAAGGCTTAGTAACCAACATCAACCCTGGATTCTCACCATGGCTCAAGAAGAAGGGATTTGACTGATCATCATTTATCATCAAGGCCATTTTTCAGATCTGAAAAACAAGAACATAGTAATAGACGAAATAGCTATACAAATAGCTCTGATACCATAAAGAAAACCAAGCTTAACATAATAATGTAAAATCAATAACAGAAACTGATATTCAAGGATAAGCTTGTGTTCTTCATCAATGAAGTTTTCATCTCCAGTGAGATACTTGGAGAGAAAGATAATAAAAGTCGATTACAATAAAATGTGTACTACCAACCAATCTTATACTAGAAAGGTAAAGCAATACAAGGATAGAAAAGTAAAAACACAAATGGAATAATCTAGATCATATCCATGTGTGCTAAAAGATAAGAAACTCTGCAGCTCCCATAATCTCATGTGTATGATCCCATACATCAGCTCCATGTCAGCATACTGCAGTGTCTATTTTATGCATTCTCATGCATATTTCAATAAAAAAATAAAATGTTAAAGAGGTTTGAAGGGCAATGGTGGACATGTTGAAGGTTTCATAAACCGGTTGTTAAATCATACTTGGGTGATCGAATTGTATATATAGTTAATCTAAAAAATGAGCATAATTTGTGTCATATATAATTAAATCACACTTTGCTATATCAATGCATGGTACATCCACATGGATTTAATTATCCATGTTTACACAAATATAGGCTTGTTTTCCATGTTACATTTTGTGTGGTCAATAAAATCGGTGCGGAATTGTAACATGCATGTTTATTATTCTATTTGCCTTTTACATTTTGAAACATTCATATTTTGTAAAAAAAAAAAAAAATACAACATTTGTTGTGAGTAATTAATATGATATCTACCTATCTATATCTACATATTTATAAAACATTAAGCGAATCAGTACAATTTTTTATGTTACACGTTTACACTATTTCAGTGTATTTAATTGATATTTTTTCTACATTTTAGTTTTTTACTTTTATAATATTTGAAATATTATTCGATTTGATAAAAAAGATGCTTGTTGAACATCACATCGCATGCGATGAAATTATTGATGAATTCAAATATATAAGTTTGACGAACTTAATAAAATTTTAAGAGACAATTTGGGGTGTGACAAAATAATTGAGCTCGGACTAAATTTAACCGTACACCAAACAAATACCTATATACCATCTTAAACATCGAAACATAATAATTATTAAATTGAGATGTGTCCTCATGACACGTCAAGTGTCACTTTCAGCTCTCTTACTAAACAGTCGAATAGGAATATCAAGAGCCGATTCCAACCGACACAATTAGGTTTTTTTCCTCCTAAATAATTCATCTTTGAAAATTTTAATGTTTAACACACGACTAATTTTTTGTTCTGACTGTGACAGGTAGTTACACGAAGCTTCTATACACATATGGAGTATAAATTTTTCAAAAATAAAATAAAACGATCTCTATCTTAATTAATTATGTATTTTTTTTAATAAAATGAAATAATGCATAATTAATTGAAACAAATGTAGTATAATGTATGTGACAAATTAATCGACTAGGAGATGCTGTGAAATAATGTTGATGGAACCTTCAAGTTAGGTTCTTTCACGGTCACGTTTTTTAAACTGTACTCTATATTATTGCTCATCTCTTTTTTGCTTCAATATGTTGATGTTTTCTTTTTATTTATTTATATATTATTTAAAAAAAATCCTAGTCAAAGTCGTTATATAAAGCTTATTATGCACTGTTGCACATTGCTTATTGACACGTGAGAAAATTATTGGTGCAGTGACAATTCGAATGACCGACAACGGTCTAGGAAACATCCTTTTCATCTTCACGAGTCATATAATTATAGCTCCATATTTTATTTTTGATAAATGTAACATATATTCTTCTAACCTATGGATAGGCATTCAACTGATCATCGATCAGCTAGCGCCTAAAATTTCTCGTTCCAAACTTTCCTTGAATTTTCATTAGCACAGTTGAGACAAAGACCAATGAATAGTGATTTTTTTCGTTACTCTATCGATTTCACGGAATTTTCTTGTTTTTTACTTGTTTTTTGTTCGGGTGAAAATAATTTAATCTGGCAATTCTTATCCAAAGTGACGACGTCCAAGTGCGACCTACCATTTCTTTATTTGTAATGGGTGATGCATGAACCATATCCTATTGTTGAATTTTACATGAACTTGGCAAATAATTTTAAAGCCTTATTGGTGTCTAACTAATTTTGTTGTCATCCCCTAAAAAGGCCGACCATAAAGTTCAATTAGGTTTTGAGTATTTTTCTTCATTGTTTTTACAGTATAAGATCACGAGAGTGAAATTAAGTTGTACCAAATTATATACAGTGTTGTCTAAATTGCCACAATTGCATACTTAATGAAATGTTAGCGAATAAGGAGTAATAGTTAAAACGGAAATGAAAATAAATTATAAGTACTGAAAAAAATCGAGCTGAATCTGAACACTCTCCCGAGTCCCGACCGAGCTTATTTGCAGCATACATCATACACTACATCTTATAACTAAGGTTCATGCATTTACACGAGTTGTCATATTTCATCTCCTTTTTTTTCTTTCACTTTTGATGACTTTGCGTTGATGACTTTTTTTGGTTGTAGCATGTCATGACAGACAATTTTTCTAGGCTTTAGTTTGTCGATAAGAATCAATGTTTTGTCATTGGATATATGCTTTCGGGTCATATTATGAACTCCACTACTGCTATGTACGGAGTGTTTTCTTTCCCTTTCCACGACAAAAATCAGATAGAATTACATCGATCACACGATTCGGGAGAAGAAAACTCGTCCAATCGAATAATTTTTTTTTTGATAAGGAGGAGAGACGAGAAACTCCACCCCCACCCGATCGGAGGTCCCTCGATCGGGTAGGATGTAAATCGAGGAATGTGCCCGAGTAGCAGACACCTGTGCGAGAGAGCCAACAGGTCGAACCCCAGGACAAACCTTCATAATATTTCAATGAAAATTTGTCCCACCCGAGATTCGAACCCTGCGTCGCCGGGGAATTACACCCACATCATCACATGCCTTACCACTCGGCTATGCTCCTGGGGACGCGTCCAATCGAATAATTATACTACATATGTATTAAGAAATTATGCACACTTTATTTAATTTGTAAATTAAAAAAAAATGTGCATAGTTTCTTGAGAGAGACGTAACAAGGTAATATACGAAAATCAGATGATCGATTAATATCATTGAACAATTTGGAGTAACCATAAATACATACTCTACATCATACAATTTGAGTTTTGTTATTGGATATTGGTCTTGGGCCCGAATAGATAGGCCTAATATTAACTAGGCCCATTAAATGTGAGTACTCAAGCCCTATAGCCCAAGAACATCGTTGAAAATGTTAGCTACGTATATGAGCGCACGATAGCGGCGACCGAAAGGCGAAAGCCCCTCATCCCTGTATCTCGGTTCGAGCGAGCGAGGGAACCTTTTTACACATACAAACACACTCTAATTTGGGAGGTGCGGTTTCGCATTTTCTCTGCGGTGAGAAAATTCTTTGGGCGGGCAAATCGCCTCAGCCATTAACTCCGATTTCTTCTCAATTCCTGAGTTCCGTCGTTACCGGCTCAGCTCGCATACGACGAATTTGAGCAAAGCGAAAAACTAAATCCCTAACTTCGATCTGAGACTGCGGGTGAGTTTACTGATCCGTATTTTTCGTTTCTTTGTCTTTGTATGGAGTTCTCTGCAATGGCGTGCGTGTTTCTTCTTTTTGCAGCTTAGGTATGCCTGTATGTTTTTTGTTTTGTTTTCTAAATTTAGGAAGTTGGAAACTGAGAAGTTGCATGAAAAGTGGCGGCTGTGTTTCTGATTTTTCTATTTATTTTTTTGTGCGAATTTCGGGGGAGTAGGTTAACGTGAATGCATTGGAGTCGGTGAGCATGCTTGAGAATTACGAGAGTTAAGGAACCGGATAATTTAGCAACCTGAATTAGACGAAAGTGAAAAATATAGCTGAAGAAGTTTGCTAATGGGGCGCGTAGGAAATCAGACTCAAGAGCCTACGTCTAACTTGATAGAGCAGTCGAAAGGTTCTGAAAAACTGGCTCAATCGGACAATGAGATAGTTGTGAAAAGAGAGCTCATCGGATCTCAAAACAGCGAAAATAATCTAGCAATTCATGAAGGTATTTCTGAGGATGTAGGTTTAGACATAAGAGAAACGGGATTGGTTAATGTTAATGTGACGTCGGCTTTGGGAAATTTAGAAGTGGCATCCAAGAATGGACTGACAAGTCCTAAGAATATAACTACACTTTCTGGCATAGATTCCATAAACCATGGTGATGTAAAATTAGAATCACCTCAGATAGATGGGTCCAATGGTTCTGATCACTTGAACAGCGAAGACAGAGGGTCTTATGGGCAATCAAAGAGAAAAGCTAAAGGAAAATGTCAAGTAACTAGTTCGTGGTCTTTGCGTCCGAAGTCTCAAGAGAAGCCAAAGACACCTGAGCCTGATAACACTGTTAAAGACGCCACCGTCAGTGGAGAAAAGAAAAAGAGGGGAAGAAAAAAGGGACAGCAGCTGCAGCAGAAGCAGAAGAACGAGTTTTCAAAAAACAAGTCACATCTAAAATATTTATTGCACCGGATTAAGTATGAGCAAAGCTTAATCGATGCTTACTCTGCTGAAGGTTGGAAAGGACAAAGGTATGTGCTGGTCTTCAGTTTTTGAATATATTTAATCTGGGTACTATTTTGTTTTTTCTGCTTGCGCGACTTTTCTTTGATTAAGTTATTTATGGTTGTAAAATGTGGTATGGATTCATTAGTTTCTTTAAAACTAGTAAAATTAGTCATCATAGGTCTGATTGTAGTGGGTTCTATATATTTTACAGAATACGGAATAGCCTAAAAAGTATTGGCTCATCAGTGATATCATATGAGTTAATAAAAGTTACTGACAACGTTGGTAAAATTGGCCATGATAGATCTGATCATAATTTGGTTCTATCTATTTTATGGAATACAGAATAGTTTAAAAGTGTTGGCTCATTGAATAAGAGTTCCAGTTTAAATGTACAAATCTTGTTCTAGATTGGAATGTTATATACCTGTGTTGATTTTATATGTAGTTGCTAGGAGCTTGTGTTTATTTTTTGTCAGAGGTAGGTTCATTTTCACTATGTCTGTCTCTCTTAAATTTACCTGGAATGTTGCAATCTAGTGTACTAAAATCTGTGGAACTTGTTCTAGAAATCTCTGATAGTCTGATGAGGGATTGATGGATGTTTGAGTGCACAGTAAGATAATATCGTCACTCTGTCATGATTTTAGGCATACCATCACACATTCAATTTTATTGTATATCACTCGACAGAACAGAGTCCTTTTATTTTATTTACCATCACGCAGTCATGAATTTTTAAGCGCAATAGCTGTAATAGTTGAGGGTAAAGCTTGACATATTTGACCTGAACGGATATATAAATCTTGAATCCACTAGTCAATGACAATATTTGAAAGACTCTTTTCTTATTTAGTTAGATTTGTTTTTGTCTTCGCTTCAAGTTTTTTTCTAAATTATGTATATATTTTTTTTTTCGAAAAAAATAACTTCTCAAAAGCATATCTCTCATCTTGTGTTTCAGCTTGGAGAAACTAAAGCCAGAGAAGGAGCTCCAGCGGGCAAAATCTCACATATTACGTTACAAAGTGAGGATAAGAGAATTGTTTCAGCGCCTTGATTTGTCATTTGCAGTGGGAAAGCTTCCAGAATCTCTATTTGACTCTCTAGGGGAGATCGACTGTGAAGATGTAGGGAATGCAGTTGTTCCATACCTATGTATTTCTCCTTTTCTATACAATATCATGCATTGCATGTTAAGCTGGGGAATCTCAGTCAAATTTGTGTTTACCTTTACATTTCCAAACTTGAGTTACGGAATCCTGATCACACTTTTCCCCATTGCAGATTTTCTGTGCAAAATGTGGCTCTAAGGATCTGACACTCGATAATGATATCATTCTGTGTGATGGGGCCTGCGAACGTGGATTTCACCAGTATTGCTTGGAACCACCTCTGTTAAAAGAGCACAGTATTTCCATGCTCTCTTCTCATGTTTATATCTAGTTAATTAAATCTTTCACTGAATTTGGCTGTGTATGTACAGTTCCCCCTGGTGATGAAGGCTGGCTTTGCCCAGGATGTGATTGTAAAGTTGATTGCATTGACATGCTTAATGATTATCTGGGAACAAAGATTTATGTCAATGATAGTTGGGAGGTATTGACTGTCGCACTTGTTTTTATAATAATAATAATAATAATAATAATAATAATAATAATAATAATAATAATAATAATAATAATAAAAATGCTTATTGTACATTTTCTCATTTACAGAAAGTATTTCCCGAGGCAGCTGCAGCTGCAGCTGCATCAGGAATGAAACTGGATGGTGGTTCTGGGGATGATGATTCCGGGGATGATGATTATGATCCTGATAAGCATGATACAGTTGAGAAGGTTGATGGAGATCAATCGAGTTCCGATGAATCTGACGGCTACTTCTCTGCACCGGATGCTGCTGCTGATTCTCTTAACAAAGACAAATATCTGGGGCTTCCTTCTGATGATTCAGAAGATGATGATTTTGATCCATCTGCTCCAGTTCAAGATCAAGATGAGCAGGTGAGTCAGGACAGTACAAGCTCTGATTTCACCTCGGATTCAGAGGACCTCGGTGCTCTACTTGAAGAAGATGACAGTGGGCATGCTGCGACAGACTCTAAGGAAGAAAATTCTACAGTGGGTAAGACAAAGGGACAATCACTGAATGAGGAGTTGTCTTACCTTATGGAGACTAGTGCCGAACCTGTTTCCAGCAAAAGACATGTTGACCGGTTGGACTATAAAAAATTACTTGAGGTGAGTTTCTTCTCATAATTCTCTCATAATTCATTGGCAGTTTTAGGGGGTGGAGTTTCCGCTTTCTCTTAATTCAGCACGATGCAAATTGTTTGCATTTTGACTTGTTGAAGTTAGCATTAGTATGCATATAATATGACAACATTCATCATTTTTTGTGGAAGTTGACCAAAAAATCTGCATTTTTTTCTGCTATTCTACGTTATTAGCTGAAGATAACATTATCACTATGGTGAATAAATAAAACATACTAGTAATAATTAATTTTCCACATTTCAGTTTGGAACCAGGTCTGTCATTTATGAAAATAAGGTTTCCACATTAGTTCGGTACAATTGTCCCTTTATTGACTAGCTCCTTAGGAACTTTTGGTCATTTTTTCAATTCTTTGATATTAAAAATCCGAAATTACTTTGCTCAAATCCTTTCATCTTTATCTTTGGACAAATGATGCCGCATCTTTCATAGGAAACATATGGAAACTCTTCTTCTGATTCAAGCGATGAGGATTTTGATGATACTTCCAGTCACGACGATTCTTCCAGTCACAACGATACTTCCAGTCACGATGATACTACTAGTCGCAAGAGAAGGAAGATTGATCGTGCAAACAGTAGAACTCCAAGTGTGAAGAGTAACATGAAAAATAATGATGAAAACCAGAAAGAAAGCAAACAATTACCTAGACGAGCTGGGAAAAAGAATGCTGATGGAGGCCCAAGTGGGTCATCAGCTAAAGCTGGTTCTGCTAGTTCCGTTACTAAAAGATCAGCGCCTAAACGGCTGGGGGAGGCTAAAACTCAGGTATTTTGTCAAAAACTATTTGGGGCACTAAGTTATCCTTCAGGTTCAGTCTAATGACAAAAAAGACGACTTGCTTGTTCAAAATTGCAAATAATTCTTTGATATTTTATTCTATTTTACATATTGCAACCTAGATACGTAGATATATGTTCAGATATCCGCTAATTTTATATATTTTTGTTGCAGAGACTCTATGCATCCTTCAATGAGAATCAATACCCTGATAAAGATACAAGGGAATATCTGGCGAAAGAACTAGATCTCACAGTTGAGCAGGTCCACACACATGATCTTTGTCCTCTATTTCCCCTCCAATTTAGCGGATTGTCTTTGTACATGTCTCATTAATTTGAAGTTTCTTTCTGCAGGTTAGAAAATGGTTTGAAAATGCTCGCTGGAGCTTTAACCATAGACCACAGATGGAATCAATTCCTACCAAGAAGCTTCCTAAGCCTCTGGCAACTGAGAAAACGGAGCCAAAGCAATCCACCGCAACAGATGAAAATTTGCTACTGAAAGCCGGTGAAGAAAATTCTGGAAAATAAATTAGACCAGGTGCTGACCAATGAAACTCACTTGAAGGAAACATCGATATTCCCGTATCCTCAACCACATTATTATTGCCGAAAGACATGCATGAAGCAAGAGCAGAGTTGCTTTGATTGTATAATGTTTTTGATATTATTCTTTGAAGAATGACTGGCTACTATGGAACTCATAAGTAGTTTTCTATGTTCCCTATGTATGGTACGTCACCCTGCCGAGTGCTCTGAGTTGAGGCTAAAAACTTGTTGTAATGTTGTTGATTTTACAGTTCAAAGCTACGTTAATAGTGGCTAGAGCTGTTTCATACGACATTTTTTTTAGTTGATTATTTGATTTGGATTATGTGGGCAGTGGCTTATAGTATCGAATTTGAAGGTCAAACTCAAATCTAAGAATGTACTTATACAATCAAGTTTATTTGCACCAATTAATTTAGAAAAACTACTAATGAACTAAAGATGGTGAGATAAAACAGTTCTATTAGGCTAATATTACATTTTATAATATGAAACTAGTTGTGCCGGGAGATGTGGACCTGCAACAACTTTTGCTCGACCAGCTCAAAAGTGCAAGTGTCGACTAACTACTTAGTGAATCCGGGCGAGCGTGGTGGTGATGATGGTGGTGGAGGAGTGTTTCTAGAGTTCCCGTCTTTGTCGAAAATCACCACGTCGAAAGACATGTCCCCGTTGTACTTGAAAACCGCAAACTCCATGTTGCCGAGGGAGTGGTGTCTCATGAAGTCCTGCAAGCTTCCGTTGAGAAACACGTCTCCGTTTCTCCGAACGACCATCACCTCCCAGCTTCCGGACGGGGTTCTCAAAGTGACTTTCTCGGTGTTTAGCGGCAAGTGGTGCTTGAAGGCCGGTGGGATTCTCTGCACGACTCAAAAAGTTAACCGAGAATTTGCCTTTGAGTTTTAGGTCGGAAGCTTACCAAATCAGTGGTGTTGACAAGGCAGTACATGATCTTGTAGAAGGAGGGCCTTGTGTCCCGATTTCCTTTTGCCATTTCCCCCACTTCAAACCCAAAACAAAAGGACAAAAGAGTAATTAAACCATATGAATTATGAACAATGAATTACTACTATAGTAAAAACTAAAAAGTGTAGAGAAAAACAACATTACATGATTTGTTCGCCGGCCGTCACCTTAGCGATTTCCGCCAACTCCGATGCCGAGAGATTTAGAGAAGAAGCCGTAAAAGGTTTATCTAAGTCTTAGGCTCATTGCTTCTGAACATAGGGTCATAGGGATACTGAAAATAGGAGAAATCATACAATATTTTCCATTAATAATCCACTTATGTTATATCTCGCTATAAATACTTCTCTTATCAATTTTGTTTTTTCTAAATCCTGCAGCAATCCTAATGACCAGGTAGTACTGGATTATGATTATACATTCACTACACCATAATGTGGAAGTGTCAGTGTCGAAAAAATGGCTTAGGTGTGCCTTCTTTCTCTGATGCATATGAATTAGTTAATTCTCAAAAATAGAGAAGTTGTGTCTGTTAATGATGTTTGGTGGCTTCATATTGTTTGTATTCTCTTGCCTTTGTTCTGCTAACTTTTGTTCTGTTAGAAACATGAAACGGTAAATATTTATTTGGTGGGGGCTTCTAAATATTCTTAAAGTGACATGGAGCAAAACTAAACCTTAAATAGAGCAAAACTAGTCTTTAATAGTTTATATTGCTGGGCAAGGGGCTTTGCATGAAATCTTGAAAGCCTTGTAAATTTTGTGGTTAACATATATCATGCAGCTGATTAGAAACATCAGCATGCTGCATCATTTGAAAAATGATAAGTTGTTGACTACTTAGCTAATAAATGTAAGATGCTTGTAAGAGGGTGATTGTTTGTGGAGCCAATAATTAATCATGCACATGCTATCCTAATCAATGATACACCTCTGAAGTGGCATCTTGTGTTATTCAATGGTTATGAAGGGCCATGCGTGTTTGGTTTGGTCGATGTAGACAAACAAGGTTTAGAATAATTTTAAATTTAGCCTTTGCTATGCATTTGTTCCTGTAGAAGATGGAAATTAATTCTGCTAAGGTATTCAACTTTTACAGTCAGTTGTAGTTTTCTTAACCACGAACCATCAATCAGCACCGCTACCTTTATCGTTGTTTTTGTAACTGGTTAGCTGTCATCAGTTCCCAGTCCTTCTCCTCTTAACACCAGCTGTTGTTTGAGACTCCAGAAACTGTGATTTTTCCTCACTTCTCATATGAGTTACGGACCATTTGCAATCCTCCATTGACAAATAGATACCATGTAATTGTCTATAATTTTTATATAGATAGTTAGGTACCATTTGGATACTTTGTTATATATCCTCTATATTGACCCCGATCAGTACTATGATCAAGGGTATGCACTTTTATATTAAAAATAGGCAGATGTTCAATCAACTGAACATACTTCATCTAACTTGAATTTCATAATTATGGATTCGTAAGATTGCCTTTTTTTTTCCTTTTAATAATCCATTTATTAGTATTTTATACCTCAAACTGATGACTATGATACAATGAATGTACTAAGTAGTAGATCTGCTTTTTTTTTTCTTTTCATGTTAAGCTTTCACCTAGATATTATTAAGATTAATGCAGTGACTTGAAGTTTATCAGGAATTATGGGGGTTATACTTATATTTGTGTGGAACTACTCGTGTCTTCTAAAAAGCCGTCTGACAGCATTTGGAGCGAGATTTATGTTGGGGATTCTTCAGAAGCCTTTAAAATCCAAATAAAGTGTGCACCCCCTTCTAAGTTTTAAGCTTTTCTATTTTAGCTTCCTTTTGTTTGTAAAGATAGTTATAGCTTATAGTCAGAGAACACTGGCATGTTCTTACTTTTCACAAACATAAACAAAATATTTCAAGGTGTTTTAGTGTTTTATTTCAAGATCTTTCAAGGTGATGAATGTGATAAAACACTAAAAATGAATTTCAGGCATAGTGAATAAGACATTGGCATGTTCTTATTTTTCATAAACATAAACTCGGCCAAACATAGTGTTAAGAGGGTTTCATTCATGTGATTGAGATAAGAATATTCAGACAGCCACTAACTAACTCACTATTATAATTTATATTCACTCCAGCATAAAGAAATACCTGATTGGCCCTTTTACAGCAACGGGATACCTCATTAATGAATGTCCAACTCTACTGAGCTTCAAATAATGAATCCTATTTGATTGGTAAATCTTGATAAAGCATAAGAGTAGGATGTTACAATTTAAGATTTAGATCAAGATAATTTGATTTTGACGATTGCTGCTCCGTTTGTTGTGGATCCAACCGGAAACTTCCGGGCCACATCAAATCTGCCGCCTCCTCAAGTTTTCCAGGCTCCGGTGCTATTCCATTTCTTGCATCGACATCATTAAATCGTGATGCAATGGTACTCACATCTCTGCAAGGCTTGTGCACGAGGGAATGGGTTTGCACACCAAGTGATCTGAACATGGAATGCGGGCCCATCATCTTCATCATTTTGTGCATCTGGGTATGTCTTACTGCACCTCTTTCTCTTTTGTGAGCATTCTGGTGTCCACCCAATGCTTGTGAGCTATAGAATTTTCGCATGCAGAAATTGCATGAGAAAATCTTGGCTGAAATAAGTCTTGAGTGCGCATCGGGTTCTTTGAATGCTTGAAATGGATTATTTCCGAGGCTCAAATTCAACCACTCTCCTGGACTCTTTTGTGTTTTTTTATCACTACGTTCTTCAGTATGCATTTTTTTCCCCACTTCTAGGAGTAGAAAGAACAGTGAGTGGATGGAAGTACTCTTGACTCCTTATAGATCATCTATATCAGAGGGATGGAGTTTATATGGACTGACTAGATGAAGCTATGTGATATAAGACATTGTAGATGTATCATTGTCTGTTCATTGTCCCCACCAAGTGATGTGTGTTGTTGTTCCAAAGTGGAATGCTAGTGTCATATGTTCAGCTTGAGATTCCCCACTTACTATCCTTCTTATCCCTTGATACAGCATCAACTTTAACTAGTTTCCATTGGTTGTTTTCAAAGTAAACTAATGTTTGCAATCCGATGACAATCCCATTTTGCAGTCAAGTCAAATCCTCGTGTTTTTATTCTAGTTTTTTTTTTAATATTCTTTTATTTTAATCTTCTCTATGCCATCATTTATGCCTGTTGAATAGAAATATCCCTGTGATTTAAGCCTAACTACAAAAAAAAGCGGTAGTTAACATAGCTCATATGTGACTGTGACCTACTTTAGAACCTATATCTGGTTGGTACATTTTCTTCGATGTTTTTTCTTAGGCGGACATGGTGAGTTGTGTAAGCCTTCAAGTCAGGTAGGTATATGATATGACGAAATATGGAACCCACTTAGAAAGTGTGCTCCCTTGATGAAAAGAAATGTGAGTGAATGATCATAGGTAGTGGTTATTACATCATATTGGGTTTTGTTTTCAGAAAGACTTCATGGAAATTACAATGGTGGGGTCTGAATATTTTTAAGCAATAATGGAGATATAAAAGTGGGGATAATGTAAGATTTGCTGGTTTCTTACATGAATATCTATGTGGGTGTATTCATGTTGGGGCTTCTTACATTTCTGTACTTTGATTTGACTTTTTCTAATCTTGTATGTGGAGATAAAAAGAGAGAGAGGATAAAGCATATTTTCCACTATATGGGTTAATCTAATCTCCTCCACAGACTTTTCTATAATGGGTTGATCAACTTTATTCTGTTAGTGAGTGTTACACAAAACAAACAAACAAACAAACAAACAAACACATTGTATGTGTGTGTGTTAGTGTGAGTTTTGGCTTTGACTATTGAGATTTTGATAGTTCAGCGAAATCGGGGCGTTTGAACGCATCAGATCATGTCTTCTTCGATTGGTATACTTTGGTGGGAAATTCATATTTCAAAGTTGAAGCTTAGTTTAGGGGAATCACCGAAAGCTGAGTTCTTGGTGGGCAACCTTTGTTCTATACATTATCGTGTGGAATTGGGAATATTGGAAGTTGTGGTGGTTCTTGTTGTCTCAACATCCTGACAACTACATATGAATTTGAACTAAAATTAATCTTTGCGAGAGAACTTGAAGTTGGCCAGGAAAGATGAGCCAACTTTTGATATAGAATTCAGTGATTATGTGAAAGTTGAAAAAATTAATAAATTAATTTTTGATATCGTACACCTCTCAATAAATTATGTACTGATTATTTGTAATTTCTAAAGAATCAATGTATAATTCTTGGGATGTAATATTTTGTTATTTGCACATTGGTATATCCATTTATTACCACAAATATGAATGCACTTCATAATTCATATAGCTTGATTCTTTTTTAATTTAGTTTTACTTTAATTTAGTTTATTTTTTAATTTCACTTGATTCAATTCAATTTATTTTAAAATTAAAAAAAATAGATAATTTAAGTATACAATTTAATTCATTTAAAATACTTTTATTATTTTTAAATTTCAATTTAGCTCGATTGATTTTAGATAAGTTTCAGTCAAATTCAATTCAAAAAAATAAATTTAATTATAATTTCAAATGGTAATTGAAGAATAACTTTAATTTGATTAATTAATCATTTTTATTTTTCCACCACAATTTCTACATTTTTCTTGATCATGATTGTATCCGTCTACGTAGGGGTGGGCGTGGGACGGGATGGGACGAGATTAGGAGAATCCCGTCCCGTTCCGGAAATAAATTTTCGGGACGGGACGGGACGGGATTTGCATTTTAAAAATCCGTCCCGCACGTCCCAATCCCATTTGAGTTCGGGTCGGGATCGAGACGGGATCGGAACGTCCCAAAATATTAAATAAAAAATAAAAATAACTAATTAAATAAAAAAAATTAATAAAATAATAATATTACCGATTTATAAAACAATAAAAATTCAAATAAAATAAAAATCGTCAATTTTCTATGACAAATATATATACGTATACATACACACGTATATATATATATCGAATTAATTTTAAACTTTAATTTTAAACATACATTATTAAATAAGTAAAATAATATTAGATTTGCTTATATTCAATTTAAATGATATTTTGATTTTCTTTAATATTTTAAAATAGAAATATTAGTATTTTTAAAGACAAATTATGTAACAAAAATTAAATTATTGTAAAATATTATGAGATTTTAAAAATATACTTAATTTAATATTAATTTAATTGAGAGTATAATTAATATTTTGATATTTTATTAATTTGTTTGAAAAAATAAAAATTATATTATTATTAAATAAATTATCGGGACGGGACGGGATACAACGGGATCGTCCCGATCCCGTCCCATTATGAAAAAATTAAACCGGGACGGGATGGGACGGGATTGCCATTTTCAAAAGTGATCCCGTCCCATCCCGCTAATTTTCGGGATGGGATCGGGACGAGATCGGGATTTCGGGACGAAGTGCCCACCCCTACGTCTACGTGTGTTCACACTGTCGGACGACACCACCCAAGTACAAAATGGGTGTCGGTCGACAAATAAGTACAAAATGGCGTCATGCTCTGTTTTTCTCTCCGTTTCTTCCTTAGTTCAACATCGATTCCCAACCAAGATTTATATACTCCAAGTATACATGATCAATAGAGCCGTGTGACTCATTTGGCTTGATTGTCAACTATTAAATTCAAGTTCTTAACTCAACACTTAACGTCGCACAATCGATCCATCTACACAGGACTCATAACATAACTTATTTCGGTACAACACACGTAAAATTAAGGACACTAATATCTCAAAAATACTTTTTCCACCACAATTTGTATGTAACGTGGCCCCAAAATAATTGACATTGGAAGCCTACGAGACAACCACTTTGATTGAACACGTTTTTAAATTCTTACCCTACTAAGAAAAAAAAACAGTTAAAAAAAAAGTAATGTGAATTGGTAATGTGCCTAATGAACACCATGCACAAGGAGTTTTTGTAATTTTAAAAATGAAAGAAGAAAAGCAGAAAACTTTCCAAACAAAATCTAAAAGAAATCCAAAAGAGAATATCTCAAATTACAGTGCAACCTAAATATTTTAAATCAAATTCATCTCTAAGAAATGAAAATTCATGATCATAGTTTTATTTATTGATACTTTCAACTTTTTCCTCGAAAGGGAAAAATCCCAGCAGTAAACCAATCGACGAGTCCCAAGATTCATTTGTGTTGTTCCTACAATATGTTCAAGTACCTGCAAATGATGTAAGATTTTGCACGGTTAACTCTTAACAAGTGGACCGTGGACGAGGATTGACGAAAACCAAAAACAAATACCCATATTGAAAATAAACCACATACGAATAATATTGAAGTTAATCTAGTCAATAGCTTAGCACACTATTATAATGGGTATGAACGGAGACCTACAACTAAAATCCCTAAATAATTGGTTTGCCGATTTCAGGCAAACCTAATAGTATAGAGTTTGCCAAATTGGTAATGATGAAAAAAACTTAAATGCCAAGAACTATGTCAGCATGGAAGTAAATTATGTTCCGTAAGGCCGTAACCATAGCGTAACATTAAAACCCGTTCAAATACAAAACTATGTGAAACCAAGCTCCCACATGTGGTTACAAATTCCTGCAAAGTGTGCTGCTAACAAAACCAATCCGAGTTAAACAGAGAACTGTTAAGAATCATGACACTACTGACTGCTGTACGACATCAGGAATTTTTATTTTTCAAAAAATCGAAAGATACAGAACACGTATTCTGTAAAATTCATGGTGCCACATATATGCCATGTCCTATGCACATCTATCAAGATACAGCCGCATACCAGTTGAACTATCATAATTATACAACGATTTTTTTATACACTATATTATCACAGGCACATATAAGTATATAATTCCGATGCGAGCAAAATCTCAGAATCATATACCTTCTTCTACACTAGACCATAACACAAACTCAAAGAAATCCAAAACTACTAAGTTCATTATGCTCCTACTATTACTCAAAAATCATTTTGCGTGTCCAACCAATTATGTCAGAAAAAAATTCAATATATTCCCGAGCATAAACTGCTCGGGACTATCCTAATAACCGCAGTACCAAAACTCACAAAGAAACTATTAGCGATCTTGACAAGAACGGCAAAAGGTACCATGGGACAGCTCACAGAAAGCTCGCAAATTAACTGCCAGGTGAGAAGTGATCAGCCTTGCTCCGGCCGTCAACGGCAGTAGTGATTGAGTGCATCCCAGCTCTCCCAATGTGCTGTTTGAAATCATCAAAACACGGTGTGAGTCGGTCAGCATTCAGCAAGAGACGCTGTATAATTTCCTAATCGACTAAAAATTAATCGATATCACAGTCCAAGTACATAAATCGATCAACTGTAAACCACATTTTTTTGGGGGGAACTCCAACAAAAGCACAATCGAATCGTTGCTGAGAAGTTCAGCATTTCAGATTTCGAATCAGCAGAATCTACTGCGGTAAAAATAGGAAATAGGAAAAAAATAAAAATAAGATTCAGTTATTAAGACCTGGGATTGGAGAACGAGAAGCGGCGGGAATTGAGGCGAGACGAAGGGAGAGAAGACGGTCGGAGGCGGCGCGGGGCAGTGAGGGACGGAGAGGAGCGGAGTACGGAAGTCCTAGCGGCGGTCATGAGCGATCTGGCGACGGAACCACGCGAAGCCATTGCAATTCGCACCTCTGTGTTGAGTGAAATTTGGGAGAGCGAGTGCGAGCGAGGGTTTTTTTTCACCGAAAGGGTTTTAGAGTACAAATTAGTGGAGTAGTTGATTTTGAATGTACAAATTTATTTTGATGGTGAAATTGAATTTATTTTTCATATTAAAATGTTAATTAAAAAAATAATTTTCCCATGCTAATTGTTGCACTTTCTTTGATTTAAAATATATATAGGGAGTAATATATATTTCGATTTTTATTAATGGGTTTAATTACCAAAGCCTATTATTTAGAGTACAAAAAAAATCATATAACCTCTTATAATGTGATAATTATATCATTTTGGTGTTATAAGCTAATTATTCAAAAGCATACTATTAATCAAAAAGGACAATCAATGAATATGATATACTTGCATCCTTCCATAGTAGAGCAAATAATTTCATGTTAATAGTTCATTGTGATTGAATCATAACTAGGGCACAAAATTATTGTTTTGGTTTGAAATAGAAGCGTTTGATTCCTTAGCTAGTCTGGCGGCATGGAACGCAGCTCGAACTTTCGAAGGACAACACGAGTTGAACTCGTGCTGACAACATGGAAGTCGGGCATGAGCCCCTTGCATCAAGGCCATGCCAATCATCATCACCGCAACCACCACTCTCATCACCATAGCACATTTGCCTTGACCCATTTTTACTTTGTTTTATACTTTTGATAAGTATCAAGGTTCAATCACTAATATATATAGTGAGTGAAATGTATAGCATTTATTTAGGAATTGGATGATTGTTAATAAATACTGTATGAGGAAATGGTATCTTCATTTATTCACTAATATTGTAATCATACTATATAATGTATGCATTTCTTTTGTAAAATCATTTCACCAAATAAGGGAATATCTTGAAAATCAATTATATTTAGAATTTTTAATATTTTTCTTTATTTGTAAGAAAAAACAATTATACCAAGATATCAAATTGTAGTATTTTTTTTCATGCTAATTTATTGTAGTATTTTATTTAAGGCTAAGTTTATTTACACCTCCAACGTTACTTAACTCACCCTTCTTTTAAAATTTTAATTTTATGTATTTTGTAAAATTACTGTACTACCCTTATTTAAAATGTATTACTGGATACACCCTCCCTCCTCTGTGTCTCACGTTATTTTAGAATTCTGAAACGATGAAGGTTTTATGTACTTTTCAAATTCAATCGAAAAATTTTAATTCAATATCTTAAAAATGGAGTAAAGTTCGATCCTAAATTTGCCAATTTTACAAGATAAATACTGTAAGTTAACTATGAGATTAATCTTCAATCATAACTAATTCTGAATTATAGCAATAATCATGTGAATATATACAAAACATAATGAGGCAAAATCTCAATTCCAGATCTCAAAAACGCTGAATTACAGTCTGAAGAGTGAGCCTTGATTACGGTGTCAAAGCTTGAAAACGAGGACACCGTGCGGCGGTGCAAGAGCGTCGACGACTGATGTCACGCCCTCCACACACTCCGACTACTGTCGATCCCTCCGCATCTACACCTCCGCCCTTGTCACCTTCGCCTCCGGCGACCCTCTCGATGTGTCCCACCGGCCACCACACCCCACGCGACCTTCATTCCCGTCGCCGCATCACCTCTCCCCTCGCCATCACCTCTTACCACCTTTCATCCAAATACATCAAGGTAAACTCAAAATTTTAGTCTAAAATTCAACAATAAAAATTGTGTTCACAATTCACAATGTGTTTTGACCTTTTTTTTTAATCCAGCAACAAGAAGAAGGAAAGGGATCTGGATAATTTTGCTTTTTTCCTTGGGTAATTTTATTTGCACCCCACGAAACTCTAAGTACACCATTTTATTTTTATTTACAATTATGCCATTTGGTTAAAAGTCTAAAATAACCTCATTTAACTTAAATAAATATTTACTATCTCATACACCACATTAATTTATTCATCCTCTTTACCGTCCTTAAATTTTCAACTCTGTGTTTTTTGTTTCCAACCATGGAACAAACACCCTTCGAGGGAATGATATATGGTGATTAGTTCTCTGGTTGAAGACATTAAAAGTTATAGTTTGTTCTCCATGACCAGAAAATTGCTTTACATTACACCATAACCCATGAATCAACAAGTTAGGTCCTGCTATAGAGAAATGAAACCAAATGCTGACATCAATCATTTCATCTAATATAGTTTATTGCTTCAGATACAAAAGTCCTTTAAGAGAAGCTTCTAGCTAGAAATAAAGAGTGAAAGTAAAATAAAGGTTCTGCATATACACAAGTACTCTCACATGTCCGCTCCTAAATGAATATGTCATGTGGAGCTGGTAGTCTAATTCTGATGATTATATCATTATATGAGCAACATAGAGCAGAACCCTCTTACTGAGGTTGAGTTTATCATACCGGCATTCAGCATGAAGTAGTTGTTCGTATCGCTCTCCACGGACAAATTTTGCCTCTGTACGCAATGGTGAAATGTTCGCGCCCACACTTTCAATGGGGTGCCTAGAAGGTGTTCGACAATTTTACCCAATATAAATTGTATATGCTATTAGCTTTGCTTCGAGTAGCTCTTTTTTCTTCTATTTGGAGAAGCCTAAATGGGAGTTTAGTAATAGAAAAAACCCATAAAAAATATCAAAAGAGTAAACGTTGATTTTTAAAGTTAATATTATGTTCTAATTATTATAATTAACGTAATAATATTTTATTAATGTTATACTCGGTATTATGTGTAAAGTTAAAGAGTATCTATCTTAATTTTTTATAAGGGCATTATAAGTATATTAAAGTGGTGTATTAAGTAAATGTAATAAATTAAATATAATATTAAAAGGTGTGTTTAGTAGTTTGGTGCACTTATAAATTATTGGGGTGTAAATAAAATCACCATTTTTCCTTTATATTGAAATTGTGGCGAAAAGAGTAAAGTGTTTAGAGTCATAAGGATAAAAATGGTATTTGTAAGGGGGTGTGATAATGAAATTTATAAATTTATAGGGTAGATTTATCTAGGGGGTGTGTACAGTAATTCCGTAAGTGTAAATAAACTTACCATTTATTTAATTTTAGGCCATCTCCAACCGAACACAAAAACTCAAACTCAAAAATAAGTTTTATTTTAAGTTTACAGTAATTTGACTCCAACCGAACTCAAAATTAGTTTAAGTTTACGTTTACAGTAATTTGACTCCAACCGAGAAACTAATACTCTAAATTAAATTTTTTTTTTAATATTCTTCTAATATAATTATTTATACTATTTATATAAATAATCAACATCTTTACAAATTTACAATTTTATATCATAATTTTTTAAATTAAAAAATATAATTAATATTATTTTCAATTTAAATTTTCAAACATAATAAATATAAATAATACTAAATAAAATATTGTTTAATTATTAAAAAAATTACATTAAAACACACAAAAAACTAATTATTAATTATTTTTGTTTTTGTAATTGGTAGCATTTTTTAAATATCTTGTTTATTATTATTTTATTTTTAATGTTAATTATATAATTTAATTATTTAATTATATTTCATATTGTGATATGTATTTTTATTTCATTATTAAAAATATTTTTATTAAAATTTATTTTAATTATTAATAATATAATTATTAAAAAAATTACATTACAAAAGATATTAAATAAGATACTAAAAAATAATTGATAAGTTATTTTTATTAATTTGTAAAAAAAATAATAATTTTATAAATAAAAAATAGTTTTTGGTTTAAGTTTACGGTAAACGTAAATATAAGTATTTTTTGTGTGGGTCCCACCTATAAACCAATAATAGGTTTCTGTTTTGGTATCGGTTGGAGGATCTCCCCTACTCCAAAATAAGTTTTTGGTATCGGTTGGAGATGCTCTTAGATCAAATTGGGCCCAACTCCAATTTTTATGAGTGGTTTTATGCGTAACCTATGACAAAATTGGGCCTACCTTTAACAAGCCAAAACCCAAGTTAAAAAAGCCCGTATTTTCAAAACACAACGGAATAACTACCATTCGTATTTTTCACAAAACAAAAACATTTTTAGCAAGAAATATAGGTAAAACCAAAACGAAAATTTTGAAAACAAAACATAAACAGTTTTTATCACGTCTTGTTATACATTTTATACATAGTTAAATTTAGCATGTCTAATTTCTAAGCACTAGGAATCAACGGCAAGTCGACCTCGTCGCACCACTCGACGAACCTCGTCTCGTAGTATCTCGTGTTGACCTCGTTCGGCCAATAGCTCAGCCAAACTTTCCCTCCGATCCTCCACTTCAACACGCTCCCTTCCATCTCCTTCCTCAACCTCCACCCCACTCCTTCCCCGTATTCCTCCCCGGCAAATATCAAACCTCCCGATTTCGTAAACGCCCTTCCCCCTCCCGTGTATCGCCTCCGAAAATTAATCCCTCCCGTTTCCTCCCCTCCAATGGGAGGCCTCCACGTGGCGATCTCGACACCTGTCGTGTTGTCGCACAAAATCGCGTCGAACGTGGCCAAATTTCCTTCCACGTCTTGGTCCCATCTCCAATTCTTGATTTTCGCCCTAGCCGTGGGCCGGCCCAAGCTCAGCCCGCCCACGTAGCTCGCCCCGACTTCCGGCCCGACCCAAGCCCGAACCCTCGACGGGAAATGCTTCTCGTTACTCAAGAAATCCTCGCCCGAGCCCGACCCCTCCTTGAACCCCAGCTTCACCACGTGGATCCTGATGTTGTCTACACGAGCATTCACTAGGATGTAAGAGTCGAGAACTCGAACCGTGTACTCGAACTGAATCACCACCTCGAGCTGCTGGTGGGCCAGGGCGTATTTCAGCAGCGACTCCTTCGGGCCCACGATGCCAGGGAATCGACTCTTTTGGCACTGCATACACCGCATGGATTTAACCGGAGTGTAGCCCTTGAGGGCCCACAGTCCATGAGACTCAACGGCGTAAGAAAACCCGAGGCTCCTCGAGGGCGAAAGCGTCAAATCACTCACCCCCGCCTCAACGTCTCTCAAAATCAACCACTTGGCTAACATGTACCCGAAGGTTCGGACGAAGCAGAGCTCCACATCGGTCCCCACCGCGAGGAAGAAATTTCGCATGATCGGGCCGGGCCCGCGCGAGAGGGCCTCGGGAGAAATTACATGATGGAAATAGAAGGAGCCGACCTCGGAGGGGGAGTCGAATACGCAGAGCCAGAAGAGTCGGGTGATGAGAACGAGGCTGAAGAAGGTCGAGAATGACTCGGGCGAGTGGGAGTCGAGGATCCACGAGACTGGCTCCGGCTTCAGCTCCTGGAGCTGGGAGTGGGGGCAGCGAGAGACGATCTCACGGAGGAGATGGAGGACGAGGGGCAAGAAGGGCTTGTCGGAAGACAGGGGACAGGTGTCGGAAGCCCAGACGACGACTGTGTTCTCCTTCTCTGAATCGGTGGCTTGATACTGAGTAAACCCGAGGAAGCAAATGGAGAAGTTGATGAGGATGTCTGAGTTCGAGCCGAGCGTCGGCTCGGCTAGGAGCTGAATGGACTGAGCTGAGCTTGAGTTGGAGCGGGCGATGTCGAAAGTGAGGGGCGAGTTGAACTCGGACGAGTTGGGAAGCTCACATATCCATGACCAGATATCCATATTATGTTATTAGTATTGTGTTTGTACATGAATTTGTTTTTGAGGATTGTTGGAGTTTATAGAGGGACTGAGTGGCAGAGAGAGAGCCAACATGAAGTTGTAGATTATTTATTTTTGGTTTTATTTTAATTCTACCATGCATTTTAATTCATTTGAAAAAAATGAATATTTTTATATTTGTGGAAATGAATAGTTTAGTTTGATACTATCACAATATAAGTTTATAACTGGACTAGTCTATATATACCCAGTCAATTTAACTGGACTTGCATAATCTCCATCCTAAGTTTCCTAATACAGGACATATTTAATTTGGTGTGATTTTTTGTTCGATCTTACACATTGTTTTCTTTCATATCTTGTGTTTCCGTGAGTTCGTATTATTATGAGCTTGTAAATGTGAAATATATATAGCTATGTGTATATAAATAAATCACAAATATTAATATGCAAGGTGAATGCCAACATTTTCATTTAATGCATGATGTTAACATTGAATCAAAGTGGCTGTGGATGTACGTACCTCATAACCTGCGGTGTATAACACTGCACGTTCTGGATGCATAAGCTGAACAAGTCTCCAGAGACATATGTAAGAACTCGTGAGTCGTGACTTACGTTTCACACCGAAATCGATCTGTTTATCCTCTATCCTCTGTGAATGAAATTTTACAGTCCACACATTAGCAATTCTGTCAAATTTTCAACTAGTTCAAAGATGAAACATAATTTCATAAGTTGGTTATACTATGGCCAATCGAGCCTGCTCGAGAGAGGGTACTTAGAAGTTCCTAATGCTCATTTTGACAAAAAAAAAAAAATTATTTTATTTTTGAAATCTTACCATATAAATTTAAAGTGTTCAGTATAATGTTTATTAGCTCAAAACACTCTAAAATTACAGGAAAATATATTAGCAGAAAATAATTGTGACAGCCCAACCGATTCGGCCCAATAGGCCCAGTTGTTTCAGTTTCGAGTCTTTCGACGAAATACGATCTCTATGTATAAAATTAAAAATAAATAAATTAAAAAATAATTTCAATATATATTGAGTTTGCCTAATAATATGGTTTACCGAGAGATGAAGACGGTGTTGAGAGCTTACGGCGAAGTTCTCCGGTTGGTGCGCCGCCTGCCGCCGGACACGCGTCCTTACTACGCAAAATACGCTCGCGAAAACTTCGTCAACTACAGAGAACTCGACGGAGATGACGCCACTGCCCTCGGCGATCTCCTCAAACGAACTTACACGCATTCTCTCTGGGTCCTCAACAAGGTAGGTGATCAGTTCCTCTTGTTTTTTAACCTTCCACTGCGTGTTTGTGTGTGCATTAACAGATCTGAGATCTCTCTCTCTCAAACTCTCTCTCTCTAGAAATTGAAATTGAAATTGAAATTTGTGATGTGTGTGATTTTACAGTACTCGGTGAATGAATCTGTGGCGGGTAAGCTGAAGGAGATTTGCTCTGCGTGATGCGTTTGAACCGTGCGCGCAAACTGTTTGATTTTATTCCTCACTGGGATTTGAGTTTTATTTGTGTTGTTGACTTGTTGTTGATGGAACCGTTTTGGGCTTGAATTTTCACTTAGATTTGGGCTTTGTTTTATGGGTCTCAGTGTTTTTGCTATTGGCCCAACAATCTCACAGGACCAATTAATAAATTAATAAAAAACAATCATTTGTAGTCGTATTACTTTCTAATCATTTGCGACTGATGGTTTTGCATGTTCTAATTTTGTGTGTATATATAGTTTATGTTAGGAGTCTTTGTATATCTTTGCATTTTCTAATTTTGTGTGCGGTCTCTCTCCGTATATATACTTAATCCGTTTCAAATTAATAAACAAATTGTTATTATGGATTTGAGATAGAGGTAGTATAATATAGTCATTTTTAACATTTACAGAATAAATTATACTTAGAATATAAATATAAATAAAATTTTCTATTTTGCATCAATAAAATTAGCTTGACTTACAAAATCACTTATCTAAAAAAAACATTTCAAACTTTGGATATCCAATGCCAACCCCTATATATACATCACAAACAATTACCAACATTTTTGTCAAACAAAAAAAACACCTCTATCAACCATGTCTAAAACCACCTTCATTTCCATCCTCTCCTTCCTCCTCATATCATCCTCCTCACTCCAATCCACCCTCGCCGTCCAATACAAAGTCGTCAACACCGTCCAACAAACCCCCGGCGGCAAGCGCTTCACCTCCGAAATCGGGGCCCCCTTCACCCTCCACACCATGAAAACCATCAACGAGTTCATCTGGAAAGTCCTCCGACAAGACTCAGACTCCGAGCGAAAACAAGTCCCGCTCGTAACATGCAACATAACCGAGCTCTACGACGATGCCATGGGCGAGACAGGAGGGAACAACGTGTACATAAGTGAGTCGAGCATAGAGCGGGCTTTCCCTCCCGGGAAGGCCCGGTTCTCGTTCGCTTCGCTCATGTACCACGAGATGACCCACATTTTCCAGTGGTCGGGGGAGGGGACGGCCCCCGGGGGGCTGACCGAGGGGGTGGCCGACTACGTGATGGTGAAGTCGAAGTACTACGAGCCCGAGACGTTCACGAAGCCCGGGGAAGGGGGGAGGTGGGACGAGGGGTACGGAGTGACGGCCCGTTTCTTGGAGTATTGCGACGGGTTGAGGGAAGGGTTTACGGCGGAATTGAATAAGAGGATGAGGAAGGTTTACAAGGACGAGTATTTTAAGGACTTGTTGGGGAAGAGCTTGGAGCAAGTTTGGAGTGAGTACAAGGCTAAGTATATATGGTAGGTAGTTGTTTGATAATGATTAATGAGGATGTCTAAGTGATGTTAATTGGTGATCAGTTAATTTAATAAATCATTTTAAATAATGATATTCTATCAGTGAAATGTTTTAAAACTAAATTCACTACCAAAAAAAAAAAAAAAAAAAGTTGAATACCGACTCCCGGATTGGTCGGTACAATCTATACGGACTGTAATATTAACTGATTTCTGCAGTCCTTATAATCCGTGAAAAAAATGCTACATCTGCAGTGAGACGGAAGAAGCAAATTCGATATGAATGACAAGCTTTGAATCAAATTTCAACTGTGTGAATGTGAAGTAAATATTTTTTTCTTCCATTTGTGCCTAATAAAAGTAGGTAAATTTGTGAAACAATTACTATACGTTTCATGATGGTGTCGATAGTTAAATAGTTTAAGAAGAGTGCGTGTGGATTAATAATTCAAATAGTAAATCGTATTTATTTATTTTATTAAAAAAAAAACAATTATATCACTTTTTTTGTTTACTTTTTTTTTTTTTAATTTTACTTAATTTCTTTTTTTAATTTTACTTAAATTTTACCCTTGTAATTATTAATAGTGAATTAATTATTCAATTAACTGTTTTTTTGAATAACTATTAGTAATAATTATAATTTAATTTAATTATCATTATAAATAGTACTCCACTTATTATCACTTTACTTATTTTTGGAATAACTATTAATAATTAAATTAATTAATAGTTATTCCAAAAATAACTAAAGTGATATTAATTAATTAGTTAGTGGTATTCAAGAAATTAATTAATTTTTTGAATATCATTAAAAAATATTATTTCAAGTATATATGCACATGTCAAAGAATATTAGTATAGTAAAAAAATATTAATTTTAACCAAATAGTATGATAGTAGGGGTACAATTTTATTTTTAAGTTAAAAATTAAAATAATTATAAGTAAATTTTAAAATATGAGTAAAATTGTATTTTAAAATTAAAATATAAAATAATAATTTTTTTTTCTAAACGTGTAATAGTATAGTTGGGAGTTGGGACATAAAAAAATGTGTACTATAACTTTTTGAGGAAGAGAAATACATTTTCCGCTTATTTTTTTTATTATTAAAAAGTCAAGCAATAGTTTAATACTGTCTATTATTTCTTACATTTTTTGTTAAAAAAATTAAATATTTTTTTGGGTTATTTTTTTTATATCAAATTCAACTTAATTAACTAATATTAAATGTTTTTCAAAAAAATCAAATTCATTAGAGTCTATTTCATTTAGAATCAAATTTACTCATTATACCACGCATAATTAGTAAACCTCAAATGAATTAATCGGGCTCTAGCACATATATAATATAATCCAAATTGCCATTTAGTATTAACATTTTATCCAATTAAAATTGCCATTTTCAATTTATAGGACTACCCAAATTTAAAACATAATATAATCCCAAAAAATCGTATTATTAAAACCAGTTCAATTTTTCTAAACTTGGTCAAACCAATCCAAGTTCTAATCCAATATATATATGCCTCACAAATCACAAGTCACAACAATCATAAGATCATTTCCTACAACTTCAACCCAACAACAAAAAAAAACTCATTATAAACCATGTCTAAAACCACCTATGTTACCATCCTGATCTCCTTCCTCCTCCTATCATTGTCTCTCCGATCTACCCTCGCCGTCCAATACAAAGTCGTGAACTCCGTCCCCTCCACCCCCGGAGGCAAGCGCTTCGACTCCGAGATCGGCGTCCCCTTCACCCTCGAGACCATGAAAACCATCAACGCCTTCATTTGGAAAATATTCAAGCAAAGCTCCAACGACCAACGAAAACAAGTCCCGATCCTAACGTGCAACATCACTGAGCTACACGACGGGGCATGGGGCGAGACGGGTGGAGACAACGTGTACATAAGCGAGTCGAGCATACAAGAAAACTTCCCGCCCGGGCAGGCCAGGTTTATGTTCGCCGGGTTGATGTACCACGAAATGACCCACATTTTCCAATGGTCGGGCAAGGGGACCGCCCCGGGCGGGCTGACCGAAGGGGTTGCGGAGTACGTGAAGATCAAGACGAAATATTACGACGCGGACTCTTATACAAAGCCCGGCGAGGGGAGCCGATGGGACGAGGGGTACGGAGTGACGGCCCGTTTCTTGGAGTATTGCGACGGGTTGAGGGAAGGGTTTACGCCGGAGTTGAATAATATGATGAGGGAGGTTTACAAGGACGAGTATTTCAAGGACTTATTGGGGAAGAGCTTGGAGCAAGTGTGGAGGGAGTATAAGGCTAAGTATGGTAATAACTAATAAAAGTGTGTTAAGATGTGTGGAGTGTTTTAAATAAATTTGGTGTACTAAGTTGTTGATTGCTCAAAATATATCAATTTAATTTAATGTCAAAATAAATTAAGTTGTATATTTTAATTAAGAGTTAGTTTGGAAAAATGGTATTTTAATTTATATATTTAGATTTTATATTATATCAAATTTATTTTTTAATTTAGTGTTTTAATATTTTATTTTGTTTAGCTTTTAGGGTAGTAACTTCTATTTCATTACAATCAAGAGCACATATTATTAAAATATTAATTACTATTTTACTTTTACATTTAATTTATATTTATTATTAATAAAATATTAATTTAGGTAAATTACTTAAAAATCATTTTACTTTAAATTAACATTTCATAATAAAATACAATTTTACTTTTACTTTATTCATTTACTTTTTCAATTAAATAATTTTATTTAAATGAACATTTCCCAATAATTAAACCTTTCAAAAAAAAAATTCTCTTACTCTTTTACTTTAAAATACAATTTTACTTTTACTTTATTTATTAATTTTTTCAACTTTACTCACAACTATTTCGAGAGAAGAGATTATATTTCAATTTTACTCACGACTACTTCAAGAGAAGAGATCATATTGATAAAAAAATAACATTTTTTTAATGTCCATGTCCGAAGAAGGGATCCTATAATATATAGTGTATAATATCATTTAAAGGAATAAATGAATATGAATATAAATAAAATTTTCTATTTTGAATCAATAAAATTAACCCAATTAACAAAATGAGCATGAAATCATTAAACAGTTTCAATGTACTCCAACCCATGACCCCTATATGTACACCACAAACAATCACCAAACATTATTATAAAACAAAACAAAACAAAAAAAAAAAAAAAAAACCTCTATCAACAATGTCTAAAACCACTTACATTTCCATCATCTCTTTCCTCCTCATATCATCATCCTCACTCCAATCAACCCTCGCCGTCCAATACAAAGTCGTCAACACCGTCGAACGAACCCCCGGCGGCAAGCGCTTCACCTCCGAAATCGGGGCCCCCTTCACCCTCAAGACCATGAAAACCATCACCGAGTTCATCTGGAAAGTACTCCGTCAACACTCCGACTCCGAGCGAAAACCTGTTCCGCTCGTGACGTGCAACATCACCGAACTCTATGACGGCGCATGGGGCGAGACCGGCGAAGACAACGTGTACATAAGCCAGTTGAGCATACAACAAAATTTCCCTCCCGGGCAGGCCAAGTTTATGTTCACCGGGTTGATGTACCATGAAATGACTCACATTTTCCAATGGTCGGGCAAGGGGACCGCCCCGGGCGGGCTGACCGAAGGGGTAGCGGAATACGTGAAGATCAAGGCGAAATATTACGACCCGGGCTCTTACACGAAGCCCGGCGAGGGGGCCCGGTGGGACGAGGGGTACGGAGTGACGGCCCGTTTCTTGGAGTATTGCGACGGGTTGAGGGAAGGGTTTACGCCGGAGTTGAATAATAAGATGAGGGAGGTTTATAAGGACGAGTATTTCAAGGACTTGTTAGGGAAGAGCTTGGAACAATTGTGGAGTGAATACAAGGCTAAGTATGGTAATAACTAATTATAAGAGTGTGTTAAGAATTAAGATGTGTGGAGTGTATTAAATAAATTTGGTGTACTACTAGTAGCGTCGTTGATCGTTTAAAAGATATGGATTTAATTGAGTTAGAATCATATTTGGTCCTTCCGAAATGGCCCATTTAGCTAGATGTCCTTTAACTTTATTTTTTATCAAGTATAGTCCTTTGGACGTCTTTTCCGGCCAAAAAGTCACGTGAATGGCACGTGGCTCCATTGTCTTGCCGGAAAGGTTACGTGGGCTTGTCACGTCAGCACAACTTGCCACCTCAGCAGGTGTGGGAAATTCAAAAATATTTCGATCATTAAAGTTGGAAAAAATAACCTTTACCACTAGGCTATATTAACTAGTTGAAATAATATATAACATAATTATGTTTTATTGATTATTTTTTATGTAAAAAATAATTTTTACTCCCTCCGTCCCAGGATTGTTTGCCAACCTGGTCAACGGTTCTTTTGTTTGACCGTCGATTACTTATGATAAAAAATATATAAAAATTATTTAAAAAATAATAAAAATAAATTTATAATATAAATTTATTTTTATTATTTTTTAAATAATTTTTATATATTTTTTATCATAAGTAATCGACGGTCAAACAAAAGAACCGTTGACCAGGTTGACAAACAATCCTGGGACGGAGGGAGTATTTAATATGATAATTATTAATTAATTATGTAATTCATAATTTATACTACAAATTATAACATATATATATAATTATGTTATACATTTATCAAA
The DNA here is from genome assembly GCA_954870475.1 of Euphrasia confusa. NCBI lineage: Eukaryota > Viridiplantae > Streptophyta > Magnoliopsida > Lamiales > Orobanchaceae > Euphrasia > Euphrasia confusa. The sequence goes on along the minus strand of OX940951.1, from coordinate 11,843,094 downwards.
CAACTTGATGTAGCTTAGTGGTAAAAGTTCTCATTATCAACTCCATTGACTAGGATTTGAATCCCGTGTTTAGCAAAACATTTTTGAATTTACCACACATGCTGAGGTGGCTGGTTGTGCTGACGTGGCAAGCTCACGTCAGCTTTCCGGCAAGACAATGAACTTTTTGGCCGGAAAAAACGTCTAGAGGACTATACCTGATAAAAATCAAAGTTGAAGGACATCTAGGTAAATGAGGAATTTCGAAAGGACCAAATATGATTCTAACTCGGATTTAATTTAATGTCAAAATAATTTTATAATTTAATTAACTATGAAAATTATTCTCCTTAATTCATGAAAAATTAAATTAAAAGATACTGTACATAAAATTTAAAATACACTATAATAATATAAATCTGAAATTTCATACTGTATAAGTGAACAAATGCATTGTAACACTATAGTTTGAAAATTGTATTCATGCTATCATGCATATTTGCAATAGACTAATTAACAAAAGTATTTATTTTATAGACAATTTAAGTGAAGATGATACCGTTACACAAAGTGTACCGAACTTTCAATTCGGTACATCGCCAATTAAAATGCAAAAATGCGACACGTGAAATTATTACATTAATTAATTAAATAATTAGTATTTTAATTATTATTAAATTGAATTATTAGTTAGAAAAATAAATCTTCAAAATCTTCTAAAATATTCAAAAATAAAATTAATATTATATTTCCAAATATTAAATATACTACAAAATTTATGAAAATTTTTCCACTTGTAATATTACTAACAAAATAAAATAAATTAAATTATCAATGTAATATTCAAATCAAAATATTATTTTTATTTAAATTATATTATTTTTATTTTAAATAAATAAGAAACATAATATCACATATTATGTTAGTAATAATATTAAAATATTTTGACATGCTTATATGTAAAATAGTTTTTCTTACAATTAATCTAAAAAATAAAATTAATCATTGACATTTTTACATAAATAACGTTATAATAAAAAAAATAGAATTATTTGACTAAATTCGAGATTTGATTCAAATTTTTATGGTTCTTATAAAATTAAATACTAAAATGAATATTATTATGTATTATTTGTTTAATATATAAATTACTAATTATGAATTCATTTTTTATTTCATATTTACATATATAATCTATTTTATTGAATGAATATGTCATTTTAAAACAATAATTACCACGTATAACATATATTATTCATATTTTTTTAATATCTTTATTTATAAATTAAATAATTAAACTAGTGTATATAAAATTTAATAATGTATACATTAATTTTACTTAAAAAATAAAATATAAATATTTTTTTATAAAACAAATTACGTTTTTTTTAATTTTTTCCTATGCTTTTTTTTGTCAATTTAGTATATATATTAATTTATTTTTATTTTATTTGTTAGTTACTATTATATTATAAGGGGGGAAATCTCATAGATTTTGTAATATATTTAATATTTGAAAAGATTATATTCATTTTATTTTTTAAAATTTTTATAAGATTCTAATGATTTATTTTCCTAATTAATAATTTAATTTAATAATAATTAAAATACTATTTATCTAATTAATTAATTTAATAAAGACATGTGGTCACATTTTGATTGGCGGTGTACCGAAAACCTGGTACACCTAGCGTAACGTATCCTTTTCCCAATTTTTAAGGGTTTTTACCTGAGCAGGTGGCATTATTAACTGACATATAATCGAAAATAGGGTGTCACACTGGATCTATGAGATGCTACACCGGGAGCAATACTCCTGATGGTATATTAACAGATGCATACACCATACACGTCGAGTGTGTGTGATTGAGTGTGTATTTAATATAATAATATTAAATCTACGATTAAGATTTTACATGGTGTACTTCACGAGGTGTAACATAGAAAAAACCGCCACACTCCTTTAATTAATTATAAAAATAGTAAGTAAATTCATGGAAAATAAAATTAAAAGATACATATATAAATTCAAAATATAATAATAGTATAATTCTAAAATTTCATACAAGTGGGAAACTGCATTGCATCTTGAGTTTGAAAATTGAACAAATACAATACATTATTGCATATTGAGTTTGGAAATCATACGCATGCATATTTGCAATCGACTATTCCACTAATTAACAAATATTTAATTTATAGACAATTTTAAATGTAATGCAATTTATATTTTTTGTAAAACAATTGACGAAATTATAATAATTGAATTTGAAAACTATAATATATATCATGCGTGATCAAATTATAAACAAACTGTATGATATTTCCTATATTTCATTATAACATGATTTTTTTAAATAGATATTTCATAATAAAAGGATATATACTTCTAAAAAAGATTTTTATTTTTTAACTTTAAAATATAATTTTACTCTTAATTTATTTTTTTATTATTTTAATTTTAATTTAAAAATACATTTATATCCTTTACTTTTTGATTAATAAAAAAAAATGTCTATATATTTACAAAACGGAGTTAATGGGCACATGTTCTTTGAAAATTACAAAAGATGTGTGAGAGTTACTTACATGAGGAAGGGACTATAATTAATTATGCTACTCTATTAATCAAAATTGGAAGAACAACCATCGGGTCGAATATTATGATTTACTAATACGGAGTATATTATATATTGATTAGTATCAGGCCATCCATCCCCTATTATATATTGATTAGTATCCTAACTCCCAATTAAGTACTCGAGAATACGAAATGACAACGTAGTCCCTCTCTTTTTCCATGCCCATGTATCCTTTATCATTCATTAATAACAATTCAAATCCAATTTAATCTAAAAATGTCAAGAAATTAATTTAATTCGGCATGACGTCATCCCTGATCGAGATGATTTAATTAATAATATATCGATTGGTTGTAAATTAAAAAATACTGTATTGTGTTTAATTTGCTTTAAAAAAATTTACATTCTTTTTGTTTTTGTGTGTTTTATATTGTCTTATATATAGGACAAACGTTATGGTGCAATGACCATCCATATATACTTGGAAGAAAAAAAAGGTAGGTAGAAACCATGAAAAGTGTACACCATCTCATCTTCCTCTTCTTCCTCCTCCATTTCCCATCCACCTCCTACGCTGTCAAATACGAAGCCATCAACCTTGCCACTAACTACCATTTCCCTTCCCGCTTCAAATCGGAGATCGGGACCTCGTACACAGAAGCCATCATGAAGACGATCAACGAATTCATATGGACCGACATCTTCCAGCAGCAGGACAACGGGCAATACGAGCCCAACAGGAAAATCGTGGAAGTCGTGATCGAAGGTCTTCATCCAGCAATACAAAGGGGCGGAGGCCATAACATGTGGCGAGAACATCAACGTGAGCGCGATATACCTGGAGGGGTACAAAGGTAATTTGAAGTGGGAGTTCACGTCGTTGCTCCACCACGAGATGACGCACGTCTTCCAGTGGAACGGGGAAGGGAAGGCTCCGGTAGGGCTCGTTGAAGGCGTGGCGGACTATACGATCCTCAAGGCCAACTACTACCCGGCGGCATTCGCGAAACCCGGGCAGGGGGATAGGTGGGACCAGGGGTATGATTACACAGCTAGGTTCTTGGAGTATTGCGACGGGCTGAGGCCGGGGTTTGTGGCGGCGTTGAATAACATGATGCAGCATGATTATTCCGAAAGTTATTTTGAGGAACTGACCGAGAAAACCGTCGGGCAGCTTTGGGCTGATTACAAGGCCATGTACCATGGGTAGTCAAGTACTGAAGTTGTTTGTCTGAATTCCGGTTTGCAGCACTTGTCTTTGCATTAATGTGATTGGAATATTTCAAATTTCCTTCTTTTTTTCAATAATAAATTAATAATTATATTACGTCACATGGTCGATCATTTACGTACCTTAGGGATAAATTTTAAAATACACTCAATGGGATAGTGTGTGTAAATTTTTTATACAATCACTTAATAATATACTCTCTCTGTTCCAGAGCTATAGTCACAGGTGGTCAACGCTGACTTTTTTTGACCGTCCAATACGTATGATAAACGGTACACAAAAATTATGAAAAAATAACTAAAATAAAATTTAACGTATTGGACGGTCAAAAAAAGTCAGCGTTGACCACAAATGACTATAGCTCTGGGACAGAGGGAGTATATTTTTATAAATATAATTCATAAAATGTCATCTCAAATACGCTTTCAATCCATTGAAAATTGATTTATTTGGTAAATCAGTTTCTATAAGTGAATATGTACGTCGATGACCCAATATGTAAATCGGAGACAGAATTTTTCGTTAACGGACAGAAAAATATAAATTGGGACATCACTACTCAAAGTTATAAAATATAATCCCAAAGTTTAATTGAAATATTTTTTTGACACAAATAGTTAAAATAATACTATATTTTTTTTTTTGATAAAAAATGTGTAAAAGTGTATATTTAAATGAAAGAATAAAGTAGAAGTGATTAAAATTTCAAAAATATGTTAAAATGTATGACTATAATTGTATTTTAAAGTGAAAAATTTTAAGTACTTTTTTTCTTAATTATTATGAGACATAGATATTAGAAGTATATTTTATTGTGTAATGTTGGTTTGTTATACATTGATTAATAGTAAATAAATAGTAAAAAAATAAATTTACCCATTTTTATAACGAAACTAGTCAAATTCACAATTAATTAACCATATGTAAGTAGTTTTTAGTTTTTAAAATTTTAATTACAATTTTATCTATACTTTTTAATTTTATTTCAAATTAATTTAACTCGATTTTCTTGATAAAAGATAGATTTAACGATTGAGATTTGAATAATTTGACATGGTATCATTTTGTTGACCTAATTAGTCAACTATAAGCCCGTCTACGTCTACAAAATGTGTGCATATGCCATGCTTGTTTCCAATAAAGTGGGACAAAATCATCAAAAAAAAAAAAAATCATCACGATTATTACGAAATGACAGTAGTGCCCCGCTCATGCCCTTCCTTAATTAGCGGAACTTCAAACGGAAAACATTTTAATTTATTTTCGACGAAAAAAAACAAACAAACATGAGAGGTTATCAAGCTTTATTCTTTATACTAATATTAATAATATTAGCCCTCCCGCACTCTCCCTCCGCCGTCAAGTACCATTGTACCAAGTCGTCAACGCCGCCCCGAACACCGCCGGCGGCCGCCGCTTCGAATCCGAGATCGGGGCCCGGTATGGCGGTACACCCGACAGGTCATGCGGGCGATCAACTTCGTGGTCTACGATCTCTTCCAGCAGTACAGCTGGCACGAGAGGAAAAACGTGAGCCTGGTCAAACTCATCGTGAGCGAGTACGACGGGGCGGAGGCCATAACCCGCGGCGAGGAGATCTCCGTGAGCCCGATATACTGAGGCGGGGGTTCGTGGCCATGTTGAATAGGAAGATGCGGCATGATTATTCGGATGGGTATTTCAAGGAGCTGACCGGGAAATCGGTCGGGCAGCTGTGGGATGATTATAAGGCCAAGTATCTGTTGAACTTATGAGTTTAATCGTACAGTAAAATAAGTAGCTTTTAATATTGGACATTTGTCTTAATGACGTGCCAAAATTAAAACTTTATCAGAATATTTAATCAAAATAAATAAATAAACATAAAATAAAGTTTTAATTTTGGCACGTCATTAAGACAAATGTCCAATATTAAAAGCTACTTATTTTACTGTACGATTAAACTCTGATAAGTTCCAACAGTATCGTCGTCGTTCCTAAGTAGTTGGATGTATATATCGCTATATTACCAAGTACTAAGTAATGAGTTTGTTGTAATAAATTTCTTTCTGTTGTGAAATAGGAGTAAAATGTAATTTAGTGTTCAATCTATCGATCTATATATGCGCCTTGCATATTTTTGAGCTTCGGTCTGTTCGACAATATATTTGATTCACTAATACAAATTAATGTCGAGTTTTTAATTAAACTTATCTTATAGTTCGAGCTGTTATCAGAGTCTTATAAGTCTATAACGTCGAGATCCTGATCGAGTTTGACTTTCGACAGATACGACTCTACCTGAATTAGTTATTCACTTATTGAACTATATATCAAGCGGAAGAATATGGTTATTACTTGATTAATAACACGCCATTCCCCACACTTTGTTCTGGAATGCGCATGCTTTCGACAAGATCTTTCAGAGCTACTGATCACTCCTAATTAAGTACTTACTCGAATACGAAGAAATGTCAACTTAGCCTCTCTTTTCTTGCATGCCATTGTAATTGACCTATACCAAAAAAAAAAAAAGTCTTGGGAAGAAAAAATGCTGGTGAATTGGTTTTTATCACTCGAATTACTTTGACGCAGTCTGATGCAAGATTTCCGTTTACTTTCCAACGAAGACAATTTTTAATTATGATATCGTATTTTATGACGATTAATAAGAGCCAATGCCAGTTTTTTGTTGGAAAATGAGCGTCTCGTAGAGAGCTCCGATTTGATATCTCATACGCTCAATTTGTAGTAGTATGAATGACAAATTAATTTTTACAGATGTAACTAATTGGAAGAGAATTCCAAATGGGACAAAAATAAAATATGCACGGTGTAATGGAAAAACATAGGAGAGTACCCTATTATACATACATTTTTGCTACTTTATTGTTGAAAAATAATAAAATAATAATAATAATAATATAATTATATTATTGTTATAATTATTATAATCATAAGTTACATTTTAAATTTTAAATAGTGAAATAATGGTCATTAAGTGACATTAGTGTGGTGATATGAATGACTAGACGTTACACTTTTGGTCAAATTGTCTAGATTCAACGAATCATCGTCTCCAACAATTTTTATATAAGAGTCGTCGATTATTATGCAAAGATAATTGGAAGAGACTAAGAAAATAAAAGATGGAAAAGAAATTATACAGACATATTTTGAGCAATCGATCTCGTCTTTTCTTTGTTATCTTTCGTTATTTGACCCTCCGGTGATATTTCTTAGGCAACATCTCAATTCGCCGTAAGCAAATGTTTTGCTTTGCAATCGTTGTATCCTGGGAAACAATCGTACCCGTAGAGGACGAATTTGTTTTAAGGAAATCGTGTTGAACACGAGTCTCGATTTATTCGATTTTTCATTTCTTCCATCTTCCTCTAATGGTATACTTGAAACAATATACCGCTAGCTAATAGTGTATTACAAAAATTACTAAAGTCTTAAAAGCTTCAACACCAAACTGATGGTGTATAAACATTAACATTAATTTTGTAATGTATTAAATTGTACCTGAAACAATGTTAGCTAACATTCTTCTAACATTCTTCCGTGCTTCACTGCATGGTGTTGAAACTAGTTAACTTATAAAACATATAACCGTGTGCATGGTGTTGAAACTAGTTAACTTATAAAACATATAAATTCAATTTAAGAGGAAAATATTTATATTTATATTTATAATATATTAAAACTACAGGTAAATTTGATCAATAATAACTATTCATTTATTCATTTAAGCACAACAAGATTTAAAATAATTGAACAAATTCGATTATTTTAGAGTTTAATAACTCACCCGACAAGAAAAATTCAAAATCGATCTCAAACTCAAAACCCATAACACACATGTGAACTCACAAAAACTCAAATTAAAGCACGAAAAACAAAGATACAACCAGTGGCGGAGCCAGAAATAAATTTCTGTAGGGGCTTTCTTTATATATATATATATATATATATATATATATATATATATATATATATATATATTTTTTATTTCTTTTAATATATAATAAAATATTTGACTAAAATAAACATTTATATATGATAATATGACCGTAAAATGTGTGTATAAAAATAAGGATTTTTTGTTTAAAATATGAAAAAATAATATCAAGTATTTACAATTTTTACATTAATAATAGTAAGAAAATATGAAAAAAAAACATATTATTTTGTTATATTTTTCTACAATTATTTTAAAATTATATTACAAATTTACAATAATATTGAGATAGAATATTTATTATATATATAATTATTATTTGATAATTTATAACTATTTTTATAGAATATTTTACTTAAAATACATATTCTCAATTAAAAGGCAACACACATACATATATTTAATTAAAATAATTATTTAATTAATAGGTATAACAGTAAGTTTCGGTAATTTATACGGTAATAATTAAATTAGTTTTATACCGTACTCCCTCCATCCCTCTATACAATGCATAGAGAAATGTTTACGTAGATTAAGAAAAAGTGATTTTTTGTGTATTTAATAATATAAAGTGAGGGTATAATAGGTATTGATGTGTAAGTAATAAAGTAGGTAGTTGAAAAAGTAATGGTATAAGAGTAAATAAATGTGTATTGGGAGGATAAAATTATGAAAAGACATTCCATTTATGGAATGTGCACTGTTTTAAGGGATGGACTAAAAAGGAAAGTATGAATTGTTTTAAAAGAAAGAGGGAGTAATAATTAAATTGGTTTGTCTCGAACTCTGTATACTTAAAACTGATATAATTATTAAGTACAATAATATAAATTCGAAACTTAAATAATTTATCAATAAAATATATTAAATTAATTAAAGCTTAATAATAATCATTAATCAGCCCCTCCTAATGTCGGTTTTTGTGTTTTACCAAGTCAGGGCTCTGGGGGCTTATCCATAGTTTATAATAATTTTTTACTAATTACACATAAAATTTAATTGTAAAAAACAAAAAAATAAAATTCTACAGGGGGCTTAAGCCCCCAGAAGGCTCTTCTTGCATCCGCCCCTGGATACAACGATCAATACAAGACATTGTTTACGAAGATTCAGTACTTGTGGAAGCAACTACCTAGCTATGTGCTGAGAGAGAGGGGTGTCCGGTACACCCCGGTCGTAATCTTATAACCTACTCCATGTAAGCAATGCATAACTTTAATTTCAAGTTTAACCTTTTAAAAAAACAAGTATTAAACCCTAATACTTCTTCGCCTAAAAACTCTCATTTTTCTCTTGTACTCGTTGTTGTGTCCGATCGACGACACCCTATAGACTTGGTGAAATCCGAATTATGATAAAAATAAGTTGTTTATCTCATAATTTTATTTAGGTGACGCATGCGATTGCGTCTAGGTAGTATATATGGAATCCTTTAATTTCTTTTCATGCAAATTTAATTAAAAATTCTTTAGTTCGCTTTATTTTGTCCCTATATACAAGACAAACGTTATGATGCAATGACCATATGATCTTCTTCATACCTAAGAAGTAATTAAAGAAACCATGAAAAGTGCACACCAATATCTCTTCATCATCTTCTTCTTCTTCATCCTCCATTTCCCATCCCCCTCCTCCGCCGTCGAATACAAAGCCCTCAACGATGTTGGAGGTGGAGCCAAACCATCAAGACGGGAGTCGAGTCGAGGAAGAACGGGCGAAGAAAAACCGGGAGTTTCTCGGCCAGGCGCCAGGCGGGCGCCTGGGGACCAGGCGGGCGCCTGGTCCAAACTTCAGAGAAGCCCCAGCCCGAGCAAGCGAGCGCTCAAGGGCCAGGCGGGCGCCCGCGACATTGGGCAGGCGGGCGCCCAGGGACCAAGCGGGCGCTTGGTCCCAGCTTCAGAGAAGCTGTTTCTCGAGCAGGCGGGCGCTTGGTCTGGCAGGCGGGCGCTTGGTCCCTTGACCAGGTGATGACCAAGTTTGACTTCGTGTTTGATGGGCTTTAAGCATTGGGCTTTTAGGGTTTCACCTACCCCTATAAAAGCACTTCCTCTCCTCATTTATGTTCAACCTACCACACTTTGAGAGATTAGATTTTAGATCTAGATCTAGAAAAAGAGAGAAAGAGAGAAATAGAGAGATTGTGAGATTTGTGGGAAATCTTTGTAATCTTTGTATTGTTTCTCGTTTCTAGTGGAAAGTTCGTGGCGGCAAGAAGTGGACGTAGCCCATTCAAGGGTGAACCACTATACATCGTTTGTTCTTTATTTTCTCGTTGCTCTCGTGTTTCGTTGCTCGTTTCGTATCTTGTGCCCGGAGTAGTAGTATCGTTTTTTCGCCGTTTGTTTGTCGTAGAGTTCGTATCTTCGTTGTTGTGTTTTGGGACTTGAACGATCGGGTTGATCGGGTCCCTAACAATTGGTATCAGAGCTTGTGTTAGAGCGGTCGGAGGATACGATGAGTGACGACATGATCTTGGGCGGAATCGCAAGGTTCGATGGGACGGATTTTCCCCATTGGAAATCGCAAATCGAGGACTACTTGTTTGGCAAGGATTTGAGTGAGCCGTTGGGTGAGAAACCGGAAGAGATGGGTGAAAAGGAATGGAACAAGCTCGATAGGAAGGTTCTTGGAGTAATCCGATTGAGGCTATCCAAGCACGTGCACGCCAACGTAGCCAAGGAGAAGACGACGTCCGGATTGATGAAGGTGTTGTCGGATATGTACGAGACTCCTTCGGCGGACAACAAAGTCCATTTGATGAAGAAGCTTTTCAACCTAAAGATGGATGAAAGGGGCTCCGTAGCCAAGCACGTGAACGATTTCAACACGATAGTGAATCAACTCTCGTCCGTGGCGATCGAGTTTGATGATGAGGTCCGTGCCTTGATTCTACTAGCTTCGTTGCCTAATAGTTGGGAGCCGATGAGGGCGGCTCTAAGTAATTCGGTTGGAACGGAGAAACTCAAGTTCATAAGTGTACGGGATAGGGTCCTTGCCGAGGAGGTTAGGAGGAATGATTCCGGGGGCATGCCGAGTTCGGCCTTGAGTGTTGACAACCGTGGAAGGGGCCAAAATCGCTCCAACAATGGAGGCAAGGATAAATCGAAGTCGAAAAATGGTAGAGGGAAATCGAAGTCACGAAAGGTGGAGTGTTGGAATTGTGGCAAGACGGGCCACTATAGGAACGAGTGTCGGTCACCGCCAAAGGAGGATAAGAAGGGTGGTGCTAATGCCGCAACGGAGGACATAGCGGATGCTTTGGTGTTGTCGGTGGATGCACACATCGACTCTTGGATCCTCGATTCCGGTGCTTCCTACCATACTACCGGACATCGACATGTGTTGGAGAACTATCGAGAGGGGTACCTTGGGAAGGTAACCGTTGCCGACGGGCAAACCATGGATATCGTGGGCATGGGTGACGTGTCCTTGAAGATGTCCAACGGGCAAAGATGGAAGTTGACGGAGGTGAGGCATGTGCCTAATCTTAGGCTCAACTTGATATCGGTGAGCCAACTCGATACATCCGGGCATAGAGTAACCTTTAATAGAGGTTCATGGAAGGTGTCCAAGGGAGTAATGGTAGTGGCAAAGGGAGACTTAGCCGGAACCTTGTATAAGGTCTTGAATTGTGAAGAGACCTTCGGGGTGGTGAATGATGCTAAGAGCTCGGAGCTATGGCATTGCCAGTTGGGGCATATTAGTGATAAGGGGTTGAAGATGTTGTCGACTAAAGGGCTCTTGCCGGAGTTGAAGTCGACTACCCCTCATCCGTGTGAGAGTTGCATCTTAGGAAAGCAAAGGAAGGTGAGCTTCTTGAAAGGTGGAAGAGAACCGAAAGAAGGGAAGTTGGAGTTGGTCCACTCGGACGTGTGGGGTCCTTCCCCGGTTTCTTCGTTTGGAGGGTCACAATACTATGTGACTTTCATTGATGATGCCACAAGAAAGGTGTGGGTATATTTCATGAAGGCGAAATCAGAAGTGTTCGATGTCTTCAAGAAATGGAAGGCCTTGGTGGAGAATGAGACGGGTGTGAGGGTGAAGTGCTTGAGGTCCGACAATGGAGGTGAGTACATTGATGGGAGCTTCAAGAGCTATTGTGCCGAGCATGGGATCAAAATGGAGAAGACGATCCCCGGCACACCTCAACAAAACGGTATTGCCGAGAGGATGAATCGGACTTTAAACGAGAGGGCACGGAGTATGAGGCTACACTCCGGGATGCCGAAGATGTTTTGGGCCGATGCCGTCAACACCGCGTCTCACTTGATAAACCGAGGGCCATCGGTTCCTTTGGGGTTTCGTATTCCCGAAGAGGTATGGAGTGGAAAGAAGGTGGATCTTTCCTATCTTCGAGTATTTGGGTGCTTGGCCTATGTCCACGTGGACGCATCTTCGAGGAGCAAGCTCGACCCAAAATCAAAGAAGTGCTACTTCATCGGCTATGGAGATGCGGAGTTCGGGTACCGGTTTTGGGATGAAGAAAATCGGAAGATAATCCGAAGTAGAGACGTGGTCTTCAATGAAGCGGTGTTGTACAAGGATAAGAAGGTTGAGACCTCGGAGGTCGATCAACCGGAGAGTGAAGTGTGGGACGATCTTGATTTTCCCGTCCGGAGAGACGATAAGGCGCATGAGGAAGGCCAACCGGGCACCGGAGATGAGGTGGACTCGGGTGATGAGGTGGAGGTTAATGATGAAGTGGGAGTTGATGCCGAGCCGGAGGCGACCCCACAAACACCACCTATGGTTGTGCGTCGGTCGACTAGAGAGAGGAGACCAAATCAAAAGTATGTCACCACACTCTATCATGTCTTGCTCACGGACAAGGGTGAGCCGGAGACCTTTGAAGAGGCTATGCAAGCCGGAGACTCGAGCAAGTGGGAGTCGGCCATGGATGACGAGATGGACTCGTTGGTGACGAACCACACTTGGGAGCTAGCCGAGCTACCTAAGAAGAAGAGGGCTTTGCATAACAAGTGGATATACCGTGTGAAGGAGGAGCACGATGGGAGCAAGCGGTATAAGGCGAGGTTGGTTGTGAAGGGATTTCAACAAAAGGAGGGAATCGACTACACCGACATATTCGCTCCCGTGGTTAAGATGGTGACCATCCGGCTAGTGCTCGGTTTAGTAGCAAGGGAGGACCTTCACCTCCAACAAATGGATGTGAAGACGGCGTTTCTTCATGGTGAACTTGATGAGGAGATCTACATGAAGCAACCGGAAGGGTATGAGGCTAAGGGCAAAGAGAAGCTTGTGTGTAAGCTCAAGAAGAGCCTCTACGGGTTGAAGCAAGCGCCGAGACAATGGTACAAGAAGTTCGACGGTTTCATGAAGAAGACCGGCTTCTCTAGATGTGAGGCGGACCATTGTTGTTTCTTCAAGAGTCTTGGGGACTCTTACTTGATCTTGCTATTGTACGTAGACGATATGTTGATCGTGGGAGCTAGTAGACGGGAGGTCGACAAGCTCAAGAAGGAACTATCGTCGGAGTTTGCCATGAAGGATTTGGGCGATGCTAAGCAAATCCTAGGCATGAAGATTGTGAGGAGCAAGGAAGGGATAAAGCTCTCACAAGAGGATTATGTCAAGAAAGTCTTGATGAGGTTTAGTATGGAGAATGCTAAATCGGTTAGCACTCCGTTGGCCGGGCACTTTCGATTGTCGAAGGAGGATTCGCCCGTCACGGAGAAGGAGAGGAGGCATATGGAAAAGGTCCCGTACGCGTCGGCGATAGGGAGCCTTATGTATGCTATGGTTTGTACGAGACCGGACTTAGCACACTCGGTGGGAGTTGTGAGTAGGTTCATGAGTAACCCGGGGAGAAGGCATTGGGAAGCCGTGAAGTGGATACTTCGGTATTTGAGGGGGACCTCGAATTATGCTTTGTGTTTCCGGAAATCGGAGACGGGGTTGCTAGGGTACGTGGATGCGGACAATGGTGGGGATGTCGATAGCCGGAAGAGCACGACGGGCTACGTCTACACCTTCGGAGGGACGGCCATTTCTTGGGCCTCGAAGCTACAAAAGATCGTAGCACTTTCGAGTTGTGAGGCGGAGTACGTAGCCGTAACCGAAGCCGCCAAGGAGATGATTTGGTTGCAATCCTTTCTAGAGGAGTTGCAACATGGAGGAAAGGGGAACGTGTTGTTTTGTGATAGCCAAAGTGCTATACATTTGACGAAGAATCCGGCATTTCATGCGCGGACGAAGCACATTCAACTCCGGTACCATTTCATTCGATCGGTCTTGGAGGAAGGAGAGTTGGTGCTTGAGAAGATTCTCGGGAGTGAGAATCCGGCGGATATGTTCACCAAGGTTGTGCCGTATGTTAAGATGAGGTTGTGTGGAACCTCGATCGGACTCCTCGGTTGAGGAGAGGGTTTGCCGCCACGGACGAGGAGGAGTTGAGGAGTTGATTGGTTGTGTCTCCAAGTGGGAGATTGTTGGAGGTGGAGCCAAACCATCAAGACGGGAGTCGAGTCGAGGAAGAACGGGCGAAGAAAAACCGGGAGTTTCTCGGCCAGGCGCCAGGCGGGCGCCTGGGGACCAGGCGGGCGCCTGGTCCAAACTTCAGAGAAGCCCCAGCCCGAGCAAGCGAGCGCTCAAGGGCCAGGCGGGCGCCCGCGACATTAGGCAGGCGGGCGCCCAGGGACCAAGCGGGCGCTTGGTCCCAGCTTCAGAGAAGCTGTTTCTCGAGCAGGCGGGCGCTTGGTCTGGCAGGCGGGCGCTTGGTCCCTTGACCAGGTGATGACCAAGTTTGACTTCGTTTTTTATGGGCTTTAAGCATTGGGCTTTTAGGGTTTCACCTACCCCTATAAAAGCACTTCCTCTCCTCATTTATGTTCAACCTACCACACTTTGAGAGATTAGATTTTAGATCTAGATCTAGAAAAAGAGAGAAAGAGAGAAATAGAGAGATTGTGAGATTTGTGGGAAATCTTTGTAATCTTTGTATTGTTTCTCGTTTCTAGTGGAAAGTTCGTGGCGACAAGAAGTGGAAGTAGCCCATTCAAGGGTGAACCACTATACATCGTTTGTTCTTTATTTTCTCGTTGCTCTCGTGTTTCGTTGCTCGTTTCGTATCTTGTGCCCGGAGTAGTAGTATCGTTTTTTCGCCGTTTGTTTGTCGTAGAGTTCGTATCTTCGTTGTTGTGTTTTGGGACTTGGACGATCGGGTTGATCGGGTCCCTAACAAACGAAGCCACCGCCTACCCCGGCGGGGCCCGCTTCGAATCGGAGATCGGGATCTCGTACACAGAAGCCATCATGAAGTCGATCAACGAATTCATATGGACCGACATCTTGCAGCAGCAGGACAACGGGCCGTACGAGCCCAGCAGGAAAATCGTGGAAGTCGTGAAGGTCTTCATCCAGCAATACAAAGGGGCGGAGGCCATAACATGCGGTGAGAACATCAACGTGAGCTCGATCTACCTGCAGGGGTATAAAGGTAATTTGAAGTGGGAGTTCACGTCGTTGCTCCACCACGAGATGACGCACGTCTTCCAGTGGAATGGAGAAGGGAAGGCTCCTAGTGGGCTCGTGGAGGGCGTGGCCGACTACACGATCCTCAAGGCGAACTATACCCTGCCCGCATTCGCGAAACCTGGGCAGGGGGAGAGGTGGGACCAGGGGTACGATTTCACGGCCAGGTTCTTGGAGTATTGCAATCGGCTGAAGCCGGGGTTTGTGGCGGCGTTGAATGACATGATGAGGTATGATTATTCCGACAGTTATTTTGAGGAGCTGACCAGGAAAAGCGTCGGGCAGCTTTGGGCTGATTACAAGGTTAATCCTGTGTAGTGAGAATTGAAGTTGTTTGTCTCATATGAATTCCGGGTGGTACGTACCTTTGGAGCACTTGTCTTTTGCATTATTGTTTGGTGATTGGAATATTTCAAATTTCCCTTTTTTTCAATAATAAATTACAGTAATAATTATACTATTATGTTGTGTTCGTTTATTCATCATACTGTACATCAATCACATAAAACATTTACTTAAAAACCTGGTATGTAATTTGTCATAAGAAATAATTATTTAAATATTATTCATTTTATTTTTTCAATCACATAATCTAATTTCTATTAACTATCATGTTAAAATTTACTTTTTACATTTCAATCAATCACATTTATAAAAACCATTAATTACAAAAAAAAAAAAAAAAAAAAAAAAATTCAAAAAGTAATCATATACTCCCTCTGTCCCAGCACCAGCAAAAGATGCAATACTTTCTTTGTAAATTACAAATAAAGTATTGTATCTTCATCAAGAACTAAGTATCTCACATCAACATTGTTTTTCCAATATAGATTTGGACACTCATTTTTTACATGCTCCATGTCTTTGCATTCAAAACACTTGATTTTGGACATATCCTTTCCAAGAGTGCTAGAATGAACTTTCTAAACTTTGAAGAGCGATTTCCAGAGGAGCTAGAATAAGGGAAGTTCGAACTCCCAGAAGGTCTTTGGCTCCGAAATTGCTTGAATCTCCTTTTTCTCCGGATGTCTTGTCGAACAAGATAATTCACAGTGTCTTGTTGAGCTATGAACTTAGAAGTGCCACGGCTCCTGACTCATCGTCAGATTCTTTAGCATAGTAGGCACTTACATTCATACTCGGAGAGGAGTTCGAACCCTGAGGAGTCACATGAGAGTTCGGACTCACTATAAGTGCTCTCATAGAGTTATCAAGCGGAGACATGTAGTTGTCATCTTTGAGTTTCTTGTTCAACTCATAGTCTTTGAACACACTCATTAGTTCATTGTAGTTCGAAGTGTTTGCCAACTTGGTATTTTCCACGGCTACCACTTTTGGCTCGAAAGAGGCGTTCAGAGTTCAAAGCACAGTGCAAATGTCGGAGTGAGGAATAGGATCCCCCAGTTCATGACACTCACTAATGATGGACATAATTTTGTTGTAGTAAGAGTTCAAATTCTCATCATCTCGCATATGAAGTTTTTGGAAGGCCGTGTTGAGTCCTCTCACTTTGGACTTTTAATTTTGATACTCTCACTCTCTTTACATATGTTCTCAAGTGTATCCCACACTTGTTTAGCAGAAGTAAGATGTTTGATGAGTTGGAACATGTGAATGTCAATATACTCGGTAATAATATGAATAGCCCGGTCATTAAAAGTGGCAGCCTCATGCTCAGCTGCAGTCCAGGTGGACTCATCCTTAGGAAGGGTATCACCATCATCATCCCTATATTTGGGAGCCTCCCAACCCCTGACTACTGAACCCCATATTCTTGAGTCAACTTGTTTAAGTCTCATTCGGGTCTTACTTTTCCAGTAGGAGTAGTTTTCGGCATTGAGAATAACGGGCACAACAATATATGTTTTCATGATTTCGAACCTCTAGCTAGGATCTCACCAAAGTAGCAAGGTGAACCGCTCTGATTCCAATTAAAATTGTGTTTGAAAAACTAAAGTGTTAATTTGAAATCGTATCATTTTCTTGACCTATTAGTCAACTATAAGCCAGTCTTGTGTGCATGCTTGTTTCCAATAAAGTGGGACAAAATCACATCGAGATTGGTCAAATTTCAAAAACAAACAAATAAATAAATCATCACTATTATTACGAAATGACAATTTTGCCCCGCCCAGTCTCCTTAATTAGCGGAACTTCAACTGAGAAATATTTTAATTTATTTTCGACGAAAAAAAAAACATGAGAGGTTACCCGGCTTTGATCTTCACACTAATTTTAGCCCTCCCGAATTCTCCCTCCGCCGTCAAGTACCAAGTCGTCAACGCCGCCCCGAACACCGGCGGCGGCCGCCGCTTCGAGTCCGAGATCGGGGCCCGGTACACCCGGCAGGTCATGCGGGCGATCAACTTCGTCCTCTACGATCTCTTCCAGCAGTACAGCTGGCACGAGAGGAAAAACGTGAGCCTGGTCAAACTCATCGTGAGCGAGTACGACGGGGCGGAGGCCATAACCCGCGGCGAGGAGATCTCCGTGAGCCCGATATACTGAGGCGGGGGTTCGTGGCCATGTTGAATAGGAAGATGCGGCATGATTATTCGGATCGGTATTTCGAGGAGCTGACCGGGAAATCGGTCGGCCAGCTGTGGGATGATTATAAGGCCAAGTATCGTCGTCGTTCCTAAGTAGTTGGATCATGCATGTATCATCGTTATATATTACCATGTACCATGATGGGTTTGTTGTAATAAATTTCTTTCTGTTGTGAAATAGGAGTAAAACGTACTTTAGTGTTCAATCTATCTATATATGCGCCTTGCATATTTTTGAGCTTCGATCTGTTCGAGAATATATTTGATTCACTAATACAAATTAATGTCGAGTTTTTCAACTTATCTTATAGTTCGAGCTGTTGTCAGAGTCTTATAAGTCTATAACGTCGAGATCCTGATCGAGTTTGACTTTCGACAGAGACGAACCTGAATTAGTTATTCACTTATTGAACTATATATCAAGCGGAAGAATAGGGTTATTAATTGATTAATAACACGCCATCCCCCACACTTTGTTCTGGAATGCGCATGCTTTCGACAAGATCTTTCAGAGCTACTGATCACTCCTAATTAAGTACTTACTCGAATACGAAATGTCAACTTAGCCCTTCTCGCATGCCATTTTTTTCCCTTTAATTATCAATCATTAATATTAGCGTAACTTCAAATCCAATCCTACGCTCATTTGTCAAGAACTTTCACCCTATATAAACCAAACGCCAATTCGAACAAATTAAACACTTACGATTACGTACCATGTGTTAGAATATATTAGTTATTATATTTATAGGATTAAGTTTACCTTTTGTTTATAAGATTAGGGTTTACCTTGTGTTTTGGCTATATAAAGCATATCTCTTGTATATTTTAGATCACGCTTATTTTGTTCTAATACCACAAGTTTTCTACGTTTATCTTTTCCTTTCCTTTAACCCTTGTTTGTTAATTTTGGTTCGTTTTGGTTCGTTTTGGATAATTGGTTCGTTTTGGTTGTTGGTTAATTTTGGTTCGCTTTGGTCAATTGGCGTTTTCGGTTTCGCTTGTTTTCCAATGGCTCCTAGTGAGGACTCGTTGCAGTCAATTGGTGTTCGTTTGGATGTGGCTTCAGAGTCTTTTGTTTCCATCCACCGAGGCAGAGTATCGTGCTATGGCTTCCACTACGGCTGAGATTATATGGTTGCGCTCATAGATTTTTCGTTGACAAACTCTCGATGCTTCTTGCTATACCATCGTGAGTTTGAGAGGGGGTGTTATAATATATTAGTTATTATATTTATAGGATTATGTTTACTTTTGTTTATAAGATTAGGGTTTCACGCTTATTTTGTTCTAATACCACAAGTTCTCTACGTTTATCTTTTCCTTTCCTTTAACCCTTGTTGAATTATATAAATCCTAACACCATGATCAGAAGACAACAAGCTATGATCATCATCACCTCCGTACTGTTGCAAGTGATCATAATATTAATAGTCATCCCGCCTTCCTCCGCCGCTAATTAATACCAAGTCATCAACGAGGTCCCGAACACCCCCGGCGGGTCCCGCTTCAATTCCGAGATCGGCACCCGATACACCCTGCAAATCATCCAGGTATAGTGACATAACTAATTTTATCAAAAAATATCTAGATACTAAAATATTTACCATTACATATGATCATATATATGTAGGCAATCAACTTTGTCGTATACGACGTTTTCCAACAGTACAGCTGGTCCGAGAGGAAACCAGTCGAGCTCATCAAAGTCTTCATAGGAGAATACAACTACGACGGGGCCGAGGCCATAACCTACGGTGAGGAAATACACGTGAACCCGACGTACCTGGCCGAGTACGTAGGCCAGAGGACCTTAGATGGGACTTCACTTCTTTGCTTCGCCATGAGATGGTCCATGTTTTTCAGTGGGACGGAGAAGGGCGGGCCCCGGTCAGCCTTTCGGAAGGCGTGGCTGATTTTGTGAAGCTGAAGATGAGCTACAATCAGAAGGGGTTCGCGGTGCGGGGGCAGGGAGAGAGGTGGGTGTTGAAATTATGAATGTAGTAAACTTGAATGTAGGTTCTTAGAGGAATATGAAAGGTTATGTATCTAGAAACCGAAAGGTTATGTATCTAGATATTGAAAGGTTATGTATTATAGTTGAAGAGTCACACACGACATTATAAATAGTCGTGTGGAATAAGAACTCTTTAGGGGTGTCATTCGACACAAAAGTCTATATCTTATAATGACTTAACCCTCTCTTCAAGAATCACTATACGGGCCCACCCAAAAATTCTAACAGTGGGACCAAGGGTACAATGTGACCGCGAGATTCTTGGAGTACTGAGGCCAGGGTTTCGTGGCGATGCTGAATAGAAAGATGCTGCACGATTATACCGAGGGTTATTTCGAGGAGTTGACCGGGAAATCGGTCGGGCAGCTATGGGATGATTATAAGGCCAAGTATGACGGCGGACCACGGTAATTATGTGAAACAATAAGCTTTACCCGTGTTATATCAATAGTCACACACTCACACCTCATTTAATTAAAGAAATAATTATTCATATTTTTTTATTTAAAAAAATATATATAACTTTACATTTTTACTTTTTTTTTAAACACTATTCTCAATTACTCCTTCTATTCCAAATAAATGAGCATAAGGAATGTTCATTAATAAAAATTAATAAAAAAAAAATATATAGAGTAACATAAATTATGATCTGGAAAGTAATAGTTTGATGTATGGAGTTTTTTGTAACAAAATTATGTGATGATTTATAATGACTAATTAAATATATAGTATTAATTATTTTTTAAGTATATAATTTTTATTGGTTCGTATTTAAAATTCACTTTTTAATATTATATTATAATTAAAATTTAATGTTACCATAAAAAGCCCTTCATCATATTATGAATTTGGAAAATATTTTCAAATGAAAATGGGTAAAAACAATATTGTAAAATAAATATTGTCATAAAACTAAATTGCTATAGAATATATATAATCTGTTGGATTAATAGAATCACTAATTACAAAAAATTATTAAATTCACTACTTAGGTATAATACCTATAATCATTAGCCATTAGATTCATCATTTTAGGTATAATACCTTTAATATTATTAGCCATTTTATGCTACCCTATAATGAATATTAGCTATGCAAACATTTTCAAATGAATTTGGCAAATATTTTCAAATGAAAATGGGTAAAAACACTATTGTAAAATATATATTGTCATGAAACTGAATTGCTATAAAATATATTTATAATCTGTTGAATTAATAGAATCACTAATTACACAAATTTATTTAA
The DNA here is from genome assembly GCA_954870475.1 of Euphrasia confusa. Taxonomy (NCBI): domain Eukaryota; kingdom Viridiplantae; phylum Streptophyta; class Magnoliopsida; order Lamiales; family Orobanchaceae; genus Euphrasia; species Euphrasia confusa. The sequence continues at coordinate 11,822,051 of OX940951.1, read as the reverse complement.
TTCACTATTTTAGGTATAATACCTATAATTAATAATATTTTCTATTAGATTCATCATTTTAGGTATAATACCTAGCTATAATTATAGACATTTTATGCTAGCTATAATGAATATTTGTCATGTAAACATTTTCAAAGGAATTGGCAAATATTTTCAAATGAAAATAGGTAAAAACACTATTGTCAAATCTATAGTCATAAAACTAAATTGCTATAGAATATATGTATAATCCGTTGGTTAATAGAATCACTAATTAGACAAATTTATTTAATTCACTTCATTTCTTTATATATAATCTATGACAGTTTATATGCAACACCATCCATACATACATATACCTAGACTTATAGTAAAGAACAAAAAAAGTGAGAAACCATGAAAACTATCCATCTCATCTTCTTCCTCCTCCTCCAAATCCTCCTCCATTTCCCATCCACTTCTTCCGCCGTCAAGTACGAAGCCATCAACCTCGCCACCAACTACCCCGGCGGGGCCCGCTTCGAATCCGAGATCGGGATCCCTTACACTCTAAGCATCATGGAGAAGATACACAATTACATATGGACAAACATCTTCGAGCAGCATGACAACGGGAAATACGCGTCCGACAGGAAAAACGTCGAGGTCGCAAAGGTGTACATCGTGCAGTTCGACGGGGCGGAGGCCATCACATGGAGCGAGAACGTCAACGTGAGCTCGCTCTACCTGCAGGGGTATAAAGGTAATTTGAAGTGGGAGTACACGTCGTTGCTCTTCCACGAGATCACGCACGTCTTCCAATGGAACGGGGAAGGGAAGGCTCCGATCGGGCTCATCGAAGGCGTGGCGGACTATACGATCCTCAAGGCCAACTACTACCCGGCAGCATTCGCGAAACCCGGGCAGGGGGATAGGTGGGACCAGGGGTATGATTTCACGGCCAGGTTCTTGGAGTATTGCGACGGGTTGAGGCCGGGGTTTGTGGCGGCCTTGAATAACATGATAAAGCATGATTATTCCGACAGCTATTTCGAGACGCTGACCGGGAAAAGCCTCGGGCAGCTTTGGGCTGATTACAAGGCCAAGTATAGTGGGACGTTATAGTTTGTCTCTGAATTAATCTCGGTTGGTTTGCATTATTGTTTTAACTGATTGAAATAATTTTTTATATTTCATGTTTTAGAATTTTTCTTAATTTGGAAAATAAATTAATGAAATGGAGAATATTGGAATTTTTGTTTTTTGCTCTTTTAATTCAATGATAAATTAATAATTAATAAATCGAATCAAATATTTGAATATTCGAATAAAGTAAGAGTAAAAAGTGATATTGATAAAACATATGTAGAAAATTTTTACTTTAAAATATTCTATCATTTTTAATTTCCACTAATTTTTCACTCTAAATTAATCATGAAAAACTCATTTATTGAAAAATATATTCGACCCACTATATATCAAAGCAGGCCCAACACAATAATTGGACCCTAACCGATGAAATTTTCAGCTTGCCCAAAGATGACACTATGTCCACGAGTAGAGCCGACAAAACCGAGCCTACTCGTGAGGGGGCGTGTTAAGTATATATCCCACATCGATTGGATAAAGATCATAACTCAAATATAAGTTACAATAGATTATTTTATTACCTTAACAAGATCTTTTAAGGTGTATACTGACTCAACTTTGATAACATGGCGGGAGTCGAATCCAAGACATGCCACAAGACTAGGCTCTGATACCATGTTAAAGTTGGGTCAATAACACCTTAACCAGAATTAGGAGTCGAATCCAAGACATAGGCTCTGATACCATGTTAAAGTTGGGTCAATAACACCTTAATCAGAATTAGGAGTCGAATCCAAGACCAGCCACACGGCTAGGCTCTGATAACATGTTAAAGTTGAGCCAATAACACCTTAACCAGAAACCAAAATTAATTATCCACCTGTTGAGTCTTCCTCTGAGGTTGAAATCGGCTCACAAGTGAGAGAATATTGGAGAATATATTTGGTCCACTATAAATATATAGTTGTCAAACTTTTCTTATAACAGTTCGACCTTTTAGATAAAGAGATTTCTAACATTGCCGAATATATTCTCCAATGCATACCAAGTACTATAATTTGACATGGTGCACAATGACCATATCCATACCTAAAAAGTAAAGAAAAAAACTGCACACCATCTCATGAGAATACAACAAGCTATGATCTCTTCCGTATACTACTGCAACTGCAAGTCTGCAAGTGAACTTACGTGAAGTTGAAATCGAGCTATACACCAGGGGGGGGGGGGGGGGGGGGGGGTCGTGGCGCGGGGAGCAAGGGAGAGGTAGGACCAGGGATATATACGACGTCAGGTTTTTTGGAGTGTACTGCGACAGCTGAGGGGTTCATGGCGAATCGGCGATCGATGCTGAATATAAAGGAAGATGTATTTAGAGTACTTGAAAATTAGTCAGATGGATATGGGATGATTATAATTAGGCCAAGTATCACAGTCCACGGTTGATTTGAGGATGGTATAGTTATATGTGGGATTTTGAAAGTGTTTGGTGAACATACAGATGTATTTCGAGTACTTGAAAATTAGTCGGATTGATGTGGGATGATTATAAGGCCAAGTATCACAGTCCACGGTTGACGTTTGGTGAACATAATTATGTTGTGTGAATAAGTAGTTTTTTTTATCAAGGTCAATTGCAATGTCTTGGGGTCGAACATTGGACCTTACGTACTCAATTCAAGTACTCAACCAACTGAACTAACAACTCTTGACTGAATGAATAGTTTTATGATAAATAATTGTTCTTATAATGAAATATAAGTAAAAAAATTGTAGATTTTAATAAAATAAATAACATATGTTGTGACCAAGTTATAATAATATGTAGGTAGTTTTTTTTTAAAAAAAATTATATCATAATTTATGGAGTAATTATTAATTAATTATTTAGTATTAATTAATTGTTAAGTATTGTATTAATAAATTGTCAAAATTCAAAATGAGGAGATTTATGTGTAGTGAGTGTATTATAATTAAAATTTGATTTTACTTTTTGCCATTTAAAATAAGAGTTATTATGGAAAAAGGAAATCGTGATTTATGTAATTATAACACAGTTTCATGATTTACTGTTTTTAAATAAGTGTAAAAATTTTAAACGTTTTATATTATTTAGAGTAATTATATATTAATAATTATAAATTAAAGTATCATTTAAAAATTCAAATGTCTTATATACCTTTTATTTAATCAATAATTAAAATTATTTTTAAAACTAATAGGGGAAATTTTGGTAGTTATTCTCGAATTTATAATTAGGAAAAATTAGTTTATTTAATTAAATAGAAACATTAAAAATTTCCCTAAATTAAAATTTTCCCTTAAAATAATGCACCACTATATAAAAAAGTATATAACTACTTATTGAATCAATCATATTATGAATTTGGCAAATATTTTCAAATGAAAATGTATAAAAACAATATTGTAAAATAAATATTGTCATAAAACAGATTTGCTATAGATTCTATATAGAATCACAAATTCCACAAATATCTTTAATATTCACTTCATATTTTTTGTATATATATCTATGACATAGTTGATACTTGATAGTACAACTACCATCCATACCTATACCTAAACTTGTTAAAGGAAAAAAACAAAAAGTGAGAAGCCATGAAAACTACACACCATCTCATGATCTTCTTCTTCCTCCTCCAAATCCTCCTCCATTTCTCATCCTTCTCCTCCGCCGTCAAATACGAAGCCCTCAACGTCGCCACCAACTACCCCGGCGGGGCCCGCTTCGAGAAGGAGATCGGGATCCCCTACACACTAAGCATCATGAAGAAGATACACAATTTCATATGGACCAAAATCTTCGAGCAAAACGACAAAGGGCAATACGCGGCCAACCGGAAAATCGTCGAGGTCGCAAAGGTCTTCATCGTGGAGTACGACGGGGCCGAGGCCATAACATACGGCGAGAACATCAACGTGAGCTCGTTATACCTAAAAGGGTACCAAGGTAATTTGAAGTGGGAGTACACGTCATTGCTCTTCCACGAGATCACGCACGTCTTCCAGTGGAACGGGGAAGGGAAGGCTCCGGTAGGGCTCGTGGAAGGCGTGGCGGACTACACGATCCTCAAGGCCAACTACTACCCGGCGGCATTCGCGAAACCCGGGCAGGGGGATAGGTGGGACCAGGGGTATGATTTCACGGCTAGGTTCTTGGAGTATTGCGATGGGCTGAGGCCGGGGTTTGTGGCGGCGTTGAATAACATGATGCAGCATGATTATTCCGACAGCTATTTCGAGAAGCTGACCGGGAAAAACCTCGGGCAGCTTTGGACTGATTACAAGGCCAAGTATAGTGGGTAGGAAAGTGTTGTTTGTGTTGCCCGGAGCTCAACAAATAATTAATCTGGTGCAATTTAACCGATTGAAATAATTATTAATTTATATTTCATGTTTTAGATTTTTTTCTTAAAATGGAAATAAATCAAATTGAGAATATTGGAATTTCTATATTTTTGTTTTTCAATGATAAATTAATAATTAATAAATCAAATCAAATATTCAAATATTATAATTTTATTTTATTTTAAAATGATTGAATAAAGTGAAAGTAAAAAATAATACTGATGAAACATATGTAAAAAAAATGTATAAACGCGTGGAATCTCCATAATTGCTTTAGGGAATATTTTTTTAATTATTTTATATTTAAATTTGCACAATCTTTTCACTCTAATATTTATTAATCAACCTGAAAAACTAATTAGTAATTATATAATGTCTAAGTATAAATTAACTGCAATGGCAGGTTGAAATGATTTCATATTATTAATCGTCACTGTTCAAATGTTTATCTAGTTTGCTCTACATACTATACTATACTATATTCCAAAATTATTAATTATTGTAACAACTAACAATCATATATATTACCAATTTGGCAAATATATTAAAATGATCATATTTGTAAAAACAACATTTTGAAAATAAATATTGTAATTGCTATATATATAAATATTAACAAATTTCTCTAATTAATTCCCTTAATTATTTTCTCTTATATATATCCATGAGACCATGACATAGTTTATAGTGCAACCACCATTCATACCTAGACTTGTTAAAAAAAAAGTGAGAAGCCATGAAAACCACACACCGGCCATTGCATGATCTTCTTCCTCCTCCAAATCCTCCTCCATTTCCCATCCTCCTCCTCCGCCGTCAAATTCGAAGCCCTCAACGTCGCCACCAACTATCCCGGCGGGGCCCGCTTCGAAAAGGAGATCGGGATCCCCTACACACTACGCATCATGAAGAAGATACACAAATTTATTTAATTCACTATTTTAGGTATAATACCTATAGTTAATAATATTTTCTATTAGATTCATCATTTTAGGTATAATACCTATAATTATAGACATTTTATGCTACCTATAATGAATATTTGTCATGTAAACATTTTCAAAGGAATTTGGCAAATATTTTCAAATGAAATAGGTAAAAACACTATTGTCAAATCTATAGTCATAAAACTAAATTGCTATAGAATATATGCATAATCCGTTGGTTAATAGAATCACTAATTAGACAAATTTATTTAATTCACTTCATATCTTTATATATATTCTATGACATAGTTTATATGCAACACCATCCATACATACATATACCTAGACTTATAGTAAAGAACAAAAAAAGTGAGAAACCATGAAAACTACCCATCTCATCTTCTTCCTCCTCCTCCTCCAAATCCTCCTCCATTTCCCATCCACCACCTCAGCCGTCAAGTACGAAGCCATCAACCTCGCCACCAACTACCCCGGCGGGGCCCGCTTCGAATCGGAGATCGGGATCCCTTACACTCTAAGCATCATGGAGAAGATACACAATTACATATGGACCAAAATCTTCGAGCAGCACGACAACGGGAAATACGCGTCCGACAGGAAAAACGTCGAGGTCGCAAAGGTTTACATCGTGCAGTTCGACGGGGCGGAGGCCATCACATGGAGCGAGAACGTCAACGTGAGCTCGCTCTACTTGCAGGGGTATAAAGGTAATTTGAAGTGGGAGTACACGTCGTTGCTCTTCCACGAGATCACACACGTCTTCCAGTGGAACGGGGAAGGGAAGGCTCCGGTCGGGCTCATCGAAGGAGTTGCGGACTACACGATTCTCAAGGCGAACTACTACCCGGCAGCATTCGCGAAACCCGGGCAGGGTGATAGGTGGGACCAGGGGTATGATTTCACGGCTAGGTTCTTGGAGTATTGCGATGGGTTGAGGCCGGGGTTTGTGGCGGCGTTGAATAACATGATGCAGCATGATTATTCCGACAGCTATTTCGAGAAGCTGACCGGGAAAAACCTCGGGCAGCTTTGGACTGATTACAAGGCCAAGTATAGTGGGTAGGAAAGTGTTGTTTGTGTTGCCCGGAGCTCAACAAATAATTAATCTGGTGCAATTTTACTGATTGAAATAATTATTAATTTATATTTCATGTTTTAGATTTTTTTCTTAAAGTGGAAATAAATCAAATTGAGAATATTGGAATTTCTATATTTTTGTTTTTCAATGATAAATTAATAATTAATAAATCAAATCAAATATTCAAATATTATAATTTTATTTTATTTTAAAATGACAAATCAAATATTCAAATATTATAATTTTATTTTATTTTAAAATGATTATAAAGTGAAAGTAAAAAATGATATTGATGAAATATATGTAAAAAAAAATGTATAAACGTGTGGTCCATAATTGCTTTAGGGAATATGTCTTTAATTATTTTATATTGGCAATTTTGCACAATTTTTTCACTCTATTATTTATTAATCAACCTGAAAAACTAATTAGTAATTATATACTGTATTAGTATAAATTATATACTGTATTGCTCAACTTTTTTTCGATTGTCGAAAGTCAAATCAAGTTTGGAAACTCTGTTATTCTTGGCTTTTCGTCTCCACAGCCCTACCGAATAGGCCGGCGGCTCACTCTTTGCAACACTTGGGAGTTTGGAGAAAAAAACGTTCGACGAAGATTCTTGTGTGTATTTGGTCTTGTGTGCTTTGGTTCATTTGGAAAGCAAGAAATCTTCGTCTTTTTGAAGGCCTTGAAACAACTTCCGTAAAAATATTTGAAGAAGCTAGAGCTAAGTCTTGGAGTCAACTTTCTTTAAAAAGTTGCATTAATCGTAATTTGACGTTTCACGATTGGTGTTGTAATCCTAGTTTGTGTATGACTTAGGTGAACTCTTATTCTGTTTAGTACTTCTGGTACTCCTTTTTAATATACCTATTTCTCCTTTAAAAAAAAAAGTATAAATTAACTGCAATGGCAGGTTGAAATGATTTCATATTATTAATCGTCACTGTTCAATTGTTTATCTAGTTTGCTCTACATACTATACTATACTATATTCCAAAATTATTAAATATTGTAACAACTAACAATCATATATATTACCAATTTGGCAAATATATTAAAATGATCATATTTGTAAAAACAACATTTTGAAAATAAATATTGTAATTGCTATATATATAAATATTAACAAATTTCTCTAATTAATTCCCTTAATTATTTTCTCTTATATTATATCCATGACATAGTTTATAGTGCAACCACCATTCATACCTAGACTTGTTAAAAAAAAAGTGAGAAGCCATGAAAACCACACACCATTGCATGATCTTCTTCCTCCTCCTCCAAATCCTCCTCCATTTCCCATCATCATCCTCCGCGTCAAATTCGAAGCCCTCGATCAACGTCGCCACCAACTACCCCGGCGGGGCCCGCTTCGAATCGGAGATCGGATCGAATCCCTTACACACTTAACATCATGAATACAATCAACGAATTTGTATGGACCAACATCTTCCAGCAGCAGGACAGGGGAAGATACGTGTCCCGAAGAAAAATTAATCGTCGAGGTCGCAAAGGCTTACATCGTTCAGTTCGACGGGGCGGAGGCCATCACATGGCATGGAGCGAGAACATCAACGTGAGCTCGCTCTACCTGCAGGGGTATAAAGGTAATTTGAAGTGGGAGTACACATCATTGCTATACCACGAGATGACGCACGTACGTATTCCAGTGGAACGGGGAAGGGAAGACTCCGGTAGGGCTAATCGAAGGGGTGGCGGACTATACGATCCTCAAGGCCAACTACTACCCGAAACCCGGGCAGGGGGAGAGGTGGGACCAGGGGTATGATTTTACGGCTAGGTTCTTGGAGTATTGTGATGGGCTGAGGCCGGGGTTTGTGGCGGCGTTGAATAACATGATGAGGTATGATTGTTCAGACAGTTATTTTAAGGAGCTGACCGGGAAAAGCGTCGGGCAGCTTTGGGCTGATTATAAAGCCAAGTATCGTCATCAATGTGTACTGATTTTGTTTGTTTAAATTAAATTCAAAAAAATATTATTTTTATTATGTTGGAATAAAATACAAGTAGAAGTTAACTTTATTTTTATTATGTTGGAATAAAATACAAGTAGAAGTTAACTTTATTTTTATTATGTTGGAATAAAATACAAGTAGAAGTTAACTTTTATTTTCACGTGAAAAATAAATACTCCAGTATAAAATTGAGTAAAGATAAAAAATGATGTGAAAATTAAAGTGAAACATAAATATAATTAATTATTTATTTGAGTAATTTTTTCATTTTTTTAGAAGATACAACTATACTAGTATAAGGTAAATAATCATATAAGTAAAATCGGATATGATATAAGAAACACTCCACGCGCTCGTGTAGGGTCGTGAGATAGTATTCCCAAATCGATTCAAAGAAAAATAATTGGCGCAGATAATGTAACCTGTCAATAATACCAACCTCAATTTCGGGGAGAGGAGATCGCTTCACTCCTCGGGTTACGCCTACTGATGGATCTCACGGCGGCGTCGATCGGTGCGATGGCGTTGCTTTTTATTTTCCTTCTCTTGTCCACCGCCGTCGAATCTGCCGAGGACTTAACCGCCGCCTCGGATCTCCACCGGAAGTCGCCTGCAGCTTGCCTTTGCGATGACGTCATCGAGCCATCCGGATACCCTTGCTCCGAGCACACTGTAATTTCTCGCTTTCATTTGTAGTATTACTTTATTTGTTAACAAAATTATACCGACAATCGACTGAGCTTAAGAGTTTTTAATTCGATGCAGTGATTATCGTCTAGAAGAATATTTTTGAAAATACTATGAATCCGATTTTTATTTATTTTTAATTTGTTTGTAATTATTAATTCGTTAGTTAAATGTTAAAAAAAAATTCAGACTCAAACGAAAGATGGGTACCTATTGGGGCTTCAACGTGTTTCGTCTCCATCGGATAACATTGTTCGAAGAAGGGGCTCACCGGTTCTGCTAATTCATGGGCTTTTTATGGTAATTATTGCTAATGGTATTTTAAGAGAAGAGTGTAATGTTGTTAATACATTTATTAATAACTGAACAGGCAGGTGATGCATGGTTCATGGACTCCCCTGATCAGTCGTTGGGGTTTATCCTTGCCGACCGCGGTTATGATGTTTGGGTTGGTAATGTACGAGGGACAAGATGGAGTCATGGCCACGTGTCTCTCTCGGAGAGGGATAAGGTGAATGCTTATTCCTTTAGTTCCTACATAGGAAATAAAGGAGGTTGTTTAGTTGGTTGTGTCTGACTTCTTAAAGTTTGTCGACATGAACTTCCCACACTCAAATCCTATTTTACCGGGATGATTGTGAAGTTAAAGGATATTCGTTCATTTTCTATTCCCAAGCTTGATTTTGTTATTTTTAACCTGTGAGATGTGACGGATAATAAGAGGTGTAACTAAACAAAATTCCGTTACCTATTTTAGGTAGATTTTCACGCGCGTGCACGGATATTTTTTTGTGCAAAGGGAGAACTTTATTTATCTGGCATCTCTCTGTTGGACCTACTTTAAGAGATACGTTAGTGAAGAGATATCTCAATTTTTTGGTTCTTCGCATTGATTTGGTTTTGGTTATGTTCTCTTTGTTTCAGAAATTCTGGGATTGGAGTTGGCAAGATCTCGCCCTGTATGATCTGGGAGAAATGATTCGTTACATATATTCTCTGACAAACTCCAAAGTTTTTGTTGTTGGACATTCACAGGTCTCCAATCTCATGAGATATTAAAAAAAAAGTGTATATGTTTATATATGCTGTTTGTACTACTTCTACAGGGAACTATAATGTCTCTGGCTGCCTTCACTCAACCCGATATAGCTGAAATGGTTGAAGCTGCTGCACTTCTTTGTCCCATATCATATTTGGAACATATCACTGCCCCGTTTGTTCTTAGATTAGTTAAGATGCGTATTGACGAGGTTTGTTTGGTGCCCTTCAAGTCATTCCCTGTTTGGAACTTTCTCTAGTCATATTGAAAATTCTTATCCTTTTTTATAGGTAATCCTTGCTATGGGCATTCACGAACTCAATTTTAAAAGGTCCACTGTACGTTGATCCTTATCTATTCATTACATACTTTTCAAATCTCCTCCAGGCTTGTGATTGTTTCCATCTGATGTTTTCAGTGTCTTGGGCACTCGCATTATGGATATGATGTGTGATGGACACATGGACTGTAAAGACATGCTTACTTCTATTACAGGTTCTCGATTCTTGTTGATATTTATTCTCTCTATGTTTCGGTCCGCTGGGGTAAAAGGTGATTAATGATGGACGTGGATGATAAATTTGTTTCCTGTTATATAAGTAACTCGGTGACTATATTGTAATTTTTCAGGAAAAAATTGCTGCTTCAATAGCTCTCGAATAGATTTCTATCTTGAATTTGAGCCTCATCCGACATCCTCCAAGAACTTGCATCATCTTTTCCAGAGTATACTCCCTCTCTCTCTCTCTAGAAAATATGTAAGAATGTTAAATGGGGAGAGGGATGGGTTCTCGAGAATAACCTCCATAGTCCATACATAGTGTATTGTATTTCGATGATATATGCCCAACACTGATGTTCGAAACCACTGTGTCTGGCAGTGATCCGTAAAGGTACTTTTGCAATGTATGACTACGGAACGTGGAAAAATCTGATGTACTATAGCCAAAGAAATCCACCGGAGTTTGATCTCAACTCAATTCCCAGTTCGTTGCCAATATGGATGGGGTATGGAGGCACTGATGCATTAGCAGATGTTCTGGACGTGCGTCATACTCTCAAGGAGCTTCCGTTGAAACCGGATGTGCTTTATCTTGAAAACTATGGGCATATAGATTTCCTTTTGAGCGTAAAATCGAAGGAAGATGTTTATGAAAGTATGCTCGCGTTTTTTAGCTCACTGGGCAAATTTGCCAGTTATTGACCTGCTTGTGTATATACTTCTTGTTGCAAATATAACACTCTCTGTATTGCTTGCTTGCTTGTATTGATAGTGTTGTGTATTTTTTTTCATCGTTAAATTAAGAAAAATAATATTTTAATACACTGACCGACTCAGTTCAATGAGTTCATTATATACCGACAAAAATGGAATACTTTGATGATTTGCAACTAGGTCGAATTTGACAACACTTCCGTCGCCATTCGCTTCCAAGAGACTACAATCTAAAATCTCAAACATCACTTGCATAATACCCGAAGAACATATAATGCTCGACGGAAAAATAGATTTCAACATCTTCAACTTCAATTAACAGAACACGTTACCTTCAAAATATCTTGATACGGAGTGATGACAAAAATTGAATTTTCAGTCGTTTAGTCGTTTAGCTTGAGTCTAGTGTAACGAATCCTTCCATGACTTTAGGTGACAGCGAGATATTATCCGATAAAATTTCGATTAATTTAGCTTCTGTGTCTTTGCACCAACTAGCTAGAGCACAGTAATGGCTCGATCTGATTCGTAATCAATTCATTCTTCTACCTAACCTACCATTCAAAATTACTGATTTACCGTGTATCTGCATTGATTCCTTAGCCGACAAAGGGCACACGCAATTTGAAGAATGAAGGGCATTCCATGGAGTAAAGATCATATAGAATTTTAGATGGCAATCATGCTAGAAGTTGTTATATATTTGCATTTTTTTGACTACTTCAGTCCCACAGCTGTTGTGGACTGAGACTATTTTTCAAAGAAAGGAAATTCGATTGCGCTTGTGGGGGACACAAGAGTTCGTTGCTTAAACATAAATTTAATTATTTAATTAAACATAAATTGATTTGTAAAAATAATTAAACATAATTATTTACTTAAATTTATCCAGATTTACCAATCCCCGCCATATCGTACACGAACTCCTCCATGTTCCTATACGACGAACCACCTTCCGCAACCGCCTCCTCCGCCGCTCTCTTCCACCTCATCGCCCTCTCCCTCATCTCCCTCCCGTCCTCCATCGCCGCCCTCAGGCACCTCTCCACCTCCTCCCGCCTCACGACCCTCCCCTCCGCCTCCCCCCGGCACATCCTCACCCCCACCCTGAACACGTCCACCAGAAACTTGGCGTCCGTCACCTGATCCCCCCACTGCGGGAACGCCACCACCGGAACCCCGCTCGCCACCGCCTCCACCGTCGAGTTCCACCCGCAGTGCGTCACGAAGCACCCCGTCGCCCCGTGCCCCAGCACCGCCTCCTGCGCCGCCCACCCCACGATCCGCCCCCTCTCCAAAAACCCCTCCGGCAGAACTTGCGGCGGCGCCGCCGCCCTCATCACCCACAGGAACGCCACCCCCGCGAGCATCAGCCCGTGGGCGAGCTCCTCCACCTGCTCCTGCTCCAGCTGCACGATGCTCCCGAACGAGACGTACGCCACCGACCGGGCCGGCCGCGCATCCAACCACTCGCGGCAATCCTCCGGCGCGTGGAAGTCCACGCGCACCTCGTCGATGGAATCGGGCCGGGCCTTAAAAAGCGGGCCTATGGCCCTGACGGGCCGGGAAACTCTCGACACGTGCTCGATGACGTCACCTTCCAGGTCATCGAAGGTGTCGATCAGTACGCAGCGGGGCTTCGACAGATTCTCGAACTGCCCCAGAATCGCGTCCCGTAAGAACGGGTACGGGGTGTTGGGGTGCAGGAAGCTGGGTATCTCGTCGTGCTTGAGCGAGGGTAAAAACGGAATTTCAACCACCTTTTCGGGCTCTTCTTTAGTCGGGAAAAGGCCCGGATCTTGGTGGTAGTGGTAGTAAAGGGAGAAGCAAGCGCACGACTGGATCCAGAGGACGGCGCTCGGGATGCCGAGGGCCTCCGCCACGTCAGACACCCACGGGATGAAAGGGTTGTTGATGATGTATGAAACGGGCCGGGCCTTGGCCGAATGGGCCCGGATCATCTTCGTGAGCTGCTCTCGGCCCGCTAACTCCAGCTGGGCCACGTAGGCCCCGAGGTCTTTCCGGTTCGGGTCGTCCGGGGCCCACCCGTCGTCGAAGAACTCGAACCGGATCGAGCCCGAGCCGAGAGGGGTCGGGTCGTCGGAGGCGATGTTGTTGGCGGATCGGACTGATTCGGGAGCCGAGAAAGTGACGAAGAGGCCGAAGTCGGCGAGGCGCTTGCCGAGGCGGAGGAGCGGGTTGACGTGGCCCTGACCGGGGAATGAGACCATGAAGACGTGAATGTTTTTCAGGCGGTCGGTTTCGGGCAGCGTGTCGACTAAGCTGCCCATTTTGTTTTTTGTTGAAATAATTTTAATTTTTGAGGATGCTATTAAGATTTGGTAACAAGGAATTCGTGTGATGTGGAAGAGAGTTTATATAAGGACAAGAGGGAGGTGGGGCCCGGCCCGGTATAGGTGAATCATGTGTGCGACACACACTGCGACGGTGTTCGATGTATATATATGCATTGCATGAGTCTCAGCATGACGTGCCGTAATCTTATTGGTTTATGTTCTTCATACTTTCCATAAATTATAATTCTTGATGATCGACCTACTTTTTCGAGTAGTCGATCAAGTAAGGATTACTTACTTCTGTAGTTCTATGAGAGTGTTTGTACGACTTAAGTGGTCGTCCTTTTCATGTAAGAATCGGATGAGTAATGATCTTGATGTTCGATGGAAATTGCAAGTTATATACAGCTTGGGCCGCACATAACTGCATCAATATATTAGCCAGGCTCATTTATTATTTTTGTTTCATTCTCTGGGCCCGGCCTGACGTGTGAAGTGTACTTTACTGGGCCTGTGACTAAAACCCAGAAAAATGGAGAAAATGGCCCATCTTTTATTGATTGTTTGTTACTACACAAATTTAGTTCACGTAGCTGTTCAGAAGAAAATTATTTTTAGTGAGATCAAAAACTACAATAAAAAGAGAAGAGTATATTTTTATTTAAAATATACAAAGTAAAAAATATGAATAAAATTGTATTTTGAAATAAGAAAGTACAAATATTTTTTTAAGAGTTCTATCACTGAAAAGCATTAATTTAAGAAAAAAATGTCCTATTATTATGAAATAGAAACAGTACATGTTTTTTGAAGAAATATGAAATTTTAATTTTAAATTACAAATTAGCCGTGCATATTTTTTTCTTGAATAAATAAAATGTTTTTTTATTAACACTGCTTCATCGTCAATTACCATCATTCCATTAATTTGCTTAGGTCAAAATTAAGGACTCTTTTGATTTTCGGCTTTTCCATGGAAGATTTCGCCTTTGAATTCAACCCACGGATCACAAGGATTGGTCATGTTGAAATATTTGTGTCTCACAAATCCACATCACTCCATATATGAGATTGAAAATGAGGAAAACCCACAATAAAAGTAATTGATTGATTATCTAGTTGTACGTAATATAACTAAAATCTTGATCATGCGTTAGGGTTTCGTACTATTACTTTTGAATTATTCTTCACGTTTTCTATTATACATTATCTATATTAGAGTTTTGGTTGGGCTACTATTTTTACTTTTGGTTTGGTTGGTTGTTGGAGAGGGTCACATCTTCAAGAACTTGAAGATTTGATTTGGTATGGTTGCATCTTTTCCACATACCTCCTGTCATTTTAAGAAAAAAAATAACTATGACAAAAAATGAAAAAATAAAATAAATAAGTTAAAATTGTAATTGGTAATTATAATAATATAATAAGTATAGTACTACTACAGTATATCATTTCTATGCAACTTTTTTAAGAAAATATGGGTCTGAGCTCAAAGTCCCTTTGACTCGAAGTCAATCATGAATTTAATTTAAAAATTAAAGATGTTTAAAGTGTACAAAATTCTACGGAGTATATGTTATTTAAAAATGCAATGTAAATTGAATTGGTATATCATTTCGCAGTCACAAGTTTCTCAGTCATCTTTAGAATATTTATTAATTAAGAGTAATAGTACAAATTAAAGTCAAAAAATGTATATTTACTTGATTCTTACCAAAATCACTTAACATTATTATATTTACACAGTTTTATCACATATAGTGTGTAAGAATCCAATCACTATAATAAACTAAAAAACATTTAATTTTAAAAATTAAATAAGTTTAAAGTGTGTAAGATTCTCTAAGGTATTTAAAAATGCAATGTAAGGAGGGTATATTCAATCAGGATTTTAATAGATTTTTTTTTGGATTTTTAAAAGTCTGTGGATTTTTTGGATTTTCTAAGTCCACGAAATTTAAGGAAGAGTTTGATTGATTTTCACGGATTTTCATAGACTTAAAAAAAAAAAAAAAAAAAAAAAAAAAAAAAACTTTACATAATTGTGAAATACATTTTTTAATTGATTTACTTGAATTATCATAGACTTTTACATATAAAGAAATTCAAATTGTTTAAAAAAATTCAAATTGTTTAGAAAATAAAATACAAAAAATGTACTAGTTTAAAAATAAAAAAATATAATTATTCAACATTATTGTTCTGATTTTAAAAAATATAATTATTCAACATTATTGTTCCTATTTTTATTTACATATTGTTATACGTCACATCATTTTCCGTATACCATTAGCAAGTAATACCCGTTGTATTGCGCATTTTTCAAATACCATTAGCAATTAATACTCAATACTCGTTGAATGAATTAGTTTGCGATTTTTGTTTTGATGTAAATAGAATTAATGATATATATATATATATAAATATCATACACAAAATATACGTATTATTTTTTGATTTCTTTATTTATTAATGTTTTTTTAACTTTATTATGTTTATTTATATATTTTTAAAATTTTATTATTTTTTTAATAATTAATTAATAATTTTATTTTATCTATTTCATGTTTACTAATTTTATTATTTTTATTTATATAGTTTTTAAGTTTTATTGTTTTTTTAATAATTAATTTGTCAATTAAAATAGAAATTCGTTGAAATCTCATGTATTTGGGAGAGATTTCAAATAATGGATTTCTTTTATATTTTTAGGATGAAATCAATAGAAATCCATTAACTTTTAAAATCTTTTAAAATCCATTGAGTTTTGAATATCTATAGATTTTAATAGATTTTTTAAAATCTGAATTGAATAACTCGAGATTTTAATAGACTTTTCCTGGATTTTAAAAGTCCAAACAAATCCTACATAAATTATGATTTACTTGAAAATTACGAAAAGGTATATTTACTTGATTCTTACAAAAATTATGATTTACATATAATTATGATTTACATAAATATACCTTTTTAATATAGTAATAAAAATTCAAGTAAAAAAGGTATATTTACTTGATTCTTACAAAAATTATGATTTAATATTATTATATTTACACAATTTATCACATTTATTTAGTGTGTATATATCCAATCACTATAAAAAAAAGTATATTTGCTTGATTTTTACAAAAAATATGATTTAACATTATTATATTTTACACAATTTATCACATTTATTCTAAATTAATTTATTATATAATAAATTAAAAAATACTCTTTCCAAAGTACTCTCTATTCTTTTTTAAGTGTCTATCTAAAGTACTTGCTACAATTTTTAAATTCTTACAACTACACAAAATTTATAATCGCAATTTACTATAAAAATAAAATACATTATTTTTTAAATAGGGAAGTAACCTATAATCCTTCACCAACCCCGGAATATGACCCTGTTCACATCATTCGCGGTGTACCTACACCGCGTCAACATCCACCATTCGCTCACCCGTAACACTCACAAACCCGGACACGTGTCTCTCATCCATACATCCGGTGTTCTGCACCGGGTCCACGGTCCGCAGCGTCAACTTCATGTTCTGTCGTAACTTGAAATCTTATTCCTCCTTTTATCCCTTTATATAATTGCTTCTGCCAAATGAATATACGCACTCAAACACCAAACCGAAACCATACTTTTCAATATTTATTTATTTATTTTTCGAAAATAAATAAAAATTAAATCAACGTACGGGC
The DNA here is from genome assembly GCA_954870475.1 of Euphrasia confusa. Classification (NCBI taxonomy): domain Eukaryota; kingdom Viridiplantae; phylum Streptophyta; class Magnoliopsida; order Lamiales; family Orobanchaceae; genus Euphrasia; species Euphrasia confusa. Next base: position 11,804,696 of record OX940951.1, on the reverse strand, counting down.
CGCATTGAAATGGAGAAGAAAATCGTGGGCTGGGCCGCAAGAGACGCTTCCGGGACTCTCTCGCCGTATTCATACTCACTGAGGTTTTTTTCAAAGATTGCATTTTAAAAAAAAAAATGGATATAAATATTTATTTATTTTTTATTGTTTCAATTAAATGCCTGAACAGAGAAACTGGGATTGAAGATGTTTATCTGAAGGTGATATTTTGCGGGATTTGCCACACCGATGTTCACCAGATCAAAAACGATCTCGGCATGTCAAAATACCCCATGGTTCCAGGGTATATTTATTTTAATTAATTTATTTATTTAATTCTGAATCGAATAATTAAACCTAAGTAGTCCTTCTCTTTTATCTTATTATTTTGAAATCGGATGTGTTAGCACAGTAGTAAATTTCGTTTTTCTTCTAATTCTGGGATTTGACTAATGGAAATGCCCGGCCCGGACCGGCCCGATTCGATTATAGATTTATAGAAGATAGCCCGAATGTTTTTTTAGCACTCTAGATGCGGGTGCCCTGGAGGGTTTTGTATGAATTCAAAGAAGAAAACTATGGCCCGGCCCGGTATGTGGAAATGCGAAGAAAATTACCCGGGCTGAAAGCCCAAATTGTGTTTTGGGATGTTAACTTATTTGGTCATATGCTCTATTTTTTGAAAAGTGGACATGTGTGGGTCCATCCTCCTCATGGTGGGGCTAACTCACCTAACTTGTGGTTTTTGATTAGGCACGAAGTGGTGGGCGAGGTGATAGAGGTCGGCTCCGGCGTGACCAAGTTCCGGGCCGGAGACGTGGTCGGAGTCGGCTGCATCGTCGGGTGCTGCGGGGACTGCCGGACCTGCAAATCCGAAATCGAGCAGTACTGCAACAAGAAGATCTGGTCGTACAACGACGTTTACACCGACGGGAAACCGACCCAAGGCGGATTCGCCACTGCTATGGTCACTCATCAAAAGTAAGCCAATCGTAAATAACTAGTAAATAGTACTTTTTTCTCCGATTCATAAATATGAGACTTTTCTTGGGACATAGACGAAGAAAAATGTTATTTTTTTTACTTTTTTGACAAACAATTAAAGGGTATAAATGTATTTTTAATTTTAAAAGTAGAGTAATTGTGAGTGGAGTTAAAAAACAGGTTTATTGTGAAAATCCCCTTAATTTATTCGGCAGGTTTGTTGTGAAAATCCCGGAGGGCATGGCCCCCGAGCAGGCGGCCCCGCTGCTGTGCGCCGGCGTGACGGTGTACAGCCCGTTGAACCATTTCGGGCTGAAACGGGCCGGGCTCAGAGGCGCGATATTGGGCCTGGGAGGAGTGGGCCACATGGGGGTCAAGATCGCAAAGGCGATGGGCCATCACGTCACGGTGATCAGCTCTTCGGACAAGAAGAGGGAGGAGGCGTTGGACCACCTTGGGGCCGACGACTACCTCGTGAGCTCGGACGCTGCTCGGATGCAGGAGGCCTCGGACTCGCTCGACTACATAATCGACACGGTTCCGGTTTTCCACCCCTTGGAGCCTTACCTCTCCTTGTTGAAAGTTGATGGCAAGTTGATCCTAATGGGTGTTATTAACACCCCATTGCAATTTGTTAGCCCCATGGTCATGCTTGGTGAGTTGCTCTTATTAGGGTTAATTTCGTAAATTACCCTAGGGTTTTAACCCCTTGATTTTGTTCACAAATTTTACCCTAAAGTCGAGTAAATTGTTTTGATGGGATTGTAGGGAGGAAGAGTATCACGGGTAGCTTCATCGGAAGCATGAAAGAGACGGAGGAGATGCTCGACTTCTGCAAGGACAAGGGCATAAGTTCCACCATTGAGATGGTGAAAATGGATTATGTCAACACTGCTATGGAGAGGCTCGAGAAGAACGACGTTCGTTATCGATTCGTCGTGGATGTTGCCGGGAGCAACCTTGTTGAATGAGAAACTCTCCAAAGCAAAACAAATGATCAAATAGTTTATTTGGCATTATACAATAAATTCTTGTATCTTGCGTTTCTTATTGACATTTATCTTTGAATTTTTAATGAAATTGGTGTGTTGAGTTTCTTTTGATTTAATTTGATTTTAAATTATGGTTCTTGTTGGATTATTGTGTCGTGTGGGACATGGCAAAACGTGGTTTGATTTGGATGTTTGTTGACTTTATTTTGACTTTTAATCCATTGCGATTTGGTGAGATTTTTTAAAGTATTTATAGATGTTTTCGCATTTTTTATCAAATATATTAAAAAAAAAGTATTATTAAGAATAAGAATATAATGGTTTTTATAATATGGTTTTTTAACTTTTAAAAAAATGTATTATATTTTATATTATTTATGAAATAAAGTACTGAAATATTTTTAATTATATTTTAAGGTAGTTATTAAAATATGTTATGTTTCTAATATACCCTTACCCCTTATATATATATATATATATATATATATATAACTCGTTTTGGTTCATTTTTTATTTTTTTAGTTTAATTTGCTTATATATATAATTGGTTTATAAATATTGATTGAGTGTGCACTACTCGGTAGTGAAATTGTGATATAATAATAATTAACTCACTAGGAGATCCTTAAAACCAAGACATTTATTTTAATTAATGGATTAACAATATTACACAATGTATTCATTTATTTTGCCTATTTTGTACAAACCATGTTTAACCATACAATAAGTTAGTAATTCATAAAATCTTAATTGGAATTATTATGAAATAAAAAATATATAAAAATGGAATATTAATAAATCAAAATAAAAATAATGAATATTTTTCATTATAATTAAAATCTCTATGAATATCCAACTTATATTGAAAAGGTGAATTAATAAGAGGAGTGTGTTTAATAATGTTGGAAGTGTAAATAAATAGTACATCCATACGTTTTTTTCAATTTCATACCTATATGTTGCTTTGGGCTGAGATCAATCAAATAATTACCGGGCCTTGTGCAGAAAAGGGAGAAGGCCCAACTCACATTGAAAAAGCGCAATTGCATTATACTCACAGTATAAGCTCTCTTTTATTTTTAAATAAAGGGGCTTAAGTAGTAATTTCAAAACCAAAAAATATTACGAGTAATTAAAAAAATAAAAACAAAACACTAGTTGTAATGTAATTCTTAATTAACTCATTTTTTCCTTAATCAGCAACTAATCCCAGTGCATGATAATCACTTTTATTTTCTGAAATGTATTTTCTCACCTGACCATGTCTTGCAATACCGCAAGTAACTCCCCATCAAACGACGCCGTTTTCTTCTTCTCCTCCTCCTCTCCCTCAGCCGCCGAAGTAAATGACTGGCCGCTCCCTCCGCGGCGGTGGCGACTCATATACGCCTCAGATGAAATGCTCGCCGACCCCGGCAAGGACAGCGTCAACGCTGTCATCAGCTGATCGCAATCGGCATCCTCCGCACCCGCACGCGCCGCCGGAGGCGAATTCTTATTCACGAAAGAACGCACGGCCACGTTATCGCCGGACTCGGAATCCGAATCCAGCATCGCGGTAGAAACATCTCCGCTCGCGGATCGCCTCAGAACCTGCGATCGCCGCTCCTCTCCGCCGCATACGGCGGCGGAATCGGCGAATTTCCGCTTGAGCGCCGAGTTCCAGTGGTTTTTGATCGCGTTGTCCGTACGCCCGGTTAGCAGCCTCGAGATCTCCGCCCACTTGTTCCCGAGCCTCGCGTGCGCGTCGATAATTATATCGTCCTCCTCAGCCGTGAACGGGCGGTGCTTAACCTCCGGCGAGAGCTGGTTGCACCACCGCAATCGGCACGATTTCCCGGATCTCCCCGGAATCGACTGGGCAATCAGCGTCCAGTTCTTAGCGCCGTGACGGCTCACGAGTATCCGCAAGAGCTCGTCCTGATCGGGACTCCAGGGCCCCTTGATTTTGTTCGCCGCCATGGACGAACTCGATCTAGGGAAACCCTACCAGTGTTTAACTGAACAGTAATAGAACCAATAAATATTTCTATAAATAAGATAAATTAAATACTCTGATCCGTTATTTTGACCTATTTGGACTGGTGCCGTTTCGGAAGTTGCTTTGATTTATTTTGGTTTGTTAGTCGTGTGGAGGATTAATTATAAATAAATAAATATAATAAATTATAAAACTAAAAAAGAAATTGGTTGACTCAAAATAACCCAAAATTTGGATAATGTTTGGAGTTTTACTTTTTTTTAAACAAAATAATTAGTTTGGTATTTTTATAGTAATTAATTTTGGTGTGGCTGTATTTTCTGTAACCTTATTTTGAAAAGATCTCCACAAGAAAATATAAGAAAATTGATTCAATGAACGTCAAACAAACTAAAAAGCTCAAGGGATTTGACTCTTAACCGTTTTCACATGAGTTTCCCGTAAAATATAATAAGAATATAAATCTTCATTTGGTAGCTTTCTTTCGCCGGTGACTCATATTTCGTCGTATTCCTCGAAAGGGTCCCTTTCGGGAAAGTGGCCAACCTGAACGAATACAAAAACAATGAATATAGTGAATACTTCCATCCGCCAAACAAGGATTGCAGGCTTCTGTAGAAACAATAGTCTCCTATGAACTCTTTTTTTCAACAAACAACTTCACAAATCATTAAAAATACATAAAATTCACAAATTTTATAAGCTGCCATATACAAACAGATACTGTATAGCTTACTGAGCACAAACCTGTACTTTATCCGGTCGGACTAATCCGCCACAAAGAGGGGGGCAGTCAAAATAACGCTTTCCTTTTACCCTGCAAAATTTGAATGGAAAAATGAGTATTGAATAACACTTTTTTTAACACACAAAAGTCGCGTTAGTTGTTTGGAAAATGCATGGGACTAATCCAAGAGAATCTTGAAACACGAGTATTTGTTTAAAGGATGGTGTTGGCCTAACCTAAGGATTTTCATTCATTGTAACTCTAACAGATGAAGGAGCTCAAGTAAATAAGCAGAAAATGAAATTGCATTGATTATATCAACAACAAAAAATGAGCAACCGCAAATCAAGTAGGATGAAACCTCAGGAGGTTGAAAATTACATACATGCCATCGTGTTTTCCCAGAGGTTCATCATACTCTATTCCAACCCAATAACCAGGTGCAAGTGTTTCTGCCCGACCAACAAACTTGACAACCCCTCTTTTCTCCCCTGGGTCAACTTGACATCTATCTCCTACCTATTTTAATTTAAAAAATAAAACGAGAAAAGGAAAATGATAATGTTAGCATCAAAATCAGCAATACTGTTGTGTACACAAAAATGTTGAAACATCTAATATTTTTAATTTCTTTGGATGATCACGTCAAATGGACAAATAAAAAAAATATAGCTCCTACGAAATAACAGAATATGACCCCAATCAAAATATGTTTCACATTTTAATATATGTCTTGGTCATAGGCATGAATTAGCTAGATTAAGATAAGTCTCTGTTCAAGAAGTCAGGCTCTACGATATCACATTGAAAGTTCCATGTTTTTTTTTTTTTAAATTAAAAGTTCTATCAAAAGAAATAAGAGGTTATAAAAGAGAATAAACCAACCTTTATGAATGTGCTAATATCTCCCATGTAATTGTCTGGAATCTGTTCGTAGGATAGAAAACTAAGGTGAATACAGGAAATGATACCGACCAACAGCATGAGAAGCTGTTACTGGATTGGATGTAGAAAAATGAATAACGATATTCTATCAGCTATAAAGCAAAAGGTGAAGATGTTTACTTTAGAGCCTGTATTCGAAAATTGATGTTCCATTTTTTCCTTGAACTTTCTGAATGTACCTGGAACACGCAGTAATCAAATGATATTGAATCTTACATTTTATTTTCAGCAAATAAAATACTACTATAATAATACACAAGCAAAAAATAAAAATAAAAGGAGGAATTGTAGGACCCAATACTGTCCAAATTTAACAAGACAAAAGTAAGAGATAAAAAATTATTCTTCCAGTCAAATATTAGCATACCATCAAGTTTTCCGAATGCTTCGTCAGAAATCTTGTATTTCTCCACAAGAGATGTGTTTTCCAGCCAACCACCAGATGTTATTGATGATGGATCAAGATCAATGACGTGCACTCGAAAACTGACAATACCAAATAGATAAGTGATAACTCTACCTTCGAATATTTAGAATATGCAAAATACTGAAGTGCATCAACACTACCAACACCAAACCCAATTATAAAAACATAATGATTCCTCCATTTATTTCAAAATACAAATATGAACTTTCAGCACATAATTATTACGAATCTATAGTAGTATGTTCATAGATGTAGAAACTTCCCCAAAAGAATATGGTCAAAACCCTCTATTGTAAAACTAAAATAAAAAACAAAAGAAAAGAAAAAGTCAACACTAACCCATCTTGCGGAGAATAGAAACCAAGGGGTCTTGTGTTATCAGCCAGATCCGAAACCTTAGCGCCTGTGTCATCGTAAAGCTCGAGGCACATTGAATCAACAGTAGTACCACACTTTTTCCATAGTTTCTCTTTTACAGCTTCTACCGACATCTGGATTACAGAGTACAGACATTGAGGATTTTTTTTTTACTTATGCGATGCATTAAAGTGCATTGTCTTGCAGATTTTTCAAGTATTTGTTTAAGTTTAATCTCAACATAACTTGCAACAATGGGATTTAAATTCAGAAACAATTACAAAATGCGAAGATTAAAAACATCAGATAAAAATTGCGCGTACTTGTGTAGAGAACCGGAGATTGGTAGAAAAGCTCTTGATGTTGCAGTGAGTGATATGCAAAATAACCGACTCATCCTCTTGAATCTGCAGCTTATTAGCCATTATATGATTTTCTTCCTTTTTCACTTTATATAGCCTGTTCAATTGAAAAAAAGAAAAGAAAAAACAAAATGAATAATTTCGAACTAATGCTAAAACCAAAACAGTTCAATGCAGCCTTGTTTTGTGAACATCAGAACAAAATGCAAACAAGAGACTTTGCAGCAATTTTTTACAGATTAAATTCAAAAAAATAAACGTGGTAAAAATCATGCATAAATAAATAAATGCAAACCTGGTTCAAATAAAGTTTTAAAAAAAAAATGGATTAAGGCTTAGCACATAGCAGTAAGCACATATTCCGGTTTCTATACACTCGCTATTTTACAATTCTACTTTCTTGGAATCAATCCATCAGGGGCATGATCAGGATAACTGACCATTCCTAGCCGGATCGAAAAAAGAACTCTCTCCCCCTCACAGTCACACACATTCAAAAGAAAGAAATTACACAAATTAGGGCTGCAAACGAGACGAGCCGAGCCGAGTCGAGCTTCACCTTATCGAGCCGGTTCAAAAAAAAATTAATGAGCTCGAGCTCGAGCTCGGCTCAACTGATTAATTAGCATCTCACCTCTGTTTAGGGCTGCAAACGAGTCGAGAAGCTCGCGAGCCGCTCGAGTCAAAGCTCGACTCGAGCTCGATCAATTGAACAGGCTCGCGAGCCGCTCGTATATATATGAGATTTTACAAAAATGCTCTTAATTTATATATACTACATATAGATAAAACCCTAAAAACTAAGTTGAACTTGAAGATTTTTTCACTTTCCTTAACTCCTCCATAAAACGATTAGATCTATCTTCCTAAGAAATGCATTTTTTTCAATAAATAAAAATTTCAATCTGTCACCAAGAGAATTGTCAACCATTTTGTTGCGATTTGCCGTGGTCACAAGCTTCATATCCGAATACGACATCAGTTGTAGTCGTAGAAACAGGTAAAGTTAACACAAGACGAATCGATCTACTTATCGTTATGCAGTCTAAGATCCTTCTAGTTTTTATCCACAAGAGCTATATAAGTATATAACACCGTAATTCACTCGTCGAATGTATGTATTTCTCGCTGATCAAATATTATCATCATTAAATTATTCAAAAATATTAATCGGATCCACCTCCGCACTAACCCCGCCAATCGAAAATCTATGCTCTCGTTAGATATTCCAAAATGGTAATGATGCCCAAGGTAAAAATAAAGAAAATCCTTCTAGTTTTTACCCACAAGAGCTATATAAGTATATAACACCGTAATTCACTCGTCGAATGTATGTATTTCTCGCTGATCAAATATTATCATCATTAAATTATTCAAAAATATTAATCAGATCCACCTCCGCACTAACTCCGCCAATCGAAAATCTATTCTCTCGTTAGATATTCCAAAATGGTAATGATGCCCAAGGTAAAAATAAAAAAGAAAATCCAAAATAATCGATATATAACATATACTACTATAATTAAAATGAAAAAGAGGATAAACAAAAAACCTGCTTCGTTGCCGGCGGCTGTTTGATTTGGGGATTTCTGTGTCAGCTCTCACTCTCGAAGCCGACAGAGTCGTCAGATGGTCTATTTGAAATATATAAAGACTTTCAACCTGGACCATTTATATTTCGGCTGGCCCATTTATGATGAGTAGCCCAATTCTAATAAAAAAGGCGGGTGGATCCGGCCCAATTTTAATTAACGAAAATCTAATTCAATAAAAGTAATATTTTTTTTTTACATTTTCGCGATTAGATTTTTCTCTCTTCTCATCGACTCCATTGATTCACACAGTAATGTGCAGTGTTCTCCCTCACCCGGTCAGAGCCCATCTCTGTCATTCGTTCTCTCACAAATTCAAGAAGCACCCGCCCTCCCTTTTCCCTCAATCGCCGGCCTGGTTGAAGCGGGCCGAAGGAGACAATGGGCCGAGGTTCTCCTTGCGTAGAAACGGGCTTCTTCTCGCGCGGGCCGAAGATAAGGCCCGGGATGATTCTTCTTCTTCTTCTCCGACTCCCCTTCAGGTCCTCCTTTTTCCTCACTTTATTTTGTGTGTGTGTGTGTGTTTGTGTGTTCTGTAGGAGTATCGCACCAATGGTATCTTATAGCTAGTGTTCATATAGGACTTGAGTCCACCTGGAACGTGTGACCCTTTGTGCTCCGTCGATGAGACGAGCTCCGAAGAATTCGAATCCGGGTACCAACAGAAGACGGATTTGGCCAAAGCCATTGCGATTCTCGCGGCCGCCGGCGCCGGCGCCTTGGCAATTAATCACTCTTGGGTTGCAGCAAATCAGGTTTTCATCTACTGGCCTTTTACGCGAATTTTGATTTTAACTGTGACGGTTTTTTTTCGAATGAAGTGTTTGTTGTTGTGACTCAGGATCTAGCGATGGCGTCGTTATTTGGGATCGGGTATGCCGGAATTATATTCGAAGAGTCGCTTGCCTTCAACAAAAGCGGAGTGGGACTTCTGATGGCCGTTGGCTTGTGGGTTATAAGGAGCATCGGGGTAAGCTTTAGGCTTTAATTGTTAGTTATAAAGCTTAGGCTTTAGGTAGATTTACTTGGTTTGAAATACGGGCATTTCTCGATATCAGGCCCCTTCGACTGAGGTGGCTGTTTCCGAGTTGTCTCACGCGTCTGCTGAAGTCAGTGAAATCGTGTTTTTCTTGCTTGGGGCGATGACCATTGTAGAGATAGTCGATGCTCATCAAGGGTTCAAACTAATCACAGACAAAATTACGACTCGCAAGCCAAGAACTCTGCTTTGGGTGGTAAGTTATGTTCGATAAAGCTTCGTCCCGAATCATGAAAAAGCCGATTCGTGCTATTTGACTTAACTGATGCAAACAATCTTCTCCAGATAGGTATTGTGACATTCTTCCTCAGCTCGGTACTCGATAACTTGACATCGACTATTGTCATGGTCTCTTTGCTGAGAAAGTTGGTACCACCTTCAGAATACCGAAAGTAAGTTATGTTTTGACTTGATTTTTTTGAAGACTTTGGTCGAGATTATGTGTTTTGAGTATTGTGGTAAGAGTGTTTCGAATGATTATAGAATCTGGTTGACAGGCTTCTAGGTGCAGTGGTTGTTATAGCAGCAAATGCCGGTGGGGCATGGACACCTATTGGAGATGTTACCACCACTATGCTCTGGACACACGGTCAAATTTCCACATTGCAGACAATGAAGGTTCTTTTTCAGCTTTACCATTTGACAGATTAAAAAAAAACTATTAATAATATTCATTGCCTGATAATCATTTGAGAATATCAAACTCCGGATGGGTTCAATCATCACTCAATCTAATTGCATTCGTGTTCATAATCATTGTCTATTAAGGCTCACTCCCGTTTTGTCAGGCCGTGTTCATTTCTGTTCTTTCTGCAAGAAATGTAAATGCAACCTTTTTAATTTACGTCTTCTTTCTTTGCTTCCTCTTTCTACGGCCACAGGACTTGGCAATACCATCAGCCGTCTCACTAGCTGTTCCTCTTGCTCTCCTGTCCCTCACTAGGTACCATTTTGCTTACATTTTGTGCCCATTTGTTTCTTTACCTAAGGAAATTTGCCAACGATCTCAAAATCTTACAAATTCACCCTTCAAAATTTTAATATATTACAAATAGCCTCACGTTCTCTTGTGGTTACTTGTAATATTTCTACTACTAATATTTTTAAAAAAATGTAACTATATAAATATTTGATGGAGTCAATAATTTTCGTTAGATTCACTAAATGTAAGGCAGGTCACTGTCAATGGTGATTTTTGTAAATTTCGAAGTTATTATTTTCCCATGATTTTTTTGGCTAAACCTTAAAGGTAGCTATGTTTTTTTTTTCGTCTAGTGAAGTAAACGGAAAAGGACAGAGTTCGGCAGATGTCTTGGCTTCCGAAGAGATGGCTCCTCGAGGAAAGCTCATTTTCTCGGTAGGAATTGGTGCTTTGGTATTTGTCCCAATTTTCAAAGCTTTGACCGGCTTACCACCTTACATGGGTATACTGCTCGGACTTGGAGTTCTTTGGCTCCTCACTGATGCCATTCACTACGGTGAACCCAAGAGACAGCGCTTGAAAGTGCCTCAGGCTTTATCAAGAATCGACACTCAAGGAGCTCTTTTTTTCCTCGGTATCCTCTTGTCAGTCAGCAGGTACTATTCAATCGCTATTTCATTAAATTACAAAAATACCCCCGAGTTGAAAGTGAGTTTTCATGCACAGCCTGGAGTCAGCAGGTATTCTACGGGAAATAGCAAATTACCTCGACACCCACATTGCAAATGTTGAGCTGATCGCAAGTTCAATTGGAGTCGTGTCTGCAATCATAGACAACGTCCCATTGGTTGCAGCAACTATGGGAATGTACGACCTCTCTTCTTTTCCACAAGATTCCGAGTTCTGGCAGCTGGTGGCGTATTGTGCCGGTACTGGTGGGTCCATGTTAGTCATCGGGTCCGCTGCTGGTGTTGCTTTTATGGGGATGGAGAAAGTCGATTTTTTCTGGTACCTCCGGAAGGTATAGTTATATACTAATCTCACTGTGATTTTGTTAGGTAATCTACTAATCTCGAGTTTTTTTTTTTGCAGGTGAGTGGTTTTGCTTTTGCCGGATATGCTGCTGGAATTGCTGCGTATTTGGCTGTGCATAATCTCAATATTTCCCTACCGGCAACGCTGGCTCATGTTCCGTTCCTTTCTGGCTCGTAAGTAAACGACTGTACAATAGTGATCTGTGTTGTTTGAAGCTTATCAGGGCGGTGATGTTAGAATAAAAGAAACATAGTAATGCACAGAATCTGTTGTAATTCCTGTGTGTACTGACATTAGATGATGACGAAGATCGGTCTCAGGTATCACGCTGTCTCGGTTTTGGGATGAGAATATTTCGTCGTGAACAAAATATCACTGTCGTTCATGGATAGTGTAAGCAGAAGATTGATTGTACAACTGGTGTAAGATTGTTGAACTCCATATATTGAGTTGAGTTTTAATAATACAGATTCTTGAAAAGCTTGCAAAGTTCGACACTTTGAGCGATGGTATTTCACGGATCCTCACCAAAGTGCGCTTGCTCGGTTCCTCATCCACACCGATCGCCATCACCGCCTGGTTCCTTGGTAACTTCAGGTGATATATCAACCATTAAATACATACTACATAATTAGGGGAAAATTTTTAATTTTGGGTAATTTAAAATATTTTTATATAATTAGGAGTATATATATATATATATATATATATATATATATAAAAGTATAATAGTAGTCATGTAGTTTTAAAAGTTTTATCACATTCTATACATAATAAAAAAAATATAATATTTTTATTTGTGATATAAAAAAATATGGAGTATTTTTTTATAATAATGAAAATCAATATACCTTATTTTAAATTGAGATAATTTAGATAAGAGGTAATAATTATTGTTTCTTTATAATTCAATAACCTAATCATCCCCCTTGCCCTTTCTAATGATTGTGTTTAATTGCTTAACAACAAAGTAAAACATTTGCAGGAAAACCACTCCATTTTATCACCTTCTTCTTTACACACATGACAATACGATTAATTATTAATTAATCAACTTAATTAATTAATGATAACACATACTCAGTGTGAACATGGGAGTTTTTCCAACACATGCAGTGCGTCTCTCATGCGAGGCCTCTTTGGTGGGGCCAACGAGGCACACCTAAACCCTAGCTTAAACCACGCCAGCACAGCCTCCTCTCGAGCTGCCACGTCACCCCTTATCGACGCGTCGACCATCCTCAGAACCCTAGCCGGGTCCTCGACCACCGAGCTAGCCGTGCACTGGCTCAGCTCGAGGTCCGAGAACACTCTCCCGGTCAGTAGCTCGAGCAACAACACCCCAAATGAGTACACGTCCCACTTGTGACTAGGCTTGAGGGTATCCCGCGACTCGGGCGCATGGTAAGGATTCGTGCACCCCACGAACCCGACGGGGGCGGGGTAACTCGGGCTGCTAATAACCGAGTCGTGATCGTGTGGAGAGGAAATCGATCTCTTGCTCCCGAAATGTCGTTCTTGCCCTTCGGAATCGTGGGCCCTCTTGATGATCTTGTTCCCGTTCACGAGCCGTTTGAGCCCGAAATCGCTTATCACGGGCTCCATGTCGGGGGTCAGGAGGATGTTGCTGGGCTTGATGTTGCCGTGCACATTTTTCTTGTCGTGGATGTAAGTTAGCCCGCGGGCTACACCTTTCGCTATCTTGAGCCGGGTTTCGAAGGGCAGGTGGTATGGAGATGAACCGATTTTCCCTGAAATTTCAACCAAGAAATCAGATCATCGTCGAGACTCAAAGTTTCGACGAATCGTACAACTTATTATGTAGACCAAAACACATTAACACACACGGACAAAAACTATGAGAGGCTATAGGGTATAGCACATGATGCGTTTGGCTTGTTCTTTGTTCTCACATGGAGGCCAATGGGGAAAAACATATTGTGTGTACCACAAAATGTGGTCTCAATTGTCTTATATATAGTATACTATGAATATCAACATTTTGTCCAAATCCTACTAAGAATATATATACACTTATGGTCCCTATATTCATGAAAGTTTCATGAAGAAAATACCCATAAAATTTTATTTTTGAAAGAGATGTATCAATGCATGAAATGAGAATGTTCTCTATAACAATCATATCTGATCTGAACCAATGATCATATGTGTTTGGGTGCAAAAGATTAAGAAAATATTGATTTATTGACTTTCTCATGCTGCAATTATGAGTAAATTTTGAAAGAGTAAATTAAAAACTTACTGTAACCAACATTAGCCAAGCTTCCATTGGAGACATAGTCATAGATCACAAGCTTCTCATCATCATCCCCCCAACAGAACCCCCTGACCCTCACCAAGTTCGGGTGTCGCACCTTCGCAACTTCCCTGACTCGACTCTCGAACTCCTTCATCCCCTCATAGCCGCCCCCCTCCCCAATCCTCCTCACCGCGAACGCGGGCCCACCCTGCAACACGGCCTTGTACACAATGCTGGGCCCACTCGACCCAAGAACATAAGCCGAAGCCTTGAACAAAGTCTCGAGCTCGAGCTCCGTCTCTCCATCATCAACCATCACCAATGACCTCGTCACGCTCTTAACATAGTTCTTGCCGTGCTCCGGATCGATCGAAGCTTCCGACGTGTGCTCCTCCTCCTCTTCGTGTTTCGATTTTCCCAAACAAGTGGTGATGCTGAGATTGATGCAGTTTCTCGATTCTTTGGTTAATACCGTTGTAGTAACTGATGATGAAGAATCCGAATACTCTTTCTTGAATACGTAGCTCGGGACGAATCCTTTGCTCTCGTCGTTTTCCGCTTTCTTCCGGTTGTAGAGATACAGCATTGCGAAGAGTCCGAGGAGGGCTAAAGGGCCGATGGCAATTGCCACTATTGCCCCTGGCTTTAGGCCATGTTGAGGTGATGATACTTGATTTGTCTGAGGTGTTGTTCTAGGAGAATCTTGAAGAGGGCTTATGCCGGGGTTGATCATCTCCTTCGGTAAGACCGCAATAGCAGGAGAAGAAGAGGTGTTTCCGTTCGGGCTTACTCCGGTGGAAAGAGTCGAAGGGATCGAGCAGAGTATGTCGAGCGGTTTCCCGCAGAGGTTCTTGTTCCCTGCAAAGGACTCTGCTTTCTGGCTCGACAAAACCGGCAAGACCGGAATTTCGCCGGAGAGGTCGTTGAACGAGAGGTCGACGGTCGAGTTCACCGGAATTTTCATCGCGAACTCCGGCGGGACTTGCCCGGATAAGTTGTTGGAAGAAAGATTCAAGTAGTTCAGATTCCTTCCGCCGAAGTCGAGAGGCAAGGGCCCGCTCAACGAGTTCTTGGACAAGTCCAAGAACTCGAAAGATTGGATTTTTCCCGGGATTCGGCCCGTGAGAAGGTTGTTCGACAAAGACAGATTGAGGAGACTTGAGGCGAGGCCGGAGACGAACTGAGGAAGAGGGCCGGTGAAGGAGTTGTTCGAGAGATCGATGGTTTTGAGATTTGGGACGAGGCCTAAGTCTTCGGGGATGGTGCCGAGGAGATTGGAGTTCGGGAGAGTTAGGGCAATCACTTGAGTGTTTTCGCACGTGATGCCGGACCATAGGCATGGGGTGTCGTCGTTGTAGTTCCAATTGTCGAGGGCGGATAAGGGGTCGTTGAGGATGGAGTATTTGAAGGAGAGGAGGAGAGTGCCATCTAGGTTGAGGGCAAGAGATGGGGAGATGATCAAGAGGAGGAAAAGGAGGAATATTGACTTCATTTTATTTTTTGAAAGATTTGAAGTTTTTGAGAGGCTATATTGCATTGTGCAAAGTCATCCTATTTCATGAGGAAGAGGGAGAGAGGGTAAGCAACTTTTTGAGATGTTTGTTTTGGTGACCATATAATGAGAGGGGGATCAGGTAATAATAAGAGGGTCAGTTGTGTGTGTGTGTGTGTGAGGATAATTTGAAAGTGAAACATGTTGGATTTTAATGGGGTGTGGGGAAAGGCAATGGTGGAGGAGGGGATTATTTTATTTTATTTTATTTTTATTTTTATATTTTATTTTCTTTATTTATCATAAAAATTGACACTGGAAATGAAAATTAAAAAAAATATATTATATTTAATTTTTTGAACAAAAAATAAGTTATAAAATTTTATTTTTTAAATTAAAAAATAAAACCATTGTAACTTGTAAATAAAGTTTAAAAATACTACAGTAAATAAAGTAAAATTAAAATTATACTCTTCACTAATAGTAGATGTCATGTATGTCCTTTTTTAAAAAAAATCTTAAAATACATTAAGACATTTTTATATTATATTGTGTGCTCTGTTTTATTTGTTGTCAATACTCTGTTACACTGTTGTAAAAACCATTGTGGATTTTAGGAAGGGGGAAAAAGCATAAAAATGGAATCTTTGCAATATAAAATGTGGTGGGTGGGTCCCACCAAAGATGTGTGTGTGTGGAGTAGCTGTAAAAAGTCCACATGTTCAAATCTTGTTTTCAACCATACCACCACTTATTAGAGTGGAGCACATTTTTCATTTTCATTTTATTTAAGATTTAACACATTGGGGGAAAAGAATAGGCTTCGCCTTTTCTATGTTTGTTTATTTACTACTCCTATATGTCTTGACTATTTTGAGTTCTTTGGAAATAAAATATCTGTAAAAATGATCTTGTTGTTTTAGTAATTCACAAACTTTTGCCCATGTTTTACTTGTATTCTTGTTATTCATTTAATGGACAATCACGAACGAGACCATACACGGCGGTGAGCCGGTGACATTTTCCCTGCGAAGAATTGCTACTTTTCCGAGAATTGGTTGTGTCGACGAAGCGAGGATCATGGTGAGCTTCCTTGTGTGGTTTGGTTGTTTGAAATCATCAAAGAAACTTTTTTTGTTCTGTGTTGACTTTTGTGGGTGTTTGAATTTGAGTTTGTTAACTTTTGTCTTTATATTTGAACTACTGTATATGTAGTGTAGCTCCTTGTTGAAGTGAGAAATAATTTATTGTTCTAATCTATGTGAAGAGATTGTTGACAATGTTTTCAATATCACATCTTCATTTCATGAAGGAAGAAGAAACAATAGGTTATGGGCATTTATATACATATCAAGTACAACTTCCGAGTGAAGTTTTGCGATTTATATAATTAATGTATCACTAGCTACGTACGAAACATGATATATATCAAATTCTAAACTTAAGTCACAAACCAATGTACGAACATTTGAAATTTCAAATCTCTATCGGTAAAAGGACTAATATTCACTTTTGAAATCACTGCACAGAAAAAAATGTCAAACAAACTAACGTTAAGAGGGGTACAAACAAAAGAAATGCTAGGACATGTTAAGTGTTGTTTATATAGAGTAATAATTTTCTCTGATTCGTAAGCAAAGTACTTAAATAAGGCCAAAAATAAACAAATAAAATAGTATAACACGGTTTTCAATTCAATTGTTGCACAATGGACAATGTTCGTTGCGATTATATCGAATCAAATTAGTTTTAAATGTATTTTTTTGGATTGACTGAAAATTTTAATTTGATTTTTCTTAAAAACGGATTAAACTGAACGAGCTTCGAATCTAACCTGGGTCTAGTGTATGCCAATAGGATTGAGCTAAACACGGGTTCGTGAGACCGTCAGACGGGCGAGCGAGTAGAGTTGAGTCGAGGGTTGTTTGTAGTTTGTACTTTGTACCTTAAAAATTTTGTGCATAAATTAATGAAAATATAAATCATGATTTTCCAATACCTATATCATGCTCTTAGGAGTATAATTAGAATCGTACTCTCACCTTTAAAAATATAAAAACCCAATAAAATCATCATTTAATAATTAAGAAATCTTCATTTCAAAAAACAATTATTATATTCTTTAAATTATCATACTAATGAATATACTAACATACACAATGAATATTTATCAATAAATACATGAAGATATAATACGGGTGTACAATTAGAATCGTACTCCTAGGAACACGATATAAATTGCCATGATTTTCCCATTATTTTTACTCAAATAGCAAAATAAGTAAAACAGGGAGGGTTAAAAATGTAATTTCCTCATCAGATTTGTTGATATTGTGATCCAAAATCACTCCACCTCCCGGAAAGGGTTTTACTGTTCCAAAAACAGAAGCTATGCAAACTATTTTGCTGCCGGCAGCTCGCACCGGCATTGCGCCACCGTCTCCGCCGTTTAAGGAGGCGAATCCTAGAGCATTTCCGTGTAATTCCCCTCGGCCGTTTCTCCGATTCGGCATCACCAACAACGCTTCTCATTCGTCTCTTTCTTCCCTAAAATCAACCAGAGGGTTGTCTTCTCCTTATCTAATTCTCAATAACCACTCCGTGAAAACGGTAGCTTCCCCTCCCAATGCTGCTGCTTACAGTACTCCGACCGACGACCCCGACAAGGCCAAACTCGTTCAGGTCTCTTTCTCTTGCTCGCGTTTTTTTTTTGTGTTTGAGATTGTTGAATTGATAAAATTCATGTTTCTGGGTTAATTGTTTGAATCTAGGGTTTATAATTTTTGCATTTTGTTGGAGATGCAGTTAGGATTTAGGTTTTTCGATTTTGGCTGAGAAATAAGTAAATAAATTTGTTTGATTTGGTGTATAATAGTAAATTCTACGAAATTAAGGGGAAATGAAATTTGACCCGAATGCCTTGATTACTGTTTGGTAAGTTTGGACTCCCTGAATTTCCCTGTCGGTCATCTGTTTTGAATTGCCCTGTCTTAGGTTTCAAAGAGATTGGAGAAAACCTCAAGGTATTTCAAGAGATTGGGGAGTTTCGGGTTTTGGGGACAACTGGTTTGCACACTAGTTTCTGCCGTGATCCTTTCATTTTCTATCGTCATTACTGGGAAGATCACATCGCCTGCTACCTTTTATGCAACTGCTGGCGGCATTGTAGCTGCATTCATTTCTGTGTTTTGGTCTTTTGGCTATATTCGGTTATCTGATAAGCTTCGCAAAACGGCCAATGACCCTTCAAAGGTAATAATTGTCAAGACCTTTGTTGTCAGAAACTAAATTATATTTCAATTAGACTTTTCAAATTTACTTATTATACCATAGGCCATAGCCATTTTCTATGTATCCCGAGTATTGATCATGAATGGAATTATTCTATGGAAGATAGAGAGCTTGTAGACTATACAGAATATCAATTATGTAGGTTTGGAAGATTTTACATGTTCTGTAGTTTAGACTGGAGTTGATCTCTTTTTTAGTGGTCATAATAGAAAGATTTATTAGAACTTAGCATGTAATACTCCGTAGTTGCTAAAAACTAAAATATCTAGAAATGTTACTCGGCTATTCTGGTTGCTTCTTGTTCGATTAACTCAAAAAATAAAGTTGTGCCGTTTCAGGCTCCTCCTCGTGCAGATGTCGTAAAGAGCCTGAAAAACGGCATTGCCGTAAATCTGCTGGGCATGGGTGCCGCTATACTTGGCATGCAAGCAACAGTAGGTTTGTTGGTGGCCAAAGCTCTCACAACTTCAGCTACTCCTTATTATCAAGGTATCCCTCCTGGGAATTCTCCGGTTCTCGCCTTGGATGTGTTCTTGGTGCAGGTATACCATATTCTAGTTTTCAGACATTTCGATTTTTGTTTCTGCTGTTCATCCCTGTTTAGTGACATACACTTCAAACCAATTACATATGATTGTAGGCATGTGCGAACACCATACTTTCGCATTTTCTGGGGATAGTGTGTTCTTTGGAGCTACTGCGTTCGGTTACATTGCCAACATCAGAACCAGTTCTCATCCCCAAGTTGGTGTGAGCTTTTTCATCACAAGATGTTGGTGAAAAGAGCTCATAAATGGAGATGTTGGATTTGAATTAAGCATGATTTTCTTTGTATAATGTGTTCTGGATATTAATCACAATCTCAATATTTAATTATTTTTCCTTGTTGTTTTAGTCAGTCATGGAAAAGTAACCGATCATGAAACCAAACAAATTCTCCATTACAAATGCTTGAATCTACCAGGAAAAAAAACAGCAAATTAAACTACACAAATTCTCAAGCTTCAGAAAATGATGCTTGTTCCATCGATTCCTTCTTGGCCATCTTAAAAAACTCTTCCCAACCACTGCCACTGCTCATATCCAGATAATCATAAGGAACTGCAGTTTTCAAACCCGGACGAATACCACACCGGCTCTCCACAACCCTAAATTCCAGCTCGTCATCGCCCCTCGATTCCTCTTCCAATTCTTCCCAAGTAAACATAAGCGGAAGGGTCGACCCGCCCCACGGGTTGAAATCCAGAAGCTTAACCCGCCCATCCTTGGTCACATACACATCAAACGTATAACTCTCCGACCCAAACCCTTCCTTCACCCTCTCCGTAAAAAAATCCTCGATCATCCTTCCCAAATCGCCCTTCCTCTCCAACAGGGAGGGGTAAAAGTTAGTCATCTCCCTCTGGCAAACCCCTACAAGGCTCTTAAACCTCACGAAGCAACGGAATTCCATGTCGGGTTGAAACGAAGGGTACCACTTATGGAGAGCGAGGTAATAAACCGACGCTCGAGATCGGCTCTTGTCAGAGCACGAATCGTACGGGTGGCAGAGGTCGTGGACGATCGAATCGGACGATCGGAGGAGGAGGGCAATTTCGGAAAAGCTAGTGCACTTCAGATTCCCGATCGAGCTCATCCAGGCAGAGTCCTTGGGCGAGCTCCAGTTGAGCTTGGGAAAGACGGCCCCGCCTAGGGTTTGGATCGAGGCGTTGATTTTCGCTTCGAGCTCGGGGAAGGAAGGGGGCGGGGCAACGTCTTCGGAGGCTTCGGAGGTGACAGAATCTCGTTCGTCTTCGGGATCGTGGGCCCAGATTTCTTCGTCGTCGTCTTCGGGTTTGTGGAGGCGGTTCGGGAAGGCGTCGTGATTCGTGGACGAGAGGGGGAGGAAGAAGGAATCGGCGTCGTCGAGGAGGTAGTGGATGAAGGATTCCGGGAGCTCGTGGATTAGGGTTTTGATGGATGAGGATTTGAAGTGCGGGTACCATTCCTGGATCTGGCATCTGTTTATGTCTTCTTCATTCATCTCCGGCGGCGGCGGCGACGGCTGAGAGTGAGAGAATGTGCGCGAATAGTTAGGTTTAGGGATGAGCTATTTTGGTTGAAGAATACGAAGGCAATTTAACTATTTAAGGACGGATTCAAAGTAAAATAAAATAAAAATACTAGTAATATTAAATTATAACATTAATATTTTTAAAAATAGAAAAAAAAATATTAAGTTTATATTAATTGATCAGTTATACATCAATTTAAAAGAAATTAAAAATATTTTAACACTTCAAAATAACAACAGGACAACACAAAAAAATCAAATTCAAATAGCATCATCTTTCCATTTTCATGTAAATTCGAAATAAAAATAAAAATCTCCAAGTGTTATCATTATCAGAGTCTCCGTCCTAACCCGAAGAGTGTACCTTCCGCTCTTCTTCACCAGCATCCATTTTGCTCTTTTTTTGTCCTCTCTTCTTCTGTTTTTTCTTTAGACATTTTAAGCGCTTCTTCGCAGTACGTTCCTCCGCGTCTTTCAGTCTTTCATTCCTTCTCTGGATAAATTCAGCCATCCTCTGTCCGTTTCTGGTTGTCAATATCCATCCGAGTAAGCCGGTCTTGCTCTTTCCGTCTCATTTGAAGAACTATTTCCATCAACATTCAACACCCCCATAGACACAGATTGTTCACAAAATTAATCAAATGTAAACAAAATATGAATGATTCGAAAAGTCTACCCAGAAGAAAAATGATGGAATAAACGAGTACAAAATACTAACTAGTAGACGTATATATGCAACTGAAAATAACCATTCACGGTTTTCCCTTCTTTCTTTTCGGGTGTGAGGGTCTCTGATGCCCGACAATTTCAAGCATGCTAACAGGACTAATGGATACACAAAGTTGAAGCTTAATCCCAACAGAAAGTTCTAAAACAGGGGAGTTCTTATTGAAATATGGATGTGAACATCTGATTTTTAGACAAAATATTTCATACAGAATACGCAGAACGGTCTTAGTATATTTTCTAAAGGTATACCTTAAAATATAGTATAATTAAAAATCTCCGAAACATCATATCATTGAGTTCGGTAGTTCACATTTCATCTCTTCAATTTTCCAATAACACTTCTTCTAGTTTGTATTTGCTCCAGATATCTTTCATTTTTAAATACCATCATTAACAGAGGACAAAATGTAACATGAAATTAAAGCACATTTAGTTCCGCATCGAACAAGTATACGAGTAGCGTTTGGTTAAAATTTCAAGCCCACGACGAAGTTCTACAAAAAAAAAAAAAGCAAATTTCAGTTGAATTTCAAAATTCACACTTAATCTATCACCGCCGTTAACCAGAGGAACGAAGAAAAATTGCCCTAATTTTCAGTAATCACAGTTTATGGCGATACATACCTGATGGAAATCTCCAGAGCCAGAACCGGCGAAGCTGCCGGATGTGTTGCTGACGCGAACCGGAACGCGGTCGATAATACGTCGGAGCTTAATTTCAATGTCCTCGTCTTCAAGGTTGCGCGTGTAGTCAACCAGAGCTGAAGCTGAAGAAGAGTGCGGCAGGCGCGGAGGGATAGCGGTCGTAGATCTGTCCACCGCCACCGGAACCATCCGCAACTCTCCGTCCGCGGCGGACGTCGCCCTCCCGACGATGATGTCATTCCGCGATTTCACGAAATTAGGGGTTTGACGATTTCGCCAATTTGGGGCTAAAAAAAATAATCAATTTGAATTAGATTTTATTTAGTTTGTCAATTCACTATATAATTTTTAATTTTAATTTTAATTTCTTGTGTCTATAAATAGTAGCTCAAAAATTTGGAGAGAGCCCTTGATTATCTACATAACCATTAACTTAGACCACTAGAGAAAAAACCGTTAAATCCAAGAAGAAAAAAAATAAAAAATGTAACCAATAAGTATCCCTCTCCCATTGATTGAAAATTTCCCAACTACGCCGTATTTCAGTGCATGGTTCCATGACGACTCGCCGGAGCCCACTGTCGGTGGTGGTGGCAGTGGCTGTGGCAGCAACGATCCTCGTGTCCTCCTGTAAACCGGCCACCGGTTTAGAGCTGTTCCCGGAGGTGGAGATAACCCTAGCCAACGACGGGCTCTACCCCGTTTGGTTCATGTGCCAGATGACCGACAAGAGCGACTCCCTCTACGAGCTCGCTCCCAACGCCACCTATCGATTCAACTTCCACCAGGTGGCATTTCCCATGCGGTGGTGTTACCTATACATCAGCCAGACGAGCCACGGTTTCTTTTGGGCCTTCACGGTTAGGTCCAAGTGCACCAAGTGCTTTTGGAGCATTAATCGGCATCCTTCTTTGTACCGTGGGGACAAGGGCCGGTGGGAGCGGCAGAAGCTCTTCATGCCACCAGGGTTCGACATTAAGGAGTATCAAAAGGGAGGTGAAGGTGATCGATGATAGGATCACGCGCGTCTAGAAATGGGAAATGATCGAGCACTCCCCCGACTGAGTTACCTGGCTATAACGAACGAACGAACTAGATCTCCTTTTCGTCGACTCTTTCGATTTTTTTTTTTATGTTTGATTTGCAATTGTCGGAGGAATTTGATGGGAAAGGGGACTGGTTGATTGAATTAGAATTGTTTTGGATCCATTTTGTTTGTTTGGCTAGGTGAAGAAGGGGATCTTGGTGTGGGGTTGTTCATAAATAAATTTATATTTATTTAATTTTATGCTCTTAATTCCAATAGTATTTATCTTTAGAATTTCCTATATTGTGTTTAAATATTCATTTAAATAAAATTAAAAATATAAATAAAATAAAGATAACTCTAAATATTTATTTAAATAAAATAAAAATACACTACTACAATATACCCTTATGACACTTTTTTTGGTGACACTTGTAAGTAAGCATCATTATAGTCTATAGAGATGTGTAATGACGTTTGTATTTTAATATACATGTAGTGACGCTTTAATTGTGAGAATATCGCTATCTACTCTGTACTAATTATTCTTTAAATAAGTTTTTTTAATAAATTATAAATTACTAAGTGATTTATTAACCGCAAGTTACTGCCGATCCACTCATCCACTAGTTTGCCCTAGCAGAATACGTCAAAAGGTATCTCTCTCATATCTACATTGCTCAAAATTCGCCTCAAATTAATTTCTCACACAAACTCCATTAAATCTTATAAACAAGAATTCTTTCTTAATTTGGTTTGAGCAGACGAATTTTCGCCCCCATATTGCCGCTGGATTCATCGCCTTCATACTAGAGGTGAGAAAATAGTTGTTATTTATTTATTATTTATATTTGTTTTGCTTAATTAGGCGCACACATTTAACGCACACCATTTTTTTGCCCTTAATTAATTTTAGGGGAAATCTGAGCAATTGAGATATGAGGGAGAATTGAGAGATACAATTTCAAGAGATGATTTATTTATTACATTTATTAGTTTTAAATTATTATATTTTTGATACAACATCAAGAATGATTTATATGCATTATATTTTGAGTTGTCGATGAAATGCTCTCTTAACTGCTGATCTTAGTAATTTTGTTCTTTGTTTTTTTTATTTATTATTATTTGTTTCATTTTTTGGATTTGTTTAGTATTATTTAATATATAAAAGTCTTTGAATATGCAAGTTACATCTTGATGGTAGTGAATATTTGCATTTTAATGGTGGCCATGAAATATGAGTGTCTTTCTTAGTGGTTTAAACTTAAATTAGTACTTCATCAACAAAAAAAATACATGATTCTTAAGGGATATATTAATTCTTAGTGGTCTATTCTGATTTATTCTTAGAACTCATGTTAAAAGTGATAAATTTAATATATTAAGAGACCAAAACTCATGGATGCGTACAAAGATGGGAATGGAGTGCAATTATATTTAATCATATTATTATTGTTGTTGATTTTAACCTAACTGTCATTGTAGGAAAATGAAAAGAGGAAAACTATTTTCATCAGTGTTCTTCAAGCAATGTAGCAATGCCCATGTGAATAGTAGCTCGAAGACTGTCACATTTTTAGATAATGATATTAATGAGAAACATGATCTTTGTCGATGTACCATATATTATTTTTTATACTACTCTTTTTTGTCCTTTAAAAAGCTCTAAAAACTTTACTTGAACATTTTTCAATCTTCACTATATTGAGATTATGTGTATTTATTTCAGTCTTTTGTTGAAATGATAAAATGTCATGACTCTTAACAAGGGCAAATCATGTGCCAGACCAACAAACATGTCAAAATATGAATGACGTAGTCTGCCACCGACATGTTAATTCTCAGGGTATGAAGGGACTTATCTTTAAATAAGTTAGTACAACAAATAGAGTTTTTTTCCTACCATTTTGTATGAATTCTGTAGTGTGTATTATGTAGCACTTTCAACTGAAAATGTGGAGGTGATAAAGTAGTTGGGCAAGCTATAGGATGGTGCATTGCTTGGCCAAAACATTTGGTAATATCTTTTGTAATATTGTTTCATTTTCTTATTTACATCTTTTCAATTTTAGTTATTCATTATATTTCTTTTTTGTTCATTTTATAGGTTTACATGGAAGATACAAGATCAAGCTATTTAAACTATAATATTTTGTTCATAGTTACTGTTGTTACTTTTATGTGTTTCTGAATGTGGAGGCTTTAGAAAATATTGAATCACGTTTACACGTTTTCCTTAAAGAATATTTCGACCCTATAACAGCCAAGGTATCACGAAACTTCTTCTAGGATAAGACAATACCGCACTTGTTCTTTGGCGTAGAAACAAGTATACTATAGAATATTTATTCGCTATACTTCGTTAACACAAAGCTCTTAATTTTTGTGTGTCTTAGAATCTGATTTTCAACACCCTTATATAGGTGTTGAAACACCCCTTTGGATAGTGAAAATACCCTTTCATGAAGGGCTGCACCCTTTGGGAAGAGTTGCACCCTTTAAGAATGGTCACACCTCTTCGAAATCACTTTCTTTAGGTGCCATGCATGCAATTTCGTGGCTGCATATTTCAACCATGCAAACCATGAAATTAACATATATTTCATGCTAATTTACACACAATAAATCAACACCAACATTCACTTAACCAAACAATGATCCGTTATCACTTTTATACAACCGTGCACTCCGCACTTCGCCTAAATCATATTGTAGTGCTTTAGGATCATTACCGAAACTTTGTATGAATCCAATTACATTAAATGGACAATGATTTCACTTAAATCATCAACATTCCTCCCCCATTTAAGTGTAATCCTTGAATCACTTATTTAACAATAACAGCCAGAATTATGCATAAAATGAAAATGTCTTGAAGATTGAATTTTCATCTTAGTGTTATATACAACTTATATATTCGAGAATCAGAGTGTCTTAAAAGATTGAACTCTTCAACCCATCTGAATACATAAAAGATACTACACACATAATTCCAAATACATTCTATAATGATTTCCGATACAAAATTAGGCCTTGTATCCCATCCATTCTTGAGTGTATATAGAGCTTAGCCACGACTCTTGAAGCTGCCACACTTCCCACTCATATAGGTGAATCATTTCTTCGTGCACCTGCAAAATGCACTTTATCAAATGATTCATTAAGAATTAACTTCAACCTTAACATGCAGGTTCAAACACATACCTTTGGGATAATTTCCATGTGTTTCAATCTCAAATATAGGCTTCCCAATTGAATTCTGGTTCTAATACAATTAGAAATGAATTTGGTATCCCATATTTGAAGATTCAAAGAGGCTTCAGACCCATCCCAATCACCGACTTTACTACCAAGTCTTTTGCTAATCCCTTGGTCAAATGATCAGCAAGATTATGTTGTGATCTCACAAAATCAATAGAGATTACTCCTTGAGTGATCAGCTCACGGATCGCGCTATGTCTAACGCCCAAGTGTCTTGACTTGCCATTATAAACATGACTATATGCCTTAGCCAAAGTGGCTGCACTGTCACAATGAATTGAAAACGCCGAAATAGGCTTTGGCCACAAAGGAATTTCATAAACCAAATTCCTTAACCATTCAGCTTCTTTACCAGCTGCCGCAAGTGCTATAAATTCCGATTCCATAGTGGAACTCGTAATACAAGTTTGCTTATTTGAAGCCCAACTTATAGCACCGCCTCCGAGTAGGAAAACCCAACCAGAAGTAGAGGAATGATCCTCTATATTGGTTATCCAACTCGCATCAGAATACCCTTCTATTACCGAAGGATATCCGACATATGTCAAACCAAAGTCTTTGGTTCCCTTTAAGTATTTTAATACACGCCTAACAGCCTGCCAATGATGCGTGCTAGGATTACTTGTGTATCTACTTAGTTTGCCTACCGCAAATGCAATGTCTGGCCTTGTGCTAGTCATAGCATACATAAGGCACCCAATTACCTTGGAGTATTCCAACTGGGACACAGCAACACCCATATTGGGCATGAGTTTTACACTCGAATCATATGGAGTACTGACCGTAGAATAGTCATCACAATGGAATTTCTTTAACACTTTCTCAATGTAATGAGATTGAGTTAAAGTAATGGCATTGTTTTCACGAATGATTTTAATTCCTAAAATCACATCCGCCTCCCCCATATCCTTCATATCGAAGTTTGATGATAAAAATGACTTAGTCAAATCCACTTGTCTTTGGTCAGTACCAAAGATAAGCATATCATCAACATATAGACAAATGATGACTCCTTTACCAAAGTCATCGAATTTGCTATACACACATTTATCCGATTGGTTTAACTTAAAACCATTCGATAAAATTATTTCATCAAATTTCCGATGCCACTGCTTAGGTGCTTGTTTTAATCCATACAAGGATTTAACAAGTTTACATACCTTATGCTCATTACCAGGCATAACGAACCCTTCGGGTTGTTTCATGTAAATTTCCTCCTCTAACTCACCGTTAAGGAATGCTGTTTTTACATCCATTTGATGGATCACTAGATTATTTATTGCAGCCAAGGCTATCAATAATCTAATCGTAGTTATTCGCGCAACAGGAGCATAGGTATCGAAGTAATCAATACCTTCCTTTTGCCTAAAGCCTTGAATGACTAATCGGGCTTTATACTTGTCAATTGAACCACTGACTTTCATCTTTTTCTTAAAGATCCACTTGCATCCTAATGGTTTACAACCGTTAGGTAAATCAGCAAGCACCCAAGTGTTGTTTCCCATAATGGAATCCATCTCATCATTGATGGCTTCTTTCCAAAATGCAACATCTTGCGATTTCAAGACTTCCTCGTATGTTTTAGGCTCATCATCAACATGATAACTATACGAGTATTGAAATCCAACTTCGTCCCTTGATCCTTCAACCAGAAAGGTCTGGAAATCAGGACCGAACGATTTCTTAGTCCTTATCCTCGTGCCTCGACGAGGTTCAAGCGACTCAGGCTCGGGCAAGGTTAATTCCTTGCTTTCAACCACCTTAGGTACCAGATCCTTGGTCCTAACCATTGATGAAAATCTAGTTTCATCAAATATGGCGTCCCTCGATTCTATGATAGAATGAATCGCTACTGAATCATTCGGCTCAATCACGTAGAATCGATATGCCTTGGAATGCACAGCATATCCAACAAAGATGCAATCAATGCCTCTTTCTCCCAAAGTTTTCCTTTTGGGATCCGGTAGTCTTACGACAGCCCGACAGCCCCAAACCTTAAGATAATTAAGGTTCGGCTTCTTTTTGTACCAAAGTTCGTAGGGGGTAACTTTGTTCCTTTTGTTAGGAACCCTATTTAGCAAATAGCAAGCCGTTAACACGGCTTCTCCCCAAAATCCATTATTCAGACCCGAATAAGACAACATGGAATTCACCATTTCCTTTAGTACCCGGTTTTTCCTTTCGGATATACCGTTTTGTTGAGGAGTATAAGGAGCAGTAATTTCATGTATAATACCACACGATTCAAATAAAACAGGATCGTAATATTCACCACCCCTATCGGTTCTCAACTTTTTAATCATGCACTCTTGTTGTAGTTCAACTTCAGTTTTAAATACTTTAAACTTTTCTAGCGCTTCATCTTTAGTACTTAGCAGAAATACATAGCAAAATCTAGAATAATCATCTATGAAAGTTACTAAGTATTTCTTATTCCCCAACGAAGGTGTAGCATGGAAATCTCATAAGTCGCTATGCACAAGTTCAAGCATACAAGATTCACGTTGAACATCTTTAAAAGGCTGCCTAACGATTTTAGTTAGCATGCATGTATTACACTTATCTTCTTCTATGTTCATAGCAGGAATTAATTCAAGTTTGGACATATCAATCATGCGCTTATAATGAACATGTCCTAGTCTAGCATACCACAATAATGAATCATTCAATTTAGAAGAAACCATAAGAACAGAATCATCAACTTTATTCATAATATTAAGCATAAACATCCCGTTACATTGGTATCCAAAACCGACAAACACACCGTTCTTAGTCAATACATATTTATTAGATTCGTATACTTGTTTATATCCATACTTGGATAAAACACTACCGGATACAAGATTTTTCCTTATTCCAGGTACATGTAATACATCTAATAATACTAAAGACTTTCCGGAACTGAATTCCAACAACACTTCGCCGCGACCAAGAATAGGGGCTGTTGACTCGTTTCCCATGTAAAGCACTGATCCATCTACAACTGGTTCATACTTTTGAAACCAATGACGATCCTTGCAAACATGCTTAGTAGCACCCGAGTCAATCCACCACGCCACCGAATCATCCTTGATTGGTGTCCGGACCTTGGTTATTAACCCTTTGTCCCGAGCGATTATTTATCGTTCTCTTTTTATTCTTGTTCGCACGACAATCACTTTTAAAGTGACCCGTTTTTCCGCATATCCAGCAAGCGCCCTTAGGCTTCTTACTCCCAGTATTATTGCTGTTGTTGTTGTTGTACGGACGCTTTGTCCCTCGGTTCTTATACGAACTCTCCCCTGCTTCCATCATATTGATAGTTGCAGACCTTATCGGTTCCTTGTCCTTGGGTTTTTCACCCTCTTGTGCCCTTAGAGATTCCTCTATGCGCAAGTGACTACCAAGTTGTACTAAAGACAACTCTTCCTTTTTATGTTTCAAGGTGTGTTTGAAGTCTTTCCACGACGGCGGTAATTTGTCTATAATACTAGACACCGAGATGGACTCGTCCATCTTCATATTATGTTGGGTAAATTGACCCAATATCCGGAGCAATTCATTATATTGCTCCATTACCGGCCTTCCGTCGCACATCTTGTAATTCATAAAATTACCAACTAGGAACTTCTTACTAGAAGCGTCCTCGTCAATGTACTTGGATTCAAGGCTATCCCAAAGGGCCTTAGAAGACTCCACATTTTGATAGATATCGAAGAGAGAGTCAGACATACCGTTTAATATATGCCCACGACATATATAGTCGTCATTTTCCCATTTGCAGCGTTTCCGAGTTTCCTCCGGCGTTTCGTTGTCCGCTGCTTCCGGTTGTGGAGTACTTAGAACGTACACCACCTTCAATGTTGTTAGTAAGAAATGCATCTTCTTTTGCCACCTTCGAAAGTCTACGCCTTCGAACTTCTCCAATTTTCCGAATTTGCTGTTCATCTCACGAACCGACTCCATCGTTCAGAATAGTAAATATTCTTTAAGATTGTTGTTACTTTTGTGTGTTTCTGAATGTGGAGGCTTTGGAAAATATTGAATCACGTTTACACGTTTTCCTTAAAGAATATTTCGACCCTATAACAGCCAAGGTATCACGAAACTTCTTCTAGGATAAGACAATACCGCACTTGTTCTTTGGCGTAGAAACAAGTATACTATAGAATGTTTATTCGCTATACTTCGTTAACACAAAGCTCTTAATTTTCGTGTGTCTTAGAATCTGATTTTCAACACCCTTATATAGGTGTTGAAACACCCCTTTGGATAGTGAAAATACCCTTTCATGAAGGGCTGCACCCTTTGGGAAGAGTTGCACCCTTTAAGAATGGTCACACCTCTTCGAAATCACTTTCTTTAGGTGCCATGCATGCAATTTCGTGGCTGCATATTTCAACCATGCAAACCATGAAATTAACATATATTTCATGCTAATTTACACACAATAAATCAACACCAACATTCACTTAACCAAACAATGATCCGTTATCACTTTTATACAACCGTGCACTCCGCACTTCGCCTAAATCATATTGTAGTGCTTTAGGATCATTACCGAAACTTTGTATGAATCCAATTACATTAAATGGACAATGATTTCACTTAAATCATCAACAGTTACGTGGATATATATACCTTGTGATTTTATTTTTCATTATCTGAATTTAGAATATTTGATAGGGCCTATGTGATTGATAAAAACATTGAGTTATTTGGAATGCTATCAAATTTTATTATTATATTTTTTTTGTTATTGTTTTTGGAATTGCGGTGAAATTTTATTTTTTGATAGTGAAATTAGTTTAAAAAAATTCTTGACAATGCAAGTGCACATAAAAGTGATACTAAACAAAATTAATATTTAGGTACACTAAAAAACGTACACAAAAATGTACTATCATAACGTTTTTAAACGTTACTAAATAGAGTTATAGTAACACATAAAGTGTCATAAAAATAATAGAGTTATAGTAACACATAAAGTGTCATAAAAATAATGCTATCATGATGTCGAGAAGCGTCACAATATAATGTTATTTGGACACGTCAAAATGTCACTAATATGTAGCTATCATGATGTCGAGAAGCGTCACAATATAATGTTAATTGGACACGTCAAAATGTCACTAATATGTATTTATGGTGACGCTTTTGAAGCGTCACAATACCTACATATAGAAACGTCAAATCACGTGACGTTTTGTCTAAGCGTCACTATAGTAAAAGCGTCACTAAAATTAACTTTTAGTAACACTTTTGAGCGTCTCTAAAACCAATTTTTGTAGTAGTGATATATAACTCGATCGCTAGAGCTTGGAATTTGATTTTAAAATTAACCTGGTAGAGACTGAAATTTATTTCAAAAGATTACTGTTTAATTGATTTTTAGTGAGACTGAAATTTATTTCAAGATTAATGGTTAATTGATTTTTAGTGGATCACTTTTAAAGAGTAGATTGTATTTTTTAACAAAATTATATTTTATTTATAAATTTTATACTCCCTCCCCTTCTTACCAATAGTCACATATTGCCTTTATTAATGTCCCAAACTAATAGTCACACCCCCCTCACCCATATAATTTATACACTTTACACCCTTAAAACATTTTACATATTACAAAATTGCCATAAACTTATTAGATTATAATTTTTTCATTAATCAAACTTACTCCTTCAAATAATTATACAAACACAAAATTAAACAATAATTACCCAAACATTAAATTTAATTTTTAATACAGTATTCCATTACAAACACAATAAAATATAATGTCACTGTACACCGTCTTCCACATTTTTTTTTGTTCTTGCTCTCTCCGTCCTCAATTTTTCTGTCGCCGTTCTCAAGCTCTCTCTCGATTCTCACCTTTGATCTTTCTAATACTCCTTCTATGTCCACTTTTACTGAATTTGAGATTGATAATGAGTGTGTTGACGACTCGATCGATTACAAAATTCAAGATTTCTCAGATCCAGAGTGGTCAACTACAGATCTGTTCTTGGAGGACTCTTGGGTGCCGGAAACATGTATGGACCTGTTCTTGGAGGACTCGTGGGTGCCGGAAACTTGTATGGATCCCGACTGCATGACGGATTCAACCATCTCGACCCCTGTAATTTCTGATGAGAAGCCCCGGTACACTTCTTCTGATCTCAAGATGTTCTCGATTCTGTGCCCAGATTATATAGGTACGTTTTTTTTTTAGATCACAGATCCATGGCCTAAACCCTAAATCTGGTAAAAATAATAATCCCTGTGATTTTTCAGTGTTAGATACCCCATCAGTATGGTTTAATCAGTCTGACTTTTAAATTATTTGTGGTTTAACATCTGAATACATATGCATGTAGTTAAATTTATGCAATCATCTGAATATTGGACTGTGTTGTGTTGTATATACGGAGTACATTATATTAGTTGGTTGGCCGGAAACAACAATTTTATGGAAGGCAGTACCTTTGAGTTCCTTCAACACAATACCCCAAAAGTCGAACCAGATTCTTGTGCCGCACGTGTCCAATAGCCTCTACCTCCACTCTGAATTCCTTTTCAGCTTGACCTCTGTTTGCCCATTTTTTTCATGTGTAGAAATTTTACGGCTTGAGGAGGAGGCAAAAAAGATTGAGTCTGCTGCGACGATTGAGCTAGGTCAAGCTTGGGCTGAGGCTGAGGGTGTTGCAATTGGTGAGTCATTGCCTCTTGAATAGCTATTTGAGGTACTCTTGTATCCTATTAGGTGTTTACCCATTCTGTATGTGGCATTAGCTCGGCGTGTGCGACATTTTTTTTCTTAAAATTGATTGTGCCAACTTGAGTTTGAGTTCATGTTGAAATTTTTGAATATGCTTGTACTTGCTCTGATTGTTGGAGTTGTGATGTTGGGATATTAATTATCATGTGCGCACTTGTGTTTATTTGGTAGTTATCAATGGGATAATAATTGTCATGTGCATACTTTTGTTTTAGAGGTCACAGTAGATTACATATGCACTGCATTAGTAAAAAATAAACATCTTTTCTTACTTAATAAAAACATTTTCTAAGTAGAATACAACCAAAATATTAATAGGATCAAAATGTGTACATTATAAGCTTCAAAATAGATTACATATGCACTGCATTAGTAAAACATAAATATGTTTGCTTACATAATAAACATTTTCCTATTAGAATACAACCAAAATATTAATAGGACCAAATGTGCACATTATATACTTCAAAATAAGTGTTGAAAGTAGTACACTATTATTAAAGGACTATTGATGTTAATAGGGGTTCCAAGTCATAAGACCATACCTCTGTATTCCCTGCATCCATCAGGAACTGAATGCACTCAATAACCAAATTAAGGTCCACCATTAGAGTAGTTGGAAGTCTTCCTGCTCTTATCAACCTTCCTTTTGCCATATGTGGTTGTTTGTAATTGTTTTTCCCCTTTGCTTTCATAACTTCTATGAGACATGACTGTAAACTTAAGAATACCTTATTTAATGTACTGGCCTCCAGGTTTTCATAGGATAGCAACACATTCATCACCAGCTCATCCACAGTGTAACTTGATGTGTCAAATTGAAGGGATTGTATTGCCCTGAACCATCCTAGGTCATTTATGTTCGTGTCTGGGCTGTTTGGTGGTTGACATACTAGTTTAATATTGAATCCATCTGATGAGGCAGCTTGTCTGAAATCCGTATCATCATCTAGTATGTGGGGTCTTGCATTATCTTGCTGAATAAAGATGTTCTTGCTTGCTCATGCTGGCCATTTTGCTTTAATTGCTGGCAGTATCTGAAAAAAATTAGGACCAGTTATACAATCTGTATCCCAAGTGACATATTTAGCAACAATTGATTCGCTAATTCATACCTTGGTCAACATGCATTCCTTTACAACTTCCTTGGTAACAGAATCTAGTGGCTTAGTAAACATGGTTCCTCTCAGTCTGTTTTTTGAATTCCTTTGTGCTGAAACTTGCTCTGTGAAGGGCCAGATCCCTATTTTTCCATCAAACAATACTTCTCCTTCCTCTGAAAATATAGGTCTAGAAACTGCGCACATGAACATCACCTTTGGGATAAACCTCTTAGATTGACATGTTCTGTGTGGCTCTTCCTCTCCTGGAACCATGTAATATCTCTCAGTGTTTCTAGACATATAATACCATTTCTCGTCTATGTGGACCGTGTCGTACATTTCTGAAAATTTGATCGCATTAGACTGTGGATCAACTACCAAATGACTTAAACTGTACTGCACTCTGTGTAGCTGGTTCCTTAAGGTTAACGCAGGCTTGATTGCATTTGTGTGGGGTATAATCTCCTTAGATTTCACCCATCTACCAACTTGACTGTCACTTATGCCTAACTGTTTGGCTAGCACTCTTATTGATGTTCTTTGTGAAAAAGGAATACTTTTCATCCTCTCTATATCTAAAAACACTGTCTTTTTTTGTGGGATGCCTAACTTATTTGAAGTTAAACTCACTGCATTACCTGTTCGCATTTGAGTCATAGCCTCTGCCCAAACTCTATGCACTGTCCTCTTGCAAATTCCAAATTTCGCAGCAGCTTCTGTAACTTTTCCATGATGTATTGCTTGATTTGTGTTGTTGGCCATTAAAAACTGGGCAATTTGATTTTTAACTGCAGGTGTGATTTCTTTTTTTTATTACCAGCCATAATTCTTTTTTCTTAATTATGCTTCTTTGAATTTTTTGGAACTTTTTTTGGGTGGTTTGGGGTTGTAAGTGCAATGAATGAAGAGGGTGTATTTATATTGGACATTAAGGAGGGAAAGTAAAAAGGTTGAAATATGTGATTAGATGGAATTAAGTGGGAAATTCAAAGTTTTTGAATTTTTTTTACTTCACTCTCTTTTTTCCAGATTTTGTAAGAAGATGAAGAACATGAATCTTTTGAAGAATTCCAAGATTAAATAATTACAATTTTAAATTTTGTTTTGTATGTCGATTATGACAATTTGTAATTTTCATGTGTCAGACTATTGTGCGTAGACTTTTTTTTTCTAAAATAGTTTTTGATGTACAATACAATAAAACTTTATTTATTAATGTGTAATTTTAATTTACTAATTTTTGTGTTTAATTATTTCTACTTAACTTTAATCAGAATAATTAATAATCTTCCTTAAATTGAAAGGACAATTTTACCCTCCAACAAATTAAACAAAACTGAATGAAAAGAGTTTTTCTTAATTTCCGTGCAACCCCTGTGACTATTGGTAAGAAGGGGAGAGAGTATTTCAGAATATCCTATTTATAAGAATTGCCATTTTCAAGGTGGGTCGCAGAGAATTTTCATTAATTCCCTCCACATGATCTTTCTTACAAAATGCTACACAGATGTTGTTTTGTTCTAGACTATTCCATGACATTCATGAATGAATGAATCATGATGCCTACGGAATTTCAGCCCAGGGGCGGAGCCAGAAAAATCGATTAGGGGGGGCTGAGATTTTTTTTATATATAATATGTATATATATACACATATTTAGGGGGGCTAAACATAAGAAAAATACATTTTAATAAAAAAAATTGTAAAAAATACAAAGGAATTTTTTTTTAGGGGGGGCTTAAGCCCCCCCTAGCATACAAGTGTATCCGCCCCTAATTCAGCCCAATGCAAACTCGACTTCAACAGCTAGACTCATCATATGTTTTGGGCCCGATCTGGCCAGAGGCCCGGGCTTGGGTAAGGGTTCATACAACCCGCCCTCGGAACTCGTATAATAACGATCAAGAATTCAGGATGATGTAATATACATTCACTCAACAAATACATGTGCTTTCATATCTAGAATCATATCTTTGTTCAACTTAATTATGCAAGAAATCATTCTTACCGAACCAATTAATATAATCATAAAAGCCAAACAAGCACTACCAAACATCATAATTTAATTCATTTCTCAACACCCTATCATTTTAGAGTTTTTATTAAGTTAAAGAATATGAATTAACGACGAATTAATTTATAGTTTCTTTTTTATTTTCTCAAACTTATTTTGCTACATACACTTCCCAATGGTCTTTTTTATCTGAAAATGTTTAAGTACATATTTTAATTTTAGATTAGTACTAATTAATTTTTAATTAGCTGCCCTTTGTCTGTTTTTTAGTCCTAGCAAACTCGCTTCTCTCGACAAAATAAAAGAATGCATTTTGCAGGTGTGTGAACTTAGAGATTCTTGATTCTTAAATTAAAGAAAAAGAAAATATTGGACCGAGGAGTATAAGACAGAAAGGATTGTTTTCTTGGGAAATTAATTTTCAATAGTTTACTGATATAATTAAAAAATACAAAAGTTGTTAATTAACTTTAAAATTGTTATTGTTTTCTTGCAAAAGAAATTTTGAATAGTTTAAAATGATAGTATAATTAAAAATATAAAAGTTGTTCATTAATTTTACAATTGTGGTTGTTTTATTGGGAAATTAACCTTGAATAGTTTAATGATATAATTACAAAATACAATTAAAGTTGTTAATTAATTTTAAAATTGTGATTAAAATTTAAAAATATATATTAAAAAATATAATGGTAAATTTGAATTTTAAAGTGAAAAATAAATAAATTATATTAGTTTTAAGTAT
This sequence comes from Euphrasia confusa, assembly GCA_954870475.1. Lineage (NCBI taxonomy): Eukaryota > Viridiplantae > Streptophyta > Magnoliopsida > Lamiales > Orobanchaceae > Euphrasia > Euphrasia confusa. The sequence continues at coordinate 11,767,992 of OX940951.1, read as the reverse complement.
ACATATTAAGTTGAAAATTAAAAAAATATTTTATTTAGCGCATAAGTAATATTTAATTTATTTTCACATTAAAAAAATTATCATGAAAAATGTAATTAATTTTATTATTAAGTAATACTTCATTTTATGATTTTTCTTTTACCCAAACCTCAATTTATAAGTTTTATAAGTTTGGCAAACCTATCAAATTAGAAATAATTAAAATAAAAAATAAAAAAAATTCGAATATAACTCTAATTTAATTATGAAAATTCTAATTCTCTTACTTAATACTCTAAATCTCTTACTTAATAAAAGAAAATTAGTTAAGAAAACAAAATTAATTGACAAAATAAGAGTTGACCGTGTCAAACTTAGTCAATACCAATCACGCATGTTTTGAGGGACCACGTCATCATGCAACCCGCTCCCGTAAATAATAAATTAAGTACTACGGAGTATGTAAGATTTTAATTTTAAATAAAGGATTAAACATATTTTTTTTTGTATTGAGTATGTGTAATTTTTATTAATAAATAATATTGAAATTAATTTTTTTGTTAATCCCTCCTGTTTTTTTAATTGTCTGTGTTTTTTATTACTTTATTTGTTTATTAATTAAAACTGCTCAATTTTTTTATTTATGATGAAAGTGCTCTTATTTTAAATTGTTCATTTTTTATTTATTTTTAATAAAATTTTTGAAAGAAAAATTGAAATAATTTGTAATTATATTTAAAATAATTACATTAAACTTCTTTTTTATTTTTCCATCATTGCGCGCTATTCATTTTGTTTATGTCAATATATAAAAAAAACAATTTTTTTTAATATTATTTTATAAAGGAAAAGAAATTTTAGGAAAAAAGATAAAAATATAATTTATCTGTAATAAATAGCTTTAAAACTATCAATAAATAAAGTTAAAATTGATATAAAAAATATATATTAAAATTTGTGCAAAATGTTAAAAGGATTTATAAAATTAAAAAATAGGATGAAGTATTGATTTCATAAAAGTCGTCTGATTACAAACCTACAGTAATGCAATTTATATAAATATTGATATTTTCAATAAATACTGTAATTTATTTAACTCCACATACTGTATTTGATTTAAACAATTTTATCTATCGGTAATTTTTTGTGGGCAGATTCTGCCCATGGGCAGAACTGCCCAAATTTATTAAATTTTTTATTTTTTATTTTTATATGATTATAAATATAATTAGCTTATTAAATTTATTAAAATAATTTTTTTATCTTTTATTTTTATATATTATAATATTTTTTTTCTAATCAATTAATTATTTTAGTATAAATATAAAAATATTCATTATTTTTATCTAAATGTTTTTATTTTATATTTTTTTATGTAATATATATTTAATATAGTGTACTTAATTATAATATATGACAAAATAATAAAAAAAATTAATAATTATTAAAAAAATTTATAAAAGAATTCTGTCAAATGAGCAGAATTTGCCCATTTAAGCATGTCTCTTTATCTATAATTTAAATGCCAAATCATTCATACTGCTGTTTCCAACTAATCCAAAAAATGAAAAGAAAAGGGGCCCCACACTTTCCACCAATTTTAAGTGTCCACACAACAATATAAAAGACATAAAAGCACAACTAAATTTACCCATAAAATAAAACTTTCATCATTTTTCCCACCACCACCATGCCTAAACCCAAACCCCCTTTCTCCTCCACCACCACCGCCGCAGTCATCTTCCTCCTCTCGCTTTCATTCTCTCTCCAAATCCACTCCGCCAGATTTTCCGGCGACACCGCCGCCCTCCGCGCGTTCACTTCTTCCATCAAGCCATCCTCCATTCCCCCCACTTCCTGCCTCGCCACCTGGAACTTCTCCGCCGCCGACCCCTGCGCCGTCCCCCGGGTCACCCACTTCACCTGCGCCGTCAGCTGCCTCGCCGGCCGCGTCGTCCAGATCACCCTCGACTCCCAGGGCTACTCCGGCACCCTAACCCCTCTCATCTCCCACCTCGACCGCCTCATCCACCTCGACCTCGGCGACAACAATTTCTACGGCCCAATCCCCAATTCGATTTCATTCCTCCCCAATCTCAAAACCCTAATCCTCCGAGTCAACTCGTTCTCCGGTTCAGTCCCGCCCTCAATCGCCGATCTCAAATCCCTCGAATCCCTCGACCTCTCCAGAAATCAACTCTCCGGTTCACTCCCAAACCTCAACAAACTCGCCGGTCTGACCCGGCTCGACCTGAGCTACAACAAATTAACCGGCCCTATCCCCCGGCTCCCGCCCAATCTGAACGAGTTGGCCCTGAAATCCAACTCGCTCTCCGGTTCCCTGACCCAGCCCGCGTTCGCCGGGCTGAGTCGGTTAATGGTCGTTGAACTCAGCGAAAATTCCCTGACCGGGGCACTGGACCCCTGGTTCTTCCTCCTGCCCGCCCTCCAGCAGGCCGACCTCGCGCGGAACGCCCTCTCCGCCGTCTCCGTCGCGATTCCCGCGGCGAGCGAGCTGGTGGCCGTAGATTTGAGTTACAACAAAATCGGAGGATCTCTGCCGGTGAATTTCGCCGCGTACAAGGGGCTCCGGTCACTGGTTCTGAGCTACAACCGATTACGCGGACCGATTCCTCTGGAGTACGGGCGGAATTTGGCGTCGCTGCGGCGGCTGTATCTGGACGGGAATTTTTTGAACGGGACGCCCCCGGCGGTGTTTTTCGGCGGCGGTGAGACGGTCTCCGGCAGCTTGGGCGATAACTGCTTGCAAAGGTGCCCGTCGTCGTCGCAGCTGTGCTCGAAATCGCAGAAGGATGCTTCGGTTTGCCAGCAAGCTAATGGTGGAAATTAAATGCTTTGAGTGTCGTTTCTATTTTTCGGTACAATATATTTCAAGTAGAGTTGTTTTATTTATTTATTTATTATTGTAGTGCCTTCATAATAATAAACTGAATAAAATATACGCTTTCATATTCAAAATATATACTGTTTTATTCGTATTAAACTACACATATATTAATAATAATAATCATTTTTAATTTACTTTTCATTAATTAATATTTAAATAATTTTAATTAATGTTAATGACAATTTTGAAAAAAAAAACACATAACTAATTTACATTGAAAACTCTAAAACAACATCTAACTTGAAAATAAAACGAAAACACAACAAATATTTTTGAATAGGAAGAAATACTATAGTGTATAGGTAGACTCGGTTCAAATATTAAAATTTTAACAATAGTGTATTTTTTGTATTATTCATAGTTATATTGTAAAGCTCCGGCTCGTTGAGGGGTCGAAGTCCGATCCTAATGCGCCGGCTCGGTTATTAATGACTTGCCTTCATGAGTGATATTCTAGCCTCATTGAGGAGTCGAAACCCGACCCTAATGGGCCGACTCAGTTACCAATGATTGCATCTACTTTTTGGGCATCCTTCTATAAGAACTCTAAAGTTAAGCGTGCTTCTCTGGAGTAGTTCTAAGATGGGTGATCCCTTGAGAAGTTTCTCGGGTGGCACGAGTGAGGACAAAATGCGTTGGAAAAGATAAGTGTTGGTACAAGGTCAGGATATCACTCCTGAATACAGTCATTGGTAACCGAGCCGGTCCATTAAAGTCGGGCTTCAGCCCCTTAACGGGTCGAGATGTTACATATACATTGCATTTTTAACAATTAAATTTTTAACATTTTGAAACTGTTTGCCGGATACTTTGTACTCCAATTCAATGGACTAACATAAATTACATTTTTCAAAGTATTAAGCAATGATATCACTAATTCACTATGAAGTATGAATACCTCGTAGATCTTGGTTGAGTAGACTCTGACTCTACTATTGATGGATCTTATCTCGTCTACATTGTTGCACCGAGATCACATCACCGACGGGTCCTTGGATAGATAAATTGAACTACACATATAGTCGATGATCGATCGGTTAGTACCACACACACATGACACGTGGTTTTTAATTGCCGTGTTGATTTTTGTCCCTTTTATTTTCCCTACCCTACGTTGAATTTGGGAGTTGCTCTTATTTGACTAATTCCTCATATTCGTTGTTGTTATTTGACCAATCTGGATAATGTTTATTTCGTCACTGAATTCCGAATATATATATAAATAATTGTACGGTTGGTTACCTTAATTCATCTCTAAGCACATCACACACAAGGAGATCGAAATCGAATCATGAGTTCGATTCGCGTGGTTCTCGTTTTTATTTTGTCGATCTCTTCCTCGTCTTTTTTCTCCGACTGCCTCACACACCCTTCCGATGATTTCAACGAGATAATCGACATCACCCACAAGTTCACTCCCCACACGCCGGTCGGAATTTCCAACAACGGCATCGGGAGCAGCTTCCTCCGGCTGCTCTTCAGCATGAAGAACGGCTCCGACTACAATTTCTCCGAGCTCAGGCTGCCGGTCCACGCCGGGACCCACGTCGACGCCCCCGGCCACATGTACGACAACTACTTCGACCAAGGCTACGATGTCGACACCCTCGACCTCGAAGTCCTCAACGGTAATAATTAATCAATCAATCCTCGCATATTGATTTACTTTAATTCTTTGTGGAATTATGTTTTTTTTTCTTGATCGAGTAGGCCCTGCGTTGCTCGTTGATGTTCCAAGAAACAAGAATATTACAGGTATAATATAGAACGATTTTTGCGACGTGCGTGTTTGTTAATAATTATAGTATCGCTTACGCTGACTATAAATGTTTTCAGCTGATGTGATGAAGGCGTTGAACATTCCGAAGGGTGTAAGAAGAGTTCTGTTTCGGACACTTAATACCGACAGGGGGCTCATGTATAACAAGGAATTCGACTCCAGTTACGTGGGATTCATGAAAGATGGGGCGCAGTGGCTCGTGGATAACACTGACATCAAACTTGTCGGTAAGTTATGCTAGCTCGATTATGTAATTAATAGATTAAAATCAAGAATTGCGTCGTTTGATTTTTACGTTTTTTTTTATCGCAGGAACTGATTACTTGTCTGTTGCTGCTGATGATGATCTGATTCCTGCTCATCTTGTTTTCCTAAAGAGCAAGGTGATAGTTTTATTTTGAGTCATGTCATGTTGATCTCTGTACTGAATTGATCGAACTGAATGTTTCAGGAGATCATCCTGGTTGAAGGGTTGAAGCTCGACGATGTTCCACTCGGATTATATTCCCTCCATTGCTTGCCTTTGAGATTGGTTGGTTCCGAGGGATCGCCCGTTAGGTGTATCCTGATCACTTAAATTCGAGCTCGATTTGTTAATGGTTATAGATGCTTGAATAAAGTTGGTTCGCAAACATGTTCATTTTAGCTACTACTACTATCGACTTTGTTCGTGATCAAACATTTACGAATGAGGTTTGTTTGTGTTTAATGTATCGGAACAACGCACATACACGAACAAGGTCTAATCGGGTTCGATCAAGCGTTTTTCATCGAACGAACGAAGGCCTCGTTTCTCAAGTTTTCAATCTCGAAAATCTCGAATGTGGTGTTTGTAAAACTTCATCAACTACTCCTTAGTCCTTACACTATCACCAACAGTCCAACACCAACACCATCTTCTAAAGGATGTATTCCGAGTGAGTGGTTGACAATTTGGGCCGGGTCCAATGTTCCTGAAATATTAAGCCCAAGTGGCAATGACATGGCCCAATTCAAAACCTCTCTAATCCATATCATGAATTGGAAAGAAAAATAAATAAAATTCCATTAAAAAAATTAGAAGTGATGGTGACACTTATTTTTTCCATTATTAGTATTACACAGTTCATTTTGGACTTTAGTGTTCTAAATTTAAGCCTTGCCCAATAGGTGCCCAGGTCCAAACTGTATGGGCTCTGGCCCACTGGCATGCTCCAATACAACCCAAACAATTTCTTGGGTTTTATTTTTATTTTTATATTTATTTATTATTATTATTTGACCTGGCATATATTGTTTTTGGACCACTCATTAATTAGTTAATTGGACTGAGTATTTGTACTACACATATTCAATGCTTATTGTCTACTTCTAATAAAAAAAACAAAACATTCTCATTTCTCAATTTGAGGTAACACATGTGAGTCCATATGGTTCCATTTTTTGTGAGGCTACATGGTATTAATTGTGATCCCACTTTGAAGATTACTATTGTTTAAAACTCATTTATTTATTGCATCTATAAATATTATTTTATTACTAAGAAAATTAGCCAATAAAAAAGGCAAAAGTCGTTAATCAATAATAATATTTATAAATAAAGATCGAAAAGGAAATTAAGTAAATAGTATATTATTAAGAGGCAAAAATATAAATATAAAAGTAATTGTACTATACTACAAAAGATTTTATATGATAATGTGTATTTAATAAGGTCCCACGGTGAAGATACCGGAGAGTGAAGTTTCATGAGTGGGCCCAAGAGCCTCTATGTGTCTCATCTTATGTTGAATAATTTCAGGAAAAATATTTAATGAATGTACCTTCTATCACGCACAAAATGGCATATATCAAACAATGTATATTTAATGTGCTCCTTGTAAAATCCTTTTCTAAGGGTTGTCACACAATTATCTTCACAATTATCTTTCTAATTACTATGATAAAACTCAACTTAAATTAGATCATGTTTCACTTTCAAGTTTCATTTCAATTCAATTCAATTAATTTCAAAATTTTAAAATAAAATATTAATTACGAGAATGACGAATTTCATTTATACAATTTAGTTAATATTTATTATTATTAATAAAAATGTAATACATTTGTATAACAAATCAATTAAATTTATTTTAAATTCATTTAGTGGAGTCAAAAAAATCATGATCTAAATCACGTATTCAGTTCAATTCATTTGACTCGTTTATTGTTGTTAATATGTTATTATGACAAAAGATACGAGTGGTATGGATTGCAAAATCATTGTGGAAACATCTTCGTAGGATTTGACAGTAGTAAATGTAATGTTTTGATGAGAATGTGTGGATGTGGAGAAGAAGTAAATTCAATTATTTGACTCACGCGATGGGTGTGAAATACTGCAATGTACTAAAATGAGGTCTCTTTCAGATACGTGGAGGCCCACCCAAAGCCCAGATGGATTCTGGGCCCATGCGGTTTTTGGAATTTAAGGCACAAACTGAATTCAAAATGTTCCATTTTTCTTCATAATAATTTCGAGTTTTATAATAATAATTAAATTAAAAAAACTTATTTTTTTATTTGGTTTTGTGGGAAATTGAAGTGTACATTTAGAAGTATGGTAATAGGGAAATAATTTTATGATTTTGATCATTCCGGTTAAGGTTGCTTCCGAAATTGGTTTGACACATTCGATTAGATGTCTTGTCTGATTTATCGACCAAACGAACACTACTGATCGTGTGATGTGTAACTACACAACTCCGATGGCATTGCTCTCGGTGCGATAAGCTTAACGAGTGTTAGTCGATCTGATCGGATAGAATCGAACCAAATACATAAATATATATATATATATATAGGTCATGGGGCTTAAGCGAAGTATATCAAAATTGGAAAAGCTAATAGTAATGGGAGAAAGACACACACATTAACATAGCATTGTACCTATATAAAGGTACTGACTCGTAAAGAACTGCAAAACAATTTCCCAATGTGAGAGTGTGAAAATTCAACTTAAATTGAGGGACCAAACAAAACAAAAATATAAAGAAAAGTAGAATGATCTGGAAGACCCATATTTGATTTTCCTCTGTTACCTGCAGCTTTACAGCTGTGTGTGGATAAAAAATAAAGGTTAAAATTTTGATTTTTTTTTTTTTTTTTTTTTTTTTTTTTTTAACTTTCAACCATAAATATTTTTTACTAATAATAAATAACAAGCAAGATGAAAAGAAAAAAAAAACAAGGTCAAAACAATTAGTTTAAATTTTAAAGGTAAATTGGATTATTCACCAATTATTTTTGTGGGGAAAAAAGCTCACACTGTGAATGATAATTCATTGTTTACTTTGGGTTTTTACATGGAGCAACTTCTAAATATTTTTCATTCATAGGTACGCCCATTAAATAATGTTTGATAATTTGCCTTTTTCTTGTTTTTTTTTCAAATACATCTATACTTTAAAATATACTCCCTTCCTCTCATTAAAATTGTATTACTTTCCTTTTTGAGGTGTCCCATAATAGTTGATACACCCTAAAAAAGAAAATAAATATTCATACTTTTTCATTTTAAATTCATACTTTATCCACTTACTTTTTAAACTCTACTCACAACTACTTTACTTTCCAATTTAAAAATACATTAAACCCTTACTTTTTGGTCAAAAAGTAAAAAAAAAAACAACATTTTTTTTAATTTCCGCGCTAAAAAAAATGTTGCATCTTTAGTGGTTTAGAGGGAGTAAAATTGTGATTTTTATATTTATATTTTCTTTATAAACTTATACCACTAAATTTTTAATTAACTAATTTATTATTTACTTACTGGGCAAATAAGAATTGTTGTACTTGAGTAGTATTACTTAAACTTGGAAGAGAGAGAATATATTATTTTTTCGGTTTCATACTAATATTTCACTTTTAGAGGATTCTACAATAATATTAATAAATCATAAAAATAAATACTATTTTTTTTAATGATATAATATTACTCATTTTGAATTATAAGAGTTTGAACACTTTCCTTTTTAGTTGTCTTTTAAAAGTTTTCACACTCATAAATAATTTTTTTTTAATAACTTTATTATTTCAATACTCATTTATTTACATTAATATAATTACTTTTTTATTTAACTTAATTATTACTTAAACAACCATACTTATTATACTCTTATTCTTTTATTATTTAATACATAAAAATTTATTTTTTCATAATTTTGTGTGAAAAATTCTCCATTCAAACACACTGTAAGAAGTATTATGTACATTTGGAAAAGTAAATTATTAACAATTTTTATGTTATACGGAATAATGGATATATTTGAATATATTTTCATTCTCTTTCTTGCATGACACGTGGAAAAAGATACCTCCAAAATAAATAAATGAAAAAGGTTAAAAAAGGATTTTGGCACGCTTACAATTTCATCTTACATAATTGACAAAGGCAACACTAACGGACAGGAGTGTTAACTTTTTATCATGGTGCCCCGGTAAAAAAAATATATTACTCCTTTGTCTATATAGAGATTATTATAATTTTTTGTAAATTATAAATAAAAATATGACAATTTCTCTGGAACAGAAAATATATATAAAAATGTCAAATAAATTTAGTAAAATTTTATTTTCTAAGTCTTAAAAATAAAAATATATTTTTAATTTTAATTTTAAAAGAATCTGAGTAATAATTTTGCAATTGTAAGCAATCACTTTTGTGATCATTATGTTCTCCATGATACATAATGTGTTGCGTTGACCAACCAAATTCAAAAGGAATTGCATCACCACTTTTATTGCTCTTACTGTCTTCATAATTTCAAGTGTGTACCAGTTGATATCCCACCTACTTAGTGGAGACCTTTTTTTTTTTTTTTTTTACCAATAGTAATATATTGGTCTCATAATAATAGACAAATAATTTCGAGCAGAGTTTTTAAAACAAAATGTTACTGTACTTCTTCTCCCTTTTGAAAATACAGAGTATACGGAGTATTATTTTTCTTTTTCTATATTCCCTTAAAAATATCAAATTAATTTTTAGAGTGTTATTATTATTATAAAAAGTCAAAATAAAAAAACAATGCCTAAATTAGTATCAAATAAGTAATAATAACAATAACTATAACAATAACAATAACAATATGTTCATTAATTTATTTCCCATTATAAACCTAAATATAATTAATTTGGTAGGGTATATTGGGCATTTTAAATTTATAATTAATTATTCCTTCAGTTCAAAAATATTAGTCATATTTCTTTTGTAAAATTATAAAGAAGTATAACAACTATTTTTAAATTTGGGAGTAATCACTTGAACATTAATACCACGAAATTACAAAGAATTGACCAATGCATGTGACACGTACGATGTAACACGCATGCAAATACTTTATATACGACGAAAATACTATTTATACATACGTTGAGAAAAATAATAATAGTAATCTCCAAAAGAGACAAAAGAGATTAAACATAAAACAAAAATACATAAAGGAAAAAAGAGTGCAGACATTTAACTAATTTAATTTGATTTTTTTTTTGTTCTCACTCTAGTTCTAGTGAGAGAAAGTGACTTAGTTGGGACTACCGACAAAAACCCTGCACAGAGACGGCAACCTCATTTGCTGCTCTTGAATCCTCCGAGCTTTCTTGAACACCGGTGACGGCGACGGGGACGATGTCGATATGCACGACGACGCCGAAGAAGCCCATGAATCATTGGACGACGATCCATCATCCGTTGGGCCTCGGCCCAATTCCCGCTTCATTGGGCCGGTCTTCGAAATCACCACATCCGAAATTATCTCGTAGCATTCCTCCACATCATCCTGATTATTATTATTAATATTTTTATTATTATTTCCTTCAATAATGAAATTAAAAATACTTAAAAAATTTAAATGAATAAACCTTTTTTAATTTGAGGACGCCGAGAAGCTGGTTTTCATAGACACGGCCGTTGGTGGGATCCACCCGATGGATGACGTGGAGCATCGTGGCGGTAGCGAAAACGGACGGGAGATAGTGAATCAGCCTTGAATCTGTGTATTTTAATATTTAGATTAATTGCATTACATAATTAATTAAAATAAATATAGTGTGGAATTACTGTACTAACCCGATATGACATTAAGAATGAGATTGTGACACGTGTCGAGAAAGTCCCGGTGGAGGCAGGCATTGAATCCCAGCCGTCGGATCGCGTGATCGAGGAAGGAGAGCGGGGTCACCGGGTTCATACGCCACTTCAGCGCCGCCAGCACCATCAGCTCCATCCGCTGGATCGTCTTCGCCTCGAACACGTGCATTGCGTCGTCCGCCTAAAATTAATTAATTCCGTTAATTATTTAATTAATTACTTAAATGAATAATTAATTAATCAACAAAATTTAATTAATTGATTACTTGGAGGTCGAGGAGGAGGGGGACGTGGGTCTCTTCGACCTTCGCGGCGAGTGAGAGGCACGCGACGGCCGCGAGCTGGACCGCCCACGGGCGCGTGCGGTCGGAGCACGAGCTAGAGAGGAGGAGGAATTGGTCGAGGTAGTCGACGGCGAGGGTGGCGGTCACCGGGGAGAAGCCGTGGAGGGTGTTGACGCGGAGGAGCCACTCGACGGCGCGTTTTCTCGGCGCGTGGAGGCGATCAGGGAAGCGGCGAGTGGTTTCGACTCGCTCCTTGGCGAAGAGGGAGCGGAGGTCCTCTTCTTCGTCACTGAACAAATTATTATTGGTGTATTTTTCGTCGTCTTCAATTTCGCCCCATTTATGTTCTTCGGAACAGTGGAGAGAATCGGTTGAAGGTTTCTGGGCAGCCATTTGAGGTGACTATGAAAATAAATGATATTTTATATTTATTTTTTAATTAAAGAAATTTAATTTTTTTACAAGAAAATAATGGGGGAGTACCCATTTGAAATTTCAATTTTTAATTTTGAGAGCAGGGAGTGAGACTGTGAGAGGGAGAAGTGAAGTAGGAGGGAAGGGTTTTAATTTATGAGACAGAGAGTCACGCTTTTTTCCTTTTTATTTTCATTTATGATTGGTGGAATTGTTTTTGTCTCATGGATTTTTGATCGAAATTGAAATACATAAAAATGCTAAATCGCGAAGTTAAATTTGAAACAAATTAAGAAATTACATAACCGAATGCTTGTGTGAATGTAAAAAAAAAATTGTATAAATTTTTGTTTAAAATGGGCACATTACAATAGTATAAAGATGCCAATATAAATGGCTAAACATAGTAATTTTCTGTTTCAATACAAATAATTCACTTTATTTTTTAAATTTCAAAAATAAAAACGATTACTTTTATTGAGAAAGATGGAATGTTAACTTACATTACTAAATTTATTTTATTTTTATAATTCTAAAAATTAAATTGTGATAAACCAATTAATTACATCATATTTAAATAATAACTTTGTGTTTGATTGATTTTATTTTATTTTTATAATTCTGAAAATTAAATTGTGATAAACTAATTAATTACATCCTATTTAAATAATAACTTTGTGTTTGATTGATTTGAGGGTTCAATTTTTATTTTAATTTTGATGGGCAGAAATGGAATTCGGCACACATTCCTAGCTGGGACCCACGAAAACTACCTCTAATGGAAGCAACATTTAAGAGACACTGCCCAAAATAAAATAATAAATAAATAAAATAAATATGCAACTAATAATAAAGCAGTCCGAATCTGAAAGCAGAGATTTTGGCAACAGTAAAAAAATCGTAATTACTGGGTAAACGAAAGGGCTTTTCCGGAAATCTCGAAAAGGCCAAAGTAGTAGGCCGTATATGAAGCTGCAGTGACTCTTCACTTTCTCCTTTTACTTAACCAAGATCATTACATTTCTTTTTTATTGGGAAGATAAGTTGAGTGTAGTAATGACCTTTTGTTTTCTTTGCATTTCTGCTTTATTATTATTATTATTATTATTATAGTATTATTTATTTAATTATAAATTAATACACAATTTGAACTTTGTTTTAGTTGTATTCTACCGAGTACAATAGAATACTACGTATAGATACATTAAAAAAATTATATATATACATTTATTTGAACAAATGTCATTTATGTATAATATGATTTTTTTTATAATATATACTTAATTTTTTTGTGTCATATTTATAGGCACATTTTTTTGTAAAATACAAAGAAAATCTATCTATAAATTTTAGAGAAGAATTATTCATTTAGGTATAAAAAATAGGACTATAAATTGTTTTTTATGTAAAAAGTGTAATGATTGTATGTAAATGCTAAGAGGAGATGTAAAGTACAAAAATTAAACTATTGTACTGTTATAAATAGTTTAAATCATTTTTTTTACTAATAATAACAATAATAATGAGTGCTTAATCTAGCAGGCCAAAGCCCAATCAATTGGCCCAAAAGCCGTGTGCATAAAGGGCTGCCGAAAAAGCCCATTGCTAGATGTGAGGGGGTCCCACATTTTGGCAAAAGATTAACTAGACTTTTACATGTTAAATCACTCGGGCAAGGTCAAACAGCAAAAAGAAGGAAGCGCACTTGGCATAATAATAATTATTCAAAACATGATAATGACATTTCAAGAACCACTTCATCATATATATTCCTCCTTCATAAACATAAGCATGAACCATATATGTATACACACACACATATAAGTACAAAAACTTCTGCAAGGACCATATACACTTTAGCAAAAGCAGTCCCGAATTCGAAAACAAAGCAAGAAACACGACATTCAAACGAGTACATAATAAAGAAACATGTATAGCACACGTAGAGAGAAGCAAACTAACTTTGTCGAGAATGTGCGTCTCAGTACTGTGGAGGATAAGCATGCGGGACATGAGGACCTGTTAAAACAAAGGGAATAAATAATCCTATTGAGATGTTACAAATCCAAAAATTACTATTTACGAGGGAGATAGATTTTACCTGGAGGGTAGCGATATGGGTCTGGCTGGGGATAGGCAGGCTGAGGAGGATAAGAATGTGGTGGGTAATGGGGAGGGTAAGCAGTTGGTTGATGATAGGGGGGTGGGGGATGTCCTGCATTTGGAGCGTATGATGGATAAAGAGGTTGAGCTTGTGGTGGGGGATAGTTTGTTGAGGCGGTTGCGGGGTAAGGAACTGCTGATGGAGGTGCCGAGTATAAATGGGCTTGAGGCGGAGGTGTACTCGAATACTGGGAAACTGGTGGAGCTGACGGGGCAGGGATTTTTCCGGGCTTCTGAAAAAAGGAACAATATATTCAATTTTCAATTTCCCAAGTAGAGTTTATAATACGGAGTGAAGTTTAAAAGAAAAGAAACTCCAATTTAGCATACGTTGGCGTTGGCATTGGCATTAGCATAGTGCATTATCAATCTGATTTCCCCAGAATATCTACAGATGAAAATGTGAGGATTAGCTGTTGGAAAAGTTACATAGTAAATTCACGATCAGCGTTATGTTCCGGAGAGAAGGTTTATTAAGTTACTTTGAACAAATTACTGAAATGTGACATCAAACACGATTGCGCTGACAACACCAATTCAATTGTTGACGATTACCAAAAGGCAAAGAAGTCAACGTCTTATGACTAGCTGTCGAATATAAAATAAAAACATAACAGCTAAACAAAACATCACTAAGTCTTCCGAGAATGATTTTTTATTTTGAAAAGGAGTGAGCGTATCTAGCCTAACATCAAAGATGCGAGTCATCTATATATACTACAAACGGAAGCTCGCAAGAGTATTAATGAAGAAACGACGATACACATAGTTCAAGTATGCGATTGTGTAACTTACTTTCCTCTTTTGTCCTGAAGAGTCCACGGGCAATCATCATACCCCTCACACAGAACTTTCTGCAATTGAATCCTAAACAAAACCAAATTCAAGGTCAACACCCCCTCGACACAAATTAATACAGCGGATTCGGTAAGAACCTATAACGAGGTTTAATATCTCACTTTCCATTGCCGATGAAATCGTCGGATTTGATTGTGTTGCTGTTCCAAACTGCAACAGTGATTTCCCTCAAACCTTCTATCAAAGTGACCGTAAATTTCTCTTGGAAAGTCGGAGTTTTCCCTCCATCTTCACAGCACAAAAAAAAACTATTATGCATCAAATTAACTAAAAAAAACACCAAAAAACAAAGGTGAAATCAAACCTGTGCAAGTACGCGTACGAAATTTGTTGCCGCCATATTCGACGCAAACATATGGATCTTGTTTAGATATGAACTCGGTGTTTTTCAACTTGTTACAACCGACAACTGAGATTCGGCAAACATTAATTAACACATTACTAATTTCTCAGAAAAATATCGAAATGAAGAAGGTGAATCGATCTACCGTACCGGTGACTTCGAGAAGTTGACCTTGGATTCCGGAAATCGACATGGGAGGGAACAGATGGAGAAGACGAAGGTTTAGACGGAGAATTTTATATACACAGCCTTTTTTTCAAGTCAACTGATAAAAACTATTTCGAACGAATAAAAAATTGTTCAAGTTGCGATTAAAGAAACAATAATTAGAATTTTGTGATTAGGGTTACCGATTCAACGAATTGGGTGTCCTCGAATTTTAGGGTTTCGGGAAGGAAATTTCCAGGTGACTTCCCGCATGTGAATGGATTAGTTATGGTGAATGTCGCTAAGCGCGTTTGTCTTATTTTTCATTTTTCTAACTAACTTAATAAAAATGAATAAATTTTGTTACTGCACGACTCGACTTTTCACACGCTCTTTGCCTTAAAAGTCAGAGAGTTCGACGGGAAATCAGCTGCTGCACGCATTCAAGAGCTGTTGGATGTATTCTGTTGCATCGCGACGAGTAAGGTCTATAACAAGTTGTTTTAAAAAGTTGTTTGTTATTACTTTTGTCTTAGTGAAAACAAAACACTTTCTTCAAAAAATACAAATAGAAAACTCGTTATCTTGAGATGGAACAAATACGGAATTTAATTGAATTGGCATGGTGTATAGTATATTCTTACATACTACTAATATCTAATAATGAATTCAGAATTAGAGTATAATCATACATATACTACTAGTATCTAATAATGAATTCAGAATTAGAGTATAATCATACATAGTACTAATATCTAATAATTTATTCAAAATTACTTGATTAAATTTTAATTGATCCGAATTTTTTCTGTGCTCAACTTACAGCGATGTCAACGTCAACGGTTTGATTCTCACTCTATTATATTAGCATGATTAATTAATCAAAGTTTTCTAACAAAAACATTGACAATATGAGGTGTACGCTCCGTTTTAGTACTTTGATTGATTAAAAAATATTGACCGATTCTTAAGGATGAGCTCCCTGAATCAGAAAGTGGCTTGGTTAAGAGAATGAACATGAACCCTGCGCTCACATTACATATAGTTGGAAGAGTCGAGATTATATGGCTGGGAGAGGGAGTAATAAATTGCTAATGGAAAAAGAGGTGCTTGTGGAGCAAATAAATAATTTATTTATAATTGTGTACTTGATAAAAACTCAAACATGTTGGCAGAGGGTAAATAGTACAGTACATAATAGCAGTTGAACTGTAGGAATATTCACAGGTACAAAACATACATGTACAGACAGATCCTCGGCCCCAACCAAATATCCTTTCAGTCGCTTTCATCATCCTCGTCGTCCCCAAACGAGAAAACGGATGCATCAGCAGCCATCGCTTTGAACTTGCTCACCTCCTCTGCTGAGCTGGAAGGCTTGGATCCACCAGCGCCTTTTTCATTCAGCTCCGGAGCTGAAGTTCCTAAAGAGGTGTGCTCCGTCTTACGTGCCAGACTTGCAATTTGATGAGAATCAACATTAGCTACGTTTGAAGTGACCTCAGACGAGGTTACAGCGGCTTGTCTGGGTTTCGATGGCGTGGCTTCCTCGGTATCGCTGTCTGAGAACTCGTCGTCCTTTTCTTTGTTTGAGTTCTTTGTGGGGGGCGTTTGCTCGGTTATAGTTGTGGTTGTGTTTGGGCCTGGGTTTTGAGCTGGTTCAGCAGCGGTGGTGCTTACTGTTGGAGGAGGCCTTGCTGGATTCACGTCGGCACCATAATCCACGAGCACGATTTCGATTTGGAACCCTGGGGATGGCAGTTTTCTCTGCACACAGATGGGAAGATGGCGAAGATTCATGCAATTCATGGTGAAAAGAAGTTTGGAAGTAGGGTTTTACCTTGTCGAAGCCATCGAGATCACTTGTAGTTAGAACTTTCCGGTTTTCAATCATTGTCGTGTTCAACCAGCTGGAAAAAAAAGACGTAAAATATGAATCATTAAAAAATTACCTCATCATTCTCAAACAAAATATGTATCATTAAAATATTGTACGAAAAAAGATAAGTCGCCTGAATTTTATCATACCAATAGAAGTCCCCCTGGCCATCATGAAAATGGACTTTGAAATCACCGGCAATGTCTGTCAAGCCAGGCTCTCCAGGAAGAGCAAATACCATTATCCCTTTCTTCGGTGCACTGAACCAAAAATTCTCAGGCTGCCAAAAAGCAGAAAGTCAAATTTTGACTCTAGGCCATTCAATTTCACTACCTATGCAAAGCGCAAGTTCGTATTAAAGTAATAATTGTTGGTGCAGTGTGACACATAGAAACCATTTATAGACTCATTAAATCAATCAGTTTATGGGTAATATACTAATATTATACAAACTTCCATTTAAGGCATTCTGTGAATGATGAAGCAGATTGAGTGTTCACTTACCTAAGAGGAACACAATGCTGCAAAACATGTCACAGAGCTTTCTAAGCATATAATTAGTACGTCAGAATTATTAATTTATTGATGGATATAAACTAAATGCAAGGAGGATAACACACCGACAAATCCTTGGTTCTTGGGTGTTTTTTTGTTGAGAAGAGAACACCTACAGTCAGAAAAAAATAGTTCAGAAATTTGTAAGAAAATTAACTGTGTACCCATAGAAGTAGACGGGAGGGAGGGAAAAGAGAGATGGTAGACTACTAACCATTATGATCGGATACTGTAATGGAAGGCCGTATCCAGTATGGGCATCTATGCAACCGAAATCCTCTAAGCATGCATCTGCATTATTTGTTTCAGCATGATTTAAAAAATCTACCACATGGTGATAATATCCATTTTCATCCCCAAATGTCATCTTACTGCAAATTTTTCTTCTTCTAATAATAATATAGAATAAAAGAAGGAAACTGTATCATAACTATCAGCTTCATTGGATGGCCAGACACATTATGATCATTAATAGCACACACCTTCGACCTGGCTGATTTTCTCCATTGAAGTATGTCAAAATCCGTTCGAAGTACTTGACATATCTCTAAAAGAAATATACACATACTAAAAAGTTAAGTGTAAGGGGGCTTGGAAATAAAAGAAATTATAAACACAACTTTAAGAGTATAAGACTCACAATCTGACTAGGCAGAACAAGCCCTTTCCCATCAATGCACCTCTTCTGATTGTAATAAACGATTGATTCCTCAGCTGTGGGGAAGAACTATAAATGACGATTGCGATTAGACAGGAATGTATGCCCATATTCATTAAAAAAACACTGTAACAAGAATAACCAACTACACCATCAGATTCTTGTATTTATAAAATAAATAAATTACCTTCAGAAACAGAAGAAGACTAGAAATCATCAATCCTGTCCTAGCCATACCAGCTTTACAATGCACAACCACTACATTTTCAATATCTTCCTTCAACCATGAATAAGCACTTTGGCAAAATGATATGATGAGTTGAATAGGAGGGCAATTATGGTCATCAAAAGGAAAACTAGCCACCTGAAAAAGGTCCAAAAACGTTAACCAGAAAAATAATCTTCCCCCGACTAAACAGTGGCCCACTTACAGCAATAAGTTTGATTTGTAAGGCTAAAAATTTGAAGTTGTTCAAATACACAATATAATGCATATACATCCAAGATATTTAGGAAGCCAAGGCAATATTTGACTTTAGGCATGGATAAGGCGCAAATTACTAAACACATGTCACACAAAACTGGAACATATTGAGAATCCAATTTTTATACGGATGTCTGAGCAAAACAAGCTGATGGAATTAGTAGAGAAAGAATCAGGATACAGTAAGACATGGCTAAAAAACGTAAAAACTGAACAATCAGAAAAAACAAAACATTCAGCTTGTGCAAACCGAACAGTATAAAGCAGTTAACAGCTCAAGCACAAAGTCTTACTGAAGACTGTATGGCCCCTGATCCAAGATTCAGAGGAAAAGGAAGACGAACCGATATATATGGCAAGAATAAGATGAAAGCGTATATCTCAGTATAAAACCACTCAATTCGGCGAATTTAAAGAATGAGTAACACAGAAAATACAAACCTTTCCCTCGAATAAAGATGCATCATACAATCTTTCAGAACAAAGGTTATACACTTTGTATTTGTCCTGCATAATTGGAATATATCCTTACGTAAGACATTCTAGTAGTTGTTGCAATATGAAATGAAAAGACAACACGTTATTTTTTAACTGCTATTCACCAAAAGACTAATGTGGCCGATTACCTTGTGATAAGTTTCAAAGAACTTTATTACTTCCTCCATGTGGTTTCGATAAAATCCCTAAACCACAAGCATAGCTAAGTTCAAAATTTAGCATAGTAAAAAAATCGTTAATAGGAATTTATTTTTATTTACCTCAACATAGCCAAAAAAGCCAGAGCTCATATCACCAGCGGGGAAGCCCATGGCAATAATATTCTCTGTTATGTAAGTCATATCTAGATCAAATCCTCCTTCCTATAAAATAAATAAGGAGTTAGAAGTTAGAACTACATGCCACTTTATGGTAATGCTTGCAAAAACACTGAATAATGCAGAAAATAACAATATACACAAACACAAATAGGTAACAGCCTACTTATGGTAATCGACAAAAGTTTATTGTCGTTTAACCTGGTATCTTCTCTTATTTTGAGATACAACATGACGAGCTTTGACCTGCACAGCTTTCACTGCATTTTTAGACGAGTCAACTAATCCTTTCGTGATGGTCCCAATAAAACCTGATTGTGCAGTTGGTGAAGCTCCATCTGAACTCCCTTCTGATTGAGGAGATTTGGGAGACGAGCGCAATCCAAATCCACTTGTGAAACGTGAAAAAGGTGTCTTCGCTGAGTCTCCCGTCGGTGATGCTTCCTGAGGCCCAACAAATGGCTGCGGAATTTTTAGACCTTTAGCCCAAGTGGAGATGCCAGAAGCAGAAAATTTAGAAGGAGTGTCATGTTCCTGATTATCTGGTAGTGCAGGTTCCAATGAAGTCGACATTTTTAGATCTGCTGATTTGAAGTCCCGTGGATTTGCCAAACCAGGATAGAATCCAAAATCAGTTCCAGCAGCCTTTACGATATTCAAACATTAAAAAAGTTCAGAAACTTGTGCAATCACAAAATTCTGAGACTCCAAAGATAAAGAGATTGTATAACGACTACCAGAACAAGCAAGTGTTTTCATTCATTGAGGAAATTAGAAAAAAAAAAGATGAGAATATTCAGGGAGGGATATACGTATGATACGAAGCAAACGCAGATCAAGTTTTAAGCTAACATCAGGTAATGATTACAGCTACTTTCCATTTCTTCGAAGCTCAATCAATAGATCAATAACTACTAAACAGTACATCCCAAAATGCCTCTGCACTGACTGCAGTACAAACACATACTAAAATATTGTTTTCCCAATAATACTGAAATCAGATATCCACACACTCCAGGTAAACAAAAAACACACTGTTCGTATATTCCACCATACTGAATATCTCGGGAAGCCGGAAATGAGAAAATCCGGCCTCGGAATATAGAAACTACGATCTAGGAATCTAAGATGAGACGATAATAATTAACAGCTCGATTTACACAGAAAGATTATTTGCAATCCGATTTCACGAATTTCTCGGAAGAAATTTCCTTCGACGATCCCCAAAATATGGAGCGATGAGAGTGAATGATAACAGCTCACTACTCTTCGAACAATTAAAAAATTAAGTGTGTGGCAAGCATGTAAATTACACCCAGTGTAATTAGACGATTGAAGGATACCATGGAGCTACCTGAAAACAGAGTCAACGGCGGAGAAAGGTGGTGCGGCGGTGGTGATAACGACCGATTATATCTACGTCGAAGGGTTTCGATATGTCTACGAGCAGGTGACCGCCTTCGCTATTATCCGCGACTTCTAAAAATTTGTAGCGATTTTTGGACTTGCCTAAATCGTATAACAATTTATTTACATTTTCAAATGTGCACTTTATATCTATATAATTAAAAGTATTTTTAATTTTAGTTTAATTATTAATTTAAAAAAATCAACCATCTCAATTACTACTTTATTTAATTTATTTTATTACTAATTGAATATATATGTGAAAAAAAAAGATTTAAGAATTTTGTACTCTTTTTATTGAAAGTTTTGTGTAATCGTAAACATTCAAAACAAAAAAAGTACGATAAGCGAGGAGAGATATAATTTTAATAAGACAAACATAATAAAGCTCCCATGTAATATATGTAGTAATTCAATTATATAGTAATAGTAATGTAGTACAGTATATTATTTAAGATAGAGAAAATATTTGAAATGCATATTACAATAGTAGTACATGTTAATGAATATTATATAGAGATGAAGGAGGTAGCAAAATCATTCCAAGGTCCACCTATTGAAAGTTTTTGCCTCTCCCTTAGCCAAACAAGTCCGTCCTCTTAAGCACTGCTAATGCTCCGGCCCGACGAGCTTAGCGTTGCGTTCAGCTTCCTCAGTGCCGGAATCCCAAACAGATTATCCTTACTCTGTTTCACAATCACATCGTAAATACATATATACTGGGTCGAAACAACAACTAGCTAGGTAGGGGTATATATGGTAATTACCTTCAAGCAAGTGCCGGCGGAAATATCGCAAACCGGGTGATCGTGCGGGCAGCAGCTCGAATGATCTTCGCAGCACGTGGCAGCCTCCGCGGGGCAGCACCCCCACGCCAAGCAGGTCTTCCCGTACGTGAACGCGCAGCAGCAGGTGGTCCCCGCCTCGCACGAGCTCTTATCCTCGCAGACGACGGCGGGGGACGGCGGGCTCGGGCTCGGGCCGGGCTTATTCCCATTCTTGATCGGGTAGGAGGGATCCATCGCGATACCGCACTTTCCCGTTTTTGCGTGGGCCAAATTCCGCTCTATCCTGATGTAGCCGTCTTCCCCCCAGCTGTCCCCCCACGAGTTCCTCACGATCCAGTAGTCCTTCCCGTGCTCAGTCCCATACCCGACCGCCACCACGCCGTGGTCGAGCTCGGTCCCACAGATTCCGTTGAAGATTCCCTGCAAGGTTTTCGATATTCAAGTCGTAACTTTTTCACTTTAAAATACAATTATAACTAAAGCATATAAGCTAGGTGTTTGCTTTTGCAATGATCGTACCGATTTGTAGAGCTGGAAAGCTTTGCCCCCCGCTTCGATCGAAACACTGATAGGTTGAGCCGCGACGGCTTTCTCCAGTGCCTTCTCGTCGTTTTTCGGAACATCTTCGTACGAATCGATGGAGACTGCGTGTATTTTTTTCTGTACAAGCAGGAAGGAAACAATAATATTAAAGACGTTTTGACTCTATCAGATCATGCCTAATACCGATCGATGTAAATAAACAATATTAATATAATTACTTTATCCGTGTCGCAAGTGTCATCAATAGCTATGTACGGGTAATCCTCCTCGGTGTCGAGGCCACCGTTTTTGATGATGAACTCAAACCCGTAATCCATGAGGCCGCCGTTGCAGCCTTCGTTGAACGACCTGTCGCAGTCGACGAGCTCTTGCTCCGACAGGACTATTAAATCTCCGGTTACGATCTTGTTCACCCCTTCGACTGCGGCAACAGTCGAGAAAGCCCAGCAACTCCCTTGTATTTGGAAAATTTACTCAAATTAGTACACTCAACACATAGATGTACTCTTTCATCCATTTAGTGGTATGAGAGTAAATAAATATATATAGCATTAATGAATGGTGAAATTACCACATTGCCCTTGATCTTTGACCGGGGCAACGGCCCCTTTCTCCCTCCAGTCAACGTTCTTGGGCAGGTCCTCGCCGGCCCGAATCGCGTACCGGTCGCTCGCCCTCCGGCCCGTTGACTCGGTTCCACGGGCCAACCTTCCGCTCACGAACCTGGACCGGTACTCCTCGTTGGTGAGGTCCGCGAAGCGGTTCATCCCGACCTTGTAGGGTCGGTCGACCGAGTTGTGCTCGTCGACGAATCTCAAGTTGTCCTTGAAGATCTCGAAGCGACTCTCCTTCTCGGCGATGGAGTTGTGGACCTTGCCGTGCTCGACGAGCCATGACTCGTACAGAGCCATGGCCTCGCTCTCGGATCGTGGATCGAGGGCTGACGAGAGATGGAAGAACGAAAGGAGGAGGAGGAAGGCGGGAAACCAGAGTTTGAACATGGGAGAAGAAGAAGAAGAAGAAGAAGCCATTGTTAATTAATTGTGAGATGGTGAGTGAAGGTTGTGGTGGTGGGAATGGGTTTTATAAGGGGGAGGAGGGAGGTGGAGAAACCTACCTACCGGCGGCGGGTTTTCGGTGAGTTGCATGAGTCAACAAGAGATGTGTAGTAGAAGGGAAAGCAATCAAGAAAAAATTGGTGTTATTGAGATTTGAAACTACGCAACGTATTTATTTTGATTATTATTATTATTATTATTATTATTATTACAGTAGTATTTAATTAGTAGAAGAACGTAACGTGGATGGTAAATATATATTGGCATGATTACACTTATGTCTTAGACTTTTAGTATATCTACTCCATGCACATGCGTGATGATTGATGAAAATCGGCGCCTTTAGAAATTAAACGGGCTGATTCCGTGCGTGCCGGGCTGCCTGAATTTCGGGCCGGGTTTGATGAACAAAATTAAATCGACAACTCGAAATGGTGAAGCATTATATTACACTAATTACAAATATTCAATTGTAAATTGTGTTCGATTTTTGTGTACACCGACGAGGAGAGGATCGATGTAAATGTGACGATGGTGTGGGTGTTACACCCTATCTCTCGTCGGGTCTCTTGTTATTTGATGTAGCTTCTATCTTCATCATGTGGTAGCTAGGATCGTTGAGCTTATCTAACATGTTCCTCACCTGCAACTTATGTAATTAATGACATTAGAATTCAATTTTTTCTTAGTTTATTTAATGTGAATAATATTAGTATATAAATTCAAGCGTAACACATTTACTTCAAATTTAAACATTCAATTTTGTAATACAAAATTAAATTTTGTAACTTCAATCGGGCCCACGCAGCTGATATCACGTGTTTTGTGTAATTCCCAGGATTAATTCCTTTTGCCACGATGTTGTTAGCGCTGCTTTAAAACTGTAATTAATTTATTGAAATTATTTATAAAATTTTACAATTAATAATTGTTAACAGTGATTTTTTGTTAACCGTTTTCAGGGATTTTTTGAGGACTAGTTTGGTGAAAATTGTTTATAATCTCAACTGAAAATGGAAAAAACGGGAGAGTAATAGTTAAGAGCTAGAATCTTTCTTGAAGATTGTGTCTATCTTTCTTTTTACAGCTCTTTCTATTTATAGGTCCACTATTAGGGTTTACAAAAAGAAATTGGGTCTTTCCTTATTGGGCCTTGACATGTGACAACTCATAGACCTAAAATGGTAAAAAGACTATTTACACCTTTAGTGCGCTGCCTTTACCGAGCCGGTGAGATTGACCTCTAGCCTTCTGCATACGGCACTCTAACTAGACGGCATCCGGGCGAGCGGGCTCGTTCTCGGGAGTGCATACCCTCTGATCGGCACCTTGTAAGTTGTCTGCCCGGCTGACTCTCGCTGATCGGTGCAGTCCTCTGATCGGTCCTCCCCAAGTCGTTGTGGGCGGTCTCCGGTGCGAGACCCGTGGAATGGGACCCGTTGCTTAAATTAATATAATAATAATAATAATATATATTAAAAGTAATAAAAATAATTATAAATAAAAATGGAGCACAACAATAATTAATCAAATACTAATTATAATCATACAAAATTTATAAATTTATTATTTTTTTTCTTAATATAAATGTAGTAAAATGTGCAATATATCTTTGACACAGATATAGTATTACTAAAATCATGATTAATTTCTATTTATATTTAAGTAAAATAATTTTATATATTTTTTAACATTCTAAATAAATTTATTATCTTTTTAATTGCATGGGAATACGAATTGTAAATTTGTAATTAATTAAAAAAATCGATTTCTAGAGTAATTGTATTTTACCAACTTTTAAAGTGTATTGCCGACAGCAACTTCTCCCCATCTAAAACCACTTCCTTAAACATCGGCATTTCTTATAGAATCGCGCTTTAAATAATTGAAAGGTTAAAATAAAGTACACAATACATTACATAAATTAACACTCTATAAGCATTTGCATTTCATATAAATATATATTCTATTAATTACAGTATTACAGTACTACAAATTTCACACTATAACCCCATCATATATTTTTTTCTGAAAAGTTAAAATAAAAATAAAATTGATCATGAAGATGAAGATGAACAAAACCCAAACCTATTATAATTATTATTATTATTATTATTCATTTTTTCGATCAAAAAATGCCCCAGGGACTCTTTCTTCTCCACCAAATTCTCCCTGCACAGAAACTCCTCGCTGCAGACCGCCTCCACCTCCCTCTCGATCTCGTGCACCAGCACGTGCGTCTTATCGGCGCCGCCCCTCTTGCTCCTCGCCAAAACTCCGGCGGTAAAAATCGCCATCATCCGCCCCGGCGCGGCGGCGAAGTACCCCCTCGGCCCGTCGACGAGTATCACGTCCCACGGCACGTCGTACAGGTGGTTGGGCATGTCGTTGACCGCCAGCTTGCACTCCGAGAACAGCAGGTTCTGCACCGGCCGGCACTCTCCGGCGACCTCCCTCTTGTAGTACTCGACCAGGTCGTACAGCTCGCTCACCCTCGTCGTGAACTGCGCGTCGTACACCTCCACCGACGGGTGCCGCTGCTCCAGCCGCGACACCAGGTACGAGCTCTCGTCGACGAACACCGTCCGCCCGCCGCCGCCGTGGTTCAGCGCGTTCCATAGGAGCGTCTCGTGGGTCACCCCGAAGGCGAGCACGTTGCAGGGGGCGGCGCAGCGGCGGATCACGCCGGCGATGTGGCTCAGCTCGGCGGCGGACATCCGGCCGGAGGCGGCTGAGGTCTTGTTGGATGCGTCGGCGGAGGCGTAGTGGAGGAGCGCGTCGTGGACGGTTTGGGAGAGACGGGTTTTGGATCCGGCGGTTGCGGCCGCCGCCGCGGCGGCGGCGGCGTCCCGGGTGCTCAGGAGTGTTAGCGCGAGGGTGAAGATGCAGAAGATGAGGAAGGCGGCGAGCCAAGCGCGGTGGGCGGAGGGCGGTTTGTGGACGGAGGGGTGGAGGAGGATGTACTTGGCGCCTGTCTTCATTTTTGTGTGCACGCAAAGTGTTTGATGAATTTACTCTGAGAAAAATAAATAAGTTTTAAAAAATTAAAATAAAAATCTCACATGGAGGAAATAAAGAGACTGGCAGAGGCACTACTTACTAGGTGAGCTGTGTGTACAGTGTGATAGTACAACTTTTTTTTCTTTATTGCTACTTTTTTTTTAAATTTATTTGGGATATTATATAATTTAGAAATGATTTGATAAGTAAATAATGAGAAAATTTATAACTTTGGGACCCAAATGTTATGAAGATGGAGGAAGCCAAAACTACCCACCGACTGATTATCACTTGATCGAAACAACCACAGAAATGGCAATTCCCTTGTGTACAGACGGATTCGAATTCAAAATAATGAATGTTTGAATATGAAAACTAGTGAATCCATACTACAAGCACAATGGAACAATATTTTACTTGCGAAATGTAACACAGAACTATAGGTCTTGAAATTAACACAAATTTGAAATTCAGGCTAAAGGCTTTTTATTTATTTATATATAAAAATAAAAAGATTTAACCTTTTCTCTTTAGGGTAATATGACTTTGACTTGTTTGTTGGTTTGTCTGGCCCAAGTAAAGAAAGGGGCTACTCTAATTTAGTGAAGAGTGGCTTGAATCAAGGAATTATGGTTTTGGCGTTGTGTTTGGTTTGGGTTGTGGAACTATGTATTTAATGGCAATGCAATTGACTTACATTTTGCTAACCAATGAATAATGATGCACAATTCCATTCATTATTTTAAATCTATAATACAACACAATGATTCAAGAAATAAATTAAAATCATATGACGATATTGCCTAATAAGTCAAGTAAGTTTTTAATCATGTTATTATATTTAAAATATCTTGGACATAACTTATTTGTTTTAATCAGTTTTCACTAGTAAATCGTGTGTTTATATTATATGAGTAATTGAATGCCACACACAACACATTTTTTTCTCACTTATTTATGATTTAGCATGTTTATATTTTTCTTGGTGATTAAAATATGGTCTCGTGTGTTATGGTGAAAAATATTATTATGTTTAATTCTACTAAATGAGGAGATTTTTTTTAGAGTGGATTGATTGCTAAAATTCATATTTTTTTACCTGAAGTAGAAAAAGAAATTATTAACCTAAAATAAATATAAGAGATATTCTAATTAATTTATGTGTGCGAGACTAATATGGTAAGGTATAATATTAATTGATGTGACTTCTTAACTATTAATTAATTAGTTTGACTAATCTAATGTTAATTAAATCATGGTTTCTAAAATAATACTATCTTGTTCTCGTGATTTTGATAATATCAACTTTCAATATTACCCCCCATTAATTATTTTAAAATTAAAAATCAAAAATTAAAAATTAAAATAATTACTATCCAAAATATTTTAATTAATTTTATAATGAATATAAAAAAATCACACATTTAATTGACATTGGAAAACACAAAATATCTTTTATATCATGAACCATTGTTTCATGATTTCAAGTATGGTTAATCATGAATAAAGATAATTAATCGTACAAAGACCTATTTACATTTTATTAATTTATTATATATAGAAGTAATATTATTGAATGATGACATTTGAATTAAATATAGCATGATCCATAATCATGTTCAAATTTCAAATTTTCAACATCCATAATCATGCCTAACTTTAAAAAAAATTCAAATAAAGCTTCTTTTTTATGTCGAAAATATCTTGTCGCCAAAATACAAGACCACTAAAGTAACTTAATTTAATTTAATATCCAATTCAGGCATGCTTAACAAATTCACGCGATGTAATTTTTTTTATGTGCATGCTGTATTTGGTACAAAGATGTAAAAATATATCTCAATCTTTTTAGTTGTGGAAATACAAAAAGTTATTAAGCATCTTATTTATACTTCGGCCCATTAAGAGTCTCATTGTAAATTAGCCCATATCATTGGCCCAAATACACCAGCTCCTCTTCAGTAGTCACTCATTTATATTTGAATCCAACGAAAATAAAATTAATTAAAATAATTATTTTTAAGTATATATTTATTTATTTTTTTATCAAAAAAAAGTGTTAATTAATTTATAAAATAATTGTTAAGATTGTTAGTTCAGTTTGTTGAATACTTGAATTGAATTGAATTGAATTGAGAACATAAGGTCCAATGTTCGAACCCTTATCGCATTAAATTTGTCTGTATTGCCTATCAGCCCATCAGATTGGGCCAAGAAAGCCCAAAACATTTTGGGCCAAGATATTTCTTGCCCAACCCGGCCCATTGCTCGGGCCGGTCGGGTTGCCCCCAAAGTCAGTGATATACTTGTAGAAAAAAATATATAATTTTATTGATTTTTTAAATTAAATTAAAATATAATTTAAAATTAATAAAATTGAGTAATGTTTTTAAAAATATGTAAAATTAAAATAAATAATAAGAATAATTAAAAATCAAACGTGGTCAAAGTCGTGATACCAATTGGGATTCTAGAAGGTCGTCAGCCATGCATGATGGTGGTCAAAGTCGTGATACCAATTGGGATTCTAGAAGGTCGTCAGCCATGTGCCCATGCATGATGACGGATACATACTCCATGTCAAAAAAAAAAAAAATCTTGCAACACAGACCACAGTACTTACACTACGAGCATTTTCATTCGATACCAAAAACTTATTTTGGAGTAAGAGAGATCCTCCAACCGATACCAAAACAAAAAACTATTTATTATTTATAAAATAATATTTTTATTTACAAATTAATAAAAATGACATATTTAATATTTTTTGTAACGTAATATTTTTAAATAATCATATCATTAATAGTTAAAACAAATTATTTTATAAAAAAATAAATATCACAATATGCAATATAATTAAATATTAAATATTTAATTGATATTTAAAATAAAATAATATTAAAATAAAAATAAGATACTCAAAATAAAATGCTATAATTACAAAAATAAATAAACTATGAATCACAACAACAAAATTGATTGATAAGTAGGTAAATTGAAAATAATATTTATTAAAATGTCATAAAGTTATGTAGTTAAATAGTAAATTTATAAAGATTTTGGTTATTTATAAATATAGTATAAATAATTGTATAAAAAGAATATTTAAAGAATATTATTTTAAGTTTTAATATTGATTTTTCGGTTGGAGTCAAATTATTGTAAACATAAACTTAAACTTATTTTGAGTTTAAGTTTTGGTTTCTCGTTTGGATTTGGAGATAGCCTTACATGTTCTTACATGTTGACCCACCTAATTTCATAATTCTCTCATCACACTTTCACACATTTACAATCAAAATCAAATTCCAAAAAAACATGAGACAACTACACATTGTCCTTATTCCGGCAATGGCTCACGGACACATGATCCCAACTCTAGACATGGCCAAACTCTTCACCTCAAGAGGTCTAAAAACCACCATAATCTCCACCCCTTCGTTCGCCCCCTCGATCGAAAATGCTCGCGAGTCGGGGCACGACATCGGCTTGATCATCCTCCCATTCCCTCCGAAAAACTCCTCCCTCCCCGATCACATCCTCAGCCTCGACCAAGCCAAAACTCCCGAAACCCTAGCCAGCTTCGTCGAGGCCATGTCCTTAATCCAAGCCCCCGTCGAGAAACTCTTGCTCGAACTCAACCCCGATTGCCTCGTCACCGACACGTTCTTGCCATGGACCGTCGACTCGGCGGATAATCTCGGCATCCCGAGGCTCGCCTTCCACGGGACGAGCTTCTTCGCGATGTGCCTCTCCGAGCAAATGCACCTCCACAAACCCTACAAAAACGCGAGGTCGGACAATGACCCTTTCGCCCTCCTCGGCCTCCCGCACGAGTTGACTTTCCGGAGGACTCAAGTCCCCCCGAATCGAGGCGACGACGGCTTCCCGAAGCTCTTCCGGGAGATTCGAGAGTCGGAAGGGAGGAGCTACGGGGTCATCGTAAACAGCTTTTACGAGCTCGAGCCGGACTACGCGAATCACTTCAAGAACGTCCTCATGCGGAAAAACGCGTACCACGTGGGCCCGCTTTTCTTGTGGAGCGCTATGGACGGAGAAAAAAGATCGAATATCGAGCACGAGTGCCTCGCGTGGCTCGACTCGAAAAGGGCCGGCTCGGTTGTCTACGTTTGCTTCGGGAGCATGGCCAGTTTCTCTCGAGCCCAGCTGCAGGAAACTGCGGCTGGGCTCGAGGGCTCTGGCCAGGACTTCCTTTGGGCCGTCGGGAAAAATGCCCATATCGACGAGGAAAGTTATAACAAGGGGAGGAGGGGTTTGATCGTGAGGGGGTGGGCCCCGCAGCGGGCGATATTAGGGCACCGGGCTGTGGGGGCCTTCGTGACGCACTGCGGGTGGAACTCGACGATCGAGGGGATTTGCGCGGGGGTGCCGATGGTGACGTGGCCGATTTTTGCGGAGCAGTTTTATAACGAGAAGATGGTGACGGACGTGCTCGGGATTGGGGTGGCCGTCGGGAACGTGAGGTGGATGAAGGACGAGAGCGAGGGGGTGGGGAGGGGGGCGGTGGAGGCGGCGGTGCGCCGGGTTACGGTGGGGGAGGGGGCGGAGGGGGCGGAGGGGATGAGGGTAAGGGCGAGGAGGTATAAGGAGATGGCGAGGGAGGCGGTGGGGGACGGCGGGTCGTCGCGGCGGGGTTTGGACGGGTTGATTGGTGACTTGAGGGCCTATGTTCGTCCTGTACAAAACAGTAGGCTTTGAATTGTTTAGTGTTTTACGCGCAAAGACTAATGTACCCTTCGGAATTTTAATTTTAATAATGATTAGGTCCTTCCACTAGTAAAGAATAAAATTCGAGTGCACAATGCAGTCAATAAAGACGAATTTGAAAAAATCAAAAAAGCCAATAAATTAGGATATACAGTACTCCCATTTTAATAATAAAAAAAAAAAGACATTGTCGTTTACTCCATTCAACAATGAATAATTTATTTGTAAATGTAAAATCGAAATCATGATCTTGCTATTGGAGAATATATATTCAATCCTATTGCCGAATATATTTTCTAATACTTACAATTTTTGTAAAAAATACGTTGAAAATGATCACAGTTGTGACTTGTGAATAGAAGTTTCGTGTTTTTTTTCATAAAATAAGATCAGGGTTCAAATATAGTGCGACTTATCTTTACAAATTATTTTAAAAAACAAGATCATGGTTCACAATTAGTATTTTATTTGAACTTGGAAGTAAAGTGTGACGATTTATTTTGATAACTGTATTTTTTTTATACCAACTCATATTTTTTTTATACCAACTCAAAATATCAAAATACAATGTACTGTACATTTTTTGTGTGAACTGATAATAGCAAAGGTCAAGAAGTGTCGTGGGTGTCGATGTTGAGCATCAAATTATTACACAAACATTCTATAGTTTAAATAGCCAGTTTTATAAATTATAAATGAGAAAAGAAAAACCTAAACTTGTCAAATATTAAGTTTGACAAAATCATATTCACAAACGAGCACTCTCAACCCTTCTTCCTTAAGTTGTGTTTTTTTCTCCTCTGAACCTCTGAATAAGTAAAATTTTATTTAGCCAACTCAAGCATCCTGTCTCAGAACATGCCTCTGCCTCAACCCCACATCTCCACCTTCCACAATGTCCCGATTCTGATCACTATCCGCATCATTCACAATCGAAACCTGGTTACCTGAATTACCATTCATCCGTCTCTCTATAGTCTCGCCAAAATTATGGAGCCTACGCCCAATCAGGTAACGGTCATCACGTATGGAGTTGTGGAGATTGGTGAACCAAACATGAAAACGCTTAGCGCAGAAGAAGACCACGCTGAAGACGAGGCACCCGACCCAGGCATATCGGTAGACGGCTGAGTTGACCACCAAAGGGTACCCGAATATAGGGAAGACCCCACGTGACAGTACGTAAGGAACACACAGTGCAGTGAGAAGCTTCATGATGATGGGAAAAACGATCTCGCGAAGAACCCAGAGACCTTGCAGCCTCGAGAAACCTTGTTCCCTTACCCTTTCGAATTTCACACGCCAACTCTCATCCACCAAAGGCATCATGTGATCCAGCATGACCTGTCGGGACAGACATGGATATTTGTAATATTTTTAAAAGTTAGTCTAAAATACTTCGTCCATTAAGGGGAGAGTAGTCTCACCATTCTAGTCCAGATCTTAAGAAAGATAAGTCCTAGAGCCCAATCTTGATACAAAAGGAAAACTGGACTTTCATCCACAGGAACCCGCATTGGCACGATGACAAGAAGTTCAAACAGCAGCCCAATCAATACTGGAATGACAAAGATCTGAAACATGGGAACAATATACTCGCAAGTATTAGCAAATCACCAGATTATTCTTTTTAAACACAGAAACCACATTCTTACCCATATTGATAAAAGAGCAAAACTCTTCACAATGATGCCACACCATTTCCACATCTGATTGAGCAACTGCCTGGTTCTCTTTGTTCGGATGAGGTGAACACAGTATCTCACTCCAGCCAAAACAGTCCAAATTACGTAGCTTCCAATGACGAAAGCATATAAATCTGAAGGACAACAAAAGATTTAAAATTTATTTTTTTCATTTTAAAGTACTGTAATAAATATGGTTACATTGCTACCATAGTTGAAGGGATTTATCTTATACCGTTGCATTTGATGCCGTGAGTTATTGGGAGAAGAGGGAGCGCATTAAAGAGGGAGCGCCCAAGTGAGATGGGTACAATTATCAATGCAGAGTTGAATACAAGCAAGGTCATCCAGGCTACCACCAACAATAGCACGATGCGAAGTACAAAGGCCCACCGACTGAATTTAACCAGGCAATGTAAGGATATGGTACAAAAACGGATTGTACCAAGAAAAAAAATAACAAAATAATTAAATAGCAAGAAGGACAACCAAGAAGCTAACAACAAGGAATGGCTAAAGCGGTAAAGCCACATAAAACTAATACAATAATAATGACAATAAACAGGAAAATAGCAAGAAAGAGAAAACAGTTAATTGCAAAAGGTAAAATTCAGTCTAATTACTAAAAACTAATGAGAAATGTTAAATAAAAACAATTATGTTTTTGAAAGTTCAAATACCTTATACTCCCTTAACATTTGATTATTTTTCACATAAGGGAGTGATTGTTAGGTATGTAAAACACTTTGAGGGGATATTTGTAATACTTGAAGGTGGGCACTGTGTAATTTTAAGTGATGACTGTAGGTAATTTGCAGTAAGCTAAACCTCATGGGGATTTTTTTGTAATTATCTCTAATATAATGAGCTCTTGAATCATGAATGTGCAAAAAACAAATGAGATTAGTTACCTAGAATGGTGGAAACTACCGAATGAGTAAAAGACAAACAACAAATCTCAAAATAATCAGGCAGGTGTTTCCATCACAGAAGATAAATCTGGAGCAACTTTTGGAGCCAAGTTGTTAATATAAGAACTATCTAAAATAGGGCTAGTTAAACGAACTTCATGCTCAAACTAAGCACATGAAATATATATATATATACACACACGGTCTTCACTGATAAATACTATAATTAATGAATAAATGGAGAACAGCCATGACAACTGTGTGGCTTACTCTGGATCAGCAGGTTCATCAGTATCAGCATCCTCTATGGGATTGACATTTTCCACCACATGCCTAGCTCTGTTATCACCTTCAAGGGCTAGCACACGTTCTTGAACTGCCAGTGCCTGTCCTCTATCATGTCTCCCCAAATCCTCATTCCCATTATCATTTGCACCATTTTCCTCAGGCTTTGGGAGTAGAAAATCTGTTAAACCAAGTGCCCAGCCAACGGCAGTGAACCAATACCGGAGAAGGGATTTGAGAGTATGCCGTAACTTGAAGTGTTCAATTGCAAAAGGAATGCATATTTGAAAAAGAAGCATGTCAGCAGGTATCTCAGTAAATGGGTCGGAAACACTGCAAAAGTGTAGGGGAAAGTTCCCAAACATAAGTCAGAATAGATATGACAATTAACAGGAAAATGGAAGTGTTCATTAAATGACCACAAAGATACTCGAAAGAAATCATACGAGATATCCAGAGGGAAAATAGAAGGAACCATCCGCATTGCAAGTTTAACTGGCAAAAAAACCAGCATCACAATCAAACTCCCATATACAGCGACTGAGAGAAGAACTCTACGGGCATGCTTGTGAACAGGATCATCAATGAGATCACGGAATGGGTTGTAATTAGGATCGGCAGGATCTCGAAGGAAATACAGAACCCCATTGCGCAAAACCTACATAAAATATACAAGAAAATTTAGAGGTATATAAGGTATAAAATCAATGCATTGGTATGGACATAATATGCATTATTTGTTAATCACGATCAATACCCCTCGAAGAAGGCTGACAAAGATGCTTATTTGCAGCATGTAAACAATTCCTACAACCCAATGAACCAAGGTGCTGGCCAGCGGCGAGACTGAGAAGAACTCAACTCTCTGAGATATAGACTTCCCAAACATCCTTATGGTACAAACATCAAGCCACCATCCACACATAAGAGGAAACACTCCAAGTTCAATTACCAGAAGGAAGGCAACTTTAATCATAGTCATCAAATGTCTCATTGCTGCCATAAACTGTCTGAAGAGAGATGGGATAGTTTCTGCAATGGAAGCAATGCCATAGAACCTCCCCATCGTCAAAGGTTCTCCCCTTGAATACCGGATTAAGGTAAGAACCCCAAGGTAGAATATTACAAGAGAAAATATAAACATGTAGCCAACAGCAAGAGTGGTAACATCAGAAAGACGTGATGCCCCAACCAAATGCCCTTTCAAGATGTCAGTTGCAATCGTAGAGGTTATGTTGCTTGACACCTCAGTTGCTTCTGTTGTGTTAACTTTCAAAATCTCCGCAACTTGTCCAAGCAAACTACTGTCATGATTATCAGAAGTAAGATTTACAACTGCAGTCAATGCGCTCTTCAGCGTAATATTGGCAAGAGAAAGTGCTGATTCGGTAAGTGGCACAACTGTAGATAGCACTGGATTGGTAGCAGAGGAAAAAATCCATGACAAATTATATCGTATAGCACGTCCTAAAGAGAATGGCACAAAGATTACTACTCCAAGGAAAATCATATTGCTGGCAAGAACCTGCAAGAAAATGAAAATGCTTAAAAATGTCCTAAAAATAGCAGGTTTACAATTTTTCCTTAAAAACAAACCAAACATGATGGAGCTGGGGATGGTAACTATTATTCGTTATTGAATCTGAGACAACGAAATTCGATAGGTAAGAAATTTTAATACAATATCAGCATGCATAAATAATAATTAATCTAAATGCTGAACTTTGTTATGCTAAGATACCCACCAAAGCAACAAAAAATGTGGAAACAGAAAGCACTAATCCCAATATAGAGCTGACAAAGTAAATATCAATAAACTCACTGTGAATGCATTTTCAACCAGATGAAATACAGGTCCCTGCATGCCAACGAGTTCATCAAAGGGTACATCCTCTGCACCATCAGCATCATCCAAACCATCAAACATTTGTTCAACCTGGGCCTCAAGTCGAGCTGCCTGCAGCTCCCAACGAGCTGCAACATTCTCCGCATTTCGTCGGATCATCTGACCTGCACCAGCAATCCCTTGTGCTCCACCAGCATCTTCACCATTCCCATCAACAACAACATTTCTATTGACTTGAGCTGCCTGTCTTCTCGCATTACGAGCTCCATTTCTATCTGCTTCATCTTCTCTGTCAGCATCTTGTCCACCGAGCTCCCGTAAGTGCCTAAAGTAATCTCTCAGGGAAGTTGCCCCGAGAAAAATAAATACAATGCTAGCCGAGAGCAGAAATCCATGAAGGCAGTCGGTAAGGATGACTGTCGTAGAAAAGTGGCTTAAAAATAGTCTTTGAGCTTCTCCAAAACTTCTAACAAACGACAGTCGCCAAATCCAAAATGTAATAAAAGGAATAATGAGAAGCCAAACAGAGAGTACAAAACTCAGACGTAAGAAGAATTGCAGAACATGGCAGGCTTTCATAGCTATCCCAACAATAAATTCCTGAAAAGGAAGCCTTGTAGGGGCATTATCGGCATAAACAGGAGAAAATGAAAACGGATGTTTGCAGACCTGCATTGCACATCAAACCAATAAAGATGTCAGCTTTTGACTTATAAGTATACTGCACCAAATTGACTAGATAATAGCTGAGAAATCTGAAGATGAGTATGGAAATAAGATGTCATAGTTCATTCAACTATATAGCCTTTCTTGCACTAGTCCTAACAACTAAAACATTATTAGGAAAAAATATCTTCGAACAACAAAAGAAATGCAGGAACACCAAGTTAAAAAAATGAGAACAAATAAAATTGAAGCTGGGAGAAATTTCACTTCCATTGATGGTTGAACTCGGCTCAATTTCATCTTTTTTCATACAAGCTCTACCACAAATAAATAAACGACGCGTTGTCAAATTCATCAGTTAGCTAAATCAAAACACCAATTCGCAAGCAGAAAACACCAATTCGCACAAATCAGACGAACTATAGCAATCACTCAGCTCAATTATCTAACAAAAAACGCCAATTCAAGCGACAGTTAAAAAAATCGAACCTCGCACTGGCGAGCGTTGCTGTGATTGAGCCACTGCAGCAGGCAATCCTGGTGCACGAACTTGATGCTGCCGCTGCACGCGCAGGGGTAGCGCAGAGGATTATCCGTGTCGCCGGAGTTTCTGCAGATCCGGCAAACATCACCTTCGTCGTCATCATCCATCATATCGAACCTGCTAACGCCACCGCCACCGCTACCATTGCTGCTGCTCCTGACATCGTTATTGCTTTCGCTGCTGTTCTCTCCCGGCGAAGAACCGATCGACGACGTTGCGGATCCCGTCGCCGTCGCCGTCTCCGGTCCAATTTCCATCGAGCCGGTGGAGACGGTGGATCTTACTCGCTTTCTCTCTCTTAGGGTTACGGGAAATTGTGATTTTTTGGGGAAATTGTGTTATTGGAACAGAATTAAAGAAGCGAGTGAATACGTCCGCGGATGCGAACCGGAAAATCAAAAGATGACGAATTTGCCCCTGGATTCCTACCGCGTTTTGTCTCTCGGTGCGAGGCTAATTTAGGAAATATATTTGTTGAAGGTTCGGTTGGTCAAACGGTTGACCATCAGGTCAAGTGGGCAACCGACTTTGAACTTAATTGCGGGAAAAAAATGTTTATTTACATTTTACTACCATTGATTTTTACTAGTGAATTTGATTGAGCTGAATTGATTTAACCGA
This sequence comes from Euphrasia confusa, assembly GCA_954870475.1. NCBI lineage: Eukaryota > Viridiplantae > Streptophyta > Magnoliopsida > Lamiales > Orobanchaceae > Euphrasia > Euphrasia confusa. The sequence goes on along the minus strand of OX940951.1, from coordinate 11,730,534 downwards.
ACACTCGGTTGAGCTAAACGAATCGGACACTCGATTGAGCTAAACGAATCGGAGGGGAACGAAAAACGAGAAGTCCTAACCGTAATTTTCTGTTTTACAAAGAGGTGCAATTTCGCAATACAAAATAAATGAGGGGCTATTTGTAATTTTCAAAAGTTTTCTTGATCAAACGGACAGGGCATGGGGATCGATCCTCGACGCGGCTGAGGCGCTGGGGCCTGCAAACGAACCGCTGGTGTTAAACAAAGTCACGTCCAAGCAGGAAGTTGCTGGTGAAAAGGAAGAAATACAGCAAGCATAATATTTAGTTATTTACTGCGGTAAAAAAAACAGAGTGTGGTTGAAATAGTAAATGAGTTTGTACTTTGTACTGTCTTTCTTTTTATTACTGCTCTGTCTTGTTGGTTGAGACTTCAGACTTGTTTTGTGTGAAGTTTCTATTTTTGGTAAGTTTCACCTTCAGATATCGATATTAGTAAAGAAACCCCGTTACTCTTCGGAAATTACAAATACCTCCTTAAAGATTCATGTTTCCTCAACAAATAGGCCATACAGAAGGTGTAACTTCTGAAAGAAAATAAATAATTTGATTTATTTCGTAATTAGACTGAACTCCGGGGGTAATTTTGCAATTAAGATTTAAGGACATCCTCTGCAGCTAGCTTCATTTCAGACAATGCATCTTCAAAGCACTTGGCCAAGAATTTTGGATTGGGAATTATGTCTTTGGCCACCAAGATTTGCATTTCGGCGATTCCCGCATAGCTCAGCATGTGCATCGTGATCGCCTGCATAGGAACGAACGAAATCATCGTACTTTTTTTTTCGGCCAAAAAAAAAAGTAAAAAATATTTAAAATTTACATGAGGCAAGCTGCTAGAAGTCACCCTAATGTACTTCACCGGATTTCCATCGAGCGTGATCTTCTCGCGTGGGCCCACTATGTTCGAGATCGTGAACGTCGTGTTGCAAAGGAGCCGGTGATTGAGAGCGCTGCTGACCTGCAATGCGAGAAAACGAGTTAGAAGAAACGAACGAGCGCGTTTTTTTTTTTAATGTTGTGTCGGAATATAATCGAATTAATATAATCACTCGCCTTGGCTCCGAAGAAGGAAGTGATCAAGTCCAATAGCTTGTAGGAGAATAAGGCTTCCAACGAGAGCTTCTTCTTGTCGATAGTCGTTTTCGCTCGCTCGACGAATCTGAGAGGATTTGAGTCGAGCCTGTGGTACCCAACGGGCAAGAGGATCACACCGAACTTATTGCCGCTCCGGGTTGACTTTGACTCCGGCGGTCTCAAGTTGACCATGGCCACACCGGTGATTTGGTCTCCTTCTCGGATATCTGTAATAATAGGCGTTAGGGAGGGGTATAATCGGAATATTTGAATAGTTACTACTATTATGCATACCTTTGGGTGATGTGATGTCTAAGTACGTGGAGAGTCCGCTTGAGATTACCCCAAATAGAACATCATTTATGGTCTGCACATTTTGGTAGAGATTATAGTAAATATTTAAGCTAGGTTTGGTTGAATGTGATCATTGATTAATGTATGAGAGGGGTGGTTAGATTGTCAAACACACAATAGTAAATGAAGGTTTCAATTTTGTACTAGAGTATGATGTTTTGTTTATTTTGTGTTTCGTTTATTGTTTCTGACTTCTAACTTTCGACTGATCAACGACCGTGCTATACTCTTTTTTATACCTCATTAATTCTAATAAAAACGAAAGTAGTATTTGTAACGGTTAAATTAGCATTTTGGAAAATTGTTTTCTATTCATCCCACAACCATGGTCACATGAGAGATTATTAAAAAAAATATATTGACCAAAAGTTTATAGGAAAATATGTATTTTTAAACTAACAAAATAAGACATATTTTTAAAACTAATAAAATAAGTAGTCGAGATGAGTGCCACTTTTGATATGAGAAACAAAAAAAAAAAAATGTAACAATTGATATGTGACTGAGTGAAAAAAAATATAATTTTATTAATTTTTAACTGAAATGATAGGAAAATGAAAAGTGCCAAGAGTTGTACAAAAACGGGAAACTCACCGAGCCCGGAACGCCTCTCTTGACAATCTTCATATCATCGAGTCGGAACCTCGCCGTGGCCAGCCTTCTCGGCCACATCTCCACCCCGTCTCCGCCGCTCACGGCGGTGGCCCTGTCCTTCATCCACATAACCCTCATCACAAACTCCAGCACATACACCGCGCTGAACCAGGCCACCCTCGCCGCGGCCCGTGCGCTCCACTTCCACCCCAAACCCCCGGTCGCCGCGCAAACGGCCGGGACCTCCGCCGGCGCGTCGGCCATCCGGCAGTTCGAGAGCAGCATCGACATGAGCGAGATCCCGTCCCCGAGCGCGTGGTGCACGCGGAACACGGCCGCCTTGTGCGCCGCGAGGACGTGGATCTCCCAGAGGGGCTTGTCGGAGGGGAGGGGCGACGAGGGGGAGGAGAGGCCGGCGACGTAGTCGTCGACGGCGTCCTCGTCGGATCCGCCGTCGGAGAGGGGGTCGCGGCGGATGATGAGGTGGCGGTCCACGTCGACGCGGGTCCGGCGCCAGTGCTCGCGGCCGCCGGAGTCCCTTACCATGAGGCTGCAGAATCGAGGGTGGGTGAGGAGGGCGGACCCCAGGATGGCGTCGCGGATGGAGTCGACGGCGATGGGGTTTTCGCCGGCGAAGGTGCAGAGGATGACCTGGTTCAGAAGCGGCTGGAGGAAGAGCCGCCCGGTCGGGGTCAGCGGCTGGTCGTCGGTTGACATTTGCGTAAAAGGAAATTCTTTTGTGTTCAATGGAATGGGATTTTCCTTTGGGGTTTAAAACCTATATATATAGAAAGTATCGAACACGAATTCCGGGTATTAATAATGTTTTTTGAGAGTATATTTTAAGTATTTTACAAAAATGGAGTATTACTCATTTACTCTTTTCATTTTGGATGAGTTAGAGTGGCTTTTAAGGCATAATAGTAAAAGAAATATTATTGTTTTGTGTTTTGACAAAAAAAAACAAATTAAATTGAAAATAAAGTAAGTAAAAAAAGTAAATAGATAAATTATGAGTAAAGTATAGTATTTTAAAATAAAAAAATTATAATTTTTTTAAGTGTGTCAGTTATTATGGTATTAAAAAAAGTATTAAAAGGACTACTCCATTATTTAATCTTTCTCTTAAAATTAATTTGTGGTATGAACTTTTAATTTAAAATTTCAAAATTAATTAATGAATAATAAAATTAGAATTTAATTATGTTTTAATATGTCTATGTGAGTTAATGACAACATAACACAAATCGTTACGGCAACAAGAAAAATCAATTGAAAAAAATAAAAATAATGATAATAATTTTTGTAGTCGTATACTACTATACTATCATAAATAAGATAAAATGATGGTAGTAAGGGGCTTATAACTTTATGTTTCTTGTTGGTTGTTTGAATTTTGAAGAGCAATCATGTTAACTCGTTGTGGGTAGGGCTATAAACGAGTCGAGTCTTGAACTTATCGAGCCGACTCGAATAAATTTTGTACATGCTCAAGCTTGAGCTCGACGAGCCAAGCATTATGGGGCTCGAGCTCGGCTCGTTCGAGCAGCTCGGGATCAGTTCGTTTCTCAAGCTTTCGATAAGTAGATTTGAGGCAATGGTTATATTTAAATTATAAAATGTCTATAAAAATTTTATGTGATAATTTGTTAAAATAAAAAAAAAACATTCAATAGAAGCGAAAGGAAGAGGCTGTAAAAAAATATTAGTTTGAATTAATATATATATAGTATATATATTATGGGTATTTTAATAAAGACATATTTAATCGAGGAGCTCGTGAGCTTGACCGAACTCGAGTCGAGCGTAGACCCGAGCCGCTCACGAGCGCTCTGGCTCATTTTCAGGATTAATTCTTGGCTACCTCATGGGTAATGACCTCTCCCATGAGGATTTTGACAAGTGTGTTTTTATATTTACATTTTTCATAATGATTTTAAAACACTTGAACACTTGTCAAGATCCATGAGAGAGGGCACTACCCCATCCTAGAATTAACCCGTTGTCAGCCCTAGTTGGGGACTAGCGTGTTTCTGGTACTAAAAATTAATAATATTAATAGTACTCCGTACTATTTAAATTGTGTACATATAGACATAAAAATGAAAAGGCGTCTGATTTAGTACTCTTCTTAATGGTGAAAACACATTTCAATTTAATGAAATAAAATAATTATAATTAAAATAATAAATAATTCAAAAGTAAAGGTAAATTTTCTTTTAAAACTAAAAAATTCTTTAAAAAACACTCATAATTAGTTCAAACATTTACAGACCCTTTCAAGTTGTAAAGGGCAGTGTAAATAAATATTGAGTATAAATTGTAACTATTGTAGATTGATTGTAGGACGTAATACAAATTGTAAATTCCGTTTAATTTTTTGATGCTAGAAGAGTTGGGATACAGGAAAAAAAATGAAAAACAAAATGTACAACTACTGCTGATATCCATCAGTTTATAATTCATTCACAACTTTAAAGAGAGCAGGGACTGAATTCCCTTATTATAATGAAACAAATTAATAATTGCGTACTGTCTACACAATTCAACATTCTACTATTAAACTATGTCAAAATTGTTTGAAAAAACAAACAAATAACCAAACATAGACAGCACATTTTGAACTCAATCCCTAAAGTGCCAAGTTCAGTCAAAAAAGTTTGATTAAACACTAAAATAACCAAACATTCGAGAGAACATTTAGAGATCAGTCCCCAAGTGCAAAGTTCAGTACCCAACCTACGAAACACAGTCCTCTCTCTAAACAATTGGAATCGTTATGCGAGTAAAACAAGACATTAGATATTCATTACTAACCCATCACCTTTGATGTTATATGTTAGTGAACAGATTAAAACATGGATAGTAATCTCACCTCAAGTCATTAAACAATTGATTTATTCCAATACTATCTTGAAGGCTATTTTTAAAATATCATGTTCAAATGCTATCAATTTTGATTTTACAAAATGTTGTCAAACCTATAATCTAGAGCAATCAAATTTCAGCTCATTTCAAAGATTGAATTGAAGCTAGACTGGGATCATGAAGTGGAATTGAAGCTGTAGAAACGGAGAACACCAAACAATGAATCAAAAGCCAAAAAACCAACTCAAATTCAAGTCGGGCATCACTAGATGCACAAAGCCTAAACAAAAACAGGGGATACCCAAACCAATTAATCAACACATACCAAAATGCACAACACAAATGCATAAAAAAAACCAGACAATATATGAATACTAAGATTAAAGGCGTCTCAAATTTCTGATAAAATTCCCAAACGCATCAAAAGAAAAATATCCAAAACCATAGCAACTTCAATTTAGTCCCAAAAACACAGAAAAATAAAACATGACACTGAATTATAAGAAAGATAAATTCCGGATCACTACCAATATTTTTAACGGTAGGACTTCTGGAACCTCGAGCGAGCACCGCGCCCACCGAACTTCTTGGGCTCGCAGCGCCTCGGGTCAGCCACAAGCAGAGTCCTGTCGTACCTGATGAGGATGTCCTTGATTTCCTTCTTCGACTGCTCGTCGACGTACTTCTGGTAGAAGGCGACCAGAGCCTTCGAGATCGACTGGCGGATGGCGTAGATCTGGGAGGTGTGACCTCCGCCCTTCACGCGGATGCGCATGTCGACGCCGGCGAAGCGGTGACGGCCAAGGAGGAGGATTGGCTCGAAGGCCTTGTAGCGGAGGATCTCGGGCTGGACGAGCTCGATCGGGACTCCGTTGATCTTGATCAGGCCGCGGCCGCGCTTGCAGTGGGTGACGGCGACGGCGGTCTTCTTACGGCCGAAGCACTGGACGGACTCGGTAGGAGTAGCCATGGTGGCGGTGGGGATTTTTGTTTTCTCGCTCTATACGCAGAGGAAACCCTAGGCAGTGAGAGGGAGGAGGCTTAGAAATGTTTTCAGGACTGAGGAGGAGTGTATATATGTTGGGGATTAGGGTTTTGGATGGGAGAGTTTTAATTACCCAGAAACGTAGCGTTAATTACAGTCTGCCATTATCATTTGGGCTCAAAGTTATGGGTTTTGTTTAGGAACTCCTTTGATAGTTGTTGGGCCATGGCCTATTATTCGCTCATGTCTTGGGCTTGGACCATTTTTGAATTAAAATTTAAGGGATTAGGAGATTAAAATCATTTTTTATTAAAAAAATTCAATAAAAATATAAAACAATATATTCATATTTTAAAAAAGTATTCAAATTATAATGAAACTTTGTTTTTTCAAATTCAATATTATATAAAAGAAAACGTGTAGCATACAAAATGGCATAAAAAAAAACTTTATCGCATGAATGAGCTAACAAACTAGCTTTTCAAATGACCAACTGTAACATATAATGAAACTTTCAATTTGAACATACGCAAATTTCTAACTAAACGAAAGAAGTAGCTACAATCTTACTAATTTTACGATAAAAAGGGCCACCCATTCAAGAAGACCATATGAAATTATTTAGTCATGTACTATATAATTGATAACTATAAATAAATAAAATATATACATTTTTTATTATTACAATAGCATAATGGATCTTGATAATTTTTAATTTTTATTTGTGTATGAATACTATAAATGGAATATATATTAATCGTAAATGCATACATAGTCAATTAACAGTGGACTAATCGTGACAAAAGGCTACTCACCAATTGAAATTAAACCGACATTGATCAATTCCGATTTAATTTTGGGCAGCTCTAATAATCATGTTGAAAGCAATGTTGATGGGCATTATCCTTTGATCAAAATCTAACTGTTTAAATTTGCTCGTTAAAAGCCTAGCATGATTTTTTGACCATTAACAAGTAATACAAATGATCAATCACATTTATTTTCAATATCATATAATATAATTAAGGTCTTTCACTACTATGTGAAGAAATAAAGAAGGAAAAAATAAGAACAAATCTTCCAATTAAAAATATGAATTAAGTACATTATAACAGTATATAGGTTGATGGATACAAATACAAATCACAAGCCCTGAAATAAGAATTGAAACAAGGAACTCCAATCAATACAATCAGCTGATCCGACGGCAGAGGGTGATCCCATCTCCCACTGGCAGCTGGCAAATCTCGATCCTCGGATCGGCCGCTAGCGCCTTGTTGAGCTCGAGCACGAAATCTTTGTAGTACCTGACGTACTTCCTCATCGGAGCATCGGCGTGCAGACCAAAATGTGCAGACCATAGATTCGGTCGGTGTAGCCATGGTTGCTGCGAACCTTTTCTCTTCTTTCCTTTTCTCTTCTTTCCTTGCTCACTCTCCGTACGGCGGTGGAAACCCTAGGTTACGAACAAGGAAGCTATAAGTAATGCAACTATGAATCTCATGGAGAGTTCGATCAAAAAAGGGTTCTGAAGCTTAAATATTTACTACAATCTCTACCAAAATGGGTTTTGTAGCTTAAATATTTACTACAATCTATACCAAAATGTGCAGACCATAGATTCGGTCGGTGTAGCCATGGTTGCTGCGAACCTTTTCTCTTCTTTCCTTGCTCACTCTCCGTACGGCGGTGGAAACCCTAGGTTACGAACAAGGAAGCTATAAGTAATGCAACTATGAATCTCATGGAGAGTTCGATCAAAAAAGGGTTCTGAAGCACATATCAAAAACGACACAAATTATCCAAATCACAAAACGGGATGTATCTCAGAATTCAGTGCCCACAAAAGAAACATAATACTGCATAAAAAAAGAAACAAGATAAAACGAGCAACTGCTACCAGCGATTCAACGGTAGGATTTCTGGAACCTGGAACGAGCACCGCGACCACCAAACTTCTTCGGCTCGCACCGCCTCGGGTCGGCCACCAGAAGAGTCCTGTCGTACCTGACCAGGATGTCCTTGATCTCCTTCTTCGACTGCTCGTCGACGTACTTCTGGTAGAACGCGACCAGAGCCTTCGAGATCGACTGCCTGATGGCGTAGATCTGAGAGGTGTGACCTCCTCCCTTCACGCGGATGCGCATGTCGACTCCGGCGAAGCGGTGGCGGCCGAGGAGGAGGATTGGCTCGTACACCTTGTAGCGGAGGATCTCGGGCTGGATAAGCTCGATCGGGACGCCGTTGATCTTGATCATGCCGCGTCCGCGCTTGCAGTGGGTGACGGCGACGGCGGTCTTCTTACGGCCGAAGCATTGGACTGATTCGGTCGGTGTAGCCATGGTTGTTGCGAACCTTTTCTCTTCTTTCCTTTTCTCTTCTTTCCTTGCTCACTCTCCGTACGGCGGTGGAAACCCTAGGTTACGAACAAGGAAGCTATAAGTAATGCAACTATGAATCTCATGGAGAGTTCGATCAAAAAAGGGTTCTGAAGCACATATCAAAAACGACACAAATTATCCAAATCACAAAACGGGATGTATCTCAGAATTCAGTGCCCACAAAAGAAACATAATACTGCATAAAAAAAGAAACAAGATAAAACGAGCAACTGCTACCAGCGATTCAACGGTAGGATTTCTGGAACCTGGAACGAGCACCGCGACCACCAAACTTCTTCGGCTCGCACCGCCTCGGGTCGGCCACCAGAAGAGTCCTGTCGTACCTGACCAGGATGTCCTTGATCTCCTTCTTCGACTGCTCGTCGACGTACTTCTGGTAGAACGCGACCAGAGCCTTCGAGATCGACTGCCTGATGGCGTAGATCTGAGAGGTGTGACCTCCTCCCTTCACGCGGATGCGCATGTCGACTCCGGCGAAGCGGTGGCGGCCGAGGAGGAGGATTGGCTCGTACACCTTGTAGCGGAGGATCTCGGGCTGGATAAGCTCGATCGGGACGCCGTTGATCTTGATCATGCCGCGTCCGCGCTTGCAGTGGGTGACGGCGACGGCGGTCTTCTTACGGCCGAAGCATTGGACTGATTCGGTCGGTGTAGCCATGGTTGCTGCGAACCTTTTCTCTTCTTTCCTTTTCTCTTCTTTCCTTGCTCACTCTCCGTACGGCGGTGGAAACCCTAGGTTACGAACAAGGAAGCTATAAGTAATGCAACTATGAATCTCATGGAGAGTTCGATCAAAAAAGGGTTCTGAAGCACATATCAAAAACGACACAAATTATCCAAATCACAAAACGGGATGTATCTCAGAATTCAGTGCCCACAAAAGAAACATAATACTGCATAAAAAAAGAAACAAGATAAAACGAGCAACTGCTACCAGCGATTCAACGGTAGGATTTCTGGAACCTGGAACGAGCACCGCGACCACCAAACTTCTTCGGCTCGCACCGCCTCGGGTCGGCCACCAGAAGAGTCCTGTCGTACCTGACCAGGATGTCCTTGATCTCCTTCTTCGACTGCTCGTCGACGTACTTCTGGTAGAACGCGACCAGAGCCTTCGAGATCGACTGCCTGATGGCGTAGATCTGAGAGGTGTGACCTCCTCCCTTCACGCGGATGCGCATGTCGACTCCGGCGAAGCGGTGGCGGCCGAGGAGGAGGATTGGCTCGTACACCTTGTAGCGGAGGATCTCGGGCTGGATAAGCTCGATCGGGACGCCGTTGATCTTGATCATGCCGCGTCCGCGCTTGCAGTGGGTGACGGCGACGGCGGTCTTCTTACGGCCGAAGCATTGGACTGATTCGGTCGGTGTAGCCATGGTTGCTGCGAACCTTTTCTCTTCTTTCCTTTTCTCTTCTTTCCTTGCTCACTCTCCGTACGGCGGTGGAAACCCTAGGTTACGAACAAGGAAGCTATAAGTAATGCAACTATGAATCTCATGGAGAGTTCGATCAAAAAAGGGTTCTGAAGCACATATCAAAAACGACACAAATTATCCAAATCACAAAACGGGATGTATCTCAGAATTCAGTGCCCACAAAAGAAACATAATACTGCATAAAAAAAGAAACAAGATAAAACGAGCAACTGCTACCAGCGATTCAACGGTAGGATTTTTGGAACCTGGAACGAGCACCGCGACCACCAAACTTCTTCGGCTCGCACCGCCTCGGGTCGGCCACCAGAAGAGTCCTGTCGTACCTGACCAGGATGTCCTTGATCTCCTTCTTCGACTGCTCGTCGACGTACTTCTGGTAGAACGCGACCAGAGCCTTCGAGATCGACTGCCTGATGGCGTAGATCTGAGAGGTGTGACCTCCTCCCTTCACGCGGATGCGCATGTCGACTCCGGCGAAGCGGTGGCGGCCGAGGAGGAGGATTGGCTCGTACACCTTGTAGCGGAGGATCTCGGGCTGGATAAGCTCGATCGGGACGCCGTTGATCTTGATCATGCCGCGTCCGCGCTTGCAGTGGGTGACGGCGACGGCGGTCTTCTTACGGCCGAAGCATTGGACTGATTCGGTCGGTGTAGCCATGGTTGCTGCGAACCTTTTCTCTTCTTTCCTTTTCTCTTCTTTCCTTGCTCACTCTCCGTACGGCGGTGGAAACCCTAGGTTACGAACAAGGAAGCTATAAGTAATGCAACTATGAATCTCATGGAGAGTTCGATCAAAAAAGGGTTCTGAAGCACATATCAAAAACGACACAAATTATCCAAATCACAAAACGGGATGTATCTCAGAATTCAGTGCCCACAAAAGAAACATAATACTGCATAAAAAAAGAAACAAGATAAAACGAGCAACTGCTACCAGCGATTCAACGGTAGGATTTCTGGAACCTGGAACGAGCACCGCGACCACCAAACTTCTTCGGCTCGCACCGCCTCGGGTCGGCCACCAGAAGAGTCCTGTCGTACCTGACCAGGATGTCCTTGATCTCCTTCTTCGACTGCTCGTCGACGTACTTCTGGTAGAACGCGACCAGAGCCTTCGAGATCGACTGCCTGATGGCGTAGATCTGAGAGGTGTGACCTCCTCCCTTCACGCGGATGCGCATGTCGACTCCGGCGAAGCGGTGGCGGCCGAGGAGGAGGATTGGCTCGTACACCTTGTAGCGGAGGATCTCGGGCTGGATAAGCTCGATCGGGACGCCGTTGATCTTGATCATGCCGCGTCCGCGCTTGCAGTGGGTGACGGCGACGGCGGTCTTCTTACGGCCGAAGCATTGGACTGATTCGGTCGGTGTAGCCATGGTTGCTGCGAACCTTTTCTCTTCTTTCCTTTTCTTTTCTTTCCTTGCTCACTCTCCGTACGGGATTTTGCAAATCCATCCACCACAACCAAATGTGGGAAATCAGGTCATATTCAAGGGTCATCAAGCTCCCTGTCCGTTAGAGAGGAGCAGCAGTATTCTTCCGAGGTGAAATCAACTAATCGAACTTCAGTCGCAAAGAAGAATAAAAAAACACACTTGGGCAATAAAAAAACACATTTGGGCCTGATATGGAGGAAGAATAATTGTGAGGACACCGGTATTGATTTCAGATTGAAAAACATTCTCCTGAGGGGTAATCCGAACGCAGGCTTGGTTAATCCTACTTGCCGAATTTGTGAGCAGCCGTACAATGCTGACCTAATGTACATTCTCTGTGAGATATGCCAAAGTTGGTTTCATGCGGATGCTGTAGAATTGGATGAGTCTAAGATATTTCTCTTGCTGGGTTTCAAATGCTGCAAGTGCCGCAGGAGCAGATCCCCTATTTGCCCTTACATGGTATCAGAGCAGGTTTCGATCCTGTTTGTGAGTGGTTATAACCACCCTTTGACTAGGACTCACAAGTGGATGGGGTGTGTTGAAGACCACTTGTGAGTTGTCCCACATCGAATAATTGTGAGAGGAGAGTCTATGATATAAGCTTAGGGAGTTCTCCTACTTAGTACCATATGGTTTTGAGATAGATTGAGGCTCTCTAGTGCATATTCAAGCTCCCGCTCTCGTGTGTGCGCTAGGCGTGGGACCGCACTTGAACACCCCCATTTGGAATTTGACAGTACCTAACGGGCAAGAGGATCACACCGAACTTATTGCCGCTCCGGGTTGACTTTGACTCCGGCGGTCTCAAGTTGACCATGGCCACACCGGTGATTTGGTCTCCTTCTCGGATATCTGTAATAATAGGCGTTAGGGAGGGGTATAATCGGAATATTTGAATAGTTACTACTATTATGCATACCTTTGGGTGATGTGATGTCTAAGTACGTGGAGAGTCCGCTTGAGATTACCCCAAATAGAACATCATTTATGGTCTGCACATTTTGGTAGAGATTGTAGTAAATATTTAAGCTAGGTTTGGTTGAATGTGATCATTGATTAATGTATGAGAGGGGTGGTTAGATTGTCAAACACACAATAGTAAATGAAGGTTTCAATTTTGTACTAGAGTATGATGTTTTGTTTATTTTGTGTTTCGTTTATTGTTTCTGACTTCTAACTTTCGACTGATCAACGACCGTGCTATACTCTTTTTTATACCTCATTAATTCTAATAAAAACGAAAGTAGTATTTGTAACGGTTAAATTAGCATTTTGGAAAATTGTTTTCTATTCATCCCACAACCATGGTCACATGAGAGATTATTAAAAAAAATATATTGACCAAAAGTTTATAGGAAAATATGTATTTTTAAACTAACAAAATAAGACATATTTTTAAAACTAATAAAATAAGTAGTCGAGATGAGTGCCACTTTTGATATGAGAAACAAAAAAAAAAAAATGTAACAATTGATATGTGACTGAGTGAAAAAAAATATAATTTTATTAATTTTTAACTGAAATGATAGGAAAATGAAAAGTGCCAAGAGTTGTACAAAAACGGGAAACTCACCGAGCCCGGAACGCCTCTCTTGACAATCTTCATATCATCGAGTCGGAACCTCGCCGTGGCCAGCCTTCTCGGCCACATCTCCACCCCGTCTCCGCCGCTCACGGCGGTGGCCCTGTCCTTCATCCACATAACCCTCATCACAAACTCCAGCACATACACCGCGCTGAACCAGGCCACCCTCGCCGCGGCCCGTGCGCTCCACTTCCACCCCAAACCCCCGGTCGCCGCGCAAACGGCCGGGACCTCCGCCGGCGCGTCGGCCATCCGGCAGTTCGAGAGCAGCATCGACATGAGCGAGATCCCGTCCCCGAGCGCGTGGTGCACGCGGAACACGGCCGCCTTGTGCGCCGCGAGGACGTGGATCTCCCAGAGGGGCTTGTCGGAGGGGAGGGGCGACGAGGGGGAGGAGAGGCCGGCGACGTAGTCGTCGACGGCGTCCTCGTCGGATCCGCCGTCGGAGAGGGGGTCGCGGCGGATGATGAGGTGGCGGTCCACGTCGACGCGGGTCCGGCGCCAGTGCTCGCGGCCGCCGGAGTCCCTTACCATGAGGCTGCAGAATCGAGGGTGGGTGAGGAGGGCGGACCCCAGGATGGCGTCGCGGATGGAGTCGACGGCGATGGGGTTTTCGCCGGCGAAGGTGCAGAGGATGACCTGGTTCAGAAGCGGCTGGAGGAAGAGCCGCCCGGTCGGGGTCAGCGGCTGGTCGTCGGTTGACATTTGCGTAAAAGGAAATTCTTTTGTGTTCAATGGAATGGGATTTTCCTTTGGGGTTTAAAACCTATATATATAGAAAGTATCGAACACGAATTCCGGGTATTAATAATGTTTTTTGAGAGTATATTTTAAGTATTTTACAAAAATGGAGTATTACTCATTTACTCTTTTCATTTTGGATGAGTTAGAGTGGCTTTTAAGGCATAATAGTAAAAGAAATATTATTGTTTTGTGTTTTGACAAAAAAAAACAAATTAAATTGAAAATAAAGTAAGTAAAAAAAGTAAATAGATAAATTATGAGTAAAGTATAGTATTTTAAAATAAAAAAATTATAATTTTTTTAAGTGTGTCAGTTATTATGGTATTAAAAAAAGTATTAAAAGGACTACTCCATTATTTAATCTTTCTCTTAAAATTAATTTGTGGTATGAACTTTTAATTTAAAATTTCAAAATTAATTAATGAATAATAAAATTAGAATTTAATTATGTTTTAATATGTCTATGTGAGTTAATGACAACATAACACAAATCGTTACGGCAACAAGAAAAATCAATTGAAAAAAATAAAAATAATGATAATAATTTTTGTAGTCGTATACTACTATACTATCATAAATAAGATAAAATGATGGTAGTAAGGGGCTTATAACTTTATGTTTCTTGTTGGTTGTTTGAATTTTGAAGAGCAATCATGTTAACTCGTTGTGGGTAGGGCTATAAACGAGTCGAGTCTTGAACTTATCGAGCCGACTCGAATAAATTTTGTACATGCTCAAGCTTGAGCTCGACGAGCCAAGCATTATGGGGCTCGAGCTCGGCTCGTTCGAGCAGCTCGGGATCAGTTCGTTTCTCAAGCTTTCGATAAGTAGATTTGAGGCAATGGTTATATTTAAATTATAAAATGTCTATAAAAATTTTATGTGATAATTTGTTAAAATAAAAAAAAAACATTCAATAGAAGCGAAAGGAAGAGGCTGTAAAAAAATATTAGTTTGAATTAATATATATATAGTATATATATTATGGGTATTTTAATAAAGACATATTTAATCGAGGAGCTCGTGAGCTTGACCGAACTCGAGTCGAGCGTAGACCCGAGCCGCTCACGAGCGCTCTGGCTCATTTTCAGGATTAATTCTTGGCTACCTCATGGGTAATGACCTCTCCCATGAGGATTTTGACAAGTGTGTTTTTATATTTACATTTTTCATAATGATTTTAAAACACTTGAACACTTGTCAAGATCCATGAGAGAGGGCACTACCCCATCCTAGAATTAACCCGTTGTCAGCCCTAGTTGGGGACTAGCGTGTTTCTGGTACTAAAAATTAATAATATTAATAGTACTCCGTACTATTTAAATTGTGTACATATAGACATAAAAATGAAAAGGCGTCTGATTTAGTACTCTTCTTAATGGTGAAAACACATTTCAATTTAATGAAATAAAATAATTATAATTAAAATAATAAATAATTCAAAAGTAAAGGTAAATTTTCTTTTAAAACTAAAAAATTCTTTAAAAAACACTCATAATTAGTTCAAACATTTACAGACCCTTTCAAGTTGTAAAGGGCAGTGTAAATAAATATTGAGTATAAATTGTAACTATTGTAGATTGATTGTAGGACGTAATACAAATTGTAAATTCCGTTTAATTTTTTGATGCTAGAAGAGTTGGGATACAGGAAAAAAAATGAAAAACAAAATGTACAACTACTGCTGATATCCATCAGTTTATAATTCATTCACAACTTTAAAGAGAGCAGGGACTGAATTCCCTTATTATAATGAAACAAATTAATAATTGCGTACTGTCTACACAATTCAACATTCTACTATTAAACTATGTCAAAATTGTTTGAAAAAACAAACAAATAACCAAACATAGACAGCACATTTTGAACTCAATCCCTAAAGTGCCAAGTTCAGTCAAAAAAGTTTGATTAAACACTAAAATAACCAAACATTCGAGAGAACATTTAGAGATCAGTCCCCAAGTGCAAAGTTCAGTACCCAACCTACGAAACACAGTCCTCTCTCTAAACAATTGGAATCGTTATGCGAGTAAAACAAGACATTAGATATTCATTACTAACCCATCACCTTTGATGTTATATGTTAGTGAACAGATTAAAACATGGATAGTAATCTCACCTCAAGTCATTAAACAATTGATTTATTCCAATACTATCTTGAAGGCTATTTTTAAAATATCATGTTCAAATGCTATCAATTTTGATTTTACAAAATGTTGTCAAACCTATAATCTAGAGCAATCAAATTTCAGCTCATTTCAAAGATTGAATTGAAGCTAGACTGGGATCATGAAGTGGAATTGAAGCTGTAGAAACGGAGAACACCAAACAATGAATCAAAAGCCAAAAAACCAACTCAAATTCAAGTCGGGCATCACTAGATGCACAAAGCCTAAACAAAAACAGGGGATACCCAAACCAATTAATCAACACATACCAAAATGCACAACACAAATGCATAAAAAAAACCAGACAATATATGAATACTAAGATTAAAGGCGTCTCAAATTTCTGATAAAATTCCCAAACGCATCAAAAGAAAAATATCCAAAACCATAGCAACTTCAATTTAGTCCCAAAAACACAGAAAAATAAAACATGACACTGAATTATAAGAAAGATAAATTCCGGATCACTACCAATATTTTTAACGGTAGGACTTCTGGAACCTCGAGCGAGCACCGCGCCCACCGAACTTCTTGGGCTCGCAGCGCCTCGGGTCAGCCACAAGCAGAGTCCTGTCGTACCTGATGAGGATGTCCTTGATTTCCTTCTTCGACTGCTCGTCGACGTACTTCTGGTAGAAGGCGACCAGAGCCTTCGAGATCGACTGGCGGATGGCGTAGATCTGGGAGGTGTGACCTCCGCCCTTCACGCGGATGCGCATGTCGACGCCGGCGAAGCGGTGACGGCCAAGGAGGAGGATTGGCTCGAAGGCCTTGTAGCGGAGGATCTCGGGCTGGACGAGCTCGATCGGGACTCCGTTGATCTTGATCAGGCCGCGGCCGCGCTTGCAGTGGGTGACGGCGACGGCGGTCTTCTTACGGCCGAAGCACTGGACGGACTCGGTAGGAGTAGCCATGGTGGCGGTGGGGATTTTTGTTTTCTCGCTCTATACGCAGAGGAAACCCTAGGCAGTGAGAGGGAGGAGGCTTAGAAATGTTTTCAGGACTGAGGAGGAGTGTATATATGTTGGGGATTAGGGTTTTGGATGGGAGAGTTTTAATTACCCAGAAACGTAGCGTTAATTACAGTCTGCCATTATCATTTGGGCTCAAAGTTATGGGTTTTGTTTAGGAACTCCTTTGATAGTTGTTGGGCCATGGCCTATTATTCGCTCATGTCTTGGGCTTGGACCATTTTTGAATTAAAATTTAAGGGATTAGGAGATTAAAATCATTTTTTATTAAAAAAATTCAATAAAAATATAAAACAATATATTCATATTTTAAAAAAGTATTCAAATTATAATGAAACTTTGTTTTTTCAAATTCAATATTATATAAAAGAAAACGTGTAGCATACAAAATGGCATAAAAAAAAACTTTATCGCATGAATGAGCTAACAAACTAGCTTTTCAAATGACCAACTGTAACATATAATGAAACTTTCAATTTGAACATACGCAAATTTCTAACTAAACGAAAGAAGTAGCTACAATCTTACTAATTTTACGATAAAAAGGGCCACCCATTCAAGAAGACCATATGAAATTATTTAGTCATGTACTATATAATTGATAACTATAAATAAATAAAATATATACATTTTTTATTATTACAATAGCATAATGGATCTTGATAATTTTTAATTTTTATTTGTGTATGAATACTATAAATGGAATATATATTAATCGTAAATGCATACATAGTCAATTAACATGGACTAATCGTGACAAAAGGCTACTCACCAATTGAAATTAAACCGACATTGATCAATTCCGATTTAATTTTGGGCAGCTCTAATAATCATGTTGAAAGCAATGTTGATGGGCATTATCCTTTGATCAAAATCTAACTGTTTAAATTTGCTCGTTAAAAGCCTAGCATGATTTTTTGACCATTAACAAGTAATACAAATGATCAATCACATTTATTTTCAATATCATATAATATAATTAAGGTCTTTCACTACTATGTGAAGAAATAAAGAAGGAAAAAATAAGAACAAATCTTCCAATTAAAAATATGAATTAAGTACATTATAACAGTATATAGGTTGATGGATACAAATACAAATCACAAGCCCTGAAATAAGAATTGAAACAAGGAACTCCAATCAATACAATCAGCTGATCCGACGGCAGAGGGTGATCCCATCTCCCACTGGCAGCTGGCAAATCTCGATCCTCGGATCGGCCGCTAGCGCCTTGTTGAGCTCGAGCACGAAATCTTTGTAGTACCTGACGTACTTCCTCATCGGAGCATCGGCGTGCAGACCAAAATGTGCAGACCATAGATTCGGTCGGTGTAGCCATGGTTGCTGCGAACCTTTTCTCTTCTTTCCTTTTCTCTTCTTTCCTTGCTCACTCTCCGTACGGCGGTGGAAACCCTAGGTTACGAACAAGGAAGCTATAAGTAATGCAACTATGAATCTCATGGAGAGTTCGATCAAAAAAGGGTTCTGAAGCTTAAATATTTACTACAATCTCTACCAAAATGGGTTTTGTAGCTTAAATATTTACTACAATCTCTACCAAAATGTGCAGACCATAGATTCGGTCGGTGTAGCCATGGTTGCTGCGAACCTTTTCTCTTCTTTCCTTGCTCACTCTCCGTACGGCGGTGGAAACCCTAGGTTACGAACAAGGAAGCTATAAGTAATGCAACTATGAATCTCATGGAGAGTTCGATCAAAAAAGGGTTCTGAAGCACATATCAAAAACGACACAAATTATCCAAATCACAAAACGGGATGTATCTCAGAATTCAGTGCCCACAAAAGAAACATAATACTGCATAAAAAAAGAAACAAGATAAAACGAGCAACTGCTACCAGCGATTCAACGGTAGGATTTCTGGAACCTGGAACGAGCACCGCGACCACCAAACTTCTTCGGCTCGCACCGCCTCGGGTCGGCCACCAGAAGAGTCCTGTCGTACCTGACCAGGATGTCCTTGATCTCCTTCTTCGACTGCTCGTCGACGTACTTCTGGTAGAACGCGACCAGAGCCTTCGAGATCGACTGCCTGATGGCGTAGATCTGAGAGGTGTGACCTCCTCCCTTCACGCGGATGCGCATGTCGACTCCGGCGAAGCGGTGGCGGCCGAGGAGGAGGATTGGCTCGTACACCTTGTAGCGGAGGATCTCGGGCTGGATAAGCTCGATCGGGACGCCGTTGATCTTGATCATGCCGCGTCCGCGCTTGCAGTGGGTGACGGCGACGGCGGTCTTCTTACGGCCGAAGCATTGGACTGATTCGGTCGGTGTAGCCATGGTTGCTGCGAACCTTTTCTCTTCTTTCCTTTTCTCTTCTTTCCTTGCTCACTCTCCGTACGGCGGTGGAAACCCTAGGTTACGAACAAGGAAGCTATAAGTAATGCAACTATGAATCTCATGGAGAGTTCGATCAAAAAAGGGTTCTGAAGCACATATCAAAAACGACACAAATTATCCAAATCACAAAACGGGATGTATCTCAGAATTCAGTGCCCACAAAAGAAACATAATACTGCATAAAAAAAGAAACAAGATAAAACGAGCAACTGCTACCAGCGATTCAACGGTAGGATTTCTGGAACCTGGAACGAGCACCGCGACCACCAAACTTCTTCGGCTCGCACCGCCTCGGGTCGGCCACCAGAAGAGTCCTGTCGTACCTGACCAGGATGTCCTTGATCTCCTTCTTCGACTGCTCGTCGACGTACTTCTGGTAGAACGCGACCAGAGCCTTCGAGATCGACTGCCTGATGGCGTAGATCTGAGAGGTGTGACCTCCTCCCTTCACGCGGATGCGCATGTCGACTCCGGCGAAGCGGTGGCGGCCGAGGAGGAGGATTGGCTCGTACACCTTGTAGCGGAGGATCTCGGGCTGGATAAGCTCGATCGGGACGCCGTTGATCTTGATCATGCCGCGTCCGCGCTTGCAGTGGGTGACGGCGACGGCGGTCTTCTTACGGCCGAAGCATTGGACTGATTCGGTCGGTGTAGCCATGGTTGCTGCGAACCTTTTCTCTTCTTTCCTTTTCTCTTCTTTCCTTGCTCACTCTCCGTACGGCGGTGGAAACCCTAGGTTACGAACAAGGAAGCTATAAGTAATGCAACTATGAATCTCATGGAGAGTTCGATCAAAAAAGGGTTCTGAAGCACATATCAAAAACGACACAAATTATCCAAATCACAAAACGGGATGTATCTCAGAATTCAGTGCCCACAAAAGAAACATAATACTGCATAAAAAAAGAAACAAGATAAAACGAGCAACTGCTACCAGCGATTCAACGGTAGGATTTCTGGAACCTGGAACGAGCACCGCGACCACCAAACTTCTTCGGCTCGCACCGCCTCGGGTCGGCCACCAGAAGAGTCCTGTCGTACCTGACCAGGATGTCCTTGATCTCCTTCTTCGACTGCTCGTCGACGTACTTCTGGTAGAACGCGACCAGAGCCTTCGAGATCGACTGCCTGATGGCGTAGATCTGAGAGGTGTGACCTCCTCCCTTCACGCGGATGCGCATGTCGACTCCGGCGAAGCGGTGGCGGCCGAGGAGGAGGATTGGCTCGTACACCTTGTAGCGGAGGATCTCGGGCTGGATAAGCTCGATCGGGACGCCGTTGATCTTGATCATGCCGCGTCCGCGCTTGCAGTGGGTGACGGCGACGGCGGTCTTCTTACGGCCGAAGCATTGGACTGATTCGGTCGGTGTAGCCATGGTTGCTGCGAACCTTTTCTCTTCTTTCCTTTTCTCTTCTTTCCTTGCTCACTCTCCGTACGGCGGTGGAAACCCTAGGTTACGAACAAGGAAGCTATAAGTAATGCAACTATGAATCTCATGGAGAGTTCGATCAAAAAAGGGTTCTGAAGCACATATCAAAAACGACACAAATTATCCAAATCACAAAACGGGATGTATCTCAGAATTCAGTGCCCACAAAAGAAACATAATACTGCATAAAAAAAGAAACAAGATAAAACGAGCAACTGCTACCAGCGATTCAACGGTAGGATTTCTGGAACCTGGAACGAGCACCGCGACCACCAAACTTCTTCGGCTCGCACCGCCTCGGGTCGGCCACCAGAAGAGTCCTGTCGTACCTGACCAGGATGTCCTTGATCTCCTTCTTCGACTGCTCGTCGACGTACTTCTGGTAGAACGCGACCAGAGCCTTCGAGATCGACTGCCTGATGGCGTAGATCTGAGAGGTGTGACCTCCTCCCTTCACGCGGATGCGCATGTCGACTCCGGCGAAGCGGTGGCGGCCGAGGAGGAGGATTGGCTCGTACACCTTGTAGCGGAGGATCTCGGGCTGGATAAGCTCGATCGGGACGCCGTTGATCTTGATCATGCCGCGTCCGCGCTTGCAGTGGGTGACGGCGACGGCGGTCTTCTTACGGCCGAAGCATTGGACTGATTCGGTCGGTGTAGCCATGGTTGCTGCGAACCTTTTCTCTTCTTTCCTTTTCTCTTCTTTCCTTGCTCACTCTCCGTACGGCGGTGGAAACCCTAGGTTACGAACAAGGAAGCTATAAGTAATGCAACTATGAATCTCATGGAGAGTTCGATCAAAAAAGGGTTCTGAAGCACATATCAAAAACGACACAAATTATCCAAATCACAAAACGGGATGTATCTCAGAATTCAGTGCCCACAAAAGAAACATAATACTGCATAAAAAAAGAAACAAGATAAAACGAGCAACTGCTACCAGCGATTCAACGGTAGGATTTCTGGAACCTGGAACGAGCACCGCGACCACCAAACTTCTTCGGCTCGCACCGCCTCGGGTCGGCCACCAGAAGAGTCCTGTCGTACCTGACCAGGATGTCCTTGATCTCCTTCTTCGACTGCTCGTCGACGTACTTCTGGTAGAACGCGACCAGAGCCTTCGAGATCGACTGCCTGATGGCGTAGATCTGAGAGGTGTGACCTCCTCCCTTCACGCGGATGCGCATGTCGACTCCGGCGAAGCGGTGGCGGCCGAGGAGGAGGATTGGCTCGTACACCTTGTAGCGGAGGATCTCGGGCTGGATAAGCTCGATCGGGACGCCGTTGATCTTGATCATGCCGCGTCCGCGCTTGCAGTGGGTGACGGCGACGGCGGTCTTCTTACGGCCGAAGCATTGGACTGATTCGGTCGGTGTAGCCATGGTTGCTGCGAACCTTTTCTCTTCTTTCCTTTTCTCTTCTTTCCTTGCTCACTCTCCGTACGGCGGTGGAAACCCTAGGTTACGAACAAGGAAGCTATAAGTAATGCAACTATGAATCTCATGGAGAGTTCGATCAAAAAAGGGTTCTGAAGCACATATCAAAAACGACACAAATTATCCAAATCACAAAACGGGATGTATCTCAGAATTCAGTGCCCACAAAAGAAACATAATACTGCATAAAAAAAGAAACAAGATAAAACGAGCAACTGCTACCAGCGATTCAACGGTAGGATTTCTGGAACCTGGAACGAGCACCGCGACCACCAAACTTCTTCGGCTCGCACCGCCTCGGGTCGGCCACCAGAAGAGTCCTGTCGTACCTGACCAGGATGTCCTTGATCTCCTTCTTCGACTGCTCGTCGACGTACTTCTGGTAGAACGCGACCAGAGCCTTCGAGATCGACTGCCTGATGGCGTAGATCTGAGAGGTGTGACCTCCTCCCTTCACGCGGATGCGCATGTCGACTCCGGCGAAGCGGTGGCGGCCGAGGAGGAGGATTGGCTCGTACACCTTGTAGCGGAGGATCTCGGGCTGGATAAGCTCGATCGGGACGCCGTTGATCTTGATCATGCCGCGTCCGCGCTTGCAGTGGGTGACGGCGACGGCGGTCTTCTTACGGCCGAAGCATTGGACTGATTCGGTCGGTGTAGCCATGGTTGCTGCGAACCTTTTCTTTTCTTTCCTTTTCTCTTCTTTCCTTGCTCACTCTCCGTACGGCGGTGGAAACCCTAGGTTACGAACAAGGAAGCTATAAGTAATGCAACTATGAATCTCATGGAGAGTTCGATCAAAAAAGGGTTCTGAAGCACATATCAAAAACGACACAAATTATCCAAATCACAAAACGGGATGTATCTCAGAATTCAGTGCCCACAAAAGAAACATAATACTGCATAAAAAAAGAAACAAGATAAAACGAGCAACTGCTACCAGCGATTCAACGGTAGGATTTCTGGAACCTGGAACGAGCACCGCGACCACCAAACTTCTTCGGCTCGCACCGCCTCGGGTCGGCCACCAGAAGAGTCCTGTCGTACCTGACCAGGATGTCCTTGATCTCCTTCTTCGACTGCTCGTCGACGTACTTCTGGTAGAACGCGACCAGAGCCTTCGAGATCGACTGCCTGATGGCGTAGATCTGAGAGGTGTGACCTCCTCCCTTCACGCGGATGCGCATGTCGACTCCGGCGAAGCGGTGGCGGCCGAGGAGGAGGATTGGCTCGTACACCTTGTAGCGGAGGATCTCGGGCTGGATAAGCTCGATCGGGACGCCGTTGATCTTGATCATGCCGCGTCCGCGCTTGCAGTGGGTGACGGCGACGGCGGTCTTCTTACGGCCGAAGCATTGGACTGATTCGGTCGGTGTAGCCATGGTTGCTGCGAACCTTTTCTCTTCTTTCCTTTTCTCTTCTTTCCTTGCTCACTCTCCGTACGGCGGTGGAAACCCTAGGTTACGAACAAGGAAGCTATAAGTAATGCAACTATGAATCTCATGGAGAGTTCGATCAAAAAAGGGTTCTGAAGCACATATCAAAAACGACACAAATTATCCAAATCACAAAACGGGATGTATCTCAGAATTCAGTGCCCACAAAAGAAACATAATACTGCATAAAAAAAGAAACAAGATAAAACGAGCAACTGCTACCAGCGATTCAACGGTAGGATTTCTGGAACCTGGAACGAGCACCGCGACCACCAAACTTCTTCGGCTCGCACCGCCTCGGGTCGGCCACCAGAAGAGTCCTGTCGTACCTGACCAGGATGTCCTTGATCTCCTTCTTCGACTGCTCGTCGACGTACTTCTGGTAGAACGCGACCAGAGCCTTCGAGATCGACTGCCTGATGGCGTAGATCTGAGAGGTGTGACCTCCTCCCTTCACGCGGATGCGCATGTCGACTCCGGCGAAGCGGTGGCGGCCGAGGAGGAGGATTGGCTCGTACACCTTGTAGCGGAGGATCTCGGGCTGGATAAGCTCGATCGGGACGCCGTTGATCTTGATCATGCCGCGTCCGCGCTTGCAGTGGGTGACGGCGACGGCGGTCTTCTTACGGCCGAAGCATTGGACTGATTCGGTCGGTGTAGCCATGGTTGCTGCGAACCTTTTCTCTTCTTTCCTTTTCTTTTCTTTCCTTGCTCACTCTCCGTACGGGATTTTGCAAATCCATCCACCACAACCAAATGTGGGAAATCAGGTCATATTCAAGGGTCATCAAGCTCCCTGTCCGTTAGAGAGGAGCAGCAGTATTCTTCCGAGGTGAAATCAACTAATCGAACTTCAGTCGCAAAGAAGAATAAAAAAACACACTTGGGCAATAAAAAAACACATTTGGGCCTGATATGGAGGAAGAATAATTGTGAGGACACCGGTATTGATTTCAGATTGAAAAACATTCTCCTGAGGGGTAATCCGAACGCAGGCTTGGTTAATCCTACTTGCCGAATTTGTGAGCAGCCGTACAATGCTGACCTAATGTACATTCTCTGTGAGATATGCCAAAGTTGGTTTCATGCGGATGCTGTAGAATTGGATGAGTCTAAGATATTTCTCTTGCTGGGTTTCAAATGCTGCAAGTGCCGCAGGAGCAGATCCCCTATTTGCCCTTACATGGTATCAGAGCAGGTTTCGATCCTGTTTGTGAGTGGTTATAACCACCCTTTGACTAGGACTCACAAGTGGATGGGGTGTGTTGAAGACCACTTGTGAGTTGTCCCACATCGAATAATTGTGAGAGGAGAGTCTATGATATAAGCTTAGGGAGTTCTCCTACTTAGTACCATATGGTTTTGAGATAGATTGAGGCTCTCTAGTGCATATTCAAGCTCCCGCTCTCGTGTGTGCGCTAGGCGTGGGACCGCACTTGAACACCCCCATTTGGAATTTGACAGTACCTAACGGGCAAGAGGATCACACCGAACTTATTGCCGCTCCGGGTTGACTTTGACTCCGGCGGTCTCAAGTTGACCATGGCCACACCGGTGATTTGGTCTCCTTCTCGGATATCTGTAATAATAGGCGTTAGGGAGGGGTATAATCGGAATATTTGAATAGTTACTACTATTATGCATACCTTTGGGTGATGTGATGTCTAAGTACGTGGAGAGTCCGCTTGAGATTACCCCAAATAGAACATCATTTATGGTCTGCACATTTTGGTAGAGATTATAGTAAATATTTAAGCTAGGTTTGGTTGAATGTGATCATTAATTAATGTATGAGAGGGGTGGTTAGATTGTCAAACACACAATAGTAAATGAAGGTTTCAATTTTGTACTAGAGTATGATGTTTTGTTTATTTTGTGTTTCGTTTATTGTTTCTGACTTCTAACTTTCGACTGATCAACGACCGTGCTATACTCTTTTTTATACCTCATTAATTCTAATAAAAACGAAAGTAGTATTTGTAACGGTTAAATTAGCATTTTGGAAAATTGTTTTCTATTCATCCCACAACCATGGTCACATGAGAGATTATTAAAAAAAATATATTGACCAAAAGTTTATAGGAAAATATGTATTTTTAAACTAACAAAATAAGACATATTTTTAAAACTAATAAAATAAGTAGTCGAGATGAGTGCCACTTTTGATATGAGAAAAAAAAAAAAAAAAAATGTAACAATTGATATGTGACTGAGTGAAAAAAAATATAATTTTATTAATTTTTAACTGAAATGATAGGAAAATGAAAAGTGCCAAGAGTTGTACAAAAACGGGAAACTCACCGAGCCCGGAACGCCTCTCTTGACAATCTTCATATCATCGAGTCGGAACCTCGCCGTGGCCAGCCTTCTCGGCCACATCTCCACCCCGTCTCCGCCGCTCACGGCGGTGGCCCTGTCCTTCATCCACATAACCCTCATCACAAACTCCAGCACATACACCGCGCTGAACCAGGCCACCCTCGCCGCGGCCCGTGCGCTCCACTTCCACCCCAAACCCCCGGTCGCCGCGCAAACGGCCGGGACCTCCGCCGGCGCGTCGGCCATCCGGCAGTTCGAGAGCAGCATCGACATGAGCGAGATCCCGTCCCCGAGCGCGTGGTGCACGCGGAACACGGCCGCCTTGTGCGCCGCGAGGACGTGGATCTCCCAGAGGGGCTTGTCGGAGGGGAGGGGCGACGAGGGGGAGGAGAGGCCGGCGACGTAGTCGTCGACGGCGTCCTCGTCGGATCCGCCGTCGGAGAGGGGGTCGCGGCGGATGATGAGGTGGCGGTCCACGTCGACGCGGGTCCGGCGCCAGTGCTCGCGGCCGCCGGAGTCCCTTACCATGAGGCTGCAGAATCGAGGGTGGGTGAGGAGGGCGGACCCCAGGATGGCGTCGCGGATGGAGTCGACGGCGATGGGGTTTTCGCCGGCGAAGGTGCAGAGGATGACCTGGTTCAGAAGCGGCTGGAGGAAGAGCCGCCCGGTCGGGGTCAGCGGCTGGTCGTCGGTTGACATTTGCGTAAAAGGAAATTCTTTTGTGTTCAATGGAATGGGATTTTCCTTTGGGGTTTAAAACCTATATATATAGAAAGTATCGAACACGAATTCCGGGTATTAATAATGTTTTTTGAGAGTATATTTTAAGTATTTTACAAAAATGGAGTATTACTCATTTACTCTTTTCATTTTGGATGAGTTAGAGTGGCTTTTAAGGCATAATAGTAAAAGAAATATTATTGTTTTGTGTTTTGACAAAAAAAAACAAATTAAATTGAAAATAAAGTAAGTAAAAAAAGTAAATAGATAAATTATGAGTAAAGTATAGTATTTTAAAATAAAAAAATTATAATTTTTTTAAGTGTGTCAGTTATTATGGTATTAAAAAAAGTATTAAAAGGACTACTCCATTATTTAATCTTTCTCTTAAAATTAATTTGTGGTATGAACTTTTAATTTAAAATTTCAAAATTAATTAATGAATAATAAAATTAGAATTTAATTATGTTTTAATATGTCTATGTGAGTTAATGACAACATAACACAAATCGTTACGGCAACAAGAAAAATCAATTGAAAAAAATAAAAATAATGATAATAATTTTTGTAGTCGTATACTACTATACTATCATAAATAAGATAAAATGATGGTAGTAAGGGGCTTATAACTTTATGTTTCTTGTTGGTTGTTTGAATTTTGAAGAGCAATCATGTTAACTCGTTGTGGGTAGGGCTATAAACGAGTCGAGTCTTGAACTTATCGAGCCGACTCGAATAAATTTTGTACATGCTCAAGCTTGAGCTCGACGAGCCAAGCATTATGGGGCTCGAGCTCGGCTCGTTCGAGCAGCTCGGGATCAGTTCGTTTCTCAAGCTTTCGATAAGTAGATTTGAGGCAATGGTTATATTTAAATTATAAAATGTCTATAAAAATTTTATGTGATAATTTGTTAAAATAAAAAAAAAACATTCAATAGAAGCGAAAGGAAGAGGCTGTAAAAAAATATTAGTTTGAATTAATATATATATAGTATATATATTATGGGTATTTTAATAAAGACATATTTAATCGAGGAGCTCGTGAGCTTGACCGAACTCGAGTCGAGCGTAGACCCGAGCCGCTCACGAGCGCTCACGAGCGCTCTGGCTCATTTTCAGGATTAATTCTTGGCTACCTCATGGGTAATGACCTCTCCCATGAGGATTTTGACAAGTGTGTTTTTATATTTACATTTTTCATAATGATTTTAAAACACTTGAACACTTGTCAAGATCCATGAGAGAGGGCACTACCCCATCCTAGAATTAACCCGTTGTCAGCCCTAGTTGGGGACTAGCGTGTTTCTGGTACTAAAAATTAATAATATTAATAGTACTCCGTACTATTTAAATTGTGTACATATAGACATAAAAATGAAAAGGCGTCTGATTTAGTACTCTTCTTAATGGTGAAAACACATTTCAATTTAATGAAATAAAATAATTATAATTAAAATAATAAATAATTCAAAAGTAAAGGTAAATTTTCTTTTAAAACTAAAAAATTCTTTAAAAAACACTCATAATTAGTTCAAACATTTACAGACCCTTTCAAGTTGTAAAGGGCAGTGTAAATAAATATTGAGTATAAATTGTAACTATTGTAGATTGATTGTAGGACGTAATACAAATTGTAAATTCCGTTTAATTTTTTGATGCTAGAAGAGTTGGGATACAGGAAAAAAAATGAAAAACAAAATGTACAACTACTGCTGATATCCATCAGTTTATAATTCATTCACAACTTTAAAGAGAGCAGGGACTGAATTCCCTTATTATAATGAAACAAATTAATAATTGCGTACTGTCTACACAATTCAACATTCTACTATTAAACTATGTCAAAATTGTTTGAAAAAACAAACAAATAACCAAACATAGACAGCACATTTTGAACTCAATCCCTAAAGTGCCAAGTTCAGTCAAAAAAGTTTGATTAAACACTAAAATAACCAAACATTCGAGAGAACATTTAGAGATCAGTCCCCAAGTGCAAAGTTCAGTACCCAACCTACGAAACACAGTCCTCTCTCTAAACAATTGGAATCGTTATGCGAGTAAAACAAGACATTAGATATTCATTACTAACCCATCACCTTTGATGTTATATGTTAGTGAACAGATTAAAACATGGATAGTAATCTCACCTCAAGTCATTAAACAATTGATTTATTCCAATACTATCTTGAAGGCTATTTTTAAAATATCATGTTCAAATGCTATCAATTTTGATTTTACAAAATGTTGTCAAACCTATAATCTAGAGCAATCAAATTTCAGCTCATTTCAAAGATTGAATTGAAGCTAGACTGGGATCATGAAGTGGAATTGAAGCTGTAGAAACGGAGAACACCAAACAATGAATCAAAAGCCAAAAAACCAACTCAAATTCAAGTCGGGCATCACTAGATGCACAAAGCCTAAACAAAAACAGGGGATACCCAAACCAATTAATCAACACATACCAAAATGCACAACACAAATGCATAAAAAAAACCAGACAATATATGAATACTAAGATTAAAGGCGTCTCAAATTTCTGATAAAATTCCCAAACGCATCAAAAGAAAAATATCCAAAACCATAGCAACTTCAATTTAGTCCCAAAAACACAGAAAAATAAAACATGACACTGAATTATAAGAAAGATAAATTCCGGATCACTACCAATATTTTTAACGGTAGGACTTCTGGAACCTCGAGCGAGCACCGCGCCCACCGAACTTCTTGGGCTCGCAGCGCCTCGGGTCAGCCACAAGCAGAGTCCTGTCGTACCTGATGAGGATGTCCTTGATTTCCTTCTTCGACTGCTCGTCGACGTACTTCTGGTAGAAGGCGACCAGAGCCTTCGAGATCGACTGGCGGATGGCGTAGATCTGGGAGGTGTGACCTCCGCCCTTCACGCGGATGCGCATGTCGACGCCGGCGAAGCGGTGACGGCCAAGGAGGAGGATTGGCTCGAAGGCCTTGTAGCGGAGGATCTCGGGCTGGACGAGCTCGATCGGGACTCCGTTGATCTTGATCAGGCCGCGGCCGCGCTTGCAGTGGGTGACGGCGACGGCGGTCTTCTTACGGCCGAAGCACTGGACGGACTCGGTAGGAGTAGCCATGGTGGCGGTGGGGATTTTTGTTTTCTCGCTCTATACGCAGAGGAAACCCTAGGCAGTGAGAGGGAGGAGGCTTAGAAATGTTTTCAGGACTGAGGAGGAGTGTATATATGTTGGGGATTAGGGTTTTGGATGGGAGAGTTTTAATTACCCAGAAACGTAGCGTTAATTACAGTCTGCCATTATCATTTGGGCTCAAAGTTATGGGTTTTGTTTAGGAACTCCTTTGATAGTTGTTGGGCCATGGCCTATTATTCGCTCATGTCTTGGGCTTGGACCATTTTTGAATTAAAATTTAAGGGATTAGGAGATTAAAATCATTTTTTATTAAAAAAATTCAATAAAAATATAAAACAATATATTCATATTTTAAAAAAGTATTCAAATTATAATGAAACTTTGTTTTTTCAAATTCAATATTATATAAAAGAAAACGTGTAGCATACAAAATGGCGCATAAAAAAAAACTTTATCGCATGAATGAGCTAACAAACTAGCTTTTCAAATGACCAACTGTAACATATAATGAAACTTTCAATTTGAACATACGCAAATTTCTAACTAAACGAAAGAAGTAGCTACAATCTTACTAATTTTACGATAAAAAGGGCCACCCATTCAAGAAGACCATATGAAATTATTTAGTCATGTACTATATAATTGGTAACTATAAATAAATAAAATATATACATTTTTTATTATTACAATAGCATAATGGATCTTGATAATTTTTAATTTTTATTTGTTTATGAATACTATAAATGGAATATATATTAATCGTAAATGCATACATAGTCAATTAACAGTGGACTAATCGTGACAAAAGGCTACTCACCAATTGAAATTAAACCGACATTGATCAATTCCGATTTAATTTTGGGCAGCTCTAATAATCATGTTGAAAGCAATGTTGATGGGCATTATCCTTTGATCAAAATCTAACTGTTTAAATTTACTCGTTAAAAGCCTAGCATGATTTTTTGACCATTAACAAGTAATACAAATGATCAATCACATTCATTTTCAATATCATATAATATAATTAAGGTCTTTCACTACTATGTGAAGAAATAAAGAAGGAAAAAATAAGAACAAATCTTCCAATTAAAAATATGAATTAAGTACATTATAACAGTATATAGGTTGATGGATACAAATACAAATCACAAGCCCTGAAATAAGAATTGAAACAAGGAACTCCAATCAATACAATCAGCTGATCCGACGGCAGAGGGTGATCCCATCTCCCACTGGCAGCTGGCAAATCTCGATCCTCGGATCGGCCGCTAGCGCCTTGTTGAGCTCGAGCACGAAATCTCTGTAGTACCTGACGTACTTCCTCATCGGAGCATCGGGTGGGGCCACCACAGACCCGTTCCATAGGGTGTTGTCATAGCCGATCACTCCTCCCACCTTCACCAGGTCGATCAGCCTCTTGTGGTAGTTGATGTAGTTGTCCTTGTCAGCATCCACGAATATGAAATCGAACGTTCCGTGATACTTCCCCTGCAAAAACATCACCATTGCAATCAATAATAATATATAAAAGTTTGAAATTGAAAGTCAACAAGAGAAGAAGTGAGGGTTGACCGTTGACTCACTTCTTCAATCATCTGATCAAGAACGGGTAGAGCTGGGCCTTCCTTGAAGGTAATTTTATGGGCCACGCCGGCTTTCTGGATCACGGGCAAGCCCAAATCGTAATTCTCTCTGTTAATGTCCATTGCCAATATCTGCCCAAATCACACAATAAATTTTGGAGATTGTTACCAACTAATTCTAACCGAATTTGGTAAATTTATTTACCTAACAAAGTGACAAAAATACTAAAATTAAAATCAAAATTTCCCTATTTTAATTTGTATTTACAATGTGTTTTATATTTTAATCGATCATATATTGTTACCTTGCCATCGTCGGGGAGAGCAAGGGCGGTGGCTAAGAGAGAGTAGCCCGTATAAACCCCGATTTCCATTGTGTTCTTCGCATTGATCAGCTTAAGAAGCATGTTCAGGAACTGCCCCTCGTCAGCGGATGTCGTCATAATATTCCTAAACCCCCAAAATTACAATTTTAATCATATGTGACAAAAAAATTAAATAATATTTTTCAAATATATATAATAAACATTAGTTAATATTTTAACCATGGATGCTTTGCAGTGATTTCCCTGAGCTCTTTCATGGGCTCTGGCTCCCTCGGGTAAACACTTGTTTCCAGAATATACTAAAAAACATTAAAATGATTTAAATCGTAATATTGAATAATAATAAATGGTTATTTATTTATTTATTTATTTACCTGGTAGAGGGCATCACTTTGCAGAAGGCTTTTGTGACCAACTTCTTGATGCCTTCCCGTTTCACCGCTTTCTGCCATTAATCTTTTTTTTAATGATTAATTTGGTTGTTCTTGATAATGAATTCGGTAGTGGAAAATGGAGATGAATTTATATAGATGATTCGACCCGGGCCGGACCGGTGGGTGGTGAAAAAATCGCCTGAAAACCGGTTCGGGGTTGGTGAAAAAGTGTACTGTACATGGATTGGTTGTGTTGTGTAGTGTAGTGGGCCCAATTAGTGGGACGGGGGAAGACGATTTCTTGGTGCGGTGGGTCGTTTATTGGTGGGGTAATTAACTAGCAAATTGAAGATGGCCACGTGGCAAGGTGTTTGGTTGAGGATTTGGGAAGATCATTTGTCAATTAATTTTGACTGTTTTTAATTAAGTTAACGTTTTGCGTGGACTTCAAATTTATACGACAACTTACTCGAATGTGTTGTGTTATGTAACGTTTATAGAGTTGAATCGGTGTTTGAATCACATTACTCGATGAAATAAGCCCGTCACACGTCACGAAAAACATTATGCTAGAGTAAAATCATAAATATGTTTTCATAAGAAGGAAAATGTTTCAATTAAAAATTAGGGTAATCTTAAATCAATGGGCCATGATAATTTGAGGTTGGTGAAGTTTTGAAGAACCATTAAAAGTTAAGTGGTCCTCTTTACCAACCCCATGCTGCAATGGGAAAACTGTTCATTTATTTTATCAAGCAAAAAGAAAAATTAATAATAATAAAAAATTCTATGTTGAAGTTTGAAATATTACTTACATGTTCAAAGTATCATGATTTTGCATGATACGTTATATATTTAGTAGTTGACTTTTTTTGTGAGATGGAACGAGGGTATTATTTCTTGTGATAATATTTCCTTGATTTCATTTTGACTTTCACTAGCTTAATGTTTAAGTTGGCATCTTTTTGTTTTAAGAAAGTTCTATTTTTTTACAAGGTGAATTAATGATATTTTTGGCCATACTGAAAATATGTTACTTGTTTAATTTTAGTGTTATAGTGAAATAAACCTTATTTATTTTCTGGATTAAAAAAATTATAGTAAAATAAGTAATTAGTAACACAATATATAGGTAAGAAATAATTTTCTAGTATAAAGTTATGAAAAATATAGTGGGCTGAAATCATCAGATATGGCCCATTATCAGATATACACGCAAGGATCAATCTTCTCAGTGTAATTAATGGCCCGTAAGAAGATGGAACAAAACTAATGGACTTCGGCCTTTCAGGTACTGGGCCGTATGAGAATATTTACCGATCATATAGTATTATGCTGTTAGGGATCTTTTCGTAAAATTCGAAACATAAATAAAACTCAAATTCAAATACCTCTCTTTGAGTACACTAGTTTCTCAATCTCAACCCATTCGTTATCAATTTTTAGAAATTGATTAAAATACATACTGTATTTGCCTAACAACTACAACAAATTTAAAAATAAGTCAAGAAATTGATGAAGTTATATATTTTTTTTCTAAATAAACTAAAACCTAGTTTATTCATTTTTTGGCTTCCACATGGTTTTAAGTCAATTCGTTGAACCACTTGTCAGACCCTGATTCATCTACACCTCGTCCGGGTTAATTTGTAACCTTGTAGGGCTCCCAGCCTTCCCTTCTTCGAGACATATGGTGAGAAATAAAAAATATAAATAAAAATAATTTATATATACTGAAACTTCAAAAGATTTATCAAAATATCAAGAATTTTTATTATAATATTATTATCAAATTTTAATTAATTGGATAATTTTATTATTCAAACATGTAAAATAAAAATAATCTGATTTTCCTATATTTGAGTAAGAAGGACCCGTGGTCTGATATTTTTCATACAAGAATCTTATTGAAAATTTAATTACACACTCACTCACTCACCCCTCAACATACACCCACCCTCACCCTCGCCCACACTCACCGGCCACCACTTTCTCTTTCATCCATAAAAAACTGCGTGCTCTCAGCGACCTATTCTGCTCCGTCTTCTCGTCGACACATATTCAATGTGAAACCGATTCCAAAAATAATAATAAAAAAGATTTGGTCGGATTTCTTTGAAACGCCTCTTACGCTCTTCTTCATAATAATAAAAAAAAATCCCATTTATCAGATCGCCATTTTCATCAGCTCGATCATCCGATTCGATTGCAAGGTTTATCTTCACGACCCATCTAATTATTTTTGCTCTGTTTTTATTTTTCTGGGTTCGTTTCGGAAAAGATGAAGTGAGCTTATCTTTTATTTTTTCGCTTTTAATCTTTTAATTGAGATCGGAATAAATCTCACAAGGGGATCTGAAAAATAATTTCAATTTATGATTTTGACTTTGTAATGGGTCGTTTCAGGGTAAAGTTACAATCTTTTTTCTTGTTTTTGTTACCTGTTTAATTGATTGGTCTGTTTTTATTAATTTAATTTTGCTGAATTCAATCTGAAGGTCGCCGGTATTGCGTGGAGTAACATTCACTGTGATTCTCAATAACATCGATTCGATCTGAGAAGGTTTTTTTACCCTTCTTACCTCTTTGCTCATTATCATGAAGACTCTTGATTTATGTATCTCTCTGTGTGTGTGTTTTCTGTAAGTAACTGATTCTGGATTTTGTGTGAACCGATTGATATCTCCTAAAGTTGCAATCTTTCACCGTAATTTCAAGATTCTATGGTAAAAATCAATATCCGCGATTGAAGTTCTTGTTAAAAAACCCGTTTTCGTATTAAGTTTCGCTAAAATTGTTCAACACTTTTGTAGTTAATTGCTCTCTGTTCATCTGCAGGTCAACAAAACACATCACAGCTCATTGCAGGAAAAAAAAATGCAACGGGAAAGGAACTCACTC
The DNA here is from genome assembly GCA_954870475.1 of Euphrasia confusa. Taxonomy (NCBI): domain Eukaryota; kingdom Viridiplantae; phylum Streptophyta; class Magnoliopsida; order Lamiales; family Orobanchaceae; genus Euphrasia; species Euphrasia confusa. The sequence goes on along the minus strand of OX940951.1, from coordinate 11,695,862 downwards.
GGTTCCTTTCCTGAACCGATCGACTTAAACCAAGGATCCATTTCCAACAACAGCTATACTATGGACCGCTCGTCCTCTTGGGACAACATGCTCAGCCCGGTCGAGAATCGCCTCTCAAATTACATGCTCGAGCCCGCAGACGAGAACCCCAACGATGCCAATGACGACACGTGTCGCAATTTCAGTGGTTGGGCTCGTGGCGAATCGAGCTCCGCTGCAAACACTACTCGAGGCGGGGAGGATTCGAAAATGAGCCTTGGGTGGCCTTCTTCCCTTTTCACTTCTTGTTCCGGGCACGGATCGGATTCGGAAAACTGGTCCTTCGATCCACCGCCCAACACCGGTGCTGCTAGTAGCAACGAGCCCCTCAGCCTTCAAAATTACCGTGCTGCCCTTAACTTAAACTTGAACGAAGGGCACGTGAGGGAGCAGATCCCGACGTTTTACGCCTCTTCCAGTAACAATGTAGGAGCTTTTACGAGCAGTTCGAGTCCCTCCGTAGAAAACAATTCGACTTGGGGGTCCTCTTGCAAGAGGAAGGCGCTCGAGGGTACTTCCGGACAATTTTACCCTCCCGGCGGAAGCTCGCCCTCCGACCACAACACAATGAATCACGATCATAGTCATATTCCCGATTTTTACTCTTCTCGAGGAAACTTAAGCATTTCGTCTGGGCCCTCCGAGCAGATTAATCCGAGCCAAATCGGGATCGGCGTGAGCAGGCAATCTCCGGGCTTTTCCCAAAGCCCGGCTAGAAATCTCACTTCGAGATCGAACCACGGACGACACGAGCCGGTTCTATTCGAAACTCCTAGAGGCATTTCTTCTCCTTCAAGAAACTCCGGTGTTTATTCTTCTCCGAGTTCGACGAACCCAAACGGTGCCTTGGATCAATCTCCTCACCCAATGCACGTAAACGAGGCTAGAGGAATATTTCCTTACGCTTGGAATGGGCAGTCTTCTAATACAAGAGAGGAAGCACCTGTTACTAACATCAGAACCTCCTCGTCCCGTAGAAGTAATAATCTCGAGTACCCTAATGCAACGCGAGACCAAATCGATTGGAGTTTTGCTCCTGGGAATTCGAATCGTCTGTCTTCTAGAAATCATTCTTCTTCTTCTTCTTCGGGTTCACGGGTAGGGTCCGGCTCTAGCTCTAGTGCCTGGTTGCGTCATCATCAGAATCCGTACCATCAGAGGTCTGTGGAAGGTAGTGGGCCTTGGGTTCCTATCCATGGAAGTGGGCCCGAGCCCGGGGCCCGGAGGAATCACTATCTTGCACATTTGCCTTCTTCGTCTTCTTCTTCTTTGGAGGAGGCGGGACCCAGTAGCAGAGCTCAACGCCGGTTGGATCAAAGAGCGGCAGCAGGTTTCTTGATGGAAGCGCCGGGGGAAGATACTAACGGGTGGCGTTCTTTGGCTGCTGTTGAGGGAAGACACAGGCTGGTTAGTAAATAATTGATCGAATGAAGGATTAAATCCGGTTAATAAGAGACGAACAATAATTTACTTTTACTTTTGTGTGACAGATTCGTCAAGTGTTGACTGCCATGCGAAGGGGGGTCCACTTACAGGCCGAGGTTTGTTTTCAATCTTTTTGACCCAAATTTACATGTGCACGAAGAAGCTTTTTTTCTGATTACACATTTCATACTCTTCGCCTTTAAAAAAAAAATCAGAATGTGAAGTGTGCCGGTTTTTGTAATTAGTGTGATTGCATGTTTTATTGAAGGGTTCGTTTTAATCTGCAACCAACCCCTATGCACATTTTTACAATTCCTTACCTAAGATATTTATCGTTTCATTTTGCTTCATTTGTGTTTCTTGATTCCAAAGTCGGTTTGCTAAATGAAACAAAAAAATAATTTAGGTATTTGGACTCCGAAAAAGTGTGTAGTCTATGGTTGTGGAATATATGCTTTTATTACATCTCGTCTTGTTTTTTTCTTTTTCTGCCAGGAATATATGCTTGTGGACCCTTTTATGAATGGATTTGCGGAGTTGCATGACAGGCACAGAGATATGAGGCTCGATGTTGACAATATGTCGTACGAGGTAGTATTTTTTTCCCTTGAAATCCCGTACTCGGACAAACCAATTCTGTTTCTTTTTTCCTTGTCGTTTATATATATTCTCGTACGGACAGGAATTGCTTGCTTTGGAGGATAGAATAGGCAGTGTGAGTACTGGACTGACCGAGGAACGAATCCGGAGCTCCATTAAACAACGGAGATTCGAGCCCCTTCGTGTGTTGCCAAACATGGAACCATGCTGTATATGCCAGGTCAGAGCTCATTTCATTCGAGACCAGTTATTTTTTCAAATTTAAAAAAATGCCCTCGAGGGTTTTGTGTTTGTTGCTATCTACTCCCTCTGTCCCGGATCAATAGTAGTAACAAAATATGTCTAGGGGTATTTTTTAATATGATGCGTTTTTTTGTGTTTTTTTTAGAATTACGAAAACCACCCTTGATGAGTCGATTATTTATACATCATTTGTCGTTTTTGTGATCAGGAGAATTACACCGCTGGGGACGATATTGGAATATTGGATTGTGGGCACGAGTTTCACACAGGGTGCGTCGAGCAGTGGCTCACGCAAAAGAACATTTGCCCCATCTGTAAGATGACTGCTTTGGAAACTTGAAACCAAACATCATTTTTGGAGGGAGCTCAATAATATGGGGAAAAACACATTTTCATCTCGTTTTTTTCGTTTTATTTTTCACCCCGACCTGAATTATTTGCGTATTTTGTCGTGTACCTTTGATATACTGTAAGCTTAAACTCCGTGATTTATAGACATTTTCTTCTGAAAGAAACAAAATAAGGGGACTAAAATTTGACACCATAACCAAGTGTTTGGTTTGTTATCTTTTTTTTTTCTCGGTTTTTTTTATAGTGATTGTGTTATCGACAACTCATACCGATAACAATTGCTTATTTGGAATAGACATTTTGTAAGCATGCGTCTTCTCCTTACTCGATCATCTCACGACATTTGTGATGGATCTTATTCATGGCCCTCTTGGTCTACCTTGCCTTTATTATTAGTATTATTTTATATTTATTATTGTTATCTCTATTTATAATATTAGGGCCCACCATAAAAATTATGACATCGTAGACCTTAATTAATGTGACAATCAAGGAAAATTGGAAGTTGAAACTTTGAAATATTTTTGTCGTTTCACTTTCACATGCCTAATGTTGAAATTATGTCTTTGACCAATTTGAATGCACAATTTGAGTTGTTCAATTGAGGTAGTTCATGCAATGTGTGTTGTTTCTCTTCCTAATAATGTGATGAGTGAATTGAAACTTAAGTTATGAATTTGTCGCGAAAAAAACGAATCTCTCGATATCAAAAAGGACATCAGTATTCGATCGATCTGTAGAAAAATGTACTAAAGTGAGCAACAAAAATTTGCATATTCAAATATGAACTCAAAAGGATAAATTACATGTATGTACCCTATTTTTTCATGGAGTATTTTTTTTCCCATCAAAAACAATTTTTGAATTTACTTTGTAAAAAGAAAATATAATTAAAAAAAATTAAAACGGAACGACGTCGCTTTGGGGGGAATAATCCGAGTGGGCAAAGGACTCCTGCGGCCACGAGTCCCGCAGCAACTTCAGCAGCATCTGCGCTTTACGCTTCGCCCTCTCCGTGCACTCGCTCTGCACGAGCATCAGCAGATGAGTCAGCACGCCGGCCGCCACCGCCTCCCTCTGCGCCCTCTCCGACGCCGTGCACACCGCCAGCAGCGCCCCCGCCGCGTACTCCGTCGCCCTGTCCGAGATCTTCAGGATCACCTTCACCAGCAGCGGCACCGTCAGCGCGTGCGCCGCGAACGCCGCGCACCCGTCCGGCCCGCGGCAGAGCAGCTCCGCCGTCGCCAGCGCCCTCTCCGCGTCGCACTTCTCGAGCTCCGCCAGCCGGTTCACCACCGCCTCTGCCGCGCCGGCCGCCACCGCCCGCCGCCAGTGCTGTTTCACCAGGCAGAGCGCGAACAGCGCCTTCGCCCCGACCTTCAGCGCCCGCGGGTAAGCCAGCGGGCAGTTCAGGATCCCGATCACCCCCTCGAAAACCCCCTCCGCGCTCCCCACCCGCTGCCGGAGCTCCGGCGACTGCGTCCCCGCCGCCACGTTCTCGATCACCGCCGCCGAGTCGACGCGCACGTCGATCGACGGGTGGAAAAGCAGATTCGCCAGGTACTCGATCCGAGCCGAATCGGAGGCCACCCAATTGGCCTCCGATTCAGAGAGCGTGAACATAGACAAAATAGAAAGCGGTTCGAGTATCAATTCAGTCGGATCCGAACCGGAGAATAAAATCGAGAGCATAACTTGGTTCGATTTATTCGCCGCCATGACCGCCCGGTTTTTTTCCGAGTCGCGGGCCAGCCCTCTCAGCCTCCGTAAGGCCGCGACCCGCGAGTTGAAAGGGCCCGACCCGGAGGAGGCCTGGTTCAGGAGGGTCCGGACCAGGATCGGGTCGGCGGGTTGTTTCGGGGTGGGTATCCGCTGGATCCCGTGGGAGCGGTTCGCGACGCACCACTCCTGGATGAGGCGGCGGAGGGTGTGGTTGGGGATGAGGGAGAAGTCGGAGAGTGGGACCCGGGTGACCGGACACGTGGTGTTGCCGGTGGCCACCCATGATTCGATGCTGGAGCGGTCGTACGTTTGACCGGTGCAGACGGTGACCGGGTCGGACATGAGCTCGAGGGAAATCGGGCATCGGAAGTGGTACGGGATCTGCAATCCGATATCCAACGGTTCCAAACTTCCGGGCATTTTTATTATTTTTTTAATTTAAAAAAAAAAAGGAAAAAGGAAGAATTGGAGGGACAGGAACTGGAGAAAGAGTGATACAAAAAACGTACTAAATCAGTGAGGACTGCAAATGGTCTTTCAGTTTGTTGGGGGAGTGATGGGTTAAATACGAAATACAAACAGAGAGACAATATGCTCTGCTTTTATTTTATTATTATTTTTTATATTTTCTGACGAATTTTGTACTGTGATTTACATTGGTCATTTGGCCACACGTGTGGTTTATTTTTTTTAACCATGGTTAAGTTAGGTTGGTCAAAGGGAATGTGATTATGTGGGAGTGGGGACTGGTCTATTTCTTTCCAACACAACAAAAGAAAAAATCTAAATTATGTGTACCTCAGAAATTGTACTCTAATTTTTTATTTTATTTTATTAAAAGAAATGTACTCTATATCACAATTATCAATTATTTGGAATATTGAAAGAATAATGTGAGTATATATTTAATTATTTTTACTCTTTATCATTTTAAAATGAGACTTTACATTTAATTGAAAGTTTATTTATCATATTTCTTCTTACTTTCTTGGTGAAATAAGTCTGATTATTGATCTCCAAATAGAAAGATACTCTTTGTTTTAAAAATGTATCAATTCTTATATATTTTTATATTCTAAAAAAATTGTATTAAAAATTATACTCTAAAGGGTTAATTGTATTAAAAATTTCAATCTTTGCTTGGATTGCAAAAAAAAGTAAGTTTGCAATAAAAACTCTGATTTTTAATATTTTTAATAAAAACTTCGATTGATTTAGGATTAGAATTTATAATTTGTTTTGGTATAATTTTATGAGTTATATCTTTTTGAGCAAGAAAGACCGAAAGAGGTAGATTTGATGATGGGTAAATTGTTTTTTATTTAATAAATTACAAATAGATACAGTATTAGGGTAAATCAAGTCATGATTTATTTATAAAAAATATACACTTATTTATTTATTAAAGAATATTAAACATCATGGTTTTTATTACAAATTTAATAAAAATGTTTTTTTTTTTTTGCAATCCAAGTAAAAGTTAATATTTTTAATGCAATTAACCTTACTCTAAATAGACAGGAGTAGGAATAATTAATTATCAAGCAATAAATGAACAACTAATACACATTTATATAATAGAGTTTTGAAATTAGAGTCTTGTAGCTACATTATGAGAACAGAATCCAAATGTGGAAATTTGAGTCTTTCCATTGGGCATCCCAACCTTGACCGAAACATTGGTTGGAGTTCAGTTCAAGCAAATTACTAGATCTCGTGCGATCAAAAGATCAACCATAGAACATTAGAACGAGTTAAATTTTTTCTTTCTTTACACTTTATGAAATACTCTTGCTATTTCACTAAATATCTAATATATTTTGGGGAATGTAGATAAAGATATTTTTTTTTTACTGTTTGATAAAAAAGTAAAAAGTTTAAAATATTTTTAAATTAAAAAGTAAAATAATTGTGAATTTAATTTAAAAAGTTAGTAGATAAAATAAAAGTAAATTATATTTTAAAATGAAAAATTATGATTTTTTTATTTTGAATTGTATCAATTATTATAGACACTTCTAAAAAAAAGTATCACGGAATACAATTTTTACAATAGAGAATTATAATACTCCAAAAAATTAAAATTAAATACTGCTGAGAATATATACAGGGCAAGATCTAGAACAGTCAAACATACATAAATAGCTAAAAATATTGCTAGGACAGCTGGCAGAGGGGTGGGTGTATGTTGTTTTACAGTGGGGTGTGTGTGTGTGTGTGTGAGTGAGAGAGAAGTGACTTGTGGTCAAAGGTCAGAGATGAACAGAAGAATGTGCGGGGACAGCTTGTCTCACTTTCTCTCTCTGCTTTGGGTGGGCCCAGCCCAACAAGCTCTTTCTCGCTCGTGGATAACAACAGCAAATTTACATCATCAAATTTACGAATTTTTCCTTTTTTTTTGGACCCATTTAGAAAAATGATTTTTCTATTTTGGGCCCACGCATTTGGGACGACTTTGATGTCATATTTGCATCATTTGATTGGAGTAGAGAGAATCTATTTATCTTTCACTTTTTGATTTATTTTTTCAATATTGATTTGATTTTTTTTGTTGTCTATAACTTTATTTTATTTTTCAATATTGATTGTGAAGAAGCAAGGACGAAAATTGAGGTTCAACGTACATTTTCTTATGTGTGTTGTTATGATGATCATTTGAAAATTTATTTAAAATAAACAAGTAAAAAAAATCAACTAACGTTCAAATTAATTGTTATTTCAACGGTCACGCGCGCAACACGCATGACTCAATATCATTGTCAAGCATATGTGCCGGCGCTCGTCTGTTACACTCGACTCGACCATGTCTCCAGCCTCGTTTTTCGACTCAAATAAGTTATTTTTAGAATTTGGTGTATGTAATTACATCGAATCATACCAAAAGCATGAAAAATGTAATCATGATAGATTGAAGACGATGACACCTTGTAATCAAACTTTAGTGTCGATACAGATAATCAAGTTGTCTGTGGATGCATGAAATTTCTTTTGGCTTATTTTAAGGAATAATGATATACAAAAAAGAGGTAGAGCGGCTAATTTTAACAACCCATAATTTTTATTTTCGTATATGTTTATAGGATTTGAATAACTATAATGTGAAATTGTGTACTTTGTACTTGGTTCTACCTAGAACTAGAATGTAAAGGGTAGAGTACAAACGCTTAACACAATTTGGAGATTCTAAAAGAAAACTCTTTTATATATCTTGTAAAGGGTGGAACCACTTACAAACACATCTACAAAATTCTAGCGAATCTTGTAGAATGGTCAACACGACCAAAAACTAAGTTTACGTAGAACTAATCTAGCGATGCGTACTACGAAGACTAAACTGAGGGTAGAACCGGAGCTTTCTAGCGAAGTCTCTCGGTCTACAAATTTTCTCTCTCTAGAAAATGTCAAATCAATGCATGAATAGTGAATTCCAACAACCCGGTATTTATAGGAGTCGAGAATTAGGGTTTCCGGAATTCACGCTTAATGGGCCGAGCCCAAAGCATCTCCATGGAATATTCGAGATTCCATTTTTCCGTACTTGACGTACCCAGCTCTACGCACTGCCACACTAGCGTGTTCTTCGTGCTTCGAGCTAGTGGTGGGCATAGCTGGAATACTTAGTGTTCTTCATTGGACTATCATTCTTCTAGCGAAGTCTTCTAGTCGCACCCGCAGCTGGCTTCATTCCTTAGCAGTCAATCGTCCAGCTCTTGTGTGTAGCTATGCTTGCACCGCGTCCGTCAAGATGTTAACACTGATTCAAGGTCTTCACGGTAAGCCTTGAACTCTCTGATTGGTAGTGCGTTGGTGAACTCGCATTTCACTCTGATCCACGTTGAATCACGTTGATAAATTAGCTCGTTCAACGCTGACGCACTGATGTAACTCCATGAAGCTTGTAAAGCCTACACTACTACAAAAATGGGCTTTAGAGACGCTCAAAAGTGTCACTAAAAATCACTTTTAATGACACTTTTACTATAGTGACGCTTCGACAAAGCGTCACCTGATTTGGCGTTTCTATAGGTTGGTATTGTGACGCTTGAAAAGTGTCACCATAAATGCATATTAGTGACACTTTGAAGCGTTCTAATAACATTGTATTGTGACGCTTTACGACGTCATGAAATCATTATTTTGTGACACTTGTATGTGTCATACTAATATTATTTTGTGACGCTTATGACTGTCATTATAATTTGATTTGGTGACGTTTATAAGTGTCATTAAAAGATTAAAACTAACTTACCTACCTAATTTAGTGACACTTATATGTGTCAAATAACACTATTTGGTGACGCTTCCCGTGTTATTTGGTGACGCTTCCCTCCAACGTAATAAAATATTTTCATTGAATGACACTTATATATCTCGAGTCACACTTTTAAAACTAATTCTATCAACATAATACTAACATTTCATCATAAATTCAAAAAATAATAACAAAAACTATTATAATAAAATCTCATCGTACTTCTAATATCAATTGAATCTTGTAATGAACCACATAAATCTAAAATTAAGAAAAAAAAATTTGAAAGGGATCTGCACAAAGCTATGAGTATGGCTTTATCTTGTATCTTCCTCATGAACCTGTATAATGAATAAAAAATAGAATTAATAGCTACAAACATTGAAAAATTCAAGTAAAATAAATGAAATTATATCAAAAGAAATTGTACCAAATGCTTTGGCCAAGCACTGCTCCATCCTATAGCTTGCCAACAACTTTAAGACCACCACATTTTCGGAATACTGGTTCTTCATATTCTATTGAACAAGAACTTTTACTTCATGTCATTCACGTCCTAATAATTCCCCGTTAACCAACTTAATAGGATTCAAGCTTTTGACAATACCTTGTGCAACAATGTTTTGAGTTCGCATACCTTTTAAGAAAAACCTTTACTCTGATCTGTTCAAGAAAAAATATATATATATATATATATATATATATATATATATATATATATATATATATATATATATATATATATATATATATAAATTACTCTTTTTAAAAGATTGTCACAAAATCAAAAAATGGTAAATGGTAAAGATTAATTTGCATAATTTTGGACTTACTTGAATTGAAGGATTGACTGAAGGTCTTGCCTTGCAAATATTAATAATAAATATCTCATGTTAAATTAACAGTGACATTGTACCATGTACATAGATGATTTAAGACAGAAAATTACCAATTCATACAATTACCTGGATGGTCGACATTTTTCTAAGCGACCACTTTGTCAATACTTCTTTGAGGATTAATAGAATCAGCCATAATTCTTTGTCCACGCGTCTTTGATACAATAGTTTCTTTGAAATATAGTGAAGATTGAAAAAAAGATTGAAAAAAAAGTTCCAAGTATAAGATAACTATTAAAAAAAGCAAATAACTAGTATAAAAAAATAGTACCTTGACGACGATCGTATTTCTCAATAACATCATCTGAAGTACGCGGTACCTTCCTCTGACCACTATTCACATGAGCTTTTTTTTGTACCTTCCTCTGACCACTATTCACATGAGCTTTTTTTTGTTCTCTAGACATTGCTTTAAGGTCACTCAGAATATTAGTTTTTCTCTTTTCCATTTTCCTGCAATAACTATTTGGTTAAATACAAATATAAATAAAATCATCTTAAAATAATAAACTAATTAAAGAATTAAAAAATTATTTGAGCAATCATTGTTCATATACTCGACACAAAAACAATTGACTACTAAATAGCCAAATATTAAATGATAGTATTTCATCCTTATACTGGTAGTGGTAGTCGGTAGAGTACATACACACGCACCTCGAATTTAAGATCTTCTTATACTGGTAGCAACAACAACTCTCAAACTTAAAGGGAAATTAGTGCAATAATGATTTCAAAGTAAGATGAAAAATAAATTAAAAAAAGGAAAGTCTTACATGAAATCCAAATATAAATCTCAATGTATCATTCAGATCAAAAGTAAACACGACAATCTTGAAAATGAGCTTTCCTATGAAATTGATTTACGATGCATACATAATTAGCGTATATCTATATAAGCGACAAACCAATTAAGTTCAGACAAAAGTTGATATAGTGAAACACTAAATCTCAATTTATAAGCATATAGTTGATACAAATAACTTCAAACATCTCTACTAAAAGTAAATAAATAATCTAAGAAGAGTACAAAGAGTTACCTTCTCCCAAACCAAATAAAAATAAATTTATGTCATCCCATCAATTCTGGAGTACATCTATAATGTAAATAAACATAGAAAAAAATTTAACAAACATATCTGCGATGCTAATATAAAATCGATGTCTAACCATTTAGGAGAGAGAATTAACCACCACAAATAATACTAGTGGAGTACCATACAAACCAAATTCGAGCTCAATCCACCAATTGTCAATGTTTAAAACACAATTATTGCACTCACAAAAACTCACTCAACCAAGAGCTTCAACAAAAAAAAGTAAATTTTGTACAGTGATGACGACAAAAAAATCAATAGTTGAAGAATGAATTTAATAAAGATAAATACTCTTTGTTTACGATTCTTACTTTAGGGTTAGTGGTAGACAATATTTCACTTGATTAACTAAATTTGAATTAAAAAAAAAAAGAAATTTATATTACCTGTAGGATGAAGATCGATCAAAGACGGAGCGGTTACCCTTCAAAAATGAATTTGACGGCAACTTCGAGCAAAATCTTTCGAGAGAAAACGAATTCTTGTACAACCAATTGAAATAAAAATTAATTTGAGGAAGAATTTTTGCGGGATAAACCAAAAGGTTTTTTGGTAGGGCGCAAGAATTACTCTGAAAAGATTTTTGAGGGAGATAAATTTTGGAAGAGTGCGTGGAATGTTTTAAGGGGATATAAATAGTGAAAGTGGATTACAGATTTATTAAAAAATACTAAGTAAATATCGTAAAAGTAACGATGGCAAGACTTGAACATATGACCTTTTTATTTAAAAAAATCCGCTAATTACTCTTGGCGTCACAATATATATATTGAAATAGAAAATGTCATTATATATATAATATAATGACACTTAATAATAAATGTCACTAAAAAAGTGTCATAATATGGGGTATTTTGTAGTAGTGCTAAGTCTGCTTGTTCCACGCTGATGAGCCGTGGTCACGCGTTGAGCCACTTGTTAATTCCACAGCTCACACAGCTTGTTCTACGTTGACCTAGCAGACTTGTATGATTTAATGAATAGAAAACATACAATCATAAAACATGAAGTTACTACAAAACAAAGTGTACAGTTCAACGTAGTTCAAAGAAGAACAACGTGGTTCTATGTTGAAATAGGAAGAACTACACACTAACATAATGTATCTTAAAATGATATATATATATATATATATATATATATATATATATATATATATATATATATATATATATATATATATATATATATATATATATACTTCATTGATTATTTTTTGGACTATAGTTAAATTTTAAAATATTACATTCTCATGATTTTGGAGCATGATAATCTTTTTACACGCTTCTCGAAAAATATTCCTTAAGGATAAAGAAACCCTCTCCTCAACTTTGATTAAATTGTACACCACACCAACTTCTCATTATAAGTATGTTTGTAGACTTGTAGTAGTAGGACTACATAATGACCAAATATTTTATTTTATTTATTTATTTACATTTAAGCAAGATTATACACGTTTATTTTGCATGGAGGATTGGAAAACCCACAATTTTCTGTTTATTATTTTGTTTACTTTATTTTATTTGACAAATTAGATATCAGATACTCCACATTTATACATGATTTTGTCAAATAAATTAATACTTGACCAACACAGGAGTCTCGTCTACAGTATACGCACGGGTGAAAATAAAGTGCGTGTTTTTGTTTTGTGAGATCAAAATAACATTTTCAAAATGTAGTCATTAGACTCATTACAATCGAGTCGGCCCAAAAAATATCGAGAGGTTACAAATTAAGTTTACTACAATTTTAAATTTGTAAAAAAAAAATATATCATGAACTCACATGCATCATATGTGATAGTAATAGTAGTAATTTTGAATACCAATTGTATATAGTACAGTATAATATTTGATGTAGCATTGGAATATTAATTTTTATGTATCCCTTAAATATATGTTTGGTAAGGTGTGATGAGTACATATAGTATATTATTCCCTGCCGCTTATTCACCTACCAAAAGTGAGATTCGCATATTTTAAAATTTCAGTTCATAGTGTCTTGGTTCAATTAAGGAAGCAATTTAGTTTCGATGAGTGTGCGCAGCTAATTTTCAAACTATTTTCACTTTCACCTTGAGCCTTGTGCTGTCTAATTCAGCATCTCTTTCTGAATTACTTGCTTTAGCTAGTTAATTGTTTTTTTCTTAGATCAAGCTTACTCTGATCGGGTCGGATCCAAATAGTTATGTCGGACGATGCACAGAGGTTTTTCAATCAAACACGTTACTTACATCAAATCGTTTCGCTACTTTCATGTACACAAAAACAGCTGATCACTAGCTTCACGAAGCGAAAATAGTCGTAAAAAGTAGGCCGAGCATCCATTGCAATTGAAAAGGCCTGCTGCTGTGAAAGCTGGCTTCATTTTTGGCTGCTGCAGTGGGGGCAATATTTGCCTGAGGTGCTTCGCATGCACCAAATGTCATATTCTCCTGAAATGTATAAAGTATCGAGAGGGTACAATTTGTTTTCTATTTAAAGAAATCTTGGGGTGTTTTGTAATTTTGAAAGACTAGAAACCACGAACCTCGCAAGAAGATATAGTTTTGCAGCCACAAACCAGTTGACCGTTTGCCATATCTACGGCTTCAGATGCTCCGCCACCATCGCTTCTCTGCGAATCCGTACACAGTTAAAGTAATCGAAAAGAGAGGGACGAACAAAGTTGAGTACCTTGTAAAAGTCGACCGCTATGAAATTAGGCCACCTCCTGCCAGCTGCTTGATAGCACTCGTTCGTCATGCTAATCAAAGGGGCAGAATTGTGTTTGCAAGATTTTGTGATATCCGGATCATCCGGAAAATAGTTCATCAGAACAAGGGACCTCGATGTATCGTTCATGGTTCGTGATTCTGCACGGCTCGGACACGACCCAGATACCATTCCACCGTTCCCATCTACAGGTTCAGAAACAGAACAGGCCATTTCCATTTTTTGGGATATTTGTAAATGTGAAAGATGATTAGATTTCTGTGTATTAATCAAGAGAAAAACTCACATTGATTTTCGACTATGTATTTCCATTCGTGGGCAATGCCTTCAGAAGACTCCTTGGAAGCTTTAGAAGTGAAAACTACCAAACGTTGGTTCTGTTTGGCCATATCATCGACTGTCGGCCATTCTCCGCCATTTTTCGGTATCTGAGCTACCGGAAACCAGAATTTCATCAATCCAGATGCACTGAAAACCTTAGTCAGTCCCTTGGGAGAAGTAACATAGTCCTCGATGAAGATGGTGACTATTTCAGTAGGGTTCGATTCAAGAAACTGCTGCATCTCTTTTAAAGCATTTATAGCAGGTTGCTGCAGAGAAGCAAAATTCGAAACATCAGAAAAACTAATAAGAATTTTTGATCATTTCAACAGAAGCAAGTTAGTTCATCATATAGTACTTACGAAAGCTGTGTAGTTGTAGCAATTCCCCCCGAACGAGTGGCATAGCCAGATATCATTTTGGAAGTCGTACATGTCGAGCATAAACCCCCTGACTCCATTCTGCGATATACGATCAAAGAATTGTATAATCAGTCGGAAGACAGAATCATAGTAAACCTCACAGAACTGTAAAATTTTCACAATTAGTACAATATTACAGGACCACCTATCACAAGTTAACATCCACAACTCCCGACCACTCGGAAAATGGCAAACCCCTATAGAAGATGGAAGTGATTAGAAACGATTTACCTGGAGCTGACTAGTAATGGAGTCTTGCTGATTCTCCGGAGACAAAATTACGCTTCCTGATGACGACCTCGCTCGCAATCTAGCAAACGCGTTGTGAGTGGTTAGCCACGTGTACCGATTAAACGGCAATCCTTTCACCTAAAATTAATCGTCGACATCAAGGTTAATCGGAACCCCAGACAATAATCAAAACTTGAAAAATACAACTGCTGCATCACAAATATGTGTATCATTGGACTTCAATTATAAGCACTACTAATCGAATCGGAGATTTTATCGAATCGAATTTTCTCAGCAAACACAATACACACACACACACACTCGTACAGCGGACGAACCTTAGAGAGAGGACTGAGAGGCTGAATCCGAGTGCATCTCGGCCGGAGGTTACTGTTGGCGAAGCAAGTCTCGCAATGCAGCCCCGAGTCACAGTTCCCGTTCGAGACGCAAGTTTTTCCTAGCTGCAAAACGGAAATCGAAAATTCGGAAATAAGAAATCGAGATCGATCTACACACACAAATGCGTGTTTACTTTAATTTCAGCTGAATTCACCTTCAGAGCCGATGAACTACCGAAGAGAAAAATCGCGAAGAGCACGAAGGAAACATAGCTCTTCATCGTAAATCCGTATAACCTGCGTAAGCAGAACAAAAAAATAATTAAATTCGCAACATAATCATCTCACCGATCTACAGATACAAGTGTGTGTAATTGTGTGTTCTGTGAATTTCCGTTACCGCCTCTTTCTCTCTCTAGAATTTGAAACGACGAAGAAGACGACTGCTCTCTATCTAAAAGACAAAAACGGATTGAACTGAAATTCCAGAAAGTTACGGAAAGCGTGGGGGTGATTTATTCAATTTTATTTTCCCGGGCATTTTCTGTTTTTGGGAACGAGACAATCATGATCGTATCGATTTTATAGGTTTGTTGAATTCAACGCAAAATGTGCACGATTAAGTTTGTTTATTTATCGACCGGCCATTGAACTATTGTGGTTTTGCATTTTTACCCCAATAGAATAGAGAAATTTCACTTCACGCTAAAAAAGAAAGACGCAATACTTGAAAGTTGCAAGCAATGTTTCAGTTTCACGCAAAAAAAGACATTTCAATATATTTTAAAATTATGTTTAAATATTTTAATATATTATTATTTTTCTTTAAAAGGTTTAAAAACTATTTTAAATATTTATAAAATATATGAAAATTATTTAAAAAAAATTCAAATTCTTTTAAAATCATTTTAAAACACATTAAAATATTCTTTGTAATTTCTTTATATTAGCCGGGCTACAAGTCGACAACAATAGAAACATACCAATCGCCTAGTTGCAGCATCAATGGACCCACCGTCAGAAGCTCCAAAAATTGATAAAGAAGAATTACCCAAATCTCTTGCGATTGCGATGGATCTAATAATGATTAACAACACAATAACAAGATGCAGGATTTTTATCTACCAGAAAGTACTTCATTCCGCTCAAAAACCTCGATCGCCGAGCGAGCGCTAAAATACGCCGGAGCTGAAGCTCACCTCCCGTCCATGGCGCTACGTGGAGCGGCGGTGGTTCTCGGTATACTGATAGCGGTGGCGCGATTTCCAATTACAAGGGCTGCGACGGGTGAGCCGTTTCACATTTTACAGTGTTTTTTCTAGCTTCGATTTTTCCCTGTGTAGTGTTAGCTTAAGAAAATGGTGCATTTGGCATTTGGGATTTGGACTGAAAATGGTGCATTTGGCATTTGGGAATTGGACTGAAAATGGTGCTAACGTAGTTGTTGTTGATTTGGGGAAGAAGAACATTTGTGTTGGTGACCTAAATTTTGCGAGTGAGTGAATTCATTTGATTTTCGTGTTTCAATGTAGATTGCCCTTTGGACTTGAGCCGGTCTAATTTTACACCGGCCATCGCCCTGTGCTCGAACCGAGACGACAGAGGGAAGTGCTGCCGTTACATCAATGCTCTGGTCTCTATCTCTGTCTCCCGATACACAAACAGAACAACTAGCCTCGGGGTCACTTCGGAATTACTCGAAACCTGCCTCCGTGCTGTATCTAAAACCATTGAGCTGTACGGAGTACATAGAAACGCCACGATTTTCTGCGGGTTCGGGACGAAAATACCCCTGAACTACGAGTGTCAGGGCCGAACAACCGTCACTCAGATGTTTCAGTCCCTGGGATTTAAGGATGTTGCTGAAAATTGCCAGGCGCCTCTTTCTGGGGACAACGATGCTTGTCGGAAATGCTTGAATTCTGGGATCCTGTATCTTCGAAATCTACTGGGGTCCGTGGATAATGTGACCCTGATTACTTGCCGGGATGCGGCTTTTGCTGCTATCGCTAGCCGAGTGGATTACTTGTCGACTGTTGATATTGCGAGCTGTTTCTTTGGGGTTAGGGGTCTTAGCACTCTCATGGGTGAGCTTATTTAATTATAATGTTTTATCTAACGAGTTGGATGATTACGAAAAGTACTCTTGATAATATTACAACATAATCGATTGGAGCTTTTCTTACCTTTATTTTTGGTAGTCCAAAGTAGCTAGGTTGAAGGGTCCTTGTATTTCTTACGATCACCATTAGTCCAGTAATAATTGTAAACTGAATCTGTTTACATACTCAATCGTTTATATGGTTTTAAACATTTGATGACAATTTTAGGGCCTCACCCTTCTCCGGATTCACCCTCGATATCTGCAAGCCCACATGATGCTGCTGGTCCTGCTCAGCTCTCTTTAAGCGCGTCTCTCAAGGAAAACCGGCATCACTACCACCTCGCAGTGGTGCCAGGCATTGGTATTGCAGTCGCAGCACTTGCTATAGCAGTGGTTGTGGTACTGGCTATCCTCATTCGCATAAAAAGCCGTGAACTGGATGATTCTGTTTTAATTGATGCGACATTCCCAAAAGTCATTGCTCTTCCAGCAAGAAAGATTCAGGATGGTATGTTCCTTTTTTTTTTTTTTTTTTTTTTTTTTTTTTTTTTTTTTTTTTTTTTTTTTTTTTCGGGGTTTTCTTTGCAGTTAATATAAGAAAAATGTTGGAATTTACTGTAATTTCAAAACAAATCTATGCAAAACATTGTGTCGGATCGTCAGACATAACGTATTTCTGTGAATGGAAGGCCCATTTTTTATGTGTAATCTTTGCTTCATCCCTATTTTTTTTTTATTTTGCACTATGAAACAGGCATATCCTAATTTTTTTATTTGTTGTTTGCTGCACAAATTACATGAAGGCCCATCCTGCATGTTTAGAAAATTCAGCTTCAAGGAGACGAAGAAAGCTACAAACAACTTCAGCACTGTCATTGGACAAGGAGGATTTGGAATCGTATATAAAGCTGAGTTTCGGGATTTTTTAGTGGCAGCAGTTAAGAGGATGACTAAAATTTCGAAGCAGGCGGATGATGAATTTTGCAGGGAATTAGAGCTTCTTGCTCGACTACACCATCGCCATCTTGTTGCTCTGAGAGGTTTCTGTGTGGAAAGGCGTGAGAGGTACTATTATTATTATTTATCTCCGATTCTAAGTAAAATGTCATTTTGGAGTTTTTGTGATCGACTATTAAGACAGAATATGAACTGACTCACCCTTCAATTAACAATCACTCGCACTAAATGATCTTTGTTTCTCTCACATAGATCATTAGCATTGTTTGAATCTGCTAGCTAGAACTATGTACTTAATTCTAAAATGACAAATAATTTGTTCCAACATCAACCCTTCAAAAAAACGGCATGTACTCAGGAAATGAGATTTGTATGTTCGATTTACAGTGTGTGGAAACTAATACCTACAACTTATTCTCCCACAGATTCTTAATGTTTGAGTTTATGGCAAATGGAAGCTTAAAGGATAATCTCCACAGTATGTCCTAGTTTTTTTTTATTAATATTTTCTCTACTTAAAATACTTGCACAGTGGTTTTAGTGTTGAAAAATAAAAAAGTTACACGAATACAGCCCTTTAATGTTGATTTGTATGAGTGCCTAATTGAATACGTTCCAGCACGAGGTAGAGCTCCTCTGAACTGGCGCACAAGAGTTCAAATCGCTATTGATGTGGCAAATGCGCTGGTAAATTCCAGGATCATGCTGATGTGCACAAATTTCTGATCATGCCGTTTTTCAAAAACCTTTCAATTTCTGTTGTGTGCAGGAGTACCTCCATTTCTACTGCAATCCCCCTTTGTGCCATAGGGACATTAAGTCTAGCAATATATTGTTGGACGTTAACTTTGTTGCAAAGGTAATTATGTATTTCATCACACCTGTGTTATAATATCTTTTTAACAATAATGAGAAACACACACATACATAGCGAGAGGAATGGTCTGTCGATAACAGTTTTTGCGATCTCCAGGTTGCCGATTTTGGGCTTGCGCATGCTTCAAAAGATGGTTCCATTTGCTTTGAGCCTGTAAACACTGGTACATGTGGGACTCCAGGTCAGCTAGTTATCTTGATTCTCGAGTGTCAGTCTATTTTTTATTTTTATTTTAAAATCTTTTTGTTTCAATAAATCACAAATATCTCCTGAAATTGCTGCAAAACTCCGCTCAAACATAATACGGAGTACTAAAGACATGACTCATGCCAGGTTATTTGGACCCTGAGTATGTAATAACACAAGAGCTAATTGAAAAGAGCGATGTATACAGTTACGGGGTCGTTTTACTAGAACTCGTCACTGGAAGGCGAGCAATACAAGATAACAAGAACTTAGTCGAGTGGGCCCAAGTCTTCTTAACTACTGGGTCCCGTATAACCGAGCTTGTGGACCCCTATCTTGGCGACACTTTCGACTTCGATCAACTTCAAACCGTCTTAGCAATTGTGAGATGGTGCACTCAGAGAGAAGGCAGAGCAAGACCTTCGGTAAAGCAAGTCCTCAGGCTTTTGTATGCATGCGCGGACCCACTGCGCAGTGAGTTTGTCGAAGCATTGGAGGGGGAAAAAGCAGAAAGGAAATAGATCGTTTTGCAGTCAGGAGCTTTCTATTGGAGACGAGGTCTCCTAGGTTTGAAGGTTCATCATTCGGAGGTAAATTTGCAATGGTAAAAAACGTCTGGTGATATTGAGTCAACCAATAACAAAAACACAGAACGAATATAGATTAACTACTTAAACATGTCAAATACAGAAATCAAAAGCAAGCACAAACGAGTGATCATCTGACTGATGAAGAAAACAATCCTAATATCTAATATTAGTCGCAGCACATGGACATGGGGCATCTGTAGTTGACAAAAGGCATCGAGGCCGCCTCCATAGCCAATTCGCTTTCCAAAACATCATCGAATAGAGTCTCGGTAACCCCATCCCTCTCGAGCCTCTCTTCCACATCATACACTTCTTCTCCATCTTCTTCGTGAACATATTCCGGGAAAGTCAACATCTCCTCGATAGCCGCTTCCGCAGCGTCAGACGCGGACATAACCAACCACGGCATCTCCATCATCTCTTCGTCCTTCCACATAGAAGACCTACAACCAATGACAAACACAACCTCCCATCCCATGGCCTTCATCTCCGAGTAATGCTTCCCGATAATATTATTGTTACTAGCTATGTCCGAGGTAGACGAGGTAGTTCTTGCCTCGAAGCCGCTCCGAGTCCAACTCCACACCTTTCCGAGACAGCCGGCCGGTTTTCAACAACGACGAATGAAGCGGGGCGAGCGATTGGATAAATTCGACCTTCCGTTTCAAAATCGCCGAGCGAGTGAAGGGGTAGTACTCCTCGACTCCTCTCTCGCTCGTCACGATTTCTCTCCCGCTCAACTCCCACGACTCGCAGTTAGGTGGGACCACCACGAACCTCTCCACGGGCCCCACCTCCCCGAACCCGAAAACTCTCCACATCCTCCGGCAGACCTTTCCGTCGTAGTCGAAAAGTAACCACGACTTTACGCCGCAGAGCCGAAGCGCCGAATAGAGCTGCTTGTAGTACGAGGCTGGCTCGTCGAACAGCGACATGCAGACTAGCACGATCTCGAGCTGCTGATTATTCGACGTGGACGGCCTTGATTCGCTCCATGATTTCCCCGTCGAAGCAGAGGTACAACCCGACGTACTTGGTGGTGAGGTCGAGTTCTGCGAATCTTCGGGATCGAAGCGGCATCTCAGGGCCATGTCATTATCTTGGATCTCGACCAAGGCTGAGTCGAGAAAGGGTGGGGACCACTCGGAGCCGTAGAGGAGAAAGTTGTCGAGGGTTTGGTGTGGGTACTCCAAGACTCGACCGTCGGGGCCCACCAACACGGCCTCGTCGCTGCCAAAACATGAGGATATGTATTCTCTCGTCGCCACGTCGGAAAACGGGACGGCGAGGCAGTCGGGGAAGCCGGAGTAGAAGTGGTCGAAAGCCGCTTTTTGATCGTAAACGACGTCGTTTCTCATCTTGACCACCACCACCATCTCGAAAGGCCGGCGTTGACCGTGGTCAAACGCTTCGATCGCGGCGCGGATGTAGTCGTGGCCGGAGGAGATGGGGACGAGGAAGCAGCAGATGAGGAGGTGTTTTCCGGCGAGGGAGTCGAAGTCGACGGCGCCGGAGAATATTGCGCCTTTTTTTGTAGCGGACCAAGTGCTTCGTCGTGCCTTTGTTCGAGAGGAAACGCTTGTAACCGCCTCTCAATTTCTTGCCCTTTTTGAGGGTGGTTGGCCGGCGAGGCGGCGGCGCGTCGGAGTCCACGTTCATCGGCTCCGGCGCCAATTTGGAGAGCTGCCTCGCCTTCGGTAGAACCGTGGGGTTGATTTTTCTTTCGACGGATGATATCAATGAAGCTTCCACTGGAACAAGGAAAGAACTGGACTAGATCCTTTTTGACTGAATTCGACATGTAGAATAATCCTCTCCGTCGACGACGAACTCAAAAATATTCTAGGGTTTTTTTGTTTATTACCGTCGACGACGAACTAAAAATATTCTAGGGTTTTTTTGTTTATTTATAAATAGGAATTTTATATAGAAAAAAATGCTTATTCGATCTTTTTAAGGTATCTATGTATTTGGGTTTCATATTTTATATAGTAAGTACTATTTTTTTTTGAAGGTTTAATAAAAAAAGTATTTTGATTTATTAATTTAAATACAATTTTACTTTCAACGTAAAAGAACGTAAGCAACTCAAGCAACTCAAGGATAGCGACATAGCGTAAGCAAGCTAGAATAACGTATGCAAAATTTCGAAAATCTTAATAAAGTCTTGTGTTTGATTTTATTGAATCATAAAATTAAAGAATTAAATTATGATATTTGAAATGTGTGAGTTTAAGTACTGCTATATATATGCAAACATTTTGGATCACACTCTATAATTATTCCACTTACAAATTAATCAACATGAAAAACTCATTCCTTCTTTTCACGACTTTTCTGTGCCTTGCAGCTTCCTGCGCAGAATGTTATGATCCTCTTTGGCAACACTTACTAAAGACGAAAGAATCACAAAAAGTCTATAACCATCTCACGTCGGAGAATCGTATTTCGAAAGAGGAGGATTTGGCCGTTTTCGTGGGACCCCAAGAGGGTCGGAGAGAAGGTGACAAGATCGACAAGCTTGCCGGTCAACCACCTCATGTGAAATTTAGCCAATATTCGGGGTATGTCACGGTTGACCTTAAAGCTGACCGAGAGTTGTTTTATTATTTTGCCGAGGCCGAGAACCCCACGATTAACAAACCTTTAGTCCTGTGGCTTAACGGAGGTAAGAGTAATATTGATCGATCAAATACTCTCTCTACTTCATTCACAGAATAATTTGAAAGAAATATTAATTGTGATTGCAGGGCCTGGCTGCTCTTCGATGGGAGCTGGAGCAATGATGGAACTCGGACCATTTCGAGTCAACCCCGATGGAAAAACATTGTCGTACAATCAACATGCATGGAACAAAGGTGAGTCGAGCTTGAACTAATAATTGTTGCTATTATTTTTCTGATACTGATCGAGATTAAATAAAAAAAACCGATGCAGTGGCAAATGTACTATTTTTGGAGTCTCCAGCTGGTGTCGGATTTTCGTACTCAAAAAGATCGTCTGATTATGTTACGGGCGACAAGCAAACGGCTGCAGATACTTACACGTTCTTACTCAACTGGTTTGAAAGATTTCCGCAGTACAAATCCCGAGATTTTTTCTTAGCCGGAGAGGGTTACGCGGGCCATTACATCCCTCAGCTCGCTGATTTAATCCTCAGTAACAACAAAAACACGAAGCATACCGTCATTAAACTCAAAGGACTTGTTGTACGCTTTTTTTAATTACCACTCGATCATATTGTTTCATGCATATTCCATCGATCATTCGTTGATTCTTTTTCAGATTGGGAATGCGCATATGGACGATGAAGATTTGGATGTTAGCCTTTTCAATTTTATGTGGACTCGTGCCCTTATATCCGATGAAACTCACTCGAAAATCATCAAATATTGCGATTTCTCTCCCGGTGCAAACTACACAAGGCCTTGTCTTGATAGCTTAAATACAGCCTTTAAGGAGATGGGCGATATCGATCTTTATAACATTTATGCACCAATATGTTTAAATGGTTCAAGTGCAGCTACTCCATCCGTACGTTCGTGCTTATTAATTAATTAATTTCCATGCGAAAACCGATTCTTACAATGATCCGTATATGACGACAGGGAATGTTTGATCCGTGCTCTGACTATTATGTCTACACGTATTTAAACACAAACGAGGTGCAAAAGGCTCTTCATGCTAGCGTCGATGGAATTACTAGGCCATGGGAGGTGTGCAGGTATATCGTAAATATACAAAAAAAACTTTTATGTGCGCGCTGATTAATTCTGTTCTTTTTAAATTTCGTTTTGTTTTTTATGTAGCGACAAGATTAATGGAAATTGGACGGGCGGCCCCGTGACAGTAATCCCTGTCGTAAAGAAGCTTATGATGAGCAACAACGTTCGCATCTGGATATACAGGTTAGCGTACACTGTCTCAAACTAATGGTCATACTTCCTTTACAAAATACAAATGAGGTACAGAGGGAGTATATACATATACAGTATCTTTAATCAAGGTTTAAACTCTGCAATTGCATCTGCAGTGGAGATACAGATGCTGTAATTTCAGTGACAACGACAAAGTCTTCGTTACATAAACTCAGTGCAAACGTAAAAACCGCATGGTACCCCTGGTACCACCTAGCCGAGGTACATGTAACGAAATTAATATTGTATATAAGCGACAATTGATCGATTTGATCACATGAATTGTCAACATATGCATATATATGCAGGTGGGAGGATATGCGGTTGGGTACGATCATAATCTGATGTTTGTGACGATAAGAGGAGCTGGGCATATGGTCCCGAATAACCAGCCTCAACGAGCGCTTGCGATGTTTACATCCTTCTTACAGGGCAAATCTCCTCCTAGTAAAAATTAATATATGTATGCTTTAGTTTCGATGGTACGGTGCACGTACTGATCTTTAATTAGTATCAATAATCACATCACTCTCGTGTTGTGTTGTGAGACTTGTTCGATCGGTTGTCGTTGTTCATGCAAAGGCCTTTGATCATTTTTAATAAAAATTGAATAACTTGCGTTCTTCTTTACTTTCCCCATCTTTTTTATTTGTGAAATCAACTCTAACAAAAAAAACACAAACTACTTCTGTTTTTTAAACGGTAAAACTTGCATTCAAAATTGAATAACGTGTAAAGTGAAAATTAATTAAATAAATGTAAATTGGGATCAATGAACCTAAGCGACTCAAGAAATAGCATAAGCAAGCTCTGTAGTACCTATTGTGTAGGGTTGTGTGTATCCATTAGAGGAAGATGGAAGAAATGAAAAATCGAATAAATCGAGGCTCGTGTTCAACACGATTTCCTTAAAACAAATTCGTCCTCTACGGGTACGATTGTTTCCCAGGATACAACGATTTCAAAGCAAAACATTTGCTTACGGCGAACTGAGATGTTGCCTAAGAAATATCACCGGAGGGTCAAGAAACGGGCTAAGAAAAAGAAAGACGAGAGCGATTGCTCGGAAGATGTCTGTATATTCTCTTGTTCATATTCAATTATTCTCGACGTTTCAAGTCGTATTTTCTCGTGTATTTTTGCAGCCCACTCGACTGCTCTTATATAGAGATAGTTGGAGTCGAAGGTTCATTGAACTTGGACCGTTTGACCACAAAACGTAACGTCCATCATTCAATTCACCTAATAAGTATGAATTAATACAATTAATTCAATTTAAAATTCAAATTGTAACTTATCACAATAATAATAATAATAATACAATATTATTATTATATTATTTTTTTATCAATAATTGATAAATAATACTTAATACTTATGAAAATAAAATAACAAAATGTGTATAATAGGGTACTCCCCTATATTTTCTACTACAATTTGTATTTTCTTTTTCACTGAGTACATAATTCTCTTTGGAATTCTCTTCCAATTAGTTACAATTTTGAAAATTAATTTTTCATTCACACTACTCGAAATTGAGCGTATGAGATATCAAACCGAAGCTCTCTACGAGATGCTCATTTTCCAACAATCCCCCACATGAATGAAAATTATACAGACACCATAAAAAAGTTTGGTGATATAACTCAACGTTAGAAACGTGCATAGAATAGGTAGGTGTTACCCTTTGAACCTTTCCTTGTGAAAGCATACTTATTTTACTAGTTAAATAGTAGACACGATGTCTTTGAACTATTCACCATTTGTGTAAACAATGGTATACTCCACTCACGTTCTTTCTAACAACTCTCAGTTCTCATAGTTATGTTCATTTTGGCCCTGAACATTTGCCTGGTTCTGTAAGAGTGTTTAAGAATATGCCTTACTATATTCTCTTCGAAGCGGCCCCACTTCTCTCTTACATAGGTGATTTCATTTGAATCATTAATAGCCATATGCTAATCCTCACAACATATCACTGTAACATCTCTTAGGCAATGGACTTTCATGGAAATTAAATTCCCCCACATAACAGTGATAACGGAGTTAGACAATTAGGTTGTCCTTTTGAACCTAGTTCTTGGGATCTCCAGTCTTATAGGTAAGGTTTTCCTTCATCTTACTCACTTTCTTTAAGGCTTTTAGTCCAATCATTTAGATGTCGACCTTACTAACTCTCGATTTAACCATTTCTTTGGTTGATTGACTGCGATATTATCTTTAGATCTTATATTGTCTATTGAGATAACTCCAGTAGAGAGTAGTTGTCATACATTGTGTTCTTCCAATTGCAAATTGACAATTACAATTAATACTAATTGGATACACATGTTTCGTCTACTTCGGATATTTTTTTTTTAACTTCCGTTTTTTTTTGTACAAATAATTCATATTTCAATATGAATTTCAAAAGTCTCATATTTACTTTTCATTAAGTAAATATTAATTGTGAGAATAAATTATTATTACCTCATTCATATCATTATATGAATTTCAATAATTCATTTACTTCTTTTCAACAAATTTTTATATCACATTCATAACTCTATGAATTTCAAAAGTTTTATTCAATTAATAATAATATAATAAATTTCACTATTTATTATATTCAAACAATACTTATATAATAAATTTCATTATTTATTATATTTTAATGGTAGCAATAAGTTTTTACTTATTTTCCCATTTCAAAGGTTAATATAATAAATTTCAATATTTATTATATTCAACCAATTATAATATAATAAATCTAACTATTTATTATATTTTAATAGTAATAATAAGTTTTACTTATTTTACCACCATAATTATAGAATAATGATTCATCATTATCACATAAATAATAATAATCACCATATTATTATTTTATCACATAAAATAATAAAATATGCATAAAATGCAAATTCTTATTATTTAATTATTTCAAAAGATATTTACATCAATATCTAAGTAATTTCACGTTTATATCAAACTATTACGCAACATTCTCAATAATGTTAGCTTGAAATAATTAGTTCACCATTGAACATTTCTTATATATCACTACATGTGACAATTTTATTTTTTCCCGACTTCAACCAAGTCGTTTTTTTTTTCTTTGGTTTATCACGATGATTAACCAAAATATCATCTAGTGTGGCGCACCAGCACTAGGTCCCGAAGGATACATGTTCGTTCGTTCACTCCGATCAATCAATCGAGTTTGAACCATCTCCGATCGTAAGCACAAATATTCATTTCAACCATCAAACTAATTTGTTTTAAGTTTGTAGTACCTATTGTGTAGGGTTGTGTGTATCCATTAGAGGAAGATGGAAGAAATGAAAAATCGAATAAATCGAGGCTCGTGTTCAACACGATTTCCTTAAAACAAATTCGTCCTCTACGGGTACGATTGTTTCCCAGGATACAACGATTTCAAAGCAAAACATTTGCTTACGGCGAACTGAGATGTTGCCTAAGAAATATCACCGGAGGGTCAAGAAACGGGCTAAGAAAAAGAAAGACGAGAGCGATTGCTCGGAAGATGTCTGTATATTCTCTTGTTCATATTCAATTATTCTCGACGTTTCAAGTCGTATTTTCTCGTGTATTTTTGCAGCCCACTCGACTGCTCTTATATAGAGATAGTTGGAGTCGAAGGTTCATTGAACTTGGACCGTTTGACCACAAAACGTAACGTCCATCATTCAATTCACCTAATAAGTATGAATTAATACAATTAATTCAATTTAAAATTCAAATTGTAACTTATCACAATAATAATAATAATAATAATACAATATTATTATTATATTATTTTTTTATCAATAATTGATAAATAATACTTAATACTTATGAAAATAAAATAACAAAATGTGTATAATAGGGTACTCCCCTATATTTTCTACTACAATTTGTATTTTCTTTTTCACTGAGTACATAATTCTCTTTGGAATTCTCTTCCAATTAGTTACAATTTTGAAAATTAATTTTTCATTCACACTACTCGAAATTGAGCGTATGAGATATCAAACCGAAGCTCTCTACGAGATGCTCATTTTCCAACAAGCTCAAGGATAGCGTATGCAAGATTTTCGAAATCTTATACTCCTATAATCATAAAATTAAAGAATAAAAATTATGACCATTGAAAGAGAGATTTTTTTTTGGGAGGATATGCGGTTGGGTACGATCGTAATCTGACGTTTGTGACGGTAAGAGGAGCTGGGCATATGGTCCCTAGTTACCAGCCTCAACGAGCGCTTGCCATGTTTACATCCTTCTTACAGCCTACAGGGCAAATTGACTCCTCGTGAAAATTAATATATGTATGCAATATACATATGCTTGTAATTCGATGGTGCACTCTTTAGTATCAATAATAAATCACTCTCGTGTTGTGTTGTGAGACTTATTCGGTTGTCGTTGTTATTGTTCAATTACCTGATTCAATCACCGAAAAATGATCTACGGTGTCAAGGTTGTTAGCTCAGTTGGTTGAGCACTTGAATTGAGGACTTGAGGTCCTTGTTTCGAATCCCAAGACACCGCAATTAACATAGACAAAAAAAAAATGATCTACCGTGGAGGGGAGGGAATTTCTGAGATTATTGGAAGCTTAAAAATAGTTTTACAAAGTTCTCTCTAACTCAGTGGTTGCATATCAATCACAAACACGAGTGATTATATGCTGAAAAAAAAATAAAAAAATTCAAAGTTCATTCGAGCCATTAAATCTGCAAGTTGTGTTGGGGTCCAACCCTTGTTCGGATTATAGCATTAGAGATAGCCAAAAGAAAGCATTGAAGTAGTGTTGGAAGTGTACTTCCTAAGCGTCAACACGTTCGTGCTGGAATTGGCACGTTCGTGGCAGGATCTTCAGCAGCACAAGACTTTCTGCGGGCTCAGCACGTTTGTGACAGAAATTTTGGGCAGCGCGGATTTTTTAGAAAAAAAAAATCCTAATTCGACCGAGATTTGTTTCCTACTTCTCTTGAAACTCTTATGGATGAAAATTATTGTTTCCATACAATAATTATGTCTCTCCCCTTTCTATTAGAGCTGCTCTATTGATACAGATAACCTAAAAAAACATAAGACATCTATCGAGATCCAGTCCTGTACACAAGAATATTATCGAATAATATTGGGTATGTTATCCGTGTAAGTAGGCATTCTTGGCCGAACCACGTAATTCTTGTTCTCCCTTTTTATTTCATTTTATTTGTGAATCAAACCTACTCTTTGACGATCGGCAGGGATCGACAGGATATATCGGCCCTGTTGGGATTTGCGCCCAATTCCGTCTACAAGAAACGATAAACAAACACGAACGAAAATTAACGAGAATAAAAGAACACAAAGAATTATAGTGGTTCACCCCTCAATGGGCTACGTCCACTCTCGCCGCTGCAGATCTTTCCACTAGAATACCCAATAGACGATTCCGGGGAGTTTACAAACGCACGCACACGTATCACAATAAACTCACGCTCTCGACTATTCTATGACTCTAAGATTTTTCACGATGATCATCTCATACTAATTACATTGTTGGAGACTCCCTTTTATAGGCCTAAATACATGAGAAACCCTAATCCCAATTTAGGTAGGAGTCCACGCCGAAAAGGACACCAAAATCGCGAAACTTGGCGAGCAAGAAAAAACATCCGCGCTTTCAGCGCGAAATCGACGCCCGCCAAAAGCATTTCGGCGCCCGCCGAAATGCACCCGCGATCGCCGTTGGTCCAATGGCGCCCGCCAAAAGACCAAAAAACGTGCAGTCCACCTGACTCGATTTTCCTGGTTTCGGCGCCCGCCGAAACCCATTCCGCGCCCGCCGGCCAAGCTCCGACAACCGTCGTTTCCCTCCCGGCGACCGCCGTTTCTGTCCTTGGCGATTTCGTCCTCTTCGTCCTCGATTTTCGACTCCATCTCCCAATAATCTCCCACTTGGAGGCGAAACTCGATCACCTCCCACTGCAGCGGCATCCCCGGTCCTTACCAACGTCGCCCAGTCGAAGTTTCCACCAACTTCGACGCATTGTGACTTCTCAAGTTCTTCCAGGACTTCATCACATTGCCATCCCCGTTAACCTTCTCATCACCTCGCAACTCCCTTTCGGACCTCCGAAACCGCAACATTGAAACCAAGCTTCTCAAAGCTCCCAAACGTCGCTTCCCCGAATTGCTTGTGAACCGACTAACTCCCACTGTATGGACAACGTCGGCATTCGCATGCCCGTCGTCTATCCCCGACGACCCTTTTCGAAATCCTCCAACATTCTCACCGTTAGCTTCACGATTCCCTTGCATACTCCTCTTCGTTTCTAGAATCCTAATCACCCGACTCTCTCCAAAACGATCCTCAGATCTGCATCCAAATCGTCTAACAACTCTCACCGCATGAGAAATGTCGGACTTCTCATCAATGCTATTCGAATTTTTCATAAGACTTCCTCCAGCAGAGTCGCAAGGAATCTTACCCGAACGCATTACCTCGTCTCTTACCAACGAGTCACTCTTTGACAATAACGAGCTCATCCCGTTTCTCATTGCCCTATTGCTCGAATTTTCAGCCAACATTGCTACGTCGTCTCGCTGTGAAAGCATATGATTGAACATTGAGACCTCCTCCGGTTGGTCTACATGGGCCACATCTACCGGAACATCTCCCAAATCATATCTCAGCTCTCCATCTTCCGATTCTCTCTCGGCTACCGAGAATCGTACTCTTCTCTGCTTCTCGAGACACGGACTCCGATCCATATAAGGTTCCTCCGAACTCACTTTTGGTTGCAACCTTCTTTCGCTCATATGACCCAGCCTACAATGCTCAGGCTCATTGGTGTCGTCGGCCACACCAATATCACGACAACAAGTCGTAGTGTAAAGGGTACCCGTCCTTCGACCACGAGCAATAACCATCGCACCCTTTGACACCTTCCAAGACCCCTTCTCGAACGTAACTTTGTGTCCACCCCTCTCAAGCTGGCTAACCGAGATCAAATTCCCCCACAGCTTCGGCACACACCTTACATTCGACAGCTTCAATGTCTGCCCAAACGACGTCTTCAATCTTACGTTACCAACACCCACGACGCCCAAGGTCTTTCCATCCCCGAGATGAACCTTACCGTGATCTCCGGCAACGAAATCCTCCATGCCTTCACGCCTCATCGTTGTGTGAAACGATGCTCCCGAGTCAAGCACCCAAGAGTCTCTGAGAGGCTCAGAAGATGTTAGCAAGACATCTCCACTCTCGTCTTTTTCCGTCACCGCATTTGTCCTGCCTCCGATCCCCGAAAGCTCTCCACAATGCCTCTTTAAGTGACCAAGTTTTCTGCAATTCCAGCACATGAATTGCTTCTTCTTTCGGTTGCTCGAACTCACCCTTCTGCTGCGTTTAGAATTCCCATAGCGATGCTCACATCGGCTCATAGACATGGCCGACGTAGTCGAAGTAGATGCTTCCCCGAAATCCCTTCTCCGAACTCCCTCGGCAAGGACGCGGTCCCTCACATCTTCTAGCTTCAACTTCCCACCTCCCATGGAATCACCCAACGCCTTTCTTATTGGTTCCCAGCTAATCGGTAGCGATGCCAATAAGGTCAGGGCCAGAACTTCATCATCAACCTCGATCTCAAACGAAACCACTTCTTTGACAATCGAGTTGAACTCGTTCACATGAGTCGCAACCACACCATCGTCTTCCATCTTCAAATGGAACAACCTCTGCAACAGCACCGCTTTATTCGTCACCGATGGCTTCTCATACAGCTCGGACAACATCTTCATCATCCCCGCGGTTGTCTTCTCCTTCATCACCTTCTTCGCGATGTTTTCCGACAACGTCAAACGGATAATTCCGAGTACTTGTCGATCAAGGATAGCCCAATCCGCCTCGCTCGTCTCCTCCGGCTTTGCGCCTTCCAACGAGTGATGAATATTGTTCTCGTCCAAATAGTTCACGATTTCCATCCTCCAAGATGCGAAACCCAAGCCATCAAATCTCGTAACTCCAAAGGTCGTGATGTCTCCCATCGTTTTTTCGATTTCCCAGCTTTTCCAACCTCGCTCTGATACCAGTTGTTGGGATTTACGCCCAATTCCGTCTACAAGAAACGATAAACAAACACGAACGAAAATTAACGAGAATAAAAGAATACAAAGAATTATAGTGGTTCACCCCTCAATGGGCTACGTCCACTCTCGCCGCTGCAGATCTTTCCACTAGAATACCCAATAGACGACTCCGGGGAGTTTACAAACGCACGCACACGTATCACAATAAACTCACGCTCTCGACTATTCTATGACTCTAGGATTTTTCACGATGATCCTCTCATACTAATTACATTGTTGGAGACTCCCTTTTATAGGCCTAAATACATGAGAAACCCTAATCCCAATTTAGGTAGGAGTCCACACCGAAAAGGACACCAAAATCGCGAAACTTGGCGAGCAAGAAAAAACATTCGCGCTTCAGCGCGAAATCGGCGCCCGCCAAAAGCATTTCGTCGCCCGCTGAAATGCACCCGCGATCGCCGTTGGTCCAATGGCGCCCGCCAAAAGACCAAAAAACGTGCAGTCCACCTGACTCGATTTTCCTGGTTTCGGCGCCTGCCGAAACCCATTCCGCGCCCGTCGGCCAAGCTCCGGCGACCGCCGTTTCCCTCCCGGCGACCGCCGTTTCTGTCCTTGGCGATTTCGTCCTCTTCGTCCTCAATTTTCGACTCCATCTCCCAACAGGCCCAAGAAGCATATATCCCAACAAGTTGATCGTTGAAAATTCAAATTCTTGTCAAAATTACCAAAATGTCCCTACAGTCATTTTGTCATTTTGTGTAAATTTTGTTTTTCATGTACGTTTTCAACATCTTCCGTAAACAAGGATTGCTAACAAACGTAAGCAACTAAGGATACCGTAAGCAAGCTAGAATAACGTATGCAATATTTCGAAAATCTTATAAAGTCTTGTATTTGATTTTATTGAATCATAAAATCAAAGAATTAAATTATGATCGTTGAAATGTGTGAGTTTAAGTACTATATAAATATGCACACATTTGGATCACTATAATTATTCCACTACATACAAAATAATCAACATGAAAAACTCATTCCTTCTTTTTACGTTTCTCTGCCTTGCAGCTTCCTGCGCAGATTGTTATGATCCTCTTGGGCAACACTTACTAAAGACGAAAGAATCACGAAAACAGTATAACCATCTCACAGAGAATCGTTTTTCCAAAGAGGCCGATTTTTCCGTTTTCGTGGGACCCCAAGAGGGTCGGAGAGAAGGTGACAAGATCGACAAGCTTCCTGGTCAACCATCTCATGTCAAATTTAGTCAATATTCGGGGTATGTCACGGTTGACCTTAAAGCTGACCGAGAGTTATTTTATTATTTTGCCGAGGCTAAGAACCCCACAAATAACAAGCCTTTAGTCTTGTGGCTAAACGGAGGTAAGAGTAATTAATATTGATCGATGATGTTTAATCAATACTCCCTCTGTATCAGAGAAACATGATCACTTCATTCACATAATAATTGAAAGAAATTTTGATCGATTGTAGGGCCTGGCTGCTCTTCGATGGGAGCTGGAGCAATGATAGAACTCGGACCATTTCGAGTCAACCCCGATAGAAAAACATTGTCGTACAATCAATATGCATGGAACAAAGGTCAGTCGAGCTTGTACTAATAATTGTACGTTGCTATTAATTTTCTGATACTGATGGAGATAAAATATATATATATATATATATATATATATATATATATATATATATATATATATATATATATATATATATATATATATATCGATGCAGTGGCGAATGTACTATTTTTGGAGTCTCCAGCTGGTGTCGGATTTTCCTACTCAAAAAGATCGTCTGATTATGTTACGGGCGACAAGCAAACGGCTGCAGATTCTTACACGTTCTTACTCAACTGGTTTGAAAGATTTCCGCAGTACAAAAGCCGAGATTTTTTCTTAGCCGGAGAGAGTTACGCCGGCCATTACATCCCTCAGCTCGCTGATTTAATCCTCAGTAACAACAAAAACACGAAGCATACCGTCATTAAACTGAAAGGAATTGCCGTAAGTTAATTTGTTTTACCACTCGATCATACATATTGTTTCATGCATATTCCATCGATCATTCGTTGATTCTTTTTCAGATCGGGAATGCATATATGAACGATGAAGATTTGTATGCTGGCTCGATCAATTATATGTGGACTCATGCCCTTATATCCGATGAAATTCACTCGAAAATCATCAAATACTGCAATTTCTCTCCCGACGCAAACTTCACAAGACATTGTGATGATATCTTAAATACAGCCTTTATGGTGATTGGCAAAATTGATCCTTATAACATTTATGCACCAATATGTTTAAATGGTTCAAGTGCAGCTACACCATCGGTACGGTTCTTATCAATTAATTTCCATGAGAAAACCGATTCTTATAATGATATATATATATATATATATATATATATATATATATATATATATACAACAACAGGGAATGTTTGATCCGTGCTCTGAGAAATATGTACACACCTACTTAAACACAAACGAGGTGCAAAAGGCTCTTCATGTTGATGTCGCCGGAAAAACTAGGCCATGGGAGATCTGCAGGTATATCGAAAAACTTTTATTTCCTTGTTGATTATTTCTGTTCTTTTTAATTTATTTATTTATTTATTTATTTATTTATTATTATTATTATTTTTTTTTTTATGTAGCGACGACATCAATGGAAATTGGACAGACAGCCCCGTGACAGTAATCCCTGTCGTAAAGAAGCTTATGATGAGCAACAATTTTCGCATCTGTTTATACAGGTTGGCATACGTTATATATCATTGACCTAACCATGGTTAGTGTTTAAATTCTGCAATTGCACCTGCAGTGGAGATACAGATTCTGTAATCCCGGTGACAACAACAAAGTACTCGTTGCATAAACTTAGGGCAAACGTAAATATCGCATGGTACCCCTGGTACAACCTACGCGAGGTACGTAACGAAATTCATATATATATATAAACGACAATTAATCGATTTGATCACATGAATTGACAACATGCAGGTGGGAGGATATGCGGTTGGGTACGATTATAATCTGACGTTTGTGACGATAAGAGGAGCTGGGCATTTGGTCCCGAATAACCAGCCTCAACGAGCGCTTGCAATGTTTACATCCTTCTTACAGGGCAAATCGCCTCCTCGTAAAAATTAACTCCCTCTGCATGTCCTTCAGTAATTAATAGTCACACTTGCTTTGTATTTCGATGGTGCTCTTTAATTAGTCTCAATTGCTTTGTGTGTGAGTGAGACTTAAGACCTGTTCAGTTCGGTTCAATTAATTTCAGTTCAGATTGTGCTTAGTTCATTTCAAAATAAATTAAAGTACAAAATATCTTGAATCAATAATTTCAAGTGTAACCAATAAACAACAACCAATAAATGTTCAATTAGAATTAACCAATAAACAATTGTAACCATGATGTACAAAATAACCGAAAAGAAATCAAATGTTGGTCTGCATTACAAATAAACAACTCCAGAGAAGAAGAAAAACAAATCTTCCACTTTTTCTGTAGATCCCGTAAAAGTATCAGAGTCGGCATTCTCGCCTGAGTACTTGGTGACAACTTAATCATACACCTGTATACCACGTATACTATACAGTACATTACAACACTTCCAACTGTCCAAGGTAAGGCAGCAAACACGCAAAAGAAGCTCGTGTTGTCGTATTCTCTTTTTCTCCAACTAAAAAAAAAAAAAAAACGCGACAATTTCAACAATTTACCCACCAACAGCAACTACAAACTTCCTCCTGCTACCCGGTTCCTCTTCCAACACCGCCACGTCACTCACCTTCTCCAGAAGCTCCTCCAGCTTCCCCACACCAAAGCTCCCATAGTCCAGATGCCTCTTGTACCTCTGATAATATATCGCCTCGAAACAACCGAGGAAAATCCTACACGAGTAGCTCACCAGAATGTCCATAAGCTCGTATCTAAACCTCTCCAGGTTTTTACTGTCAAAAATAACACCCCCTCCACTCGCCTTCACATCAACGATATCATTATCTTCCTCTTGAACACCTTTCCCCTTATTTTCCCTCCTAGCCAAAATCACTGGCTGCCCGACAACAGGCCCCGCCTTCGACCCACGAAGGCAGACGACTTTCGTTTGCCCATCTCCCTCCACAGCCATCACATCAGCCATTTTCTTTAGCAGGTTCACAAGCTTACCTGCCCCGTATTCAGAAACGTATAAAGGCCGCCCGTATTGCTTTTGGTAATCCGACGGGACCCGCAAGAGAGGCATAAACCCACCAGCCGATTCGAGCAGCTTCACGATTTGGCCCTTCAAACCGTTCAAGTCCCCTGGTTTGACCCATGTGCAGTCCTGTTTTTCGCTAGTCGGACTTTGGAGCTTTACTGTCGAAGAATTATTAGAGTTTCTCGAGACCCCTTTATATACAATCGACTCCACTTCGTTCTCAACTCCGGCATCGTCGTTATTCATCCCAGAAACAAAACCCTCCCCACGCACAACACTCGGCCAATCCCAGACGAACCTTCCGGCATTGCTAAGAGCAGACGAGACCCCAACCTTAGACGGGATAACAAGAATGATCGTGTACCCTCGTTGACCGAGAATATGGAGAGCAGGGGAAAAGTCAACGTCTCCAGATATGAGCATGATAGATGACGGGGGAGGGTTATCTAGGGCAAAGAGGAACATGTCGACGAGGATGGCCTTGTCAGCAGCGTCTTTTCGACCATTGGGGACGTCTATGAGCCTGACACCTGTCCTCTGACAGCCTTCCCTCAGCCGCCTGGGGAAGGAGTTGAAGTCACCATAGGCAGAGAACATGGTCACGGCCCCACCTATGACTGGGTGGACTCGGAGGGCCATACGGATATTTCCAGCTGCGTCCTCGGGCCGAACGTCGTTTGGGACGGGGCAGTTCTCGATGTCCCAGAGGATTGAGACGGGCCCGTTCAGCGAGGCTTGGGATTGGTAATGAGGAGGGAGAGAGGTCTGATTCAGTCCGTGTTCTGACGAGGATGATGATGCTGCAGGTGTGTTTGAGCTTGATGGAATCATTGTTTTGAGCTACCTGAATATCAGTCAGCAAAAATGATTCACAATTGAGCTGTAAATTCAGCTGTATATCGACAAATTAAATCGAAATCGACAAATTATCGGGATTCGTTATCCGCCAACAATCGACACAGAGGTTTTAAAAAAATGAATACACAGCGAGAACAGAAGATACGCATACAATTTCGTAAGAATCGAAAAACAGTTCCTATAGATCCCCATAGCTAAAATTGATCATAAAATTGCAGTACAGCTCCATAAACATCAAATTGACAAAATCAAGAAACCTACAGATCCACACGCACAGAAAAAAAAAACTTGAAATAATTCTTCTTATATTTGTTCTTGTTGTTGAAGAATTTAAACTTAACAGACACCCGACGAATCTGATTGAATATCGCAATAAAAAAAGGAAGAATATTCCGTTCGCGTCAACGAATTCCGAGAGAAAGAAAGACTAACCTGAAGCCGATTTCAAGTTCGATTGATTTAGTAGTTACGGACTGTCAAAAAAATATATACACAAATAAAAATACTGAAAATCTGGGGGAAAAAAGTATTTTTTGTTCTTGTGGAGTGTGTGGTTTACTGTTATCGGAAAACCTCCAATTTCAATAACTAGGGTTTGGCGATGGCCGAAAGGGGGAGAAGCAGAATTTGGAAAGAGAAAAATAAAAAATATTTAATTAATAAAATCCGACGCGCCGACGTATTTAAAATGGATATCTCGACCGACGTATTTGGCAAGTTTGTGAAGAGCAGAGAACATGGACGATGATTGTACCTCGTGCATTAATGATTGTACATTGCATATTATCGTTAATAAGTTACCATGAGAAAGGAGTATAATATTTTTTTCATCATTTATTTATTTATTTTAATAAGTTAAAAAAAGTCTGAAAACATATCACTCCCTTCCATTAACTTTTGTATTATTAATTTTTTAATTAATGAAAAGTAAAACATAAATTTTTTAATTTTTTTAATACGAGGGTAGAAATTTATAAAAACTGTATTTTGAATAAAAGAAAATATAACGAATGAAGACATATTGCTTTTATTCAATTACTTCAGTATAAGGTAGCAATATTATTCATTAGAGTTCTATTCAGTTACATAAGTCTGATGGATCAGCTTTTATTCATTAGAACTCTAAAGAAAATACCCAGCTTTTATTCAATTATAAGGTAGCAATATTATTCATTAGAGTTCTATCCAGTTACTTTCCACGAGGAGGAGATTTGCCCTGCAGGAAGAATTCAAACAAAGCAAGCGCTCGTTGAGGCTTGTATTTCGGGACCTCGTGCCCAGCTCTTCTTACCGTCGCAAACGTCAGATTTCCATTGTATCCAACCGCGTATCCTCCCACCTGCATCCATGCCGTTTTTAATCAAACAAATCGATCGTTCCATGCATCCAGTTATTTCATTAAAGGGTTTTTGAAATTACGAGTATAAAATAATTCAGCCCCTATAACATATTTTTTCTGGTTCTGGTTCTGGTTCTGGTTCTGGTTCTAGTTCTGGTTCTGATTCTGATTCTGACACTAACTAGTGGTGTAACTACGTACCGTTACCTCGCCTAAGTGATACCAGGGGTACCATTTAGTCTCTACGTTTGCCACAAGTTTAGGCAACGACAACTTTGTTGCAGTCACCGGAACTACACTATTTGTATCTCCACTGCAAGAATGATTTCACATTATTTTAAACTTTCGTTATAGAGAGAAGCATTTAGATTCGTTATAGAGAGAAGCATTTAGATTCACTACAACGTGCTCACCTGTAGATCACGAAGCGAAGGCCGCTTTTGCGTAAGGAGCTTATTTATAACCGGTATCACTGTCTCGGGCATGTCCTTCCAATTTTCATTAATGTCGTCACTATATAGAAAAAAAATAGATTATAAAAAAACAAATAAATAAAATTGTGCATTAATTATAAACTTATAAACATACCTGCAATTATGCCATTGCCTAAAAATGTCGTCATGAAGAGCCTTCTGAACATCAATTTTGTTTAAATAGGTGGTAACATAATTATCAATGCACGGATCAGAACTAGACGACGACATTCCCTTTAAACCTCCTGTCAGGGTTCAAGTCACTCCAAGATGTGCGACTCACCACTGCCTTCCCGCATTTGCAAAGTTCGACCATCTTCTTTTTTCGTCAAATCTCAGAATCGCAGAGCTCGAAAATTAGGGTTCTTGAATTGGGGGAGGATAGAAGTATGTTTCGATTTTATGTTATGAAGTATTTAACGTTTTTCATTTTTCATTCTAATTAACTGAAATGAAATATTCAGTAAATAAGAGGGAAGGGCAAATGGGTAATCAGCCATTTTTTTGTTCTGAAACTTACTAAAAAATCCTCCAAAACGAAATATTTCATGGCATATTCCGATCCGGCAGCCCGCAGGTGACAAAATGTAATATGCCTTATCATGTGGTACTGATCGGTAAAACTTTTCCGACTAGGTTGTAAAGTGTAAAAACTCAATATTCTGAGGTGGCAAAGTGTATTTAGCTCTTTATTTAATTATAAATTAGAGTAACATTCTAAAAATACTTTTTTTTATTATGAGTGCGTATAATAATAATTATTTTACTCTTTTTTATAATTATACAATTAATAATATCTCAATTAATAAAAAAAGAAAAAAAAATACACTTAATTAAATATCTTATAAAATTTCAAATATAAATTAATAAACCACACTACCTTTTTGTTTTTAAATACTTCTAGATTTTAATCGAATTTAATTGTTAAAGAATCTCTATTAAATTTTTTAAAACTTTTAAAGTTTGTATTATTCAATCAATTTTTTCAACGTCCATAAAAAACTAATAAACTTATTATTAAAAAAAATTAAATCTGTATGCATATTATCGTTAATAATTTACCAGGAGAAGAAGTATAATATTTGTTTTCATCATTTATTTATTTATTTTAATACTACTATGTTAAAAAGAGTCTGAAAACATACTACTCCCTTCCATTGACTTTTGTATCATTCAATTTAAATGTTCTTCTCAATATTAATTTATAATTATTTTTTCTAAATTATTCTGAAATAGTTATTATTTCAATATTAATTTATACTTTCAAATTGATTAATAAAAAATTAAAACAGATTTTTTTTAATACGAGTGTAGAAGCTTATAATAATTTATATTTTGAATAAAAGAAAATATAACAAACGAAAGTGTGTGTATATTTTTCTAAGACAAATAGAGTAATACTCCTTATTAATTAGTATTAAGGAGTTCGTAAATCATCGAAATTAAAACGTACATAAGTCTGATGGATCAGCTTTTATTCAATTAATATAAGGTAGCAATATTATTCAATAGAGTTGTATTCAATTACTTTCCACGAGGAGGGGATTTGCCCTGCAAGAAGGATTTAAACAACGCAAGCGCTTGTTCAGGCTTGTATTTCGGGACCTCGTGCCCAGCTCCTCTTACCGTCGCAAACGTCAGATTTCCATTGTATCCAACGGCATATCCTCCCACCTGCATCCATGCCGTTTTTAATAAAACAATCGAAATCTTGTTTTTGAAATTATAAAAAATTAAGAACACAAGAAAGTTGCGCAGTTACTATTTTTACTGTTTAACTATGTAAGTAACTATTGTGTAACTAAATTATTATTTGATACCTCTTTTTTGCTGTACCAAGGGTACCATTTAGTCACTATCTTTGCCCCAAGTTTAGGCAACGACAACTTTGTTGCTGTCACCGGAACTACACTATCTGTATCTCCACTGCAAAAATGAATTCACATTATTTAAACCTTCGTTATAGAGAGAAGCGTCCCGGTTAGATTCGCTCACCTGTAGATCAAGACGCGAAGGTTGCTTTTCGTAACGAGCTTGTTTATAATAGGTATCACTGTCTCGGGCATGCATGTCCTTCCAATTTTCATAAATGTCGTCACTATATAGAAAAAAAAAAATCGATTATAAAAAAATAAAAAAATTAATG
The DNA here is from genome assembly GCA_954870475.1 of Euphrasia confusa. Lineage (NCBI taxonomy): Eukaryota > Viridiplantae > Streptophyta > Magnoliopsida > Lamiales > Orobanchaceae > Euphrasia > Euphrasia confusa. Next base: position 11,655,458 of record OX940951.1, on the reverse strand, counting down.
TGCATTATAAACTTATAAACATATATACTGTACCTGCAATTATGCCATTGCCTAAAAATGTCGACATGAAGAGCCTTCTGAACATCAACTGTGTTTAAATAGGTGGTAACATAATTATCAATGCACGGATCAGGACTAGTCAACGACACTCCCTGTCATGTTATATAGTTATAAGAATCGGTTTTCGCATGCAAATGATCAATATATAAATATAAGTACGATGAATTACCCATACCGATGGAGTAGCTGTGGTTGAACGTTTTTTACATAATGGTGCGTAAATATTGTAAGGGTCAATATTTCCCGACTCCTTGTCGGCTTTATCATAGGTTTCCTTGCAACGACTTTTGCTTATGTCGGGAGATGATAAGTCGCAATATTTGAAGATGTTGGAGTAAGTTTCATCAGAGTAAAGGGCATGAGTCCACCGGTAATCGATTATGCCATTAGTCATATCTTGATCGTCAATAAGCGCATTCCCAATCTGGAAAAATAAAATAAAAAGGAATCGTACAATCCGAAATGATTACCATGCTCGCTAGCTAATGGTATATATATACTTTCACACCTGGGAAATACGAAAAAAACTTACCGCAAATCCTTTCAGTTTAATGACGGTAAAGTTCGTCTTCATGGTTTTGAAGTTCTTGGTCAAGATTAAATCTGAGAGCTGAGGGATGTAGTGGCCGGCGTAACTCTCCCCCGCTAAGTAAAAATCTCGGGTTTTGTACTCTGGAAATCTGTCAAGCCAGTTCACTAAGAATGTGTACGAATCCAGAGCCGTTTTTCTGTCGTTCGGATCATTATAATCAGACAAATTTTTCGAGTAGGAAAATCCGACACCAGCTGGAGACTCCAGAAATAGTAAATTCGCAACTGCATCAAAAAAATTATCATTAGTCTCCGGCAACAAATAATTAGTAAAACGACATTAATAACTCACCATTGTTCCATGCATATTGGTTGTACGACAATGTTTTTCCGTCGAGGTTGACTCGAAATGGTCCGATCTCGGTCAATGCTCCAAAGCCGAATGAAGAGCAGCCAGGGCCTGCAATCACAATATGATTAATATTCTCCGTGAATCAATTAATTAAATAAATACTACTCTTAATAATTACGTACCTCCGTTTAGCCACAAGACTAAAGGCTTGTGCCTGGGGTTTTCAGCCTCGGCAAAATAATAAAACAACTCTCGATCAGCTTTAGGATCAACAGTGACATACCCCGAATACTGGCTAAATTTGACATGTGGTTGTCCGGGAAGCTTTATGATCTTGTCACCTTCTCTCCGACCCTCCTGGGGACCCACAAAAACGGGCGAATCCTCTTTCGACTGATCAGGACGATAATATTCTTTTTCTGATTCTTTCTTCTTTAGTAGGTGTCGGCGAAGAGGATCGAGTACTCCTCCTCCATAACATTCTGTATAGAAGGAGGCTACGAGGCATGACAGAAGAGTGAACAATAAGAATGAGCTTTTCATGTTTGATTTGGAGTGTTATAATAGACTGAAATTGTGTGCATATTTATATACTTCAATAATTCACATACACACACTGTCACACTTCATTAATGGTAATTAATAATTTAATTTGTCTTCTTAGGATTCATAATTGTATATGAATGACGTTTGACTGAATAATATCAAATACAAGATTTCTGAATTCTTGTGACGAGGTGCCATACGCTATAACGAATATAAGTACGTCATTTACTTAATCATACGCTATAAAAAAATAATATATATTTAATCTTAACAACAACACACTACTCCGTTCTTAAAAAAATAATGTATGAAAGTGTTTTTATCATGACGCGTGACTCAACAACATACTACTCCGTTCTTAGAAAAACAAGTCAACTTCTTTAATAAAATACAATGAAAAATATTACTATGTTTTTGGGACTGATGGAGTATCAAATAGTATAAAAAAATCATTTTTCATTATTTCATTTTTTTTTTATTGTTTACTAATTTTATGGCAAAAATTCAAAGAACTTATAGGTAGCTATCTACTCATTTGTATTGTAGACACTTACAAATCGTTTATCATTATGTCTCGATTATGTATTCATATGTATTTTGACACATAAATGAAAAAACTTTAACCTCGAGTGTTTTAGGAACTTTGAAAAAAAATATCCCAAAACATTTGTAAGAAAAAATGTTTTGATAAAATTTAGGTTCAACTTTACTCTAATTCTTTAAGATAATTTTACAAAATTCTAAATAAAAAATTAAAAAATAAGTTGAATATTCACATTCATCTTCTTTGGATTGGATTGGCAATTAGGGCTGAAAACGAGTCGAGCTGCTCGGGAGCGGCTCGAGTCAACGCTCGACTTGAGCTCAGTCGACTTGAATAAAATATAAGAGAGAAATATATATTTGCGAAAGAAGCCTATATGTTATTCAGATACAAATAGAGTAGTATTAATTACGCCATTAATTAAAAACGTACATAAGTATGATGTGTTGAAGTCGAAATTAATTTATTTAATTAATTTTGACTTTAACTAATTTTGACTTTCTCTAGTGAAATATTTATTTTTACTTATTACTTGGAGAAGAAAACTTGTATTTTATAAGTAGAAAACTCACGTGTATTGAAGATTAAGAAGCTGATTCAAGAGAGAAATATTTTTCAGCACACGTTTTTATTTTTTATATATTTATCCGAGTATTAACTATTCAATCTCGTGATTGTTTAGTCTTTATTTCTTTTTCTCGGATTATTTTGTATTCAAGATTTGAAAATTTATTGCTTTTGAAACAGCTTGGTAGGTTGTATTGATTAATACAACTTAAGAAGATTATATTCTTGTTCTTTACGTTTTTCGGTTGCTTTACTTTTTACTATTTCCGCTGCATAACTTAATCTGCTGTTATGTGACAGCAATACTCAATATGTTGTTCTCTGGACAGCAGAACTTAAACTCGTTACAGTGACTGACTTTTCTGTTTCAGCACGTTGACTCGTTTAGGCCATCGTGTAAACAACGCAAGCACTCGTTTAGGCTGGTATTTCGGGACCTCGTGGCCAGCTCCTCTTACCGTCGCAAACATCAGATTATGATAGTATCCAACCGTGTATCCTTCCACCTGCATCCATGCATCGACATGCCGTTTTTTGAAATTATAAAAAAATTAAGAACACACGAAAGATGTGCAATTACTATTTTTACTGTTTAACCATGTAAGTAACTATTGTGTAACTACATTATATTATTACGTACTATTCGTTACCTCTTCTTTGTACTAAGGGTGCCATTTATTCTCTATCTTTAACTCAAATTTAGGCAACGACAACTTAATTTGTTGTTGTCACCGGAATTAGACCATCTGTATCTCCACTGCAAAAATGAATTCACGTTATTTAAACCTTCGTTATAGAGAGAAGCGGTTAGATTCGCTACAACGTGTTCACCTGTAGATCAAGAAGTGAAGGTTGCTCTGCGTAACTAGCTTCTTTATATCAAGTATCACTGCATGTCCTTCCAATTCTCCCTAACGTTTTCACTATAGAAAAATCCTTTCAGTTTAATGACGGTATAGTTCGTCGTAGTGGTTTTGATGTTATTGGTCAAGATTAAATCGGCGAGCTGAGGGATGTAAGGACCGGCGTAATTAGTAACTCTCCCGGCCGCTAAGTAAAAATCTTGGGTTTTGTAATCTGGAAATCTGTCAAGCCAGTTCACTAAGAACGTGTAAGAATCCGTAGCCGTTTTCTTGTCGTTCGGATCATTATAATCAGACAGATTTTTCGAGTACGAAAATCCGACACCAGCATGGAGACTCCAGAAATCCCTCCTTATCCAAAATCTCCCTTTATTTGTTTAGTTTTATATGTTAAAAAAGTCTGAAAACATTATAAGTACTCCCTTCCATTGACTTCTGTATCATTCAATTTAAATGTTCTTTTCAATATTAATTTATAATTATTTTTTCTAAATTATTCTGAAATACTATTTCAATGTTAATTTAGAATTTCAAATTAATTAATAAAAAGTAAAACATAATTTTTTTAATACGAGTGTAGAAACTTATAATAACTTATATTTTGAATAAAAGAAAATATAACTAATGAACGAAGTGTGTTAGTAAATTAGTATTAAAGAGTTTGTAAAATCATGGAAAAAAAGTCTGCTGGAACAGCTTTTATTCAATTATAACGTACAAATAACTTAGGACCATAAGTACGGAACACATGTAGTATTGATCAGTATTAAAGAGTTCGTAAATCATCGAAATTAAAAAATACATAAGTCTGATGGATCAGCTTTTATTCAATTATTATAAGGTAGCGATATAATTCATTAGAGTTGTATTCAGTTACTTTCCACGAGGAGGAGATTTGCCCTGCAAGAAGGATTTAAACAACGCAAGCGCTTGTTCAGGCTTGTATTTCGGGACCTCGTGCCCAGCTCCTCTTACCGTCGCAAACGTCAGATTTCCATTATATCCAACGGCATATCCTCCCACCTGCATCCATGCCGTTTTTAATAAAACAATCGAAATCTTGTTTTTGAAATTATAAAAAATTAAGAACACAAGAAAGTTGTGCAGTTACTATTTTTACTGTTTAACTATGTAAGTAACTATATTGTGTAACTATATTATTATTTGATACCTCTTTTTTGCTGTACCAAGGGTACCATTTAGTCACTATCTTTGCCCCAAGTTTAGGCAACGACAACTTTGTTGCTGTCACCGGAACTACACTATCTGTATCTCCACTGCAAAAATGAATTCACATTATTTAAACCTTCGTTATAGAGAGAAGCGTCCCGGTTAGATTCGCTCACCTGTAGATCAAGACGCGAAGGTTGCTTTTCGTAACGAGCTTGTTTATAATAGGTATCACTGTCTCGGGCATGTCCTTCCAATTTTCATAAATGTCGTCACTATATAGAAAAAAAAAAAAAAAAAAAAATTAATGTGCATTATAAACTTATAAACATATATACTGTACCTGCAATTATGCCATTGCCTAAAAATGTCGACATGAAGAGCCTTCTGAACATCAACTGTGTTTAAATAGGTGGTAACATAATTATCAATGCATGGATCAGGACTAGTCGACGACACTCCCTGTCATATATTATTCAGATCGATCGGCGTTATATAATTATAAGAATCAGTTTTTGCATACAAATTAATGATCAATAAAAAAGTAGGATGATATATATGTACCGCAGATGGAGTAGCTGTGGTAGAACGTTTTAGACATAATGGTGCATAAATATCGTAAGGGTTAATATTGCCCGTCTCATTTAGGGCTGTATCAAAGCTATCGAGACAACGACTTTTGTTTTCGTAGGGAGATGATGAGTCGCAATATTTGAGGATTTTCGAGTGAGTTTCATCAGATATAAGGGCATGAGTCCACCAGTAATCGATTAGACCACTAGTCGTATCCTCATCGTCGATATACGCATTCCCAATCTGAAAAAAAAAAAAAAAAATCATCAACACGTACGAAATGATCACAATTCTCGCTGATGATATTTTCACAACTGGGAAATATGAAACAAACTTACCGCAACTCCTTTCAATTTAATGAAGGTATAGTTTGTCGTAGTGGTTTTGATGTTATTGGTCAAGATTAAATCGGCGAGCTGAGGGATGTAGTGTCCGGCGTAACTCTCCCCTGCTAAGTAAAAATCTCGGGTTTTGTACTCTTGAAATCTTTCAAGCCAGTTGAGTAAGAACGTATAAGAATCCACAGCCGTTTTTTTGTCGTTCGGATCATTATAATCAGACAAATTTTTTGAGTACGAAAATCCGACACCAGCTGGAGACTCCAGAAACAGTACATTTGCCACTGCATCAATTTAATTTAATTTAATTTTTTATCATCAGCAACGATAAATTACAACAATTAGTACAACAAGCTCGACTCACATTTGTTCCAGGCATATTGGTTGTACGACAATGTTCCATTGGGGTTGACTCGAAATGGTCCGATCTCGGTCATTGCTCCAAAGCCGAATGAAGAGCAGCCGGGCCCTATAATATCAATATTTCTCAAATTATTGTTCGATTTCTACGTAATTAACCAATAAATACTACTTTCTTACCTCCGTTTAGCCACAAGACTAAAGGCTTGTCGTTGGGGTTCTCAGCCTCGGCAAAATAATAAAACAACTCTCGATCAGCTTTAGGACCAACCGTGACATACCCCGAATACTGGATAAATTTGACGTGTGGTTGTCTGGGAAGGTTTTCGATCTTGTCAGCTACTTGTCGACCCTTTTGAGATTCCAAATAAACGAACGGATCATCTTTCGATTCATGATTCTTTGTAGGAAGATGGTTTTGGTTTCGCGATTTTTTCGCCTTTAGTAGGTGCTTCAGAAGAGGATTGTGTTGTCCTCCTCCGTCACATCCTGTGTAGGAAGAAGCTGCAAGGCACAGAAAAGTGAAAAGAATATTGAAGGAGTTTTTCATGTTGTGATTTGGATTGGAAATAATATAGTGAAATGTGGCATATTTATATACTTAAAATTCACACTTTCAATTGTAATTAATAATTAAATTATTTGTATTTATTTTTCTTATTAGTATTCATCATTTTATCACAAGTGACTCGATAACATGTACTACTTCTGTTCCACACATACAAGTCAACTTCTTTCATACAATTACAAAGGAATGTTACGTTTCTCTAAGGACTGATGGAGTACCAAATAAGTATACAAAAATCATTTTTCATTATTTCATTTTTATTTTATTTTTTTATTTCAATGGTTTTCTAGTTTTATGGCAAAATTCAAAGAACTAATAGGTAAAATTCAAAGAACTAATAGGTAGGGGTAGCTACCTACTCATTATGAGTGCTAATTTGTATTGTAGACTTACAAACAGTTTATCATTATGTTCAATTATGCATTCACATGTATTTGAACACATAAATGAAAAAACTTTAATTAACCTCAAGTGTTTTAGGAATATTTTTGTAAGAATAAAATCAAAATCAAAACATGTGTAAGAAAAAATGTTTTGATAAAACTTTAAGTTCAACTTTCCTCGTCTCTGGACCTATAAATAATAGTAGTATAAATAAAATGTTATAGGTGAAAATGTTGTAATATTCAACATTCACCTTCTCTGGACTGGATTGGCACTTAGCCTTCAACAAATCATACAGCTGGGTCAACAAATATTACAAACCTATAAATAAAATAAAATAAAATTAGATTTTCACCTTCATCGTATCTGGACCGGATTTAGAGGGTCAACAAATCATACTAACCTCATTACAGAGGTGCATAATAGGTCTGGGTCGGAACTTGAATCGGTCGGTTCAAAACCAAACTGGGAAACTCATACTCGGCGGGTTCGATTCGGTACCTTCAATTATATAATGTAAAAAATAATATGTATATAAAAAATTATAATCTATAAGCAATATATGAATTTATTGAATCGTAAACAAAATTTTAAGGAATGTGTATTGAATTAGGAATTTTATTAGATTTTTTGGACATTTAAAAGTTAATATATTTTTTATTTACGTGAGTGTAATTGTTAGAAACCTATTAAATTTTTTAAGACTTTAAAATTTTGGTTTAATATTCATTTTCAAAAGTCTATAAAAAACTAATAATATTATTATTATTACAGAACATAAAACTTGAAAATAAAAATAAAAATTAATATAAGATCTAAAAAATTATATATAAAAAAAATGAAGATTGAAGAATAGTCTTTCGAAGAACAAGAGACCAGAAGAACACAAAGCAAATGAGAATAAGAAAAAGAAAATTTTGAAAGATTTAACACATTTTTTATCCGCAATCATACTTTGCTCGATCATGCAGCAACTTGTTTTTTTATTTCATAATTTATAATTATGTATTCTCATCAAAAATATATATTTTTTTAATTTTAATAATTGATAATGTTAATTATTTGAGAATGAATTTAATTTTTTTGGTAAATGTTAGTATTTGAATATTGTATAGAGGAAAATGAGTATTTAAAACATAATTGAAAAAATTGTGGTGAACTTTAAAATCATAACAATATATTATTTCTTTTATTATTAGAATTTTTTTATATACAATTGTTTTAATGTAAATCTGTATGATAATTATAACACAAAAATAAATGTAAATTCATAAAAGAAAATACTATTACACAATCCATTCAAGTTTCTTACAATTCATATAAATCAATTAATTTGTGTTGGGTTATTTCTGTATTTCGAATATTACACTGCTGAGTCGAGAGATGACTCTCTATCCTTAAGACGAATTTGCCCCGTATTAGTGCTTTACGGAATCACAAGCAAAAGTCTCCCAAGATAAAACAGCAAATAAGACAATATCGAAGCACACGATAATGAATCTGACGAACAAGAAACAGAGGGATTCTTATGCACTAAAAGAAAGGAAAGACGAGAGAAATATCGATAACTCGAATTGTGTCCTCAGAGTATTTTGTGTGTTGAATATGTATTCAATTTTGGGGTGTCCAGGATAATGAATTGTCGATCCTTTTATAGAGTTATAGAGTTCGGGATGTTACGGTGTCTCTTGCCAAAAGCTATTACGCCCATTAACCAATAGGTGCTTCTTGACAAATCGTACCCCCTCACAAACTGATGAAGGCTTTTGAATTAATTAAAATGTCTCTAACCGACACTTCATGCAAAATTAATTCTACAAGTTAATTCATTATTCATACACATTGTAATGTATTCCCATGCACAAATACATGTAATACATGTTACACTCGTACGAATAACAACGTACATTCACACACATATTTATATATTATAAATAATATATAATACTAATTAATATTTAATTAATAAAATTAATTAATCTTTAATTAGGCACTTTCCTTTATATATTTTAACAATATAGAATAATACACATTCTTATATACATTCTTTTATATTTAAACTTTCAACTACCGTACTTTGTACAACAATTATTCTTTCACCAACGTATGGATTTTAGTAATTATTGATCAAGTAACACCTACTCAAATAGTAGAATAAAACACTCGAAAAATTAGCAATTCTGTCGACGTGCGGGGCCCCGTAGTTTAATCGTTAAATTAAAGAAACCATGCTAAAATTCCAACAATCCCCACATGAAAGAGAATTGATGTACATGCATTTTTCGGGATAGAATCATTTTTCGTCCCTCCGAGAATTGTCATTTTCATAAACGGACTTTAACTTTTTTTTTATCCGATTTGGTCTTTTGGCTACTGTTCCGGCGAAAAATAGCACGAGATTGGCACGTGACTTCCACCAATTCGATCCTGGACATAACATGCCACCTAATTAAAGCCCAAACCACTGGGCTACGTAAATTATTTGAAAGAATTTGTAATCTTAATATATATATGTTATACGTTGTAAGTATAAATTATGAATTACATAATTAATTAATTATCATAAAAATGAAAATAATTATTTATATTAAAAATAATCAATAAAACATAAATAATTGTAATAAATAACAATCAAGTAATAAATTATTTCGCTTATTAGCATAAAAAACAAAAAAAAAACATAATTTATTTAATTTACTATATACTCAATATATTAAATAAATATGCACACTATAATTTTTTTTATGCGTCACTTAATATGTATACCCTTAAAAATAATTTTTTTTTTCATTTTTAATAGTACAGTAAAAATAAAAATAATATATTTTTTTGATGCGTCACTTATTTTTAAGGGTATACATATTAAGTGACGCATCAAAAACATAATTAAGTGACGCATCAAAAAAATACATTATTTTTATTTTTACTATTAAAATAAAAAAATAATTATTTTTATTTTTAAAGGTATATATATTAAGTGACGTATCAAATAAAATGATATAGTGTGCATATTTATTTAATAAATGGAGTATATAATAAATTAAATAAATTATGTTTTTTTTTTGTTTTTTATACTAATAAGCGAAATAATTTATTACGTGATTGTTATTTATTACAATTATTTATGTTTTATTGATTATTTTTAATATAAATAATTATTTTTATTTTTATGATAATTAATTAATTATGTAATTCATAATTTATACTTATAACGTTTAACATATATATATATATTAAGATTACAGATTTTTACAAATGTCTTATGTAGCCCAGTGGTTTGGGCTTTCTTTCAAACCTCAATGACCCAAGTTTGAATCTCCCATGCCCAAATATTTAAGAAACTCATTTCTTCCTAATTAGGTGGCTTAGGTGGCATGTTGTGATGAGGTGTCAATGATGACTCAGCTTTCCGGCGGCAGGGTAGAAGTCACGTGCCAATCTCGTGCTATTTTTCGCCGGAACAGTAGCCAAAAGACCAAATCGGATAAAAAAAAAAAGTTAAAGTCCGTTTATGAAAATGGCAATTCTCGGAAGGACAAAATATGATTCTATCCCTGCATTTTTCCGAGGGAAACGATATTGCATCAGGTGAGATAGCATTCAGATTTGAATCTTCCGTAGTTGAATATTCTCGGATTTACTTACTGTGCGGTGAACGCGATGTCTTGAACCGTCAGTGTTTTGTGTAAACCAAGACAAGAATACCAACACAATATCTTCCGATCTGTTTTGTTCTTATCGTTTTGTCCATTTTGGCCCTAGACAACTCTTGGATTCATAAGTGTTTTTACGTTTTGAAGCGGTCGGTCTTCACACACTTACATAGGTGACTTTCCAACAAGGATATTCTGCCAATATCCCACTTTATAAGTTTGGAAATCATTAAAAGTTTTAAACTTATCCTCCACCCTTTCTGCAGGTAGCAGTTAAAGTCTTACACGAGAATGAGTTGAATTGTATTCTTCTAGAGATTATAACTCGAACTGCTCTTACTTTGAAGTTTTTAGACTTCCAAAGTGATTCACTGAATCTTTATAGCTTAGTTTTCCACATTGAACCAAATTCTTGGGATCTCCAGTCAGTATGGTTGGGTTACCACCACAAAGATTCTTAAATTATAGGTTTTAATCCCATTCCCCTAGACAGACATTTATGTTTGATCTCTCGATAGGCCTTTTGTTAATGGATCCGAAATACACACTCGTAGAGATCAACTGCCTAATTGTATTATATCTACGACATATATGTCTAGCTTTACCATTCTACTCCGTGCCATTTCCAAAATCGACTGACTATCATAGTGAATAATCTCACTGAAAGCACGAGTTCATCCCAACATGGGAAATCCTCTAAGAAATTCTGAAGTCGTTTTAACTTCTTTTCCAACTTTATCCAAAAGTTATAAACTCCGATATCATAATGAATCGAGTAATACAAATTTGCTTAGAGTATTTTCAAGACACAGTCCCACCACTAATAGTAAAGACATTACCATCAGTAGTCTTGACTTTCTTTGTATCAAATATCCAGTTATCATCACTGTATCTATCCAATACAGCTGGATATCGCTAGTAGTACAAATCATAATTTTCCTTATATTTTAAATATCGCAATACTCGGTTTATCGTCTTCCAGTGATCATTAATTCATGGATTGTACATAAACCTCTCCAACTTATTTACTAAATAAATAATTTATGAATGAGTGCAGTTTGCAATATTCATTACACTGCTAATGATTTGTACGTACTTACTTTTTATACGGGTTCACCATGATTTTATCATTATTATGATATATATCCATCGGTGATTATAGGTGAACTATCAATCATGTCTCATTTCTCCAATACATCTCCAATGTAATGAGATTGAGACAACACTAGTTCTTTAGAACGTCTTTGAAATATTTATTTCCAATATGACATCTTCCACACCCATATTTTTCATGTCGAAAAACATTTTAACGTATTTTTGTATTCCAAGATTAATTATAGGTTACTCCCATTAATGAGATTGTCAATTACGTAAAGGTAAACCATTTTTAACACAACTGAAATCATGTTTACTTTCACGTATATACATGTATCGCACTCATTAATTGAGAAACCTTTGGTTTACCATTAATCTTTCTTGAATCATTTTCTACCAAATAGGTAGGAAAATATATGCTAAAGGTTTTACCCTTTTCAGTTATTGTATTCCATCTATTTTCATTTTCAGAAGTTTCGGTACCCTTCTGATTAGAATCAATAGATTTTGAATTACATACATCCGAACTACTAGCCGTTTCATAATTTCATTTAACAGAAATTAAACCTTTCTTCTCTTTTCGAGGATAGACATGTTCAAAGAATTTAACATCTCTGAATATAATAATTGTATCCAAATGGATATCTAATATCGCAAACTTACAACATAAGAATCGATATAAACTACTGTTATTGACATATTCAATTAATATGCAATCCACAGTTTTAGGACCAAATTCTATTAACATTGTAATCGAAGTGAGTATGACTTCAATTCGCCCCACAAATTCTGGCATAATCTTGATTTACTTATCACAAATTCAGAGTTCATAATTTTTGAAGTCTACGAACTTTTTTAATATGAACCTCTTTTGGCCACATAAAATCATTACGATTTTCGTTTGTCCTCAGTCATTTTTTTCATTAAAGAGACTTGAACCGTCGGCTCAGATCTAAACCCAGTTGAAGAAGACTGAGTACTAGATCTAGCGGAAGTCGCCAGAGTTTCAAACCCAACAGAATCATCCCCAGAAGAAGAAGGGAAATCTCCTGTCAAGTATCTTGAGATTTGTTATATAAAATAACACGATTTTTCTTTCTCGTTTCTCCCCACATTTCATGAACGTCAAATTGAACTCATCATCTCGAATATTCAACAATACAGAAACAACATAAAAAATTTGTCTTAAGATTGTTGGGTTATTTCTGTATTTCGAATATTACACTGCTGAGTCGAGAGATGGCTCTCTGTCCTTAAGACGAATTTGCCCCGTATTAGTGCTTTACGAAATCACAGGCAAATGTCTCCCAAGATAAAACAGCAAATAAGACAATATCGAAGCACACGATAATGAATCTGACGAACAAGAAACAGAGGGATTCTTATGCACTAAACTAAAGGAAAGACGAGAGGAATATCGATAACTCGAATTGTGTCCTCAGAGTATTTTGTGTGTTGAATATGTCTTCAATTTTGGGGTGTCCAGAATAATGAATTGTCGATCCTTTTATAGAGTTCGGGAGGTTACGATGTCTCTTGCCAAAAGCCATTACGCCCATTAACCAATAGGTGCTTCTTGACATATCGTACCCCCTCACAAACTGATGAAGGCTTTTGAATTAATTAAAATGTCTCTAACCGACACTTCATGCAAAATTAATTCAACAAGTTAATTCATTATTCATACACATTGTAATGTATTCCCATGCACAAATACATGTAATACATGTTACACTCGTACGAATAACAACGTACATTCACACACATATTTATATATTATAAATAATATATAATATTAATTAATCTTTAATTAGGCACTTTCCTTTATATATTTTAGCAATATAAAATAATACACATTCTTATATACATTCTTTTATATTTAAACTTTCAACTACCGTACTTTGTACAACAATTATTCTTTCACCAACGTATGGATTTTAGTAATTATTGATCAAGTAACACCTACTCAAATAGTAGAATAAAACACTCGAAGAATTAACAATTCTGTCGACGTGCGGGGCCCCATCGTTAAATTAAAGAAATCATGCTAAAATTTCAACAATTTGTGCTAGAAAGATATGAAAATATTTACAGATGGAAACAGTCATAAATTTGTTAAATTAAATAAATCATGCTAAAATTTCAACAATTTGTGCTAGAAAGATATGAAAATATTTACAGATGGAAACAGTCATAAATTTATACAATACCTATATCATACTACTGGGAGTACAATGTAAATAGTGCTCTCACCATTACAATGTAAATAGTGCTCTCACCATTTAAAATATAAAAATCATCATTTAATAATTAAGAAATCTTCATTTAAAAAACAATTATTATAAACATTAAATTAGAATAGTAATGAATATATTAACATACCTAATGAATATTTATTCAAAAATACATGAAGATATACTCATGTGTGTAGAATTAGAATCGTACTCCTACACTCAGTCAATTTAAATGAAAAAATTCGTAATTCCAGCTAGTCAAATTTTCAATCATTTAGAAAAACACAAGTTATCAAAATTTGATTTATATAGTTTGTAAACAATGTTTTTATTATTTAGAGAAACAAATATAAAAACTTAAATTAGCTAAGGATATTTTTTAGGATAAACTTTTAAAATTTTACAAAGCTTCTCACACGTTCGGACGTTCCATAATAATTTCATTTAAAATTTAAACAATTTTCAACATTTACATTACTCCGGATTATTTTCATAAATGAATAACTATTTTCCTGGATTCCAAGCCCACTTCACCAAATCAAATCCATCAAAATAAATCCCCCAACATTTCACTCTCCCGCCTTACGGATTTCCTTCAGAAAAACCCTTTTCCCCTTTCTTTTAAACCCTCATCACTATCTCTCTCCTGCACACTACTCGCATCTGTTCCTTTTTAGCAATGGCGAATACGAGTAAGTCCACGTCGGCGGCGTCGGTGAAGAAGAAGGCTGCGCCGGCGGTAGAAAATCGCCGGATCAAAATTCGGGTCTCGCTAAAATCGAATTCCGGCGAGGGAATCAAGCCGGAAGTGAACGTGGTCGAATTCATGGAGACCGGAGATAACTCTGCGTCTACTTTTCCGGCGATGGAGAAGGTTAAAATCGGAAAGAGGAAGAGACCGGTTCATGTGGATGTTGTGAAACCGGAGAAAGAGGAGAGGAAAGTAGAAGTCCGGTTTTTACTTGAACCGCTTCATAAGCCGGAAGCTAAAAAACGGTGGCCGAATAGGTACGGGCGAATACACAAATTCAGAATGTGAGTATTTTTTTTATCTCACCCATTTATTTATTCCATTATTTATTTATTTGTCATCAAATTACTTTAATCATTCTTTTATTCTCACTTATTTTGTGAATGCTGCTGTTTTTTGCGTTTCGATTGGAGGTTTAGGGTTACAATTTACAAATTCAGAATGCTTTTAATACCTTGTTTTTATAAAGTTACAAATTCAGAATGCTATTTTATTCTATTTATTTATTTATTAGACCTCAAATCGAAACCATTGAAGGTAATATCAATGGTATTGGGGATTTAGGGTTGAATATGTGGGAGTGCAAGAAATTAAATTGGTTACGATTTCGTCGAAGTCGTCTCTCTCACATATTGCAAGTTGCTTAAGTGACAAATCCGAACAAGTTCGTAGTATTAAAATAATGTAACTATAAAATACCGAATATATAGATTTTCATGTGAATTTGAATGATTTTTTTTTAATTTTATTTAATACATATTTTTTTATTTATTTAATTCATTTATAAAATTCTTAGTAATAAATATATTTTTCAGAATGTGAATATTTTTTTTTGTCTCACCCATTTATTTATTCCATTATTTATTTATTTGCATGTCCTCAAATTACTTTAATTATTATTTTATTCTCACTTATTTTGTGAATGATGCTGTTTTCTGCTTTTCGATTGGTATGTATTAACAGTGTGAGCTTAATTGTTCATTTCAGAAAATTGTTCAGGCCAAATGTCACTATTTAGAAGCAGAGGTTGATGGACGAAATTACTGTATCGGAGACGATGCTTATGTTGAGGTGAAGCTTTATTTTTTTGGTTTGTTACGTATGCGGATCATTTTTATGCTGTTGTTTATCATAAATTTTATATTAATTGAATTCTTACCGTGTAGGCGAAGGCGGGGAAAAATCTTACATATGTAAGATCATTGAGATTTTTGAAGCCATTGATGGCTCGCGTTATTTTTCCGCCCAACGGTATTATAGGGCCGATGACACAGTAAGTAATTAACTAAACATGTTTTACTTTTATAATGATTTAAAGTATATTAAATAATTCTTACATGATTATTTTTTATGTTTGTTAGGTGATCAAAATGTGTTCTAATCTAATAGAAAAGAAATGCATTTTCTTTTCTGACATAGTGGATGACAAACCACTTAGATGTCTACTGAACAAACTTAAAATTGTACATTTGCCTCAAAACGTAAGTGTAAAATCATTCAACTATTTCGTGCACATTTCATTTTTAAGATGGACATTTAATTTTGTGTTATTTGATTTCAGGCCGATGTTAATGTGGAGGAGGTCAAGTCAACTTGCAATTATTACTTTGACAAGAAGTACTTGCTACCATTTTCGTCATTTGTGAGCTTGCCATCAGGTATTTGTGATCCGGCTATATATGCATCCTTGTAAAATAGTTGCTATATATTCCCAAATAATGAAATCAAATACAGCTCTAATTGATATCATTATTAAGATTTTTTATATCCTACTTTTTACACAATTCTAATTAAACATATCCTCATGTGTGTTTTAGTCGGCAATATAGTGTTGTGTAATTTTCATGTGTGTTTTAGTCAGCATGAGTGTTGTGTAATTTTCATGTGTGTTTGTGAAGAGTATATTAATGGCTAATTTTATTCGGTTGGGAATGAATACCATTAAATTTTTGTGTAACTTACCCATGGCACCCACAATCTGATTTTTTGTATAAATGTTTAATATGCAGATACTTCGACAAATAGCAGCGAATCTGGTTCTACCATCTCTAGTGATGCCGAAGGTTTACAAATGGGACCCTCTGACGTAGGCGAAGTTGGTGAGAAAACATTGTTGGATCTTTACTCTGGATGTGGTGCTATGTCAACTGGGCTTTGCTTGGGTGCCGACGGCCTTGGTGTTCGACTCGTTACTGTAAGTTTTAATTAACTGCGAACTTATGTATCATTCAATTATGTTTTTTTCTCTTCTACAGTAACACCTTAGCAGTTTTGAAAATGTCTTGTCTTCTATATGTTGTAGAAATGGGCTGTAGATATCAACGAGTCTGCTTGCCGAAGCTTCAAGTTAAATCATCCTGAAACACAGGTGGTTATCAATTAGTTTTATGTTAACGTAACTTTTGTCTTTTTTCTCCTTTTTTCCCCATAATATATTGCATATTTTTAAATATTTTTAAATATTTTTAATAGGTGAGAAATGAATCAGCTGATGACTTCCTCCAGTTGCTTAAAGAGTGGGCAAAACTTTGTTCTGAATTTGGATTAGTAAACATCAATGATGGCCCCGAAGAAAATGTAGAGATGAATGATGAAGAAATAGATGATAGTGAAGAGGATGAAGATGTTGAAGATGACGGAGTATTTGAAGTTGATGAGATAGTTGCAGTTTGTTTTGGTGATCCAAACGAAAAGAAAGAGCCCGGACTTCATTTCAAGGTAGTTGAGTAGTGAGCTTATTTAATGATGTTGTTTCTTGAAGTATGTCATTTGCTATATTGTGGGTTAATCATTCATGCTTTCTATGGTTTGACCTTTGTCTTGTTTGTTCCAAATTACAATTTCAGGTCCGTTGGAAAGATTATGGACCCGAAGATGATACTTGGCAGGTTTTGGATTCTTTGGGGTATACATAACTATGTACTGTAATTTCTCTAATTGTTATGCGTGGTTTTATTTCTAATAGCTTTCTCTTGATACTTATACTAGTTCCTGCAAAGAAAAGCTGAAGGAGTTTGTTTCAAACGGTTACCGCACAAATCTTTTACCCTTACCCGTGAGTCCATTCAACCTTTTACCAACCTATACATGTATTAATGCTTTGAATTAATGCATTTCGTTTGTGCCAATTAGGGTTCTGTTGATGTCATATGTGGTGGGCCACCATGCCAAGGCGTAAGTGCTTTAAATTTACACAGGAATGATGTCGACCCACTTCAGGATAAAAAAAACAGACAGCTGCTCGTCTTCATGGATATTGTGGACTATCTAAGGAAAACGTTTTAATGGAAAACGTGTTGGAAAATGAGCATCTCGTAGAGAGCTTCGGTTTGATATCTCATACGCTCAATTTCGAGTAGTGTGAATGAAAAATTAATTTTCAAAATTGTAACTAATTGGAAGAGAATTCCAAAGAGAATTATGTACTCAGTGAAAAAGAAAATACAAATTGTAGTAGAAAATATAGGGGAGTACCCTATTATACACATTTTGTTATTTTATTTTCATAAGTATTAAGTATTATTTATCAATTATTGATAAAAAAATAATATAATAATAATATTGTATTATTATTATTATTATTGTGATAAGTTACAATTTGAATTTTAAATTGAATTAATTGTATTAATTCATACTTATTAGGTGAATTGAATGATGGACGTTACGTTTTGTGGTCAAACGGTCCAAGTTCAATGAACCTTCGACTCCAACTATCTCTATATAAGAGCAGTCGAGTGGGCTGCAAAAATACACGAGAAAATACGACTTGAAACGTCGAGAATAATTGAATATGAACAAGAGAATATACAGACATCTTCCGAGCAATCGCTCTCGTCTTTCTTTTTCTTAGCCCGTTTCTTGACCCTCCGGTGATATTTCTTAGGCAACATCTCAGTTCGCCGTAAGCAAATGTTTTGCTTTGAAATCGTTGTATCCTGGGAAACAATCGTACCCGTAGAGGACGAATTTGTTTTAAGGAAATCGTGTTGAACACGAGCCTCGATTTATTCGATTTTTCATTTCTTCCATCTTCCTCTAATGGATACACACAACCCTACACAATAGGTACTACAAACTTAAAACAAATTAGTTTGATGGTTGAAATGAATATTTGTGCTTACGATCGGAGATGGTTCAAACTCGATTGATTGATCGGAGTGAACGAACGAACATGTATCCTTCGGGACCTAGTGCTGGTGCGCCACACTAGATGATATTTTGGTTAATCATCGTGATAAACCAAAGAAAAAAAAAACGACTTGGTTGAAGTCGGGAAAAAATAAAATTGTCACATGTAGTGATATATAAGAAATGTTCAATGGTGAACTAATTATTTCAAGCTAACATTATTGAGAATGTTGCGTAATAGTTTGATATAAACGTGAAATTACTTAGATATTGATGTAAATATCTTTTGAAATAATTAAATAATAAGAATTTGCATTTTATGCATATTTTATTATTTTATGTGATAAAATAATAATATGGTGATTATTATTATTTATGTGATAATGATGAATCATTATTCTATAATTATGGTGGTAAAATAAGTAAAACTTATTATTACTATTAAAATATAATAAATAGTTAGATTTATTATATTATAATTGGTTGAATATAATAAATATTGAAATTTATTATATTAACCTTTGAAATGGGAAAATAAGTAAAAACTTATTGCTACCATTAAAATATAATAAATAATGAAATTTATTATATAAGTATTGTTTGAATATAATAAATAGTGAAATTTATTATATTATTATTAATTGAATAAAACTTTTGAAATTCATAGAGTTATGAATGTGATATAAAAATTTGTTGAAAAGAAGTAAATGAATTATTGAAATTCATATAATGATATGAATGAGGTAATAATAATTTATTCTCACAATTAATATTTACTTAATGAAAAGTAAATATGAGACTTTTGAAATTCATATTGAAATATGAATTATTTGTACAAAAAAAAAACGGAAGTTAAAAAAAAAAAATATCCGAAGTAGACGAAACATGTGTATCCAATTAGTATTAATTGTAATTGTCAATTTGCAATTGGAAGAACACAATGTATGACAACTACTCTCTACTGGAGTTATCTCAATAGACAATATAAGATCTAAAGATAATATCGCAGTCAATCAACCAAAGAAATGGTTAAATCGAGAGTTAGTAAGGTCGACATCTAAATGATTGGACTAAAAGCCTTAAAGAAAGTGAGTAAGATGAAGGAAAACCTTACCTATATGACTGGAGATCCCAAGAACTAGGTTCAAAAGGACAACCTAATTGTCTAACTCCGTTATCACTGTTATGTGGGGGAATTTAATTTCCATGAAAGTCCATTGCCTAAGAGATGTTACAGTGATATGTTGTGAGGATTAGCATATGGCTATTAATGATTCAAATGAAATCACCTATGTAAGAGAGAAGTGGGGCCGCTTCGAAGAGAATATAGTAAGGCATATTCTTAAACACTCTTACAGAACCAGGCAAATGTTCAGGGCCAAAATGAACATAACTATGAGAACTGAGAGTTGTTAGAAAGAACGTGAGTGGAGTATACCATTGTTTACACAAATGGTGAATAGTTCAAAGACATCGTGTCTACTATTTAACTAGTAAAATAAGTATGCTTTCACAAGGAAAGGTTCAAAGGGTAACACCTACCTATTCTATGCACGTTTCTAACGTTGAGTTATATCACCAAACTTTTTTATGGTGTCTGTATAATTTTCATTCATGTGGGGGATTGTTGGAAAATGAGCATCTCGTAGAGAGCTTCGGTTTGATATCTCATACGCTCAATTTCGAGTAGTGTGAATGAAAAATTAATTTTCAAAATTGTAACTAATTGGAAGAGAATTCCAAAGAGAATTATGTACTCAGTGAAAAAGAAAATACAAATTGTAGTAGAAAATATAGGGGAGTACCCTATTATACACATTTTGTTATTTTATTTTCATAAGTATTAAGTATTATTTATCAATTATTGATAAAAAAATAATATAATAATAATATTGTATTATTATTATTATTATTGTGATAAGTTACAATTTGAATTTTAAATTGAATTAATTGTATTAATTCATACTTATTAGGTGAATTGAATGATGGACGTTACGTTTTGTGGTCAAACGGTCCAAGTTCAATGAACCTTCGACTCCAACTATCTCTATATAAGAGCAGTCGAGTGGGCTGCAAAAATACACGAGAAAATACGACTTGAAACGTCGAGAATAATTGAATATGAACAAGAGAATATACAGACATCTTCCGAGCAATCGCTCTCGTCTTTCTTTTTCTTAGCCCGTTTCTTGACCCTCCGGTGATATTTCTTAGGCAACATCTCAGTTCGCCGTAAGCAAATGTTTTGCTTTGAAATCGTTGTATCCTGGGAAACAATCGTACCCGTAGAGGACGAATTTGTTTTAAGGAAATCGTGTTGAACACGAGCCTCGATTTATTCAATTTTTCATTTCTTCCATCTTCCTCTAATGGATACACACAACCCTACACAATAGGTACTACAAAACGTTCTTGATATAATCATGTTCTGTAAGGGCCTCCTTGGTAGATATGCATTAGGCAGTCTTGTTGGCATGGGTTATCAGGCAAGGATGGGTTTAATGGCTGCTGGTGCTTATGGGTTGCCTCAGTTCCGCATGCGGGTGTTCTTGTGGGGTGCGCTTCCAACAGAGGTGATTACGCAATTTATTATGCTCTTTTTGTTTTCCTGTTGATGTAATGACATCATCTTATTCATTATTGAATTCAACATGCGTTTTTACTTACGATTTTTTTCCAATGCAGACATTGCCTCAGTACCCCTTGCCCACACATCAAGTCAAATCCAGGAGAGGAACTCCAACTGAGTTTAAGGTAAATCTTCGTTATTTTCATAGTTGTGCGCGCCGATTTTGTTTACTTTTAATAATTTATTAAATGTTACAGTTGAATAATGTTGTGTCTGAAAAAGGACATGTTGTCGGTCTAAAAGATCCACTTTTTCTTCGTGATGCATTATCTGACCTGGTCCAACTTTGATTTTTTACATTTAACCTTTTTTTTCTTTATACATCGTTTAATGCTTGTAAATTTTGTGTTCTGACCTAGGTTGAGAACGATGAGGCACGGGATGAAATGCCCTATAGTTCTGAGCCCGAAAAAGAATTTCAGCGCTTTATAAGATTACAAAGGGGTGGTGAGTTCATGTTTCTCGAATGACAACTCTTATTTAGTTTACTATTTCTATACTTAAAAATGTTGTCACATTTTAGTAACTTGTTGGGTTTTACAATGTAGAAATGCCTGGCAGCTCGACAATCGACTCTAGACCTACGGAACATATTTTGTATGACCATCAACCTCTTCATATGAATCAAGATGACCACGAGCGTGCATTTAGGATTCCTAAAAACAAGGTGAGATGATCCCCTAGAGCTCGGCTGGCTTTGACTATGAACTTGCAATAAACTTTGATTTCTTTATGATTTCAGGGTGCAAACTTTAGGGATTTACCTGGTGTTAAAGTTGGCGAGGGTAACAAAGTTTATTTTGATCCTACAGAGCCAAGAGTATATTTGAAATCTGGGAAGCCTTTGGTGCGTTTCTTTGTTGTACCTAATGGTGTTCTTGATGTGAAATTAATTACTTTTAGTTTTTTTATGGCAGGTACCCGACTACGCCATGACGTATAAAAAGGGGATTTTGGTTTGAGATTTTGTTGGATTTTTTATGACTTTTAAAGTTGGGAGGTATTCAATTCGGATTTTAAAAAGTCTATTAAAATCTTGAAGTATTCAACTTGAATTTTATAAAATCAATTAAAATCTATAAGTATTCAATAGTTTATGGATTTTTAAAGATTTTAAAAGTCAATAAATTTTTAAAAATTCTCTTTATAAAATATAAAGCAATTTCAACTTTTAAAATTTCCAGAGATTTTTACAGATTTCTTTTAATCAACTAAATTATTTTTAAAAAATAATAAAAACACAAATATATATATATAATTAAATAAAAAAGACAAAATAAGAAAAATAGAATTTCTTTTAATCAACTACATTATTTTTTTAAAATAATTAAAACTTTAAAAAATTATATAAAATTAAATAAAAAATACAAAATAAAAAAAGATATGTTTTTAAGAAAAAAATACTTTGAAAAAGAAAAAAATGAATATTTTAAATAAAAACTATGATTTAACTATCAATAAAATTTCCAAAAAATTAAAAAAAAATTATGATAAAAATAATTAAAGATATATTTAAAAATTTAATAATAAAAATAAAAATATAAATAATACTATATTAATATTTTTTTGAATAATTTGAATTAATTTTTTTTATACAAAAATATGTTTCATATAAGTTGTATTAATAAGTAATGCCACAAAATTTATGAAAATGTATGTAAATCAATAAAAACGCATATTTTAAAATCTTTTAAAGTCTATGAAAATCCGTATAAATCAATAACAAAAGTCGGTCAAACTCTGTACAGACTCCGTGGATTTTGAAAATCCACGAACTTTTTAAAATTTATAAAAATCCAACAAAATCCGAAATGAATACACCCTCCTAAACCCTCCTAAACCCATGCAGGCCATTTGGGCGCTTATGGTGGGATGAAACTGTGTCCACGGTTGTTACTCGTGCAGAACCTCATAACCAGGTGAACTTTTTAGAAATTAAAAACGTAGAGCGTTTTGATATTTTATCTAATGTTTGCATTCAAATCTGCAGATACTTTTGCATCCTGGTCAGGATAGAGTTCTCACCATCCGAGAGAATGCTCGGTTACAAGGCTTTCCCGACTACTACAAACTCCTTGGTGGAATCAAGGATAGGTATGCTGATTAGTTTTAGCACGGAGTGGTTTAGAGAAATTAGGACAAAAGATTAAATACTATACTTCCTTTTTTGTTCTTTAGATACACTCAAGTTGGAAATGCAGTTGCGATACTGGTTGCTCGCGCTTTAGGGTACTCGTTGGCCTTGGCCTTGAAGGGATTGTTGCTGGTGAAGGCCCGCTCCTAACCTTGCCAAAAGAATATCCGATGATCAATGATGTTCCCGAACAAGTGGTCGACATGATTTGATTGTGGTTTTCTATTGTTTTTGACTTCTAATTGAATTGTTATCTGCTACTCCATTTGAACAGCTTCTTTTTTACATCTTTTTTAATTATTCTTTATTGACAAATTATTTCAAGTTTCTGCTTTTCATTTGTTTTTTTTTTTCCTTTATATTTCTTATGTTTAAATAAAATATTCTCTATTTTATAAGAATATGATCACATTTTTTAAATAAAATTTTCAATTAAACTTATTTTTTGAACTTTACGAGTACAAAATTTAAAAATTAATCAATGAAACTTTATTTTGTGTAAGTTCTAGTACAATTTATTTTTAAATATATATTTGCATTGGTATTTTCTGAATTTTATAATTATAACTAAAAATTACCAATCAAGCTCTGTTCTTTTGAATTTATGTTCAACATATCACAACTATAGTTTTTTTTACCACACAAGCCCAGAGAAACTTGATTCCTATACACAAGACAAGACAGGGAAGATAGAGTGATTTTCAAGATGAAGTAAGAACCCTTTCAATAGCAGCCACATAGAACTCCTTAGGCATGGTGCCGACAATGGAATCGAACCTCTCACCGTTTCTAAACACCATGACCACCGGCACAGCCTTGATGTCATAACCCTCAGCGATTTTCGGGTCGTGGTCAGCATTAAGGACAAAGCACTTCAATCTCCCTGAGTAGTCAGTCGCTATCTCGTCAATCACTCGGTGAACCATGCGACAGGGCCCGCACCAGCTGGCGTAGAATTCCACTAGGACAGGAATATCGCTCTTTAAAATCAGAGTATCCCATGACTTGCCGGTAACAACTTCAGCTTCATAATCAAAGAAAAGCATCTAAAGGTCAAATAAGAAAAGAAAATCTAAAGCATTAAGCAAATTTAGAAGGTCGAGTTACAAAGAAGATGACAGCAGAAAGCATATGAATCATATGAATGCATCATCTGTGATCAAATCAAATCAAATTGTTTGGGAAATAGAAATGCTAATAAGTTCGATGTCCAAAAGTGGCAAAATGTATAGCTTTTCAACGTCACTGTTAAACATAAGAAGTCCTGGATTTCTCTCGTAAGCATCTAATTAGTACCTTTATCGAATTTTCCAAAGGAGCTATAATCCCATCATTCCAAACTAAGTCAACAGTAGATAGACATATTGCAAATGACAACACCAGTAGTGAATAAATACAACACAGTTAACTCTCATGACTAAGGAACTGAAGTACCTATGCATATGAATCAACAAACTATCCAATTTTTTCACGTCGTCAAACAGGTTCGATAATCCATATTCTCCTGTCAATCTCAAAACTAAGTGTGCAGTTCAATCCATAAGTACTAAGAAGCAACAAATTGATTAACACTATTCATTCATTCGTATACTATTAAGAGCCGGCTTCCAAAGAGAGAAATCATAATGAACATAGCAGCAATCATAAATTCATTTTAATTAATGGTTTTAAACCTACCATTTTAATCAATATTAGGGCAACCACGAAAAATGCCTAAATTAAAAACCTATTCACAAAATAATTTTCAGATCAAGAATTAACTGAACAGTAATAGATTCACGACAAAAAAATTAATACCAAAATCAACAAAACTACCAAATCAGAAAGAAGAAGAAAAAGGGCGTGTTTACATACTTGTGTTACTATCGTCAATGCAAGAGACGCGTACGGATTTACGGGCCTCGAGTCTCCTCCGAGCCCGAAACGAAAGCCCGACCCGGTGGCTCAGCTGCGGCTGCCTCGATGAGCTTGGGAAAACCATTCCATTGCGAGCGCACGTGCGCGAGATTGGAGGTAGGGCAGTGGGGCAACAAGAAACCGCCATTTTCAACAGAGAAGGATGCAAAAGCCTTAACTTCGATGATCGGAAAATTTCAAACGCGAACACGAGAGATGCGAATTTTCTGTTCAGAGGGTTTGAGTAATTAATTTGCAGCGGATTGAATATAAGGCACGTGGTTCTCGATTTTCCGGTGGAGATAGTGACTGCTAAAATACGCCAACAGTTTTCATTAAATAAAATATTAATTTGAAAATACAAAAAAAAGCTAAAAATACGTCAACAGTTTTCATTAAATAAAATATTAATTTGAAAATACAAAAAAAATAAAAACACGCCCGGTGGGACTCGAACCCACAATCGCCTGATTAGAAGTCAGACGCCTTATCCATTAGGCCACGGGCGCCTTGCGTTGAAAAATAATTAAGTTACGTATATATTTTCAACATTTTAAAATAACAAAATTTATATTCAAACCCAACAACCCACAACTTATTTGGAATTCTTTAATTTAAATCATGCTAACCAAACAATTGAAACCAACCGACGAGTATTTTTTAGCATACAGAATTTTCTTTATGACATCACCACAATCCACAAGCCGTTGACTCGAACTTTTGTTTTCCGTTATAATTACATTCTGAAGACACCGAATTTGGTGGTCTCCGGTTCACGATTCATTGAAGCAGCAAGGCTGAGGCCCAACACCTTCCTCGTATCCGCAGGGTCAATAACCCCATCGTCCCAAAGCCTTGCTGTCGAGTAATATGCACTCCCCTCTCGGTCGTACGCCGCCACAACACCCGCCTTAAAGCTCTCCTCCTCTTCCTTGCTCCACTGCACAACATTCATTTTAGATAAGAGCAATGTTTTAAAAAGCATTGGGAGAAATTTGGGGACTAGCGCTTATTCATGGTTAATACTCCATAATTTTATCGGGTATATAATGTGTATTGTAGCGTTTTCATCGAATGTATGTAGATACTAATACAGTATGTACATATATGTAAACCTTACCTCGATTCCAGCTTTTTTCTTGTTGCCTCTTTCAATTTGAGCCAGGACACCAGCAGCCTTGAAAAAACAGAAGTATCATTTTGACTGATAATGAATAATAAAGGCTTCATTCACAGAAATAAGTTTGACCCGAAATACAAGAGGCCGTCACTGTCACAAAGGGCGATTGAAATTGAAAATTCTCAAAATTGTGTGATTGTAGGTGAAGAGTACCTGAGCTCCACCCATTACAGATATTCTAGCATTAGGCCAAAAGAAGAGGAAATTAGGGCTGTATGCACGGCCGCACATTGCATAGTTTCCTGCTCCAAAGCTTCCACCAATGATAATCGTAATTTTGGGAACCTAAATGGAATGCAACGAAAAGTTAAAGAGGAATCAGCAATTCCGTTAAGGTTTCTGTTTTCACTCCATCAAAAATAATTGAATGGAAAACAAACAAACCTTAGCACAAGAAACTGCCATCACCATTTTAGCTCCAGATTTCGCTATACCATTTGCCTCGGATTTTGAGCCAACCTATAAATAATTTTTAAGCTAGAAAATAACATCGGGAAATATCACAAGAAAACCAATATAATCAAGTTACCAATACTTTTTATTCACTAAATATAGGAAAATGAGAGTATTGACATACCATGAATCCAGTGATATTCTGTAGAAAGATCAACGGGATATTGCGCTGAGTACATAATTCAATAAAATGAGCTCCTTTCAAAGCAGACTCGTTGAACAGTATACCATTGTTCCCAATAATTCCAACAGGCTGCCCGAATATTTTTGCAAAGCCAGTTACAAGCGTCTGTTGATCGTAAATCAAAAAGACAAAATTACAAAATACTATCAGGACATCGGAATTTTGTGTGTGTATAAACAACGCATTTGTTGGAAGGATATAAAAGGCCTTACGGTGCCATACAGTTTCTTGAACTCGTCAAATTCACTACCGTCAACAATACGTGAAATGACTGATCGGATGTCAAATGATTGCTTGAGATCTGTGGGTGCAATAGCACGAAGTTCGCCCACATCGTGTAAAGGCTCCTTGAAATTAGATGTTATATGATTCTGCTCACCCGCAGCCAAATTAAGATTCTTTACTATATTTCTTCCTATAGCAAGTGCATGAGGTTCGTCTACAGAACAAACATACGTTGCACAATACAATAGCCTTAAAAATTAAGTTTAAATAATATGAAGGAAATGCCAAATATCATGGTTTAGAAAAAAAACAAAAAGCTAAAAATTTACCTTGAGCAAAATAGTCTGAAACACCCGACGTCTTACAATGCACAGATGCACCACCCAAGTCTTCTGCAGAAACTTCTTCTCCAGTAGCAGCCTACTAAAACTTCAAACAATTCTCTCTTAAAAAAAACTTGGTAAATAATTTTCCTAAAATACTTAAATGCCCATACTCAATCCTCACCTGATTATGACATTTGTCGTTTTTTACACAAAATTGAAACTATCATAAATTTGAACTACACGACTATTTGTCCTCCAATTGACAAATTCTGCCATTTTTGCGACTAACCTTCACAAGTGGAGGCCCAGCAAGAAAAATGGTACCATTCCCTTTTACCATAACGCTTTCATCGGCCATAGCTGGAATATAAGCCCCACCAGCTGTGCAAGAACCCAGTACCAATGCAATCTGAGGAATGCCTTCGGAAGACATCAGAGCTTGGTTATAGAAAATCCTGCCGAAATTCTCTTTGTCGGGAAAGACCTCGGCTTGTTTCGGAAGGAAAGCGCCACCACTATCCACAAGATACATACACGGTAATTTGCATTGGGCGGCAATCTCTTGGGCCCTGAGATGTTTCTTGATGGTGATGGGATAGTACGTTCCCCCCTTCACAGTGGGGTCGTTCGCGACAAACATACAGAGTTTCCCATGCACTGGACCAATGCCGGTAATTATTCCACCTGAAGGTAACGGATCATCATATAATTCGTGGCCTGCAAGCTATATTTCCGGAAAACAAAAAAATTAGGAAGTACCCATATGTTATACTACTAATATGAATTACAATAAATCCACAAGACAGTTAAGTTTATTTTCCAAAAATCAAGCCAAACTTGAGAGGGATTTTTTCAAGCTTGTGAAACATTTTATTTGGGCTTGTGCCACTACTAAAACTACTCAACCATGGCTCGAGATCGTGAATGATCGATCCATTTGCAGCCTTAATTGAAACTAGGCATGCTAATTGAACATCCTATGTACTAATTTCTCTTCACACATTTCAATGACTTCAAAAACAATGGATGTTTCCAGAATGAAATGCCTGAAGATAAGGAGGGCAAATAACCTGAGAAAGCTCGAGGAATGAAGAACCGGGATCGAGCAATCTATCGATTCTCTCTCTAGGAAGAAACTTGTTTCTGGTTCTGTTCCGCTTCACAGCATCGGGACCTCCGCCCTTCATGACCTATAAAAACACACACAAAACAAACACTATTTTCAGGCACGAGAACACATCGCACAGTCGTAGATAGAGATAAGGATATAGGAAGAGCACAATACGTGTTGAATGTGCGAGTGGAGTTGAGAAACGAGGCCCTCCATTGCTTCGGAGTTGCGGGCGAACGACTCGGAGGTCCGGTCGATTGTGTCGGGTAGGATACTTGAGCATAGGCTTCGGATCGGGTCGGCGGGCCAGTTAGGGTAGCACTGCCGTGATATCGATCGGCCGGACAGCGATGATGAAATTCTTCTGGACAGGTTTCTTATCATCTTATCTCTTTTCTTCTTCTTCTTTCTTCTTCTTCTGTTTAGCTCTCAAACGGTGTAGTTTCGTGAGATTCTAGTAAGTCAATTTTGGAAGTGGCAGCTCGGAGAGGGAGGAGGGATGAACACATATCTACGTTTTTGGATAAAAGCGTGTTCTTCGCCGCCCAAGAGAGTCGCATTTCTTACTAAAAATTTACTCCAAAAAAGAATATGATTGTTTAAGTTGATGACACTTATCCAAATGTATGATCATGTTGGACTATAAATAACATTATCATTATTCAAGAAAATTATGAATAATATTTTTCCATTAATCAAATTGAATATTTGAAATTATTAAAATTAATCAGTATTTATAAAAAAAAATTAATGAAATTAATCGAAAAAAACGTCAAAATGTATTTTTTCAATTACTCCAACCAAAGAACGACAAAACATCTAATCACATCACAAGACACCACCACCACCGAGTGCTGTCCCTGTTGCTTACCACGTTACAGAGAAAACAAAAGTGCTGCGACAGACCTGTTTTTGGAAATTCTAATGAAAGCAACATACAGTATTAACTAAAACATCATGAATCCAAGCAAAATTAAGGTGTGCATTTCAAAGGAAACAAAGCACATTATCTCATCTCACAAATACATTGGATCACAAAACTAAAATGCTGTAGCAGTACAATACCACATCCCGAGAGATCCCGAGACTAATTTATAGGCGAACAACACGTTCAACTGCGAGTGAGGGATGAACTAGGCAGTCCACATCCGCTCTCCCCGGGAAAAAGAAAGCAAACACATAGTCATACAGACCCAAAGAAAATAAAATTATACGAGTGACTGGATACCATTGTATACACAGCACGTCGACACTCCTTGCTTCTTCTGTACATAAAGCTACACGCCATGTATATATGCATCGTACAAGATTCATTGCGTTGATCTTCAATCCTATGAACACACACAAGGATCGAATCTGGGCTCTAAATCTACCAAGGTCCAGTTCGTGTCCTCCTCAAGCATCTTTTTTTCTCCCCCCATGGCTTCTCGATTGTTTCCAAGATCTGGGAATCGAAAGATGAAGAAAATTAAAAGCTAGACTCGGCAAGAATGCTTGGTGTTCGGAAATAAAGAACTACTTCCTTTGATCATAATATCAGATATGATGCGACTTCACCAAGCCATAGTAATTACTATTGTGCACGACTTATGTCAATATACTTTTAAGTTTGAGTCGACACACTCAACAAAATAATCTAGTACCTGATTCTTCTGCATCTCCATGAGTTCCTCCTGCATATCAACATGATTATTGTCAACAATGATCGAAATCCAGATTGATCTCAAAAGCCCAATTCAACAGTTAAAATTAGACTCACCTGCTTTTTCCGCAACTCTGCGTTCATTTCTTTGAGCTTTGCTACTTCGGCTTCCAATTCCAGAGTGTACGCCTGCATTTATTTTCAATTAAACATATTCACTGGTATTAATAAGCAGTAAAAAAAAAGGATTAAATATCTATCACACCTGCTTCCTTGCTCGTGATCTGGCAGCAGACTCCCTGTTCTTAATCATCCTCCTCCGCCTTCTCTCCACAACTTTCTCCAAAGAACTGTTAGACCTCCGAGCCCGTCCGCCTTCGCCAAAATTATACGGTGAAGGAGACACAGACGGTGAATCCGTACAGCTCTTAACAATAGCATCCGAATATAAATTATTATTTCCTGGAGACCCCCCTTTAACAACTGCTCCGTTACTCGACCCATTCACGACAACTGACCCACCTTGAACTATAGCACCATTCAGACCATTCGTCATCCCAACTATAGGGTCATTTTCCCTCGGGCTAGAAAACTGAGCATTGGTTCCGATTTGTGCAGGGGAGGAAAAAGTCAGAGTAGCTTGCTTCGGGAATAAAGGCTGCAATTGCGGTTGAGCTTGAGGCTGAGACGGTGATATTAAACTTACACTGCTCATATTAATTCCTAAATTCATAGGGCTATTGAGCACAATATTATTATCATCCGCCTGTTGATTGGCCAAGACAACATGATTCTGAGACGGCTGTTGAAACCCTATGGTTAAACCAGAGGTGCTACCATAATACGTCCCATTCTGAGTTCCGGAAGGAGGCTGGACATCTTCTCTAACAACCCCTGCCTTTGATAAGAAGTCTTCTAATGTCACCTCACCAAAAGTCGGCTCCCTTTGGCACAAATTTAATCCCTCGCTATTAACACCGGTAGTTTCTTTCAAAACATCCCTCCAAACATCGTCGACAGTTCTTTGGCTAATAGTCCGTGGCAATGTTAAAGAGCCCTGCCTCTGTAAATTTCCGGTAGGGACAATCCCGTTCATTCCGCCACCTGCAGAAGATTGCAAAGCCTGGCTTTCTTCAGCAGTCCAAATGCTCTTCAAAAGGTCCTCCATGTTCATGGAGCCGAAATCCTTTCCGGGCCCACCCAAAGTGCTTTGGAACTCATCGAATGTGAGGGAATATATGGAGGACTGTCGAGCCAACGGGAAATCGCCACTGCCCTTCCCATCCGCTGTGTCCCCGAAGTTCTTGAAGTTCATGTAAGAGCCCATGACTGCGAGAGCATGAGAGTAGAGCCACTACCTGAAACACATTCACAAACAGTTCAGTTTAATAACCAATAAAACAGAAAGCAATATGATTTCAATAACCCTTTTCCTCTTAATCAATGAACCCGCAACAAGCAAACATCATTAAAAATATAGTTTTTAAAGAAATATCATGACAAACATTAGAATGCTTAGCTTTGAAGATATATGACAGAAGCATAAACATTAAACAAATCATTTATCACAGCTAATCTCAGATCTATATAGTAATCATACTTGTGTAAGCTTTCCAGCAAAAAAGACATCCTCGGGACGATCATCTGAACAGATTATTTTTCCTTTTCCACGCTTCATTTCCCAAATCAAAACCCTAAACCCCCAACTCCCCAAATTCGGCGGATTAACGAATAATATTATTCAATCGCAGAAAACCTAATTAATTGCACACACGTCAAATCAAATCAATCGATAACAAAATAATCGCACGCGTAAATCTCCAGATCGCTCGAAAAAACATCTCGAAAAGTTGTGTTTTTTTTAATTCTTTTTTAAGGAGAAAAAAACACCAAAACCTAAAATTAGAGGAGGAGTACGAGGAAGGGGGGTTTAGAGAGAGAAACAATCGGATTTTAACCTTGAGAGAGAGAGCGCGATCGTGTCGTTTCCTTCTTCTTCTTCGCCGGTGAGATGCTCGGTGGAGTCGACAAGTGTCTAATGTCGCTGTGACACGACTCACTACTTAATTTAAACCTTTTTTTTTTCTCGAAAAATATATATTTTATTATTTATTGGGGAAAGGTGGACCAATCAGAGCGCAGCTTTTGGTCACTTGGATGTGAGGGGTTTGCGAATGAGAGTGCCACGCGTGGATGAATCGTGGCCGTTCGCTACTGCCGACATGGGTTGATTAGTGGCGTATGTTTATTGGTTAGAGAAGAAATATTTAGTCAACGGAGATTAAAATATAGAAATAATACAATGCACGTGGGGGGTGTGACTGTCAGTTTGGCTACGGACTTGGGGAATGGGGAGGGGAGTGGAGTGGAGGGCGTATGGCTTCAAGCTGCAAACGAGTCCGGTGTGGTGCGGCTCGACTCGAACTTATTTTTATTAAACTATAGTAAATTAATGTGAAATAAAATGAATAAGTTTTATTTAATAATTATATTAATTTTTATGCATTAATATTATAGCTAAATTTGTTCACATGATTTTTTTATTAGATTTTGAACTTAATCAAACACAACTGAATTGAGTAAACCCAATCTAATTCAATTATATTAAAATCAAGCTCAAAAGAACATGACATAAATACGAGAAACATAAAATACTTGTGAAACAAACTAATTTATTTACCTATTAATATAAAAAATATTTGCCAATGAATTTTTAGGTTGCATTCCCATAATGTCAATATTTTTTATTTTTAAATCTTTTGTATTTGAGAAAAAATTATTTGGATTACTCAAATAGTCTTGTACGTATATAATTGCCTAGCAATTATCCAATTAATTTGAACAATATATAGAATATAAGGAGATTAAATTGGAATTAAAAGATATTTCAAATAAGAAATTGATTTTCCCATAAACATTATAGAAGTCAATACATTTATTACTACTCTTGAAAATTAACATAAAGTTCACAAAAATTCAAGGAAGAAAGTCTAGGAAATCTCATTTGAAATTAGTATATGATAAATCATTAACAAGTATTTGAAAAATTATTAATTATGGCCCCACTTTTTTAAACATGGGAAAAAATACTAATGAATTGTGACCATATTCATTTCCAATTTATTTGAACCAACTATTTGCAAGCAAATATCTAATCGATGTTGAACGTATGAAAAGATTAATCTGATATTTTTAAGCATTGAATTTCTTTTTGAAAAATAATTAGTTATAAGTAAAGATCAAAAAGTAAATGTATAAAATAAAAGTAAAATTAAATTTAAAAATAAAAAATAAAGTAATTATTTTCTAAAACAATCAAATTTTGAGACGGAGAAATTACAACAATATTCACCATACATGGGGGCTTACAGTAATTTTGAAAAGATTTTGTCTTAATTTGTAGCAAGCCCAAATCTAAGGGACATTAATGTAATTATGTAATTCAAATCGAGGGGCGAGAGGCGGTGATGGGTCACACGGACCCCCCCACCCTCAACCAAGGGGCCCACACTCTCTTCTCTTGATAAATTTCGTGTACATAATTCTCTTAAACCATTCCCGCTTTCATATACACACCCTGCTAAAAACGGCGCCGTTTTCATCCAATGGCGGCAGAATCAGACCCGCGACTGCGCCGGCCGCGCGCGCTGTCCAAGCAGAACTCGTGGTCGCCGGACATCCTCCGCGACGAGGCGTGGGCCAATCGCCGGAGGAATCATCTCCTGCGGCGCGGCCGCAGCGTGACCGACGATGATCTCGAGGAGCTCCGCGGATGCGTCGATTTGGGGTTCCAATTCGGATCGCCCGATCTGGATCCGAATCTCTCGTCCACATTCCCGGCGCTCGAGCTCTACCACGCCGTCAACCGTCGCTTCGACGCCCTGTCTCGCTCGGCTTCGTTTCCCGATTACGGCTCCGCCGGTCCTCCGTCGTCGTCCGCCGAGAGCCCTGGGTCTATTATCGATACAGGTTAGATTTCGCGAGCTATTAATGGTAATGATTTTTTAATTGTGGATTTAGTAATTGATGTGGTTTTTTAATTATGATTTATTAGATTGCAATTTTTATGTAAAAATAAAAAATAAAATACATAATTTAAAATCGATTTGTTCGTGAGCTGATCATGTTTGATTTGTTGAAATCGGACGAAATCGATTTTGAGTCGATGTCAATTTCGTTAATTTGACATTTTTTTCGGGTACATTGTAATTTGAAAAAATAGGTGATGATCCGGAGACGGTGAAGACGAGGTTGAGGCAGTGGGCTCAGGTGGTGGCGTGTTCCGTCCGTCAATTTTCGCCGTAACTAATGAGGTTTAAAAAACGTGATTAATTAGTTAATTAATTAGTAATTTTATTGTGGAAAAAAAATGCATTGGTTTGCCAATCCTTATCGATGGGACCGGGTTGTTGTGTACATTAATTGGAAATTATTAAGCTTAATTATTGGGGTTTGTTATGTTATTAACAAATCTTTTGGTTCCTATACGATATGACGTGCAATGCTTCACTCTTTTTTCCTTTTACAATTGAAATTTCCAATTTTTAATAATTATTAAACTTAAATTTGTTTTTTATTTAATTTTTTATTTGTTAATTTCACTATCATAAATATTTCTTATTTTCATTCTACTTGATTTATTATTCGAACAATTTTCGGATATTAAAATATATGATTGTTCGAGACGAGCTTATAAGATTTGAAAAGAAAATTTATGTGAGAAAATAATCTGAAATACTGCGTTGTGTAGTTTAATAGATTGCAAACTTTGATTCAACCATAAATTGATTTGGGTAATTGACTATACATAATTAAACAATTATGACCTTTTGAAATCAATAATAAGTTGATTGTTGACTTGGAATTTTGATTGTTGGAAAATTTAAATTTACTTGTAATTGACTAGCAATTGTATAAAACTATACTTTCAACATTCAACATTCTATTTTATTACTTTATTATGTTATCTTTTCTCTTTTCTACCAAATCATTTAATACTCATTCAACTTTTATATTTTACAATAGTTTTATTTAATAAAATTCAACATCATACCCATCACTCTTATTTAATATTTTTATTTTTTTATAATTTTATTTTTATTTCAATTTACTAAACAAATAGAAATATCAATTAATATTAAAATAAATTATTTATTTTTTTAATTTTATTTTTTTATTTAAAGTTATATTAATAGTAAAATAAATTATTTATTTTTCTGATTTTAAATTTTTTATTTGAAATTATCAATTAATAGTAAAATAAATTATTTATTTTTCTAATTTTAATTTTTTTTATTATAAAATTTTAAAATTGAAACAAACCTACATAATTCATGCATTTATCATTTGTTTGACATGTGTCAATTGGTACCACCCCAATAAATATTCAATGTGTTGAATAAATTCAACAACACAAAATACACTTGGATTACACAAGTGATTCAACCGGCCACTGCATATATTACACAGTTGAATTTATTTATTCATAGCCTCATTGCACATAGTCTAAAAATAAACCCGATGGATCATTGTTTCCAATGTTGAAAAAACAAAAAACAAAAATCGTTTAATTTGTAAGAAATAAACCCTTTGATTTATATAATTGGTACTCCCTCCTATTCTTTATATTTATCGTTTTGGATTTTTTAATATTTATTTTTTACTTATCGTTTTAGCAAATGTTTACTTTAATTACCCTTATTAAATATATTGTTATTAATGATAATTAATATATTTTGTATTTTGTTAAATATATTTAACCGCATGATTATGGAAGTTTAAGAGTTTTGTATATAAAAACTTCTTTATAATATAATTTAATATTTATTTATTAATTTTACTGTACAATAAATAGGGGTAACTTAGTCATATATATTTTTTTATTAATAAGTGTGAAAAAGGCTAGAACGACATATAATAAAAACACGAGGAAGTATTTGATTATCTATGATTATGTATAATTAAACAAGTATGACAGTTGAATTCAAACTTAATTTGACTGATGACTTGAATTGTGATTGTTTAATTTCAAATTAACTTTATTGGTAATTTAAACGATAATTCAACACTGGTAGTTCATAATTATGAGAACGTGATAGATCGTTGGTCCAAAAGCTCGAAAAAATCAATCGAGACTATAGATCAAAAAACGTTATTCCAGTCCAATTCGTTATTAAAAGTTGGTTTGAAGTGATGATTCAGCCTGATTTCTTATTATTCATTTAAAAAATTCACGACGGAGATACAATCCGTGAAAATCGGGCTATTTTGTGGCCAACTTTTCTATTACAAAAATTATTGTTTTGATATAATTATGGTAAACACTAAAACAAAAAATATGTGTCACGTGATACCACGCGCCTATTTTGGGGAAGAAAAATATCTGGCTGACGTTGGCTGAAGAAATGAAGATATTTATCACTGACGTGGCACCAATCCGCTGACGCTGACACGTGTCAAAAGCGTTTGTCTTGTGGAGCCATTAAATTCACTTTATCTCCCCACACCGCCTCACTCGTCTATCTAAAACGAATTTTTCCTTTTCTTCTTTTTTCCCCTATTTCTTCTTCCTTCAAAATTCATCAGTTCGAGTAGCGTATGGAAGGAAATCTCCGCCCGGAGGCTCCGTATCCATCGCCGCCGTCGAATCTAGGCCGCTACTCTGAGCTGGATCGGTCGGAAATAGAAAATGGTAAAGATATTCGTCGGAGATCGCCGGTAACTATCTTATCTCCGATCGATAACGTAGTTATGATTTTGTATTTTTTTGTATTGGGGATTTAGGGTTGATTGAGTATAGGTTTTTGTTCGTAATCTAACTGCGCGTGACCTGTGTTCGATTGTGATTTGTTCGGAAGATTATGCAGGTGTAACTGTAAATGTTAATCCATGGTTTTTTTCCTTTTCTTCTTCTTCCGATTCTTTAGATTCGTTCTACGATGAAGGCGATGAAGAAACAACTCTGTAATTTGTTCCTTCCGTGTTCATTGCAAGTGAAAATTTGATTGTTGTTTAGAATTAAGTTGAATTAGAAAGACTTTTTCGATAGAATCTCTAGTGGAAGCTTCTAGTTCTAGATGAAACTTAACATCGATCGACCCCCGCCTTTCCTCTGTAGAGTTTCAGAGCAGGTTCGATCCGGGTATTGGGAAGAAGGGTGAAGTATTTGGTGATATTGTGAGCCATGAGAATTGTGTCGATTATAATTTTAGGAGTTGGGATAACTCTTTTAGTGGTTTGTCAAAATTACTACCTCGTTTAGTTATTTCGATTATCATCGAATCCCTTTTCAAAGAAAATATAATGGGATCAAGTTAAAGCTTGTATGTATGTGTGTTGATGAAAAGGTTTATCGTCATATCCCTTTCTGCAGGATGATTGCACAAAATGGACGGAAGAGAAACACAATTCATATCTTCGTCAGTTGGAAGCCTCGTTTGTTAAACAGCTGCATCAGTCGAAGGTGGCGGCTGCGATGGGAAAGTGCTCAGACTGGAGCCAGAGAGAAACTCAAAAGGGGCCAACCAATGTGAGGAACTCATCCGAGAAGGTTGAGGAATTAATGCATTTGAAGTCCTGATCACTTTCCTTGCTGCATTTGCAAACCGTACAAATAACATGATGCGATTTATTTGCTTTTTTCTTCTTTTTCAGATGACAGTTTTACGGAATGGCTGTTGGCAAAAGAATAACTACATTAGGGATGCCCCTCGAGAGCTTTGGAGTACAATGAAACACGGGAAAAGGACATTATCTTCTGGATTTGCAACACATTCACGTGAATGTTCCTCCAGTGACCCATACCTTGGGGATTTGTATGACATTGAGAGAGGTGATTTGAACTCAATCTTATCGATGATCACTATAAACTGCAATTATTCCAAAATACCGTTTTTTAATTGGTAATGAAAAGGGTGCTATTTAAATCTGTGGTTGGCTTGGAGGAAATTTGCTTTATATGTATTGTATTCATATCTTGATTAGCTGTGTAATATCTTCTTCCTTCCCAACTTCATTTTGGTATCAAGATTTATAATTGGTGCTCTTTCTCACTCTCTTAAGCAGAGGGAACGGGTCAGAATTTTTTGGACGGAGTCGATGAATGCACAAGATTTGTGTCGCAGGCGAAAAGGTCGAAGACAGAATTAATGGATGAGAGTTCACAAGCAATTTCCTTAGCATACAAAAGATTATTAGAACATACATAGCTTTCATCCTTGCATGAATTCACAATTAATATACGAGCTCAAAATGAAGATGCAAGGAGCAAGGATATATTACTATCCTTGTAAAGGAAACATTTTGATTTGAAATTATCGTTTTGGGTTTAATGAGCTTCATGCATACTACAAATACATTGCCTCTTAATCCTTTGGCAGGGGCTGGAGGTGCTAGTTAATCGACTTTTGACTACCTTCTTTGGTGGAGGCTAGATGTGCAAGTTAATCAAATTTTGCTTCTACCAAAACCCTCGTTGATTCTTTGACAATTGTAGTTGTCGTCTTGTTAGAATCAACAATTGTAGTTGCCGTTGTCTTG
Organism: Euphrasia confusa; assembly: GCA_954870475.1. NCBI lineage: Eukaryota > Viridiplantae > Streptophyta > Magnoliopsida > Lamiales > Orobanchaceae > Euphrasia > Euphrasia confusa. Next base: position 11,616,423 of record OX940951.1, on the reverse strand, counting down.
TTTAGTTGTTCTTTGAGTTTTTTAAGGCATACATTATGTTTTTAGCCAACAAAATTTGCCTAAAAATGGAACAATTTAAACTCCATAGTGAAATGAAATGTTTGAAACTTTGAATCTAAGGCATACACTTTGTTTTTAGCCAACAAAATTTCCTATAAATGGAAAAATTTAAACTCCATAGTGAAATGAAATGTTTGAATCTAAGTATGAGTTTTTAGCCAACAAAATTTCCTAAAAATGGAAAATTTTAAACTCCATAGTGAAATGAAATGTTTGAATCTAAGTATGAGTTTTTAGCCAACAAAATTTCCTAAAAATGGAAAAATTTAATCTCGATAGTGAATATGGAATGTTTGCTAGGTAATAAACGCAAATACCTTTTTTTAACTTCATTTAATTTAATCCCTATTCATACTAACTACTGTTTTTATAATTTTTTCCTTTTTTTATTCAACACACAACCTAATTTGAAACCCAGAAAAAAATCAATCTAATAATAAAAAAAATATATATATATATATATAAATAATCAAAAATAATAATAATGCAGAAAAAAGGCCCGGTGGGTGAAAGTGAAATCAAAGCTTCTACAGAAACATTCTCCAGCTCTTTCATGGCGGACGAGCTTCGAAACATTGAAAATTCCGAACCCTAGATTTTGTTTTTCTCTCCTCTTTGATCTCTAATCGCAATCCTAAAACCCTCTCTCTACCGCGCACGACCTTGCCGAATCAATGGCCGCTGCTAACCAGAGGCAGCTCCCTAAATCCGAGGAACTATTCAATCGGGATGTCGCGACGACGTCGTATTCACCATCACTGCCAACCTCGAATTCGAACAGGAAAAAATGGTCGAACATTCTCCCAATCCTGATGGCCTTGGTGGTGATCGGAGAGATCGCGTTCCTCGGCCGGCTCGACGCGGTGAAGAACTCTGACCTGGTTAACTCGTGGGCCGACTCATTCTACCGCTTCACTAAAACGGCTGCTGGCTCGGCACCGGGTGAGTATCCGGATCGGGATCGGGTCTCCGAGCCCGAGAGGAGCTGTGAAGCGTGGTTGGAGAAGGAGGACTTTATTCCTTATTCTAGGGATTTCAACAAGGACCCCATTTTCGTACACGACGGCGATGTGGTAGTTTTTACTCTTAATCTTTAATCTTCTATTGTTATTTTTGTATGTAGTAGTAGTTTTTACTCTTAATCTTTAATCTTCTATTGTTATTTTTGTATGTAGTAGTATTCGTTTTGGGGTGTACTGATGGGATTACATTTTCATAAAAGGTTCATCAATGGCAGTGATATAAAATATCCGGAAATCGTCACCGGCTCTGGTTCTAAAACCGATGACATTCTTGTAGGATATTCTGTATACTAATTTTAGTAGAATATGTAATGTAGGACTGGAAGACTTGTGATGTTGGGTGTAAGTTTCGGTCTGATGGTGAAGATGGTAAGCAATTTGATGCGACGTTTGGGCTTCCTCACCAGCCTGGCATTGCCGGCGTGCTTAGGTCAATGGAGTCGTCTAAGTATTATCCGCAGAATAATATTACCACCGCAAGATGGTGGGTAAGCACACAATGTGTTTTTTGCCTCTTCTTTCGTTTCATTCTGCATCACAAATCAAATAAATTTTGGGTATTTTCTTACTAAGGCAATTATTATGGGCATTTATTCTAAATCATGACTGTCCAGTGATATTTGGAATGTTCTCTTTAAATGGAAGATTATCATTTAGAAAACTAGTCGAATTCTTGGTTTTATAATATTTGTGTCCTACTTTTTGATTGTTTGGATGACCTGAATATTTTGAAATCTATTGTTCAGTGTTATTTTGAAGGGGAATCTTATCATACTATCATCTACTCGTATCTTTTTGGTGAAGATGATGCCATACAACCCAAAATTATTCTGCTCATATTGACTAACTATTTAAATATATTTTTAATGTATAATTGGGATTGTGCTGAATTGGTCTGCTAAATTGATGGCAGTAAATTTCTTGATTCACAGGAAGGGATATGATGTTGTAATGACAACCAGCCTTTCATCTGATGTGCCCGTGGGCTATTTCTCATGGGCTGAATACGATATTATGGCTCCGGTTGAACCAAAAACCGAAGCTTCCCCTGCTGCTGCTTTCATATCAAATTGTGGTGCTAAGAATTTTCGATTGCAAGCGTTGATTGGTCTTGAGAAAGCAAAAGTCCAAATAGATTCTTATGGAGGTTGCCATCGGAACCGTGATGGAAGAGGTGAGTTTATCTTGATTTTTTTTTTCTGCTAATTGAAGTACTTAATACTCCGTACTTAATTATTCTTTTTAATGTCAAGTCATGTCATATTTTTTTAACAAAATAAGGGACAGTTCGATTTGAATAGGGTTGGAATTTATTGAGATTTTCTGTATGAATTTTTGTTTTGGAACTGCTTGAAACGAATTACATGAATATTTATTATTTCTGTTCTTCAGTGGACAAAGTAAAGACATTGAAGCGCTACAAATTTAGCTTGGCTTTTGAGAACTCCAATGAGGAAGATTATGTTACGGAGAAATATTTTCAGTCTCTCGTGGCTGGTAAAGTACTTTACATTTTTAATATATTTGCTTGTCTGTGTTGTTGTTTTGGTTCGATTATTTCTTTGTAAATGATTTTTGTAGTACCTCTCTTTCTAAAATATTACCTGCTTTCTCTAATTTGTTGAAACTTTATCTGATGTGTATAACAATATTTGTTTATCAAACATTGTAGGCACTGTCCCTGTTGTTATCGGTGCGGATAATATCCAAGATTTTGCTCCTTCTCGTGGTTCAGTGTTGCATATCAAGAAGGTCAGAGATATTGATAATATTGCCAAGACTATAAAGTATCTTGCTGAAAATTCAAGTGCCTTCAATGAGTCATTAAGGTACAAAAATACCCTTCAGGTCTGACTAATTTCTCATGGGCTGAATACGAATACCGCTTGACATCACATCTCTTTTAAATATGTATGCTTAAGGGGGTATTTGTAATTATCCTATTTTGTAAACGCATTCGTGTACCTTCACTGATATCCTTCTTGTCTTGGCAAGGTGGAAATACGAGGGGCCCTCAGATTCATTTAAGGCCCTTATTGATATGGCTTCAGTACATTCGTCATGCCGATTATGCATTTTCTTGGCAACCAAGATCCGAGACAACAATGAAAAGAGCCCAGAATTTCAAAAACGCCCCTGCAAGTGTAAAAATGGCTCCAAAACCACCTATCACATATATGTAAGAGAAAGGGGAAGGTTTGAGATGGAATCCGTTTTCTTGAGGTGCGTATTGTTTGTTTTTTTACTTTTTAAGTTGTCGAAACGTTTATGTGATTACATGTCTCGACTCTTATTCGTTTGTGGAATCCTTGAGCAGGTCAGACAGTTTGACCCTGGAGGCTTTATCCTCTGCCGTTTTACAGAAGTTCAAGTCTTTAAAATACGAGCCCGTCTGGAAACCAGAGAGGCCGGAAATCTTAAGGGGCAGTAGTGAGCTCAAAGTTTACAAGGTATATCCAGTTGGGTTAACACAGAGGCAGGCACTTTACACGTTTAGTTTCGAAGGAGACTCGAGTTTCAGGAATCACATAGAGAGCCACCCTTGTCCCAAATTCGAAGTCATATTTGTATAGGGTTCACTTTTTCCTGTACTATGATCATTAGCCACACTGAATTTACTAACCTGTTTTTAGGGGTAAAAAATGTGAGACTCAAATTTTACATTACTTTAGGTGTACATACTTAAATTTTATGCATAATAAAAGTATGATCATTGATTCGAGACAGAACGAAAAGTACGAGAATTAATCTTCACTTTCCTCCCTCTCCCTGAGCACAGCCCCGAACTTCTCGACCATCAACTCGACTACCAACGGAACCAAATCCTCACAAGCCACACCCTTCCTATACACCTCTCCCAAATGCGAGTCGCACCCGATCCTCCCCCCGACAAAAACATCGACCCCTTCCACCACTTTCCCGTTTCTGTCCCTCGTCATGCACCCCATGAACCCGATATCCGCCACCTGTACCTGCCCGCAAGTGTTCGGGCAGCCCGTCCAATGCATCCTCACGGGCCTCGTCACCGAAACCGCTCGCTCGACTTCCTCCGTCACCTTCATTGCTCGAGCCTTCGTCTCGATTATAGCCTGCCCGCAGAATTGGCTGCCCGTGCAAGCCACCAGGCCCCGCATGAGGATCGGAGGCTCGGGCGAAAACTTGTCTTTCAAGATGGGCTCTTGGAGAAGGGCTTCGACTCTCGAGTTCTCGACGTTTGGGATGATGATGTTCTGCTCGACCGTGAGACGGAGCTCGCCCGACCCGTAGGTGTCCGCCAGGCGGGCCAGCTCGTCCATGTCATCGGCCTGGAGGCGGCCCACCGGGATGTGGACCCCGACGAAGCTTCGTCCCTCTTGCTTCTGCGGATGGACGCCGAAATAATCCCTCCTCTCCCATCGGCTGTCGACTAGGTCTTCGGGCGATGACCTGTCGAGTTCTTGATGAGGCATTCTTTTCACCACTTCTTGTCTGAATCCTTCTATCCCCTGTACATGATCATGAAAGGAATTCATAAAGGCTACAAATACAGGGGTGTTTTTTATAATTTTGAAACTTTGGAGGGTACATTTTGTAATATACCGAATTTATTAGCATAAACATTTTAGGCAATGGTAGATAAACCTCTCTTAATATGATTATACCGAATAATCTTTCGAAAAATAATAATTTAGACCTAAATCTAGGACTTACTTGAAATTAGACTAAATCTCAAGGGTGTATTTGTAATTAATTATAGAGTAATTTGATCAAACTCACAAGTTCATCGATGAGCCACATCATTCTTGTCTTCTGTCTGTTCCCTCTAAAGCCAAGGTCTCTGTAGGCTTCGAGTATAGCTCCGCAGACGGGGAGTATGTCGTCCGCCGGGACCCACGCGTCGAGAGGGATCGCCTCGGCACATCTCTTTGGACTAAAGAACCCTCCCACCAGAAGATTGAATCCGAGCCGTCCGTTTTTCGTCGCGGGCATGTAAGCAAGATCGTTGATGTGCGGGTGCTCGTAGAGATCGTGCGACCCTATTACGCACACATTCCACTTCCTCGGCCTGAATATTTAACCAAGCAAAAAACGATAGTTAAACTAAAAAATTTCAGTTCAGTTCAAAAATTAAAATAAAATATATACACCATCTGTCTAATAGTCACGTTTTCCTTTTCGTGTTGCCTCTTAAGTATATATCAATAGTCACACTACATTTAAGTAAATTAATAATTATTTATATTTTTTTTATCTAAAAAAAAAAATTCATTTATTTTTTAAACACTCTCATCTACTTACTTTATTAAGTTAAAAAATACATTTTCATCGTATTCTTTTTATAAAAAGTCAATAACACTATATTTTTTTAAAATACTTTCGACTACTCTTGACTATTGTCACGGGTCGGAAGTAGTATTAAATTCAGTTGGTTTCAGCTCACTTTGAAATACATTCAGTTTAGTTCAATTCAAGTGAAATATATTAAATTTAGTTCAATTCAGTTAATTTCAGTTCAAAAGAACAAATCTAGCGAGTTAGAACTTACAAGTTGGTGAAATCGGGATTGCCCTTGGAATTAGCGGTGATGTATCGAGACAACGAGTCAGTGTAAGGCCTCGTGTCGACGATCTCGTGCGGGTCGATTCCGGCGATAGGGTTACCGACCGGATTTCGGACGTTGTCCATGCCGCTCTGCAAGCTCGTGAGGCCGACTTGGTCGAGGCCGTTCAATATTTCGGGCACGTCGGGCAAAACGACACCTCGTATCTGCCAGTTCTGCCTCGTCGTGATGTCAGCGCAGCCGTCGGATCCGTACTTTCTGATGACGCTCGCTAGGTAACGAGTTTGGGCGCTTGTGGTGACGCCGTTCGGGAGCTTTAGTCTCATCATGAAACGGCCGTCTGATGTCAAAACTTGTGGTCAGACCGACGGATTTGTATTTTTAAGTTAATAAATTATATTTTAAAATATAATTTATTAACTTTACCTTTAAAAATAAACAAATAATTTACTTGGAAAAAAAAAATCTTTTCTCTGAACGAGAAATATGTCAATTAATAAAAATTGTTTTATTATAAACAAAAAAAATATCTTTTCAAATAATACATATATTTTTTTTTGTTATTCCGTAAAATAATTTACATTATCTTCTCAATACAAATTTATTTATTTTATACAACTACTTTTTTAACTAATTTTTTTATTACTTTATTATACTTTTACTTTATATTATAAAATACATAAAAATTCAATTTTTTCTCTATATTATTATAAAACACATAAAAACTTTTTTTTTATGCATAGTTTAAAAAGATAAAAAGAGTATTTTTAAAATAAATAAAATAAGAAATTGTAAATAAATAATTAAATAAAAATTGTAAGAATGAAATATTATTTAAAAAAAAACAATTAAGAATAAATTTTCATATGATTTTGAAAATTGATTTGAATCGAACTATCGATGAGACACGGAAAAACATACAGTGATGCTTCCTCCGGTGGAAAAGGCCGAGCCACTTGAGCCTCACGTCGATGTCATCTTTCGTCGACTTCGACTTCTCGATCTCTTCGAACCCCATCTTCGCGAGCTCCGCGACTCCGTTCTCCGTGAACAGTTTCATCGGCTCCTTCTCAATCTTCACCTTCTCCTGCGGGTTTATCCCTTGCCTGAACTTCTCCTTCAGCACGAAATACCCGTCTCTCATTTCCACCCTCGGCTCCAGCCTGCCGGCGTCGATCTCCGGCGCCGTCACCGGAGATGTGGCCGGAAGGGTCGACATCGCCGGCTTGAAGCTGTTGAGCCTGGCGTTGTTGTTGGAGTTCGCGAGTGCCGACGTTGGCGCCAAAAACTTGTGAGAAATCGTCGATGACATTATGAATGATGATTTATTGTTATGAAATGGAGAGAGTATATATATATTATTATATATAATTATATATATTGTTTTGAAGACCACAAGAGGTGAGTCAATTGTTTGGACTCTTGATTATTGCTAAAGGTCATTTGTCTGTATTTGAATTGATGAGGAATATATCTTTGTGTCGTTTTAATAAATCGAGCCAAATCGAACGATGGATTGAGAGAACGTGCGGTGCTCTTAAACTGATTCGAAATTGATTTACCATTGAATTTTCGTGAAAATAGAATTAAAATGGCGAGTTTTGATCGATCTAGCCAAATTGATCGGTTGAAGTTTCGTTACTGGTTAAAAAAATTCAATACAGTTTTGTTTTAAATTTATTTACTAAAATGAGACGAATATTTTATTAATAGGGTGTGACTTTGAATTTTCGTGAGAATTAAATAAAAATACGAGGTTTTTTGGTGACAACTTTAGGGGTCATTTTGGAATATTTTATTTTGTAGGGGATGGTTTTAGAGATGTAGATTGGGATTTGGGAGTGTGGCGGTTGGGTTTGTCGTTAGTGACGCTTGGAGATATGTTTGAGACTTTGAGCCTTTTTTTCTCTTGACCCTTCGGAATACAATTTGGCTGGGCCACCATTAATTTATCATTTAGTTTTTTTTTTTAATATTAAAATTATACTTTCTTAATTTTAAATTTTTACTTATAATTATCTTATTATATTTTACTTAAATATATATTTTGAGACGAAAATATTATAATTATCTTATTATATTTTACTTAAATATATATTTTGAGACGAAAAGAAAAACTCTGTAGTACTATGGTTAATTAGTTCAGTTACAAAATATTACTCCTCGTTATATAAGTTATAACAATAATAAACAAAATTGTCTTTCTCATAACAATAATAAAATTATTAAAATTCCTTAGCTTTTTACTAACAATTTGGATCAAATTTGGATCAGTCAGTAATTCGATCGGTAAGACAACTGATAACCGACCTAAAAATGAAAATATCTTTGACCGACAGAGCGTTAAAAAATACTAGGTAATCCAGTAAACACTTTCCTCTAATCAGTAATCACACACGTGTTTTATTCTCTCCCTTTCTCCGTGTAAAAGTAGTGTGCAAATCACACTGAGCTGGCACCACTTTGGCTCCTGGGCGAGTCCCACGTACTCGCCAACTATATAAATCCCACATCCCCCTTTGACCTTTTTTCAATCAGTCAAACCAACTCAAAAAATATTCAGACACAGGTCAAACCTGACAGAACCAACCACCAAGAAAACGAGTTCCACCACCACCCCAATGTCGACGGCGCCGCGGCGGCTGACCTCCGACGAGGAAGTTTCGATCATGGTGTCCGCCCTGAAAACCGTCATCGCCGGGAACGGAGAAAACTCCGTTTTCTCCGTTCCCGCCGCCGCCGAAACCTGCGCGTTCTGCCGGATCGACGGCTGCCTCGGCTGCAACCTCTTCGGAAACGCTCCGGCGTCGGCGCCGGAGGTGTCGGTCAAGAAGAGTTATTATAAGAAGAAGAAGAAGTGCGGCAAGAAGAACTACAGAGGGGTGAGGCAGCGGCCGTGGGGGAAGTGGGCGGCCGAGATACGGGACCCGCGGAAGGCGCGGCGCGTCTGGCTGGGGACGTTCGACACGGCGGAGGGCGCCGCCAGGGCCTACGACAGGGCGGCCGTCGAGTTCCGTGGGGCCCGCGCGAAGCTCAATTTCTCGTTCGACGATTACGAAAGGGCGAATAGTAGTAGCAATAATAGTAATAATACGAATGTGGCCGACTCGTGCGATGGGGATTTTTGGGAATCGATGATCGGGCGGGAAGAGAGCGAAGAGTGGACGAAGATAATGATGTTGATGGACTTCGGCGACGGCGACGGGAGCTCGCCGGATTATAGTAATGGCGGGACTTTTCAGTTTTAGTCGTAATATTGTACTCCCTAGTATTAGAAGACGGGCTGGGCTTTTCGTGCGGCCTATAGATTTATTTTAATTGGGCCGGACTACAAGTTGGTGGGCATAATTTTACTGCTGGGCTTTTTGTCTCCCAAAAATTAAAGCAAAAATACACATTTGTTTGGTAAATTTGACTTTTTTTTATAAGATAAGAGTGATGCACACTCACTCAGTTTACCTGACATTTTTTTTTTGTATTTTAAAAAATTATACTCCCTCACTTCTTCTACTATGAAGAAACATAATTCACTTCCTTAATAATTTAAAAAAAAAGTGTGTTATCCTTTATAAAACCGAAGAAATATCAATTTTCATTTTATTGAAAAGAGACTAAAATTAATTTTCTGTGTACCAATAATGTATCATAATTTTTTCAAAATTAATCTTCTAATACTAGATCAAAAGAGTAATACTTCATCTAAAGCTTTTGTATAGAAAAAATAACACACAATTAAATAAATAAAAATTATACGGAGTACTTGTTGAATAAAATAAAATAGGTGTAAAAATGAATTAGCTGAAAATCTTATACCGTACAAATTAAAGTTTACAAGTTACAACTATTGAAGAGATAAATAGAATATTTGGTGTGCTTAGGACCATAGTTGAGCGGTAATGCATGTGAAAATGTTAATATAATTTCTCGACACAAATTTCGGCTGAAAGAAATTTACATTGAAATATTATGAACTTTTTTCCTGTGTGAAACATGTTAACTCTCTCGCATAAATTTTTGCTACTCAGCACATTCTCGACATTCTCGATATACATCCTACTCTATAAATCCTTCCATCGAGGGTGGAAAAATTTCGCGTCTTTTCTCATTATCAAATATAAATAAAAATAAAAATAAAAATAAATAGAATATTTGATTGGAAATCTAAATATTAACGCGTGTGTCAAAAATTTATACTGTCTCTGTTTCAGAGCTATAGTCACACGTGGTCAACGCTGACTTTTTTTTACCATTAAATTTTATTTTAGTTATTTTTTCATAATTTTTGTGTACAGTTTATATTAAATTTTATTTTAATTATTTTTTCATAATTTTTGTGTACAGTTTATCATACGTATTTGACGGTAAAAAAAAATTAGGGTTATCACCTGTAACTATAGCTCTGGGGAGTACTCTATATCCACGCGCCTATTTAAGCGTTCTTTCCTTCACTGCCAAGTAATCATCCACGTGTCTGCGTCAGATCTACGCCAACTCGTTTATTCCATCGTATATATTTCGTCACCGCCCCAATTAATATCGTTTCCCTAATTTCTCTTCTAAATCTTCTCAAAATCAGTCTCAAATATCTTTCAATTATCCGAAACTCATTTTCTGAGTAATTTTCTCTCTCGAACTTTTATACGGTATTTTTCCGATCGATCGAATTCTCGTCGGGAAAGAAACATGGGCGCTTCACAAAGTCGCGAAGGACTCGAACTTTCCGATTCGGAATATTCCGAAGAGGAGGAGGATGAGAAGGAGGAGCAGGACTCTGACGACTATGCCGATGCAGAGGATCGCACACCACAGGTTAGCGCGAAAACCCTAGACGATGTTGATTCGAGGTTACAGGCTTTGAAATTGAAATACCAGAAGAGTCCCTCCCCTTCCGATCGAAAACCTAGCAGTGCTGACCTCCGGAACGCCGTCAAGCTTTACCTTCACATCGGCGGAAACACGCCGAAGGCGAAATGGATTGTTTCGGAGAAGCTGTGTTCTTATGATTTCGTTAAGAAGTTGAAAATAGACGACGAGGACGAGTACGATGAGGGTGATTTGGGGCGCGGTGAAGGATTTTGGGTCTTGAAAATCGGGAGGAAAATCAAGGCTAGGGTTTCGACTGATATGCAGATGAAGTTTTTTGGGGATCAGAGGAGGATCGATTTCGTGGACAACGGCGTTTGGGCGTTGAAATTTTTCAAAGACGAGGAGTATAGGGGTTTTGTAACTAAATTTCAGGACCATTTGTTTGAGAATGTTTATGGGCTGAGACCTACAGAGGAGAATAAAGTGAAAGTTTATGGGAAGGATTTTATGGGATGGGTGAGGCCGGAGGAGTCGGATGATGCGATGTGGGAGGATGCAGACGATGGTGAGTGGAAAAGGCCGGATAAGAGACCCGTGGAATTTCCTGATAGGGAGAGTCAAGATTTGCTCAAGGAATTTGAGGAGGAGGCTGTAGGTGGTGGGATTCAAAGCCTGGCTTTGGGGGCACTGGATAATAGTTTCATGGTAAGTGATTCAGGGGTTCAAGTTGTGAAGAACTTTAGCCATGGGATTCATGGGAAGGGAGTGTATGTGAAGTTCGATGACCAGAAATTCGGGTCTGGTGCTGGGAACTCTGGTTCGACACCTAAGAAGGCCCTTTTGATGAGGGGAGAGACGAATATGATGCTCATGAGTCCCTTGAAGGAAGGGAAGCTACAGTCCCCAGGGCTTCTCCAGTTAGATATCGAGACTGGTAAGATTGTTACGAATTGGAAATTCGGAAAGGATGGTGCTGACATCAGTATGAAGGATATTACTAGTGATTCAAAAGGGTCCCAGTTGGATCCTTCTGAGACGACTTTCTTGGGATTGGATGACAATAGACTGTGCCAGTGGGATACACGTGATAAAAATGGAATGGTTCAGAAGATAGCGAGTTCAAGCTCGCCTGTTTTGCATTGGACTCAAGGTCACCAGTTCTCAAGGGGGACGAATTTCCAGTGTTTTGCGACGGCTGGGGATGGTTCCATTGTCGTGGGGTCTCTAGATGGTAAGATAAGGTTGTACTCGAGGACTTCTATGAGGCAGGCGAAAACTGCTTTCCCGGGGCTTGGCTCGCCTATAACTTCAGTTGATGTCACATATGACGGGAAGTGGGTGTTGGGCACGACGGACACATATTTGATCTTGATATGCACTTTGTTCACGGATAAAGATGGAAAAACAAAAACAGGGTTCTCTGGGCGGATGGGAAGCAAGATTCCAGCTCCAAGATTACTGAAGCTCACGCCTGTGGATGCTCATCTGGCTGGTGCTGATAATAAATTCCATGCTGGCCATTTCTCTTGGGTAATTTACTTGTTCACTATACATATACTGCATTAATTCTGACTTCCTTTCTTTTGTTGTTCCCTATGGAGTTCGTTGCATGTAAATTTTGTGTATGTTGGTCATATTCATCCTAGATGATTTTTCTTGGCCCTTCTTCTTTATTTAATGATTCACATCATAAAACACAAATCATTACCTACTGGTTGAACGTGTTGTCATGGAACATGGTTACGTTGTAGTTGCTTCCTTGAAATGTTGAGACTTAAAAGCATTCTCTATCAATTGGTATACCACCATATACATGAGGAGCTCCCTAGTCTCTTTTGAGATTCTTATATTTTTAAATGAGCTTCTGTGTCATTGCAAAGGCGCGCCTTCTGTAAGAGTAGTAAGAGTTTAGGCTCTTATTATTTCTGGTTAGTTTTCTGTTTAAGGCAGGTAACATACGTTAGTTCCAAATTTGGTTTCAAAAAATGTGCGGATATGATTTTTAGTTTACTGGATGTTTCATTCGTTCTTTTTTCACCTGCAGGTTACTGAGAGTGGAAAACAAGAGAAGCATCTGGTTGCAACAGTAGGCAAGTTCAGCGTAATATGGAACTTCCAGCAGGTGAAGAACAGCGCCCATCACTGCTACCAAAACCAGCAAGGTCTCAAGAGCTGCTATTGTTACAGGATAGTGTTAAAGGATGAGTCCATTATCGAGAGTCGGTTCATGCACGAAAAGTTCTCGCTCGATAATTCTCCAGAGGCACCTTTGGTTGTGGCCACTCCTATGAAAGTTACGTCTTTCAGCATGTCTGGCAAGCGTTGACGAATGCCGTGTGTGTTATGATGTTATTTTTGTTTCTGTTATTTTTTCCTTTCCTTTTTTTGGATGCATTTGGATTGATTTAGTGTGTTTTCAATCTGTAATGGTTTTCTTGTATATATACAAACTTGGTATGTTTTTATTGGATCACTATATAGGAACCAAGAATTTCAATAATTCAGAGTTTTTCATCTCATGTGGCGCTTTATTTTGTTAATTCGGTTCAAAATCTAAGGATTAGTAAATAATCTATTGGATCACTCGAGACTTTTTCATTATTAAATTAAAAAAAAAGATTGGATTTTTTTTTTGTTTATTCGGTTCAAAATCTAAAGATTAGTAAATAATCTATTGGAAATTTGGGATCATTTTCATTATTAAAAAAAAAATTGAATTTGGTATCACTGAGACTTTTTCATTATTAAAAATAAAAAAAATATTAGAAAAATATTCGCGCCAGGTAGGGATCGAACCTACGACTTTCTGCTTAGGAAACAGACGCTCTATCCGCTGAGCTACAGGCGCTTTTTACGTTGATCAAATGAATACATTGAAATTATATTAATAATATTAAGTCACATAATTTTGATTAATAAAATTAATCACATTATTTGTGAATTAAATTTTGATTTAAGAAAATAAATAAGTCCAAACCAAATCCATTGTCTTATTTGTATGGAATGTTGACGGCAATCTCGACTGTGCTTTCTAAGGTTTCAACAAAGATAACGACAGGAGAATAACAATAGTCGAAGTGTACCAGTTTATGACTGACGTCTCGTACCATGATATTACAAATTACAATGTGTTTTTATTAGTATTTGATGTTCCTCCAACTGATATATAAAGAAAGGTCAGATAATCTCTATGGCTAAGACCTGTTCACCAGCAAGTAAAGATAACTAGAATACGGATCTTTTAGAATACGAATCTTTTGTGTGCCACTTAAATTCAGGCGAAAATCCAATGGAAATTTCAATAAGACAAACGCAAAAGCTCCCCTCAATAAGAGCTCGAATTCAACATTAAGAACAGTAACTTGGAAATCTCTAGTGAATATATTCATGGATGAAAAGAAATATAGTACCACCATAGGAAATTTCATTTTCGTGCTACCAACCGATAAAAGGAAGAAAATTGCAGTACTTTTATCAACAAGCTCCAGAAACAAGTTACTATAACATATTGAATGATTAGAACAAGCAATTATTCTCCCCGAACGCATTCATCAAGGCACACATCACCAATCACCACCATCAATCGTTCAAACAACTTACCAGTAGTCATTACACGAGCATTTCCCATTCTCGAAATGATGAAACCTTTTATTGTCCCTGACAATCAGCTGCCTCCCGACAATCCTCGACATGATCTTGATCGCATTGTGACAATCCCCACAAACACGCAAGTTCTTGATTATCCTCAGCGGGGTCCGCGCCGGAGTACTAATCAGACCGTAAGCAATCGCCAGCCGTTCACTATGATAAAGCAGCGCCTGCTCCTTAGCCTCCTGATCGATATCGTGTAGAACGTACCTAGTGTCTGGAACATAGGCTTGCTGCTTGTTAGCTTCCCTCAGCTTCTCGTCATCTTTGAACAGCGTAGGGTTTCGAAACTCGGGTATTCTGTTCCTCCCCACGAGCATGTTGATCGAAGACTGCTTCTTCGGGGGTGGAGTTGGAATCTTGTTTGTAACCGCTTTCGAAGGGTCAAGATTCACCATTAACTCCTCTGCACGATCTTCGAGGTCAATATCTCCGTGTATGCGCGCGTAATTCATCAATGCCTCCCAAATGACGGAAGTGGGTTCGAACGGGAGCGTCTCTATATAAGCCTCGGCTTCAGCAAGATGACCAGATTTCCCAAGTACACCCAAGAGTCCCAAATAGTGTTCGATCTGAGGGGGGATTCCGTAGTCGGTTTTCATGGACTCGAAATGTATGAACCCTTCTTCGATAGCTTCAACACTAGCACAAGCTTCAAAAACGGCGCAAAAAGTTTCCCCAGTCGGGGGCAAGCCCAGTTTCCTCATCTGCTCGAACAATGCCAGCCCATCATCCCCAAGCCCGTTATTCGCGTACCCGTAAATCATCGAGTGCCAGGTATCCATGCTCCTGTCGGGCATATGATCAAACACCCTTCGTGCGTCTGTCATGCTTCCGCACTTTGAATACATGTCGATGACCTTGTTGTTCAAATGCAGGTCGCCTCTGAAAGTCGACCTCAGGAAGTAGTCGTGCACTTTCTGGGCATCCTCGAATTTCTTGGACTTCCCACAGAGCTCGAAAAGCAATCCGAAACACTCGGCACTATCCGCAAGCACGCCCTGCTCCAGTTGTTCTATCACTTCCTTGACCTTACCCTCTCGGCACAAACTCAGCAAATCAGAAACGGGAGGTGGTGGGGTCGGTTCGTTCATGACCGGATATTGGTTCTGAAACTGGCTGTTGTTTCCGGCAGGCTGATGCTGCGGCCCCCGATAATTCCGGTCTTGATGCTGGGGGTAACCCTGGCTCTGGTTCGGGTTTTGGCGATAAGCCTGGTTCTGCGGCGCTCCTTGGGGAGGATAATTCCGATCCGGATTCGGATTCTGGTTTCCCCTATAACCTTGATGCTGATGCGGAGGGTAATTCTGGTTCTGCGGAAAACCCTGATTTGGGAAATTAGGGTTAGGGTTTGTTTCCCCCCGTGTAAAATCACGGCGACCGGAATGGGAATTTCCTTGATTCGGGTAGCCCTGGTTCACCGCGCCGGTATTATTATACCCCTGATTCTGGAAATAATTGTTGGTGTTATTATTCCGATGGTTTCCGAAATCATTGTTCCGCGGGGCCCACTGGTTGTCGGGATTGATCGGAGGGGACGAGTGCTGAGGATTCGGGCGGTGGAAACCGCCGTCGGGCGGGGCGGAGGTCGATAGAGCTCGGACGGAGATGACAGAGTGGTTTAGGGTTAGGGCTTTGGGGAGTGATATGAAGGGGATGGATGAGCGTACCTTGCCGGCGGCGAAGGAGAATCGAGCTCGGAGAATCGCCGATAGAGGGGACGCCATTAATTGTCGGTGTGGAAATTGAAATGAAAACAACTAAACAAGTAAAAACCCTTACGGGAAGTGATAAACCCTAATATCAGACTGATCGGGCGGGTCTGTGAATGAATCGTTTAGGGCCGACCCGACCCGACCCGACCCGTATTCATTTATGAGCAAATTATTCTATGGAAACACTTCTCTTAGTAGATTTCGATTCACTTGACTTATTGTTTCTCTTGTTTTACTACGAGACGTTCAACTCGACTCGATTAGACTGACTTGAGTATTTCACCATGATTAACTGACTGTTTATTCCTTAACTCGGTTAAAATAAGCGTGTCCACGTGTCTATGTCGTGTCGTGTTGTGTGTCGTTCGGTAATTCTAGATCCAATTGCTGAATACAAAGACTTGCAAAGCTTTATTAGCTGTAAGTTTGAAAATTATATGTGTAAAACAAGACAAAGTATTGTTCACTTGATGGGAAACCAAAAGAAACACACTGCCAAATATTCTTCACTTTTTTTCATAGACAAGTTTTGGTCTTCTTCATTTTTTCTAATATTTCCTAATTATTCCTTTTTGAAACCTCATTTGACTAATCCAAATAAGTAGAGGATTAACCATGTGAGCTCCAATTGAAAAATGTGAGAATCTTTTTCATCTATTTCACATTTACTATATCATTCAATGGGTATAATATAATTATTTTTTCGACATTATATAAATTTTATGGATCGAAATTTTGGTCCACACAGCGATCTGATTACAGATCTTTGCGTGGTGCTCAAATTGCAACGCTTGTACGCAATATCTAATTGAATTCTAACTATATACTCTATACTACATATTTCATATTTTTCAATACGATAACAAATATTTTCGATTTTCGATATTTTAAGCGTAAATTAATGTGGTTCGAACCTCAAAAAGTAGTGTTTAGTTTTTAATGAGACGGTCGGTGATTGTAAATCGATGGGGTGTGGAAAAAAAGCACATGCTGACAGTTTGGCTATAATCCACCACATGCATGTTTACTCCTCACCTGTTTTACATGTTGAGAGTGTGTGTTTCTTTGGAAAATGTACAAATTTTCACCTTAAAATTACGAATCAATCGCCAATATTACAAATTGCCATATGTTTTTTTTGGTAAAAAACACAATTAAGATCAATCAAATCGGATATATTCGATAACTTAAAACTTAAAAATCGAAACAAAAAATAAAATAAATTAAACTAAGAATGCAACACTGCAACACATATCCCTTCTGGCTCCTGCTTCCCATGTGAATCTTTGTCTGTGTACTGATATTTCTTTTTTTACCTCAAACTCTTTCTGTGCACACACATGTACATTTTATATTGTATGTTTTATTTCATTATTGTTTTGGAGTTTTAAACGGGCAATGGAGTTGGACCCGGGCCGGGCCAGGGCCCTGGACAGAAAGCGACATGACCTCCTCGACGACAAACGAAAATTGTGTCCAAAATTTGATGTATGGGCTCACTCCAGCTATGTTCGAATGGCGTGGCCACAAATTGTTCCATACAAAAATTATCTTCATTCACAAAGCTCTCCTTTTAAGTTTTAATTGCTCTTGGACTATGGCGACGGCACGAAAGAAGTTATCGAGACATTTACGAATCGGACGAGTCGCTAAACTTTCTGACTCGAACCCGATCGGTTTTATCGGAATGGTCAAACATGGAGTAATGAAGGTTTGTTAAATGGAATAGAATATCCACTTCTCTATCTCCAAACAGACTGGTATTATTGAGGTGGTCTTTGTCTTGAATAATTAAATAATGCTACACAAAAAATTAGAATAATTACAGAAAACACCCATAGGTTTCTCTTAATTGCAAAATCAAACCTCAAAAACTAAAGTATGCCTATCTGTAATTAGGCCAAACTTCAGGGGTAAATATTGGTAACTATATAGTTCTTCCCTAAAAAAATGGGACATTTTGTAATTTGGATAAACCTCAGGGGTGGTATTCACAATTAACAGTTATCCCTAGAAAAATTACAAATACACCTGATTCATTACTATTTGTAATTTTGAAAAGAAAAAAAAAATGGGCCATTTTGTAATTAGGCTAAACCTCGGGGTAGTATTCGTAATTTATCACTTGTAAAGAGGAAAACAGACAAATGCATGCACATGAGTACCAACACTCACTGCCCTATATAATGGATTCATTCTCACACTGTATATGAACAACAACTCCAACAGAACCTAAAACTCAAACCCACTAAAACTCTGTTTTTTTTCTTCTATTTTCCATGGCATGCTTAAACATGTTCAACAATGAGCAACACCAAGGCCTCTACAACACGATGAGCCCGAGAATATCGTTCTCGAACGATTTCGCTGATCTTCGTGAACAGCCCAATATCAAGCTTGAGAATATTTACAGAGAAGCCCCCGTGTCCTCAGAATTCGCGTTTTCAGCCCCCAATGACACTATGATCTCGGCCGATGAGATCTTCTCCAAGGGGAAAATGATCCCTTTTCAGGAAAACCGAGGAAAAGCTGCGGCCACCACTCTCCGGGAAGAGCTTCTTGCCGGAGGAGATGATGATGATGGTGACGTGGATGTGCAGCCGAGGTTAGCGAAAGGTACGAGCCGGTGGAAGGAGAGGTTGGGTTTGAAGAGATCACATGTTGCATCTAGGAGATCTGATAAGAATTGTGATGGATCTAATTTGGTGAGTATAGATGAAATGAAGGTTCAGGAGATTGTTTAAAAATGATTTTTTTTCTGGTGTGTGTGTGTGTGTGTGTTTTGTTATTGTACAAATGTTTGCAGGTGTACTTCTAATGTAATAGTAGTACTTTGTATTTCAATTTATTTCTCTATTCAGTATTAGTTCATGGGAATACAACCCGAAACAATCGAGCTTCTTTGCCCGTTCGACCTAAGAAACCCGAAGCAAACCCACAGTATGAGACATTTTCAGTGACACTTAAAACGAAAATTATGACAGGGGAGGGAGTAATAATTAAGTTTATTTTCAGTATTATTTTTTGGCAATTTAAAAACAACACATGGAAAAATGAATATAGTACAGTATATGAATAAAATCACTCAAAAGAATAAACAATATGTGAGCATATATTTACAGCAAAAATATAGTACCCCAAGCAAAATGAACATGTGGCAATTATAATTACATTGAAAGAAAATGTTCAATAATGCCCCAACTACAAGCATGGGGTATAGGTGTTAAAACCTATCATCATCACATCCCCACACATTTACACAATCTACAGAATCTGTGAAGAAACTTGAAAATGCAAAAATCTGTACATCATATATACATCTGAGCACCTGAAAAACGAGCATATATTAAGTTAACTATCCACGACCAAAATGACGTTAACTATGATTAGTTGTAAAGAGTTTGGCTTTAACACAAGACCATATATCATGTCTTCGTGATGTTCTTACGTTAATTAAATCCAGTGACAAAAGTTGATTCTCAGCGTATTTACCTTAAAACTAGATAACTGAGCTCATATTAAGCCGGTGAAGTTTCTCGTAGTAGTCAAGTGCCCACCTACTGCATGGATTCCCGATGTGGGGATCTGCCCAGGTATTTTTCCAGCGACTCCCTCTTGCGCTCGGGATCAAGGCTGCCATTCAAAAATCTCCAAAATAAGGCACAAGAGTTTCATAATAGGTATACAAAAAATAAAAAGACGAAACCATTTAGTAATAAAAGAGCACATAGAGAAGGATTCTGGACCTGTTCCGGAAGCCGAGAAGAGCACAATGCACAGCACGAGCAGCACCAGAAGCAGGGGCTATAGCTGCAGCTGGAGCAGACTTAACAGCAGTCGCCAAAGCAGATCCCATACTTCCACCTCTCTGGTACTTTTTCAAGGGGGACTGTACCAGGGCAGAAGCTGATTTTCCCAGGCCATCACTAATGCTCTGGTAAGCCTGCCAATATGAATATTTATATCCTTGTAAATTTCTATAAACTATGGAAAATATAAACTTAATGGAATAATTGCCGAAACGGGTTTAGTGCGTCTCTTGAATGATTAGTTGGTATGTGATAATTCAAAAGTAAAACAATATTAACCTGTTGAATTCCTTGTTGGGCATCATTGGGCTGATTTGATTGCACATTATTACCCACTCTGCTTTCTACTGGCCATGGCACTGAGGGTGGAATACTAGCAAGAATATCCTCTGCTTGGAGGAGGATGTTATGAGCTCCCGCAGCCAAATGTACACCGAGCCCAATGGCTTCAATAGAAACGCTTCTAAGGAATTCAAAAGTGCCTGTCATACGAAGTTCATTTAGATTTTAGAGACTCGAATTAAAATCCAGAAGGATCAAGTAAAAGATGAAATGATGTCTGCTGGTGTTTGACTCGAAATGAAAAATACTACATCAAGTGAAACGGAGTTCACATGCTCCTAAAATTTTATTTGTCAAGCTTGAACAACTAACAGAATTAAATACCTTTTTGCATTCCTTTGAGTAGCCTCTGATCCTTTTTATAGTTCTTCATAGGCAGAGACACCAACTTTGCAGCTCCAGAACCAACAGCAACCAATGACTTAATTGGAGGAAGGCCTTTGAACAGTTTATGAATCTGATTTTGAGAAATGTCCTCCAACCATTCACCCAATATCGTCTCGCATACACTTGCCCAGCCATAGAGACCAACTCCTTGAACGTGTTTGAGTTGTAACTCCACCCCCTTCCAAGGAACAAGATTCACAAGTTCAACATAGTTGCCACTACTTAGCGCAGTCAAGTCGACACGGAAAGGACTGTAATCGACTCGGATTAGCATCGGGCATATGTCAAATTTCTGAAAGTATGTAAGAAATAGCTCTTTATTGATTAAGAGGCCCTGTCGATTGCCACTCTTCTCAAATGGCTCTCCTGCTTTACTTGAACCCAGAGGACTGCTTGGAGAGGAGTCAGCTGATAAATTTTTTCCTCCGAAGAAGTTGATGAGGAAATCAAGTTGGCTCTGATGAAGATGCAACCGCAAGGGGAGCATAGTAATGTGTAACCGGTTTTCTTCTATACGTATCAAAGGGTCTGGTCTAACAGCTTCTAGAATTATCTTCACTGCTTTTGAGGAGAAATTTCTTGGATGCTTTTTCGATTGATGATAGCCGAGCACCAGCTTCCAAGGTGCATCATCACTTCTATCAGTCAGACTGAAATCCTGGATGGTTAGAGAAAGCCTTGAGGCCGATATTTCACCATCAGGGTAAACATCATAGTCAACCCCTACACCAGAAAAAGCTAGCTCTAGACAAACAGCTGTATCCCTTGAACAAGTCACCGTAGAAGTATGAGAAGTCCCCTTACAGTTGGACCAGTCTGAACCACCGTACATTCTCCAAACAACATTCATGTTCTTAAGATTTATGCGGCCCTTGGCTTTCTCAACATCAACATGATCCGAATTACAGGAAGAAGCTTCAAAGTCTACAGCCTTGGGAACATTAATCTGCTCCACTTTTAAAGCATGATTTTCTATTATTCTCGGTGACGTATCTGAATACCATCCACCTTTCCCTATTTGAGGACCTGCAGCAGTACTGGGTTTGCAAGAAAGAATGTCAGGTGACTGTTTTTTCAAAGCAAGTCCTGAGAGGGGGCGTAAATTTGATAAGAAATATTCTTCTATAAACCCATTTTCTTCTTCTGATGAAACCCCACTAGCGACGAGAGGTCTATCACTGGCCAATGCGTAAGAAAAATTAATATGGTCATCGGTGTTCTTATCAAGCTGGAAGACATCCTCACATATTTCGTCCATCAAATTCCCAACCGCAGATTTCTTACCTATTTTTGGAGTCTCTGGCTGAGAAAGTGATGAATCACCACCTCCTGTCTTTTCGTCATGGATCTCAGTAACCTGTTGCGTAATATTCCACCTATTCTCCAAGTGCACAACATAATCTTGCATATCAGGTGCAAATAGCTTTTGGAGTTGATCAGCCAATCTAAGTAATCCAGCTGTCGTATCATGACACGTATTTAACATGACATGCGACTCTTCACATTCTAATTCCCAGGTAAGGCCATTTTCACAGTTCTTCCTAAAGAGTGCTTCAATATGGGCCTCTTGTGCAACTTTCACACAACCAATCCTTCTAAGATAATCTACACTGTAAGCACTGCCAAACAACTCGGGTTCAGACACCATGCATACAAGCAAACCTAAGTCTTGAATTATAACTTTGTATACCCCTTCACTGCTATCAACGGAAGTAGTATTAGACAGTCTCAAGGAAGACGCTGCCAACACACAAGCAACGTAGTGCTCCTTAGATTCGTCAGCATCCAGATAAGAAAATTCAAGACCTGCGTCTTGAGTAGCTTTCAAGTTTTTCAAGTGCGGGTCATAACTCAACCCAATATCCACCAAATTTAGAATGAAAGAGGATCCACACGTCTTGTTCAGGTCATCTGCTTGCTCGAATTCAGAAGACGGTAGGCTGAAGAAGGAAAATATTGTATTGAACCAATCCATGCGGCCCCCAATAGCAACAATAGTGGCACCTCTGACAGTTATTGAAGTAAAACTATGATTGCTTTCGGGATCCCTGAAGTTTATAATGTCAGAACCTGAATAACCAGAAGATAGAATATTAGAACCTTCTCCATCCCCACGACCCATTGTAGAGTCACTGCATGATACCAGAACAAACTCCTGATGTAGAGATTTAGTAATAGAACCCCATAAAGTTCCCTGACCATGGGACACCCACAGGAAATTGGCACCCCTTCTCCCACCAATATTAGATACAGAAAGCAACTCAAACTTGTCCACTTGAAGAGTCAGATTTGACCAAGAACCAGGAAGTTCTGGGAATATGGTGTGCTCGTCCATAACAGAATCAATCCCCACAGAAACCGTTACAGAATCGAATTCCACAAGAACTGATGTTTGTGATGCAGAATGTTCTTCCCTACTTTTGACTGATTCTGAAACAGTGCTTGAGAAATGCTCAAACATTTCATTTATGAGGCCGCATATGTTCGCATACTGAAATTTATCAAGATTGATTGTAACAGGGGGTAATTGTCCATGCAAGAGAAATGCAGAGCTTGATAGTATCTCTTGTCGAGTACAAGTTTCAGAATTTTTGCGGTCTTTAACAGTTGTAACGGATGCATACTCATAGCCTTTTCCTACAATCTTATCTTCACCCCTTCCATTCTCAGAAGAAGCCAAAAGCTTGGCTTTCTTTGCTATCGAAGGGCCGGTGACAGGGCCTTCTTGCCATAACATACTAAAGAGAGACATATGACCAGTTCTCTTCACAGCAGAAATAATCTTCTCCACTGAAAAGCTAGGCTCCTGCCTGTTGTAGGTTTCACTACCAACAATTTTATCTTTAAAAGCTGAACTAATTGAAAAGAGATTAAAGTCACCAAAGGTAAAATTCAACGAGCATGATGTGGGCACAGTGCATTTCCTGTCCGAACTAGCAACAGATGTTGGCTTTGGATATCGAACATCTTCCCTACCAAGTGTTGTCGAAATAAAATCAAAAGCAATAAATTGGTTGCAAGAAGAGTTGCTGCTAAGACCATTGCTGTTCTTGCGAGGAAAACTCAAAATTATCCTAGCATTTGGCAGGAATATATTACCCTCTAGATTTTTTTCGGTTGGCACATTGGTTGGGCGTGAAATTGAGATTTTTTCTTTACCACTCAGATGTGAATACCCATGGTCCTTTGTCTCTGACTGCAGAACAGAAACACTCCCCATAAGAGTTGTGTCCTTACAATTGGCTATCTCGTTCATAAATCCAAGCGTCATAGTAATTATTTCAAAGTTCACCCAGCAAATAAAAGGTGGCAGTCGTAAGGAAAAAGAGGTTGGCCCCACCAGCGAGCCACTAGAAGAATCCATGTTTATCCTGACATGGCACCGAGTAATGTCGGAGGTTTTGAGCAATGTTACACTGACATCTTTACCACATATATCTTTGCCATTTTTCATGTGGAAACATCTATAGGTGTCCTTCGTGCTCAGTGAAATATCTGCAGAACAATTCTCTTGGCTGTCTATTCCAGTATCTTTGTCGGAGTCCAGGAAAGTCCTAAGAGCACCTTGCACACCATCTTGCATTTTCCGAATCAAGGTACTTTCAGAATCTTCATTACAACCATGCACATTTAAATCTTCCACATCGTTTTTAGGACATACGTGATCAACCAGTTGAATATGTTGTACAACCACTTCAAAATTCATTTCCAGAGGGCGTACCTGTGGCCATTGCAATAAATCTTATGTTCATGGAGTTAATTATAAGAAATCAAGTGAAGGACTGAAGGTATCAAGTAAAGACAGGTTCACAAGCTCTAACCAAGGAAACAGAAAGAGAAACCCACGTATATTTACCTGCACTGCAAGAAACAAGTCGACGAACTGCATGCATAAACAATGAATGTTGGAATCGATATTGGCCTCATTCATCATTTTGGGGGATCGTTTCTCGTCGTCATCAGTCAAAGATAAAAGAAGAGATACTTTATCTATGGCTGCACTAAAGTTGGTTTCAACATGCTGCTGCCCTGCACCCAGGTGAATAGAAGTACGAAGTACTATTAATTTCTGAGGTAGAAGAAAAGTTGCGATGCAGTACTGGAACAAGTGCAGTTAATTATGAAAAAAAAATTATTACTAAAGGCCTGTGGATATATTCCTGAGGTTGGTGGAAGTCAAAAATCACAAAAAATTCTTAGTAACACGTCAAACTAATATAGTAGTACCAACTTGAATGTCAGGCTATAAGCAATAAAACACATACAATGAGTGACTTGTAGAGATCCAGAAGCAAGACTGGATGCCGCAGTTATCGCACTAAACACAGAAGATGTCCAGTTCAACATGCCACTATTCCCCAATGCTGACTGTGAATTTCTTAGTCCATCAAAACACTCAAAAAATTGGTCCACACTGCCAACAAATCATTTATAGAGGAAAAAAAATTAGAACAATTTTTAGCAAGCTTTAGTAATATAAATTACAGTAGGTCAAAATAAAATAGCAGAGTTTTTTCACTCTAATGAAATATAAGAATAAATTTCTCTGAGCCATCAAAACATGTGCTGACAAAGAACTCAAAAACATTAAGGGCCGACAAAGTCGCAAAGGAGATTGATCAATCGAGTTTTTGCACCTTTCAAGCAAGCAGCCATGTTTCAATCAAAAGATAACTAGATAAGATTGAAATTGATGCCTGATCCAAAATACCAGTTCGTTTTATACAAGCACCACTATCATAACATTAATAAGTTCTTAAAGAAGTTCAACACATCAAAATATAATTTCCCAGAAATTTTATAAACCTTAAAAAATACCAACCTTGCCCCGAAGTCTTGTTCTTCTTCATTTATATCTTTCTTGCTTCTACTAACCCAATCAGGTATAAGATGTGACTCTGATAGTAGGCTATGAACATGTTCCTTCTCCATCAAGTAGCTGTTGGTAACAAAGCCTTCGTTATTGCCCAGACAAGAACCCGGAGCAGATACAATATCTGATGGTTTGTGATGACCTGTGTCCTTCCTCTCACTATCACCATTAAATAGGTCCCACATGGAGACGAAGGTTCTAACAGTACTAGGTTCAAGTCTTAATTCGAGAGGCTCAACGTGAAGATCAGCATCCACTTTGTGAATGTCTAACGTACCATTTTTCCAAGGTAAACTCCACTTGAGATTCCCTGAAAATCCACCCTTTTCTCCAGAAACGACGGTGGTCATGTTACCAGAGGAACACCAGTTGCCAATACTTGTTTCAGCGGGAAAATCAGGTGGATACAGATGATCCATACCATCCATGTGAAGTAATTCTAGCACTGCCCCTTGAAATTTTACAAAGTTTGTTAATCGGCTTATACCTAGAATATTATGGGTCACGGTGAAACTGCTGGAAGAAGCACCTTCAGAAATATGTGTTCCGCACTCTACTTCACTAATCCGGAGCACCAAGATTCTGTCCAAGGCATTCCTACTTTCTTCTTCCCGAACTGGATCAAACGCCACAATCACTTTCTTGATTTTCCCATGGAATCTGGTTAGTAGCTCCTTCACCATGTTGGCAATGGTTTTTACTCCTTCATGAACACCATCAGCAGACGAACTCACTGCCTCACCGCCAGAAGGCTCGTTGTCTTGCTTTCTTGAAACGCCGTTTCCGTTTTTCCTGTGATCGCAGGTTTCGAGATCATCACCCATACTTTTCACTCTGCGAGGAGCAAGAACGACCTCAAGTTCGTCTATCTCAACTCGACAGCCACCTTCCTTCCAGGGCATGGTTACTGTGAGAGACCCAACCGAACCTTCTTTCACTAATAGTGCTGTTGTTCCGAACTGAACAGGTAATCAGAGTTCAAAATCATACACTTAAAAAATATTGGTCTTCAATTAAATTAGCAGCTACACACACACTAAGCATACCTTCTCGTTTATATAATCAACATTAAGGGAAAGATCAGAGAGCTGAATAGTTCCGGCGCCGAGCTGAACATCGAGCTGATCGAGATCAATATCTCCCAAAATAAATTTCCCCAATTTCTTCTTCAGCAGAAATTTGAAAATACGTTTCACAGCCCACCGCGAAAACATCGCCTCGGAGGATTTCGAAAAATTCCAAGAGAACATCTCCCCTGTGATTTATATACGTACAATTTCGGAGTATATTATACTGTAAAAATTGTGTTTTTTTCGTCGGTGCTCTTTCCGAAAATTAGGGTTTTCGAGAGATCGTATATACATAGGAATTGGATTTGATGGAGGATAGAACCTCCATCGTCAGGTGAAATTCAGAGGATTGAAAACAGAAATAATTATTTAATTTGTGTTTTCCTTTAATTAGGGTTTTGAAGTAAATTGAATTGGGAATGCTTGTGTTTTTGGAGAGACGTGTTTGGTTACGAAAAGGTTTCGTGTTTGATGATTAAATTGTGATACTCTATTATAGTATTTTATTGAGGCCTCTCGATTTTCAAACACTTTCATAACAAACCTAATTATTTTGACACCACCCATAAGTTCACATTTATTTTAGACAAATTGAATTATTTTGACACCACCCATAAGTTCACATTTATTTTAGACAAATTAGAAAGGAATTGTCCTCTTTACCTTTACCTTTTCCAAAACAAAACAATAAAGAATAAAACATAATTAAAAAAGGTCCCCACCCTAATATTCTCTCTCTCTCTTTCCAAATCTTCAAATCGGTCCCCCATCCTCTTCAAAAACCGCCGCCGAATTTTGAGAATCAAAGGAGAATTTCCGGCCAGTCGAAGCACAATGTCAGGCAACAACGGGAACAACGAACAACAAGACGAGCCACAATGGCCGATTCAACCTCCGGTAAGTGCCGAAACCTAGCTTTTTTCAATTTCGAAAATTCGATTTTTTTTCAATAATATGTTCAATTTGATGCGTTAATTGCTAGTATTTGCGTGTATTATAGTTCCTTATTGTGTTTTAGTTGATTTAGAATCGAAATTCAGTGTTGAAATGCTCGTTTAAATGTCTGAAAATCTGGTTTTTGGGCCGCTGTTCCAAGCTACACGGTAGCGCTACACGGTGGTGATTTTCTCGGTCACCGTGTAGCTACCTACCGTGTAGCCGATTACTGATCTAAAAATCCCGGTTACATGGTGTGATTTACTCGGTCCCGTGTACCCGATTAATCGGGTACACGGTACCGTGTACCCGGTCAGAACACGGTACCGTGTACCCGGTTAACCGGCTACACGGTACCGTGTAGCCGGTCAGAACAGAATTTTTTTTTTTTTTTATTTGATTAAAAATGCAATATTTATTTATTTGACTTTGTTTTTGCAGGAGGGATTCAACTGGAGGAGGCCACAGTTCATTCACACGACGAAGAACCTAAATTTGTACGATAAAGATGGCGTACTAGAAGAAATTAAAGCCACGCTGACGTCCATTGACCCTACCCATGCGACTATTCGCACATTTAGGGACAGTTGTTTTGGGTTTTTTCTCTGGATTCAGAGATCCGGAAGATCAAACGTGGCCATGCATCACCTCCTAGCTCGGGAGATCGTGGGTGCGACGATACCTCCGTTCGAGCATTGGTTTTTCGTCGGGGGTCAGACTATTCGCTTTCGAGCACAGGAGTATGCCCTGATCACCGGACTTCGATTTGGTGCTCACGCATTTGATCCTTCAGACAGGGCCAGCCACTCGATTTCTGAGGAGTCTATTTACCACAGACACTTCAGACAACCTACGCTGATTTCAGAGCTTCGTACGAGATTCAGGTCTCTGAGTATGGGCCACGACCCGGCCGACTACCTGAAGGCGGCCAACTTGCTGGTTTACTATTTCTTTTTGTTGTGCCGAGACAACATCACGGTCGAGAGTTGGGCTTGGGCTTTTGTCGAGGACGTTGATGGATGGGAGTCGTTTCCCTGGGGATCCTACACCTGGCAGATCATGTCGCACTACATCAGCATAGCTGCGATGAAGCCCGGTCAGGTTGACAAGAGGGCATACCACATTTATGGTCCAATTTGGGCCTTTCAGCTTTGGTCGTACGAGGCCATACCGAGCCTGGGCAGTGTCTGCGGAGTGCAGATGGAGAAAAGAAAGAGGCCTCGGTTTTTGAACTGGAAATCGATTGGATGCACCCTCGATTTCACTCATTTCTTCGAGGACGATGAGGTAAATTTTGTGAAATTAATGTTTTAAATTATTTATTTCCTTTAATTAATGCTTAATAAATTAATTTTCATTTGTTTTCAGCTTGTGGTCCTCTCGACTCTAGAGCCGACACGCAAGGAGGCGAGGAGTGTATACTACACTTCGTTCCTTAACAGAGGAGCAGACGAAGTGAGGTATGATGCTCCTGCTAGGATTGGACATGCTCCGATCGGAGCACAGGCTGCAGAACCGGTGACGAAGAAGAAGAAGAGCTTGATAGAGCGCGTGGCCGGACGCGTGTCCAAGGCAATGGACAAGATTACGGGCGATGTCCCTCAGACTAGTCGACGCACGCGTGACGACAGGACACCCGATTCATCTGCCGAGCGGCATGCATCTCAGCGTGCATCTCATCGAGCCCGACGAGAGCCCTCTCCTGCAGCTGAGGCACATGAGGCACCTGAGGCACCTGAGGCTTCAGATGACAGTACCGATCGACGCATTGATCGACGGCTCCACAAGATCCTCAACGATGAGTCTGAGACTGGATTTATGGGCCGATTGACTGCCCGGATGAGGAGGATACAGAAGGAGGGCAACGACAGTCTGATGGAGCAGTTTCGGGGGTTTTTCGGTCGCAGGCGATACTCTCGGAGTCGCCCTTGTCCTTCTGATGCATCTCAGGGCGGTTTTCCGGCTGCTCGGCATTCTATCAGCGCGCCTCCTCGCTATCAGGACTCGGAGCCCGAAGAGTTGGTTGATGTTGATATCAGGGTTTCGTCTGGGGACAGGCGACACAGTTTTGCTGGTTATCGCAGGTCGCCACTTGACGAGCCGACCCATGCCGAGTCTTTCCATGCCGAGTCGACCCACGTCGAGCAGCAGCCTCAGGTCGAGCAGCAGCCCCTGTACGAGCAGCAGCCCCAGTACGAGCAGACGACCGTTGGCGATAGCTATCGCACACCGGCACAGACTCAGGCTGTCTGGGCAGATAGCGGTCATTCTTCGCCACCGAGGGCGCTGCGTGATTTTGAGGGTGTCTTCGGTGCCTTCCCAGCGATTCCCACCCACGGCATCTTCACTCCGACTACTGCTTATCGGCCAGAGTATGATCCTGGTTTTATTGTACCGAGGGGGGCTGATATACCGCAGGAGATCGTTGATGCAGAGACTTTTTTTCCGCCTGCGTCTCAAGTCGAGTTGTTCAAGATTACATCTCCCGTGGAAAATGAACACGTAAAAGAGATTGCATTGTCGGAAGAGGAGAAAGAACTTGGGGATGATGAGGAGGAGGAGGATGATGTCGCCGAGAGTAGTCTCGGACCCCGTGTGAGGAGGCCCTCGGCAGCTCTTCGGAGCCCGTACGTTGCGCAGTTCGCTCGGAGAGGCAGCGAGAAGGTTAGGGCGCTCTATTCGATGTTCCGTCGTGAGGGGCATGGAATGAGTGTTTATATCCCTTTCAACGAAGTGTATCTGGACCAGAAGTACTTCGAGCGGATTGAGTCACTACATCATTGGTACGCGGACATGGTAAGTTAATTTGTAGTTAAACTTTGAAATTTATAATGTTTATTAAATTGTGCTTAACTGTGATATGTATATTTTTCAGGAGATTGACATGTACATTACGTACCTGCGCGACAAGATAAAGTCCGGCAAGGGTTTAAAAGATGAAGTCACTCCAAGGAAGACTATACTCTTGTGTACCGAGTTCTTCGTAAGATCCAATCATCCTATCAAATACAAGTTTTTTTTATTATTTTCCTAATACTAATCGTTTAAATTTATTTTAAATTAACAGGGCGCTATGAAGACCCAGTACGCTAGGATTGCGATCCCACGTGCACATGCAAGGAGAACGAACTTGGAGAAGAAATATGAGACCTGGGCACCGCCGGACTTCATGCTGAAATACATCACGGGAGACGGTAGGCACGAGAGTTGGGAACACGCACGAGAGGTAATTTAAAGAACCGTACATTTTTTTTTTAAATTCAATTTAATATTTTAATTTAATTGTAAATAACGTTTTATTTTATTTTTATTTTTGTAGGTGATAACGGTCTGTAATACCGGGGACCATTGGGTCGTGATAAAGATTGACCTGAATCTCTGGACTATACAGTTGTACGACTCGTTGTGGTGGCGTTGTCCGGAAATAACTGCCAAGTCTAGTGTACTAATGCCGGTGTTGGAGTTGTTGCCTCGTCTTTTGGTAGCTGCAGGATTTTGGGAGGGTCCAAACTTGTTTCATCGAACCCACAAGAAGACTTCTATGCAGGTCGAAGCCCCGTTGGAGCAGTTTATCCAAGTCGACAACAACAACTGCGGCCCGTACGTGTGCATGTACTTGGATCGTCTCGTGAACAAGCACCTCAATCACCGGGGTAAAGAAATCGACGACGGGTACTTGATGAAGTATCGTCGATATGTAGCTCGAAAAATTTTCAGTTTGAGTCATCGAGACCAGTGATTTGTATTTTGGATGATTTTAGACTTTTTCGTGTGCATGTGTTTGGATTGATTGGTATGTGTGTTGAGATTGATTTGCAGGTTTAGCTTTGATATTAACTAAATAAATCCCGTCAAAATTTTTTAAAATTATTTATAATATATTAACTTATTAATTTAATAAAATTTGTAAAAAAAATAAACTATTTTATGTGTGTTTTGATTGATTTTGGTGAAATAAATGTGTTTTGATTGATTTTGGTGAAATATTTCGATTGAATTAAGTGAAAAGCGGCTGAAAAAACGGGGTCTGCCTTTTTTTTACCTTCGGTCAACTCAATTTGGGGGTCAGTCAACGGAAGTCAACTAATTTTGGTCTTAGTCAACTCAATTTGGGGGTCGGTCAACGGAAGTCAACTAATTTTGGTCTTAGTCAACTCAATTTGGGGTCGGTCAACGGAAGTCAACCCTCAGGTCAATGGGGTGATCCGCGGGTTCCTTAAGGAGAAATGCGGGCTGAGCCTCGTGTTCCACAGAACTTCTCCTTGGTACACGGTGGCTACCGGTTACACGGTCACGTGTACCGGGTTCTACCGTGTAGCCTTAACTGACCGTGTAGCCAAGAACTGCTCGGTCAGTTACTCGGTAACACGGTAGTAACCGGTTACACGGTGGGCTACACGGTGTTGACCGTGTAGTGTAAAAGAAATTTTGATTTTCGTTTATTTTAAGGCATTTTTCGATTGTTAACTTGTTCTTGTAGTATAAAACATCATTTTAATAATCAAAATGATTCAAATAACATAAACAACTATTGAATTTGACGAATTAAGTGATTACGCATGAACAATTTATTACCTATGTAGATAAGATTGTGACAATATTAGTAGAATGTTCGAAAAACGGTCAACATTCTAAGCATCTCATCTTTGTAGTCCTATATTGGTTGTTTTATGATGTTTATTGGATGTATCTAGTGTTTTAAATGATGTTTCATGCTGAACGTAACAACAAAAATGCTCGAGAAATGCTTCAAATGTTAAAAATTAATTTTAAAGGTAAAATGATATCATACCTTATAGCGGCACAAGCATGACGACACGGTATTAGGTCTAAGTCGAACTCCCGACAATCACACGTGCGATTCGCGATATCCACAAGATAAGACCTGTCATCCTCCTGAACTCTGTATAGGGTATTCGCACTGACCTCCCCAACGGTAAAATAACGGCTCAACTCATCCTGACTAGTCAACTTGAGTAATGCCTCTTCGGTCAGCTCATGGTCATTCTGTCTCTCATTAGCTTTCCTTCGTTTCTCGTCAAACCATCTCTCAATCATCGCACGAATCGCCTCGAGCATCGCACAGACTGGTAATCTCCGTGGCCATTTGATAGCACTGTTGAAAACTTCGGCCGCATTCGATGTCATGAAACCGTATCGTCGTGCGGCACAATGTGACCTCGCCCAGTGCTCAACCCCGATATCAGTAAGGCGACTATAAGCACCCTCTCTACTAAGAGTCTCCACATTCGAAAAATGCCTTTCAAACTCATCCACCTGATAACTATAGGCAGCACAGTATACAGCTTCGACCACCTTCTGGCCGTACCGTGCTAGATTCTTCGAGAGGTGGTGATAGCACAACGCACGGGTCGCGTGGGGATAGACACTCCGAATAGCATTCGCGATGCTCTTATGCTGGTCGGACACAATGAGGAGATCCTCGTCGTCTGTATCGTAGCAAACTCTGACGTGCTGGAGAAACCACAACCACTCCTCGTCATTCTCTATCGGACCGATACCAAACGCAAGCGGGAAAATATTCTCATTCCCGTCTTTTGTGCAGGCGACAAACAACACACCGGTGTTTTTCCCTTTCAAATGGGTGGCGTCGAGTACTATCACAGGCCTCAGAGTGCCCTTCTCAAAGGCACGAATGCACTGCCCGAGCGCAACAAACATGCGGCAAAACACGCCCTGGTCGGTCGTCTGAATTTGGTACTGAGTCCCGGGATTATGCTCTCTCAGCATGTACAGATATGACGGGAGCCTCTGATACGATCCCTGATAGTCGCCGTACACTATTTCAAGCGCCAGGTTCCTCGCCCGCAGGGCGAAGTTGTAGCTGATGTGAACTCCGTACAATCTCCTCAAATCCTCAACCATATCTTTCGGCTTCAGTTCCCGATTGCCGACTAACTGACGTGCAAAGAAAGTAGCCGCAACCCTGCACGACACCTGTCGATCCGCAGTCCTCCCCAAATTGTTACGGCACGTATGATCCAAGTTCAGCTTCGTAATCCTCCAAAAGGTGTTATCGGAACCCGTGGAACACAATCTGAACGAGCATTTTTCACGCCCCAGCTTGCAAACGAACGTCACCCGTTCAGTGTTCGAGCGATCAGTTTTGCACTCTACGTTATTCTCCATGTGATACATCCCCACCATCACCTTCAGATCCTGTTTCTTTCGGAACGTGGCTCCGACTGCCATCTGACCGTAAATCGGTTGGTGTTCGACAGAACGCAACGGAACAGCGGGGTCAAACGTCGGTAGTGGAATGATCCAATTGCGCAGTGGATTATTCTGTGCATTCTGAGAAGCTTCGGTTTGCTCGCCACCTCCCGCATGAGAACTCGAGGACATATTACGGCGCGACATGATCTTTTTAACCACGCCCGGCTGTCTAATCCATTCGGTCCACTCCGTGGTCAACGATACCAAGAGATCGGACTGACGGGCTTCTTCTTCGTCCTCGGAAGTATGTACCGCCTCGTTCTCGTTCTCTGACGGTACCTCCTCGTTCTCGTTCTCTGACGGTACGCCCCGATCGCGGTTTTCTCCTCCGATATTCACTTCCGGCGCAGCTCGTTGTCCCTCTACTTCGACGACGAACACAAAGCACTCGGCCCTTTGCTCGTCTAACATGCGGGACACATCTTCGTCACAAAGCATAGGAGCTCGCACGCTTCGCATGTCATAGCCTCGGGTATAACAATACAACATGTAATCGACACTGGGCGGAGGGCGCAAAACCGCACGAATCCGGCTCACGAGAGCGTCGAGTGTAATTTCTTCCCTACGAAAGAAGAGGCACATATCTACTCCGTCAACGTAGCCCTCTCGATCCCAACGACCACCGTAACGTACCGTGATTCGTTGATTCGACATCTACAATTACAAAACACAGTTGAATTCAGTTAGGGAACCCAAAATATCCATCCAAACGCATAAACAAAACCATTATTAGACAATTTAAAAAAAAAAAATGAAAAAACGGGGTTTGTACACGGTCACTACACGGTCACGTGACCGTGTAGTGTCCTTGCCGTGTTACCGAGAGCACGGTGACCGGGTAATACCCGTGTAGTGCGAGCCCGTGTAACCGAGCAACCGGGTAATCTACATAACTACACGGTGGCTACACGGTCAAGGAAACCCACCGTGTAGCCACCGTGTAGTTATGATTTTTTGCAGAAAATCGAAAAAAAAAAAACCAGAATCGACGCGTTTCGACGTACCTTTCGGCCGGCGAACTCGGCTGCCCTTCCCACGTAGATTCAGACGACGATTTTTGTAGAGATGATATTTGTTTGAGAGAGAATGAAGTTTTGTTTTTTGAAATGGGTTTAGGGTTTGAGGGTTTGAGGTAGGGGAAGATGAGGGCATTCATGCATGCAATAAACACACTACCAACCTCAAATCTGATTTTTGTTGTAGTGGGCCCCACAGTTTTTTCTTTTTGATTTTTAAGGTTTTTAAATGGTTTTAAATAGTTTTTTGTATTATTATTTGAGAGAAATTAAAAGTAAGGGTAAAGAGGACTTTTCCAATTGAGTTTGTCTAAAATAAATGTAGTTTTATGAAGTGTGACAAAATAAATGGACTTTTTATTTTTGTGTCTCTTAAGTTGTATTCCCACTATTTTATTTATAAAAATAGGAGTACAGTATAAGGTAACTCCATTAAAAAATTTATTTTATTTTTATAAAATTAAGAAAAGCAAATTTTAAAATTAAGATTTGTTATTTGTACTAAATTGAACTTAACAAATTTGAATTATGAATTGAATTATACTGAGTTAATTTTTAGACAATTTTAAATATTTAAAAAAAATATGAATAATATTTTAGAATTGATTAAATTATTGAAATATTGATGATAATTATTTTTTTACATTGTTTTATTTATTTTGAATTGAATTCAATGAACTTGGACTAAAAAAATTGAACTAACATAAAGTTTCAAAGAATTGTATATTAGTTTTTATTTTTCTAACTTAATTTTATTTCAAATTAATTAAGTGTCATTCAATTTTTTAATTTCATTTCAATTTAATACATTTAAAAAAAAAATTATTGAATGAATGATTTTAGATATATAATATAAGTTCATACTTAAAATAATATTAATTTTTTTAAAAAATATTTAATAAAATATATAAAAATAATAATAATAATAATAATTATTATTATTATTATTATTATTATTATAAATTGGTTTTATTTTATACTTATTTTAGTGGGAATAAAATAGATATTTGTAATAACGTCACACTATCCATAGGCGCTACTTTCGAGAAGGGGTAAAAACTTCGAATCCCCGGGTAAAAAAAACTACCCAACTTGCGTCTGCATATTTGCATACGACAAAACTATCAACGACGCCGAATCATTTGACCTATCTAACAGGAATGGAGCTCCGGCCCGGCCTCTCAGCTCTCGTCACCGGCGGCGCGTCCGGCATCGGTCGAGCTCTGGTTCTGGCGCTCGCGCAGAAAGGAATTTTCATCACAGTCGTCGATCTCAATCAAGGCAACGGGGAACTGACCGCAGCCCTAGCAGAAAGGGAAGTTTCCAAGTTTCACGGCGACCTGCAATTTCCACCTGCGATATTCGTCAAGTGCGACGTCTCTAATTCGAGTAAGTCACCGATGTTCAGATTTTATTTATTGATTTATTAACGGAATTAGTGTGTGGTGAAATTATTGGTTTGTGTCATCGCGTGTTTTAGGTGAGCTCACGGCGGCTTTCGAGAAGCATGTTCGGACTTTCGGAGGATTGGATATCTGTATCAACTGCGCGGGGATCACAACTTCGATTCCGTTTTACAAGGATCGGACCGATGGATCTGAGTCCTGGAGACGCGCTGTCGATATCAATTTGGTCGCCGTCATCAACTCCACTCGCCTCGCGGTATAAATTGTAGTTGAATTGTTTATTCGACTTTGAATTTGATTGGAATTTGTGTATTTGTTCGATTTTAGTGTATCACATCGTTGCAGTCATGTGATTCGTCATCACGTGGAGTTTGTTGATTAGCTTGATTTACATTGATTTATGTCGCTGCTTTAAGAACTGACTCACTTTTGGTACACAGATTCAAGCAATGCAAGAAGCTAAAAAACCTGGTGTGATCATTAATGTAGGTTCTTCAGCAGGGTTATACCCAATGTATGCTGACCCTATTTACTCTGGAACCAAAGGTTTGTTGCCCTTTGCATTCGTTTATACTTGTCTTTTTTGGTTTATATTCTTGATCTACTACAGCTTCGTTTTAGTGCATATCGTCCTTATTTTCTCTTTCACTATACCCTCATCTGGTTTCTATCTAATGATAGAAAAAAAAACTTGCAGGTGGAGTTATTCTATTTACCAGATCACTCACTCTTTACCAGCGTCAAGGAATCCGTGTCAACGTACTTTGCCCTGAGGTGAGTTATGCTGTTTCTGGGGCAAATATATAATTTGGTCATGGGTTTAAGAAACATTATAATATACTGTATTTCATTTGAGAGTCTTTATTTTCTTCAGCATGCATGTTGTTTTAAATAGCAAAAAATGGTTTATAGAATGATTGGCCTTCTGCAGTATGTTGAAACCGAGTTGGCCTCTAAGATGGATCCGAAGTTTATCAGTATGATAGGGGGCTTCATGCCTATGGAAATGGTCGTGAAAGGTATAGATCTTTCCAACTCCTATTTTTTTTCGTATGCATATTGAGGATGATTTCATTTTGCTTATGTTTCCTTAAGATTCTTATAGAAAAATGTTCTTGCTTATTTCATCTTCACATAATTTATATCAGCATTGTACCCGAAAGTGAACTATTTGGAGTAACTTTAGAATACAATAGTCAGTAATAATTCCAAAAGCAAAATGGAGCAGTTTCAAGTAGCTTATAAAATGCAAACAGATCAGCATGCACATAAGACTTCCTCATTGATTATTGTTTTAACTATTTTTTCTTCTCTCCCTTAACACCTTCTCTATGGATACTAATTTACATGACTTCACTAAACACTTGATTATTTTGTGCGACTACTAAATACTTATTTTGCCATTTTTTGTTCAATGCCTTCACTAGTTCACTGTGGTTTAGGTTAATCTTTTACTAGCAAAATTGTGTAGGTGCCTTTGAGCTTATTACCGATGAAAGTAAAGCTGGGTCTTGCTTATGGATTACTAAAAGAAGGGGCTTGGAGTATTGGCCAACTCCTGAAGAAGAAAATAAATATCGTATACGCCCTAAAACTTCGAGGAGAAGATCTCCAGATGTGCTCACTGAGAATATTGAAGTCCCAAAAAGTTTTGAGAAGATGTAAGTGGACATATACAACATTGTTGCCTTATCCATTTATCATGTTCAAGTGGCATGGTTCATTCATGTGATATACTGACAGAACTGTAAAGCGTCAATAGCTAATTAATAGTTACACAAAATAACTTCACCTGATCTTGAATTTCAGGGAATGGTTTCTGTGATTGCCCTTTTTTGCCTCTTTTTTCACTATACATTTTATATCCAAAACTATGTACCTGCAGCCTGCTCTTTGGTTATCATGTTAATTCCACTGTGAAACGTGAAAATGCATTCATACTAGTCTATATAATTTGATATTGTTTGCAAGCCATTTATCTGATCTTGTATCTTCTTTGTTTTGAATCTATCCTCTAGAGTTGTTCACACTCTAAGTCACAACTTCCGTAATGCGACAAGTGTAGTTCGGGGATCACTGAGAATGCCACTTAAACCAGATTATGTTTTATTGAAAATCATATATGCTGGGGTCAACGCTAGTGATGTAAGTTTGTTCTAACTAGTAAATAAGTATTTTAGAGACCGGCATATTTCTTATGAGCCTACTTAAATTTAGTTAAAGATTCTACCTATCCTAAATAATTGATTTGACATGAACAGATATTCAATCATCATCAAAAGGACAACTTTTGATTTTTGCATAGTACATATGTTCATTAATGAAACTAATATGTTACCAGGTGAACTTTAGTTCTGGAAGTTACTTTAGCGGGGGTAAGAAAGAAATTGCCTCCCGGCTTCCATTTGATGCTGGTTTTGAGGTAAGAAAAAAACCCATTTGTTTTTGTTCTTTTGGTTATGTTCATAAATTATTTCCAAACATTAAGGTTAAAAAACTTGGCTTTATCAAGAACTTGATGCAACCCATCATGCTTAATTGACACAACTGTGCTATATAAAAGATCTCTGATGAAGCTTTACTATATAGTGCATTGTGAACTCAATGGCTGTGCATTGTATCTCCCAAATTAAATCACGAGCATGTTTTTCTCCCTACAGGCTGTGGGTTTAATTGCTGCTATAGGTGATTCAGTTAAACATTTGAAAGTTGGTACTCCAGCTGCAATCATGACATTTGGAAGTTATTCTGAATTCTCAATGGTAAATCACAATATCTATATTATCACATTCTTTTGATTTTTAAAGGGTAATTATAATCATAGGCTTCTCTTGTAATTAGGTACAATCAAAACACATCCTTCCTGTGGCAAGACCAGATCCAGAAGTCGTTGCTATGCTCACATCAGGGCTAACAGCTTCAATAGCTTTAGAAAAGGTGTCTATGTGCTTCGGGTTGAGATGCATTTTGCCATTTTCTTCTCAGTTCTTACCTTTCCCCCTTTTTCCATTCTCTTGGCATGGCAGTAGTTAATTTCCTTATGTTCTGAAGTGGCTAATGCTTTCTTCTGTTAATGCTGTAGGCAGCACAACTGGACTCCGGAAAAACAGTTCTTGTCACTGCTGCTGCAGGAGGGACAGGGCAATTTGCTGTGCAGGTACACTTGTGATGACGCCAAAATATTTTCGCATAAATAAATCCTCTGTTAAATATTAGGATAAAAGAAGTGGTCCAAATCCTTGTGGGCCCGTCTTATTTTGTTATTTCATTATGAGCGCCGTAGGACACTGGCTACCTTGCTTTTATTTCATTATGAAATACTATCCTTATGATGGGCCATCTTACAACAGCTGGCGAAATTAGCTGGAAATAAGGTCATTGCAACATGTGGAGGAAAAGACAAGGCCAAGCTTTTGAAAGATTTGAATGTTGATCGAGTCATCGATTATAAAGCCGAAAATATCAAAGCTGTACGTTTCCCTGAAAAACCTATTACTTTTCTTAACGTATGTGATCCATAAGCTGTAATTCTCATTTCCCTAGCTCTCATTTAATGTTCCCACTGACATTGTTGCTATTATGGTCTTTCCAGGTTCTAAAGGACGAGTTCCCTAAAGGCGTTGATATTGTATACGAGTCCGTTGGAGGTGAAATGTTTGATCTGTGCTTGAATGCTTTGGCATCCTATGGACGTCTTGTTGTGATTGGAATGATTTCTCAGGTTTGCACTTTTTGATTCAAACACAATACAATTTGTGAATCTCTTTTGATATAGGCGTCTGTCACTGCCTACTATTCATAATATTTATAAAAGCTGACATCGCAAAGCAAGCCTTTCTTGTGGTCTTGGATTTTGACATTATGTCATTATCACAATATAAAACTTGTGTGATTGTAGTATCAAGGAGAACATGGGTGGAGCCCACGAAACTATACTGGGTTATGCGAAAAGATTCTAGCAAAGAGTCAGACCGTGGTAAGTGAAATTATATCAGCTTATCGAGACACTGTATAAATTGATGCTCTTCACATAATTTACGCGATATTGCTTTTTGTTGGCTGGGCTTGTAGTTAATTCAACTCCTGAAAATTCGCTTTTTGCTGAATTCAATGGAAAAAGAATAGAGAAAATGGTCTCTATATTGAGTTCAATTATTGACAATGTTATGATTTTTTACCTAAAGTAAGATCAAAACATGATTTAGGGTCGGTTTGATAAAACTATATTTTCATATGTAAATGTCTGAATCCATAAATCTTAATGCTGTAGTTAATATTGTTGATAAAATGAACGTTTGAGTAAAAAATCACATGAATTCAACATTGCATAAATGTTTCACTATACATGCTTTGCTTATTACAAAACATGAAGAAAAAAAATTGATGGTTGCAAATGATTCATTTTCGTCATTTATTCAAGTTACTAAACATTAGTATTGGGTAGAAAATAGTTCAAACTTTTTGTTTCGATGCTTGTTTTCAGACTGGCTTTTTCTTGGTGCAATATGCCAACCTTTGGCAAGAACATTTAGACAAGCTAGTGGATCTATACACCTCAGGAAAACTAAAGGTAAATAAATAAATATATTCTTCACTCTTGTAACTAATGTTAACTTCTACATTTTCACTGTGCTGCAAAGAGAGAAATCAATCCTTTATGTTTTACAGGTCGCTGTGGACCCAAAACCTTTCCTGGGTATCCATTCTGTTGCAGATGCGGTCGATTATCTCCATTCGGGCAAAAGTGTCGGCAAGGTAGATTTTTTTTTTTTGCACATTTTTTCCATGGTAAATTGACTAGATTGTTTGTTGATTGTTTGAAATTCAATTATATGTAGGTAATCGTGTGCATTGATCCCACATTCGGCCATCATCTTGCAAAATTGTGAGTACCTGTCGACTCAATTCTGTGGGCGAGTTATACAAAAATCATTCA
Source organism: Euphrasia confusa (assembly GCA_954870475.1). Lineage (NCBI taxonomy): Eukaryota > Viridiplantae > Streptophyta > Magnoliopsida > Lamiales > Orobanchaceae > Euphrasia > Euphrasia confusa. Next base: position 11,575,620 of record OX940951.1, on the reverse strand, counting down.
TGTGGAATGTGCAATAAAGTGGCAAACAATCTCAATGTCATTATCATAGATCACAAACTTGTAGACTTGATAGAGTTGAGAAAACAAGTACTGCTTGTCAATGTTAACACATTTACAAAAATCAAACTTCCAAGTCACCAATTTTCCTTGTGAACGATTGCGCTTCCATCTCCTAGTTCCTCGTCTCATGAATGACCTGAACAAATTATTAGGTTAATACTTAAACATGTGATCATGTCGCCTCGAAATCAAACAATGTTGTACAGAATGCATACCTCGTTGAAACTCAGTTAGTAATAAAATGTTAAAATCATCATTCGCTGATATCCCCCTTTTCATTCACCCTTATGATGTAAACCTATACATTACAAGTGTGTTAACGAATTGAATGATAAGAGTGAAATTTCATAATCATTGAATATTAGTACAAGTTTTTAATGTGAAAAAAGTAAGGTTACCTTGAAAGTCGTCGGGTCTGTGAGCTGAAACACGAGCGCGTCCCCATCAACCAGTTCGTGCTCCATGGCAAAACCTCTCCATCCAGCACTGAGCCCCGTTTTCTGAGCAAGATACTTAGTCTCAAACTCCTCGCCTTTTTCATTAACTAAGTTGATGGCGGCATCGCGACTTGGAAGGTTCTCCTTGCAAAAGCTGACCGGCAGACCCTGTCAAAGAAAAGGTGACACACACGACACGAATATAATCAAATGCAATTCATGATAATTTCTCATCCTTTACTTGAAAACTATCAGATTGAATATAAGGTTGTTATTCCATATGTACCAGCCAAAAACCACCAGTAACATGGGACTGGAGCATAGTCTTTACAAAGCTCGGAATGTTTTCTTCTAAGCCCGACTCAAGATCCTTGGCCCGTTGAATTGCATACTCCCTATCTTCATCCGAGGCGTAAACTCTGTTCGACAAATCCCTCCTGCTATGCCCATAACTGCAAACTCAACATAACCAAAAAAGGACATTAACCTCAACCACATTGTCCATATAATAACTGAAAAAAATTGTTTTTTATATATTCGTTTAATAAATGAATTCCTAACCTCCTACTCCTATCCCTCCTCCCGATTGGCTCAATCCCAACCTTCACAGTAAAGCCAATCACATAAATAAATAAATAAATAATAAATTAAATGAATCAATCAATCAAAATGTATTATTTACATACTTCTTTGTAGCTACGAGGAGGCAATTCCTTGACACGGCTGGATCTACGGACAACCGAAACATCCAAGGGCTGTTTCGGAACTCTCGGCTTCACTTTCTTCATCTGATCGAACAAAACAAAATCGGATTTAATTTTATTTATTTAAAAAATCAAAAAAATAAAAAAAATGTGTATATATATACATATATATATACAGGGGAAGGCTTGGTAGTGCGGAGAGCTAGAGAGAGCTTGTTGAGGTTCAACTCCTCCATCCTTTTCTTGTTCTCTTCGAGCCTCTTCTGTCGGATATCCTCGTACGCTGATTTCTTCGGCACCACCATTTTCAATCTCTCTGAGGTTGTCTGTATTTTTTTTATGATTTGAATCGCAATGCCGTATATTCAGAACCTTTGATCTCCCTCCCAAAACAAAACCCTTGATGGCGCCCGGACCCACATTTCGGGAATTTTGAAATTCAAAAAGTCGGCCCACAATTTTGCGAAAAATGCGGATCTATCGAAATGGGCTCGGCCCATTGGGCCTGACAAGCTCGCTTAGGTCTGTCTTGACTCGACTATGTGATTCAGTAATACAGACTACTGAGGCAGAGGTTCGAATTTGATGAAAAACTTGCTGATGAAAAAGAGATGGAAATAAAAATGAACAGCTTAAAATTATTGTCACAATTATTTGTGTATTAATTACGATTTACAACATTGGTCGAATAATAAGTCATTTGTTCAGATTATGGATTCAATAATTCTAACTTTTATTTTATGGAGGAGATGGAGTTTCAATGAGTTGGTTGGATGATACAATTTGGGATGTCATACTCATTCACTTGGAACAATGATTTTGTTTTGAATAGTTTCTATCAATTTTACTTTTATGTATTAATTTATTTAATGTAATTTATCTTTGTTATTACAATATTCATGTATAATATGCAAACTTCATTAAGTTAATCTCAATTGTCTACTTCTAGTTTATCTTAATGGTAAAGTTATAAATTATATAAATATTTTAAAAGATTATTTATATAATAAAATTATAAAAAAAATTGGAGTGAGTGTTTTATTAGCGAAAATAAAAAGTAATATGTGACAAATGTGCGCAAAATAAATATTTTTATTATAATTAAAGTAATTATTTTTATTAAAATTGCGCAAATAATATACGTTTACAAAATATTTATTTATTTTTATTATAATTAAAGTAATATTGTTATTAAAATTAAAGTAATTATTTTTATTAAAATTGCGCAAATAATATACGTTTACAAAATATTTATTTATTTTTATTATAATTAAAGTAATTATTTTTATATTTATTTATTTTTATTATAATTAAAGTAATTATTTTTATTAAAATTGCGCAAATAATATACGCGCAAAATAAATATTGTTATTAAAATTAAAGTAATTATTTTTATTAAAATTGCGCAAATAATATACGTTTACAAAATATTTAGCGCAATAATTTAAAATAAAATAATAATTTAAATTTTTTTTTAAATACACATTCTTCTAAACTAAAGTAGAAAAGTTCACACCAAATATTCAAACTTCAACCTATATGATTATAGAAATATGATTAATTGACTAAACTATTAAAACAAAGTATTAACAACCTATATGAATATAAAAATATAATTAATTGACTAAACAATTAAAACAAAGTATTAGGTGCGCAATATATAAGCAATAAAAATAATTAATCTATAAATTTATAATAAATTAAATAAATAAATGAAATATTTACCTTAAACATAATGATTAATACAGACACGCCGTTTAATTATTGCACACTAAATTTCCGCTATATAAAATTCGAGCTGACTCCTTTCGTTGAGCTGGAGCAACTTCCTCTAGAGAGCCTCACTATATATATATACTATATTATATAGTATAATATAAATAATAAAAATCTGAAAATTATTTTCTTTAATTTTATTTTTATCTCTGTGAAAAAGAGAAGAAGAAAGAGAGGATGATGATGATGGGAGACAACAAGCATCTGAGAAAACAAGATGAAATCAAGACCCAAAAAACAACTTCTGTTTCCGGTGAATTTTGCCCTTCAGAAGATGAAGACAGTGGGCCCACGGATTTCCCATCTATGGTTAGCTTTTATTTTTGTCTTTCTTTTACAGTTATATTTGTAAGAAGAACTACTACTCCTATATGTATGTCACTCTGTGTTTTCTTGCAGGAGAAAAACAAGAGCGTGGTGATGGAATCAGGTAGCCCCAAAAAGGGTGTCTCAAGCTCTAGAAAAAAGTCCCAAAATCCCAAATCCAAGGTTAAGCAAGTGAGTTTTTTCTTTGTTCCTTTTTTTTGTGGGTTTTTGATTATTGGGTTTTAATTCATGTGATTGATATGTGTGTTGTGCGTTTATTGCGTGAGTTGATGATGCCATTTGAGTCTTGTTTCTTAGTCATTTGCTGGATTTGGTTTTGTATCGATCTATAAGGAGATCTATCGACGATTCGTGCGTCGGCACAATTTTTTTCGATTATTGGGGTTGTTTTTACCAGGGAGGGAGGCGGCTTCGCACGAACTTTTCGATTGTCAGGGTTGTCTTTACCAGGGGGGAGGCGGCTGGAACCCTAATTCTCGTCGAAAAAGCTATTCGTTTATTGGCCCGATTGACCCTCCCCCCATACCGTAGTCCATTGGCATTTACTGCATCCGGTCAACGTGTTTCGTTCGAAAAACATCGATTGCCGGTTGGAGAAATGAATAGATTCAGTTCGATCTTCGTGTTTAGATCTAGAGCTTGGTTTTGTATCTATATCTTCTTAGGAAATCTATTGATTATACGTGCGATTCTTTGATCGCCATTTTTTTTCTCTTTCTGAAACTGCGTTTTAACTCCTAAACCTAGGGCGGCGGCGGTTGAAACTTGAAACCCTAATTCCTGCCAAAAATATTTTTCCTTTATTGACATTATTGCCCTTCAAACGATGTTGTGGTGGTCGGGGGGCTTAATAAGTCAATAGGCGTGTTTGTAGCTGGTCAACGTTTTTCGTTCAATTTTTTTGTAATGGAACTTTCCATTTTGTTGACATTTCAAATTTTTGTTTCACAACATAATGTTTTTCGTTTTCTCCAAATTTGTTACTACTACTATTATGTTATTAACTCGTTGTTGTTTTTTCTGAAGGCGTGTGTCGGAAACTCCAAAAAACCAAGAAGGTAAAACGATCTTATCCAAACAAATAAAAAGCTTATTCTTCTTCTCCTTGAACAAAAAACTAACTTCCTGGAAAAAAAAACAGCGCTCCACGAAAGAGGACTCGGCATTCCGACTTATACGATGACGCGGAGGCTAAGTTTTCTTGTATGGAGCGGGCAGATAGAGTACTGACCCGTTTGGAAAACGAGCTCAAACTCCCGTTTTTCCTGAAGTGCATGCTCCCCTCTAACGTTTCTCATGGATTTTGGTTGGTAAGCTGAAAAGACCCTGCCCGTTTTTCTTCATGTAAATGTTTGGTTTTCTTGACTTATGTGTGCATGTTTTGTGCTAATAATGCTTTTGAATTTTGGGCAGCACCTTCCGAGAAAATTCTGCGGTGTTCATTTGCCCAATAACGACACGTCTATCATATTGGTGGACGAGTGGGGGAACGAGTATAAGACGTCTTATCTTCTCGAGAGGCACGGCTTGAGTGCTGGGTGGAGGGGCTTTTCCATCGCCCACAGATTATTGAAAGGCGACATATTGATTTTTCATCTGATGGCACCTTGCAAATTGCAGGTATTCTTTTCATTAGTACCGACGAACTATAATTATTATTATTGTTTCCTTCTCGATTTTTAGTTCGTTAACGCGAATCAATATGCACTAGTAATGCACGTTTCATGGCCTTCGTAAACTGTCTTTATAGGTGCATATTGTGAGAGCAAATGACTCGGATGTCGTTAGTGCAGCTCTTTGTCTCGTGAATTTTAATGCTTTCCGAGAAGGAACTGGTGCTGGTTAGTTTTTTTTTGTTTTTTTTTTCTTAATTTCCATATCAAAATTTTGATCTCATGTTCTGAAGTTTTCTATAAAGAAGTTTCCGAAAAGAAAGATAAAAGGAAGCGTAAAAGAACAACTAAGTATGTAGAGCCTTTTCTGCCCGATATGTCTACGCCCTCGGAGAATGTCAAACGAGAAAACGTGCAGGATCAATCCGCGAGTAATAGCGGTGATGGTTTTAACTATGAAGTTGTAGAAGGTATGTTTTTTTTTATCTTTTACAATAAGTATTACTATGACTTATAATTCTTGGGAAATTTGATTTACCTAGAAAAAAAATCGCAGATTCTGAAATTGGGATTCATCGTCGATCCAAAAATGCCATCTTCTATCCTGAACCTTCTTTTTTGCACGAACATTCCCGCGAGGGTCTTGTTTGTACTTAACCCCCTAAGCATCGATCTCGGGGGATAGATGTAAAAAGTTCAAAGTACATGGCCTGAAGCAGGAGTATACTGGTGTCGACATCCAAAGGTTTTTGTAAGCGTTAGACGTGCGCATGTTGTGTAATACACAGAGGCTTTAGTCACATGAGTTTTGAGGAGCATGTATTTTGAGATTTCTCGAGGCTGGAAATCGTATGTACTTGTATGTATCAAGTTCGGGTCATTTTCTCAACAATTGTTCGACTCCTAAGTCCCGACTATACTCGTTACTATACGGGGATGTGTCTTGATTTGACTTGAATCCTATACAGTGATTTTGTTTGTTGTAAGTCGTTACTGATTCGATAAATATGTAAAATCATATCATTAGTCGTACAATGGTGCATCATACACTCGACTAAAAACGACAACTATATCATAAGTCGTATAATGGTGCGTCGTACACTCGAGAGCATTACATGTTTTGACGAAAACCGACGACAGACTCTTCTTTCAATCCTCGACTTCAGTCCTTGTAGAAGTTCTAATTTCTTTATATCTTGGCTACAAGAATAGGAAGAAAAAAAAACTGTGAAATTAACATATAAATATCATGGGTTGCAAGGTCCTCCTGTATATTCACTGTTTGAGAAATCTTTACCGCGCAGTAAAAAAAATCAAAATCGGCACAAACTTATGAGGACAACGGAGTGTCTGCAAGCTTCTAACCAGAAAACTCGACTTTTTCCACGCATGAAAATAGCGATAAGCATGGTTATGCTTATAATAAAAACGCTTTTTCACCATGGAGCCCGAGCAAGCATTTGGAATTCAAACCCGAGCTTCTTATTATTCCACTCGACGGCCTCAACTTCAGATTTCTCGATGATTATCGTCTGATACTCACGCTTCAGGACGACTAAAGCTTGTACCCTGTCGCGTAAAAACCCAACGGTCATGCCTAAATCCTCAAAAGCTTTCAAGGTTTTTTCCCAGCATTCCAAACTATGCATAGATGTGGCGATATCTGCATATGTGATAGCGTGGGCTATATTGGTAATTTCACAAATCATCGCAACAGCTAGTTTACTGCTAAGGCCCTTGATAAGACGGTCATGAAGAAACATTTTCTGACTACAACAGAGGCTGTAATATTTTGTTCTGAGATTTGAAGGTATTTCCGAGTCGAGAATCAGTCCGTCAGACTGAATCTTGAAGTCCTCAAAACCCTTTACGTCTTCAAGAACACTGCAACCAAAATGATCGATGCCGCCGCCGGATTGACACTTGTCGAGCTTATTTTCGACCTCGGATATAATTCTTGGTCTTTTTGTTTCGTGATGGATATCTATGTCAACAGAATTCACATAGGTGGGATGGGTACATTCTTCCATTTGGTCTTCCATTTTCACTGATGGAACATTTTTCAAAAAAAAAAAAAAGAACTTTTAAAACATTTTTGAAAAAAAATAATAAATAGTTTTGTCATCTTATCGCTTTTGCTTCTGGGATGATGTGAAATATACGACTTTTTACAGAAATAACAATGACTGAAAATTCTTACCGGCTCTGATTGGCTTAACATTTGGGAAATCGTAAGTCTGAACGCCTATCGACCCTTCGTTCTCCGTTAATTTGCCTGCTCTCATGATGTATACCTGAAACGATAAAAGCAAGCTTTCAGAAACCCTCGCAGGAAAATGAAGTATATTCGAGGTCACATAAAATTTGATCAGGTTTCATATATAAGCAAACAAAATACAAAATGAGGATACGGTTTCAGACAGTCGAAAAACATAAGGAAAAAATAAGTATACACACGGAATATATACGAGCCCAAAGAGTTACCCTAAACTTGCAAGGCTCGATCAAATGGAATACCAAGGCGTCCCCCTCCAGCAATTTGTGGGCCACGGAGAAACCCCTCCAACCACCACTCAGCCTATTTTTCCGAACAGAGTACTTCATATTGTGTTCTCGCTCGTTTTCATCAACCAAAACAATAGCTCCATCGTGGCTCGGCATATGTGCATCGCAAAATTTCTTCGGCAGCCCCTGTTAGAAAAGAACAGTCGGAACCTATACAAGTCCGTTTCTCACATATTTCTATCGCAGGACCAAAAAAAAATGGACTTACCAAGTAAAATTTACCGGATAGATGGGATTTAAGCAGTTGTTTCAAGAAACTAGGGAACTGTCCAGACGAACTTGGTTGAAGAGCCCCTTTTGCTCGATCCAGGGCAGACGAATTACCGTCGAGAGAACTATGTTGTTCGTTGGCTGCGATCATTTTCGCCTCATTACTTCTGCAAGATGATAATAATAATAACAAACAAAAAAAACAGATATCATAAATATACATATATAGCCATTCAAAAGAACTTTCTACACTGATTACTGATGTATCATATATCCATCTATATACACTGGGTTTCAACTGAATCTGATAAGGTTGAAATCGACTCCAACAATTTACAATAAAATAGAACAGATTATACAACAAAAATAATAAGAAAATTGAATGAATTCATGGTGAATAAACAGTGTTCGAATCTAGAAAGATCAAAACCGCAGAAATCATGGAATCAACAACTATACTTCATTTCTAATATATATATATTCACCACAGATAATAAAAAACCCTGATTGAAAAAAAAATTAAAAAATAAAAAATAAAAAAAGAGTGTTGGAATTCGATTTGAGAGATTGACCTGGGAAGAAGAAGGGCAAGCAATTCGTTCATCGGTTCAGAAATCGCACAAATTCCGCAGGTTTTTTTTGTTGCTGATTTACATCCTTTTTCCACGATGAAGAAGCTCTCGATCGGAGTTTGGTTTGACAAAAACGACGACGTACGAAGCGAAACGATGCGTTTTGAAAGTGGGCCGTACGGGGGTAAGGGCCTTGTTACGATTTATTATTGGATCTCAGAGGAAAGCCCAATAATTTTCGAGAATAAAAATCAAAGTAGCCCTCAATTATTTATACGATAATTACTTTTATTTTTTTATTTTATACCCTTAATTTTTACTTGTTTCTTAAAATTTATTTTCGATCAGTCGCTTACTCCATTTTATTACTTTAAGAGTACACAAAATTTATTCTTTGTTTTGAATCTTCATTTTCGGTCCGCAAACATATCTAATTCATCACAAATGTACTATAGTTTTTAAATGAATAAAGTGAAATATAAATTGAGTAACGGACGTTACGAAAAGATCCCGAAAAAATAAAAATAAAACACGAAATATTACCGGACGAAGGAGAAATACAAGGATGCACGAATGGAAATAAATTCGAAATGGGTCCCATCATTTAAAATAATTTGCTCCAACAATAATTTACATAACATATCGGAATAAAATATTTATTTTAATTATTTTTTCAATTTAAAATACGTTCTATCCCAAATTGTTTGCCGATTGAAAGTTGTAAGTATTTAGAGAAAATAGTAAAATTGTGCGTTCAATAATATAAAGTATAAATATAATATTTATTAATGTAATATAGGTGGAAAAAATAGTACAACTAAGAGTATAATTTTATACCTACATTCTTTATTTATGTTGATCTTTTTATCAAAAAAGAAAGTATAAATATATTTTTAAATTAAAAAAAAATAATAATAATTATCATAAACTTAGAAAAACTAATTAAAAAGAAAAAGTTGATGTAAGATTATATTTATAATAAAAAGAATGAGACTTTTTAGAGAGTAATCAAATACTACAATATTCATTTAAAGAAACTTTCTTATTATTAACGAACTAGATATAATAAATTCTTATTACACCCAACATAGACTGTCAAATTGGCCTGCAAGCTCCATTGCGTGCGCCTGCTAATTTGCAGGAAGGCAGACTCAGAAACCTTGTCTTATGGGGTAAAAATGGATGATTTATATCATTTGATCATTTATCAATTATTATTTTTTACTGTTTGAGTGATGTTAAAATGACGTCCGGCCCGTCTCGAGCAACTCGAGACTGTGCCGTTGGTTTTTTTATTTTAATTTTGTCTGCTGCTTCAAGGAATCCGATGTTCGTATGATCCCAAAGGTTCATTTGTTTGCACATGAAGAAATGGCTCACACAATTTTAATTTTTGGCACTGAAACATGTTCTTCTACTTCGATCTGGTTTTACCCTTTTCACTTTGCATTTCTAAATTTTTCTTCATGCATTGTCGGTAAACATTTTTTTAATAAATTAGTTTTTCTTTAAAGAACAAAAAAAAAATAGAAAGATTAAAGTAAAAAACATGAAACTAGCTATGAGTTGAATTTTCGCATTAAATATTTTATATCCGTTACTTTAGGATGTTTCACTTTTTGTAGAAGTGTGTGGGACATTTAAAAAATACAATTTTTTTTTATTAAATTAATCATACTTATGATGCAGTGTGACTCATGAAGATGTTAACTTTCCCATCCAAATATCCCATTTCTTGTTTCTAACTATTCAATTGATGTAATCAATGTGAACGAAATAAACCAATATTATTACCTTTGTTATAAGACATCGAATGTGGATTGGTTTGTTCATTCAGAATGCCAACTAGGGCTGGAAACGAGCCGAGCCGAGTCGAGTTCTGGGCTTATCGAGTCGGCTCGGAAAAAAAATTAGCAGGCTCGAGCTCGACGAGCCGCTCGGGAGGGTGTTCGAGCTCGGCTCGCGAAATTTTTTTAATGCTCGAGCTCGATTCGATCGAGCAGCTCGACTTTTGCTCGCTTGATTAGTTCAACATCAGCTTGTTCGAGTGACTTTGCTCGTATTGCTCGAGTTCGACTCGACTCAAACTGCTCGAAAAGATCGACTCGACTCGATATATATACACATATTAAGATATTTAATTAATTTTTTTTATATACGAGCGGCTCGCGAGCCGCTCGATTCTTCAAGGTTAAGGCTCGAGCTCGACTCGAATAGAATAATGATCGGCTCGAGCTCGACTCGAGCTCGAGTTTGACCGAACTCGAGCCGAGCGTTGACTCGAGCAGCTCGCGAGCTGCTCGGTTCGTTTCCAGCCTTAATGCCAGCGACTTGAATCAACTTGAATCAACTCGAGTTCATTTTGTCTAAATATTCTGCTTAATCCATTTTCGTGACAGTTTCGAAAGTCCGAAAATTATATATGATCAACTATATATATGTTATTATCGTCATATATTTTTTAAATCATGGTATGGCCAGATCATGAATTCTCACCCAAAATAAGTTCTACGACATAAATAAATGTAATGAAAGAAGAAAAAACCAATTAATTAATTTCCCAATCTTAAATTATTGCATGAATTATTATCATCTGAACAATGTATATACACGCCAAGTACAATTTCAATAAATTGCAATTTAATCCCACATTTATAAGACATTCCTAATAATAATAATAATTAATTTATCATCTATAAAGTTTTGGTCATTGTGACACCTTCACCCATATCTTTGTATTCACATCATTAAAATTCACAATAAAAAAAGCTAATGCAATATCTCATTTAATTCCTACATCTTGTTTTACAAGCTCCTCAAACTTTATAAGTTAAATTTTTAAATATTCAAAAACCAGATTTTTATTTCCCACATTTTTTTTATTAATTTCGACCCCACGCATGTAAATCTTCCATTAATAGATCAAAGAAAGCAATGTAACGTAATTTATTTAGATAAGGAATTTTTAAATAAATACCTGCAAATATTTTTATATTTATTTTTTAGCTCACCAAACATTATAAATATCATTAAAAAATTTAATAGTACCATTAATAATGAAAATGGAGAGCATAAAAGGAAAAAAAATGAAGACGCTTTTGGAGTAATTTAAATAAAATGTTACAATGAGCAAATCAAAACGGACAGAACAATTAACCATTATACTCACTCCATTTAATGCATAATAAAATGCTATTCAAGCTGCTCAGCTACTCTATATTAACTGCACATTTATATAATTAATTAAATTTTAGATATTTGATTTATAGAAATTAATCTTTTTAAACATTAAGTAATATAATACTCCATTGATGATATTTTAAAATTAAAATTTTAATTAATAATTTATAAAAATAATAAAGCACAATGAATATTGTTTTTTCAAAAAACGCAAAATTTTCGCTGGGAGTTCGGGTGCAATCGGTATTTCGATTCTTCCACGTGTCGAAACATAATTGGTCCCTTAATCCGTAACCAAGGTGTATAGGATCCCGCTCTCCCTTATAACGGCATCGCCATGTGCCTGTCTCCGTTAACAGAGTCAGGACCACATGTTACGGTAACCGCCTAATTCAATCTTCACCGTCCGATCAAATTCCCTGTTTTTTTGAATTTACGTTTTTACCCCTACTCTCTATCTCTCTCCCTATGCCACTCCCATTTAGAGTGGTGGTACTGGCGTATAAAAAGTTGCGTGAAAAGTCATTTGAGCTTTCTCCTTTTTTTTGCAGGTCTGTTGATCTGAAACACACACATAAATATATATATATATTATTATGTATGTAGAGATGGAGGAATATCTGAAGAGGCGTGAGAGTCACGTGACGATGGAGCTGCGGGCGTGGAGAGCGATGGAGGAAGAGAAGGAGATGTCGTCGTCTAGCAAGAGAAGGAAATTCTACTCCGAGATGAAAAACGATGTTCGCGGCGGCGGCGAGGTGGAGCCGGCGACGACGGAGAATTCAGTGTCGCCGGCGGCGTCTAGGACTAACTCAGGCGTCTCCGATGTGCATCACGAGGAGTTCTCGAGCGATCTCGCGACGAAGAGATCGTCAGATCTGGAGGTGATTTTTTTCTGCGAAATTCAGCCACACAATTAATTTTATACAGCTTCGATTTTCTCGATTTCTGAGTGCGCGTTTTTTCCTGGTTCCAGAATGTTGATAATTTGCAGTCCGCGGAGAGCGTGGGAACGGAGATTTCCTCGTCGGACGTCGATCGTGTTTTCAGGTGAGGACCGCCGGACCGGCGATTTTCGAGTTCAGTATTTTTTGCATTTGTTCACTATTCAATAATTCGTGTGGATATCGTGTTCACTTTTTCAGTAGAGAGGCGACACCGATATGCAACGAGCTTTACGGAGACTCGGAGCAAATTACAGTCGAGCCACTGTCCACGTCAAAAGAGAAGCGGTCGTGGACGATTTCTCGCCGGAAAATCGCGGAGATCGGGCCGTCGGCGTCGGAGCTGGAAGAGTTCTTCGCGGCGGCGGAAAAGTTCAACCGGAAAGGTTTTGCTGAAAAGTGAGTAATCAATGTTCATGACCTAAAGCGTGCGCACTACAGGGCGCGCCAGCTCTCGAAATGCACACCCTGCTCATTTTAGCAGCGAGCAATTGATTATTCCCATAACCGAAAGTGGAAAAAAAGAGTACTGACTCGCTTTTTTATTTATTTCCAGGTACAACTATGATATCGCCAAGGACGTTCCATTGGAAGGCAAGTATCAGTGGGTTCGTTTACACCCTTGAATGAAGCCATTACCCAAACAAGTATAACGCATCTTCTCATTTTATTTTATTTGTTATTTTTATTACCTTAGGTGCCACTAAGTAATTATTCTCAATTATTTACTGCTTTCCTTTTTTACCGTGCTTTGTAAAGAAGTTATATATAGTTAGTTCCTACTAATCAAGTCCTTTGCCGATTAAAAAACACGGTGAATATATTGATTTGGGAGTTTGATAATTGAAAGGTTTGTCCTTTTCTTTGGGAAATAGTATAGTAATAACCAGGGGAGAAAAGTTTGTGTATTTGAGATAAATCTGGTGGTTAAAGAATCGGTGGACCAGAATTTGTTGGCCGGTCACAGTACACGGAAACGCGCGCGATCACCAGTGTTAGTGTAGTACTGATGGTAGTGGATACTTTTTTCTTGTACGTACCTGCAGTGCAGATCAGTGAGTGACTGACCGTCCATATTCGTTGTCATTTTCACACACTATTAATTAATTAATTAATTAATTGTATGGAATATGTTGTACAGTACAATTTAATATTCTTGAGCTGACGTATGGGTACTTTATTACGTACAATATGTATACATGTTAACATGCATTAGCGAAAGTCAAATAAAGCAGAATTTTATTTTAATATACATATTACTAGTACTATAAGTTTAAATATTGATTTTTATTATTTATAAAAATTGCAAAAAATATATGGATAGACATGCTCGACTCGAAAAAAATGTGACTCAATAAGAACAAATGACAATTCATGTAGTTATATTATACTGTATGTATGTGTGAAACCTTAAGTTAATTTTGATACAAATAAAGTGGAAATGATTAATTTATTTGTTTTTAGTTATTTGATGTGTGAAATTCATAGCCAAACAAGAAGTGTAGCATGTGGACGTGCCGTGATAGATTGGTCGTGAACTGAGTTCCACGTGCTTTGGATCTGATGCATCATCTTTTTAAATTGTTTTCATTAGCTCCAAAACCGAGAAATAATGGATAGGTGATGAAGGAATGTTTAAGAATAAAATGAAAATAAAATTAAGGTTTGATCCTAGCTTGATTTCAACAACACTCTAATCCATAGATCGGTCACTGATTATGATGCGCGTTGATCCCGATTATACTTAATTTTTAAATAATTGTATCATTTGTATATTTATTACTACTGTATCACAGTCTCTTTTTTAGTTCATTAAATATTTATCAAATTCGTTTGTAATAAAAAAAAAGAACTTTACAAACACTCAAGAAACTGAAAAAATATTTTATTGTAGTTGAAATGAAGTCAAACATCACTTTATTTATCAATTATCAGCATGAATGACGATTCCTCAATTCACGAATATTGATCAATGAACATGTACACTTTTTATTAGTAACAACGGGGCTAGTCTCGAGAAAAATTGAGTATGACATGTTGTCATTTTGAGTTTCACGAACACTAAAAATTTGTATATTTTCAATTTTTTTATATTCTTATCGAATTTTAAAACTAAAAAACAAAATTACAATCATCTCTTTTTTTATATAGACTTATTAAATTTCATTTTTTTGTGTGATTGTAATAATTTAAAATTTATAAAATGCATACTTGGGCTTGTGTGATTATTTAATTAGTGAAAAAATGTTGAAAATGACTAGTGAGTAATGATCCTAAATTTTACATTCAATACGACAAAATAAAGGCCCAATGGGCAATGGCAATGAATTGAATATGTATATATCGGCCGAAGCCCAACTCACATTTACTATACAACAATAAAGGCAAAATCCAAAAACGACGTCGCATGAAAGCGGCGCATCAGGGACGGCTCATGTTAGCTAGTCCGAATATCCCTAATATGCGCCAGAGGTGCGTATCGTCCGAGCTGTCACGACGCTATCTCGCTCTGCAATCCTCAATCATTTTTTTCTCTCGTCTCCCTCCGTTTTCCACACTCTAAATAATTAAATAAATACTGTAATATTTTTAAATCGAGAAATTCGAACCCTCTCGAAAATGAACACCGCCGGTGGCGGATTTTACTGGGCGCGAGAAGTAACGAAGCCGAAGGGCATAATCGTGATTTTCGCGTGGGTCTCGATCGGCGATGCTCAGCTGAAGGACTTTATCGGTCTGTACTCTTCACTCGGATTCAATTCTCTGGTTTGCCGTTCCGATTATCTTAACTTGTACGTTCATACTTTCCTTTTTTAGTCAATTTTAGTTTAATCGAATTTGTACGCTGTGTTCGTGATTCGGTGTAATTGAGTAGATTTTTACCGTCGTTTTTTTTAACGGAAGATAGATAACTAATGAAGATGATCAGTTGGTTTAAACACATGTTTATTGATCTTGATTGGAAATTGGAATACGTTTGATCTTTTAGTTATACGGTTCTGAGTTCTGAGTTCGAACAATTGGTGTGTTGTGTTGTGTTTTCGACAGATTCTTTCCGGAGAGAGCCACATCGCTCGCCTTTTCTCTCCTCGGTGAGCTCGTTAAAGTCAGTCTTATTTCTATATAATCTTGTTTACTAGTACTTACTCCATATGCCTTTTGTTTGCTTGATTTTGGTTATGGTGTGTTTCGTTCGTGCAGGAGCTTAGATGTGGATTATGCCCTGTAGTGTTTGCTTCCTTTTCTGGCGGTTCTAAAGCTTGCATGTATAAGGTTCTCCAGGTAAACGAACATATTGTCGTGTTTCGGTTAAAGCCTTAAACCAATTTGTTGATCGAGTTATTTCGATTCCTTGTTGTGCAGATTATAGAAGGATGTGCTGATGTGGAGTTGAGCATGGTAAAAAATCCACAGTTCAAATAAATTAACTATTATTGTTGGATAAGTAACTCGTGTATTATGTATAATCATCGTTTTTTTTTTGTTTTTTTTTTGTGGCATGAAGGAAGATACTAGATTAGTTGCCAGCTGCATCTCAGGACAGATCTATGATTCTGATCCTATAGAATTTACAACCGACTTGGGTGCTCGATTTTCTTTACATCCCTCTATCCTTAAAATCCCGGGATCATCAAAGATAGTTTTGTTGTTTGCAAAAGGTGTTACTTCAAGCTTGGATGCTTTATTCATCACCAGATTCGGGTCCCAGCGTGCGGATTACTGGAAAACCCTTTATTCGTCAGTGGTACGTTTCAGAGCTCAAAAATTTATGTTCTCTTTTGATGCTTTGCAAATTTTATTAAATCTGATTGAGCTTTTTGACCTTTTTATTCCTTTCTCTCTGTCATGTGTAGAGCTTGGGTACCCCCTTTCTTATTTTATGCTCAGAAAATGATGAGGTGGCTCCATATTCAACTCTGCTCAAATTCGCTCAGCGTATACAGGTTTTGGGTGGTAATGTAAAAGTCGTGAAGTGGAGTGACTACGATCATGTAGGTTAGTAGTAGTCTCTCACTAATGGCAGTAAAGCTTTGAGTTTGCGAAAACGATATATTGAAGGAGACTTGCTCGTGTTCGATTTACCCTTGACAGGTCATCATTCCAAGTGCCAATCAGTTCAGTACACGGCCGCTGTAACCGAATTGCTCGAGCGGGCGACTTTGATTTTCTCTGAGAAAATACGAAAACTTGGGGAACAATCTTCTATGGACAATATTAATATGCATGATGAGATTTCAGATCTGATATGGGACCTTCAGAATGCGGCAGTCGACTCTTGCCAAAGCTTCAGAAGAGTCGCAGTCGGGCCGAACGACCACTTCTTCCTGCCTAGCTCATCGCCTTATCAAAGCACCAGAGAATGCGGGCCCACACAACAGGAGAGGAAAGAGAGGACTTTGCCCCACCGTTTGAGCGCCAACAGTGTCCTTGGCCAAGCACTTTTCGACGCTTGCGTCCCAAAAAACATCGAGTGCTGGGACATAAAATTCTCCGGATCCTTGAATGGAGAGCCGCTTGCTTCCATTCGGAAGAGGCCACAGGTTAGAGGTTTTACACTCAAATCGAGATTATAACTTATAAGCGAACTGATGTAGAACTAAATCGTAAATTTTGCTGCTGAAATGTCGAGAAAAAAAATCTGAGCACTGACATATAGTACTTCATCGGTTAATAGTTGTCGCAGCTTCTTTGTAATTACAAAGGAGCTACGACAACTGCTGCGAGATAGAGGGATCATATAATACTACTAATAATTTATTTATCTTATAAATGCAACATATACAAATAAAATTTGTAAGCAAGTTCCGAGTGATACGAATACCCACACCCGCCCCGCCGCCCCGCTGAGTGTAGACATGGGCCGGCGAGTCGCGGGTTTGGGCCAGTCGGCATTGAGCCCGTAATCCTCATCCTTGACGTCGTCGTGGTTGAGGAACGAGCCCATCTCTTCGAGCATGGCCTTGGCCGTCGTCGTGGTTGAGGAACGAGCCCATCTCTTCGAGCATGGCCTTGGCCTTCTCGTTGTTTGGAGAATTCAAGTTAAAGGCATGACCTTCCCCTTTAACCTCCACAACCTTAACCTCTCCATTCCAAACACTTTCATTCAACACCTTCCCATAATACAGCCCTCTATCCTTCAATATATCATTCTCAGCCACATAAACCAACACTCTCCTGCACCCTAACTTCCCGAGGTTCGGGTCCTTGCTCGGATTCGACAACGGGTCATCCAACCCGCCCGTCGAGTTCGGATACGCGTAGTCCCATATACTCTCCACCCAAGCTCTTTCTCCCTTAGGGTAGTTAGCCTCATTCCCAATCAATTCCTTCCCCCAGAAATGCGGGAAGTTCAGGAACATCCCGTCTAATAAAACCCTGCCCGTCTCATCCGACCCTGCCCGGATAGCCATGTTGTGCGCGATATTAGCTCCGGCGCTGTCCCCCCCTACATAGACATGCTCGTAATCGACAAACCTCTCGAGCCACTTCTCACCATCGACAACACTACCATTACTACTACTGCTCCTCCCTTTAGGGCTGTGAGAAAATACCCATTGTAGGGCGAGCCAAGAATCATGGTAGCCGATCGGGAGAGGGTGCTCGGGGGCAAGCCTGTAATTTACAGATACCCCGACGACTTTTGCTCTCGAGACGAGGGAGTTCAAGTGGTGGTGGTAGGTCGCGGATGAGGCGGACCCCGCGAAAAACCCGCCTCCGTGAAAGTAGACTAAACACGGGTGCTTGGTGATACCTACACCTCTCTCCGAGGAGAGGTTGGTTATCGGAAGGTAGAGCCTGGCGGTTAGGTTAGGGCTCGCGGAGATGTTGACGTCTCGGGAGAGGACGTTGGTCTCGGGATCGAAAGATGGTGGGACCGTGTGGGTCCCGGTTAGACGTTCGACGGTGCCGTTTTGGTAAACCTCGACGATCGAGAAGATTTTGTAGGAGAGGGGCGAAGGGTTCGAGTCAACTGTTGTGAATGTGGAAAAGTGATGAATAAGAACAAGGAAGAAAACCACACACATTTTTTTTGGTGAGAATGAGTAAGTGATAAATGTTACCATTAATTTATTGTGAAATAGAGGGATTATTATTAATTAATTAGGTTGAAGATGTTTAAAGAGGATGATTCAATCTATAGCTAAAAAGAAATTTTAACACGGTTTGATGATCAAGGGAAACATTAAAAAATCGAAATCATAACTAGCTAACTATATTCGAAATCATAATATTACTAGCTATATTTGAAAAATTAAGATTTTTTTTTTAAAATTTTGTGATAAAATAATAATTACGCAATGCAACTTTATTTGGATTATATTGAAAAAATCACCACCCAAACAACGGCTCCTATTTTTCAACCACGCTTATTGTTTCCAACCACTCTTTGTCGATTGATCACTAAACTGAAAATTGTGTTTTAGTACTCCAATAGTTTTTGTTGAAAAGAGTTGTTTCCAACCACTCTTTGTCGATTGATCACTAAAACGAAGATTGTGTTTTAGTACTCCATTAGTTTTGGTTCAAAAGACTTGGACCGAATTTGATAAGAAAAAATAGGATATTTTTACTTTGTAAAAATGAAAGGTAAGTTCTATACTTTGATTGAATGAGAGTTCCCATAAAACGTCATTTTCCGCCACAAAAATAAGAATCCGAAGCTCCGAATCCATAGTCGGGTTGACCCATAGCGTGTCGTGTCGAGGCAAATGTATTTCGAAAGCCATGTGAAAACCAAATTATTAATGTAAGCATCAATTGGTTCATCTAAAAATGGGTACAAAACAATAGGATCCAACCTGAGAAAATATGGAACAAAACCAAAAATAAACAAACCAGCAAGAAAACATTTTTGGCAGTTGTACTACCACCCCTCATCAATCCTCATTGATAAAAGAAGCCACCTTCCTGAACATGGTCGAACCCTTTTCGCCCTCGGGATCTAAAACGCTAAAGACATGACCCTCGCCCTCGACCTCGACAACCTCGACTTTCCCGATCCAGCCGCTCTCCGTCAAGGCCTCCTTATAATGCCACCCTCTATCCTTGAAATAATCCTTCTCCCCCAAGTAAACCAGCACCTTCCGGCACCCGACCCTCGCCAGGTCCGGATCCTTTCGCGGGTTTATCCATGGCTCGTCGAACCCGGGCAGCCCCGGGCAGGCCAACGTCCACATTCCTTTCGAGACACTGTGTATAACCCTGAACCCATCCCCACCCTCCTCCCCAATCGGGTCATGCCCGCCGAAATACGGGCAGTTCAGAAACAGCCCGGATAAACGAAACCCGTCCAGGTTCTCTAACCCGACCCGGATCGCCATACGGTGGGCTATGTTGGCGCCCGCGCTGTCCCCGCCGAGGTAAACCCGATTCGGGTCGGCGTGGGCCCGGATCCATTCTTCGCCCGGGTCACCCGCGAACTGCGACGCGACCCATTTGAGGGCGAGCCACGAGTCGTCGAACGCGATCGGGATCGGGTTCTCGGGGGCAAGACGGTAATTTACGGAGACGGCGAGGGCGTTGGATTGTGAGACGAGGGAATTGAGGTGGCGGTGGTAGAGAGGGGAAAAGGGGGATTCGATGAGGAAGCCGCCGCCGTGGAAGTAGACGAGGAGGGGGATCTTGCCGGCGGGGTTCGGCGGGAGGAAGAGCCGCGCGGACAAGTTGATTTGGGGGGAGATCGTGACGTCCTTGGATTGGACCCGGGTTTTCGGATCCAGGGACGGAGGGGTGAATTCTAGACCCGTTAGCCTTTCGACCCGGCCGTCTTTGTATGCCTTGATCGCGCCGGGGATCTCGAAGAGGATTTCGTCGGAGCTCGTTGCCATTGGCGGAAGGGGATGATGAAGAATTATATTTGCAAGTTCTATGTGTATGAAATAATTAAAGCATATATTTCAGTATGATTATTTCGTATATAAATATCACCACATAATACTGTATAATTGAAAATAATTGACGAGGAAGGCGCTGCCGTGAAAATAATTGATAACGTGACGATAAATTCATTATTTAAACATCTATGTATTCATTTTTTTAAACTCAATTTTTATAAGCAAAATGAATATTATCACATTTTTTAAACATTGTATTCATTTTTTTAAACTCAATTTTTATAAGCAAAATGAATATTATCAAATTTTGTAATTTTCAGTTTTAATTTTTTTAAATATATAGAATTAAACTAAAATAATAATAATAATAATTCTATTTTGAATCATACCAAAATAAATTGAAACGAGGAGTTGATCAAAATTAGACGAAACGGGAAGTACCGCATTACACGAGAAGAATTAAAAAACAAGATGTGGGTACAACGCCCTAAATGTGCGACTTCATATGAGATTCAGATCCACGATCCACGAAACCGACAATTCGTTCCATCAACTTCCCAGCCCCGTCGCAAACCAAGTCGAACAGGTGGAAAACGTGTTCCGCCTCCGGCGACTCAAACAGCTCGGCCTCGCCTTTCCAGCCGCTTCGCCTCAGGCCCTCGTAATAGTACAACCCCCTCTTCCTCAGGAAATCCCTCTCCGCCACGCACACGAGCACCCTGTCGCAACCCAGCCCCGACATCGTATCCACGTGCGCCGCCGGGTTCAGCCTGGCGTCATCGGGCCCCGTTTCGCCGGAGCAGATGTAGTTCCACAGCGCCTCTTCCTTTCCGGACCCGAAATACGGGTGAATCAGAATCAGGCCAGCAAATCTGAGCCCGAACCCGCCCCGAACCACCATGTTGTGCGCGATGTTGGCGCCGGCACTGTCGCCGGCCAGGTACACGCGGTCGAAGTCCGCGTGGTTGCGCAGCCACGGGTCGGGTCCGGATCCGGACCCGGCGTGCTGCCCGATCCATTCGAGGGCGGCGTACGAGTCGTCGTAACACGCCGGGATCGGGTGTTCCGGGGCGAGCCTGTAGTCGATCGAGACGACGACGGATCTGGATCTGGCGGCGAGGATGTTGACGTAGTTGTGGTAGAACGAGGAGAAGGCGGATTCGATCGAGAAAGCGCCGCCGTGGATGTAGATGAGAAGGGGCAGCTTCTCATCGTCGCGAGCGGTATGGTGGAGGTAGATCCGGGCGTAGAGATTGTTTTCCGGCGAGATGAGTACGTCTCTGGAAACGACGCCGGTTTGGGGGTCGTGGGACGGTGGGACGGCGACGAACTCGATGTACCTTTCGACGCGGCCGGAGCCGTCGACCCGAAAGAAAGGTGGGAAATCGTGGGTTATGCGGGTTGGTTCCATTTGGGAAGATTGAGAAACTATTTGGGATCAATAATTATATACTGTATAAATAAAAATATTTATTTCATTATTTTTTTTTTTTCCATTAATTAATTGAGAAACGCAACTAATCGATCCAATATCGCTGCACCTTTTTCACTGCTCATATTATCTGCCAAATAAAAACAGTGCCCTTCCCCTTTGGTCTCCACCAACTCCACCTCCCCTTCCCATTGGCTCTTTTTTAGCCCCTCACAGTAAGCCCAAGCTCTGTCCCTCAGCGGATCATTCTCCGCCAGAATGAAAATCACCTTCCTCCCCGCCATCTCCCGGATCCTCGGGTCAGCGGCCGGGTACAGCCGCGGGTCGTCGTCCCGCCCGCTGCTCTCCGGGCACAGCGCCTTGTACACCTTGTCCACCTCCTTCCCCCCGAAAAACGGGTGCATCAAAAACACTCCGGCGACCTCCACGCCGGCGGGCCTCTCGACGCCGGCCCTGATCGCCAAGTCGTTCGCGATGGTCGCGCCGGCGCTCTCCCCGCCGATAAACACTCGCCGGAAATCGGCGCACTCGTTCAGCCACGGATCGGGGCCGCCTCCGGCGGCCGCGTGCGCCGCGACCCACCGGAACGCCGCCCACGAGTCATCGAACGCGGCCGGGAGGGGGCACTCCGGCGCCAGCCGGTAGTCGATCGAGACGGCGAGGACGTTCGCCCTCTGGACGACGGACGAGATGAAGTTGTGGAAGGCCGACACCTTGGCGGAGCCGAGGCAGAAGGCGCCGCCGTGAACGTAGACCACGACGGGGAGCCTCAGCGGCGGCGGATCTCGGCTTCGCGGCGGCGCAAAAATCCGGACGGAGAGGCCGGTGCCGGAGTCGATCGTCACGTCTTTAGATCGGACGGCGGAGGTCGGGTCGTCGGAGGTTGGGTGGAATTCCATGGGGTGGAGCCTCTCGATTGTGCCATCGGTGAATAGCCGGAAAATATGGGGAATCTCAATCGCGATATCTTTTGAATCCAATGCCATGAGGAGAAGAGATTATAAGTAAAAGTAAGTGTAGTTAGAAGTTAGAACCAAGAGTGTAAGACTATAAATAGAAATATAGGAGTCATTTGGTTGTTCAAGATGTAACCTAAATTAATTTTTTTTATGATTTTTTTTTAATAATTAAAAGTTAAAAGGACGTATAATAAAAAAAAAAAAAAAAATCAATAAATAGTGTAGTAGCACTATATTACTGATCTCTGGTCTTGATCATCTATGGTTTGTATATTCATAGTCACTTGTCCTCTTTGTATCCAGAAGACTATCCCTGATTAATGGTGAAACAGTAAAATAGTATTACTCTCTCCATTTTTGTTAAGTATCACAACTAAGTATGAGAGTTATATTTAATTAATTTCACATCTTATAGTACAAATTAGAAGAAACCTTATTTTATTCAATGTAGTTTCTTTGGTTTCAGCAAAAATGGGCCTTGTGACGTTTGACTAAATGGAACTATTGCAAGTTTGCAATTAGTCAACTAATATGATTTTTCTAAATACAAATCCATGTTTGATTTTTTTTGTTCTATTTATTTGTTGTCACCGTTAATTGTAAATATCATGTTTGAAAAACAAATCGAAAACAAAATTCTCTCCCTCTCACTTATCACCGATCATTAAGAGCAATCGATGCATTGAGGAACATGTCAAATGGGATATATTATATTACAATATATATATATATATATATATATATATATATATATATATATATATATATATATATATATATATATATATATATATATATATATATTTGAAGGCTCCATCTATTTTTTAAAATTACAAATACACCCTTGAAGAATTCCTAAATGATCAAGTTGGTGGAGTAGAATCAGTAGATGATGCAGTATATACTAGTAGTATTTTTTTTTTTAAGTTTTTGCTCTCATATTTCTGAGAATTCCAAATTCAGTTTCAATAAATAAAATAATTGAAGCTTTTTTTTCATTGACTATTCTCATTTACTATAGTGCTACCACATGCAATAGCGCAATCAATGTAATACCATTAAGCAATAATTGTAATACAATGTTTTTGTACTAGGATTTTATATTATTGGTGGGTCAATGGAAAATCACATGTTTTAATGTTTTATTATCATGTTTGGTTTGGAATTGGAATTGAGCACCCTTAAGTCATTTTGCAAAAACATGGTTGACTTTGTCTTGTAATGACATTGGATTTAACGTCTCAAAATTTTATTCACATTTTGAAAAAATATACAAGTACTTGTAAGTATATTCTTATTTTTTTTACTTAAAACTATAGTTTTACTTTTTTTTTAATATATCTTATTACTCTTTTCTAAATTATTTTATTTTTTAATTTAAAAATTATTTGTTACATTCTTCTTTTATTAATATATGTTTCAAAAGAAAAATATATAAATCTATATGGTCTCAAACTAATTAATAGTCATATTATTTTATTACTTTTTTAATAAAAACCACAATGTTAAAAATATATCTCTTTCATTAAAAGAAATTGCATTATTTTATTTGTAATTTACAAAAAAAACAATATTTTTTTTTAAATTGAGAGAGTATATTTTAAATTAATAAGTAAAATTATTTTGCTTAAATAAAAAATAAGAGACGCACACAAAAAAGAGACCGAGCGAATAAATAAATTAATAAATTAATTACGGTTTAAATTAAATCATGAAGTGGAGTCTTAGCCCTAACGAGAAACACATTCAAACACAGCAACTCCTTTAGCAGCCGTCAACCCAAGCCCGATGAATCCAACCGTTGGATCTAAATTCAGTAAAAAAAGTGGGCCCCGCCAAACTACCGCGTATCCATCTACAGAACCCATCAACGCCCCACAATCCAGCCCACCGTAAAATCAACGGCCCAGATCCAACAACGCCCTCACGCATAAATACATCCCCCACGTTGAATCCCCACCCTAAAACCCCCTTCGTACTCCTTTCAGCTTTTTCGCCAGCCGACTTCAGGGAAAAAAAGGACTCTTCCCCCCTCACTCTAAAAACCGGTTTGCTTCTCCGACCAATCGCCACCGCTCAGAGAGGGGCAGTTTCGGGAGAGAAAAAAAATGAACGGCGGAGATTTGAATCAACAGCAACAACAGCAGCAACAGCAGCAGATGCAGATTCAGCACCAGCAGCAGCACCAGCAGTGGATGGCGATGCAGCAGTACCAGCAGTGGGTGGCGATGCATCAGCACATGATGTACAATCAGCAATACATGACGTACTACCAGCACCAGCAACATTATCAGCAGAAGCAGGGCGGCGGCGGCGGCAACAACAGAGACAATCAGATTCAGAATTCGAGCGAAGACAATAAGACGATCTGGATCGGAGATCTGCAGCAATGGATGGACGAAGCATATCTCCATTCGTGCTTTTCCCAAACCGGAGGGGTAATATAATTTTTTTTTTTTAATTTTTTTTTATCTCCGGTCAATTGTTTTGAATTTATGTGTGTTGTTGATTTTGAATCTGGAAAGTAGATTTCTTCAGTGGATTAGCTGATTTGTTTTCTTCTGTTGTTGAGTAATTGGGTTGATCTGTAGTGAGTACTTCAACTTAATTTCAGCTCGATTCAGTATAAAAATTAAGTTCAGTTTCAGCCTGATTCCGTTAATAAAAACTGAGCTTAAATATGCAAAATTTATGATACTTCCCTAGTGATGTGGAATTTCAGAAGTATATGAATATCCGGTTTATGTTCCAATATTTTGTTATACTTTGTTAATTTGTTCTTTATCTCAACCTATTTTAGAAATGTAGTGTTTTTACACTCATTTTAGAAGTTATCTCGAATAGTTTTGTATTACCATATCCCCGATTCCCGTGGACATTCAGTTATGCAACTTACTTGGCTGATTTAGTTTGTGTTTTCTGTAAGTATTACATATAATGACTTTCTATTTTCGAACTAGTAGGTTGTTGCGGTCAAGATAATCCGCAACAGGCAGACCGGTCATTCCGAGAGGTATGGATTCATCGAGTTCGATTCTCATGTGGCGGCCGAGAAAGCTCTCCAAAATCATAATGGTATGATGATGCCAAATGTAGACCAACCCTTTAGGTTAAACTGGGCAGCTTTTGGAGGTGGAGATAGGGAAAGGCGACCGGACAACACAGGCGTTTCGGATTTGTCGATATTTGTTGGGGACCTGTCCACAGACGTGACTGATTCTGTATTGCATGAGACATTTTCTAGTAAGTATCCGTCTGTAAAGAGCGCAAAAGTGGTGGTCGATGCGAATAGTGGCCGTTCCAAAGGGTATGGCTTCGTGAGATTTGGAGATGGGAATGAGAGGTCTCAGGCCATTGCCGAAATGAATGGGGCCATTTGTTCTAGCAGGCCCATGCGGGTCGATGTTGCAACCCCAAAAAAGCCCGGATCTATGCAACAATTTCCATCCCAAGGTGTTTTTTCTTTTTCTTTTCATTATTATTGATAAATCATAGTCTGTGGTATGTAATACTAATCCAATATTACATTTTTTCTTCTACAAGAATTCTTAATTTTGTTGTTGTATTGTCAGGTGGATATCCGAATGGTGCGGTACTGCAAGGTCAGTTTGAGAATGATACGTCTAACACAACAGTAAGTTTTGCTCTTCCTTGGCATCCTGAAATCTCAAGGTATGGTTAGGTGTTTATTTCACATGTGGGCTTGTTTCTTGTAGATATTTGTTGGGGGACTTGATGCCGATGTCACTGATGAAGAGCTGAGACAGAGTTTTACTCCGTGTGGTGAGGTTTTATCTGTTAAAATTCCGGTTGGAAAGGGATGCGGATTCGTACAACTTGCAAACAGGTAAAAGCCCGTGATGTGGTTTCTTATCTCTGAAGTTATTGTACGGAAATATCACTCTCGAGGATTTTGAATACATTAAACAGAAGTAGTATGATGTGTTTTATTATTTCTACATTAACTGGTGTAGAAAATCAGTTTAGTTATATTATGTATCTACGATTTAAAATATAATACGGAGTACAAAACAGTGTGGATACACACACAATGCTTTCATCTAGAGTGTTTTGATTGTTGCTAAAAATGAAAAATTGCTCAAATTAGTTTTGGATTTGGTTACTTACCCATTGCACGACCCTTTCCGATTTTCCAATTGACAGAAGCAGTGCAGAAGAAGCTATTCAGAGATTAAACGGATCAATTATAGGCAAGCAGACTGTCCGTCTTTCTTGGGGTCGGAATATGGGAAACAAGCAGGTATTTTTTCAACGATCCATCTTTCTCTGGCTCCGCCTCTTAGATATCCATATTTGATGCAATAGTAGGACAAAATTAAACTTTGTATTTTTGCTGCAAGACTGGTCATACTTTGCAACAAAAAGTTACATAATATTTGTTTGACCAACATACTTTTTGAACAAACACGCATACTCAACAATGTAAACGGGAGTGATAAAAATTCACACGTTTGAAAACTGATGTTTATTTCGAAATGTTGGGTGTTTTTCCAGTGTAACAAAGTTCTTTTGGGAATTAATTAAGTACATTAAGCTCTTTTCTATTCTGTGTTTTTCTTAGCCCCTTATTCTCTTAAATCTTTTGCAATGTTTTTGTAGTCGAGAGGGGATGCTAATGGTGGGTTCTACGGAAGGCAAGGTGGTTACAACAACGGGCACGGATATGCAAACGGACCGTCTTCAAATGGTCACGGGAACCATCAGCAGCAGTCAGTCGGTTAAATGCCGGTTCTGCTGCTGCTCTGTGCATTGCTCCAGCATTATACATCTGAGAATGCTGTGTATCAAAACCACAGAAGTCTGGGAAAACCAAGGAATTTTGTAGCTGGATAAAATCTCACTTGAGAAAATACCCCTTTTTTACAATATTTAATATCTAAGTTTGAACTTTGTGTGAGATTATTTCTGACTTCTAAACAGCTTGTGATGATGGTTTTTATTAGTGTTTCTCTTTTTTTATATCAGTGTTGTTTTAGTATTTAGTTCATGCTTGATTTAGATTAATTAAGATTATCAATCTTCTTGTTATATATATGGATATAAAATTTAAAATTTATTAGTATTTTACAATGAGTTATTATTATTTTTTATTCAAATTATTATTATTATTATTATTATTATTACAAAAATTCTAATCAGTTTATGATCATTCAAATTAGTTGAAGTCAGGTCAATCGGAATCAATTGAAAAAAACAGAGCATTATATCAAATCAATTACACATTTTTCTTAATTTTCACAACTAACATAGACAATAATATATTATCAACAATATCATTAAGGTGTGAATCTAATCGGAATCAATTTGAAAAACAGAGCATTATATCAAATCAATTACACATTTTTCTTAATTTTCACAACTAATATAGACAATAATATATTTATTTTTTCTTGCATAATTTCCGCAATCTAAGAATTATTCGTTTGGAGAAAATAGATGAGATGTCAAGAAAGACACCAGGTATAGTGTAATATTTAAACTGTAAATTAACAAATTAAATTTTTTTCGTCTTGGTCGCCTTATTTTTCAAACGAAAACTTGTAATATTCCTGATTTTCATGATCATAAAATAATATTATACGAATTAATTTATAGAAAACATTTTATAACAACTTAGCTGTATATTATTATCCTCATAATTACAGTAAACCGTTTATAAATTAATATTCATGCATTAATAATTTCTTTAAATTAATAAAAATTTTCGGTCTCGACTTGACTTTATTTTTCAAACGAAAACTTATAATATTCCGGATTTTCATGATTATAAAATAATATTATACGAATTAATTTATAGAAAGCATTTTATAACAACTAAATATTATTCTTCTCGTAATTAATACAATAAAATGTCTATAAATTAATATTCGATACATTAATAATCTTTTTAAATTAATAAAATATCGACTTGATCTTTTATGAAAAAAAAATACTCGATAAATTAATTAGCTTTTTAAAATTATTCATGACCAATAATATTAATTAATTAACACGCTCACGCAAGAAAATTTTGGCAATTTTAAAAACGTGGAACTGACTATATAAATAAACCAGCAGAGCAATCGATTAAACATAGATTCAATATGGCAACAAACATGATCAAAAACTCGTTTCTCATTCTCTCCTTTTTGTGCCTTGCCGATGGAAGAGGGCGACACGATCCTCCCCGGGAGCTACGAAAGATGACGAGAAATAATCTTCATCTTAATGATGTGTCAATGGAGGTTTCTCTGATTCACGTAGCAAAACAGGACGGTCGTAAAGAAGCCGACATGATCGTGAAGCTTCCCGGCCAACCGCGTGCAGTCGATTTCAACCAATATTCCGGCTATGTCACGGTCGATCCTAATGCTGGACGATCGCTGTTTTACTATTTCGCCGAGTGTGCGGACCCCACTATCAAGCCTTTAGTCTTGTGGCTGAATGGAGGTACAAATATATCTTGTATTAATTGATACAACTAACTCGTAACATTATGATACAGTATGTAATCTGTTGTTTTCTGAACAGTAGTACATAAAATCTGTTGTTGATGGGATGACATTGTAGGGCCCGGATGCTCTTCACTAGGCTATGGGGCGATGTCGGAGCTAGGACCCTTTCGGGTCAACCCGGACGGGAAAACATTGAAGTACAACCAATATGCTTGGAACAAGGGTAAGTTCTCTCTCTTGTAATTTATAATAGGCATTTTGATATGCTTTTTCCAACCGTAAATTAAAAACATTCTATGCAGTGGCGAATGTACTGTTTCTGGAATCTCCGGCTGGTGTTGGATTCTCGTACTCAAACACATCGTCTGATTATGTTACGGGTGACAAGCGAACGGCTACAGACGCTTACACGTTCCTACTTAACTGGTTCGAGAGGTTTCCAGAGTACAAAAAACGAGATTTCTTCTTAACAGGAGAAAGTTACGCCGGCCATTACGTGCCTCAGCTCGCTGATTTAATCCTAAAAAACAACGGAAACACGAACCACACCGTCATTAAATTGAAAGGAATCGCGGTAAGTCTTTGTCTTCCGATCCTCGTTTATAATACTACTCTGCAAACTCGTTGAGTTCGAGCGTTTTGGTTTCTCAGATCGGGAATGCAGACATCGACTTCACGGATATGTGGAGCGGCATGTACGATTACTGGTGGACTCATGCTCTTATATCCGACGAAACGCACCGGGCAATTGTAAACAATTGCGATTTGTCTTCAGCCGCCACCGTTTCAGACACCTGCTTAATCTACACGAAAAGAGCCGCTAACGAGTGTGGAGATATCGACATTTACGACATCTATGCTCCGTTATGCGGTTCAAACGCAACTTCTCCTTCGGTATATATAGTTCTTCAATGCTGGCGACTTTACTTACGGACTGGGCTTGTCAGCAATATTTAATTTTACAGTTTTTTTTGTAACAATATCCTTTCGATTATTTGCGCATTTTGTTGTTGAAGCAGGTATCTAGTTATGATCCGTGCAATGACGATTACGTGTTTGCGTATTTGAACACGCCCAAGGTGCAAGAGGCTCTTCACGCCAACATCACCGGATCACTTCCCGGGCCATGGCAAGATTGCAAGTATACATACTACAAGATATTCTACACAAAACTATTAAATTAAATTGTATGTTTTTTCGTTTTGTTATAAATTCTTGTTCATTCTTCGTAGCGATTTCGTTAGTTCCAATTGGACAGACTCGCCCGGGACAGTGTTACCTGTGATCAAGAGGCTTATGGGCAGCGGCATTAGCGTTTGGATGTACAGGTAATCAGAAAGTCGACGAATATTAATATATTCCGTTATTAAAAATTCGACTAATGGTAATAAGAAACAATGAATGAATATAATTCATCCATGTGCAGTGGAGATACAGATGGGATAGTTCCAGTGACATCGACAAAGTACTCGATGCCTAAACTCGGGGGTTCGTCTGTAAGAACTCCGTGGTACCCTTGGTACAACGAAGGCGAGGTATCAGGATATGCTGTCGGATACGAAAATGTGACATTTGTGACGGTAAGAGGAGCTGGGCACTTGGTCCCTAGTAAGCAGCCGGAGCATGCGCTTACGCTCTTTACATCCTTCTTGAAGGGGAAACTGCCTCCCAGAGACGAGTCCAGAGCTTGATATAATCGTTAACTCAAGCCAATCATCCACAACTCGAGCTCGACGAAATCGACATCTATGTTATGTATTTTTCATTTCACCGGACTCTCATCTACTAAAGTTAACTCACAAGTGACGACTACTTATTTTACTAAATAAATAATATTCATCTTATTTAAAATATTCAGAGATTAAAGGTATGTTCTATTGGTTACTTACCCATTACAAAAGAACAAGGTTCTTGTGAACTTATTTTCAGTTCATTTTCAGTTCACCCTCATTCAGTTTAGTTCAATTAATCAGTTCAATCATTTTTTTTTTTATATAAACACTAATTTTGTCATAAAAATATTTTTATATTACAAAAAATATTAAAATATTTGATTAATATGTCAATATTTTAAAATTTAATTCAATTAAATTTAATTTTAGTTTCAAATCAATTCAATTATGTTCAAACCTATTAAGATCAGTTCATTTCATACCTAATAAGTTTAATTCAGTTCAGTTCAGCCAATTTCAATGCAAAATAACATGTTATTTCAATTATAGGAAAGTCTGTTGGCCGGAATATGAAAAAAATACAGTAACTTTTTTTTTTTTTTACAATATTTAATATCTAAACTTGAAATTGTGTGGGATTATTTATGTCATTTCAATTATAGGAAAGCAGACTGTCCGGTCTTTCTCGGGGCCGGAATATGAGAAAAACACAGTACCTTTTTTTTACAATATTTAATATGTAAATTTGAAATTGTGTGGGATTATTTACGACTTCTTAACAACATGTGATTATGATTTTTATTAGTGTTACTCTTTATATTTCATTGGAGTGTTAGTATTTATTAGTGTTTTTCTTAGTTCATGCTCGATTCAGATTATATAAGTAAAATAAAATTTAATTATTTGTTTTGTATGATCACACTTTTCTTTTGCAATTGTTTTATATCAATTATCACTTTATTTAAAAAAATAATTATCCTCTTTTTTTAAAATCATATATATGTTAGATATATCCTACATTGAACCTTAGGTCACATATATTGTACCTGTTGGATTTAATTGTGTTGGCCGTTATTCTTAATTCATCAGCAGCCGGCCCAGTGAGGTGTCAGCCCACTCATTTTATACTCCAGCCCACACGGCCCATTTGCCTTACCTGTTACCAAGGGCGGATCTAGGATTTTTTTTAAGGGGGGCTAAAACCTTTAAAAAAAAATATGTGTCTTCAAAGGCTCGAACCTATGACCTTTAGAACTTTTCAAGTTTTCATGGGAGGGCTAACCATCTTAACTACCTAACATTTATAAACAAAATTGGTTCAAATATATATATTAGGGCGGGTTATAGCACCCCCTGGTCTACATTAAGATCCGCCCTTGCCTGTTACAACCCAGCCCATTACTTATTGTTTCTGAAAACATTAAGTGTCTTGACCTTTGCTGACCGTCAGATATAGAATTGTTGTGTGAGATGCAATCTGGTCCGTTGATTGAGTATGATATAAAGAACTCACTTCTCTGCATTTACTCATTTCGCCCCTTTCGCAACCCTAGCAGTGTGTGTGTGCGATTACACCTTCGAGTGTGTGAGATTTCCCTCTCCGTTCACCCTTCCCCGCCGGCTTCCCTCATCTTCTCCGGCTGGCCTCCTAGTGAGCCCGGTGGCTGGAGAAGCTCCGTGAAGCGGCAGTGTTGGTGAATACCTCTTTTGGGAGGCGGAGTTGACGGTGGTGAGGCTTGAGTGCTCCTGGTCCCCGGCGAGGCTTTTGTGACTTTCTGTTTCGGTTACCACTACCACCTGTTATGCTACGATGATGGATCTACAGTACTGAGCCGAATATTTATTCTATCTCTGATTTTATTTTATATATATATATATATATATATATATATATATATATATATATATATATATATATATATATATATATATATATATATATATATATACTCGATCTCTTATTTCTGGCCGCTATCTATGCTCTCTGGACTCTGCTCAAGCTCAAATCCTTACATGCAGACCGGATCTCTTTGAGATCTGTTGACCGCTGTGATTTGGGGTCTTGTGGTGGACTGAGGGCTGATTACAGATCTGACTCTGTTCTTGTTTGCGAATTAGGTGCTTCGAAGCGATGCCCGCCGA
The DNA here is from genome assembly GCA_954870475.1 of Euphrasia confusa. NCBI lineage: Eukaryota > Viridiplantae > Streptophyta > Magnoliopsida > Lamiales > Orobanchaceae > Euphrasia > Euphrasia confusa. Next base: position 11,542,736 of record OX940951.1, on the reverse strand, counting down.
CGTCGAAACTCAACAGTACCAAGAAAAACAGATCAACCGCCACGTCAACACGGAGAAAATTAATAAAAAAACGTCAAATTGTATATACAAGGATGCCAAGGCCATAGAAATACAAAGCTAAAGACATGAAAGATCGCCCGTGCGTTTTTGACTTATTCACAGGGGACGATAGAAAGAAGAGAGAGACAAGTCGCAAGCAAAGCCAGAAAACTTCGAGGAGGATTCCTGCAGGACAACAGATGATTATTAGGCATTTGGAGAGATCTTTAGTGATGTTTGTGGTCTAATACATGTCTTACATATGTCATGTGCATGCATATATAATACTTGTCAAAAGAAGATGAAAAGTGTCTACATAAGTGTCAAAAAATAGGAATAAAGAACATGCATATATAAATAAGTGATGAAAATCACATTAGAGAGGGACATGCAAAGAGAGACAAAAGAAAGTGATGAAAATCACATGTTAAGAAGAGAGGAAAATCATTCACAAGTTCTTCATAAAAAAACAGGGAAAATATCACAAATAATTCTTTTGATAATCAAATTTTGTAAGTAGTCTTTTATCTTTTAAAATTATCAAAATTAGTTAAAATATAAATTTATAAATTGCATCCTTAGGGGTCGAACTCATGATTACTTAAAACTCAAACCACAAGCCTATCGCTATACCAAGTATCTATAATTAATAAATTGGAACATTAGATGATAATATACTGTAAATGTTTCATTGATAAATAAATAAAATAACTTAAATTTAAGTAATCAATCACAAAAATAAATCTTTGAAAAATATAATAAAATTCATTAATAAAAAATACAATTAATTTAAACTTGATAATAAATTAATAAAAAACAATAATCATTAAAAAATATTAAAAAAATCAATAAATTATAGAATAAATTTAAATTTAATAATCTCTTAGTTTAGATTTATTACATTAAAAATTAATTAAATACAAAATAATTCAAATTTAATAATTCAATATTTTGCATTAATTAATTAATCATAAAAAATATTTTATTATCAAAATTAATAAGGCATGAAAATAATTAATTATTTACTAAATAATTTACACTTTTTTACTTTTCTTTGGTAATTATTTTTAATGAAATATTAAATTAATTTGTAATTTTATGTAGTGTTTAATTTATTTGTAAAATGATTGGTATATTTAATTTATTATTTGATTTTTTTTATTATATATAACTTTTTTTATTTAACTTTTTTTTTTAATTTTAATGTATTATTTTTAATATTATAGTAGTAATTGTTAAATATTTATTAGTATAAATACTTTAATGCTTCATAAATTTTCATTTGGTATTAATTGTGCAGTGGGTTTCACTTAGATTTAATTTTTAAGAGATCAAAGGTATTAATTTTATATAGTAGAAATAAGTAATAGAATCAGAAATAAAAAATACAAAAGCACTAGGCCTAAAGGCTCCCTTCATAAATTTTCATTTGATATTTATCATTCTTATTTATTTACATTATTTGGCAGTAATTTACCGATTTAATAAATCACCAACATGTCACATCATAATTTTACCTGTTATAGTAAAGTTAGGCCTAGTGCTTATGTCTTTTTTTATTTCTGATTTTATTACTTATTTCTACCATATAAATTTAATACTTTTGAGTCGAAGAGAATCGAGCCCGTTTCGAGCGTACACATATCGACCCCAATTTGTTATTGACCCCAACTTTAACAATACCTTTATTTTTCACTTATTTTTTAAAACAGTACTCTCAATTACTTATTTTATTTATTTAAAATTATATTTTTATCCTCCACTTTTTACCCTCCACTTATTTTTATTAATGTAGTAAAAATTATTATTTTTTCATAAAAGATATTTTATGAATGATTTAATGCAAACAATTGTAATAATATTTAAAAATTATTATTATTATTATTATTATTATTATTATTATTACTAAAAATTCAATTTAGTTTAAGACCAATAAAATTTGTTCAAGTTAGAGGTCCATGGAATCAATTGAAAAAAATGAAGGTTATACCTAAAATTTTCTTAGATAAATGATCAGTTCAATTCAGTTACACTTTTTTTAAATTATTTTCGTATCTGAAAGTAATAATTTTACAAGGGTAATTTTATTTACACCCCAAAATTTTATAAGTTCACCCCATTACTTTATTCACCCTACTATTAAAAATTTTAATCTTTATTTTTATTATTTAAACCCCTTAATGTACCAAATATACCCTTTATTGTTATAAAAACTAACAATACACATTCCAAAATAATAAATAATTACGCGATTTCAAAATATTACAATTATTTATTAATATTATTATGTCAAAATATTACAATTATTTATCAAAATTAATAATAAAACGTAAAAATAAAAAAAAAAATTATCGATAATAATAAGAATAAAAAAATTGATAAAATTTATATTAATAAAAAAAAAACTGATAAAATTATATTATATATATAAATATAGAAGAATTTTATTAAGAAAAATAAAAAAATAAAAATGATTTTAAAATATTACAATTATTTATCAAAATTAATAATAAAATGTAAAAATTAAAAAAAAAAAAAACAATCACCACGATGATAATTAGAATGAAGAAAATTTTGACAAAATTTATATCATATATATACATGTAGCAAAATTTTATTAAGAAAAAATAAAAAACAAAAAGTGTTAAAAAGATTCAAAATAAACAAAGATTAAAAAAATAAAAAATTGAAAAAAAATACAATTAAAAAAATCTAAAAAATCAATATGAATACAGTAATTTATATTGAATATGAATTAATAGTTGAAAAAATAAATAATACATACAATAATTTATATTGAATATGAATTAATATTTTAAACTGATACTCGAATTATTTATTAACATAAAATAATTAATAATTAATAAAATAAGAACAATTTATTAATGGGAAGATAAATACATTATTTAATATATTAATTATAAATATTTTTATTTAATTATATGTAATATTTGGTTTTGCGCAAGATTTACTAATTGAATAAATAAATATAATATTAAGGATATTTTAGACTTTTAAGTTAGTGATTTATATATAAATATAAATATGGGGTGTACTTATAAAAATTAGGAGTGAAAATAAAATTACCCATTTTACAAAGAACAAAGAGAATAATATATTATAAACATTATCATTAACGTGCGAATCTCTATATTTTGTTTTCTTGCATATTCTCCGCAATTAAAGATTTTTTGTTGGAGAAATTATTAAAACAATTGAAACATTTTTTTTAAAAGCAAATTATGAGTCCTTGACAATTGAGGGATGTTATTCCTTGTAATTATTTAGTCTTGTAAAAATTACATTTTTTGACCAATAATTAATTAATTAATTAATTAATTAATTAACACACATGCCAAAATTTGGCAATTTCAAAAACATGAAACGACTATATAAACACAACAGCTGAGCAATCGGTTAAACATAGATTCAACATCACAACAAATTACATGAAAAACTCTTTGCTCATTCTCTCCTTTTTGTGCCTTTCGGCATGTGCCGATGGAAGAGGCCGACACGATCCTCTCCGGGAGCTACGAAAGATGACAAGAAAAAATCTTCATCTTAACCGCGATAACCGTGTGTCGACGGAGGTTTCTCCGGCAGTTCACGTAGCAAAACAGGACGGTTGTAAAGAAGCCGACAGGATCGTGAAGCTGCCCGGCCAACCGCCTGCAGTCGATTTCAACCAATATTCCGGTTATGTCACAGTCGATCCTAAAGTTGGACGATCGTTGTTTTACTATTTCGCCGAGGGTGCAAACCCTACTAGGAAGCCTTTAGTTCTGTGGCTGAACGGAGGTATTAATTGATACAACTTGCTTTTTTATTTGTTGATGCAGTACATAGTCTGCTGTTTTCTGGACATTAGTACATAATCTGTTGTTTTCTGAACAACATTACATAATCTGTTGTTGATGGGGATGTTATTGTAGGGCCCGGATGCTCTTCAATGGGCGACGGGGCGATGTCGGAGCTAGGACCCTTTCGGGTCAACCCGGACGGGAAAACATTGAAGTACAATAAATATGCTTGGAACAAGGGTGAGTTTTATATATCTCTTATAAGCCTTTTGATATGCTTTTTCCAACTATAAATTAAAAACATTCCATGCAGTGGCGAATGTACTGTTTCTGGAATCTCCAGCTGGTGTCGGATTCTCCTACTCAAACAGATTGTCTGATTATGTTACGGGCGACAACCAAACGGCTATAGACGCTTACACGTTCCTAGTTAACTGGTTTGAGAGATTTCCAGAGTACAAAAAACGAGATTTCTTTTTAGCAGGAGAAAGTTACGCCGGCCATTATGTGCCCCAGCTCGCTGATTTAATCCTCCAAAAGAACAAAAATACGAAGCACACCGTCATTAAATTGATAGGAATCGCGGTAAGTCTCTGTCTTCCGATCCTCGTTTATTACTCGCAAACGCGTCTTGAATGCGAGCGCTTTTGTTTCTCAGCTCGGGAATGCACTCATCGACTTCACGGATTTGTGGTCCGGCACGTACGACTACTTGTGGACTCATGCTCTTATGTCCGACGAAACGCACCAGGCAATCGTAAACAATTGCGATTTTTCTTCAAACGCCACCGTTTCAGATGCCTGCAAAAACTACACGGATATAGCCAATACCGAGTGTGGAGATATCGACATTTACGACATCTATGCGCCATTATGCGGTTCAAACGCAACTTCTCCTTCGGTATAGTTCCTTCCGCTGTTCATCATTAATTCGTGAACAAACATATATAACCCTTATAATTATTAGAAGTAACATCGATCCTTTCGATTATTTCCCGCATTTAATTTTGTTCTTGAAGCAGACATCTATTTTTGATCCGTGCAACGACCATTACGTGTTTGCGTATTTGAACACGCCGAAGGTGCAAGAGGCTCTTCACGCCAATGTCACCGGATCACTTCCCGGGCCATGGCAAGATTGCAAGTATATATCCATATTTCTACACAAAACTATTTCATTAATGGTGTGTTTTTCGTCATATTATAAAATTCTCGAATATCTTCCGTAGCGATCCTATTTTTTCCAATTGGACGGACTCGCCCGATACAGTGTTACCTGTGATCAAGAGGCTTATGGGCAGCGGCATTAGGGTTTGGATGTACAGGTGAGAAAGTCGACGAATATTAATATATTCGTTATTAAAAATTCGACTGATGGTAATAAGAAACAATGAATGAATTCACCGATATGTGCAGTGGAGACACGGATGGGATGATTCCGGTGACAGTGACAAAGTACTCGATGCCTAAACTCGGGGGTTCGTCTGTAAGAACTTCATGGTACCCTTGGTACAACGAAGGCGAGGTTGCAGGATATGTCGTCGGATACGAAAATGTGACATTTGTGACGGTAAGAGGAGCTGGGCATATGGTCCCGAGTAAGCAGCCTGGGCGTGCACTTACGCTCTTTGCATCCTTCTTGAAGGGGCGATTACCTCCCAGAGACGAGTCCACAGCTTGATATAATCGTTAACTCGAGCGAATCGTCCACAACTCCATACATCAGTTACCTCCACAAAATCAACACCTTCTAAGATATTATATTTTATAAGTTGTTAAACAACTTATTTTTAAATTATATAAACTCTTTTTAAAATAATTTACTAAATAAATTTTAAAAGCTTATAAGCTCCGCGCGAAACACCCTATCAATGGTTATGTATTTTAAGTATTTTTAAGGTTATGTATTTTTCATTTCAATGTAATATATCTCCCTCCCTAATAAATGTGTGGTGATGATTTCTTTTTTTTTTTGTTATTTTGAGATAAAAAAATTATTTTGTTTTCATAAAGAAACCATTTTTTCAATTTAGTCTCGTGAAACTAAAAAATGTGGATGACATTAATTTTTCTTGTGGTATTTTCCTAAATTGACTCTCACTTCTTTATCGGTCAACCGATTTCCGAGTAATTTTAACTTTCTGGACTGAAAATGGACTAAATTGACTGCGTTTTGGGTTTTACGGAACTAAATTGAGAAAGTGAAACAAATTGAGACCAAATCGAAAAAAAAAATTTATGGGACCAAAATAATTTTTATCTCTTGTTATTTTTGAAAAGTTAAAATTCAACGAAACTTTTTTTTTTGAAAAAAAGTGAAAATAAATAAATAATTATGGATACTAATTAAACGCAAACGAGGTGCAAAAGACTTTTTTTTTTGTCTATATCAATTGTAATGTCTCGAGTTTCGAACCTTGGACATTATGGTTCTTAATTCAAGTGCTCAACCAACTGAGTTAACATTTCTTGACAAAATTTATATACAAGTTATGGACGAGTCTTATGTCGTCGGACTTCGATTATCTAAGTAGGTAAGTGCAATATTCAAATAGATCTTGTATTGATGTGCTGTAAGACCTCATAAACTTCAAGTGCTTCAACTGATGCAACCCAAGAGTCGTCGATGGTACAAGATCCGTTGCGTATTCCAGTTGAACTAGTTACGCGATCGAGAGCTAAGAAGTTTAAAGAAAGTCTGATGATAATGACCCAAGAAGTATGAGCACAAGAGTTATTGAAGAAACCCATTGATGAATTGGAGAGATCGAGCATTATCAACCTTATTACGTACGAGGAGGTCAATCCAACAGAAGACTGTGAATTTCAGGCTGGAACGACAAAGAAGATGCCGGAACGGGAGTCGGACGTGAGCTGAGAACGCGCCGCGGAGTTTAGCCATGTTTCTGGCTTGGTGTCGGCCGACACCCAATATCTGTCGGCCGACAGAGGGTTGAAAACTCAAATTCTGTGTAACACGAGGTCGAGCCTGAGGTGAAACCCGATCTGCGGGTTTGGTGTCGGCCGACACCCTAAACCTGTCGGCCGACAATAGCTTCAGCAATCTCAAAACGCGGCGAGCGTGATTTTATGATGTTTTATTTCCTTTTCTTTATTTTATTAGGTTTGCCTATATAAAGCCTTCAAGACCATTGTTTTAGAACACAACTTTTATCATCATTAAATTACTTGTGAGTTTAATTCTCTCTTTATTTTCGTTCTTTTTTATTGTGCTAAAAGAGTACACTTAAAAAATCAACGAAGCACCCATACTTCGTCGTGTGTCGTTCATCGTCCCTAAGTTGTTGAGTCAATCGCGTGTTGGGGTTTAGATATCTCTAAATCATTCCACGAATTAGACCCGGAGGTTTTGGGATTCTTCCGCCCAGGTATCCGTTCGATTATTCTTTTCAATTCGCTCATAAATTAACGAGGTACGTATCATCTAGTATCAGAGCCCAGGCTAGGGTTTAAATTTCTGATTTCGTTACCTCGTTTCATCAAATCTACTTTTTTCTTGTTCGTTCTTCTTCTTCCGGCTGAATCGAATTTCTTTGATCCGTAAGCATAAAAAAAACAAAAAAAAAAAAATCAAAATTTATATTCTCGAATTTTTTTCGCTATTTTTTTAGTTCTCGATTTGGCTGTTCGTCTCGACCTTCACCAAAAAAAAAAATTAGACTAAATTGACTATATTTTTGTGATTTAAGAGACTAAACTGATACTAATATTTTTTAATGGACCAAATCGATCAAGGTGATGCTCATGTAACAGATTCATGTGGCACTTGGTCAACAAAATTCACCGAAAAGAAGTCCAAATGTCTTTTTTCGAAAAAAAATTGAATTTTCGATCAAACTGAACTAAATCGACTAAGTTTTTGTGATTTAAAAGAATAAATTGAAACCGACGTCAAATCAAGACTTGACCCCTGACAACAAAAATATCCAATGTTTTGAGAACAGGAGATGATGGGAGTACAAAATACTGTGATACACGCTTTCATCTAGATGACACGCTTTCATCTAGATGAGAAAATTCTATATGTAAAAAGCATATTATTCCTTGCTATTATTTGGTCTTTTAAAATTATTTATATACCAACACTTAATTAATTAATTAATTAATTAACACACATGTCAATATAAATACATAGCAATCGATTAAACATAAGATTCAACATGGCAACAAACATGATCAAAAACTCGTTTCTCATTCTCTCCTTTTTGTGCCTTGCCGATGGAAGAGGCCGACACGATCCTCTCCGGGAGCTACGAAAGATGACGAGAAATAATCTTCACCTTAACATTGTGTCGAGGGAGGTTTCTCCGATTCACGTAGCAAATCAGGAAGGTCGTAAACAAGCCGACAGGATCGTGAAGCTGCCTGGCCAATCGCCCGCAGTCGATTTCAATCAATATTCCGGTTATGTCACAGTCGATCTTAACGCTGGACGGTCGCTGTTTTACTATTTCACCGAGGGTGCGGACCCCACTAGCAAGCCTTTAGTCCTGTGGCTGAGTGGAGGTATTAATTGACAGCATTACATCATCTGTTGTTTTCTAGACAGCAGTACATAATCTGTTGTTGATGACATGGCATTGTAGGGCCCGGATGCTCTTCGGTAGGCGGCGGGGCGATGTTAGAGCTCGGAACTTTTCAGGTCAACCCGGATGGGAAAACATTGAAGTACAACCAATATGGTTGGAACAAGGGTGAGTTCTTTATCTTATATATATATATAGGCCTTTTGATATGTTTATTCCTAACTAAAAACATTATATGCAGTGTCAAATGTACTTTTCCTCGACTCACCAGCCGGGGTCGGATTCTCGTACTCAAACACGTCGTCTGATTATGTTACGGGCGATAACCAGACGGCTGCAGACACTTACACGTTCCTACTTAACTGGTTCGAGAGGTTTCCAGAGTACAAAAAACGAGATTTCTTCTTAGCCGGAAGAAGTTACGCCGGCCATTATGTGCCTCAGCTCGCTGATTTAATTCTCCAAAAAAACAATAATACGAAGCACACCGTCATTAAATTGAAAGGAATCGCGGTAAGCCTTTGTACTCTTTTCTCTGATCCGATCCTCGTTTGTAAACTCAGAAACGCGTCTTGAATACGATCTATCGATCGAGCGCTTTGGTTTCTCAGATCGGGAATGCAGACATCGACTTCACGGATAGGTGGGCCGGCATGTACGATTACTTGTGGACTCATGCTATTATCTCCGACGAAACGCACCGAGCAATAGTAAACCATTGCGATTTTTCTTCAATTGCCACCGTTTCAGATGCCTGCAATAACTACACGTACAGAGCCGCTACCGAGTGGGGAGATATTGAAGCTTACGACATCTATGCACCATTATGCGGTTCAAACGCAACTTCTCCTTTGGTATATATATGAATAAATATATATATATAAAACCCTTCCAATTAATCATTAGTAACATCGAATCCTTTCGATTATTCGCGCATGCATTTTGTTGTTGAAGCAGGGATCTAGTTTCGATCCGTGCAGTTTCAATTACGTGTTTGCGTATCTGAACACGCCAGTGGTGCAAGAGGCTCCTCACGCCAACGTCACCGGATCACTTCCCGGGCCATGGCTGGATTGCAGGTATACATATTTTATAATATTAATGGGTCAAATATATTCTCCAATAGTATTATAAAATTTGCTTGTTTGAAATTCTTCGAAGCGATTCGGTTTGCAACAATTGGACGGACGCGCCCGATACAGTGTTACCTGTGATCAAGAGGCTAATGGGCAGCGGCATTAGCGTTTGGATCTACAGGTGAGATTAAAGTCGACGAATATATATTACTCTGTATCATTATTGTTGGAATGTACACAAGATTTGAATTCTAGAAGTGTTTCTATACATTCTGGAAGTCTGGGCAAAGTGACCATCTCATCGCGCTTTGAGTTTGGGCAAAGTGGCCATTCCAGCATCTCATTTAAATCTGCCGCCAACAGGGCAAAACGACGCCGTTTCGCCTGGGTTCACAGCAATGTCGCGGCGCAGTGGATCGACTCTCTCTCACGTGTTAGTGGATGAAAATGCGAGATTCCAAGTGCTCCAAGTCCCTCGCCAGCTCACGCACAGCATGACGTTCACAATTTCTGTTAGAAATGTGTGGTGTGGATTTGCCCAATCTGATTTGATCGTAGGGTTCTTACGGATTTCAGATTTGGGGTTTTTTGTGTGCGTGAGTATAAATGTAATTCACCGTGTGTGTGTGATGAAGAGCTGTAACTGAACTCATATTCATAGCCTTGAGAGCTTGAATAACACGCTAGAACCACCTCCCTCCCCGAGCACGTAGATCGGTTTTCAATCGATCGAAGCTCGTAAAATCGTGTGTCATTTCGTGTGATTTCTTTTGTGTTGTGTTCCTGGAAGTTCAGAGATACTTTTAGGATCCTTAGATCGTGTGTTTGTCGTCGTATCCCGATTTCACCATTTGAGCTCGAAGCTTTCCGGCGCCAAGCTTTTGTGGCTCCCGCAGCTGCGATTGTGTGGTGTTTGTTTTTCTTGTTCGAATCCTCAACAAGTGGCGCCGTCTGTGGGAATCAAATCCAGCTGCTGCGAAGATGATGAAGGGTGGATCTACGAAGGTCGATCTGGAGAAATTCACGGGGAAGAATGACTTCAACCTCTGGCGAATCAAAGTGAAGGCGGTTCTGGTACAACAGGGTTTGATCTCAGCGTTAGATGCCCCGTTGCAGTCGTCAGCGCCAGAGGGCAAAGGGAAGGAGACGAAGGAGTCGAGCTCTGCAGAATCAACACCTGATCCAGTGGAGATTTCCATGCGTGCTCATAGTGTGATCATCTTGAGCCTGGGGGACAAAGTGTTGAGGGAAGTATGCAAGGAGTCGACTGCCTATGGTTTGTGGAAGAAACTGGAAAGCTTGTATATGACTAAATCCTTGGCAAACAGGTTATATTTGAAGCAAAGGTTGTATACCTTTAGGATGTCTTCAGATAGATCTGTGGTTGACCAGTTGGATGATTTTGTGAGGTTGTTAGATGATCTGGAGAATGTAGATGGTCAGATGAAGGAGGAGGATCAAGCACTGTTGTTGTTGAGCTCTTTGCCTTCATCATATGATCAGTTTAAGGATGCATTGTTGTATGGTAGGGTTCATGATTTGACTCTGGAGGAAGTGCAGGTTGCACTTAGGTCAAAGGAGTTGAACAAGAAGGATCCTAAGGCCAAGGAACATCATCAAAGTCCAGAGGGTCTAACTGTCACAAAGAAGAAGTCATGGGGAAGGAAGGACAACAAGAAGAAACCACATGGAGGTGGTGATGCAGGTGCATCAACCTCAGAAACCAGGAAGTGCTACCATTGCAATAAGACAGGTCACTTGAAGAAGAATTGTTACCAGTTGAAGAATCAGCAGGGCAAAGGGAAAGAGCCTGCTCAATCCGTGGATGTGGTTGAGTCAACTTCTGATTTGGAGGATGCTGAGGTACTTGCAGTTACTTCTAACTCTAGAAATGAGGAGTGGGTGCTTGATTCTGGTTGTACATTTCATATGTGTCCTGTGAAGCATTGGTTTGAGGACTTTGAGTTCATAGATGGTGGTTCGGTTGTTCTTGGAAATAATCTTACATGTCAGGTGGAGGGTATTGGTTCAGTGAGGTTGAGACTCTCAAATGGATCAATCAAGAAACTGACTAAGGTGAGGTATATTCCATCCCTCAGGAGGAATTTGATTTCTCTTGGAATGCTTGACAGTTTGGGCATGAGTTTCAGTTCAGTGGGTGGTTGCCTTCAGGTTAAGAAAGGCACTACTGTGGTACTTGAGGGAGTCAAGAGGAATGACTTGTATTTCTTGAAGGGTTCTACTGTTGTTGGTGAGAACTCCTTAGCTGCTGCCTCAGTGAAGGTGGAGCTATGGCATAGGAGACTTGGACATCTCAGTGAGAAGGGTCTTCATGAGTTGTCTAAGCAGGGTGCATTCAAGGGAGGTCAACTTGACAGGCTCAAAGTATGTGAGTATTGTGTTCTGGGCAAAGCTACTAGGGCCAGTTTTGGAGTGGGAAGGCATACAACCAAGGGAGTGTTGGATTATGTTCACTCTGACCTATGGGGCCCAGCTAGAACAAATACCAAGAGTGGAGGCAGGTACTTCTTATCCATCATTGATGATTTCTCAAGGAAAGTATGGGTGTTCATTCTGAAGAACAAGAGTGATGCCTTTGAGAAGTTCATAGATTGGGTAGTTGAAGTGGAGAGGCAGTCAGAGAGGAAGGTTAAAAACTTGAGGACTGATAATGGTCTTGAGTTTCTCTCTGAGGAGTTTAACTCCTTCTGTGTTGAGAATGGGATCTCAAGGCATAGGACTGTGGCTTCTACTCCTCAGCAAAATGGAGTTGCTGAGAGGATGAATAGGACCTTACTGGAGAGAGTAAGGTGTATGCTTCTAAGCTCTGGGCTAAGTAAATCATTTTGGGGAGAAGCAGTGTCTACTGCAGCCTATTTGATCAACAGGAGTCCAGCTGCAGCTTTGAGCATGAAGACACCTCAGGAGGTTTGGGCAGGGGAAGTTCCAAACTTTGAGAATCTGAGAGTGTTTGGCAGTTTGGCCTTTGCTCATGTGAGGGGTGACAAGCTTGAAGCCAGAGCACTGAGGTGTGTGTTTCTTGGTTACCCAAAGGGAGTAAAGGGTTACAGACTGTGGTGCATTGAACCGGGAAACCAGAAGTGTGTGGTCAGTAGGGATGTGACTTTTGATGAAGACACTATGCCCATGCTCTCTGAGAAAGAATCAACTGAGATGGATCAGTTTGAGGTGGAGTTACATGGTAGAGATGTACTCAAAGCTCAGAGAGGTGCCCAAGTTGAAGATGAGGATGACTTTGAAGTCAATGAAGAACCTGAAGTCAGTGATGGGTATCAACTTGCTAGAGACAGGGAGAGAAGGGTGATACAACCTCCTAAGAGGTATGCACAGGCAGATACAGTGTCTTATGCCCTATTGGTAGCTGAGAACATGGTTAGTGATGAGCCAAATTCATATTCTGAGGCATTGAGGTCCTCAGATAGGGAAAAGTGGCTTCTAGCTATGCAGGAGGAGCTCCAATCTTTGGATAGGAATCATACATGGGATGTTGTGCAGAGACCTAAGGATCAAAGAGTGGTTGGCTGTAAATGGATCTTTAAGAAGAAGCAGGAAGGATCTGGTATAAGGTACAAAGCAAGGTTGGTTGCTAAGGGCTTTACTCAAAGAGAGGGAGTTGATTTCAATGAGATCTTTTCTCCAGTGGTGAAGCATTGTACAATCAGAGTCCTGTTAGCCATTGTTGCTCAGTTTGACCTTGAGCTTCAACAGATGGATGTGAAGACTGCTTTTCTCCACGGGGAGTTGGAGGAGAAGATCTATATGAGGCTGCCTGATGGTCTAGAGGGGTGCTCTGATGTCAACAAGGTGTGTTTGTTGAAGAAGTCCTTGTATGGGCTCAAACAAAGTCCAAGGCAGTGGTATAAGCGGTTTGACAGCTATATGTTGTTGATAGGCTTTGTGAGAAGCCAGTTTGACTGCTGTGTGTATCTCAAACTGAAGACAGGGAGGGTTGTTACCTATCTACTGCTCTATGTGGATGATATGTTGATTGCCAGTTGTTCCAAGGTGGAGGTAGAGTCATTGAAGAGGTTGCTTAGTGCTGAGTTTGAGATGAAAGACCTTGGAGAGGCAAAGAAGATTCTGGGAATGGATATTTCCAGGGACAGGTCAAATGGGACTTTGTTCTTGTCTCAGACTTCTTATGTTGAGAAGGTTCTCAAAAGGTTTTATATGCATGAGGCTAAGGCAGTGACTACACCACTTGGGGCTCACTTAAAATTCTCAGTGGATCAGTCTCCAAAGAGTCAGTTTGAGGAGGTTGCCATGAGTAAGGTTCCTTATGCTTCAGCTGTGGGCAGTTTGATGTATGCTATGGTGTGTAGCAGACCTGACCTTGCCTATGCCCTAAGTTGTATCTCAAGATACATGGCCAATCCAGGGAAGTCACACTGGGAAGGTGTGAAATGGGTATTGAGGTATTTGAGAGGCACTTCTGAGTTTGGTTTGATGTTTAGAAGAGTGAGGAGCTCTGGAGATGCTCTTACTGGATATGTAGATTCTGATTATGCCAGCAATGTGGATACCAGGAAGTCACTCACAGGGTTTGTGTTTACCTTGTATGGTAGTGCTGTGGTCTGGAAGGCATCCCAGCAGTCTGTGGTTGCTTTGAGTACCACTGAGTCAGAGTATATTGCATTGACTGAGGCTATCAAGGAGTCTATATGGTTGAGAGGATTGCTTGAGGAACTTGGGGTTCTGCAAGAAAGGGTATCAGTGCATTGTGATAGTCAAAGTGCTGTGCATTTGGCCAAGCACCAGGTCTATCATGACAGGTCCAAGCACATTGATGTGAGATTACACTTTGTGAGAGATCTGGTTGACAAGGGTGTTGTCAAGGTGGAGAAAATTGCAACTGAAATTAACCCTGCAGACAGTTTGACCAAGAGTATTCCAAGTGATAAGTTTCAACTATGTCAACAACTGGTTCAGTTGGTTGACATTCCACAATCTCAGTGAAGATGGAAGTGTGGAAGGGGCAGCAGACATGATAGTTCTGCTGTGGTTGTCAAGTTATCCAAGAAAATACTCAAACGGGTCAGTTTTGAGCATTTCATGGTGATGGCTTGATGGGTTTTTTGACTCAGTGGTTTTCTGAGTGGTTTAGGCATGGCCAGAGGTTCATGTGGTATATAGTGACTTGTATGCACTGAGGTTTGCATGGTTACTTCAGAGATTTGGATTTTGAGGCATGGAGTTCTTGGATTCAATTTCTGGTTTGGTCTAAGTGACTTGGTGTTTCTGAGTTGCTGAGGGAGTTTGAGGCATAGTGATGTGCTGGGAAGTCACATTACATGTTTGGAGTGTGTAGGTTCTGGCATTGGAGGTTTTGGTTCAGAAAATCCCAGTTTGTGTTCTTGGGTAAATTTTCTGGAGAAACCAGTTTGGCTTGCTATGGTTTTCTGCTGTTTGTGGAGGCTGTGGTTGGAGATAATCCATGGTCTATAGCTTGCTAGAAAGAGGAGAAGGAGATGAGTCTGCATTTACTATTGTGAGAGTTTGAATCTTGGTTGAGCTTCCAGGAGGGTGGTCCAAAGTTGGCATTCTGAATCTTTAAGTCAAAGAACAGGTCAGTTTCTTGAGTCTTGATTCTGGGGGTGATCAGGTGTTGATGTGTGGTTATGATGTTTGCTGGAATTGCAAATATTGTGTAAGGTGGAGATTTGTTGGAATGTACACAAGATTTGAATTCTAGAAGTGTTTCTATACATTCTGGAAGTCTGGGCAAAGTGACCATCTCATCGCGCTTTGAGTTTGGGCAAAGTGGCCATTCCAGCATCTCATTTAAATCTGCCGCCAACAGGGCAAAACGACGCCGTTTCGCCTGGGTTCACAGCAATGTCGCGGCGCAGTGGATCGACTCTCTCTCACGTGTTAGTGGATGAAAATGCGAGATTCCAAGTGCTCCAAGTCCCTCGCCAGCTCACGCACAGCATGACGTTCACAATTTCTGTTAGAAATGTGTGGTGTGGATTTGCCCAATCTGATTTGATCGTAGGGTTCTTACGGATTTCAGATTTGGGGTTTTTTGTGTGCGTGAGTATAAATGTAATTCACCGTGTGTGTGTGATGAAGAGCTGTAACTGAACTCATATTCATAGCCTTGAGAGCTTGAATAACACGCTAGAACCACCTCCCTCCCCGAGCACGTAGATCGGTTTTCAATCGATCGAAGCTCGTAAAATCGTGTGTCATTTCGTGTGATTTCTTTTGTGTTGTGTTCCTGGAAGTTCAGAGATACTTTTAGGATCCTTAGATCGTGTGTTTGTCGTCGTATCCCGATTTCACCATTTGAGCTCGAAGCTTTCCGGCGCCAAGCTTTTGTGGCTCCCGCAGCTGCGATTGTGTGGTGTTTGTTTTTCTTGTTCGAATCCTCAACAATTATTTATTCATTCGATTGATGGTAATAAGAAACAATGAATGTAATTCATTCATCCATGTGTAGTGGTGATGTTGATGGGATGAATACGGTGACATCAGCAAAGTACTCGATGCCTAAACTCGGTGGGGCTTCGTCTTCGTCTGTAATAACTCATTGGTA
This sequence comes from Euphrasia confusa, assembly GCA_954870475.1. Lineage (NCBI taxonomy): Eukaryota > Viridiplantae > Streptophyta > Magnoliopsida > Lamiales > Orobanchaceae > Euphrasia > Euphrasia confusa. Next base: position 11,526,712 of record OX940951.1, on the reverse strand, counting down.
CCCTTGGTACCACGAACGCCAGGTGGCAGGATATGCCGTCGGATACGAAAAAGTGACATTTGCGACCGTAATGTTGCGCAGCGGATATATAAGTGGGGTGGAAGGATAACAAAAACACAAAATAAAGAAGAAGAAATTTCGAGGAGAACACACCCACTATTTTATTTCTCAACTCTAGAACACTTCTATTACTTTTATTTTCTTCACTTACATACTAAAATGATAAACATGTCTCCTATTTATACTAGTAGGAGAATATGAAAGTTCACACCATTATTAACTTAATACATGAAGAGACACCCCTTAACATTCCAGAAAGTTGAAGAGGCACCCCTTTAAGCTTCCTATAATGAAGAGACACCATTCTAGAAGATATAGATTAACTTTCAACACGCCCCCTTAATCTTGATCTTCTCATCCCAAGCTTATCTCGAAATTTCTCGAACAATTCTCTTTTGAGAGGTTTTGTAAAAATGTCGGCCACTTGGTCTTCGGTTCTCACGTACTTCACAAGCACTTCTTTCTTGGTAATGTTCTCACGAATGAAATGGAACCGTGTATCAATGTGTTTACTTCGATCATGAAACACGGGATTCTTTGCTAAGGCAATAGCTGATTTGTTGTCGACATAGATGTCCGTTGATTCCTTTTGATCAAGGTGAAGTTCCTTGAGTAAACTCCTCAACCATATTGCATGGCAAACACTTGATGTAGCTGCAACATACTCGGCTTCACAAGTCGATAGTGTTACGATTGGTTGCTTCTTCGACATCCATGTAAAAGCAGATTCTCCATAGTAGAATACAAATCCACTTGTACTCTTTCTATCATCAATATCACCTTCCCAATTGTTGGAATTTGATATCCCGGGTTATTTAAAATTATGCGGAAACCAATAACCCGATCAAACCCTTCGCCGGAGATCACATGAACGCCGACTCACCCGCCGGAGTCCAGCCTTTGGAGACCACGCACCCGAAGGCACGCGGCCCGCCCCCAGCCGAACCCCCGCGAGACGGGGTTCACGCGATCGAAGATCGCGTTCGATCTTCGCGATCGATGGGGCTGCCCAGCAGCCCCCCGCGCGAGTCCGGCGACTCGCCGCCGCCTGGAGGCCCCCACCGTCGAGGTGGGGAGGGGACGGCACCAGCCCGCCCCCAGCGATCGATCCCCGTGATCGATCGCGAGCCCTCGGCCCAGCCGAGGGTCGACGCCTCCTCGCGTCTCGAAACCCTAGCGGGCGTGCGCCGTGGTCCGGTGGCTTCGCCACCACCACGCGTTCGTCCGTCTATTCCGGGTTCGACTTTCGGATCTTGCGTTCTACGGTATTCTCGATAAATCAAATCAAAGTAATATCGAGGGGGTTTAGATATTATACATTTGATTCGTTGTTCGGAGAAACGAAATCAAACACCTTTGAATCTTCCCACGTATTCCTTGCACTCCGTTCGAACGTCGGGTGGGCGACGATCTATCGAACTCCTATGGATCTCCTTCAACTCTCTAGAACTATCAAATAATGATATTCTTGTCTTATAATTTATGAAGGCCATGTAGTGCTTTTATAGGCTACGTAGGGGATCAAAAGGAGGTGGAATATTGGGCTTCTAATATTGAAGATTAAATTGAGTCCAACCCAAATCCATTAATCCTTATCAATATTAATTTTATTTATTTTTCATTATATAAATAAAATTGCACTCCCAATATTTACCCATATTATATCGAATAATATTTCTCCGGTTAGTATTATTTATTCCGTGTATTTAAGATTTAAATATCCATGAATAAAATTTATTTATTGCTTAATAAATTTATTCATCTCTTATATCCGAGAATAGTACCACTCAACCTTATTTATTATGCGGGAACAAATCCACTCGCGAGGTTTACATAATAAATCCGTATGAGCTCATCTCGGGGATATTATCAACCCTTCCGGGATACACTGTCCCTTCAAGAATTCACGGCATGCCATATATAAAATATAGTGACCCAATTTAACCGGTAATTAACCCAATAATTAAATCGGTTAATTCCTTTGGAAAATCAAAGTCACTTATATTAAATATACACACCCGCAATTGTTTCAGGGATTAAGAATAAAATACTCCGAGACTTAAATCAATTATCACAGAGCAATCCTAATTGATAAGTCTCAAGCGATCCGCTCAATATACCAAGTGTACAAGTGTGATAAAATAATTAAGATAAATTATTTTCTCTCTCACACAACGACTATACCGATGGATTGGTCCGTGTCCATCTAGGTTGTGAGCAACTGTTCGATTAAATACGAGTAACCGATAGTATGATCTTCTGTGTGCCCATGCACACCATACTAACTACAACGTATAAAATCCAGGACTATAATTTGCATATATTTAATTAACAATAATTAAAAGCAAATGAATGTTCATTATAAATAGGTAAATGAAAGTGTACATAGAGTTCAGAATACTCAAATCTAGACATTAAGTATACTACTCCATCACCAATCACTATCACTATATCCCTTCAACTTTGGTTCTCCGGATGAAGGATAAAACATACCAAGGTTGATCGTCCCCTTGATATATCTTAAAATTCTCTTCGTCACTTGCATGTGATAGCTTGTAGGATTTTCCATGTAACGGCTCACAAGCCCGACAGAATAGAGAATATTTGGTCTTGTGCAGGTCAAGTACCTTAAGCTTCCGATCAAACTTTTGTACATTGTTGAATCAATTTTATCACCATCCATGTTCTTCGACAATTTTTCTCCAATTTGAATAGGTGTGCTAACAGATTTGCAGCTATTCATTTTGAACCTCTTTAAAATTTCTTTGGCATAATTCTCTTGCGAGATGAAAATCCCATCATCTTGTTGCTTCACTTCGATCCCCAGATAGTAAGACATTAGCCTAATGTCCGTCATCTCAAATTCCTTTGTCATTGCTTTCTTGAAATAATCGAACATCTTCGGATTGTTTCCTGTGAAGATCAGATCATCAACATAAAGACAAACTATCAACACATCACCTTCTTTGTTTGTCTTCACATAAAGGGCATGCTCATGGGGACACTTCTTAAAACCATTTTGTTGAAAGTATTGATCAATGCGACTATTCCAAGCTCGCGGTGCCTGTTTCAGGCCATAGAGTGCCTTCTTTAGCTTCAATACCTTCCCTTCTTGTCCTTGAGCAATGTAACCTTCCGGTTGTTCGATGTATACTTCTTCTTCTAGTAATCCGTTCAAGAAAGCGGATTTTACATCCATTTGACAAATACTCCATCTCTTTTGGGCTGCTAATGAGATCAAGAACTTTATGGTTTCGAGTCGAGCGACTGGAGCAAACACTTCATCATAGTCGATTCCAGCCCGCTGTTTGTAGCCTTTGACTACAAGTCTCGCCTTCTTTCTTTCAACATCGCCATTTGAATTTCTCTTGATCTTATAGACCCACTTCACTCCGATTGGTCTATGTCCTCTTGGTAGAGTTGTCAACTCCCAAGTATCGTTCCTTTTGATGGCATTGATTTCTTCATCCATGGCCTGCTTCCATTCTCCTTTCTTTGAGGCATCCTCAAAGTTTATTGGTTCAGAATCTGCAAAAAGACAAAACAATGTTTGATTCTGATTAAGATTAAGAATCTCATCCATTGTCCTTGTTCCACGAGGTCCAATATCATTAGCATCATCATCTGAAGATGCGGTTTCCCTCGAGCTCGACCCCGATTCTGAACTTGCTTGGGGAGTTGATGGTGGAGTCACAGGTTCATGTTCATGTTCATCATCTACTTGATCTTTTTCTTCTTCAAAAGGGTAAAACGTGAACTCCTCTTTATTTTCTTCATCCCATTTCCAAGAATTCTTCTCGTCTATTTCGACATCACGGCTGACTGTGATCTTCTTCTTCGATGGACTATATAATTTGTACCCTTTAGATTGTTGATTATATCCAACAAAGATGTACTTCTCGCTTCGATCATCGAGTTTGTTTCGATGTTGTTCTGGGACATGAACGTGAGCAGGACTTCCAAAGACTCTCAAATGGGATACACTCGGTTTGTATCCACTCCATGCTTCTTGCGGTGTTTTATTCAAAACACTCCTTGTTGGGCTCCGATTTGACAAGTAAACAGCACACTCGACTGCCTCAGCCCATAACTCTTTCGGTAAGTTCTTGCTCTTCAACATAGATCGAGTCATGTTCATTATCGATCTATTCCTTCTCTCGACTACTCCATTTTGTTGGGGGGAGTATGGATTGGTCAATAGCCTTCGAATACCATTCTCATCACAAAATGTGTTGAACTCGTTCGAGGTGAACTCTCCCCCTCTATCTGTCCTCAAAGACTTAATTTGGTAGCCGCTTTGTTTCTCCACCATGATTTTGAAATTCTTGAATTTGGAGAATACTTCTGATTTCTCCTTCAAGAAATAAACCCAAGTCTTTCTGCTAAAATCATCAACGAATAGCAAAAAATACCGATTTTTCCCAAGAGATTGTGGTGTGATCGGACCACACACATCGCTATGAACCAATCCCAGAGGCTCGTTTTCTCTTGTTGTTGACTCTTTTGGGAAACTGAATCGGTGTTGTTTCCCTTCAAGACAACCCTCACACACTTGATCAGGAAGATTAATTATCGGTAGCCCTTTCACCATCGCCTTCGTTGACAACAATTTTATACCTCCAAAGTTTAGATGTCCGAGACGCATGTGCCATAGCCATGAATCGTCTTCAACACACGCCTTCAAGCACTTTGCCACGTCTGTTTGAATGTTTAGCAAGAACATTCGGTTCTCCGTCATCGGAACATGTGCGAGAAGTTTATCTTCTTGATCTCGAAGATAAAGACTCTTATCTTTCATGATGATGTTATAGCCTTTCTCCAATAGTTGACCCATGCTCAAAAGGTTGGTCTTCATGGTTGGAACATAGTAGACGTTTGATATAAACTGATGTTCACCATTTTTCAATTTAATGAGAATCTTGCCTTTGCCTTTGACAGAAGTTTTAGAGTGATCTCCAAAAGTGATGTTTCCCGTCACCGATTCATCAATCTCAACGAACATGTGTCGATGCCCACACATGTGATTGCTGGCACCCGTATCAAGGTACCAAGAATGATTGGTCTCATCGTCTTGATTTCTATACGCCATCAAGACAGTTTCATCAACTTCTTTCTTCTCTTCGGAATAGTGAGATTCTCCTGTCTTCTTATTGGATTTGGAACGACACTCATTTGCGTAGTGTCCATAACGATGACAATTGTAGCACTCGATGTCTTTCTTATCATGTCGTTGACTCGAGCTCCCTCTTCCACGACCTCTTGAAGATCGAGAGTCCTCCGACCAATTTTGATTTTGTTCTTGTCGATCATTATCTCGACCACGACCACGGCCTCTACCGCGTCCTCGACCCCTTTGAGTTTGGTCTTGATTTCTTTTATCTCCAGAATTAAAATTGGCTTGGAGGACATGCTCAGTTTGTGCATTGTTTCTTCTCTTCATCTTCTCTTCATAGACATGAAGTTTTCCAATGAGTTCTTCGACTTTCATGGTGTCAGTGTCGTTAGCTTCCTCAATTGCAGCAACGACAAAATCAAACTTCGGTTGAAGAGATCGAAGTACCTTCTCCACAATGCGGTTTTCTTCCAACTTTTCACCATTTCTCTCAAGTTGGTTTGTCACCGAAGTGACTCAAGAAATATAGTCGTGCACCGCCTCAGATTCTTGCATATTCAAGACCTCAAATTCTCCTCGAAGGGTTTGAAGTCGTACCTTCTTAACCTTCTCCAGGCCTTTGAAAGTATTTTCAAGGATGTCCCATGCTCTCTTCGCCGTAGTGGCTTGGGCGATCTTCTCGAACATGTTGTCATCCAAACTAAGTTTGATAAATGAAAGCGCCTTCTGGTCTTTGACTTTAGCATCTTTCGCCGTCTTCTTGATAGCTTGGCTTGCGGCTGCCAAGTTATCCGGTTCTACGTATTCTTCTTCAATGGCATCCCACACATCTTGTCCACCAAGAAATGCCTTCATTTGGATGCTCCACTTTTCATAGTTATCCTTCGTGAGCTTTGGGATTTGGAAAGCTCCACTCGTGGCAGCCATCTTGAATCGGTAGCTCTGATACCACTTTGTTGCGCAGCGGATATATAAGTGGGGTGGAAGGATAACAAAAACACAAAATAAAGAAGAAGAAATTTCGAGGAGAACACACACACTATTTTATTTCTCAACTATAGAACACTTCTATTACTTTTATTTTCTTCACTTACATACTAAAATGATAAACATGTCTCCTATTTATACTAGTAGGAGAATATGAAAGTTCACACCATTATTAACTTAATACATGAAGAGACACCCCTTAACATTCCAGAAAGTTGAAGAGGCACCCCTTTAAGCTTCCTATAATGAAGAGACACCATTCTAGAAGATATAGATTAACTTTCAACACGTAAGAGGAGGTGGGAGCTTTGTCCCGGGTTCACAGCCGGAGCGTGCGCTTACGCTCTTTGCATCCTTCTTAAAGGGGGAACTGCTGAAAGGATTTGTGATTATATATGTGAAAGAGAATCAAATGCAGAACCTGAACCTGCATATTTCAAGCATTTCCATTAATGGTATTCATTGATACAGGAAACATTAAAAGGCTGCAGCTTACATATTGGTGTTTTTATATGGGGAACACTACCCTAGCTACACATCCAATGGACAAGAATGAATGACAAGTGGACCATCTAACGGATAAGAGAGAGGGACCACAGCTAGCATAATGTACTACAAATATGAGCTGGAAAAGTAGTAAAATAACCATTAGAGTTTAACTACTGTGATTGAGGTTTCTAACATTCCCCCTCAATTGGAGCGAGGTTAAGGGCTTGACAGTAAGTTTGTTGCGCATCCGAGTGAACAATTGGAGACTGAGAGGCTTGGTTAGGATATCAGCTGCTTGATCAATCGAGGGAACAAAGGAAACTCTGAAAATCTTTTTATGAACCAAGTCTCGTATGAAGTGTAAATCCAGCTCAACATGTTTGGTTCTAGCATGAAAAACTGGATTTGCTGCCATTGGCATGGTACTTTGATTGTCAATCCAGATAGTAGGGGTGCTTGAAGATGATACCTTGAGTTCAGAAAGAAGGCCCTTGAGCCATACAATTTCAGAAGCCGCATTTGCCAAACTCCTGTATTCTACCTCTGCAGTACTTCTAGAAACTGATGCTTGCTTCTTGGAGAACCATGAAATGATGTTAGAACCAATAAAGGTACAAGAGCCAGAAATGGATTTTCTGTCATCAAGGTCTGAACCCCAATCAGCATCACAAAAGGCTGTAAGGTTCAAGTTTGATCCTGATGTTATATTTAAACCAAAATCCAATGTACCTGCCAGATATCTAAGAATTCTTTTCACAGCTTTCCAATGTGTGTCAAGAGGTTGATGCATAAATTGACACACTTTTTTGATAGAGAAAGCAATATCAGGTCTTGTGAGGGTAACATACTGAAGCACACCTACTATACTTCTATAGAGTGTGGTGTCCAGAATGGGATCACCCTGGTGCTTGGATAACCTAAGAGAGGAAACCATTGGAGTAGGAATACTCTTGGCTTCATTCATGGATGCCCTGGCCAAAAGATCCTTGATGTACTGTTTCTGATGTAAATGCAGACCAGTGGAAGTAGGAGTGACTTCAATTCCCAGAAAATGATGTAGTTCACCAAGATCTTTTAGAGAAAACTGTTTGTCAAGGGACTTGATAAGGGCATGTATTCCCACAGAGTCACTACCAGTAATGAGGATATCATCAACATATACAAGTAACCAAATACATCCAGAAGCAGAAGACTTGAAAAACAAAGATGCATCAGCCTTACTACAGCAAAAACCAAGTTGAAGAAGTGTGTGTTTGAGCTTGTCTGACCAGGCCCTAGGAGCCTGCTTGAGGCCATAAAGTGCCTTGGATAGTTTGCAAACAGGTAGATTAGCAGCTTGAAAGTTAACTTCAAAACCTGGAGGTTGAGTCATATAGACTACTTCATGAAGATCCCCATTAAGGAACGCATTGTTAACATCTAGCTGTCTGACCTGCCATCTTTGTGTGACAACAATAGATAATACAAGTCTGATAGTAGTAGCTTTAACCACAGGGCTAAAAGTCTCATTAAAATCAAATCCTTGAACTTGATCATATCCTCTAGCAACCAACCTAGCTTTATACCTTGCTATACTACCATCTGCCTTTGTTTTTATTTTAAAAATCCATTTGCACCCAATAAGCTTTTGATGAGATGGAGGGTTGCAAAGGATCCAGGTCTTGTTTTTAAGTAGGGCAAGATACTCTTCTTCCATAGCTTTCTTCCACAAAGGATTCAACAAAGCCTCTTTATATGATGTAGGAATCTGATCAGTGAGTTGAGACTGATATACCTTTGGTTTTAAAGAACCTGTTCTTGATCTGGTGACCATATGATGAGTGCCTGGCTGAGCAACAACACCTGTAGGTCCTGCAGGATTACTAGAAGCAAACTAATCAGTAGTATTGGGAGGCAAACTATTACCACATATTGGCAAATCCACTGTTAAAGGGATAGTTGTATTGCTGGAAGCTGTAGGAGAAAGAGTGATAGGAGTGTGATGAGATCTAGAGGCAGTGGATGAATTTGAAGGGGTATTGGAAACATGAGTAGGAGAGGAAGATTCAGCAGAAAACTCTTCATGTTCATGATGAACAGGAGAATTTAAATTTGGATTATTTGAGTGTTGAGAGTCACTGATAGCAGGATCAGAAGGTGGAGATGAAAGTTTATGAGAAATGATGGGAGGTGGTTGAGTAATAATGGGATTGGCACTTTGAGAAATGGATGAAGCTTTTGGTTTGGTGGAGAAAGGAAAGGACAATTCATCAAAGATAATATTTCTGGTGATGATAATTTTTCCAGAAGGTAACAACACTTTATATCCTTTATATTTTGTGTTGTAGCCCAGAAATGTGGAAGGGAGGGATCTGTATTCTAGCTTATGCTTATTAAATGGCCTGAGGTGAGGGTAACAGAGGCAGCCAAAGGTTTTAAAATGAGTGTAAGCTGGCTTTTTCTGGTACAACAGTTCAAAGGGAGAAACAAATTTCAGAACCTTGGTTGGCAGTCTATTAATGATATAGACTGCTGTGACAAACGCATCATCCCAAAATCTCAAAGGCAAATTGGAATGAGCCAGAAGAGCAAGGCCAACTTCAACAATATGCCTATGCTTTCTTTCAGCCAATCCATTTTGTTGTGGGGTATAAGGACAAGACATTCTATGCATGATACCATTATTTTGCAAAAAATTAGTTAGGCCAATGAATTCCCCACCCCCATCAGATTGAACAGCTTTAATATTGGTGTTGAATTGAGTTTGAATCAGCTTAAAGAGATGAGAATAAGCAGTAGCAACTTCAGACTTTGTTTTAAGAAGATAAAACCATGTGAATCTTGTGTAATGATCAATAAAAGCCACATAGTAAATATATCCATTTCTGGATTTCTGGGGTGATGGTCCCCACACATCAGTGTGGATGAGCTCAAATGGTTTATGATAGATAGTATCAGAAGGATTATAAGGTTGAGAATGAGATTTAGCCTTTAAGCAAGAATCACAGATGGAATTTTTATTAAAAACATCAGAGTCATTACAGGCACTGGACAAATTTATTCCTAAAGCTAATTTGACAACTTTAAGGGAAGTATGCCCAAGTCTTCCATGCCACAAGGAGAGACTGGTGTCTTTATTCACTAGGAAAGCAGATGAAGTTGAAGGACTGGTGTTGAAGATGGGAGTTGACTGGGATGAGGTGTGAACTGGCTTCAAATCAAACTGATACAGGCCTTGGTTAAGGGTGCCTTTGAGCCGCACTTGATTGGTGCCCTGATCCTTAACAAAACAAGAGGATGGATGAAATTCAAAGTATACTTGGTTATCTTTGGAAAATTGGGATACACTAAGAAGGTTTTTGGCAATTTGAGGCACATGAAGGAGTTCAGTAAGTTTAAATTTATGGGAGAATACTACGGTACATTTCTTAAATTTGAATGTACCGTACATTTATACCACAACCAATAAACTAATGACAATTCAATTTTTATTATGCACCCTACCACATCTAATTACAACTAAAATTAATTTTCTACCTAATAAATAAAAGGTGACATACTATAGCAGGTTTTATTAATAAAACTATTTAAAATAAAAATATTTAAATACTTGATTAATTTAATTAAATAGTACAAATAACTTTTTATATTTATTTTTTGAATATGTTTTTAACTTTTTATAGTTTATCGAATATATATATTAATACAATTGTTTGTGACTGAGAATATTTTTTTTATTTAGATATATGATATTTATTTGTTGAATACATGTTTTTTGAAAAATTTATTGAATTTTCACTACAAATAAAAATATAAATTGAGCAAAAAATATATATGCAAATAAAAATATAAATTGCGAAAACAATATATACAAATATTGAATAAAATAAAATAATACATGTCTATTTAAAAATTTACTGAATTTGCAGTACAAATAAAAATATAAATTGCAAAATTTACTGAATTTGCATACAAATAAAAATATAAATTTCGCAAAATATGCAAATATAAATATTAAAAAAACAAAAATAAAACAATTGTCAAACAATATATTCAAATAAAAATATTTAAAAAACAAAAATAAAAAAATTTGTAAAATAAAAATATTGAAAAAACAAAAAAAAAATTGTCAAACAATATATTCAAATAAAAATATTTAAAAAACAAAAAAAAAATTGTTCCAACAAAAAAAATTTAAATAGCGCAAATAAAATAAAATAAATAAATTTGCAAGTGAATAAAATATTTTTTGCGGCAGATTTGAGGAAAAATATGTATTATTCATTTTATATTTTTGCGATTTGAAGAAAAATATGTATTGTTCATTTTATATTTTTGAATTATTACATTTTAATATTTTATACGATTTTTTGTTTTAATAAATATATTATTTTATTTTTTATTTGTAATTATTTGTATTATATTTTTTTAATAACAATAAAATATTATTTTATATTTTATTTTCAAATAAAATATTAGAATTTTTTAATTTTTTGTTATTAATTTTACAAAATTGCTTGACAATTCTTTGAAAAATCAAAATATTAATTTATATAACCGGTTTTATAGGTTAGTCAATAAATAAGATAATAATTGCGTGTTGTAATCTCCACTCTAACTACTGTATTCTTTTATAAATCTCAACAGTTCATATTACATAATTAAATCTGATCTGAAGAAAAAAGTACCGTACTTTCAATGTACTGTAGAAGACCCCTAAATTTATGATCACAATTGGGAGATTTAACAGTGGACTTTCCAACATGAGTAATAATCATACCGGTCCCATTAGCTATCTGAACTTTGTTGCTCCCATTATATTCAGATGCAGTAGTGAGGTTGTTGAACTCATTGGTGAGATGATTTGTTGCTCCTGAATCAGCAAACCAGCTACCATCACCATCAGACTCAGAAAAGTTGAAGTTTGAACCTCCTTGACCTGCATTGAAGGCTGTAATATTCTGATTGCTTCCACTGTTGTTTTGAGGGGATTAGCTGATGGTCCATAGGTATTGTCAAACCTATAGTAGCACCTATCAGCTGTATGATTAGTATAGTTGCAAATTTGGCAAGGAGAATTATTATAGTATAGTATATCTTATAAGATAGGTTGTTATGTCTTATTTAATAAATAAATAATTAAACAGTATGAATAAAAAAATGTAAATTTATAAGTTGAAAAAAATATAATTATAAATAAAAATTATTATGAAAGAAAAAAATTTACAAAACAAATTTATTAGCGATTTTAAAGGGAGTATATAAACTATATCAAATACTCTCAATGTTATGTAGCACGAGTAGTTTTCATTTCACTTCATTGAATAAACTTAACTTATTTGACTTAACTTACAATTACTTATTTAATTACTTAAATAATATAATATATTTAATTTTACTCCTCAAAAAGTCAATAAAAATACATTTTCATGTGGATTTTTTTTTCAATGTAATATTTCTTCCTCGCTAATAAATGTGTCGGGGATTTTTTTTTTTTTTGTTATTTATTCGACTAATGGTAATAGGAAACAATGAATCCACAGTGGAGATACGGATGGGATCATTCCGGTGACAACGACAAAGTACTCCGTGGTAAGAGGGCAAGCAGCCCGGGCGTGCGCTTACGCTCTTTGCATCCTTCTGGAAGGGGGAACTGCTCGATAAATTCGTTAAATCGTGCACAACTCCATACATTTAGAAAATCAACGTCAATGTTATGTATGGTTCATTTTAACGGACTGTATTGAGTAAACTTAACTCACAACTGTTTAGTTTATCTCTGAAGTTATTGTATGGAAATATCAAGGAATTTGATTACATTACACAAAAGTAGTATGATGGTGTTTTCTTCTTTCTACATTAACTGATGTAGAAAATCAGTATAGTTATATTATGTATGTACTGTACAATTTAAAATATACTACTGTCCCAATTTAAAGTTTGCATCAGAAATTTTGAGGTAGATTAAGAAAAAACTAGTAACTACACGGAACAAAACTATATCTTTTTTAGCAAATTACAATACAATTTAATTTTTTTTCGACTATATCTTTTTTAGCAAATTACAAATACAATTTAATTTTTTTTCGACTTTTAGCGATTGCAAGATTGACACAAAAATTGACATTGATTTTAATTAATGGCTATAGCATAGAATATTATTAATGAGAATTGACGACGTTGAAATCGAAATAAAATTTTTGAACCAAATGGACTAAAAATATGTTTTTTTAGACAGACTGAACTGAACTGCTCTAAATTGAAATTAAGTGAATTGAAATTAATTTCAATAAAATTAAATTTTAAAATAATAAAATATTAATCAAATATTTCAATATTTATTGTAATATAAATACTTTTATAAAAAATTAAATGTTTATATAATAATAAAATAATAATAATAATAATAAATGAACTGAACTCAATTAGTTTGAACTAAACTTGACTGAATGAGTAAAACTGAATTAAACTGAAAATAATTTCAGAATAACAGATCCTTAGACATCATTTAAAAAAAAAAAACTATCTCTTGAGTATATTTTTCGCCTAAGACTTTAGTTTTAATAAATTAATTTATAAATTGAGTCTCGTTACATAAATCGACCGTGTGATCGATATATTAAAGTGTTTTTCAATAATATATTTTAGCATTTACAATAGTTATTGAATCATATAATTAATAAAAATAAATTATTGAATAATTATTTTGTTTGTTTCGATTATTTTTCTTCTCATTTATTTTGTTAATTTACTTATATTATATTTATGAAAAATAAAATAAAAAAACTGCTTGAAATTGTTTTTCAAAAATAATTATCATCGTTTTCATTATATTTTGTAACATATAACTCCGTGTAAATTATAAAATGTGAATAGTTGTATAGCTTATAAAATTAAATTGTTAATTATCATCGTTTTCATTAATCTTTTGTAAAATATAACCCGTGTAAATTATAAAATGTGAATGGTTGAATAGCTTATAAAATTAAATTGTTATATATAATTTTTTTGTCAATTATCTTTTTTCTCAATATTTTTATTAATTTAATTTTATGAAATTTATGATTAAAAAAACTTTTTTCAAAGTATTTTTCAAATATAACTATCATTGATTTCATTGATCTTTTGTAATATATAATCTAGTGGAAATTATAAAAATAGAATTGTGGTAGAGTTAATAAAACTAAATTATTAAGTAATTGTTTTATTTGAGTTTCAATTATATATTTTCTCAATTTTTATTATTTAATTGATCATTAATATAAAAAAAATATTAATTGAGTATTTTTCAAAAATAATTATCATCATTTTTATTAATCTTTTCTAACATATAACTTATGTAGTATAAAAGTTGAATCGTTGTATAGCTAACAAAATTAATGTTCAAACATTTATTTTATAATTAGAAAAAATGAGTTATTTAATTTTAAACAAATATTAAAAATTACTCTTTTCCCTAAACCACTCTTATTTGTATTAATTTACATAAAATAAAAAAATATGTTTTGAAATTGTTTTCCAAAAATAAGTACAAATATCATCGTTTTCATTTATTTATTTTAACATTTAACCCGTATAAATTATAAAATGTGAATGATTGTATAACTTATAAAATTAAATTGTTGAGTAATTTTTTGTTTATTTGTTAATTATCTCTATTCTCAATTATTATTATTATTTATTGGATCATTATGATAAAGAAAATACGTTAAATTTATTTTTCAAAAATAATTATCATTGTTTTCATTGATCTCTGGTAAAATATAATTACGTGTTAATTATAAAAGTTGCATTGTTGTATAACTATCAAAATTAATGTTAACAATTATTTATTTTATTTCAATTATCTCATTTTCAATATAACTACGTGTTAATTATAAAAGTTGAATTGTTTTATAACTAACAAAATTAATGTTAAAAATTATTTATTTTATTTCAACTATCTCATTTTCAATAGTAATGTTATATTAATTAATTTGTATGTATAATGATATAGATAATTAAAAAAAACAGATGTATTGATGTATTTTCAATAATAATTTTGACTTTGTATAGACTATTAAAAATATATAAGCTTGTGCAAATAATAAATGGTGAATAATTATATAATTAATATAATTATTAATTTTAAATAATTAATTTGCTTATGTTTCAATTATCTTATTTCTAAAATTATAATACATGAGCTTTATTAATTATATTAATTATATGATTATTGCGCTTTTTTATTATTAAAACTTTAAAACTACTATAATTAATAAAATATCTTTCTAAAAACTTTAATTATTAATTATAATGTAACGCATAAACTCTTTCTACTGTTCTACCTGAGCTATAAAGAGTTTGAAATTAACAACCTTGTTGGTTCAGTTTAGTTAAATAAATTTAGTTAAGCTGAACTTAATAAGTTTCAAATTAAAAACCCTGAACTGAACTGAACTTTAATTTAATAGGTATGAACTGTACTTACCTTAATTGAACTTAAGTTAATAAATATGAACTAAACTTAATAGGTCCGAACTTAAATGGACTTAGTCACTTAGCTAAGCTGAACTTAATAAGTCTGAACTTAACTAAATTGAAATTTATTTCAATTTAATTTTATTTTAAAATATTGAAATAATAATAATAATAATAATAATATTTATTCAATTTTATTTTAATTTTTTTTATAGGTCTCACCACTTATTCATTTTATACTTTTTACTTATTATTTATATTTAAATAATAATAATAATAAAAGTTAAAAAAAAATGATTTTTAGATAAAATAAAATAAATATTTAATATTTCATATAATTCATGATTAAAATAAAAATATCACTAAAAATAAATTTAAAATAAAAATAAATATCACAAAATAATTTGTAACGCTAAAAATTTATTATTTCAAAATTTTTATTTTTAATTAATTTTTATATAAAATAAATTCGCTAATGTTAAAATTGTAACTATTTCAAAAAAAATTAATTTAAATTAATTTTTATATAAAATAAATATACAAATAATTTCTTAAAAATTTAATTAGTTCAAAATTCTTATTTTATTAATTTAAATTTGATTAGTTCAAAATTCTTATTTTTTATTAATATTTATATAAAATACACAATAACGTTAAAATATAAAATAATTTGTAACGTTAAAATTTTAACTATTTCAAAAATTACAACAAAAATATTGATTTTCTTAATTAATAATAGTAAATAATAATAATAATAATAATAATAAAATAATATTATTTTTTATTTCTAAAGTTAGTCTACCCCAAAACTTTTAGGAACTCCTAACTTTTACATATCAACATACATTTGTAACTCGTTTTTGAGTAAAAGTTAGAAGTACACATAAACTTCTCTCTATTGGAGATGCTCTTAAAAAGGTACAGTTATTATTAAAAAAAATTTACAAATAGCTATGTAAACAAATATTAATAAAAAAAATAAACATATATTATTAAATCATAAACAATTTTTTTTAGCGAGACATAAATAATTTTCCTTTAGTTTTTCTTTCAGTATAGATTTAGTGAAACACATAATTAAACAGTTGTTATGAAATAATTATGTTACTAATATTTAGTCAATTAATCAATAAAATATTTAATTTATGGAATATTAAATATTTATCATTATTAAACAAATTTTAAAAATAACTACTCAAACAATATTAATACTAAGTGTTTTTAAGCGGCATAAACGATTTTCTTTAACATAGTATAAATTTAGTAAAACAAATAATTAAACTAATTGTTGTAACTTAATATTTAGTCAATTAATCAATAAAATATCCAATTTATAGAAAATTAATTGATTATCATTCTTAAACAAATTTTACAAACAACTGCTAAAAATATTATTAAATTAATGTTTTTAAGCGGTATAAACGATTATCTTTAATATAGTATAAATTTAGTAAAACAAATAATTAAACGGATTGTTCCAGATAAATATGGAACTGGTCAATTAATTAATAAAATATCAAATTTATGGAAATTAATTGATTATCAATATATTTTAAAAATATTTGATTAGTGACAATATCTATTTTATTTCATTACTATAATTAAGAATTCAGATTTATGATTGTTCGAGATAAATATGGAACGGGTCAATTAATTAATAAAATATCAAATTTATAGAAATTAATTGATTATCAATATATTTTAAAAATATTTGATTAGTGATAATATCTATTTTATTTCATTACTATAATTAAGAACTCAGATTTATTTTCAAAATAATTTTGAATGTTACTGTAATTAAGGAATATTTGATAAGAATTATGACTTTGTTTTCTTACTAAAATTAAGGATCAAATTTATTTTTAAAAAATATTTGAATTCTACTTTAATTCAATATCATATATATTTATATATCTGAGAGAATTATTGATGTAAATTTAATTTTTTAAATATAAATATTTTACATATTAAATATTAAAAAACGTATTTATTCAATAAAATGTTTAAAATGATATTACAACATATCATTAATCAAAATAATAACTGAATCATTAAATATGAATTAATACTTATTATTAATATTATTGATATTACATGAATGAACCCTAGATCATTAGTCCAATTGATATTTATAATACTAATGCTTTCAATCTTTGTTTATTTCTATTTTTCTATCTATTTATCTTTTTTATTTTTTTATAAGTAATAAAAATACTTAATCACATTTTAACAAAATTATTTAGAAGTGTTGTATTTAATTTAATAAACAAAATATTACATGTACTACCATGAATTAATAGAAATAATTACCAAATGAAAAAAAAACCTAACATTATTCACCTAAACATCTCTAAATATATTACTACGTATAACATAACACGAAGAAAAGTTTGAGTTTTCTAAATTCTTGTATATTGCAAAATTACACACTTTCTTCATCATCTTCTGAATTGTTCGATTTGCATATTCATTGAATTTTAAAAACACCTACAAAAAATTAAAAGAAAAAGGAAGATTTGCATATTCATTAAATTTTAAACACACCTACAAAAAATTAAAAGAAAAAAAGGAACAAAATATAACATTAAATAAAGCTCATAAATTGAAAATGCATAAATCAAAAGGCAAAAATAAATAAATATAAAAATCCTTAAAAAAAGGTAATGCAATAAATAATATTGATTAACTACAAAAATACAAATTAAAAAGAAAAAGAAACACATCCTTTACAAATGAGATAAAAATTATAAAGTGCATAAATCAAAATAATTACCTTGATAGCTGCAAAAAAAGAAAAACAAAAAAAAAATAAACGAATGATATAAAATGATATAAAAATAATAAAGTGGATATAGAGAATAAATTTCTTGATAGATAAAAAAAAATAGACAAATGATATAAAATGATAAAAAATAATAAAATGAATATAGAGAAATAATTACCTGATGATAGCTGCAAAAAAAATACAATTAGAATATTTCAATTATGCAAAAAAAAAAAAAAAAAAATAGACGAATGATATAAAATGATATAGATTACCTTGATAACTGTAAAGAAACAAAAAAAAATTAGACAACACAATAAGAATGTTTCAATCTGGAAAAACAAAAAAAAAATTCAAAATAATAAAACGTTAATAATAATACATAAATTACGGAAATTAGAAAAAAAATAAAAATGATGAGATGAGTGAAGATAAAAAGTATCACCTGCAAAAAAAACATTCGCAAAAATAAAACATTAATAATAATATGAAATTACAAAATCAGAAGAAGAAAAAAAAAACAAATGATGCTTATGAAGTTGAGATTAGTGAAAATGGATAGCTTTTATAGATGTAGGTTTGGAATAGAGTTTGTATAATTTTTGAATAATAATAATAATAATAAAATTCATATTTTAGGTAATTTATTCTTACTAACCGAAATATGGCAATTTAATTCAAATTATGCTTAATTATAGTAATAAATAATAACAATTTGATTTGATTCTTAAATTATATAGGTATTATGAATTGAAATTATAATTATATTTATAAAAAATCGTATAATTAATATAATATGTTATTTTCCATGAATTAGGCCAGTCTAATATGGAAACAAAAATATCAATTAGTATATATTGTTTTTTATATTAATCATGCGGTCAATAAGAGATTAATTAAAAGTAATGCTTGACAATTAATAGAATAAATAAATAATAAATGATTTCGTTGTGATTCGTAGGATGAAACATTTACTTAAATTAAAAAGTTTAAATAGGTAAATAAATAAATAAAAAATCAAATTTAATTAGTAATAAACAACTGATTATTATCCGAATTATTTTTTAAAATAATCTTTTTAAAACTGATTGAGAATAATTAAGAAAATTTTAAAATTAAGAAAAAATTTTAAAACTGAATTTTAAAATAATCCGAATTGAGAATTTTCGAATTATTTTTTAAAACTGATTGTTATAATAATTAGATTTGCACATAAATATGAAATTTTCAACTTAATCAATATAAATTAATTCGTATAAATTGAAATAATGTATTAAAATAGAATTGTACTCTCAATTTATTTTATTAGGTAGCATATATTAATTATTAACCAAGTTAACTTATTTAATTACGGAATGAATATATAGTTTCCTTAAGTAGATATGTTGTTTACAATTCAAATTCAGTATTGGGTAAGATATCATTGACCGAATTCTAATTAAAATTGATGAAAAATAATTAATTTTGATTTGTTAATTAAAATTATTTTATAAATGCCACGTAGTGTGAACATGTTCATTTTTTCTTGCAATCCTATTGGTACACCTGGCTGAAGAAAGCCTGAATTTATATATTGATAGATTATGTGTTGATCAAACTTACCTTATTTTTCAAATCAAAACTTTTTCGAGAATTCATTATAAAAACCAATAATCATCATTCAAAACTTGCTAAGTCAATATTTTTGTCATGCTCCCTTTATTTTTCAAACCAAACCTTGTAATATTTTGAGAATTGTTATTTAATTATAAAATAATACTATATGAATTAAAACATGTAAAAAACATATTATTACTTGCAATTAATTAGTCTTTTGACTTTATTCATTGACCAATACTAAATTAATTAATTAATCAATTAACACACATGTCAAATTAAATATGAAAATGACTATATAAATACAACACAGAGCAATCGATTAAACATAAGATTAAATTCAAAACTTACTAATAAGTCAATATTTTTGTCATGCTCACCTTATTTTTCAAACCAAAACTTGTAATATTCCGAGAATTTTTATTTAATTATAAAATAATACTATATGAATTAAAACATGTAAAAAATATATTATTCGTTGCAATTAATT
Source organism: Euphrasia confusa (assembly GCA_954870475.1). Lineage (NCBI taxonomy): Eukaryota > Viridiplantae > Streptophyta > Magnoliopsida > Lamiales > Orobanchaceae > Euphrasia > Euphrasia confusa. Next base: position 11,506,774 of record OX940951.1, on the reverse strand, counting down.
AGTCTTTTGAAATTATTTCTTGGCCAATAATTAATTAACGCGCATGTCAAAATAAATAATCCCTTTTTTAATCTAAATTTATTTTATTTTTATTTTTTTTATTCATGTAATATACGCGTAGCAAGTACATGTGGAAATTATTATTTTTTTGTTTTTTTTAACAACTACAGTCAATCAATTGTCGCTACGTGGATTAAGTCGCCGGGAATCTCGACGTCAAATGGCGCGTGCGACTCACGCGGTCAATTTCCTACAAATTTTAAATTTTCAGGCGAAAATTGGATGAATCGACTCGATTTGAAACTTTACTATTAATTTGAGAAAGTGTAACTTTGTGGTACCAAAAAAACAAGTCATCTTTATGAGACTAAATTGATAATTTTCTCTTTATTTATTGACCAATACTTAATTAATTATTTAATTAATTAACACACATGTCAAAATAAATATGGAAATGCCTATATAAATACAACACAGAGCAATCGATTAAACATAAGATTAAGATTCAATATGGCAACAAACATGATCAAGAACTCGTTTCTCATTCTCTCCTTTTTGTGCCTTGCCGATGGAAGAGGCCGACACGATCCTCTCCGGGAGCTACGAAAGATGACGAGAAATAATCTTCACCTTAACGATGTGTCGAGGGAGGTTTCTCCGGCGGTACACGTAGCAAAACAGGATGGTCGTAAAGAAGCCGACAGGATCGTGAAGCTGCCCGGCCAACCGCCTGCAGTCGATTTCAATCAATATTCCGGTTATGTCACGATCGATCCTAAAGCTGGACGATCGCTGTTTTACTATTTCGCCGAGGCTGCGGTCCCCACTATCAAGCCTTTAGTCTTGTGGCTGAATGGATGTACGTATATATATATATATATATATATATATATATATATATTGTATTAATTGATACAACTTGCAAAAATTTATATCTGTCTTTTTTTTTTTCTGGACAACAATACATAATCTGTCGATGATGACATGGCATTGTAGGGCAAGGATGCTCTTCGGTAGGCAGCGGGGCGATGTTAGAGCTCGGACCTTTTCGGGTCAACCCGGACGGGAAAACGTTGAAGTACAACCAATATGCTTGGAACAAGGGTGAGTACTTCTTTCTCTTATAGGCCCCGGCCTTTTGATATATATGTTTAATTTTTTCCGACGGTAAATTAATTAAAAACATTATATGTAGTGTCAAATGTACTCTTCGTCGATTCACCAGCTGGGGTCGGATTCTCGTACTCAAACACATCGTCCGATTATGTTACGGGCGACAAACAAGCGGCTGCAGACGATTACACGTTCCTACTTAACTGGTTCGAGAGGTTTCCAGAGTACAAACAAATGGATTTTTTCTTAGCCGGAAGAAGTTACGCCGGCCATTCCGTGCCTCAGCTCGCTGATTTAATCCTTCGATACAACAAAAACACGAAGCACACCGTCATTAAATTGAAAGGAATCGCGGTAAGTCTGTCTCTGTCGATCTCTCGTTACTACTCGTATATAATAATACTTGTCGCAAACGTGTTTTGGTTTCTCAGATCGGGAATTCATACATCGACTTCACGGATATGTGGGTCGGCATGTACGATTACTGGCACACTCATGCTCTTATATCCGACGAAATGCACCGGGAAATCGTAAAAAATTGCGATTTTTCTTCATTCGGCACCGTTTCAGACGCCTGCAAAAACTACTCAGTCAAAGCCGCTGCCGAGATTGGAGATATAGAAGCTTACGACATCTATGGGCCATTATGCGGTTCAAACGCAACTTCACCTTCGGTATATGAACAAATATAACGATCCGTTCGATTATTAATTTACGCATAATATTGTTGTATGTTGAGGCAGGGATCTAGTTTCGATCCGTGCAGTTTTGATTACTTGTTTGCGTATATGAACACGCCCGAGGTGCAAGAGGCTCTTCACGCCAACGTCACCGGATCACTTCCGGGACCATGGCAAGATTGCAGGTATACATAATAGTAATACATATATTCTACACAAAATTCTGTTTCATTAATGTGTGTGTTTTTCGTACGTATTATAAAATTGAAATTCTTCGTAGCGATCCCGTTTACTACAATTGGACTGACTCGCCCGATACAGTGTTACCTGTCATCAAGAGGCTTATGGGCAGCGGCGTTAGCGTTTGGATTTACAGGTGAGAAAGCCGACGAATATTATCATTATTTATTCGACTGATGGTAATAAGAAACAATTAATGAAATTCATTGATGTGCAGTGGTGATGTTGATAGTATGAATACGGTGACATCTACAAAGTACTCGATGCCTAAACTTGGGGCTTCGTCTTCGTCTGTAAGAACTCCGTGGTACCCTTGGTACCACGAAGACGAGGTGGCAGGATATGCTGTCGGATACGAAAAAGTGACATTTGCGACTGTAAGAGGAGCTGGGAACATAGTCACGGGTTCGCAGCCCGGGCGTGCGCTTACGCTCTTTGCATCCTTCTTGAAGGGGAAACTGCCTCCTAGAGACGTCTCCACCGCTCAATAGATTCGTTAACTCGAGCAAATATCAACATCTTATAAGATGTTATATCTAACATCTTAAGAACTGATAAGGTGTTATGTAATAGTATCTAATAAATAAGTTGTTAAACTATTTGAATAAAAAATAAATGTAAACTTATAAGTTTGAATAAAATATAATTATCAATGAAAAACTATTATGGACCAAAAAAATTGAAAAATAAGTGTTTGAAAAGAATAATAAATTTGGAATTATTGTATACAAATTTTAAGAGTTTTTTTTTTTTGTTTAAGTCAATTGCAATGTCTTTAGTTATATCCTCAATTCAAATGTTTGATCAACGAACTAACAACTTGACTATTTTAAGAGTTATAAACTCTTAAAAATTATAAGCTTTAAACAATAAAATATATTTTAAAGTTGTTTTTTTTCAATGTAATACTTCTCCCTTTTTATCAATGTAATATTTCTCCCTCCCTAATAAATCAATGTAGTATTACTTCCTCCCTAATAAATGTGTCGTCTATGGTGTATGCATCTACGGTTAAGATGTCACCAGGAGTAATGCTCCAGGAGTAGCATCTCATAGACCCTTTATATATATATATATATATATATTTTTTTTTTTTTTTAAAAAAGTGAGGATAAAATAAATAAAAAAATAAATATGAATACAAATTAAACGCAAACGCACGTGGTGCAATATTTTCATGTATTCCCACCATCTAAGAGCAACCCTAATGGTTTTGCCAAAATGGCTCTTGCCATTTGCTATTTTGACCAAAAAATAGCCCTTGTCATTTGCCATTTTTAAAAATACCCCAATGGTATAAAAATAGCTAAGGCAATTTTTTATTAAAAAATAATATTTTTAGCTTTTTGACATTTTTTTAATATAATTTTTTTCCATAAATTATATACACAATATTAAAATTTAAAATAATTTATTAAATTGATCACCTATCGAGTACCAACTATCAACCTACACCTTGATATTAAATTTAACAACTCAATCAACCCTACAACAATCACATTAAATTGTACATCAAATTCACATCTTTAAATTATATATACAATAGTAAAATCTAAAATAATGTATTAAATAAATATAGTTTTTTTATCGTAATTTCGTTTGATTTTTACAAATTATTGAATTTATTGAAAATTAATCATTTTTTTTTATTATTAATAATAATTAAATAAACAAAAAATATACTATTTTATTAATTAATTAATGTGTAGTGTGAGGTGGCAAAAATAGCCCTAGTCATTTTTCCACCCAAATATTAGGATAAATGGCTAGAATTTTGGCCATGGCTATTTTTTGGCCCTTTGCCATTTTCACCATTGGGGGTAGTTTTTTTTTTTTTTTTTTTTTTGCTAAATTTTGGAAATCGCAAAAGCCATTTCATGACCATTGGGATTGCCCTAAGCAGTTAAGTGCAAATAGTCAAGTAATGTGCCAAAAAAAAATCATTGAAACTTTACAAATTCAATATTTTTGTCATAATCACCTTATTTTTCAAACCAAAACTTGTAATATTCCGAGAATTTTATTTTTATTATAAAATAATACTATATGAATTAAAACATGTAAAAAACCATATTATTCTTTGCAATTAATTAGTCTTTTGAAATTATTTCTTGGCCAATAATTAATTAATTAATTAATTAACAACCAAAACTTGTAATATTCCGAGAATTTTATTTTTATTATAAAATAATACTATATGAATTAAAACATGTAAAAAACCATATTATTCTTTGCAATTAATTAGTCTTTTGAAATTATTTCTTGGCCAATAATTAATTAATTAATTAATTAACGCGCATGTCAAAATAAATATGGAACTAACTATATTTAAAGTTACGGTTTTGTTGTTACGTTTTTTTTTTAAAGTTAATATTTAAAGTGATTAATTTGTACGTGTTTTTATACAGCGACCTCATAAGTTGGAATAATGAATATTTTTATTAATCACCCATAAAGTTATTTTACTTTTTGAATTTCCTAAAGTTTGCAACAATACTTTTTTCACTTTTTGTAGGTGATAGCAATACTAATTATTAGGGATAATTGTACTTTAGTGCGTGAACTATAGGCACTTTTTTATTTTAGTTACTGAATTTTCAATTTTTGTACGCGACTATCTGAACTTTCATGAAATTGTAGTTTAATGCATTTTTGGGCGGTTCCCGGCAACACGTGAAAAGCACGTGATCATCGGTGCCACGTGTCGCATTCTCAGAGGGTCTAGGAGGGTAATTACATTTTTAACCCTGGAATCATTTTAAACATTTAAATTATATATTTATTGAAATCATTTTATAAAAACCCGCTCCGTATTTCTCCCCCAATTCACATCCCTAACACTAATTGCAATGAAGAAGAACAGTCCGAAAATCAATTCTCCCATGGAAGATGTCTGTAGTTGCGGGGAGCCATTAGTGCGGAAAACTTCATGGACCGACGCGAATCCAGGAAGACGTTTCATGGCCTGCGAAAAATACCGTGTAAGTGAAAAATCGAGGATGTACGGGGCTTGCTCAGTTTTTCGAATCGAAAGTTCCTTAATTTCACATATTACATCCCTAATTACACTGATTTAGATGAAACCCTAATTTTCCCCGATTTGATTTTTACCCTAATTTCACTGATTCAATTTGTTATTTTTTTTTTCAGAAATCATATGGTTGTAACAAATTCAGTTGGGTGGACCCACCTGCTTGTGAGAGGTGCTCTCAAATCATTCCTGGGCTACTGAGGAATATCAATTCGAAAGAGACAGATTTGAAGATGATGGAGACAAGGGTTCTTGAGATGAAGAAAACCATAAGGAAGCTTCAAATTGCTATAGTTCTTGGACTTGCAGTAGTTTTAATTTCATTTTCCAAATCCTAGGCACTTGTTTTGAGTATGTTGTGGCTGTATGTGACTTGCAGTATGTTGTTTCAAATTGTTTAGAGTTGTTTGTGGCTGCAATAGACACTTGTTTTGGTATGTTGTTTATGAAATTTGTTGGATTATATAATGACTTCATGTTTCATGTTAAATGCAGTTTCATGTTTTGTGGGTTAAATGCAGTTTCATGTTATGTTATTTTATTCATTTCTGGTAAAGCACATAAAACATCAAATAACTTCAAAACAAAACAATAACATAAACCATAAAAAACATAGCATAATATGAGTAGGATAATGTCAACAACAAAAATATAAGTTGAAACAACATGTTCCCAAAAGAGCCCAACATAATATAGACAATGTCAATAACATAACATAAACATGTTCCCAAAGCTGTAAAAGTCCAGACTTCAAATCACATCACTGCTGTGGACATTCAGGCACTTCCTCTGCAGGCTTTTCCCATTTGATTATCTTCCTTGGTGAAGCTGTGTAACTGAAGTCCATTGGTGCTTGAGTGAACATTGATACTTGAGAGAATGACAGATTTCTCTGCACAGGAAGCTTTGTGAGGAAATTTAGTGGTTGTGATGAAGCTGTAACTTGATCAACCTTTGTGGGATGAGATACACTTGCAGGTTGCTTTCCCTTTCCCTCATTCTTGGTTATCTTTGTGGGCTGAGATGAACTTGCAGTTAGCTTTCCCTTTCCCTTATTTTTGGTTTTCTTTGTGGGTTGAGATGAACTTGCAACTTCATCAATCTTTGCAACTTTTTCCACACCAGGCTCAGAAGCATTGTGAACTGTATTTCTCTTACTTTGAACTTTGACATTTGTGACTTGATTCTTTGTTGGTTTCACTGACTTCAATCTTGGGCTTCTTCTCAATGAAGGCTGAGATGTTGTAACATCATTTGGTGCAGAAACCTGAGATGTTGAAACATCATTTGGTGCAGAAACCTGAGATCCAGAAGCCTGAAACCACGTAAATACCAACATAAGTAAATTAGATAAATAATTCTAATAACATTAAAAACAAATTTATTACCTGTTTTTAGTGCATTTTTCCTTCTTCTTCTTTGGTTCTTTTGCAGCTGAAATGTCCAATCCATCCTTCTTTTGCACTCTTTCCTTATTCAATGGACAAGTTCTGATGTTATGGCCAGCCTGTTTACATAGGTTGCAGCTCATCACCATGTTGGGGATCGTGCATGTATACGCAGCGGAAAACAAAAATTTTATGAAAAACCGTTTTTCATCAATGTAAACATTTTACATTATATTTATTTTATTTTATTGAAAATCATATTTTCAATATTACATGCATTAATTGATTTAATTCAAATCTATTAGAATCAATAATTCACCATTTAATTTAATTATCAAATAATTAAATATTTAATTCATGCATCCCATACTACATAAATTAAATCTAGCGCAATTAAATTTATCATATAAATTAATTATTTCTAGCGCAATTATATTATCATATAAAATAATTACTCAATTATATTAATCATATTAATATATTACTCATAGCGAAATTATATTAATCATATTAATATATTACAATTAATTACGTAAACATACAGACATAATTAATTTGCGTCAAATTGACAATTAACATAATCTTATTATTTAATTCTAATCCACTTGAGTTTATGTAAACATCCGTACATAATTAATAAACATCCGTACATAATTAATTTCCATCTAGCGCAATTAAATTTATCATATAAATTAATTATTTCTAGCGCAATTATATTATCATATAAAATAATTACTTCTAGCGCAATTATATTAATCATATTAATATATTACTCATAGCGCAATTATATTAATCATATTAATATATTACAATTAATTACGTAAACATACAGACATAATTAATTTGCGTCAAATTGACAATTAACATAATCTTATTATTTAATTCTAATCAACTTGAGTTTATGTAAACATCCGTACATAATTAATAAACATCCGTACATAATTAATTTCCATCAGATTGACAATTAACATAATCATATTATTTAATTCTAATCAACTTGAATTGTGCAATTAATTTAATCAAATTAATTAATTACACACATATAATTAATTACGTAAACATGTGCACATAATCAGTTTGCGTCAAATTGACAATTAAGATAATCATATTATTTAATTCGAATCAATTTTAATTTAATTTACATTTAAATTAATCACAATTAATTTTCTTTATCAATTAAAAATCCTATAGCGCAAACATTAACAGTACATAGGGCAAACATTTAACGCAAACAATTAAATCTAAATTTAATCGTAAGTACCTCAGCGATTCATCGGACGAAACGAGGTTCGTCGGAAGTCGCGCGGATGCGACGCGGGGACGGCACGGGTCGTGTGCGAGGAGAGCTGGGCGAGTGGCGGGGCTCTCGGCTGGACTCGTGTGTCACGGCTGGACTCGTGTGTCACGGCTGGAGCGCACGGGCGCGACTCGGGCTGTGCTCGGGCGTTCCTTCGGCGTCTCTCGTCTAATCAGGTTTCACCTCGTATAGGTAATCCAACTTACGTATTGCACTAGAAACACGTAAGGGAGAATACGACGGGAAAAACGGGCCGGAAAAACGGTGCCGGAATCGGATTCCGGCGAGGGGAGGCGGCTGCCGGCGGCGGCACTAGGCGGCGGCGGGCGGCGGCTCCGGTTGTCGGCGGTCCTCCGAGGGAGGGGCCGAAGGGGCGGACGAGAGGGAGAGAGGAGAGGAGAGAAAGTGAGGCTAGGGTTTTGAGCTCTTCACTTTGGTGTGTTTATTCTCATGCCTATAGAGCTCCTTTTATAGGTGAAGAAAGGAGCCTATTGGGCTCAAACCCTAATGGATCGGATCCATTAACCCTAGCCGACCCAATACATTAGCCGTCATTACGTTTCTCCAAAATTGACAATCAATTTCATCTCCGAAAAATATAACGATTATATTTTCTTTCTCGTTTTAATTTTCTCATCAATATGAGACAAAAATAAAAATTTCCAATTTCACAAAATCGGAAAGCCCATTTCAGGGGTACTGCTAAATCGGGAAATTTCCCAAAATAGAAAGTGTACACCATTGTGTCCGTTTTCTTTAGCTCATTATTATTTCCAACTCATAATCACAATTATGAATCTCGGATTCAATCATATTGACCTCCGACTATATGTACTTAATTAACAGTTAATTAATACATGATCGTATTCAAGGATCGGTTTACACGAGAATGTGACCCTCAATGGTTCAGGTGTATAACTAGCCGTGGGCTCACAACATATTGTGATTCGAACAACATATTGTTCTTATTTCAACTACTCCCAAGAGTTTTAGATTAATAATCATATTATTTAATCTCCGAACAAGTCGGTGCCCAACGAATCAATGACGAGCGTCTAGCAGCCACGCTTCACTAATTCCCTAGATACAAATGAAGTGCCTGCAAGAACCTTGTAATATAGTTAGCGTACAGTACGATCCCTCCGATACATATGTCCCGATCAAACTAGAGATATTGGTTAATCGAGATCTCTTGTTGAGTTTGATAACTGTGCGTACGTTCTAGGTTTCGTAAAATCCATTCGTGATTGATTCAGAGAAACACATTTCTCTAATCACCTCACTATTCAACTCTGGCCAGAGATTCCGGGACTACGAACCATCAGAACACACAGGACATCCATGATCTATATCAAGCGATCAGATCCCCTACTACCATGCACAGACTTCACATCAGATTTCGAACTGCACGAACATTGTCTCCTTTTTCGACTTACTCCCTTTCCAGGGAATCAGAGACACGTTACGATACAGCTAGTCCTCTGATGAAGTCACGGTGATGTCTGGGTCTTAAGGATTAATTGTGTACAACTATATTATGGAATTCTCTACTCGATCAGTGATAACCACTTAGAGATTCCAGGGAGAGGGGGTTCAGTGAACTCATCAACAGTGAGCACCCACTCAAGTATGTCGATGTCCCAACACCGAGGCTCGAGATTAGCCCACATACACTAAGTGCTAGTCTCAAGGGGGAAAGGCCGGGTATCCTTGTTATTGGCGTAACCCATCGACTAGGAACTGAGTTTGACCAGTTACGTTGCGTTAACAGAATTATCTCTCGGTTTCCACAAAACCGAATTCATACAACATGTGTAACTGTACAGGACTATATCTATGATTCAACATTGGGAGCAGATATAGTATATGCCATTAATATAGGTTTCATTAATTAACGATATAAACCGTTATATAACGGAATACGGTTAACCGCTCGGCCAACCGTTGGCTCGCCGGTCACCTATTCCAACAATCTCCCACTTGACCTAGAGCCAACTATCCATGAATCTTAGTCCCATCGACTCTCGATGTTTCTCGCGGACATATTCAGATAAAGGCCTGGTACAGGGATCTACAAAGTTATCTTCCGAAGTGACACTCTCGACTCAGACGTCACCTCTGTCATTGATCTCTTAGATCACATGATATTCTCTCAAGTACATGTTTGGACTTCTGATGAGATCTCGGTTCCTTAGCATTCGCTACAGGACACCGTATAATCACAGTAAAAGTTACTTGATTATTTGGTCCGGAACTATAACCAACATTTGGATAAAGTTCTGTGTCCAAAACAGTCTCTTTTACAGCTTTAGATGCTGCAACATATTCAGGTTCTCGTGGTAGAATCATTAGTCGTTGCAGGAACCATTCCAGCATACGACACCACCTCTAAGCTCGAATATGAATCCCGATATCGACTTTTAGTCATCCACATCCGGTTGAAAACTAGAGTTCGTAAGTACCTCTAAATTCAACTCGGACCTCCCATAGACTAAGAACAATTCCTTAATGCTTTTGATTGCTAGTGCTCAAGGATTTCGTCCTTCACGACTTCAAATAAGCCGGTCTTGGGTTCGACTGATATTCACTTGTGACACTCACAACATTTATAATATCACGTCTAGTACACAGCATGCCATACATAATGCTCCCTAGTGCGGAGATATATGTGTTGTCCATTTCATCTCCTCGAATTCCATCAACATTACAGTCACACGAATTACGAGAGATGAACCCCATGGGACATTGGCAAGAATCTCTTCAGGATTCTTCCATGCTAAACCATTTCAGAAACAGTTTCTATGTACAAGGATTGAGAAGATTTTGCATCCTTCTAGATCTATATCTATAGTGACGTATCACAATACGTAGGATGCCTCTGCTCAAATCCTTTATTCGAGAAACGTGTGGATAACCGTGCTTTCGTTGACTGCAACATCACTCAATCATCCCTATGATTAGTATGTCATCAACGTACAACACTTAAATTTCACTGCGCTCCCACTAACCTTCTTGAATACAAGGTACCTTTAAGTTTTATACCAAGTCAACGTTTTGACTATTGTATTTAAAACACATGTTCCATTTTAGGGATGCTCGTTTCAATCCATAAATGGATCGCTGGAGTATGCAAACCTTTTGCTCTTTTCCAGAAAATATGAAGCCTTCCGGCTGCGCTACAACTCTTCCATAATATCACATTCAAGGAAAGTAGACCTCATATCTATTTTCCATATCTCATAGTCGTACTATGCAGAAATGGCCAGCAAAATTGTAATGGACTTAAGCATAGCGACTGATGGAAAGATTGCCTCATAAACAACACATTGTCTTTGAGTAACTTCTTTCGCCATCATCCTTGCTTTAAAGGTCACACCTTTCTATATATATACTCTCACGTCATAATTAATAGATCAATATGCAGCCTTTGGGAACAATTCCCTTTGGTGGATCTACCAAGGTCAAACCTTGTTGGAGTACATACAGTCCATTATGAATTTCATGGCAATAAGCCAATGTCCCATATTCATATCTAATACGAACCAGTTGAAGTTTATTGGATCATATCCATCGTCAACTTTATCTTGATCATTATCAAGTTGGAACCGTCTACCAGGTACCTTCCGAACACTTTCGGATTTACGAACCGATAGATGAAGAGGTATATCAGTGGTTTGTTGAATTGGTTCATCTCCAAGTACTTGTGTTTGAACTTCATAGTGTGGTTCATATTCTCGAACTATTTCGAGATTTACTATATTGCCTTTTCTATCGAATAGAAACTTCTTCTCTAAGAAGGCAACATTTCTTTAAACAAACATTTTGTTTTAGAAATATAGTAGAACATGTATCCTTGTGAATGTTCAGGATACCCCACAAAATGGCATAAGCCGGACCCACTATCAAACTTATCTCCCACTAGCCGCTTCACGCAAGCAGGATACGGGAGTGCCCAAGTTCATATGGTGTGGTTTTAACTGCTTTGGTGGTAACACTATTCAGCAAATGGACGACTGTCAAAAGTGAAGGACTTTTACAGTTTCGTCGGCAATTTGGTGAACCCCTTTGTGGATCGAACCATGTCCAACAAAGTTTGATTCCAACATTCGGACACTCAATACCATTAAAGAGTTCCAGACGGAGTCCATTGCCAGAGAATCATATTCTCTTTTAGATAGTCAATAAGCTTGGTGCTTAAATATTTATTACCACGATCATATCGTAATATAGCAACCAAGTTGGTTTCCTACTTTGATGTCTAAATTTATTGAACATTTCAAAATTAAAGACGTGTACTTCATAAGTACATTATGTAGTTGAAAACCACCCCCAACACTAACACATTAGTGGATCACACATCTCCGTTTGGATCAAATCCAATAGACCTTCAACATGCTCAACTAGCGTGCTAAAGTTGTGCGGGATTTTGACTTTTATCTATTGCTGATATTTGGGTTTAGTTCATTCTCGTATATTTGTTAATCGTCTTTAGCAAATCATATTTGCTTTCTTTTGTATAAAGGAAATTGGATTTCCAAAAACAAAATTAAAACCTTTATCGTCTATATCAAATATAGAAGTAAGATCTAATAATAGAACATTTCTATTAATAGTAAAATTAGACGAAACAAATAATCAATTTGTTCAAAACAATGGAATAACTATAACCCAATACGAACCTTTGTCAGAACGTTTCTGCCCAAGGTATTTTAGCAGTTATGGCCCTATGGCCTTTATTCACACAACGATGGCAAGCGTCATCAACTCATTTGTTGACCTTGTTCTTAGTCGCCCTTCTAGTATCACCTTTATCCATCTTTATGCTTTGACCGGAAACCATTTCCGTCATTTTCTTCAAGAAGAACATTTCTTTCATGAAGAAGCAATAATGAGAACAAATTTCTTGTATTGATGGTTGACTCGTTGATCAACATCTTGAACTACTTATCCATTTAAGGATCGAGCTTGTTCATGTTGCAGTTCATAATGAACGATTCATAAGAACTAGGAATTCACTTCTCATAAGTGGAAGTCCTTAGCAGTCAAAGGTTGAGTGAGATTATCAAATAATCTACTCTCAAGTACATAGAGGCACTCATCATTTTAAATCACAAGATTGAGATTCCAATTCAAATGGTTTGGGCCAGTGAGTTTTGATTTGGATTGGTCGAGTATCGATGTTACGGGATATCTTAGAGAATATTACCGAGAAATATTAAGAAGATTAACATTGAGATAATTCGTTATTAATGATTACAATTAAATGTTTGGTCTTTATCATTTAATTGCCTCCCACTAAATTTTTCGAATTCCGCTATCCTCTAGCAGACAGACGGGAAAACTTATTTTTCCTTAGTTGGGCTTTAGGTCCAATAGCGTGAATATAACCCGTAGTTAATCTAGCCCGATTACATTCACCTAAAGGTAGAAACATTTTCAATCACATCTCTATGTGACCCTAAAGATTACTTTTCCTCACCATGACAATGAACTACGTTAATCGTACCCTTCAAAGTCAACCATGTGTCAAGACCGACCTACCGATGTGAGAAGTGAAAGTTGGACTCCAGTAAACATGTGTAAGCCCATAGTTAATCTATCCGACCACACATATTTAAAAGAATCGTAGCTAACACCTCTCCATCTTATGTCAATAAATTACAGCTTAACTCACAAGCAGTACTCCCCGCTAACACGGCATACCATACTACTTGTAAGTGGCTTTCACATAATTTATTGTCGGTAGAAGGAAAGGAGAAAGAACGACACATCGGTTCTCCTTTAAGGCTTGATATACATTCTCGGGAGAGAATGGAGGAGTATAGGATTGGTTATCTCATCAGAATAATCGTTATACATTCTCAGGAGAGAATGAAGTGAGTGATCGATTGTTGATTCTTAACAACTATATCCTCTATAGGTCATCCTAACGAGCACATACGATCATAACATATATCACAATATATATATATATATATATATATATATATATATATATATATATATATATATATATATATATATATCTCACATAATTCACATAGCATTTAATCACAATTAAAACGAGGTATGCAAATTAAATGGTGCTCTATTAATTAACTTGATTTAACAATTAAATCAAATAATTAATCTATCACCTTGTTGATCGAATATTTAAATTAATTATTTAATTGGTCAATAAATAATTTCACTAAATTAAATATTGATACTTCCTTTCTATTTCAATTTATTAATATCTTAATAATCAAATTGTTTAGAGTTGTTTGTGGCTGCAATAGACACTTGTTTTGGTATGTTGTTTATGAAATTTGTTGGATTATATAATGACTTCATGTTTCATGTTAAATGCAGTTTCATGTTTTTTGGGTTAAATGCAGTTTCATGTTATGTTATTTTATTCATTTATGGTAAAGCACATAAAACATCAAATAACTTCAAAACAAAACAATAACATCAACCATAAAAAACATAGCATAATATGAGTAGGATAATGTCAACAACAAAAATATAAGTTGAAACAACATGTTCCCAAAAGAGCCCAACATAATATAGACAATGTCAATAACATAACATAAACATGTTCCCAAAGCTGTAAAAGTCCAGACTTCAAATCACATCACTGCTGTGGACATTCAGGCACTTCCTCTGCAGGCTTTTCCCATTTGATTATCTTCCTTGGTGAAGCTGTGTAACTGAAGTCCATTGGTGCTTGAGTGAACATTGATACTTGAGAGAATGACAGATTTCTCTGCACAGGAAGCTTTGTGAGGAAATTTAGGGGTTGTGATGAAGCTGTAACTTGATCAACCTTTGTGGGATGAGATACACTTGCAGGTTGCTTTCCCTTTCCCTCATTCTTGGTTATCTTTGTGGGGCTGAGATGAACTTGCAGTTAGCTTTCCCTTTCCCTTATTTTTGGTTTTCTTTGTGGGTTGAGATGAACTTGCAACTTCATCAATCTTTGCAACTTTTTCCACACCAGGCTCAGAAGCATTGTGAACTGTATTTCTCTTACTTTGAACTTTGACATTTGTGACTTGATTCTTTGTTGGTTTCACTGACTTCAATCTTGGGCTTCTTCTCAATGAAGGCTGAGATGTTGTAACATCATTTGGTGCAGAAACCTGAGATGTTGAAACATCATTTGGTGCAGAAACCTGAGATCCAGAAGCCTGAAACCACATAAATACCAACATAAGTAAATTAGATAAATAATTCTAATAACATTAAAAACAAATTTATTACCTGTTTTTAGTGCATTTTTCCTTCTTCTTCTTTGGTTCTTTTGCAGCTGGAATGTCCAATCCATCCTTCTTTTGCACTCTTTCCTTATTCAATGGACAAGTTCTGATGTTATGGCCAGCCTGTTTACATAGGTTGCAGCTCATCACCATGTTGGGGATCGTGCATGTATACGCAGCGGAAAACAAAAATTTTATGAAAAACCGTTTTTCATCAATGTAAACATTTTACATTATATTTATTTTATTTTATTGAAAATCATATTTTCAATATTACATGCATTAATTGATTTAATTCAAATCTATTAGAATCAATAATTCACCATTTAATTTAATTATCAAATAATTAAATATTTAATTCATGCATCCCATACTACATAAATTAAATCTAGCGCAATTAAATTTATCATATAAATTAATTATTTCTAGCGCAATTATATTATCATATAAAATAATTACTTCTAGCGCAATTATATTAATCATATTAATATATTACTCATAGCGCAATTATATTAATCATATTAATATATTACAATTAATTACGTAAACATACAGACATAATTAATTTGCGTCAAATTGACAATTAACATAATCTTATTATTTAATTCTAATCAACTTGAGTTTATGTAAACATCCGTACATAATTAATTTCCATCAGATTGACAATTAACATAATCATATTATTTAATTCTAATCAACTTGAACTGTGCAATTAATTTAATCAAATTAATTAATTACACATATATAATTAATTACGTAAATATGTGCACATAATCAGTTTGCGTCAAATTGACAATTAAGATAATCATATTATTTAATTCGAATCAATTTTAATTTAATTGACATTTAAATTAATCACAATTAATTTTCTTTATCAATTAAAAATCCTATAGCGCAAACATTAACAGTACATAGCGCAAACATTTAACGCAAACAATTAAATCTAAATTTAATCGTAAGTACCTCAGGGATTCATCGGACGAAACGAGGTTCGTCGGAAGTCGCGCGGATGCGACGCGGGGACGGCACGGGTCGTGTGCGAGGAGAGCTGGGCGAGTGGCGGGGCTCTCGGCTGGACTCGTGTGTCACGGCTGGACTCGTGTGTCACGGCTGGAGCGCACGGGCGCGACTCGGGCTGTGCTCGGGCGTTCCTTCGGCGTCTCTCGTCTAATCAGGTTTCACCTCGTATAGGTAATCCAACTTACGTATTGCACTAGAAACACGTAAGGGAGAATACGACGGGAAAAACGGGCCGGAAAAACGGTGCCGGAATCGGATTCCGGCGAGGGGAGGCGGCTGCCGGCGGCGGCACTAGGCGGCGGCGGGCGGCGGCTCCGGTTGTCGGCGGTCCTCCGAGGGAGGGGCCGAAGGGGCGGACGAGAGGGAGAGAGGAGAGGAGAGAAAGTGAGGCTAGGGTTTTGAGCTCTTCACTTTGGTGTGTTTATTCTCATGCCTATAGAGCTCCTTTTATAGGTGAAGAAAGGAGCCTATTGGGCTCAAACCCTAATGGATCGGATCCATTAACCCTAGCCGACCCAATACATTAGCCGTCATTACGTTTCTCCAAAATTGACAATCAATTTCATCTCCGAAAAATATAACGATTATATTTTCTTTCTCGTTTTAATTTTCTCATCAATATGAGACAAAAATAAAAATTTCCAATTTCACAAAATCGGAAAGCCCATTTCAGGGGTACTGCTAAATCGGGAAATTTCCCAAAATAGAAAGTGTACACCATTGTGTCCGTTTTCTTTAGCTCATTATTATTTCCAACTCATAATCACAATTATGAATCTCGGATTCAATCATATTGACCTCCGACTATATGTACTTAATTAACAGTTAATTAATACATGATCGTATTCAAGGATCGGTTTACACGAGAATGTGACCCTCAATGGTTCAGGTGTATAACTAGCCGTGGGCTCACAACATATTGTGATTCGAACAACATATTGTTCTTATTTCAACTACTCCCAAGAGTTTTAGATTAATAATCATATTATTTAATCTCCGAACAAGTCGGTGCCCAACGAATCAATGACGAGCGTCTAGCAGCCACGCTTCACTAATTCCCTAGATTTACAAATGAAGTGCCTGCAAGAACCTTGTAATATAGTTAGCGTACAGTACGATCCCTCCGATACATATGTCCCGATCAAACTAGAGATATTGGTTAATCGAGATCTCTTGTTGAGTTTGATAACTGTGCGTACGTTCTAGGTTTCGTAAAATCCATTCGTGATTGATTCAGAGAAACACATTTCTCTAATCACCTCACTATTCAACTCTGGCCAGAGATTCCGGGACTACGAACCATCAGAACACACAGGACATCCATGATCTATATCAAGCGATCAGATCCCCTACTACCATGCACAGACTTCACATCAGATTTCGAACTGCACGAACATTGTCTCCTTTTTCGACTTACTCCCTTTCCAGGGAATCAGAGACACGTTACGATACAGCTAGTCCTCTGATGAAGTCACGGTGATGTCTGGGTCTTAAGGATTAATTGTGTACAACTATATTATGGAATTCTCTACTCGATCAGTGATAACCACTTAGAGATTCCAGGGAGAGGGGGTTCAGTGAACTCATCAACAGTGAGCACCCACTCAAGTATGTCGATGTCCCAACACCGAGGCTCGAGATTAGCCCACATACACTAAGTGCTAGTCTCAAGGGGGAAAGGCCGGGTATCCTTGTTATTGGCGTAACCCATCGACTAGGAACTGAGTTTGACCAGTTACGTTGCGTTAACAGAATTATCTCTCGGTTTCCACAAAACCGAATTCATACAACATGTGTAACTGTACAGGACTATATCTATGATTCAACATTGGGAGCAGATATAGTATATGCCATTAATATAGGTTTCATTAATTAACGATATAAACCGTTATATAACGGAATACGGTTAACCGCTCGGCCAACCGTTGGCTCGCCGGTCACCTATTCCAACACACCACCCCTGTCCTTTTCAGTTTTCCATCCTTCAAAGATCCAACTACTTCACCAGGTTCAAGCTTTCTTTTATGTTTTTTTGGCCTTCCAGGCATTTTTGTTACTGTTGGAGGCACTAGGGGAGGTAGGTCAGCTTGAGCAGCATTAGGTCATTCATCTTTACCATACAATGGGGTCATGAAGTGGCTGTACACCCTTAGATAAGTATCCTTAGTGTAACAGGGAGCCACATAATCTTCAGGTTTGTACCTCATGTGATTGAGGCATGCTATGGCATGAGGGCATGGGATACCTGAAACCACATAAGTAACAACATAAGAAAACTACATAAATAACAATATAAATAATTAGATAAACAACTTTATTACCTGTCAACTGCCACTTCCTACAACTGCAAACTCTGTCAACATTCACACTCTCCTTAGGACCAGCCTCATTATCAACATCCACACTCTCCTTTGGACCAACTTCATTATCAACATCCACACTCTCATTAGGATCAGCCTCATTCTCATCATCCTCAGACTCATCTACATCAGGCAGTGTTAATCCCTTAGACAAGTACACAATTTCATCACTTTGCAAACAATTATGATCAACATACAGAGATGCAGTAAGATTCTTGCTAATACAGGCAGAAATTAGTGGACCGCTACTGAAATCATCACTCACATACTCTAAGCATTCACAATTATCTTCCCCACTCATACTAACATAGAATTCCAGAAAGCCCTCTAAACCAACAAAAGCTGCCATCATCCCCAAATCTCTTTTTTTCACCTTATCAGCTTCAACATAATCAATGTAATTAACCTTCCCACCATAATAGACCTTCTTCCCATCCTTTCGCCTGAAATCCCCTGAATGATGCAGAATTATGGTGCAGACATCTACCAGACCTTCATACTCACCCGCGAGCTGCTCATCAGGGATAACCTCCGAATCTTGCCTCACTTTCCACGACATCATTCAGAAATCGAGCTACAATGAGAATTCTTTTGAAATAGATGAATTAGGGTTTCTGCAAATTTGAAATCGAGGATTTTTGGATTTATGAGAGGAGGTAGAGATTTTGGGCTGTAAATTAGGGTTCTTG
Organism: Euphrasia confusa; assembly: GCA_954870475.1. Taxonomy (NCBI): domain Eukaryota; kingdom Viridiplantae; phylum Streptophyta; class Magnoliopsida; order Lamiales; family Orobanchaceae; genus Euphrasia; species Euphrasia confusa. Next base: position 11,487,715 of record OX940951.1, on the reverse strand, counting down.
TATGTATGATTTGGGGGAGAGCTGCGGGTTTCTTGATTTGGAATTTTGGGCTGTGAATTTCGATTTCGATTTTACAGAAGTTGAAAAGGGAAAAGTGAATTGGAGCTTCGATTTACTATGTTTTTTGTCTTAATTTTTTTTTACATTTATTAATAACGGAAAATGTCATATATACCCTCTCTCAGCAGCTGGAAAAAGAATCGTTGATCACGTGTTTCTCACGTGTTGCCGGAACCGCCCAAAAATGCATTAAACTACAATTTCATGAAAGTTCAGATAGTCGGGTACAAAAATTGAAAGTTCAGTAACTAAAGTACAAAAGTGCCTATAATTTAGGCACTAAAGTACAATTATCCTTAATTATTATTTCCGTTCTAACTATTTACACACCAATTAATATATTATATGTGTAAAATTAAATAACGAGCCTTATAAAAATAAATATTTTATGGAAATAAATCATCAACAAATAAGTGTATGCTTAAAAAAGAGATGATAGTTTCATACATAGTTAATGTAAAAAGATAGTATTTGAAGGATAAATTTATAAAAAAAAATTATTTATGGATTTGTAAACTTTTAAAAGGCGCAGAAAAAAATAAAAGTATCCAAAAGTTTTAAAAATAGGATGGAGGACAAAATAGTGTTATACACGCTTTCATCTAGATGAGTGTTTTGATTGTTGCTAAAATGAAAACGTGCTCAAAATAGTTTTGTAAATTCAATATTTTTGTCTTACTCACCTTATTTTTCAAACCAAAACTCGTAATATTCGGAGAATTTTATTTTATTATAAAATAATACTATATGAATCAAAACATGTCAAAAACATATTATTCCTTGCAATTAATTAGTCTTTTGAAATTATTTATTGACCAATAATTAATTAATTAATTAATTAACACGCATGTCAAAATAAATATGGAACTGGCTATCTACATACAACACAGATCAATCGATTAAACATAAGATTCAATATGTCAACAAACATGATCAAAAACTCGTTTCTCATTCTCTCCTTTTTGTGCCTTGCCGATGGAAGAGGCCGACACGATCCTCTCCGGGAGCTACGAATGATGAAGAGAAATAATCTTCACCTTAACGATGTCGATCGCGATAACCGTGTGTCGAGGGAGGTTTCTCCGATTCACGTAGCAAATCAGGAAGGTCGTAAAGAAGCCGACAGGATCGTGAAGCTGCCTGGCCAATCACCCGCAGTCGATTTCAATCAATATTCCGGTTATGTCACAGTCGATCCTAACGCTGGACGGTCGCTGTTTTACTATTTCACCGAGGGTGCGGACCCCACTAACAAGCCTTTAGTCCTGTGGCTGAGTGGAGGTATTAATTGACAGCAGTACATAATCTGTTGTTTTCTAGACAGCAGTACATAATTTGTTGTTGATGACATGGCATTGTAGGGCCCGGATGCTCTTCGGTAGGCGGCGGGGCGATGTTAGAGCTCGGACCTTTTCAGGTCAACCCGGATGGGAAAACATTGAAGTACAACCAATATGGTTGGAACAAGGGTGAGTTCTTTATCTTATATATATATAGGCCTTTTGATATGTTTATTCCTAACTAAAAACATTATATGCAGTGTCAAATGTACTCTTCCTCGACTCACCAGCCGGGGTCGGATTCTCGTACTCAAACACGTCGTCTGATTATGTTACGGGCGATAACCAGACGGCTGCAGACACTTACACGTTCCTACTTAACTGGTTCGAGAGGTTTCCAGAGTACAAAAAACGAGATTTCTTCTTAGCCGGAAGAAGTTACGCCGGCCATTATGTGCCTCAGCTCGCTGATTTAATTCTCCAAAAAAACAATAATACGAAGCACACCGTCATTAAATTGAAAGGAATCGCGGTAAGCCTTTGTACTCTTTTTTCTGATCCGATCCTCGTTTGTAAACTCGGAAACGCGTCTTGAATACGATCAATCGATCGAGCGCTTTGGTTTCTCAGATCGGGAATGCAGAAATCGACTTCAAGGATAGGTGGGCCGGCATGTACGATTACTTGTGGACTCATGCTATTATCTCCGACGAAACGCACCGAGCAATAGTAAACCATTGCGATTTTTCTTCAATTGCCACCGTTTCAGATGCCTGCTATAACTACACGTACAGAGCCGCTACCGAGTGGGGAGATATTGAAGCTTACGACATCTATGCACCATTATGCGGTTCAAACGCAACTTCTCCTTTGGTATATATATATATATATATATATATATATATATATATATATATATATATATATATATATATATATATATATATATATATATATATATATATATATATATAAAACCCTTCCAATTAATTATTAGTAACTTCGAATCCTTTCGATTATTCGTGCATGCATTTTAATTTGTTGTTGAAGCAGGGATCTAGTTTCGATCCGTGTAGTTTTTATTACGTGTTTGCATATCTGAACACGCCCGAGGTGCAAGAGGCTCTTCACGCCAACGTCACCGGATCACTTCCCGGGCCATGGCTGGATTGCAGGTATACATATACATTTATATTCTACACAAAATTCTGTTTCATTAATGTGTGTTTTTTGCCCAACTTAACATTTATATTAGTGGATCGAATATATTCTCCAATAGTATTATAAAATCCGCTTGTTTGAAATTCTTCCAAGCGATTCGGTTTGCAACAATTGGACGGACGCGCCCGATACAGTGTTACCTGTGATCAAGAGGTTAATGGGCAGCGGCATTAGCATTTGGATCTACAGGTGAGAAAGTCGACGAAATTACTCTATATCATTATTTATTCATTCGATTGATGGTAATAAGAAACAATGAAATTCATCCATGTGTAGTGGTGATGTTGATGGGATGAATACGGTGACATCAGCAAAGTACTCGATGCCTAAACTCGGTGGGGCTTCGTCTTCGTCTGTAATAACTCATTGGTACCCTTGGTACCACGAACGCCAGGTGGCAGGATATGCCGTCGGATACGAAAAAGTTACATTTGCGACCGTAAGAGGAGGTGGGAGCTTTGTCCCGGGTTCACAGCCGGAGCGTGCGCTTACGCTCTTTGAATCCTTCTTAAAGGGGGAACTGCCTCCCAGACACGAGTCCACACCTTGATATAATCGTTAACTCGACAAAATCGTCCACAACTCCATACATTTAGTTACCTCGAAGAAATCAACACCAGAGCTCGTTTGAATGAGTTTATTTAAAATAGTTTATAATATGTTATATTTATAAGTTGTTTGTTGTTTTAAGAGTTAATAAACTGTTAAGTCTGTTTGGATAAAAATAAATGTAAACTTAGAAGTTGAAAAAATAATAAATAATTTGTTAAAGTGTTTGAATAAAAATAAATGTAAAGTTATATATGTTGAAAAAATGTATTATTATCAAAGAAAAACTATTATTAGCAAAACAATTGTTTGAAAAGAATAATAATTTATGTTTCACAACTACTTACTTTACTAATTAAATTATTCTTCAAAAAGTCAATAAAAATATTTTCAGGCCGGATTTTCTTTTTCAATGTACTAATATTTCACGATGCTTTTCTACACACCATCGTCCAAACTATCGTAATCCTACTTTTTAAGGTTTAACAACTTATACACAGGGGCGGATACAGTAAGGAGGTTCTGGGGGCTTAAGCCCCCACTGGATTTTTTATTTTTTATTTTTTATAAGTAATATTTATATAAATTTGATCAACTAGTCCTCCTACCCGTGCGATGCACGTGTATTTAATTCAACTATTTGTTAGTCTCTTTCGGCTTAATATTAAATTTAGATATTGATAATAGATAAATAAATAATAAGTGAATGATCTATTGAAAGAATACAATAAAGAAAATTACATTCATATTACAAATTATGGAATACTTTTTTATAGACTACATTTGTTCTATTCATAAGACGATCACACTGGTCACAAAGCAGAAGCTTCAACCCGGTCGTGTTGGTTACTCTAGACAACTACAATTGATCGTGCGTAAATACTGGTTTTTTAAAAAATATTCCAACATTTGTCAACGACTCACCTTAACTCTTATTAATAGTCATGCATACGATATTATAATCGAAAATTGTATTCGTTGAAAAGCAAACTGGAATTTGGTATTCGAGGGCGTGAGAGCAATTCGAGTATTAAAAACAATTTCCCCAGAATTATTTGTATTCGTTGAAAAGCAAACTGAATTTTGGTATTCGAGGGCGTGAGAGCAATTCGAGTATTAAAAACAATTTCCCCAGAATTATTTCTCTTAATACTTTCGCGTTGATAATATAATTATCAATTAATGTTACAACCATCCTAGTACCATTGCATAGTGCGACAGAGGCATCCGTATTCCGCAATAGTATAACGGTTACCCCAACCTAATACGAAACAGTTAATGTATCAAAAACTATATAGCATGTCACAACATTTAATTAATTGGTATATCAAAAACTATATAGCATGTCACAACATTTAATTATTTGGTATATTATATACAATAAATAGAATATAACATGACTATATAAATTGTTGCTTAAAGAAAAATAAGTCTATATATATATATAGATTTTAGTAAAAAAGTTTATAATAATATCAACCTTCAAGTTCATGGTTTGGTAGTTTGGAACACTTTGGTAGTTTGGAACACTTGTTGTTATTTAAGAACTCAATCGAATGCTAAAAAGAATTATTAATGATGATGATAATAACAATAATACATTATCAAAAATGTTAATACATAAACAAATCATAATCATATTAGAAAAAATAATTTATAGAATTTTAGAATGAGTAAAAGATGAAAACATTTTATAAGGGTAAAATTGAATTAAGTTTTCTATAATTTTTGAAAATTGATTGAATAAAAATCGCAAATTATAGAATCTAATCGGGATATTTTGGTTGAAAATGTATAATTTAATTCACTAATTAAAATAGAATAAGGTAAATTAAATTAAATGGAACCTAATTTACTTAATATTAATATATTAATATAATATAATGATTAATACAAATTAATATTAATACTATTATCTATTAAGATTTATATGATAAAGTAAATAAATAAATAATATATGATAAATAAGGAATAAAGTGAAGATATTAATAGAAGATATTAAAAAATAATTTATTTAATAATTTGTATTTTTCAAGTCCGTCTTTAATATAATTAAGGAATTTATAAAGATAAATTATATAAAATCAAATATAAAGAGAATAAGAAAAATATAAATATTATTATTTATATATTAATTACGTATTTAATATTTACTTAATAAATTGATTAATTTAATAAATTGATTAAGATTAAATATTAATAAATATTAGTGTAAACAAAATTTTTAATCTAAAGATTATTATTTTTTAATAGGTGTGAACACAAATAAATTTACTTAATAAATTGATTAATTTAATAAATTGATTAAGATTAAATATTAATAAATATTAGTGTGAACAAAATTCTTAATCTAAAGATTATTATTTTTTAATAAGTGTGAACACAAATAAATCGAACGCTTAAAATATACTTCCTCTCCTCCCTACTTAATAGTCACACTTCATTCACAAAATACAAAGGAAGTGTCACTATTACTCTGGTTCCTTCACAAACTACAAAAGAAGTGTGACTAATATTACTCTGGTTCTTTAAAAAATACAAAAATACAAAGGAAGTGTGACTATTACTCAAGTTTGGAGAGAAAATGCCACAAATAATAGTTAAATTATATATTATAAAGATTAAATAAAAATATGGTTGCGTAAAGTCTTTTACTTATAAATAAACCTACAAAATAAAAAAAGTAAAAAATACAAAAGGCCTGCAAAAAAATAATATTTAAAAAGACTAAAAAAAATTCAAAAACTGGAAAAAAAATACAAAAAGCATTACCGTTATATTTACAATACAATTATAACCAATAAACAATAATATTAAAACTAAAATTCGAATTAGTAAAAAATACTTACGGCAAAAAATAAAAATATTAATGATCAAACAATAATATTAAAACTAAAATTCAAATTAGTAAAAAATACTTACATTGAAGGTTGTCTGCAAAAAATAAAAATATTAATGATTAAACGATAATATTAAAATTAAAATTCTAATTAGTAAAAGATACTTACATGAAGGCTATAAAAAATAAAAATGTTAATTATCAAACAATAATATTTAAATTAAAATCGAATTAGTAAAAGAATGTTTACCTATCGAAGGCTGCAAAAAAATACAAAAAAAAAAAAAAAAAAAACTTACATAAATTTCTGAAAAAAAACAAAAGTCTCAGCATTAACGAATAAAAAAAATAGAATAAGGAGAGGTGGGGATTGAGTGAAGATGAAGAAATTTATATATAAACACGGATTTAAATTATTCATGATAATAGTAATATAAATAATAGATAATATCAAATTTATTTAGTTGCTTTAAATAAGGAATAGATTTACCAAAAATTCCGATATTATTGTTTATATAATATAAATTGATTAATTAACGGTTAAATATATTATTAAAAAAATACAAATTCTCTCTCATCACACTTAATTAATTTTAATATTATAAATAAATAGTAATATAATAGAATAAACGTAATTAAATAAGATAAATAAGTAATAGATGATATTTTAAATATTTCAAGTCAATATTTACTATAATTAAGGGAGATTATAAATTTAAATTATATTATATAAAGAAATAAATAATTATGCTAATTAATTAAAAATAATTAGCTAATTAATTATCAGTGTGAACACAAATTTAATCTAATAGCAGTCATTGTTTATTAATAAGTGTGAACACAACATAATCTAACGGCTAAAACATATGCCACCTAACACAATTGCTAAATGAATTATATATTATAAGGATAAATGAAAATAAGTATCGGTTCTTGTGATAAGTATGAAAAAAGATTAATAATTATCTTGAACTAAAATATAGTGAATTATAGATTAACAAAAAGTGGAAAAGTAAAAATTAAGTTGAAATGATATTATGATACAAAGTTCTGAAAATAAAAAAAAGTACAAAAATAGATAATATTACTAAAAGATAAAAAAAATAAGTTCAAAAGGTAGCATGATTCTTTATCGCTTCAAAGGACATCATCATTGGATGTATAATCCGAGAAATCATCGTTCGACTTCTTAATTAATTCGGAGACCCCATCAAGAGTTGTAAGGTAGGACGGATTACAGATTAATCTTTCCTTGTGCAGCCATAATAATGTAAAATCTAAATTTCGCATATCTACAATGCAACGACATAATCTTCCTATGCAGCCATAATAATGTAGAATCTAAATTTTGCATATCTACAATGCAACGACATAATCTTCCTAAAACAGCCATAATAATGTAGAATCTAAATTTCGCATATCTACAATGCAACGACATAATTTTCCTAAAAGATTGTCTCTGTCAACTCTGACCTTAAACATAAACTCGTTTTCATTAAGAGATAATACAACCGCAGAAGTTACTTTGTTTATACTTTCAGTCGAGGATGTTCCAATATAATCGTCGGCATTATCCTTGTATACATAAAGATACATTGCATTATTAATTAATTTATTAATATAATAAAAAATACAGTTATAAAAAGAAAGAAAAATAAAATTACATAAAAAAAATTGATATATATGTAGGAGAGAATTAAATACCGAGAGGATTGAAAGAATCAATTGATCAGTTGATTTCTGATTTAAAAATACTTCATTCATTAATACAAAATTCGCGAATTGCTTTCCGTCATGAACTTGTAGATGAATTTTAAACTTGGTGTGACGAATAAGATCACGTTGACAAAAATAGCATACAAAATTGCAATAATTGACATAATCGCACGGACAGTTTTTTCATGTATTTTAAAAGTTGTGCAAATTTTAATAACCTGCAGCAAATATAATAACAATTATAAATCACTTATTTATTACACATATATAATAAAAAATATATTTAGGTCTATAAACATTAAATTCAATAACACACCTTTAGTAAATGAAATTATTATAAAAAATCTCTAGACAATTAGAGAGATGAGAAAGAATGAAGAATTACAAATTTATTTAGTACTATAAATAAATAGTAGTATAATAGAATAAACGTAATTAAAAGAGATAAATAAGGAATAAATGTGATATTCTGAATAATACTTTTTTAAATAAATCAAAATATATTAATTTAGTTTAAAGCAGGAGATAAATAAGGAATAAATGTGATATTCTGAATATTACTTATTTAAATAAAACAAAATATATTAATTTAGTTTAAAGCGTGATTAATTGAATAATGAATTGTTTTTGAATTTATTAAAATATATTTTAATGCTCTAATATAAATAGAGGATAATATTATTTCTAATTGTAAATTAATAAAAAATTGAATTATTATTATTTCATTCTCAAATCAATTGAATTTATTTAGTTGCTTAAAATAAAGAATAGATTTACCATACTCATAATTAATAATATTATTGATATATAATTTTAGTTTACCTTTAAATTTATTTAGTTGCTTAAAATAAAAAATATATTTACATACTCATAATTAATAATATTATTGATATATAATTTTAGTTGACCATTAAATTTATTAAACCCTAAAACCTATAAATAGATTTACCATTCTCATAATTAATAATATAATTGATATATAATTTATAATCAGAGATAATAAAAATTTTATTTGATTTCTATAATTAAAGATAAATTTTATTTTATAAATTTATTAAAATACATAAATTAATTAAATGATTTAAATCACAATTATTATTATTATTTATATATAAAAAAATATCAAACTAAAATACATAAATTAATTATGTTTTAGTGACATTGGTAAGTAATACAAATAAAAATATTGTTGCGTAAGTTACAAAATAAACAAAATTAGAATAAAATTAAATAGAATTATTGTAAATTACGTAAATTCATAAATAAAATGAAAACAAACTACTTTAAAATTACAGTAAATTGAGTAAATTACATCATAAATAAAATTAACACAAACTACTCTAATTTTATCAGGAAACCTGAACAAAAGCTTGAAATTCATTTAAAATTTGTGCAATCCAATGTTTCGATCTTTTTTCATTACTTCGGTCACATAGTATTTTTACTTATAATAAAACCTAGAAAATAAATGGAAAAGGCTATATATACACAAGTGTAACAAAAAAGTCAATACACTTTTTATTAAAACATGACACGTGCCAGTCGTAATAATATTATTAATAAAAAATCTTTTATACACTTTCCATCAAAATATGACATGTGTAATAATTATTTTTATTTTAATATCTAATTATTTTACAATGGACGATTAAAATTCATTTTCATTGTTTTTTCTAAAAAAATACAGGAATAAAAGTTTATAAATTAAAATTATTTTAAAACAAAAAATTTCAAAATAAAAAATAACTTCCGCAAAAAAAATACAGTTTTAAGATTATATTTACTATATATATTAAATTTAAAATAATTTTTTTCAAATAAATAATTTTTTACAAATAAATAATTTTTTAAAGATTATATTTATTCACTATATAAATATATTTAATAAAAAAATTCAAAATAATAAACTATTTACGCAAAAAAAATTATATTTACTTTATATATTTAATTAAATTATTTAAAAACAATTTTTTTTCAAGATAAAAAAGTAGTTTTTCTCAAAAAAAAAATAAAATTTTAAAATTATATTCATATATATTTAATTAAATTATTTAAAAACAATTTTTTTCAAAATATAAATTTTTTCCGAAAAAAAAGACTAAATCTCTAACTGATTCCATCACCTTTCCGAAAAAATAAAAAATAAAAAATAAAAATAAAAAATAACTAAACAAATAAATTACAAGTGTCAAAAATTAATTAGAAGAAGTCAATACACCGTGTAACCGTATCAGCTTCAAAAATAAATAGTTATAAATAAACTTACAAAATAAAAAAAAAATGAGTAAAAAATTCAAAAGGTCTGCAAAAAAATGACTTACCTGCAAAAGTTATTAAAATCAAATTAGTAAAAGAATATTTAGCTGCAAAAAAATAAATAAACGTGAGCTTAAACAAATAAAAAAAATAGTTAAATGAAAAAGATACAAAAAATACAAAAAAAAAAAAAAAAAAAAAACTTAAAAATAAATAAATGTGAGCATGAATAAATACAAAAATAGCTGAAATGAAAATTGAATAAATAAATGTGAGTATGAACAAATAAAAAAATAGTTTAAATTAAAAGTGAGAGATAGTCCAAAAAATACAAAAAAACAAAAAAACAACAAAACTTACATAGAGCTCTGCGCAAAAATAAATAAATGTGAGCATTAACAAATAAAAAAAATAGCTTGAAATGAAAAGACTACAAAAAATACAAAAAAATAAAAAAATACAACAAAACTTAAATAGAGCTCTGCACAAAAATAAATAAATGTGACCATGAATAAATAAATAAAATAGCTCAAATGAAAATGGAATAAATAAATGTGAGCATTAACAAATAAAAAAAAATAGCTGAAATTAAAAGTGTAGTGCAAAAAATACAACAAAAACAAAAAAAATAACATAACTTACATAGAGTTCTGTACAAAAATAAATAAATGTGAGTATTAACAAATAAAAAAATATCTGAAATGAAAACGCTAAAAAAAACAAAAAAAACTAATAAAACCTACATAGAGCTCTGGACAAAAATAAATAAATGTGAGCATGAATAAATAAAAAAATAGCTGAAATAAAAATTGAATAAATAAATGTGAGCATAAACAAATAAAAAAAATAGCTGAAATTAAAAGTGAGAGGTAATGCAAAAAATACAAAAAAACAAAAAAAAAAAAAAAAAAACTTACATAGAGTTATGGACAAAAATAAATAAATGTGAGAATAAACAAATAAAAAAAATAGCTAAAATGGAAAGTGAATAAATAAATGTGAGGAATGAACAAATAAAAAAATAGCTAAATGAAAAGTGAAAGGTAGAGAGTGAGTGAAGATGACGTTTTATATAGATACGGATTTGAAGTAGGGTTTGATAATAATTATTATTTTTAAATATAATTAATTTGAATTACCTTAAATTTCGATATTATTGTTTGTATAATAAAAATTAATTAATTAATCGATTAAATATATTAATAACAAATGCAGATTCTCTCTCATTGTTAATGAAATAAGGAGATAAATAAGGAATAAATGTGATATTGAAAATATTTCAAGTCAATATTTAAGGAGATTATATTAAAGAGATTATAAATGTAAATTATATTATATAAAGAAATAAATAATTACACTAATTAATTAAAAATAATTACTTAATTAATTAAGCTAAAAATATTATAAAGATAAATTATATTATATAAAAAAAATAATTACGCTAATTAATTAAAAATATTTGCGTTAATTAATTAAAAATAATTATCTAATTAATTACCTAAAAATAATAATTAATTACAAATAATTTTCTAATTAATTAAAAATAATTACGCTAATTAATTACGCAAAAATAATATTGACTACTTATATTAAGGAAATTATAAATGTAAATTATATTATATAAAAAAATAAATAATTACGCTAATTAATTAAAAATAATTGTTTCAATTAATTTAATTACGCTAAAAATTATAATTAATAATGATCAGTGTCAACACAAATTTAATCTAACGGTGCTTTTTTATTAATAGGTGTGAATACAAAAAAATCAAACGGTGAAAACATACGACACCTCGGACAATTGCCAGTTGAATTATATATTATAAGGATATTAATGATAAGCCCCGAGATGAATGCCATAGAATTATTAATGAATAGGGGCTGATTATTAGGCTTGATAAATTTAATCAATAAAATCATTAATTTGTAAGGATAAATTGCTTAATACTCTAATAAATAATCAGATTCATTATTTTCCGTGTTCCTTAAATTTTTATTATTATATTTAATATTTTTAGATTAACTTTACAAAATATATTACAATCCATAACTTAGTGCTTCCCTAAATTTAAATTATTATATTAATTTTTTTAAATATTTTTAGATTAGCTCTACAAAATACTGTACAATCCATAACTCAATCAACACAAAATTTATTGAATATAATAGACTTTAAAAATTTTATATATGAATAAATTTTGAACAAAAATTAAATATTTAATGGTATATTTATTCTTTAAAAAAATCGCTAAAATTAAAATAAAATTATACAGTATAAATGTAAAAACAAATAATCTTTTTAAAATTTTTTATGTAGATAATAGAACTTTATTTAAAAAAATCCTAAAAAAGTTATTTTTTAATACTATTTAATAAAATTATTCTATATATATATATATATATATATATATATATATATATATATTAGCAAAGCTCCCATTGGAAAAATTTTTGGCTCCTGCTTATACAGGTGTGCGGGTCTGACCCGGCCCGCCTGCTTAACGGGCTGAAATCAGCCCGACCCGACCAACCCACAAACTATCTCACACTCTTATCTAGCCAAGGCCCAAACACTATTTTCCTAATTCAAGTCCAACTCGTGGCCCAGCTCGCTCATTCAAGGAACCGGACGGGCTAGCTACATACCTAATTAAATTTCTTAATATTTTTTTGGATGAATTAAAAGAAGTAATATTAATACAGTACAAATTGTTGTTAAAAAATGTTAATTATATATGTGAAAAATAAAAAAAAAACAAAAAAAAAAAACAAGAGTTATAAAAAATTAAAGTTCAAATTAAAAAAAAAAGTAAAATAATGTGCCAATTTAATATTATATATAGATTATTTTTTTATAGCGTATGATTAAGTAAATGGCGTACTTATATGCGTTATAGCGTATGGCACCTCGTCACAAGATATTTCAGAAATCATATTGAGTCATGACGCGTCATAATTAAATTATGAATACTAAGAATTAAGACAAATTGAATTAATAATCACCATTGAAAATGTACATGTATATAAATATGGGACTACATTTTCAGTTTATTATTCCACTCCAATTAAATCAAACATGAAAAATTCATTGTTTCTAATTTTCAGTTTTTTGTGCCTTGCAGCCTCCTATCCACAATGTCGGCAACTCCTAAGAAATACGAAACAATCGCGAAATCAATATAATCTTCACACCGAGAATCTTGAGTCGTCAAAAGAGTATTTTCCTGTTTTTGTGGGACCTCAGGATGGCGAAAAAGAAGCTAACAAGATCGACAAGCTTCCCGGGCAACCAGATGTTAAATTTGACCAATATTCGGGGCATGTCACGGTTGATCCTGAAGCTGGCCGAGCTTTGTTTTATTATTTTGCCGAGGCTGAGAACCCCACGCACAAGCCTTTAGTCTTGTGGCTAAACGGAGGTAATTAAAGAGCATTGATGATTATTGAATATTAATTAATTGGTTTAAGCAGAAATTGAAGAATAATACGAGAGAAATATTGTGATTGTAGGGCCCGGCTGCTCTTCATTCGGATATGGAGCAATGATAGAACTCGGACCATTTCGAGTCAACCGCGATGGAAAAACATTGTGGCACAACGAATATGCCTGGAACAAGGGTGAGTTTTATATATTGTCCTTTAATTTTACTTGCAATTTTTTTTTAATTTGTTTTTAAGTAATACTAAAAATTCCATTCGCCCAGTGGCGAATGTACTGTTTCTTGAGTCTCCAGCTGGTGTTGGATTTTCGTACTCAAACAGGTCGTCTGATTATAAAACGGGGGACGATAAAACGGCTGCAGATTCTTACACGTTCTTACTTAACTGGTTTGAAAGATTTTGCAGAGTACAAAAAACGAGATTTTGTCCTAGCAGGAGAGAGTTACGCCGGCCATTACATCCCTCAGCTCGCTGAGTTAATCCTCAGTAAAAACAAAAACACCAACCATACCGTCATTAAATTGAAAGGAATTGCTGTAAGTTTTTGTTTTAATTACCACTCAAAGATGTTGTGTTCAAGAAATAAATTTGTAATTAAGTTTGTGAATTGAAAAGTCTAAGCATATGAAAAGTTAGACTAAATTCATGAATGCTATGAAGCATAATAATGTTGTTTAGCCTATAAATTAAGGCATTCGGCAAGAGCAAATCATCAAATAAAAAATAAATATTCTAGCTTCTTTTCTTGTATATTTTTCTACAAATTAGTAGAAAACCCAAAAGTTGTTTCATATTAGTGATTATCATTAATTTGTTGATTCTTTTCAGCTTGGGAATGCGTTGCTCGACTATGCAGATTTCCTTGCTGGGAGGTTCGATTATTTGTGGACTCACGCCCTTATATCCGATGAAACTCACACGGGAATCGTCACACATTGCAGTAATATTTCTTCCGAGGACAATATAAAATGTAGAAAATATATGAACACAGTCGCGAAGGAGGTTGGCCATATCAGTGGTTACGACATTTATGCACCATTATGTTTGAATTCTTCGAGCGCAACTTCTCCATCGGTACGATGCTTATTACTTATTAGTTTACAGGCATATGCCAAAATCGATTCTTATAATAAATATATATGACAGGGAATGTCGTCTTCGTCTAGTTTTGATCCATGCTCGGAGGATTACATCGACGTGTATTTAAACAGAATCGAGGTGCAAAAGGCTCTTCATGTTGACAACGTCGCTGGATTTACTAGGCCATGGGATTTCTGCAGGTATTGTTGAAATATATTTATATTAAATATATAAACTTGATTTATAAATAAAATCTAGATATGTATCTAGACTAGTAATTTGAAAGGTTGCTAGAGAATGTGAAAAGTTAAGAGTCATCCTATTCAATTAGAAATTTCAAGGGACACTAATGTAGTAGCTTAAGAGTCATTTCTAGTAGTATAAATAGTCTTGTAATGTGTTGAAGTTTATCAAGTCATTTGAAGAGTATTTCGTATTGAATAAAAAATATTCTCTCTATATTTCTCCTCTTCCTATATAAGCCAACAGGTATATTATATATAAAACTTCGATTTAAAGTTTATAAGTATTAAACCGAATTTTAATTTCTACAGTGAAATTGGACGGAATTGGAAGCTAGGACGACAGTAATACCTGTCGTAAAGAAGCTTATGCAAAGCGGCATTCGCATCTTGTTATACAGGTGATCGACCACACATATATGTATATATTGTTGTTAACGACGACTTCTCTCTCTATATATATGATGAAGGTTTAATTAATATATATATATATATATATATATATATATATATATATATATATTGCAGTGGAGATACGGATTCCGTAGTCCCGGTGACAACAACAAAGTACTCGTTACATAAACTTGAGGCAAACGTAAAAATCGCATGGTACCAGGGACGTACCCACTTGGTCTCGAAAGGGTGCGATCGCACCCCTCAAATTTTTAAAAAAATATATTTTTATAGCCTAATTTTTATATATTAATATAAATAATTATAATTTGTTTAAAAATAATTAGAATTTAATTGAGATTCTGCTTTATGAAAAAAAGATAATGAATTATTTATTAATAAAATATTACTTCTAAAATACTAATTTATTACGATTTAAAAAAAATTAAATAATCAATTATTAACGCGCCACACAATGATAAAAAGCCACATAGTAATTAAATAAGCCTATTTTATCATTTTAATTAAGTCAATAAAATTATAATTTAATTTTACAATTTGACAGTTCACTTTCAAAAAATTTTCTCTAATTAGATATTTATATCTAAATCTTCGCAAATATTCTTATTTTCTGATTTTAAAATACAATTTATTTTTAACTAATACTTTTTTAAATTTACTCACAATTACTTTAATTTTTAACATACAAAATACATTTACTCTTCTCTTTTTTCTCAAAAAACAAAAAAGTAACATTTTTCTTAATTTTTATCTCTTACTTTTTCAAATTTACTAACGATTAATTTACTTTTAAACTTAACAAATACATTTATACCTTTCACTTTTTGCTCAAAAAAATATTTTTTTTAATATGCGTAATTTTATATTTATGAAATTGAGAGAGTATTTTTTTTTCAAATTCGCACCTCCTAACTAGCATTTCTCCTAACTAGCATTTCTAGGTACGTCAATGCATGGTACCCCTGGTACAACCTACGCGAGGTACGTAACGAAATTAATATATTATAAACGACAATTATATTGATCGATTTGTTTAATTAATCCGATCCAGGTAGGAGGATATGCGGTTTTGTACGATCAAAATCTCACGTTTGCGACGGTCAGAGGAGCTGGGCATGAGGTCCCACGTAGGCAGCCTGGACGAGCGCTCGAGTTGTTTGTATCCTTCTTGAAGGGCAAATCACCTCCTCCTGGAAATTAACTGAATATAAATATGTGCTCTTACATTTTGAAAGAATTGAAGCACTCTTTAATATGATCAGTAATCACTGTGTTGTGACACTTAATTATTCACTTGTCCTCTTTATATGCAAAGGCTCCTCAATTTATATGAGTTAGATATCCCAAGTGGATTGGATATAAAACTTTGAGGTCACGTATAGGCTGAATTAATTACCCTATCACCTTAACAAAGCTTTTAAGGTGTTATTGACTCAATTTTGACAATATGTCCTACCCAATCAACCCAGCCCGATTAGGGTACGAGTCAGGCCCAAATTCAGTGTACCCGCCCGACCCGTTAATAAATACCCAATTCAACCTCATTCTCAGCCCAATTTAATTATCCACTGTTGTGTTGGGATTTCAACTGCGCCTAGAGACACACGAAACACGAGAAAATAAACGAAAAAAATAAGAACACAGACACACGAAACACGAGAAAATAAACGAAAAAAATAAGAACACAGAATTATTGTAGTTCACAGAAATAAGAACACGAAATTATTGTAGTTCACTGTTAACTAGTGCTACGGCCACTTGCCGCTGCAGATCACACTAAAATACTCAATAATCGACCACAACGAGTTTACAAATGCTATTGCGTATCTCAATTACGCTCAACTGCATCGCTGCAAGAGACGAACACAAACACGAAACACGTACGAAAAAATAAACGAAAGAAATAAGAACACGATAATTATTGTAGTTCACTGTTAACGAGTGCTACGGCCACTTGCCGCGGCAGATCACACTAGAATACTCAATAATCGATCACAACGAGTTTACAAATGCAATTGTGTATCTCAGTATTCTCGACTATTCTATGACTCTATTAATTCACCATCATACTAATTATATTGTTGGGAACGTACCCCTTGAGAAATTCTAATCACATACAGTATTAAGTAAGAGTTCACGAAAAAAAAGACTAAAAAACTCGCAAGGCTCGGAATTTCGTACATATTGCATCGTATAGGCCCAACCCCAAGCCCAAGCCCAAACACTATTATCCTAGGGTAAAGATATTTACGCTTCCCTTTCATTACACATCCATTTATATTTTACTCCGTATTTTATTTTAAATAACTATAAAATATAAATTTTACCCTTATCTTTTTTTTTTAATATCATTAACTTATTAATACGTATGCCTTTTTTTATAATAAATACCTTAATTAAATAATAAAAAGGGGAAAAAAAATATCATTACAAGAAAATAAGAGTCCACGTACGGGGACAAGGGGAGTTTCCAATGTCCGGCAACAACCCGTCTATCGCACTTGAGAATCCGGGATCGTTCAGTGGCAGTCGAAGAGACGATACTCTCGTCGCAATTGGAAGTGTAAATATCCGTAGCATTATCCTAATTCACACTCTTATCTAGTCCAACTCAAACCAAGTCGTGGTTGAGCTCGCTCATCCAAGGGACTGGCTACAGACCTAAATTTCTTAATACTGTCTGTAGTTTTTTTGGATGAACTAAACGTAGTAATATTAATACTTTCTGTTAAAAAAGATTAATTATGTGCAAAATTAAAAAAAAAAACAAGAGTTATAAAAAAATATTTTTTAAAATAAATATAGCAAAATAATGTACCAATTTAAGATTAAATATATATATATATATTTTATAGCGTATGATTAAGTAAATGACGTACTTGTATGCTTTATAGCGTATGGCACCTCGTCACAAGATTTTCAGAAATCATATAAAATCTTGGATTTGAATATTATAGAGTCACGCGTCTTTCATAAAATTATGAGTCCTAAGAAGTCAAATTGAATTATTAATTACCATTAATGAAGTGTGTGTGAATTGAAGTATATAAATGGTTTTATCTATGCACACAGTTTGCTTATTTTTTTCACTCCAAATCAAACATGAAAAACTCGTTCTTTTTTTTCTCTCTTCTATCATGTCTTGCAGCCTCCTCCTATAGAGAATGTTATGGAGGAGGGCAGCATGATCTTCTTTATCGACTCCTACTAAAGAAGAAAGAATCACAAAAACAATTTTATCGTCATGAGTCAAAAGAGGATTCGCCCGTTTTTGTGGGGGCCCAGGTGGGTCGAAGAGAAGGTGACAAGATCATAAAGCTTCCCGGACAACCATCCGTCAAATTTAGCCAGTATTCGGGGTATGTCACTGTTGATCCTAAAGCTGATCGAGAGTTGTTTTATTATTTTGCCGAGGCTGAAAACCCCACGCACAAGCCTTTAGTCTTGTGGCTAAACGGAGGTAATTAAGAGTACTGATCATACAGTAGTATTTATTAGTTAATTGCGGAGAAAACGAAGAATATATAATTATATGAGGAGAAATTGTGATCGATTGTAGGGCCTGGCTGCTCTTCGATGGGGGCCGGAGCAATGATGGAACTCGGACCGTTTCGAGTCAACCGCCATGGAAAATCATTGTGGAACAACAAATATGCATGGAACAATGGTGAGTTATATTGTCCTTTTACTAATTGTTGCAATTTGGTTTTGTTGATGAAAATTATGATAAAATTAAGGGAAATTAGGAAAAGGAGTAACAATTAATATTTGTTTACAATTAAATAATTTTGTTTTGTCTAATTATATAAAAACAAGTAAATTGTCTATTTTAACCATTTAAATTTAATTAATAGTTAGTTTTAGACAAGGGTATTATAGTCTTTACACAAGTAAAATAAGTACCTTATTTTTTAATAAAATAAAAAATATATTACACTTTTCTATGAAACGGAAAACATAAAAGAGTTTTTCATAATAAGTAAAATCAATAATCCCTTCTCCCTAATAATACCTAAAATTAATATTCGATGAAGTGGCGAATATACTATTTCTGGAGTCTCCAGCTGGTGTTGGATTTTCGTACTCAAAAAGATCGTCTGACTATGTTACGGGTGACAATAAAACGGCAGCAGATTCTTACACGTTCTTAGTCAACTGGTTTGAAAGATTTCCGCAGTACAAAAACCGAGATTTTTTCATAGCGGGAGAGAGTTATGCCGGGCATTACATCCCTCAGCTCGCCGATTTAATCCTCAGTAAAAACAAAAACAAGACGCATGACGTAAATATTAGATTGATAGGAATTGCTGTAAGTTTGCGCTCCCCTCCTTGTTTTAATATTTACCACTCGACTCGATCGTATTTTTCAGCTGATCGAAACGGTGTTCTGAATTTTTCAGCTAGGGAATGCGTTGCTCGATGGCGAAGATATGTTTGCCGGTAGGTATGAATATTGGTGGACTCATGCCCTTATATCAGATGAAATTCACTCGGGATTCAAAAAATATTGCTATTCATCATCTCCAGAAGCAAACAGGAAACGATGTATTGATAACATAGATACAGCCTTTGAGAAGATTGGGAATATTGATATTTATGACATTTATGCATCGATATGTTTGAATTCATCGAGCGCAGCTACTCCATCGGTACGTAAGGTGGAATACTGGAATATATATATATCATCATATCTATGCAATTATGTTTAAGGCTACACTCATGCAAAAACCGATTCTTATAATCCGCACGTATAAAATATATAATTAACATGACAGGGAATGTCGTCATCTAGTTTTGATCCATGCTCTGAGAATTATGTGCACACCTATTTAAACAGAAACGATGTGCAGAAGGCTCTTCATGTTGACGTCTCGGGAAAAACTAGACCATGGGAGTTCTGCAAGTATGTATACCATATATATATATATACAACTTCAATTTTAATTTATAATTGATGTGATTTTGTTTTTATATAGCGACGACATAAATGGGAATTGGACGGACGAGCCTCCAACAGTAATACCTGTCGTAAAGAAGCTTATGAGCAGCGGCATTCGCGTCTTAATCTACAGGTGAACACATTAATTAGGTCTCTGATTGATTAATATATATAAATGTGAAGTTGTCTAACTTCACATTTATATATATACTGTATTCTGATTGATTGCATTTTGCAGTGGTGATACGGATGGTGTGCTTCCGGTGACAGCAACAAAGTACTCGTTGCCTAAACTTAGGGCAAGTGTAAAAACCCCATGGTACCCCTGGTACCACATAGGCGAGGTATGTAACGAAATTAATACTTACTTCGTTCGTCAAATTAATTAAAATGGCCTTGCCAATCGATGCATGCAGGTGGGAGGATATGCGGTTGGATACGATAAAAATCTGACGTTTGCGACGGTAAGAGGAGCTGGGCATGAGGTCCCGAGTTTCCAGTCTGATCGAGCGCTTGCAATGTTTACATCCTTCTTGCAGGGTAAATTGCCTCCTAATGCATAGTAGTACGAATAACAAATCGATTCTGATGTATGTTTATATTTCGATGGTTCACTCTTTAATGGGAGAAAAATTTTGTTGGTCACTTAAAAGGGTCAAGTCTCGATTTGGTCCACTAAACGAGGTTGATTTCAATTTAGTCTCTTAAATAATAAAAATGTAGTCAATTTAATTCAATGTGATCGGAAAATTCAAAATTTGAGGGAAAAGTACAAGTTTGATCTTCTTTGTATACAATACTATCTTTTTCAAAGAGGAAAAATTGAATTTTATTATCAAATTAGATTAAATTGATTACATTTTTGTGATTTAAGGAACTAAATTGAAACCGACATTTTATTAGTGTACCAAATTGGTCAATGTGATGCGTACGTGGCACGGTGGCAGATCCACGTGACACTTGGTCAATAAAATTTACAAGAAAGAAGTCCATGTGTTGTTTTCCGGCAAAATTTTGAATTTCCGATCAAATTGAACTTAATTGATTATTTTTTTGTGATTTTAGAGACTAAATTGAAACCGACACTTTTTATTGGACCAAATCAAAATTTGCTCTTTTTTAAGGGACCAAAGAAAATGACCATTTTGTAACGGCGACTTGGGGTCTTGCTAATTCGGTTCAAAGAAAAGGACCATTTTGTAATTAGATAAAGATGGGGTATGTATTGTAATTAATTAATGAATAGTCAAGACTTTCTTTAGGCCGCGCATGAGTCTGGATGTACCTGGCGACTTGGGGTCTTGCTAATTCGGTTCAAAGAAAAGGACCATTTTGTAATTAGATAAAGATGGGGTATGTATTGTAATTAATTAATGAATAGTCAAGACTTTCTTTAGGCCGTGCATGAGTCTGGATGTACCGGTCCGTGATTAAAGTTAAGGAATAATTATAGTTTACTATTTGACCTTTAGGCCTTTTTTTAGTTTTTTAACGACCTTCAAAACGTCATGGACTAGTGACTTACCTTTGAGAAATTTGTACTATACTACCTATTAGGATCCAAAAACAGAATATTCCGTTATGCAAATTTCTCAAAGTTCGGTTACTAACCGAAGACATTTTGAAGCAGCGACGTACCTAAAAATTTTAGTTAGGGGGTGCGATTTTAATAAAAAAAAAATACAATATTTTTATCGCCCAAAATTAGTGCTAGTTTGATATTAAAATAAATAAAAAAAATGTGATTTTTTGACAATTATATCGCTCCAAATTAGTACTAATTTCGCCTCTAGGAAGTATTTTTAACTTTTTTTTCTTATAAAAAAGTACAATAAAAATGGTTTTTTTAAAGTTAAAGTATCAATAATTTTGAGTTAAAAAAAAGAGTTAACAAATAAAATAAATTGTATTTTAAAATTAATATAAAATATTTCAAAAAGTACACGGATATACTTTTATTAGACATATGAGATATATAAATTTAACCACATATATTTATTAATATTACAATAATTTTTTTTATTGTTATATAAAACTATTAAAAAAATTAATCAAAACATAATAAATTATAATTTACTTGAATATTTAAATAATTTTTATAATAATTTATTGAAATATATAGAATTTTAATTAGAAAACTAACAAAAAATAATGTTAATATTCAATTTTTTTAATATTATTATAAAATTTATACAAAAAATAGATTTAAAATAAAAGTTAAGGGGTGCGATCCCATCTTTCGATTGTATGTAGGTACGACCCTGTTTTGAAGGTAGAGTAGAAAAGTAAAAAAAACCTAAAATAAGGTAATAAACTATAATTATCCTTAAAATTAATGAAACAAATAAAGTGAAATAACATAGAAGATAAACTTGTTGAAAAATTCATTCAGATTTTTTAAAGAATTTTTTATATCAATTTTTCATATCAACTTTTTAAAGTAGGTAGATTTAAAATTATATTTTAAAATATAAAAAAAAATAGTAATTTTTTTTAAGAATGTACATATTAAATTGAGACATCCATAATTATTTGGAACAACAACAAATTTTAATATATAATCAAATTTAAAACAATTTAAGATTAATATAATTTTGGTTTTTAATTTATAATTAGATTTAGGAATAAGTAAATGACGTACGTGTATGCGTTATAGTGTACGTATATGCCACCTCGTCATAAGATTTCAAAAAAAAAAAAAAAAATCTTTAAAAGATCATGCATGTATTTGATATTAGAGGAATTATTGAATAACGCGTCATCATTAAAATTATAGAGTAATCAAATCAAAAGAAAAACTTAGCTATAAATGTGTACACAATTTGCTCTATTTTTTCACTTCAAATCAACATGATAAACTCATTCAATATTCTTTTAGCTTTTCTGTCTTGCCTCACAGCCTCCTCTTACACAGAATGTTATGGAGGTGGAGGTCATGTTCCTCTTTTGCCACACCAACAAAAGAAGAAAGAATCACTAAAACAAGATAATCTAGTTACAAAGAGTCTTGAGTCGAAAGATGATTCGCTCGTTTATTTGGGATCTCAGAAGGGTCTAAAAGTAGCTGACAAGATCGAAAAGCTTCCTGGACAACCATCTCATGTCAAATTTAGCCAGTATTCGGGGTATGTCACTGTTGATCCTAAAGCTGATCGAGAGTTGTTTTATTATTTTGCCGAGGCTGAGAACCCCAATGAGAAGCCTTTAGTCTTGTGGCTAAACGGAGGTAATTATTAAGAGTACTAATTATTTAATTTGTTTGAGGAGAAACCGGGGATTAATCATATTGTGATTGCAGGGCCTGGGTGCTCTTCAATGGGATATGGAGCAATGACCGAGATCGGACCATTTCGAGTCAACTCCGATGGAGAAACATTGTCGTACAACCAATATGACTGGAACAAAGGTGTGAGTTGGTGTTGTTTTGTGCATTTTTTTTTTTCTGAAACTGATGATAATTAAAAAATTCGATGCAGTGGCGAATGTACTATTTCTAGAGTCTCCAGCTGGTGTCGGATTTTCGTACTCGAAAAATTTGTCTGATTATAACGATCCGAACGACAAAAAACGGCTGCAGATTCTTACACGTTCCTAGTGAACTGGCTTGACAGATTTCCAGAGTACAAAAGCCGAGATTTTTTCCTAACGGGAGAGAGTTATGCCGGTCATTACATCCCTCAGCTGGCTGAGTTAATCCTCAGTAAGAACAAAAACACAAAGCATATTGTAATTAGATTGATAGGAATTGCTGTAAGTCATGTGCTCCTCCTTGTTTTATCGCTCGATCGTATTGTTTTCACATTCCTAGTGAAAAAAATTGATTAATTAATTAGCAGGAAATGGTGTTCTGAATTTTCAGCTAGGGAATGCGTTGCTTGATGACGCGGATTACTTTGCTGGTGTGTACGATTATTGGTGGACTCATGCCCTAATATCCGATGAAACTCACTCGAGAATCAGCAGATATTGCTATTCATCATCTCCCGACGCAAATAGGACAAGATGTAGTCATAACTTAGATACCGCCGAAAAGGAGATTGGAAATATTAATCCTTACGACATTTATGCACCATTATGTTTAAATTCTTCGGGTGCAGCTACTCCATCATCGGTACGGTAGAATATATATATCATGCAAAAACTGATTCTTATAATCATATGATTCATACATGTAGTTCTATTAAAGAATATATTCAACCCACTAATATAAATGTCAAGCTGTTCAACTTGATCAGCTGTTAGATGATGCGGCTTCTAACAACTTTGTATATATAATATGACAGGGAATGTCGTCATCTAGTTTTGATCCGTGCTCTGAGAATTATGTACACACCTACTTAAACAAAAACGAGGTGCAAAAGGCTCTTCATGCTGAAGTCTCGGGGACAACTAGGCCATGGGAGAACTGCAAGTATATATATATATATATATATATATATACAGCTTCGATTTTGAAATGACGATTGTTTTTTGTTCTTTTTATGTTTATAGTAATTGAAAGTGATTTTGTTTTTATATAGCTACAACATAAATGGGAATTGGACGGAGTGGCCTCCGACCGTAATACCTGTCGTAAAGAAGCTTATGCATAACGGCATTCGCGTCTTGATCTACAGGTGATCGATCGATCGAGCACATTATTTTACATGCAGCCGCCTCTCGTTGATCGACCTAACACATGATCGGTTGCATTTTAATTGCAGTGGTGATACGGATGGTGTGCTTCCGGTCACATCAACAAAGTACTCATTGCCTAAACTTTCGAAAAGTGTAAAAACTGCATGGTACCCATGGTACTACGAAAGTGAGGTAACGAATAATGAATTAATAAAAATGAAAATGACTCGATCGATCGATCTGTTTAATCCGAATTAGTCGAGCCAAATATACACAAGCAGACATAATGTACAACATTATGCAGGTGGGAGGATATGCGGTTGGATACGATCATAATATGATGTTTGTGACAGTAAGAGGAGCTGGGCATGAGGTCCCGAGTTACCAGCCTGGACGAGCGCTTGCGTTGTTTACATCCTTCTTGCAGGGTAAATTGCCTAGCTCCTAATGCATAGTACTGTAGTACGAAGAACAGATCGATTCTGATGTTATGCTTATATTTCGATGGTTCACTCTTTAATTAATAATATCGATAATCAAATACTTGTAACAATAAATATTTTATAAATAAATCATAAATAGACATGGGGTTCACGGCGACTTGGGGTCTCTGCTAATTCGGTTAAAAGAAAAGGATCATTTTATAATTAGATAAAACTCGGGGTATGTTTTGTAATTAATTAATGAATTGTCAAGTCTTTCTTTAGGCCGCGATGAGTCTGGATGTACAGTGATTAAAGGTAATGTAATAATTAAAGTACAATAATAAAATAGATTGTTGTGTTGAAAATTTCACACATTTTTTAAAGAACTTTTTTATGTCAACTTTAAAAATTAGCAGTAAGTTTCTATTTAAGAGTATCTAAACTTTCATGAAATTACACTTTCATGCGATTTTGGACGGAACTAGCTAGACAACACGTGAGAGGCATGTGATTATCATTGTGAGATTTGATTTGAAAATTTTGGACGGAACTCGACAACACGTGAGAGGCATGTGATTATCATTGTGAGATTTGATTTGAAATCGAACGAAATTTAGGAAATTTAGGATTCTTGCATGAGAGATTTGGGAGAGAGTTGGGTAGTTTTATGGACTTGAATGTGAGAGCTTTGTCATGAGATTGAATGTGGAGCAGCGGGTTTGATTTGGAGGAGTGTCTAAAAACGATTTTAATTTATTAACATGTGAAATGTCAAAAATAATCTATGTTAGGTACCGCAAAAGGCGGGATCCATCACGTGCCTTTCATGTGTCATCGCCTCATCGGGTTTCGTCCAAAATCTCATGTGTCATCGGGTTTCGTCCAAAATCTCATGAAAATGCAATTTAATGAAAGTTCAGATAATGTTCAAAATTGGGTAACCAAAATAAAAAATTATTAGTTGAAGTACTAAATTTCAATTATTATTATTTTTTTTAATAATGAGCATATAAAATCTTGCATTCATAAGCATCATAAGATTGTATGAAATTCATAAGAAGACAAATTAAATCAAAGAATTTAATTATGACCATTGAAATGTGCGTACGTACTATTACTTTTTTTTATTAGAAAAATGGAGTAATGATTTTAGTAATGACAAATTTATATTATAAATTTTATCATACTCGTGAGAATCTCTAATTTTATTTTTTCTTGCATACTTTTCGCAATTAAAGGCAGTATATATAGTATTTAAATTGTAATTTTACAAATTCAATATTTTTGTCTTGCTTGCCTTATTTTTCAAATCGAAACTTCTAATGTGAAATTTCATTTTATGCAATCTTGTATTTTATATTTTATTGAGACGTAATAAGAATAACGTGCAATATTATATTTTACTATATTTTATTGACAAGTAATTATGAGAAGACAAATAAATAAAATCAAAGATATTATATAAATATTACTTATGTTTTATTGAATAATCCCACACGTTTTGCGCTATTTTTCCACTTCATTCCAAATTATAATGAAAAACTTATTATGGCTTCTTCTTTTCACTTTTCTGTGCCTGTAGCCTCCTCTTTACAGAATGTCATGGAGGAGGACTGCACCATCCTATTTGGCAACAACGCCTAAAGAAGAAAGCATCACGAAACCAAGATAATGCATGTGTCACACAAATATGAAAGAAAAAATTGAATGTATTTGTTTTTTAAAGTCTGTTTTCTTGACACTCGCCCAATTTAATTTGAATTGATTTCACACAAGACAGCACGCTAGAGTGAGCTAGCAAGTACACTTTAGATACAACCATATATCGTTTGAAATTTTACTAAAAACGTTAAAAAAGACGATATTTGAATTTTCATAAATTTAAAAGACTAAACGTGGAATCGACCAATGTTACAAGATGTGTTATGATATTATTTCCAAATTACGAAGACCGATTAGAACAGTAAAATAAGTCTCAAAACAAGAAATATAAGAGCACATATATTCCTACTATTTAGTTAATTTCCATGAGGAGGAGATTTGGCCTGAAAGAAGAAGGATGTAAACAATGCAAGCGCTCGTCCAGGCTGTCTAATCGGGACCACGTGCCCAGCTCCTCTTACCGTCGCAAACGTCATGTTATAATCGTATCCAACCGCATATCCTCCCACCTGCATCCATGCATCGATCGACATGCCATTTTTAATTAATGTATATATAGCTCGACGAGGATTAAACAGATCGATCGAGTCATTTTATTAATTCGTTAATTACCTCGTTTTTGTAGTACCATGAGTACCATTGAGTCTACCTTTGCCCCAAGTTTAGGCAGTGAGTACTTTGTTGATGTCACGGGAAGCACACCATCTGTATCACCACTGCACGTATATTTCACTATATATAAATTATAATGCACTACATAAAAACGGTCAAACGGCTATTGCCCTCGAGTCATTAGGTAAATCAGTCACTAAGCAGTTCATCGACTGATTTTTCAGTATTCACTGACGAATTTTGGTGGTCAAAATTTACCGTTAATTTTAATTTTTGCAATAAAAAAAAATGTACGCTCACCCGTAGATCAAGACGCAAATGCCGTTATTCATAAGCTTCTTTACGACAGGTATTACTGTCGAAGGCCAGTCCACATAATTGTCACTTATGTTTTTGCTATATAAAAACAAAATCACTTCAATTATTACATAAAAAGAACAAAAGAAAAATCTTCATTGCAAAATCGAAGTTGTATAAATGGCACACACACACACACACATATATATATATATATATATATATATATATATATATATATATATATATACCTGCAGAGCTCCCATGGCCTAGTTTTTCCCGAGACGACAGCATGAAGAGCCTTCTGCACATCATTTCTGTTTAAGTAGGTGTGTGCATACTTCTCCGAGCATGGATCAAAACCAGACGACGACCTCGTCTGTCATAATATTATACGGAGTATGTAAGTGTATGATTATAAGAATCGGTTTTTGCATGAGTAGTGTAGCCTTAAACATAATTGCATTATGATATATATACCGATGGAGCAGTTGCGCTCGAAGAATTCAAACATATCGGTGCATAAATGTCATAAATATCAATATTCCCAATCTGCTCAAAGGCTGTATCTATGTTATCAATACATCTTGTCCTGTTTGCTTCGGGAGATGATGAATAGCAATATTTTCTGATTCTCGAGTGAGTTTCATCCGATATAAGGGCATGAGACCACCAATAATCGTACCTGCCAGCAATTAAATCCGCATCGTCGAGCAATGCATTCCCTAGCTGAAAATTCAGAACAACATTTCTAGCTAATCATTTTTTTTCACCAGGAATATGAAGAAATGGAGCGCGAATTAACTTACATCAATTCATTTCAGTTTAATGAGGGTATGGTTCGTGTTTTTGTTTTTACTGAGGATTAAATCAGCGAGCTGAGGGATGTAATGGCCGGCGTAACTCTCTCCCACTATGAAAAAATCTCGACTTTTGTACTCTGGAAATATTTCAAGCCAGTTCACTAAGAACTTGTAAGAATCCGCAGTTGTTTTTTTGTCGTTCGGATCATTATAATTAGACAAATTTTTCGAGTATACGAAATTTCAACACCAGCTGGAGACTCCAGAAATAGTATATTCGCCACTGCATGATTTTATTTTTTTCATCACCAGTTTTGCCAAAATAAAAAATATAATAAGAACAATTAGTACAAGGCGAATAAAAAATATAATAAGAACAATTAGTACAAGGCGATCGACATCTCACCTTTGTTCCAGGAATATTGGTTGTACCACAATGTTTCTCCATTGGGGTTGACTCGAAATGGTCCGAGTTCGACCATTGCTCCATATCCGAATGAAGAGCAGCCGGGCCCTATAATCACAATATTTCTCAAATTATTCTTCGATTTCTCCGCAATTAACTAATAAATACTCCCTATCATTCAAAATATGTCTCTATTTTACCCTTTATTAATTACTTTGAAAATCTAAATCAAACACAAAACTAATTAACATTTAAATAATTTTAATTAATGTTAAGGGTAATTTTGAAAAAAAAAACACATTTAATTTAAATTGAATATCTCAAAACGACATCTAAATTGAAAATAATTCGAAAGATCAAAACGACAATTTATATTTAAGTTGAATGGGAAGGAGTACTACTATATGATCAGTACTCTTAATTACCTCCGTTTAGCCACAAGACTAAAGGCTTGTATGTGGGGTTCTTAGCCTCGGCAAAATATTAAAACAACTCTCGACCAGCTTTAGGATCAACCATGACATACCCCGAATATTGGCTAAAATGGACAAATGGTTGTCCGGGAAGCTTAGTGATCTTGTCAGCTTCTCTCCGATCCTCCTGTGGTCCCACAAAAAAGGCGAATTCCTCTTTCGACTCAAGACTCTCTGTAAGTAGATTATCTTGTTTTAGCGATTCTTCCTTCTTTAGTAGGTGTCCCAAGAGAGGATCATGTAGTCCTCCACCTCCGTAACATTCTGGGCAAGAGGAAGTTGTGAGGCAAGACAGAAAAGCTAAAAGAATATTGAATGAGTTTTTCATGTTGATTTGAAGTGAAAAAATAGAGCAAATTGTGTACACATTTATAGAAAAAATTCTTTTTGATTTTATTTGTCTATAATTTTAATAATGACGCGTGATTCAATAATATCAAATACAAGATATCTTATAACATTTCTGAAATCTTTTGACGAGACCCTATCATGCATACGCTATAACACATGTAGGTACGTCATTTAATTTTAAATAGTTTTAAATTTGATTGTACTGAATATTGTTCAGTCCCAAATAATTATAAACGTTTTATTTAAAAAAAAATTACTTAATTTTTTTTCAATTTAAAATACAATTCTATTCCTAATTACTATAAAATTTTAAAGTACTCATAAATCAATTGAAATTTACTGTTAATTTTAAAAGTTAATATAAAAAATTCTTTAAAAAATCTGAATCATGAATTAATTTTTCAACCCATCAATCTATTTTATTATTTCACTTTATTTGTTACATTAACTTTAATCACTGTACATTAACTTTAAACTCGAGTCTTGAAGATTGATTAATTAATTACAAAACATACCCCCAAGCTTTATCTAATTACAAAATGGTCCTTTTCTTTGAACAGAGATTTCTTTGATCCACAGCGGCCTGTCCTGGATGGCCGCGTGGCGGAGGGCTTGGGGTTAATTCACGGTGTCTTTGTCATTCAATGTGTACGTTTTTGTCTTACCAAGAAAGACAGACCCCTCTGCTACTTCGGTTCAAAGAAAAGGACCATTTTGTAATTAGATAAAGATTGGGGTATGTTTTGTAATTACTTAATGAATCGTCAAGACTTTCTTTAGGCCGCACATGAGTCTGGATGTACCGTGATTGAAGTTAATGTAACAAATAAAGTGAAATGACATAGAAGATTGACTTGTTGAAAAATTCATTCAAAATTTTTAAGTATTTTTTATATCAACAACTTTTTAAAGTAAGTTGAAATTAAACTGTATTTTAAAATAAATAAAAAATAAGTAATTTTTTTTATAAGGATGTGCATATTAATAGATTGAGACATTAATAAAAAGAAAATGTGCATAATTATTTGGAACAACAACAAATATTAAGGTCAAAGGTTGTTAGCATTTGGAACAAAAACAAATATTAAGGTCAAGGGTTGT
Organism: Euphrasia confusa; assembly: GCA_954870475.1. Taxonomy (NCBI): domain Eukaryota; kingdom Viridiplantae; phylum Streptophyta; class Magnoliopsida; order Lamiales; family Orobanchaceae; genus Euphrasia; species Euphrasia confusa. Next base: position 11,456,931 of record OX940951.1, on the reverse strand, counting down.
TACCATTTGAATTGAGGACTATAAGGTACAAGGTTCCAACCCAAAACATGGCAACTGACATATACAACCAAAAAACAACGGATATTAATATATAATCAAATTTAAAACTATTTAAAATTAATATAAATTTTGGTTTTTAATTTATAATTAGATTTATGAATTAAATGACGTACTTGCATGCGTTATAGCTTATGCGTGATATCGTCACAAGCTTTCAGAAATCTTATACGATCTTGTATTTGATATTATTGAATCACGCGTGATCATTAATTAAAATTATCGAGTAATTCCTAACCAAGAGAAATAAAATCAAAAGAAACATAGCTATAAATGTGTAAACAATTTGCTCTATTTTTTCACTTCAAATCAACATGAAAAACTCATTCAATATTCTTTTCATTTTTCTGTCTTGCCTTGCAACCTCCACATGTTATGGAGTTGGAGGTCATGTTCCTCTTTGGCTATACCAACTAAAGAAAAGAGAATCACTAAAACAAGATAATCTAGTTACAAAGAGTCTTGAGTCGAAAGAGGAATTTGGCGTTTTTGTGGGACCCCGGGAGGGTCGGAGAGAAGGTGACAAGATCATAAAGCTTCCCGGGCAACTAACTGTCAAATTTAGCCAGTATTCGGCAGTGGCGGAGCCACGTTATAGGCTGTGGGGGCTTAAGCCCCCACTGGATTTTTTTTTTACTTAATTTTTTTATAAAAAAATGATAAAATACAATTTTAATTAGGTTTAGCCCCCTCTAATATTTATATATATACATATATAATTTTATAAATAATGATTCAGCTCCCCCTGTAAGGATAAATATGTTTGGGCATTACAATGCCTTAAATGTACCTAGGCAGAAGTTGTCTTGCTAACATATTTATTTGTTTTATTTCTTTCTTCACAATTTAAACTGTTGTAATCACTGGTCATATTGGTGATTTGATTTAGCATAGTTCATTAGTTGGAACGTGCTTGAAAAACAATCAACATAGAAGCTTTCTGCCGCAGCACAGCCAGGCAGAGTCATGCCGCAAGCAGTGCAAGGCTTGGACAAGAGGTTGAGTCAAGAAATCGAGCGAAGCATGAGCGTAGGGCAAGGGAATGCTGAAGTCCAGATAGTATGGAAGGCAGTGCAGTGTGGCAGAGCATTCCAGAAGAACTTCAGAAGGCATTCCTGCGGCAGCGGTCAAAGCAGCCTGCCCTATAATATCTCAACCGATTGTTGACCTAGCTTTTCAAGGGAATTAGTTGAAGACTCTCACCTATAAATAGAGGACGTCTACAGCTGCATTCCTCAACAATCCAGAATACAAGACAACACCTTAGAAACACAAATACATTACAAGAATCGATCATCTAGCTTTTAGAGCCGCGACTTCATTCGTGAAGCTCGTCGTGCCATATGTTCTCTCGTCTCTAAGAGAGTTCTTTTGTTCAGCTGATGATTCGAAAGCTTAGTATAGGTGTTCATTTCAGTAGCTAGGTTTTATTGTTGATTGTTCATACTCTTCGGATACGATTAATACGAAGGCATACATGTGTATAGCCTTTGGTAATATCATTGTAAATCCAAGAGTATCCTTTTGTAAAGACTCGTTCTTTAATAAAGTTTCTGGTCGTAAGACCGTTTCGTATGTGTATAATTTAAATACACATACAAAGATTTAAATTTGTGTTCTTTACATTTTCGTACGTGTGTGTGTGTTCGTTCAAAGTGATTTATTTTTTATTAATTCCGCTGCAATTCTTATACATATATCACATATAATTTTAACAAGTAAACAACTTGGTTAATCTGGATAAAATACATAAACACAATTAAATCACGTAAAACGAACGTTTTCTGTACAAGGCATCGTGCTGCGGCATACGCTGTTCTGCCGCAGAACACTGCCTTGTCTAGGCAGCGCATTTTACTGCGTTTTATTTACTGCCTACGACTTTCAAGTGGTATCAGAGAGGGCACTAGACTTACTTAGTGTTTAAGGTCCGTCTGATCACGCACACTTACAATGGCAGATCCATCTTACATCGTACGAACACCGGTTGTTCTTGACGGTAGTAATTATGGATTTTGGAAAACCCGCATTGAAGCAAGGATCAAATCAATTGATCGCAGTGCGTGGCTATCCGTACTTCGAGGATGGAAACCACCTCAGGAGGAAATCCCTGAAGGCGGCACGATTGAAAAATCACCGGAGAAGTGGTCTATCGATGAAACTGCCGCAGCTACTGCCAACGATAGGGCAAGGTGTGCCATCCTTGAATCCATCGATTGCAATATGTACAGAATTGTCAAACAATGTACTACTGCCAAACAAGTATGGGATTTGCTGGCTCTTCATTGTGAAGGTAACAACGCAGTGAAGAAAACCAAGGTCCGTATGCTTATGTCTCGTTTCGAGAACTTGCGTATGAACGAGGACGAGACTTGCCTTCAGTACTTTGGAGAATTAATGTCCATTGTTACTGAATGTGCTGACCTTGGCTCACCCATTAGCAACCCGGCAGTGTGTAGTAAGATTATGCGATCGATGAGCAAAAAGTTCCTGCCGAAGGTCACTGCCATAGAAGACAGCGAAATGTCTGAAGAAGATTTTGTTTCATTGATGGCGATCTTCAAGAACTATGAACTGAACCATGAAGATCGTGAAACTCACGGGAAATCACGTCCACGAAGCGACGAGAGGAACATTGCCTACACCGTGGCAGAGCCCGACGGCAGAGAACAAGGAAATAGTTCTCAAGGCAGCAGCCCCACCTCTACCAATGACTTGACCGATGAAGAGATCTACGAGCTACTTGGATCTGATGGTGGAGATGACCAGTTTGCATTCCTCGCCCGGAAAATGGATGCTGTACTTGTTCGCTCGCTGAAGAAGCCGTACGATCCCCGACGAAGGAAGTTCCCGGCAAGGTCACCACAAACTCAAGATCGACGACTTGTGATCCGCCAACCAAGCACGGGATCAATCTCAAGTTCAAGTCCGAATTCAAAGGACTGGTCAAGGATCAAATGCCACGTATGTCAAGGGATTGGACACTTCTCAACCGAATGCCCTTCAAAAGATCGAGGCATTGGAATTTTGAATTCCATGGTTGCGCAAGAAGATATGGAACAATATTGCCTTGAAGACTCAACCACTGCGCTTACTGCTCAACTCGAAGGCACAACCCTATCTGACGCTGAAGATGACAGTCCATCCAATGCGAATGCACGACGGCATGTTGCATTCTTTGCCTCTGCCGCAGAAACGACTGAAAGCCCTGCCGCAGAGAACTGCCTGTGCCTCACTGCCTCAGTCAATGGCTATGAATCTGAAGAAGAGACCATTCCCATTGATATTTTCATCGAGCTCAAAGAAAGTTTCGATGAGCTACGCATGAAATTTACCCGGCAGACCAAAATGATGAAGATGCTTACGTCAACCAAAGCCGGATATGAAGAAAAAGTGAAGAAGCAGGCCATGGCAATTGAACAAATGCTCATAGAAAAGAACACCTTTGAAGAACGATTGAAGAAACTTGATGTCCAACTCACCAGAAAGGATATGGAGGCCGAAAAACTGAAAATTGACTTTAATCGTGTAAATGGAAAACTCGAAGTTGCTAACAATACTTTTGTAAAACTTAACACAGCAACAACAAAATTAGATGCCGTAATGAGTATTTCACATGTTGAACGGCAAGGCCTCGGACATCAAAAAGTTGTAGATGCCGTTTTTCCAAAGAAAAACCCAATGGACATGGCATTTGTAAAGGCATCAAATGACGATTCAAACGCTGCCGCACAATTCTCAACTCCAGAAAGGGATGAACAAACCGAAGGCAAGGCCACTGCCCCAGCAAAAGACTGCCGCAGAAGGCCGAAGCAAAGGCAGGCACCATCAGGCAGGATGAAGACAAGGAAGCCCCTGCCTAAGCAACATTTTAAATCAACGAGACGATATGTTTGCCACTACTGCCTAGTACCTGGTCACATTCGACCCTTTTGTTGGAGACGCGAAGAGGATCAAGCGAGAGGACATTACTTTCACTCCAACACTGGACCACGGCATCCCAAATACTTCTCGCATTCTCTGTCTTCACGACACTTTTTCAAAAAGAAGGCAACAATTATACGCAAATGGGTGCCCAAAACTAAACTCTCTACGAATGTTTGCTTTACAGGTCCCTCCGATGACTCCTCTGCCGCATCAAATGCCATCCAAAGTGCCGAAACATGCAATGTCATTTTCACTGCCCTCAAAGCTACCAAGGATGATAAATGGTACTTCGATAGTGGATGCTCGCGGCACATGACCGGAAATAGTGATCACCTCATCGACTACAAAGCTTTTCACGGAGGAGAGGTCACGTTTGGAGGAGGGTCCAGTGGTTCAATTGTTGGCCGAGGCACTTTAAATGTGAAAGGGCTGCCAAAGCTACAACAAGTGCTTCATGTTGAAGGCCTCATCACAAACCTCATAAGCATAAGTCAACTATGCGATGAAGGCATGAATGTAAAGTTTACTCACCAAATGTGTGAAGTGTTTGATAGTGCAGGGAACCCACTCATTCAGGGGGAGCGTTCCAAGGCAAACAACTGCTACTCCATTGGAGAAACATGCCTCTCTGCACAAGTCAAAGATGACATAGACCTATGGCATCAAAAACTTGGACACACAAGTCTTGGGAATTTAGAGCGTCTAATCAAGCTCAATGCTGTTCGTGGACTTCCAGCTCTCCCAAAAATCCAGAAGACAACATGTGGACATTGCAAACAAGGAAAAATGACTCGTACAAGCCATCCAACAATACCTGCCGCAGGACAGACTGATGCCTCTGCCGCAGGACCTGCCAACTCCAAGGCAGAACTGTATCAAAAGCAAACCAAATGCTTTGATCTCCTCCACATGGATTTAATGGGACCAATCGAGACGAGGAGCCACTCTGGAAAACGCTACGTACTTGTCGTAGTAGATGATTTCTCAAGATATACTTGGGTGCGTTTTCTCCAAGACAAGAGTGAGACATTTGATGAGGTGTCCAAGCTAATCAGGTGGATAAAGACCAACCATGAAGCCTCAGTAAAGAGAATAAGAAGTGACCATGGCACCGAGTTTGAAAATCAACGGCTTTCTCGTTTTTGTGACACGCATGACATTGCCCAAGAATTTTCTGCCCCCATAACACCGCAACAAAATGGCGTGGCTGAAAGGAAGAACCGAACCCTCAAAGAAATGGCGTGTACCATGCTGATCGCCAAGGGCCTAAGCAAGCAATTTTGGGCAGAAGCATTCAATGCCGCATGCCATATCTTGAACCGCATCAGCATATGTTCAGGAACATCAAAGACGGCTTACGAAATTCTGAACAATAGGAAGCCTAATTTAAAATATTTTCATGTTTTTGGCTCTGTTTGCTATGTTTTAAATGATAGGGAACCTAGATCGAAACTTGATCCAAAATCCCTTAAAGGATTATTTGTTGGATACTCTAGGAATAGTCATGCCTATCGTATTTTTATCATACAAACTAGAACCATCATTGAATCTGTGAATGTTGATTTTGATGATCTTAGTCGACTCAGGAAACCTAAAGAAGAAGATGTGAAAGGTTTGCTCGAGCCTGCCGCAGTAGCAGAAGTTGAAGGCAGTATCACACCTGCGCAGCCTACTGCCGCACCTACTGGCTCGAATGATGATGCCCAACCTTCAACAGCATCTCCTGAGCAATCAAACGATGATAGCACCCCCACATCAATCAGATTCATCTGATGGTGAAGAGGATTCAAACCAACGACGAAGGGATCCCCCAAGGCATGTTGTCCGAAACCACCCTTCGAGTCAAATGTTGGCCAGACGCATGAGAGTTCATCCGTACATCAACTACCGCAACATGACCAAGAACATAAGCATGTCTGCCACATGCGTTGAAATAGGCATTACCTCGTATCTCTCAACGATCGAACCGAAGAATGCCAAAGAAGCATTGGCCGATGAATTCTGGTTTATGGCAATGCAAGAGGAGATGATCGAGTTTGAAAGAAACAAAGTTTGGAAGCTCATTCCTCGTCCCCAAAACAAAAATATCATCGGGACAAAGTGGATATTTAAGAATAAATCGAATGAGCACGGGCAGGTTGTGCGCAACAAGGCAAGACTAGTGGCGCAAGGCTATACGCAAGTTGAAGGCATCGACTTCGACGAAACTTTTGCTCCCGTTGCACGCATGGAGTCCATACGTTTACTTATTGCCATTGCATGCCACCTCAACATCACCTTATATCAAATGGACGTGAAAGCAGCCTTTCTCAACAGCATACTTGAAGAGGAGGCATATGTTGCACAACCCAAGGGCTTCGAAGATCCGAAACATCCTGACTATGTGTATAAATTACACAAGGCATTGTACGGCCTAAAACAAGCTCCTAGAGCTTGGTATGGCTGCCTAACTGATTTTCTACTCAGTTTCGGATTCACTCGAGGCACTGCCGACAAAACACTGTTTGTGAAATTCAATTCTTCCAATATTTTAATTGCACAAATTTATGTTGATGATATTGTCTTTGGATCCACATGTGAGAATATGCTTAAGGCATTTACCTCTGCCATGGCATCAAAATTTGAGATGAGCATGGTAGGAGAACTAACTCATTTCTTAGGGCTCCATATCAAGCAATCATCAACTGGGACGTTTATCTCACAAGCTTCATACGCTAAGAATCTCATCAAAAGATTCCAACTTGAAGGATCCAAGCCCATGAAAACACCTATGGGCTCAACGGACAAAATCTCCCGAGGCACTGATACTGCCGCAGTGGATCAGACACTCTACCGATCCATGATAGGGAGTTTACTTTACCTTACGACAACTAGACCTGATATTATGTACAGCGTTTGTTTATGTGCCAGGTTTCAAGCTGATCCGAGGGAAGAACACTTGAAGGCAGCCAAACGCATCATACGATATGTTGCCGCATCAGTCGAGTTAGGCATATGGTATACCAAAGATACCACCACCGATTTGGTTGGATTTTCAGATGCCGACTGGGCAGGAGACACGGATGAGCGCAGGAGTACAAGCGGAGGATGTTGCTTTCTTGGAAACAACATCATTTCATGGCAAAGTCGCAAGCAAAACTGCATTTCTCTATCCACTGCCGAATCAGAATACATTGCCGCAGGGAGTTGCTGTACCCAATTGATTTGGTTGAAGCACATGCTTGATGACTACCACCTGGATAGCAATGTCCTTACACTCTACTGCGACAATACGAGTGCCATAAATATCAGTCATAATCCAGTACAACACTCAAGAACCAAACACATCAGCATAAGGCATCATTTCATCCGAGATTTGGTGGAGAAACGACTCTTGAGGATTGATCACATCCCAACAGAAAATCAAATAGCTGATATCTTCACCAAGCCACTGAACTCAGATCGATTCATTGCTTTAAGAAAGTCTTTGTGTATGTGCACCATGCCTTAGATGCTGATCTGCATCATGCTGCCGCATTGTCATGCCTACTGAACCTCTGCCACAGCATTCTGCCTTGTCAACTTTTGAGTTTAAAATTTTCCGAAGGAAGAGAGAATACCCAAACCACTTTAGGCAACATGGTCAAACCCATATACATGTAATTAATACTCAATGGGTTTAGATACTATGTACTAGGTGACCTAAGTATTTAATAATCTCATTTTTGACATGGCATTATACCTAAGTAGAGTATAAGTACCTATGATGCAGCATGATGTTTCATTAGGATTAGATGTTTATATTCTTTTCCTAATTTTGCTTTGTAAGCTTTGATTTTTCACACCACCAAAAATATTTTATTTTATTCAAAAAAAAAAAAAAATTGAAAAATGAAAAATAGAAAAAGAAAATATTCTAAAAACAGAAAAAAAATATTAAAAACAGAAAAATAAAAAAAAAATAAAAAAAATTAAAAAAAAAAAAAAAAAAAGGGGGGGGGATTTTTGATTTTGAGTTTTGGCAACGACCTGCCGCAGAGCAATGCCCCACTTGACCGTTGGGCAGCACTCGAGTGTGCGGCAGGCGACGATTCAGGTCACAAAAAGTAACCGTTGCCTGATGTTTACGTCCCATCATACTACCACCCGTTTTTCTCTCCTATTTTCTTTATCCATTATTCAAACTCCTAATCCTACTACACTTCTCATACAAATCAGATTCAAAGAGTTTGAATTTTCTTGAATTCTCAAAACCCTAATTCCTCTATCGAACATAAAGTATAAATTCCTCATCTTCTTACGTTCGAGTATTCGTGCTCTGTTTTTTCTTTGAACCCTAAATTTTCTTTCTCTCCAAATTTTCAATGGTCGAATACATTCCTTTTACTCCTTATTTTGGCGACCCATGGTGCATTGCGTTCATCAGGGAAGGTTCGCCCCGAGGCCACGCTGGCAGACATTCAAGTGCCAGAATATATGGATGCCATGTACCGCATCCACGCTGCCGCAGACTACTGGGAGCTCACCGCTGTTTATTCACCCGATCTACTGCCTGAGCAAAAGGCAAGAGGCTGCCACTCACTTCTTCGGCCAATCCAATTGATTTGGAAGCCACTACGAAGAAGGGCCGCAAAGGAAAGGAATATGCCGCATCAAAAATAGACAATTCACACAGTGGAGATGCCGCAGTACCTCCATCTGCCGAAAAGGACAAGGGTAATGCCACTGCTGCCGCAGTCCATGCGCCTAAGTAGGATTCTGAATCGACATGGAGGCGACAAAGGCTTACTCAAAGAGGATTTGATATGGGATATTTATGCCAAAATGCACCACTGCTTTGGTAATGATGGCTCTCAAGGCTACGACAGAGTGTATCTCCGGAAAAAGATTTTCACTTTCAGCCCTGCCGCATTCAATGATTTCCTTGACCGCTCGGATATTGAATATCCTGCCGCAGTCATTAAACCCAGCACTGCCGCAATTGCTCGCCGCCTGATTGGCTAAACACCAAACACTTCTTACATTCCTGCCTCCAAACTAACCCTTTTTACTATCTACTACTTACCATTGCTCGTGGCAAATGGACTCCCACGTCCAATATGCACTTTGTGCACACCACGATGGCAGAGGTTCTTTTTAACCTTGGTGCAGGAAGGCAAGTGATCCTTGGGCAGCTTATTTTTTACTAAATGGCTACGCAGGCTGAAGCTCATCACAGACGCAGAGCCTTGCGTTCCCCTCTTTTATCTGGGAGATGATGAAGACACAATGATTGTCATACAACGATGCTGATATTGAGACACTACTGCCTACAGCATACAAATTGAGCATCCGCGATTCCAATTGTCTTCCATGGACAAATTTTCATTGCACTGCCGCAGTCTCAACTCCAAAGAAAGCTCCAAAAGCGCGGACTGATGCCCTCATTCATGCTCGAGCTCAAGAATTTGCCGAACAATGTGCTGCAATCGAATTGTCGTCATGCAGGAGTACATGACCAAGGCAATTGTTGATGGTATTTCCTGATTTCTTGAAGCAAAGGGTTTTTCTCCACAAAAAGGGGGAGTACCAGCAGCAGCGCAGCAGCACCAGAGCTCTAAGAGACAAAGAGACAACTGTTGAATAAATTGAAGGATGAAGTCCAAAAGACTGCCGCAGAAGTGACAGAAAAGTCTGCCGCAGTGATTGATGGAGAGTATCGTGATTCGTCACTCGAGCCCGAGACCTGATGATTTGAAGATTCAAAGCAAGCTCTGAAGACCTGAAGAAATATTATTTCTTCTTTTGATTTTTAGTTTTTATTTGCTCTGAACAATTTAATTTCTGTTTATTGGCTTTTGAACAATTTAATTTTTAAGTTTATTTTGGTTGAACAATTTTCTATTTAAGTAGTTATTTCCTTTTGAAAAAAAAATGGTGTGTTACATTTAAGGCTTACTTAGTTTAACTTGTTTTTGTTTTATTAGTTAGTTAGTTGTTAAATAAATTTTTGTTCTACTTAGGAAGTATTAACTAAGGGGGAGTTTTATGCCTTAGTTGTTTTGTCAAGATAAAATCCATAAACTTCCAAGTAAGATGTATTTCATTGAGGGGGAGTGCTCATTGCGCTGCTGCCTCATGGTTTTGTGAAGAAAGATAAAAAGGGGGAGTTTGTAAGGATAAATATGTTTGGGCATTACAATGCCTTAAATGTACCTAGGCAGAAGTTGTCTTGCTAACATATTTATTTGTTTTATTTCTTTCTTCACAATTTAAACTGTTGTAATCACTGGTCATATTGGTGATTTGATTTAGCATAGTTCATTAGTTGGAACGTGCTTGAAAAACAATCAACATAGAAGCTTTCTGCCGCAGCACAGCCAGGCAGAGTCATGCCGCAAGCAGTGCAAGGCTTGGACAAGAGGTTGAGTCAAGAAATCGAGCGAAGCATGAGCGTAGGGCAAGGGAATGCTGAAGTCCAGATAGTATGGAAGGCAGTGCAGTGTGGCAGAGCATTCCAGAAGAACTTCAGAAGGCATTCCTGCGGCAGCGGTCAAAGCAGCCTGCCCTATAATATCTCAACCGATTGTTGACCTAGCTTTTCAAGGGAATTAGTTGAAGACTCTCACCTATAAATAGAGGACGTCTACAGCTGCATTCCTCAACAATCCAGAATACAAGACAACACCTTAGAAACACAAATACATTACAAGAATCGATCATCTAGCTTTTAGAGCCGCGACTTCATTCGTGAAGCTCGTCGTGCCATATGTTCTCTCGTCTCTAAGAGAGTTCTTTTGTTCAGCTGATGATTCGAAAGCTTAGTATAGGTGTTCATTTCAGTAGCTAGGTTTTATTGTTGATTGTTCATACTCTTCGGATACGATTAATACGAAGGCATACATGTGTATAGCCTTTGGTAATATCATTGTAAATCCAAGAGTATCCTTTTGTAAAGACTCGTTCTTTAATAAAGTTTCTGGTCGTAAGACCGTTTCGTATGTGTATAATTTAAATACACATACAAAGATTTAAATTTGTGTTCTTTACATTTTCGTACGTGTGTGTGTGTTCGTTCAAAGTGATTTATTTTTTATTAATTCCGCTGCAATTCTTATACATATATCACATATAATTTTAACAAGTAAACAACTTGGTTAATCTGGATAAAATACATAAACACAATTAAATCACGTAAAACGAACGTTTTCTGTACAAGGCATCGTGCTGCGGCATACGCTGTTCTGCCGCAGAACACTGCCTTGTCTAGGCAGCGCATTTTACTGCGTTTTATTTACTGCCTACGACTTTCACCCCCTATTAAAAATTTCTGGCTCCGCCCCTGGTATTCGGGGTATGTCACTGTTGATCCTAAAGCTGATCGAGAGTTGTTTTATTATTTTGCTGAGGCTGAGAACCCAACGCACAAGCCTTTAGTCTTGTGGCTAAACGGAGGTAAGAGTACTGTTCATATTTTTTTTTCTAGATCAATTGCAATGTCTCAGGTTCGAACTTAGAACCTCATGGTCTTCAGTTCAAGTGCTCAACCAACTGAGCTAACAACCCTTGACGAGTACTGTTCATACACAAGTATATATTGGTTAATTACGAAAAAATCGTAGAATAATTTGAGAAATATTGCGATTATAGGGCCCGGGTGCTCTTCAATGGGATATGGAGCAATGACTGAGATCGGACCATTTCGAGTCAACCCTGATGGACAAACATTGTCGTACAACCAATATGCCTGGAACAAAGGTGAGTTGTCCGCCTTGTACTAGCTAATTGTTCCAATTTTATTTTATTTTGCTTAAACTGATGATAAAAAAAAAAATCATGTAGTGGCGAATGTACTGTTTATGGAGACTCCAGCTGGTGTCGGGTTTTCCTACTCAAAAAATTTGTCTGATTATAATGATCCGAACGACAAAAAAACAGCTGCGGATTCTTACACGTTCCTAGTGAACTGGCTTGAAAGATTTCCAGAGTACAAAAGCCGAGATCTTTTCATAGCGGGAGAAAGTTATGCCGGTCATTACATCCCTCAACTGGCTGAGTTAATCCTCAGTAAAAACAAAAACACAACGCATATCGTAATTAGATTGAAAGGAATTGCTGTAAGTCATGCGCTCCTCCTTGTTTTGCCACTCAATCGTATTGTTTCATATATTAATCCTAGTGAAAATTTTGATTAGCAAGAAACGGTGTTCTGAATTTTCAGCTAGGGAATGCGTTGCTCGATGACTCAGATTTCTTTGCTGGTGAATACAATTATTGGCGGAGTCATGCCCTAATATCCGATGAAACTCACTCGAGAATCAACAGATATTGCAATTCATCATCTCCCGAAGCAAACAGGACAAGATGTAGTCAAAACGTAGATACCGCCAAAAAGGAGATGGGAAACATTGATCCTTACGACATTTATGCACCATTATGTTTGAATTCTTCTGGCGCAGTTACTCCAGTACGGTGGAATATATATACTCTTTTGTCCCAATTAATTATACACTTTCTTTTTTTATGATGTCCAAACTTATGAACAATTTTAAAAAGAAAATAAAGTTTTTATTCACCTATATTTTAAACTTTACACACACACCTCCTTTACGTTTTAACTTAAAAATACATCTTACTTTTTGGTCAAATAGACAAAAAGTAACATTTTTCTTAATATATGTGTCCATTAACCGGTGCACATGCAAAAACCGATTCTTATAATCATACATGTACTCCGTATATATGTATAATATGACAGGGAATGTCGTCGGCTAGTTTTGATCCATGCTCTGAGAATTATGTACACACCTACTTAAACAGAAACGAGGTGCAAAAGGCTCTTCATGCTGACGTCTCGGGAGAAACTAGGCCATGGGAGATCTGCAAGTATATATATACAACTTCAATTTTGCAAAGACGATTGTCTTTTTTATGTTTAATTATAGTAATTGAAACTGATTTTGTTTATATATATAGCGACAACATAAATGAGAATTGGACGGAATGGCCTCCGACTGTAATACCTGTCGTAAAGAAGCTAATGCGCAGCGGCATTCGCGTCTTAATCTACAGGTGATCGATATAAGTTGGACAACTTTATCAATTTAACAAAGCCTTTTAATTAAGGTGTTATTGGCCCAACTTTGACACTCTCGTTGACCTAACAGCCATGATTGATCACATTGTGCAGTGGCGATACAGATGGTATAGTTCCGGTGACAGCAACAAAGTACTCATTGCCTAAACTTGGGGCAAAGGTAGAGACTCCATGGTACCCATGGTACTATGAAAATGAGGTATAACGAATAATAAATTGATAAAAATGAATCCATCGATCATTTTAATCATAATTAGTCGATGCATGGATGCAGGTGGGAGGATATGCGGTTGGATACGATCATAATCTGACGTTTGTGACGATAAGAGAAGCTGGGCATATGGTCCCGAGTTATCAGCCTGGACGAGCGCTTGCGATGTTTACATCCTTCTTGCAGGGCAAATTGCCTCCTCAGTCCTCATGCATAGTAGTACGAAGAACATATCGACTCTGATGTATCGATCCGATGAATTTGTAAAAATGCATATCAACAAGCAATAAATTTCAAATAATTTATTGCTTGTAGTTGTAGTCGTAACTATTTGGGAGGAAAGGAACAATACAGGAGGCTCGTTGTCGTCAGGGTGGTGACTGCTCATGCTCTTTACATCATACGGAAGAAGATTATCTCATTACGATTTTCTGATTCTCTTCAGACACTGAAAAGAGTGTGACATATAACTTGGTAGTTGTTGTACGCGAGTGCTATATGTTTTGGTTAGTAGTTCCTCATTGCGATTTTCTGATTTTCTTCATACACGAAAAGGGTGTACGCGAGTGATATATGTTTTGGTTAGTTGTTCGAAGAGCTAACATGTTAGCTCGTTGTTGCGGTAGTATCTTTTCTTATGCACTATTTTGTACGCTACACTTTTTTATATGATATTGACATTTACCAAATATTAAAAAAAAAATCAAATAATTTTTAAAAAAATATTGAAAAAATAGTTATCTATGTAATTTTTTAATTGAAAAAAATATTTACAAAAATAAATTTGTATTTGCACAAAATAATAAAAATTATTTATATTATTAAAAAAAATTGCCTTAATATTTTATGTGAAAAATCAATTCACAATTATATTTTTACATTACATAAGTGAATACTATTAAAAGTTAAGTTTATTTATTAATTTTTTATTTTTATTATTATTATTTTAATATTTTAAAATTAAATTAAATAAACTTAATTTCAGTGAGTTTCTTCTAAAAGAATATATTTTTAGTCTTATAAAATCTTGCATTCGATATTTTACATAGAGTCACGCGGCATCATAAAATTATGATCATAAGAAGACAAATTAAATTAAAGAATTTAATTATGACCATTGAAATATGTGACTATTACATTTTTTTTTTCAATTTTTATTAGAAAAAAGGAGTAATTGTTAGGATAAATATGTTTGGACATTACAATGCATTAAAAGATATAGGCAGAAGTTGTTTTATTAACATATTTATTTGTTTTCTTCTTTTTTCACAATTGAATCATATTAGTGATTTGATTTAGCACGGTTCGTTAGTTGGAACATGCTTGAAAAAACAATCAACATAGAGGCAGAGTTATGCCGCAGCGCTGCAAGGCATGTACAATTAAGTGGTGAGATAAGAGATCGAGCGTAGCATGAGCTAAGGGCAATGGATTGTTGAAGTCCAGAGAAGTATGGAAGGCAGTGCAGTGCAGCAGAAGAACTTCAGAAGGCATTCCTGCGGTAGTGGTCAAAACAGCCTGCCCTAGATTATCTCAACCGACCTTTGACCTAGCAAAACAAAGAAATCAGTTGGAGACTCTCACCTATAAATAAAGGACGTCTACAGCTGCATTTCTCAACAATCCAGAATACATTTCAACACCTTAGAAGCATTTCTTCTCTTTAGGATCGATCATCTTTAGTGCCGAGAGCTTCACATGTGAAGTTCTTCGTGCCGTTCGTTCTCTCACCTGTTCGAGAGTTCTTTTGTTTCATTGATGATTCGATCACTGATCATAGGTGTATGAAACTTCAGTAGCTAGGTTTTATTGTTGATTGTTCATACTCTTCGGATACGATTAATACGAAGGGATACGATTAAAATCATTTGTAAATCCAAGAGTATTCTTTTGTAAAGACTCGTTCTTTAATAAATTTTTTGGCCGTATGGCCGTTTCGTATGTGTATAATTTAAATACACATACAAAGATTAAATTAGTGTTCTTTACATTTCCGTACGTGTGTGTGTGTTCGTTCAACTGATTTATTTTTATTAATTCCGCTGCAATTCATATACATATATCACATATATTTTTATCACTTAACCAATCTGACTAATCTGAATAAAATACTTAAATTAAGTAAATTACGAAAAACGAACGTTTTCTGTACAAGGCATCGTGCTGCGGCATACACTGTTCTACCGCAGAACACTGCTTTGTTTGGACAGCGCATTTCACTACGTTTTATTTAATGCCTACGACTTTCAGTAATGATTTTTGCAATGACAAATATATTTTCAACATTATCATACTTGTGAGAATCTCTACCTTTATTTTTTCTTGCATAATTTTCGCAATTAAAGGCAGTATATATAGTATTTAAATTGTAATTTTACAAATTCAATATTTTTGTCTTACTTGCCTTATTTTTCAAATCGAAACTTCTAATGTGAAATTTCATTTTTATGCATCTTGTACTCCCTCAAATCACAAGAATTTCTACACTTTCTTTCTTTTTTTTTTTGTTATTTCTTAAGAGTTTATACACACCCATAAATAGAAAAAAAAATTATAATTATAACCTTCCAAAACTCATATATTTACATTAATATTATTACTTCTTGACCTAACTTATTCATTAATTAAACAACAATACCTGTTTATACACTTAATTTTAATTATTTAACATATAAAAAACTATTTTTTTAAATTACTGAAAATTTCTGTATGCAATCTATACAAAGGGAGTATTATATATTTTATTGAGACGTAACGTAATAGCTTATGCAATCTTATATTTTATATTTTACGTAATAGCTTATGCAATCTTATATTTTATATTTTATTGACACTAATCAGCAGATTAAAATCAAAGTTATTATATAAATATTACTTATTCTGTATTGAATAATCCCATCAAAGTTATTATATAAATATAACCTACAGTATGTTTTATCGAATAACCCCACAAATCTATTTTTGCGCTATTTTTTCACTCCAAATTAACATGAAAAACTTATTGCTTCTTTTCACTTTTCTGTACCTTGTAGCCTCCTCCTTTAGAGAATGTCATGGAGGAGGACTGCAGTACCGTCTTATTTGGCAACAAGGCAAAGATTCACGAAAAGATAACCTTCCTACAGAGAGTCTTAAGTCAAAAGAGGATTTGGCCGTTTTTGTGGGGCCCCAAGCGGATCGGAGAGATGCTGACAAGATCAAAAAGCTTCCCGGACAACCAGATGTTAAATTTAACCAATATTCGGGGCATGTCACGGTTGATCCTGAAGCAGGTCGAGCGTTGTTTTATTATTTTGCCGAAGCTGTGAACCCCGTGGACAAGCCTTTAGCCTTGTGGCTAAACGGAGGTAATTAAAAGTATTGGTGATCATATACTTAATTAATTACGGAATAGTATTTATATATTGATTTCCGTAGAAATCGAAGAATTAACTGAAAGAAAATTGTGATTGCAGCGCCTGGCTGCTCTTCATTCGGACATGGAGCAATGAACGAAGGCGGACCATTTCGAGTCAAACGCAATGGAAATGCATTGTCGTACAATGAATATGCATGGAACAATGGTGAGTTGTCCAATTGTACTAAATATTGTTGCAATTTTATTTTTGTTGCTGAAAATAATTTTCGATGCAGTGGCGAATGTACTATTTTTGGAGTCTCCGGCTGGTGTCGGATTTTCCTACTCAAAAAATTCGTCTGATTATGTTACCGGCGACCGTAAAACGGCTGAAGATTCTCTCACGTTCTTAGTAAACTGGTTAGAAAGATTTCCAGAGTATAAAACCCGAGATTTATTCTTAGCGGGAGATGGTTATGCCGGTCATTACGTCCCTCAGCTCACTGATTTAATCCTCAGTTACAACAAAAACACTAAGCGTAGCGCAATTAAGCTGAAAGGAATTATTGTAAGTTTGTTTCATATTAGCAAGAATATGGTACGTACGGTGTCTCAATTTGTACGTTGATGATTCTTTTTGCAGATTGGAAATCCGTATATGGACGATAAGGATTGGAATGATGGCTTCTTCGATTTTTTGTGGACTCATGCCCTTATATCCGATGAAACTCACTCGAAAATCATCGATTATTGCAATTTCCCAAACATCACAACACAATGCAATAATTTATTAGATAATACATTGGATAATGAGATTGGCGATATCGATATTTTTAACATTTATGCACCGATATGTTTAAATGGTTCTTCAAGTGCAGCTACGTATACTCCAACGGTACGTGTGTGTATATATATATATATATATATATATCATCTTTTTTATCAATACAAATTAACAAATTAAAACTGATTGATGATCTTAATTAATTATATATATGACAGGGAATGTCTTCGTCTAGTTTTGATCCATGCTCTGTGAATTACGTAGAAAAATATTTAAACAGAAAGGATGTGCAAAAGGCTCTTCATGTTGCCGACGTTGCTGGAATTACTAGGCCATGGGAGTTGTGCAAGTATATATATAATTAAAGATGGAAGCTTCGATTGATTTCTATGTTGCCGCGTGTTTTTTTCTATTAATGAAAGTTTATAATATTTGTTGTTGTCTTTTCGATATAGCGGTCGCGGAAATGGGAATTGGACGGACAGCCCTGTGACAATACCACTTATAAAGAAGCTTATCAACAACAAAATTATTAGTGTCTGGATATACAGGTTAATTAATTTAGCACTTGGAACGAATGCATATATATATAATGCACGAATTAATGCATGTAGCCTCTCAATTCCCTCTTTTGCAGTGGAGATACAAGTGCCTCAGGTTCCGTGACTGCGACAAAGTACTCGTTACCTAAACTTAGCAAAAGTGTAAAAACTGCATGGTACCCCTGGTACCACCAAGGCGAGGTACGTTATAAGTAACACCTTCAAAGAAAAGTCTTGTTAAGGTGATAAAGTTATCCAATAACTTATTTGTGAGCCCAAGATATTTTAATTGAATATATCTAATAACAAAATTAATAATTAAAACTGCATTAATCAGGTGGGAGGGTACGCAGTTGAATACAATGGAAATCTGACATTTGTGACGGTAAGAGGAGCTGGGCATCGTGTCCCGAGTGACCAGCCGGCACGAGCGCTTGCCATGATTACATCCTTCTTACAGGGCAAATCTCCTACTCCTGCATAGTAGTATACGCACACACGACCAGTACTCTTATGTATGCTACTGTTCGATGATGAACACTCTTTAATACTACATATATATCAATAATCACTCGTATTGTGACACTTATAATAATTTTACTTTTTGATGCAAAGGACCTTCATTTCTATGTTACTTTGATTCTGATCCTTTTAAAATGTTTTAAAAATAATTATTATGTGATTTACCTTTAATTTTATTTTATAGTAGTGTACTACAATAATCTTAAACCGATTTTAAATACTTTTTAAGCAATTTTTATATAAATTACAAATATTTTAAAGTGCCACTAAATAATTTTAAAATATTTTTTAAACATTTTAACGTGCCAAAAATTAATATATAATGTGAAATACCTCTTGAAAATTTTAAAATATTTTAAAATATTTTAATAGACATTTGAAATACTTTTAAATATTGTAAAGTATTTTAAATATATTTTTAATCATTTAAAAATGCATTTTGATATGAATTTAATTATTTTTTAAATATATTAAAAAATTGTAGCATCATAAAATACTTTTTAAACATTTTAAAGTGTCTTAAATAATTTTAATTTATATGAAATACCTTTTAAATATTTTAAAGTATCTTAAAATATTTTAAATAAATTTAAATACAATTAAAAATTTTAAAAGTGAATTAAAATCATTTAATTCGGATACAAATCTAAAATGAATTTTTTAATTATAGTAAAATTGTATGTTAATATTTTCAATGTTATTCACGATAACTATTATAAAAAATCGTAATTTTTTCCATCATAGAAAATAAAAAATTAACCATAATAATTTAAGAAATAAAATTATTTTATTGCAAATTTATTTGTGTAAATATTTTTTCAATTAGAAAATTACATAGATAACTACATACATAACTAATTTGCATTTGCACAAATAAATAAAGAATTATTTATATTATTCCAAAAAATATTTTGCTTTAATTTTATGCGAAAAAACAATTATATTGCAAAATTTATTACGTTCACAATTATATTTTTTCATTACACAAAATTTTATTTGAAAACAATATATTTTGCTTTAATTTATGTGAAAATAAATTCCTGTATTTTACATAAATACTTGGAACCTTTTATTTTAGTCTAAAACTAATGAACGGAAGTGAACTGGTCTAAACTGTTGGACTGAATTGAAACTAATCTTAATTGAATTTAAAAAGAAATTTTAATGGCGGAATTGGACTGAATTGAAACTAAGCTTAATTGAAGACTGAATTGAAACTAATCTTAATTGAATTTAAAAAGAAATTTTAATGGCGGAATTGGACTAAATTGAAACTAAGCTTAATTGAATTTAAAAAGAAATTTTAATGACGGGACTGAATTAAAATTAAGTTTAATTGAATTTAATTTTAAACTATTGAAAAAGAAATTTTAATGAACTGAATTTAATAATTTGAACTTGAAATGAACTAAACTTAATTGATATTGTATTAACGAAACTAGATTGAACTAATTAAAGAATAAGTCAAAATAAATAAATAATTAGTCTTAAAAGAAACTAGCTAGATTGAACTAAAGAATAAGTAAAAAAAATAAATTAATAATTAGTCTTATAAAATCTTGCATTCAACATTTTACACAATCACGCGGCATCATAAAATTATGAATATCATAAGAAGATAAATTAAATTAAAATTTTAATTATGACCATTGAAATGTGTGTACTATTACATTTTTATTAGAAAAAGATAGTAATGATTTTTGCAATAACAAATATATTATCGTACTCGTGAGAATCTTTACCTTTATTTTTTCTGGCATACTTTTTGCAATTAAAGGCAGTATACATATTGTTTAAATTGTCGTTTTACAAATTCAATATTTTTGTCTTACTTGCCTTATTTTTCAAATTAAAACTTCTAATGTGAAATTTCGTTTTATGGTATGAGATAATATTTCAAAACTTTCTATAAAATAGTTTGATTTCACTTTTAATCATTTAAATTTATGAAAAATCTAATTTGATCATATTTGACGACTTTTAATGGAATTTCACATATTGATTGTACACCAGATTTACTGTTTACTCTCGTGTTTTGTCTTATTCGATAGTTATTCAACTAAGCAAGTCATACAAATAAGAAAAATATTGATTTTTTTTTTAATCAAGTTTCGTCATATTCACTCAATTGAATTGAATTCACGTAAGACACAAAGAAGAGTCAAGTACTTTAAATACGATCAACTTTTAAGATTTTACTAAAAATTGTCAAATAAGAGGAGATTTCAATTTTGGTAAACTTAAAATACTAAATGCAGAATCAAACTATTTTACCAAACTCTCATCTCGTATTTTATATTTTATTGAGCCGTAATAGCGTACGTAATCTTATATTTTATATTTTATTGACAATCAGAATTCAGAAGAAGACAAATATAGTAATCATCCCGTCAAAGTTATTAAAACATAAATGCATGGCAGTATATAACTATATATAGTATTTAAATTGTAATTTTACAGATTCAATATTTTTGTCTTGCTTTATTTTTCAAAACTTCTAATGTGAAATTTCATTTTATGCAATCTTATATTTTACTCCCGCTAACTCTTATAGATGGTTACATTTCTTTTATAAATTGTAAAAAAAATGTGATCATTAGTTAATTTGGGAGATTAATTAGTTTGGGAGGAAGAAAGTATATAATAAACTCTTATAGATGGTTACATTTCTTTTATAAATTGTAAAAGAAAATGTGATTATTAGTTAATTTGGGAGATTAATTAGTTTGGAAGGAAGAAAGTATATTTTATTGAGACGTAATTGCTTATGCAATCTTATA
The DNA here is from genome assembly GCA_954870475.1 of Euphrasia confusa. Lineage (NCBI taxonomy): Eukaryota > Viridiplantae > Streptophyta > Magnoliopsida > Lamiales > Orobanchaceae > Euphrasia > Euphrasia confusa. The sequence goes on along the minus strand of OX940951.1, from coordinate 11,435,716 downwards.
TTTTATATTTTATTGTCAGTAATTAGTAGAAGAAGATAAAAAAAATCAAATTTATTATATAAATAATACTTATGTTTTATTGCAATCTTGTATTTTATATTTTATTGAGACGTAATAGCTTATGCAATCTTATATTATATATTTTATTGACACGTAATCATCAGAAGAAGACAAATAAAATCAAAGTTATTATATAATATTACTTATGCTTTATTATTGAATAATCTCATCAAAGTTATTATATAAATATTACTTATGTTTTATCGAATAATAATCCCACACATATATTTTTGCGCTATTTTTTCACTCCAAATTAACATGAAAAACCTTCTTTTCACTTTTCTGTGCCTTGTAGCCTCCTCCTTTCCAGAATGTCATGGAGGAGGACTGTACCATCCTATTTGGCGCCTGAAGACGAAAGAATTACGAGACCAACATAATCTTCCTACAAAGAGTTTTGAGTCGAAAGAGGATTTGCCCGTTTTTGTGGGATCACAAAATGGTCTGAGAGAAAGCGACAAGATCGAAAAGCTTCCCGGACAACCGAATGTCAAATTTAGCCAGTATTCGGGGCATGTCACGATTGATCCTAAAGATGGTCGAGCGTTGTTTTATTATTTTGCCGAGGCCGAGAACCCCACGCACAAGCCTTTAGTCTTGTGGCTAAACGGAGGTAAGAGTATTGATGATATATATGCTTAATTGATTTACAGAGAAACCGAAGAATTAATTGAAAGAAATATTGTGATTGCAGTGCCTGGCTGCTCTTCATTCGGATATGGAGCAATGATGGAACTCGGACCATTTCGAGTCAACAGTGATGGAAAAACATTATCGTACAACAAATATGCATGGAACAAAGGTGATCGATCGAGTGTACCTCATTCTACTAATTGCGCAATTTATTGTTGCTGAAATTTGATGATAAGAAAAAAAAACAAATCGATGCAGTGGCGAATGTACTATTTTTGGAGTCTCCAGCTGGTGTCGGATTTTCCTACTCAAAAAATTCGTCTGATTATGTTACCGGCGATAGTAAAACGGCTGAAGATTCCCTCACGTTCTTAATTAACTGGTTTGAAAGATTTTCAGAGTATAAAAACCGAGATTTTTTCATGGCGGGAGAGGATTATGCCGGTCATTACGTCCCTCAGCTCGCTGATTTAATCCTCAGTTACAACAAAAACACTAAGCGTAGCGCAATTAAGCTGAAAGGAATTATTGTAAGTTTTGTTTTGCCGCTCGATTCATATTCATTTATGTAGTGATAAATTAATTGTTTATTCTTTTTCAGATTGGAAATGCGTATATGGACGCTGAGGATTCGGATACTGGCCTCTTCAACTTTATGTGGACTCATGCCCTTATATCCGATGAAACTCACTCGAAAATCACCAGAAATTGCAATTTCTCAAACATCACAAGGCATTGCGATTATATCTTAGATAATACATTGGATGATAAGAATGGCAATCTTGATCTTTATAACATTTATGCACCAATATGTTTAAATGGTTCGAGTACAGCTATGTATACTCCACCGGTACGTGCGTACGGTACTATATATCATCTTATTTATCAATCATTAAAACTGATTCTTAATTATATATATGACAGGGAATGTCTAGTTTCGATCCATGCTCTGAGAAATACGTACTCACCTACTTAAATAGAAACGACGTGCAAAAGGCTCTTCATGTTGCCGATGTTGTTGGAATTACTAGGCCATGGGAGTTCTGCAAGTATATATATATAATTAAAGATCAAATTAAGAAGCTTTATTTCTATTTATATAAATGTTTTTTTGTTTTCTCTTATAGTTTATAATATTTGTTGTTGTTGTTTCGCTATAGCGATGGCGTAAATGGGAATTGGACGGACAGACATGCGACAGTAATACCTCTTATAAAGAAGCTTATAACGAGCAACGGAATTCGTTTCTGGATATGCAGGTAATTAATTTAGCACTTGGAACATCATGATCATATGATATATATATATATATATAGTGACCTCTCGTTTACACTTCCCTCTTTTGCAGTGGAGATACAAATGCCGCAAGCTCCGTGACCTCGACAAAGTACTCACTACGTAAACTCAGGGCAAATGTAAAAACTGCATGGTACCCCTGGTACCACCAAGACGAGGTACGTAAGTAACACCTTAAAAGGAGAGCATTGTTAAGGTGATTGATAAGGTTGTCTTATTTTATTTGTGAGCTCAATATTCTTTATTCAATCGATGAGGAATATATCTAACAACAAAATTAATTAAAACTGCATTCAGGTGGGAGGATACGCGGTTGTATACGATCATAATCTGACGTTTGTGACCATAAGAGGAGCTGGGCATATGTTCCCGAGTGACCAGCCGGCACGAGCGCTTGCAATGTTTACATCCTTCTTACGCGGCAAATCTCCTACTCCTGCATAGTAGTATATATATATATATATATATATATATATATATATATATATACGCACGCACGAGGACTCTTATGTATGCTATTATGTACTATATAGTTCGATGATGAACACTCTTTAATATACTTATATCAATAATCACTTCTATTGTAAGACTTATAATAATTTCACTCCAATTGGCTACATGGCACCAGCTCTTCTGTTCCCTCCAACGCGACTGCGGAGCTGCCGCCGGCGCGTTGGGAAGGGATACGCGTGCGCGGAGGAACCGCATTTTTCTGCGTGTTCTTCGGCGGTTGAGATTTCCTCGGATCAGATTGTAGCCTAAGAAGTGCTCTACACGCCATGAAAATTTGGAGAAGATCTAACAATTGAATTGGCCGGGATGATGATTCTCCCAACGCTACGCAAAGCTGGGCGCCGTTATGAGCCTATTCGTGCATTTTTTTCTCGTTTTTGCTTAATTCTCGTCCAAATCCTACAAAACCACAACCATAACAATATATACACAAATTCAAAAGAATAGGATTATAAAATCACAAAACGACTCAATTAATGTGTATAAAACAAAGAATAAACTCACACAAAATCATACGAAACAATTTTTCATTGCTTTCATTTACTTAGTTTTAGAACTTAGATTTTTAAAAACAAACCAAACCAAAATCGCATTATGTTATTTTTTTTTTTTTTCTCGTTGCAAACAACCGAATATGTATACTAACCGATAGTAGTGTTTCTTGAGATCAACTCGAGCGAAATGCTTCGACAATTACTTTGATTACAAATTTAATTGATTTTGACACACACTACAACTTCTTATCAATAATGAAGAGCGGAAACATTCATTTCGATCTTTTAAATATTCTATAAAGTACTTGTTGACAAATGTGTTTTTAAAACATCTCCTTATATTGCTCGGGTGTTGTTACTAGTTATTTTTAATTTGGATACAAATTATTTAATTATCATAAAGTTGTATGTTAATTTTTTCAATTTTTTTTTTTTTTTTTTGTTAACGGTCAATATCATATAAAAGGAAAAAATAAAAAGTGTAGAGATACAATACAGCGCATAGGAAAAGGCCTACCGCATAAACGAGCTAACAGGCTAGCTCTAAGAATCCCCAACAAGAAATAAACCAACGACAAACACCTCCTACCAAGCTATACGCCACACTCGCTGCAAGGCCCTCGCCTGAATAGAATCTGGTAGGTGCAGCCCGACGATCCTATTGTAAAATAAATTTTATTTTACATAAATATAAAATTTTAAGAATTTTATATTTAAAAATCATTTCATGATTTTAATTATTATTATTTTTATTAAATATTTTAAAATATTTGAATTAAATTGTTTTTAATTATATTTTTCTAATTGTTTTATTTTATTAAAATGTGAATTTTGATTTATTAAAACAATTGTAATAATGAAATATATTTGAGCATATATTTATACATAAAATAAATTATTCTTATTCACTTTAAAAAATATATAAAAAAAAATCGTATTTTTTTCATCATTGAAAATAAAAAAATCAACGATAATAATTTAAGAAATAAATTTAATTTATTACAAATTTATTTGTGTACATATTTTTTCAATTAGAAAATTACATATATAACTAATTTATATAATATTGTACTACATTTGCATTTGCTTTAATTTTTTGTGAAAAATCAATTATATTGCAAAATTTATTATGTTCGCAATTATATTTTTCTACGAATTTTATGTGAAAAAAATATTTAAAATATTTTGCTTTAATTTTATTTAAAAAACAAATAGTGTATCGGCATAAATACTTAGAACATGTTCTTTTGGTCTAAAACTAATGAACTAAACTGGTTTGAACTAAAACCAACTGAATTAATAGGTTTGAATTGAACTGAACATAACTGAATTAAAATTAAGTTTAATTAAATTTAATCTTAAAATATTGAAATAATAAAATAAAAAAATAAAAATAACTAAATTGAACCGAATTGGATGTATTCCCTCTATCCCCAAAACAGTGCACATCGTAAATTTACAAAGGAGATGTGCACTGTTTTGGGGATAGAGAGAGTAATAGGTTTGAACTAAACAACTGAAATTAATTGGTGAACAAGTTAAATGGGAAGCATGAGAATAAGTCCAAAAGAACCAAAACTTAATCTTATAAAATCTTGCATTCAATATTTTTACGCAACATCATAATTAAAATTATGAATATCATAAGAATACAAATTGAATTAAATAATTTAATTATGACCATTGAAATGTGCATACTATTACATTTTTTTTTTTTATTAGAAAAAAGGAGTAATGATTTTTGCAATCACAAATATAATTTCAACATTATCATACTCGAGAATCTTTACCTTTATTTGTTCTTGCATACTTTTCGCAATTAAAGGCAGCGTATGTAGTATTTAAATTGTAATTTTAGAAATTCAATATTTTTGTCTTACTTGCCTTATTTTTCAAATCGAAACTTCTAATGTGAAATTTTATTTTATGCAATCTTGTATTATATATTTTATCAAGACGTAATATCATATGCAATCTTATATTTTATATTTAATTGATTGTGGACTTGTTCATTTGGATTTATTCTCAATTCACTTCCATTTAATTTAGATCAAATCTATTAAGTTCAGCGAGTCCAACTATATGTACAATACATGGTATATGCAGTATTTAATAATAAAAATCTAAATTAAAATTTTAATTTAGCGTTAAATCCTCCTAATAATAAATAAAAAAACTAATAAAAAAAATTTCATTCAATAAAAAAATATAAATTTAAAACACGTATTTAATCTCTAGGTAATAAAAAAATCATTTTTTATTTTATATTAATATTATTAATATTCATTATAAAATCAAATATAAATATGTAATAAATTAATTTTCATTTTGCTAAATTTTATTTTCATCTTTATTCAGTAAAGAATCATCATTTATATTTGAAACCCCCTAGTTGATAATGATTTCGTTCCTCTTGAAACTCGAACTAAACGAACACGGAATGACATTAACGTGCCGATAGCATTGCTCCTCGAGAGATCGACCCGGGAAATCTACTTTCGTAAGTTTTTCGGAAATTATAATTAGTTTTTTTAGCAATCAAAATGGCGCCGTTGCCGGGGAGCAATTTAGGCAATGTGACTTGATTTTTGTGCTAGTTAAGTTCTTGTTTCTTTGTTTATTTTTCTTTTGTTTCGTTTTGTCCTTTCTCGTGTTATCGTTGTATTTTACATTCGGTGCGTGTAATCCCTTTCTTTGAGTGTTGTGTATGCAAGGTTAAAGTCGTTCTCCCTTTCATACTTCCATCTCTCCTATCACGACCGAGTTGATCACATGGCTAGACGCTACGATAACCGAGCATCTTACATTGATGATTATGATTATCCATCCGAGAGGGGTAGTTCTTCTTCAAGTCATCGGTACAATCAAGGTGTCCATGAGACATATCTCCGACCTCGGCAAATCGATGATGAATATAAAAACGACCGAGATTATTCACCTCCTCGTCACCGAAAACATCTTGGGTATCGTGAGGACTTTTATGGCGAGAGGTAGTTCATGTCCCCACCTCCTCGGGAATATCGAAAGGAAAGAGAGAAATCCCGAGATCAAAACCGTGGAAACTACCATGAAGAGAGATTTGTTGGGAATGGATATGATTATTGTCGTCAATTACCCGTGGTGCAAGCGCCAAAGCGACGAACAATTGAGGATTTCTCAAAGCCAAAACTTCACCATGTGTTGCCTCCACGACGTGAAATTAGGGATTTCTAAATTGAGGAATTGCTAGATTCGAATTGTGGGGTCTCGTGTTGAATATCCTTTCCGAGGAACATTACTAGTGGATCACACACCCGAGTCGAGCGATGTTTAGGTGTGACTCAAGGTCGTCTCGTGTTGAGGACCTCCTCGAGGTGTATCACTAGTGGACGACGCGGTCACACCTAAGCGATCTCTTCTTTATCAAAATCTTGGTTTTTAAAGGCTCGATTCAATTCTCGAAACAATGACATTCACGTGCCGATAGGATTGCTCCTCGAGAGATCTACCCGGAGAATCTACTTTCGTAGGTTTTTCGAAAATTATAATTATTTTTTTGAGCAATCAACTTTTTTGAATATTTTTAAAATTTCTTATTATAATCAAAATAATTTAAATTTATTTTTTAAATAATTTAAAATACTTTTTAAATATGTTAAATTATTTTAAAATATTTTTTAAATGATTTAAAATTCATTTTAAACATTTTAATTTTTATTAAATTAATTATAATATGATTTGAAATATTTTATTCAAAATAAAATAATAAATTGTTAAAGCCACACATCAGTTAAAACTTAACCGATGTAAAATAATTTTATTAACTGCACATTAAAACATCAGTTAGTTAGAAACTGATTTGTGTGAAGACACTTTACATCGTTTGGACAACCAATGTTAATAAATCTTCTGATTTACATCGTTAGCTATAACATCAGTTGATGAACCGATGTAAATACCCTCTTTTAACCGATTTAGAAGGCATTTTCTTCCGTAGTTGATCTAAACCAACTCACTATTCAATTCAAATGATCATTAAATCAATTCACGAGGCATTCAATCATTCTAAAGAATAAATTGAAATCGACTATTTTCAGTAGATCAAATCGAGACTCCCCAACAGATGGAAATCGTAAGCCCGACTCTCGTCATCGTCCTCGCCTTACATACCCGTCACCTCCAGCCCACATCACTTCGGCCACTTCTTCCGAATCTACGATTTCAGCGCCGTCTCGATCGAGAGCGGAGACCCCTGCCTCTTCGGAAGACGAGGACCTACTATATAAGAAAATGAGATTATTTATCATTTTTTCTTTTAAAGATAGTTGCCGAATCAAAATCTGCCGATTGGTACCTACTCATCATAGGCTGCGCATGGCCAATTTTTCGGTCTAAATTGAAATTTCCCACCAAAATAGCGTATGCAAGCTCCAAAATGGCGTATGCAATCCCCGGGCTAGCGTCTGCAAGATTTTATAAATCTTACAAAATCTTGCAATTGACTACAAATCATAGGAGTAGTTATTACCATTGGAGTCTATAATACTATTATAAGTAAACACATTTTAGTCTATTATTATTTCACTCCAATTCAACATGAAAAACTCATTTATTATTCTTTTCACATTTCTGTGCCTTGAAGTCTATACAGAATGTTATGGAGGACTACTGCACGATCCTCGGCTACTACTTAAGACGAAAGAATCACCAAAACATTATAATCTTCTTAGCGAGGGTCTTGTGTCGAAAAAGGATCTGCCCATTTTCGTGGGACCCCAAGAGGGTCGGAGAGAAGATGACAGAATTCGAAAGCTTCCCCGACAACCATCTGTCAAATTTAGCCATTAATTCTCTGGGTATATCACTGTTGATCCTAAAGCTGGACGAGCGTTGTTTTATTATTTTGTCGAGGCTGAGAACCCCGCGGACAAGCCTTTAGTCTTGTGGCTAAATGGAGGTAAAAGTATTTATACACCGTATATATTTTAAAGTGAAAAATAAAAAATTATTATTTGATCAAATTTTGAAGTGTGACTACTGTTATGAATCAGAAAGAGTAATAATATTTATTGGTTTACAGGCCCTGCCTGGTGTCGGATTCTCGTACTCAAAAAATCTGACTGATTATTTAACGGGGGACAATAAAACAACTGCAGATTCTTACACATTCTTACTCAACTGGCCGGTTTGAAAGATTTCCAGTGTACAAAACCCGAGATTTTTTCTTAGCCGGGGAGAGTTATGCCGGCTATTACATCCCTCAGCTTGCAGATTTAATTCTTAGTAACAACAAAAACACGAATCATACCGTCATTAAACTCAAAGGAATCACAGTAAGTTTGTTTTACCACTCCATCATATTATCAACAAGAAATGATTTAAATTGTTGAATCTTTTCAGATTGGGATCGAATGGGTTGATCGACTACCCAGATTTAATTTGTTTGAGGGCAGGTATAATTATTGGTGGACTCACACCCTTATATCTGATCGATGAAACTTACTCGGCGATCGTCAGACATTGCAATTTCTCTCCCGACGCAAACATCATACAACTTTGTATAGACAGCATACGTACAGCCGGAAAGACGTTTGGCAATGTTAATCATTACGACATTTACGCACCATTATGTTTAAATGATCGATTCGATCGAGTACAACATTATCGGTACGTATCATCGAGCTTATTAATTAATTTGCATGCAAAAACCGCTCGATCCTTATAATCATGCATGGCAGGGAATGTCGTCTTCTAGTTTCGATCCGTGCTGTGATAATTACGTAAACGCCTATTTAAACACAATTGAGGTGCAAAAGGCTCTTCATGTTGACGTCGCTGGAAAAACTAGGACATGGGAGTTCTGCAAGTATATATATGCATACAACTTCGATTTTAATTTTTTGATTTTTTTTTTTAAGTTTATCATTAAAGTCATGTAATGAATTGTGTTTTTATACAGCGACCCCATATTCTGGAATTGGACGGACAGCCCCGTGACAATATTACCTATCGTAAAAAAGCCTATGCGCATAGGCATTCGCGTCTTGATCTACAGGTGAGCATAACATATATAGGCTTTCCCTCTTTTCTTTAATCAATTAATGTTTATGTTTATATATTTTGATTCCGTTTGCAGTGGAGATACGGATGCTCAAGTTCCGGTGACAACTACAAAGTACTCGTTACCTAAACTAACCAAAAGTGTAAAAACCCCATGGTACCCCTGGTACCACCTAGGCGAGGTACTTAGCGAATATTCATATTATATAAACGACGTACAATTGATCGATTTGAACACAATTGACAACATGCATATATGCAGGTGGGAGGGTATGCGGTTGGGTACGATCAAAATCTGACGTTTGCGACGGTAAGAGGAGCTGGGCATATGGTCCCAAGTTACAAGCCGAGTCGAGCGCTAGCGTTGTTTACATCCTTCGTACAGGGAGTGTTATAGTCTAACTAACGAACATTGCAATCTGTTTTATAACTAAATAAAGCTGATCATCGGATCAGATTTATGTTATGTATTATTTCCTAGCTATATATGGAGTATCAATAATCATCAAGTAAATCACTCATGTTATCATCGGAGCCGTCATGAATCATGATATATATTTTTAGATTAATAGTCAAGCTTATATATATAATTCTTTTATTTTATGTCACATATCACATTTGCGATCGAGCTGTATATTATTGACTGTAATTTTATATCCGCTGCTTGCATTTAAATTTGTTTTTTTATATATAATTAATTTATATTATTGAGTATTTTAAATTCCGGTACTCAACAAGCAAGCAATTAATTTTATTTTATGTCACATTTTTCTGGATATTTAAAATTTCGGAAATATTACCCAGTACTACTCAACAAGCACATAATTAATTTTCCACGGAATTATATTTACTTTTAATAATTAAGGCTGATGTAAAAAGGCGGCTCTGATTTCTTTATTTCCTCCCCATTTCGTAACCCCAACTTACAGTGTATATATATAGCCAACACTCTTTGCAATCAACTTCTCTATTCATCCCTATCTTCAATCACACAATCCACCGGCCGGGAGGAGAGATGGAAGTCGTCAGCCCGACTCCCGCCGTCGACTTCCACTTCGACAGCGCGTCGACCTCGCCGTACATCACCGCCCCCTCCAGCCCGCAGCGCTTCGGCCCCTTCTTCTACAGCGCCCCCGCCTCCCCCGCCTTCTACCGCGCCGCCGGCTCCCCCTCCTCCGTCCCCTTCGACTGGGAGGACGAGCCCGGCCTCCCCAAGGGACACGTCAGCGCCCCCGCTTCCGACCACGGCGGCGACGCCGCACCCGCCGACGACTTCGCCTTCGATTTCAGCGGACACCTCGACCCCTCCCCGGCCGACGAGCTATTCGCCGGCGGCAAGATCAAGCCACTCAAACCGCCGCCGGGGCTCCGGCACGACGGCGGCGATTCCGCGAGATCGTCGCCGCGCTCGCCGAAGGAAATCGTGAGGAGGGCCTTCTCGCCGAGGCGCGGGGCGAAGGTGGGCTTCGACCCCTTCGCGGCGGCGCTGGAGCGGACGCGCACGGAAGGTGCTCGACGAAATGCCGAGGAGAAAAAGGGGAGAACCAGGTCGCTGGCGTCGCCGTACAGGGTCTCGGATCTGCTGTTCGAGCCCGAACCGGAGCCCGCGAAAATCCCGGCGTCCTGGTACAAGAGGTGGAGGATCAAGGACCTGCTGCTGTTCCGGAGCGCGTCGGAAAGCCGAGCCAAGGGCGATGAAAAGGAAGAGCTCTTCGGGAAATTCGACTCGGCGAAGAGACCCGTCGACGATGACGTCAGGAATACGAGCTCCAGGAGAAGATCTGGGCCGTCGATTTCGGCGCACGAGATGCACTACACGATAAACAGGCAGCTGTCGGAGGAGATGAAGAAGAGGACCTTCCTGCCGTACAAACAGGGGCTGTTGGGATGCTTGGGATTTCATTCCACGGTCCCTGATGTTTCTACCAAAGGGATTAATTAAAGCAAAGAAACTCAAATTTAATTTCTTATAATCTTTTTTTTTTACTACTGTATAATTCATCTTCATTTGTCCACGTGTACACTTTTTTTTTAATGTTAAAAATGTTCATATGTAAAATTAAAAGGCATACAATTAAATTCCAATTAATAATATTATTTAATTATTGATCATCGGTTGTCTTGGCCTTTTACGTCTCATTTTTTATTTATTTTTATTATTTAAATAATTATTAAAATGCACCGGTAACACAATTTTAATATAAAAATGAAATATGGAGTATAGTTTAATATTTATCTTCAAAAGAAGATATATTAATGAGATATATGGGTGACCGAGTGAGTTTGCTATTAAAATTGATGTGTTGAGATGTTCATTTGTAAGTTGTGTCACTTTAAATTTATTTGAAAATGAGTTTAGAAAGCTATTTCACATATTTCACATATCACTAATTGATTTAGAATAGAACCTCATTTGATGTGCATCGGGTCTCTCATCTTTGCGGGCTAAACGTTGAACTACAGTCACACATGTACATCTTTGATTTCATTTACATTCTTTTCAAACATTTTTGTAATTACTTGCTTTCTTAAATTTTCAAAATAGTTTCTTCAATCATTCATGCAATTATGCAATTTAAACAACCAAGAAGTGTAGCAAAATGCAGAAACATCATCATGAGGGGTCATGTTATTAGAAGGCAATAGTTAGAGGAAAAGTTATGGAGCCACCAAACCAAACCTTGTGCAGATTAGCTTTTGCGATCAAAAGGTCAAATATGTTACTAAATAATTCAAATGAAAAATCATGTAATGGTGGGTGTAATCATTTAATCACATGTGATTAATTGCTTAGATCATAAAATTATCATTCAATTTTGTAAAAAAAAAAAATACTCCTTAGTATAGTAGCTGTCAAAAAAAAAACTAAAACTAACTAGTGGTCTCTTAACCGTGCGGAAAGGTTTTCTTGCCGTATGTATTCATGAGAACCAGAATCTAATTATCAAAAGTAAGTCTTCGCACTTCGTATTTGACTCGAGTAAAAGGAAGTTGAGAGTCTAGTTCAGTCAGTTTGCTTAATGTAGACTATGCATCGGAGACCGATTTTCACGTAATTCAGTTTAATTGTGATAAATAATTGAAATCAATTTGATCACTATTTGAAGAAATTATTCCTTAAAAGTGATAAGTTTTTTTTCAAAATAAAAAGAACCTAACATAAAAAATATTTTTTTTTTAGGATGATGTAATTATTGGTTGACTACGTTGACTCAGAGTAAGTGTAGTGTGAACATTTGACGGCAGCAATTCTTACGAGAGCAGAAAAATCCAACTCGTGCGGCTACGGCCTACCACCACGTGCCGTCGTTGTCAGCTCAGGAAACCACCGCCCGACTTCTTTGAATTCTCGCACCAATTTGTTGGTCTCAGAAGTCGACTGTAATGCCGACTGTCATATCGATGTCTCTCGTTGGTAGTTGGTACAAGAAATATATTCAATTATTTGAATTAAATTTTGAACATGGTACAAGATTTTGATATAGCTGAGTCTAAAATTGTCATACTTAAAAACTGAAGGACTAAAACCGAAAACTTCCAAAAGTTCAGGGCCGGCTATTGATAGCATCCAAATAAGATGAAGACTTCTGGCTAGTGTAACAAAACAACAATCAATCGGTCGGTGATCTCTCTAAAATCTCGAATTAAATCAATCGAGTATCAGCGCTTGTAAAGACCGAGCAGCGATTTCTCTCTCTCCTCGACTCTCTTCCTAGCAGCCGCCCTGGCCTTGAGAGCATCTGCTTCCTCCTTTGTCATGGCTTTAGGCTTCTCGACTGGCCGTTTCCTCTTAACGGCAACCGATGACGTGGCGCCTTTGACCTGCCTCGTCGGGTTGACCGGAGTCGAGACCACACGCCCTGGTGGGGGCCCGCCGGCATCCGGTCTGCTTTGCGAGGATGAGGCTGACGGCGGCGGTTTTCCTGAGCCGGGTCGTTTCGGGGCGGACCCCGGAGCAACTTGAAACGAAACGAGGGCATCTTCTTGCGTCACCCATTTACCTATATTATTGCGTTCGTTGGCAAAACTATTTATTAGCAAAACAAAAAAAATGTTATTGAAGCAAAATGGGTTTATAGGGTAAACCATTGTACCTAGAGCATCTGTATAGTAGAAGCCAGAGTTAGGATCATAGTAACAACTGTTCGTTTTGTTATAGTAGTAGCCGGTCGAACTATCAAATTCCCAATCTGTCAAGAAAAAATAAAGTCAAGAAATATAAATCCGAACCATTTGCAAGCACTACTCCTTGATAAATATTAGAAGGATTATCATAGCTTACGAGACTATGAAATCACACACAACGAAACATGAAAACTTTTCCGTGAAATATTTTAAATAATTTTTCACCTCAAATAATTAAACGAAATCGGGTAGATTCGAAACCATCAAACTAAAACTAGCTCGTGCGTCTGACTAACTAACTCATATTGTTATCTAATTCAAACTCGTTTCAAAAACCAAAATAAAAGTAAAAGGTTTTCATTACCTCCGGACACAGCAGAACCAGCTCCCTGATTAAAATCTTCAACGGTGATTGCATGTGCATTGGACTCTCTCGCCTCCTCAAACGTTGCTAAATCCTTCTGATAACTCCGCTTGGCTTTCTGGGAGACGTGAAAACATCAGTATTAGAACTAAGAGTTATATATCCAAATTATTTCCAGGAGTTTAAATTTGAACTAAAACCCAAATATCACAAAATTCATTATGGCGATCATTACTAAAATAGCAACAAAACTCGACCAAGCAGCAATCTTTTTGAACAACTATTCGACAATACGATTACTTACAGCTTCAATCTGTTCCATGACCCTAGCTGCTTGCTTATGTTCTTTATCTTTAGCGGCTTTGTCTTCCCGCATAGTGTTAAGCCTCTTGGTGACATTATCCTTGTGCCGCTGTCCGAGCTCATGGTTTCGAATGCTCGACGGGTTGTTCGATATGAAGATCTTGCAGGTGTCGCACCACTTGTTACCCTGACTCACCCAATACTACAAACAAACAAAACACAAAAACGGAGTTTTTAAGCGAAGAACATTCCAGAAATAGAAATCCCTATTCGAACGATGAAATCTGAGCAAATAAATTCCAGAATTTGCAGGAAAAAATTGAACTTCGATTCGATCGTAAATTGAGTATTTTCAAGCGAGAAATAAAAAGAATAAAAACAGAGATTTACGAGCATACCTCTGTCATGGTTGAAAACCGCTTCAATCTGAAAAAGAAAAATCTCTGACTTTACGGAATTTGTTTTTCCTCCTGGAAACAAGTCAGAGATTAAAACCCTAATAAATCTGCAATTCCCCCCTTTTCTTTTCTTTGTACGGGAACGGGGTGGGATTTCTCACACAAAAACGACGTCGTTTTATTAGGAAATTTTAAACGGTTGTTTTTTAGGGACTCGACGGTAATTTAACATTTATGAGATGAGAGTGACGTGTCCACCCAGCTCACTCAGTATTCATTCTCCAAAACGGCGTCGTATGCCCGCGTCGTCTCCCACTCTCTCTCTCCCCCCCCCCCCCCCCCCTTTTCCTTCCGATCGCTGAAACCCTAAAATTCCAGCCACAAATTTCTCTCTCTGAGGTAGCGAAATAATGGATCAATCCTTCCTCCTGATGCTCTCGAACCTTCTCCACCTCCACAACTACCTGGACCCCACCACCTCCCCCCTCATCTCCTCCTCCGCCGCCTCCGACGCCACATCCTCCTCCGCCGCCCCGCTCCTCTTCTTCACCCTCGCCTCCGTCCTCTCCCACATCGCCTCCCACCCCCCCTCCAAAAAAAAACCCAAACCCCCGCCGTCCTCCCCCTCCCCCGCCGCCGCGGAATTCTCCGTCGCCGCCTTCCGCGCCCTCTCCACGGAGCGCATCTGGTCCATGGATGCCCCCCTCCGCGACGCCCAGTGGCGGTCCCTCTACGGCATCTCCCACCCCGTCTTCACCACCGTCGTCGACAAGCTGAAGCCCTTCATCACCCTCTCCCAGCTCTCCCTCCCCTCCGACTACGCCGTCGCCATGGTCCTCTCCCGCCTCTCCCACGGCCTCTCCCTCAAAACCCTCTCCTCCCGCTACGGCCTCGAGCCCTACCTCATCTCCAAGATCACAAACATGGTCACCCGCCTCCTCTCCACCAAGCTCTACCCGGAGTACATCCAGATCCCAGTCTCCAGACGAAGGCTCGTCGAGACCACACAGGGCTTTCACGAGCTCACCTCCCTTCCAAACATGTGCGGGGCCATCGACACCACCCCCATCAAGCTTCACTCCAAAACCGCCGGCTCTATTTACAGATGCAAGTACGGTTACCCTTCAGTCCTTCTCCAGGTAGTGGCCGATCACAAGAAGATCTTCTGGGACGTGTGCGTAAAAGCCCCTGGAGGATACGAGGACGCCTCCCATTTCCGAGACAGCCTCTTGTACAATCGGTTGATGTCTGGCGATATTGTTTGGGACAAAGCTCACAGTGTCAGGGGACAGGCGGTTAGGCCGTATATAGTCGGGGACTGGTGTTTCCCTTTGCTTTCGTTCTTGCTTACTCCGTTTAGCTTCGACAGGACGGGAAGTCCAGCTCAGAACGCGTTTGACGAGGGGCTGATGAAGGGGAGGAAGGCTGTGGAGGAGGCGATTGGGCTGTTGAAGGGGAGGTGGAGGATTTTGAGGGATTTGAATGTCGGATTGAATCATGCGCCTCAGACGATTGTTGCGTGCTGCGTGTTGCATAACATGTGTCAGATTGCGAGGGAGCCCGAGCCTGAGGTGTGGAGGGAGCCGGAGGAAAATGGGGGTGTTCCGAGGGCGATGGAGAGCGAGAAGGAGTGTTATTATTATGGAGAGAGTTTGAGGCAGGTTCTGGCGGATGATCTGTATCAACGCCTTTCATCGAGATAAGGAAACTCTACGCACGCTTAGAGGTGTAATTCTCTGTTTTTTTGTAGTTGTATTGTCAAGTATTAACGAATGGTTGGTTTCGTATTATCGTGTGAAAACTTGATTACATATGATGATATATGAGAAACCTTGAATTATGTTGGATAAATGAAGGTTCATGGTAGCAATTTAAGTTGAGTTTTTCGATTTTTTTCCTCACTATATCTTGCTATTTTTATCGGTTTGTATGTTAACATATGTTACGGATAGTTTTAGAACCGATGGGATCATGAACTCGTCCCCTTGAGGGTAAAGAAAAAGAGGGAAGCATACTTTAATAACAAGAACAAATCAGATAATGGCAACTCTAAAATTAATTACAAAACTTAGAGCCAAAGAGATTTGCATACCAACCACCATCAGTCTAACTTTTCCTTTAGGGTTTCTGGTGGTAGCTTACATCTGATACTGGATAAAAGACTATAAAGAGAATGGTAGTTGGCTGACTTGGAGAAGGATTAGCTTCAGATCAACAGGCTTCATTCACCCTTGCATCAATAGTTCCTGGTAAATCAACAAAATTCGATGCTGCCCGAGAACATCAAATATCTTACTGTGGTAGAAGAACACAGCTTTCCAACACATACCTTCCCAGTAAATCAAGTCTTCTCGTTTAAGACAATATTTGGATCTTCTTCATCCGAATCAAACTCGACCTGCAACAAAAACAATGAGACATTTACCACCGGTGAGTTTTACTGGTGTTTGACGACGGAGGCTAGCTAGGCAAAGGGGCAAGCCATATCTGGGGTAAGGGATTAAGGCTTGGAGTTCATAATGTTAAAAAGTATATACATGAGCAATTCATGGAGCATATGAGCAAAGTGCTCGACTCGTTTGTGATCTCAATCTAGAGTCGAGCTTTGATTCAACATTTGGCAACAAAAATGTAAGGATAAAGAATCCAACATCGGAACTCACATTTTCATCCTTGAACCACCTGCCATGTCCATCGCGCTTCCATCCAGCAGCCGTGAACTTGAGTTCCGACTCTAGGCGAGCCCGGTAATCCAGTGGCTTCACCTCACTAACAAATTCGTTCTCCACGGCTTCAACCTCAATCGAAGCATTACAGATTACAGATTTAGCCTTATCACGAACGACTTCAACGTGAAGCACCTCGGAAGCAGCTTTCTGAGCCAATCCGATCAAGGGCTTTTCGGAAACTGTTTTCCGTTGCTTAATCGCGCCATTGGCGATAACAGCACAATCGCGTCGTTTTCTAACCTCTTCTTTCGCAGCGAATTCTCTATCCTTAAGCTTTATCTTCGCAGCTACATGGCGTGAGCCATTCACATGTGTCTATCAATTACTCGCATATTTAAAATACAGTAATAATTAATCAAATTGTTTCGCCCAAACTGAATTAGAAACCCTAATTATTCTCCTCAAATTCATCAGAGATTGAATTAGAAAAACTTACTGAGAGCGTGATGAGGGTGTCGACAACGGGATTGTTAGGGCAAACGAGGCAAGCGAATTTTCCATTGGAGAGTTTCTTGTAAGCAGAAGGTTCAACGCCTTCGATTAGCAAATCTTCGACTCGCCTCTTCCGGTACTGCGCCTCACGCGCCCAACTATCGCCGCCGAACACGCTCATCAGTATCGGTAAATAACTCACCGGCGACCTGAGCTGACAGAGACAGAGTACAGCACTCGGGGGAAAATATGATTTATCCACACAAAATTTGTTTTAAAGGGTATGTTAGTAATTTCAAATGAATGGGTCGGTGGGCTGAAACTGAAATTATAAACTAATTAATGGGCTTCCTCATATCCGGCCCGCTAACATTTTCAAATTTTCCGATTAATCACCGCACCTCATTTCTCTCTCACGCGCTCACGCAGCATCAGCAACTCGATCGCAGATCGGCGGCGAGAGATGGCCCCGGCGAAGGCGGCGGCGCGTACAATATCACAGCAAGCTTTCGACGAGATGCTGCAGGAAAACATAGACGACCTGGGCATGGATCCCGCTGAGGCTCTCGACGATGCCATCCAAACCCTCACACTTCAAGGCGTCGATCTATCCGGTTCGTACTTCCCCTTACCAAACCACACCGCACTTTATTTCTTCTTCTTCTCTTTATTATTATAATTATTATTTATTTTCCAGGTATCGTGACCTGCGTTCCCGGAGAAACAAACCCGGCGATGGAGTGTTTGGGGAAATTGAAGGAGGCGAAGAGCTTGCCGGAAATCGTTAGGTTGTTGGATGAACTAAGTGTATTGTGCGGTGATAAGGGATCTGGAAATGCGGCCATTGCCGCGAAAAATGGAGCTCTGGAATTGGTAATTTCTACTTGTTTAAAGCTGCGAGACGAGCACGATCGTGGTTTGGCTTCAGGACTATACGCGTTGGCTTTTATACTCCACGGTATAAATATATTCACCTCGTGCAAAAATAGTTATGGTGATTAGGAACATTTTAACTGAATAGAATACTGTGTTGTGCTTGTGTAGATCTTCAAAGTACTGAAATATTCAGGGAGAATGGTGGCCCGAAGATCGTCGTGGACATTCTGAGAAATGAAAGAGAAGATGAGAAGATCTTGGATAGTTGTTTCTCGGTCGTCTCTGCAGCTGCAACTGGAAACGAAGTTCTCAAGGATTCGTTTGTGGATTTGAAAATCGACGAGCTAATAGTCCAGATTCTGAAAGAACACAATGGAGGGAGCATTCCGAGTATATATGATGCTATACGAGTCCTCTTGTCGTCTGATGACAACCGTGTCCTAGCCTCGCAAGTTAGTCAACGTTGATAGTTATTTGTCTAACTATTCCAGTATTGTTTTAACTAAACTCGCACTTTTTAAGTACAGGTGTTTGGATATGCTAGAAAATTTGCAAAGTTAGGAATTGCGGAAGTTCTAGTCGATTCACTTCGTGAAGGGCTCAATTCTCCCTGCCTCATATCGACTAGCATTGCTTTGAAGGTTGTGGCTGTCAATGTACGTGTTTTCATGTAATTTTAATTGTGAAATTCATGTCCATTCATCTGGAAAGTTGTGTGAACTACTTGTGTGATAATTCTTTATCAAGATTTTGTCATCCGTAAGTGTGACTTGCAAACCAAGGCAAAATAAAAAATGAAAATGCCGCATGTTTTCACTCCAAAATGATCTGCATAGTTTAAAGAAACACATCAATAAGATGCCTTATATTTAGAGCTTATAATACTTGTCATTCAGTTCATACCGCGAGCTTGTTGGTCATGTTTTAAAGGGTATTTAAAAGGGACTTTACATGAGTTTAAACCCTATATCTATCAATTTGTTTATGAAATCTCCTTTTATCAAGCTGCTTCACCCAGGTGAAAATTTATCTTCCTCGCCTGATTACATTAAACCCTAAGTTTCATACATGAAGGTTGCCTAATTACAATAATGTCACCTTTTGACTATGGTCACTAATTTGAACTATATGACAATTAAAAAAATAGGCTAGATATTTGTCTTACAATTGCCAAAATTGTACTTTTTGCAAACGTCCTATTTTATTATTTTGAACTCTCTTTTGTTACAGGATGAAATTTGTAGGTCCATTGCTAATAGCGGAGGTATAGATGTGATTCTCCGGTGTCTTGACGATAGTGGTTTACAGGGGAACAGTGATGTAGCAAAAGCTTGCTGCTCTCTGCTGTCTAAGGTTTGACTCTGAACGACATTTATCTTCTATTTCTGTGTACACAATGTCTCTATCACTCAAATCACTGATGCTATATTGGTTCCTTGTTAACCATATGTATGTATTTTGTTCGTTCATGAGCTTATTAATTTTGTTCCGGTTATTGTCTACATTTGTACTCACTCTCTGTATACTTTGAAGTGTGTCTTAAATAATGTAGTTTATTAGCTTGCAGGAAGTGATGAGAATAAGAACACCATTGTTGAAAAGAGAGGCATGGATAGGCTTATGAATCTTTCGGCAAGATTCGCCGATGATCCTTCAGTACTGCAGGAGGTAAAGATTCTTAGTATTATGTAAGAAATAAATCTGCTATATAACTTTCTGAATCAAGATTGTATACATATTCCATCTGTTTAATATATTCAAAAGTCAAGCCACTATAGAATTCCTAGTCCTGACTAAAAGGTTCACTGAAGGTTTATTTTCGTAAACATTTCTTTATAGAATAAAGAATGGGAAATAGTTCAGAAGGTGAACCTTTAGACCTCGATCCGACATTACTTTATGCTTGTGCGTTTGTACTTGATTAAATTGTGATTTATATATTTATATATATTCTCTGATGAGTGCTTTGATTGGGACAGATCATGTCCTTTATATGTAACCTAAGTTTGAGGTCTCCCGAGAACGCTGCCCGTGCAATCGAGGCTGGAGCCGGTGACTTTGCTATTCAAGCTATGCTGAAGTTTCCAGAGTCGGATCAACTGCAAAGGAACTCTTGCTTCATGATCAGAAATCTCGTTGTTAGAAATCCAGAAAACAGGTAAATAACTTGTTTGATTTTATTTTTCCCTATAAACAAAATGGTTATTTCGAATTGTTTCAAAGCTTTTCTCGTTTCTACAGAAAACTTTTACTTACTAATGGCATTGAGGAAATCATCAGACGAGCAAAGCAGACCCACAAAAGCTGCAAAGCAGCAGCCACCGATGCACTCAGAGATTTAGGTGTCGATAATTACAACCTGTGACCATTCGGTGACGTTTAGAATCAATCGATGTCGTGTTTGTGCCGATTCCAGACCTTATTACTGTAATTTTTTTGCACTGCAATGTTAAATCTGAGGTGTTTGTTGTTGGTGATTTCTGCTTTCCCCTCCCTTTTGATCTTTTAGAATCGAAAGAATTCAAGAAACTACAACCCGTTGCTTCCTCTCGAGCCCCTGAACCTTGATCGGTTTCCTGTGGTCGGTTCTCGCTTATCCGGGATATATTCTGTTGACAAGGAATAAAAAAGGCTGCATATTCACATGGTCAAAGTCAAAGCAATCAGAGGGAATCTCTGCCCCCAAACTCTCGTGCGCATCACGTGATATGATCGTCTCAAAAATCAAAATGCAATACCACTTCCAGACATTATACATATATTATTTATTATTAATGATAATAATAATAGTATTATTTAATTCTTGTTCAGACAAAGATAAATATATGAAAAATAAATTTGTTTACTGTGGGAGAAAAGTGGGACAAATTTAAATCAAGGCGCGCCATCAACTTTTCAAAAGGAGAGATAGTATTGAGTATTGACATTAGTATTTGCTGGAAAATTAAATAATAAAATCGATTAACCACTTTTTGAATTTTTTGGTTTTTTTTTCCTTTTTAGTGAAAAAATTAAGTTCAAATAACCATTTATTGATGCAAAGTACTTAAGGAAAAAAAGATAGTTCATATGTTCGATAAGCATGATAATTTCATGATTGTAAAAATCAACTCTCGGTCGGGGTACAGTATATTTATTTACGTTTGTTTTTTAAATCGACGATAATATTCAACATGATGAAATACTTTTGGACTTGATGTTTTCCTTGTATCTAGAAAAAAGAAAAGATTACGATTATAGAAGTTGAGTGCTCGATTGTTCCGATTTCGTATACCATCCCCCAACGGCCAAAGATTGATAACATTGTAAGTGATATCGAGCATTAGAAAAATAATCTAATTTTTTTGTTAATGTTAGAACTCTAAATTACTTGGATTATTCATGGAAATTTTTTGTCATTCAATTCCCATAGTTGTACTCAATTATTACAACCTTAAACCTACTTTATTACTTTACAATTTAGTATGGTTTATTACTTCCTAATAGAGCTTACAAACTAAAAGGATTCGAAAATCAAAATTGTTGAGGATTCGAGCAATACAAAATAAGAACTTAATCGCACCTCAAGAATTGGGAAATATATAAAACACCACTAATAAAACCAAATTTTGTGTTCATTTCTAAAAAAAATAGAATTATATTTATTCTAACAAGAGTCGGTTGTTTACTTAATTAGGTTTTGATTTTTAAAGATAATAAGAATGTACATGAATTCAATTGGTGAAAAAATACAAATAATGCATAAAACAATCAATAGAAAAACTGAATTTTTATTGCATACCCCAAAAAAATAATTGTTTCCAATTTTACCCCCAACGGAAAAAAAAGTTGAATTAAAATATAAAAAGTTCAAGTAAGACCTCAAACTTGTTGAGGCCCTTGAGGGCGGTTCTCATTATTGTTACCATCTTCCGGCGGCGGCGGCGCCGTGCTGACTCGGTGCTCCACCACCACCCGCGGCGGCGGCGGCGGGTCGGCCCGACCATCAATGCAGGAACCGCACTTGGCCTCGACCCATCCTTCGAAATCGTACTTCCCGTAGCCCCTTATGCCCCGGCCCGAACAAAGCCGCCCGATCATCACGGCGATGGCGCCGAGTATAGTAATCATGGCGAGGACTCCGATGACGGGCCCGACGGACCCGTGGGCCGATTGGGCCATGTGGGCCTGTTGGGCCATCTCCATTGGCGGCGACTGCAAAGGGTTCACCACCGGAGTCGACATATAAAAAAAAAGTGTTTAAGGATGAGATTTGTTGGGATTAGACAAAAGAGATTTTGACTAAAAAAATGTAGGCACCAAAGTTTTGATAATGTACATGTCCTCTTTTTTATATATATATATATATATATATAACAAACTTCTTGGAATGAAAAGAGTGTGGAGTGTACTAACTACTAAGTATATGCCACTCTCACTCCCACTCTCTTTTTCTTTGGATCTTTGACAAGTGTTTGGTATAGATAAATCGTTGAAAAAACACGTAATTTAGAAATAAGAAATTTTATGTATAATAAAACTTCGATTTGTAAGCGATAAATGTAAATTCGTCGATCGTGCAATCTGATTGGAGTTGAATGTAAGTTAACGTAACACGACAAATATAAATATCGTTTTATACAAATTGGAAAGAATATGCAACAAAATACTTTCTTTTTAGTGTCTGAAGAGAAATGTGGTTAATTTCATAGAATGGCTTTATATATATATATATCTTTCTTCTATGCACGAAATAACTCGTATTTTTTATTTTTCTGAAAAGAAATCCGTTTTCTTGTTTAATTGCAAAAGTTTATATCAAGTAATCAACTACAAAAACTCAATGGTTCAAAATGAAGTGTGTGAGTGCCTTATTTTGTTAAAGACATATGGTATTGACTTTTAAATGGGGAGTGTAGAGGTGTTAGAAGTAGGCCTGCTTTCAAAAGGCATTTTGATGCTCTTTTAGTCTCATGTTCTGTTTATTTATATATACATATTATTTTATTTATTTGTTTGTTTTTCTCTAATATTGGGACCACAATGTTTTTGTTTTTGGTTATAATATTATTTATTGTTGGAAAGTGATTTCTGTCCAAACAAGAAAATGTGGAAAAGGAAAACAGAATACTAATGGGAGAAAGTTGGTGAAATATTTTTGGTTTGACAAATAAAAATTACTTATGGTAAAAATTATTAATAGATTATACATTGATATTTTGTTGGCAACAATTGTTAATATATTTATCAATTCTACGGTGTGACAATAATTTATAATGACTTATATACACCAATCGCATCACTATTTGGCTCTATAACGTTCATAACACTTGAAATTTAAAATATGAAATTATATTAAAAACATTTCTACCAATAGTATAAACAAATTAATGGTCAATTACTTGTGACACGTATATCCTTTTTCTTTTGACATAAAAACGGTGGAAAAGTAGAAAATATTTATTGTGTGGGGTAAGCATAATTAATCGAATTAAATCAAATAAATTATTTATTACAGTAGTCATTGAGCTAGTATTAATTATTTTTCTAATTATGTAATTACTATTATTGTTCATAATTTAATAATTGAGGAAATATGTAATTTGTCTCTTCTTTGAAAGTTGACAACTCTTTGCTTTATGGAATTAGGTCAAAAAGTGCCAATTTTTGGAAGACCATTGAAATCTCATCAATTGCAATACTATACTATAGTCTATATACACTATATCTATATATTTAAATACAAAAATTGCAACGTTCTGAGTTTAAAATTTGAGTTTTTTAATCAGTTGTTACATTACGAGTTACACAATCATCGTACATCCGTACAGTATTTTATCGTTCAAAATTTCAATGACCTATACTCATTGATTCACATAGTGACAACTTTTTTTTAAACTTGAAGTCTATATTTCTAAAGTGCAAAAGAATCAAACTTCATCAAGCAAAGTTTTGGAATTTTTATGGTTATTTGGGTCAGTTTGTAAATACTTCAAAAGCGAGGGGTGGATTTTACGAGTATTCATATTTGTTGTCATGATTACACACAGTGGACGCGATTTATTTCCTGATAGACAAGGACAATAAAAATCCATGGGTAGTACAAATGTTCAGTCAAAATCAATTAACATCTCACACAGCTTTTCTCATTAATTTATTATTTTCCAATTTTGAAATAACAATATTTTTTGCTTGTCGCTTTTCTATTGAATTCTTGCACTTCACTTCTTATTCTTTTATTTAGTGCTACCTAATTTTCATTTAAATTGTTGATTTTTTTTATCATATCAATGCTCATTTTGTTGTTTTACTTATGTTTTATGCGTTGTTAACAATGTTAGCAATTTTTATTTTTAAACAAAAAAAGATAGGTATTCATAGTGAGATCATGTCTAATAGTAGGATAGACGGATGGCGGCGATCTGATCAGAATATGTGAATTTGATGAGACGTGTATCTCGTAATATTTTGAATTGCAACAGTTGTCGGATATTGAACACGTGACACGTGAAGTGAATCGACAGATCAAAATATGTGAATTTAATGAGATGCGAACATTTTGGAATGAATGCATCGAACGACGATTGTGGTCAAATATATATCGAACACAAGACGTGGGTGTGAATCAACTAGGTCAAATCTCCCTAATTGTCACGAAATCGACGAGCAAACAATGATTTGTATCTAAGTTCACGTGACACTTAGTTATTTCTCAAGATTGAGGATAACATCCAATAAGTAGTATTCCTATAAATAAGAAATTTTCAATTTTAATTCGGATTTTGCACTATTGTGATTTGATTATCTGGTTTGGAGTTGGTGTTAGCCCAGCCAACTTTCTTAGTGGGTCAGGCGAAATGGGCCCTTCAGAAAAAAGACATAACAGTTAGCCCAATAAGTATATGATTTCATTTCATTCAAATTTTAAATTGTTGTATGATAATACATTATACAGTAAATTATACTTGTAAAATATGACTGCTGCAGGTCGTTTTTAAAAATGTGAAAATATAAATTAATAAAGACATATTCATATTTATATTTACAAGGTAAAAATATGACATAGAGAACAAGACAAAAAATATTTCAAAATACAACAGATATAAAGTTAAACATTCTTCCATCAAGATTAGCTAACACTAGCCAAGAAAAGATTATCTTACCCAAGTCATTTATGTACTTGATTGTCCCTTTTGTTAATAGCAAATGAAGAGATAAAAATAATTGGGTTGGTTCCATTTTTTTTCAATAAAATTAAAATTTTACCTAACAATTTTGCCAATCTTATAATGGAGCTACCTTGGTGGGAATGGCTCCACTCATCATATCTTATCATCAAGATTATTTTTCTCCATTATTTTGTTTGTGAAAGGAACCCTTTGTCATGTGGATAACCATTACAACACTTATACATCATTTTCAAAATTTTACCCTTAGTGTTCAAGAAAAGTAAATGAATTTTGAATGTACTCATTTTCTTATTCAAAGATTCCATGGTGGTTAGGGTTTTCAATGTTAGTGTACTTATTAGTTGGACTTGAAATATTTTTTTAAATTATTAGGTTCTTGTTAGGTCTAAGTAAACTTTTGCGCGAAACTATAGAATAAAAATAATGAAATAGTTCGTAATATTAACTTTTTTATATAAAGATCGTGTACGTTACAATATATTTTTTTAAATGAAGGTTTGAAGATCGAACAATAATTTGACGAAGAATGATTATCAAATTCAAAAATCACAATGGAATATCAAAAATTCAAAAGTTTGAGAATAAAAAATACACACTATATATCCTCATTAGTACCCATAAGTGGGCTATGACCTTTTAAGTTCCTTGTGGTAGACAAAAGCAAAAAAATGGTTTGGTCTTTGTCCAATCTTAGAAGGCACCTATGTTCTCATTTCTCAATTTCTAAAACCTACCAACCAAAATTCAAAGTCAATAAACATGAATGAATTCAAATGCAAGGACAAAGGCCAATTCACATTCTCATACATTTCTTGAGGCAAAATCTCCAGAAAATGTACTTCAACAATTTTAGTACAAAATAAAATACTACGTAAACAATAAGATCTTGGTTGAATAACAAAAGCCGACAAAAAATTCTCATACAAATTCCGAATCGGAATTCTCTCGTTGTTACGTATATAGTAACTAACTATATATATTAAGGGATTGTTTGCAAACTCTATAAAAAAAAGTGCTTCTCGGGTTTTAACCGGAACGTATAAGAACTATACTATCCGATTATTTATCCACCTAAGAAGTACTGTATTTTTCAAAGTTGAGTTTGCAAACTTTCCCAAGTTTATTTCTATGATCAATTTTTGCCATATGGCTGGCAAATTCTATATATGCCCTTCCGATTTTAGTCATCTTCGTGTTCATTGCTACCGGAATTACCCTCAGGCGACCTGCTTAACTGCAGAGGGCCTTCCGGCGAACCAGACTTTGACTCTCTATGCTTCAATGAGGACTCGTTGCACTGTTGTTCTTCCGACATCCACAAACTAACCGATTGGGAAGAGAGTCTTCGTGCGTGAAGTCGATATTTCTGAAATGAATACGCATATACCATTACTATCAAGAAAAAACCATACGTGTCTTAAGAAGCGCACAATGACACACAAAACACACACCTGCAAATGACTCTTCACTTCGTCATTAGTGAGACCATCGACTTGCATAAGCTCTCTTATCTGCTTAGGCGTAGCAGCTGTCGAAAATACAGAACATAATCAAATGAATAATACATAAAAAGTGTTAAAAAAAACTAATTCAAAGTTTATCATCCAACTCTTGAATCTGAATTATGAGTATCGAACCTTGAGCGCCTCCGAGCTGCTGCAAAGCATTGGTGAACCGGCGATGCAATTCCGGCGACCAGCAACGCCTCTGCTTCCGAGCATTCGATTGATCGATGTTATTCGTTCCAGAAGAGGAACCTGATCTGCTGCTAGAACAGGATTTCGAGATAAAACCAATAATCCCCTCCCTCGATTTTTTCACAATTTCAGGTGTACACAGAGAAAGAGAAGGTGGTACCGGTACATCCAACACATCCCTCTTCTCCGTCCCCGTCGCCGGAACCGCCGACGGAGCAATCGTTTTTTCTTCCTTGTTTAAATCGAAGTTCCATAGCTGCACTGAACTCATCCAATTCATTTTATCTCTGCAGCTAATCGAATCCTTTTCTGAACTACCAGATTTCTCGTCTTTGCAGCTTCTCTTCAACGGCATGAATTCTTCCAGCACTGGTTCGGCGTTCGATTTCCTGAACTGATCTAATTCCTCCTCCATTGCTACAATTGCTGCAATTAAATTAACAAATAATTCGAGTCATTTCTAACAGATCGATAATCGGATCGAAAAATCGAAAGGGGGGAAGAAGTCGAAACGAGATCTAACCGTCGGAGAGGAGGATCATGCAGAGAGGGAGCTCGCGTTTGAAGGCGTCGATCTTCTTCATCTCGTCTCGCAGCCGATTAGCGTAGTCTTCGAGCTCCAATATCTTCTCCGATACGCCGCGACTCGCCGAGACTCGGCCGAGAATGTCGCCGATTGTTTTCCGAGCGCACGCTTTCGGTGAGAATCTAGAATCCAGGGTGAGCTCCGGGAGAACTGGCGGCGGCGATTTCATTTCTCCGTCCGATCCCGATTATATATGTATATTAATTTTAATTTTTTTGGAATTATCCCTGCGTGAATCAGTGTGGATTTGGGGGAGTGTATAGGAAATGAAAAAAGGATTTGATGGCGAAGATTCCGTTTAACAACGTCGAGTTTTAACAGATGTATAGAAATATCCTCTCTATCTGTATCTATATATAAATACTTTTCATATTATTATTTATTATTTTAAAAAAAATAAACTTTTTATTTTTATTTTGATTGTTCTTATCTTTAACTGTACACCGTACACGTCAGAAATGATGATTTTATTTCTTAAATTAATAATAAGGAGTAATATTAAAGGCAGTTGACTCGGATTTTTTAATATACTACGCTATACTACTACAAAGCGACTTTCGATCTTTTAGGGTAGTTAGTGATTGTGTTTGTGCGATTAGATTCGATGAGTGGATTTTTATTTTAAATGAGAAATTATATGAATCTATACATAAAATATTAAGTGGTATTTGAATAAAATATTTATGAGTTTATTCATTTATAAAATTATTTATATTTCAACTAATTAATTATTTCAACCTAATCCTTATAATATATAATTCAGCTAGTAATTGTCCGAGGTGTCGTATGGTTTAACCGTTTGATTTTTTTTGTGTTCACACTGGTCATTATTAATTATTATTTTTAGCGTAATTAATTAGAATTTTTAGCGTAATTAATTGAAACAATTATTTTTGATTAATTAGCGTAATTATTTATTTTTTTATATAATATAATTTTCATTTATAGCGTAATTAATTAATGTAATTCTTTTTAATTAATTAGGTAATTATTTGAAATTAATTATTATTTTTAACTTAATTAATTAGGTAAAATAATAATTAATTACAAATAATTGCCTAATTAATTTAGCGTAATTAATTAGATAATTATTATTTTTAATTAATTAGCTCAATTATTTTTAAGTAATTAATTAAATAATTATTATTTTTAATTAATTAGCTCAATTTTTTTTTTGGTAAAAGTCAATTTCATATAAAAGAAAGTGTATAGTACAAAAAGCACATAGGGAAGAACCCTACCGCATAAAGAGAGGCTACCGCATAAGCGCATAGACTATCTCTCCGACGACCAAGCCTGAAGATAATCAGGTAGTCGTAAATAGATGATCATCTCTCGTATAATAGAATGAGAAGCCAACACTTCAAACAACACCGAACGACCCTCCTGAATCCTCTTGTTCCTTTCTGAGTGCTCCTGAATGAGATCCCTAATTAGCTCAATTATTTTTAATTAATTAGCATAATTATTTATTTCTTTATTTATATAATATAATTTACATTAATAATATTATTTTTAGTGTAATTAATTAGCGTAATTATTTTTAATTAATTAGCGCAATTATTTTTAGTTGATTAGTGTAATTATTTTTTTCTTTCTTTATATAATATAATTTACATTTATAATTTTCTTAATATAATAAATATTATTTTTAGTGTAATTAATTAGCGTAATTATTTTTAATTAATTAGTATAATTATTATTTTTTTATATAATATAATTTCCATTTATAATCTCTTTAATATAATCTCCGTAAATATTGAATTTGAAATATTCAAAATATAACATTTATTCCTTATTTATCTCATTTTATTCTATTATACTACTAAAATTAATTATTATGATAAGAGAGAATCTACATTTGTTATTGATATATTTAATGGATAAATTAATTAATTTTTATTATACAAACAATAATAACGAAATTTAAGGGAATTCAAATTAGTTATATTTAAAAATAATAAATTTATATTTAAAAATAATAAATATTATCAAACTCTACTTCAAATTCGTGTCTATATATAAAGACGTAATCTTCACTCACTCCCTACCTTTCACTTTTCATTTAGCTATTTTTTTATTTCTTCATTCCTCACATTTATTTATTCACTTTTCATTTCAGCTTTGTTTTTTTATTCATTCTCACATTTATTTATTTTTGTGCAGAGCTCTATGTAAGTTTTGTTTTTTTTGTATTGTTTTTAGCCTTTTCATTTCAGATATTTTTTTTATTTGTTCATGCTCACATTTATTTATTTTTGTGCAGAACTCTATTTAAGTTTTGTTGTTTTTTTTGTATTTTTGCACTAAGTCTCACTTTTAATTTCAGCTATTTTTTTTATTTATTCATACTTATATTTATTTATTTTTGTGTAAGTTTTTTTTTTATTTTTTTTATTTTTTTGTATTTTTTGTAGCATTTTCATTTCAGTTATTTTTTTTATTTGTTCATGCTCACAGTTATTTTTGTTGTTTTTTTTGTTTTTTTGTATTTTTTGCACTACCTCTCACTTTTATCAGCTATTTTTTTTATTTGTTCATGCTCACATTTATTTATTCAATTTTCATTTCAGCTATTTTTTTTATTTATGCTCACATTTATTTATTTTTGTGCAGAGCTCTATTTAAGTTTTGTTCTTTTTTTTTATTTATTTATTTATTTTTTTGTAGCCTTTTCATTTCAGCTATTTTTTTTATTTGTTCATCCTTACATTTATTTATTCAATTTTCATTTCAGCTATTTTTTTATTTATTCATGCTAACATTTATTTATTTTTGTGCAGAGCGTAAGTTTTATTCTTTTTTTTTCTTTTTGTGTATTTTTTGTAGGCTTTTGATTTCAGCTATTTTTTTTATTTGTTCATGCTCACATTTATTTATTTTTGTGCAGAACTTTATTTAAGTTTTGTTGTTTTTTTTTTGTTTTTTTGTATTTTTGCACTAACTCTTACTTCTATTTTTTTTATTTGTTAATAATCACATTTTTTTATTCAATTTTCATTTCAGCTATTTTTTTTATTTATTCATGCTCACATTTATTTATTTTTGTGCAGAGCTTTATGTAAGTTTTGTTTTTTTTTTTTTTTTTGTTTTTTTGTATTTTTTGTAGCTTTTTCATTATTATTTTTATTTGTTTATACTCACA
The DNA here is from genome assembly GCA_954870475.1 of Euphrasia confusa. Taxonomy (NCBI): domain Eukaryota; kingdom Viridiplantae; phylum Streptophyta; class Magnoliopsida; order Lamiales; family Orobanchaceae; genus Euphrasia; species Euphrasia confusa. The sequence goes on along the minus strand of OX940951.1, from coordinate 11,404,857 downwards.
TTTATTTATTTTTGTAGAGTAAGTTTTGTTATTTTTTTGTGTTTTTGTATTTTTTGAACTACCTCTCACTTTTAATTTAAACTATTTTTTTTATTTGTTCATGCTCACATTTATTTATTCAATTTTTATTTCAGCTATTTTTTTTATTTGTTCATACTCACATTTATTTATTTTTGTGCATGTAAGTTTTGTTTTTTTTTTTTTGTTTTTTTGTATTTTTTGTAGCCTTTTCATTTAGCTATTTTTTTTATTTGTTTATGCTCACATTTATTTATTTTTTTGGAGAGATCTATATATGTTTTGTTGTTTTTTTTTTTGTTTTTTGTATTTTTTGCAGCTAAGTATTCTTTTACTAATTTGATTTTAATAACTTTTGCAAGTAAGTCATTTTTTTTCCGACATTTCTTACTCATTTTTTTTTATTTTGTAGGTTTATTTATAACTATTTATTTTGTAGGTTTCATTATAAATAAAATACTGTGCGACGAAGTCATGAAAAAAGATTAAAACATTTGATTGCACAAATTTTAAATAGAGTAGTTTGTGTTTCCTAATAAAATTAGAGTAGTTTGTGTTAATTTTATTTATGATGTAATTTACTCAATTTATTGTAATTTTAAAGTAGTTTGTTTTCATTTTATTTATGATGTATTTTATCTATTTAATGTAATTAATGAAATTTACGTAATTTACAATAATTCTATTTAATTTTATTCTAATTTTGTTTATTTTGTAACTTACGCAACAATATTTTTATTTATATTACTTACAAATATCACTAAAACATAATTAATTTATGTATTTTAGTTTGATCTTTTTTTATATATAAATAATAATAATAATAATTATGATTTAATTAATTTATGTATTTTAATAAATTTATAAAATAAAATTTATCTTTAATTAGAGAAATCAAATAAAATTTTTATTATCCCTGATTATAAATTATATATCAATTATATTATTAATTATGAGAATGGTAAATCTATTTCTAGGTTTTAGGGTTTAATAAATTTAATAGTCAACTAAAATTATATATCAAAAATATTATTAATTATGAGTATGTAAATCTATTCTTAAGCAACTAAATAATTTCAAAGGTAACTAAAATTATATATCAATAATATTATTAATTATGAGTATGGTAAATCTATTCTTTAGTTTAAGCAACTAATTAAATTCAAAAGTTACGTAATTGATTTGAGAATGAAATAATAATAATTCATTTTTTTTTATTAATTTACAATTAAAAATAATATTATCCTCTATTTATATTAGAGCATTAAAATATCTCCGGCTTTATTCCTTATTTATCTACTGCTTTAAACTAAATTAATTTATTTTGATTTATTTAAATAAGTAATATTCAGAATATTAGGTTTATAGAATATTTATCTCCTTTACGTTTATTCTATTATACTACTATTTATTTACAGTATTAAATAAATTTGTGATTCTTCATTCTTTCTCATCCCTCTAATTTTCTTGAGATTTTTGTATAATAATTTTATTTTTTTTCAACTTTTTACTAATCATTTTCAATCAATGTCTTGGTCTGATGTCAATTATTCCGAAAAAGACTTTCGTTCCGTTTTACTAAAGGTATGTTATTGAATTTAATGTTTATAGACCTAAATACATATTTTTATTATATATGTGTAATAAATAAGTGATTAATAATTGTTATTATATTTAATGCAAGTTATTAAAATTTGCACAACTTTTAAAATCCATGAAAAACTGTCCGAGCGATGTTGGTATTACATCATTTGCCCCATGAAAAACTTCATTTGCCCCATGAAAAACTTTTACAGTGCCTGCATGCAATATAATTCATCGATATTTTTGATAATCGACCGTTAATTATTAACGTATTTTTTCCATATTATACTCAGATGTAACTCTCACACAAGATGAGATTTATAATTTGTGCTTGCAATTCATTGAAGAGATGTTGAAGCGCCAAGGACAAACGCTGAAAGATATTCCAAATATGCCATATCCAAAATTCGTTGATGTTACTGTTGGACAAAACAGCCTCTTAGCAGCCGAGCTTGCCTATGACAGAAATGCTCTCCGAGTCGAGTACGAACAATTAGTGGCCATGTTGAATGATGATCAGCGGAAGGCTTATAAGACAATCATTCGAACTCTCGACGATCCAAACGGACAGGTTTTCTTTTTGTATGGTTATGGTGGAACTGGCAAAACTTTTGTTTGGAAGACTCTATCTGCTGTCGTCCGATCTAGGGGCGACATTGTTCTAAATGTTGCTTCAAGCGGTATAGCTTCTCTTCTTTTACCAAGAGGTAGAACAGCCCATTCAAGGTTAAAGATTCCGATATCTTTGCACGAAAGCTCTACGTGTAACATCAGGAAGCAAAGCGATCTAGGTAAATTGATTGTTAAGACGAAACTCATTATATGGGACGAGTCTCCTATGATGCACAGGTATTAACAATCAATTAATCAGATTTTGTTGTCTTACTATCTTATATTTTTGTGTTTATTATATAATTATTAATACAACATAATCATATTTATTCTATTTTGGTTTTGATTTTTGTAGGAATTGTTTTGAAGCACTAGATCGAACAATGCGTGATATCATGAGCTCCCATCGACCTGAAGCTCAGCATCTGCCTTTCGGAGGCAAGGTTGTTGTGTTCGGAGGAGATTTTCGACAAATTTTACCGGTCATACCTAAAGGTACGAGGCAAGATATAGTTCACGCCACTATTAATTCTTCCAACATATGGATAAATTGCAAAGTTTTGCGCTTGACCAAAAATATGAGACTGAAAAATATCGGTGAGGGAAGTGATGGTCGTAAGTTGATCGAGTTCTCTGATTGGCTGTCTTCTATAGGGGATGGTACTATTGGTGACGATAATGACGGAGAAGTGGATATAGAGATCCCGGATGAATATTTGATAGCTCATTCGGATAATCATATTGAATCTATTGTTCAAGCCACATACCCGAATTTCCATGACCACATTGGTGATATCAATTTTCTAGACGGACGGGCGATTCTGGCGCCGACCCTGGATGACGTTAATGAAATCAACGATTACATGGTTGCAATGCATAATACTGAAGAACGAATTTACTTGAGTTCGGATAGTATCGTCCCTACCGAACGCGGGGATAATATGTTTGCTCAAATGCATTCTGTTGAGTTTTTAAATACCATCAAGTGTTCCGGACTGCCAAACCATGAGCTGAAGTTGAAGGTTAGTATTACTATAACCTTTTTTTTGAAATCTATTTCTATTAATTAATTAATATAGTAGTTAATATATACATTCAAATATGATCATTATATAGCTGTGCGACTAATATATATATTATTGAAGAATAATCAATCACTTTTGATTATTCCTAATATTTATATTCATACAAATATTACGTTAATATATATGTATTCAAATTGTAACTTTGGTGTTATATTCTATGTATTGTATTTATTAAATAATTAATTAAATGAATTAATTCCATTTTGTGAGATGTTACATATTTTTGCTACATGAATTGTTTTTTATTAGGTTGGTGTGCCCGTTATGTTGCTACGAAATATGGATGCCGCTTTGGGACTATGCAATGGTACTAGGATGGTTGTAACACACCTTGGTAATTATGTTATCCAGGCGAAAGTATTAGGAGGAAATAATTCTGGGGAATTGGTTTTTATTCCTCGAATTGCTCGGACGTCATCAGATACCAAATTCCCGTTTTCTTTTCAACGAAGACAATTTCCGATTATGATATTGTATGCCATGACGATTAATAAGAGTCAAGGTCAGTCGTTGAGAAATGTTGGAATATTTTTTAAGAGACCAGTATTTACGCACGGTCAATTGTACGTTGCGCTATCTAGAGTAATCAACACCATCGGGTTGAAACTTTTGCTTTGAGAAATGTTGGAATATTTTTGAAGAGACCAGTATTTACGCACGGTCAATTGTACGTTGCGCTATCTAGAGTAATCAACACCACCGGGTTGAAACTTTTGCTTTGTGATGATCGTGGCCGTCTTACGAATAGAACAACAAATGTAGTTTATAAAGAAGTATTCCAAAATTTGTAATTTCATTGTAATTTCTTATTAGATATTACAATTAGATCACAAACTTAACGTTTATTTATGCATTATCAATGTCTATATCGAATTATTTGTTAGGTTAAACATCAAATATAAACAGAAAGAGCTTATTTCGAGTAACAAAAATTTGAAATTTATTAGCGTGCATCGCACGGGCAAGAGGACTAGTACACACAATTTTTTAAAAAATCACTTTAAAATAAAAAATTTATCACTATTTTATTAATATATTTTTTAAATTTTATTCAAAAATACTTTATTTTTTAATTTGAAATATATTTTTACCCTCGCTTACCAATGGAAAAGTAAAAAATAACATTTTTTAAAAAACTATACATTAGTCCATCAATGTAAAAATAGTTAGAACAAAATAATAAAAAATTATAAAATTATAAAATGTGAACCTAATTGAATATAAGTTTAAACGATGAATGTAATGTTTCAATTTCTCGCAGTTTGGTAGCCAATTTTTTCCAAGGGTGGTATTTTAACTTTACAAATTAACAAATATTTTTTCAACGTATTTTGTTATCACTCGTGATTGTATAACATAATTAATCCAACGTGACATTGCTAGCTTTGAATTATATATATCCATATGGAGTATAAAACACTTTGTTCAACTCTTTTGACAACTCCACATTAAATAATCTTTTGCATTGTTTGAAAATTGCCAAGTAAATATCATATTATATGAGCATGTGTTCTATATTTATTCACGGTCAATCAAATATTGTAGCGAATATATATATAGTATTATACTCGATGCAATAACACGCGAATTGCGTTAATATAATCATACTAAGTTGAATATATTCTAGCAGTTTTGTAAGAGTAAGATTTCAAAATTGACATGATATAGATCTCTAGATTTTGTCATTTTGAAATGGGAATATGCTAATAAATCGACATTGCACTAAAGTCAAAAGTTGATGTGGTGCAATTTGTGTGACAACACATAGCCTATGAATTTTGACAAAACATCACTATTGATCAAAGGCATATAACAACACAAAGGAAGGGTGAAAGCGTAAATTTTGAATCATAATCAATGAATCGATCATTACTAGCAAACTCTCGTGTGACTGATGAAATCGAATCGATTTCGAGTTTGTATGAAATGATACTATGAACGAAAAACAAACTAGTTTATGTTGAAAATTCAAATTAAGAAAATGATACTTCTACTTTTCTACAGCATGAAAACAAATTTCAATCACACATTAAATTCGTTTTCAAGCAACAATCCATCTCACGGTTTGGTGCAAAATTCGATCACGGCACAACGGAATCTAGTGGGACCCACGGTGGATATGCTCGGATTTATGTGTGTTCGAAACCAAAAACGTGAAACCACATTTTATTATTTTTTTTTTTTTTTTTTATTATTATTATTATTATTATTATTATTATTATTATTATTATTATTATTATTATCCGCCTGCCGCCCTAGATTCCTTAGGCGAATATCCCGCTAATTAAGTTGCGGGTGGGGTCCGGGGCCTTTGCCCAGTGGGCTTCACGGCCCTAATTTCATTGGAGTGCGTAAATAGATTGTTTAAAATATTAAAAAAATAGAATAAAAATAATTGATTCTGCCAAAAGAATTACGGTAATTCCTTAATTTAGGGTAATTCCGTGTGGGCAGATTCTGCCCATGGGCAGAACGCTCAAATTTATTTATTTTTTTTATTTTTTATTTTTATATGACTTAAAATATAATCATTATAATATATAAGTAAAAATATAATTTTTATTTGTTATTATTAAAAGTTAAAATATATTTTTTCTATTTAATTGATTTTTTTAATATAAATATAAAAATATGCATTATCTTTAACAAATTATTTTTTTATTTAATTTTTTTGTGCAATATATATTTTATATAGTATAATTAATTATATTATATGTAAAAAATTTAATTAAAATATTATTAGATTTTATAAAATATGTTTTTAAGTAGTTTCTGCCCATGGGCAGATTCTGCCCATTTAGCACTGTCCATTAATTTATTCTCAATTATTTATGCAATTTTTTTTTTGTTGTTCTCAAGCCCAACTAGTTATGTGGACCTTAAAAAAAAAATTGTTTTTACCATTTTTATCAAAAAATTAAAAGATTTCTTTTAATTTAATTATGTGTCAAAAATCCAATATATTGTTGAAACAAATATATTATAAAACTTTTATAAATTAATACTTCATTACTTAATAACTTTTTTAAATTAATAAAATCTCTGGACTTGATATTTTAAATGAAAAAACAAAAACTTTATAAATTAATAAACTTTTTAAATTAATAAAATTTAACAAGTTATTAATTTATAAATATTTTACTGTATATTAGCAGGCAAATTATATCTTACACCTCAATGTAAGATGCACATCTTGCACCCTGTCAAATTATAAAACAAATCAGTCAAAATTAATTTCTTTTTTTCCCTTTTTTTCATCGTTCTCTCTCTTAACTTCTCTCTCTCAGTTTCCTCAAAATTCACACGACGATGCCGGAGGAGACGACGGGGATAGACTACGAGATGGAAGTTGCGTCAGGCCCTCACTTTTCCGATCTCCGTGTGGACAGACTTCTCTCCGCCACCTCCTCTCCACGCGCCACTGACGTCGTCACTCCCTCTTCCTTTTCCCTTTCCGTCTCCGACTGCACCGCGCCTAAGCAGCCTTTCGTGATAGGTAATTTCAATTCGTTTCGTACTACTTTCAATTAGTTTAGTTGTAATTTTGAATTTATTCTTTGTTCTGTGACTCGATTAGTTTTTTTTTTTTTGTTGTTTCAATTTCATATTGAGGTTTTTGTTATGCTGTGTTAGGGGTTTCGGGAGGGACACCTTGAAAACGACGGTTTGTGATAGCTTCATGATTATTGTGTAGTGCTCGTAAATTAGGTTTCGTGATTTTTATTTTTATAATTACTGTGCTATTTTTCTATGAAGTGTTCATCAATGACAGCGAAATTTTATATTCCATCACCCTGCTCTACTCCAGGATTCTTTCTATCGTGGATTGACGCCCGAAGAGTTGAAACGTGTGCACGAGTACAATTTCGATCATCCAAGTGAAAAGCTCAATTCAGATTTTAAAGTTTTGAAGTTGCATGATGTTCTCAATAAAACAGCTTTTTTAATTAGTATAGAGTCCACCGTGCAGATGCTTTTGACACACAACAACTTCTCGAGTGTGTTGGAAAGCTAAAGTCTGATAACCCCGTCCATGTTCCACGTGGCTATCAAAGTTATTAGAAGAATAAGAAAATACCGCGATGCGGCTATGATTGAGGTTGACGTGCTTATGCGTCTTGCTAAAAACGAGAAAGATTTGTTTTCAGTTAACAAGACTGTTGATGTTGATTGCTTTATCGTCTTATTTATACTTCTCTTTTTTGCAGTTGCGTTAAGATGCATAGTTGGTTTGATTATCGAAATGATACGTGCATAGTAAGTTTATGTGTGTATTTCCTCTACTCTACCTTAATACCTTATATTCCAACTCTACATGGTATTAAGCTATGAAATTCTCAATTGGGTGGCCGTATGTAGGCCTCACTCAACTTATAAACATGTCTCTTTGAGAAGAAAACTGGTTGAGCTTTTCATTTCTCATGTTTCATAATTTAAAAAAGTTGATTTGTCAATGTGAACTTCATTTGTAATCCTCAGATACTCATAAGCTTGATTGAGAACTTCCTATCAATTTATTTCAATGATTTTATCAGGTATTTGAGAAGCTTGAACCAAGTTTATTTGATTTTTAAAAGGAAATAACTACACTCCCTTTCCTGTGGATCTTGTTCGAGAGTTTGGGCGCCAACTTTTGGAATCTGTAGCATGTCTGTGAATTGCAATTGTCTTGCTTTACATGTAACGTATATTAGTTTTGAATATTGTATTTGATAGTAGATTTGAAACTTTATTTTTGTGAATGACCTTCATTTTTGGAACTTCATTTTCAAAAGTATGATCTTTCATATTCGTATTTATGATACTTCAGTTTTAGCAAAAACCTCAACCAAGTAATTATCATCATCATCATCAACATAATAAATTATAGATCGTCTTCCGATCGTTCGCCACCCTCGATTATAGTTCGCCGCTCACGATTATAGATCGCCACTTCAATTATAGATCGTCACTTTGATTATAGATCCCCACTTCGATTATAGATCTTCACTTCGATACAAGACCTTTCGATACAAGACTCCCCCTTGATCGGACTTTATAAACCCACGGAGCCGCCGAAATAAATGATGATACTTCATTTTTAAAGTTGTGATACTTCAATGTTTAAATGATGATGCTTCATTTTTAAATATTAATGGTGATACTTCATTTTTAAACGATAATTATTCATTTTTAAAAGTGTGATACTTCAATTTGCAGATTATTAAACTTCATTCTCGTTTTACAAGATTACATGAATCACAACAAAATATGCACAATATATCATTCATCCACCAAATATATCAAAAATAAACCAACATACATCAATCATCTTCAAATGATGAACAAATCAATTTTAACATCTAAAACTCTTGTCTAAGACAAATCATCTACCATTAATTATCAATATTTTACAAATAATCTACAATTCATCAACAATATATGTCATTCAACCATCATTCATCTACCACATGCACTAATTCTATATACCAATCATCCATCATTCATCAACAATATATCAATCGCCGTTCATCAATATTGTCCAGTACTTCAGTTTTGATTTCATTACAGTCCATCATTATTACAAAAGCCGCATATTTGACTGAGTTTAGTCCTGCAAAAAATACAGACCATAGTTATACAAATATTTAACTATATGCATCACAATTAATTACTGAAATTAAATAAGATTATATTGTCTTTTTGGAATCCACAGTTCCAATTATCTTCCTCTCCTTTGTATGTCTTCATATGTCTAATAGAATACACTCCCCATTGTATTAAAATGAATGATGAACTGTATTATCATGAAATATGTTTTGTACAGATGTCAATGTTAAGTTGTGTGTGTGTGTAAATTATTCAAATAGACACATTGATTTTTCAATCACTGTTTCAGTCTTCAAAATGAAAGATGAAATGTATTTTACTGAAAGATGATTTGTACAAATGTGAAGGATAAGAAGTGTGTGAAGAATAAGGTGTGTGTGTGTAAATTATTCAAATAGACACAATGATGGTTCAATCAAGGTTTTAGTCTTCCAAATGAAGGATGAAATGTATTATAATGAAAATGATTTGTATAGATGTGAATGAAAAACTTTTCTGTGTGTAAAATATTAAAATAGAAAGTGATTGTTCAAGCACTGTTTTAGTTTTCCAAATGAAGAATGAAATGTAGTATAATGCAAGATGATTTGTACTGATGTGAAGGATAAGCTGTTATTACTTTTTGTTGTGGAGATCCGCTCATTATGAAGTTGGTTTTAGCTAGAAATTTAACCATGTCCTGAAGAACAAATAATAACTGTTTAGAAAAATAAGAATTTATTAAAAAAATTACATGTTTAATTGAAACTTACATATCGTTGTTAAGCTGCTTTTGCTTGTTCTTTTGATGGATCCATTCCACTACAAGCCACATAAAACAATATCGTTGTTAAGCTGCTTTTGCTTGTTCTTTTGATGGATCCATTCCACTACAAGCCACATAAAACATGTCATTGAATATACTGTATTTGTAGATAAAAAAATGGAAATCGTGAATGAATCTAAAATAGCAAATGCCCTCGTAAACCGGCAAAACCTGTCATTAATTTGTTTTATTTCACACAATAATCAAATCGAAAAATAGATTATTAGCTCGCACAATTGACTAAATCTTGGTTGAATTCCAGACAAGCATTTGCCAAGTCTATTGCTACACCAGAAATTAATACTGCATCAAAAAGTGTAGTGGCATCTCCAACCATGAACACAATTAAGTCACAACTTCAAAATGTAGAGAATGACTACACCAAATTACTACATCATAAATTAGTATGTCAAATGTTGATGAACTTCAAAATGTAGAGAAGCTTAACTAACTTCAAAATGTTGTTGTGTTTGGACCTCTATCATGATTGCTGTTGGGATGCATTTTCAGTGCTGCGAATAATAGATAGATTCAATTAAACGATTGCAGAATTCCTCCATATTAACAATTAATAGATGTTAACTGGAAGTTTCTATCTTGCCACTCATGCAGCAAATCAACAAGGCAATGGTCCTATATCAAAGGAAATTACTTATTTTCGACCCAAAATAAGAAATATAGTACATGTTTGTATACAAATTAAGTTAGATATCATACAGTCGTTTGATAACTTTTACCTGCTTTGAAGCAAGGATTGCAATATTATATTTAGGATCAAGGTTGGGCACACGAACAACAGATCTCAATGAATTGAACATCTTCGAAAGTTTCAAGAAAGCCTCATCCATTTGCGCCCGATTCCACTTAGCAGGGTTAAAAAGGAACTCACTGTAAAATATCATCTAATTATATATTTTTGACATGTGAAATACAGTTATACAGTGTTCAAATGGAAAATCTAAGATATTTGCAATGAAATACTAACATGTGAGCTAAAATAAAATGACTTTACACTTTAATTTTGGCCCCATGATAAAATATAGTTTATGACTTTTATCATCTTAATTTGTTACTTATATTCAAATTAGTTTAAAATCACCGAAAAAAAGTCCACCAAATACCATGAACTAACTGCAAATTGCACATTTTAAAATGAGTGATTATCAAATTATCATCAAATACAAGGAGGGTAGTCAGGACATGAAATTAACCTAAACCACAAAACCCTGTTACATTTAACTAAAAATGTTCAACATATGTACACGCCATAAGATATTGCTTTGCTATGTTAGACTAAAGTATCACAAATTAGTGGAGCAAGAATAAATATCAACTTAAAGGTACAAGGCCCGAAAACCCAAATCATTAAACCTCAAGCACACAAATGCGTCATAAGTAAGAAAATGATAATGAAATCATAATGATTGTCGACATGATACATATAATTAGAAGGGAAAAATCTCAAAAATGCTAAACTCAAACTTCAAAATCACTGAACCAAATCAAATTGATGGATCAAATCACATTTACAAGGACTAGGGTTTTCAGAAATTTATTTTTTACCAAATTCATGAATTTAAGAAAATTACCTAGGTTTTGTATAATCGAATTTAGATCGGTCAATTTCTTCCGAGCAATCTTCCAATATCAGCGGCGACGAGACAGTGTGAAAGCTGGGAGACGGGAGGAAGAAATAGCTTCGGTTTGATGGTCGTGCACGCGCGATGACGGAGAAGAATGTTGGTGAATGTTGAGAAGAAATAACTTCTGCCCGTCGTTCTCATCCCCAAATTCATAGATCTCTGAGGCGCAGCTTTGAAGATGGATTTTAAGAAATTAAACCTCTGTAGTTGAAGCACCGCGAGAGAGAGAATCAGAGATTATTGAATTGTGACGTAAGCAAAAATAAAATTGGGCTGGACTTTTAATACGTTGGGCCTGGAGCAAGATGCCCATCTTGCTCCTACGGTGTAAGGTATAGGGTCTCATATTAGCATTCTACTACAAACGGTTTAAAACAATTTTAAATGTATCACATGTTCATTATATATATATATATATATATATATATATATATATATATATAACATGTAAAATATACAAGAATCAAATAAAAATAATGAAAAAGTATATAGTATAATATTACTCTACATAGTACTATAAATTAGACCATTAAACGAGTCAAACTTCTAACAAATGTATACGTCTTTATAAATGAAAAATATAAATAATTGTTTTGTAAATTAGGCTTGATCATTAATTTAAAATAATATTAGAAAAAAAAATGTGAACATAAAATTAAGTTAGTACTCCAATTACCAATTTATCATGGAACTTTCGTCCAAACTTTCAAGTAGACAGCCTGACATTCAGACAAAAGCTTAATTGAATCCCACGTTTATGCTTGGGAATTGAATTGTAGAATAATAATTAATAAAAAAAATAATAAATCTTGCAATAATAAGTTATACTGTTAATCACTGTATTGTATATCATAAAAGCACGAGATTCATAATCATCATTCACGTGATGCACATGCCCATTGTCATTTGATTTGATAATCATTTATATTTACCCTTTATTATTTTTTATTTTTTTTAATTTGTAAAAATTAATTTATTATCATCAACAAAAAATCACTATTAATAAAAATACATTTTAATTATTTGAATTGAGTTGTATCGCACCAATTTGACTTTGACTCGAGGCTTGGTCAAAATAAAAAATACTTTGCTTTCTAATTTTTAATTAAGGCTAAATTCCGACACAAGCAACATGCAATAAAATAACTAAAAAATGGATCGGAATCTAATGTGATCTTGAATAATAGTAGAATCTACTTATTTAAGTTAGTAAAGCTGATTTTTAAATCAAAAGTATATTTTTTTTTGTATAAAACGTAAAAAAAAAAATTGATGTAATTATACTACTTGTGTCCCATTTTAATAGTTATACTTCTTTTTGTTATTTGTAAAAAAAGTGTGATCATTGTGTTTGAACAGAGGTAATATATTATAGTATGACATTAATTAAAAAAAGTGCATCTATTAATACTACTATTATAGAACAAAGAGAGTCAATATTTGTAAAATATTTTACAATCAAGTGTATTTCAATTTATTGTTTTGTCATATGTATATTTATTAGTTTTGTGTTCTTATTTTATTTTTATTTAAGTTGAAAATAAAATAAACGCGTTTTATCAAATGATTCAAATGTGGACCGACCCTACCAATCCTTCCAAAAGAGAGTAATGCCTTGGATGATTGGTTCATGACTATTTTTGTCCATGAGCATGAAGCATGATAATTTGATTCTTCGTAATGAAAATTCACATTATTTTTATTTTTTGAAAAGGTTGTCCGTGGTTTGACATTATTAACTCTTAATAAATTAGGTGAAGAAAACAAATTATAAATATTAAAAATAAAAATTGACTTTTTGAATTGTCAACTTGCAATTCCCTTCTTAGATGTTGAAAGATATTTACAATTGATTTTTTTTATAAATATTTTAAAATTAAATATTAAAAAATAATACTCTTATAAAATTGAAAAATTCGGGCCAGTCAAGTCGATTGGGCCAATATTGAGTGTGGCCCACTTAGCTGGTCGACCCTTTTGTACCGGGCCAAAAAAGTCCATATATTCGGGCCATAAAGTTTTTGGCTCAACACAGTCCAAATCTGTCAAAAAATATCAAGTTAGGCTATGTTTTTTTGTATAGGAGAGTGGATTCAATTGAGATTTTAATTAATTTTTTTGGACTTTTAAAAGTGAATGGATTTTTGTGGACTTTTAAATTTATGAAGTAAGAGTTTGATTGACTTTTTTTATTGACTTTCATGGATTTTCATAGACGTCATAATAATTGAGAAATACATTTTTTAATTGATTTACATGAATTTCCATAAACTTGTATATATAAAAAAAATAAATTAATTCATGGAGAACAAATATTGTTAATATATTAATTTCCATAAACACATATTGTGTTGTATTGACTTTTGATTTTTTTATCTATTTAATTTTTTTTTACTTTATTATGTTTATTTATATATTTTTTAATTTTTATTATTTTTTTAATAATTAATTAATCAATATTTTTTTTATCTATTTCGTATTTTAAAACTTTATTATGTTTATTTATATATATTTTTAAGTTTTATTATTTTTTTAATAATTAATTTGTCAATTAAAATAGAAATCAGTAGAAATCTCGTAAATTTAAAGGAGTTCTTTTGTATTTTTGGGTTGAAATCAATAGAAATGCATTGACTTTTAAAATCTTTTAAAATCCATTGAATTGTGCATACTTATAGATTTTAATAGACTTTTTAAAATTGAATTGAATACCTCCAGATTTTAATTTAATTTTAAAAATCAAGATTGAATACCTTTGACTTTAAAAATTTAAACAAATCCTACAAAGTCTTAAACGAATACACCTCTCTTAGTTTCCGTTCATTTCAGTTTAGTTCAGATCGTTATTAGTTTCAGTTCACTTCACTTCAGTTCAGTTTCATTAAATTCGTTTCAAAATAAATTAAAATAAAATAAATAAAAAATAATATGCTTCTATAATTTTAGTTACACAATGTTAGAATATTATTAATATTTTTTTAAAAAATATTTAACAATTTATAAATATTATTATTATTTTTATAAGAAAGTCAATTCAGTTTAGATCAATTCAGTTCACTTTAGTTCAAATTCATTAAGTTAAATACAATTAAGTTCAACAAGTTTCAGTTCAAGATAAAAAAAGAGACTTAATCATAATAATAAAAATATATTTTTTTAAATAGAAGTTTACAATATTAGTTTTTTTTTTCAATTTAAAGTACAATTTTAATATTAATTTTTTAAATTTACTAATAATTAATATTTTATTTTTTAACTTTAAAATTAATTTGTATTTATTTATTTATTTGTAGTACTCTCTCCATGGCAATTTTTATTGTACAACTAGGTGCACAATGTATTGTACACTTAGTATTAATCATATAGATGATTTTATTGTTAATTAATGAAGATTAGTGATAAATGTATTATGAATATTTGATTGTTAATTAATGAAGATTAGTGATAAATGTATTTTGAACGATGATTTTTTTGTTATGTAATGATTTTATAATTATTGAATGAAGATTTATTATTTATGCATGTATTTTGCAAGTTATGCATGTATTTTCTAATAATGATTATTTATTTTTATAATAAATATTTTAATGAACTTTCATATTTAATTGAGCTTTGTATATGATGTTACTCATATGTACACGGTAGACAGGTTGTCTCTACATCCCATAATAATTGTCACCCTAGTATGGACACTTATGAAATAATATTATTATATTGTTGTTGACCAAAATAAATGTGTATTGTGGTTTTTTTAGTGGGAAATTAATTTTTGTTAGTTAAAAGTGATGTAATTTTAGAAATATTATGTTGTTTTAAGGATATATAGTGTAATGATAGTTTCATTTTTTGGGATGCGACAATTAAATAGAGACGGGACGATTCAAAAAGAAAAGTGTGACAACTTTAATTTAATGGAACAAAAATACTATTGTCCCATAAATACTATTTTTTATCAATAACGAAGAGTAATACACTAATACTTCCTCTTTTATAAACTAATTGACACATTTTCTTTATAAATTACAAAAGAAATAAAGAAATGTGATAATTACTTTGGGCTATAGGGAGTAGTATTTTTCTTTACCATTTTTTAAAACAAGAAAATGAGACGATATAACCGAGTCGGGTCGGCCATGACACTTGTGCCCGCCTCTCATGAAACCCGAAATTATCACACAGCAAGAGTCTTGCGGATGATCACTCGTGTGCAACCCTATAAACGGTTCAAAAAGAAAAGTATGACAACTTTTATGAAACAGAAGTACTATTGTCTCATAAATATTTTTTTTTTATCAATAATGAAGAGTAATATTTCCTCTTTTCTAAACTAATTGACACATTTCTTTTATAAACTACAAAAGAAATAAAAAAAAACGTGATAATTACTTGTTATATAACCGGGTCGGGTCGGCCATGACACTTGTGCCCGCCCTCACGAAATCCGAAAATATCACACAGCAAGAGTCTTGCGCGTAACCACTCGTGTGCAGCCCTATAAACGGTCCAAAAAGAGAAATGTGACAACTTTTATGAAACAAAATTACTATTGTCCTATAAGTACTATTTTTTATCAATAATGAAGAGTAATACTTCCTCCTTTTTTAATTAATTGACACATTTTTTTTATAAATAAAAATAAAATAAAAAATGTTATAATTACTTTGGGCTACAAGTAGTATTTTTCTTTACCATTTTTTAAAACAAGAAAATGAGACGATATAACAGGTCGGGTCGGCCATGACACTTGTCCCTTTTCAATTTGTTCCCCGTGCGTGCAAGGGTATTCTCGTCATTTCATAAAAAGAAAGCCAATCATAACTGTGTCCTTTCACACAAAGCTAAAAGGCGGCTTTCTTCACGAGCATTGTCGTCTCTCTCTCTCTCTCACTCTCTCTATAACGTTCACGCATAAAGTATTTTTTTTCCCTGATACGTTTATGGTGGAAACATATATAATTCGTCACTCACTCAGTTGAGTTTCTTCACGGGGCCTGCTGCAACTATCGATTCCCGTGATCAATTTCTCGCCACGTCACCTCCTCGCGAAGATTTTTTTTCCCCCGATTTTTTCCCCGAGCTTTATAGGGAGGGGAAATCAGCTGGTTTTCATGGAGCGTTGATCGGGAATTCGGATCGATCGGCGCCGGAGGAGTCATGGATTTGCCGATTATGCACGACAGCGACAGGTACGAGCTGGTGAAGGATATCGGGTCGGGTAATTTCGGGGTGGCCCGGCTCATGAGGGATCGCCAGACGAACGAGCTCGTCGCCGTCAAGTACATCGAGAGGGGCGAGAAGGTAATTTTGACCTAGGGTTTTTTGGGGGTCACTGATGAAATTGACGAATTTAGGGAATGTTGAATTGTGGTACAGATCGATGAAAATGTGCAGCGAGAAATCATCAATCACAGGTCTCTCAAGCACCCTAATATCGTCAGATTTAGAGAGGTGGAAATTAGAAATTGATTTTATTTCCCCCAAATCCATTCGTGTTTTTTCGATTTTGAAAAGCTTAAATTATTCGAGTTATTGAAGGTCATACTCACACCGACTCATTTGGCTATCGTCATGGAGTACGCTTCCGGGGGAGAGCTTTTCGAGCGTATATGCAATGCAGGGAGGTTCAGTGAAGACGAGGTACTGTATATTCTCGATTTCACCTGTGTGAAGTTGACGAGTGGCGAATTATGATCTTCGTAATAGATGGGTTAACTTGTGGTTGCAGGCGAGGTTTTTCTTCCAGCAGCTGATATCAGGGGTCAGCTTCTGTCACTCCATGGTACTTGCCCAAACGATTTTCTTCTAATCACCATCGCGCGTGTTTATTGTCTTAACACTCTTTTGATTACTCTTTGGGAAGCAAATATGCCACCGCGATTTGAAACTGGAGAATACGTTGCTCGATGGAAGCCCAGCTCCTCGACTAAAAATTTGCGATTTCGGGTATTCCAAGGTATGTTTGTGAACCATCTTAATAAAAAATTACTTAATTTCATCTGCGTAAAAATCGTGCGCTCGTGTTATTTCAGTCCTCGGTTCTTCACTCACAGCCGAAGTCAACAGTTGGTACCCCTGCATATATTGCTCCTGAAGTGTTGCTTAAAAAGGAATATGATGGAAAGGTGTTTATTTTATAAATACATGTATTGTTGAGTCCAAATCGAACCGTTGTTCTAATATTTTTGTCTTGAATTTGCATTTAGGTTGCGGATGTGTGGTCCTGTGGAGTGACTTTATATGTGATGTTGGTCGGTGCATATCCATTCGAGGACCCAGAGGACCCCAAAAACTTCAGAAAAACGATACAAGTTCGCTTCTATTTGCTGTGTTTTGGGATTATGATTTCATGATTAGTTACCTTTCTTTCGTATCTACTTAACTTAGTCATGTATGTGTCTTGGCAGCGAATCTTGAACGTCCAGTACTCAATCCCAGATTATGTGCATATATCGCCAGATTGCCGTCATTTGATTTCAAGAATATTCGTGGCAGATCCCGCAAAGGTCACTTCTTAACCCGTTTACGAATCAATATATTACTGTACATATGCAGGTGTTAATTTCATTAGAAAGGAATGAATATCAGTTTATTTTGAAAGATAACTGGATTCTTTTTTGGGGTAATTACAAAAAGTACCACAGGTTTGGGTTAATTACAGAAAACCCTGATATGTTTTCAAAAAGCTTTTTGACAATTTTTATAATTAACCTAAACCCAGGGGTAGTTTTGTGTTTTTTACTAATTCAAGACTGTTCTTCATAATTCATAAATCCTAGTTCTGAGGGGTAATTTGTAATTTCTTTTTTTCAAGGGTATCTTTTGCAATCATCCCTAAATGTAATTCAAAAGATACCTATATACTTTGGTTTTTGTAATTTCATTATCAACTTACGTTGTTGGGCAGAGAATCTCAATCCCAGAAATAAAGAAACACGAATGGTTCTTGAAGAACCTTCCCACGGACCTTATGGACAATAACACAACAGACAATCAGTTTGAAGAGCCTGAGCAACCTATGCAGAGTGATGACGAAATCATGAAGATAATAACAGAGGCTACTATCCCACCTGCCGGCACAAACAGCCTAAATCAATACCTCACAGGTAGTTTGGACATTGACGACGACATGGATGAAGATCTGGAGAGTGACCCCGATCTTGATATCGATAGCAGTGGAGAAATCGTCTATGCCCTGTGAATCGATTAAGCTACATAACTTACATGTATTTTTAAGATTTGTTTTTTCAAGTCAGGAAGAAAAGGGTGGGGGTTGTAGATGTAATTTGTGTGATATATTATTCTGTAATTTATGATTCTAATATCAGTAGGACACAATCTGAAATTTAAATAAAGCTGTTTATATCACAACAAAATTCAGGTTTATTGAACATAAGCTGTTACCATGGTAAAAAAAAAGTCGAAACTCGCAACTAAGGTTCATTAAAGTACCGTTTTTAAGGAAACAATGGAACAGAATGGAGCCCGGTGTTTTCCGGAATACCCATCATCAAGTTCAGATTTTGTAATGCCTGACCAGATGCTCCTTTCACGAGATTATCGATCTGCACATTGGTCCCTTGGAGGTTAGGGAAAAGAAAAGAAAAGAAAAGGTTCGTAGTAAATCCAAATGTACGAAGAACTTACAACAGAGATAATTATTGCTCTACCCGGGATCCGATCTGGAAACACGTTCACCAAGCAATAATTGGATCCTCTAACATGTCGAGTGTGAGGGATTTCGTTCTTGTTTAGCACAATGACAAATTCCTCATTCTGTAGAATAAAATGTGTGTAAAATAATTGAAGATTTTCGACTGTAAAATTGATATCATAGAGGAAAACAACTGGTTATTTACCTCGTAAAAGCTCCTCAAATGCTCATATAGATCCTCAGTTGATGCTCCATTGGCCATTTTTACATATATAGTAGATTGCATTCCACGGCTCTTGAAGACAACGGGGTAAGAGTTAGATAATTACAACTAGAATGAAATCAACTTCGTACAATTTGAGAGCAGCTATAAGTAATGTTATTACCATTGGCATTAAATGTGGGGTGAAGCTGACGGTAACTTTAGAATTCGCAGCCTCTGATAATCCTTGTTCAATTTCTGGCACTGGAATTTACCAAGTCACTTAATTAGTTGAAAACATTAGGCTAAATACGGTATAATTTAACAAACCCCCCTCTTTTTTAAGGGCATTTTTACAATTCCTAAATCCAATAAAGTTACCTCGTTGGAAGTAAATTGTACCAAAATTCAATAATTACTAACCATGGCGATGCCTGGTTACACCATAAGAATGGATTCCTTCTGCTATTTCAGTGTACAAATTTGCCTCCTTGGCCCCACGTCCTACATGGATAATCAGTATGAAAAAATATTCAGTTACAATCAAACCAAAACTTCTTTTTTTTTTAATCAAGGGCTATGAACATTAAATTCAGAACCTGCTCCGCTAACACCAGATTTTGAGTCGATGATAATATTCTCAAGTTCAATGAGATTGGCCTGCAAGCAAAAGAAAAATGGATTATTACGAAAAACTACCCCTAAATTTGCAGTATAGTATTTACTTCAGGGTATGGTTCTGTTCACATTTTGTCCCCAAGAAAGACGAGTGATGTAAATGTAAAATGCGAGGCAAAAGTTGGGGGTAAAAATTGTGAAGTTTAGAGAAATTGCAGGACGTAATCAAAATCAACCTTTATCATTAAAATTTAAAACAAAGTAACTATTTAGTGTTTGTAAAGCAAACCTTTATCAAGGGGATAAGAGGAAGCTGAACAGAAGTTGGGTAACAACCGGGATTCGCAATAACGCGGCCACTTTGAATTTCGGATCTAGATATCTCCGTCAATCCATATATACTTTCTTTCTGCATTTATCATTACACATAAATAGATGTAAACAAAAAAAAGGGCATTCGAAGTGTATAAACGAGTTGTGCCATGCAAAATAAAACTCGGACCTGTAATTCTTGGGCCTTGTGAGGCTGACCATACCATTCCTTATACTCATCAACATCTCGGAGCCGAAAGTCCTACATAAATATACCGTCGTTGAAAATTCAGAGTAAGATAGCATGCTTATGGTAGGTAATATTGAATTACTAAATACCGCAGAGAGGTCAACTATCTTCAAATTACTCGGGAGACCTTTGATAATTTCCTGTCGGAAAAATATTTACGAAAAATGTTACTCCACTTCAAGATACTAGGATCAAAAACACGTGATGGAAAATTATATATAAACAAAACCTGAGTCGTCCCATGAGGCAAGCAACAAAACACGGCATCAACATTGGTGAAATCTGCATCCTTGATTGCAATCAAGTCCGGCAAATCCTACAGAGTCGCATGTAATGAAAAGTTTGAGACATTGCTTGCTAAATTTAGGGAACGACAAATAATACACGTTACATACTTGCTTGAACAAATGAGGAAAAACTGATCCAATCGACAACCCAGCTTTCCTATCGGCTGTCATCAGAGTTATTCGAAAGTTGGGATGACCCGAGAGTAGCCTAATTATCTGAAACACGAAAATGCACTCACGGCTAAATCACAAGAAACACATTTTTCATACACAAATGACACACAAATGCTTGATAGATACCTCAGAGCCAGTGTAGCCACTTGCCCCGAGAACCCCGATTCGGAACTTTTCGGATTCACGGGTCTTCGATTCTTCCGATTTCAAGCTCTGTGGTATCGACGTTGTAATCGAAGCTCTTGTACAGAGCCTCCCAACATTCAAATTCCTGACAGAGTCCTGCCGAAAAATAAGGGATCGAATCATTTGTCATATATCTCCATTATCACCCCAAGAATTTCACAACCCATATGCTAAAATTAAAACAAAAAAAACATCTTTTAATTGATTTGATACAAAGCTAAATAGCCCAGAAATCTATTACTGAAATGCGGAAAAAATAAAAATTATAAATGAAATTATATGGATCAGATTTCAAGTAATCACCTGGTGTTTGCCTCGATCAATGCCGATTGAGATTGAGTTGAAGGAAGATAAAGAACCCATTTTTTAGGGTTTTAGCAGAGAATTATCTGTCGATTTTATCGCGAGTGAAATATTTGGTAACGTGAAAAATTGAGAAACACTAAGAATACAAGTCTCGTCTTTTGTCGTTGCGGCGAGAGCATGTATTTACTATTTACATTTCCTAACATTATATTTTGAAAATATATAAAATCATTAAAATTTTATTTTAAAATAATTTATATTGTTAAAAAAGTTTTTTTTATAATTATTTTAAAATCACTTTGTAATCCTTAAATGGCATTTAAATTTTCTAAACACTTATTTAAATAATATTTTAAATTATTTTAAATTTTATTTTTAAACATTTTTAAACATTTAAAATAATTAGAGAGGAAAACACACACAGAGTAAAATAATGTCTTTCTTTCTCATTCATGATCATATACTCCACTATAATGTAATTTGAACTCCACTTTACCGCTGTGTGGAATTTGATTATTGTACGTAGTAATTAACATATGAGGTGTCTTGAATATCAATGATGTTTTGTACAAAAATACATATTTTTTGGAAGTTAAAAAACCAAAATATTAATAAAAATTTAAATAAGTCATAGTAATATTTTGACTCAATAAAAAAAAATAGCACAAAACCCTTTGGCATGAATCAAGAGAAAAAATCGAGAGAACGAGCAAGTGAATCGGAAAAAGTCGAGCAAGGGGTTGCCGTCAAGTAGAGCTGAGGTGACGACAGATGTCGAGTATGAGTTATTAACTATTCAAATTAAATAAATAAAATATAAAATTTACAATTTTCATATTCAATTGAAACGAACATGTTTCAAATGGGACAAGGTTTGAACACACATTTCTTGTTTGGTAGTGGAATTTAACCACAACGAAGCATAGTGTGTAATTTAATATTATATAAGAAAATCAATTACTCTAAAAAATCACTTCCATTGTGCCGTATCCAAATTCAAATAAATCAGATAAATATCAACGGCTATACTTTATATTTTGTTCTTACTTATAAACAAAGCAATACTGTTCTTTATTTATCATTGAACTTATTCTTACTTTTTATTGTTGCACGTACGTATGATCATGAAAGTGCAATAGTAAATTTTTTGATCACCAACTTATATAAATAATGGAATCGTTGGTGTTAGATATATAAATGTCGTTGCTATTGTGTTCTTAAAAAATAAAAAGCATTTTTTTGATCACCAAAACTGCTTTACCTTTTATTCTTCTGTTTGTCTTTTTTTCAGGCAGTCAAAAATCATCTACTCTACATTTCACTCGATTCGATTTACAAATTTAAAACACTCAACACGTACAATGGCTGAACCCATTTCGACGGTTATCGGGACTGCAGTTGTGACGACCATCGTGACGTCAGCAGTAGAAGCGATAAGAAATCTCCTGCTCGAGGAATCGAAGACGACGATGGTCGGGCTTCAACAGAGCCCAAATCGGTCGCAACCTCAACACAATACACGCGTTTTTTATCGACGCGGACAGGCGGTCCGTCAACTCCGCCGCCGCTCAGACATGGCCGTTCCTGAATTTACAAGGACCCTAAGCAAAATTTTGTATTAAAGTAGTAATAAAAAATTACGTTCTTTTCTAAATAAAATAAATAACGTGCAATTTACTATAAATCACTTTCAATTTACGTGCATTTTACTATAATTTAATAAATTACGTTTAATTTACTTGTATTTGTTAATCTAGAGTATAATGTAATTTTATTATTATATTAAGAAATACTAAAATTATTGTTGTACTACATTAAACTTTTAAAACGTGCATTTTACTATAATTTAATAAATTACGTTTAATTTAGTTTCAACGTGGATTTTACTATAATTTAATAAATTACGTGTTTAATTTTACAATTTTACGTGTATTTGTTAATCTAGAGTATAATGTAATTTTATTATAGTAATAAGAAATACTAAAATTATTGTTGTAATACATTAAATTTTTAAAAAGTGCAATCTACTATAATTTACGTGCATTTTATTATAATTTAATAAATTACGTTTATTTTACGTGTATTTGTTAATTAAAATATAATGTAATTTTATTATAATATTAAGAAATACTAAAATTATTGTTTTATTACATTAAATTTTTAAAAAATCATAAAATTCTATTTTTTTCTTGCAAATTAAAAAAAAGTTATCAAAAATTAAAAATGATAGAAAAAAATTAAAAAAAATATCAAGAATTTAATAATTAATTCTCAATTATTTTTAATAAGCACTTTATTTTTTTTAAATAACTACGTATTTTAAAAAGAAAAAATTCTCCGCTCAAAATTGGATCGGCGAGCTCATGCACCCGGGCGGAGAACTTGCTCCTTGAGTTCGACCAGGGGATGAATTCCCAGACAGGCAAGTTTTTCAATTCTTTGAGAAGGCGCGCGTGCTTTCCGGTGACTCTTCACTGCATCGCCATCGAGGCGATGAACATCAATACAGATCTCAACAACCTCATCGCGAGGTTGGAGGCGATCTCTCGCGGAGAAAGCAGCAGCAGTAGCCATACCCAAAGTCGTAATGAGTTGAGGATAACTTATCAGTTTGAAACTGAAAGGAATTTCGTGGGTATGGAAGAGAATCTGAACAGGTTGATAACCTTTGCTAAGGATGAAGCTGAGAAGCCTGTTGTGTATGTATACGCTATGGGGGGTTTGGGAAAAACCTCCCTCGCTAGAAAACTGTTCAACAGTGAGGAATTGAAGTTTTCGTTTCAAGCAAAAGCATGGGTGTGTGTAACCCGAGACTTCAATTACAAAAGTGTCTTATGCCAAATCCTAGATGGGCTAATCAAGAGTCAAAATAAAACCTACACACGGCTTCAAATATGGTGGAATATGAATTAGTCGACAAAATTCATAATTTTATGATGCGATCAAGATCGTTGATTGTGCTTGATGATATGTGGGAGACGGAGCAGTCGGATATCTTGAAGAAGGCATTTCCTGTTATCGAGAATCGATGCAAAATCCATCATCATATATATATATGAGCGTGTTGCTTTGATTATTTTCAGGAAAATATATATATTTGGTGCAAAATTTGTGCAAATTTATATTTATTTATTTTTCTATAATATTTGAAATTCAAAATTTATATATATATTTAATTCAAATATAGATATAGATGTATTTATTTTCTAAACGTAATTTTTAATTCAAATTTTTTCTATATATTGTTTAAGCTATGATATGCTTACATTTTAACTACTACTCAATACATTTTTTATATAATTATTGATATTTGTTTCGAATTGAAATTTTAAAAATAATTGATTTATCATAAAAAATATGTATTTATATTTTTTATTTTGTATTATAGTTTAAATTTTATATATTGACAAATTATATATATGTGCACATGAATAATTAAATTAAGTGTAAGAAACATTTAATTCCTAAAGTTTTTATAAAAGTTGTACTTAGCTCTAAATTTTGATAAAATGCATTAAATACTCAAACTTTTGCTAAAAGTTAAATTTTATTCAATTTTTATTATTTCAAAAAAAATAATATTCATGATATATTTTGAAATAATATTCATGAAAATAAATTTTAATTGAATATTGCATTTGAAATAATATATTTATGATATATTTTGAAATAATATATTTATGATTTTTTTAAAATAATATATTTATGTATTTATTTTAATAATATGAATTAAAATAATATTTCAAAAAATTAAAAAATAAAAAAAGTGACAATATCATTTATTAATACAAATTTAAATTTAATTAAATATTTTTAAAATTTCAAATTTAAAAGTAAATTTTTTTAAATAATATTTAATTTGAAATTTGAAATTAATACTCATAATACAATATCTATCATTTGTATTTTTTCAAAATTATAATTTTATTTTTATTTTTAAAAGTTTTATTTTAATTCGTATTATTAAAATTAAAAAATGATTGTAAAATAAAAGAAAAAATAAAAAATGTTGTATTTTCTAAAAATTAATTTTATTTATTTATGATTTTTTAAAAATAATTTACATATTTATATTAAAAAATTAATATTTTAAATATTAAAATTATATTTGATTTCTCTAGAACAATGTCTTCTCCTTCTCTTCGGGGCCCGGCCGTTAGAGTGTATAACAGATTTGGTAGGATGAAGAAGTTGAGGCACCTCTTCTTCTCAGATGACATGCAGATTGTAGGAGGGGGTCGGTTGACACTCGAGGGGCTGGAAAACCTGGAGACATCCCTAAATTGAGACATGTTACTTTCTACGACATCGTCAGTTTAACTTACATGAATCAGATTTCAAGTAATCACCTGGTGTTTGCCTCAATCAATGCCGATTGAGATTGAGTTGAAGGATGATAAAGAACCCATTTTAGGGTTTTAGCAGAGAATTATCTGTCGAATCGCGCGTGAAATATTTGGCCTCGGTGGAATTTTGAGCAAACACTAGGAATACAACTCCTTTCGTTGCGAGAGCATCTACCTTGTATTTACATTTCCTAATAAATCTTTTTAGTAATTTAAATTATAAATTTACTAATTTAATTCAAAATTACTATTCAATTCTAAATCTAAAGTACTTAAAAATATTTTTATTAAATTTAACAATAATGGTAAGAAATTAAACAAAATTTGATCTAACCAAATAATTACAAAATTTGATCTAACCAAATAATTACTAATGTGACTGAGCATAGAGCTTATAAACTAGTATTTGACAGTTCATAAGCTTTTAAATTTGTTTGGTAACATTTTTAAAAAAATCTTATTTTATCAAAAAATAAGTTTTTAGAGTGTTTACCATCGATATCAAAAACTTATTTTGGAGTAGGGGAAATATTCAAACCATATCAAAACATAAACATATTATTGATTTGAAAGTTGACCCACAAAAAAATATTAATTTCTTATTTTTATATTTTTTGTAATTTAATTTTTTAAATAATAATATAATTAATAATTAAAATAAAATTTAATAAAATTATTTTTAATAATAAAATAAAAATACATATCACAATATGAAATATAATTAAATATTAAATTATCTAGTTAACATTAAAAGCAAAATAAAACTAGATAATTTTTATTAGGTTTTTTAATGTCAAAAGTTATGTAGTTAAATTGTAAATTTGTAAAAATGTTGTTATTTATAAAAATAGTATAAAATTGGTATAAAAAAATATTTTAAAAATATTATTTTAAGTTTGAGTATTGATTTGTTGGAGTTAAATTATTGTAAACTTAAAATTAAATTTATTTTGAGTTTAAGTTAAATTGGAGATAAAAATTATTTTGGTCCCATAAAAAAGTCCTTTTCTCGATTTGGTCCTATTTTGTTTCACTTTCTTAATTTAGTTCCGTAAAACCCAAAACGCGATCAATTTAGTCCATTTCCAGTCAAAAAAGTCAAAATTAGCCGGAAGTCGATTGACCGATGAAGACGTGACAGTCAATTTGGAGAAATACCGCAAGAAAAATTAGTGTGATCCACGTGTCAAAGTGTGAATATTATTTTCTGTTTTCTTCTCTTTTTAATTACTTTCGTCTAATCACAATTTGACACGTGAACCGCACTAAATTTTCCTAATTTTTTATCGTATTCTCCCAAATTGTCTGTCACGTCTTTATCGGTCAACCGATTTTTGACTAATTTTGATTTTTTGAACTTAAAAAGACTAAATTGACCATATTTTGGGTTTTACGAGACTAAATTAAGAAAGTAAAACAAAATGAGACCAAATCGAGAAAAGAACTTCTTTATGGGACCAAAATAATTTTTATTTCAGTTAAATTGATTGAAGCATTTTATTGTTATTATTAATTTATTATTATTATTATTTTTGCTTAGTTTTTATGCGTATTTTTTCTTCTTCTTTTAATCTCAGAGCGTGATTTTCTTCACTGCTAGCGCACTTCAAAGCGTAATCTATGCGTATTTATTTATAAATGATTCTTATAAATGGTAATAGAACCTTATACAAAGAACCTTATAAATGGTAATGGCCATCCTTATACAAAGAACCTGCAATTTTTAAACTAGAGAAAGAAGCATAGATTAACCTTCATATTAAATCCTCTCTGAGAGTTTGAAATAAGTAAAAACCCTCCTCCTTATTCCGGGCTTGGGACCGGCCGTGTGATGATTACGGGCGGAGTTAAAAACTTTTTTTTTTTTTTTTAGAAAACTACTCAGTTAAACTCCTACTGTATTATTTAGTGTCAAAAGTCCATTTTAAAAAAGTCAGCCACAACGGACCATCTTGAAACACTACAAGGCCTTTTTTTACCAAGTTACTCAGATATTATAATTTAGTACTCTAATCGACTGCTACCAAGTTGCCGAACATTTTTTTTTACTACTTTTTGAAGAATACCTTGATTGCGGTTGTTCAATGTGGCTGTCCGAAAATATTTTTTATATAACTCAGAAAGTCTTTTGAAAGTAGTTTGGCCTAATAAAGTCTTTTGAAACTGAACATTTTGAAAAATAGTCTTTTGAAATTTTGTTGCGGCAAAAGGTGGTACCTTTGCTTCAATGAACTTCCATTTGCTAGTGGAAGGTTCGTGATGTTATCTTGGGCCTACGAAAAACACGAAACGAATGCTCTTATTGACACTTGTCGGCTTTCTCGTAGAAAGAACATCAGGAGACCCAAATTTTATGTTGTTACCAGCTGCCAAATTAATTGTCTACTCTACAGCGTCATATATACCTGTCCTAGCGCTTGGAGACAAAGTGCTCTTAGGGCTCCTTCAGAAAGGTCCACATGAAGATTCCTCCTGAAAAAATCGAGAAAGCGACTCTAAATCGATAAGCAAAAACACATAACAAGAAGAAACCTGAGTCCGTTTGGCATCTGAGGGAGGAAGTGTCGCACAGCACGATCAAGGTAACCATCAGCCTTTAAGAAAACATCAATCAACGACACATGAGAAGAATACATTCCAAGCACATACATTTTAGTAAAGCACATTAAAATACTGGATAATAAAAATCTTTAACCAACCCCATAGGAACTGGAAAATAATCTTCGCATTCTAGATTGTGAAGAAGACCACTCAATGTCGAACCTCCTGCAGGAAACAACTGATGCAACATTAATATCATACGGTAATCAGAGGCACAACAAACAGATTTAGGACAATTAAAAAACCATGCTGTGCCTGGTTCTTGTAATTGTCGTAGCTTCTTGCCCAGCCATCACGACTATTCTCCTTCCATCAATATGCGGTCGGGTGCCTGGTCTATCTGCAGCATGCTCTTCTAGATCGGTCACCTTCGCTGTCAGAACCATCAGATTCAGACGAGAGACGACATTCACCTAGATTTGATCTGTTCAAACACCAATGTAGCAGATTAGTAATACGAGGCACAACTACGGCACTGTTAATTCATTTTGCTAACCTTCAAAAAAAACTTTTGGTATGTGGGCATGCCCTGAATAATAACAATCTTTAACCAATCCCATAAGTACTGGCAAATAATCTTCTAGATTGTGAAGAAGATCACTCAATGTCGAACCTCCTGCAGGAAACAACTGATGTAACTTTAATATCATACGGTAATCAGAGGCACAACAAACAGATTTGGGAAAATTACAAAACCATGCAGCTGTGTGTTGGTTTTCCTCTCTGATTCTTGTAATTGTTGGAGCTTCTTTTCCAGCCATCACGACTATTCTCCTTCCACCAGTCGATACAAAGCATCCCATGTCCTAAAAAAGTCAAATTAAAAGGGAAATATATATATATATATATATATATATAGAGAGAGAGAGAGAGAGAGAGAGAGAAGAGAGAGAGAGAGAGAGAGAGAGAGAGAGAAGAGAGAGAGAGAGAGAGAGAGAGAGAGAGAGAGAGAGAGAGAGAGAGAGAGAGAGAGAGAGAGAGAGAGAGAGAGAGAGAAGAAAGTCGTTTATGAATTGATTCTAAGCTCAATCAATGAAGACACAGAAGGATGTAAATGTGCTTACCTACCGGTTTCGTTTCTCAATGATCACAAGGCAAATAGTTGAATCATCAATTCATTTCCTGCTGTTAATTTTCTGCACAAACTCAAAATAAGGATCAAAATCAAACAACAAAATCGAAATAAAATAAAATAAAATGAAAATCAACGTACATCAATATGCTTGAGTCGGGTGCCTGGTCTATCTTCAGCGTGCTCTTCTGTGATCAGAACCATCAGATTCAGACGAGAGACAAACCAACCATGTACGAACTGAAATTGTGTATTTTGTACTTGATTCTACCTAGAATAGGATAGTAAAGGGTAGAGTACAAAGACTTAACACAATTTGGAGATTCTAAAGAAAACTCTTTTGTATTACTTGTAAAGGGTTGAACCACTTACAAACACATCTACAAAATTCTAGCGAATCTTGTAGAAAGGTCACACGACCAAAAACTAAGTTTATGTAGAACTAATCTAGCGACTCGTACTACCAAGACTAAACTGACAATAGAACCGGAGCTTTCTAGCGAAGTCTCTCGGTCTACAAATTTTCTCTCTCTAGAAAATGTCAAATCAAATCGTTAGTAATGAATTCCAACTACCCGCTATTTATAGGTGTCGAGAAATAGGGTTTCCGGAATTCACGCTTAATGGGCCGAGCCCAAAGCATCTTCATGGAATATTCGAGATTCCATTTTTCCGTGCTTGACGAACCCAGCTCTACGCACTGCCACACTAGCGTGTCTTCGTGCTTCAAGCTTGTGGCGGGCATAGCTGGAATACTTGACGTATTTCGTTGGACTACAATTCTTCTAGCGAAGTCTTCTAGTCATACCCATAGCTGGCTTCATTCCTTAGCAGTCATTCGTCCAGCTGTATGTATAGCTATGCTTGCTCCGCGTCCGTCAAGGTGTTAATCCTGATTCAATGTCTTCACGGTAAGACTTGAACTCTCTGATTTGTAGTGCGTTGATAAACTCGCAATTCTCTCTGATCCACGTTGAACCACGTTGATAGAATAGCTCGTTCTATGCTTACGCACTGATGCAACTCCATGTTGTTTGTAGTGATCAAGTCTGCTTGCTCCATGCTGATGAACCATGGTCACGCGTTGAGCCACTTGTTAATTCCACAGTATACCCAGCTCGTTCTATGTAGACCTAGCAGACTTGTATGAATTAATGAATGGAAAGCATACAAACATGAAACATGAAGTTACTACAAAACAAAGTGTATAGTTCAACGTAGTTCAAACAAGAACAACGTGGTTCTATGTTGAACTAGGAAGAACTACACACTAACAATCTCCCCCTTTTTGAGTCAACTTCATAAGCGGGGGTTCGTAGAGAAGCTCCCCCTCAAACTAGTATCATACTCAAAAAGTTCAACGTTGAACAGGAGACAAAATAAACATAGTCATACGTAATACAAAGCATATGAGATAAACATGCATACGTAGAGTAAGGTAAGATAGCAAAAATAATCACAAGGCTCAAACTGAGCAAAACACCATTGTAGCAATCAAACGAAGGACAGAGTTAGACGTGCCAATAATGAAAACAGAGAATATATGTTCAAAAACGTAGAGCTGGGTAAGAAAACACTTGTTAAATGGTTATTGGCTTGCTTCAGCTTCTGAGTCCTCGGGCGGCGTATGAGCACGAAGATCCTTCTCCGATCCTTCTTCGTCCGACGTCTCATCAGCCAACTTGCGCTTCTGCGTTGTGGGTTTGGGCTTGTTCTTGGTAACAACTTGCTTTCTACGTTGGCCCAACATTTTGTTCATTGCAACCTCCTTCTTGCTGAGCGTAGCAGCACCACCTGGACCTGCAACCATTAAACCTTTACCTCCACTTGTCTTGGGCGTAGCAGCAGGAGCAGTTTTGGTGGGCGTTTCTTTGGTGACGCCCGTTTTGGTAACCTTAAGTTTTGGCATTTTTGGCCTGTCAGCCGTAGGAGCAAGAACCTTTTCTTTTTCAACTTCCTTGGTGCCCGAAGAGCCAGCACCCTTGGCCTTTTCATCCTTTTTCACGGCATCCAACTCCTTCACCGTGCCATCCGCATTTTTAACAAGGCCGCCATGCGCATCACCGGCCTCCTTCCTACTCTTCTTATGCGCAGCACGCAATGCCTCCACCTCATCAACCTCAATTTCTTCCACCTCCTCTTCCGCGTCCACTTCACTGGCCTTTCTTTTTCCACTCTTCTTTTTGGCCTCTGTGGGACGGTCATCAGCGTTCCTCGATGCCTCCATCTGTTCGGCCACGAGGTTGACAATACCAGTCAGACGCGCATGAAGCATTTTTAAAGGCCCTAGATCAGCGTACGAGGACCCATCTCCCCCTAGACGAGCCGCTCGACGGGCTTTACGGTGAATGTGGGCGGAGAGACGGGCCACTGCATCTATTGTGCCACGTAGCTGTACAAAGTCCTGGAGAAGCGAGGTCGGCTCACAAAGATACAACTCGTCCGACGAAGAGTCAGAGTCGTCTGACGAAGAGTCAAGTGCAACATCTATGTTTCTCTTCGTAGCGCGGCCAGACTTGGCTCTTTTTCCTTTGCCACGTGCTGCATGTTGGATTTGCAATGGAACGGCTTGTGCAGCGGTGAACAAGGCACGATCTGCCTCCATATTTCCCAGTCTACGCCATGGCAGATCTTTAACCTTGTGAGGTGCCAGGTACTTAGAGTCAAAACGGAATGAAGTGAGGGGAATCAACGGCTCATCGTCCTTGTCATACTCGAAGCCCTGGCTGACTAGTACAGCGCTGATCAGATGGGGGCATGGTAGGTTTGACTGGGCAATTTCAGCATCGGACATGTCCCCATACGATGCAATCTTATTAAAAACAACTTGGCCCAAATCAACCTGGATGCCACGACTCAGTTTGTACATCAGATGGAGTGCGTCAGCGTGGACCACGGAGCAGCTCGACGTAGGGATCCAGTTGTTAGCAATTATTTTGTTCAGATGAGTGAAGAACTGAGTCAACGAAGTGCAAGCCGGCTGGGCCGTAGAGGCAATACCACCAGTCACAATGAATCCCATCATTTGACTGTCAGGGTGCTGCGGTGAGGGAGCCTCCCAAGTGGCGTTGATGTGTGTACGCTTGAACATCTTGTTCAACGTACGTGGGGAGAGGTCATACTCCCGCTCACGAATAATAACCTTGCCGTACGACGGGTGACTGGGGTCACCAAAATTTTGATCGATGTGAGAGAAGACCATACGGTGGACAAAGTGAATGTAGTCCACGTCGAAATTGATGGCATCTAACAACTGCATTTCTTGCATGAACGCGTGTAGTCCGCGTCCCACCCATTTTACCTTGCCAGCGTAGTGCCGCTCGGCATTTATTTTCTGTTCAGCCAGAGAATCAAAACGATGACTCGCTGCTTCGTAGAAGAAGTCAGCCGAAAAACCTTCCCCAACGTAGCGCGCGGGAGACGGAACAACCATCCTGTTCTCCGGCACCTTATCCTCCACTTCTTCAATTGGCTCAACGTGTTGCGGGGACGGTTGAGCAGGGGAATCAATGGTGTGGGCCGTAGAACCACCATCCTTGGGTGGATTTGTATCAATCACAGCAGCAGCCACTTTTGTGGTAGCCCGTGTAGCCGGGGCAATAATGGTTGTGGTCATGCGTGCAGCAGCATCGGCCTTCTCTTTATTTTTCTTTTCAATCAAGGCAGCTGCTGCTTCGTCTGCCTTCCTCTTCTTTTCCAACTCGGCCTTACGGTTGGCCTCATTAATTTTATCTTGTTTGGCCTTGGCAATACGGTCTGCCTCAGCCTTTTTCTTCCTTTCAATTTCGGCCAAACGGTCGGCCTCTTCTTGTTCTTTCTTTTTCCTCTCTTCCTCAGCTATACGTAGCCGTTCTAACTCGGCTAAACGTTCGTCCTCCTCCTTCTTCTTTCTTTCCTCTTCTGCTCTACGAGCCTCCTCTTCCCTTATAGTTTTTTCAGCCATCATTTTCTTCCCACGGTTGGCAAGAATGGCCTTACGCACCTCACTGATTTGTGCCTCAAGTTCAGTGACTTTGTCAAAGTCTTCCTCCGCGGCTTGCGCGACTTCAAGTTTGGCCTCTTCAGCTTTTAGTTCAGTGATTTTGTCCGCGTAGAACGAGGGCAATTCATATGTGGGCTTGGCAGTAGCGGGAGATCCAGAAGTAGTCATTTTGCAAAACGGTGAGACAAAAGAATCCTGCGTAGAGCAAAGAGCAAAAGTGACAGTAGAGGTTATGAGCTGGTACGTAGAGTGTATGAACAGCAAGGGAATAAGGATTCTCTCTCTAAAACACGCAGTAGAAGGTGCACTATGTGTTTGACCGAGAGGGGTATTTATAGAGCAGCCGAAACGGTTAGAATTCTGTGGTGCTGAGCGCGCCACGTGTCAACGGGCCAGTCCAGCGTAGGAGTGAAATGAAAAATACAAGTAGTGGCGCGTTGAAGAGGGTCCATAGGACGCCAGAGGCAAGTGGAAGAAACAACTTAAACCATCGTAGCTGCAAAATAGATAAACAAGCCACCCAACGTACAACAGGAAATATAAAGCGTAGGACAACAATACTTAAAGAGAATAAACAAAAATAGACCAATTGTGACGTGAAGCAGATCAGCGTTTGGTGAGCGGGCAGATGTACATGGTGTGACGCATAACAGAGAGATATGGGCTGCCATAGAGAGTGTACAGGCTAGGTTGTGCAACGCATCAGCCGCACCTATATTTCAAAGGACAGCACGCACTACAAAATGGTGATGGGTAGAACAACGATACTTATAATGTAAAATCAGCAAACAGCACAACTAGCAAAGAGTAACACGTTAGACAGGAACGACTTTCATGAGTACTCAAAGTAGCATACGTAGAGCAGGGGCTATTACACACAACCCTTCGTTGAATTACCCAGATTTCGATTTCACAGAAAAATTATTCTTGTCCAACGAAGCCTAAGGAAGCACTTCAGGGTAGAACAGCCTTGCTTCGTAGACCAGGAGTACTCTGCAAAAATTTATAACACGAAATACAGTTAAAGACATAGCAAGCACACACAACGTGGACATACGTACCATCACACAGTGAATCAAAATCGTTGGAAAAAACATTAAGTAGAGTTATTGGAGGTAGAGTGACAGTGCTTTATGGACGGTATTGCTATTTTGGCCAGTTCAACGTGTAATCACGACCATGTCATTAGCTTTTTCAAGCATAGAGCAGGCTTATTAGTACCCAATCAGAGGGTGTTATAGATGATGTTTCCTTATGTATTTTTTTGTTTTCATCATTATATGTATAAGGCCATATCTTTTGCATTTGCCCGAAGACCAAGTCAATCAAGACCCGATCCACCGAGGAAATCTTTAGGCCGACTTTTCCTGCTAGACATAGAGCAAACTAAGTTCACTCCAATGAATTGCTTATATAGATATTTATAGAACAGTATGTCCAAATACTACGTCACTTTGCAACTGTCAACAACTAACCTCACCTTGCTCTACCTCATGGTTCCATTGACAAAATAAACGGCTGTGGGTAGAGGTAGCCAGTTGCGGCCTACTACCCTTCAAAAGGCACCCATGCAGAGAGATGTCCTCAAGGCCTTAAATCTATCCGAAGCAAGTGGTTTAGTGAAGAAGTCTGAGAGTTGATTCTCCGTAAGGACATGTTCCATTACCACCTTACCCCGTTCTACCAAGTCTCGAATGAAGTGATGTCGTATATCAATATGCTTGGTCTTTGAGTGTTGTACCGGATTCTGACTTATCTTTATAGCACTTTGGTTGTCACAATATAAGGTTAATGGCGTGCTATGAATTTGATAGTCGACAAGCATTTGTTGAAGCCATAGCATTTGGGTACAACAACTCCCGGCAGCCACATACTCGGATTCGGCGGTGGATAGAGCAATGCAATTTTGCTTCTTGCTATGCCATGAGACAAGGTTGTTTCCTAAGAAGCAACACCTTCCACTAGTACTCTTCCTCTCATCATTGTCACCGGCCCAATCAGCATCTGCAAAACCAACAAGGTAAGAAGAAGTATCTTTAGTATACCATAAACCAAGGTTGGTAGACCCGGCCACATAACGAAGGATACGCTTCACGGCAACAAGATGCTCTTCCTTTGGTTGAGCTTGGTAGCGGGCACAGAGGCACACACTATACATGATGTCTGGTCGAGTTGCTGTGAGGTAGAGCAGGCTACCAATGAGAGATCTGTAGATAGAGATATCAACATCCTTGCCCTTCTCCGCTCTACTCAGCTTGTCAGTGGTAGCAATAGGAGTATTCATGGGTTTAGCATCCGCCATATCGAATTTCTTGAGCATATTGATAGCATACTTAGTCTGAGAGACAAACATACCATCCGGACGTTGAGAAATTTGAAGACCAAGAAAGTGACTTAGCTCCCCCTCCAAGCTCATTTGAAATGAGGAAGCCATGGCATCAATAAATTCCTTAACCAAGCGGTCATGGGTAGCACCGAACACAATATCATCCACATAGATCTGAGCAATAATCATTTCATTCTTGACGATTTTGATGAAGAGAGTAGTGTCGGCATTCCCACGAGTGAACCCAAACTTCAAAAGAAAGTCCGTGAGGCAGCTATACCATGCACGAGGTGCTTGCTTCAGCCCGTAGAGGGCCTTGTGAAGGAGGTAGACATGGTCCGGCTTGTGAGGATCCACAAACCCCTTAGGTTGTTCAACATATGCTTCCTCATCCAACACTCCATTGAGGAAGGCCGCCTTCACATCCATTTGTCGTAACGGAATATTTTTGTAGCACGCCACCGCAATAAGTAACCGGATGGACTCTATGCGTGCCACAGGAGCAAAGGTCTCTTCAAAGTCTATTCCCTCCACTTGGGTATACCCTTGAGCAACTAACCGTGCCTTGTTGCGCACTATTTGATTGAACTCATTGGTTTTGTTCTTGTAAATCCACTTAGTGCCAATGACATTGACACCCTTCGGTCGTGGAACCAATGACCATACTTTGTTTCTCTCGAACTCATTCAACTCTTCCTGCATAGCCGCAATCCAAAAATCATCGAGAATGGCCTCCTTTATGTTTTTGGGCTCAATTTCGGAGACAAAGCTCATTATACCTACATCCGGAGATAGGAGAGCCAAATTAGAGAACGTGTTGGGGTAGCTAGCTGGCAATGTGTCGGTGGAGTTGGTAGAACGAGTGACACATTGATTGAGATCCCCAATCATTTGTTGGTCCGGGTGTCTTTTTCGAATATATGCAGGAGGACCCGAGTTCGGAACTCCGGTAGAGGTAGAAGCTCCAGTGGTACCCATGGCAGGGTTAGAAGGACCCCGATTCAGCCCTTCATCACTACTTTCTGTGGGAGTAGAGTCACAAGAGTTGTGAGTAGTAGGATGATCATTACCATAAGGTGGTATGGGAGACCCTACACCTTGATCTACCTCCCCCTCCACTAATACTTCTGCTAAGGGTAGAGCAGGGTTAGGCGCTTGTTGGTGCAAGGTAGATTTGGATGGACTCTCATGGAAACGAAGTTCATCGAACTTGATGTTAGTCGATTCTTGCACGGTCTTCGTTCGCAAGTTGAACACCCGATAAGCATG
Organism: Euphrasia confusa; assembly: GCA_954870475.1. NCBI lineage: Eukaryota > Viridiplantae > Streptophyta > Magnoliopsida > Lamiales > Orobanchaceae > Euphrasia > Euphrasia confusa. The sequence continues at coordinate 11,367,939 of OX940951.1, read as the reverse complement.
GCTGTTGAGGGAGTAGCCAACAAAAATGGCTCTGTCCGACCTCGCATCAAACTTCTTTAAAGCATCTCTATCATTCAAAATGTAGCATATGCACCCATAGACACGAAGATGAGCTACATTCGGTTTCTTAGAGGTGAGTAGTTCATAGGCCGTACATTGAGTCCCGGCACGAATGCTTATACGATTCACCACATAGCAAGCCGCACTCAAGGCTTCTGCCCAAAAACCCTTGGCCATACCCGCGGCCACCAACATTACTCGTGCCATTTCTTGTAGAGTCCTGTTCTTCCTCTCTACGATCCCATTTTGTTGTGGAGTCTTTGGTGCAGAGAACTCATGGTGAATCCCCTTACGAGTGCAATAGTCAACGAACACTCCATTTTGGAACTCACCTCCATGGTCACTCCTTATGCGTTGAACCCGTTTGGCATACGTGGTGCGAATTCTGCGGGCTAAGGACCGGAAAGCCTCAAACGCTTCATCCTTTGTTCCAAGGAAATTTACCCAAGTGTATCTCGAGAAGTCATCTACAATGACAAGAGTATACCACTTATTTCCCAAACTCTGTACTTCCATGGGCCCCATGAGGTCCATGTGGAGTAGCTCAAAACATTCTGTGGTGCGGTTATGGGTAGAGATAGCAGGATGAGGAGCTCGAGTTTGTTTTCCCATTTGGCATTCACCACACACTCGCTTGTCAATCTTGGGCAGGCTATCTATGCCTCTGACAGCCTTAATTTGAACCAACTTCTCAAGGTTCCGAAGGCTAGTATGACCAAGCCTTTGATGCCAGATATCTATCTCGTCATGGGTAGAGGCACTCAGGCAAGCTTCATTGATGGCATAGCAGTTGTTCTTCGCACGGGCTGCTGTAAGAATGCACTCTCCCTTAGTGTTGTACACTTCACAGCTCTCCTTATTGAACTTCACGTTAAGTTCATCATCGCAAAGTTGGCTAATGCTTATGAGATTAGCACATAGCCCATCCACCAAGAGAACATTCTTGAGTGCGGGTAGACCCTTCACATTCAATGTTCCACTTCCAATTATGCTCCCCTTTGCCCCACCTCCATAAGTGACGGGGCCACCGGAGTGAGGGACAAAATCGACCAGAGAGTCTTTGGTTCCGGTCATGTGCCTAGAACACCCACTATCAAAATACCACGTCTCCTTTGTGGTGCCCTTAGCCACTGTGAATGCCACATTGCATGTCACTTCTTCCTTTCTTTTCCATATGAGTTTTGGCTTAGTGCACGTTGCTGTGGGTAGAGCAGCTTTAATTCTCCAAACTTGGTTCGTCTTGTTGTTCGCGTGCTTAGCAATTGGTCTCCAAACTTGTTTGTAAGACGCAACAGGAGAATTTACGTCTTTGGCTCGTTTGTAACAAAAAGGTTTGATGTGCCCTTTCATCCCGCAGTAGTGGCACACAAAGATTCGCTTGTGGGGAGTAGAAGAAGTCTTCTTTTTGTGAGTAGTCAGGCCCTTAACAGGGTTTGACAGAGGGGTAGCACCGGGAGATCGGAATTTCAACGTAGATGTAATAGTTGGATTTGAAAACTTAGATCGATTAGAGACGTTCTGTGTGAAAGTTTTCTTGTCATGGGTAGACCCGGATTTACTCACGGGTAGGGCAGATGTAGAGACCGGTGTCAACGAGGACATTGAAGCATTTTGGGGCAATGGTGTGGAAGATCGTTTGAGAATTTGTACATTAGATGTAGAAGCCACATTGACTTTGGATGTATTAGCACCCTTTCGCTTGGCCTCATTAGATTTAGTGATAGCTTTATCTCTACCATGCACAAACTTAGGAAAGACATAAGGAGAATCGGAGTAGATAGAATCAAATGTTTCCTTAAATCCAAGCCCAAAGTGCTTGGTGTTAACACAGTTCAACATGTTATCAAGTTTGGAGGTGCCAGTATTAAGTTTTTGAAAGAGACAATTTGCAACATCTAGCTTGTCTTTGACTTGATAGAGCTCCTTGGTACGCATAGCATAGCCTTCTTCCATCTTGGCAAGGGAGTCTCTCAGAAAGTCTTTCTCCGTGTCTTCCTTCTTCACAATGGCTTCCAGTTCACTAGCCTTCTTCAATGCTCTCTCCAACTCCAGCTTCACAATCTCAAACTCCCTCTTGCTCACCCTTTCAGAATCAAGGGTAGACTCAGCATCCTTCTTTGTCATGCCCCCAGCCAGAGATCTGGGGGTAGAACTTGCACCTTTCTCAGTGGTACCTGCAACCACAGAGGTATAGCAAAAGATATTTTCATGAGTAGCCAAGTCATCCTGATCTACCTCATACTCCTCATCACTCTCATCTTCAATGGCACTAAGAAGTGCATTGACTTCATTTGGCTCCACCATCTTCCCTTTATCTTCCTCAGAGGAGTACAACGCATCATCTCCATCAAACACCAAGTAACTCACATCCATGTTGTTCTTCCGATGCAAGTTCGGGCATTCATTCTTCACGTGTCCCATCCCCTTGCACTCAAAGCATTTGATTTTAGACATGTCCTTGCTAGGGGCGCCACTGACAAACTTCCGACTTGGGGTATACCCACTGCGGTTGGTGGCGGGTGGAGTGGAGAAGGAATTCCCAGGGCTCCTCTGATTTCGGAATTGCTTAAACCTCCTCTTCCTTTTGATGTCTTGACGAACAAGGTAGCTCACGACATCTTGGATGGCTATGAACTTGTCTGGATTAGGAGAGTCAAGGAGAGAAAGGGCTTCACTCTCGTCATCGGAGTCTTCAGCAAGAAAAGCATTATTCTCGGTAGAGTGAGGAGAGTGGGTAGAGCCGGCCCTGTTGGGGGTAGAGCTGGAGGCATTCTGAGAAATAGAGAGAGCCTTCATGGAGTTCTCGAATGGAGTCATAGTGAACGACTTGTCCTTCAATTTTAAGTTCAACTCATAATTCTTCAAATGGCTCATGATCTCGTTGTAGTCGCCCGATAGACCAAGCTTCGTGTCCTCCATGGTGGTAACTTTGACGCTAAACTTCTCTGTTACACCTCGTAGAACCTTGGTGCAAATGAGCGGTGGAGGGATAGGATCTCCAAGTTCTTGGCATTCGCTCACGATTGCCATGATCTTATTGAAGAAGGAATCAAGATCCTCATCTTCCCTCATTTCGAGCCGGTGGAAGGTAGTAGTAAGTCCTCTGATCTTGGACCTCTTGATGCTGTCACTCCCTTCGCACATCCGCTCCAAGGTGTCCCACACATGCTTGGCTGATGTGAGATGCCTTACCACAGAGAACATGTGGACATCGATGAGATCAGTAATAATGTGGATGGCCTTAGAGTTGAAGGTGGCGGCTTCATGTTCGGCCGTGGTCCATGTAGACTCATCCTTTGCGATCGTGTCGCCATCTTTGTCTACTACGGTTGGTGCTTGCCATCCGTTTAGCACCGCTCCCCAGACGCATGAGTCCACGTTCTTCAACTTCAATCTAGTCTTGCTCTTCCAGTAGGAGTAGTTCGTAGAGTTGAGAATGACGGGCTTGACGACGGTGAATGACTCCATTGTAGAATCTCTTCCTCGGATCACACCAAAGGTGGTAACCTTGCTCTGATACCAATTGAAATTGTGTATTTTGTACTTGGTTCTACCTAGAACAGGATAGTAAAGGGTAGAGTACAAAGACTTAACACAATTTGGAGATTCTAAAGAAAACTCTTTTGTATTACTTGTAAAGGGTTGAACCACTTACAAACACATCTACAAAATTCTAGCGAATCTTGTAGAAAGGTCACACGACCAAAAACTAAGTCTATGTAGAACTAATCTAGCGACTCGTACTACCAAGACTAAACTGACAATAGAACCGGAGCTTTCTAGCGAAGTCTCTCGGTCTACAAATTTTTTCTCTCTAGAAAATGTCAAATCAAATCGTTAGTAATGAATTCCAACTACCCGCTATTTATAGGTGTCGAGAAATAGGGTTTCCGGAATTCACGCTTAATGGGCCGAGCCCAAAGCATCTTCATGGAATATTCGAGATTCCATTTTTCCGTGCTTGACGAACCCAGCTCTACGCACTGCCACACTAGCGTGTCTTCGTGCTTCAAGCTTGTGGCGGGCATAGCTGGAATACTTGACGTATTTCGTTGGACTACAATTCTTCTAGCGAAGTCTTCTAGTCATACCCATAGCTGGCTTCATTCCTTAGCAGTCATTCGTCCAGCTGTATGTATAGCTATGCTTGCTCCGCGTCCGTCAAGGTGTTAATCCTGATTCAATGTCTTCACGGTAAGACTTGAACTCTCTGATTTGTAGTGCGTTGATAAACTCGCAATTCTCTCTGATCCACGTTGAACCACGTTGATAGAATAGCTCGTTCTATGCTTACGCACTGATGCAACTCCATGTTGTTTGTAGTGATCAAGTCTGCTTGCTCCATGCTGATGAACCATGGTCACGCGTTGAGCCACTTGTTAATTCCACAGTATACCCAGCTCGTTCTATGTAGACCTATCAGACTTGTATGAATTAATGAATGGAAAGTATACAAACATGAAACATGAAGTTACTACAAAATAAAGTGTATAGTTCAACGTAGTTCAAACAAGAACAACGTGGTTCTATGTTGAACTAGGAAGAACTACACACTAACACGAACAGTCACCTAGATTAGATAGAATCTGATCAAACACCAATGTCGCAGAGATATATCATTTAGAAATATGTATATGGAGTATATGTTTAAGTTGATAAATACAAAACGTACCTAGAGTTAATTCATTCTGCTAATCTTCAAAAATCACATTGGGTATGTGACTTATCTTGTTCATGTCCCGCCCAGATTCACTTCCGACAACCCTCAGCTTGTCTGTGAAGCTTGTCGGCATGCCCTGAAGCTCTAAATAATCCAGGCTTCTCAGAAATTGGATTCCCTCTGGAATGGATTCTAATTGAAGGGATTTCGAAATCCCTAGCGAAGAGAGATTCACGAGAGCTCCATTTTCTATCACAATTTCTTTTAAATTTGTGAAAGAAGAAAGTGCAAGATCTTTCAGCTCTCGAAACGAACCGGCTCGGAAAATCAGAACATTGGAGACTTCGGTTTCCTCAATAAGGAGTCTTTTTAGACTGGGCAACATGCCCAATGTTTCTACTACATCTTCTTCGAGTTCCCCACAATTAATAATCTCCAATGTATCCAATTTAAGACACAGTCCTTGCTGGAATGCTGGAAAGCTACAGCTCACAACATCTGCCAATCTTAAATAAACCAAAGACCGACTCATCAGAACCTTCACGAGTGTTTCCGATCCTTCTCCATCGCTGAAATCACACTCATAAACCTCCAAAAATGTTGTATTTAGTTGGCTCATGCATTCGGTGACCGCCGATAAACTGTTGATGTCGAAAAAAGCACCACGCAGTTCTTGGAGTCGAATCAATGTAGAGATGTCTGCAGCCCGAAAATGACGGCTGTCGAATCCATGCAGCGTCTCCAGGCGTTCCATTCCCTCTAGAGACAACAGACCCCCTCCTGCAATCTGCATCATGCCCGGGAAGAAGAGGTGTCTCAACGTCTTCATCTTATAGAATCTGTCGATCACTCTAACAGGCCTCGAATCATGAGACTCTGTCTGAGAGAAATCGAATATCTGCAGGCACGGGAGCAAATAGATGGACTTTGGAATACAGTCCACCAAGCATCCTCTTATGCTCAGGTGTTTGAGATAGAAGAGTTTGCCAACCCTATTATGCAAACTCTTGCCTTTGAATGCACAGTCCCTTAAAATCAATGTCCGGAGGGACGTCAGCTTCTTGAAAATACTTGCACTGACCGTGCATCTGGGTCCCTCAACAAGAGGTGAACGGCTTCCTTGAACTGAAAGAAACCGCAAGCTGCTGATCGAGTTCGTTCTCCCACTCGTGGATATAGCCGTCTAGAAGTCCAACAATATTGGAAAAGGATAATCTCCAAAGAGGACCGCTTTGAAATTCTTCGGGTCTTCTTTGTTGACACCTGTCAAGGACCCTTACAAAATTAGACTCTCTCCCCTTTGAGATGCAGAGAGTGTGCATCAAATCATGGAGAGTGCATGTTTGGGGATCGTCCTCCGATAACTGGACCATGCTCCGGGATACCAGTTCACCCAAATAACGCCCTCCGACGTCTTTTACGCTTTCCCGACTTCCTCTGTTCCTAGTGGATATACGGTCATCGCCGAGCCACATCATGTATAGGAGGTCATCTACACATATGTTCTTGTAATCGTGAAAGCATCCGAGCATGAGGAAGCAATACTTTAGATCGTAAGGCAGGGCGTCGAAGCTCAATTCCAGAATCTCTTCGAGTCTGGTATTATCTCTGACTCCTTCCCCACGCCCGAGGTACAAATCAATGTCCTCGTTCACCCTTTCCCACTCATCTAAACGGATTTGCTTTTGTTGCAAAATCCCTCCAACCACCGAAATCGCCAGTGGAACACCGCTGCATTTCCGGACTATCTCCCTTCCTACTGACTCCAAAAGAGCCACTGCTGCTTCCTCATCTGCACCAACACACATTGGGGGCAAGAATAACAAGTAAATACGGGATTATCAGTTTACTAATAAGAACCACATTTCAACAACAACAGAGGAAAAGAAAAACACACTGGAACATGAAGAATAAGTAAATATGGGATTATCAGTTTATTAATAAGAAATACGAAAATGATGACAAAACTCTAACCTTGTGTATGCTCCGTAGATAGTAAAATTTTCTTGACCAGCTCCCAGCTTTGATCTTCGGTCAGGAAATCCATTTCGAAAGGGACTCCTTCCAACGGAGGAATAAGCCTCTTGTTTCGAGTGGTAACGATGATCTTACACCTATTTCCGATAATCGGAAACACCTTCTTCAAAATATCCCAGTGATCCCTCTCCCACATATCATCTAGGATAACCAAGGATCTTGACCGCATCATAAATTGATGGATCTGGCTGACTAATTCACGCTCCCCCAAATTCGAAGTATCGATTTGGTTGGTGAAACTCGGGCTGCGGATTAGCTCGTCTAGGATTTGGCGTAAAGCATTTTGGAAATTGAATTCTTGGGTTATGCAAACCCACGCTTTAGCTTGAAAGTCCCCACCGTTGTACACTTTCCTGGCCAGACAAGTCTTTCCTAGACCCCCCATGCCATGCACGAAAATAACAGGCTTCTCAACATCATTCACTAATAGATTACCCTCCACGCCTACAAAGTTTCTTTCCGTCTCAAACGGATAAGTTATCCTTAACTGATAACGTGGGATATGGATTCTCTCTCCACGGGAGATAGATTCCAACCTACTCATCAGCTCAGAATTGATGTCCGGCCTTAGCCGCCATCGCAAAACGGTGAAGACTCACAGGAAAGCAAGCACGCCTTTTCAAGCTATTGAAGAACCTACCTCTGTGAGAATTACTTGATTTAGGTCGTGTGTGTGTGTTTTTCGTTTATGTTTTTATGTCGTTTTTGAGTTGTGTGTCGTCGTGTTTGTGTCGTTTGAGTCGTAGTTTATGTTCTTATGTGTTTCGGGTCTCACGAGGTATGTTGGAGTGGTTTGAGTTCATTTTGTAGGTCAAAAGTTGGAGAAAGTCGAAGAGTCGAATAAAAGATCAAAGAATCGAGAAGGAGGCGAATCAGGCCAAAAATGGCGGTCGCAGGATCAAAATGGCGGTCGCCGGAGAGCAAGTGACGACCGCCAAAAGGGCCAAAAAGAGTCAGATATTTAATCCACGATTAAAGGGCAAACGGCGGTCGCCGTTTTGTAAATGGCGGTCGCCGAATTCAAATGACGGTCGCAGAAACCAAACGGCGGTCGCCGTTTTGAAGCAGTTTCAGGGCGGTTACATGCGAACTTGAGGGTGCATTTAGGCGAGAATGGGAGGAGAAAAACAGATCTTTCGCCTGGGATTTGGAAGGAGGAAAAGGAGACAATCCACTCGGAGCCGACAACTTCGAGATTCAAGTTCAAGTCACGAGCCGTTTCAATTCACCGTAATTGTAGTTGCTATTTCAATTTCTAGAATTCTAGTTTATTTCTTTATATGTTTTGTTCATCTTTTGCAAAACTATTTGAATGCTTTAGAATCGAGATTGCTAGTTTGTTTCGTTAAATGAATTTCCGTTGGTTTATAAAAGATTGTTTAAAGCTTTCTCTTTGCTTTGCCCTTTTGTTTAATTTCTTGTTTGTCTTTGAGTGCATTTTAAAATCTATGCTTTCAATTGTTGTTATTATGGTTATTAGATCGATTATGAAAATGATGAACTAAATTATTCCGCTCGGATAATCATATGAAAAATGAGATGGATAAATTATAGTAACCGGAAGATCTTATATACTCGGCATTGCTTTGAAATCATAACCCGACCGGGAGCGATTATTCAAGGGAATTAAACGTTTGAATACGAGTTAAGCAACCCGACCGGGAACTTGACTTTCTAATGTCGTTTATATAGATTGATAAAGGTGAAGAAATTTTGAAGTCGAGTTTGGATTATTATTATCCGAGTGCTTTCATATTCTTAAGTTTACGAGTTTTATATTTTTATCGAGTATCAAAATGAATCTAGGATTTAGTACAATGAATTACGTTTCTTTTACTTTTCAAACACTAGAACATATCTCTTTCGTTTCCTTGGATTGATACCGAGTCAACTACAATTGACCTCGGATTTTGACGAGAGACGCACGAAAAACGTCTAATCAAAATTGGCGTCGTTGCCGGGGAAACGTATAGATTGTTTAAGTGTTTGTTTAGTTTTAGTTTCGTATTTCCTTTAGTTAATTTAGTTAATTGTCTTGTTATTACTAATCTTTTACTTTGAGTGTGCATGGTCACTACAAGAAGTAAGTCGGTCAGTGAGCAACAAGGTTCATCAACCGAAGGCATGGAGAGGAATAAAGAAAGGGTTGATATTGAAGATAAAACCGGAAAAGAATCTTCGGGATTAAAGAAAGGTCAAACTTCTGAAGGATATGTTCTATCTCCTAATACTCAAGGACCTCGTCTACCTTTGGAAACTCCTCAAAATGACGACAATCAAGCAGGAGGAAGTAATTTACAGATTAAAATTCCTCAATTCAATGTTCAAGCACAACTTACTCCTCCGACACCTCTAAATCCACAAGAAGAGGATCATCATTCTACTCCTCATACCGTGATGAGTCCTAATGTTGGATATCATCCAAATATGATGAATCCTCAGATGATGAACCAACCACCGATGATGAATCCGAACATGATGAATAACATGGCTTATCAACCAAACTACGGGTATCCATTTCAGCAACCCGGAGTTCAAGTCAATCAAAACATGCAAGGACAATTCCAACAACAATGGCCAAACATGGTGCCTAATATGATGCCGTATGGTGGATATGGTATGCAACCAAATCAATGGAATCAATTCGGAAATCCAGCGGCACGACGTGTTCAACAAGGTGACATTACAAGGCCTATTATTGGAGCAACTCCGGCATGTGTGGATTTACCGGAGGTGGTGAAGAACTACAAGGTGAATCCGATGGACTTCAATCAACTACCGGAGTACCATGGAAATAACAATGAGGATGTGTTGAGTTTCATCCGAGATTTCTACAACACCATTCATACCTTTCCATTGAATGGACTTCAAGAAGACGAGTTGCGATGTCGGTTCTTTCCGATGACATTGAAGGATAAGGCTAAGTCGTGGTGGATAGCATTGCCACCAAATTCTCTCCAAAATTGGAATGACATCTATGACGAGTTCATGAGTCAATTCTTCCCACACCACAAGACGACGGATTTCCGAAATCAAATTTGTGGCTTTACTAGTCGTCCGGGAGAATTTTTCCATGAAACTTGGGATCGTTTTCAAGATTTACTTCTTAAATGTCCACATCACACTTTTACTCAAGTCTTACTTAATCAAATTTTCTATGACTCTTTGACAGATTCTTTGCAAGGGTCGGTGGATAATCAAGCCGGAGGAGATATCACTTATCGATCACCGGAAGAGATGGTTACAATTTACAAGACGATGGTTGGGAATTCACGGAGAAAAAGTTCAAGGAGACGTGTGGTGAACGATGTCAAGGAAGTGGAAGCGAGTAATCTCGACTTGAAAATTGAGGAGATGACAAAAGAAATCAAAGAGTTGAAGATGGAGGATGGGAATCGGAAAACACAACTCCTTTTGAACCAAATGGAGGTGTGTACTTTGTGTGGATATCAAGGGCATGGACCAGCTACATGTCCGATGCCTCAAATGCAAGCTCCTTTGATGATTGAAGGGCAGCCCATGGTTGGAGAGCAAGGGAACATGGCATGTGTTCCATATCAACCACAACAAGGAGAAATGGTGATTTCGGAAGTGCAAGCTTCGGTGGTACAGCCGTATAATCAACAAGGAGGCTACTACAACAATCAACAAGGAGGAAATCAAAGGCCTAATTATTCTTATCAACCAAGGCAACAACCTCAACAATGGCAACCGAGGCAAAATTTTCAGCAAGGTCAATCTTCGAGTGCACCTTACCGAGCTCCTTATCAAGCACCGAACCAACAATACCGGGCTCCGTATCAAGCTCCTACTCAACAACAACAACCTCTAAGACCTCCTCAACAACCCTCGAGCAATAATTTTGAAGAATGGATGAAGAAATATGCCGAGAAAAATGATTTGAGGATGGACAACTTAGAAGTGAAAGTGGGAGGATACGATGCGGTGCTTAATAGCATCAACACTCAAATGGGACAAATGGCGACTACACTTGGAAATATGCAAGCCAAGGAAGAGTCGGGAAGACTTCCAAGTCAACCATCCCATGCTAAAGCTCTTACGGTATTGGGGTCAGGAAAGGTTATTGATAATAAAGTAAGGATGCCGGGTGAAAAAGAGGATAAAGTTGTGAGTGATCCGATTTCTGAGAATGAGGAAGACAGTGAGGAGATTGTTTGCGAGAAGAAAGAGGAGGAAAAAGTAGAAGAAGATGAAGTTGAAAGTGATGAGAAAGAAGAGGAAAGAAAGAAAAGAAAGAGAATCGAAGTCGAGGCCGGAAGTGAAAGAGTAGTTCTTCATAAGGCGAAGAATCCGTACAAGCCTCCCGTTCCTTTTCCGAGCAATCTTAGGAACAAAAAGAAGGATCAACAATTTCAGCAACTATACGATCTTCTAGCAAAGGTTGAGGTAAACGTCCCTTTGCTTGACATGATTTCAAATATTCCTTCTTATGTGAAATTTTTTAAGGAATTGGCTTCTAACAAGAGGAAGTTCGAGGAGAACGAGAAAGTTGTGTTGTTTGCAGGTGCTAGTGCCGTGATGCAACACCAAGTACCACCAAAGGAGAGCGATCCGGGAAGTTTTGTTATTAAAATTGTGATTGGAGCCGGAAACGAGGTGTCCGGTATGCTAGACTTGGGAGCCGGAATCAACTTGATGTCGTCGGCTATATTTGACCAATTGAAGCTTGATAACTTGAAGCCGACGAGGATTTGTCTTCAACTTGCCGATAGGTCGGTTAGATATCCAAGAGGAATTGTCGAAGACATTCTTGTTGAGGTTGGAGGCTTGATAGTGCCGGTCGACTTTGTGGTGTTAGATGTTGGTGACATACCAGAGAATTCCCAAGATCATTCTATCTTATTGGGACGTCCGTTCATGGCTACAACCAATACTCTTATCGACGTGAAGAAGGGACAACTCCAAATGTCGGTACTTGGAGAAACGGTGTCGATTTCGGTGAGAAAGAAGAATATGGCTCCAGCTGCAACGTTGATGGAAGAGTGCTCATTTGTTGATGTGATCGATACATTGACCATGCAAGCTTTGGAGATTAAGGAAGAGAATGAGGTGGAGCTTGGAGACGACGATTTAGAAGAATTAGAAGAGAATGAACAAGCTCCACGGTTTGTCGACTTGAGCGTGGGGGGGGGGGGGGGGGGGGGGGAGGACCGAAAGAAGGAAGTTTCGTTGCCAACAAAAAGTGTGAAGTTGGTGTTGAAAGACTTTCCTCCTAATCTCAAGTACGTGTTTTTAGAAGAAGGTGAAAACAAACCGGTCATTATTTCATCAAAGTTGACCGTAGAGGAAGAGGTGAGATTAGTCGAGGTACTTCAAGAGAATAAGGCGGCTATTGGATGGAGTATTGAGGATTTGAAGGGAATCAGCCCTTCTATGTGCATGCATCGTATTAACTTGATTGAGAATGCTACTCCAAAGAGGCAGCCCCAAAGACGACTTAATCCACTTCTTAGTGATGTCGTGAAGAAGGAGATTATCAAGCTACATGGAGGTGGTTTGATTGTACCAGCAGCGGATAGTGAATGGGTATCACCGATTCACATGGTGCCGAAGAAAGGAGGGATCACGGTTGAGGAGAATGAAGCGGGACAACTTATAGCTACAAGAGAAAGAACCGGTTGGAGAATGTGCATGGATTACCGGGAGTTGAATGCCGCTACGAAAAAGGATCATTTTCCTTTACCTTTTATTGATCAAATGCTTGATAAACTTGCCGGTAATTTCTTATATCATTATCTTGATGGACTTTCAGGTTATTACCAAATATTCATAGCACCGGAGGATCAATCGAAGACCACATTCACGAGTCCTTTCGGAACCTTTGCATGGAAGAGGATGCCATTTGGGCTTTGCAATGCCCCAGGTACGTTTCAACGTTGCATGCTTTCCATATTTTCCGAGATGGTAGGAGACTTTGTTGAGGTTTTCATGGATGATTTTTCCGTATTTGGTTCGTCATTTGATGATGCTTTGAAAAAGATTGACACGGTTTTGAAAAGATGCATTGAGTGTAACCTTACTTTGAGTTGGGAAAAATCTAATTTTATGGTTACACAAGGGGTTGTACTTGGGCATGTTGTTTCGAGGAGAGGGATAGAAGTTGATCCCTCGAAAATTGAAGTGATTAAAAATTTGCCACCCCCGGTCAATGTGAAAGGTGTTAGGAGTTTTCTTGGGCATGCGGGATTTTATCGTCGTTTCATTAAGGACTTTTCAAAAATTGCACAACCTTTGTGTCATTTACTTGGTCAAGATGTTGAGTTTGTCTTTGATGATTCATGTTTGCATGCATTTAACACTTTGAAAGAAAAGCTTGTGAGTGCACCTATCTTAGTGTCACCGAATTGGAATTTAGAGTTCGAAATCATGTGTGATGCTTCGAACTTTGCTGTGGGTGCGGTGTTGGGTCAAAGAATAGATAAGATGTTGCATGTGATTTATTATGCTAGTATGACTTTGAATGATGCACAAGTGAATTATACGACTACGAAAAAAGAGATGTTAGCGGTTGTATTCTCGTTAGACAAATTTAGGTCGTATTTGCTTGGTACTAAGGTTATTGTTCATAGTGATCATGCGGCTCTTAGGTATTTGATGACTAAAGCACAAGCTAAACCGAGAATCATAAGATGGATACTTTTGTTGCAAGAATTTGATGTGGAAATTAGAGATAGGAAGGGTTGTGAAAATGCGGTAGCCGATCACTTATCTAGACTTGAATCGTGTGATAATAATGTGATTGCTAATGTTCCTATTTCTGAAACTTTTCCATATGAACAATCCATGCTTGTGAATGCTATTGATGAAAAAGTTCCATGGTATGCCGACATTGCTAATTATTTGGCAAGTGGTGAGATGCGTGAGGGAATTACTTCCCAAGAACGCAAACGTTTGTTGCATGTTTGTAGGTATTACTATTGGGACGATCCGTTGTTGTTCAAGCTTGGGAAGGACAACTTGTTGAGGAGATGTGTACCGGAAGAGGAGCAACGAGCTATCATTTCTAAATGTCATGAAGATGCATCGGGTGGACACTTTGCAAGTAGGAAGACCGGAGCTAAGATTCTACAATCGGGTTTTTTCTGGCCTACTTTGTTTAAAGATGTTCATTATTTTATTATTTCATGTGATCGATGTCAACGTATTGGTAACATTGGTAAAAGGAACGAAATGCCCATGCAAGTTAATCTTGTGTGTGAAATTTTTGATGTGTGGGGTATCGATTTCATGGGATCTTTTATCAATGCTAACAAGTACGAGTACATTTTATTAGCCGTTGATTATGTGTCGAAGTGGGTTGAGGCAATCCCCACTCGAACATGTGGTGCTGATGTTGTGTTGAAGTTTGTGCAGGAGAATATCATTTCTCGTTTTGGATTCCCAAAGGCTATCATTAGTGATGGAGGGTCACACTTTTGCAACAAACTTTTCAAGAGGTTAATGAGATTGAATGGGATTGATCACCGAGTTGCTACTCCGTACCATCCTCAAACTTCCGGACAAGCCGAGACGAGCAATAAACAAATCAAGACGATCATTGCTAAAACCGTGAAGCCGTCAAGGAAGGATTGGCCGGAAAAACTTCGAGATGCACTTTGGGCTCACCGGACAGCTTCCAAGACAATCCTCAATGCTACTCCGTTCCAAATAGTCTATGGAAAGTCGTGTCACTTACCGGTTGAGATTGAGCACAAGGCTTTTTGGGCTATCAAGAAAGTTAATTTGGAAATGACAAAGGCCGGGAAAGAGCGTGCTTTGCAAATCGAGGAGTTAGAAGAGCTTAGGAATGAAGCTTATGAGAATGCTGTGATTTCAAAGGCTAAAATGAAGAAAGCTCATGACCGGAAATTGATTGTGAAAGACTTACAACCGGGTATGAAAGCACTATTATTCAATGCTCGACTTCGGTTATTTCCGGGAAAGTTAAAGTCGAGATGGGTCGGGCCATATGAAGTTGTAGCAATTCATGAGAATGGATCAGTCACGTTGAAGAAGGAAGGAGATGAACATGAGTTCAAGGTCAATGGCCATTTAGTGAAATGGTATTATGAAGGAGAGTCGAAAATCGGGAACGTCGAGGTTTTTCGACTCGAGAAAATGGATGTTTGAGTTCCAAAATTGGAATAAGTCCAGCTCCGGACAATAAACTGAGCATGAATAAAGTTACTAGGCTTGGACGGGCTCGGAAGACGTTGTAATCGAAGAAAAAGGGTTGAAATTTGAAAGTCGAAGATTCTGGAAGTTCGACGCCCGCCGAAACTGAAATGGCGGTCGTCAAAGAAAAACGGCGCTCGCCAAAGTCAAAATGGCGGTCGCCGAAAGAGACCGAAATTGGAAAAAAATATCTGACTATTCTGTACCGATTTGACGGTCGTCAAATGGCATTCGGCGACCGCCGAAATGTTTCTGCGACCGCCAAAACGGAAACGGCGGTCGCCGTTTTTGAAATTTCTGGAATTAAAAAGGAACGGGCTAGGGCAGTTGACATTACACAAACACTCTTTTCTTCAATATCTCTCTTGCGATTTTTCTCTTTCGATTTTTCATCGAATTCATCCAAATTTCTTACCCCAAAACACTTACCTATATCTTGAGTACATTGATTTGCAGGTTTTGGGGATTTCCATCGGCTAAATATCAAGAAATTCTCAAGTTTTTGAGGTGCACGTAAGGTGTTCGACAAAAGTTCCGAACCAAAATTTTCAACTTTCTTCATCCAATTCAATGACGAGAAGTGGACGTAGAGCTGGAGATCGTAATCCGTCACCACCACCACCACCAAGGAAGAGGGGACGAGGTGTTGCTACTACTTCCGCCTCAACCGGACGACGAGACATCTCCAATCGTTACGGAGCTCCGTTTCCGGTCTACCACGACGAGGAAGGAAGGGCTTATGAGAAGTTAATTTCGAAGGGTGAGCATATCTTACCTCGTCCGATAGATTGGGAGCTAATGGAGAAATTGAAGGTTAAGGATAGGCTTCAAGAGATTCTTGATCAAATGAGCCTCAAGGAGTTCGCGGAGATGGAGTTCAAATACTCTACAAAGCTCGGATTGGAGATGCTTTGCACGTTCAAACAAGTGCATGAGAAGAATAAAGATTCGTATGCTATATGTCGACTTAAAGGTCAAGAGGTTACGATTACGCAAACTATGATGTTCGAGGTGTTTGGGTTTGTTGATGGGCACCAAAGGCTTACCGAGGAACGAGAAAGTGGAACCGTAAAGACGACACATTGGCAAGAGTTGGCCGGGCCAAATGAGAAGTGGAAGGATCACGGTCGTTCTATTGCATTCATCGATCCCTTGCTTTGTATTGTCCATAAGTTTTTGACTTATAACATCTTCGGGAAGGTGGAAGGAAACAAGGTTAACTCGTTGGAGTTCTCATTCATCAATGCGGCCGTAAATGGACAAGAATATACTCCGTTTAAGAAGGTATGGGGTTTGATGGAACAAGCGGCTAGAGGGATACGGACTCGAGGACTTTTGTTCCATTTTGCTCGCCATCTTGCTATTGAGAATAATATCATTGATGAAGATGATGAGACGTGTGATGGAGAGCCGTGGGAAGTACCTCGAGCTTTGGATGTGGATGAGTTGGAAGCGAGCGGGTTGATTTTAGCCGGAGAGTTTGTACCGCATGAAATCCGAGCCGCTAAAGATCCGCAAGTAATGGTGGATTATCGACATAAGAACTTGGCCCGCATACAAAAGTGGAAGTTGGAGTTGGCGGGAGAAAGAGTGAGTTCTTCAATCTTGAGAGAGGCTCAACTTGAGGAAGAGAATCTTATGCGTGAACGAGTCGGTTCATCGGCGGGAGGAGGTCCGAATGTTGTTGATACGACGACGAGGGATCCGGTTTGGGACCAAGCGTACTCGGGCTACGGAGCACAAGGAAATCAAGGCTCCGGGTGGACCGATTCGGGAATGAATTGGAATTCTTCATACGAGGTTCCTCAAACCGGAAACTACTACTCGGATTCGGGACGGATGCATCCCGAGGACCTCCAAGAGATTATCAATGCCAATGCTCGCACATATGATGCACTTAATGCGAGGATGGATCGGATGGCTCTTGACGAGGCTACATGGAATAGCCGGATGGCGGCCGAAAGGAGCTACTACGAGCAAACCACCCGTCAAATTTTGAGGGATGAAAGGGATTACAACGAGCAAACTACGCGTAGAATTGTGAGAGAGGAGATGGAGGAGATGAGAAGAGAACAACGTCAATTCTTCGAGGCCTATGCTAGAGGAGGAGGCCACTTTCCACCACCCAACATGTGAGAGAGGTCGTGCTAGTCACGACCTAGGTACATTTTCTTTTCTTTTCTTTTATGTTTTCGTAAATATGTGTTTGTGTTTATTTGATTGTGTGGTTTAGTTATGTTTCTTTTCATTGTTAGTTTGTTTGTTTTGTGAAAAATCACTCGTTTTCGCTCAAAGATTTGATTTGTCCCGAATGTGGTGTGTTGTATGTGGATATGGTCAAGTTGTTGCTTGAACTCACTTGGTTTGTAGGATGTACCACTTGTTAAGTGTCGAGGAAATGAGTATTTGAAAACATGAGTTTTTCCTTGCTATATATACATGTGAGCTTTTGAGCCTATTTTCTTTGGAGATAACTTATGATATACCTTGAGTGTTGAACATGAGATTTCTTTGGATTGGTTTCGAGAATGGATGATTGTACTTTGTTGTGACGTTGCATGAATATGAAGTTACTTTGCCTTGGTTAAGAATGAGAAAATGAAGTATGAGATTGCTAGGATTTAACTCCACATATATAAAATTCCCCAAAATGACCGTGCCCGTCGAGGGACTCCCTAGTTAACCTTTTGAGCCTACATGGAGCCTTTTCTTGTAACCGAGAGTTTCCCGAGCGATGTGAGATTGTGAGGGTGTTACAAGTTGTTGTGAAGGTTAATAAGGGATATTGTGATGAATTGTAAACGTGTTTTTCGTTTTAAGGCATGCTATAAGAGAAAAAGCTTACTCCCTAAAAAAAACGAATACTCTTCGGTTGTGATAACAATTGATGAGGGATGAAAATAAAAAAAGCAAAAAGCAAAAAAGGAAAAAAAATGAGAAAAGAAAGAAAAAAAATATATATATATATAAGAATAAGAATAAGAATAAGTAAAAAGCGGGGAGAATATGCATAATAATTGCCTATCGAGACATGTTATCGTTGTTGTATTTGGTTGTTAAAAGGGGGGATGGGATGATGATTTACATTTGGTGATGGAGGGAGTTATGTGAGTACATTTGGTGTAGGAGGTTGGCGAGAGCGATTTACTTGATTTTATATTTTTCTTTCGATTCCCACCTATTACCCGAGCCCACCTAAATTGCAATCTCATTCCGATTCTTGTTCTTCTTTGTCAAAGTATGCGGATTTTCTTGTGATGTGTTGATTTTTATATTCTCGATGTACTTGTGAGTGATAACCAATTTATATTTTCGAGGGATTTATTTGGAGAGATAGGTGAGCTTGTGTGACATGTATCATTTCTCTCATTTTTCTCGTTTTTGACAAGTGGTTGGATTGTGGTTTGATAGTGAGTTCAAAGTACGTGATTTGTGCAAACACATGTTGGTTGATTTTGCCTTGCTCGGGACTAGTAAGGATTTGAGCGTGGGGGTGTGATTTAGGTCGTGTGTGTGTGTTTTTCGTTTATGTTTTTATGTCGTTTTTGAGTTGTGTGTCGTCGTGTTTGTGTCGTTTGAGTCGTAGTTTATGTTCTTATGTGTTTCGGGTCTCACGAGGTATGTTGGAGTGGTTTGAGTTCATTTTGTAGGTCAAAAGTTGGAGAAAGTCGAAGAGTCGAATAAAAGATCAAAGAATCGAGAAGGAGGCGAATCAGGCCAAAAACGGCGGTCGCAGGATCAAAATGGCGGTCGCCGGAGAGCAAGTGACGACCGCCAAAAGGGCCAAAAAGAGTCAGATATTTAATCCACGATTAAAGGGCAAACGGCGGTCGCCGTTTTGTAAATGGCGGTCGCCGAATTCAAATGACGGTCGCAGAAACCAAACGGCGGTCGCCGTTTTGAAGCAGTTTCAGGGCGGTTACATGCGAACTTGAGGGTGCATTTAGGCGAGAATGGGAGGAGAAAAACAGATCTTTCGCCTGGGATTTGGAAGGAGGAAAAGGAGACAATCCACTCGAAGCCGACAACTTCGAGATTCAAGTTCAAGTCACGAGCCGTTTCAATTCACCGTAATTGTAGTTGCTATTTCAATTTCTAGAATTCTAGTTTATTTCTTTATATGTTTTGTTCATCTTTTGCAAAACTATTTGAATGCTTTAGAATCGAGATTGCTAGTTTGTTTCGTTAAATGAATTTCCGTTGGTTTATAAAAGATTGTTTAAAGCTTTCTCTTTGCTTTGCCCTTTTGTTTAATTTCTTGTTTGTCTTTGAGTGCATTTTAAAATCTATGCTTTCAATTGTTGTTATTATGGTTATTAGATCGATTATGAAAATGATGAACTAAATTATTCCGCTCGGATAATCATATGAAAAATGAGATGGATAAATTATAGTAACCGGAAGATCTTATATACTCGGCATTGCTTTGAAATCATAACCCGACCGGGAGCGATTATTCAAGGGAATTAAACGTTTGAATACGAGTTAAGCAACCCGACCGGGAACTTGACTTTCTAATGTCGTTTATATAGATTGATAAAGGTGAAGAAATTTTGAAGTCGAGTTTGGATTATTATTATCCGAGTGCTTTCATATTCTTAAATTTACGAGTTTTATATTTTTATCGAGTATCAAAATGAATCTAGGATTTAGTACAATGAATTACGTTTCTTTTACTTTTCAAACACTAGAACATATCTCTTTCGTTTCCTTGGATTGATACCGAGTCAACTACAATTGACCTCGGATTTTGACGAGAGACGCACGAAAAACGTCTAATCATTACTCCCGTGGGCATACTCAAGAAGTAGGTTCTCGGCCGAGGTCGTTGATCCATGCCTGTGTCGATCGGCCACTTGTCAACGTCGATCAAGAAGGCTTGGATGGTGTTGAGATTTCTAACGGTCTGCTCTCTGTTGAAGCTCAGCAGCAGCTTGCCTTCGTCGATCAGGATAGTCTTCAGTGCTTCTATTGCACAAGTCACGATAGACGTCACAAAAGCCGTCCCAATAGGCATCAAAACAAGAGGAGGATCGAACATATTATTCAATCTGGCTCCAGGCGACGACATAGATCGATCGGATTCGTCGGCTCCGGACAACAGCATAGGAGAATCGGATTCGATACGTCCCGACATTTTTAATTTTATAATAAGTAGAAATAAAATGTTATTAAGAATTGAAGAATAAGAAGAAGAAGAAGAAAGAATTATACAAGTATAAACTGTAAATAAGAACTCTGAACTCGCAAAGAAGAAGAAAGAATGAGAATTGTGAGAGAGAAGGGTGGTGCGCGCACAGAATAAATAAACGAGGAACAACGGCTTGTTCTATTCTATTTCCCGTTGCTAACGATAAAGAAGAAAAAGAGGGAGACAAAGTGAAAAAGAAAATGGTACTAGCTAGTACTTATATTACTTTGTTTATTTTTGGAAAGAAAAAGAAAATGAACAAGGGAAAGGCAGTTCGGATCGATACCCATCTGTTGAAGCCTTCACAGAGGAGCAGCTCCTCCCAATCCCACGCGCTGCCGTCCACCGTCGATTTTTAATGCCTCCAGATCTTATAGTTTGAGTGTTGATTTCCTCAGCTCTTGTTTGCAATTGCATCGCTCATCTAATCTAAATACGGAGTACTGGTAAATAATTTGGGAGAAAATAAGTAGATGAATTTCTGCAAAAATATTACTACTCATTATTATAAGTAATTAATTGAGGAGAGATTAAAAAAGTTACTCCGTGTTAAAAAAAATATATATATTCTACCACAGGTCAGAGTCCACGTCAGGTATTTTAAATAATCAAAAGATGTTGCAAATGTGTTTTACATCCGTACAATGTATTTGAATGTCTATTTTAACACTGACATCACACATGTGTGAATATTTGTAATTTGAATCCGCCAGAATGAAAGTGGTTTTTTTCATGGGTACATATTACTACTACATATTTTTTTATTTTACAATGAAAAGATTGAAAATCGAGAATGACAGTTTGTCAATTAGAATTATATTTTATATTATAAGTTTTCATGAGAGAATATAGTCAATATACTGAAAGGTTAAAAGGAAAAAGATGCATGTAGTCCTATCAAAATCATTCATTTTAGTAAAATATTTTAAATTTAAATTTCATCCGGCGCCAAAATATCACGTAAAGCTTCTGTTGCTGCCGAGTGCCCACACATGATAGAATCAACAACTAAGGCACCAAAAAAAAACTAAGGCACGAATATCGGGATACTTTGCTTTCGTAATAAAGAATAAAGAAAAGAAAAGCATGTGAACGTACACAAGACACACAATCAAGTTTGCAAACCCTTAAGTGCACAACACTTGCACAGATCGATGACCAAAAAATGAATTTGTATCATAACCAATTCATTTCTTATAATTATACCAAGAATGAATTTGTATATATCATAACCAATTCATTTCTTAATCTTAGTAAAATATGATTTTAAGTATTAATATTATAAAATTAAAAAATACTACTATGAAAGTAAAATATCATACTACTTTGTATGCAACTATCTATACATATATAATTCCTGAAACTCT
This sequence comes from Euphrasia confusa, assembly GCA_954870475.1. Taxonomy (NCBI): domain Eukaryota; kingdom Viridiplantae; phylum Streptophyta; class Magnoliopsida; order Lamiales; family Orobanchaceae; genus Euphrasia; species Euphrasia confusa. Next base: position 11,346,449 of record OX940951.1, on the reverse strand, counting down.
CCATGCCAAGTGGACCAATAGAAGAGGTTTAATATTGGTGTGTTCACACTACAAAATTATAAATAAAAACAAAATTTATTATTTTTATTATTATTATTATTATTATTATTATATTTTTTTATTATTTTTTTATTTGATTAAAACAATAAATTTAACATTATTTATTACCAAAATTAATTTAAACTATTACAGATATTATTTTTTTAATATTAAATAATAAAAATAATTAATTTTGTTTTATTAAACTTTTAAGTAAATAATTATGGTTGGTAGTAGTATTAATTGATTAATAAAAAAAATTAAATTCAAAATAATTTATTTAATTATCTACAAAATACAAATTAATTATTTAAATAATTTTATACTATTAATTTTAGAATAATTTACATAATACAACGAATTATTTAAATTATTACATACATTAATAATTAATAAAACAAAAATTAAAATCAAAATAAATTATTTAATTATTAAAAAATACAAATTAATTTTTTAAATAATTTCATACAATTAATTTTAGAAAATTTTACAAAATACAAATTAATTGTTTAAATGATTAAATACGATTAATTTAAAAAAAATCTACAAAATAAAAATTAATTATTTGAATCATTTGATACGATTAATTTAAAAAAAAATTATACGTGCATCGCACGGGAAGTGATTCTAGTATATTTAATTTTGCAAATATATATATTAAAATCTTCCTTTAAAGATACCAAACTCAAACGTACACAACATGCTAAGTACGGAAAACATATTTTGTCGTAACTCGTAAATCTTTTCTTTTATTCTTTACACAACATGCTAAGTACGGAAAACATATTTTGTCGTAAAACTTATTATTTTATTCTTTTCCTTTTTGTCTTTCTTATTGGGTCCCGAAGAGTTGTAACTTGTAATTGATCATTTATCCTCGGTTCTTTCTTCCACTCTCAAGTCTCAATCTACATTTAAATTTACCTCTAATTAAATATTAAAAAAAAAACACAATGTAGGGGTCGGGCCGATCCTATTGTGTCTTCCACGTACAATAGAAGCACATACACTATGCTTCGTTGCGGGAAAATTCGACTACCAAACAAGAAATGTCATGTGTTCAAATTATGTCCCATTTGAAACATGTTTTGTTTCAACTGATCGATATGAAAATTGTAAATTTTATATTTTGCTCGACTTTTTTTCACTTGCTCGGTTGTTCTCTCAATTTCTCTCTTGATTCATGCCCAAGGATTTTGTGTTTATTTTATATTTTATTTTTGAGTCAAAATATTAATTACAACTTATTTAAAAAAAAAATATTAATAATTTGGTTTTTGAACTTCCATGAAATATGTATTTTTGTACAAAACATCATTGATATTCAAGACACTTCATATGTTAATTACTACAATAATCAAAATCCACACAGCGGGAAAATGGAGTTCAAATTACATTATACGTACATGATGAATGAGAAAGAAAGACACAAAAAATTATAAAGAACTCTGAACTACCGCGCAAGCGCACCAAAGAAGAAAGACAAAGAAAAAGAGAAAAAGAAAAAGGATAAGGGAAGACACAGAATATGTTTGTTTTCCGTACATAGCATAATATTGTGTACGGACGAGTGCGGTTCAGTGTGATAAATTGAAGGAACAGAGAAAGGCAAATTAATTAAATCCTTATTGATTTTGTTTATTTTATACTATATTTAAAATGAGGTTGAGTGTGGTAATTGGAGTATATTTTAAGACAAATATTGTGTACTTAGCATAAAGATATGATTTTTTGTTTCAATACTTATAAAAACTAAATGAAAAAAAAAATCTCATAATAGTTTAAATTTATTATAAAATTCCAGCTCATGATCATACGTTGCAACAATAAAAAGTAAGAATAAGTTCAATGATAAAATGTAAAAAATAAAGAAGTTGTTTAAAAGATTATATGTTGTTTAAAAAAAGTACCTACCTTTTACTTTTTTTAAGATTTTTTAAAGAGCTTATAAACACTTTCTAAAGGGATTGAATCAATGTTCGATCAAGTAAATGTAGTCGGTCCGCTTTTATGTATATTAGTATTATTTGTGTTGTAATTTGACTCGAATTAATGTGCAATTAATATGTAGTATATTTTCATCAATATATATACACACACATTCAAATTGAAAGATACATATAAGGTGATGACAAAAAATGTGACGTATATATGAAGAGAAGATCGAATCAACTTTCGATCAACAAATTGAATTCTTATTTTTTGAGGGCTGCAATGACATGTGTATTTTTTGCTTTAAGATTCTAGTCAAATCTCTATCGTCCTTCGAACACAAATTACAAAATGTCATACTCTAAGTCGATCGAGGTCGTTCTCAAATTTATAATTGACACGCAACACATACCACATATCGTTCTCAGCTACAACATAGACCATAACCATATAATAACATAATTAATGTTGGGTACTTATGAACACTTAATTATGCAACGACCAGACTAGGATAAATTTGTCCAATACATGTGATAAATTGTATACAAAAATTATGAAAAAATAACTAAAATAAAATTTAATAGTTAAATTTTATTTTAGTTATTTTTTCATAATTTTTGTATACTATTTATTATATTTATTGAACGAACAAAAAAAGTCAACATTGATCATCTATGCCCGTTAGTGTGGGACAGTGAGACAGAGGGAGTAGACCATAACATAATTAATGTTGAGCAAATAAAAACACATAATAAAGATTTTGGTTTCTACAAAAATTAAGTCTAGGAATATATAATAAATGTATATTTCCTCTGACAAAATAATGAAAGTGCAATATAGTAACATATATAATACCATTCTTTATCAATTAAGATGGAAAACCCCTCTCTTATTATTTTCTTCATGTGTCTGATCACTGCAGCTTGTTTCTCAATGGCAAAATCGCCACCCCGAGTATACATGGGCAGCACCCCTCATTTATACGCATGTAAACGCATGTGCTCTAAAACATACAAAGGCAGTACAGAACGGTGCATGACCATCCTAGGTCATCGCGGCTTATCATGGAATCGTTGGAAAAAGACATATTATTGTCGTTGCTATTGTTATCTAATTAAAAAATAAAAGCATCTTTTGTAATGACTCAAGTTTACAGCGTACACGATCAAATAATACGAGCTGAGTTGAGTATTGAATCAATTTAATTTCGATCAAGTAAATCTATGTACTCGATCCGCGTTAATATTATTAGTATTATTTGTGTTGTAATAAGACTCGAATTAATGTGCAATAGTATATTTTCATCCATACACAAGATTAGATATTGTCAATATTTTCTTATATGTGACTAGATGACTCGAAAGCGAACGAATGTAAAAAGTACTAGTATGATTTATTGTGAAGTTGAGATTTTCTTTTTACACACCACTGTTTTTATTTTTTTTTATTTTTATATATTGCAAAATATCTATATTAACCTTACATTATTGATACTATTACTACTTACACCCTCCTTCGTAAAAATAAATAAATTAAATAATAAATGAATAAAAACCTAATTCCAAACCAAAGGCAGAGAAGAAAGAAACAGGGGTTTGACGAAAGATTTATCTATAAGCACAAAGTGGCTTTAATTTCTTTTTGCGGCGACCGTCGTTATAATTTTCGGATTGAGTTTTCTTAAAGAACAGATCTTGAATTAAAATCAGTATTGGATCGATAAAAACAAAGAGAAACTAGAAGAGCAAGTATTGTAGGGCTCTAATGGCTTCAATCGGATAAAGCACACAATAAATGGTCTCAGAGACTTTCGATGATAATGTTGATGCCTTTTATTTTATTTTTTATTAGAGGTGTGTTTTTTATTGTGAGTTTGTTTTGTTTTATTTTTTATGAAGATGGAAGGAGTTACAATAATCTGTGAAGTTGAAGAAAGATTGAGATCGGGATAGATAAAGAGAAATGTATTTGAGAAATAATCTGTGAAGTTGAAGAAAGATTGAGATCGGGATATATAAAGAGAGGGATAGATAAAAAGAGATGTATTTGAGAGAGGTCCGTCGAAGTAAAGGAAGAAGAGTCTATACCGTCGGACGTCGACCATAATACTTTAGAAGGGAACAACAACGACGAAGAAGACGACTTGGATGAAGATCAATTTGCTGTATGTAGAACTTGATCAGGAGACTATGTTTACTTTGTTGTATTTATTTTGACAAGGGGTGTAGATAGTAATAGTATTGTATACAAGGTTAATATAGATATTTTACCATATATAAAAATAAATAAAATATAAAGAGGGGTGGGTAAAGTAATAGGAGAGGTGTAAATAGTCTGACCCTTAATTTTTTTTTTTTGCAAATGTGTATGAAAAAAGCATATTCTTTTGCATTTACAACATCCAGCAATAATGTACATTCATTCATATACTTACACAAACAAAACTAATACAAGTATTTACAGAAATTTTGAAATTTCTGGACCACATTAATCTGGTTAGCAAAATACTAACTAATTTGGCCAACATCATCCTAACTCCTGATCATGATGGACTTCATCTATCTAGTGGAGACAGAAACGACGTTTGAGACGCTCGGCTTCTAACTATGTCAGACCTTGAATTTGGCTCTGTTGAGGTTTGGGGCCTAATCTCGGACAATCTAGTCCTTTCGTCTGATATTCGATTCTAAACAAGATAAGAACATAAGAGTCAGAAGTCAGTCTACAACTCTGCGAAAACAACAAAATGACAAAATAAAAATTTGTGTTACCTTGAGTTTAGCATCTTCAAGTTCCATTTCAAGCGAACCGACCCTGTTCTTCAGCTGCACGAGTGCCTCTTCAGCCACTGATAGACTTATCTCGGATGTTGGTTTTGAAATTCCAGCAGCCTGTATTTTTCGATTCATAGAATAATATACATTAGTCGATAATACTTTTCATTTGAAGTACTTTCAAACACCCTTAGGGTGTCACTAACTGACCTTTAGTACGGTAGTACACAAGCCTACTAACTTCTGAGCTAACTGCAGTTTCTCTTCTTCCGTTTCCTGTTTCAGATCAGACATCGTTATTATTTACTTATCGCATTACCTTTTTCGGATGTTTTTGTTTATGATAAAAGGCTTGCTCGACCAACTAACCTTCAACTTCTTGTCCAGCTGTTCTTCCGCATCAAAATTAATAAACCGGTTTTTACCGTTTGCTGCTCGAAACTCTGCCAGCTCATCCTTGACACGTGAAAGAATGGATTCTGTTTTCCGAAGCTTAAACCTAAGTTCTTCGTTTTGACACCTTAACGAATTGTTTTCTTCCTGTGACAATGAGTAAAACATATACCGAAGATAAGAATAACTATAATAATAGATGCTAAGTGAGTTTAAAATTTTAAAAAATATCGTCTACTTGCCTTGATTTTTGCATGATGATGAATGCGCTGTTGGATATTCTGTTGACCGGACAACTTTGTGACCTCGACTTCAAGTCCCATCACTTTCTTCTTGTGATTAGCATTCTCCATCTGAGAGAGTAAGGATTCATTTTAGTTATCCGTTGAAGGATACCGAATACCAACAAAAAAAAAAAAACTCGTTTACCTTTAACATCTCGTTTTCAGTTGCTACCAATTGTTCTTGCTGTCTTAGTTTTTCCAATGCAACACGAGCAGACATTAGCTCAGCCTGTTTTCTTTCGATCTCCTCTAGCCAACTAAAGTAAAAACAATTTCATTTAGAGATTAAAACGGAAAATAGTTACAAATCATTTTCAATTTTTTTTAAAGCAGCTCAATACCCGCTTCTCTCTTTCACGAACTCATTTATCTGTAGCTTCAGATTTGCCACTTCTTGGTCCTGAAGAATAAATAAATCCATTTAAAACGACGAAGCTAAAATAACCTGGGTTTCCATAAACACACAACTACGAAACTAAAATTGTTAGCAGTTTTTTTTACCTTCGCTTTGTCATCAACATTATGGTGTTGAGCCTTCCCCATTAACGAATGAATCTGCTGGTTATCCATTAAGTTCTAGCAATGACCCAAAAAGAGAGAGAGAGTAAGTTTGTGCTTGCATATAAAACAATAATTACAGCTGACAAGAAAACTCACAGCATAATTCTTCATGTTCAATTTAACGCCCAGCAAGTCCCGGATCACGTCATGAGTCATGCTTTCGGTGGAAGCCAGTCTAGCTTTAAGCATCAATATCTACAAAAAAGGAATGTAAGATATCTTCGTATAAAGTTATGTAATTCCTTGTAGATTCGTTTTGAAAAGCTACCTCTTTTTGCCTGCTTGTAGCTAGATCCTCAAGTTCTTCAATTCTTTGTCTTCCAGCTGTCAACTCTTCAACCTTCTCGGATTTAATTTGCTGAACCAAACCTAACCCAATGCACTTGAAAGGTGATCCAGAGCCTCGAGATTTCGAAGGGAGTTTTTCCAGTTTTTTCGGGGATGAAGTGGTAGAAACTTCAGATTTTAGTTGTTCTACCATAGCTTCCAATGCCTTGAACTGTTTCAGAGAAATAGTATTGTTAATATTTAAAACTTGATAAAGAAAAAAAAATCGACTTTTGTGATATTACGAACAACAAATAATAACCCCACCCTCTGCTTGTGCTCACTAGCCTGTGCCTCGGCATACAGATTTAGCTCACTAATATGATCTTTGCATTGAGAAATCTGTTGGGGAAAAAAAACAAGGATTTGTTTTTCTGCATCTTATGAACCGAAAGAAAAAAAAACCTTTGATTCCGAATTATCAAAGAATATCACCTCGGCATCTCTGGCAGCTATTTCTGTTTCGAGAAGTTGCACCCGTTGAAGTGCTTCTTTAAGATTCTTCTCCTTTTCATCTGCCGCAAATAGCAATTTTCTAAAATGATCTCTCTCGAAACTTTGTAAATCGGAATCGTTGTTTTTGATATTTTGCATTTTTTCTTTTACACCAAGAAGCTCCAGCTCAAGTTCCTCTCTCTGAAGACGTTGCCTCTCAGCTTCTCCTTTGACAATATCGACCTTTTGTTCAAGCACATTAATAGTGAATTCTAGCTCTTCGATCGACCTTTCTAATAGTCTCACTTCTTCTTCCTTCTCCTCAGCATTGACTTTCTGGATTTCAGCCCTCTGTCATGGAAATAATTACAAGAAATTGTAACAACGCCTAATTAACACGCAAACATACAAAAAATATTATAGTTGGTGTACAAGTCATGATTACCTCTCGAGCTTCAGTAGAAATTGCTTCGTTTTCCTCAGCAAGCGCTCTAACTGTCTCTAGCTCTTTGCTTAAAACAACAACTTTGCTCCCCATCTCATCCCTCTGACGCGCAACAGCATCCAAGTCACCCTTCAACGACTCGGTTGTTTTACTCATTTGACAAAGAGCCATTTCCATATCAGCAACTTCTGTCTCTAAATCTTCAATCTTGATCCTTGCCTCCGAAATCTCTTTCTCCATCGAATTCTTTGCGTCCAATGCTTCTTTCGCGCTATCCATAACCTCGGCATTTGTTCCAGATAGGGAGTTTATTGCCTCCAGGCCTCTCGAGAGTTCCAATTCAAGTGCAGATATTTTTTCTGTCTTTTCTTGAAGCTGAGCCTCGAGTGATTGACCTTCAGCAACAGTTTTTTCCAATTCCAACGACTTCAGTTCAAAATCTCTTTCCAATATGCTTAAAGAAGCCAACACTTTTTCCATCTCATCTTTTTGGTCCTTACTGTTGGAAGCAGACTCCTGAAGCAACCTCAAATCAAATAATAGACCCTTTAAAATATCGTCCTTTCTTGACAACTCCGATTCAAGAGAGGGAGCTTCAGAATCCAACTTCAAAGCAATATTTTCCACGCATTCAAACTGATCCAAAATTTTGTACATGTTATCCATTTCGTTAACTATACTCTGAAACTTATCTTCCGCCTCAACAAATTTATCTTCAACAAGACTAATTATTTTGCAGCTTGCTTTATCTACACTTTCGGCCAAATTCGCATTCTTCAACATTTTCAAATTCAGAAGGTTGAGGAATTCAGACTGTTTAACCTCATAAACTCTCAGTTCGTTCCTCAGCAAAGTGTTTTCTTCTTGCAAGGTGTTGATATCATCGTTGAAAATACACTGAGAAACATTGTGATTTTCAATTTCCACCTTCGCCAGAGTAAGCTCTTCTTCTAACCTGTCGATGCTATCTCTTAGTTCTTGATTTTCAATGTCAAAACTGGCCTTTTTATCTTCCAATTCCTGTGAAAGTGCACTGTATCTATCTTTGCTGTTTTTCAATTGAACCTGCAGTTCTTCATTCTCCGTCTCAACGCAGCTCATTCTTTCAAATACTCCATTTTTTATTTCCAGCTCATTCTGCAACTTTCGGGTTTTCTGATAGAGCTCAGAGATACGACTAGAAGAAATTTCAAGAGACGATTCCTTCATCTTAAAATCCCCGAGTAATTCCTCATACTCATTTTCCTTCTCAAGCAACATCAGCTCACAAGAAGCAGCTTCTAAGCTTTTAAACAATATATCCTTCTTCAAGTCCTCAAATACTTCATAAGTACTTAAACGAGCTTTCTCTGAATCTTCTTTCAGGAGAGCCACCTGCCTTAAATCACTCGACAAAATCAACAATTCAAAATCCTTTGCAAGTAATTCTAACATGAAACTCTCTTCCTGGTATTGAATTAAATCATCTTTCTCCTTCAGTAATCTCTCGTGATCCATTATCGAAGCCTCCGTGTACTTATTGCAGAGATCAAGCTCCTTCATAATCGCTGCCAGCTCAGATCCCATATCATTCGACCTCTCCAACATCATCTCCTCTTGACACTGCAGATTCTGAATCTTCTTTTCAAAAGATGCAAGCTTAAGGGAAACCTCCCCGTTTTCATCCACTTTACTCGATATCCGGCTAAACCCTCTCTGTATATCCGCCAACAGCTTCCCTTTAAGTACTCGGCACATTTCAAGCTCTTTTCTCGATTTCAAATTATGCTCCCGAAGTTCAGAAACAACGGAGTTCGACTCGCACAAGCCACGCTCAAGAAGACTGTTTTCTGCATTTAACCCATTTGCGGTTTCTAATAAAATCCCCATGTGGCATAAATGCAATACAGACATTTTACAGTCCTTGGCTATAATCTCCGACCAGACATCCTCCAGCATAGTCCTAATCGACTCTGTAGATTCATGAAACAGAGACTTCATGCTGAAGAAATCACTAGACACGGACTTCCACTCTTTTACAGAGACAGTTTGCATTTCGGCTATGACATTCTCGAGTTCTGAAAGGGACCTCTTCATGAGGTCAATATCTGAGCAATACTGTTTTTTCAAGCTTTTGACCTCTTCTGTTAGAACATCTCTTTCACTGGTTAGAATGCTTTCCTTTGATTTGGATTCGTGTGAATTGATCTTTAAGACTTCATTAGCTATCATCAACTCGTTTATCATTATGTCTGCTTCTTTTACGGTATCTTGAACCTCCTCAAATTTGTTGAGAATGCATGAGGCTTCAATGGTTTTTTGGGCAGCCATAACTTTAGCACCACCAAGTTCATCTTCCAGAAACTGCAAATAAGGATTTCAATGCACAGTGTTAAAAAGGAAATTAAAAAAACGATGAAGAACAGTGTATAAGCATTTTAACTATGATACTTGTAAAATATGGGTTGAAATCTATCCTACCTCTCTTTCTTGGAACCAGGAAGCGAACGATTCCTTTATCATCTCTTCTAACTTCCCAATCTTACCCTCCATACCATCGACTTTGAGCTCACACTCATCTTTGAAGTTATTTATAGCATCGCCTAGAATAACGGCGTGATTGATCGTAGACTCAATGCTCTTCCGACCCAATTTCTGAGATGCAGAAATCTCTTCTTTCTCAAAACGCAACCCATCCATCTCAGCTTTCACGTCTTGTAATCTCTTGAGGCCGAATTCTATCTCTTTCTTTAAAAGAACCATGGAATCATCACTCCCATTCACAGCTCTTACAGAAACTAATTTTTTGCCATTAATATCAGCTGTGTCTTCCTCTATTCTAGTGCCTGTCTGCAACAAAGTTAAACTAGTCAATCAGAAAATGTATGTGACTCCTTGAGGAAGTTAAACTAGTAAAAACAGTTATTTAAACTTAAACAGAGAAATCAGAAGTCAATAAACATACCCTTGATGATTTACATCCACTTTGCTTAACGTAATCGTTTACACTTAACTCTACTGCCAAGACTCCAGAATTTAGCTCCTTCAGTTTTTCTCTAGTTTCCAAAATTTCGTCATTTTTTTCTCCTTCTATTACGAAAGCCCGATAGTTACAGTTCGACTCCCATAATCTATTCACAACTACAAAAGCAGCTGTAGCACAAGATGAAGCTATTTTAAGCTGTTTTTTCCCGTGCTCGATTAACCTCTGAAGCTCTTCCTCAGTTGAGACCTTGCTCTTTAACTCAGATGTCAAAAGGAAAATTTCTTTATCCTTCTCACAGCACTCTTGTTGGTGGGCCTCGGTCATAACCAAAGCTGCCCCTCTCAAAGACCTCAGCATAGAATCCATGTCATCTCTCCTGTCCAAAGCATCCTTCAAGCATCGACTAAGCTCCTCAATCAATGTTTCCTTGTCAGAAATATATTTCTTCATCCTCCCAACTTTTTCGGAAACCAAACTCTTTTTACTAGGGATGGAATCGGAAATAACATCAATCTGGTCAGCCACATCACTCAGAGACTCATCCCCACTGGACAGAATGCATTCCATCTCACTCGCGATTAAATCCCATTCCTCTCTCATTCCCTCCAATAACACGAGCCTTTCTCTACTCTCCATCTCTTTTGCCTTGCTATCACAAACTTCCTGTTGAAGGCCTGAAAGCTCTTCCTGCAAACAGACAATCACTTCTGCGGTCTCGGCCTCAACCTGCTTCCGAACTTCGTCTGCTTCATTTTCATTAGACTCTTGAGACGCGAGATCACTTTTATAAAACAAGTTCAGTTTCTTAGCCTTTTCAAGAGATCTATGCATTTTACTCAACTTTCTTTCTAAAGGAGAATACTCGCTCTCCGCATGCTTCAAATTAGAGATTTCGAGCTCCTTTTCTTCTATCTCATTGATCGTCTGGATTTGTTGAGACTCAAGTGCCTCAATGACCAATTTTGCGTTTTCGAGCTCTTCTAAGACTCGTTCATAATCATTGCTCACAGAAATAACCGCCTCTTTCGACAACTGAAGTTCTCGGTTCAAAGATTTGGTCATCTCCTCGGTTTCAGCATGAGATGACCTCTGTTCTTGCAGAATGATTTTAACAATGTCCAACTCCAGCTGTAAATACACGATATCTTCTACATTTATCATTGGAACTTCCACTACAGATTCCTGAAATTATAGTCGTCCGTTAGTTAAAAAACTAAAATCAGCTTTTTTTCTGTAACTAACATTAGCATACTCTTACTTTTGTGACTTCTGCACTGCAATCATGCCCCTGAGTCGGGACACTTAACAATGCACGTAACTCTTCTATTTCTCTGCAGAAGATTATCATGACAAATGGTGAAATTTTAAACTTGGAAATGCGACTATATTGGAATATAAGAAACCAGATTAAATCATACCGTTGGAGCTTCGTATTCTCTTCCAGACTGCAGTGTAGTTTTTCTTTGCAGTCCTCAAGCTCAGAAAGAGTTATTTTCAACTATTTGAAAGAAAAATACATATTTAAAGGTCAAAATCATAAAATAGCAATCTGCCTCAAAATATACATATACACATATATTTCTAACCTCGTCATGAAGCAAATCATTGCCATTGCGGCTAGATTCGTTAGAATCCTGTTTCAAAGTAGATGTAAGAATTATAAGCGTGTCAGCTTGTGTACAATTTTCATTTTCCCATTACCAAAAAAGGTGGAATATAAAAGGGAAAATTATGGTTGTTTATAAGCTACCTTCGTATCAAGATTATTAATATGCTTGAGATTTCCGTCGAGTGAGGAAATAAGCTGTCAACAATTAAAGAAAAGGTAAACAAATCTTTTGACACGTTCAAATGATTTAGAGAAAATGAGAAACATTAGAACAATGTAGTTATTAATATACCTGATTTCGCAGTTCACATACTTCACTCATTAAAATTTCCTTCTCCCCTTCTTCATACAAATCTTGAAACCTATATGTTTCATTGTAAAATAATTATATATACAAAGAGAGCTTTTAAAATTAGAACTGCACAAGGCACATTACGTTTACCAACACTTACTTCCGAACTTGGTCTAAGAGCCTGATGTTTTCAACGGCAAAACGTGTCACTTCGGGATTTTTATCAACTCTTTCTCTCAGGAGCTGATTTTCCTCAGAAAGTGCTCTGTTTTCTCTCACTAAATAATCGTCCATCGGCATCATCCCCCCAATAACAGACTCCATTCTTTGAATTTTGTCTTCTCTAAACTTCAACATCATCTTCCTGCATCTCGTGTCCTCTTCTCTTTGATTAACCTACAATGTGAAGACAGTAGAGTTCAAGAATACATGTAAAAATAAATCATGCCTTCTTTTCTATCACTACGAGAGAGGCGAGAGCAATACCAGACGATTTAACTGCTGGATCTCAACTTGAAGCTGTTGAACCGTAATTTCTGCCATTCGTTCCCTCCTTAAGGCCCCAGCAAGTGTAGTTTCCAAAGATTTTAACTGTAAATAAATTACCGGAAAAATAAATACTACTATTTGCCAAGAAAACAAACAATGAGTAAAGTGGGCAACATGTTACCTGTTTATTCGACACTCTTACAGCTCCATTTTCTTTTCCAGGTGTCCTTTCACTGTAATCATCATCATCCTCATCCTTGAAACTCATATTAATAACTGGCCCACCAAAGGACAACGATCGAGTAACCTTTTCACGCTTGATGGCAGAAAGTTCCTCCTGTACCAACAAGAAATACAAGTTTCAGTTCCGTGTTAGTACAAATTACTACTGTATTCACATAAAAACATACGAAACTATTTTATTTTGACCTTTAATAACTGTATCTGACGTTTCAATGCCACGACATCCCCTGACGAGTCCTCGTTAATGACAGCCTGGAATAAGTCCATCCCATATAAATGGTAAAATATATGAAGTAATATAAAGAAGCTATATGGATTTTTCAACGTAAAATATAAAGAAACTTACATTGTTTTGAATCAGTTTTGCACGTTGAGCAAACTTTAAAGTGTTCAATGTTTCAGCTGCTGAGCTGCAGATAATGAAATCAGAGTTAAAGTGCACTCCAAAATGAAAAAGAAAAAATCCGAGCGGGTAAAAGTATTGTATACTATTATATATACCAGATAGAAGGGCTGACATTAGCTATTATCATAGTTTTTGAGTTCCCGCCCAGAGAGTCCTGTTCATTTTAACCATAAAAGGAGTAACTTAAATACTCCTTGTGATAATATAATAATGATTTATGGAAATTAATAATTCACCTGAAGGAGAAATGTCAATCTCGAATCTCTGTAAGGGATGTGTCTTGGCTTTCCGTTTGCTACGTCCACTAAGACCATAATTACATGACTGCAGGAAAAACAAATAAGTTTGACTGTCGATTTATAATGGAAAGTGAATAAACGAAATATATTTCAGCAACGTCAGTACCCCAACGTTGACAGCGATTTATTAATATTCGCAGCTTCTTTAAGCCGTTCACCCTCAGCGCCAGAAGACTTTTGCCTATTGGAAATGACAACAAAAAAATATTGTAACTCCTCCGGCAAGAGACATGTTTCTTATATCCGAAAGTTGAGCTATGTAATAATTATAATAATACCTTTCGGAGCCAGCAAGGTCAACAAGGTTCAGCCTCGCAAACCGGAAGTTTGTGGCAGAATCCTTTTCCCACGTACTCTCAATCACACATGTAAACACACTGTGTGAACGGCTGCTTTCTCTGTTCATATTTGTAGCAGCAACTTTTCTGTTTGAAGCACCCTAAAGCATAAAGACAAAAATATAAGCAACTAAAACAAGAATGAATGATAATCACATTAAACAAGATTAATGCTAAATAGTCACCTGAGTCAAAAGCTGAAGAATGTCTCCCACTGTGTGAACCTCGAATTCTGATAGATTCTCGACGTAGACTCCCTTCTTCATATCCTCACGTAACTTTAATACATACAAAATTCATGAACATATGAGAAAATGGACTAACGAAATAAAATGCGGGAGCAAATTCACTTAATTAGAGAATGGAGGTAATTACCATCAAGTTTGTGGACGAAGGATCAAGAAGATCGGTTATTTGTTCATTATAAATCTCGAGAAAAGAGCACTTGCAATTGTACCTTAAGTGTTCATCTCGCCGGGTTTCCTCTTCCTATAAGAGAAATGGAAAGCGATTATGATTCACATCAGAAAAGTGATTTCACCAAGGCAACAAGTAAACTAGTAAAGAGAATCAAAGATTACCGCTCTAATTCTTGCAAACAAATATTCAAATATCCGAGGAGTCATTCCACGGTTAGGACTAGGCTTAACTTCAAGTTCTTCTATCTCACCAAGCATCGTATGAGTCTTACCACTGCCTGTCTACATTACATCAAATCTTAGTCGGTAAAGTTCAATATCGAAAAAAGAAAAATAGGAAACTTCGCACATGCCGTGTTTAAGCATTTACCTGCCCATATGCAAACATACAACTATTGTATCCCGACAAGCAATTCTCCACCATGGGCAGCCCAACCATCCTAAAAAGCGTCTCCTGCACATCGTAAAAGCATTAGTCGGCTCAACTCTATACGAGATAAACAATGAAAATTATATACACACCTGGTCTATAGCTTCACATGCTACATGATCATACATAAACCGAGTCTCCGGTTGCCCAATCCAGGTGATGCTTTGTCCACTATCCTGCTTCAAGCATCTACTGTATCCAAAACTGCCCTTCTCCATGTTATTCAATGGCCTCACTCGTATCAAAACCTAATAAAAAAAGACAATTATTTCGGAAACGAAAGAGGCCGCCATGACGAAGTTTTATATACATGTTAAAAAAACTCACTTGCACATTGTGTTCCATCCAGAACGATGGATCCTCCTTGAGTTCGAAACAAGGAACCTCGACGGTATTCACGACAGCTGGCAGATTACCGGAGCTCGGTATCCCTTTAGACAATGCAGCATAGTTAGCCATTCGGGCACCCATGTTAGACACTGGCCTCGACACACTGCTGAAACTAAAGCCTGGGTTCGGAGGCTTGCTCACGCTCTTCGTCGGGGTGGTTTGGGTCGAATTACACTCCCTCGATCCTCCCCTAGCAGAACCCGGAGTGTTGACATTCGAAAATAACCTGCCCTCCTCCTCCTTCTGAGCTGCCCAATTGAACCTGTGCTTCGACATTGCCCCTTGCTTCTCGGGCGTTCGAAGGGGGGTCGACGAGTCCGAGTATTTGGGCTTCGGGTGAGTCGGGGTTCGGTTGACTTTGTTGGGCGGCTTGAACCCACTCAAGTCGTGGTCCGACATTCTCTTTGGGATTCGGGAGGGTTCCTGAATCGTGTTCAGAGGGGGCCTGGAGGGATCCATGGTGATTTGGGGGTTCGGAGAATCCCTAGGATTTGGGGGTAAATTCTCGGCTTCCTCTGCGTTGCTCTTGGCCGAGTTTCGGCGCATGAACTTGAAGTCCCTCAACATTCTGGAAAAAAAATTAGAAATTAATTTAGGTAAAAAAAACCCGGAAAATCGATGCTTTAATTTGTTCGAACCTGACAGAGGAAGCGAGTACGAGAATCCCGGCGCCGCGAAATTTTGAAATGGTTCCTTCTTTTCTGAGTTATTTCTGGGTTTTTTTAGCTGAAACCTCGAATCGAAAGCATCAGTTCGGAAAATGGCGTCTTAATTTTTTGATAATTGTCTGGGCTCTCGAACCCTCTCACTCTCACTCTCTCTCTCTCTCTGACACTGACAGTTACGAGAGTGAGCTGAATGAGAAGAAGAAGAGGAATGGACGGCTCAGATTGGATCTGCAGATCGCGCTACGATTTTTGAATTTGATAGGGGTACTTTTGGCAAATCAGAAGAGGTGTAATACTTTAATGTTTTTTTTTCTTTTCAATGGAACGGCTATGTAGTTTGAATATTTGAACTATCGTTGGTGGGCCCACACATTTTAATAATCACTTTTTATTGAATATAGACCGAGTATTCAATACAAATTCAAAATTAAAGTTCAATTTAGTCAAACTTATACTAGTATTGACTTTGGTAAGGCATAAAAACAATCAAATAATTTGTGAAATTTTATTTTACATATATAATGTGTTTAGAATATTTTGATCTTTAGATAAGATAAAAAGTAAAATAAAATGAATCAATTTTTTTTTGTCTAGATCGATTGCAGTGTTTCGTATTCGAACTTAAGATCTCACGGTATTCAATTAAACTACTCAACCAACCGAGCTAACAAAATTTAACAATGAAATGAATCAAAATTAGTGAAGCACCGATTTACATTTCATAAAGTCAAAATACTAATTTTATTTTACATATTTACATTTCACAAAGTCAAAATACTAATTTTATTTTACATATATAATGTGTTTAGAATACTTTTGATCTTTAGATAAGATAAAAAGTAAAATAAAATGAATCAATTTTTTTTTGTCTAGATCGATTGCAGTGTTTCGTATTCGAACTTAAGATCTCACGGTATTCAATTAAACTACTCAACCAACCGAGCTAACAAAATTTAACAATGAAATGAATCAAAATTAGTGAAGCACCGATTTACATTTCACAAAGTCAAAATACTAATTTTATTTTACATATTTACATTTCACAAAGTCAAAATACTAATTTTATTTTACATATATAATGTGTTTAGAATACTTTTGATCTTTAGATAAGATAAAAAGTAAAATAAAATGAATCAAAATTATTTTTTTTGTCTAGGTCAATTGGAATGTTTCGTACTCGAACTTAAGATCTCACGGTCTTCAATTAAACTACTCAACCAACCGAACTAACAAAATTTGACAATGAAATGAATCAAAATTAGTGAAACACCGATTTACATTTCACAAAATCAAAATACTAATTTTGATCCGTTTCTTTTGACATGTTAATTGAAAAAATAATATATTTTAATGTGTGGAGTGAAGTTAAATTTTATGAGTTTGATTAAATTTGTGTTTAGTGATTATAAATATTATTATATTATAAATTTAATATTTTTAGTATAAACTATTTTCAAAGAAGTTATAAAAAATTAAAATATTTTCAATTGAAAATATTATTTACTTTATTATTTTAAAGTAAAATAAAATAAATAAATAATTGTTTGAGAAATGGTTGAGTTGGTAAAGTCAAAAAATTATCTACTTCATGAGTCTCACCATAAAATAAATATTTATTTTGAGTTGGAATATCAAAACATGAAAAAATTACATACTAAACTAAGAAATACGAGATAAATAAAATCAAATGCTTCTATTTTTGCTTCTATTTTTTCCAATAGAAGTATAAATATAAAATCAATAGGATGAATTAGATTTGGGCCTTTAGATCCGGAGATCCAGAAGACACTACAGCCCCGATCAGCCCATAAATTTACGATGAACTGGACTTACATTATTGGGCCTCACTCCCTAAAGAAAGAAGGCCCACGACTACTGTACACCGACCCGCAATCTCAAGAACATAAAAAAAAATCATCATAATAATAATAAAAAAAAAAAATCAGGGTTTAACACTGGCTTTCAAAACCTCACATTTCTCTGAGCAAATCCCCAACTCGCAAGGTACGTGAAATCCAACCCTTCGTCTTCTTCTTCCTCTCGTCGATAATTTAGGGTTTCATTTCGTGTTCCTTTCAATTTCGCAATTAATTCCACGCGCCATTTTACACTCAATTACTGACTTGTTGTTTTCCAGCTAAATTCGTTGTTGTGTACACGTATTTATTACTGCTAATTGTTTGCTGGAATATTATATCACTATCCAATTTGAATCAGGATTCAGTGACGATTATCATTTTTTTTGTTTTTTGTGCATCGGAAAAGATGTTTTCTGGCAATGGCTCTTATGTATGCTCTGTGATTGAACTTTCAAAAGTTTCTGCTGCCCTAATTGAGCTTCTAAAAAAAATTGAACCTCTCTGATTTTTTAATAATTAGTATTGTATTGCAGATGGCTAGGTGGGATGAGATTCTGTCCCTGCCCGTGCAAAGCCCTCCGACCTTGGAGTTTGCTTCGTCTGATCTTGTTTGGTCCCATGTGGAAGGCTGGCGTGATAATATCGATAGACTTGCTTTGATCCCATTTGCCAGGGTGGACGATTTCCTTAGGGGAGAATCAAACAACAAAGAGTGCCCGACAAGATTCCACGTGGAGGCGAGGAGGAGACGGACTACAAAGACGTCTTACAAACCTAAAGTTGATGGCATTCTTGAATATATCTTGTATGTTTTCTTCGCCTTTTTCATTTTATTTTACATAATTAACTGTTAATATTATTCGACTTACCTTATAAGCTCTCTAAATTTCTTTGGTACTTTCTTAAAAGTTCTTATAATCACTACTTTTTTTTCAAAAATATTTTATTTCAATTACGTTTTTGAATTCTGATTTAGTTATGTAATTAACATCTTATAACCTCCAACAAGTTTTAGTCTTTGCACTTAACAACTCATAAGACGCGGAACTGTTAGTAGGCTGAGAGAGCGCCATGTAAAGTTTTATTATTGTAATTGCTACCATCTTACCGTCTTTTGATTCTCATCCACACAAAAAATATACATTACTTCTTGCTAGGTACTGGTGTTCCTTTGGTCCGGATGATCATAGAAAAGGTGGTATTGTACGACCTAGTAGGACGACTTACGTGCCAAAAAATAAGCCTTCCGGGCGACCAAACACAAAAAGGGGATGCACCTGCCACTTTATTGTGAAGCGTTTAATTGCAGAGCCTTTGGTGGCACTAATCATATATAATCAAGATAAGCATGTAGATAAGAAAGGATTACCGTGCCATGGCCCACAAGACAAGAAAGCTGCCGGGACCCGTGCTATGTATGCTCCATACATTTCAGAAGAGCTTCGTCTCCGTGTCTTGTCTCTTCTTCATGTTGGGGTTTCTGTTGAAACCATCATGCAAAGACACAATGAGTCAGTGGAGAAACAAGGAGGTCCGAGCAACAGGGATGACCTTTTGACCCACAGATATGTTCGTCGGCAAGAGAGGAGTATACGACGGTCCACTTATGAGCTCGATGAGGATGATTCAGTTAGCGTTAGCATGTGGGTTGAAAGCCACAGAAATAATGTCTTCTTTTACGAGGATTTCTCGGATTCTGATCCTTTTACCCTTGGGATTCAAACGGAATGGCAGTTGCAGCAAATGATTCAGTTCGGTAATGGTCGTCTGCTGGTTTATGATTCCAAATTTGGTTCGAATAAGTTGAAGGTATGCCTTATCCTTGTGTTGAGTTATCAAAGTATATATAATGTTAAGATGATTTATTATGTTTTTAAAAAAGTACTCTACTAATACACTCACTTTTTTGCACCTATTATATCAATTTATTTTGAAAAGTCCAATCGATAACTATTATCACACATTTCCCCCTTACATTTTCTAATTACCAACACACATTTTCTTATCATGAAGAAAGATTCATAAGTGAATGTGTATCCAGTAGCACTTTGAGCTTTCAATATCATTTCCACTCACTCTATTTTCTGTTCCAAATATAACAGTATCCTGTTCATAGCCTGGTTGTTTTCAACTCTGAGAACAAGGCTATTCCAGTAGCTTGGATAGTCACCCCTAGATTTGCTAGCGGAGATACGCACAGATGGATGCAGGCCATCTACAATAGAGTCCGTGCAAAGGATCCAACGTGGAAATTGGCTGGTTTTATTGTAGACGAGCCTTCGACTGATACCCTAATAATCAGGTGACTTATTCTATCTCACAGCATTTAAATGTAGAAATGATGGATGAAATTGTTAGTTCTTAGTTCCTGTTAGATTATCAAGAAATTGATGGTATAGGTTGTTTGTGTTTGTTGGTTTGTAGGGAAGTCTTTCAATGCGCGGTGCTTGTATGTTTCTGGCGTGTTCGTCATGCATGGCATAAAAACTTGATGAAGAGATGCTCGGATTTGGAAATGGGTGCCGAAATATCAAAAAAACTCGGTGAGGCAGTTAACAAAATCTGCAAAGGATCTAGCACTGGTAATGCATTGGAAGAAGTCATGTTAGAATCTGTAGATGCTGCAGAGTTCATGGACTATTTCAAGGCAATTTGGTATCCAAGGATAGGTAGGTTTTGCTTTTATAGTTAAAATTACGACACGGAGATATCTGCTTTAAAAAGTGTCATTGAAGTTTTACCAAAAACCAATTAAGCTTTAAAATTACAAAATTGCCCCAGTGATTTAATTTAGTCTTACATTTATTCTGATAGAGTTCTTTTTGACAAGGTACGTGGACACGGGCACTCAAAACCCTTCCTCTTGCTAGCCAAGAAACCTGTTCAGCAATGGAGTTCTATCATGAAGAGCTGAAGATAAGGTTATTCAGGAACGAAAAAGACCATAGTGTGTGCCAACGTGTTGATTGGGTCGTGAATAAGCTATTCACGAAAGTCCATTCTTATTTCTGGTTAGACGAATACTCAGGGAAAGAGGATTTCGCACGGTACAGGAAGGACGAATGGATGGGTGGTCCTACTGCTTGGCGGAAATCATTGGAGATCCCAGATACCGATGTAGTCATGGAGAGTAAATACGCTAAAGTCAGTGGCCTAAAAGATGGTGAAACGGCCTATTTAGTACGGAACCCTGGTTCGGAGTACGCAGTATGTGATTGCGATTGGGCGAAAAATGGGTACTTGTGCGAGCATGTTTTTAAAGTGATAAAATTTTGCCGTGATAAGAAGCTTAGTGTCCCGTCGGTGAGTATGTTTCAGTACAGCAAGGCCTTGATCGATATGCTGCACTGCCCACCATTTGATTCTTTAGTTCGTGACCATGCAGTCTCCTTAGCTGTCTGGGTACAGACACAGTTGAAAGCGCAAATCGGACTCAAACGCCCTCAGGACAGTGAATGTGTTTCAGAGCAGCCAACTGTGAGACGTAAGTGTACAGGCAGTGAAGCAGAGGGTTGTAATCATAGTCCAATTGACCATCACGAGCCTGAAGTTCCCAGTGATGGCATGGATGCCGATTCATCGTTTTCCGAAAATGGGAACACGTCTATCGGTCGTGATAAAATGGCGAATCCTGGAATTAGTGACGTGGAATTGAAGAATACAGATTGCTTTGAAAATCCAGAAAAAGACCAACGCTGTGATAAATCTCCAGGTCAGTGATGATTTTGGGATTGATAAGCCATGAAGCCATGGATATCTTTCGAATTAAACTCCTCCGTGATGCATATGGTATGAAGCTTCCGGAAAATTAACTCCTGCAATGATGCGGACTGGATGCTGATGGAAAGTTTGGTTTTATCCATTAAGAAAGGACCGCATGGATGAGCGGAGGACGATGCAGGGAATGAATATCTGTGGTTGCAACAGAGTGATAGTGACCTCAAATCCTCGGAAGCTTGCGATGAACAGAATCTCTCGAGATATGCTTTTTGGCACAGCTGCCGGAAGTGGGGCTATCGATGTTCCTTAAAAGAGTGGAGATCATACAAGTACCAAGGGACATTAGTTGATTAGCCAGATAGAGTGCTTATTTGGAACAAGGCTGACATGGCTTATTTTGGCTAGAATATTTTGTTTTACCTCTGTAGTGCAATAATTAGGTTTGTCTTTGTTTTATGGGATATCTCTCAATAGGATAACAGATTATTTGTGATTAGATAAAAATAGATTAATCATTTTGTTATTATAATTTTTTATTTTTTAATAAAATTCACATTATCAAAGATAAAATATTGTTATAATATTTTATTGTTATTTATACACTCAACCAGACTAATAGTCACACTTTCTTTGTATTTTGTGAAGCAAACGTGACTTAGTTTGGAGGAGAGGGTTAATGTTGCAATTTGTAGTGGAATGCTCCAAATGAAACACAGAATAATGATACCAGGAGAGTGAGATGTTATACGTAGCAAAGCTTGAATAACTAATCACATGTCCTTGGGTAAATTCTTTTTCCCTACAATAAAACAGGGGAGCACCAATAGCTAATAGCCAAATGACAGCATTTCCAGTTTATGCAAGTGGAAAGGTTGAAACGAAACGAGTTTATAAGGATAATTTACATATAAAACTCGACTACCGAATATTGTCTTTCTGTAGTGTTCAAGCAGCAGCAGGCATCGAGGAAGAGAGAACCAAATAAGTCAAATACTGAAGCCCATCCTTCATTTTACCCACAGCTGTGTCATGGTCTGCACGAAGATGTTCCATAAAGGTACTGACCTTTTCCTGGACAGATTTTTGAGGAACTTGCGAGTCAACAGCACCACCTTTGATTGCTGCTTCATATGCTTCTGCTACCTCTGATATGCCTGAACAGATCACTCAGACGTTAAAAAAAATCTGTGAATTCTAATTTGTCGAAACAAATTTACCAGCAAAGTAAAGCCATCGTGTGAACAAAATTTTGCAGGTATTAATTCCTTTTATACTAGTATTTTTTTAGGATTTGTTTTTCCAGAATTTAATTCTAGAGAAAGTTGTTCTTTGTTTCAACCTCAAGCAGAAGAAAATTGAACATATAATAAACAAAGATAAGGTCTGAGATGAACTCTACCAGTAATGAAGCTGCTGGAAACTGCTTCCATATTTCCAGTCATTAACTGTGCCTTTGTTCTGATTATCTTAGCTTTTTCTACAGAATCCTCAGGCCAATCAATTCTCATTTCTTCCTCAATCTCATGATCCTCAACTTTGTTTGCCTTGAATGTGATAGACTTCCCAAGCATCAGTATTTGAGTTACCGCGAAACAGCACATTTCAGAAAGCCTCTGAAAAGAAAGAAAATTTAAAAAATATACCATAACTTAATAAGTGATTTATTTGGTGTAAAACACATTTTTGATGTGATTAGAACAACTCATCTGCATACATGAACACCCTCAGAATGAAGAATATCAAGCCTTCCAGAAGTTCTCTGGATTATGTCGGTCGTTGACAATCCAGCCAAAGCACTTGAAAAACTGCAAAAGACGGGGCTTTTTTAGCTCAACATAGCTTCAATTCTTGTTTGAATGAACAAAAAATGCATACACACATGATATAACATACCTAGGAATGGGGCACAAAATATGAGGAAAGGACATAGGAAAAAGGGCAAACAGATACTAAACAATTTGAATTATTATATATCAGATGACCAACAAATAAAATATCAAAATCAATTGCAATTTCCAAATTATTTGTTAAAGAATTGACCTGAGGGACTAGATTGCTACAAGTCCTAAGAATTATATCAGAGAGTTTACATGTAAAACAGAAGAAAAAAAACTCAAGGCATATTTACCCGGCAGCCAAATCAGCAGCCTTAGAAAGGCTGGAATCGTGTAACTTTCTAAATTCATCAATGCTGTCATCATTGCCAGCCTCTGTTTTCTTCCCTTTCTCAGAGTCCGTAAAATTCCCATCAAGTTCAGCACCCAAGTCTAATATGTGTTGGACTTCTTTAAGCTTTCCATCATAAATAATTTTTTCTTCAGAAGAGAGTTTAGCCTTTCTCCGGTTATATAGAAGAGCATAATGGTTGGATAATGCCTCTAACTCCTGCAAGGATATGTGACATAAACATTTTAAACACTAAATTATAATAAAACGCAACTGCAGATAGTATTTTGAAACTAGTATGTACCTCCAGCTGCTCTGGACCTCCATAGATATAAAAGCATCTGTCAAATGTAACTTCCTCAAATAACTGATCTTCGTCTATACTTCCACCAGAATTCTTATCGACTTGAATCCCAGTTTCTGAAATTAATAGATCCATTGTTTCTTTACTAACTTTCTCAAGCACTTGCATACCCTTTGCTGTAAAAGCTCTTCCAGTCTGCATATAACATAATCAAGATTGAGAATTCGGGCCCAATCACTTGAAAGGTGAGATGTAATAGACCATAACCTCTAACAAAGATGGTGCAGCAGAACTAGTTGCCTCAGGACCACCGTGTTGAATTGAATTAGCTGAATCCTCAATCCTAAGAAAAACAGAAAATAATTCAGGTTAAATATTCCAAAATAGGACACAAAATTATTTGATATGATGATGCAATAAATGATGGATGAAATAAATATCAAGTAAACAGCCATCTTATATCTTATTCACTTTAAATCTCAACAGACATACAAGCTAAAACACAATTGAGGATGACAACTGAAAGCCATCAATTTCCCATTAGCCCTCTATTCTTTCAATGGATGCGTGTTGTTCAATTACATAAGAAATTCTTCATGTTAGATCCAAAGAGTTTCTTCAATACGTCACCTATGTTATATTTTATATAATTTATATTATTTTATTCCAGGAATGATTTTGTAAACACAGAAAACCAAGAAAGTTTAAAAAAAACACCCCGCCATACTTTTGAACAAAAGTGGCTCCCCCTTTCAAAGCAGTTCCGAGGGCTTGCCAAGCTCCTGATGCAAAAGATTCTACTGATGTGTCAAAAGCCTTCAAACCCTGCATGTAAAATATTATAGCTCACATACATATATGGGAAGTAAAAACTGGCACACTTGTGCACAGATTTAATAAGTCCAACATAATAAAAAAAATCTTGAACATATACATTTGGATGAGGAAGAAGGAAAGAGTAAATTAACAACTCGTGTATTTATTCCATATGAACTACCTGGCTAAGTAAGGATTCTTCGCTAGCTTTCTCTAATTTATCCAGTGCTGTTTTTCGCCTCTCATTATCCTCATCATCAGTTTCCTCTTCAACTAATTTTGTATCTACTTCCTTAGGAGACTCTGAATCTTCAGCTATAGTCTCTGAAATGGTCTTTGCTGCCGTCCTCGCAGCTTCAACAGCCTGCATTCACAGAACCATATAAATTGAACAAACATCAACAATTGGTGGGTCAATACCACGTTTGGTGATAGTATATTGGGATCTTAAAACCACATTTCAATATAAATTTGCTAATACATTCAGACAAACATATGTTAAATTACATGCTTTTAAAGTGGTTTGCTACTATGCTTTTTAATCGTCATGGAATTACATGGTAGATACCATCCAGAGTTTTTCAATTTATCGAAGGACCGAATTAAAAACTAAATGGGTACTTACCAAAATATATAGAAAATACCAAATAAGGAAGTCTCAACCTAAAGAATCCAGGTACACTTCTGCTGTCGTACTTGCTTCTGGATAATCCAGCAATGAACAAATATTGGACAGTGCAACCACATTTACGGCACATAGTTTCGATATCATTGCGTAGTAGGCCAATAAACACAAGGGAGGCAGTAAAATTACTTCAGAGATATAATTACATATAACCCTAACGACGAGTGTTTCGATAAACTAGATAAATCAAGCCAATGCAAATGCACAATCCAAATGAATTTACAAAAAAATAAAAATAAAACTACGTGAACATTCATGAGCAACAACTTCCCACAGATAATACGGATTAAAAAAATGGGAAAAAGAAAAATTACGCTGCGAGATATCTCCTCGGCGGCGACATTAGCTGCTTTCTGAAGATCTGAGAGATAAGAGAGTGGAGAAAATCCCCACCCGCCCCAACCGCCGTCGTTTCCCTGAACTGGATCGGGCTTTTCTGCATCGGCGTCGGGCTTTGCATCGATTACGGGCTCGATTTCTGAATCGGAGGGCTTCGCCGAGTTGCCATCCATCATGACTCAGTCACTCTGAAATTTTTAGGTTATGGAATGTGAGATTGGATCCCAGATTCTAGTGTTTTATTTTCGAAACGAAAATGCCCTTTTCTCCATATATCTGATGGGAGCTACTTTTGAACGAAGAAACAGGGTTGCGAACGGCGCCGTTTTGATTCAACTATAATTGCTAGTTTAAAAATGCGACTTGGCGTCGGAAGCGCGCTTTTTCAGTTATTGATTGTACGTGAAAATGATTTTGTCGATTTGAACTATGTAGAATAATAAAATATGTTCTGGAATAATTGCACATGAATATTTTTTATATTAAAATCTATAATATTTTTATAAAAAAAAATCATAACTCAACTAATCCAATGAACAATATCCAAGAGAACTTGTTATATTAAACTATGAAATTAGAAAATAATATATAAAAATTAAACAAGAAACTTAAATAGTAATTTAAATAGTAATGTAAGAATTAAAGTAAAAATTGATAAACACAACCAAAGAAGATATTAAAATTAGAAATAATATATAAGAATTAAACAAGAAACTTAAATTTCAAATTGGAAATAGTAATGTAAGAATTAAAGTAAAAATTGATAAAAAAAAAAAAGATATTCAAATGTTTTAAACCGGTTGTTTTAAAAGAAGCAATTCACTCAACATTTTATTATTATTTATTAATTTTGTTTAATTTACCAAGCTTTATTCCGGTTGTTTTAAAAGAAGCAATTCACTCAACATTTTATTATTATTTATTAATTTTGTTTAATTTACCAAGCTTTATTTTTATTACTTTTTACTAACTTTATTCAATTTAAGTATCAAAATAAGATACTATATATAATATAAATTATAAATTATAAATATATGAAATTTAAAATATATTATACGAACACATGCAGAAATTTTGTTTGCATAAGCCTAAAAAAGTGGCAGGACAAAACTCAGGAAATGTGTTTGTTTGTACATTGATTTTTGGATTACTAAAAGATGAAAAAGAATATTAAAATGACCAACAAGAGTTAGCTATTTAGTAGCCTGTGATGACAGGCGGAGGTGGAGATTTGTAACTGGCGCCCAATGGTCCCTCGACTCTGAACGGCGTGTACGTAGGTGGTGGTGGAGAATTGACCGGCGGCGGTGGGGAGAAGACCGGTGGTGGAGGAGGAGGAGGTGATTGCTTAGGTGGCGGTGGAGGAGGTGATTGCTTAGGTGGCGGCGGTGGTGGTGGTGATTGCACCGGTGGTGGTGGAGGTGATTTGTATGAACCACCAAAAGTTGGAGGGAGTGCCGTCTCATGCTTAGGTTTAGGCGCCGGAGTCGGAAGCTTCGGCCCGTGTCCGCCCGACGGCGACCTGCATCCGGAAGCTTCGCAGTCGACCTTCTCGCTCAGAACCTTCTCGCACTCCTTCTCCGATCTCTGATTCTTCGATCGATCATCAGCGAAACAATTCTTCTTGTCCTCGACCACGAGCTCCGGCATCGCTTCCGGAAGGCACGCCCCGTCCCTCGCCCCGAAGTAGTTATACGAGATCGTCAGCTTCTTCAAATTCGGAAGCGTGCACACGTTCTCCGGCAAGTTGCTCCTGAACTCGTTCGTCCCCAGGTCGAGCACCTCGAGCCCCTGCAGGTACTCCATCCCCGCGGGTAAGTCCCCGACGAGCTCGTTCGAGTTCACGTCGAAAACCGCGGTGGTGTTCAGCAGGGTGATCTCCTCGGGCAGGCAGCCCGAGAGGCCGTTTCCGGAGAGAACGATCTCGTCGAGCTTTCCGGCCATTTTCCCGACGCTGCCCGGGATGCATCCGGTCAGCATGTTGTCGGATAGCACGACGACGGAGGCGGGGGAGTTGCCGAGGCTGCGGGGGATTTCAGAGTGGAAGCGGTTGCTGTTCATGAAGATGGCGTCGAGGGGCTTGTCGAAGAGGTCGGGCGGGAGCTCCCCTTCGAAGTCGTTGAATCGGAGGTCGAGGTATTTGAGCTTCGGGAGGCGGAGGAGGACTTTGGGGAAGGGGCCCACGAAGCGGTTGTTGCTTAGGTCGACCTCGTGGAGGAGCTTGAGGCGGTGGAAGGAGTCCGGGACGAAGCCGCAGAAGCGGTTGGAGTTGAGGTGGAGGAGGCTGATGTCGGTTAGGTTTCCGAGCTCGTCGGGGAGGTGGCCGGCGAGGTCGGCCTCGTTGAGGTCGACTCCGGCGACGACGGGGAGGGAGGGGTCGTCGAGGGCGGGGGCGCAGAAGACGCCGTTGTAGGAGCAGACGTCGGGGCCCGCCCAGTTGGCGGTGAAGTTGGTGGGGTCGGATTGGATGACCTTTTTCCAGGCTTGGAGGGCATTGTGGGCCCGGGCGAGCCGAGGGTTGTTGGTGACGTACGAGTAGTCTTCGTGGGTGGAGGACAAGAGGTGCCGCTTGGCGTCAGAGACGGAGACGACGAGGAGGACGAGGATGCAGCCGAGAGGCTTCATTTTGAGAGGGTTTTTTAGTCTTTAGACCCTCTTGTGATTGAGCCCAAGGCTGCTTATAGTGAGGAATATTGGTGTTGGAGTGGGATGAATACGGAGGGTGGGTGAGTTATATGGGAATGCAAGGGGGATGGAGGGATGCCTTGTTTTGTGGAGAGTGGGATAGAGATTGGAGGAACTTATTTGTAGGAGTAACTTTGGCTACCCCAGGATATTCAAGGCGGCCCTTTCTCAATTCTACACAAATTGTCGACAAAAATGTCATGCTAACTATTTTTGCTAAGGTTAAAATGTGTGTATATATTACTAATTTACTATCCCATCCCACAATTAAGTGCACATTTTATTTTCAAATTACAAAGAAAATTAATATTGAACTCTTTTGTGGCATGGAAGATGTATATAGTATTAATGTCAATAATTCTCGTACATAACAAATATTTAAATTCAAGAATGAAAATTATACAAACTATTAATTTGAAACGAATAAAAATGAAAAAAAATAACTACGGGTACGCGATAGAAGAAATACTGTTACTTATGTCATGTTCTTTTGAAACTTAATTTTAGTTTGATTAATTAAGTTCAATTCAAATGACAGAAATAATGTTACTTAGCTCATGTTCTTTGAGACTTAATTTTAGTTTGATTGATTAATTTCAATTCAATTTACTTTACCTCGATTCAAATAATTTCAAAAATAAAATTACAATATAATTCAAGTTATAATATTATTCATAATTTTGAAAAAAATATTTAATAATAAATAAAAAGTTATTAATTTTATAAAAAAATGCTATTCAGCTTTTTTTTTCAATTCAATTTATATCCCATTCAAATCAGTCAAGCTCTATTCAAAACAAATCCTCAATGTTTTAAAGAAATAGTGTTAAAGTTCACTATTTTATAAAAAAAATTGCAATTCAATTCAAATTATATGCTGTTGAAATCAGTCAAGCTCTATTCAAAACAAACTCTCAATGTTTAAAAACAATAGTGTTAAGTTCATTAGGAGTACATGTAGAAATTAAAAAACCAAGATACTCTACTTAAATAAATACCACCAATTAAAATTGGATCAATTTCATTCTTGACTATAGTATAAATATACATTATCACATCGTCCGATACTCCGATCATTCGTCCCATACACAATTCGTCTCAGGTTCGAGTGCATGGTTTTTGTATGAGTCGAGGTTTCTATTTTAATTCGAGTGGATCGGTTCATCGGCTAAACGGGCCGAGAGAGGTCTAAAATCAAACATGTCTAATTCGGGCTGGACTCTTGAAGGGTAAATTGGTCAATTTAATACCGACAGTACAACAAGGCATGACCGCATGACTAATGGTATCATCATGTGCAAGCATCAAAACGGCGTCGTTGGACCTTCCCTCCCCAACGTGGATTCTCGCTCTCTTCTGTTTTCTTCACCAACAATACCGAGTAACGATCACTAGAAATTAATTATAGAGAAACCCAGAAAAATAAAAATAGGGGGGAAAATCCATTCGAGCGAGCATCAGAAAAGACTCGGAAACCTGAACTTATTATCTTTTCCCAAATTCAACAATTTCGAAGAAATTTTTTCAGTGTTTCTTTTAGTTTCTGCCAAATTATATTTTAGGTTATCGATTTTTCAATACCTGTACATCAAAGGATTTTTAGGGTTCGAGAATTATGAAAAAGGCCATGGACAGTATTCAAGATCTGATCGAAGAAGCTAAAGTTCGGACGGTGTGGTGGATTCTCTGTATATTCGCAGTGTCTTACTTCTTGACGCGTAAGCTCTTACACTGATTTTCGGGCATGGCTATGTTGTTGTGTGTGTTTGTGATCGTGCTTGTTTATTCATCTTGTTGAAATTGGAAGCTTGAATTGATTTGGTTCAGCTTATGTGTGAATTTGTTTTTTCGAGCTACGTAGTTCAATTAATGTTGTTGTTGTTGTTGTTGTCCGAGACACTTGTTGCATTACGCATATTGAATATGGAGGGAATGCTTGTTAGTTGACGTGTAACTTGAGAGAGAAAAACGAGCGATGAATATTTGCTATTGGTAATCTAGATGCATGGCGTCAACTTAATCCGTAACAATTTATCCCGGAAATGTCGTAAAACCTTTAAAAAAAATGTTTATACTCATCATGAACTCTTGTTATAGTGCTGTATATTTGCTGATTGCAGATACTAGTAAATCGATGTTAATGAACATCCCTATAGCCATACTCATGGTCTCTGGACTAAGAATATTATTAAATGAAGTGGAATTCCGTTGGAAGGTTTGGAATAACAGACCTAGGTCATACTTGTCACACCTAGAGAAGAAGCAGCTTTCTGTGAATGATTCTCGTCTTACTACCCTTCCACCCCCTTCAAAGTGGAAAAGAAAAATAGATTCTCCTGTTGTGGAAGCTGCTATTGAGGACTTCGTCAACAAGCTTGTGCATGACTTTGTCGTCGATTTGTGGTATTCAGAAATTACGCCTGACAAAGAGGCACCAGAGCTAATACATGCTATAGTCATGGATGTTCTTGCCGAAGTATCTGCAAGAGTCAAAGAAGTAAACCTTGTTGATTTGTTGACACGGTATAATTTATGTTGTACTTATATGAAGTTTTACAGTGGTGTGAATTGAATAATCGGTGATGTTAGTAATAAACCCTGGTTTTTCCGATTCTTCAGGGATGTAGTAGACTTGATAGGAGATCACATTGATCTCTTTAGAAGAAACCAGGCTGCTATTGGAGTGGATGTTATGGGTACATTGTCTTCTGAAGAAAGGGATGAAAGGTTGAAATTTTATCTCATGGACTCTAAGGAGCTTCATCCAGCGTTGATATCTCCAGAGTGTGAGTACAAGGTGTACAAGTGTTCTAATTCACAGTGAATCAATTTTTTTGTTTTTGGGGTGGGGGTTAGGGGGGAGAATATTTCATGATATCTAATACATTTTTTGATGTATAGTTTCTTCAGCGGCTCATGGGTGGACTTATAGCTGTTGTGCTGAGACCGAGGGAAGCCCAATGCCCCTTAGTTCGATGCATAGCTCGTGAACTCTTAACTTGTTTGGTAATGCAGCCTATTATGAATTTCGCAAGCCCCGGGTAAGATCCTGTTTCCTAAGCTCTTTATTTTCTAAGAATAGTTAGCTTCGCTGTTTTTTTTTTTTTTTTTGTTTTTTGTAAAGAGAATCTAGTACTGAATGATTTATGTTGGTATCCAATATGATTTATGATATAGAAAAGGCCGTATTGTATTTTGTTAACCACAATACCATTCAAAGCATAAGAAAAATAAAAGTGAAATCATTGCATATGAATTTTTAATGCTATCAAGTGTTTATAAAACCATATGTTTACTAGTATTTGTATTGTTTTGGATAGAGTTGAATCTGACTTCCTATTTCATGTTTTTATTGTTGCAATCCTCGATCATCTTTTATTACTCTCATTGCATCCCTTCCTATTTCTTCTTTGCAATTGCCATTCAGGGAATTTAACTATTTTCAGTCTTTTTACGCAGGTATATTAATGAGTTGATAGAATATATTATCCTTGCTTCAAACAATGAAGGGTTCAAGGATGTCAATGATCAATCGCCTAATGGCCGTCAGCAGACAACATCTGGAGAACATGACCAAAATAATGTGTCTGATTTGAGGAAAAATACACCTAACAACCAAGAGATCAATTTGTCTTTGTCTCAATCCGATTCGAAAAGAAAGACACTAGAGTCAGTAGATCTCTTAGCTAGTACAATGCAGGATGAAAACATGCTCACAGGACATGCTGAATGGGCTAAAGTGTTTGAAGCAGCGACACAGCGAAGAACAGAAGTCCTTGCACCTGAAAATCTCGAAAACATGTGGACAATCGGAAGAAACTACAAGAAAAAACTTCAAAAGAAGGCCTCTCCAGGACTTCATACTTCTGAAGTTACAGGTTTGGTAAACGACACAAATGCCACAAAAAACTCGGTGACTGAAATACCAAGACAGAAGCCCGAAACTTATATTCGGGCTGAAGAAAAAGTTTCTACGCAGCTACCACCCAGGCCCCAACAAGATATGCGACCCACTGATCTCAGTGCTGATGCTTTAAGTGATTCTCAGCAGTGTAGCAAGGATGTTTTTGCTAAGGGCAGCTCCAGTTTTGATGAAATGGATAATATTACTGCTGCTGTTGTTACCCGTGAAAATAGAAACAAGCTTAAACGATCCAACAGCACGTCTGACTTGAGAATTCAGCCAAACCTGGAAAATATGCTTGTTAGCAAAGGCAGTGATTCCATCATTAATGAATACTATAGTGCAGATATTAATAACCTTAATGTACAGAGCCTGACTAGCAGTTCAGACATGGTAGTACGCCGTGAAGGGCAAGCTCCAAAGCTTAGATGTCGGGTAAGACCAGTCATGTCCTCTTTCTGATTCACAGTAATAGGTTATAACCTGATTGCAAATATTGCAAAATGTTCATTTTATTGAAGAAGAGCTGTTTGTTTCAAGATTATGACGTAACCTATTTTCTGCTATATTATTGTCTGATGAGATCCTGTTCTTTGGTTGAAAATCCTGATTTGCAGGTTGTTGGAGCATACTTTGAAAAAATTGGTTCAAAGTCTTTTGCAGTATACTCAATTGCCGTGACTGGGGCTGACAAGACCACTTGGTTTGTGAAAAGAAGGTATTTGACTCAAGTTTGAATGAAAACTATATCAACGGATCATAATTCATATACTACTTCGGAAACACTGTTCATCAACATTAGTTTTCTGATTAGATTTAGGAGATGTATCTATTTGCATTAATTTTTGCTTATATATATACAGATATCGAAACTTTGAGAGATTACATAGGCATCTTAAGGATATTCCCAATTATACATTACATTTGCCTCCGAAAAGGATATTCTCTTCAAGTACAGAGGACGCCTTTGTCCACCAGCGCTGTATTCAGCTCGACAAATATCTTCAAGTATGATTAACGCTTCTTTGTAATTCTAAATAGATGGTTTCTTGTTTCTCTGTTTTGACAGTACTATCTTTACCAGGATCTCTTGTCAATTGCTAATGTTGCTGAGCAACATGAAGTGTGGGATTTTCTGAGTGCCTCCTCCAAGGTGTGCTTTTTTTTTTTTCTTGTCCTCCTTTTTTTGGTTGTTAGAAAAATGTCTTGATTATATTTTTTTTCTCTTCATCAATGAAGAATTACTCATTTGGGAAATCTCCTTCGGTGATGAGGACTCTAGCTGGTATGTGACTGCTCTTCTCGGACATCATATTATATACATTCATTGACTATATAACCTTGGTTCGTTGAATTATTTATTAGCGTAGATGTTTCCATGCTTAATGTCAGTTGTTGCTTACATTATTAGTAATGTCATTGGATATTTGAAATATACATCCATTAGGCCTTCCCTGCAGAGTGCAGAGTAAAGACCTGTGCTTAAGTTCTTCTTATAGCTTCAGACTTTGTGTGATTTAAAAAAAAATGACTTTTGAGTTTTAAAGATAACTAATAATCGTTGGGAACTCTCTCCCTTGATCAAAACAGTTAATGTGGATGATGCTATGGATGACATTGTACGACAATTTAAAGGGGTTTCTGATGGCCTTATGTGGAAAGCTGGGACCTCACCTTCACCTTATTTTGAACAAACATCTTCCATTACAAACAAAAACTTGTCTTGGAATGCTGATGATATAAACAAGCTTGTTTTGAGGGAAAGTATCTCAGAGTCGCTCAACAGTTTCTCTGACAATGATGATGGTGATAAAGATGCAAGCCATGGTGAACAAGAAGTAGAGGCTGTAGCCCAAGATAGTAGCTGGCAATCGGATTATGAATCAAACTCAAAGGGGTTACCATTGAAGATGGTTAAGCGCGATGAAGATGTCAATAACTTGGATTCAGAGGAAATTCGTAGTTCAGGGTTGAACTCTGTGAACAGATATCTGGAACCAAGTTTGGCATATACTCCTCAAGAGGACCCAACAGGAGTTCCCCCCGAGGTACACATTTAGTTATGTACTTATGCTTATTCATGATTTCCAGACTCTCTTTTAGCAATTTAATATTTAATTTATGTCTTTTTGATTCCTAGTGTCACCTCAAGTTAATTTATTTGTCATTTTTTAGATGAGTCTCTTAGGCTGTTGGGCGCTCTCAATTGTTTCTTGATCTTAGTTATCTTATTCTAATTTAGTAATGATTTTCATTGCAGTGGACACCGCCAAATTTAAGTGTTCCAGTTCTGAATTTAGTTGATAATGTATTTCAGCTCAAGAGAAGGGGCTGGCTAAGGTGACACTTTCATTGTAATGAACTTTTTTAAAAGATTAATGATGTACTATTATTTGCTTATGTGTATAATTGTATATAATATTAATTGATCAGAACTTTTGATTAAATATGAAATACTATCTTTTTGTTTTTTAATATCTTCTGGGTTCTTAAGTTAATGATTTAAATCAGTGTATTAGTGGCACCTCTTTAGGTTGATAAAAATAATCTATTCATATCTGACTTGCAAGGCTTTTAGCCTTTTGTCCTACTTCTAATCACACCAAACAGGGTGTTTAGTCAATGTGAAACATGGGTATTTAACAACGCAAAAAAAAAAAAAAAAAAAAGGTATAATTCCAGAAGCATAACAACAGTGTTCATTACTTTGATTTTATTCAATGATTCATGGAAGCCTGCTTGTTTTTTAGAGAAATCATTTTGAGACTTGAGTCATTTACTTTTTTTTTTATCTTCAATTGTAGGAGACAGGTGTTTTGGATATCAAAACAAATATTGCAGTTAGTCATGGAAGATGCCATTGATGACTGGCTGTTGAGGCAAATCCAAAGTCTCCGAAGAGATGATATCATCGCGCAAGGGATTCGATGGGTCCAAGATGTAAGTAAAGTATTAATCTCTTATGAAGCTTGCATCCTCCAAAATATTCCCCCATACTAATCTTCACGGGAGTCAAGGGGCCGTAACCGAAAGATAATGGCAAATAATATTAAACCCTAGAAAACCCCAGTAATTACTTCAATAAGCATCATTAAATATTTATAAGAAAATAAGTTAGGGCTGATCGATATGTAACCGGGTATTACAATTGATTTATATCTATTTTCTGAGATGGTTTTTACATGTTCGACTTGTTTCCTAGTATTCTGATCAGTATCTTCTGAATAGGTTCTGTGGCCCGATGGAACATTCTTCCTGAGATTGCGGGCTCAAAATCAGCAAAATGATTGTGAAGCATCTACTCAGAAAACTACTACAAAGCAACCTGGTGGAACAAGGGCCGCTCAATCTGAGTCTTTTGAGCAACAGCTTGAAGCTGCTCGCAGAGCTAGTGATGTTAAAAAGATGATCTTCAGTGAGTATCTAAGTTTACCATAAGACCTCAGGGAGTTTCCTGATGTGCTAGTGCATGTGTTCAGCATAGCTATTCACTGTTTCTCTTGATTTATTAATATTTTGAAATCTATCTTTTTTC
Organism: Euphrasia confusa; assembly: GCA_954870475.1. Taxonomy (NCBI): domain Eukaryota; kingdom Viridiplantae; phylum Streptophyta; class Magnoliopsida; order Lamiales; family Orobanchaceae; genus Euphrasia; species Euphrasia confusa. Next base: position 11,310,698 of record OX940951.1, on the reverse strand, counting down.
GTACCTTGCAGATGGCGCCCCTACCACATTGGTCAGTTTAATCGGTCATAAGCAGTACAAGCGTTGTGCTAGAGATATATATTATTTTCTTCAGGTATAACAATTAACAACCATCAGAAGGCACTTTACCAAGCATATAAACTCTCTTGTCTATCTTATTTGTTTGATTAAATTTCCAATTTATTTTTGGTTAATGCCTTGCAGTCCACTGTTTGTTTGAAGCAACTTGGCTATGGAATACTGGAACTCGTTCTAATATCAATTTTCCCCGAATTACGTGATCTTGTGTTGGATATACACGAAAAGATGCTCGCCCAGTCGGCGCAGCTCTAATTTATTTTCTTTTCTTTCTAATTTTGTTTATCAGCAACTGGTTTTAGGGTGAACACCAAATTTTAAATAACCGAGCGTGTTTTTCGTTTCGCAAGAGTTATTCAGACTCGGTTCTTACATCTTTTCCTTTAAGCAACTCTATTCTTCATGTACAAAAATGTACAGCCAGTCTTAAAATTTTGTAATTATTTTCACTCGGGTATTAGAAACGCTGTTGTGTTTTCCATTGTTCGATTTTTGCTGCTGAGTTATAAAAAAACACAACAAAGCTTATTGATGTCTAGCTAGTAACAATACAATAGAGGGAGATATATGTTTACATCAGAAAAAAAACATGATCTCAAATCAGGCCATTGAAAGGACTGGTAAGAGAATCCTTGACATCAGAGTAAAGAGCATAAAGGGAATATTGCCTAAGGTTTGCCACCTCGTACCATGAGTTGAGCACATTATCATTCCTGTCTGTACCAGAAAAGGCCAACTGCAAGCCCACATCACACCCAATAGTACCTCCATTGCTCGTGCACTTTGAATTCACGATCGCACAGTCGGTGTTGTTGAGGCACACGAACGAGCTCCCAGTGCACGAACCGCACCCAAACTTCTTCCAGAACAAGTTTTGGAGAGTTCCCTTTTGGAATTCAAGAACCTAAAACATGACAAAATAAATAATCAAGATTTTTACCAAAATCTGCCAGAAGGCCGAGTGATCTAAGTTACCAGGGTAAAGCTAGTAACAGTGTGAGTGCCGTCAGCTACAAATGCAGGAAACGAGCGAGCCGCATACTGTCTTCCGGCAAACGCCACCATATATCCCCCGGTTTTACTCTAAAAACAAACACGTGTTATTATAGATAGATAGATTATACCTCTAATCGAAGCAATATGTGGTAGCACTTGCTTACCGGATCGAAAGTGGAGGCATTGAGAGTGAGAAGAGAAATCTCGTCGATTTTAGGCCTGAAGACTGCGAGCTGAGCACCGCTCCCCGAGAGGGCGAGTCGACGATCGCAAGGCGAGAGCTGAGTTTGGTTGAAGAAGAAGGAGTCCCTCGATGAGAATGCGAGCCCGAACGTGAACCCGTCCGATCTTTGGACTTTGGCGTCCGTGCATGGGTCGAAAACCGGATTCGTGTCGTCCGATCGAGCCGAAACCATCATCGTCGCCACGATCGAGATCAAAAGAATCCGCCCCATTGTCGTATCCATCGATTCCTTCCCCTTGTAACATATTACGAGCATTAACATCAATCCAATGCAATCGCCATGGATCAATATCAAAATTTTAATTAAAAAAAGAAAAACTCACCGAAATCTAATTTATTCTGGAAGGAGGTGGTTCCTCAGTTCTTCAGCTTTCTAAACGATTTTCTAATATGTATTTTTAAATATTAATCAAATAAAAAATAGAAGAAGAAAAATGGGGCTGATGAAAAACGGTTTTCAAGATGTAAGGATTGATGATGCATAATTTTTTTTATTTAAAAATATTTATTGATTTAAATATAAAAACGGTTATGGAAGTTGATATATAATTGGGCATTTTCTATTCGTCCCAACTCCCAATACATTAGGAAGGCAGTCAAAGCCGAATTTCAGAGCCCGTTGGATGGATATTCACGCAGCATGTTAATTTTTTACCTAATGAGGTAATTTAATTCTTATTAAATACTACTACTACACGCTATATATCTATTTTTATTAACAAAAAAACATACTGAATAAAATTGATATATAAAATATTCATACATTAGAAATAAATTGAAATCTAAAAACAATGCATACTGAATAATAAAGTCTAAAAACAATGCATGAGAATTAAACCTTAAAAATAGTTAGTAACTAATGTAATTAGGCAGGTGGTGTGAGGCCTAAATCGCAAGGTGCGCCTGTTTGCGGCAGCCAATCTTGTCCAGAAAGAAAGACTCCGACAGTGAATGGAGTTGCCTCTGTCGCCTCAGTGATTGCTTTGAAATGAGGGAACACATGATCAACGTTCCTCTTATCAGTGTTAGCCCCTTGTACGGATTTTATAGGGTTGGGGGTGTACGGATTTTCTTACAATATGGAAGTGTATTGTGTAGTTTTAAGGTAAGTAATAAGGAAACCGAGTAAACTGTACTGTCTACTAGAATGATTATGGAAGGTGAGATACGATTTTGTCAAGATTATTATCTAATTAATTTGAATACTTATGGAAGGTGATAAGATTTAATTTAGATTTTTATTTTAATTAATTTGAATAATCATGGAAGGGTATAAGATTTAATCTAAATTTTTATCTAATTTCAATAACTATGGAAGTTAGTGATCATACGATTTAATTATAGATTGAATCATCTAATTTAGTGCAATAATTAAATTTGGTCGAAAATTTTCATCAGATAATTAATTAATTTACCATCATTAGTAAAAACTAATTAATTAAGGATAGTAAGGTAAGAATGTAAGAGTCTTAAATTATTTACTCCGAAAGTTCGAAGTAACTTGCCTAAATAATAAATTTTAATTTATAAAAAATGAATTTATTTATTTAATTATTTTTTTCTACCAAATTTACTAGGCTTTATAAGGGAATGAATGGTGAACCGGCCTATGAATGGTGAACCGGCCTTCCGTACACGTCAATCAAAATGGGACTTTTACATGCTATTATTATATTAATTAATTAAATAAGTATTATTTTAATTATTATTAAATTTAATTATTAATTAGAAAAATAAATTACAAAAATCTTCTAAAATGTTAAATAAAATCAATATAATTCTTTCAAAAAATTACTTCCAAATATTTAATATTTGGCAAAATCTATTAGATTTTTTCCTAATATATATATACACACTAAATTGTTCATTAGACTCTTGAGATCACTTTTATAAAACATGTTCAGTTTTTTGGCCGTTTCAAGAGATCTATGCATTTTACTCAACTTTCTTTCTAAAGGAGAATACTCGCTCTCCCGCATGCTTCAAATTAGAGATTTCGAGCTCCTTTTCTTCTATCTCGTTGATCGTCTGGATTTGTTGGGACTCAAGTGCCTCAATGACCAATTTCGTGCATTTTAAAAAAATATTATATTAAAATGCACGTAAATTAAAATAAATATATTATATCAAAATGCACGTAAATTAAAATAAATATATTATATCAAAATGCACATAAATTATATTATATCAAAATACACAAATTATATAAAAAAACTAGGGAGATTTTGAATATAAGACATAGTGTATAGTATATTATAAAATGTATGTTTAAATTAATGAACAAAAATAGTAATTGTACAATTTAATTTTTTTTGTAATGAGATGGATATAAGAGTGTGGAATTAAAATTCAAATTAATTAAGAGAGGGGTAGATGCTTTCACTTGGATCACAAATCGGCCTTGGTGGTTGGGAGGGTAGGCAGCCACCCCCTCCACGATAGTCTTGTACTGCCCACTGCCATCCTTGGCAACAACTACGTTTGCTTTCGACGAGGCTGCTAGAAGATCCAGCTGATCTCCAGCCTCCAACCAAGAGGGATATCCTGCCGCCAATGCTCGATCCGAGGAGGAGGAGGAGAGGAGTAATAGTAGAACCACCACCATGAGCTTATTACTATAAGTCATGATCATGATCACACTATTATATATTATTTGGTTGTTGATTTTCTGATTTCAATGAATCAAGAGAGTGCAGTGTTGTAACAAGCTAGTGTGTTTGTTTCTTTATAAGATATTAGTACAGATGATGATCATATATATATATATAGATGCAGTCTCAATCATTCATATATATTACACTAATTACATAATTCAATTCATGAGCGAATTAACATGCAAATGAATGCATTTAACATTAAAAACAAACTCATGCATTATACTAGTATCTTTTGTGTTCATCTTTTTTATTAGAATTTCATTTCAACCCTAGCTAGCTACCTAGTTAAAACAATTTAGTAAATTAATTATATATATAGGTGGTTAGTCAATTTATTTTCTTTCCTATCAAAAAGGCTTCAAACAAAATTAAGAAATCACTCCACTTAAAGATTTAATTATTTTTTTTCATTATTGATTTTATATACAAACCTAGCTACATTGTTACAAAGATATCTCTTTCTTTGACTTTTAATACCACCCCTTAAATCCATTTCATTACAAAATAGAATAAAATTAATTAACATGTACATTTAGGATTTTTGTTCATAATTTACACATATATTTCATACAATTTACACATATATTTCACATAGATGAGTATGTTGTTCATAATTTGTGCATTTTGATATAATATAATTTATTTTAATTTACGTGCATTTTAATATAATATATTTTTTAAATTAAAATGCACAAAAAAATATTAAAATGTACACTAATTAGGATTTTTGCTCATTAATTTTCACATGCATGCATCTACCCCTCTCTTAATTAATTTGACTTTTAATTCCACCCTTCAATCCATTTCATTACAAAAAAAAAATGTACTATTACGATTTTGGTTCATTAATTTACACATACATTTAGGAGTAGTAATTGAAATATGTTAATTTACACCTACATTTAGGAGAAAGTTTTCATTAAAAAAAGAAAAAAAATATGGTTTACTTTATTGGAGAAAATAACAAGTTAAATTAAACTTCTTTTTGTTTATATAGTACTCCTACAAAACAATTATTGATAGAAGATGAGAAGATATATTTAATTTGTGAGGATCTCCATATAAGTTAATTATTATATCACAATTGAATTGTTTTTCCAAAATTGTTTTCGAAATTAATACCAAGTCAAATTGATTCATTTTATATACTTAGTACTGTAATTGAGTATTTAGTAGTAAGTTCTTATAGTATTTAGTATTTGTTTTTTTATAAGTTTTCAAAAAAATAAATTTAACCACAAAAATTAAGGTTTTGATCCGAAATGTTGTGGGTTCGAATCCATCAACATATTGTTTTTTATTTATGTTTCTTACTTCGGCTTTAAATTGAGAACAAAATTAAGAGCACTTGATATGATATAGATTATTTACTTTTTTTAATGTTGGTGTAACTTTTTGGTGAAGGCATGAGTGTTGATATGATATACATTATTCACTAATAGAAAAAAGTATTGATTCAACTTTATTTACAGAAAACAATTATTATATCAAAATTTTACTAATTAATTTGATTTTTCCAATTGTTTCAACTTGATTGCTTCGTTTTCCACAACAAGCTCTCTAAATGTCTCGAGCTTTGCTTAAAACAACAACTTTGCTCCTCGACCAGCTCATCCCTCTCACGTGCAACAGCATCCATACAATTTACACATATATTTCATACAATTTACACATATATTTCACATAGATGAGTATGTTGTTCATAATTTGTGCATTTTAATATAATATAATTTATTTTAATTTACATGCATTTTAATATAATATATTTTTTAAATTAAAATGCACGAAATTGGTCATTGAGGCACTTGAGTCCCAACAAATCCAGACGATCAATGAGATAGAAAAGGAGCTCGAAAAAGAAATATATATTATTTGGTTGTTACTAAAAGTCATGATCATGATCACAGTACTATATATTATTTGGTTGTTGATTTTCTGATTTCAATGAATGAAGAGAGTGCAGTGTTGTAACAAGCTAGTATGTTTGTTTCTTTATAAGATATTAGTACAGAAGATGATCATATATATATATATATACAGTATAGATGCAGTCTCAATCATTCATATATATTACACTAATTACATAATTCAATTAATGATGAGCGAATTAACATGCAAATGAACATTAAAAACAAACTCATGCATTATACTAGTATCTTTTGTGTTCATCTTTTTAATTAGAATTTCATTTCAACCCTAGCTATTAGAATTTCCTTTTAATTAGTAAAAGGACCCATGTATAATTGAGCTTCGATTTTTATTCGGCCCAATCAAAAAAATATTACACAGTCGATAGCCCATTTTTCGAGCCCATTTAAGAAAGTGACCGTTTGATTCAAAAACAAAAAACTAAAAATGGACATTAATTTTTTGTTATTTAATATTTTTTTTAATATACTATGCTTTATATTTTTTTTTCATTTGAGGATGATGATAGTTGATTAATAGTGAATGAAATGAAAAATTACATTTTCAAATTAACGAAGGATGATGTAAAATAAAAATGAAAACAATGTTAATTAAAATGAAGATTGGTGTTCTTTTTGAAATCGGTAAGGCAACTATATAATTATGTATTTATCATTCCAAGTCCCGCTTTAAAGATTTATAACTCTATACAAGAATAAATGATTAATTATATAATAAAAATATTTATTAATAATATCTTTATTTATTAAAATCAATAACATGTTTAAGATAACTTAAATATTTATCAAAATCAATAAAATATAGTATATAGTCAAAGTTTATAGTCCTTAAATTCATTAATATTTTATTTAATTTGTATGTTAAACACAATATATACACATATATGGTTAAATTTTATTATTCAAAACTATTAAATTGATTTTGTGAATTTAAAGATAAATAATATTGTATGTATATTATTTTTTATACGAAAAAATTATTTTTATTTTGTAAAACCCCGTATAAGAATAACTCTCTGTAGAACACTATGACTGTATAGAGTTTCTAATATATATATATTAGAAACTTCTTCTTCTTCTTCGGTCATACTTCTTCTTCTCTTGATTTTGTCCGAAGCCGCCCCCGCATGGAATGAAGTGATCGAGCCCGTTCTTCACGGACGAAGCAATGAAACCGGACCAAAAAGCTCTCTGCACGAAATTTGTTAAGGGCGCAAAAACATGGCCAAACGTGATGACTAACGCCATCAAAGCTGTGATCGAAATCAGCATCGAGGCCAAACCTATGGTGAACGGGTTGGAAAAATTAAAGCTCCCACGCGGGAGTGAAGACGTAGCTGAAATTTGTAAAGAGGCGCTCGATGATCAAATTTCCTACCTCCAACAGTGCATCGACCTCGTGAAGAATGACCCAATACACGCACTCGGGGTATACCTTGGAGGGATCATGTTCAGTGGCTGCAAGAATGCATTTGAGGACGACCATTTGGATAATCCGGATGTTGATCGATTCCTCGACACTACCATCAACTTTACCCAAATCCTCGTGTACGTTTTTCGGAAGAAGCCTAGAAATTGATTAAGGCACAAATAATATTTGTAAGAAATCAAGTTTGGCCAAAAAACTTGATCGAAAAGTTCAAAGCAACAAATTGATCGAAAAAACAAAAAACAAAATACATAAATTTCTGCAAAATATTATTATTAAAAAGGTAAATTACAATTTCTTACATGATGTTTACAATTTTTTACACATGAAACTTAATTAACACACTTACAAAAACTTACATGCCACTCTCCAAAATGGAATATAATATTTGAAAGAATATTTTGATTTGAAGGGTAAATTTGTAATTACCTACTTAAATTTTTTACTATTACAAATATATCATCAGTCAACATTTAGTCAACATTATTAAAAAATAATGTTAATTTTAGTAAGCCTAATATTAATTATTTTCTTTAAAACCAATTTTCTTTCATAATTTTTTTTATCATTTGACCTCTTAACATAGAGCCCCTTATTACGAATTATTTCCATTTTTTTTTTAAATAAACTCATGAAATAAAATTATTTAAAATTTTAAATTATATTTAAAAAAATATTAATTGATACAGAAAAAGAAATAATATGATAATTTCATCGTTTTTTTTAACAAAATATTTAAATTAAATATTTCTGTGCATCGCACATGGAGTTGTTACTAGTGTATATAATAGAATTCAATTTAATTAATTTTCAAGTAAATGAATTAATCAATTTTTTTTTAATATTAAACGTTATAATTGGAACGTAGAATATTTATCCAAATATAATTAAATATTTGTAAATTTAATTTTTTTTAAGATTAATTTTTTTTATCAAATATTATTATAGTAAATAGTTAGAAAGTATCAATATATATACGATTTTTATATAAACTTAATAATATATATAATACATTAAAAAATATACTTGTCAAAATTATATTGGCAGTGGAAAGAAATTTCTCTACATGTAAATGTAGTATTTTCACTAAATTTATGATAATTAAATTATTTCTATCAAATTTAATTAGTTAAAAATTCAACTCCCAAATAATTATTACTAATAAGTATCTTGAAATAATTATCAGCACATGGAAATTGTAATCAATTATTAGGCATAATTATTACAGTAACAAATATTATTTGTGCCTGAATCAATTTCTAGGCTTCTTCCGAAAAAGGTACATGAGGATTTCGGTAAAGTTGATGGTGGTGTCGAGGAACCGATCAACATCCGGATTATCGATGTGGCCGTCCTCAAACGCGTCTTTGCAACCACTGAACATGATCCCTCCAAGGTATCCCACGAGTGCGTGTGTTGGGTCATTCTTCACGAGGTCGATGCACTGTTGGAGGTAGGAAATTTGATCATCGAGCGCTATTTTACAAACTTTAGCTACGCCTTCTCTCCCGCGTGGGAGCTTTTTTTCCAACCCGTTCACCATAGGTTTGGCCTCGATGCTGATTTGGATCACGGCTTTGATGGAGTTAGTCATTGCGTTTGGCCATGTTTTTGCGCCCTTAACAAATTTAGTGCAGAGGGCTTTTTGGTCCGGTTTCATCGCTTCGTCCGCGCAGAACGGGCTCACTTCATCCGATGCGGCGGCAGCTTCGGACAAAATCAAGAGAAGAAGAAGTATGACCGATGAGAAACAATTATTATTATTCTTGATCTCCATTTTTTTCTCTAGTTATATTTTCTTTTGAGTATTTTGTTATAAGAGAGGTGTTTATATACTTGGGGAGAGTTTAGAGTTAATTAAAATTTAAGGTGTAATATTATTACAAATTTAGATACATTTTTTTCAATCTAATCGTTGAAAAAAGTGTATATAAATCATAAATGTTTGAGTCAATTGATTTAAGTAGGAAAAAAAACATGATGTCAGAAATGATAAGAAAATTAATAGATGAAAATATAAATTTTCTATTATTTTCCATCAGGCATGTTTTTCATATTTGTTTTGATTGAACCTTGCTCTTGATGTTTTGATGTTGAATTCATAACTAAGTTTTTGGTTTTTCATATCTATTCATTGATGATGCTTAGTTGTTGAATGTTTGTTTGATTTTTATTTTACAGTAGAAACTCCGTACAGTCATATCGTTGGGACCGGGAAAAAATATTACTATACAGAGTTATTCTTATATAGGGTTTTACAAAATAAAAATAATTTTTTTTATAAAAAAATAATATAAATATAAAAATAAAATATATTTTATTTATCTATCTTCAAGTTCATATAACCAATTTAATAGTGTTTGACTATGGATATTTGATCATAAATATGTAAAAATTGTGTTTAACATATATATTGAATAAAATACTAATAAATCTAAGGACTATAAATCTTGATCATATACTATATGTTACTGATTTTAATAAACATTGTATGTCATTTTAAACATATTATTGATTTTGATAAATAAAAATATTATTAATAAATATTTTTATTATATATTAATCATTTATTCTTATATAGAGGTATAAATACTTAAGGCGGGACTTAAAAAATGTATGACTTATGACAATGTGGAGTTTATTCCTATTTATAACTGGTCCAAAGTCGGGACCTCGATTTTTTATTACTATAAAGAGTTTATTCTTATATAGAGTATTACTATATAGAGTTTCTACTGTACTTAGTTTGTTTTGATATGCTTTGCTTGAGGGGGAGTGTTGTGTATCTCCGCTACTAACCTTTTGTCACATGAGTTGTGCCAAAAAGGGGGAGATTGTAGATGTTAGTTTTGGCGACAACATGTGTGCTTGTTGTTTTTGTCTTTGATTTCAGGTGTAGGTTGAGTGGATGCACAATATTCAACATGAAGTTCATTTATCAAGTTAATGCAACTGAAGTAGCACGACATAGCATCACCACTCCAAGCGCGCACGCGACAGGCGACGCATGACCCTGTCTCTTCATGCCATGCGACATGAGTCGCTTGGTCTCTTTGGCCGACTCTCGCGACTGGCGTCGCACGCGACAGGCGTCGCATGACTCTGCACCTCCAAGTCATGCGACAGGAGTCGCATGACCTCTCCTGGCCAAACCGTGCGACAGGCGTCGCATGTCTGAGTCTCGCGACTGGCGTCGCACGCGACGAGCGTCGCACATCTACGCGGTTCAACTTATGCCACTGGCGTCGCTTGATATGGCCTCTTCATCCCGTGCGACTGGAGTCGCACGCCGTGGCCTTCTCTACTTCATGTGTCAACTGATGCATGATGTGCTATTTACTACTTCAACTCTATTGACGACAATGAAGACGATGAAATATGAAATGTTCAACGACGAGTGTTCACCACGATGAAGTTGAAGATGAAATATTGAGATCGACGGAGTCAAGATGTGTTGAAGTCTGAAGTTAAAGAAATCGAAGATTCAAGATTCGAAGATTCAAGAATCGAAGATTCAAGATTCCAAGATTCAAGAATCGAAGATTCCAAAAGTGATGTGATCCATGAAATTGTTGCATCATCCAAGCATGTGACGAATCAGAACGTGTCACGTCAACGTCTCACATGTGTGGATCACCTATATATACCCATGGAGTTGAATGACATCCTTTGACGATTTTGAGAGAACGAAATCCGATATCCGAGTATCAACGTTCGTTGTTTACGGCTTTCTGCCTTTAGAGTTTTGGTAGTTGTTTTGTGCTGTGCACCGATAGTAGAGTTATGCGATTTAACTCTAGGTGATATAGTACTAGATCATTAGTTCGTTGGAGTGCTACGTCACTTGGGATACGACTCTTGATCATTCCGTCTACCTTTCTCCACATGTGTAATAGTTTAGTTTTGTTTATCAATGAAATGAAAACTATTACATAACTTTGTCTTCAGCACTTTACTTTACTCTTGTTGAGTTCGAACACACATCATAAACCATACAACATACAAAGCAAGCAAGAGCTGAGTGTGTGCGAACGAAGTTGCTAAAGTGACAGTATTTTTAAGACCGACTTCACGAAAAGTTGGTATGCTACGTCGAAGACGTAATTTCAAAAAAGTTGAAAAATATTATTAATAGAGCAATGAGTGAGGTGGTGTGAGGCCCAAATTGCAAGGGACGCCGGTTGCGGGCAGCCAATCCTGTCCGGAAAGAAAGACTCCGGCAGTGAAGTGAGTTGCCTCATTCGGCTCAGTGATCGGTTTGAAACGAGGGAACACTTTAGTGTCCCTCTGGCTCTGATCAGTGTTAGTCTTGGGCTTGTCGTTGGCGAATTCGTAAAACTCGCACGTCTTGTTGTTTGTCGACCCTTCCCACACACTCCAACCCTCTGGAGTGATGACGAACCCCAAGTCGCTCTCCATCACCATCGTTAGCGCCGCCTTTTTCCACGGTCGTCCTAGGTACGTCTTCACCGCGCCCAAGTCCTCGCCCAGGGCGATAGTGCAGTTCTGGATAACCAATCCCCCCGGCCCGGTGTACGACTATCATCTCTCCCGTCTGCTGTCACCGTGTTGTATTGGCCCGGCAAAGGTCGCCTCACGATTATGTCGCAGTTTTGGACCACGGCTCGACCCTGCCCGAATATGAAATCGATCGTTCCGTAGATCCTGCAATCTTGGTAGAATTGGCGGTTGGATTGGTAGTACAAGGTGTCTTGGTAGCCCTCGAAGCTGCACCGGAACATGGCCGACTTGTCGCCTTTGCACCTGAAGGCTACGGCTTGCATGCCCTCGGGGCCCGCCGTGTTCCGGAAGGTCATGTCGCGGGCCACGAAGCCGTCGGCCTCGTTGGCCAAGGTGGCCGTGTGGCTCGTTCCTATCCCTTGATTCCCGTAGTTTTTGTTCCCGGTAACGATGGTTCTGCCGATTCCGTCTCCGTCGATCACCACCTGCTCGTCGTAGACCCCCGCCTTCACGTGGATCACGAACCTTCTACCTCGGTGGTTGGGAGGGTAGGCGGCCACCCCCTGCCCGATGGTGGTGAATTGGCCGCTGCCATCCTTGGCAACCACCACCTCCAACATCTGATTCATCAATTGATTGAGCTGAGTAATATTCTTTTTTTTTCTTGTTGTTGATGTGTGATACTAGCTCGTATATGTTCTTCTATATGGTGATAGATGTTATATATGATGTTTGAATGTGGTATATATATAGGGTTCGGAGGGTACGTGCACCGAATTTTCTTAGAAATAACAAAGTTTTTTGTGTTGTTTTAAGGTATACGTAACTACAAACGAATCCGGATAACACGAATAATTATGGAATTTGATACCTAAATGATTTTTAACCATCTAATTTGAATAATTATTATGGAATATGATACGGTTTAATCTAGATTTTTATGTATCTATCTAATTTGAATAATTATGGAATAATGTTATACATTTAATATATTGTTAAACCTTTATAAATTAATAGAGGATAAATTAATAACATCTCTAATTTAATACAATCTTTCTCTCCCGGTCATTTAAATGAAGAAAAAAATTCGCAATAACATCTCTAAATTTATACAGGTTTTACGATAGATTTTTATCCATCTAAGTAATAAGTAGGGCATGTGATACAATTTAGGCTATGTTATTTTGGAATAAAACTAGTTGAACTTAATGAATTTGAATTGAACTTAAATAATTGAATTAATTTTCTTATAATAATAATAACAATAATTATTACTCCCTCCGTCCCACGAATGTTTGCCAACCTGGTCAACTGTTCTCTTGTTTGACCGTCGATTACTTACGATAAAAAATATATAAAAATTATAAAAAAAAATATTAAAATAAAATTTATATGATAAATTTTATTTTAATATTTTTTTATAATTTTTATATATTTTTTATCGTAATTAATTGACAGTCAAACAAGAGAACAGTTGACAAGGTTGGCAAACATTCGCGGGACGGAGGGAGTACTATAAGTTATTTAATAATTTTTAAATAATATTCTAACATTAACTAGATAGTATACTTAAAATTATTGATTCAATTATTTTTTATTTTTTTTTATTTTAATTTTTTTTAAACGTACTTATTCCAGCTGAACTTAAACGTTCTGAACTGAAATTAAGTCCAAAGAACAGAAGTTTAGCCGCTTATGACCTGTTCTTTTGGACAACCGAATTGAACTTAATATGTCTAAACTGAACTTAACGTTTAAAATGAACTTAATAAGGACATGTTCTTTTGGACTTAATTTCAGTCCATTTTTGTGCAGTTCAGATCGCTTCAATTTTCAGATGCTTCAGTTATTAAGTTTGTTTCCAAATAAATTAAAATAAATTAAATAAAAAATAATTTGAATCAATAATTTTAAGTATAAATTCTAGTTAATGTCACAATATTATTAATATTTAAAAAAAAAATTATACTAATTATTATTATTATAATTTTTTTATCGAATATCATTGTAGTAAATAATTAGAAAGTATCAACCGGATTTTTTTATATATATACTGTTATAAACTCAAAAAGAATTGAGAGAGAATAATAGAGTAGACAAAGAGAGAACATGAGAGGAGAATAGAACTGTTGTGAATTCTTATGAATTGTTATGGATTGTTGTATTCATTCATATGGGGAGACCCCTTTATATAGGATACAATCTAGGGTTTCTGACTTAGCCAACAAGTCATTCACTATAATATAATAATATTCATAACACTCCCCCTTGAATGACTATTTACAGGATTGCTGCCTCGTTAAAACCTTGTCAGGAAAACCCAGTGGGATAAAACCTCGACGAAGGAAAAAGAGTACAGCTTGGTCCCCCTGATTGTAATCACCGAAGATCTTTGATTTCTTGAACGTAGTTATTGGTGATCAACCAGTCTCATTAAAACCTGTAACTAATAAAACCATATAGGAAAAACTTAGTTATTCAAGTATACATTTTGGTCTTCAGGACACAACCTTCGAATTGTCGAGTTTCACGTTCATTTGTATCATTGTATATTTTTCGTCCTTCTGGGACATGCCTTTACCAGACATCTATATTGACTAGAGCATTCGCAATTGCTATAACCGGCCAGTAACTCTTCAGGAGTATATTAAATGCATCTAGTGTTCAATATACATTTTTTGACAAATGAACAATAATGTGAACTTCAGGTTCAATACCTTATTTTATCTCGAAAACAAACTCATATAGAACATTCTGATGTCCCCATTAATTATTATCGAGTGATGTACATGCCTCGTTAAAAACCTCGTTATAAAACCTTGTAGGAAAAAATACTCGAGGAAAAGAGTACACGATATTTACATTTATATTGTGGTGATTGTCTCGTTAAAAACCTTTAACTAAGAAAACCACGTGGGAAAAACTTAGTAGAGGGAAAAAGAATGCAATCACTGATTCACTGGTCTTCGGGACCAAAATCACTGGTCTTCGGGACCTTATATTCAATATCATTTTTCTCCATAATGACATATGTAATATGATACTATACATGTTCTGATATTCATTTCCTTTCATTTCAGGAATCTTAAAATCCATCCAGAATTTTCATGTATGTATCTTTCTAATAACTTCTACATTGTCAAACCATACATTCAATGCATATATTTATCATTGTTGCTGCCAGAAATATTAAGTAGCGGAACTTAATGTCATCTTTCAAAATATTTGATTAACATCGAGTTTCTGCGAAAAACTCTTGAGCAATTAATATCGCTTTTATATATCACCACATCATTACTCGTTTTTCGTACGAACACCCACATATATATTCTTCTGGAATAATATTTTTGAGGTGTGTATTATAGAGTCAAAATATTTCTTCTATTTAGCGAGTCATGCTCAGCCTCAATTGCTCGTTTCTTATTTTTCTTTAAGTGCTGCCGGCACACTATCATTAATTTGAGTTTTGGATCCAAATTTTCTAGAGCAACTCTTGAGGCATATATGTCGTTGACGACTTTTTCCATGTTGATGACAATTCATTCTATCAACCAAATCTTTCATCATTTACCAAAATATTTAATTTGGTTGTTCCGCAATCCCACGATTTTCTATTATCATGTGCACATGCTTTTTCAATGGGATTTCCATCTAACTCTCTTCAGGAGATTTTGAGGGTGACTTAATTTCTTTGTTTTTCCGCAGATTTATTTTATATCTTTAGATCGATCTACTACGCTTCAGGCGTATATTAGAATCAACATTTGAGTTGATCTCTTCGGTATTTGAACTCTTATAGTTCATTTTATCACAAATATATGTGATTTTGTCACACCTTCATTAATTTAGCAGATTACTTGTTGAATATTGCAAGTTACTTATTTTCATGAACTTCGGGTTCAATTAATTGATGCGTGGATCTAAATTTATAGATCGTTTTCATTCCATGAAATTTCTCGGCATTTATATCTTTCATATTCTTATCTCCCCCTAATGCCGGGAAATGATCTTCCTTTAATATGCAAATCAGCGTAATTGCTATAAACCAATCTTCTGGATCGTGGTCTCGAGATATTTTGCCCGTTCATAAAAATACACTTTAGTGGTGATATGAATATAAGTTGCATATTAATTCGCAGATGAGAAATGTTTGATTCATTTCCACGCACAATCATTCATGATATGCATCATTTTCATGTTTAAGTACATTTGTAGTACTCGTGGGGATAATTAGTAAATCTCTTCCGGAGACAACTTTTAATATGTTATCACTTGCATAACTTTACCAACGATCCTTCGGGGATACAGTATATTTACCAATGATCCTTCAGGATCAAAATATTAGGTTTTATCAATGATCCTTCGAGGATCAAAATATATCTCAATATATAATTTTCTCAGAAATTACATTTAATTGTAATAGACTTTTTCGATATTCCATGAGTACTCATATAATAAGATACATTTGATCTCGATTTTCAAAAAATATCCTTCAGGGATAATTCATATAATCATTGTTTCAACAAGAACAATCGAATTTGGCGTACTTTGAGTATCATGATTTAACCTTGTTCAAAAACATTTAATTTTTAAACTTTAATTGCTACAAGCAATTTGATTTGATATTTCTGCGGGAATATCCTATCATTATGTTCTTCAAAGAACATTTAAAATTTAATTTTGATATTTAATCATGAATATCATATCATAATGTTCTTCGGGAACATTTAAAACTTATTGCTACTACGAGAGCAATTTAATCATATATCGAATAATATTAAATCATGATTTTCTTCCAAGACAATCAATATAATATTTAAACCAGAGTATATGTTCTTCAGGAACATTCAATTTTATATATATATATTAAAAATAATTGATTTGATAATGCTTCAGGAATATCAAATTTTCATGGGTATTCAAACTCATGTGGCTATCCCAATATTCAAGCAAATAACCATCGGGCTATTCAACAAGATTTGGATTAACATTTCCTAAAGTTTCATCCACTTTGAAATTCAGGAAGTACCTCAATTGATTCATGGGTCGAGTTCGCACATACATGACTTGGTCACGAAAAACTCGCACAATGTTCTTCAGGAACATTTAATTTTGATAATTAAGAATAATTGATTTGATATTACTTCAGGATATCAAATTATAATGCCAACTCAAACTTGTAAGTCCGAGTTCATGATTTTTCCACAATCAATTTATTCAGAATGAATCGACAAATTTAAAATCTTGTAATCGAATTTTTGGTACTACGACCAACTTCGGGTGATCGTATCTTTCTTTTAAATCTTTCCACAAAGTAAGTGGATCTTGAATTTTCAAAGATATTATTCGAGATTATTATTATATAATCATTGATATTTCTGCAGGAATATCATATCACGATGTTCTTCAGGAACATTTAATTTTGATATTTCTTCAGAATATAACATCATATGTTCTTCAGGAACATTTAATTTGTATATTTCTTCAAGAATATAATATCATATTCTCCAGCAATATTTTCTTTTGATATTTCTTCAGGAATATCATATCACAATGTTTTTCAGGAACATTAAAAATTTTAATTAATTTACTAGGCACAATTAATTTGATATTACTTCAAGATATCATATTATAATGTTCTTCATGAACTTACGCATAATTAATTTGATATTACTTCAAGATATCATATTATAATGTTCTTCAGGAACATCAAAATTTTAATTGCTTCAACATGAGCAATTTATGAAGAAGTTCATGAATATCATATGATATTACTTCAGGAATATCAGATTATAATGTTCTTCGAGAACATATGATATTACTTCTGGATTATCATATTATAATGTTCTTCGGGAACATATGATATTACTTAAGAAATATCAAATTATAATGTTCTTCGGGAACATTAGAATTTAAGAAGAAGGGAGGAGAAGTAGATATATTTATAATTATTAATGAATATAAACAAACATATAAATTCTTGCCTTGAAGTTCGGATCTTGGATGAGTAGAACTTCGATGAAGAACGCGGTTGAGCTTTTCGTGCTGATAACGTGTTATAAACTCAAAAAGAATTGAGAGAGAATAATAGAGTAGACAAAGAGAGAACATGAGAGAGAATAGAACTGTTGTGAATTCTTATGAATTGTTATGGATTGTTGTATTCATTCATATGGGGAGACCCCTTTATATAGGATACAATCTAGGGTTTCTGACTTAGCCAACAAGTCATTCACTATAATATAATAATATTCATAACATATACAATATTTATATAAACTTAATAATATATATATATACTTAATATATATATATATATATATATATATATATATATATATATATATATATATATATATATATATATATATATATATATATATATATATATATATATATATATATATATATATATATATATATATATATATATATATATATATAATACAGTAAACAATTTATTTGTCGAAATTTTCATTGACAGTGGAAAGAGCTAGGTCTCTCTACAACTGATGTAAATAAAAGTTTTTAGCTAAATTTAAGATAATTAAATTAATTTTACCAAATTTAATTTGTTAAAAATTCAACTCCCAAATAATTATTACTAGTATCTTGAAATAATTATTAGCACATGAAAATTGAAATCAATTATTAGGCATAACTATTACAATAGTAACTTGATTTCTAACAAATATTGTTTGTGCCTTAATCAATTTTTAGGCTTCTTCCGAAAAACGTACATGAGGATTTCGGTAAAGTTGATGGTGGTGTCGAGGAATCGATCAACATCCGAATTATCGATATGGTCGTCCTCAAACGCATTCTTGCAACCACTGAACATGATCCCTCCAAGGAATCCCTCGAGTGCGTGAGTTGGGTCATTCTTCACGAGGCCTATGCACCGTCGAAAGTAGGAAATTTGATCATCAAGCGCCTCTTTACAAATTTCAGCTACGTCTTCTCTCCCGTGTGGGAGCTTTTTTCGCAACCCGTTCACCAAAGGTTTGGCCTCGATACTGATTTGGATCACGGATTTGATGGCGTTAGTCATTGCGTTTGGCCATGTTTTTGCGCCTTTAACAAATTTCGTGCAGAGGGCTTTTTGGTCCGGTTTCATCTCTTCGTCCGTGCAGAACGGGCTCACTTCATTCGCTGCGGCGGCGGCTTCGGAGAAAATCAGGAGGAGAAGTATGATTGAGAAACAATTATTATTATTCTTGGTCTCCATTTTTTTCTATATTTTCTTCTGAATTGTTGTATATAAGGGAGGTTTATATATACCTATACTTGGGGAGAGTATACAGAGTTAGAATTTAAGGTGTATTACTATTACAAATTTTGATACATTTATTTCAATCTAATCTTTGATAAAAGTGTATATAAATCATAAATATTTGAGTCAATTTATTTAAATAGGAAATTACATATATTTTTAGAATTTGTAGTACTAAATTATAAAAATAAAACAAATAAAACAAATTGCTTTGAAAAATAATAACCTTTTGATGTAATTGTGTATAATATAATTAAAAATTATTTTTTCATTATATTATATGAGTATAAATTAAATATATATTTTAATCTAAAGTAATATATATATATATATATATATATATATATATATATATATATATATATATAATCATGAATTAACCATTTATTAAAAAATGTGTTTTTTCTCTTATAAAAATAGAGATAATTTATACATTTATGTTTGTAAAAATAATTTTATGCATGATTAGAAAGTTGTAATTTTTTTTTAAATAGATCTAATTTATATGATCATAATTTAAAATTAAAATTACAAAAACTATTTTAATGTTTTGTTAAATAAAAAAAATCATCATTGAATAATAGATCCAATATGTGAAATCATATTTATTTTGCATAACAAAACCTTCTTTTTTTAATATATCCAATATGTGAATTGAATTGGAAAAAAAAATCTTTTCGTAATTTATTAAATTTCATAGGAAAATTTAGCAAATAAGTCATTTTCAATATCATTCATTTTAATTAATTAATTTAATTAATTTTATTGAGACAATTTTGGAATTTATTAATTTTTTAATGTAATTTATTTAATTAATCAATCAATTACTTAGTACTATTACGTACAAAGTTTTAAAATCAATTAAACTTAAATTTAATTATTTTATCAATTCATATGAGAGTTTCATTTTTTTCTTATTTAATTGATATATTTACATAAACTTTTTTGAAATTGTCCCATATATTTAATTAACTACATTAAAATATTTACTTCTAAGTTTATGTATGATAATTAAAATCTTCTTACTAAATTTAATTATGCTAAAAATCAGCAAAATCTAATTAAATTATTCATACCATTTTATCTTATTTTATAAAATTTTCATAATATATATAAATTAAAAATAATTATACGTTGCTTAATATTATTGGGGTGTATAGAATGCGGTATAGAATGCTTTATACACCTGATATAACAATAGCCTTTTCCGTGTAAATTTAAGCATTTTAAAAAATCATATTAAATTCTTCACACCAAATAAATTCATGGTATGATATTATATATAATCTCATAGTATATTTGTAATATAAAAATAATATTACCAAATTAATATTATGATAATTAAATTAATTTTACCAAATTTAATTATTTTAAAAAATTATATTAAATTCTTCACATCAAATAAATTCATGGTATGATATTATATATAATCCCATAATATATTTGTAATATAAAAATAATATTTGGTGTAAAATTATAAGTTAACAATTGTAAAATTTTTAATATTTACGTTAGAATTGGAATGTAGAATATTTATCTAAATATAATTAGATTTATATAAATTTAATTTTTTAAGATTAATTTATTTATCAAATATTATTATAGTAAATAATTAGAAAGTAACGGTTGAGATTTTGTATATAATACATTAAAAAAATTTATGTGTTGAAATTTTATTGGGCGTGGATAGTGGTCTCTCTAAAACTAGTGTAAATGTAACCTAAATTTATGATAATTAAATTAATTTAACCAAATTTAATTAGTTAAAAATTCAACTCCCAAATAATTATTACTAGTATCTTGAAATCAATTATTAGGCATAATTATTACAGTAGAAACTTGATTTCTTACAAATATTGTTTGTGCCTTAATCAATTTCTAGGCTTCTTCCGAAAAACGTACATGAAGATTTGGGTAGAGTTGATGGTAGTGTTGAGGAATCGATCAACATCCGGATTATCAATGTGGCTGTCCTCAAACGCGTCTTTGCAACCACTGAACATGATCCCTCCAAGGTATCCCACGAGTGCGTGTGTTGGGTCATTCTTCACGAGGTCGATGCACCGTCGAAAGTAGGAAATTTGATCATCTAGCGCTATTTTACAAACTTTAGATACGCCTTCTCTCTCGCGTGGGAGCTTTTTTTCCAACCCGTTCACCATAGGTATGGCCTGTTGGAAAATGAGCGTCTCGTAGAGAGCTTCGATTTGATATCTCATACGCTCAATTTCGAGAAGTATGAATGAGAAATTAATTTTCAAAGATGTAACTTAATTGGAAGAGAATTCCAAATGAGATAATATTCTACGTAATAAAATATGTATGGTGTAGTTCATAAACATAGGGGAGTACCCTATTATACATACATTTTTGCTATTTTATTGTTGGAAAAATAATAAAATAATAATAAAATAATTATATTATTATTATTATTATTATTATTATTATTATTATTATTATTATATAAGTTGTTATAAAGTAAGAAGAGTTGAGAGAATTGAGAGAGAATTGAATGAATTTATTAATGAGGGGAGACCCCTTTATATAGGATACAATCTAGGGTTTCTGACTTAGCCAACAAGTCATTCACAATAATATATATATTTATAACACTCCCCCTTGAATGACTATTTATAGGATTGCTGCCTCGTTAAAACCTTGTCAGGAAAACCCAGTGGGACAAAACCTGAACGAAGGAAAAAGAGTACAGCTTGCTCCCCCTGATTTAGATTACTGAATATCCTTGAGTCGACGCATACCAATTCCATTGACTAGTTTCTTGAAAATGGTAGTTGGTAATGACTTCGTGAATAGGTCGGCTAAGTTGTCAATTGATCGTACTTTTTGAACTTCAATTTCGCCATTCTTCTGAAGCTCGTGTGTGTAGAAGAACTTTGGAGAGATGTGCTTTGTTCTGTCTCCTTTGATGTAGCCTCCTTTGAGTTGTGTTATGCAAGCGGCATTGTCTTCGAATAGTATTGTTGGACCATCCTTTGTAGAGCCAAGGTCACATGATGTTTGGATGTAGTGAGTCATATTCCTTAGCAATACGCACTCTCGACTTGCTTCGTGAATTGCAATAATTTCAGAATGATTTGAAGATGTTGCCGTCAATGTTTGTTTCACAGATCTCCATGATATGGCAGTTCCTCCACGAGTAAAAACGTATCTCGTTTGTGATTTTGCTTTATGTGGATCAGAAAGATAACCTGCATCTGCATATCCAACTAAAGAAGATCCCAAATTTTGTGAATAGAGTAAACCTAAGTCAATGGTACCCTTTAGGTATCGCAGTATGTGCTTAACACCATTCCAATATCTTTTAGTGGGTGCAGAGCTATATCTCGCGAGGAGATTAACAGAAAATGCTATATCAGGCCGAGTGCAATTAGCAAGATAAGTTAATGCACCAATTGCACTTAAGTATGGTACTTCAGGACCAAGAATTGTTTCCCCATCTTCAAGTGGACGAAATGGATCTTTTTTCACATCAAGCGAACGAACAACCATTGGTGAATCCAATGGGTATGCTTGATCCATATTAAATCGTTTTAGCAATTTTTCTGTATACGACGATTGATGAACAAATAATCCATCTTTGATATGCTCAATTTGCAAACCCAGACAAAACTTAGTTTTCCCTAAATCTTTCATCTCAAATTCATTTTTCAAGTAATTTGCAGTTTTGTTGAGCTCTTCAGGAGTTCCTATCAAATTTAAATCATCAACATAAACTGCAATGATTGCAAATCCAACATTTGTTTTCTTTATGAAAACGCAAGGGCATATGTCGTTATTTTTATATCCCTCTTTCAGCAAGTATTCACTAAGACGATTGTACCACATTCGTCCGGATTGTTTTAATCCATACAGGGATCTTTGCAACTTGATTGAGAACATAGTTCTAGGGCATGTATCATTTGCTTGTGGTATTTTAAGTCCTTCAGGAACTTTCATGTAAATGTCACTATCGAGTGAACCATACAAATACGCAGTTACTACGTCCATAAGGCGTATATCGAGCTTTTGTGACACGGTCAGACTTATTAAAAATCTGAATGTTATAGTGTCCATTACTGGAGAATATGTCTCCTCGTAATCAATTCCTGGCCTTTGTGAGAAGCCTTGGGCTACAAGTCGAGCTTTGTATCTTGTAATTTCATTATCTTCATTTCTTTTTCTTACAAAAACCCATTTGTACCCTACAGGGGTTACATTTTTAGGAGTTCGGACTACAGGTCCAAAAACTTTTCGTTTTTCCAATGAATTTAACTCTGCTTGTATGGCTTCTTTCCATTTTGGCCAATCACTTCTAACTTGACAATCTTTCATAGATTGTGGTTCAGGATCCTTATTTTGCATTATTTCAAGTGTCATATTAAAGGTGAATATGTTATCCATGACAACATTAGTTCGCTCCCATAATTTATGAGATGATAAATAATTAATTGCGATCTCATTATTTTCGAGCACTAACGGTTCTTCAGGAACGACTTCATTTTCATTTGATTGATCAATCACTATCTTATCCATAGCTTGAGTATGAGTTTTCTCTTGTACATGTACTTTTCTCTTTCTCGGTACAATATCTTTTGCACCGGGTGGTCGACCACGCTTTTGGCGTATTTGAGACTCATTTGCTATGTTAATTTGCCCTTCAGGGACATCAATTTTTGCAGGAGTATTTACTGCTGGTATATGTGATTTTGTCACTTTTGTTGTATCAACAAAAGCATCGGGAAGTTGATTTGCGATTCTTTGCAAATTAATGATCTTTATAACTTCCTCCTCACACAACTTATTTCGAGGATCAAAGTGTGACAATGTTTTTTCATTCCAAGAGATAATACGAGGATTATCAATATTCAATTTTGTTCCACCCAAAGTGGGAAAAGTCATTTCATCAAAATGACAATCTGCAAATCTTGCAGTAAACAAATCCCCTGTTAATGGTTCAAGATACCTAATTATTGATGGTGAGTCAAACCCAACATAAATTCCAAGCCTCCGTTGGGGACCCATCTTTGTACGTTGTGGGGGTGAAATCGGAACTTGGACCGCACAACCAAAGATCTTTAGATGTGATATATTAGGTTCTTGACCAACTGCAAGTTGTAAAGGCGAATATTGATGATAATGTGTAGGCCTTATACGAATCAGTGAAGCAGCATGCAGTATGGCATGTCCCCAAACAGATTGTGGGAGCTTTGTTTTCATAAGTAATGGTCTAGCAATTAACTGGAGACGTTTTATAAACGATTCAGCTAAACCATTTTGTGTGTGAACATGAGCTACCGAATGTTCAACTTCAATTCCAATTGACATACAATAGTTATCGAATGCTTCCGACTTGAATTCGGCAGCATTGTCAAGACGAATTTTCTTGATTGAGTAGTCCGGGAATTGTGCTCGTAATTTTATCATTTGAGCAAGTAATTTAGCGAATGCTGAGTTTCTTGTAGAGAGCAAGCAAACATGCGACCATCGTGTGGAAGCATCAATCAACACCATGAAATAACGAAATGGTCCACATGGTGGATGTATTGGTCCACAAATATCTCCTTGGATTCTTTCTAAGAATGTTGGACATTCTGCATTAACCTTCGTAACAGAAGGTCTAATGATTAACTTGCCTTGCGAACACGCACTACATGGATATTCATTCGCTAAAAGGATCATCTTATCCTTTAGTTGGTGCCCATTTGAATTACCAATGATTCGACGCATCATAGTTGTCCCAGGATGCCCAAGTCGATCATGCCAAAGCATTAAAGCTTGTGAATTAGTGAACTTCTGGTTCATTACATTATTTGCTTCAACTGATTTTATCACGGTTCCATACATGCCAGATGGAAGTGATTGCAGTTTTTCTTTTATCTGTTTTCTTCCAGATTCAAAAGAAGTTATGCACAGATATTCAATATGATTTTCATGCATTGTTTCTATGTGATATCCATTACAACGAATATCTTTAAAACTTAGCAAATTCCTTCTCGATTTGCTAGAATACAATGCATCTTTTAGGTCTAGTATGGTGTTATTTGGCAAGATAACACTAGCTCTTCCGGAGCCTTCAATAATACTGAATGCACCAGAAATTGTAACGACATTGTTCTTTGCAAATGTCAAGTTTATAAAATACTTTTTATCTCGAAGTATTGTATGGGTGGTGGCGCTATCGGCAAGGCATTCATCCATCTATAAAAATAAAATAGTTTTAAAATTTATTTTGAAAAGATAAACAAAGTACGATAAATTATTAAAATGATCTAAACATTTTGATCAAAACGAAAATGCTTTGAAAATAAACTAATCAATGTTTTCCATGTTTTCCAATACGCCATTGCCAATCAGATTATCAATATTGCCATTCGGGTCCTCAAAGAAGTCAGAGGTCTCCAATTTTGTGATGTCAACTGGGCCATCATAATCCTCAAAGATTGAGTCATTGTAATCAGCAAGATTGGTCTCTACTTTACCTTTCCCTTTGATAGAATTCTGGTAGAGCTCAACAAGGTGTTTAGCTGTGCGACAGGCACGACTCCAATGCCCCACAATTCCACATCTATAGCATTTTTCTTCGCGCACCTTGTTCTCGTTTGGCTTATGCCTTTTGAAGCTACTACCTTGCTGATTATTTTGCCAATTATTTCGCCCATGAGACCTCCCACGGCCACGTCCTTGTTCGTATCCACGTCCACGTCCTCGCCCATTACCACGACCACGTCCACGTTCATTAACATTTGCTTCAGGCAACGGTGTGGATCCAGTTGGTCGTTTCTCATGATTTTTCATCAGTAGCTCATTGTTCTGTTCTGCTACTAACAAACATGATATGAGCTCAGAATACTTTTTGAAGCCACGCAGACGGTATTGCTGCTGCAGGAGCACATTTGATGCATGAAATGTGGAGAACGTCTTTTCCATCATATCCTCTTCATTGATCTTTTCTCCGCACAAAGTTAATTTTGACGTTATTCTGAATAGTTCAGAATTGTACTCGCTAACAGTTTTGAAATCTTGTAAGCGGAGATGCATCCACTCGTAGCGTGCTTTAGGGAGGACAATGGTCTTTTGGTGATCAAATCTATCAGCCAAATTTTTCCATAAGACGTGGGGATCTTTGACAGTGAGATACTCAACTTTCAATCCTTCATGAATATGATGACGAAGGAATATGAGTGATTTTGCACGATCCTGCGGGGATGACGTGTTTGCCTCTTTGATTGTCTCACCCAAACCCTTGGAGATCAAATGAATCTCAGCATCAAGGTTCCACGATAAATAATTCTTCCCAGATATATCCAGTTCAACGAAATCTAGTTTCGCGATGTTTGCCATGAGTATCTACAAAATAAGATACATCAGATCTCGATTTTCAAAGATGTTATTCGAGATAATTAGTATATAATCAATTCGATATTGATATTTCTGCAGGAATATCATATCATGACATGATGTTCTTCAGGAACATTTAATTTTTTAGATTTGATATCTCTTCAGGAATATCATATCATAATGTTCTTCAGGAACATTAAAATTTTAATTGATTTATTTAGGATAATTAATTTGATATTACTTCAGGAATATCAAATTATAATGTTCTTCAGGAACATATGATATTACTTCAGGAATATCAGATTATATGTTCTTCGGGAACATATTACTTTTGTGAAGAAGGGAGAAGAAATAGATATATTTATAATTATAAATATAAACAAAATATAAATTCTTGCCTTGTACTTCGGATCTTGGGTGGGTAGAACTTGGATAAAGAACGCGGTTGAGCTTCTCGTGCTGATAACGTGTTATAAAGTAAGAAGAGTTGAGAGAATTGAGAGAGAATTGAATGAATTTATTAATGAGGGGAGACCCCTTTATATAGGATACAATCTAGGGTTTCTGACTTAGCCAACAAGTCATTCACAATAATATATATATTTATAACATAAGTTACATTTGATTTTAATTATGAAACAATGGTCATTAGTGACCATTAGTGTGGTGCTATGAATGGTGGGACGTTACGATTGTGGTAATCAAATCGTCCACGTTCAACGTACTTTCGTCTCCAACATCTCTATATAAGTGCAATCGATTTTGCATAGAAAGCACTTAAGAAGAACACGAAAATAATCGAAGATGAACAAGAGAATATACCGACATCTTCCGAGCAATCGCTCTCGTTTTTCTTTTGTTTATCTCGTTTCTTTGACCCTCCGGTGATATTTCTTAGGCAACATCTCAGTTCGCCGTAAGCAAATGTTTTTGCTTTGCAATCGTTGTATCCTGGGAAACAATCGTACCCGTAGAGGACGAATTTGTTTTAAGGAAATCGTGTTGAACACGAGCCTCGATTTATTCGATTTTTCATTTCTTCCATCTTCCTCTAATGGATACACACAACCATACACAAAAGATACTACAAACTTAAAACAAATTGTTTGATGGTTGAAATGATTATTTGTGCTTACGACTGGAGATGGTTTAAACTCGATTGAGTGAACGACCATGTATCCTTCGGGACCTAGTAGTGGTGCGCCACACTAGATGATATTTCTCGGTTAGTCATCGTGATAACCAAGGAAAAAATTCAACGACGTTGTTGAAGTCGGAAAAAAAAATGTTGTCACGTGTAGTGATGTACAAAAAAAAAATGTTCAATGATGAACAAAATAGTTCGAGCAAACATTATCGAAAATGTTGTATAATTGCTTGATTCAATTAATAGTAAAGATACGTGATTAAATGTTAAATCACTACATGTTGATGAATATATCTTTTGATATAATTAAATAATAAAAATTTGCATTTTATGCATATTTTATTATTTGATATGATATAAATAATAATATGGACATTATTATTATTTATGTGATAATGATGTAATCATTATTTGATAATTATGGTAGAATTAATCACTACTATTAAAATAAAATAAATAATAATATTTATTATATTATTATTATTGGTTGAAAATAATAAATAATGAAATTTATTATTAGTTGAATATAATAAATAGTAAAATTTATTATATTATTATTTTTTGAAATAAAATCTTTGAAATTCATAAAGAGTTATGGATGTGGTATAAAGATTTATTGAAGAGAAATAAATAAATTATTGAAATTCATATAATGATATGAATGAGGTAATAATAATTTATTCTTACAATTAATTTTATTTACTTAATGAGAAGTAAATAAAAGAGAAAAGTCAAAATTATTATTGGTTGATTTTTATCAATAAAATTTTAGAAAAATAATATTTACTTAATGAGAAATAAATATTAGACTTTTGAAATTCATATTGAAATATGAATTATTTGTAAAATAAAATCGGAAGTTATAAAGAACATCCGAAATAGGCGAAACATGTGTATCCAATTAATTGTGATTCTCAATTTGCAATTTGAAGAACACAATGTATGACAACTACTCTCAACTGGATTTATCTCAATAGGCTATGTAAGATCTAAAGATAATATCGCAATTC
Source organism: Euphrasia confusa (assembly GCA_954870475.1). Taxonomy (NCBI): domain Eukaryota; kingdom Viridiplantae; phylum Streptophyta; class Magnoliopsida; order Lamiales; family Orobanchaceae; genus Euphrasia; species Euphrasia confusa. The sequence goes on along the minus strand of OX940951.1, from coordinate 11,282,137 downwards.
ATTAACCTAAGAAAGGGTTAAATCGAGAGTTAGTAATGTCGACATCTAAAGGATTGGACTTAAAGCCTTAAAGAAAGAGAGTTGAAACGAAGGAAAACCTTACATATATGACTGGAGATCCCAAGAACTAGGTTCAAAAGGACAACTTAATTGTTTAAACTCCGTTATCACTGTTATGTGGGGGAATTTAATTTCCATGAAAGTCCATTGCCTAAGAGATGTTACAATGATATGTTGTGAGGATTAGCATATGACTATTAATGATTCAAATGAAATCACCTATGTAAGAGAGAAGTGGGGCCGCTTCGAAGAGAATATTGTAAGGCATATTCTTAAACACTCTTACAGAACCAGGCAGATTATCAGGGCCAAAATGAACATAACTATGAGAACTGAGAGTTGTTAGAAAGAACGTGAGTAAAGTATACCATTGTTTACACAATGGTGAATAGTTCAAAGACACCGTGTCTACTATTTAACTAGTAAAATAAGTATGCTTTCACAAGGAAAGGTTCAAAGGGTAACACCTACCTATTCTATGCACGTTTCTAACGTTGAGTTATATCACCAAACTTCTTTATGGTGTCTGTATAATTTTCATTCATGTGGGGAATTGTTGGAAAATGAGCGTCTCGTAGAGAGCTTCGATTTGATATCTCATACGCTCAATTTCGAGAAGTATGAATGAGAAATTAATTTTCAAAAATGTAACTTAATTGGAAGAGAATTTCAAATGAGATAATATTTTACGTAATAAAATATGCATGGTGTAGTTCATAAACATAGGGGAGTACCCTATTATACATACATTTGTGCTATTTTATTGTTGGAAAAATAATAAAATAATAATAAAATAATTATATTATTATTATTATTATTATTATTATTATTATTATTATTATTATTATTATTATTATTATTATTATTATTATTATTATTATTATTATTATTATATAAGTTACATTTTATTTTAATTATGAAATAATGGTCATTAGTGACCATATGTGTGGTGCTATGAATGGTGGGACGTTACGATTGTGTTAATCAAATCGTCCACGTTCAACGTACTTTCGTCTCCAACATCTCTATATAAGTGCAATCGATTTTGCATAGAAAGCCCTTAAGAAGAACACGAAAATAATCGAAGATGAACAAGAGAATATACCGACATCTTCCGAGCAATCGCTCTCGTTTTTCTTTTGTTTATCTCGTTTCTTTGACCCTCCGGTGATATTTCTTAGGCAACATCTCAGTACGCCGTAAGCAAATGTTTTGCTTTGCAATCGTTGTATCCTGGGAAACAATCGTACTCGTAGAGGACGAATTTGTTTTAAGGAAATCGTGTTGAACACGAGCCTCGATTTATTCGATTTTTCATTTCTTCCATCTTCCTCTAATGGATACACACGACCATACACAAAAGATACTACATGGCCTCGATGCTTATTTGGATCACGGCTTTGATGGCGTTAGTCATCGCGTTTGGCCATGTATTTGCGCCTTTAACAAATTTCGTGCAGAGGGCTTTTTGGTCCAGTTTCATCGCTTCGTCCATGCAGAACGGGCTCACTTCATTCGATGCGGCGGCGGCTTCTGACAAAATCAAGAGAAGAAGTATGACCGATGAGAAACAATTATTATTATTCTTGGTCTCCATTTTTCTCTTCTATATATATACTACATATTGTTACAAGAGGGTGGTGTATATATATTTGGGGAAATTTTAGAGTTAGAAATTTAAGGTGAATTACTATTATAAATTTTGATACATTTATTTCAATCTAATAGTTGAAAAAAGTGTATATAAATCATAAATGTTTGAGTCAATATATTTAAGTAAGGAAAAAAAATATATGATGCCAGGAATGATAAGAAAAATAATAGATTAAAATATAAAATAATTTATTATTATTCAAAATAAATAAATAAATATACACAGATATATTAATTTCGAAAACAATTCTGGAAAAAAATCAATTGAATTAATTAAATTAAATGTAGAAGATACTCACAAATTAAATATATCTTCTATCTATTCAAAGTAAATGTTTTCTAAAAAACAAAAACAAGTTTTAATTTAAGGTGTTATTTTTTCCATTAAATCAACCCAATTTTTTTTGTTATTGAATTAACATACAGTATGTTATCTATTCAAAGTAAATGTTTTCTGATTTGAGATCATGCTTTTGTTATCTATGTCATCGCGGAAGGGATTCGATGGGTCCAAGATGTAATTAAGTTTAAAGTACGTATTATTTCTCTTATGAAGCTTGCATCCTCCAAAATATCCCCTCATACTAAATCTTCACGGGAGTCAAGGCAAATAATATTACTAGTACTGTAGTAGTATTTGTTAAGTAAAGAAGACAGTTATATATTAATTAAACGCTTATTGAAATAAATAAATATTAAAATCTAAAAACAATTAATAAATCTAAAAAAAAATTGCATGCAAAATAAAAACTTAAAAACTTAAAAATTAAATAGTTATAGAAGTATATGATTAAAATTTAAGAATAAACTAATAAAATCAGTTTAATGTTTTGTTAAATTAAAAAAAATATCATTATAGTACTAATATCATGGAAATTATATTTATTTTACATAACCAAAAGTCTTTTCTACAATAGATTCAATTTGTGAACTGAATTGAAAAATTACAATTTTCTTATTAATTTGTTCAATTTTAACATAAATTTTCAATAAAATTCATTTTAATGAAAATTTTGTAACTAAGCAATTTTCAATACAATTTATTTTAAGTAATTAATTCAATTGATTTTATTGAGACTATTTTTATATTTACTAATTGTGTCATGTAATTTATTTAATTAATCAATCAATTATTTACTTAGTACATATCATTTTTCTAATTGATATATTAAATATTTTTATCTTTTATAATAAATTTTATTAATTTTAAAAAATATTTTACTTCCATATAAATTTTGTCACAATATCTACTTATTAGGAAATATTATCTTAATTGTATTTTTCAGATTTTTTTAAAAAATTTAAAATTTATTTTTCTAATTAATAATTTATATTAATAATAATTAAAATATTATTTATTTAATTAATTAATGTAATAATAACATGTGTCACATTTTGATTAGCGGTGTACCAGATGCCTTGTACAGGTACAGGTGTAATGGTAGACTTTTCTATGATTCCTACTTAAATTTATTGTGTTCTAAATTTGTGATAATTAAATTAATTTTACCAAATTTAATTATGTTAAAAAATAATGCTTTAAAAATTTCACACCAAATATATTTATGGTGTATGATATTATATGCAATCCCATAATTTATTTTGTAATATAAAAATAATATTCGATATAAATTATAGTCATAATTGACAGTGTATAATTTTAAATACTGTAAATATATATCTCTTAATTATTCTTTATTGCTACTTGAACCAACAATATCGCGATTGGAGTTTCAATTTAAATTCTAAATTAAAATTCAAACATCACCAAAGAAGAACGAGTTCCTCGATGAGAATGTGAGCCTGATGAACCCGTCCAATCGAACCAAAACCATCATCGTCGTCACTATCGAGATCAAAACAACCCGCCCCATCGTCGTAGCCCCCGTATTCATCGGATGCAGCGTTTCTCGATTCTTTCCCTTGTACATTATTATGATCATTAAGACCAAAATTAATCTCAAAAAATTGAACCAACAATTTATTACGTACACCCATCATGAATGAGGCTCTATCCTTTTTCCTATGTTCTTCGCATCGGTTCTAAACAATTCTCTAATATGTATTTTTAAATATTAATCACATAAAAAATAGAAGAAAAAAATAAATAGGGTTAATGAAAAATGGTTTTCACGATGGAACGATTGATACATAATTTTTTTATTTAAAAAAAATATTATATTCAAATGAACGTAAATTGAAATAAGTATATTATATCAAAATGTACATAAATTATATTATATCAAAATGCATAAATTATATTAAAAATTAGGGAGATTTTGGATTTAAGATAATTTCTTTAAATTTTATTAAAATTAAGTTTCATTAAAGAATGAGTATAGTTAACGAAATACAAAATAAAAAAAAAATAAAAAATACAAAAGCAACCAAAGCTCGCTCTCAACAAAAAATAATATTTGTTCAAACCATAAATCGAAAAGTGTAGGTTGACATAGTTCTCCCCACCGCGTCGCTGCCTAAAAATAAAACTCTAAATTCATCGGAGAACCCAAAATTCATCCGAAATATTAAAAAAAAACGGGAACAAAATCACCGGATCAATCGGAGGAATTGCAGCAGCAGCCAATAACCCTAAATTTACCGTGAATAAATTGAGGTACAAGAAATGGGAACAAGATTTAGATATATACGTATAAATATACGATACAACATGTAGATATGTTGACCCCAGTCAAAATTATCTTGACCCCAGTCAAAATTGCCTAAATCGAATTAGAAAAAGGGGAAACCTAAACACTAAATCGAATTCAAATTGGAGAAAACCTAAAACCTAATTCGAATTGGGGAAAAGCTAATTGGGGAACCTAGAACCTAATTCCTCTTGGAAGGACGATCACCGGTCCTCACTTAAACGATTGGGAACGGTGACGTTGAGTATGGTGTCAATCATTCATATATATTAACATATTCATTTCAACTAATTAATTAACACGCATGCATAAATGCATTTAACATTAAAAACAAACTCATGCATTATAGTATCTTTTGTGTTCATCTTTTTAATTAGAATTTCATTTGAACCCTAGCTAGCTAGCTACCTAGTAAAAACAATTTAGTCAATTAATTATATATAGGTGGTTAGCACTCAATTTATTTTCTTTTCTATCAAAATGGCTTCAAACAAAGAAATATCGTGTGTTCGAATCCCACCATCATATTGTTTTTATTTGTCTTTCTTACTTTCGGCTTTATGCAATTATGTGCTATATTATCTACTAAGCCCAATTGTCTTTAAGAAAACTACCCTATATCCAAAATTTCCTTAGTTTTTAATATAAATTGTGCATTTTAATATAATCTAATTTATTTGCATTTTGATATAATATAATTTATGTGCATTTTCATATAATGTGTTTATTTCAATTTATGTACATTTTAATATAATATTTTTTTTTAAATAAAAAAATTATGTATCAATCATTTCATTTGAAAACCATTTTTATTAATCTCATTTATATTTTTCTTCTATTTTTTATGTGATTAATATTTAAATGATACTCTCTCACAACCAAACTAATAGTCACAGCCAACGGCTCAATTCGAATTAGGGTTTAGATTTTCCCCAATTCGAATTCCAATTCGCATTCGATTTAGGGTTTAGGTTCCCCCTTTTTCCAATTCGATTTTGTTAATTTTGACTGGGGTCAAGATAATTTTGACTGGTCAACATATCTATATGTTGTATATATATATATATCGTATATACGTATATCTAAATATGTTGCTGCAATTCCTCTGATTGCTCCGGTGATCGAGTTCTTCGATTCCTACTATTCTTCTTTCCCGATTTTTTCGATGAATTTAGAGTTTTATTTTTATGCAGCGACGCAGCGGGGAGGTATGTCAACCTACACTTTTCGATTTTTATTCCTCTTTTCCTTTTGAGGAATAGTATTTTTAGTGTTAATTAATGTAATTAATTGTTTTTATTTTGAGAAATATGATATGAACCACCGCCCAATCTGCGAGATCTATTAACAAGTGCAGCAAGTTAATTGCCCATATATATAAATTTATAATCACAAAGTCCACAATCAGAAAATCGTGCAATTTTATATAAATGTGCACGTAATTTGCACAAATTTAATATATACATAATTTACATCCGATATTATTTTTATTTACAAAATAACTTATGGGATTACATATAAAATCATACCATAAATATATTTGGTGTGAAGATTTTAATGTGATTTTTTAACATAGTTAATTAAATTTGGTAAAATTAATTTAATTATCATAAATTTAGAGAAAAAAATTGGTAGAAAAAATTAATTAATTAAATAAATTCATTCTTTAAAATTAAAATTTATTATTTACATATGTACTTTCTTATTTCAGACTCTTAATTAACTTATGTTCGTTAATTAATTATTTTAAATAATGATGGTAAATTTAATTTTCCCTAACAAAATTTTATCCAGACTTACCAAATTTAATTACTCCACCAAATTAGATAAAAATCTAGATATAATCGTATCATTTTCCATAATTAATCAAATTAATTAAATAAAAATCTAGATTAAATTAATTATTCAAATTACTTAGATAAACTCTAGATTAAACGGTATCACCTTCCATAATCATACTAGTTACTCGGTTTCCTTGTTAGTTACCTTAAAACAACACAAAGCACTTCCATGTTCTAAGAACTTCCACCCCTATAAAAGCATCCATTCGAACATCACACATCCCATATACTCATCTACGGAGACGGCATCGGCAAAACCTTCGTCACTGGAGACAAGAGCCATGCGCAAGGAATCGAGACGAGCCTCACTGCCATGTTCGCCAACGAGGCAGCCGGCTTCGTGGCCCACGACATGACTTTCCGGAACACGGCGGGCCCCAAGACACCTTGTGCTACGGCGCCAACCTCCAGTTCTACCGAGACTGCGACATATACGGCAGGATCGATTTCATATTCGGGCAAGGTCGAGCCTTGGTCCAACACCGCAATATATTCGTGAGACAACCTTTTTTAGTAGTACTAGCTACTAGTATTTTTAAGTTTTTATTTTGCATGCATTGTTTTTAGATTTTAATATTTATTTATTCAATAGGCGTTTATTTAAATATGATATATTAATAATATGTTTCTATTTCAATTAAAATATGAATATTTTATTTATCAATTTTATTTAAAATTTTGTATTAATTTTTTCTTTGCATAAAAAAATAGATATATGTAACAAACGAATTGAAGAATTAAATTGGATATACTCCCCTATGGTAATGGCACAGCCCAACCCACAAAATAATTAAATATTAGTAATATATAAATTCACAGCTCCAAATTAAGCTACAATTACTTCCGATAAATTTCTCGGCGACGGCGACACGAAAAACCCCCAATCGCGATGTTGATGACTTAACTGTGTGAGAGAGAGAGAAATGCGGCGGAGATACGATGCAAGGCCTCCACCAACAGCAACAGCAACTCGTGGCTCTCCTCACGGCGGCGCTACCCAGAGACGACTCCTCCAAAACCGCGGCTGCTTCTCCTTCCGCCGCCTCTCCGTCTGAGGGAGACGAATCGTCGCGACTCGCCGCCATCACCTCTCTCCACCGCGCTATACTTTATCCGCGCAACTCGCTTCTCGTCACGCAATCCGCGTCCTACCTCGCTCAGGGCTTCTCTCAGCTCCTAACCGATAAGTAAAAACTCTCGGTCTCTTGTCGAATTCGCTCCCTTGTTACACGTGTATGAATTTCTCAGTTCTCATAGTCACTATTTTAGCATCTATTGCGCCGATTAGTTCTAGGAGAAGCGACGGCAGTTTGAATTGGGTTTGTTTAATTTTGTCATATGATAGAGGCATAAGAACTGTAGGTAGAAGATAGAAATTTAGAAAGAAGAAATGAAATTCGGAAATAAACGAGAAGAAATACTTTGATCTTTGTAGTGCAGTAATTGTTAATTGGTGTGAAATGAGTTTCTTCAAACTGTAATATTTTGCATAAATATATGTAGTTTTTTTTGTCTTTCTGATAAATTTGTTGCTTTGAACTTGTCATGTAGATCATATTCTGTGCGTCGTGCAGCAGCTGCAGCATACGGGGCTCTGTGTTCATTCTTATTATCTGCCAACGGAAGGCAGAACCGCATTATACCTGGTAGTTTGATCGATCGGTTTATCGGGTGGTCGTTACCGTCTCTTAGCAATAATGTCAATGGAAATGCAGAACTAGCTTTAGAAAGCCTCCACGAGTTTCTTAATGTCGGAGAGCTTGGAGCTGTTGAGAGATATGCTTTGCCGATTCTTAAAGCTTGCCAAGAACTTCTCGAGGATGAGAGGACCTCCATGAGCTTACTCCCTAGGCTTCTTGGTGTGTTAAAAATGATTTCGTTGAAGTTTTTTAGATGTTTCCAGCCCCATTTCATGGACATTGTTGACCTACTTCTGGGGTGGGCAATGGTTCCGGATATTGCGGAATCCGATAACCTTGTTATCATGGATAGTTTCTTACAGTTCCAGAAATATTGGGTAAATAATATGCAATTTTCACTGGGGTTGCTGTCAAAGTTTTTAGGTGACATGGATGTGTTACTCCAGGATGGAAGTCCTGGTACTCCACAACAATTTAAAAGATTGCTTGCTCTGTTGTCTTGCTTTTGTACAGTTTTAAAATCCTTGGCTTCTGGTTTACTGGAAATAAATTTACTTCAACAACTAGGTGAACCCCTTTCACAGATTGTGCCTGCTCTGCTGGGATGCTTGTCTATAGTTGGTAGAAAATTTGGATGGTCAAAATGGATTGAGGATTCTTGGAGGTGCTTGACACTGTTGGCAGAAATATTAAGTGAAAGATTTTCTAGTTTTTACCATATCGCAGCAGATATATTGTTTCAAAGCTTAGAAGTGGCAGATGCAAACCAAATTTATACCAGAAAGGTCTCTTCATTCCAGGTTCATGGGGTTCTTAAAACTAATTTGCAGTTACTGTCACTCCAAAAGTTTGGGCTTATGCCATCATCTGTGCATAAGATACTACAATTTGACGGGCCCATTTCTCAATTGCGTTTGCATCCAAACCAACTAGTGACCGGAAGTGCTGCAGCGACATACATATTTTTACTTCAACATGGGAAAAATGATGTTGTCAAAAAAACAATGGATTCTTTGTTTGAAGAGCTGCTGTTGTTGAAAATCAAGCTTAGAAAAGATTCAGGTCAGGGGGTTGAGCTTGAAAAAGTAGCAGCTTCTAAAAGCTATTCTGTATCTGAGTTGGTGGTGTTAATAAAGTTTAATTTGGAAGTATTATTAAGCTGTGTTTCTTTAAGAAAAACTGATAGTTTGATTGATCCAGCGGAAGTTGACGCGTTGCATGTTAGCAGGGCAGAAAAATTGTTAGTGTTTTTAACCGACAAGTTTGATCCTTTTCATATGCCAGTCCAAAGTGTAGAATTGCAAATTACTCTTCTAAGAGCATTGGAAAGGTTAGCAACAATTGAGTTTAAGCGCAAATGCTCCATAAGAAAGCTGAGTAGTGGGATAGGTTATCCTGAAACACCATCTGGGACTCATATGGAGGAAAATGCAAGGGCTATGTATCCATCTATGGTTTTTCGTTATCTGAGGAAGTACTCGGAGTTCCTTGTAAACGCCCTCAAAATTTCTTCTCCTTTGGCAATAAAAGTAGAGGCCCTAAAATGGATGCATAGATTTTGTGAAAATGTTATTGATTTATACAGAAATTTAAAGGCTCCATTTTACCCTTGTCAAGCTGTTGCATGCTGGAAAGTTACCCAAGACTTGCTTTTCTCTATTCTCGTTGCTGCTTCAGACAGGGAGCCAGAAGTGAGAGCACTTGTGGCAACAGTTCTTGAGATGCTTTTGAAAGCAAAACTTGTCGAGCCCGAACACTTTCCTATTATTGCTGAAGTGATACTTGAAAAACTTGGTGATCCAGAAAAGGATGCTAAACATGCATACCTTAAGTTACTTTCTCAAGTGTTACCTATGGCAATATATATCTGTGGTCTTCGTGATAGTCGAGCAGTTATCACATGCCAGCCTCAAATTCCTACAGTGACTGATAGATCCTTTTTGCACTGGAAGCAAGTATTTGCACTTAAGAAACTGCCTCAGCAGCTCCACTCCCAGCAGCTTGTTTCAGTTATGAGTTATATGTCACAGAGATGGAAAGTGCCCTTATCTTCATGGATCCAGCGGCTCATTCATACCTGCCGGAGCAAAAAGCATCATCTATCGACTCAGCCAGAGGAAGCAGAAACTTTTGATGCTAATGGATTATGGTGGGACATCAAAGTCGAGGAAGACATTCTTGAAAGAATTTGCTCAGTTAACTACCTTGCTGGTGCATGGTGGGCTATACACGAAGCAGCTAGATTTTGCATTACTACACGTCTTCGGACTAACCTTGGGGGCCCAACTCAAACTTTTGCTGCTTTGGAGCGCATGCTGCTCGACATTTCTCATGTGCTACAGCTTGACACAGAACAGAATGATGGAGCCTTGAATATCATAGGTTCTTATGCTCATTTGTTGCCAATGAGATTGTTACTAGAATTCGTTGAGGCCCTGAAGAAAAATGTATATAATGCATATGAAGGGTCAATCATCTTACCTCACGCTTCCCAAACAAGTTCCTTATTCTTTAGGGCAAATAAAAAAGTATGTGAGGAGTGGTTCTCTCGAATAAGTGAGCCAATGATGGATGCTGGACTGGCCCTCCAGTGCCATGATGCTACTATTCATTACTGCACGATACGTTTGCAAGATATCAGCAACATTGTGTTTTCAGCCCTGGCAGACACATCACGTATCCAGGTGAGTGAAAATCTTCAGAACATAAAAGGCAAATATGCTGGAGATGTTCTTCGAATCTTACAAAACTTGGCGCTGGCTTTGTGTAAGAACCATGAACCAGATGCACTGGTTGGGTTGCAAAAATGGGCTACCACAGCATTCTCTCCCTTGTTTGACGACTCGAAACAAGGTCCAAAGGATAATAGAAACTGGGGACATTTCTTATTCATTACTGGGCTTGTGTTTCAGGCAAGAGGCCAGCATGAGAAGGCAGCTGCTCACTTTATTCATATGTTACAGACTGAAGAATCACTCACTTCTATGGGTTCGGATGTTGTGCAGTTTACCATTGCACGCATTATCGACAGTTATACAGCTATTTCGGATTGGAAGTCCCTAGAATCCTGGATGATAGAACTTCAAACTATTCGTTCCAAGTATTCTGGAAAAAGTTATTCTGGTGCTTTAACCACTGCTGGAAATGAGATCAATTCAATCCAAGCCTTGGCTCACTTTGATGAGGGTGATTTCCAGGCAGCATGGTCATACCTTGATTTGACCCCTAAAACTAGCAATGAACTCACTCTTGATCCTAAGCTGGCTTTGCAAAGGAGTGAACAAATGCTTTTGCAGGCAATGCTTCTCCACAATGAGGGAAAGGTGGAAAAAGTGCCCCATGAATTGCAAAAGGCCAAATTAATGTTGGAGGAGACACTCTCTATTTTGCCACTGGATGGACTGGTTGAGGCAGCACCACATGTCAATCAGTTGTACTGCATATCTGCTTTTGAAGAGGGTTGTAAAAGGTTAGGAGACAGCCAGGACAAGCCTTTCCAGTCATTATTAAGTACATACATCCGAACTATGCAGTTTCCTTGTAACAAAGTTCATCAAGATTGCAGTTTGTGGCTTAAAGTTCTGCGTGTTTGTCGTAATAATATCCCAACTTCTCCTATGACTCTTGAACTTTGTAAAAATTTAGTGATTTTAGCACGGAAGCAGAAGAACTTCATGTTGGCTACTCGTCTCAACAACTACCTGAAAGACCATGCCTCACTTTGCTCCAATGAAAGTTTTCATGACTATTTCATCTCCAGTGTGGAATACGAGGACATCTTACTCATGCAAGTTAAAGACGTGCCAGAGGATTCTTTAAAAAAACTTTGGTCATTTGTGCATCCTTTCATCATTTCTTCTCCAAATGCAGGATCCGACCCTCGTGAGAATGTTTTGAAGGCCAAGGCATGTTTAAAACTTTCTAAATGGTTGCAAGGAGGCTGTTTAGTTGGAAACTTGGAGGATATTGTTCTTGAGATGCAAGCCAACTTCAGACACAGTGAAATTTCTTCTCCAGGAAAAGAGGCACTCACCTCTTATGATGGTAGTCAGCTTCCCAGCTCGGGAGTCAATCTTATTATCGAGGAATTTGTCGGCACCGCTAGAAAATCGTCCACAGTGCTTTGTCCAGAGATGGGAAAGTCTTGGATTTTGTATGCCTCTTGGTGTTACTCTCAAGCCAGAGCATCTGTATCCTCAAATGGAGAGGCAGCTCTTCGTTCTTGTTCATTTTCTCCCATTCTTGCTTCTGAAATCCAACCTGACAGATTTTTGTTAACCGAAGAAGAGAAGTTGCGTGTAAAAGAAATAATTCTAGAGCTAATTCCAGAAAAAACTGACAAAAAAGAGTTGCATGAAGAAAGTAATTTTTGTAGTTTGTCACTTGCTGAATGCACAGATAATGAGAATGAATTGATGCCTTTATTGCAGAAATCAGTAGATCTTATTGAAGCTGCAGCCGGAGTTCCCGGGGCAGAGGAATATAGTAGCAATCACCTATCTGATGTACTAACCTCTCAGTTGCACAACTGTTTTGTATCTGCTAACATCAACTTAGGTGAAGCCATAGTAGGATCTGTGGTGGCTAATTTGGTTGATGTTTGGTGGTCTTTGAGGAGGAGAAGGGTTTCTCTCTTTGGTCAAGCGGCTCAAGCTTTTATAAATTATCTTTTGTATTCGTCTGTGAAAAGATTTGATGGCCAAGTAAGTTGCAGTGATGTTGAGCCGAAGTATAAGTCTGTAAGTTACACCTTGAGGGCCACACTATATGTTCTACACATTCTGGTCAACTATGGAGTAGAGTTAAATGATATCCTTGAACCTGCTCTTTCAAATGTCCCTTTGCTACCCTGGCAGGTTAGATAATGTTTTTTTGAAATCTTGCTGAAGATTAAAAATACTATAATACTGATATTATGTTCGAAAATTGAAGGAAATAGCACCCCAACTGTTTGCTCGCTTAAGCTCTCATCCTGATAAGGTGGTCAGGAAGCAGTTAGAGCAATTGCTTGTCAAGCTGGCAAAACTTTCTCCATGGTCTTTAATTTACCCAACCCTTGTTGATGCAAATTCTCTTGAGAAGGAACCTTCTGAGGAGCTTCAGAAAATTCTCGCCCACTTGGTAAGCATATGCTCTATTTTGATGTCTAGCTATTCTTTTATTTTGTGATATCTTACCACACCACTCTTTTTCATTTCAAATATGGTAATGCTTGTTTATCTACCGTGTGCAACATTGCCATTTCATTCAAAAGTGATTTTAATGCTTCCATGTTATCAATTCTTAACCCGGTGTTTACTTTCTGGCTTGTAACTTGTAAGCCGTCTCTGATAATCTAACTGGTGTTGAGTGTCTAATTTGATGTACAATCTGTGGAGTCAGTCAACGATAACTTGTTGAGAAGTCAAGAATGTGATTATATCTTGCTTTACTCTAGTATTTTGGCATATACTTTGGCCTTTTAATGTGATGAATAACTTCTGATGAAATACAAGTTACCCTAGTATGTATGAGTTCCACTCTACTTTGATTTTTACCAAAACGGATTAATTATACATTACACTCTTCAATTTGACTGTGAATCTTTGTTACTGTTCATGAAGTTTTCATTCTTTTGATATGCAGAATAAGCTTTATCCAAGATTAGTACAAGATTCTCAACTGATGATAAAAGAGCTTGAAAATGTTACAGTTCTTTGGGAGGAATTGTGGGTTGGTACACTCCATGACCTTCACGCAGGTGATTTGATTTTGTTTTTGTTTTGTTTTGTTTGGTTTGGTTTGGTTTGGTATGGTTCTGATCTGACTTGATGCATTATAACATGTTGATATTGGAAATTAGATGTAATGAGGCGCATAAATTTGTTGAAAGAGGAAGCTGCGAGGATTGCAGGGAATACAACTTTGACTCATGGTGATAAGCACAAGATCAATGCTGCGAAGTACTCGGCTATGATGGCTCCCATTGTTGTGGTCTTAGAGCGTCGTTTGACTTCTACGTCTCGGAGACCTGAAACGCCTCACGAGTTGTGGTTTTTGGAGGGGTATCAGGAACAAATAAAATCAGCAGTCAGAAAATTTAAGACTCCTCCTGCTTCTATTGCAGCATTAGGGGATGTTTGGCGACCATTTGAGGCCATTGCCACCTCTTTGGCATCATATCAGAGGAAGACCTCGATTTCTTTTGGAGAAGTTGCTCCACAGTTGGCTTCTCTAGTATCTTCTAATGCTCCAATGCCTGGTCTGGAGAAGCAAATTATGATATCAGAACTAGAGAGCAGCTTAGATAGCCTACCCCAGGAAATTGTAACAATTGCTTCTTTCTCTGAACAATTAACCATTTTACCAACCAAAACTAAGCCTAAAAAACTAATTATAGTGGGATCTGATGGTCTTAAGTATACATATCTCTTGAAAGGACGAGAAGATTTGCGCCTTGATGCCAGAATTATGCAGCTACTGCAATCTGTAAATGGTTTTATGCAGTCATCATCTGCTACACGTAGGCAGTCACTAGGTGTTCGTTATTACTCCGTAACTCCTATTAGTGGAAGAGCTGGTCTGATCCAGTGGGTGGACAATGTGATTAGCATTTATAGTGTTTTCAAAGCATGGCAAAACAGGTATCAGTTACAACAGATTTCTGCATTGGGCGGTGATACAAATAATGCTTTGCCTCCTCCTGTCCCTCGGCCTAGTGATATGTTCTATGGAAAAATTATACCAGCACTTAAAGAGAAAGGCATAAGAAGAGTAATATCGAGAAGAGATTGGCCACATGGTGTTAAGCGAAAGGTTCTTTTAGATCTCATGAGCGAGACTCCAAAGCAACTTCTTCATCAGGAACTCTGGTGTGCCAGTGAGGGGTTCAAGGCATTCAGCTCTAAACTGAAAAGGTGATTTGTGTTGATCTTAAAGACCAACTGAATCTATTTTTGTTTCATGCCCTCTGTTTTTATATTTTTGGTAGCTGCAGATTGTATAAAAAGCTAAAAGAACTTTTATAGAATAGTACTGAGTGAACTAATTGAAAAATATTTTGCAATATTAGCCAGTTGTTGGTATAAGAAATGTAATGAAAGGAAACTTTATCCATATTGGTAAAACTGCAATATTGGCAAATATCTAAGTAAAAATCAATAGTAAGGGAGTCAGCATATGTGTTACAGAAGCAATTTACTTCTACAACAGTTTGTAAAATAAATTGTCAGGTACTTTTGCTGAATATGTTAAATTATTCCATTGTAACCACAAGGTGTATAAATTCATTCTTAGAATGCAATCTTTGATTACTTACTGAGCATTTTTATGAGAATATGGAGAAAAGGGCATATTTTCTCTTTGGAACGTAGAACCCTTAAGATGAATGAATTACGGTTTTGAATTGAAGCATGACATATCAAGTGATACGATTAGTGTCTCTAGAAAACCATTGGCATACATGAAAACCATTGTTGTACTTTATTTGATAAATCGTTCCAAGTTCCATTTCTTTAATTTGTTTTTTATGCAGGTTTTCTGGCAGTGTAGCAGCCATGAGTATTGTTGGCCACATTCTGGGCCTAGGTGATAGACACTTGGATAATATCCTTATAGATTTTTGTACTGGGGATATTGTGCATATTGATTACAATGTGTGCTTTGACAAGGGTCAGAGATTGAAGATCCCTGAAATTGTTCCATTTCGCCTTACCCAGACAATTGAAGCAGCATTAGGGCTGACAGGCACTGAAGGCTCTTTTAGGGCAGACTGTGAGGCTGTTTTAGGTGTTTTGAGAAAGAATAAGGATATAATATTGATGTTATTAGAAGCTTTTGTTTGGGATCCACTCGTGGAATGGACACATGCAAATTTTCATGACGATGCAGCTGTTGTTGGTGAGGAAAGGAAGGGTATGGAGCTTGCTGTGAGCTTAAGCCTGTTTGCATCACGTGTCCAAGAAATTCGTGTTGCTTTACAGGTATTTTATAGATTAAGAAACTTTACTATCAAACTGGATCTTATTCAATAGCATACTTAGTTTTGGATCTATGTTTCTACCAGAGGCATGTTTCACTGTTACTAGTTATTTTTAATTGAAGCTTATAGTTTTCACTGCATTTCAATGAGTACTACTTTATTCAGACTGAGCAACGTCATGTATGTTTGAATAAATATTTGCTTATTTTGATGAAGATATTTCAGTTTGGTATTTTTGAAGTGTCTACAATAGGATATTTAAATCTTCAATTAATCTATTTGTCTAAATAAATCTTTATTTAGTCTTTACCACATTGAACAACAAGGTTCGTTCATTCAATTTCTATCTGGTTTTTTACTTCAATATTTTTGAAAAAACTTGATCTGTCAGCGGGGAATTTTCTTGATGTCTGCATCAAATTGCTTTCCGTAAGTTTGACATCCATGCAGGTACTTTTATCATAATCTCAAAATGATTCACTGTTTTTAAAATTTTGTCCAGGAGCATCACGATCAATTATTGTCTACCTTACCAGCAGTTGAATCAGCCATGGAGGTTTGTAATAATAACTCCCATATCGGTCTTTCTCAAGTTCCTAAAAATTGCAACTCATATGACCTCTTTAAAACATGTGCAGAGGTTCGCTGCCATTTTAAACCAGTACGAAATTGTCTCAAATAATTTCTATCGTGCCGACCAGGAGATATCTAACCTTGTTCATCACGAGTCATCTGCAAAATCAGTTGTTGCTGAAGCTACTTGTAATTCAGAAAAAAGCCTTGTTTTATTCGAAATACAGGTTCGAGAAGTCACTCAAGAACATGCCATAGTAATGGAAAAAAGTAGAGAAGCAGCATCATGGATTGAACAGCATGGGAGGATTCTTGATGCTTTAAGAAGTAGTTCAATTCCAGAAATTAAATCCCGCATTATGCTGACTGGTTCAGAAAAAGCTTTGTCTCTTACATCAGCTGTTTTAGCTGCTGGAGTTCCATTGACTGTAGTTCCCGAGCCCACCCAAATTCAATGCCATGATATTGATAGGGAAGTTTCTCATTTAGCAGCCGACCTAGATAATGGGCTTTCATCAGCAGTTTCCGCGCTCCAAATGTATTCATTAGCTTTGCAGCGGGTCCTACCATTGAATTACCTTGCAACCAGCCCAGTGCATGGTTGGGCACAACTCTTGCTTTCTTTGAATACTCTCTCTTCTGACGTTATATCAATCGCCCAAAGGCAGGGTGCTGAACTTGTGAATAATGGAAACAGTGATAGATTTGGATCTGCTAAGAGCAATTATGATGATCTTTGCCTCAAGGCGGCAAGGTATGCTGCAGATATAGAGAGGTTGGAAGAAGAATGTGCAGACCTTGTGAATTCCATTGGCCCAGAGACTGAATCAAAAGCCAAAGAACGTCTTTTGTCTGCTTTCATGAACTACCTGCAGCAAAGTGGTTTCAAAGGTAAAACTGAAGGAACAATGAATACGACATCTTGTTGGCAGATTGAAGAGAAGAAAGAAAGCTTTCTAAATATACTAGACACAGCAGTGATCAATTTGCTTACTGTTGTTAAGCAGAGAATACAAAGAAGCCTTGATTCTTTTGTAGGGGAAAGAACCACAAACAGCCGCCCTCTGTATGATCTTGGATCTTTTTACTGTGAATTTGAAGAACAAATAGAAAACTGTGTACTTGTAATAGAGTTTGTTGATGAGTTAAAACGCCTTGTTGGCCTAGATATCCGCGAGTCTGAGGTTGATGGTAATAGTTCAAATGCCTCCTGGGAAAACTGGGCTTCTATTTTCAAGACCAGTTTTCTATTTTGTAAAAGCCTTGTTGGGAATGTGGCGGAAACAGTTATTCCCAGTGTGATAAAGTCTATCATTTCATTTAATTCTGATGTCATGGATGTTTTCGGATCAATCTCCCAAATACGAGGATCTGTCGACACGGCTGTCAATCAGCTTATCCGGCTTGAGCTAGAGAGAGTTTCTTTGACCGAACTAGAGTCAAACTACTTTGTGGAGGTAGGGCTCATTACTGAACAACAGTTGGCTCTCGAGGAGGCTGCTGTCATGGGAAGAGATCATTTATCATGGGAAGAGGCTGAAGAGCTGGCATCTCAAGAAGAGGCTTGCAGAGTGCAGCTTGACAGACTCCATCAGACATGGAACCAGAAAGACTTACAATCTTCGTCACTTCAGAAGAAAGAAGCAAGCATTAATAGTGCTTTAGTTGCTGCTGAAATTCAGTTACAATCTCTTGTTACTGGTGAGCCAGAAAATGAACTACCTGTCTTGAGAAGGAAAGCTCTTCTTGCAGAATTATTTGAGCCATTCTCCGAATTGGAATCTGTTGATCAAGCATTGATGTCATCAGTTGGTCATGTTTCATATAACACTAGTAGAATTTCTTATCTTGTAGACTCAATTAATTCAGGATGCTCAATATCTGAATATATTTGGGGGTTTCCTGGTTTATTGCACTCTCATGCTTTCTTTGTTTGGAAGGTCATTATGGTGGACCTTTTGCTCGAATCCTGCACACATGCTGTTGCTACATCTTTCGATCAAAATTTAGGATTTGATCAGCTTGTTGATATAGTTAAGAAAAAGCTTAGAAACCAATTTCAGGAGCACATCAGCAAATACTTGAAAGATAGAGTTGCTCTGTTTTTTCTTACTAGGTTAGAAATAGAAATTGATATTTTGAGGCCAAGGACTGAATCTGGTAATACAACAGATCATGATCAAACAGATCTTGGGGCTGTCAGAAGAGTACAACTCATGCTTGAAGAGTACATAAATGTGCATGAAACTTTCAGAGCAGCGAGGTCAGCGATCTCTATGATGAAGAGGCAGGTTAATGAACTTAAAGATGCACTTCTCAAGACCAGCTTGGAAATCGCTCAGATGGAATGGATGTTTAATATTCCCTTGAGACCCATGGAAAGTATAAGGCTGATATCTCTTAAATTTTTTGCAAATGGTGACGATTTTCTACCAGTTATATTGAACACGAGTAGGCCAAATTTGCTTGAAAGCATGCGGTCTTCAGTTGCAAAAATAGCTAGGTCACTGGAATGCCTGCAATCTTGTGAAGGAACTTCTGTTACGGCAGAAGGGCAGCTTGAGAGGGCAATGAGTTGGGCTTGTGGGGGTCCGAATTCTAGTTCTGCTGGAATTGTTCAAGCTAGAAATCTGGGAATACCTCCTGAATTTCATGATCATCTGATTAAGAGGCGGAATTTATTGCTGCAAGCACGAGATAATGCATCAGACATAATGAGTGTTTGCATATCCATATTGGAATTTGAGGCTTCAAGAGATGGCATGTTTAGGACTTCAACTGGGGCAGATGGTGGAATGTGGCAACAATCTTACCTAAGTGGAATAACAAAATTGGATATTGCCTATCATTCTTATATACGTCAGTTGGAAGTCTTCCTTGTTCTGTATTATACTGCAATTCAATACAGGTGTACTCTCTACTCAGTCGAGATCACATTGTTTGTTGTTTTTTCTTCAGGGGCTGAGAAAGAGTGGAAGCTTGCACAAAGCAATATGGAAGCAGCTTCAACTGGTTTACTTTCTGCAACTAATGATCTTTCAATTGCTTCAGTAAGAGTGAAGACCTCATCAGGTTACATATCTTTCCATTAATGGCTATAGGCGCAACCAACTTTTCTGATAGTCAGTACTTGAAATCTATGAATATTAATCTTACCCGTTTTCTGTGTCAGCCACTCTACTCGTATATTGCTACCCACTAGTATTATTTTCTTTGGCATATCAAAAGGCACTAATCTTTGTTAAAAATCCTCACACTTTTGTAAATTTGATGGAAAAGGTGAATTTTTTTATTTTTTTTCTTAAATCAAAAACTAGTATTAGCCTAGTGATGTTGGTTTTCAAACAATGGACATTGCTTCTAGTAAGATGATATCAAATGCTTAGGTAGGATTAAATCTTATTAAGTGCAACCTGGAGCACTGATTCAAGATTCATTTCCTTTGTCATCGTGAACTTACATTGCTGAAGCGTATTTTCAGAATTTTTAGGTCTGAAGGCACTGTATGAGTTATTAGTGGCTTTTAATAATATCTATTATGCAGGTGACTTGCAGAGCACTCTTCATGCAATGAGAGAATCTGCCTACCAAGCCAGTCTTGCATTGTCCTCATATGGGCGCACCATTGGAGGCCATAATGCTCTGACTTCTGAATGTGGCTCTATGCTTGAAGAGGCATGCAAAGTTTTCATAAGATTCCCATGTGCTAGTTTTACTCCCCTTATTTTCACTTGACAGATGCAGACTAAAGGATAACCACGCACACACACAGACACACGTGCAAGCACGCACTTAGAGATTTGTTCACTAACTTTCCAGTTTGTGTGCAGGTCTTGGTTATAACAGAAGGAGTGCATGATATTCACGGTTTGGGGAAGGAGGCTACCCTCTTACACTCTTCTCTGATGGAAGATCTTTCAAAGGTTTGATTTTGTGATTATTATAGTTTTTGTCTATTTAGTTGTACATTTTCTTTGTGTGATCCCTTATATCTGAACATGTTTTCCATAATGTGAATAGGCTAATGCTGTCCTTATCCCGCTCGAGTCTCTTATGTCAAAGGACAGTGCTGCTATGGCTAGAGAAAATGAGACAAAATCTGAGATGGCCCTCATTCACGGCAACTACATATTCCAGTCTTACCATAATCGAATCAATGAGGCTTTACGAGTGTTCAAGCCTTTGGTTCCTTCTCTTATGTTTTCCGTCAAAGGTCTTTACTCACTATTGACCAAGCTTGCTAGGGCTGCAGGTCTTCATGCAGGCAATCTCCATAAAGTAAAGAACTTTGATATAAAAATGCTGCAAATGACTTTATTTGTTATTTAGTATACATCGATACTAGTTTTTCTATCTTTGTTTTCCTTTTCAGGCTCTTGAAGGAGTAGGAGAAAGCCTGCATGTACGGTCACAGGACATGAATCCCTTGAGGGCTGATCTTGCTGGTTCTGGTGCTGAGTATGTTACCCAGGAGAGTGAGATATCCGTCAAATCTGATGAAAATGATGTGCTTTCTGTTTGTTTGAAAGAACCAGCTTTACTGGATAGTGGATGGTTGTCTCCACCATCAAGCATCAGTGGTAGCAGTGGGGAATCTGGTGCTACATGGGCTGAGGCAAGTCTTGCAGATAGCTTTAGTGGCCTTGATATTACTGGACCATCTTCGGATGGCTCTAATAGCCAAGAGAAAGGAGATATTACGTTGAGCGTAACTGAAGTACTCCTGGAATCACACCTTGAGGAAACAAAATCGGATATTAAGCAGGTTTTTTATGATTTACTCTACGATGAAGTAGTGGTGTTATTTTTTATTTTATTTTATGTATGTTGATTTTCTCTTTCTTTTTTTCTCTTTATCAGGAAATCTCTGCTGTACATTCTGTACGCAAAGAGGAAGCGTCTATTTTGAACCAAGATAATTCTGAGGAAGAATTGCGGAAGACTACCTTCACCAATGTAGAGACTGTCAGCCAAGTGCGCACAGGTAAAATAAATTTCTTTCAACTGTGAAGTAGTATGCTTGAAATTCTGCACGTTGGCACAATGGCAAACTTGAGACTTTATGTTGTACAAATGCGAGCCTTGAAAAAAATGGAAGAAGAGGAAAAAATAACAAAAATGGATTTTCACCTGGTGTTGCGAGTAAATGCAACTTCAGTCCAGTAAAAGTAGCATTGAAATTCTTTAAAATTGAAGTTTTTACCTGCAGGCAAAAACGCATATGCAGTGTCACTCTTGAGGCGAGTGGATATGAAACTCGATGGTCGAGATATCACTGATAGCAGGTATCTATATGTTCCTGCTGTAACAAATATAATAACAAAATGTATCAGTGAATCATATTTTTGACATTTCGTATATCTCAGGGAAATTTCCATTGCGGAACAAGTAGATTTTCTTCTAAAGCAAGCAACAAATATCGACAATCTTTGTAATATGTACGAAGGCTGGACACCTTGGATTTGATATTGTGAGGAATTAACTATTTATCTGCCCTGTCAAGTACTACTTCACCATGGAGCAACCCCAGCAGATGCCTTCTTAATGGAACAAATTGTTCAGAAAATCTCATATCCCAGGTAGACTTGTTCTTATTTGGGGACACCACAAGCAAGGATATAAGACCTAAGGGCTCTCCATGGCACAAAGTCGGGTCATTTTCAGCGCGAAATGTTTTTATCAGATTTTGAATACAAATTCATCAGTTGAATGTGTAAGCCATGACTGGAGACTGAAGTAATTCTCAGACAGTTGCTTCGCAGTTGGTTTGTTGACGAGGTGGCCAATTGGGTGCTTGCAGCCGTTGATTTCATCATTTTCATGCTTCAATGCACCAGCCCTCGGGACCCTTGGTGTCCGGTTGAACAGGTTGAATGCAGTTTGATGTGCCAGAGTTAATTGAATACTTGAGTTCCTTTCGTGTATGATCGATCACAAGTGTCGCTATTTTGCTCATGGCTACTTTTTCTTGTCCTGCTGAACCATTTGTGCTGCTTTGTTCTTGATAAGAACGTTTGTACGGTAACTAACGATCCTTATTCACGGATGAGCTTTGTTGTTTTGTTTTATCAATTGAAGAAGTGATGTTTGGATGATTTATTTCTATTTGTTTGTGACATCTGTGATTTTTCAAGTAAATTCACAATTGCACACTTTCTATTTTATTTTAGTTTACATAGATTCTCATTTAATTTGAACTCCAAAATTGAAGCAAATAGAGTGAAAATTATTTACTTGCAACTATAATATTTTTCTTGTCTCATAATTAATCGCATTTAAATAAAAACACTGACAACTTAACAATCACAGGACAAAACGGAGTATAAAAGCTAATCAAGATATGTTACAAATGAAAAAATAAAATTAATTTACTAGATTTTCATCCATTCAGATTACTGTCTTTTCAATCCTTCACCAAAACTCCACGCCTCCCATGTTCGTCTTCCCCAGTCGACTAAACCGTCCGACGCATGTGTCCTAATTTCCGTTCAATTCCCTGAACCTCAGGGCACACGATCAGATACCCTCCACACTTTCACGCTCTTATCCAAGCTCCCACTGTACACGATCCACCGATTCCCATCGTCTTCATCATCATCATCTTCCTTCTCTACAGCCAGGCACTTGACAGGCCCACTATGCCCCGTCAGCACGGCCAAGCACGTGTGGGCCCCGCCCCCTTCCCTCCGCCACACGCATATGCTCTTATCCGCGGACCCACTCATCACCAAATCTCCCCCCACTGCCATACACAGCACCGCCAGCTTGTGGCCCCTCAGAACCCCTCCGTACGACATGAAGTGCTTCTCCCTCTCCCAGAAGCTCACGAACCCGTCCGACGAGCCCGCGTACAGCCCGCCGCCGCTCACCGCCAGCGACGTCAGCGCGCTGTCCTGCCTCAGCAGCGTCTCCACCAGCACGTGCTCCGTCGACCTCCCCACCAGCTCCCGCCGCCACGCCTTCACCGTGCCGTCCGCAGATCCGGTGAACACCAGCCCGTCGAACCCGACCACCACCGCGTTCACGGCGTCGTCGTGCGCCAGAATCGACTCCGTACACTTGGAATCGGAGATCCGCCACACCTTCAGCGTCTTGTCCCACGACCCGGAATACAGCAAACCCTGACCCGAATCGACGCTCAGGCACGAAACGGCGTCGTAGTGTTTCACCCACGGGACGTTCCGATGCCGCCGAACCTCCACGTAGCTTCTCGGGTTAATCGATTTTAACAGCAGATCTCGGGTCGTGGGTAAATTCCCGACCCGTTTATGAGTTTTCCTCTTTTCCCCCAAATATCTCCAGACCCGGATTTTCCCGTCCTGGTGACCCGTGAAAACCTTATCCCCAAATACAACAATCGCCTTCACCAACCCGCTGCTCGATTTGAAACCGGAGAACTCCTTCAGATCCTTCCAGACCCTCAGATTCTTACTCTCCGATCCGGTGTAGAGCAAACCCCTCGCCGCCGCGAGCGAGTACACGTGGCCTTCTTCCCGGAATAGCGACCCGATTAGGCCGTCCTTCGCGTACGAATTTCCCTCGAATTCCTCGTCCGGTCCGGGGAGCGACGACGGTACGATCTGGTGGATCCACGGCGATTTTGTGTACGGCGAAGGCTGGCTCCACGGCGACATGAGGCTGTTGTGGTACGGAGATGAATACGCGCTGCTTGGATTGGAGTAAAAAGGTTCTGCGGCGGCGGCGGCGATGGTGGTGGGGGAGGCGGCGTTGCTGTGACGGCGAGGTGAATGGCAATGATGATTAACTTCGTTCTCTTCCGTTTCGTGTTTGGGAGTTTCGGAGAGGATCGCTCCGAATTTCCGGCGTCGATGGTTGTTCTCCGGCGAAATCGCCATTTCCATGTGTGTGAGAGAGAGTGAGAGAGTTTAATTGATTTTCGTGGGAAAAAAAAGTAATTAATTAATAATTCGAAAAAGGAGAGAAATAGTGGGGTATTTATAGAGAATGGGTGATCTGGTAGGTGAACTAAAAGATACCAGATGATGACACGTGGTGGGAGGATACGTAAGGCTCACGAAGGATGAAAAAGCGCACGACTACAGGTAGGAACGAATATTATGTTTTAGTAGGTTTAAAATATTTTAATTTAAATAAAATAAAATTGAGCTTTAATTTAAATGTTTGGGTGTGAATGAATGAAATTTCATTTCTGATTTTATGTATTAGCGTGTGAAATTTTATTTTGACAAATAAGGTTAAAGTGTGAATAAATTATAGTATTATTCTAGAAGCGTGAGATGTGGTAAAATATTTACCATTTAAAAACAACTATATATATGATCGATATAATAATATCATGTACATGTTGCATAGGTTGTGATGGATAGTCGTTCGATTTTCCATATTCTTAATAAATACAATTCACATTTCATTTAAGTTGGGATAAACTATTTTTGTTCATTATTTTTTGTGTATATTTTAATTTTAACCATGGCTCGTTTATGTTATATTAAAAAATCAGCTAATTCGTTGAATATAACATCCAAAAGTACTATGAATGTGTACAAATTGAATGTTGAAAGCATATAGCCATTCAAACTTTGAATTTAACCTTTTGAAATTATTTGGTGTGTTTTACAAGTATTGTTACAATGGAACATATAGATCTAATTACAATTATTGTTTGTAATTTAGAAGTCCTGCTTCACACGCATTGACTTATCAAATATTAAAAAAACATTTCTGATTTGTGTGTTACACTTTAGAAGAATCAAATCTCGAATATGATATTCATACTAATTAACAAATTGATTTCTAAATGAAGACGTGGAAATTAAAATATTAATTTTGTCAATTAATTAATAATTAGTGCATGCTACTTTTCAACAGTTCGTTGATTCCCCGTAGCTAGCATTACGGGCACGTTACATATTTACATTGATTACCATGACTTGTGACTTCATTTTACTAATATATAAATATTATTTATTTTCATAAATTAATAAATAAACTAGACAAAATAAAAGGCAATGCCTCTTCAGAGGAGGCAACGGGAGAGAATGATAATTTAATCTAAATCACATGTTTAGTAAGAAATGGAACTGATTTTATTTAAAAAAGAAAGTGTACGTGACATAAGATACTCCTAGAATTCACGGTCAATTCTATTTACGATGGTCGGGGCATGAATTCACATGTTCGATTATCAATTTACCCGAAAAGTTGATATGAATCAATTCGAGACTTGTTGTTATATAACATGCGTTTCGACGAACACAACACAACACAACACGCGAACGAAGCATGTGACTGATCGAGCTTAACGGTTATTAGGTTCGATCGAAAGCTACTACACGAAGAAAATATTGAAAGATGACCGAGTAAAGGGATCAAAAAGCGGGCGGTGGGTCCACCTACGGAACGAAAGCCACCCTTCAATTCAATTGCCGCCGCGTGACTTGATTGCCCGTTGACTTGACCGATTGAGCCACGTGGGAAATCACAGCCAGTCAAAGGCCGCCACCGCGCGCAACTAGCTAGGGTTCGGTACAAACGTATGCCGTTATTACCCCTGGGAAAGTCAACGGATCATATATAAATTAATTTGGGGAAAAAACTGGAAGGCTTACGTGGGTCGACGACATTGGAAAGAATCGACATTAATTAGTTTGGCAGATTCTAAAAAATAATGTTTAAAAAATAGTTGATTTAATTAGAAAGAAAGAAAGATTGTAATATAATTTTTGGCGTAAGTAAAAAAAAGTTTTTTATTTCATGAGACGCAAAAGACAAAATGTGAAACGGTAAAATTTATTATAATAATTTAATTTTAT
The DNA here is from genome assembly GCA_954870475.1 of Euphrasia confusa. NCBI lineage: Eukaryota > Viridiplantae > Streptophyta > Magnoliopsida > Lamiales > Orobanchaceae > Euphrasia > Euphrasia confusa. The sequence goes on along the minus strand of OX940951.1, from coordinate 11,255,965 downwards.
GATAATAGTGTTGAGTCATTTTACAAAACTTATCAACTTTTCCTATTCTGTAATTATTGGTGGGATGAATTATGGAGTATTTAAATTAATTAATTTTCATTCGGACAACTAATGACTTTTGGGAGATCTATCGAAACTAGTAGTATCCGGACCACGTACGTAATCAAGGTCACAATAAAAATAATTAATTAATTAATTTATCCTTTTAATTAAACCTAAAATTAACTACATACACTCAATTATGGCTTCTCAACTTCCACCTGTCAAAATTGTATAGTAATTATTTCTCATAGACTTTTGATTGATTGATTTCGATTGATATTTATGGTTGTGTGTGTTGAAAATAATTGCAAGTTTTGTCTGCTACGTATATGGATAAACCGTTTCTTTCTTCACACTTGTCTCAACTTATTTTTCAGGTCTTTCTTATTATTCTTTCTTATCTTATCTCCACCCTAACCACACACTCAAATGAGTGATTAATCAACCTTAAATCGTTATAGAATTGAGATCGAACACTCGATCGAGTTTATTCAAGTTACGTGTCAGTGTTCGTCGTTGTGTGTCGAACATATCAGTCTCATTCATTTCGATCGGTTAGCTCGATAATTGTAAATCGAACAATGCACGATGAAGTTGCGTCTCCCATGTACAATTTGCATAGGTATAAACGTGTTACATAACACAAATAATTGAAGTAGCTATATAGCCCCACAAATTGCCAAGTGCAAAGTTAATCATATTAAATTTAGATGATTGAAATGTCAATTTCTAAAGTGGATTATTGTTATTGAAGCCTTGGTTAGTAAAGTTCCACAATGTTACCCCACTTTCATTACAAAATTAATACGGAGTGTCCATTTATTTGGATGACACATGTCCCCTATTATATCGTGAAGAAAACCAAACACATAGGTGCTTGAGAATTTATTAATTATGTATTGTTTCAATGAAGCGAATGAAATTTCCAAGAGTAGTTATAAGTTTAGACTATCTACAATAGGGGATCAAATTGGGTGTCAAATGGGTGTCAATTCATCCAGTAGAGAGTTTTTAAGGTGTCAAATTTGACACCATGTGGGACCGGGACTAAAATTTGATCCCCAACCAAAATAAATTTGACACCCACCCTCTCCCACTAATCATTTTATTTAAATACAAAAATAATCTTGAACCAATAAAATAATGACATATGTCATTTACATTATTTCTCCCCACATTTTTAAATCAATTTATACATAATAATTCTTGAAAATAAAAATATAATAAAAATATAATTATTTTTTATTTTTCGTCCTCTACAAATAGAGTGTAAGTTTGTGTTATTTGGACAAAAAAAATTCAAGCTTTTTATTTTTATTTCATTTTTTTCAAATTTATTAATTATTAAATTAAAAATAAATAAAGAGAAATAAAAAATATAATAATTTGATAGAATATGATAATTTTATAGAATAAAAAAATATATTTGAAACTTTAAATATTTGACACTTTAAACAATTGACACCTTGAATAACACCCTGTTGGGGCTGCTGCTGAAAAGAGGGTGTTAATTGAGGGTGTCAAGCTGACGTGGCAGGAGAGAAGTGTCAAATTTGACACCCGCTGTTGTACATAGTCTTAGACCTATCTTTTGGAAATTATTAATGGAGATTTCATGTAAATTCATAATATAAAAATTTATTTATTTATTCGTAAATGAAATACAACTATTTGAATAGAACAATAAAAAATAAAAATGTAACACTTTTTTTCATTAATTGATTCAACTAATCATGTTAGAGTGTTAGACCTATTCTTAGGCTAAGACCTCTCAAGTTTCAACAAAGAAAAATTAAGAGCCCAACAAATTTAAAATAACTCCCAAGATATGGGCTGATCCGGCCCAGTGAGAAGCTTTTGGGCCTATAAGGAATAATGAGCCTAATTGTGGGCTACAAATTAGTAGTGGTAATTAAGAAGATACGAATCCATTTAATAATTTCCGCACACCGTCCATTCCGCAAGCACATGCAATCAAATGTTTTACTCCGTATTACATAGTAATTAGGTACAAACCACACCTTAATTAACTAATTAACTTTTAGCCTTAGTCAACGATTTGACCGTGACGGCGTATCCTAGCGCCGGCAACTTCTTGACCTCCACATCAAATGTATCATACCTTAGAAACAACTCCACCACCATCAACCTGCACAAAATTACAATTAAGCCCTTCCCGGGGCATTGCTTGTTCGTCTCGGTTGCCTCCTCCGTTTCTAGCCCGTTCGACCAGTAAACGTACTCGACCAACTTCTCCCCCTCCCCGACGAACCTATCCGCAACAAACTCCTCAGGGTTCTCGAAAACCCTAGGGTCTCTCGTCGCGATCGGTTGATAACCGAACAACATCTCCCCTTCCTTAATCGAGAACCTCGACTCATGGCTCTCGATCACGAAGTCGTGCTTGGCCTTTCCGTATTGGTACGGGACGGGTGGCTCGATTCGGAGGGCCTCGTAAACGACGGATTTAGTCAAGGTCATGCGGTCGAGGCCCGCTAGATCGACCCCTCCGTTTTCCTTGACCACGGCCCGAATCTCGTCCGAGAGCCGCCGGTGCAGGCTGAGGCCTGCACCGGCGACCCACCGGATCAGAGACGGGAACAAGGCCTTCATGCCTCCGTACGCGTTGAACCCGGCGAGGAAAACGAGGTTATGGCACACCTCGTCTCGTTCGAGCCCTAAAGACTCGGCCTCGTCGAGGAGCGACTCGGCCGACTCGTTGAACGCGTTGTAGAGTCTTTTGTACCCTGATTTCACGAGGAAAAACGGCAAGGGGAACGTGTGGAGCAAGAAGTCGTCCAAGAAGTTCGGGAGGAACCTCGACCCGGAAGTCGCGAGCGGAGCCAGCTGGCAAGCGAGCCACCGGTCGACGATTTTCGGGCCGTCGAGCCCGATGCCGGTTTCGTTCGGGCTTTTTCCGCCGCACAACAATCGGAAGACGAAATCGAACGACATGGCGTCGCTCGAGTCGTTGAAGCTGGAACCGCCCTTCGCCGAGACCTCCTCTTCGAGGCCCGAAAAAAGCCCGTTCGCCGCATGTCGGAACAACGGGATGAATTTGTCGTGCTTTCGAGCGAGGAAAGATAGGAAGAAGCCCTTGAGGAGGGCGTGGTTCGGTTCGGACGAGTCGAGATAGGCGCATGCGCGATAGCCTCCGGTGAACGAGAGGGAGGGCATGTAGGTCCCGTCGAGCACGTTTTTCTTCTCGACTTTGGAGGTGTCGAAGAGGGTTCGGAAGCTGAGGGCGTCGAGGAGGCAGATGACTCGCGGGTTTCGGGCTATGAACGGGCCCGGTGGCATGTTGCATCGGAAGATTGTGGATTGGTACTTTTCGATTCGGGATTTGAAGAAGTCGACCTCGCCTTGGCGGTAGTAGTAGTTGTAGCGGTCTTTGATCGGGCCGAAGAACGGGAGCCCGTACTCGCCGGGGATTTTTCGGGCCGGGCGTTCCGATGGTGGGGAAGACATTTTGATCGAGTTGATATGGTATGTAGTAATGTAGATGTGGAAATATGATGTGATTACATGAACCAAACAGGAAGTGAGTATATATATAGAGAGATATTTAGGTCGAATGAGTTCGGTTCACCTTGATTTACTTCAACTCGATTGAATTTATTTTTAAATATAAAAAAATATAAAATTAAAAGCAATTAATATTGATAATTTCATATATAGTTTACTGTTTTTTTTAGAATAAACTCCACTAAACTAAATTAAAATTAAGTTTAAAAAACATATTATCACAGTATTGTTCAAAATTTATTTGCAGAGTACTATATATAAATAAATGCTATTGTCGTTTTAACCAAAAAGTTTCACGTGCCCAGTATATATACAAGCAATTTATAAGTTGCGTTCACGCAAAAATTACTACCACAATTGCCATATATCGGTACTAAATTATTGCAAAAATAATGAGTGCACATAACAAATTTAGTACTACTATCTTTTTTCATACTGTAATTTTTATTCATTTAAGTTAAAAAAAATTAAATTAACAAAAGACAAAGAGGGTACGTAATGTTTTGTAATAGTAATAAAAATATTTATTTTATATATTCGCACGGTAGGTTTTATTTGAATTCCACAGTGAACACCTTCATTATTTAATTTACATTTTTAGACCTAACTTTTGGAAAAATAAAAAACAATAATTTATACACCACCATGTTACATGGACCAATGATTATTATGTGAATTGAACGAATATTAATTTCAAATTTTCGAGATTTCAATTTCAACTTGTCACCTGCTTCTATACCCAATGTATAAATAATTAATCATGAAAGTCAACTTATGATTATTAGTTAATCAGAAAATCATAAATCACGTGTAACAATTAATATTGAAACAAAAGTAGTTAATTGAACGTACAATAATTTTATTTTAAAACGGTGACATCTCACAACGTCATTTGTTGTCGGGGTTTAAACATATACAGTAAAATCTTTATAAATTAATAGGACCGAGAAATTTTATCAATTTAAAGAGGTATTAATATATCGATAAATTAATATTTTATTAATTAAAAGAGAGATGCTTAAAATTTCTTAAATTTAAGTACAATGTATTTAATCAATTTTGAGATTAATGTTTTAATCTTAAAATTAGTGCTTTAATCTCAAAATTTAAGGCTATCTAATTCTGAAAAAAATTAATGTTTTAGATGATATCAACGCTTGGGCAACCAATATTTCTCAAGTGTCAATAGCAAATTGCTTTCGGCACTGCAAAATCTGTTCAAATGAGGAATTCTCAAGCGACTCAAGTGAGACAATCTTTGAAGAAAGCCTGAATGAGCTTCGGACTTTGATTAAGGATATTGGTTATCGCAATGAAATGGACGTCAAAAAATTGATGGACTATTTAGGAGAAAATGATGAATGTTCGATGATTCAAATTTCAAAGTTTAGAGGAAATTGTTGCTGATATAAGAGAAGATACTACTAATGATGAAAATGAAGATGATTCAATGTCGTTGGAACCGGTACCAAAAAAGGAGGTTTTGAGAGCGACAACAACTCTTCAAATTTTTTTGTTGCAGCTAGACAACTCGACACCAGAACTCTTGACGGCAATTAAAAAAATGAGAGATGAAATTCAATTAGATTTAATTTTTAAGAATAATCAAGTAACAATAGATTCATATTTTAGCAAATTACCATAATATTTATAATTGTAATATTTACAAATTATTAATTTAGAGTTTTGATGGGACTTAATACTTATAAAGGTTTTTTCAAAAAAATTATTATTATATTATCTTATCGAATTGAATCATTTTTTTTAAAGGCCCGAGTCGGAACCAGATGTTTTTATTATATTAGAGAAATTATTAATTTATCGAGTATTAATTTATAGAGGTTTTACTGTAGTATTAGTGTTTGTAGTATTAGTGTGATGTGATTAATTATAATAACGACATATAATAATGACACAATTAATATATACGATTTCAAAGAAAATGGACGGTTGTTGATAAAAAAAATACTAAGAAAATAATGTATTTTAGTACTCCGTAGTCCGTACTATGATAATCACTTCGGGTTAGACTATATTATGTATGGGCTTACGGATGATCAAGCCCATATTATTAGCTATAGGCCCACACTCTTTGTCTTTCAAATTCATCGGCCCACATGCAAATTTGGAGTTGGGCAATCTATGATCTATCATGTTTATTGAACTAAGGGGTATTAATTTAGTCCCAACGCTCGACACCTGTCCTACCACGCACAGCTGGCAACAGTTGTCTCAAAAAACAATAATTCATGGAACGCCACGTGTCATCTCCAAACCCAAACTACCAAAATATCAATCAGTTATTTTCATTATAAGATGATTGACCGGTAGTTCCCACTCCCCATTCCATAACCTCTTCTCTGTTTATCTTCATCTACATTTTATTTTCTAGAAAATTAAAAAAATGGATCAAGTGATCGGCGGAAGAAAGAGTTACCTGGCGATGAAAACCGATTACGCGGCGACGAGCGAATTGATCGGTTCGGATTTTAACGATATCGGGCTCGCAGTCCAGAACCTCGCGGCCCATGCCGTCAAGCTCGGCGGGCTCGGATTCGGGACTTCGTTCCTCAAATGGGTTGCTGCTTTTGCTGCTATGTAAGTGTTTCCCCCCTTCAATTTAGGTAGTTTTTTCTGTTGAATTTGATGAATTTGGGGATTTTTTTTGGGAAAAATGGCAATAAGGCCAATTTTCAACATTTTTTGGGCAATAAGGCCAAGTTTCAATTTATGTGTCAATTAGGCCAAAATGTTCCAATTAGGCCAAAAAAATGTATATGGAAGGACGAAAATACCCTTACTCTATTTCTACTCAACCCACCCCACACCTACCCACCCCACCCCTGCCCTGCCCTGCCCAGACACTGAATACCATGAAAAAACACTGAACGTCAATTTTTTTTTTTCTACTCAACCCACCCCACACCTACCCCACCCCACCCCTGCACAGACACTGAATACCATGAAAAAACACTGAACGTCAGATTTTTTTTTTCTACTCAACCCACCCCACACCTATCCCACCCCACCCCTGCCAGACACTGAATACCATGAAAAAACACTGAAAATTCAGATTTTTTTTTTCTACTCAACCCACCCCACACCTACCCCACCCCTGCCCAGACACTGAATACCATGAAAAAACACTGAACGTCAGATTTTTTTTTCTACTCAACCCACCCCACCCCACCACAGACACCGAATGTCAGACACTGAATGTCAGACACTGAATGTCAGACACTGAATACCATGAAAAGACACTGAATAACATTAAAAGACACTGAATAACACTAAATAACACTGAAAGACACTGAATAACACTGAATAACACTAAATAACACTGAATAACATTAAAAGACACTGAATAACACTGAATAACATTAAAAGACACTGAATAACACTGAATAACATTAAAAGACACTGAATAACACTTAATAACATTAAAAGACACTGAATAACACTGAATAACACTGAATAACATTAAAAGACACTGAATAAAATTAAAAGACACTGAATACCATTAAAGACACTGAATAACATTAAAAGACACTGAACGTCACCTCAGACACTGAATACCATTAAAAGACACTGAATAACATTAAAAGACACTGAACGTCACCTCAGACACTGAATACCATTAAAAGACACTGAATACCATTAAAAAGACACTGAACGTCACCTCAGACACTGAATACCTTAAAAAGACACTGAACGTCAGATTTTTACACTGAATATTATAAGAACACTGAATGACATTAAAAAACACTAAATGTCAAATTTTTACACTGAATATTATTCCAAACACTGAATGTCATTAAAAACACTGAATTTCATATTTTTTACATAGAATATTATAAAAAGACTGAATGTCATTACAAACACTAAATCTCATAAAAAACACTGAATGTCATTAAAACACTGAATCTCATAAAAAAACACTGAACGTCGTAAAAAAACACTGAACGTTGTAAAAAAACACTGAACGTCGTAAAAAAAACACTGAAAATGAAATAAATAACCCAAAATTACAAAAAAATAAAAAAAATACAATAAATCTCGTAAATGGTACGTGGTCCGAAAATCCCCAGGAGCTCGGGCAGCATGCGTTCGGGGAGAAGCTCAGGACCACACATCACATATAAAGTCACTCCAGAGGACCACACATCCGCAATCTACATACAAATTCAAGACAAAACTATTAAGAATATATGCTGAGGAGGCAATACATGTTTTTTTAAATAAAATAAACCATAAGTTCATCTATAAATTATATATTTTCTAGATCATCCCATGAGAGAAACCGAGATATCAGTATTACTGAAAGAGGACCCCATTAATAATGACCATGTGAACATGTTAGTAATGATGGTGGGAAGCCAAACGTCTAAACATGGAAGACCACAATGCCACAATCAAGGAAACAAGTCAAACAGTAGGAGTTGTATCTTATTTTCAGTGCTTTATTTGATCAGGGAGAAGGGGCAATAAGAATTAATATTCCAAGACCATTACATTTGAGTTCTCTAAAACAGAAGTTGATCAATAGAGTATAATTTGCCATGATTTTGGTAAAGAAAATATCATGCAAGAAACTCAGAATGTGTACAATAACAAAACTCCATGAGTGTATAGTCCCTTTGCTAAATACTTCCAAGCAACATTTTTTATTCTTCATTAAGCACTGCTTATTCTAACTCACAAGATTGTAAACTTAGCTAAAGATGTCTGAGTGAAATTATATAAGTAATTATTCTTCACTACTATTACGAATTTTGGATTCATGTAATAAATCTAAAAACGATAATGACAGTTCATCACATAATTTTTTCATTAAAAGATCATAAATCAAAATAATTATTTGTTAACATGTTGTGAGTTATCTATAGAAGATGGCACAAAGAAGGTGACCACATAAATGTCAAGGGCCAAAAATGTTAATGATTAGGACTAACCTGATCAAGATCTTCCCCATCCAAATAAACATCATCACCAAAGTCAACGACCTCTGCTTTCAGAATCAATTGCAAGTCATCATCCTCCCATTCCGTTTCCACAAAAGGTGCTCCATACTGTTCTCCATTGCTTGGCCCTGTACCACTCTACTGCACTACATAATCTACTGATAAGGGTTGACTGCATCACCAGCCAACAATTCAAAGTAGGAAAAAGATGTGAGTACTTAGTATTTGCTGCGGCAACATAATATGTATCAATCAATAAAATAAAAGATGCATCAAAAAACGAATAATATCTACGACGTAAGAGCACAAGTACTCGAATAACTTAATCAACAAATCCAGTCTACAACCTAACCATAATACAGAAACAAAACAGACATGAATCAGCACAACATACCCCAAGCAACCGTGCATTCGCTTGTCGCACTAGCCTGATTAGCCTGACACTCGATGCATAATTACACCGCCGGAGACCGAAACCGCCGGGACGAAATCGGAGATCGAGGACGACGTCGACAGATACAAATGGTGCGACGACGCCTCGCGAGTGCCTCTGTCGTGCGGGGAGAATCGATCCGGCAACGGAGGAGGCGGCAGAGGTGGGGCCCTGTCGAAGGTCGCGGCGGCGATGGCGGAGTGCATCGGGACTTCCGTCCTCCCCTTTGCCGACGCCGCGTGGATCGGGGTCCGGCGATTTCGTCGATCTCGATCTCAGCCTCACGATCCCCTTTCTCAATGGTATGCAAACGGGGCGGACTTCGCTGGAGTGGAGTCGGTAGTGGAGGGGCGCGGTGTCGATGTCGGCGACGTGGTGGTGTATCAGCAATTGTGTGGTGTGGTGCGGCGGGCTCCGACGAATAAGACGGTCGAGGCGATGACGATGGTGACGCGAATTGGAGGAAGCACTGAGATTAGGGATTTGCGTTTGTCTTTGGGCGTACACGCGAACAAGAGAGAAAAAGGGAAAATGGATAGTTTTGTCTTTACACATTTTAGGAGGCCTAATTGACACGCGTAATTTCTCAAAAGCCTTATTGCCGAAAAAATATTGAAAATTGGCCTTATTGCCATTTTTCCCATTTTTTTTTTTGTTGACTTTTCACTTTGTTTGATATAGTAAATTCCACTAAGTGATTACTCATTTCATACTTTTTTTCGTACAATTATTAATGTTGAATTTTTATTTTAAACTTAAAAGATAAAAATGGATATTTTTAATTCGATTTTTTTGGAATTATTTGATAGGCTAAGTTGTTTTGGATTTTGACTGAAATTTGTTTTGAATTGAACTTTATAATAACAATAATTTAGAAATTAACTTACATTAGATCTCAAATATTTTAATTTTCAAGATTTTGAACTGAATTGAGTTGAACTGATGGTTGGTCTGAAAAGAACTGAAATTAAGTTCAAAAGTTTCAAAAGAACAATCTTTAGTTTGTTTCAACTTTAGATTTGTTATTGATCTACAGTTACTTGCTGGTACTGGACCGCACGAACTGGAAGACGAACATGCTCACATCCCTCCTAATCCCATACATTTTCCTCAGTCTTCCTACCTGGATGTTTCACCTTCTCAGGTAATTAAGTAATTAATTAATCGGTAGATTAATTGATTGTTGTTTTATAAAATTCGATATAATTTTCGACTAATCAAATTACAGGGGAGAGATCGGAAAGTGGATTGCTTTAGTCGGTGTCGTAGTTCGCCTCTTCTTCCCTCGACACTTCCCAGGTATACCACATTCTCTATTCGACGATTGGACACAAATTTATATATGATCGACTGATCTTCGATAAATCGTGGATGCAGATTGGTTGGAATTGCCGGCTGCATTGATCCTCCTCATAGTGGTGGCACCTGGGTTTTTCGCTGACACGATTAAGGGAGGATTGATCGGCATTGTGATTTGCCTGGTGATTGGGTGCTACTTGCTGCAAGAGCACATCCGTGCTTCCGGAGGGTTCAGGAACTCGTTCACGAAGAGCAACGGAATATCGAACTCTGTCGGGATTCTCTTGCTGTTCGTGTATCCGGTTTGGGCACTCGTGCTTTACATTCTGTGAAGGGCATGATCAAGAGAGGAACTTTGTTGTGTTTGTTAAAAGAAAACCATTGCCAGTCCAATTGCCTTTTTTTCTTCTTCCTTTTTTCTGTGTTTGTTTGTTGACTGTTTGAATGATCCATAAAGGCTGGCTCTGTTTGCTTGTTGTGATTTTCCTGTTTAGTCCAAGTTTCCAACATTATTCAACAAATTAAAAAATAACAATAAATTAAAATCAATGTGTGGAAGGGCTGGTTTTTAGCGGGTGATCGATTATGTACTCATGACTCATTTAATTTTTTATACGAGTAAATTTTGTCATGAGATTTATCGAGTTTGTAAATATTTAAGTAAACTGATGTAGGACTAGGGCTGGAAACAAGTTGAGTTTTGAGCTTATCGAGTGGAAATGAGTCAAGTCGAGCTTTGAGCTTATCGAGCAGGCTCGTAAAAAAATATTAACATGCTCGAGCTCGACTCGCGATTTTTTTTTCATGTTCAAGCTGGACTCGATCAAACCGCTCGACTTTTGCTCGCTCGATTAGTTCAACTTCAGCTTGTTCGAGTGCCTCAACTCGTATTGCTCGAGTTCGACTCGATTAGAATTGTTCGAAAAAGCTCGACTTGACTCGATATATATACACATATAAAATATATTTAATTAAAAAATATATATACAGGCCGTTCGATTCTTTAAAATTGGTGTTTTAGCTCAGCTCGTTAAAAATTAAAATAATGCTCGACTCGAGCTCGGGTTTAATCGAACTCGAGTCGAGCAGCTCACGAGCGCTCACGAACTGCTTGGTTCATTTCCAGACCTATTGTAGGACAGTGGGAGTGAGTGCTTGGACTCAAACTCGCAAGTTACACTTGAAAAAAAATTCAAAACCAATCACGGGTTGAGCTCATTTTTTTTCTTGAACCAGCTAAAAAAAGACAAAAAAAAAACTTGATATTAAATAAGTATAATAAAATATATATTATATATTTATATAATTTATATATTTAAATTTATAATTTAGTTCATATCAATTCAAATTAAAAGCACACTACAAATTATTGTTAAAAAGTATTATTTATTTTTAATACTATTTAACAATTTTATTTTTTAATATATAAAATTATGGATTAATAAATTGCAAGTTTGATTAAAAATCTAGAAAAAATGAGAGCGGAGGGCCCTACAAAATATTGAATCTTCGAATAGTAAACCCGCCGTTATTAAACCCTAATTAAATCAAATCCTACCAAAAGCGGAATCTTTTGAAATCGACGGTCCAGATTCAATACCAATATCGCTGCACAGAAAAGTAGACCATACTCGACGATTGAGCAGCCTCAGTACCATTGTACCAATATCAATTTACTCTCAACAAGTAGCTGCACACACAGACACGCACAACTATGTGTGGAATCCTCGCTGTGCTCGGCGTCGCCGACAACTCTCAGGCCAAAAGGTCCCGGATTATTGAACTTTCCAGAAGGTATGGATTCTCAATTTATTTACTCTGTCCTATCCGTTTCGTTCTTTTTTGGCGGCGATGAATTCACTGCATTGTTATGTTCTTCATTTCCATTTCCATGGCCGTGTGCGATGCGATGTATGTTTTTACCTTCATTTTAGTTTGATTTATTTTCATTTGGATTTAGTGAATTTGATGTTCATCAGAAATTTAAGCTGGATTAAATGAGAAATCAAATCGTTTCTGCCTGTATTGGCGTGGGATCGAAAATGCTGAGCTATGTCGGAGGATTTCACTTGAATGCTGATTAATCGTCATGAAATACGTAGAAAATTTAAATCGAAACGTAATGTTTGAATTATGAGAGTAGAATACTAAATGTCGTAGATTCATAATAAGTATTCAGTCTAGCATTTCTGAGTATGAGTTTTTTTACTTTTTTTCGAATTTTGAAAACTGTAGGTTGAAACACAGAGGGCCTGATTGGAGTGGATTGCACCATCATCAGAACTGCTATCTTGCCCATCAACGTCTAGCTATTGTAGATCCTGCCTCGGGAGATCAACCACTCTACAATGAGGACAAAACAGTTGTTGTCACAGTAAGTGACCTCTGTATGAATATATTTGATATTTCAGAGTAGTTGCTTATAGAAAGAGGATATAGCTCAATTGGTTCTTGCTTGATCGTAGTCCCGATTTCCTGTTAATGATGACTATTTTTTGGAGCCCAATTATTATTGGTTTTTTAAATAATAACTTCGGACTACTTGGGTTTCTCTGTGCACAGATATATGCATAGAAATGCAATCCGGAACTATTTTTCTGTTTTTTATTTGGTTCTTTCTTTGTGCTTTTAGGTTAATGGTGAAATATATAACCATAAAGAACTCAAGGAGAAGCTTAAGTCTCATGTGTTCAGAACCGGAAGTGATTGTGAAGTTATTGCTCATCTGGTAAGTACTTACAACTCTTTGATAAACCATACATTATCCTGGAAAGTTTGAAAATCCTAGTGTTAGATAGAGTTTAGTGAAAAGTTTTCTCTTATATTAGCTGTTATATCCGTTAATTTTCTGAATCAACTAATTCACTTTCAGTATGAAGAATATGGTGAAGAGTTTGTGAATATGTTGGATGGAATGTTCTCTTTTGTTCTTCTTGACACCCGTGATAACAGTTTCATTGCTGCTCGGGATGCCATTGGTATTACTCCCCTTTACATTGGCTGGGGTCTTGATGGTATGTGTTAGAATGTAACCAACAGTATGTTACATATGTTCCATGTATGTTTAATCTCTTTAGGTATTTCCTTTTAGTTTTGTACAAGTATATCAAAGTACTGCACTTTCTGCAGGTTCTACTTGGCTTGCTTCAGAAATGAAAGCTATAAGCGATGATTGTGAGAGGTTCATGACTTTTCTACCTGGACATATATATTCAAGCAAAAATGGTATGCACCCTGGAACTTGTAATTGTCAAAGGTGACATTTAAGTTTATTACCAACTCGGCAATTCGGCTTCCTCCAGTCCTCTTGTCCTTTTTTTTTTTTTTTTTTTTCGTTTCAGTTTTGACTGTTAGTAGGATTAGACATTTTTAGTATTTAAATTGTTAACAAGACTTTGATTACTTGTATTTTAGCTGTACTGGATTTTCTCCCCATCTTTTTTGAAAGAAAAAAAAAGGAAAATTGAAGAGTTGGAGTTAAGTGTGATAAGTAATTGAAATGCTCCGGGTTCGATCCGTGATCAAAATCAGTAATACCACTTGAGCTACAAGGCTTGTGTTGACTGGAAATTGATTATCATTCAAACGTATTCTTATGCTCTTTGAGTCTCCGTCTTTTGCATGGTCTACTCGCAAGCACACTCAATTTTAAGTTTATTTTATTAAATAATGGACAGGAGGGCTCAGAAGATGGTACAACCCACCATGGTTTGGAGAACAAATACCTTCAGCTCCTTATGACCCACTTGTACTGCGAAAGGCCTTTGAAAAGGTTAGCTTGATCAATATTTTCTTACCATCAGAACGTTGAATTGCTTGTTGCTGCTCCTTGATGGCCACTTGTGCTGCATAATTTGAAAATTGTTGGTGCACTTCATTACCTCACTTAGATTATTGTTGTAACTTTTAATGCTTTTTGTTTTTTTATTATTAAAATGATTATTGATGTTCGAATTTTATTTATATTCCTCTTGTTCAAATGAGCTATTTTCTTAATTTCTGACCTCTGCTATATCTTTTCTATCCCCTACAATTTTGTTACTATATTATATCATCTGCACTTGTTCTATTAGTACTTTCTCATCCTTCAATTGCTAAACACCATTCAATGCTTGATGCGAGTTAGAGGATACTCATCAGTCATCATTCAATGCTTAGAACATATTTAGTGAATCATTTTTAAATTTCATCTTTCACTGCATTATTTTTCATTTATGCTGTGTTATTTTATTTTTTATTTATATATTAATATTCATACTTCACAGGCTGTTGTCAAGAGACTTATGACAGATGTACCATTTGGGGTACTTCTATCTGGTGGTCTCGACTCCTCTCTGGTTGCTTCCGTGGCTTCACGTTATTTAGCTGATTCTGCAGCCGCCCAGTGGGGGACACAATTGCATACCTTTTGCGTTGGTTTAAAGGTAAGGACAGTCACTGAAACCTTTTTTCCCTGAAGGTTGTTGTCTCTACTACAATGTCTTGTTCTGTTTAGCCTTAGTTGATATGGTTCTAATTTGACTCCTCTACCTCAACAAATTAATGTTTTTGGACCTTTTAAAATTTCTTTCACTTGAGCGATCTACCGATGGTGATGTACAATATGAAAATAATCTAGGGTAGGCCTATTAATGTTAATATCGATTTATTTTCCCTGACAGGGTTCTCCAGATTTGAGAGCTGCCAAAGAAGTGGCAGACTATCTTGGTACTCGTCACCACGAGTTCCATTTTACTGTGCAGGTAATGTTTGTGACAAAATGAAATAGATGGAGTAACTTAATCTGACTTGAAGTAATTTTCAGATTTATTCTTTTCTTTCTAAATCAGGAAGGTATCGATGCTCTAGAGGAGGTCATCTATCATATTGAGACATATGACGTGACTACTATCAGGGCCAGCACACCCATGTTTCTTATGTCCCGAAAAATCAAATCTCTTGGAGTTAAAATGGTTCTTTCTGGCGAAGGTTCTGATGAAATATTTGGCGGTTATTTGTATTTTCACAAGGCACCCAACAAGAAGGAGCTTCATGAAGAAACATGTAGAAAGGTATTTTGGACATTTTATTTTATTACATGGTTATGTAGAACACTCCAAAGTATTTGCGTTGCGATGTTTTATAAGGGTTTTCCCATAAAATATCTGATTTTTCATCCAGATCAAAGCCCTTCATCTTTACGACTGTTTAAGAGCTAATAAATCAACTTCGGCATGGGGTCTTGAAGCTCGTGTCCCCTTCTTAGATAAGGAATTTATCAATGTTGCAATGGATATTGATCCAGAATGGAAAATGGTAAGATTGGGATTTCTTATCTTGCTCCTTTTCTGCCTCTAGCCATGACAGTAAGTAAATAAACATTTATAAATGTAGTGGTTTTATTTTTTACAATTGTGACACTCCTGAAAATTGTTAAATCGTCAACATTATCAACTCGCCTGGGGAAAAAATAAAGCGAAAACTAATATTGTGAACAGTAAAATGTGCTGTTAAAAAACCTTAATTTTCCAATAGAGCTAACGAATAAAAGTTGGGGCTTGCATTTCCATAAGATATACTTTTATTGCTAGCAATTTTCCTGATACGCTTGTATTATTATTTCCAACATTTTTTTATTAATTCTTACAATGGCAGATAAGACCTGATCTTGGAAGAATCGAGAAGTGGATTATGCGCAATGCATTTGATGATGAGCAGAAGCCATATTTGCCAAAGGTTTGTAGCTTTGCACAGCTTGAATATACTCACACTTTCCATCTTGCCGTTTCTTACAATTACACTTGCATGTTATTTTAAAATTTTAAATATTCATCAAAAGAGTTACTTTTGTCTTTTGTGATTTCAGCACATATTGTACAGACAGAAAGAACAGTTCAGTGATGGAGTTGGGTACAGTTGGATTGATGGCTTAAAAGATCATTCTAACCAACAGGTAGAGCCTTATTTCATGATGGTTCTCTCTTTTACGTTGATCCACTCCACGTGAAAATGTATAATCTCTGTTCTTTACGGGGCAGGTTACTGATGCAATGTTGGCCAATGCAAGTTTCGTTTATCCTGAGAATACTCCAACAACAAAAGAGGGGTACTACTACAGGACTGTCTTTGAGCGCTTCTTCCCTAAGGCGAGTAGCTATTCTTCACCCAGTAAACCAAATCTGGACACAAATTTTGAAATTTTGAAATTCAAATAAAAAGTTCGTTTCTTTTTAAAACAGAATGCTGCAAGGTCGACAGTTCCAGGGGGTCCGAGTGTGGCCTGCAGCACCGCAAAAGCTGTAGAATGGGACGCGGAGTGGTCCAAGAACCTCGATCCTTCTGGACGGGCAGCCCTCGGTGTTCACGTTGCTGCATATGACGAGGCCAAGACAGCTGTTGAGGAGTAGAGTGTAGTATTAACTGTTTGATTGTACCTTTAGTTGTGGTCTCAGACAATTCCAAAACCCTCATGTAAAATTATTTTGTGATTTGTTTTCTTGAGTTTAAAACTGTAGACTCAGCATTGTCAATGGAAAAAATAAAAGGTATTTTGGGAATTCATAGTTACCAAAGCTACCATTGACTCATTGAGGTTTATGATAACTACAAAAGTACTCCCCAAGGGTTTGCTAAACCTCTCTTTCAAGCATAGTTTTGAAACTTGATTGGAAATAGAAGGAAGTTTGATCAGAGGTAGAGTATATATTATTGTGGGCAGTATCTTATGTATGTAATTATTTAAATTGTTTTATGATTACAAATTAATATAACTAGAATAATGACACTGGAATTATTCATAAAACGACTCCGTGGCCCAATGGATAAGGCGCTGGTCTACGAAACCAGAGATTCTGGGTTCGATCCCCAGCGGAGTCGAATGTTTGTAATTTGTTTTTTTTTCATATCTTATGGTACAAAAGAAGTGGTAAGAATAAATAACGTAAACAAAAAAGTTCTAACAAAAATTGACTCCGTGGCCCAATGGATAAGGCGCTGGTCTACGAAACCAGACACTCTGGGTTCGATCCCCAGCGGAGTCGTCTATCTCATCTTTCCAATTTTTTTCAGAACCCCTTATTATTACGTTGAGGGGTACATCAGTAATTTCCTCAACTATTCTTGTGATTAAACAATGAGTAAAATAATAATTAACAATAACCACAAAACTATGCCCTAATAAACTACATTCCATGTTGATGTAAATTATTGACTCATTTTTGTACTCATTCATTAGAGTATAATCATGCCATATATTCTAATATATAAAGTGTTGATTAATAAATACTTGAAGTGAATCATTTTTGTATAAAATATAGATTATCCTCAATTTAATACAAGAAACCTTTGGAATTCTTGAAGGCCATTTTTATGGAAGATATGATCATATGACTAATGTCTTAGCCATTACCCACTATCTTGGGTGGGAATTATGATTTATGGGCCACACACAATAGATTTGATGCAATTATTAATAAATGAATTAATCTAATAGTAGTATATTAATAAAATTGGAGTATTATTTATGAGTGTGAGTGGACCATATATGAAGTGAATCCTTGTACACTTTTTGTTTGATTATTGGTTTTATGCAACAACTATTGTTGTAGTTGAAGGGCTTTCTATTTTCTAACCTCTACTAGAAAAACTCTTGAAATATTTGAAGGGTTACAAACCCATATTGGCAAGAGTAGAGTAATACACTAATTAAAATAAGTTATATGTAAAGTTTGATCATTTTTATAGAATAGAGGCGGTATTTATGTAATAATTAAATTATTACATGTAATAATTTATATTATTACATGTAAAGGTATATGTAATAATTATTCATATCAAACTTATAAACTTTTCATATAATAATTAAATTATAATTAAAATATTGGGCTTCCTAAAATATATTTTTAACATTATAATTCAAATACTATGGTGCAAATATGCACACTTATTTTGTTGTTAATATTTTGACACCATTAAACAAACAAAATACTTATTTTGAATGGGATAAAATATTACTACTAGTTATTTTAGACTTATTTTCATTTCATTTCAAACTTATTAAATTTAGTTGTTCAGACTTATTAAGTTCAGTTCAGTCATTTATTTATTTATTTTTTTTGTTTATTTTTATTATTATTATTTCAATATTATAAAATTAAATTCAATTGAACTTAATTTCAGTTAAGTTCAGATCTATTCTATTCGGTTCAAATCTATTAAGTTCGTTATCCATAAAAAAAAAAAAAGCTAAGACATTTCGATTCGATTGAAAAATATATTCTCATACATAGATATTTCATTCTCTCTACTCTCAAAACACAATAACAAATAAATGTACAAAATCCCATAACCTAAAATGCTTCCAAAGCAGCCTCAATTGCAAAAAACGCATACTTCACACATGTCTTACAACCACAACGTTCATCCCACTCGTTCGTTCCCATAACAGCCTCTCCACGCTCTTCAACTTTCAACTCTATCAGCACCGCCGGCGGTTTCACAACATCGTCGTAAACGCGTGATCCGTTTTTCGTGAGTTTCGGGGCCATGACGACCCACTTCTCGATCTCCGTATTCGACCCACCGATCACGAGGTCGTTGATCGACATCTCCGCTCTGGCTAGTAATTTTGAGCTACTGGTCATCATCATGCCTATGAACGGTGGAGTCGACCTTCTTTGGCGGAGCTCGAATATGACGGACCCCAGCTTCTTGAGGCGCTTGAGGGTGTCGTCTGTGCCCGAGCAATCTAGTGAAAAGGTTTGGTCGAAAGTGAGGTTGGATTTTGGTGAGATTTGTTTGGTGTCTAGTTTGACTATTTCATTGCTTCCATCTGAAATATAGCTTCTGAGAAAGAGGTCATGAGATGAGTTAAGATTGATGTTCTTAACTCTTGCTATCTTTAGTTGGAGGGTGAGGGAAAAGGAGTTGCATTGTGGTTTCATTGAATTGTGTGTGTGTTTGAGAGAGAGGGTTTTGATGGATAGAAGTAACAATGGAGGTGTTTATTTATAGATTATAGTTGCACTAAAATTTTAATTATAATTTTGGTGGGGTGTAAAGTGATTGAATTTCTTTAGTGGTGGGACTGGGGGCTGCACAAGTGTATACACTTGTCCAATGGACTACTAGGATGGTAACTATACGATTAATCGGGCAAACGACGAATAATTCAATTAAACACGATAAATAATACAGTTATACAAAATATAATTATATCAAGTAATCGTGTACGTTATGCATGATATAATATAAACTCTAATACATGGTTATATTAAGATATAACCGATTTGAGTGGGAGAATATTCGATATTTTAGTCCATAAGTTCTCTTAAATTTATTAAGAGATAGAGAGACAAGTTGGAAATTGTTTAAGGGCTCTTTTTTTTTCCACTTTTGATGTAGGATGCAACTCATGCCTGGGCACTTATCCACTAGCAATACAATAAAACATAATACTCTTGGAGTTGTTCTAAGGGTTTTGAATAAGTGAATCTAATCTAGAAAGAAAGAAAAAATGGATATGATAAATAAAAGTCGACTGATTATCAAATGTACAACATGAAGGAAGGGCAGAGGTTGCAACTTTACATAGTTTCTATATATACCAACTAAGATTGCTGCAGTCCGTACCTCATCAACCAAATGTCGAAAAAAACCCGAAAAGAATAAATATATACTCCATATATGTTTATG
The DNA here is from genome assembly GCA_954870475.1 of Euphrasia confusa. NCBI lineage: Eukaryota > Viridiplantae > Streptophyta > Magnoliopsida > Lamiales > Orobanchaceae > Euphrasia > Euphrasia confusa. The sequence continues at coordinate 11,236,033 of OX940951.1, read as the reverse complement.
CTGAAATTTGCTTGTTTAATTTTGGATTAACAAACAATAATTGGAACAATATTCTGACTTTTTTTTTTGCTCGTCAGCCACATGGTTTTATTTATGCCGTCAAGGGAGAGCAAAAGTGGTGAAGTTTGCCCCAACTATTATCATTAATATATGCACCCAGGTTATGCGGTAAATTGTGAGTGAAAGGCAATCTGGAAAGGAAAAAAACTTCCTTCTTAACTCACTGGTGAATTGTACGGAGTTCCCATTTACCCTCGCCATCGATTAACCGCAACTCCACTGAGTGGAATGGTATCAAAGCCGGACGCTGAAAGAAAGAAAAAACAAATATATCAGCCTCAAAGTCAAACAAAATATAGTCCTTCATGACTCACGAGTAATCATTTTTCTCACCTAATTAATTATGCAAGGGTAATTTTGACTTTTATCTTCGTTTGGACTAATGATATGTGTGTTTGTGTGTGTGTGTGTGTGTGTGTGTGTTTATTGATAAAATGCACCCAGTTGATCATGTGGGTACTTGTAATCGAAAGAATAAAACTGGAACCCATCTATAATTAAGCTAAAACTCTCGAGTAGGTTTTGCAACAATTGCAAATAAGGGCGAAACTGTAACAGCAGAGCAAACGAACGGAAAAAGGAAAATCTAAGAAAAATTGAAAAGACAAGATGATTAAACTAATCAGATGCTCTTATCTACCTGGGAGGATGTTATAACCGTGATCCCTGAGTCTCTTGCAAGCCTGTAAAGGTGCTCTTCAACATCAACACTGGTAGCACTACGTTTACAAATGGCAAAGAAAAGAATTAGAAATATTGAAACAAATCTCCCTCGAGGTTGACCCCATTAAATAATTAGACTACAAAGCCTCAAGGGTATTTTTTTAATTAGTGCGATGTTTTTACATCCAAAGCAAAGGAGGGAAAGAAAGAAGAGAGGATTTATATTACTTGGTGCACTCGTCAAGGACTCCGAACTGGGGCTTGTGAAAGAACAATCGCGCCTTGTAGAACAGTAAATACAATGTCAGAAAATCAATTGTGCACAATTTCTGGTAATTCAATTCTCAAATAAAGTTATTTGGAAAACATGTGTGACTTAGTATGTGAACTTACCATGCCCAGCCGTTGTTGTTCCCCAAGAGACAAAATGTCTTCCCAGTTCTGAGATGTATCCCATCCACCTTCTCTTTGCAAGAGATATAGTAATTTAACATTCTCCAGAATAGTTCTCAGATGCGTATCCAAGACATTTGCAGCACCAAAGGATTCTTGACCTGGTTTCCAAATCATGACATAATAATTAACAGAAGTCTGTAGCTTTGTAATTGTTCTACACTACCAAAATACATAGAAAGTTATATTGATCTTTTATCAAAAGATTTCAAAATTTTCATGAATTGGACATAAAAGAATAAGGGAAACCATTCAACTTTTAAAAAAAATTACAAAAACTAGTATCTCTTAATTTTCATTTTGGCATGCATTACCCCTTCAGACGCAAGAAACATTCAAAAGATAAAACATAACACATTTATAAAAACTGTAGTCAAGGCACTTCATTTTTACAATGAAACAGACCTCAATTTTTTTAGTTGGCTAGATTTATTCTAATTGTGTCAAACCTTCAGGCTGATTTTTGTAAGTATCCCTTGCATTTACCTTCTTGTAACAATTGTAATGTCCTGTTCTCTGCTTCCTCAATCGAAAGAGGATATATTATTTGATCTCTAAGGGTTCCTAAGCATGTATATGGTCTCTGAGGTACATAAAAGAGACGAGACCCAGATTCTGAACCAAATTGTTGATGTGGTCTAATAAGCCTTCCATTTACAACAGGCCAGAGGCCTCGAAGGACTCTGAAAATGGAACTCTTTCCACTTCCATTTGGACCTTGAAAAAAAGTTCCAAGAGTTAGTTACATAACATTACACTATAAAATTCATGATCTCGAAGAGATTCATTAAGTTATGGCACAAGAGAAATCTACTAACCAGTAACAAGCAGGCTTTTCCCTGGAACAATTTCACATGTTAACTGTCTAGCCAAAAGTTTCTGAGTTGGTGTAATGATATCCACTTTAGAGAAAGAAATCATATCATCCGAGTGAGATTCCGTATTCACTGATTCTGAAGAATCTGCACAAAATAAATAAAAATTTGACAGCCTGAATTATAGCTAACTGAAGCCCATGAACTATCAGTACAAGCAAGAAATTCAGAAGCATCTCATCATTGATTTAGATGGTGTTTGACTAAGCTCATAAGCACCTAAAAACAGCTTATAAAATGTTTCAGATCTTATAAGTTCTCATGATTGCTTGATAATCTTTATTTGTTTACAAGATAAGAGATTATTCTCAGTGAATCAAGAAAACTAAAACAGACCATGTTGAGCAGCATCCAAAAGCTCATCAAGTTCAAGAATGCGGTTGATTCCACCGGAAAGCTCAAGAAACTTCCTATGCAGCTCAAGAATATCCCCAAATGCCAAAAAGCTTTGAGAAACAACAGATGCTAAGAATCGCAATGCATGCGCCAATTCACCTGAAAGAAAACAGTAACTAGCGAAAACTTAAAAAGGAAAAATAACAAAAACATTATAGTTGAAATTTTCTGGAAATTAGCTTCACAACCTTGAGTTGAAGTCGAGGCTCGGTCACCTTTGTGATCCATGGCATACAACAAGCTCAATCCCCAGGTTACATTGTGGGGAAGTTGTTTTGTGATGAAGTCGTCTATGATACCAAACATCCATTTCTTCTTAAGGAACAACATTGAATGATTATAAAGGTCTCCATACCTGGACTCAATCATCTGGACGTAGGAGGAATTATTAGAAAACTCAAGCACGTAAACTACTAGGGAGAAATACACAACGGTTGCATTCAGTAACTAATAGCCTTATGATATCTCTTTTGCAATAATACATAAGGACTGGTATCTCTCAGCGACAAAATATTAAAATTATAATACAGGTATATTGTGCAGTGAAGTTTCCCTTGTGCTCTTATCCAGCAATCACAATAATGAACACGCGCTTTAATATATAAACGATGAAAATGAAGGTCACTGATAACACTATGATAAATACCTCTTTCTCTCTAGCACCGCCACCGAAAAAAGCAACTGATTCTGCATGTGTCCGCAATCTTTCATGCATGTACCTAATAAACAAAGTATTGAATGAGGTTGCTGGTTAAAATTGAGCAAAACGGGATCTACTTGGTTCTTCATCCAAACAGTTAGTCTCCATTGTACAATTTTTTATATAGTCAGAAATTAAATTAGGTTTACAATTACAATTCCATCATTATAAAATATTTATAAGCAGAGATAATTATACTGATGTGACCTTTGACATAAACCGTAAGTACCAAATAGAGCTTTCCAAAAACTCATATCTCTACTAAAATAAATCATGTGTCAGTTTGATTTTTTTTTAATGTCCAGGTAAAAAGTGTTCAAATGAGAGATGACCTAAAAGTTCCCTCCAGTTGTTGTTCACGGCTTGTTAAGTCACCGAAGTCAGGTGTAGCAATCCTTAGAAAACCTAAACCAAGTAACATGTAAGCATACAAAATAGCAACTCCTCTCCGACCAGTTAATAGCTTCATTCTCCAGGTGAACCTGAAAATGAGAGGCAATAACATAGGTCTTTATATGCCGATGTGATGAGTCATGACCGGCATAGGCAATTGATGCACACTTACCATAAAATATCAACAGTTGGTTTAACCATTCCAGTGACTAAACCAGATAGATCAGTAGTTAACTTCTCCAAGTCCTGAGTTAATCTCTGATCCGCATCAACATTTCCCCGAGACATATGAAAAACCTGTCAAAAAGATTCTGTGATATTATTTCCACAAATCAATAAGACTCATTTTTTAGGCAATAAAACATAGACTCATCATATACATAGGGAAGAACACAGTTGCTACTAGCTACCATTGTTCCCATCACTCATAAATCCTCAAAATCGACTGGTGAATATTCATTGTAAAATGAATTACTTTAATACTCTAAACTAAACTTCTTTCTATTTTATTGATAGACATGCAAAACTTTATCATCCATCATATTGCTGCTTTTGATGTCTAAAGAGTTCATCTCTTTTAGTAATGGCCAAAAATAAAAATGTATTTTTCATTGGGGAAGTGTGTTGGTTACCTTGAATGAAATAATCACCACACCAACTCCCAGAGTAATAAATATGTCAAAATATAAATATGCAATTATGAATTCTGGAGGGTTACTGAACGTCTAGAACTTGGGTCAATTTGTTGGGGAAATTACAACATTTCCAAAATATTATATGACTCAAAATCGGCTGATCAAAGAAATGCCATCCAACCAAATTCATATGATAATATTCACCTTATAATATGCATTCTTTCTTAAGTAGTTTCTAAGTAAGTGCTTGGTCAAACGAATTCTCCATCCAAGTGCAAGCAAAGCTGTCAGGTGCCTGTTAACACAGGAAGAGTCTGTTTTCAACAAATTGAAATCCAATTAAAGTGAAAAGCTGCATTAAATTTGGAAAATCCTACAGGGCACTCAAAAAATAGTCATTAGATTGTACATATTAAGTTGTCGCAGGACTCCTAACAAGTATACTTAATTTTGATAGTGACTGAATTTAAATCCAAAATCTCCAGTACCTCACAAACAACAACCTGTATTAATCAAAATTAAAACTCAAAGCAGTAGGGACATCTGATGGTGCAAATAATACCTCAAAGATGGTGCAACAAAGGAGGAAGCACCACTTTGGAGAACACTAACACCAATCAACCTAACGAAGGCAGCTTTATCTTGCTCCAGAACATACTTCACAGTTGTACCTGAGAATCCCATAGCAATCTATAGCAATTGCACTCGACAGCAAATGAAGAAAAGGAGTGTTAAATAATGATAATACCATTTAAAGAAGCAATGCGGTCTGATATCCATGTCCTGGATAACACTAGTGTAGCAACTGCAAGGAGTTGTGCACCTTGCTTATCAAACACTGTGGGTACCTACAACAAGCAATAAGTCAGCATGAGACCTTCGCACCAAGAGAATAAACCTAATAAGAATCTAGCCATGCTTCCAAGGAGGACTTTTGCACCAAGAGACAATGTATTAAATAGAGTCACAAAAATCAAAGGAATACATTTTGAAAACATACAGCAACCCCAATTGAGGCAGTACAACAAAAGAGTTAATTGATACTAATATAAGTGTACATGGTGAGCAAGAACGAAACACATCCATGTAACTTATTTCTTCTCTCAACTATATACCAAATTACCATCTTATTTTACTCATTATTTCCTTTTGGATTGGTGATGACTAAAGGGAAATCCACATAGTAGACTAAAATTTCAGTAAGGAAATATCATGCAAATGGGTGACTGGTGCCTGAGGTTTCCTCCTCCAACAACATAAAGGCATATGATCCACAATGACAACAAGTTTGAGCCCTGGGCACTAGAAAGGCTTTTTGGATGTAATGAGCACTTACTAGTATCTTAAACATGGAAGCTACTCTCAAAGGTAACATCCTTGGAACAGTTTGTAACTGCGGAAAGGCAGGAAGCGAATAGTCATCTTCCTCAGTCAGAGATGCTGCTATCAACTCTGACGAATGTGACCTAGAGACTGAGAATGCTGGATCCTGGAAATAATGGTACCGAGAAAGTTCAACAAGGGGATGCATCAAGACAAACATTTATCATAAATTAGAAGATCACAAACACTAGACCTTCTTTGTACTAGCAAATGCGCGCTGGACAGTAAGGGCGTCACTTTGGCGCTCTGTTTCAGAATCCCTCCTGTTTACAGACTCGGATTCCATAAGAGCTGGAGAATCCGTCCTACATATCAAGGAAATTGGTAAAAATGTGAAAATTCACAATCCTCACACAAGTTAGAAAGTGGGAACTGATGCTAATATAAAATACCTACTCTTTATAATGAACATTCCACCCTCCTTCCCCATCCAAGGACAGGACCACGTCATGAAATGCAACTAATGCAGGTCGATGGGATATTGTGATGCATGATGTTCCCATAGCTCGTACTTTAGCACAGAAACGTTCCTCCATATCAGTTGTCACCGCACTTGTGCATTCATCTAAGATAGCGAATTTAGGTTTATGGTAAAACAGACGAGCCATTCCCAGTCTTTGCTGTTCTCCTAGGGACAATTCATCACCCCAGTTAACCTCCTTCTCAGGTGGGTACCGGTCCAGAAGATACTCAAGATCCACCTAAAATAACAAAATGGAAAAAAAATCAGAACCAATCCAAGTTGACGAGGTTTCGCTGCATCATATGATAAATTGTCCACAGCAAATTTAATCATTACTAAAACCTGAGGTCTGTGATATTTACACAAAAATAAAAATTACAAAATCCACCCTCGAGGTTTGATTCTACTTGCATTCTGACAGCCCTTTCAGACATCATCAAATATATTACAATATCACCTCCAGGAGTGGTGTAAATGTACAATGTAAGAAGAAAATTTGGGGTTACTTGTAAAATTTAGAAAGTCAAGGAATGAAGGATATAAGTGGAATATATTTGATGATCTCTCAACTGAAGGTACAAGATGTAAGATGGATGTAATAACAAGGGTGGCTTTTGTAACTTTCAAAATTATATAATTCTTTTTTTGTGTAATTTGGTCAAACCTCAAGGGTCCTTTTTCTAATTGTTCAACACTATTAATTGAGAATCTCACATTTTTCAACAGCTCAGCCATTTCGCTTTGTGTAAGGGCTTCGATCTCCTGATCAACTGTCAGAGGATATATTAACTGGTCACGCAGAGTTCCAACTGCTGTATATGGCCGTTGAGGTACATAAAAGATCTCCTTGTTTAGGTCAGAACCAACACCAGGTTTTACAATATGACCAGACACTAACGGCCAGAGACCACCCAAAACTCGAAAGAGAGAGCTTTTTCCACTTCCATTTGGACCTTTAAATGGATCAAGTGGCATTGTTATAATTTCAAAGTGCTACAAAAAAATATATATGCAGTATCTACCTATCTTCTAGGAGCCACAACTACCTCATACACAAAACAGTTAATTGTCGTGGAACTAAATTATACTATTGAAAGAAAACAATGATTATGATACAAGGTTCCTTGCATTAATTTTTACAATGATCACATGCAGATTGGTGAATTGTATCACAAACATATTCTCCTATCTTTAGCTATCTTAATAAAATTGCTAGAATGGGTTATAAATGTAATTCGTAAGTGACTGAATAAAATAATTAAGCACACTTCAAATAAAAAAGTCAATAAAAAAAATAACCTACCTGTTATCAAAAGATTAGAACCGGATTCCACCCTAAGACTCAAATCTTCTACCAACACATTACCAGTGGGGGTAACAACCTGAAATATCCAATGTGCTTCAAGGGTCCTGAATAGGAAGAGAATAATAAAATAAATGTAAGCTCAATATGTCTTTCTACCTTGACACCATCAAACTGGATGTAATTTGCCTCGGTGACATAGTTCTTGCTCCCATCAGCCTGCTGAGTAGATGCATCTCTTGCGGATAACTCTCTAGATACACCCAAGAGTTCATGAATACGATCCGCGTAACCACTGCAGATCAAAAGAAGGAAAAAACTGAATAACATATGGAAGACAATCTATCTAGAAAATCATTTTTAACCCAGACCAAGTCACAATAATAGGACCCATCAGGCTATTAACCCTAAATTAATTAAAACATTTCACTTAACAGAGTGGTGTCCGAGCTTCATCAGGGCTCCACGGCTCCACCACCAATATTTAGAGATACCAAGTTCTCTACTAATTCTAATGTGAACTCAAATCTTTGGCAGTGTCTACGCCAGTTATACAAATTTATAAATTGAAATATAAATGAAACAAAATGAACAATCTAACCAAAATTTAGCAACCGAGCATGACAAATATTTAGGTAACAAAAGAACACTGCTTAAGATTGAACACCCCTTCAATAACTTATATAGGTACAGACACTCTCAAAATTAACAACCAATACCCACTTAGGTAGTGATCTTAAATTTGACAAGTTGCGAATAAATTTAAACTTACATATGAATAATTTGAACAAGAAATACCTCAGGCGATTGAGCCGTCTTGAACTTATAGAAAGAGTTCCCAGAGATTGGAACAATGAGATTATAACACTTGTGTGATATCTTAAATTGCTTAACATCTCCGCACGTCCTAATGTTGAAGAGTCGGGTCTTAAATTCCCAGAGAAAAAAGGCTCAATAATCAGGATGACGGCAACGGTGGCACCAAGATACTTGAGTAAGAAATCCTGAATCATGCCAAACCACCAATGGTCATGAAGCACAACCCTCATGTGCCGCACAAGAGTCTGAAACTTATTCTGAATGTGAGACTCTTCTCTAGTTTCCCCACCATAGAGTGCTATGGTTTCAGCATGGGTCCTTAACCGTGAATGTAACTGCCTATATTCCCCTTCCAGCTGCTGTTCTTTGGACATAAGTTTTCCAAATGCTGGTGAGAAATTTCTAATTGTGGTCCCTGCCCCCAATACGTAGGCCTAAAAATCAATAATATACAGAAAGATAAAAACTGCTCAATAATATAATAACAATGACCTGAAACAAAGTGTCAAAGTACGAATGAGAATCTAGTGTATAGATTATAGAGGTAAGTTGCAAATTTCTACCAGTATCCATAAAATGTACTTTGGGCTTGCATATGAACATAAACGCCAAGTATAAAGCAGCCCATCAGTAACCGCAATTAGATCCTCTTGCACAAGGTCACTCAATTCTGAACAGAACTTCGGGATATCACTTGCAATTCGCTGCTCAGGATTGCTTATCCGACCATCAACATGAGATATCTTGTAGTACACCATATTCTGAACCAAACAATATAAATATAAATAAATCAATTAATAAACTAGTGCATACTGTTACTGTCCAAGGTGACACTAGTGTGGTACGTGTTGAAACACCCCAAATCCACCAAGTTACTCAAGTTCTATAAAATGCTGAGACTCTTCCAAGGGTTTGCTGGAGTATTCACAAAAATAGATAGACCGGGTGACATTTTTTCTATAACTAGAGAAAGCTTATAAAAACTAGAAAAATCTACTCTGACTAAATAATCTTGTTGTACTACAAAGAAGTATGTTAACATAAATTTACATGTCCAAGTATCATAGGAAACAGCATATGCAAAATTATCCCCAAATAATGATGAATAGCAAAACGTTTGTTGTCGACTACAAAATAAAATAAGTATCAGCAGAATTTTTTTTGTTATTTTGTTATCATTGAGTTTTGCCATCTAGTGAAAATAATAGATAGCAGTTTTAATATAAAATAGAAACAAGTAACACCAAAGCCATAATGAAGCTACCCTGTCAGTATAGGAAGCATTAGTAATTACCTGGAAATATTGTGTGTGCGTAAGCTTCGTTAATATTTTTCGGAACCGTAAGCTTAAGGTCCCCGTTATGTATTTAGAGGTGGAAGTCAATGTTGATAAGGCAAAACAAAGAAATATATTTTCAATAATAAGACGAAGAAATGCTGGTACACGCCGCAGAAAAGCCGAACGGAAAAGGAAACCTTGCACTTTAGCTAATCTGTTGCTTACAGCAGTTCTAGAAACCTGCAAAGGCAGAGCGGAAGCCTTAAAACAAATATCACAAATGATTCAGCTTGCAGAAGCAATGGATGTCTATTGTTCTGGAATAAAAAATGCACCATGCATTATAACAAGAAGGGTCAAGCATATCCTATGGATGAAGAACCCACATCTGGTTATATATCAAATCAACCAAATTCAAAAACAACTGATAATAATTGAACTATTGTTGACAAATATAATACACAAAGGGTGGATTCAGTTTTTAAAATAAAAACAAAACAAAAAAATTAGACTAGAGATCATAGCAGCACCTCCTATCAAGAAGATGGTAATATATATGAATCAAAGTTTGCCTTTTCTGGAATGGAAAAGTTACCGCAATAGCCACCAGTGATAGAATATCTATTGCACCCATTCGGCCCATACGAGATAACAGAATAGCAGCCAAGACCTGAAGGGACCTCAAATTCCCTTTCTTTTGCCTACTCTTTTTCACATTTTTATCATTTCCAATTAATTGGTCCGGTTCATCTTTATCCTCCTTGATTCCATTAGAATGACCAAAAGAATCATGCCCTTTACTGCCATTTCGTGACCGCGCATATGCAAAGGCGGCGGCAGTTCCCCCAACAGACACAATACTAGTAGCAATGAGTAAAGCTCTCCTGCAATAAGATTTTAAACATAAAATAAAATAGAAGGAAAAAAAAGGTTAAGGCAGCACTGACAGCCACTTAATAAGATTTAATTTCAGGAATAAATACCAGAAGAGACATCCAACCTCCAAGGGCAAAAATATACGAAGTGAAAATGAGAAGAAAGATGCACCTATTCGTCATAAAATCATCTGACAAATCTCACTATCCAACTGTATTGTATCAGCGAATTGTTGTTTGCTAGTTTTTTATCCAAACCATTCTCTTAGAAGCTCATTAGATTTTGATCTTAGAAGCCTATTTGGCCATCAGTGATATTCTCTTGAGAAAAGATACACCAAAAGGGAAATAACAAAAATAAAAAATATGACCATCCATGTGCTGGGCAAATTAGTAATTACACCCAAGGAAAATATTGAAAGATTTTGCAGAGATCAGACAATTAATATTTCTGAGCATCCCTAAACTAGTTGAGTTTTTAGATGACAGATGAAAAACCGATAAGAAACCATTAGAATTGAATCCTACTGATATAGAACCAACAAGGCTTTGAGGTAAAGCATCACTGATCAAATACTACACTGCCCCAGGCAGAATAACTATCAACACCTTTACCATTTGTTGTTAATTGTGAACATACTTTTCAGATTCCATTTTTTTTTCCTATCCCACCATCTAACCCCTCCTTGTCATCTCATTCATTTTACAGGTATTTTCACACTTGGAAATATACATACAAAAAATATATGATTGTTTCAAATTTAGCAAACACAACAATAAAAAGTCCAAATATTTATTTTCATTGTATACTTATTAGAGATCGATATGCAATTTTAACAGTATAAACAAAAGAAATATGAGTTGCATTGAAAATCCAAATAAATATATAATAATGTTCCAATCAACAAATAGAGATCATGAAAATTATTTTAATTAAGTGCAGCTAATACAGAGAAAGCATACCAAGTGAAGTGATTCATTGCAAGAAAGAGTGAAGAATATTCACCTTCTCGAGGTCAAAAGTCCTCGACCACGTTCAGTCAACTGTAGAAGCTGAAGGGAGGGCATGTTTGAGTGCACGCCCCAGTAGACAACAACTATCAGTAGCCTTCTAGAGATGTTGATAAATATTATTTCATGCTGCTAATGCCTGGAGAATGCATTAAAAAAACATGATATTATAGATGTAAGTTTATATGAACAGCGCTCCATCTAGTACAAAATTTAGAAATATATTTATTTGAAATAATAGAAAACATGCAATATATCCTCACAGACCATCATAAAAATTACACACAAATACATCAAGTTCATAATTTTCATCCTTTTAGGTTCTTACCTATATAGAAGTAGAACAAAAAAATCAATCTTACCGAGGCAAAATGTAAATATCTATGGAAGTTCCAACTATAATATGTATGACAGTTCAGCTTAATGCAGCTAGTTGGCTAAAGATGTTTAAATGGACAGAACACTTAAAAGGTCAGTCTGATCACTGTTCTGAAATGCAAAATAGTCACAAAGAAAAAACATAGGAAATTATTGATTCCGTAGAATCCCAGTTGCAATGTTTGACTTAATTCGTGTTAGTATCATACTTGGTAGGATGATGTGTACTGAACAGTGATAATAGTTTCTGTCAACAATCATTATATCATCGTTCAGGGCAAAAACGTTCACTAAATCTTCATATATCCTACATCAGCCAGGGATTTCATGCACGTAGAAAAACTCTATAATATCCACAGATAACGTATCCGATCCAACTTCACAAATGCAATGATCATCTTCCATGATACCACTAAACACCAGAATCAATTATTCGGCCGACAAAAACACTCGGTTACTTTTTGGGCATAATAAGTCGATGAACTACACCGGACAAAGTAGAAGCAACAAACACTACTCTATCAAAACAAAACAGAAACAGAATCGGATTCTTCGACAAAAAGCAGCGCTTGTCAGCTATCACACAGATTAACAAAAATCGAAAAGCACCGAAACATCACTACCCTCAACATCAAATAATTAAATTAAAAAAATTAATTAAAAAAATCTAAGCTTTGAGCTTACCTGATTAATAATCTGAGCAAAAATGCATCGGCTTCGTATCCTCTTCGCCTTCAATAATCAATCGCGGCAATTTACACGAGCTTTTAACAACCCCGAATCAGGTAAAAAATCAACTTCACACGCAAAAACAAAATACGAAAAATAGCAAAACCCTAATTATTATCCTAGCTGCACCGTAGCTGATACGAGCAAGTAACTGTACCGAATCGCGATAAAATTAACTGTACGGGGATTTTTTGCGCGATGGAGAAGGTGGGATAAATACTTTTTTTCTATTTTTGTTTTTTTCTTAATGTGATGTGGATAATCAAATGAAGGGTTTGTAAATATATTTACGTGCAATGTATTTATAATTAATGAATAAATATATTTATTATTATTATTACTGATTATCGATGATTATATTTTAGGAGGGCCTACCTACACCGGGAGCCGATCAAGTATCAACTCACCTCGATTAGCGTGAGGATGCAAAAAACAAAACATCTCATATACAGTATACTATACTTATTCATTAATTTAACATTTTTATTTTATGCATTTATTTCGTTATTTTTCTATTTAAGTTCTCTAACAATTATAGTATTATTTTTAAAATGAATTACTTCCTCCAATCTTTTTTATTTGACGTTATAAGTTTTTTTTTTTTTGGTCAATTTAATTGTCATTTTGAAATTTTTTTCCTATTTAAGCCTTCATTAATTGTTATTTTATTAATTAAAAATCATTAAATTTCATATTTTATTATATAAATTTACAAAAGAATAAAGAATATTAAAAGATAAATCAAATCATTATTAGTATTAAATAAGATTAAATTAGGAAATTATAATAATTATTAATATTTGTGCAAAAGCTTAGGCAACAAATAAAAAAAATTGAATGGAGTACCTAATTACTCTTTCAAATGTTTAAAATGTTTATTTACTCTTTCATTTTGTCTAAGTTTACTTTTTATTAAATGCACTTCTTTATGAGTAATAATTATAATTTTATTTGTAAAAACCACACATAAAATAATAAACACTTTCGCACACTTAAAATATGGGAAATTATTATTTAAATAAAATACAAAACTAAACTACAATGATGTTGGCCATGTTGTATAATGTTTTTTTACTATTTTACCCCTGTCAACGCAACAGAAAATAAGGTCAAATCAGTCAGCTCATCTTTCCCTCTTCTCCCCCCTCCTCCAAATAAGCCTTCTTCCTCCTCTCCGCCCTACCCAACAGACAAATCACAACGAAACACGTGGCGTAAAGCCCCTGGGCCCTCCAGCTGCTCTTGGGCTGCTGGAGCAGCACGGCCCTGTGAAACACCGTCATGTAATAATGAAGCCCAACGGCAAAGCCCACCGCCGTCTGGCCCAGGCCCAGCGCCTTCGCGGGCAGCCCGGTCTCCGTCGAGAACACAAGCACCAGGTACATCAGCAGCAGCAGGAGGTACAACGCGTACCCCAGCGACTGCACCACCTGCACGCACACGTACCTGGACCGCGAAGCAGAGTAGAAAAACCCCAGCGGCTCGAGCCCGGTGACGAAGCAAGATAAGCCCAGGATCGAAAAATAAATCGCCAGATAAACCTCCACGAAAATCAGGATCCTCCGGATCGAAAAATGGGTCTGGATCTTGTGGAAGACGAGCGAGACGACGATCAGGGGGATGATGATGAATCCGAAGAGCAAGTAAGACGCGAACGCCGCCGCGTATTTACCGCCGACGTAGGGTTTTACCCCCCTGGTGAATTCTCTGTTGTACCGAGTGAGGTAGATTTTGGAGGCCTCCGAGATCTTCGTCAGATCGGGGACGATCGATTGTTGGAACTTCGACGGGAGGTCTCTGAATCCGGAGACCAGATCGCCGTCGGCGTCGGCGTCGATTCGGTCGGGCAGCTTTTGGGTCTTGTTGGGCTTGGGCTTGTTCTTGGGCGGGACTGATTTTTTTGGAGTGGGTTTGGGTTTTTTGATCTGGGTTTTGGTTGATGGGCCTGGTTCGATGGGCTTGGATGAGGGATTGGAAGTGGGCTTTGTTTGGTTGTTGTTCTTGGTGGATTTCTTGATTTTGATTGTGATTGGCTGCGGGTTTTCGTTTTCTCCAAGCTCTTGCAAGGAACTTGGTGTTGTGGCGGAAGGGTGATTTTGTATTTTCGAATGGTCAGCAGAAATGAAAGATGGAGAGATGAAAAGGAGGAGGGAGAGGGAGAGGAAGAGGGCACTCCTTATCAGACAAAAGTCAACCATTTTCTTCTTTTTTTGGTTGACCAAATGTGTGTGTAGTGTGTGTGAGAGAGAGAGAGAAGATTTCAATGTCTGAAATTGTATATGAGAGATTCAGAAGTTGAGATGGAGATGGCAAAGAAATGTATTTAAAGGGTTGAGTTAAGAGTGTGTGAAGTATGAAATGAGTGAAGTGAGGTAAAAGAGCAAATAAGACTTTTCAATGCTAAGCAAAGGAGAGATCAGCCGGTCAGTCACATGATGATTGATTATATAGCGTGTGTATACTGGAGTATGCTCAAGTGATACTATTGTGTTTCACGCGGTTTTGCACACTTGTCTCCCTCTACTTCTCGGATTTAGATTTAGAGGCGTTCAATGTCAAAATGCATCGATAATAAGATACGCATTTTATTATCATGATTAGATTTTTTTAATTTGTAACTTAACGATGGTAAAATAAACAACTTATTGTTCGGTGAATGAATGTCACTAAATCAAAGACAGATTCATAACCTTGCATCCTCATGAGTCATGACTCGCTTCGGAGCACTTACTCATTTTTTATGTTGTGTGGGCTAGTCTGTTAACGCTTCTCTGCGATAAACTTCTTCTTTATGCACTTGTTTGTACATTTTTTATGAATTTGATTTTTACAAAAATGCATGCCATTAAGAGTGTCTCTACTGTGTAAAAAGTAAAGAAAGTTTGCAATTTATTTATGTATTAAAAATAAAAAATAAAATGTAGTCAAAATCGACAGTTTTTGTCCCTCTAAATTTAGGACGGTTTGAGTAAAAACCAAGTCTTCCAAAATTAAGAGAAAAATTAAACACAATCAAACTAAAGTGTGGTCAACTTGATTATTCAAAAAAAACTTTGATTTGAAGATTTGAAGACTCGTTTAATCCATAATGACACAATTCATGAGTCAAAGTCAATGCAATGTTTCAAATAAGTGTATGATGTAATTTGGTTGACCGAAATTTAATGTTTTTTTAATGGTGTCATATAATCAACAAATAAAGAAAAATAACAAATTAATTTATATATTAATTATACTGTCGGGTGTATGAGTTCTATTGAACAAGAAAAAAAGCCCGCAATTGCAAGTCCTTTATATGTTGCTTGTCCATCTGCGATGAATCAAATCATATGTATTATGGGCCATAGTTGGGCCAACCCACGTTATTTGAGCCCACAATAATAGCCTAATATCCGCGCTTAGTTTAGCACATTTAAAATATTATTTAAAAAATTAAAAGTAAATTAATTGTTAATATAAGAAAAATCCGTGTTACAAAAAAGCATCCAAGTATCTTTCAAAATTTACACACACGCCCCTCTTAGGGACAAATTTGTAAAAATATAAACGTATATGGGGAAGTATTCGTAAACCAGAAAAGTATAGGGGGTGTATTTTAGATTAAACCGGTTTCTATTTCCTGTGATGAACTTTAAAATTTTGGCTCACTTGACAGCAACCCCAGCTCGTCGGAATCCAACCGACTGTCAACTTCGTACTCCACATCGATTACACTCCTCTCCTTCCCGTCCATCATCTCGAATTCCGGCGACGAATCAGAGCCGTCGATTTCGGCCCGCTCCATTTCCAACTCGATCAAGGCGTCCATTCTCGCTCGATCCCTATCCCTCGGATAGGTGCAGTAAAGAAACGAGTATATCAAGCAGCAGATCGCCATCGGAATGCCTATGGCCGTGTACAGCGCTTTTCCGAGCGAAGCTGCGTTTTCTCTGTCCGCCTCGATCGCTTCCGAGCCGTCGGATCCTTTCCGAGGGGGTTTGTAGCCGTACACGCGTTGAGCTAATATTCCGACGACGGGCGGAGCGAACGAGGATAGTATCGACTCGAAAGACCTGTCCAAGGCGTATATGCTCGTCCGAGCTCGCTCCGGGACTATTTCTGCGAATATAGGACTGTTTTGAAAGTTAGAATACACGAAAAAAAAAACGATTCGCCGATACACTTAGGATATGTTCTTTTGAATATAATTTCAGTCAATTTCAGTTCAGTGCAATTCAGGCTAATTCAGTTCAATTTCATTTCAGACTAATTCACTTTATCTCGAATAAATTATTTCAAGCATATAATCTAGTTAAATTCGTTTTAAGTTTAAAAGAACAAATCAATTAAGTTCTTTTCATTCAATTCAGATTAAATTCAGTTCAGTTCAACTGGTTTCAGATCAAATTCAGTTATGTTCAACTGGTTTAATTTCAGTCCAGTTTAGCCACTTAAGTTCAAAAGAACATTTTTACTTGATTCAGGCCAGCCATTGTAAGTTCAGATTAAATTCAATTTAGTTCAGCCGATTTAAGTTTAAAACAACAGATCCTTACTTGTTAGTTGCCGGAGAATTCCACGAGGTGAATAACCCCATGACAAAGAACATGAATCCATGCATCCCCGCAGTCGAGGGGTCATCGGGGAGTCCGAGCATCAAAATCCCGGCCAAAGGGATAGCCGAACCCGAGCTTATCTGCGACAAAATAATCCTCCCCGCGTTCGGCAACCTTCTAGCAAGAACATCCCCCATCTTCCCGCCAAACAATCCTCCCAACGAGGCGGCAACACCGAACATAACTAGAATAACCGCCATCGTCTCGTGTGAAAACCCCATGAGCTCCAACCACATCGGAGCGAACGAGAGAGCCGACCAAGGGAACGAGCCCGAGACGCCTTGGGCGACGAGGATTCGAAACGTCGGAACTCTCATGACGGCTTTCGCTTCATCAAAAAGATGTTTGATTTCTTCGAGGAACGGTTTGGGTTGAGGATCGGAACGAGGGTCGTCGGCGAAGAGACGAACCAAGACCCCGATGAGTACGCTCAATAAACCGACGAGGAGAAAAGCTAATCTCCAACCGGGGATACCCACGAACGAGGTTGAGCTCAATAAAACGGATATCACACCACCGAGAATCGAACCTAGGTTCGCCGTCAGCTGGAGCCACCCGAACGCCGTGCCTCGATTCGTGTCGTCGGTGGAGTCGGCAACGAGCGATTGAATCGCCGGAGTGACTACCGCCAGCCCGATTCCGTTCAGACCTCGGGATATCGCGACCTACACGGAAACGAAAATTATAATATATGCCAAGATAAAAATTTATTTGGTCCTATAAAAGTGGTTGTGTCTCATATATATTAAAATTGGTCACATATATATTAAAATTGTTTCAATTTAGTTATTGGAAATTTTAATTTTCGTTGGAAAATAATCATTGGCCGCTCACATGTTCAATTTTAATTTAAATTTTTTATACAGTTAACCAATAAAAAATTACATTTGGTGCCCGGTCAGCTAAGTTTGTTGGTTTCACCCATATTGAGGACGGCCATTTTTGGTAAAAATAAAATTTTTCCATAAAAAAAAAACTAAATTAAAACTAATTTTAATTTATTTAAAATTAAATTGAAAGTGTGTGGAAAAAGGATTAAATTAAAATTAACCTTAAATTAATCGAAAAACACCTACTTTTATCGCAACAAATAATTTTTTTTCTCTATTTGCCTAAACTGAGAAATTAGAAAACTTAATTAAAACAGATGATCACCTCTGTGAAAGTCGAAGAAACCGCCACGAGGAAAGTGGCGGCGGCCCAGAGGAACGCGCCGAGCGCGATGACGTGGGCCCGGTTGTGGCGGACGGCGAGGTAGGCGGCGAGCGGGTAGCAAAGCGCCTGCACGATCGATCGGAAGAGCGTGAGAGAGCCGAGCCGAGTGGGGTCCGCGTGGAGCTCGGCCCCGATTTCCCTGTAGACCCCCGGGAGAAGGGCTTCGTCGGCTCGCTCCATGATTCCGGCGAGATTGACGAGGACGAGGGTCGCTGTCTCCGATTGCAGCACCATCACACCGATGGATTTTAGAAATGCTGCTTTGCCTGTGTTTAATTTTACCCTTTTGAATCATAGGAAAGAAAAAAAAAAGACATTTTTTTCAACCTCCCTTTGAAAAAAAATCACCACGTTTTGTGATTCACTTTTTTTCATTATTCCAACTTTCCTTTTTTCCTTTTTGAGAAAAATAACACATTTTCCACTGTTGGAAATGCACGAATTGGTCTGATGAAACAAGCCACATCCCTCACACAGTATACTGATGACATACAAAAATCCAACTTTTCTAATAAGTATTATGTTTTCTTTTACAAACAAGGCTCAAACAATTCATTAAAACGCAAAAACAAGAATCCGATGACCCGTGAAAATCGAGTCACAAAAATTACATGAACCTGACTCTGACTCGGTTCAACAACGGTGGGATTCACACCGAAACATGTAACTCTTTCGTGGAAAATGCAGGAATAGTTACGGAAACTATCCCCGATTCTATTAAAATTAACAAGAAAAAAAAAATCAGCTTTCGTTCAAAATCGCAGAAACCTGTGTGCATCTATTTTCAGTTAGATGGAAATCGAAAGGGTGTTACCGGTAGGGATGAACTACAAAAACTAGCCACAAAGATAAGCCCTGATCACAGAAGAGGTTTGATTCTGTCGGTTTTTTGGTAACACTTAATTTTTAGTGTGGGTATTTTTGTAAATCATCCCTACGATTTCGGCATGTCTGATAGCGTAACCTCGTGAGACAGCAGCCCCTCCTCGTCGTTCTCGTCGAAAAAAACCTGTTCATCATCCCCTTCGTAGTCTACATCGATCACACTTCTCTCCTTTCCGAGCGCTGCTAAATCAGAGCCGTCCGTTTCGATCATCTGCATTTCCGACTCGATCAAAGCATCCATTTTCGCCCTGTCTCTGTCCCTCGGATACGTGCAGTAGAGAAATGAGTATATCAAGCAGCAGATCGCCATCGGAATGCCTATGGCCGTGTACAAAGCTTTCCCTAGTGAAGCTGCGTTTTCTCTGTCTGTCTCGATTTGTTTAGAGCCGTCGGATCCTTTCTGAGGAGGTTTGAAGCCGTACACGTTTTGGGCTAACATCCCGACCACTGGAGGTGCGAACGAAGATAGTATCGACTCGAAAGACCTGTCTAAGGCGTAGATGCTCGTTCGGGATCTCTCGGGAACTATTTCTGCAAATATCGGACTGCGCAAATCGTAAGGAACAAAAAAAAATGAGAAACACGAATCACACTCTATTTTTTAATAACAGAACCACTTTTCTTAAATAGATATTTCACAATAATAAGATCCTCCGGAAGAACAAAAAAAATATCATACTTTTTAACTTACTTTTTCACATTTATTCACAACTACTCTAATTTTTAACTTAAAAATACATTTAGGCTCTATTCTTTTGAACTTAATATCAGTTCAGTTTAAATTCATTCAGTTTATAGTTAAGTTCAGCTAGTTTCAATTCAAAAGAACGTAGTCTCATACCCTTTATTTTTTTAAGTCAAAAAAGTCGAAAAATATCATTTTTCTTAATGTTCGAAAAAAAGGTCATATAGTTACAAAACGGAGAAAGTAATTAAAAACAACGTACTTGTTCGTTGCCGGAGCATTCCAAGAGGCGAAAAACCCCATGACGAAGATCACCACCCCGTGGCCCCACCCGTTCGAGGGCCGATCCGACAGCCCCAGCAGCAAAACCGCCGCCAACGGGATAGCCGATCCCGAGCTTATCTGCGACAAAACAATCCTCCCCGCGTTCGGCAACCTCTTGGCGAGAACATCCCCCATTTTCCCGCCAAAAAGTCCCCCCAAAGACCCTGAAACGCTAAACACAGTCAGAATCGCAGCAGTCGTCCTGTGAGAGAACCCCATGAGCTCCAACCACATCGGGACGAACGAGAGGGCCGACCACGGGAAAGAGCCCGAGACCCCCTGGGCCACGAGTATCTGAAAAGTCGGAACTTTTACGACGGCCTTAGCCTCTTTGACTAGGTATTTGACTTCTTCGCGGAAAGGTTTTGGTGGGCCCGGTTCTTGGTTTTCGAACCGTGGGTCCTTGGCGAATAAGCGGACGAGGATTCCTATGGCGACGCTGAGAAGGGCGACGAGGTGGAAAGCGACTCGCCAGCCGGCGATTCCGTGGAAGGAGGAGGAGGCGAGGAGGACTGAGAGGAGGCCGCCGATGATGGAGCCGAGGTTTCCGGTCAGCTGGAGCCACCCGAAGGCGGTCCCGCGATTGGTGGAGTCGGTGGAGTCGGCCACCAGGGATTGGATGGCCGGAGTCACTATGGCGAGCCCGATCCCGTTTAGGCCTCGGGATATCGCTACCTACGGTAAAACACAACTATAAATCGACCGAAAACCCGAACATTATATATAACGTTGAGTTCAAGATTGCTAAATATGATCAATTCAATGTTACTAGATCCAAAAAGATTTGATTTTTATGACTTATTCTAGATACCAAACAATACCCAATTGATGAGTTTATGAACAAGGGGAAAACAACAACATTCTATGATCAAGGATGAATACTCTTACGAACATTTATGATGTTTATTTCCAATTTCCAAAAGCAACCCACACAAATGTATAGTATGATCAATTCAATATTACTACATCCAAAAAGATTTGATTTTTATGACTTATTCTAGATACCAAACAATACCCAATTGATGAGTTTATGAAGAAGGGTAAAAAACAACATTCTTTATAATTAAGTTTCTAATTTTTATTTTTTTTATGACGAAATGAAAAATTGGAATTTTTTAACTACCTCGGAGAAAGTGGACGAGATGGCGACGAGGAAGGTCGCGGCGGCCCAGAGGAAGGCGCCGAGAGCGATGACGTGGGCCCGGTTGTGGCGGACGGCGAGATAGGCGGCGAGAGGGTAGCAAGACGACTGCACGATGGATCTGAAGAGCGTGAGCGACCCGAGCCGGGTGGGATCGGCGTGGAGAGCCGCGCCGACCTCCTTGTAGACGCCCGGGAGCAGGGATTCGTCGGCGCGCTCCATTATTCCGGCGAGATTCACAAGCACGAGGGTGACCGTTTCCGGGGACATCATATTTCTCAGCTTCTCCATGTATCGTGAACTTCGCTGCGCGGGGCGGGAAGGAGAGTCTAAGCCGGCGGCTGTCGGCGTTGACTGGGCGTGAAGCGGAGCGCGACGATATTTGATTAGATTTCTAGGGGTGTTTTTGTAATTTGAACTGACATTTTATTTCCAGCAATTCATATTTGTAATTTTAGCTGAAATTTTATTTCCAGCTATTCATATTTCTAAATTAGGAAACGTATCTTTTAAAGTTTGGATAATGATCAAATAGATACAAGTACGAAGTGCTCTATCATTTTTTCAATTCAAAATAAAGGTAATTACATCTAAAATTAATACTAGTAGTAATAAAAATCTGAGATAAACAAGTTACTCTTAATTTTCTAAATTCTTTTATTGATCTTAATGTCATTTTAGAAAAATCGGCTTACATTCGTTAGAATTGAATCGAGTCGAAATTTTATAGGCTTTTTAGAATGCTTGGATCGTATGCAATCAGAGATCCGCAAGTACCACAGTCAAAAGTCGATGCATTCTAATTCCGAAACAGTGGGCTGTAGCGGGTGACGAGCCCATATTGAGAGGCCCATATCCAGCTTTAGGGTAAATTTTGAAGGCCGTGGGCCGTAGCGGTTTGTTGGATGGCAAGCCCAAAATCATAGGCTTGTGTTGTGAGGCCCATATCCAGTTATTCCAATAAGATTACGGTCAATTGATTTATGAGCTTTGGTTAGGCTTTTCCAGTATTATATTTTGAGAATATACGAGTCTTGTGTAAAAATCAAACACATTTTTTCGTACATAAAGATTCAAGAATATTACTACTCACTCAATATGCTTTTATTTTTATATTTCTCTATTAACTTGAAATTTATTTTGAAGTGCGATTTCACGTGCACGAGAACATGAGAGAAGTGCTTGAATTTCTACATCATAAAATCAATTGTTAAGAAGATCTCATGTGAATTGAGATTGATGAATATAGATGTAAAAAATCTGATCTTTATTTCTTGCCCATCATCATTTCAAAATTCAAAAACAAACAAGGGAGTGTGAATAAAGGTTACAACCTTTTTTCAGAAACAAATCATTAGACACTGCCGCAAAGAATTTGCCAATGATGATCTATACACATCATATCGATCTCGCTCACTTCGTTGATTAATTGATTAAAATAAATTAGAACGATTTTTGCCGACCTTTTCTCTCAGTTACAGTCCCGTTGGTCTAGTTGTCGACGGTTGAACAAAACTAAATCCACACCTTAAAATCAATTCCCTATTGGAAAGCATAACATTTTGATATGTTTTTTTCTCAACAACTTCGGTCAACGGTTACAAATTGGCTTGACTTTCGTTATTGCTCTTCTTTATTATTGCCTTTAGTTTTTTTAAAATCTAATATTGGAAATAGGCAAATATGTACGTTGAACAACTAGGGAATCAACGTACTATTCAAAAAAAACAAGCCTTCAAAAAACAATTAAAAATTTTAAATTTTTGAAAAATCTTGTCACGAGTGATGACAAAAATACGGTGTTGTCCCCTTGTAATTAAGTTAAGCACGTTGATTGAAATCGTATAATACAAATAAATCGGAGTGAAATAACAATAGTAATAATATAAATAAATAATTAACTAAATGATGATGGTTAGTAGATAATGTTTTTGACTATTCAATGATTTTGACTAAAATTTAATTTGGACAAATCCCATTGGAGTTGGTTTGCGCCATAGCAACGCAACCTATTTTTACTGTCGGAAAATAATTGTATTTTAAAAAAGATTAATTTAATATTTTATACTTATTAACCAGTGCAAAAAATATGCAATTAACCAAACCTAAAGTAATTAATTACAGTGAGACCACCCTAATTCATAGGGATTATAAATAAATTAATAAATTAATTAAAAGTTGGGCGGGAGTAGCTAGCTAGGGATTGTGATAACATTTAGGTAAAGTATAGTTGAAGTAGTTTGGCTGTTTTTGTCCATTACCTATGTCTATAATTAATCCTTCAAATATATGGTTGTAGTTTGAATACACTTAGATCGAGAGTGCTTAATGCTAATATATATTTTTTTTTTCGGAAAACAAGTGTAATCTTACACTATTTAATAATAAAAGCGAGCAATTGACCTCTGCTTGGTTCGATTGATTCTTGTATGTTTAGTTAACTACGTATATTGCATACTTTGAATTCGATATAATTGACTCATTATATTTCGATTGAGTTGTTTCTCCTTAATAAGAAATACATAAATTATAATTCAAATATTCTATCAAAAAATTGCAACTTTTTACAGTAAAAAAAATATATTGTTTCTTCCGTCTTATATTAGTACTCCCTAATATTCCATATACAGTATGTTTTAAGTTTGTTGATTCTAAATTGTTGAATGAAAAACATTACTTAGTTATCATGAATGAATGAATGAGATCAACTTGTCATTATTCTAAAATGTTTGCCCACGTGTTACAAAAAAATAATATACATATTGAATTAAATAAATTGTATTATATAGTTTATACGTAGGTAATATTTTTATTTTATTTTTATGTTGCGGCGCCTAATAAATCCCTAAATCTCGCCTCATTTTTCTCCCGTTAATTGTAACTACACAAAAAAACAAGAATTAAAACTATTATTTTATTTGACCCTAGCTAATACTCCTAACTATCTCCTATATATACATTACATAAATTAAAACAGTACTGTTTATTTATCTTATTTGTAATGAATAAATGTCACTTCAAGATACAATTCTAATGTAATAATAGTATCGATCATCATTCATAACTTTAAAAAATAAAAAGCGCTAAAAAAAATTGTATAAAATACAGAGTATTATTTACACATAATTAAGCATGGGTAACAATACATTGTAGCAATGAATTAATGATTAATTTTATAACTTCAATGGATCGAAATCCTCGTTTAAAATCAAGAATTTCACCACTAATAAATAATAAAATTTCCCAAAAAAAAAAAAAAAACTAGTTTCAACATTATAATCATAACCCTCAATATTCATCATCATAATTACCCCATATCACTCACAATAATTTCTAAAGTTGTAATCATTTCTACTCTGAAGAATTAATCCACGATTCCACCATACCTTGATTCTCCGGGCCCGAGCCCGACTGATCTTTCTCCACTTCAAATCTCGACGACGTCGAGCCCAAATAATCATAACCGCCGCCGTTCGCGGGCTTCAACCGATCAACATCGGCTTCCCCTTCACTATCATTATCATTGTTGCTCCTCCTCCATTTCGCCGCATTCCCATTCGGGCCCGCCTCATCGTCCTCCCTATCAATTCGGGCTGGGCCTTGATCGGAGGATATCAGGTTCGGGAGGTCGCCGAGGGCCGTCGAACCGAGGCCGCCCAACCCGAACTCTTCCGGGCCCGGCCCAATATTGATACCCAACCCGGCCCGGTTATGGGGTTTCGACGCGGTTCCGCCGGAGAAAGTGAACTTGGAAGGGTTTGACTGGAGGAGAGAGCTGAAGAATTGGTTTTGATTATTGCTATTATTGGCGGTGTTGATATCGTGAGACGAAAACGTCGGAGGCGGCGGCGGCGGTTGGTGGTAGTTGATCATCGGGTTCGAAACGAGGAACTGAGCCGGCGGCGGCGGTTGGGGCCGTTGGGCGGAGAAGGTTTGCCGGAAAAAGTTGGGGCCCGCCGAAGAAGATTCCATGGGCCCGCCCCTCGTCGGGCCGAACAGGCTGTCGAGCCTGTTCGGCCTGGGGAAGGACGGGTGGCTGAAAGGCGGGGCCGGTATGCCGGTGAACTCTTGGACCATGGCTCGGAAGTTGGTGGTGTCCGTGGTGAGGACGGTGGTCGGGGCTCGTCGGGAGGCTCTCGACCTTTTTCGAGGGTTTCGAACCGCGGTTGGAACCGAACCGCTCGTGTTGGGGTTGTTTTGATCGGTTGCGGGTTGAGATTGCTGCTGAAAAGAGGGTGTGAAAGGGTTTATGAGGGTGTGGGGATCGAGGTTCGAAGCGGTTCGTAGGGAGTTGGAACCGGAACCGGGCCAGGGCGGGTTCGGGTTGGTGGTGAAGGTATGGAGGCTTTGGGTGTAGTGGGAGAAAGGGTCGAAGAGGGGCTGAGGAGGGTGGTGGGCGGTGATGAAGTCGGCGGTGGCGGCGCGTGAGTCGTAGTCGTCGTCGCGGCCGCTCGAAGATTTTGGGCTGCTGCCGGTGTCCGGAGAATCCATAAATAAATAAATAAATAATTTAATATATATATGCTCTGCACTCTTGATCACTCTTAAAGAAACAAAACAAATTCTTGAATTCTGAAATAAAAATAAAAATAGAGATTAGCCAAATAAATAATGAAACACGAATGTAAAAAAAAAGATGAATAAAAGCAAATTACGTACTCCATGGGCTTGAGTTTAGAGTTCGATTGAGACGATGAAAATGTAAGAGGATTAGGGTTTTGAGGGAGAGAGAAAGAGAAAGAAAATGAAGGAGGGGTTGTAGTTGGGAATTTATTCAGAGAGGTGAGATGAGAGAGAAAGAGATGGAGATGGTGATGATGAGGATGATGATAGGAGTGGGGTAGCCATGAAAATGAAATATGGAGGAGAGCTGTGTTTTGAGATAGAGAGAGAGAGAGAGAGCTACGAGCTATAGCTAGTGAAATACGACCTGTTTTTTAATGCTAATGAAAATTAAAATGAATTTTATACAAAAGAATTTTCTGAAATTTCATAATCTCTTAAAAAAAACATTTCAAATTAAATTATATATCAAAAAGGAAATAATATAAATTATTCAAGTATATAATTAATTTAATTATTGCTATAAAATATTGTTAGAATTATTTTAAAATATTTAACAATATATAAAAATTATTATAAATATTATAAGAAAAATACAATTAAATTAAATTGAATTCAATTCAATTTTATTAAATTCAATCAAGTTCATCCCATGTCAACTTAAAAAAATAAGTTCTACATGCACACTTTAAAATACAACTTTATATCTATTTTTTCATTTATTTATTTTTTAAAATTTTATTTATAATTTATTTTAAATATGCATTTTATTAATGAACACAAAAAAAAAATTTAACTTTGCCCTCATCTCATGTATATTTTTACACTTTAAAATTTTATTTAAAAACTTGGTAGTATTTCATTGCAAAAGACACTTTTTGTAAACAAATTCAAAGAATTAAAATAATTGAATACTAACAGATGCATCTACTTTTCTAGAGAACTCTAAAGTTAAGCTTGTTGATTCTGAAATAGTTTTAGGATGGGTGACCTCTGGAAGTCTCCCGGGTGCGAACGAGTGAAGACAAAAATACGCTGGAAAAGAAAAATGTTAGTACAGTGAGGTCAAGATATCACTCCCGACGACAATCATTAGTAATCGAGCCGACCCATGAAGGTCGGGCTTCGACCCGCAACGACGAGCCGGACGTTACACTTTTGCTCCTTATTTTTTTAATTAAAATTAATAAAACAATATTTTATCTCCATACTTAACTAAGCGCGTAATTGTATGTAATTGTAAAACGCAGAGGTATAATTAATTAAACGTATCTCATGGATGAAGATTTTACAGTGGGAAAGGTTGAAAAACGAATCCACCCCTCAACAACATATCTCTGAAAGATTTTATTACTGATTCTTTGTTTATTGTTTATTTCTTTTATATAAGAATACATTTTCACTTTTATAGAGTAGTAAAAATTAAAAACTTATACTCCTTATATTTCTTTCTTTTCCACGCGTAATATTAAACTACTCAATGAATTGTATTTATTATTTTCAACTTGACAAAAAAAATTATTGTCTGAAATATATTTTCACACTTTTTTTTTTTTTGAATTATTGAGTCAACAAAAATTATATAGTAATTACCTTTTTTACTTAAAAATACAATCATAAAAATAGATAATATTTTTACTTAATTTACAGTGATAATTTATGTATTTACAAAAAAAATAAAAATAAAATAAAATGAAAGGATAATGATTTTTAATTGAATTTATTTTACTGGTGCGGTAAAAGAGAATATGTAGGGTAATTATGAAGAATGATTGACTGTATCTCGAGCAGTCCACCATTGCTTAATTTGTAGGAACAAAAATCATTGCATGCTCGATTCCTTGTGGCATAACCGTAATTTCAGCCCATACTAAATTTGACCCTTTTATTTATTTATTTTTATTTTAATTGAAGGGTATACATTAATAATGCTACTCCGTATTTCGTTTTGGAAATTAAAGGGAATAGTAATCATTAAAAAATACTTAAAACCCAAGATATATTGAGATAATTTAATACGTCAATTAAGTTTACCTAACCTCAAATAAGTTAATTTTAAATTATACACACACGTTCCTGATTAAAAATGATTAGACACCACTAACCTTTTCATGATTTATTGTAACTTATTTATAAAAGAAATCTCATAATTAATTTCATTATTAGAATACTAATTATTAATTTGAAAATGTTTACATAAAATGAAGGTCAGGGTCACGGATTGCCGCCCAAGTCAACATTTGAGAATTGCCTTAATTCAACTCTCATCTCGTATTCAAATTCGTATTCGTTGTTCCGTTTATTCGGGAGCTGTCTCGTATTAATTTTCGAAAATAAAAATATTTATTCGTTACATAATCGAGTCATTGTTTCTAGATTGGTAAAAGATAAAAATTTGACTTGACTTCTAAATTCTAATACATGAATTAATCAACAAATCGAAAAATGTAGTAAAATTTAATTTTTAAATAAATTTTGAATATATCCAAATGAAAACGGAAATTTGATAAATCGTAATACCTAAAAAACGTGTTTGTTCTATACATCGACGATGATTGCGCTACGTTTCTTCGAATCAGTCGAACAATAATTTCGAACGGCAGTCAGCCGGCGCGGCGGGGCGTCGGCGGCCAACCACCGGTCGACCGGGAATTGTTCGTGCGCGCACTGCTTGTGGACCCCAGCCACGGTGGCCTCCACGTAGTCACAGAACCATCCGTGACTTGGGCCAGACCCATCAGAGGTCAAATTCATCTTACAAATGGGCCGGAACAAACATGGGCCTCGGCCACTGAATATGTCCAAATTCCCACTCTCGAAATAATTGTGGGCCGGGCCCATCAGCCCACCCCAGGCCTGCAGGTCGTTGATCCGAATCCCATACCCGACCGAGTCGTAGAGGGTCAAGCTGATAACGGAGTCGGTCCCACCTTTCACGATCGAGCCGGTTCTCACGTACACCGCGTACACGCAATCGGGCTCGTCCTACACTCATGCAAACGTAAGATCAAAACTTGACGTACATTTCGAAATAAAAAAATTGACTTACGGATGTGCACGTTGCGATGATTGAGAAGAAAACGAGGAGATGTGAGACGATGTTCTCGATTTCCATTGTCTCTCTCTCGTTACTACGCTTAGTTTGTAAACATAACAAATGTAAATTAAGGATTGTTGTGTATATATTGTTGATTTGTTTGTGCGTGGAACACGTGTTATAACAGTGTGTGATGATCGATTATTTATTGCATACGATCGATATATGGCATATATATTGATTTAGGAAAATGTTGAGGATATAAGTACAACATTTGATCGATATCATCGGCTTCGAATTGTTTCTTCGATTATCACAGGCAAACAATTGCTGATGCCTGATGAGTAAGGAAAAAAAGCTTGCGAGAAAAGGACATAAAAATACTTCAGTCCTCCTCAGCAAGTCTGTGGGCTACAACTTGGTAGTCCAGGCCCAACCAAGATATGCAAATGTATATTGAAGGCCCGGAAATGGGCCTCAACTTTAGCCCACCATAAAACATCAAGTAAAATAATTTCATCCTTATTTCATCAGTTAATTTTTAGAAAAATCAATGTTGGTCGATTTGATGATTTTTAGTTTAATTTTGCACGTTGATCGCACTCCACATAAATTTATCTGACATTATTTTAGTGTTACTGTTAAATACTAGGAGTATATTTTACATATATTGAAAGAACATTGTCTTAACATATACGTTCGACAATCTTATCACTTTTACAAAGTATTTTAAGGTGTTACTGACTTAATTTTTACATGTATCAAAACAGTCCCAATACGATATGAGAGTGCATCAGCCGATGGAATTTACGGCTTATTGTGATGGTAGTGTTACATATATCCCATATTTATTGCATGAATAACTTTGTGATCACATATAAATTTGACAACCTTATCATTTTAAAAATATTTTTTAAGTTGTTATAACTCATTCAATTTTGAGAGTTACAATATCTTTTGGGAAGCTAATTCATCTGAATTAGTACCACACACACATGCATGTATCATATACGACCAATGTTCGAAATTCAATTAAAAATTATCATGCATTCAAATTGTATGAGCAATATTTTTTCAAAAACCTAAAAGATTAAACGTTAAATATGTGTTACACAATGTTTTGTGACATGTAATGACTCCACCCCACATTGAAGGGGCAAATAATTGGATGCACAAAATGATAAATATAGATTTAACTATTCCATCACCAACTTCTCTATTTGGACATGGCCAATTATTAAGCGGTTGAGATCTGTTCAATGTTTTTATTTTCCTTCAATTTTCAAACATGTCAGACTGGATTCATGCAGACACCCTAGCTATACCTCATTCATGTGTTCCCCATAACAATGGCATCTCTGCTCACATGCTCCTCCCACGTGATTGACACTCCCACACACTGCACAATCCACACTAAATACATACACACATTTATGCAAGCATAATATTGTTCATTTTGTTTCTCTAACAATTATATGTATCTCATGTGGTTATAATAATATGTATTGTACTTTCATCGGTTGCAAAATAATTGTCGAGTTCTGATTGATTGATTGTTTTTTTTTATCGAAGTTGGACGCGAAATATCAAATACATGACTCGATAATCGTTGAAATTAATTTTTACGTCTGATCTCATAATTTCATTTTATAATATTAATCGATGATCTCATGACTCGGGCTTTGACCAACCCCCATGACCAACCCATGCCTCCCAATGCCCCCACCCTCCTTGAAACTTGGAAATAATACACATGCACAAAATTAATTTAATATATATGCACAAAATAAATGATAATTTTCATTATTATTATTTTTTAAAATGAAGTATATTAATTTAAGTGTACTTAAAAATACAATGCTGACCCATCTGCAGTATTGGGCTCGGCCCTCAATGCAGGACCGAATCCCAATGGATAAATCAAGTACGTATTGCGTGTATTATGTGTGTATCTTTGATTGGTGTTTTATTACCCATTAAGAGTTTTTTACCGGTCCAGTAAAAAAGAAAAACATTAATTTTATTTGAGCAGATTTTACATTAATAATTTTAATCTATTTATTATTATTATTATTTCATATTCATTTGATGGTTTAAACACCATTGATGAGAAGAATATAATATATAAATGGTGAACATTTTGTACAGTGTCTAATCAATTAAATTTTTGAAATTTGTGCGGTAATGCGTAGCTTGAAATCAACCTCAAACCTTTTTCCAAGATACTAAAATTCTCGTTGGACGAAAATATTCGACAATGTTCTTTAGGTGTGATGCCTTCTCGACTGACCTTGCGAAGATCGGTCATATAATTGATGTACGAAGATGCATGCAATTTCGTTGGTGATTTTGGACGGACGACATTCAATTTATTTATTTTTGTCTCGACATATAACTAAATTGAGAATCCATAAAAAGTGGCACGACTTTCATCTTTGCGAGATTCTGATTTACTACAACTTTGACGGAAGAAAAGTTATACGAACATTTTCAATATTTTTAATGTAATAAACCAAACTAATGATATTTATTTATTTATTCACAATAAAATGTAAAATAATAAAAATTAAAAAAGGTGGCCATCGAACCTAATTGATATTATTGTACATATATGCTGGGAGCACGTGACCAAAGAAAAATTATGTATGTGGTCAAACTTAATGTCCATATTCCTTACAAATAAGCAACCACCAATGTCAATATTATAATTTTTCAAAAATTCTCTTGGGTCCTACCAACAACTTATATGTTTGAATTATTTGTGTCATTTTAAATAAATAATTAAATATTGATTAATTAGGATGGATGTTCAAAATAATAAGTGAGAATAAAAATAAAATTATATTATTGAAAATACTAAAATTACAAATTTGCCCTCAATAACATAATGTACAAGAATTTTGATAATCAACAAGCTAATTCCTATATTGCCAACCCTAATTTCCCACTTAGAAAGGTTAATTATAAAAGCAAAGTTACATAAACATTTCTTATAATAATAATAATAATAATAATAATCATAATAATAATAATAATAATAATAACCCCTAATTAAAAACAAAATACATAATATGCTTCTTAATCAATTAATTAACCCTACAAACAACCCCCCTCCATCTCAAGCTGATAAAGACACTTTGATCTCCTCAAACCTTCTCCTCAACCTAAATTGCCTCCTCAACGACAACTTCTTCCATTCGACTAAGCGTCGTAAGAACGCCATAACCTATAACACAAAGCACAAACGAAAAGTAAATCAATCGATTCAAAATCAAACAAACACTTTATACATAATCTCATGATCGAGCTTGTATATATCTTTCGTACCTCGGACGGCTCTTGAAGTGAGTAGGCCGCGCTCGTATCCTTCGGGGTCGTGGAAACGAGTATTCCGAAACCCTGACCCCTCTCTCTGAGCACCTTGAAAGCGTCCTCGTCTGTTTTATCGTCCCCGATGTAGATAGGGAAAACGTCGTTGCAGTTGGCATAACCGAGCGACTCTAAGAGAAACTCTAGAGCCTTCCCCTTGTCCCATTTGATGGTGGGCCGGATTTCTAACACCTGCATACAACAAACAATTCATTAACATCCACAAATCAAGACCACACATGAAAACTCTAGCTTTATGGATAAGTAAAAAACAAAAATTTCTCCAAAGTACAACCATTTAAAGCTTTGTCGTATATGATCGTTTACGTTCTAATTAACTTAAAATCATAATAAAATCAGACCGACGTACCTTTCGTCCTTGGGTCAATCGGAGGTCGGGGTAGCCTTGCATCACGGATTCAACTTTTTTCGCTAGCTCGGTCCATATCTACGACAAGGGCATTATCGTAATATATAAGCACAATCTTTTCGCGAACAAAATATAATAACAAGTAAATGACCGAGAAATAAGTTTGAATTAAATTACCTTCTCATCAACGCATCGGAAATGAACAGAGCAGCAGTATTTGTTGTTTTCCACTTTTGCCCCCGGGGTGTCTTTTGTCACCTCCGACAGTGCCTTGTACACCTTAAATTCCCAAAATACAAAATTAATAAAAAAAATTGTAGTATTTTTTTAATAAGTTAAAAAAAAAATTGAAGTAAATAAAAAACTCACCTCATCCATCATCGGAAGGTATTCACTAGCCGCCTGGAAGAAAACAGCTTCGGCACCCTGATTGTTAAATAGTTTAAATATAATTCGTTAATTTAATTAAAAATAATAATAAATTAAATAGAAATAATAGTAATAATAATTACTTTGGTATGTTTGGAGCTTTTGGACGGGCCTTTAATGTCCATCCCATGGCTACCAGCGTAATAAAGCTCCGCGAGACGCACAAAGCTGTACACCTGTCATTTATTTATTTATTATTTAATTAAAATTTCGAATTATATTTTAATTTAAAAAAACAAAAAAAAAAAAAAAAGAAAAACACAAACCTTGTCTCTACATCTCCCGCTAACAATGGCGGTGGGAAAATATCTGGCGAGTTTCTTCACTGTTTCTCTCATGGCTTCGGACATGAAAGCTCGGTCTGGATCGTCCACAATCGGAGAGAGTGTGCCGTCGTAGTCGAGGAACATCACGATTTGCTTCCCCTTCGACGCCTTTGTGATCTCGTCGAACATGTCGAGCGCCGACGGATGTTGCATCTAAATAAAATAAAATAAATAATTTATTATTTATAAATAAATAAATAAATAAATTGATGTAAGAGGGACACGTGTCCGCGCACGAGGCTCTGCATGTTTGGTGCACATGACACGCGAGACACGTGTGTGCAAACTAATGGAAGAGTGTGTGTGTGTGTGTGTTTGCTTACGGTCCATGAGCTCCGGCGGTCGTCGACGGCGGGGGACTTGACGTGGGTCGGGGAGGAGGCTCGCATCGAGTCGACCCAGGCATTGATGCGGGCGGCGCCGCCGCCGGCGGCGCTGATGTCGAGGGTGTGGAGGAGCTGCTTCTTCTTCGAAATGGTGATGAAGTTCGACCCGGGGGACGGCGGCGGTTTAGCGCCGGAGA
Source organism: Euphrasia confusa (assembly GCA_954870475.1). Taxonomy (NCBI): domain Eukaryota; kingdom Viridiplantae; phylum Streptophyta; class Magnoliopsida; order Lamiales; family Orobanchaceae; genus Euphrasia; species Euphrasia confusa. Next base: position 11,202,156 of record OX940951.1, on the reverse strand, counting down.
CGGCCACCGTGATCCCCAATTTCCCGTCGGAAACCACCACATTTTGGTTCGTCATTTTTTTTAAAAAAATTTAATGAGAGAGACTGAAAATTATGTAGAGTTAAAAAAAAAAAAAAAAGGGTTAGAGAGAGAAAGTAGCAAGTGGTTTGTTTAGAGTGTGTGTTTAGTGTGTGTGAGAGAGGAGGGATTTGGGTTTGTTAGGTTGTTATATAGTTGAAGGCGGTCACTAACGGACGAATTCAAAGTCTCTAGATGGGGCCCACCACCACGTGGGCCCACCGCCTGGGGTGTGGGTTCCGTTCTCCGTCGCCGATCGATCGCCAGATGTAGGTCGACGGTTAGCCACGTGGGGAGCACGAGGATGGACCATGGCACCGTTATGGGTTTTCGGACACGTGGCACCACCAGAATATTTTGTTTTTTTTATTAATTTCAGTTGAGTGAAAAACTAAATTTACCGGAAGAGATAGCAAGCAAACCTACAGTAGGGGGTGTGGGGCCCACTCGTTCTAATTATATGCGACCTTCCCCAACATGGTAAATACTTCTTCCTCCACTGCGGGGTCGTAAAAACAAAAATTGCCCGTTTTACTTTTACCATTTTTGTAGAATACCTCCAAAATCGAGTTGTTCATCGAGCCCAAATATAAGTGAGACTTTATCATCTAGTTAATAAGAAATTTTTAAGGTGTTATTAACTCAGGTTTGACAGTTTAGTTCGACATGTAATCTTATGAATTGATTGTAACAATTTTTAATTGTGTTGTTTCTCGATCAAAACGACTTACAATTTTATCCATGAAAATTTGTTCCCTAAATTGGTGTCTTGAATCATAGTCTCAACAGCCGCTACCATTTTGTAGCCAATTTTATCTTGTATATATACGTTCCCACAACATTTGGGTGTTTGATTTTAGTTCCATTTATGTATTTCAGAACTAATTGTTAATCTAATACTTACAAATGTGGGTCAATAGTTTTTTCTCGACTCGGTATATATGCTTCACGTGAAACTTTACCTTCTCCTAGTGCACTCATATAGTCATATTCCCCTTTAAATCAAGTACATACTTATGTTAGAATGGTGTGGACTATCTTAAGTTTTTGAAAGGGACACCCCCTAATTTACATTTAATTATATGTCACTTCTTAAATGTTCTAAATATTAATACTGTAAGACTTCATAACCAAAAATACATTTTTAATTCGGAGAATTCTTTCTGCGCTCGCGCTCATGTAAGAGGTGGAGCATTATAAGTTCCATAAATTAAGCAAGTTATTAATAAACTCATACTAGTATATTGTTGTATTGAGAAATACTATCACACACACAAAAGTAGTAAAACAGAAAGCAAATCACAGAGAGTTTTCCAGGGCAGTTTGACGTAGGAAGCAATGGGACATTTTTGTTTGGTAGTAAAGACATGACTAAAGTAGTGTTGATCATAGGCAGCGAGTGACTCACATACAAATTGTACACTGCATTTTATTTTTTTATTTTTTTGCAATTTCATGCGTGGCGGATGGAGGTCGAACGACACCACCGTCGCGAATGCAAATTTGGATTTTCCCGTAAATAGAATTCGATTGATCGTCGCAATATTCGACCAATTCTTACTATGCATTTATCGTTCAACGATCACATTTTTTTTTGGTATAAAATTAAATAATTGAGTAGAACAAATTAGTTAATTAAGAAACCATACTTTGACAAGGTCTCTTGGTCCAAATTATTCCAACCATAATTAACTAATTCAAATAAAAGACTTAGATTCTTGTCCAAACATTGCCTTGTCATTTCCATATTGATCACATGCTTATGAGTTTTATGCACGTCCATTTTTATTTTAAATTCATCTAATTTTTACTAATAAAAATAATATATAATGCAAAAGCATATTTTTGTTATAAAGGTAAATGCTTTTGAAAAATAAATATTAAGTTTTTCATAAATTAAATGTCGCCTTCACCCTCATACCTTTTCCTTTTTCTTTATTTAGTTCGGAAATCTTCATGGCAACTTGATCATTGATCACTAGCTATTAGGCTCACCGACTCATTTTGATGCACACATGGCATCGTATTTTTGTTCGTATCTCGGAAATCGAAGTAATTTCGACTGAGGTATATATACGTCATTGTTCCAAGTGTTTTACTTTGAAGGTCGACAACGCACGTTATTTTTCGATCAAAACCATTGTAAACGATTACTCGGTCAAAACCAGGGGCGAAATTGGTCGGGTAATACCTTAAAAATTAAAATATAAAAAGACTTTAAGACATTTTACGAGAAAAGATTTGGGGATTGTAATGAAAGTACGAAAAAAGAAATGTTTTTTTATATATTTATAAATAATAATAGAAAAAGTGATTCCGTTTTCTGCGCCTAAATCATCGGATTCACACTCTTTTATAATGTAACCAATTAATGTGATTCCACGATTATTTTATTATTGTGTTTATTTATTTATTTCAAGTTTAATTAATTAGTGTTGTGTATATAATTGATGTTTATTTTGATCCTCAAAAGTCAAAAGTCTTCCTTGTGATGTTGTGATTGATTATTTGCTCACTTCATTCATTGAAACGGATCACTATTCCTTTGCAAGAGAGAAGTAAAGAATAATACTACAACCAACTTTCTTAAAAAAAAAAAGACTTGTGTTAAATTAAAATTTTAATGAATCGAAGAACAAAAAAAAAAAAAAACTACAAATTTGTGTTCAAATTTAATTTTAACATCGTATTGTTGACTAAGTGAAGTAATTTCATTAATACATCAACTAAAACTTCTATAAATTAATACTCGATAGGTTAATAACCTCTTTAAATTAATAGAAATTTTCAGTTCCGACTTGATCATTTAAATGAAAAAAATACACGATAAATTAATAATCTTTCTAAATTAATAAAATTTTATTGTTCCGAAACTATTAATTTATAAAGGTTTTACTGTACGTGGGCAATTAAAATATTCAAAATGAAACTCAAAACCAGACACAAGAATGATAACATCATTTCCATGTTGAAAGCACTCACCTTAATTTTGAAAACAATCCAACGAATCCATAGACTAACTAGCTAAACCAACGTGCTTACATTTGTTTTTAAAAATAATTTGAGAAAGATTAAAAATTTAAAAGTTGATTAACAAAAGTCCAAAAAAATTAAAAATCATTCAACACCCTCTTTACGAATAAAGGGATTTTAGGTATAAATCCACTCTTGATACGCCTACTTCTGATGTTATATATATTCTACATTTTATTTTATTTTAATATATTGCAGGTAATTAAGTTCATGCATTGATGCCATATGCTATATATCAAATTAGAACATTTTTGTACACGAGCAGTTACCTAACTTTATAAGACAGCTGATATATATGAGAAAAAAAAATATTAATTATATTTATTTGATTTTGCTTGTGATGAATTACCAATTGACGGTCTTGTGCTATTGCAATATTGTCGACGACGGTGAATATATATATGAATATATGCGATCGGTTGATATGCCTAGTCCGTAGCATCTCTAAGACTAAGTTCGGATTGACGAAAACAAATTTTGATAATAGGATGTAAATGTAACAGTGTCGGGCCTTCGCTCGACACTGTCATCTACACAAATCCTAGGACTTTTGTATAACACTTACGTTTGAGACAACACGCCGAACAACACACGTGTGACTCTATTTGATTTCTTTTTTTTTTTAATTATTTTTATTATTATTAGTTTATTTTTATTTTTTTTAATAGATATTCATTTATGTTTTAATTAAATATATTTATTTTTTATTACGTGGCTTGTCATGGTGGTGGGCCCTCACAGGGCCACGCTCAGCCACGTGTTCGCGCCAGTGCTGATTCGGTTTCTGGTCGGTCGGTTAGATTCTTCTAAAATAATTAAACTGTAATTATTTAGAGAGGGTATTTAATTAATTAAATTAAATAATTAAATTAATTGTGGAATGATATTTTAAATTAAATAATTAAATTATAATATTATTAGGAGAATCAATTCAGTTGCGGATCTTCGTTTGGATACGCTTTGCTGTGAAAATATTTTCTCTAACTGCACTAATAATTTGAGTATTAGCTCATTAATTTACTTATTTTTTATTAATAAAAGCGAAATAATCAATAAATAAAAAATAAAATATAGCCCTAGTTTCTAAAAATAAAATATAGCCCTAGTATCTAGAAATATAGATGTGTGATTTTTTTTTTCAAATAAAAAGTTTTAAAAAAGTCAATAACATAATACTCCATCGACTTAATAACTTGTTATAATTGACTTACGGAGTATAAATTAATTTTAATTGCATATAGTATATATATATATATATATATATATATATATATATATATATATATATATAGTATATATATATATATATATATATATATATATATATATATATATATATTATATTATATTTCTCATGAAATGATCACATCTAATCATTTTTATTGTCATTGAAAAGAATACGTAATATACTTTTATACATCTAAAAAATATAAGCATACTCCTTCGAGTTCCTGCATTACAAATTTTGGCGAATTATATTTTTTTTGATAAAAAGTTTTGGAGTAAAAATAATATAATCGTAAAAAATGATATTTTTTTTTGTAGTTTACCAAAGAAATAAGTTCTCTTGTCTGAAACAAAAGGAGTAATAATAATTATTTTTTAAATGTTGTTGAAGGAATCATTTAAAAACGTTTGATTAATTTTTTGAGTCGAAATCATAAAAAGAGAAAATGAATACTCCCTCCGACCCTGAGAAATGGTCATACGTGGTCAACGTTGACTTTTTTTGTCCGTCCAATATATACGATAAACAGTGTTAAAAAATTATGAAAAAATTACTAAAATAAAATTTAACTATTAAATTTTATTTTAGTATTTTTTTCATAATTTTTGTATATTGTTTATCATACGTATTGAACGAACGAAAAAAGTCAACGTTGACCACGTGTGACCATTTCTTAGGGTCGGAGGGAGTATATATAATAGGATTTCTTACTTTATTTGTGTTGTGATATAATTGCCCACACTTATTGCAATCTTAGTCGCAATATTATTCCTCAAACAACCAAATGATTCTTTGACTATTTTTCCCATTGGAGAATTTCAATGCATTCATTTTCAAACCGCCCATATATTCTTTAAAGTAGAATCTGTATCTAAGTTTTAAAAAAAGTGGGATTTGTCAAATATATTTATTCTTTTGGTTAATTTTAATTTAATTTTAGAAGCTACTGCTACTTGTGTTAAAATTAACAATTATAAATAGTTTAATACGTGTTGTGTTGCTTACGCCCAAAGTTTCGATTTAATTATAAAGTTGGTCAAACGTAACGTGACCAAATAATATTTCCAACGTAAGTAAATTAAATATGAATAAATTGTCTGCAAAAACCATGGCTTTATTTGTTGGAAAGTGTAAGAAAAATAATAAAAGCATTTTTACGAAGTTCACGAGAAGGCACAAGAACCCGACTGCCGACTTTGGTTGTTGAGAAAAAAATAAAAATAAAAATAAAAATAAAAATAAAATTATCGCCCTCGTCTTATTTTGACATGTTTGATTGGAATTTGACGAGAACATTTGATCGATGTACACGTCAAAATGTCGCAACATTTCATGTGTAATGTGTTTCGATACTAACCCAATTCATGTTGTTTGTTCATAATTTATATAATAAATGTTCACTCCAAGACATTTCAATTTAGATTGATTTAGTTTGATTAGTTATTTAAACTAAGAACTATTTAGGTTAATTTTTAATATAATTTAATATATTTTAAGTTATACCGCAGTTTACAATTTAATTTATTATTTTTTTAATTTTTTTTTTATTAATTAAAGTAGTTTAAAATTATAATTATAAAACAGTGTAATAATCCAAAACTATTATAATTAATAATTGCCGTGTAAAATTAATAACTTTTGGGTAATTAACAAAATTAAAATAATATTATGTAATCTTTTTATTGATAATTAGAAAATGTAAGTTATGTAATTTTAACAAAATTTTAAAAACATTTCTTTATTAAAAATTACCCCTAAATTAAAGTTTAGGCTAGTAATTAAATATATTATTTTTGCAAATCGGTCCCTCGTTGACATTATTAACATCTAATTGGTTACTATGTGTATTTAAAATTAACATTAGGTACGTGGAAAACAAATATCACACGTCTCCAAGTTTAAAAAATGAAAATTTTACGTCATTGGTTACGTCATCTTATTTTACCTTCGTGAATTGCAGAGTACACGTCACTTTTTTTTTACTGTGCTTTTTTTTTTGGCAATGAGAATTAGTAGATTTTATTCACCATTAATTGTACAAATAATTAGAATAAAATAAACAAAAATGTATTAGGATTTAGGAATGATAAAAAAAATAGATTAAAAAGAAATTCCGTTGTTTATATAAGTCGGCCCACAGTAAAGTAATGTAGTATGTGGATGGTTTAACCCATTTTTGACACCACCTGTGTTGGAGAAGTCAAATCAATGAATATGTACATTGTGAAAAAAATTGACTATGTTTCTCTTAGACAAAATAAATACTCTTACTTAATTTATTATGAAAAAAAAGTTTTTTTTTTCTTTTTTAAAATATTTACTTAATTGAACTAAATTTTGAATTGAATTGAACTAAAATAAATTGAAATTAAGTTTAATAGAACAAGTACATATGAATATAAACATGTTTCACAACTAAATATTAGTTAAATTTGTCATTACTATATTCGAATGGACCACAATGACTATGGACGACGCCAAATTTCTGTCTTGCTTAGGAAACATGAACACGAAATCGAATTGAACACACAATAAACGACCGTTTGACGGGTTCATCGTAGCTCATAAAATACAACACACTTACACATCTTAAGTTTACAAAAGAAAAAAAAAAACATTGAACTCGTAGAAAAAACAAGAAACAAGGTCTATTCATTGTGAGATTGAATGAATTCAAAGAGAGAAAAAAAAAAAAAAAAGTAGGAATTTAACCATCCTTTTGTTTTTTCCTTGACACGCGTGGTTTAGAATCTTGCATGGCCCAAAATGTGACAACTAACCAACATAACTGCCGCTTTAATTTATAAACTTTCGGTCTTCATGTGTCCCTAAATGACACCCACATGCATCGATGTCGCACCCGTGGCTCGACACGGGGGCGAACTTGGTCCCCTTTTCTTCGGTGATCATGGTTTCATAACACGAACTTAATCACATTTGATTGATGAGATTAATCAAATTAAAACATGTTTTTAATTTATATTTTTCATTAGATAACATATAGGAGTATATCTAATCTTAACATTATTTTTTGAGATCTCAATGTGTATAGATGATTAGATATCAAAATTTTAAGAAAGGATAGATAATGTGATAAACATATATGCATGCAATTCCTTTTTACTAAAAGTATAATTATTTTATATATATGTATTCCTTATCTCAAATCCCTTTATTATTTTTAGTGAATTCTTGCTCTTTTTTTAGCTCGATCACGATGAGTCATGAAAAACTATATATATAATTGGTGCAAGAAGAAGAAAATATTGCCAGTTATATTACCCTTTATCCCCCTTATCTCTTACAAACTCACATGCCCAATTAGGGTTTTGTTGTCCAATCTTCATTATCATACCCAAAGATCCGAATACCTCTTTTTCCCTTTTTATCTTCATGTTTTGCATAAATAACACTATTTTGACAGATAGAGTGTGATTCAATATATCTATATAATTAGTTTGATTAGATTCGTTATCTCCGATCATCATTAACACAAATCTAACAATCTTATCTTGATCAGTATCATGTCTGAAACTCAATCAACTCAAAAATCGAATCAAATAACTCACTACCACGTCGAAAAGGGTCGTGCAAAGTCATGCACATAGATTGGTTTGTAGAAAAGAAACGAAAAAGGGCCTTTTGGGCAATATCTATTTTTCACTTATGAGCCTTTTTTCAACCGAAACAGTTGTTTTGTTGATTTGAAGGTGATGGGGTCTTTCTTACAAGGTTCCAGGTCAGTGTGATGGACTTACACGAGGGCATTACATCAATTTCCAATCTTAATTGTTCTTAGAATTAAAGTAGGACGTTTCCTTTAAAAGTAATATATTACAAATTCCATCTATTTATTTATCTCTTTTTAGTAAAGATGGCCCATGAGTCTTGTGCAATTTGCAATCTTTCCTCGCTACAATTGGAGGGATACTCTATCAAAGGAAATAGAGTATGCATGTGACGTGTATAATATGTATAAATTTACAGAATAAATGATAATTCTTTGAGTGAGACCATTAGTTTTTAAAAAGCCCATATATCATTACTCGCGTGGCCCAACATCATAGGCTCGGTGGTTTTTAGTTGCTTGGACCGTTATCAACTTAATCGATCAAGCATTCGATTCAAAATTTGTTCGCCTCAGCGTATGATCAATGATATTGACGATCGATTCTCCAATTTGCTTTTCTGTGTATATGAGTAATGATTTATTCTTTTGGACTTTTACAATTAATTTCAATTCAGATCATTTCAATTCAGTTCAGTTAATTTCGGTCCTAACAAATTGAAAAAAACATCTACGGAAAATCAATATGGCATAATTTTTATTTGTGTTTGTCTCAAACTATATATTATATTTTAATTTTAATCATATGAATTGTGAGAAGCTAGTTCTCTTGTTTTTTTTTTGGTAAAGGTCAATCACATATAAAAGAAAAAAGGGGTATAATACAGTATAGCGCATAGAGAAAACTCTACCGCATCACCGAGCTAACAGACTAGCTCTCCAACCTGCCAAACTAAACATATATCACTAAAAATACAAACACAATCACCAGGCTACTAGTTCTCTTGTTTACTACATGTGTAGGTACTTAGTTGTCTAGTTTTGAATGGTATTAAGTTCATTCGAGATTGAAATGGCCCCCTACCCCCACCGCGCATGTTATCACAGACCAACGTGCAATCTAATCAGTTCGTACAATTAAAACACTTTCTTTCTTGCCTTTATTCACCACACCCACTCTTTTATTTTACTCATACAATGAATTTATATGTATAATATATGCATGAATTTCAACTCCGAAATATTAATTAAAATGTACGTGCAAATAATATATACAATTAAGCTTCACACAATCTATCTATTTTATTTCGCATGTGGTGTACTAAACTTTATTCACACACCCCATTTAATTAAACAAAAGTTATATCTCAACTCCTCACTTTTCATAGAAAATATTATCCCTAAACAATAAGTTAAAAAGGATTAATTGGATTAGATGTGACAATTAAAGTTACACATCTTAACTAACTCCTTAAATTAGTTTTTAAAAATTAATTAAAAGTAAATAAAATTCACATATAAAAACAAGACTGAGAAATCATACAAAAAGTCGTTCACTTTACATCAAGAAATGAAGCATGTTGAGTTCAAGATTAGGTTAGATTTTGGAAAGTAATTTTTTTTTGCTACGAGTTCGTGGGATTTACAAGTGTACATGCCCAATGTGGTGGTGGGACAATTCAAAGTGGTAATATATAAAAGATGATTTAAAAAAAATTGATTTGACGTTATAATTGATTGTGATATACTGTAGTATACACTTTCAAACCGAAAGAACGAAAATTGATAATTTAATTTTATATTAACTCATAAAAATTATTAAATCATTGATTAAAATGGTTATCAATTGTGTTCATCAATTCATTCATATAATTTTCAATTAATTTAGATAATTAATTGTTAATATTGTGAAGTGGGCTTTTGAAGTTTAACTCGGCAAATGATCGTGGGCTATAATAAATGTCATCGAGGCCCAGTTTCTTGGGTAATTGATTTGTGACTAGTTGTTCTGGTCAGGCCCAATATTTAGGCTACTAGATTTTTGAGCCAATTTCATCTGAGTTTTGCTGATTCAAAATTGTAACCAAATCGAAAACTAAAATTTGTAATTTACTTAGATCGAAAATCGAATCGAAATCTAACCAGTCCAAATCCGGAACCGTCTTAAATTAAGAACATCCCTATGACAATTGGGGTTATCGTGATAATCACTTTCTCATTGACAAAATTTGTTTTTGGCAAAATTTGAAAATTTGTCTTTTCATATATTCTATTGCTTACAAAAAGAAAGAATGTGAATATTGATTTGGACTTTTGAGGTGAAAATTAAATTGGAGCCCATCAAATTATCTCATCTTATCTTTCAAATACTACTCCATAAGATAAGGATGTTATTATTTTTACATGTAAATATATAACTTGTTTTTTTAAACTTAATTTACCATTTATTTGGCTTTATGAATCATGAATCTTGAATGTGAATGAAGTTAAATTACTTCATGGAAATAATCCTTCCTTAAAGCATGGATCTTGATGGATCTTGTGAAGTCATTTTTTTCCCACAATAATTTAGGTACAAAGTGTCAAATTGATAAAAACTATACTTTGAAGAAGACAATTTTGAGTGGACATATCAGATTTGTGCTATTATTACATTTCATTCATTGAAAAAAAACACTAATGAAATTGTAACAACTTTGTTGAAAAATCATGAGATAATCTTTACTCCAAAACATTAATGATTTTTTTATTTTTTTTTGTAATTTGTGTGCCTAATATGAATACAGTATTAAGTTGGAATAGTGATACTAAAATTAATTCACAAGGATATGAGTAAAAAAGAATTCAATGAAATTGGTGGCTCCTCATAAATTGTGTGGTTAGTTGCCCTTTCTTGCAAGTCCTTGAATGAATAATACTGATGATATAATTGAGGCATTTATAAATGTTCAACAACCTTCAAAGATGACTTCACAAATAACACTGGTCATTTGGGGAGTTATTGTATATCGTTGGAGTCTATGATATAATCAATCAAGATGAATGAGAGTAGTTTACTAATCAGTCGGGAAGCACCAGAGACAGTAGTTTACCTTATGAGTGGGAACTCTACAAGTACGACACTTTGAGATAAAACCAATAGTTACAATTCTTTCAAAAATTACAAAATTTTAAGATCACTTCAATAACAAAATTGTGAAAAATTTAATGTATTTTAACATTTGCAATGAACATCTTGAAAAACTATAATAGGGAAAAAGAAAGCCAATATTAATATACAAAAGCTAAACAATAAAAAGAGTAGGTAAATTACCATAATACCCTAATCTCCCATGGTCATCTTGCAAAGGACAAAAAAACCAGGCAGAGACCAAACATGAAGAGATGATCATCTGTACATAAAACTCACTCCATTATTAAGCAAAACCACACATGTCAAAAACTCCATTGCAGCTTTGCTATACATCTATATGTATCTATCTATATAACATTCATCTACAGAGCTGCCCAATCAATCTCCACAGAAGGGAACTTCTGCAGCAAGTATTCGTCGAATCCCTCGAAAAATTCAGCATCCGACGACACGGGTGATCCCGTCGAGGCCTCGTCCGAGGAGGAGCCCTCGATCTTGATCGCCTCTTTCTCGACTTTCTTCTCCGATTCGTTCTCCTTGTCCAGGCTCCGGCAGATGGCCTCGAGCTTTGCGTTGACCGAAGACTGCAGGGGCTTGAGGGTCAGCAGGCGGTGCCTGAGGTCCGGGAAATTGAGCCGCGCGTTGTCCCCACGAAGCTTGTACGCCGCCGCGTCGTAGGCGAGCGCGGCGTCCTCGGCCGTGTCGAAGGTCCCGAGCCAGAGCCGGGTCCGGTTCCTCGGGAGCCGGATCTCGGCGACCCACTTGCCCCAGTGCCTCTGCCGCACGCCCCGGTAGAGCTTCCCGGGCCGTTTCATCGGAGAGGGCTTCGGGCCGAGGAGATGGGCTGAGAAGCGGGCCCGAGGGGCAGGATCGTAATTGAAGGTGAAATTGAACGGCTGATGATGAGGATGATTCAGATCTATTGTTGCAGTGGCAAAAGGGTAATAATTACATGAAGAAGAAGAAGAAGAAGGAGAACCAGTTTTCATAAAAGGGAGAAGGGCTTGAAGAAGCTCTTCTCGGGTGGAATCGTATGAATCTATAGCTGCCGCCATTGATGAACGATCGATTTTCGAATTAAAAATAAAATTAAAAATAAAACCCTGTTTTTTTTTTCTAAAATAATTGAAAAACAGGGGTGAAGATAAAAAGGGGATCTTGAGGTTTCAAAAAAGCAACCTTTTTTCCCCGTACACTAGGTAAATCAGGGGGTAGAAAAATGAACCCACCTGGTTTGTTTTTTTGATCTGGGAAATTTAAAATTAAAAAATAAAACAAGAAAAAAAAAGGATCTTTCTGTACTGAATCACCTGGCTTCCAATAAACGAGCTGAAAATCAAGAAAGTGAAATTGCAGATCAAAATCGATGGAGATTTTTTTTGAAAGACAGACGATGACAGAAAGGGAATTCGAGAAGCGGGGAGTTATTAGAGAAAAAGGGAATTGAAAATTAAAAAAAAAAAATGGAAAACGCTCTTTTGATTGTGGACTCACTGTTTTTTTTTTTTCTCTCTGAGAAGAAGTGGTAATGGTGCTCTGTATATATAGGCCAACTCACCAATTCCTATTGTAATTTTCTTTATTAGATAAAAAAACATTTAATTGCTTAAAAAATGGGAATATGTGGGATAAATTCTGGAAGCTTCTTGATTGTGATTCATTTCTGTTCGATTCGGTTCGGAACGAGACAGTTTGTCCTTCTAAGTTAACCCCGTAATTTACCGAGTAATCATCTTTGTTCGTATTGTAAATTTGTAATCATCCTCAGAGTAGTTCGAATTTACTTCGCAGTAGATCTCTCGAGCTATTTTTTTTTTTGAGGGCGTTTGAATTTCTTATTTTCATAATTAAAATAAATTCAATAAATCATGGAATACCAAAATAATTTATTAAACAAAAAGTAAAATTGATTTTTTAAACGATTTTGCGGGCCCACTTTCCGCGGCCCGAACAAACAATTCGGAGTTGCTTTCTTATCTCTACATACCAACTCGCATCTATTTTTTATCTACCTTATCTAACATTGCCACTTGTTAACCACACAATGAAGTTTGAATTTTTATTATATTATCCCCAAATAATATTTAGTATTAATTTCATTTATGTTTTCAATTATTATTAATTTCCATGTTCATTTGGGACAAAGTTGTACTGTAGTTTATTCATCATCAACAATGAAAGTTGGTAAAGCACAATCTCGAATGAAATTTCAGTAATTTGAGATCATATGGCAATGGCAATCTACGCATTGGTTGACTTTAAAGTCAACGCGATTAGTGGATTATGCACGAAAATATTTGTTAATCATGCTCTTCATTCCAATTGTATGATTCACAACAAAAAATAAGTTTGAATAAGGGAGTTCCGGCCCAAGTACAAATGCAAGCCCACTACAGTTATTCGGCCCGCGTGAAAGAGTCCAAAGTGGGATACGTACCGAAATTGTCATATCGTACCGTACCGAAAATTTCGGTATCGAAAAAATCTATACATATACTTAGGGGTGGACACTTCGTCCCGAAATCCCGATCTCGTCCCGATCACATCTCGAAAATTAGCGAAATAGGACGGGATCACTTTTGAAAATGGCAATCCCGCCTCGTTTTAAATTTTTCACAATGGAATGGGACGGAATCGGGACGGTCCCGTTGTATTCAGTCCCGTCCCTATAATTTATTTAATAATAATATAATTTTTATTTTTTCAAACAAATTAATAAAATATCAAAATATTAATCATACTATTAATTAAATTTGGGAAAAATGGCAATAAGGCCATTTTTCAGCATTTTTTCGGCAATAAGGCTTTCGAGAAATTACGCGTGTCAATTAGGCCGCCTAAAATGTGCAAAGACGTCGTTGCCCTCGCATATATACACATTTGAACAAACGGGTTCCTCATTTATTTCTTTTCCCCGCACCGAAGTCACGAAACCCACGCCTCCTCTCCCTTTCTCTCGCTCCCGCTACAACACACAGAATACCAAGCTTTCGAAACCACCACCAACAACACGAAATCCTCTATCACTTTTCCTTCTCATCTCAAGCTAGCTTTTCGATTTTCATATGGCTCCGTCGAAGAAAACCGCCGCCGCGAAGAAAACCGCCGGGAAGAAATCGACTCCAACCGCCGCTGCTGCTTCCGACAACACTGAACGGAGGCTTGTTCAGTACACTCCGTCGAGTGAAGAGCAGGAGAGCCCTCAGCCTGCCGCCGGCGAGAAGAAGGAGAGGAAGTAAGTGTTTTCGAACCCTAATTCGATTTTCACTTTCAATCTGTTAATTTCCATTTGCATGAATGAATGTCTAGTGTTTTTTTTATGTGTTTTAATGGAGGTTCGGTGTGATTATGTGTTGAACAGCTTGATTGTGTGTGTTGGTGGCTGTTCAGTGTCTTTATGTCCTGTTCAGTGTTGTATATGCCTGTTCAGTGTCTCTGCATGCCACCCAGTGCCATTGCATGGCCACTCAGCGTTGATTGTGTGTTTTTGGTGGCTGTTCAGTGTTAATATGTTCTGTTCAGTGTTGTACATGTCACTTAAGTGCCTCTGCATGCCACTCAGTGCCATTGCATGGCCACTCAGTTTTGATTGTGTGTTGTTGGTGTATGTTCAGTGTTAAAATGTTCTGTTCAGTGTTGTATATGCCTGTTCAGTGCCTCTTCATGCCATTCCAGTGCCTCTGCATGCCACAGTGTAATCAGTCCTTTTATGTGCCATTCAGTGCTTTGTGTGTGCATTCAGTGTACTCACATCAGTGTGTGTTTTGGTTTTCCAGGTATTATGAGCAGATGAGGTCTAACTTGCTCACCATCATCAGGACTTTTGATGATATCAAGGGCAGTATGAAAGTGAGCCACGATAACTATTTGGCGAAGACCCCGTTCTACCATCTGTTCAAGAGCATCAAGGATGAGAGGTTGAACATCTTCAACACCCGAAAAGAGCGACCTAAGAAGAAGAGGATTCCGTCCAGGGGTGAGCACATCCCGAGAGCCATGAAGTGTGGGAGGTGCGGACGTGTCGGCAATCACAACAAGAAAACGTGCACGGAGCCTATACAGTAGTTAGTTAGTAGGAGATGCACCCTCCTAGTAGGCCTTTTCTTATTGGGTTTTTTTGTTGTTTTTGACATGTTTCTGTGATCAGTGACACTGAGTGGGGTGAAAAGACACTGACTGTCAGTGACAGACACTGGTTGGCTCATAAACACCCTGACTGTCATTTATTAAAAAAAAAACACAGAATTTTAACATTATGTGATTTTGCTTTTGCTTAGTTTATGCTATTATAGTGTTTTTAATTGTTCTTGTGTTGTAATTTTTGCATTTGGTTGTTTTTTATTGTTGCAATTCAAGAAGTTTTCAACTGCTGACACTGAGTGGGCAAGATTAACACTGATGACAATGAAATACAGAATAAACACTGCTAACACTGAGTAGGCAATATTAACACTGAGTAGATGACAATTACATAGAAATATGAACAAAAAACATTTTTTTTTACAGAAACTAAACCCAAAACACAATCACAATCATGTTCATACATTTACAGAGAAAAAAAAAATACTTCTTGTTTTTTTCAACCAGAACTAAACAAACAACCCACAGGCCAAGAAGCGCACTACTTTTCCTTCATGGTCAGGATGGTTCGTATCACGTGAGCCTTGAATAATTGGAACTCTTCCGTCCGGAATGGACTCTTTCTTAAGAATTTTCTCCATGTGTAGTAGCATACGTACAAAGCACATTCATTCCTGGACACACACATAGGCGCAGAGGAGTTAAAGGGAAAAGAAAAAAAAAAAACTCTGACACTGAATGCATAAATATAACACTGAGTGCATAAAATGAAACACAGAAACACTGAATGAGTTAATTATGCACTGAACTACTTACAGAGATGGGGCTTGCTGTGGGAGAGGCTTCACGGCTTCGATTTCATGTATCGGGAAACCAGACTTCCCCGCTTTCTCAAGCCTTTGGTCCACGTTGGTTTCTACCTTTTCCTTCCGAAACGTACGAAACAAACAGTTTATCAGTTATCATTAAAAAGGGAACATTTTTAAATATCGACTAAAAAACAGTACACGTACCAATTTCGCTGCATTCGCCATGTAATGGTCCTTCGATTTCGACCCCCTGGGTTGAATCGAGTTGTAGAATCGCCATTTCCGTTGGACGAAGTCGCAGACGAGCAGCGTCCAATGGTTTGGAGCTGCATTCTTTCTCAACCCAGGTGACACCATCGGGACATTATAATCCCTTCTCGCACGCACAGAATCATTTCTGTGATTTTTTCATACAATTTCTCGTGGTCAAGAGTTCCCAAGACAATGGAGGGTCTGCGAGAAAAAAAAAAAAAACAGAGTATAAGACAATGAACATGACACGAAAGACATTGACTAACACATAAAAACACTAACTGAACATGATAAGCACTGATCAACCATCATTAACACTGAACAGCCCTAACAGCACTGATCAACCATCATTAACACAAATACACTGAACATATACACACTGAGTAGCACATTAAAACACTGAACAACACACACAAACACTGAATCAACCATCAATAACACTGAACAGCACATACAAACACTGAGTAGCACATTAAAACACTGAACAGCAGATATAAACACTGATCAACCATGAATAACACTGAACAGCACATACAAACACTGACAACCCCTAACACACTGTATAACCACTAAAAACACTGAGTAGCACTGAATGCAACGAAAAAACACTAACATGTATATTAAAATCCGCACACAGTGCGTGCATGCTGAATCACACATTTAAGCACTGATTGGGTACGTGGATTCGAAATCACGTACCTGGATTCGAAATCGCCGGCAAGGAAGGCGGCGGCGTATCTGACATTTGAACTGTGCCAGAAACGGCGGCGGCGGCGATGAAATCGATCGATCGATCGTTGCCGATGGAGACGGACTGCATGAAATCGATTCTCCTTAGCGGCGGATAATTCAAGGTGCTCACCGGTGGCGACCTTCCCCCTCTCCTTAGCTTGAACGCGGCGGCGACGGCGATGAATTCCCTCGGCTCGGAATTGAATTTCAGCGGCATCGGAGGTGAGAGAGAGAGAGAGAGAGAGAGAGAGAGAGAGAGAGAGAGAGAGAGAGAGAGAGAGAGAGAGAGAGAGAGAGAGAGAGAGAGAGCAGAATGTTTTGGGAATTGAATGTGTCGTGAATGAATTTCCCCTCGGCTCGATTGTGAAGTTAATATGGAAGGGTAATTTCGTCTTTCCGGATACATTTTTTTGGCCTAATCGGAACATTTTGGCCTAATTGACACGAAAATTGGAGATTGGCCTTATTGCCGAAAAAATGCTGAAAATTGGCCTTATTGCCATTTTTCCCATTAAATTTAGGGAAAAATGGCAATAAGGCCATTTTTCAGCATTTTTTCGGCAATAAGGCTTTCGAGAAATTACGCGTGTCAATTAGGCCGCCTAAAATGTGCAAAGACGTCGTTGCCCTCGCATATATACACATTTGAACAAACGGGTTCCTCATTTATTTCTTTTCCCCGCACCGAAGTCACGAAACCCACGCCTCCTCTCCCTTTCTCTCGCTCCCGCTACAACACACAGAATACCAAGCTTTCGAAACCACCACCAACAACACGAAATCCTCTATCACTTTTCCTTCTCATCTCAAGCTAGCTTTTCGATTTTCATATGGCTCCGTCGAAGAAAACCGCCGCCGCGAAGAAAACCGCCGGGAAGAAATCGACTCCAACCGCCGCTGCTGCTTCCGACAACACTGAACGGAGGCTTGTTCAGTACACTCCGTCGAGTGAAGAGCAGGAGAGCCCTCAGCCTGCCGCCGGCGAGAAGAAGGAGAGGAAGTAAGTGTTTTCGAACCCTAATTCGATTTTCACTTTCAATCTGTTAATTTCCATTTGCATGAATGAATGTCTAGTGTTTTTTTTATGTGTTTTGATGGAGGTTCGGTGTGATTATGTGTTGAACAGCTTGATTGTGTGTGTTGGTGGCTGTT
The DNA here is from genome assembly GCA_954870475.1 of Euphrasia confusa. Taxonomy (NCBI): domain Eukaryota; kingdom Viridiplantae; phylum Streptophyta; class Magnoliopsida; order Lamiales; family Orobanchaceae; genus Euphrasia; species Euphrasia confusa. The sequence continues at coordinate 11,184,112 of OX940951.1, read as the reverse complement.
CAGTGTCTTTATGTCCTGTTCAGTGTTGTATATGCCTGTTCAGTGTCTCTGCATGCCACCCAGTGCCATTGCATGGCCACTCAGCGTTGATTGTGTGTTTTTGGTGGCTGTTCAGTGTTAATATGTTCTGTTCAGTGTTGTACATGTCACTTAAGTGCCTCTGCATGCCACTCAGTGCCATTGCATGGCCACTCAGTTTTGATTGTGTGTTGTTGGTGTATGTTCAGTGTTAAAATGTTCTGTTCAGTGTTGTATATGCCTGTTCAGTGCCTCTTCATGCCATTCCAGTGCCTCTGCATGCCACAGTGTAATCAGTCCTTTTATGTGCCATTCAGTGCTTTGTGTGTGCATTCAGTGTACTCACATCAGTGTGTGTTTTGGTTTTCCAGGTATTATGAGCAGATGAGGTCTAACTTGCTCACCATCATCAGGACTTTTGATGATATCAAGGGCAGTATGAAAGTGAGCCACGATAACTATTTGGCGAAGACCCCGTTCTACCATCTGTTCAAGAGCATCAAGGATGAGAGGTTGAACATCTTCAACACCCGAAAAGAGCGACCTAAGAAGAAGAGGATTCCGTCCAGGGGTGAGCACATCCCGAGAGCCATGAAGTGTGGGAGGTGCGGACGTGTCGGCAATCACAACAAGAAAACGTGCACGGAGCCTATACAGTAGTTAGTTAGTAGGAGATGCACCCTCCTAGTAGGCCTTTTCTTATTGGGTTTTTTTGTTGTTTTTGACATGTTTCTGTGATCAGTGACACTGAGTGGGGTGAAAAGACACTGACTGTCAGTGACAGACACTGGTTGGCTCATAAACACCCTGACTGTCATTTATTAAAAAAAAAACACAGAATTTTAACATTATGTGATTTTGCTTTTGCTTAGTTTATGCTATTATAGTGTTTTTAATTGTTCTTGTGTTGTAATTTTTGCATTTGGTTGTTTTTTATTGTTGCAATTCAAGAAGTTTTCAACTGCTGACACTGAGTGGGCAAGATTAACACTGATGACAATGAAATACAGAATAAACACTGCTAACACTGAGTAGGCAATATTAACACTGAGTAGATGACAATTACATAGAAATATGAACAAAAAACATTTTTTTTTACAGAAACTAAACCCAAAACACAATCACAATCATGTTCATACATTTACAGAGAAAAAAAAAATACTTCTTGTTTTTTTCAACCAGAACTAAACAAACAACCCACAGGCCAAGAAGCGCACTACTTTTCCTTCATGGTCAGGATGGTTCGTATCACGTGAGCCTTGAATAATTGGAACTCTTCCGTCCGGAATGGACTCTTTCTTAAGAATTTTCTCCATGTGTAGTAGCATACGTACAAAGCACATTCATTCCTGGACACACACATAGGCGCAGAGGAGTTAAAGGGAAAAGAAAAAAAAAAACTCTGACACTGAATGCATAAATATAACACTGAGTGCATAAAATGAAACACAGAAACACTGAATGAGTTAATTATGCACTGAACTACTTACAGAGATGGGGCTTGCTGTGGGAGAGGCTTCACGGCTTCGATTTCATGTATCGGGAAACCAGACTTCCCCGCTTTCTCAAGCCTTTGGTCCACGTTGGTTTCTACCTTTTCCTTCCGAAACGTACGAAACAAACAGTTTATCAGTTATCATTAAAAAGGGAACATTTTTAAATATCGACTAAAAAACAGTACACGTACCAATTTCGCTGCATTCGCCATGTAATGGTCCTTCGATTTCGACCCCCTGGGTTGAATCGAGTTGTAGAATCGCCATTTCCGTTGGACGAAGTCGCAGACGAGCAGCGTCCAATGGTTTGGAGCTGCATTCTTTCTCAACCCAGGTGACACCATCGGGACATTATAATCCCTTCTCGCACGCACGGAATCATTTCTGTGATTTTTTCATACAATTTCTCGTGGTCAAGAGTTCCCAAGACAATGGAGGGTCTGCGAGAAAAAAAAAAAAAACAGAGTATAAGACAATGAACATGACACGAAAGACATTGACTAACACATAAAAACACTAACTGAACATGATAAGCACTGATCAACCATCATTAACACTGAACAGCCCTAACAGCACTGATCAACCATCATTAACACAAATACACTGAACATATACACACTGAGTAGCACATTAAAACACTGAACAACACACACAAACACTGAATCAACCATCAATAACACTGAACAGCACATACAAACACTGAGTAGCACATTAAAACACTGAACAGCAGATATAAACACTGATCAACCATGAATAACACTGAACAGCACATACAAACACTGACAACCCCTAACACACTGTATAACCACTAAAAACACTGAGTAGCACTGAATGCAACGAAAAAACACTAACATGTATATTAAAATCCGCACACAGTGCGTGCATGCTGAATCACACATTTAAGCACTGATTGGGTACGTGGATTCGAAATCACGTACCTGGATTCGAAATCGCCGGCAAGGAAGGCGGCGGCGTATCTGACATTTGAACTGTGCCAGAAACGGCGGCGGCGGCGATGAAATCGATCGATCGATCGTTGCCGATGGAGACGGACTGCATGAAATCGATTCTCCTTAGCGGCGGATAATTCAAGGTGCTCACCGGTGGCGACCTTCCCCCTCTCCTTAGCTTGAACGCGGCGGCGACGGCGATGAATTCCCTCGGCTCGGAATTGAATTTCAGCGGCATCGGAGGTGAGAGAGAGAGAGAGAGAGAGAGAGAGAGAGAGAGAGAGAGAGAGAGAGAGAGAGAGAGAGAGAGAGAGAGAGAGAGAGAGAGAGCAGAATGTTTTGGGAATTGAATGTGTCGTGAATGAATTTCCCCTCGGCTCGATTGTGAAGTTAATATGGAAGGGTAATTTCGTCTTTCCGGATACATTTTTTTGGCCTAATCGGAACATTTTGGCCTAATTGACACGAAAATTGGAGATTGGCCTTATTGCCGAAAAAATGCTGAAAATTGGCCTTATTGCCATTTTTCCCATTAAATTTAGGGAAAAATGGCAATAAGGCCATTTTTCAGCATTTTTTCGGCAATAAGGCTTTCGAGAAATTACGCGTGTCAATTAGGCCGCCTAAAATGTGCAAAGACGTCGTTGCCCTCGCATATATACACATTTGAACAAACGGGTTCCTCATTTATTTCTTTTCCCCGCACCGAAGTCACGAAACCCACGCCTCCTCTCCCTTTCTCTCGCTCCCGCTACAACACACAGAATACCAAGCTTTCGAAACCACCACCAACAACACGAAATCCTCTATCACTTTTCCTTCTCATCTCAAGCTAGCTTTTCGATTTTCATATGGCTCCGTCGAAGAAAACCGCCGCCGCGAAGAAAACCGCCGGGAAGAAATCGACTCCAACCGCCGCTGCTGCTTCCGACAACACTGAACGGAGGCTTGTTCAGTACACTCCGTCGAGTGAAGAGCAGGAGAGCCCTCAGCCTGCCGCCGGCGAGAAGAAGGAGAGGAAGTAAGTGTTTTCGAACCCTAATTCGATTTTCACTTTCAATCTGTTAATTTCCATTTGCATGAATGAATGTCTAGTGTTTTTTTTATGTGTTTTGATGGAGGTTCGGTGTGATTATGTGTTGAACAGCTTGATTGTGTGTGTTGGTGGCTGTTCAGTGTCTTTATGTCCTGTTCAGTGTTGTATATGCCTGTTCAGTGTCTCTGCATGCCACCCAGTGCCATTGCATGGCCACTCAGCGTTGATTGTGTGTTTTTGGTGGCTGTTCAGTGTTAATATGTTCTGTTCAGTGTTGTACATGTCACTTAAGTGCCTCTGCATGCCACTCAGTGCCATTGCATGGCCACTCAGTTTTGATTGTGTGTTGTTGGTGTATGTTCAGTGTTAAAATGTTCTGTTCAGTGTTGTATATGCCTGTTCAGTGCCTCTTCATGCCATTCCAGTGCCTCTGCATGCCACAGTGTAATCAGTCCTTTTATGTGCCATTCAGTGCTTTGTGTGTGCATTCAGTGTACTCACATCAGTGTGTGTTTTGGTTTTCCAGGTATTATGAGCAGATGAGGTCTAACTTGCTCACCATCATCAGGACTTTTGATGATATCAAGGGCAGTATGAAAGTGAGCCACGATAACTATTTGGCGAAGACCCCGTTCTACCATCTGTTCAAGAGCATCAAGGATGAGAGGTTGAACATCTTCAACACCCGAAAAGAGCGACCTAAGAAGAAGAGGATTCCGTCCAGGGGTGAGCACATCCCGAGAGCCATGAAGTGTGGGAGGTGCGGACGTGTCGGCAATCACAACAAGAAAACGTGCACGGAGCCTATACAGTAGTTAGTTAGTAGGAGATGCACCCTCCTAGTAGGCCTTTTCTTATTGGGTTTTTTTGTTGTTTTTGACATGTTTCTGTGATCAGTGACACTGAGTGGGGTGAAAAGACACTGACTGTCAGTGACAGACACTGGTTGGCTCATAAACACCCTGACTGTCATTTATTAAAAAAAACACACAGAATTTTAACATTATGTGATTTTGCTTTTGCTTAGTTTATGCTATTATAGTGTTTTTAATTGTTCTTGTGTTGTAATTTTTGCATTTGGTTGTTTTTTATTGTTGCAATTCAAGAAGTTTTCAACTGCTGACACTGAGTGGGCAAAATTAACACTGATGACAATGAAATACAGAATAAACACTGCTAACACTGAGTAGGCAATATTAACACTGAGTAGATGACAATTACATAGAAATATGAACAAAAAACATTTTTTTTTACAGAAACTAAACCCAAAACACAATCACAATCATGTTCATACATTTACAGAGAAAAAAAAAATACTTCTTGTTTTTTTCAACCAGAACTAAACAAACAACCCACAGGCCAAGAAGCGCACTACTTTTCCTTCATGGTCAGGATGGTTCGTATCACGTGAGCCTTGAATAATTGGAACTCTTCCGTCCGGAATGGACTCTTTCTTAAGAATTTTCTCCATGTGTAGTAGCATACGTACAAAGCACATTCATTCCTGGACACACACATAGGCGCAGAGGAGTTAAAGGGAAAAGAAAAAAAAAAAACTCTGACACTGAATGCATAAATATAACACTGAGTGCATAAAATGAAACACAGAAACACTGAATGAGTTAATTATGCACTGAACTACTTACAGAGATGGGGCTTGCTGTGGGAGAGGCTTCACGGCTTCGATTTCATGTATCGGGAAACCAGACTTCCCCGCTTTCTCAAGCCTTTGGTCCACGTTGGTTTCTACCTTTTCCTTCCGAAACGTACGAAACAAACAGTTTATCAGTTATCATTAAAAAGGGAACATTTTTAAATATCGACTAAAAAACAGTACACGTACCAATTTCGCTGCATTCGCCATGTAATGGTCCTTCGATTTCGACCCCCTGGGTTGAATCGAGTTGTAGAATCGCCATTTACGTTGGACGAAGTCGCAGACGAGCAGCGTCCAATGGTTTGGAGCTGCATTCTTTCTCAACCCAGGTGACACCATCGGGACATTATAATCCCTTCTCGCACGCACGGAATCATTTCTGTGATTTTTTCATACAATTTCTCGTGGTCAAGAGTTCCCAAGACAATGGAGGGTCTGCGAGAAAAAAAAAAAAACAGAGTATAAGACAATGAACATGACACGAAAGACATTGACTAACACATAAAAACACTAACTGAACATGATAAGCACTGATCAACCATCATTAACACTGAACAGCCCTAACAGCACTGATCAACCATCATTAACACAAATACACTGAACATATACACACTGAGTAGCACATTAAAACACTGAACAACACACACAAACACTGAATCAACCATCAATAACACTGAACATCACATACAAACACTGAGTAGCACATTAAAACACTGAACAGCAGATATAAACACTGATCAACCATGAATAACACTGAACAGCACATACAAACACTGACAACCCCTAACACACTGTATAACCACTAAAAACACTGAGTAGCACTGAATGCAACGAAAAAACACTAACATGTATATTAAAATCCGCACACAGTGCGTGCATGCTGAATCACACATTTAAGCACTGATTGGGTACGTGGATTCGAAATCACGTACCTGGATTCGAAATCGCCGGCAAGGAAGGCGGCGGCGTATCTGACATTTGAACTGTGCCAGAAACGGCGGCGGCGGCGATGAAATCGATCGATCGATCGTTGCCGATGGAGACGGACTGCATGAAATCGATTCTCCTTAGCGGCGGATAATTCAAGGTGCTCACCGGTGGCGACCTTCCCCCTCTCCTTAGCTTGAACGCGGCGGCGACGGCGATGAATTCCCTCGGCTCGGAATTGAATTTCAGCGGCATCGGAGGAGAGAGAGAGAGAGAGAGAGAGAGAGAGAGAGAGAGAGAGAGAGAGAGAGAGAGAGAGAGAGAGAGAGAGAGAGAGAGAGAGAGAGAGAGAGAGAGAGAGAGAGAGAGAGAGAGAGAGAGAGAGAGAGCAGAATGTTTTGGGAATTGAATGTGTCGTGAATGAATTTCCCCTCGGCTCGATTGTGAAGTTAATATGGAAGGGTAATTTCGTCTTTCCGGATACATTTTTTTGGCCTAATCGGAACATTTTGGCCTAATTGACACGAAAATTGGAGATTGGCCTTATTGCCGAAAAAATGCTGAAAATTGGCCTTATTGACATTTTTCCCATTAAATTTATTATTTAAGTAAGTATATTTTTAAAATTTCATAATATTTTTAAATAATTTATTTTTGTTTTCTAATTTGTCTTTAAAAATACTAATATTTCTATTTTGAAATATTAAATAAAGTCAAAATATCATTTAAATTGAATATAAAATAAGTTCAATATTATTTTACTTATTTAATAATGTATTAATGTATATTTAAAATAAAAAAATAAAATCAATTCAATATATATATATATATATATATATGTGAATGTGTATGTATATGTATGTATATTAATTATACAAAATTGTCGATTTTTATTTTATTTGATTTTTTTTGTTTTATAAGTCGGTAATATTATTATTTTATTAATTTTTTTTATTTAATTAGTTATTTTTATTTTTATTTAATATTTTGAGACGTCTCTCCCGTCTCGATCTTGACCCGAACCCAAATAGAATTGGGACGTGCGTGACGGATTTTTAAAATGCAAATCCCGTCCTATTTCGTCTCGAAAATTTATTTACGGGACGGGACGGGATTCTCCTAATCCCGTCTCATCCCGTCCCACGCCCACCCCTAACAGATAACGTACCGAAAATTTTTGTATACCGATTATCGATATGCCAAATTTCGGTATCGAAAAAATTTATACCGATATCGTACCGAACTTTCGATATAACAAAAAATATCGATATACCGAATCATATAAAATTTTTTATTATCGAATTATAACGAAAATATCGATATAACGACTATTATCAATATATCGGTATTTATACCAAAATATTAAAAAAATTATATATCGTAACGATAATTATCGATACGGTAATAGGGTACAGAAAATTTTAATATACTATTTTTTTTATATTTTTTTGATATTTTTCAGTACGATAAATTTGATATTTCGATATTTTTTTTCACTTTAGTCAAAAGGGAAAAGCATGCGTTGCGTGTGAACGACGTCGTTTGGGACGTGGACCCCACTTTGATGTCGATTTCACGTAGAATCCACGGGAATGTGGGCCCACCACCGCCGTTATTCTATTTGCAGATTTGCTTAGTGGACCACGTTATTATCCAATATTATTTTTTTTTTCATTCTTTCTTCTTATCAACTTCTAATTTTTTTTATTTTATACATTTTTTTAAATTTTGGGATGAAAGATATTATTACCACGAAATTATTTTTGCTATATTCGTGATTGCGTTGTTTAGATTTGGACGCCATTCAATTTTATAAAAATTAAACTAACTTATACCACGAAATTTTGTTCTAAAAATGAGTAAAATGACTGAAATATGCTTTACTGGGACGGGTGACCAAAAATTGGAACCAAAATTTATATCAAAAAGTCTTGTTATCAATTTATCACGAAAGGAAAAGGAGGGAGTAGGTTTTTAGTGCACCAATTCTAATTTCTAAGCAACACAAATGGACAACCACTAAAAGACTTATTTTAATAATTAGTTTTAAATAAAATAAAATATACTCCTACTACGTAATTCACAACACATTCTTTTAACTTAATTAATATCCACACTAAGAACAATAACAGAATAAAAACAAGAGCAAGTACATTATACATATTGTCAAAATAACCATAAACAGAGAAAATTCATGGACCTCACCAGCTTAAATCGACCAACTCGAAGAGAACCATTCCTCTTCAGTCTTCACGACGCCACTCACTAAAAAACCTCGGAAACTAGCGTTTTAAGGCCTTTTCAATTCTTCGCCAGTCATCTCCGAATCCGTTTTGCATCCGTCTCTCAGACCATTCAGTTGTAACAATCTAGCTTCCTGCAACAGCCAAAAGATAATCAGACTCAACTATATCACAATAACAGCGATATATATATAGTGCGCCGTGCTTACGAGCTGTATACTCTCTTGCTCATTTACTTCTGCCATGCGTTGAAAAAGCGACCTCCACCTGAACATCAGATCATACTCTGACTCAGAGAAGTATTCATCACTATGATTCCAGATACTCCTCTCGGCGGCTATGGTAGCTTCTTTCCGGCTCTTTCTCAACGCTAAGGAATTTTAATTAAAACCAACACACATGAATAAAACTCAAAATCAAGCAAATACTCAGTGAAAAGTGAAAACTGTTTACGACTCTCTCTCACCTGATAATCGAGCCTTGATGTCCTGGTAGTTTAGGTCCAACCATATATATGCAGCTAAAGTTTCGAAAATACAAAATGAAGCTTTCATCCTAAAACACAGAAACAATACACAGCGAAAAATAAACGGTGACAATGAAATCAAACTACCTTTCGTGCAAAAAGAGCAAGAGCAAGCCTTGATCGAATCCGAGTTCGTCCCACCATCACATTCATCTCCATTCTTCGATTCCTGAGAATCGGGTACACTCGGGAAGTCGACTGATCCGCACTGGCTCAACACCAGATCATGAGCTCCCTCACCGCTCAACTCGGTTCCTTCGATTCCCGATACCTCCTCTTTCTCCTCCGTTTTTTCCCTTCCGAACAAATTATCAGATGAAACACGGACGCGTTTGTGTAAATCTGTGCCGTAGAAATTGGGGGTTTTTTCTTCCTCGGAAAATTCCCTCTTACCCATACGATCGGCGAGGTCACCGGGAACGATCTTTGATTTATTTTCAGCAGCCATTAATTATTAGAAGAAACAAAATCACAATGGTGATACCTAATTTCTCAGAATCCTGATTCAGAAATTAAAAACCTAGGTTATTGATGATTTGGGGGAAATTCAATCGATACACGCACATAAACATTCATCCAAATATCCATTCCATAAACATAGTAAAAAGTGTAAACACACACACACACACACACACAGAGAACCGGAAATTAGAAAATCGGACTAACGGAAGAAGAAGAAGTTCGCCGTACTGACCTTGTTGTGGATGGACGCAGTTTTCTTCCGGTGTGGAAAATGAAGTAATTTCAGATTGATCGAGACGGAGAAGATAAGGAAATGAAATGAGTATGAAATGAGTTTGGGCGGCGGCAGAGGCCCCCGCGCATTTTCCCGCTCCTTTTTTAATTTCTGAAATTTGTGCGCCAATACAATAAATTTTGAGTGATAATTAGTAACTCACGTTTTTTAAATTGAATTAACTTTTAATTAGTACCAATCCGATTCGAACTTGTTCGTCGAGTTGATTATCCGATCGAACTAGCGTAAAGCATCGATTCATCTCGATCCGTGCTACTTATCCACAATTACTAGAATCATCGAGTCCGAGCCATTGTTCTCGGTGCTTCGAAGGAATTCACGCATCCTTTTAGTCAATATGATTGTGGCACCCGAGTCAAAAAAATAATAAGAGCAACAAATCAATAGCAAAAAGGATGTTCATGCATCCTTATGCAGATATCTTCCAAGTCAATGGAAAATCTCATTTGGGGTTTGATGGTTTTGTTTCAAAACTTTCAATCATAAGTCAAAAAATTAAAGATCAAAGGAGACGACAATTTACCCTAGTCAAAAAATCGAGTGACAAAATGATGACCAGATAGCTAAAAGAGATTCATGCATCCTTGGAATTCAAGGTACATGCATGAATGTTGTTCCAAGGATTCACGAAACCGCGCCTAATAAATACATACACCGCCACCATTTTTTTAGCATAACCCACCGATAGATATTCCTAGTGGCAGAGCACGAGATACGCGTGTTGAGAAATACGACAGAAGAGTTAGATAGAGAAAATATATTCCGATTTGGAAATTAGTTAGATTGAGAAATGAGCGCCGATTATGAGAACTCCGGTGTTGCGCACCCTCATTATTAGCACCCATTTCTCTATCTAACTAATTTTTATTTTTATTTCGGACGAATCTTAATTTCTCTATCTAACTCTTCGGCCTTATTTCTCATAGACGAGCCTTGTGTTTTAGTGCCGAGTATCAGTGCCAATGCAATATTGTCACACAAGGTACAAGTGTATCATGTGAATTGTTTTGTTTCACGTGTTGCTTCGGTTTTAAAAACATTAATCGAAAACTTTCTACTTTTTCATTGCAATTTGCAGGGAAGGATGTATGTGCTCAGAAAAAAAACGGCATTCCTCGACTCAATTTGTTTGGAAAAGAAAACAACCCATGTATTAAGTGTATTGCGAGTAAGCTTCTTCAGCAAGCAGCAGCCTGTGAAAATCAAACCACTTCATAGTACTTACCAAATGATGCTATCTCAAAATTTATGGGATCATAGTCCATGTTGAGGTAGGTTCCGAAACCATTCCACATTTGATCAGGACAACCGACCCACAAAATCCAGCAAATAATTTTAGTTCGAAAATGAAGTTAAGTGTATAAAACGTGACTCCAATCGAATGAAAAACGGGACGAGGAAGAAGAGTTGGCGAGTGAAATCTATCAACGACCCCTGGTAATTAATTGATAATTAATTTTTCTCATACGGTTAATTAAGGTGAATGGGATGATTCATTGATGACATCATCACGTCGATTTCACGCGGCTTGGCTTTGGTTGGACTTCAATTGTTGGTTCTTTTTTATGTTTATTATTATTAAGGAAATTATAATTACAAATTGTTTCTTCGGTTCTTTCACTGGTTTAAGGTTTAATCCACCTATATTGGCCTGGAATTGACGTAATCGTAAACCCTCAGCTGCGCGTCCCTGTATTTTCCCCTCAAGTAACCTTGAAAATTTATCTGTTCTCACGTCGATCCACAGTCTGAAATTGTGTATATTGTACTGTGATCTACCTAGTATGATATAGTGAAAGGTAGAGTACAATTACTTAACACAATTTGAGATTCTATAAAGTAAACTTGTATTGAACTCGTAATGGGTGGAACCACTTTACAAAACATCTACAAAATTCTAGCGAATCTTGTAGAAAGGTCACACGACCAAAAACTAAGTCTAGGTAGAACTAATCTAGCGATGAGTACTACTAAGACTAAATAGAGGGTACGACCGGAGCTTTCTAGCGAAGTCTCTCGGTCTACAATAATTCTCTCTCTAGAATATGTCTAATCAAAAGTGTAATGAATGAATTCCAACAACCCACTATTTATAGGCATCGATAAGTAGGGTTTTCGGAATTCACGCTTAATGGGCCAAGCCCATGACGGCCCAATGGAACAACCGAGCCCAAGGCATCTCGAGCGAATATTCCATTGTTCCGTACTTGATGAACGTAGCTCTACCCGCTGCCACACTAGCATGTGTTCGCGCTTCGAGCTTGTTGCATGCACAGTTAGTATACTTGGTATTTTCTTCTTTGACTTGAATTCTTCTAGCGAAGTCTTCTAGTCGTACCCGTGGCTGACTTCATTCCTTAGCAGTCATTCCCTCAGCCCCATGTCTATCTGTGCTTGCTCCGTGTCCATCAATGTGTTAGCACTGATTCAAGATCTTTATACAATAGAACTTGAACTCTCTTGTTGGTGGTGCAACAGTGAATTCGAGGACCACACTGGTATGCATAGAACCACGTGGGTCATTCACAATTGTGCACACAGAGAACTCCATGTTGTTTGTATCGCCAAGTCCGCTAGTCCAACACTGAGTACGCTTTGCATATCGTGGCTCCAGGAAGGGCCACTTGTATTTTCCAGTTAGCACTACTCGTACCTAGCAGACTTGTGTGAATTTAATCAATTAAAAACAAACAAACAATACATATGAAGTTACTACAAAACAATAGTGTATAGTTCAACGTAGTTCAAGCAAGAACAACATAGTTCTATGTTGAACTAGGAAGAACTACACACTAACAATCTCCCCCTTTTTGAGTCAACTTCATAAGTGGGGTTCGTAGAGCAACTCCCCCTCAAACTAGTATCAAACTCAAAAAGTAAACGTGTGACAAACATGCATATCATTAAATCATGCGAGCAGTGAAGCATAGAAGATAATCAATCATACGAATAAGTAGCAGAGATAGCAAAGTAAGATAACTCAAAATGATCAAAACAGAAAAACATGAGTATCAAAGCAGGGTAGAACAGAGTTATGAAAAACAACAGAAAATAAATATTGTTTATGGGTAGGGTAGAGATAGAAAACACTTGATGTGAAGAATTTAATCTTCATTTGCTCCTTCCTCGTCTGAGTCCAGAGTGGGTGTATGTTGGCGTAGATCACGAGTGTTGTCAGGATCAGAGAACTCTTCCTCTTCGTACTCCTGTTCTTCCTCGTCGTCCGTTGGCTCATCAATGATTCTTCTTTTGGATTTGACTGGCGCCTTGATGGCTAATTGCTTCCTGCGTTGACCCGTTCCCTTCTTCTTCTCTTTGATCGGTGAAAGCCGTAGAGGCCTGTTGCAATATTCCAGACTATCCTTGAACAACTCAGGATTAAGTAAGGATGCATCTTTGCCAGCTCTTGGTCCACGTTTCATAACTCTCTTGGGATCATTTTTGTCAACAAAAGTGACTTTGGGGAGCGCAGGGTCAGATACTTTGGATTTTGCAATCCCGGATTTAAGGTTCCCCGTAGACCCCCCTGTTTTTGGCTTTGCCGCAGCCCCATAGCCCGAAGAGCCAGCTCCCTTTGCTCTTTCTTTATTTTTCACTTCATCCACTTCCCTCACCGTACCATCACCTTCTTTCACCAAGTCACTATGCCCAAGGGCAGCTTCAGTTCTTCTTCTCTTACGCTCCGCGCGTAACACCTCTTCCTCATTCATTGGTTCATCATCATCATCCTGATCAACGTCCACCACTTCAACTTTCCGTTTTAGATTTTTCTTTTCTTTCTTATCGGCTGGACGGTCAGCAGCATTCCTTGAGGCCTCCATCTGTTCCTCAATAAGTTCATTCACAGCAGCCAAGCGTGCACGCAACACTTTCAGTGGTCCTAGATCTTCGTAGGACGACCCATCTCCCCCTAGACGGGCCGCTCTACGTGCCTTGTTATGCATATGACCACATAGCCCTGAACTCATATCAATTATATAGTTCAACCGTTCAAAGTCACGTAGAAGCGTGCTCGGCTGACACAAATAGAGCTCGTCCTCCGAAGAGTCCGCTTCATCAGACGAAGAGTCCAGTTCTTTTTGCAATAACCGCTGCGTACAACGGGAGGACTTGGAGTTGCCACGTTTTTGGTTTTGTTGTGGGAGCAGAGGAACAGCCGGACCAGCGTTGAACAGGGCACGATCGGCTTCAACATTTCCAAGTCTACGCCAAGGAAGATCTTTGACCTTGCTTTTGTGCTCATACGCAGAGTCAAAGCGAAAACAAATGATTTTGGTCATTGGTGCATCAGTCTTCCTGTACCTGAAGCCTTTACTTTGGAGAATGGTACTGATTAAGTGTGGGCATGGCAGCTTGGCACTTTGAATCTGAGTATCTGTCATTTCACCGTATGACTTGATTTTGTTAAACACAACCTGTCCAAGGTCCACCTGGATGCCACGGCTAAGTTTATACATGAGATGAAGGGCATCAGCATGTAGCACACCGGTGTTGGACGTAGGGATCCAATTGTTAGCAACCACACGGTTAAGATGAGAGAAAAAATGAGTGAGCTTGGAAATGGGCGGCTGGTCCGTAGAGACAAGACCACCAGTGAGAATAAAACCCATCAGCATACTGTCAGGGTGGTTCGTAGAGGGCTCCTCCCATGTGGCTTGAATCCGCGAACGGCGGAAAAGTTTGTTGATCGTACGGGGGCTGAAATCATACTCGGTGCCGCGAAGAATCACTTTCCCGTATGACCCAGAGCCAGGGGTTCCAAACGCCCGGTCTACGTGGGCGAAAAATACACGGTGGACAAACATACTGTAATCCACGTCGAAGTTAATCGAATCAGCCAAATGCATCTCACGCATGAAGGCCTCCAGTCCACGTTTGACCCACTTACTCTGCCCATAGTAGCGTTCAGAATTTACATCCTGTCCTTGCAAAAATTCATAGCGTATGGCCGCCAGTTCTGTGTGGAAATTATCAGAGTATCCAGGCCCAACAACCCGTGTTGGCGAGGCTCTTACAATTAAATTAGAGGCAACTTTTCGTTCCTCCTCCACGAACGGCGGCGTGGAATCACGTACAACCACAGTAGTATCAGTGGTTTGATGGACGGGGGACACAGTGGGAGAGACAGTGATAACAGGACTATCAGGAGTGGGTGTACGGGCAACGGGATGTTCAATTACTTGAGTCTGCGGTGAAAGAGCATGAGCTACAAGAGCGTTGGCTTCATCAAGCCGTTTCTGTTCCATGCGGGCTCTATGGTCAGCCGCTGCCTTATCAGATTTTTCCTTTTCCGCACGTATGCGTTGAGCATCCTCTTCCGCCTTTTTCCGTACCTCATTGGCAATACGGTCAGCCTCCTCTTGTTCTTTCTTCTTTCGTTCTTCCTCGGCTATACGTTCAGCCTCCTCCTGTTCCCTTCTTTTTCTTTCTTCCTCATCCTTCTTTCTTTGTTCTTCTTTGGCTCTACGTTCGTCCTCTTCTTGTTTCAGTTTTTCTAAACGTAGAGCCTCAAGTCTGTCTTCTTCCTCCTTTTTCTCCTTGGCTATACGTGCCAATTCTTTTTCAGCCAAAAACTTATTCCGTTTGTGTTCAGTTATAATCTTGCGTAGATCAGATATTTGAACCCCAATGGGCTCTGCCTTGGAGAAATCCTCCTCTTCGTCGAATTGTTTTTCTAGAACGACCAGCTGGGCGTTGAGTTCAACAATTTGGGCAGCGTAAAATTCAGGAGACTCAAAGGTTGACATTGTGAGTGATGCGTGTGATGGAAGGGAGTGGCGTAGGGAGAAGAGTAAAAATTCTGGGTAGATGATATGAATCTATGCGCAGAGAATAAGAACAGCTTGAAGATAGGGTTTTGCTCTCAAAAACACGTAGTGAAAGGTGTACTATGTGTTGGGTGTGAGGGGGTATTTATAGGGAAACTGTAGCGGTTCGAATTCTGTGGTCCAGACGTAGCCACGTGTACGGGATGTAGGTCAGCGTTGAGTGAGCATATAAAAATCACTGAGTGGGACGTAGCCCTATGACGAAGACGTGGAGATAGAGAATTGGTGTTATTGGGGGTATACCAGGGACGATCGTAGACCTGCAAGAGAACTCAAAAAGGAAATACGAATAACAACAGTGGGTTAGGGAAGAACAAGAAAAGATGTACAAAAATTTGTAATTGCAAAAACCCGTGAACAATAGACGTCCAAACGCAAAGGCGAGGAGTATTGGAGACATGGCCGAACGTTGACCAGGGAGGCTTCATTCAATGAAGCAAATCTGCACAGGTAATATTTACAAAACGAAGCACGCACACCACGGTTCCTTGTGGGTAGGACAACGAAACTTAGCACAAGGGCAGCAAAGAGTACAAAATACAAAGAGTAGCACGTGAGACAGACAGGTTATCATGAGAACTCAAAGTCATACACATAGAGCAGGTGTAATTACACATAGACCTACACAGAAATACCCAGATTTCAAAATTCACAAAAATTGTCTTAACCAACAAAGCCTACGGGAGCGCTTCAAGGTATAACAAGCATACTTCGGTTATCTGAAGAATTCTGCAAATAAAAATGAAATACAGTTAAAGGCATAGTAAGCACACACAAGGTTAACATACGTTCCACCACACAGTGAATCAAAATCGCTGGAAAGAACATTAAGTAGAGATACTGGAGGTAGAGTGACAGTGCTTTATGGACGGTATTGCTATTTTGGCCAGTTCAATGTGTAACCACGACCATTTCTTTAGCTTTTTCAAGCATAGAGCAGGCTTATTAGTACCCAATCAGAGGGGTGTTATAGATGGTGTTTCCTTAAGTATTTTTTTTGTTTTCACCATTATATGTATAAGGCCATGTCTTTTGCATTTGCCCGAAGACCAAGTCAGTCAAGACCCGATCCATCGAGGAAATCTTTAGGCCGACTTTTCCTGCTAGAACTCAAAAAGGAAATACGAATAACAACAGTGGGTTAGGGAAGAACAAGAAAAGATGTACAAAAATTTGTAATTGCAAAAACCCGTGAACAATAGACGGCCAAACGCAAAGGCGAGGAGTATTGGAGACATGGCCGAACGTTGACCAGGGAGGCTTCATTCAATGAAGCAAATCTGCACAGGTAATATTTACAAAACGAAGCACGCACACCACGGTTCCTTGTGGGTAGGACAACGAAACTTAGCACAAGGGCAGCAAAGAGTACAAAATACAAAGAGTAGCACGTGAGACAGACAGGTTATCATGAGAACTCAAAGTCATACACATAGAGCAGGTGTAATTACACATAGACCTACACAGAAATACCCAGATTTCAAAATTCACAAAAATTGTCTTAACCAACAAAGCCTACGGGAGCGCTTCAAGGTATAACAAGCATACTTCGGTTATCTGAAGAATTCTGCAAATAAAAATGAAATACAGTTAAAGGCATAGTAAGCACACACAAGGTTAACATACGTTCCACCACACAGTGAATCAAAATCGCTGGAAAGAACATTAAGTAGAGATACTGGAGGTAGAGTGACAGTGCTTTATGGACGGTATTGCTATTTTGGCCAGTTCAATGTGTAACCACGACCATTTCTTTAGCTTTTTCAAGCATAGAGCAGGCTTATTAGTACCCAATCAGAGGGGTGTTATAGATGGTGTTTCCTTAAGTATTTTTTTTGTTTTCACCATTATATGTATAAGGCCATGTCTTTTGCATTTGCCCGAAGACCAAGTCAGTCAAGACCCGATCCATCGAGGAAATCTTTAGGCCGACTTTTCCTGCTAGACATAGAGCAAACTAAGTTCACTCCAATGAATTGCTTATAGAGATATTTAAAGAACAGTATGTCCAAATACTACGTCACTTTGCAACTGTCAACTACAAACCTCACCTTGCTCTACCTCATGGTTCCATTGACAAAATAAACGGCTGTGGGTGGAGGTAGCCACTTGCGGCCTACTACCCTTCAAAACGCAGCCATGCAGAGAGAATTCCTTAGAAACAAAAATCTTTCCGAAGCAAGTGGTTTGGTGAAGAAGTCTGAGAGTTGTTTCTCGGTAGGAACATGTTCCATTACAACCTTACCCCGTTCAACCAAGTCTCGAATGAAATGATGTCGGATGTCAATGTGCTTGGTCTTTGAATGTTGTACTGGATTCTGACTTATCTTTATAGCACTTTCATTGTCACAGAACAAGGTTAGTGGTGTGCTCTCGATTTGATAATCCGCAAGCATTTGTTGTAGCCATAACAGCTGGGTGCAGCAGCTACCCGCAGCCACATATTCCGACTCCGCGGTAGAGAGGGCAATGCAATTTTGTTTCTTGCTGTGCCATGAGACCAAGTTGTTTCCCAATAGGCAGCACCCACCACTAGTGCTCTTTCTTTCATCATTGTCCCCCCCCCCCCCAATCAGCATCTGCAAAACCAACAAGATAAGAAGAAGTTTCTTTAGTATACCATAGGCCAAGGTTGGTAGACCCGGCAACATATCGAAGGATACGCTTTACGGCAGCAAGATGTTCTTCCTTAGGTTGTGCTTGGTAGCGGGCACAGAGGCACACACTATACATAATATCTGGTCGGGTGGCTGTGAGGTAGAGTAAGCTTCCAATGAGAGATCTGTAGGTGGAGATATCAACATCCTTGCCATTCTCTGCCTTGCTTAGCTTGTCAGTGGTAGCCATAGGAGTCTTCATATGTTTAGCATCTGCCATATCAAATTTCTTCAACATGTTGATAGCATACTTAGTTTGAGAAATGAAAATGCCATTGTGTCGTTGCGAGATCTGAAGGCCAAGAAAGTGACTTAGTTCTCCCTCCAAGCTCATTTGAAAAGATGAGGCCATTGCTTCAGTGAACTCTTTGACCAAACGGTCATGGGTGGCGCCAAACACAATGTCGTCCACATAGATTTGGGCAATAAGCATCTCAGTCTTGACAATCTTTATGAAGAGAGTAGTGTCGGCATTACCACGAGTGAAACCAAAGTTCAACAGAAACTCCGTCAAGCAGCTGTACCAAGCACGAGGTGCTTGCTTTAACCCATATAGTGCCTTGTGTAGAAGGTAGACATGGTCTGGTTTGTGGGGATCCACAAAGCCTTTGGGTTGTTCTACATAGGCCTCGTCATCCAATACTCCATTTAGAAAGGCTGCCTTGACATCCATCTGCCGTAGTGGAATATTTTTATAGCAAGCCACCGCAATAAGGAGTCTGATTGACTCTATGCGTGCCACCGGGGCAAAAGTTTCATCAAAGTCAATTCCCTCCACTTGGGTGTACCCTTGAGCAACTAAGCGTGCCTTGTTGCGCACTATTTGATTGAATTCATTTGTTTTGTTTTTATAGATCCACTTAGTGCCAATCACATTCACATTCTTGGGTCTGGGAACCAGAGACCACACTTTGTTCCGTTCGAACTCGTGTAGCTCTTCTTGCATCGCCGCAATCCAAAATTCATCATTGATGGCTTCCTTAATATTCTTGGGCTCAATTTCAGAGACAAAACTCATAATGCCCACATCGGGAGATAGGAAAGCCAAATTTGAAAGAGTGTTAGGATAGGTGGCGGGCAAGGTGGTGGTAGAGTGAGTAGATCGAGTGACTCTTTGATTTAGATCTCCTATCATTTGTCGATCCGGATGTCTCTTTCGAATGTATGCGGGTGGACCGGAGTTAGGGACCCCGGTGGAAGTAGATGCTCCAGTTGTACCCAGAACAGGGGTAGCAGAAGATTGAGCAGAATCCTCATCACCATTACCGGAGGAGGTAGAGTCACCAGAGTTGTGAGAGATAGAATTTTCAGGAGCTGGTAGGACCACTCCTTCGCCTTGGTTCACCTCCCCCTCAATCATAACATCCATCGGAGGTAGAACAGGATGTGAAACGCTTTGTGTCAAGGTAGACTTGGAAGGATGATCATGAAAATGATGTTCATCAAACTTGATATTAGTGGATTCTTGCACAGTCTTAGTTCTTAGGTTGAACACACGATAGGCATGACTGTTGAGGGCATAGCCAACAAAGATAGCTTTGTCCGACTTAGGATCAAACTTCTTCAAGGCATCACGATCATTCAAAATGTAGCAAATGCACCCATACACACGTAGATGAGCAACATTTGGTTTCTTGGAAGTTAACAACTCATATGCAGTGCATTGGGTTCCAGCACGAATGCTAATCCTATTAATCACATAGCAAGCAGCACTAAGTGCTTCAGCCCAAAACCCCTTTGCCATACCTGCAGACACCAACATCACCCTAGCCATCTCTTGCAATGTCCTGTTCTTCCTCTCCACAACACCATTTTGTTGAGGCGTCTTGGGGGCAGAGAATTCGTGATGAATTCCCTTGCGAGTGCAATACTCAACAAAAACATTATTTTGAAACTCTCCACCATGATCACTTCGAATTCGTTGGATTCTCTTGGCATGGGTAGTACGGATTTTCCGAGCAAGAGATCGAAAATTTTCAAATGCCTCATCCTTCGTACCAAGAAAATTCACCCAGGTAAACCTAGAGTAATCATCAACAATAACAAGTGTATACCACTTGTTCCCAAGACTTTGAACCTCCATAGGACCCATAAGATCCATATGTAATAGCTCGAAACACTCAGTAGTGCGGGTAAGGGTAGAGAGAGCAGGGTGTGGAGACCTTGTTTGCTTTCCCATGAGACAGTCTCCACACACTCTTTTATCAAACTTGGGCAAGCTCTCTATGCCTCTCACTGCTTTTATTTGAATTAACTTCTCAAGATTTCGAAGGCTAGTATGTCCAAGCCTTTGATGCCAGATATCTAAATCGTCATGGGTAGAGACATTAAGACAAGATTCACTGATGGCATAGCAGTTGTTCTTTGCTCTGGCAGCAGTGAGAATGCATTCCCCCTTTACGTTGTATACTTCACAACTTTCCTTGTTGAACTTCACATTTAGTTCATCATCGCACAATTGGCTTATGCTGATAAGGTTAGCACAAAGACCATCTACAAGCAAAACGTTCTTTAGTGCAGGTAGACCTTTTACATTTAGAGTACCACTGCCCATTATACTTCCCTTTGCTCCCCCTCCATAGGTAACGGGACCCCCAGAGTGTGGAACAAAATCAATAAGAGAGTCTTTGGTGCCGGTCATGTGTCGGGAGCACCCACTATCAAAATACCATGTCTCTTTTGTAGTGCCCTTAGCCACAGTGAATGCAACATTGCATTTTACTTCTTCTTCCCTCCTTCTCCAAACTTGTTTATTCTTTGTTGTCACTGGTGTGGGAAGAGCTGCTTTGACTTTCCACACTAGTTTAGCTTGACTATGGATAGGTTTCAAGATTGGTCTCCAAACTTGTCTCAACCTCACACCGTGCATATTTAAGTTATCAATACGCTTGTAGCAGAAAGGTTTGATATGTCCCTTCTTCCCACAATAATCACACACGTAGACTTTCTTATAATGGACAAGAGCATTTTTCTTCCTCTGAGTGGTAGAGCCGGACGACCCAGCTTTAGTAGAAGACGTAGAGGTAGGTTTCGATGTCTTGGATCGATTCGAGACATTTCGAGTGAAATTTTTCTTGTTGTAGGTAGACTCTGAGCTAATTATAGGTGTCAACGTGGACATAGAAGCAATTTTGGTTTGAGGATTCGTAGTAATGCGTTTGAGAATTTTCACATTCGAGGTAGAGGCCAAGTTTCCTTTGGATGTTCGAGCATCCTCCGGCTTAGCCATATTAGATTCAATGATAATTTTGTCAATACCACGCACAAATTTAGGACAAGTATTAAGAGAATCGGAGTAAACGGAATCAAAGGTTTCCTTAAAGCCAAGGCCAAAATGCTTGGTGTTCACACAGTTCAACATAGAGTCAAGTTTAGAAGTGCCAGTGTTAAGCTTTTTAAACAGACAATTTGCAACATCCAATTTGTCCTTTGCTTGATAAAGCTCCTTGGTGCGCATAGCATAGCCTTCCTCCATCTTGGCTAGAGAATCTCTGAGAAAGTCCTTCTCGGAGTCTTCCTTGTTGACAATAGCCTCCAGCTCCTTCACCTTCTTCAACGCCCTCTCCAGCTCCAGCATCACAACATCAAAGTCCTTCTTGTTCACCTTCTCAGCAGAGGGGGTAGAGGTGGTAACCTTCCCAGTCATACCTGCAATCACAGAGGTATAGCAAAAAATATTTTCATGAGTGGCCAAGTCAGCTTGGTCTACCTCATACTCTTCATCACTCTCACTGTCAATAGCACTTAAGAGTGCATTCACATTATTTGTCTCCACCATCTTTCCCTGCTCTTCCTCAGACGAGTACAAAGAGTCATCTCCATCAAACACCAAGTAGCTAACATCCATATTATTTTTCCGGTGTAGATTTGGGCACTCATTCTTCACATGACCCATCCCTTTGCACTCAAAGCACTTGATCTTGGACATGTCCTTGCCAGGGGTGCTGGCAACAAACCTACGGTTGGGGCTATACCCTTTAGAGCCAGCAGCAGGTGGAGTAGAGTAGGAATTTCCAGGGCTCATTTGGTTACGGAATTGTTTGAACCTTCTCTTCCTCTTGATGTCTTGGCGGACCAAGTAGCTAACCGAGTCTTGGAGAGCAGCAAACTTATCGGGATTGGGAGAGTTGAGAAGAGAAAGAGCTTCACTCTCATCGTCGGAGTCCTCAGCTAGAAAAGCATTCTGATCGGTAGACTGAGAGAGATATGTAGCTCCTGTGTTGTTCGAGGTAGAGCTGGAGCCACTCTGAGTGATAGCAAGTGCCTTCATTGAGTTTTCAAATGGAGTCATGGAGTAGGACTTGTCCTTCAACTTTAGATTCAACTCATAGTTCTTTAAGTGACTCATAATCTCGTTGTAGTCCCCAGAGAGACCAAGCTTGGTATCTTCCATAGTTGTCACTTTGACAGAGAACTTCTCTGTTACACCTCGAAGAACTTTAGTACAAATGAGTGGTGGGGGTATGGGATTAGACCTGTAAATGGAGCGGATTTTATTCAGATCCGCTCCAGATCCGTGACCTTTTAACGGATATGGATCTCAATATTTGACCCGTTTACCCGTTTTACGACCCGACCCGTTTACCCGTTTTATAAACGGATCGGATACGGATCAAGGCCGACCCGATCCGTTAATGACCCGACCCTCTAAAAAATATATATATATATTAATAAATTAATTATATTTTTATAACCTAAACAATTAAGAAGACGTTTAATTTCCCAATTTTTATTAAGGCTAATAATTATCAATACCAACACGACTCACACCATATCACTCTCATATAAGGTAAAGAAAAAACAAATATTTTCCATTCAATTTCCTCATCCGATAAGTAAGAGACTAAGAGTTAGAAATTTCTTTTTTTTTTTTCAATTTTAGAACGGGTCGAAAAAACCCGTTGGATACCCGTTGATCCGTCGGATACGGATTTGGATTGAGTTTTCGATGATCCGGCGGGTCACGGAGCGGGTACGAATCTAAAATTTAAATTATTAAACGGGTACGGATCGACACTGATCCGCTCCGGATCCGCCCCATTTACAGGTCTATATGGGATCTCCAAGTTCTTGGCATTCGCTGACGATAGCCATAATTTTGTTAAAGAAAGAGTCAAGGTCCTCATCTTCTCTCATCTCGAGTTTGTGGAAGGTAGTAGTAAGTCCTCTTAGCTTAGACCTTTTGATACTCTCACTTCCTTCGCACATTCTTTCCAATGTGTCCCACACATGCTTAGCAGATACAAGGTGCCTCACGACCGAAAACATATGAACGTCGATGAGATCGGTGATAATGTGGATGGCCTTCGAATTGAAAGTAGTGGCTTCATGTTCGGCAGTAGTCCACGTAGTTTCTTCCTTGATGCGCACATCACCATCTTCATCGGTGTAGGTTGGCGGACTCCATCCGTGTAGAACCGCAGCCCACACACGTGAGTCTACGTTCTTCAGCTTCAACCTTGTCTTGCTCTTCCAGTAGGAGTAGTTTGTCGAGTTGAGAATGACGGGTTTGAGGACGGTAAACGACTCCATGATAGAATCTCTTCCTAGGATCACACCGAAAGGGGTGAACTTGCTCTGATACCAATTGAAATTGTGTATATTGTACTGTGATCTACCTAGTATGATATAGTGAAGGGTAGAGTACAATTACTTAACACAATTTGAGATTCTATAAAGTAAACTTGTATTGAACTCGTAATGGGTGGAACCACTTTACAAAACATCTACAAAATTCTAGCGAATCTTGTAGAAAGGTCACACGACCAAAAACTAAGTCTAGGTAGAACTAATCTAGCGATGAGTACTACTAAGACTAAATAGAGGGTACGACCGGAGCTTTCTAGCGAAGTCTCTCGGTCTACAATAATTCTCTCTCTAGAATATGTCTAATCAAAAGTGTAATGAATGAATTCCAACAACCCACTATTTATAGGCATCGATAAGTAGGGTTTTCGGAATTCACGCTTAATGGGCCAAGCCCATGACGGCCCAATGGAACAACCGAGCCCAAGGCATCTCGAGCGAATATTCCATTGTTCCGTACTTGATGAACGTAGCTCTACCCGCTGCCACACTAGCATGTGTTCGCGCTTCGAGCTTGTTGCATGCACAGTTAGTATACTTGGTATTTTCTTCTTTGACTTGAATTCTTCTAGCGAAGTCTTCTAGTCGTACCCGTGGCTGACTTCATTCCTTAGCAGTCATTCCCTCAGCCCCATGTCTATCTGTGCTTGCTCCGTGTCCATCAATGTGTTAGCACTGATTCAAGATCTTTATACAATAGAACTTGAACTCTCTTGTTGGTGGTGCAACAGTGAATTCGAGGACCACACTGGTATGCATAGAACCACGTGGGTCATTCACAATTGTGCACACAGAGAACTCCATGTTGTTTGTATCGCCAAGTCCGCTAGTCCAACACTGAGTACGCTTTGCATATCGTGGCTCCAAGAAGGGCCACTTGTATTTTCCAGTTAGCACTACTCGTACCTAGCAGACTTGTGTGAATTTAATCAATTAAAAACAAACAAACAATACATATGAAGTTACTACAAAACAATAGTGTATAGTTCAACGTAGTTCAAGCAAGAACAACATAGTTCTATGTTGAACTAGGAAGAACTACACACTAACACAGTCTCCATCGCCGGCGGAGAAATCAGATGCATGGAGAGCAACCGGCGATTCGGAGTTCCTCAATTTTGACCGAGTCCGTTCATTTACACGTCAACTTTAGACCATGTTTATCGGGAGGGCGTGACGCGCCCTCCATTTTACTTCAAGACAAAATATTTAATATTTAATAATTAGTTATATCATATTTATTTATAGGTTCAATAAAACTAAAATATTATAAAAAAATTATTATATTCCACAAATTATTATTTTTTAATCTCTTTAACACAAAAAAAATATTATTTTTTAAATTTTGTAGTCAATAAAAACGTTAATTTTTTTATTAAAACCGCCTAAACCCTATTAATTCCCTTTTATTAAAACCGCCTAGACCCGATTAATTCCCGCTTAGGCCCGATTAAGTCCCGCCTAGCTGGTAGGCCCGATTTTTAAAACACTACTTACTCTTTCAATTGTAATCTTCTCTAATTATTTTTATTTTTTTTATTTAAGGAGTAAACCATGCATAGTGTATACAAAACACACAAATACAACTAAAGAAACTCAAATGAGACAAGGAGAAGGCCTCATTTCAAGAAAACAAATCGAAACATCAGTTGATAACAACATGGAAGAAGAAGGGGTAATATTATACTCTATAGGAATTAGGAAATACAAATCAAGTTGAGGAGGATCATATCAGTCATCGGCCTCGTTGTCCACATACTGCTCCATGACTTGCGCGCAGTTGGTCAAGGGCACTGTCGCTTTGCACGACAGGGGGTTGGCGAACCGCTGGTTACTGACCATGCCGTTGTTGCGGGTGAGGATCACCAGGGGCCGTTCTGAGCTGCTGGTTCTCGTTTCTAAGCACTCAGGGTGATAATCGATCAGCCCCACAGAACATCTATTTTGACCCTGGTCTACAGCATGAATCTCCATAACGTAATTTCCTCTGGGGTCAGTCTTCGTCACATTTGAGTAAGTGACAATCGAGGGGTCGTCCCTCTTTGTGCATAAGACTTCAACCTTGGCGCCTGCAAAATGATAACCAATTCTCGGTTAAATCATCGAGATCTACCCTAATTAAATTACATATAAACAATCCAGATCGCAATCAAATTCAAGCAGAATTAGGGTTTCATACTCGAAAAGGGAAAAGGAAAAAAAATCTAAAATCTCCAGATCTAACGCAATATCAACAATACGAATCGGATCGAGGTAGATCTGGACGGGAAGAATACTGACTGTACAAATCGAGTGAGTGCGCGTTCGTGAGAGATAGAGAGGGGTTTACCGACGAGTGCAGTCGAAGCGGTGGTCTGAAACTCAACCTGGCAATTGTCCAAGTAGGCACTTCCGTGGAGCACGAGCGGCTTCGCGGGGGCGGCAACAATGGAGGGTACAACACATAAAGCAAACAGTACGACCATCAATTTCGCCATTTTTTTTTCCTCTCTATTCCGAGCTTTGTTTCTGATATCTGTATCCGGTGCGATGAATCTGAGAGTGATGAGAGATGTTATATGGGGTTCTCTCGCGCGTGTGAGCTGGCAGTGGAGAGTCGCACCGGGACTTTGGCCATCTATGAAGGAAAGGGGAAAACGCGTAGTGTAACGCCGTTAATTTCGGTGTGGCGAGTGGGCCCCGCATCCTTCATTTTCACGCGGAGAGGATCACGGAATTATTAAATAAATAAATATTCTAATTTTATCTTTTTTAAATGTGTAATTATCATTTTTTTCTAAATAAATAAATTTAATATTCGAATCGCATCTAGTATTTTATTGGTAGCATTATGTATTAGAGCATCTCAAAGATTAAAAAAACCTATTTTGGAGTAAAGAAAATGCTCCAACTGATACCAAAACATAAACCTATTATTGGTTTATAAGTGGGACCCACACAAAAAATACTTATATTTACGTTTACCGTAAATTCAAACCAAAAACTTTTTGTTATTTATAAAATGATTATTTTTTTTTACAAATTAATAAAAATGAATTATCAATTATTTTTTAGTAACTTATTTAATATTTTTTGTAATGTAATTTTTTTAATAATCATATCATTAATAATTAAAATAAATTTTAATAAAAATATTTTTAATAATGAAATAAAAATACATATCATAATATAAAATATAATTAAATAATTAAATTATATAATTAATATTAAAAATAAAATAATAATAAACGAGATACTTAAAAAATGCTACCAATTACAAAAACCAAAATAATTAATAATTAGTTTTTCGTGTGTTTTAATGTAATTTTTTTAATAATTAATTAATATTTTATTTAGTATTATTTATATTTATTATGTTTGAAAATTTAAATTGAAAATAATATTAATTATATTTTTTAATGTAAAAAATTATAAAGTAAAATTTTAAATTTGTAAAGATATTGGTTATTTATATAAATAGTATAAATAATTATATAAGAATAATATTTAAAAAAATATTATTTTAAGTTAGAGTATTAGTTTCTCGGTTAGAGTGAAATTACTGTAAACGTAAACTTATTTTGAGTTCGGTTGGAGTCAAATTACTGTAAACTTAAAATAAAACTTATTTTTGAGATTAAGTTTTTGTGTTCGGTTGGAAATGACCTTAGTAGTTCTATTAAATAATAAAAACGAATAATGAATGTCGGTTCGGATGGTCATAATGGTCAAAGGGGCAGATGCATTTGACTTATTCAGTAAGAAATGGCGTGATTTAAAATTAATAATGTAGTGTAGTACAGTATTTGATAAGATTGCATATTTGTATTACAAAATTATACTCCCTAGTCCTTTGACTCCTTTTAATAACGGGACTTATCTTAAACGATACAGTAATCAACAATAATATACCTACTAAAAAACACTTCATTTGTTCCTGATATTTACTATGATAGTACAGGCGTACAGCAAATTATACATCTTAATAATATATAAATCCTGAATACTCCTACTCCCAATTAGCCAATAGGAACAACCAATTTTGCCAACTAGGATGAAATTGAATTCTAATTGTCCAATAATAATGCTCAATTTCACTTGCGTTCACACCCATTCTCAATCTTTTCTTATATTTTTTATTTTAAGAAAAAATTAAAATCAGAAATTGAAACATCATAATTAAATGTTCGGTCAATCATTCTTCAATTTCATTCCCTCATTTCCATATCTTTCTCTTCTCCTCCTCCTTTTCCATATCACAGAAATCTTCGTCTTCTCCATCCCCGATTAGGGTTCTACTCAAGGTTCGTTTTTTCTCCTTATATTCTTGCTCTTTATAATTTACATATTGTATCGAATTTTTTTTCCAGTTTCTTTATAATAATCGGTTCAAATACTTTTATTGCTTGATCTTTTTTCCAGAATTGATTCTTTAACTCCTCGCCTTCTCGATTAAGGGTTACTCTGAGAGGGTATGTTCTTTTGCATTTCCTGTGTTCTATGTTATTTTCTTCGATTTTTTTTTTTTCAGTTCCAAACAAAATTGAAGCTGTGAAGATTTCGCTGTGATTTTGATTTTATACAGGCTTTAGTTCTCATCTGCCATCGTTTCCCAATTCAAAATCGTTTTCAGGTAATAAAAATTATCCTCGGTTGAAATTAAATCAGTAAGTTCCTTAGTGTTTGTTCTTATTATTTGGTAATCATCCTTGATGCTGTCCCGATTTCTCTTTCATTTTTATTTTATACAGGCTGTAGTTCTCATCCGTCATCGTCTCCCAATTCAAAATCATTTTTAGGTAATACAAATTCTCCTCTGTTGAAATTCAATCAAAGATTTCCTTGGTGTTTGTTCTAATTATTTGGAAATTCTTGATGATCATCCATAACTACTCCTTTTCAGCTTTCAGATTTGTAATTACATGAATTTTTTGTAGTTCAACATATTTATTTTCTTTTTTGTCAGTTAAATGTATATGGTTTTGCTTTTAACCCTCTCATGTTCATTTGTCAATGTATGTGTATATGGATTTGCTTTTAACTCTCTCTTTTACTTATGGCAGATTTGTTATGGCCAATTATGACTCGGTATGTGATCTTAGCAGTAGCAAAGAAACATGGAGAGTTTGCGTTCGAATTTGCCGTAAATGGACAAGGAAGGGTTATGCTAAATTCCCGTTGTCTTTGGAAGTTGTTATGGTTGATCATCAGGTGGACTATTTTCCTATGTTACAAGTTTCCCAAATCATGTGTTTTGAATTTTGATATGTTATATTTATGCTGGTACTGATTTTTTTTTTTTTTTTGTTTGTGTTATTCTTCCTTTAGGGTGCTTTTATCCATGGGTCTGTGAATGCTGGAATGATAACACAATTTGATAATTTGATTATCGAGAATGAAATTTATGAATTGTCTAATTTCAAAGTTGAATTGGTTGACTGTAAGAATGCCGTATGTAGTAATCCGTTCAAGTTGAAGTTCACAGATGAGACCTCCATTGTTCCTCGAACCTTTGTCGGCTTCTCCAGCAGCATTTTCAATTTTAAAAGTTTTAAATCTATATTGTGTGAGGGTGAAATTGAAGAATCTTGCTCTTTGTTTGGTATGGTAGTTCATTTTGTTTTCTATTTTGATTTTCATTCGTTGCCTGAATCTTTCGTGAATCTTTTTTGGAACAGATGTGATTGGTCATGTGGTTTTTGTTTCCAGAGATGCTGGAACTGGTGATGTTCTGTTTATTTTGCAGGATTTGTGGTATTGTACTCTTTTTCATATACAGTTATTTTATATTATATTTACCCTTTCATACGTTTTCATCTCAACAATTTCATCTTTCTTCCATTTTCTGATTACAAAATTCAGTTATATCAGTGTTGGTTTCTTAATTAAGCCTCATTTTTCAAAGAAAGAGAGTATTTTTTTTAGAAGGGTATGAGTGGGATGTTAAATCAGCGAGTTGTTATCATTCAACTCTGTCAAGCCAAGTATTACAAAGGTTAGAGTTTATTTTTAAATTTTTAATTTTTCCTCATGACTGATTTTTTTAATTCTTCTAATTTGATGATATTTGTAGTAATATATTTCAGTAATGGCTGTATGTTGTTTGTAGGAGCTGTTGTTATCTATTCTTATCCTAAAGCTACCAAGATAATTTTCGGTTCGGATTCTGATCACGCTTCTAATTACATTATGAGGTTCTTATAATCTTCCTACTAATTTTTTAGTTAACACAATGTTTTTCTGTCTTTGATCATGTACACTAATTAAGTTTTGGTCTTCTATTTTTAGGTTGAACTATCGATACTATTGTCCAGTTTCAAGATTATCTCCTGATGGTGTTCTATCTATTCCTGATACTGTCTTGAGCCTTTCAAAGGTGGTTCGAGCTAGAGAGGTATTATAATCTTTGTAATATGCTCCTTTTTTGCAATTGAAATTCCCATTCTTCAAAAGTTCTAGCCTTATTAATCAGTTCTTTTTTATGTTTGTCGAAGCCTATGACTATTTGGAGTATTGGATGGATACGTGACATCGTGAATATCCATGATTGGTTCATCAGAGTTTGTGAAAACTGTAAATTCAATACCCAAGATGAACGTGGCAATGTTATTTGTCCTTGGTGCAATGAAAGTTCAACTTCAAACTTTAAATATAGAGTCATTGTGTCTGTTTCAAATGGAGTTTCTAATGTTAAGCTGTGCTTACTCGATAATGTTGTTGCTCAAATGGTTGGTATTACAGCTGCTGAAGCTATGAAGTCACGTCCTCAGGTTATGACTTAATAATTTTATATAAATGGAGTTTCTGTATTTGGGATTTTTGTTTCTATTTTTTGTTTTGTTGGTATTCTTTCTCAGGTTCCCTGTCCCTTTGTTGAAGCTGTTATTCCAACTTCAAGATCTCAGCCTTCCTTTCCTTCTGAAGTGCATTCTATTGTTGGGAAGGAATTCCTGTTCAAAATTAGAATTGCGTCGTGCCATGTTGATGGCCGTGAAAACATTTACGACGTAGAAGACTTTTCAGATGATGGACAGATGCTGAAGCTTCATAGAGTTCTTCTGCACAGAAATCATCTCCTTCTTACAGATGCTTCGAGTAGCAATCCTGTTGCTTTTCAGCAATGAATTTTCTGTTTTTTCAGTTCTTAAAAGTTTTTGAACAGCAGTTTTTCTATTGTGTTTTTGTTAATTCCTAGTCTTTTTGTTGAATTTATAGAACAGTTCTTCAGAGATTAATCCTTATCATTTCTGAATTATTTTGATCATTAATTGTACAGTAGAATTGAATTTAATCTTTCTATAATTTCTATTTGTTTCTTTCCATTCAAAATCCTTTTTCGATTGAATTCTTTATCTATCTGATTTTTTTTTTGAATTAGGAATTTCATTGGTTTTAATATCAGAATGATTAAGATAAGTTTAATATATAAAGTTAATAATAATACATTGTAGATATATTAGTAGTTTAACATATTAATAATTTTTTTTTTATGTTTAATTAATTAATTTCTTAATTATGATACATAGTGGTATAAGAAAAAATTATGTTAATTCATTTATTTAATTTCTATATATATATTGATTAATTCTGTAATTAATCCATAAAAAGCTTTTTTCATTTATTACCGAAACCCTAATTCCTTAAGAATCTCGCTCTTCAGATTCTCTTCCCAGATTTCATTATTTTCCTGTAGATTTTTCTATTCCATCCGCAGTTAATCGATTGAATTAAAACCATGTACAATTCTGTAAGTGAAATTTCCCCTGATTGTTTGGATCCAATTCTGTGTGTCAGGCTTCGCAGGGCTTGGCGTACATTCGGCCCCGACGGTCTAGCGGATTCTTTAGAACTTCTCTTAGTCGATAAACATGTCAGTTGTTATGATATTTCTTTTCTCAGTTATATGAACTATGTATTGTAAGATTTACTCTAATTTTTTTATTATATGATCTTAATATGTTTAATTTGTAGGAAGACACCATTCAAGCCTCTATATGTAAAAGATTAGCTTCAGATTATGATGTGCTGCTCAATGAAAATTCTATTTATGACTTGAGAGCTTTTGATGTAGTTCAGAAACCAAAATCCAATGAGATGACTGCCAGTGATTATGTCATCTATTTTGTTGATGGAACTTTATCAATTACAGGTCACTTATAAATTAATCATATTTCAAATGAAAATATATGATATCAATTAATTTATTTTTAATTTTTAATGTCAATCGCTTTTCTATTAAAATGACTAACCTAAAGTTTTAAAATGAAAATTTTTCTATATAAGTTTCTGTATACCTCGAAAGATTTTTTTCATTTCTATTTTATGTTTAAATTATTAATTATACATTTTGTTTGTAGGTTGGAGTTCCGATTATGTTGTTAAGAAATATCGATCACACAGCTGGATTATGTAACGGCACTCGATTGGTAATAACAAAATTGGGTACCTATGTTATTGAGGCGAAGGTCTTAGGAGGAGAGAAGCGAGATGAAATTGTTTACATTCCAAGGATGGCACTTACGCCTACAACGTCGAAATTGCCTTTTCGCTTTCAACGTCGCCAATTCCCTATTATGATATCTTATGCTATGACTATTAACAAAAGTCAGGGGCAATCTTTGTCAAAGGTTGGCATTCTGTTGAGAAAGCCGGTGTTCACCCACGGACAATTATATGTTGCAGTTTCTAGAGTGACTAACCGAGCAGGGTTAAAATTCTTAATATGTGATCAGAACGGTAACTTGACCAATAAAACTACAAATGTTGTGTACAAGGAGGTTTTTAGAAATTTGGATTGAGCATCAATAAAAAAAACTTTATTTTCTTTTATGTTTGTTAGTTATATTGTTTTTATAACATTTTAGATTGAACCTAATCATCTAAATTTTTTTCATACTTTAAATTTTGAATTTTCAATATAAACATAAATAGATTTTTTCAATTATTTTAACGTGTTTAGTAAAATTATGTTCAAAATAAATTCGGGCGAAGCTTTGAGTGTCACTCCCAGTGCAACGCACGGGCAGAAGGATCTAGTTGTTCTTAAAAGTACGATTCTAATTGTACAATTAGTATTATATCTCCATATATTTATTAATAAATATTCATTGCGTATATGCTAATATATTCATTAGTATACTATTTTAATTGTACACTCAATATTATATCTTCATATATTTATTGATAAATATCCATTGCGTATATACTAATATATTCATTAGTATGTTAATTTAAGGTTTATAATAATTGTTTTTTGAAATGAAAATTTCTTAATTATTAAATGATAATTTTATTGAGCTTTTATATTTTAAAAGGTGGGAGTACGATTATATTTGTACTCCCGATAGTATGATATAGGTATTGAGTAGTACTATTTTTCTTAAATACTAAGGAAAAATGTCAATAAATGTAGAACTCATGAAATTGTTGTAGGGATCGGATTATGGAGATGGAATGAAAAAAACGAAAACGAGGCTCGTGTTCAACACGATCTCCTTAAAACAAAATTCGACCTCTACCGATCGTTTGTTTCCCAGGATACAACGTTTTCACGCAACTACGTTGCACGTCGAACCGAGATATTGCCCGAGATATTTACCGGAGGACCAAGGAAAGCTAAGCAAAAGAAAAAAACAAAATGTGCTGGAATATGTCTGTATAAACTCGATTCTTTTTCGGTGTCTTTTGCATGCACAAAGAGCTGCAATATATAGGAAAAGTTGGACGAGAAGGGTTGATGAATTTAGACGTGTTGACCGCAACGTCTAAGCATTCATCACTCACCATCATTGTGATTAAACACAATTAATTCTTATGTTTAAAATTCAAAATGTAACCTCCATTAATAATGAATAATATTGAATATTATTATTATTATTATTATTATTATTATTATTATTATTATTATTGTAAAATAAATAATTAATAATATTTTATTATTATTGTATTAGAATATGCAAAATGTTGGCTCGTACGTCAATTCAAAGTGTTAGTAGGATACTCTCTCTTATACACTTACTCAATTTTGCATATTTTTCCAATGTGAGATACACATGATCCCTTTAGAATTGTCTTTCAATTCACAATTTTGTTACAAGTTTGAAAATTATTTTGTCATTCATTTCTACTCCGATTTGAGCAAATAAGATATCGAATCGAAGCTCTTTTCAATCTCTATATTTTCCAACAATTGTTTATTTTTTGAAAAGAAAATAGTTAAAAACGAACCGAGCAGTTCGCGAGCTCGAGTCAACCATTAATTTATATGAGCCAAACTCAAACACCATTTATGAAGAATCGAGAGAGCCCCTAGTATACATAAAATTTTAATTAAATATATTTAATATGTGTATATATATCGAGAGTTGAGTTTTTCGAACAATTCGAGTCGAATCAAGTCGAGCTCTAGCAATACGAGTTGAGTCACTCGAACAAGTTGGAGTTGCACTAATCGAGAGAGCAAAAGTCGAACGACTCGGTCGAACCAAACTCGAGAATGAAAAGAATTTCGCGGGTCGAGCTTGAGCCTGATAATTTTTTCCCCGAGTGATAAGCTCAAAGCTCGACTAGTTTCCAGCAAGTAAATTTAAGATCTTGAATTGTATATGCAAATTATTGAGACATGACGTGTAATTGTACTATATTTTGAGACATTTGGATTTTAAAACACAGTTGTTATTACAAACTAATTTAAGATATATTACTATTTAAATTATCATTTAAAATTTCATTTTTTTTTTAATTAAATTAGAAACTCTAATTTTGTTTATCGATCCTGCATAACTTTCCTAAAATCTTCAATTATTATCCTTCGATAGGGTTATCCTTTACCTTACCCACCGAATCTTTTTTATTAACGGTAATTAGAGCTCCAAATATTAAGGCTTGTTCACTTTAATTAGAATTTTTCTAATTTTATCCATTAATATTTAAACGAATAACTTATCACAACTAAGTATAGTACACCTCTTATCTCAACGCAATTTTTTGCCTAAATGTTGTCTGTCGATTACCATATACTCCGTATATCATATGTTTCATAAAGATAACACAATGTAGTATTTGGTTTCCTTTTCATATGTTGTGTCATCTATTTGAAGAAATCGTTACTAGTCGTAATCAGCAAGAAAGACGATAAGATTAAGTTTCATTCGATTATTCGGACAGTAGAGTAGCTATAATTAATTTTCATTAAAAGGTAAAACCCAAAATCATTTTATTTTAAGTGTGTGAATAATATTAGGAGACAAGAATGGAGTAATTATGTATTAATATTTGAACGTACAAAGTTCTTCAAAAGGGAGAAAACCAATTAAGTTAGTAAGAGCAACTCAAGGAAAGATAAATGACGCTGACGTGGACATATCACATAACGCGCATCTCAATCCGACGGCTAAGATTAAATCTCCCAAATCCTTTTTAACCCCCCACACACACTCGCACTCTCCATTGTCAAAAAAAATACTAACAACAATAACAAAAAAAAAAATGACGCTGGGAAAACGTGGTCGGAAAGCTGCCGGAGCCACCTCCGAGGCGGAGGCGCGCCATCTCCCGCCGGTCACAATGACCGTCGAGACGGGCGGCTTCGCGTGGAGCTGCGCCCTCTGCCGCCGACCGCTGCCCGTCGGGGTCGACGTTTACATATATAGGTACAATATTATTTAATTAATATGTTTTCGATTTTTTGTTTTATATATTATAAATAAGTACGATAATGTTTGTTTCATCCGACAGAGGCGACACCGCATTTTGCAGCCCGGAGTGTCGGGAGCACCGGATGAACTCCGACGAGAGAAACGAAAGCCGGCAGAAACAGCCGGCAGCCGGAGGTGGCGGCTGCCGCCGGTAAAATTATGTAGTGGGATTTGTGCATGGAGCGGGATTTGTGTAATTAAATAATGTAAAAAATATGTAATTAATTTTAATTTTTTTTGTATATAATTGCATCCAAGCCCTCGAACTTTCACGATTTTGTACAAACGCCCCCGATAAACATTCACGGTACGTCTTTTGGCCCCCTCTCATCGAAGTAGCGATTTCGAATGCTTCAAGAAGTTGTTGAGAGGCTGACTTTTGGTGTAGGAAAATATACTCTTCACTCTATCCGTCATCTGTTACATTTTATGAAACAAGCAACGTGTGATGGGTTAATTACAATTTGACCCCTGAGGTTTAGTTTATTTGCAAAAGAGCTCATTTTGTCTATAAATGGGAAAACTTGCTATAAATAGAAACCTTTCCGAGGCTTTCTCTTGCGTAAGGCACCGGCCTCTGATGAGAAGTGGACGGAGGCGATTTTCGGCTTCGTTCTTCCCTGCCGTTTGGTGATCTCCCTCCGAACGAGCTACTATCGGGACTAGTCGATTGCTGTGAGAATATATCACATTGATGATTAATGTCATTCTTCGAAATGCAAATAAATGTAAGGGTGTGCTTGTGATCTTAAGAAATCTTAGGGGTAGTTTTGCAAATAAAGAAAATTAGATTGGAATAACTTACAAGTAAGCTTCTGCTTCTTGTGGTTACAGTTGGACCATTCTGCCATAGCCCATTTAGGGCATTTGGTGGCAGGCTTGATTCCTATAATCCAATTAAGCCCATTAGTAAAAGCCCATATATCTTCAATTAAATTGTGAAAATTTATAAGATTAAATAAATATTAGATAATAAATTATATATAATTATTTACCAAAAGAAGTACAGTTGCACAATGCTTCAAAACTTCCAAATTCATTCTTACATCTTCCAAGCTCCTAATCATCATAAACAATAATATTATTGCATTTTTTCTATTATTGTATTAATAAAAAATAATTTAAAAAAATGATATGTATATTTTTGATTCATTATTTAACAATAACTTTATACAGTACCTATGTTTTTGCTGCCCAAGACCAAAATAATCTGCCAATGTTGCCATCTAAACCAACAAAAATAAAATCAATAAGAAAATAAAACATTTTATTTGATTATCAATATATAATATTTGAAATTAATTAAATATGACAAACCTTCATATTCCCAGCCCTCCTTCCAAATTTCTGAGTTAGCACTCCCAAAGAATCTATGATCCCAGCCGGAGTCGGGCCGGGCCGATTAATAAGCGCAAACGCCTCTTTAATCCGAACGCAATCGAACCGTTGGATATTATGGCCGGCCCACACCCTTCCATCGAGCACGTCGAAAATCTCATCAGCAACTTCCTCGAACGAAGGCGCATTGACTATGGCCCCGCGGGTTATCCCGTGGGACCGGCTGGATTTCACGGGCACAACCGACAAGTCGTGAGGCCTGATCAGGGTGCAATAGCTCTTGAGCTCGACTAGCTTTCTCGGACAAACAACGATCGCCCCGAATTCAAGGACGCAGAATTTTTGTCCGATTTTGCTAGGGACCGTAGTTTCTAAATCGAAGAACACGATTTCAGAGATAGTCATTTCAAAAGGAAAAAAATCGTTTTGATTTAGTGTATATGAAGGTTTGTGAGAATAGATGAGTTTGGTGAACATCTTTGTTAGGGTTTATATGTATAAATGGAGGGGGTGAACATTATTATTATAAGAGATAAATTTAAATTATGGCATAAGAATATTCTTTAATTTGGCATGCATGCATAGGAGGTGGATTGTTTTGTAATTCAAGTTATATATGATGTTTCCTTGTCAAGGAAATTAAAGACACCCTAGCTATCTGTTCGTTGAATCGAACGAATTGAACGAAATCGATTTATCACAAATCGATAAAAGATTCATAACAATATGTATATATAGTTGTTTAATGAATTTAAAAATGATAATTATATATTGAAAACTCTGGAAAATTTTATCTTTTGTATAATTAAATTTAATTTTAATTCGGTTAAATAAAAATTTTTGTTTTGTTTGTACGTTACTATAATTTTTGGTTTGTAGATTCTTGGGAAAGTGAAGTAATTCAAGAAAAGTGTGGTTAACACAAAAATAGGGTTTTATAAGCACACGTTAACTCCTTCTGACTTGCTGTGTTGGGCCACCATTTTATTATTTACTAGTATTATTTTTACATTCAAATAATTACTAATATTTAAATATATACTGTATTCATATAAATTTTGGACTTTATGTGTTTGAAAAAAGTCCTAATGGCATTTCTGTCCATCACTTGAAGAATCTTTTACCCAAGGACTAACTATTTCCAAAGGAGGATAGAAAAAGCCTCTATATTTCATTATTCATTCATTAATTTATAGTAATATTAATTAAATTGTTTCTCGATCTCACATTTTTAAAAAATATTTTTTATATTTCACATATATTTTAGTAATAAGTTTATAATTAAATAATTTATTGAGAATTCTCGTTGCAGATAGTGTAAACGTCATACACACTGCCAAAAGCGAAAAAGTATTAAAACAAAAATTCAAGTGAATCAAATTCAAATAATTACTTGATTTTTATAAAAACGTATTCCCTCACACTTTCCATCTTGTGAATACGATAATAATGATAAAAAAATCCAAGTACAACGAGTTTGGATTCGAACAATAATACAAAAAACTTAATTTTTTTTTTCTTTCAAAATCACCCCATGTAAAAAGAAGAAGGAACGATGTATATCCCGTATCTATGGCCATTAAAGGAGAGCTTATCCCCATTTCAAATTGACCCAAGCTATAACCAAACACAACCCCAAAGTGTCAATTAAATACAATGAAGTAATTCATGACTTTCTATCCCAAGACCTTTAGAATCTGCAGCAATGGATTTGCAAAAATAACTACCTTCATTATTGCCCAACGGCTTATTTCAAGGTCATGTTTGGCACAATACTTGTGTATAGTTTCCAACAATTTTCTCGTTTTAATGTCTACAATAAAAAAAAAAAAGTACCTAATTAAGTCTCAACGTGACATGATATATAAATAAGGAGTCGATTGTTGTCTAAACATCGGTCGATTTTTCTAGTTAGACCTAACACATTCTAACATCGACTAGTCGACGAAAGTTACAAAGTCGTGAAAAACAAATAGATTCTATGTAATAAGTTCCAAACATGACCTTATAAAATATGTGCAATATGAATAATAGTAATAATAATAATTAGCATTCCTTTTTTTTTTTTACATAATATATATAACATAAGAAAAGAGATTCTCAATAATAACTAGGTGATTAATGTGTGAATGTAAAGCGCGTGCAATACGCGTGTAAGATAAAAACAAATTCTTATTACCTCTCAAAGTCTTTGTAGGAAATATAAAAAGCCCTCCTCTCCTCTTATGTTGTGTGTTTTCACCAAATATCATTTGTACTCAAAACAATTGAAATATTTTCTTGCTGCTTTTCAATTCTCACCTTGAGCACAAACAAGAAAGAAAGAAAGAACAAAAATGGGTCGTAAAATCGACATGAAAAAGATCGAGGACATAACAAGGTGTCAAGTAACATTTTCGAAGCGTCGAAGCAGTGTGATGAAAAAGGCCAACGAAGTTTCCGTGTGTTGCGATGTTGATGTTGCGTTTGTCGCGTTTTCTCCATCCGGTCGCATCAGCAAGTTTTGTAACCAAAAGAGGTTCGTTTTATATATTTATATATGTGTTTTATTTATTTGAATACATAAAAAGCCCTCCTCTCCTCTTATGTTGTGTGTTTTCACCAAATATCATTTGTACTCAAAACAATTGAAATAATTTCTATGAAGAAATTAATTAAATTAAATGTTCGATTATTCATTTCGCTTCGCAGGATTGAAGATGTGTTTCGTCGTTACATCGATCTACCGGCTGACCAGAGATTGAAGTAAATCTATTCATTTCATCAATGATCTCTTGTTTTTGTTTTTCAATTATTTTAAAATTAAAGCCTTAATATATTTGGTGTTTTTGATGATGGTGATTTTGTGACAGCCATATAAGTAATGTTCAGGTGTGTTTTCTTTATTTTTCATAGATTTAATTATTATTCTCAAATTAATTAATTTTTTAAATTAATTAATTGTTTTATTATTTTTTGTTTTTTTAAGGAAAAAATGGAGAAGCTGATGCAGCTTGGCCATATCAATGGAGACATCAGCAAGCTTCAATATCTAGACAAACAGTTAGTTCTCTTTTGTTCATTTCTTCATTCTGCATATACATTCAAGGGGACAAATAATTTCATCTAATTTAACCTAAAGCAAAAAAAAAATCTTCGGTTTGTCGCTTAGTTAACGATAAATTTGTCGCACTCGACACATTCGATATGTTCCTTTTAATGGTAAAAAATCTTCCGGTTTGTCGTGTAGTCAACTCTAAATTTGTCGTAACACTCGTACATTTGATACGTATTAATGATTAATTTGTTTGTGTCGCGCATCGATCTCAACTTCATCCGATGCCAGAATTGAGGTACGTATATTCATACAATCTCTCTCTCGTTACCTTATTTTACGACACCCCTTGTTCGATTTTTGTCGTTATACATAATTAACTAAAATCTTCATCGTGTCTCATCAGAATCTCGAGCTTCAGATCAAGAAGAGTAGTCTAGAGTTGCAGATCACTGAAACTGATCTCAGGTAAAACTATCATAGAAACTACACATGTTATATGTCATTTTTTTTATAATTTAAAAAACCAAACTAATATCTAACATATACACATGTAGGGATTATGAACTTGGGCCAGAACAAGAACCTTCTCTGCATCAACTCTCTTGGTGTGAGAGGAACCTGCAGCATTCCCTAGAGAAAGTCGTCACGAGAAAAGTGGGCCCGCTCGAACGAACATCTCTATAACTAATTTACTACTAAATGTTTATGTTTCTTGTTAATAAAAATCTGATCTTTTTCATTCAGAGTGCTCTGGCTGTTAAAGCATCTGCCTCCTACAAGCAGTCGAGCGAGAATGCGAATGATCAAATGGGATTGGAGAGATCGAACCTCAACGAAAACCAAGCAGTGAACCCTTTCACAGGCCAAATCTTGATGCAACTCGACCCTTGGATAAGTCCATACACCTCGAGAATCCGCGAGAGCATATTTCAGGATCTGTTTGACCACACAAAGTACGACAAGTCCGGTCAGCAGTCGAACGCGGTTGACTTTCCGATTCTCGACTCTCAGAACATGTTGGATTCAGAGGTGATGCTTGCTCCTAATGATCATCATCAGCCCTTCCTCATGAATGCCGAAGCCTGGAACAACCCCTCTTCAGTACCTATGATTATGATCGATTCCCAGAGCTCGGATTTGAATTCGACGACTCGGTACTTTAGTAATGTCGAGGAGCAGGAGCTCGACCCGAAGCTGAACATGGATTACTGGAACAGCGGCTTCAATGGCAACATCGGGAAGACTAGGATCGACGACTTGGGCGAAGGGGATTACTCGGAGGCTCCTTATTATGTCCCTCGACCGAAGGAGGCTCGGGAGGAGCCGAAGTTCGACAAGTTTTTCCAAGAGGTGAGTAATCGTTCTTACTTTTTCATTTAAAAAGACATATATACCCTTACTTTTTCACTGCTTGCTTTATCGATTTAAAAATACATTTTTACCCTTAACTCGTGTTTAACTCGACAGGTTACTGTTGGAGATGGGGTTGCCTCGACTTCAGAAGCGGTCAAGAAGAAGAAGAAAAGGAAGGACAGCTTGAGCGAGTGGGACGACTTGCTGCTCGATGAGAACCTCAACTTTCAAGAGATATTCCCCGAAAACAACGAGAAGGAGCAGGACTGATTTCATGGGTCGTTCGAAGGTCTTCGTTATTAATTTGAACTTTCCGGTTTTTCGACATTAATTTCGCTTTGAACGATACAATATATGTATTGCATTGAACCGAAAGCGATAAAAATCGAATCTTTATTATCATTATTATATCATGGAGCGATAAAAATCGAATCTTTATTATGATTATTATTACATCATGGAGCAAGCGTTCGGGTTCTCGTCGCTGAACATGTCAGCGACGTCGAACGAGCCCTCGTCGAGAACTTTCCGGACGAATCCGGGTGGGGCCTTCTTGTCGTAAGCTCCCGGAGCGTACGGGCGGGCCACGAGGTTGTAGGGAATGTAGGGCCACATCTCGGCACTCTTCTTTCCGGTCGAACGGGCTTTCTTTAGCACCTTCTTTGGGTCGACATATCCTGTTACTGTCACCTTGTGTTGATTCCGGTTTATCTCGACCGATTTTACCCCTACAATAAAAAAAATCATCGATCGGTTTCGGTTTTTTATCAATCGAGAAAAGAAATTGAAATCGAAGGTGATTGAGTACCGCTTAAAGAAGACAAGGCATTCTTGATTTTGAACTCACAGCCATCACAATCCATCTTGATCTTGAGGTTGACCGTTTGAATGTGCTTTGACTTCTTCGTTTTTATGCGCGAATGTCGATTACTTATCGCCTCGGATATGTACTCCAATGTACCTCTTACACCCATAATTGAGATATGCAGCAGGGGATTTAAGCTCTTATGAGTTAGAGTATATGATCATATATACTATAACTAAAAAACTGAATTTTGAAAAATTTCATAATGTAGTCCTTGTACTTGTTGGTTATTACATAGGGGTCCCCAAACAAGATCTTAGGTTTCTATTTTAAGAAATTCTGTTTCTCAAAAGATAAAATGTCAACATGTATGTCATCATTTTTGTGTTCGTTTGGATTGAATGGGTTCGGTGCACGTGGGAGAGGGCGGAGACGAGGGTCGAATGAATAACGTGCAATCACATAGTCGTTGAAGTTGATGTGTTGTGATGTTCACTCGTAAGTTGTTTCTCTCAAAGTGAATCGACTCGAGTCTCCCGTCTTCGATTGTTATCGGGCTTATCATATGGGCTTAGAGCCCACTCTTCTCATTTTGGGCTTTCGAAAAGCTAGGGCCCAAAAAAAAAACTATGAATCAAAATATGGCTGGCCCAAAGGGGTAAAAGAGTATATTACCATGAAACGAGGCAGAGAAGGGGTATTTTGGTCATTTACTAGCCCGGTCATTCATATCTCCATCTCTCCATTAAATACCGACCTGCTATTTCTCTCTCTCTTTTTCCCCATAGACGAAAAACCTAAAAATTGATTTTGTTGCCCCCAAAATTTCTTGATTTGTAGTTTCATTTTATTTTTTGCGTTTCTTTTTGTTATTGTTTTTTAATTTCTGTGATATATCGTTTCATTTCCCTCTGATAACTGTTTTGTGCTGTATGAAACTAGGGTTTTGTACGCGTCCGCACCTTATTTCCTCGTAAAGTGTGGGCTCCATCGGTTATCCGCTCCGTGGCTGCAGAAAATTTTCATCAACTGGTGAGTTCTGTTTCTTTACATTTCACAGCAGCGCATTTTGGGTATGTTCTTATCTAGTCAGTTCCGAGGTTTTCGTTGGTTTCCATGGAATTTGGGGGAATAAAAATTTGGGTTTTTTCTGCAGTTGTGTTTGATAATGTGTAAATCTGTGCGATTTTTTTATGTGTTTCTCGGTGAGCTATATGGAGTTGGAGTCATGAAAATGATGTTATGTTGTTTACATAAATCTACAAGATTCTTGCTTGTCAAGAGCTCTTTTGTTATTTGACTATTGGGTCAACTTGTTCGTCTTTCTGTCTAGCAAGCTAATTGTCGAAACGGTTGCATATGTCGATGCGAATGGAAAATACCTACTGGGCTGTTACTTGCAGTGTATCACTGAGGAGGAAATGTGTTAATTGACATCTTGTTTGTTGCATGGATTTTACTACATGCTCTGAACTTGTATTATGTTAATGTATTTCCATGAAATGATATTTTATTGTTGTTTCTAGGTAAGATTTTAATAAAGGGGTAATTTGGAATATACGAGAAGATGTCATCACCATACGTCAAACTTGGCAATAAATCACTGGAACAGTGGAGGGTCACTGAGCTGAGGGAAGAACTCAAGAAGCGTAAACTGACTACTAAGGGGTTGAAAGAAGATCTGATCAAGCGTCTGGATGAAGCCGTTCGCAATGAGCTGGAAATCTCCAAGGCGAATGAGGAAAATGATGAAAATGACACCAACCAATCCGAGTTACCTTCTGAACAAGCAAAGCCAAACTCCGATGTTCCTGAAGGAGGCAAGGACTTTATGGACGTAGGGATTAGCATGGATGAGAAGTCGGATGCGAAGCCTGGGCA
The DNA here is from genome assembly GCA_954870475.1 of Euphrasia confusa. Taxonomy (NCBI): domain Eukaryota; kingdom Viridiplantae; phylum Streptophyta; class Magnoliopsida; order Lamiales; family Orobanchaceae; genus Euphrasia; species Euphrasia confusa. The sequence goes on along the minus strand of OX940951.1, from coordinate 11,140,342 downwards.
TGAGAGTAATGATCCCAGATCGTTGTTTGAAGGCAAGGTTGAAGTGAGCTTAGAACAAGGAGCTAAGGTTGCTGCTGATCTGGAAGCGGGGCATGATGCTCAAATTGCTGATGTGGAAACTACTGTCGTGATCAATGAGACAGTTGAGACTGTTGTGATCAAGGAGACAGTCGAGACTGTCACAGTTGTGTCCAACAATGATGGATTTCCGCGTGTGGAGGAGGGTGCTAATGTTGAACTATCTGATACCCAAACCCAACTGCATGTGGCACCTGGTGGACCAGACATAGAGGATAATGGGACCCAGGATGAAGACGTCTTACACTCAACAGATCAGATTCACCAACCGGATTCCAGTGACCACCCATTGAAGAATCAGGTATCTGAGGTTGCCCCTGATTTAGGGTTTCAAGTATCGTCTGATTCTGTTTCTACTGAGTCTATCTCCATTATTGAGAAAAATGAACTAAAGGTAAATGTAATTACTGATAATGTACAATTAGACTTAGATGTTAAGCATGAGACATCACAGACTTTACCCAGCAGTGCCATCCCTGAAGGTGATGAATCACATCCCTCTGAAGAGATTCTTGACAAAAAAGCCTCTGAAGAGCCCCTTGACAAAAAAGATGTGGAAGTGTCTTTGGAAAAAAAAGACGTTGAAGGGTCTCTGGGAGATAAGGTGTCTGTTGAAGACACTGGTGGCAACAACGTAGAAATGGATGATAGCCCCCAGAACCTGGATAGGGAAGATTTGGGTCCTGAGAAGTTAAATTTAGACAGGAGTTCTGGTGATGATTCCATGGAAGAGGACAGTGTGGAAGATAAGCCATTGGAAGACAAGTCTGATTCTAGTAAAATCAGTGAAAATGTTGGAAAATCTAGAAGGCCTATTCTGAAAGAGGAGGATCATGTTGATGTTGTTGGTCGTGATAAACCAGTCGAAACCAAGCCTATCAGTGCTGATGAGACTGTTTCCGCATCGACATTGGTTAAAAGGAAGTTTCCTGGTAAGAGTTGCAGACGTTCACACTTATTTAATTGGTCACATTGCATTTACAGGAACCAACTATATCCTATTGATGGTTTTATTACACATGTTTGGGTTCTGTATTGAACTGCTTTTCAGTCTTTATGAGAGAGTAGTTTTTATTTTCAGTAGATGCATCATTGCTTACTCTTGTTCTTTTTTTTTATTCAGAGAAGAATATGAACATCTGTGGTCTTGGATTAAGATATTTATGTTTTTGGTTATTTGATGACATTGAGGATGTTTATCATGAAGCAAATATATGGCACCTTACCTAATACTATTTCCTCCATACAAACGTACTTGAATTAGGCCTCAGACCATATTGCTAAGTATAGCTGCCTTACTAAAAAATAGTATTTGATTTTAAAGTATATAAGAAGAGGCTGATCTAAGCTAGCTGTACCTTTGTTTAAGACTTACTTATCAAGGAAATATTTAATTTTGTTTTGAAGTGATTAACTTGATTACAGCTGTTTGTAGTTGTGGCTAATGTCGTTTTTTCTCTCCCCTATATCAATGATCGTAATCATTTCAGATAAAGTAGCAGTTGGGAATAGTGACACTGTGAAAAAGGCACGCAGGTGGAATGCTGAAGGCTTAAAAGGCTCTAACCCGAAAAATAGTATTACTGTGACTTCCACAACACCTAAGGGTTTGTCCGAACCTACTTTTAAGCCCTTCTCTGGAACCATTCCTGCTATCAATGAAGTAGGACCCAATGAGCGTCTTGGTAACTTCCAGAACACCTCAGTTTTTTTGTACAGTTTATTGTTTTCAGTACCATTTCATTTTTGAACCAGAATAATATATTTGCTTTTGCCCAGTTCCACCACCAGCATGGCCCCCCACTAATTCCCTCAGAATTGACCGCTTTCTGCGCCCTTTCACTTTGAAACAAGTGCAAGAGCTTCTTGGAAAAACAGGCACTGTTACTGGCTTTTGGATGGATCACATCAAAACCCACTGCTATGTCTCAGTAAGTTTTTTTGAAGTTTCCTTTCTTGCAATTATTCAAACTTAAAACATAGTAATTCTTACTTCCCAGATATCTAATGTCACTTTCGATAAATGACTTTGCGTGTGCAGTATTCATCAGTCGAAGAAGCTGTTGAAACTCGTAATGCTGTATACAATCTTCAGTGGCCGACCAACGGTGGCCGCCTTTTGGTAGCTGAGTTTGTCGATCCACAGGATGTTAAAACACGCGTGGAGGCCCCTTTATCCTCCCCAGCAAATCCTACTACAAGCATTCCCCAAAATCATGTGCCACCTCAGCCTTCCCCAAGGCAGCACCTTCCCCCACCACCGCCGCCGCCACTGGCCAACCCACTCACCCGGGACCGCCTGCACAGGGAAGCCCTACCATCTCCTAGGGAATACCCTATTCCAGCCAGGGAGCGCCTGAATCTCCCACCACCACCGCCTTTGCCGGAGAAGGTTGAGCCTCCGATCGTGACCCTGGATGACCTTTTCCAGAAAACCAAAGCCATTCCGCGAATCTATTACCTGCCGTTGACTGACGAACAAGTTGCTGCGAAGACTAGGGCACAGGAGAACAATATTGTTAATCAGTAGGGGAAAGAATTTTAGGCTGTGTGTCTTACTTAAACATGGCCGAAGCTCTAAGATACTATTGGTTAGTAGTCCCCGTAAGGTATAACTGTCAGAAGTATATTATGAATTACGTCTTTGCAGGTCTGCAGGTGTTCGGTTTTAAGATTTTGCTGGTGGTGGTGCCGGTTTTCATGGGCTGTGGCCGCTGTGTTTGATTCAATCAGAGTTATTTTGTCGGTTAGACTTAATTCTTTGGTTTTGTTAGAACCAGATGTCAGGGTGAAATCCAGAGGACCACATAGACTTTTTCAATTAGATGGATGAAAGACTTTTTATTAGCTCGTGTTTTAGTGTTGCATTGTCCAGGAACAAAATAGATGTTCTGTTTCTATGAGCTAGACTTAAACTGCGTACTTGTGTTTTGAACCGAGTGGAGTACTTCGATTTATGTTTGGTTGTATGATCTTAATCGGAACCTTTAGATGATGTTTTGATTTTCTTGCTAGTATGTTTTCGATTGTTAATATCATTTATCACGAGTTTTAAAAATGTTGCTGATGTTTGACAATATGATGTGCTAATTTCTTCAACTACATTTTTATTTTATTTAAAAAAATAATATTTCTATGAGTTACACAACCCAGGTCGATTATAAATTAAATGTCATCGCAAATTTTAAATAATTTAAATTATTTATTCCAAATATTCAAATGGAAAAAATGAAATAAAATGGTTAAAAAAAAGGGTGATTTTTGAAAAAGGGTAATTTTTAATAATTGTTTATAATTCAATGAATAAGTTTTTCTTAATTATAAATTTAAGTAAATTTTCAAAAATACCCTTTAATTATTTAAACATAGAGGTGGTTATTTATTAACCGTCAAGGGTATAATAGTAATTATTTTACTCTTTTTTATAATTATAAAATTAATAATACCTTACATAATAAAAAAACAAAAAAAAAACTATCCTTAATTAGAAACTAAAATTTATAAGGTTTAACAAGTAAATTTATAAATCAAAATACCCCTTTTCATAAATACTTCTAAAAAAAATTGGTTTCTGAATAAACAAGCTCGGGGTGCATTTGGCAATTAAAAATAGTAAAAGGACGTAGTTGTAAATAATCAAACAAGTGTGCATTCTATATAAAAAGTGAAAAACCCTCATTCGTCCATAGTGCAGCTAGGGTTTCATTCATCGCCGCCGCCGCAGCTTTGTGCCAAGGAATCTCCACTGAGTCAATCAACCATGCCTCCGGCGAAGAAGACCGTATGAATCTCAGTATCCCGACTCTAGATTTTTTCCAGATCATTTCGTAATAAAACTTTTTCTCTGTGTGATTTGCAGAAGAAGACTCATGAGTCCATCAACAACAGGCTCGCTCTGGTGATGAAGAGCGGCAAATACACCCTCGGCTACAAGACGGTGCTCAAAACACTCCGCAATTCCAAAGGTACCTTCGCCGTGAAATTATTCTGATTCATTTTCCACGTCTTGGCTTAAATGTATGTATCTTTATGTGTATGTATATATGTGTTAGTGTTTTAGATTTATTAATCCGGTGATTTGATGTGATAGGTAAGTTGATTCTGATCTCCAACAACTGCCCGCCTTTGAGGAAATCTGAGATTGAGTACTACGCCATGCTCGCCAAAATTGGAGTTCATCACTATAATGGAAGTAAGCCCTCTAATTTAATTTTTATTACACTTAAGTGTTGTTGAACGTGTCGATCGATTATCCTTCCGTTCCTTTGGATCGTCCATATCAATATCCCGAATGTAGTTTGCACTGACATAGAATATATATTTCTGTTTCAAATGCTTGATTGCCTTAAAGACTAGTATACATTTCCTTCTAAAAGATTGTTAATAAATCAGCTAATCATTTAGTTTTATGTGTATTGAAATTATGTTCTCATTGATTATGTAATCCCAGACAATGTCGACTTGGGAACTGCTTGTGGCAAGTATTTCCGCGTGTCGTGCCTCAGCATTGTTGATCCAGGTACTAGATAAAACCATTCTCTGTTGATAAAATGCTACACAGTTTCTCTTTTTTGTACTTGTTTTTAAACTTATTTTATGTACAATGCAGGTGATTCAGACATCATCAAATCGTTGCCGGGGGATCACTAAGAAGAGAGGGATAGCTTTTATGCATTTCTGTTTTTGCATTCTCATTTTCAAATGTAGAACAAGAATTTTGAATTTGATGTTTTTTAATCTTATGTTTCGTTATCCCGCAGTTGATATCAAACATATTTTTGGTCAAGAATTATGAATTCTGAAATTTTCTGTTAAGTTCGTTTTTAATGCCAAATTATGATGGGTTTCTACTATGCTGGCAAATTATGATGGGGTTCTACTTTGTGTCAATCCCCTCCTAGTTTCCAACCCTAACTCACTGTCATCTTGCTGTAATTAGAACAGTATTTCATAGTTTTCACCTCAGTATATAATTCTTCAAGAAGAAATGATATATTACAACATATAGCCAATTTATCAATGTTTTTTTAGTACTTGAAAGTACATGTAATGATTTTAATCAAGTATAAAGATCATAAATTTTGATTAACCATCAATTTGGAGTTTGCTCAAACCTAATTTTTGTAATTATCACTAAAATTAAACCTACCACAAATTTTCATTTAATCACTTGAAAGTACAGAAAACAATCTTCTAATCCTAAAAATTATCCATCAAATATCAAAATGGTTAATCCTTCTAAACTGATAAAAAAGAAAGAAAAACAGAAAAAAAAAAGTTTACAACAAACACAAAACCCAAAAATTACAATCCACTCCCTAAGAACATCACCACACCCAGAACCACCACCACTGCCTTCTCCACACACCCAGACCCAATCCTTCCGGCACCACCATAGTACGGCTTTATCATCACGTCAAAAACGCAGTTCCCGATCGACGGGTTGGCCCGCGTGATCGTCGCCAGCCCGTTAAACTTGCACGCATCATCCAGCTGATTGTTCCTCTGGTAGTAGCTATTAAACGCGTACGAAATATTCCCCTGCGCGTCCAGCCCACCGCAAGACGTCTGGTACCCCAACGCGGTACAGTCAGCGAGCGAGCACGCGTAGCTCACGCTCTCGGCCACCTTGGGATCCTCCACCCTGGCGTTTGGCTTGAGTATGCACCACTTCTGCTCCAAGTAGCTGTAGTTCCTCGCTGGCACGATGGGGCCCGCCCCGAGGTCCAGCTGGTACTTTGGCTGCCCGTCGTACCTAAACACCCCCCAGTGCCTCTCGAAGTTCCCGGGCTGTATGCTCTTCGCGTCCTCGTCGATCAAGCTGAAGAGGTACGCGTCGAGCGGGCCGGGTCGAAGCGGGCTCCCCTTCCCAGCCCTTATTCGGGCCATGACCCCCTGGTTGAAGCGCTGGGCGTACTGGAGGTTGGCGTTGCGGTCCCCGTCGGTGGGCCAGCCGATCTCGCCGACCACGATGGGGAGGTTGGAGAAGCCGTTCTTCTGGAGGGCCCACACGAGGGTGTCGTGGTTGGCGTCGAACATGTTGTAGTAGCTCGTGCCCCCGTCGACGATAGGGGAGGCGCTCCCGTCGAAGAAGGCGTACTCGATGGGGAAGCTGGGGTCGGTGTAGAGGCTGATGAAGGGGTAGATGTTGACCGTGAAGGGGGCTTGGTTGTCGCTAAGGAGCTTCACGATCGGCATCATGTAGTCCTGGATGTCTGGCCGGAAGTTGCCGCCGGAGGGGAGCCCGCCGGAGCTCGAGTAGACGTCGGCGTTCAGGGGGACGGTCACCTTGACCGTGGCTCGGTGGCCGGCTTTGGTGAGGGCGGCTTGGATGTTGCGGAGGGCGGGGAAGGTCGTTCGGAGGAAGCTCCCGTTGTAGGTCGCCAAGAATGGTTCGTTTCCGACAGCCACGTACCTGTTGTAATAAAAAAATAAAATTTGATTAGGATGAACGGGAGGGGTGGTTTGGTAATTTGACTCGAAGCTCACTTGATCATGACGTTGTTGGAGAGGTGAGAGGAGACGTTTTGGGAGACCCATTTGTCGGCGGCTTTGGAGCTTTGGGCGAGAGTGGAGAGCATGTCGTTGGGAATGCCGACCATGACCTGAATGCCGGAGCCTCGGAGGGCTCGCAGAGTGTCGGAGTCGGCGTCAAAAAGCTTCACCTTTTGGATCCTGTTTTGTCGAAGCATGCGGACTACTATGTCGGGAGGGAGGGTGTGGGACGACTGTAGGCCCCAGTTGGCACCGATCCCACCGGCTGAGATGGAGAGTTAAATGTAACGAGATAAGTCGGAAACTTCATGAGTAGTTTTTGGTCACCAAATCATCAATGAGACAATGGCTAACTACATATAATTCTTTTGCAACTTAACTTTTTTATTCGCTAGAACAATGATTTGAAGGAATGACACCCCTTTTTATGAATTTATTTCATGGAAAACACAATAACTCAAGAATCGACAGTAATAATTGAAAAGAAATTTAGTAAGTAAAAGAATGGAGATTCTTAGCAAGATGCATCTAGAACACAAATTACCTGCCACGTCATGACTCACGGCGCCCATTTTGATCGAGCCAGGTGATATGCTCCCCACTTCTGCACATATAATTCAAAGCGAATTAAAACAGTAAACACACATTCACACACAATTATGAGTTTTTATGAGGTTCCTAAAAAGAGAACAATAATCGATCATCATTGACAATGCTCAAAGAAATGAAACACGAGAAACCATGTAATTAGAGTCGAACTCCACAAGGCACTAATCGACGAATTATAAAACGGTGAACTATAAGAGGACATAACCATGTAAAGTACGATCCGTGAAATTACCTGCCTCGGGGTGGCTAAGAGCAGTCGCTTTTTTCGAACTCAGCGATGCAAAACCATCGCCATCTGTACAAGTCATGATATATCAATAAAACAAGGTCACAACTCTTGAAAAAGATGAACAAAATGCAGGGGAATAAACGGAACTGCCGATCTACCTCCGCCAGCGATGGGCTTGCTCCAGAACCCGTTTGACCCTTGCGCGAACAACTGGGACAACACCCGTACGAAACAATTGAACAAATTAAACATATCATGAAAAGTACAAACTAAGAGCAAGACCATGAAAAGTTGTCGCTTTTCTTTCCATGGAAAAAGATTGAGACAATAAATTCTACAATTAAACAAATGACTGAAAACCCGAGCTTTATTCAAGAACCCACAAAGCAGAAGTTCAATACGGGCAAAAGGGGAAATGGGTTTTGTATTTGGGGTAATTTTAGTTGTAAAAATTAAATCTTTTTTTACCCAGAAAGCAAATGTTGCAATTACTTGGGGGTGGGGGAATCCTTTATTTTTTAAAGGAAAAAATTATTGAAGTAAAAAGTTCAGAGAAGTTTCCAGGTGCTTGACTATTACCTCGAGGAAGATGAAGAAGAGCGAGAGGCGAAACATTTGCAGCAGATCTCTACCTCAGAGTTCCAAGAACTATTTCTTTGGAGAAGATGAACAATAAATAAATGTACAAAGCTCAATATTAATTAAAAAAATAAATAAATTTGAAAAGTGAAACTCATTTGAGCAACTGGGCAACTGTAAAGAGTGTACTCTAATTTCTAAGATATTAAGGTTCATTCTATGCCACCCCAAGTGTACTACACCTATTCCATACACATTAGACCATGTGTAAGTTACTTTTAATCTCCACCACATGTTGTATTTATCATTTTTTCATAAATACACATGTCAAATAATCCATAGTTAAGGGTACTACCCATCTAGAGTAGCATGGAAAAAACCAGATATTAAGATAGATCGAGTGTGCGTGTGCAGGCCTGTCAAATGGATCGGGTCGGGCCGATCCGTCCGAAACCCCTCGGGTCACTTCCCATTTAGGGGTCGGGTTGGAATTGGCCCGATTTTATCTGGGCCGAAATGTATGAGGCCCAACCCAACCTTCACTGGGTAGTCGGGTCTTCGGGCCTAAATGGCCCATTTTATTTTATATTACGAAAAAAAATCGAAAAATATATTAATTAATTAATTATTAAAGGTTAATTAATCGATTTTAAAAATATCATTTAATTTAATAGACAATTTTTCTTATTAGAGTATATACTTTCACGGATCAGACAAATTTAGACATAAAATCCTTATTATAATTTTAAATGACTTTTATACAAAAATGTAACATATATTATAGATAATCAAGCCATATGATTATTCATGTGTATCAATTCCAATCTCTCTAACTAAAGAGAGGAGATAATATAAGATTCGGTCCTGTTCAAATGTCCGATTCCATAAATAGTCATTTATTTTTTAATTTTTCCACATATAGTCCTTTTGATAACGTAGCAGGTAAAAATTCTGATGTGGCAGTGACTAAGCAGGTCATTTGCCATTTAAATTCAAAAGGACTATATGTGGAAAAATAAAAAATTGAACTACTTATAGAATCAGACCTTTGAACAGAAATACATGTGATATTATCTCCTAAATAGAGTATCATGGCTAAATCTAGGGATTACGGGCACATATGATCACTTGTATATATATACATCCAAATTATTAACAAGAATTCACAAATTCATAAATTCTCATTGCATCATTTAAAAAAAAAAAGATGAATTCTATCCTAGGAAAATGTCTCATAATTATATTTTTCGTATCATTTTCATCTCCGACCGTACTTACAGAAGGGCAAGAAGTACATAACACCAAGTTTTCGATTAAAGTTAATCCTCTCGAAAAGTATACCATCACGATCATCAACAGCTTCCCGGAAGTCGGCCAACCTCTGTTGTTTGCGAATTGTGGATCTAAGAACGATGACTTGGGTGAACACATACTGAGCCCCGGAGCAAGCTTTAATTTTCAATTCCGTTTGAATTTCTGGAAAACGACTCTGTTTTGGTGCACGTATGCTATCGAGGGGAAGCCCACGACTAAGCACGACGTTTTCAACGCGAAACGAATCGCTCCTTATTGCGCGACTCAACAAGGCAGAGATTGTGTTTGGTTCGTCAAGCAAGACGGATTCTATTTAAGCAATTCTGTATCGCCTACTAAATATGATTTTTATGCCAAGACTTATAGTTGGTGATTATAATTTCTTTTATAATTTTTTTTTTTAATTTATGTGTTTCTTGTTTTTTATTGAATCTTATGCGTATGTTTTCTATGATTGATAAATGATGAATACAAATGTGTAGATAAGCTACCCGGCTTATTTTTACAATGATTAATTTTATAAAATTTTAAGTGAATACAAATAGTTTTTGTATATTCAATTTGAATTTTTAAAAGTCTATTAAATTCCGAGATTTTAAAAAATCTAACAAAAATTTATAAATATTTAAAAGTGTATGAATTTTAATAGTTTATTAATTTTAATAAATTATTTTTACAAAATACTATTATTAAGAAATTTCTCGTTTCAAAATCTTTGTTTAGAATAAATGATTTTGAATTTTTGATAAATTTCGTCTTTTTTTCAAAGCACTAAAATAATTTATAATAATAATAATAATAATAATAATAATAATAATAATAAAATAATAATAATAATGTATATGTTTTTTTTTTTTTTGAATTTTATATGTATGTTTTCTATGATTGAAGTAACTAAATAGACAATGTAAATAAGCTACCCGGCTTATTTTACAATGACTTTATAAATTTAAAATATTCTCTAAGCATTAAAGTCTATTAAAATTAAATTTTAATAATTTTAAATACTTTTATAATATTTTAAATGATTTGAAATAAAATTAATATTTTTGTTTATGAGACTTGTAATAACTTTCAAATGAGTACAAGTAGTTTTCATATATTTTAAATGTTTTAAAATAATTTTTACTATGCGTAATTATGATTTTAATGAATTAACTATCAATCTTTGTAATTTATCTTAAATTCACATTTGAATATGTATTAATAAATACTACACACAATACAAAAAGGTTACATACTATCCATATAAACTTAAACACACACACACGCGTATATAAGACTTCACGAATTCATAAACAAATCATTACAAAAATGAATTCTAGCACCGGAAATTACTTCTTTATTTTGTTTTTCTTATCGATTTCTCTTCGTGTTTTGACAAAAGTTCGTTCGTCTCCGATCATGTCTCCAGAAGAGCAGGTTTCGATTAAGGTTAAACCCCTAGAAAAGTTTACCGTCAAGATCATCAACAACTTTCCGAATAACGGTCCTCAGTTGTATGCCAGCTGTAAATCTAAGAACGATAACATGAGTAGAGCTGTGACTTGGGCTGGGTCGGGCCGGCCCAGCCCAGCCCATCGGGCCATCACAATATCTTGGGCCCAGCCCAGCCCGGCCCGAAAATTTTGGGCCTGGGATTTATGAGCCCAGCCCAGCCCATGCTGGGCTACCGGGCCACCGGGCCATTTTGGCCCGTTATTTTAAAAATAATAAAATAAATATTTATTATTAAAAATTAATATTTTTTATATTTTAAATTTAAATTCATTATTAAACTTATTAAAATTATAAAATAATTGCATAATAAAATTTATATTAATAAATATAAACAAATTTATACAAAAATAATAGAAATAACTATAATAATAGTTAAAATAAGTAATTAAAACAATATTATGTTAAAAAAATATTAAAAATATTAAAATTTAAAAAAAAATTTAAAAAAACCGGGCCGGCCCAGCCCATCGGGCCAAACTCGGGTCTAGCCCATTTGGCCCACCAGCCCATCGGGCCGGGCCAAATAGGCCCGGGATTTTTTGGGCTGCTAATTCTCTGGCCCAGCCTGACCCATTGGTCGGGCTGGCTGGGCCGGCCCATCGGGTCGGGCTGAAATTCCCACCTCTAAACATGAGTGATCACCACACACTGAAACCGGGAGAATTTTTTGATTTTAATTTTCGTCTAAATTTCTGGCAAACGACTCTGTTTTGGTGCTCGTTTGCAATTCCCGGGCGGAGCACTAGCCACGATGTTTACAACGCAAATCAAATTGGTCCTCTTTGCGCGACTAAAGAAGGCAACTTTTGTGTTTGGTCCGTCCGGCCAGACGGTTTCTTTTTGATCAATAGTGTATTCCCTACTAATGACAAATCCAAGAAGATGTATGATTGGTGATTATAAGTTTTTTGAGAAATAAAATTAAAGTTATATGGTTTAATGTTTCTTGTTTCATATTGAATATATAATTTAATAGAAAATAAATTATATTCTTAATTCCTACTTTAATTACAAAGAAAAAAATAAATTAATTGTAAAAAATACTCCAACAAGTACCTCTCGTGTGTGAAATATTAATTAATCAATTATTAAAGGTTAATTAATCAATTGAAAAGTGTCATTTATTTTTAATTGATAATTTTTCTAGACAGATGTATAATTTGCCAAAAACCTACATTTACACTCTGTATAGAACTTTTTATACACAATCAATAAATATTTCGCTACATGTTAATTTTTTATAATATAAATTTGATAAGAATAAGGTAATTAGATTTTACTTAATTTTAAAGAATAATTAAATTTGAGGAGAATATTTTTATTTATCATAAATAGATTTGGAAGTATAATATTTTAATAAAACTAATTGTATTTATCAATTAAATTAGATAAATTATTCTACTAATGAAATAAATTAATGAATTACAATGTTAATAAATTTCATGTTATATTTGAATAGCATAATATAATTAAATATTAAATTAATGATTTTTTAAAAGATATTTTTCTATTAATTTTTTATGCATAAAATTAATTTTACACAATTTATTATAATTTAGTTTTTTTTATTAAAATATTAAATTTCATTTTACACAATTTAATAAAAAAATATTAAGATAAAGTTACTAAATTAATTAAAATATAATCCGATTAATTAATTTACTAATATAACTAATAAATTTAATGAATTAAAAATATTAAGAAATGAATTTACTTCAAAATATACAATAATTAAGATATTCTTACAAAACTTTAAAATATATAAATAATTAAGATATTTTTACTAAAATTAATAATGGTATGAAATTATACAAAAATTAATTTGATCTGCCTACCAAATTTATAAATATTATATACTCCACTCCAATTCTTTAAACATACAATAGATTAAGAAAAATGTTGTTTTTTAACTTTTTAACAAAACAATAAATAATAAAAATGTATTTTTAAGGTGAAAATTACTCTCTTCCATCTTTTTTATATGTCGTTTTAGTATTTTGCACGCTTATTAATAAAATAAAATTCTATTTTACCCTTATTTAATGGTCGGTTACATTAAATTTTTCTAAGCCAAAAAATATGTTTATGCTACTAAGCATGCGCTTTGTCTTCTCCTAAATATTTTTTTCATAAATCAAAAAATAAAAAAAAAACTTCTTCTTCCCCACCAAAAAAACTTTTTCCCCCACTACAATTGAATTCTTATGTTCGAAATTTTGAATGAAACCAAATTATTAAAAAAAAAAATCACAAAAGAAGCATGCCATTTTTTTTTCTTTCTTAGGAATAGTTTTTTGATTTTAACTTGTATTTTGGGTTGTGCGTATTGACATTATGTATTTTTTCCTTCTTCATCCTTTAATTAACATTAATTAGTATTAATGACTAGAGAATAAATAGGGGTATTTGAGGTATAAAAACTAATACCACAATTGAAAAGTAAATAATCAAAAACACCAAAACGATTTATAATAAATATAATAAAAATGGGAAGTATTGGATATCCCACATCATTGGATAAAGAACTTTGAGCTCACATATAAGTTGGACAACCTTAATACTTTAACAATGCCTTTTAAGGTTTTATTTGGCCTAACTTTCACATGGTATCAGAGCGGACCCAATACGATATTGGATCCCCAGCCGATGAAATTTCCGGCAGCCGATGAAATTTCCGGCCTACTTTTAAGGTGTTATTGACTATGGAATTTCCGGCTCGCCACAAAGATGACATTAATACACGAGTAGAGCCTGAAATTTTCGACTCACCACAAAGATGACATTAATCCACGAGTAGTTGACTCAACTTTCACAAGAGGGAGTAAAATATTTTCTAGCGCCGATGGAATTTATGGCTCGCCACAAAGATGACATTAATCCACGAGTAGAGCCTGGAATTTCCGGCTCGCCACAAAGATGACATTAATCCACGAGTAGAGCCGATGAAATTTTTGGCCTACTCGTGCGGGGGAGTGTTAGATATCCCACATCGATTATGGCTCGCCACAAAGATGACATTAATCCACGAGTAGAGCCTGGAATTTCCGGCTCGCCACAAAGATGACATTAATCCACGAGTAGAACCGATGAAATTTTTGGCCTACTCGTGCGGGGGAGTGTTGGATATCCCACATCGATTGGATAAAGAACTCTGTGAGTTGACCCAATTTTCACAAGAGGGAGTAAAATATTTTCTGGCGTCGATGGAATTTCCGGCTCGCCACAAAGATGACATTAATCCACGAGTAGAGCCGACGAAATTTTCGGCCTACTCGTGAGGGGGAGTGTTGGATATCCCACATCGATTGGATAAAGAACTCTGGGCTCACATATAAGTTGGACAACCTTAATACCTTAACAAGACTTTTTAAGGTGTTATTAGACCAACTTTCACAAGAGGGAGTAAAATATTTTCCGGCCTACTCGTGAGGGGGAGTGTTGGATATCTCACATCGATTCGATAAAGAACCCTGAGCTCACATATAAGTTGGACAACCTTAATACCTTAACAAGGTCTTTTAAGGTATTATTGACCCAACTTTCACAGGAGTGAGTAAAATATATTCCGGCCTTCCAAGGGGGAGTGTTGGATATCCCACATCGATTCGATAAAGAACCCTGAGCTCACATATAAGTTGGACAACCTTAATACCTTAACAAGGCCTTTTAAGGTATTATTGACCCAAGATATTTCCCCCCTACTCGTGAAGGGAGTGTTGGATATCCCACATCGATTTGATAAAGAACACTGGACTCACATATAAGTTGGACAACCTTAATACCTTAACAAGGCCTTTTTAAGATAAAGAACACTGGACTCACATATAAGTTGGACAACCTTAATATCTTAACAAAGCCTTTTTAAAATGTTATTGACTCAACTTTCAGATGAGGGAGTAAAATGAGTAGAATTAATTTTTTTTTGTATAACTATTATGGAACACCCCAACCCAAGAAGAGAATGTAAAGGATCTATTATGAGAGGAAAGCTAGGGAAGTAATAAAAAAAATATAATCAATAATAGACATTAATCCTATGTAACTGTAGCGATCGAGTACTCAATATGGTATGGAGTATTATCTTTACAATTTAAAATTTATAAGGTATTATAATTTTATTAACATAAATGCAACATACCGTAAAAGCTTACAAACACTTACATATGATCACTCTTATACACACACACACACATATATATATATA
The DNA here is from genome assembly GCA_954870475.1 of Euphrasia confusa. NCBI lineage: Eukaryota > Viridiplantae > Streptophyta > Magnoliopsida > Lamiales > Orobanchaceae > Euphrasia > Euphrasia confusa. Next base: position 11,125,334 of record OX940951.1, on the reverse strand, counting down.
TATATATATATATATATATATATATATATATATATATATACTAGGATGTCTTCCGTCTTGCGATGCAAGACGAGGCCCAGTTGATTTTATATTTGTTCCTAGCATAAAAACAATGATACAACAATGGAATTCTTTTCAATTCATCTTCATGTTCACTCAGTTCTCGAGAAGAACCCTAGTAGGGCTTTAGTATCAGAATTTAGGAAGATCATAGGTTTCAAAACAGGTAGACATACTAAAAAAACTCTGGATATATAGTAGATGGCAAGTAAGCAATATGATTACAGCAACAAAAGTGGTATACTGGCATAGTCCTATACCTTATTAATGATGACTGATCAAATTCACTCGGCAACTTCTTGCAAGATTCTGAATTACTAAAGATACAATAAGAACTCTCTTGAATAGGATAGCTTTGGGATCCTGAATAAACAATCAAAATGACCCTTTCGTCAATAATTATTGAAATATACAAAATAATGGCAAAAAATAAACAAAAACACAATTGACAAATAAGCAAGGTAGTTAAACTACAACCACATCCGGGTTTTCGAAACCCTTATCATCAGGGAACTTCCACCTTGAGTAAATTTAGATGTGCCATAGTGCCATACTCATTCAGTCTGAAACCCTGTAATGGTAAGCTACCTGGAATCCTTGGATGGTGATTCTCTAAAGAATTTAAATGTACCACAATGTCGAGCACACATAACGGCAATATAATATGTTCACCAGCCACACAAGTCCGAAGCTCACAACCCTTTTTTTTGGTAAATTTTTCCGTGAAATATGCGATGGAGATGCAACAGATGCACTAATATGAGCTTGATAATGAACTGATTTCAAATGATTGAAATTTTATGTTGATTTTATGAACTGAATTTTATCGTGGAATATTAGTTTGCTTTATAATTCATTTTAACATTTTTTTATATTCTTCAACTTTTTACGTTTTTCAGGGGCACATGACGACAATAAAAACAGATGAACACAATATTGGAAGGTCTCCCGTCTTTGGTTGTGAAACTCAAAAAAGAAAATGAGATGGTTAAGCAACAAACTTACCCCCTATACTGTAGGTGGGTCTTTGAAGTTTTGGCTCCATTGAAAGTCAGCTACAGACGCTGTCAAGGCACCATAATCTTCAAATCTCTATATCCTCAAATCTTGAGAAAATGCCTAAACAAAACACAGATAAGCAGTGGTACATTAAGGCAAGTTGAATTAAAATTTGAAACTCTCGAACACAGAGGTTTCATCGAGAACAAATGTATTTTCCTGAGGTTTAACTGTTTTAAGTTAAATTCATAGAGCATTTTATACTAAAAAGATACATATATTATAAAGATCATTAAATCGCCCTTTAAATCTAAAAAAAAATGTTGAAACAAAATACAAGTAAATTATTTGCTCGATTAATAACCATTTTCCCAAAAATTGATTATTCTATTTCTCCCAATTTCTCCTACCCATTTTTATTTTTTACTAAAATACTACTAATCCTCGTAAGATTATACGCAAATTCCAACTGATATTTAATCCTCTATTATAAAGAGTTAGAACGACTTTTGTATCTAAGTTGAAATAAGAACAATATTTTATTGTATCACATTCTAATTATATAGCATATACTTCAAGTAGAGACTGTATGAACAATTATAATTAAAAAGCATGTATTTCATGTAGAGAAATTCTAACAAACTCATGTAAAAGGTAAACAAAATACTCAAAGCTAACGACAAACTGTTAGATAATATCATCTCAACAACCTTAGAACTTTTCAGCAAAGAATTACATGGTAATCAAACTTACAAGATTTTCAAATTTGCAAAGTCTTTCCAGCAAGAAACTATCGAAATCCCACTTCATTTGAAAATCTTTAAACTGAAAAGTTTGATCCAACATAAAATGGCAATGGTGTACTTGACAAAAATCTCATTAAAATAATTATTTTAAACAAACCTGCACAATAGCCTTTTGACAACGTGCATGAACAGCCTCCATGAATTCATCAATAGTAGATAAATACTCTTCTCCTTCTAACCTTGGTTGAGTCCAAAATCTGTTAAACCACGATCCCGTGAGGCTCTAATAATTACAGAAAGGATAAAGAATCTATATGTAATCACTTTTTGTTTCCAGGTGTTTGTTATGAGTATGGATTAGACTATTCAGTAGACCAGAAGCAGAAATAAAAATCGAACGTAGAACAGAAAAGTATCTTAAGCATCTGTAAGACGAACAGGGAGGAAATTAAAAAGTACAATCAAACAGGATTATGTAAAGAATTCCACTCACAATGGTTGTCTTCAAGTAGCTTCTGGTTGTTGGTACCAACATCAAGCATAACTGGCAATATCTGGACTTGGAAAAAGAAATCCATGTCTCAAACTTTGACAAGGCCCCCTCAAAATCTTGTTTCAAGTACTTGTCATAGCACCACAACCACAAATTGACATTATATAGCGGAATTAAAAAATAAAAACTATAGTGATTCTCGACTTATAGCTGAAGATAAAAAGTCGTCTCACTTGAAATTCCCACGATTAAATTTACATCCTTGTGTTTCCGTAAGTAATTATTTCATCAACAACTCTTGCATACTTCACTCCATCGGACACAAATACGCCTCTGTACTGATCGGGATTCTGCGCATGATGGACACCAGTCTTGCAAACAAAAGACGAACAATGTAAGTTGTCAATATGCATGGCTTTCACAGAAGAAAACACGAAGCATCTAACTAATTCTCAATACACAGAAATTACTAATCCCAGTTCAGCACAGTTTACAGGCAATTTAACAATATTATTCATCAAGTATAGACTAATTCTCAAAGCTGAAAAATAACAATTTGTCCAGCAAAAATAAATATACCTGAGCAACGTTAAATTTGTAGCTACTTTGAGCCGTAGATCCCATCGTGCCAGGTGCATTTCCATTGTATCCATTCCTAATGGAGAAACATCATGGCAACCAGTGTACAACCGAGTCATCGTCAGGGCAAAGTTTGTGAAGAAAGCAACCTGCACCTTAAGAAGACAGTTAAGAAACCAATCATAATTGCTTCCCAATAATTACACAAAATTGAAACAAATCTTCGACAATATGAGATACGAACGACATTCAATTCAATTTTACAAACACAAATCCATAACATCATAAATAAAAAAGAGAGAATTATACCTTGAGATCACTGGGTCATTACGAACAACATTCAATTCAATTTTACGAACACAAATCCTTAACATCATAACTAAAAAAGAGGGAATTCTACCTTGAGATCACAGGGGAATTTAACAGCGACAGCCTCGGCAAAGTCGGCTATGGCGAAATTCAGGAAGAGGATGGTGGAGTGCTGCAAGCGCCTGGCCTGATTGTCAATGGCGTCCACCACTTGAGGATAACAGTGGCCACGACCAACGGTGGCTATACCACCAAAAGCGTCCAGGAACCTCGGGGCCCTTTCGTCGAACAGATATTGCACCTTCCCGTCCACCAAAGTTAACTGCAATTTTTGTCATATTAAAAGAAATTAAAAATAAAAATTAAAAAATCATCCACATCAAAAAAAAAATACAAATTACGAATCTCTGAATCTTACTGGTTTTTTGTAATAGTGGAAGACGGCGGGGTTGAGAAAATTATGGCACTTTGCGATGATTTCGTCGGCAGAAGGCTTCGCAAGAAACAATTGTACGAAGCCTGGCGAGCAATTGCAGCGAAGAAGGAGAAGACTGGATCTAGATCTGTTTTTTGCTGATAATGTAATAATTTATTAAATTATTTAAGATACGTGTAATTAGCATATAGATATGGATGTACGTACGTGAATGTATGTATATTGTAAGGATTTGTACGTGAATGTATGTATATTGTAAGGATTTTGAAGGAGACGTGGCTCATCCTTGGCAAAGTGCGATATTTTCATATAAGGTATAGATATATATATATTATTAATAAGAATTTGTCAAATTCATAATTTCTTATTGAATCATTTAAAAAAAAAAAAGATGAATTCTAGAATAGGAAAAATATGCCTCATAATTTTGTTCTTCGTATCATTTTCTCTTCATGTTGTGACAAAAATTTGTTCATCTTCGATCGTACTAACAGAAGATCAAGAAATACATAGCACCAACTTTTCGATTAAAGTGAATCGTCTTGAAAGGTATACTGTCACGATCATCAACGGCTTTGTGAACGATGACCGTTTGTTGTTTGTGAATTGTAGATCTAAGGACGATGGCTTGGGTGAACACATACTGAGCTCTAGAGCAAACTTTAATTTTCAATTCCGTTTGAATTTCTTGAAAACGACTCTGTATTGGTGCTCGTTTGCAGTTGACGGAAAACCGACTGTTAGACAAGACGTTTTCAATGCAAATCATATCGCTCCTCATTGCTCGTCGAATCAAGGCAGAAGTTGTGTTTGGTTTGTTCAACAAGAAGGTTTCTATTTAAGCAATAGTCCATTATAATTTTGCCTACTATGTATAACTATTTTGCCAAGATGTATGATTGGTGATTATAATTTCTTTGAGAAATAAAATGATGTATGATTGGTGATTATAATTTTTTTGAGAAATAAAATTAAAATTATACTCGCACATGTTTCTTGTTCATATAGTAGTAATTATTTATTGAAAAATAAATAAACGAATCATAAAAAAATTACATTGTCTGAGCCCGGGTTCGAACCGGGGACCTCTAGTGTGTGAGACTAGCGTGATAACCAACTACACCACCCAGACTTTGGCGTTGGATTTACGTGTAATGATAATATTATCAAAAAATCAAACTAAAGATTAATTCCTCCATATTTTTTATTCAGAAATATTGCAATTGGACTCATCTTAGATTTAGGTTTTTTCGGCCCATAATAAAAAGGCCTACTATTGCCCAATGCCTACTTCTCAAGTACTAATAATTTATCTCGTCGCCGCCGCCTCCAAGTTTCCAACTGCGATTCAGCTAGATCCATGGCCAAAACCAGAAAGCGAAGGCTCGTCAAGAAATCACTAAATAATTTTTAAATAATTTAAAATATTCTCTAAAGCATTAAAGTCTATTAAAATGAATTTTTAGTGATTTTAAATGATTTGGAAGAATTTTTAAACATTTTAAATAATATTTTTGTTTACACGGCTTGAAATAACTTTCAAATGAATAAGAATAATTTAAATGTTTTAAAATAATTTTTACTACGTGTAACTATAATTTTAGTGAATTAACTATTAATTTCGTCATTTATCTTAAATTCACATGTGAATATGTATTAATTAATATTATTACTACATTCAATAATTTGTGTACTAACATAAAATATTTATTATCTATTTCAATTTTTAAATTATATTAATTAAATTATTTTAACAGTGTGAAAGTAAATTTAATTAATTTATTTTGATCGATAAACTGAAATAATTCATTTTTTATTTATATATATATATATATAGAAGATATGATGTATTTAAAACTCATATGGGTAGTTACATCTTAAATGACATTTACACGCAATACAAAATTGTTACAAACTTACAATACAAAATAAACTTAAAGAACACACCTTAAAGGACATTTATTTATAAACAATAAAAAAAAAGGTTACACACGTATAAAAGACTTGACAAATTCATACACATTTATCAAATCGCTACAAAAATGAATTCTAGCACCGGAAACTACTTTGTTATTTTATTTTTCTTCTTGTTTTCTCTTCATGTTTTGACAAAAGTTTTTTCGTCTCCTATTGAGCAGAAAATACAGAATGCCAACTTTTCAATTAAGGTTAAACCCCTAGAAAAGTTTACCGTCAAGATCATCAACAACTTTCCGAACAACGGCCCTCTGTTGCATGCCCGTTGTAAATCTGAGGACGATAATCTCGGGGATCACACACTAAAACCGGGGCAATATTTTGATTTTACATTTCGTATGAATTTCTGGCAAACAACGTTGTTTTGGTGCAAGTTTGCGATTCCCGGGAGGAGTAGCAGCCACGACGTTTTCAACGCGAATCAGATTGCTCCTCTTTGCGCTACTAAAGAAGGCAACTTTTGTGTTTGGTCCGTCCGGCAAGATGGCTTTTTTTTAACAAATGACAAATCGAATAAGATGTATGATTGGTGATTATAATTTATTTGAGAAATAAAATTAATTAAAATTATATGCCTTTAATGATTTTTGTTAGATATTAATTAATATACTACTATAAGCTCTATACAACTGTTGTATAACTTTCTATACACAGTTAATTAATAATTTAACGGCTTTAATATTATACAACAGTTGTATAGTATACTCCAGCTTTTTATACACCGTTAAATAATAATTTAATTAGAATTCAAATTTATATTATTAATTAATTATATAAAGTGATACGTACTTCATTAAGATAATTTTACTAGATTAATTCATGTAACCAATAAATTTATTTAATTTAAAATATTAAAAAATCATTTTACTTCAAAATCTTTAATTATAAAGATATTCTTACTACTTTTAAAATCTATAATAGGGAGAATTTTTTATTTGGTCCCATAAAGTTGGGCTGTTTTCAATTTAGTCCCATGTAGTTACACATTTTCAATTTAGTCCCATATAGCTTAAAATTGTGTCCGATTTAGTCCTTTTTGGCCGGAATCTTCAATTTTGGCCGGTCAACTGATGATGTGGCAGCCCGAAAGTCGATCGATGATTTGCTTTGACACGTGTCCTCTCCTGATTGGCTGCTATAAACAATTTTCAAAAAGAAAAAAGAAAAAAGCCACATAAGCATAACCTAATTAATAAATCCAAAAAGAAAATCAAAAATCATTTTTCAAAATTCTTTACGGGTTGAACCGGTGGAGAGAAAGAATGGAAGAATGAAAATTCACTTCTCCCAATTTCTATCCCCAATAACCCTAATTCTCTAATCTCCCCTGCAGAGTCCTTCCCCTGGACACGTACAGAGTCGGCATCCCCATCCGCTCAGGGTAAATCAAGTACGAGTTCTTCCCCTCACAGTCGACTATGAACCCAGCTCTGCAAATTCTCCTCAGGTGAGGAAAAGTCGCCATCGGGAGCCTCGGCAGGTTCTCCTCGTTCATCCACCTGTGCATCGACTCGCTTACGAGGGATTAGCCTCGGATTTCAGGAGATGGTGTCGGAAAGAGGCGGTCGAGTCTCGGAGCATGGGGATTGTTTTGTTTTTGTCGATTATAGCCATTGATACAGGATTCAAATTGGGGAGATTTAGAGAATTAGGGTTCTTGGGATAGAAATTGGGGAGAAGTGAATTTTTATTCTTTCATTCTTTCTCTCCAGCGGTTCAACTCGTAAAGAATTTTGAAAAATGATTTTTGATTTTCTTTTTAGATTTATTAATTAGGTTTTGCTTACTTGGCTTTTTAAAAAAAAAAAATGTTTACAACAGCCAATTAGGAGAAGACACATGTCAAAGCAAATCGTCGATCGACTTCCGAGCTGCCACGTCATCAGTTGTCCGGTCAAAATTGATGATTCCGGCTAAAAAGGACTAAATCAGACACAATTTTGAGTTATATAAGACTAAATTGAAAATGTGTAACTATATGGGACTAAATCGAAAACGGCTCAACTTTATGGGACCAAATAAAAAATTCTCTCATCTATAATAATTAAGATATTCTTACTTAAATATGCTATGGAGTATTATATTTTTAGCCCTTAAATTTGTTATTTTCTTCAAAATCGTTATTATATAAATGTATGGTATTATGTTACATTTTAAAATTTATACGATATATTATAATTTTAATAACATAAATGTAACATACCGTAAAAGCTTACATACACGTATATAAGTAATAAGAATTGACAAATTCATAAATTCTTATTGAACCTGTTAGTGTAAATATTGCTAGGCAGAGTAATGCGGCAAAGTTATTGAGCATAACAATGCCTTAGTCATATTTACATGTTTTCTCCTTTCTTCACACGTTTATATTGTTGTTTTCACTCTTTGTATGTGTGAAATGTGTAAGCATGAGTTCCTAGTTGAATCATGCGTGTTTAGACAATCAAGACATTAGCAGAATCATGCGGCAGGACGAAGACCTTCGGCATGCCGCACGACGAACAAGAGCAGAAAACTCAAGTAGGAGCGATAGGCATAGAGAACCTGAAAACAAAGAGAATTGGAAGGCATTGGCAAGAGGCAAGGCATTCCAGTCAATTGAAGAAGGTTCGCCCTGCCTGAAGAACAGCTCGCTGTGCGGCAAAGACAGGAGCCTGGTCAAAGGCGGTTCCTATCTTCTCTCAACCACATTTAACCTAGTTTTACTAGGGATTTCGGTTGAGAGCTCCTCCTATAAATACCAGGAGACTTCAGCTCATTCCTTAACACTTTCATCTATCCGAAAACACCTTTTTAATTAAGATCATTAGCTAGTCGGTTTTTGTAGGCAAGATCTTCATTGGAAGTTCTTTGTCCATTTATCTTCTCATCTGAGATAGTTACGTACGACTTAGTTATGATCTGTAATTTAGTATAGGATAGTGTTAGAAGCTTTATTTCAGTTTTGATTGTTCATTAATCTTCGGATCCGATAAACGAGAAGGAATGCCTTCGCATTGCCTTAAGTTTAGTCGATTGTAAATCCAAGATTATTTATTGTAAAGACTCGTATCTTTAATAATATATTTTAGCCGTAAGGCACATTCGTATGGGTATAATTTAAATACCCATACAAAGATTTAATTACTTGTGTTATTTATTTTCGTTTGTGTGTGTGAGTTTGTTCGTTCCGCCTAACGTTTATCTTTCCGCTGCATAACTTATACATATATCACATATATATTTAACTAATAATTTAAGATACACATTAAAACTCTTAAATTAATTAAAACGAACAAACTAAATCGTAAGGCTTCGTGGTGCGGCATACTGAAGTAGCGCATCACCCTGCCTTAAGCTTGGCAGCGTATTTTCTTCGTAAATACCCCTGCCACGCACTTTCAAGTGGTATCAGAGCCGACACTAGACTCACTTAGTGCTAACGGTCCCTCTGATTTTACACACTCACAATGTCAGATCCATCCTTTATCGTACGAACACCGGTTGTTCTTGACGGTACCAACTATGGATTTTGGAAGACACGTATTGAGGTAAGGATTAAATCCATTGACCGAAATGCTTGGCTTTCAGTCCTTAGAGGATGGAAACCTCCTTTGGAGGAGTTACCGGAAGGTAAAATGCTTGAAAAAGCTCCCGAAAAATGGTCTACCGATGAGGTTGCCGCAACTACTGCCAACGATAGGGCAAGGTGTGCCATCCTTGAGTCTATCGATTGTGATATGTACAAAATTGTCAAGCAATGTGCATCAACCAAGAGTATATGGGATCAATTGGAACTTCACTGTGAAGGAAACACCACGGTGAAGAAAACCAAGGTCCGAATGCTCATGTCTCGCTTCGAAAACTTACGAATGCGTGAGGATGAGTCGGCAAGGCAGTACTTTGGTGAAATCATGTCTATCGTCATTGAATGTGCTGACCTTGGCTCTCCAATTGGCAATGAGGCTGTTTGTAGCAAACTACTTAGATCGATGAACTCGAAGTTTCGATCAAAAGTAACGGCAATCGAAGATGGTCCCGTAGGTACCTCTGAAGATTACATCACCTTAATGGGAATTCTTAAGAACCATGAGCTTAATGAGGAAGACCGTGCATCCTATGGTCAGTCACGCGAAAGAAAAAGCGAGAAAAACCTTGCCTATACGGTGGCAGAACCTGACGGCAGGGACTCCAGAAGTTCGCATGGCAGAGACTCCAGGAGCTCACAAGGCAGCAGCACCAACTCCTCTACAAATGACTTGATTGACGAAGAAATCTATGAGCTACTGGGACAAGAAGACGGAGGAGACACGTAAGCCCTACTCTCAAAGAAGGTGGATGCCATGCTTGTTCGGTCGTTAAGAAAACCATACGATCCCCGCCGAAGGAAGTTTCCTCCCAAGACCCCTTCAAATCAAGATAGAAGACTCGTGACACGTCAATCAAGCCCTGGATCAAGCTCCGGTTCCAACTCCTCGAAGGACTGGTCTAAAATCACTTGTCATACATGCCATGGACTCGGGCACTACTCTTCGGAATGCCCGTCAAAGGATCGAGGCATCGCCCTAAATTCCATGATTGAACCAGAAGACTTGGAACAACTATGCCATGAGTTCTCCGAAACCGCACTGGCCGCTCGGTATGATGGCATCTCTCTATCGGATACAGAAAATGACAATCTAACTCCTGCCGCAGGCCGAAGCCATGTTGCTTTCTTTACCTCTGCCGCAGACAAGGCAGAACGAATCGTTTGTCTCACTGCCTCCATTTCAGACAATGAATATGAGGATGAGGCAATTCCTTTTGATCTTTTTATTGAACTAAAAGATATATTTGATGAGCTACGCATGGATCTTCAACGGCAAAACAAATTAGTAGAAGCATTAAACTAAAGAAGCAAGCCATAACCATAGAACAAATGCTCATTGAAAAGAATGACTTTGAAGGACGCTTGATGAAGTTCGATGTTCAACTCACAAGAAAAGACATGGAAGTTGAAAAACTAAAAAATGAGCTTGAACGAGCAAATGGCAAACTCGAGGCTGCAAACAACACTTTTGAGAAACTCAACACGGCCACATCAAAACTTGATGCCGTGATGAGTATCTCAAATGTTGAAAGACAAGGCCTAGGTTATCAAAAGACCGTGGATGCCATTTTTCCCCCAAGAAAGAGTTCAACGGGAATCTCCTTTGTGAAGGAATCAAATGATGGTCCACAAGATACTTCCACACCGTCACAAGAATCCACTACAAGAGGAATCAAGAAAATGACTGCTCAGGGCAAAGGCAGTAGGCAGAAGCAAGGACAAGCTGCAGCAGGCAGAACGAAGACAAGGCAGCCTCTGCCCAAATTGAAAAACAAAGTCAAGAGACGATATGTTTGTCACTACTGCTTGATTCCTGGTCATATTCGACCATATTGCTGGAGACGTGAAGAGGATTGGGAGAATGGTCGTCACCTTCATTCAAACATTGGATCATGGCGTACCAACAAAAAGGTCAACAACACTCGACCTAGATCAAATGCGTCTAAGGCAAAGGAAACTGATTTAAAGAAATCTAAACCTGTTACATCACATAAGTGGGTTCCAAAAACAAAATTCACTACTAACAACGAATGTCCTGCCTCCCCTGTTGTTAGTCCTGCCACATCATCGATCAACAAAATTGACATAAAATGCAGTGTCGTATTCACCGCCCTCAAAGCTACCAAAGATGACAAATGGTACTTTGACAGTGGGTGCTCGCGATACATGACCGACAATAGTGATCACCTCGTCAACTATAAAACATTTCAAGGAGGCGAAGTCACATTTGGAGGAGGATCTAGCGGATCAATTGTAGGCCGAGGCACTTTGAACGTACAAGGTCTGCCTAAACTTCAACAAGTTCTCCACGTTAAAGGCCTAATCACCAACCTCATTAGCATAAGCCAACTATGCGATGATGGCATGCATGTCAAATTCACACATCAAGCATGCGAAGTCTTTGACCGTGAAACCTGCTTCTCCGCAAAAGTGCAAAACGATGTGAACCTATGGCACCAAAAACTTGGTCATACAAGCCTTAGGAATTTGGAGCGTCTTATCAAGCTCGATGCCGTCCGTGGACTTCCAGCACTCTCCAAGATCGAGAAAAGTGTATGTGGACCATGCCAACAAGGAAAAATGACCCGGACAAGTCATCCAGCTCTCCCTGCCGCAGAGCGAACTGCCTCTGCCGCAGGATCAGGAAATTCCGAGGCAGATTTTTACCAAAAGCAATCTCAATGCTTTGAACTCCTTCATATGGACCTAATGGGACCTATTGAAATAGAAAGTCACTCAAAGAATCGATATGTACTTGTAGTTGTCGATGACTTCTCAAGATACACATGGGTACGCTTTTTAAAGGATAAAAGCGAGAAGTTTGGAGAAGTTTCTAAACTCATTAGGTGGATCAAAACAAACCATGAAACAAATGTCAAAAGAATAAGGAGTGATCATGGCACCGAATTCGAGAATCAACAACTTGCCAAGTTTTGTGATGCACAAGGCATTGCCCAAGAGTTCTCTGCCCCAATCACACCTCAACAAAACGGCGTGGCAGAGCGAAAGAACAGAACCCTACAAGAAATGGCCCGTGTCATGTTGATCTCAAAAAATCTCAACAAAGATCTTTGGGCAGAAGCAACCAATACCGCATGCCACATTCTAAATCGCATCAGTCTACGACGAGGCACATCGAAGACAGCCTATGAAATTTTAAATAATAGGAAACCGAATTTGAAATATTTTCATGTGTTTGGCTCTGTATGCTATGTTTTGAATGATAGAGTAGCTAGAACAAAGTTTGAACCAAAGGCATTCAAAGGATTATTTGTTGGATACTCTAGAAATAGTCATGCCTATCGAATATTTATTCCACTAACCAAAACTATTATTGAATCTGTGAATGTGCAGTTCGATGATCTAAGCATTCTCAAGAAACCTCGAGAAGATGGTATTCAAGAATTACTCGAACACCCTGCCGCAGCAGGAACAACAGAAGGCACTACGAATCTGACTGCCTTACCTACTGCTCCCAATGCCGATGCTCGAACCTTTGAAGCATCAGCGGATCAATCCAATAACAATACAACACCTCAAGAATCTGATTCATCAGATGTAGAAGAGGCATTGGAAGAACCACGACGAGATCCACCAGGGCATGTTCGAAGAAATCACCCATCAAGCCAAATTCTGCCGAAGCGCACAAGGAACCATCCGCCCATTGATTACAAGAACATGACAAGAAATGTGAGCATGTCAGCTACATGCTTTGAGATAGGCATTGTCGCATACTTATCTGAGGTAGAACCCAAAAACATCAAAGAAGCATTAAAAGATGATTTTTGGATTATGGCAATGCAAGAGGAAATGAACGAGTTCGAGAGAAACCAAGTCTGGAAACTCGTTCCTCGTCCCAAAAACAAAAATGTCATCGGGACAAAATGGATCTTCAAGAACAAATCAAATGAGCATGGGCAGATTGTGCGGAACAAGGCACGACTAGTAGCACAAGGCTATACACAAATCGAAGGCATCGATTTCGATGAAACATTTGCCCCAGTTGCACGTATGGAGTCCATAAGGCTGCTCATTGCCATCGCTTGCTACCTTAATATCATGTTGCATCAAATGGATGTTAAAGCTGCCTTCCTAAACGGCATACTTGACGAAGAAGCCTTTGTTGCTCAACCTAAAGGCTTTGAAGATCCTCAATTTCCTGACCATGTGTATAAACTTCACAAGGCACTATATGGCCTAAAACAAGCTCCTCGAGCTTGGTATGGGTGCCTAACCGACTTTCTAATAAGTTTTGGGTTCACCCGCGGCACAGCCGACAAAACCTTGTTCATTAAATTTAATTCTTCCAAAATTTTGATAGCACAAGTATATGTAGATGATATTGTATTTGGTTCTACTTGTGATATAATGTTAAAATCATTTACTACTGCCATGGCATCAAAATTTGAAATGAGCATGGTAGGCGAACTAACCCATTTCTTAGGTCTACACATCAAACAACTACCTACTGGAACGTTCATCTCTCAATCAACATACGCTCGAAATCTTGTGAAGAGATTTCATCTTGATGGAGCTAAGCCCATGAAGACACCAATGGGCTCAACGGACAAAGTTGCTCAAGACACTGGGTCTGCCGCAGTAGATCAGACACTCTATCGGTCTATGATAGGAAGTTTACTTTATCTAACGGCAACACGACCAGATATTATGTATAGTGTTTGTCTTTGTGCTAGGTTTCAGGCAGATCCAAAGGAAGACCACTTGAAGGCAGTCAAACGCATCATTCGTTATGTTGCCTCAACCATCGAGCTAGGCATTTGGTACACAAAAGACACCAACACCAACTTGGTTGGATTTTCCGATGCCGACTGGGCTGGAGACTTGGATGATCGTAAGAGTACCAGTGGAGGATGCTGCTTCCTTGGAAACAACATCATCTCTTGGCATAGCCGCAAGCAAAACTGCATTTCTCTATCCACTGCCGAATCCGAATACATTGCCGCAGGGAGTTGCAGTACTCAACTTGTTTGGCTCAAACACATGCTCGATGACTACCATTTGGAGAGTAACACCCTTACCCTCTATTGTGACAATACTAGTGCCATTAACATCAGCCATAACCATGTTCAACACTCACGAACCAAGCACATCAGTATTAGGCATCACTTCATACGTGACCTAGTGGAAAAACGTCTCTTAAAGCTTGATCACATACCAACGGAGAACCAAAAAGTTGATATCTTCACTAAACCACTAAGCTCAGATCGCTTCATCCTACTAAGAAGATCTTTGTGCATGTGCATCATGCCCTAGAAGCATTTCTGCTTTGTGCTGCCGCAATGTCATGCCAGCTTCGCTCTGCCTATGTTTTTTTATCAAATTAAAATTGTGTGTAAAAACTTTCCGAAGGAAAAGAACATACCAACATCACATTGGTAACATGGACGAACCCACATACATGTAATTAGACTAACTAGGGTTAAGAATTCCATGTACAATTCGATTGAGGTATTTCATACACTCAATATTTATTTCTGATATCAATGCCTACGCAAGGGCGCGCTCTACCTATGCAGCACGAAGAACACCTAGGATTATGATTTTTTTTTCTTTTACTAGGATTTTTATTATCTTTGAAGAATTCACACCAACAAAAAAATATATGTACTTTTTATTTAAAAAAAAAAAACAAAAAAAACAGAATATTAAAAATAAAAAAAAAAAAAATTTGGCAAGGCAGTGCACTGCGGCACCACCCTGCCGCATAACGGGCAGATTTTTTTTTCCAGCCGTTGAAAAGCACTTGAGTGCACTGCCAGGAGTCTTTTCCTATTCTCCATCAACGAACTCCTATTTTCTCTCCCACTACACTTATCAATTTTCAGTTTCAAAAATTCAAAACACCTATTCCTACAATATCTCTACCGATCGAAGTGTTTCAATTCTTTCAAAACTTAAAATCACAAATCCCTCACCTTTAAAAACCGTTTCTGATCTTTGTTGCGGCACCGAGAAACCGAAACCCTAAATTTCTTTTTCAAAAATTCTCGAATCCATGGCTTCCAAGATCCTAGCTGAGCTCTGCGCGAATCCCGCCTTCATGAAGATTCTCCAGGAAATTCGGCCGGATGCCTCGCCGGAGAACATCACTCTCCAAGAAGCCACAGAGGCCGAGAAGCGTCTACTCGCTGCCTCCACCGCGCCGGCCACCACCACTGAATCGCCGCCGCAAACCCAGGAGAATCCTGGTTCAGGTATGTTGCCTCACAGGTCTCCAATGGCAATCTCGCCGGAAGGGACCATGGCTGGTGAAATTTTGCAGGAACTCGCTGAGTCTGCCGTTGCCCCGGTTGTTCATCCTGCCCAAAATCTGGCATCCCCTGAAGTTCAGGATGCCGCAGATCCACCATTCAACACCACTGCCGCGACAGACCTTCAGGGTGCCACCGATCCACAGATCCATGAGACTGCCAAAGACGGATCTGATTCCGGACCTTCCCAGACGCCTCGTCAACCGACGGTGGTCTCCGGCGTTTCCAACGTACTTGAGTACGATGCAAATGAACAACGGTCCATGGACACCGATAATTTTTTGGATCTGTTCACCACTCCTGACAGTGCTCAGACCGCCGCATCCACAGTTGCTCCTCCCTCTGCCGCGGTTCCCCTTCAAATTATCCTGCCAAAGTTCACGCCGTCTAAACCATCAACCGGATTAAAGGATCTCCCTTTCGACTCCGACACCTCATCGATGAGGGGATTATATGGTGATTTTGACTGCCCTTCACCGTACCGGAAAGCTCGCTCGGACACGCCGTTTCCCAGGAACTCGCCGGACACATCGACTGCCTCCGAGCGCTTCGACGGGGATGGTCATGAAGTGGTTCAAGACTCTGCCACTGAGTCAGAACCCACTGAAATTGGCCAAAGCAAGAAGCGCAAGGCCACTGTCAAGTATGGCCCTCCCACACGTCAATCCAATCGGCCATCCACTCAGGCAGCCCGACTCAAATCAAAGAACCTGCCGCCGACCTCTCGATCAAACCCCATTGATTTGGATACCTCTCCATCCAAATCCACTCGGGGAAAGAAGCAAAAAGGTGGTGGTTCCAAGGCTGCAAGCTCTCAAAGTGACCCGGAAGCCACTACCGTTCCCCCTGTCTCAGCCGCGAAAAAGGGTAAGCTTCCGGCTGCCTCTGATGCCCTCCTGACGCCACCTGCTGAAGATGCATATTCTGATGTGGAGGCATTAGGAGCATACTCCGAATGATACTGGTCCCGTCGTCGTGCCACTCTCGGGCCTTACTATGCCGCGAAACCAATCATCCCCGATCGCCGGGTTGATTTCTCGACGATTATTGATCAACGACTTGATCAATTTTTGGACCAAATGAAGCTTCTCAAGGCCGTCACGTATGCAGGAGGTTTTTGTGTGGAGTTGGTTCGAGACTTCTACGCAAATTTGCGCCCATGCTTCGCCAATCCGAAGTCTCGAGGATATGGCAAAGTTTATATTCGCCAGAAGATCTACAACTTCTCTCCCACTGCCATCAACGTTTTTCTTGATCGATATGAAGTTCAATACCCTCTGCCATCAACTTCTTTGCTTCTTCATCTTCATCTTCTTCATCCTCCTCTTCATCATCATGCTCTTCAGTCTGCCTCTCCTGCTCCTGCTCTTCAGTCTGCCTTTCCTGCTCTTTACTCTGCCTCTGCGCAGCTTCTCCCCCTTTTTGTGTAGAAACACCATGGTTATCCAGGAAGTAGAATATGGCATTCTCAATGCCAACAGCCATATGGGAAGTCATATCCTTGCATAATTGAGCCGCATAGTCCTGTGCAAACTTGCGAGCTTGGAGATAGATTTCTGGCAAGCCTTGGGAAGAGGCACCACCACCAGTAGCTTCATCCTGCGGCTGACCAGTGGAAGCAGGTGCCTTGGTCTCGAACATGTGATAACCCTTCCAAGGCAGATCATTCGGCTCTTTGGGAGTGAACTTGATGATCGGGCTGCTACGGCAGACATTGTCAGATGCAATGGGTTGATACCCTTGATCTTGACATAACTCTCAAATCAGAGAGGGAAAGGCGAGGCTATGGCTCGAATTGAGATCCTCAATTTGTTTGCACATTTTTGCAAAATTTAGCTCCCCCAAATTGACTTGCTTGCTTGCTCCGAGGGCATAGATGAGCTCGTCGCCTCCTCGGTGGTCAGGGGCACTATGATTCCACCTCCTGTGTCAAAGATAAGTGTCTTCTCCAACTTCCTTTTTACAATTGCAAAGTCAAATTGGACTCCAACAACGAACACACACCGTGTTCATGCTGCCACTGCCGAGCTCATCTATGCCCTCGGAGCAAGCAAGCAAGTCAATTTGGGGGAGCTAATTTTTGCAAAAATGTGCAAACAAATTGAGGATCTCAATCCGAGCCATAGCCTCGCCTTTCCCTCTCTGATTTGGGAGTTATTGTCAAGATCAAGGGTATCAACCCATTGCATCTGACAATGTCTGCCGTAGCAGCCCGATCATCAAGTTCACTCCCAAAGAGCCGAATGATCTGCCTTGGAAGGGTTATCACATGTTCGAGACCAAGGCACCTGCTTCCACTGGTCAGCCGCAGGATGAAGCTACTGGTGGTGGTGCCTCTTCCCAAGGCTTGCCAGAAATCTATCTCCAAGCTCGCAAGTTTGCACAGGGACTATGCGGCTCAATTATGCAAGGATATGACTTCCCATATGGCTGTTGGCATTGAGAATGCCATCTTCTACTTCCTGGATAACCATGGTGTTTCTACACAAAAAGGGGGAGAAGCTGCGCAGAGGCAGAGTAAAGAGCAGGAAAGGCAGACTGAAGAGCAGGAGCAGAGAGGCAGACTGAAGAGCATGATGATGAAGAGGAGGATGAAGAAGATGAAGATGAAGAAGCAAAGAAGTTGATGGCAGAGGGTATTGAACTTCATATCGATCAAGAAAAACGTTGATGGCAGTAGGGAGAGAAGTTGTAGATCTTCTGGCGAATATAAACTTTGCCATATCCTCGAGACTTCGGATTGGCGAAGCATGGGCGCAAATTTGCGTAGAAGTCTCGAACCAACTCCGCACAAAAACCTCCTGCATACGTGACGGCCTTGAGAAGCTTCATTTGGTCCAAAAATTGATCAAGTCGTTGATCAATAATCGTCGAGAAATCAACCCGGCGATCGGGGATGATTGGTTTCGCGGCATAGTAAGGCCCGAGAGTGGCACGACGACGGGACCAGTATCATTCGGAGTATGCTCCTAATGCCTCCACATCAGAATATGCATCTTCAGCAGGTGGCGTCAGGAGGGCATCAGAGGCAGCCGGAAGCTTACCCTTTTTCGCGGCTGAGACAGGGGGAACGGTAGTGGCTTC